>OZ005661.1:136047260-138580260 GCA_963930645.1 Salticus scenicus
CAGCAGGGTCCCGAAGCAATTGGCTAAAAATATTTTTAAAATGCATTGTCACCGTATTTTGAACTATTCTGAAAGTTTCAAATGTCTAGCTACTTGGGAAGTTAGTTAAATAAATTTTCTGTTGAATCATATAAACGCTTCCGAATACAGTAGGGACCTGAAACAGTTGACTAAAAGTATTTAAAAAAATGTATTGTCACCGTGTTATGAGCTATCCTGAAAGTTTCAAATATCTAGCTAGTCGGGAAGTTAGTGAAAAATCGATTGCAAGCTTTGTACTGGTAACGCTGCCGAAGGCAGCAGGAACCCGAAACAGTTGCTTAAAAATATTTTAAAAATACATTTTCGCTGTGTTCTGAACTATTCTGAAAGTTTCAAATAACTAGCTAGTCGGGAAGTTTGTTAAATAAATTTTCTGTCGAATCATATAAACGCTGCCGAAGGCAGTAGGCACCTGAAACAGTTGACTAAAATTATTAGAAAAATGTATTGTCACCGTGTTATGAGCTATCCTGAAAGTTTCAAATGTCTAGCTAATCGGAAAGTTAGTGAAAAATCGATTGCAAGCTTTGTACTGATAACACTGCCGAAGGCAGCATGAACCCGAAACAGTTGGCTAAAGGTATTACAAAAATGCCTTTTCACCGTGTTCTGAACTATTCTGAAAGTTTCAAATGTCTAGCTAGCCGGAAAGTTAGTTAAATAAATTTTCTGTCGAATCATATAAGCGCTGCCAAAGGCAGCGGGACCTGAAATAGTTGACTAAAATTATTAGAAAAATGTATTGTCACCGTGTTGTGAGCTGTCCTGAAAATTTCAAAAATCTAGCTAGTCGGGAAGTTAGTTAAAAATCGATTGCAAGATTTGTACCTGACAAACAAACAAACAAACATAGATACAAACAAACATACAAACAAGAATCGAAGTTAATAAAAACATGGTAATTAATAAAAAGTCATTCCCAACATGACGACAAAAATTTAAAATGCGTCGTGAGAGTCCTATATTGAAACTGTACTGCCTGTGGAAGTGTGAAAATCGGGTCGTGAACTATGAATTTTATTTGGAAACCTTTCTTTGAATAACTTTGGTTTCAGTATTGTACAATATTAATTTGTTTTTATTAATTATTTGGCTTCTGATAAATTAAAATTTTAATTAGGTGGTGAAATTGGTACAACATTTATGAGTTTCAAATTTTAACGGTAAATATAAAAAGAAATAAAATGCGAATATTTCGCACGGGTTTGCTATTACGAGTAATAAATAAATAAATAAACATCATCGGAAAAATTTTTTGAAATCTATCTCGATAGTTTTTACTTTTAAAAAACTATTTTTTTTAATTAGATTTCTGAACAAATAGCAAAAAAATACTTTGCTTTAGATAGTGACAGTTATAATGTGTTAAACATATGATGAAACTAAACATATATTGTTAGTAGATTGAACTCGTTATTCAACAACTTCAAAAAGGAGAAGGTTCTCAATTCAAAGCGTATGGTTTTTCTTTTTGTTATTGTTAGCTCATAACTTCTGAACGGATGCTGCGATTTTCATACTTTTTGTTTTGTTGTAAAAGTCTTGGTCTGAAATAGGTTCCATTGTAATATCTTTACGATCAAAAGAAAATACAGGGTGCCCAAAAAAGTCAGTAACGACTCTTTTAACTGCTGAACGTCTGCCGCTATAGTCCTGAAAGTGGTATGTAGGTATAGTAAAGTGGTCATGCGCTATGCGATTCAACCGCCTACAGCGCCATCTGGAGGAAAACTGAGTTCCTATCTCGAAAACGGTTCAAGATAGGAAAAAAAAGTGAATTAGAAAATTACAGGATATCATCGATTTAGTACGAAAAGGCAGTTTGTAGACATTAATGCTAAAAATAGAACGATTAAAACGTGCATTTGTTTGTCCGCAATTTAATATTTTGTGAACACTTCTTCGACATTGCATACGTTGTAGCGTAGATGATGACATTTATGCTATGTAAAGTTCAAACTATGGTTATTATAAGTAGTTATGTTAATTAATGTATAGAAATTTGAAACCGACTTCATAAAGGAGGAGGTTCTCAATTGAAAACATGTTTTTTTTTTTGTTGTAGTTGAGATTTGTTAGCTTATAACTACGTAAGAAATGCTTTAATTTTAATACTTTTTTTTTTTTTTTTTTTTTGTTGCCGTAAACATCTTAACCTGAAATAGGTCTCATTAATATTTCATTAATATCTAAACAAATTACAGGGTATTCACAAAAGTCCATTTTCACTCTAACTTCTGAACGGCTGCCTTAACACTCGTAAAGGAAATATGTAAGTATCTTAAATTTGCTATGTGCTACAAGATGTGACCGCTTACAGCACCACCTGGTGGGAGATAGCGAAGTTAGAGTTTCTATCTCGAAAACAGTACAAGGTATGAGAGAAAAGGTAAATCACAAAGTTATACAGCTTCATTGATTTAGTCACGAAAAGACACCTTGTAGTCATAAATGTTAAAAACAGGATGTTTAAATGTGCATCTGTTTGTTGGCAGTTTTCTACACTGTAAACAATTCATAAAACATTTATTTCGATGTTGAGACTTCTGTCCATCAGCTGCAACGCATATTTTGATTTTTGTTTGAACTTTGCACTGCACCCATTCCAGCGTAGCGGGTGACAAACATTCATTGTAAAGTTCAATACATGTCTAACCGAATTTTTGGTTATGAATACAGCGTATCCGTTCTTTACATTTCTAAAGCCTTTTTAATTTAATGTGTGGTCATCCAATAGATAGTATTTCTCATATCCGATAAAGGCAAGAAAAGTGACACAACTTAAAATGCAGTAATTAAGAAAAATCAACTTAAAGATAAGGCATTGACTAGAAAAATCTGACACAACTGTCTCTCGAGTGGATAATACTTTAGATGGAGATGTAACTTTTTTGTTCATATTGGGGGCATTTCACTTATTTTTCAGTGACATAAACTAGAAATTATCCTTTTTTGAGTTGTGTCATTTTTCTTGTGGGTTGTGATTTGTGAAACCACCGTCGAACGTCTTCTGATGTTCTGCTACATGAATAAATTTTCACTGAAAAGAAAAAAAAAATATTTTTGTAAGTAAATAAATAAATAAATAAATAATATATATATATAACCGACTCCAAAAAGCAACTACTATTCAAACAACTAAAAATAAAAGAAAATTGGCATAAAATGGAGCTGTAATTGCACCTAAAAGTATGAAATAATTTCTTTCGCCAAACAACCTAAACACTACAATTAAACATAATTTTGAAGTCGGCGCAAAATTAAACAAAAATTGGCACCTTTAATCAATACAAAAATCAGGTTTTATTTACAACACATCCGAAAACAACATTGATTCTAGTAAACAAGTAAGATTTCGTAAACTGCAAAAGTTGAAAGCTGCTGGTATCTGGCGTCCTTGGTGAAAACAAATCGCCAAATTATATCAGTAAACATATTTAATTTCTTGGAGAAATCACTGTTATTTTAATAAGGTATATTATACCTTATAAGGTGTAAGGTATATTATTAATTAATATAACAATCAAGAATAGGAAACAATACTTCGTAGAATCTTTCTATATATAGTTTGCAAGAGAGATGACGATTCAGGTTCGTACTCATCTCTATAGAAAGTTGCGACCTAATTTCAATACTTTAGCTAATTTTAAAAAATCTAATTGTCCGATCGATAAGCTGTTTAGTCCGACGGATTCAGAAAAAAAGTCCCTTTTATTTGGTACATCATTTGTAATGAAGTTTTGATTATATTTTTTAAAATTAATTAAAATATGAAAATAATAACCTGGCAATAAGTTCAAATTTGGACATTTAAATTTATAATTGTTGCCAAAAAAATTTACCAGTCATTTATTTATTTAATTATATTTATTTATTTACTTATTTTTTAGCATAAAATGAAATATGCTTTCACGCGAAAATATATATATATATATATATAAATATTTTTTTTTCTTTATATATATATATATATATATATATATATATATATATATATATATAATAAAATAATTGCAAACCCGTGCGAAACTTTCGCGCTTTATTTCTTTTCTTTTTTACCTTTAAAATTTGAAACTCGTAAACCTTAAGCCAAATTTCTCAGCCAATTTTAATTCCTCAGAAGCCAAATTATTATTAGAAACAAATTAATATTGTGAGATGAAATGATAATGATAATCAAACCAATATCCTTCTCGAAAAACTTAAAAAAAAAAAAAAAAAAATATGTTTAACGACCTAATTTTCATACTTCGTGAGGCAGGACAGATTTAGTATAAGACTCTCATGGCGATTTTTAAATTTTTGTCACCATGTTGGCGATACATTTTTATTAATTAATTAATTTACTTTTGCATAATTTTGTGTTATAAAAACGTAGTACCTATTTTGATTATACTTTTTATTATTGCCTTTTTTAGTCAATTTATGACAAAAGTTCATAGGGGGATTATATCATTAAAATATTGCTAGATTTAAAATGACGCTTTCAAAGATTGTGAAAATGCAACCTTTAAAACTACATTTTCAATAAAATGATCTCATCGTACAAATTTTGTCATTTTTTATTAGATCACTAAACTGAGTCCACGTGCTTAAACATTGCTTATGTATTATTTTTTATCCTCACGTATTTTATTAAGTCACTATCCGCGTTTGTAATGATCGATAGATGGCGCTTTTTTAGATTTTGTTGTTAGTAAATATTATAGCCACGGGTATTTATTATTGTTCTTTTTGTTATTCTACTTAATATTCTTAGTATAATTTCTCCGCCATTACATCATGGAAAATTGATTGCTTTTGGAAAAAAATATTTCAGTTTATTCAAAGTTCGATCGGAAGTAGATATTTAATTAAAGCTGAACAAATATTAGTTTCAAATCATCTCATTAATTCTTTACTTCCATTAGCCGAAGCAACTGAAATTTTAAATTTGTCATTTGGAAATAAATGGAAGCTTAATTCTGGATTTTTCGGTCCTTTGGAGTTACATTGGAGCACACAACAGTATGTGTTATCTTTTTTACCGGATTTATTAATTTTTATTCAATAAATATATGTGAAACTACACTTCGCATGCAATGGCGGCTTGATGAAAGTCGAATTAAAGCATGTTTATTGTAATTTCACCTTAGCCCACCAGAGGGCGAGCATTTCATTACAATCGCGGATCGTATCGTTTCTAAAAACATTAATCGTAACTGGACCACGTTAGAGAAATATTATATAGATTAAATTTGCTGATGGATATGAAAATATGAAAATGGAGTAAAATAAAAACTATAACCTTTTTTAATATACTACTTCAATTTTAGATTTTTTTCTTTTTTGTTTTGTTTAAATAGTTTTGTTTAAACGTTTTTGGTACGGATGAATCGCGCTTGGCATGAAAGCTAATTCATTGATACTCCTGGGTAATATTTTAAAATTTTGATGCTGAAATAGGTCGGACATTTTTCTCCAAGAACTGTCCTTTTGGGAAAGACACTCTAAGACAAGTTAGCGCGGCAAAAATATAAATAAATTATAAAATATTGAAAAACAGAAAAGAAGAAAAGAAAAAAAGGAAAGGAAAAGGAAAAGAAAGAAGGAAAGAGAAAAAATAATCACATAAATTATGTATTTTTGTCTAAAATGGCGATAAAAATTCAAAAGTCGAGAAATTAACCCGTTAGTAGTCGCTAGTTGGTCGATTTGCCGCCCATCCTTCAGTGTTGCCAGACTTTTTTATTCAATAGCCACCAAAAATTTTTAGAAGTGGCATTTGATATACATAAAACGCGAATAAAATCGAAGGAACATCGATCACATCACTTCTTAAAATTATTGATGAGAGTAAAATAAAAAGTGCGCAATCTGTAATAGGTGGCGCTGTATATAGCGACTACTAACGGGTTAAGGCTGTACTATGATCAGATTTATATATTTAATTATTTATTTTTCTATATACCAACTACTATTAACTAACTCAACTACTATTAAAACCACAAAAAAAATAATTGTCTCATGCGATAGATGTAGCCGATGATAGCATATTGTAATATTATATTTGGCGTGAAATTGTTGTCATTTTATAGTTGATCGAATAAATCAAATAAATGTAGAAAATAACGTGAAAATATTATGTACACTACGTATCGTGTTGTTCATATGTAACTGTGGTTTAAATATAAAATTTCTACTTCAATTTTTTCGATACTGTCCGTTTCGAAACTGTTCGTCGTCTGATAAGCACCCAGATGGAAGCCCACTGGTAAGCTATTATCACAGGCACAGGCACCCAAGAGTCTGCGATTAAGTGGGTTGCTGCCGAAGGCAGCGGGGAGAGAAAACGAGCTTTTGAGCAATTTCATGACTTTTTTTTAAATTTTATTTTTGTTTATAAAGCGATATAAAAGAGTTTCCTTTAAATATAGTGACCATCAAAGCAGGCAAAGCCTTCGTTGATTCACTACGTTCATTGATTTCACATTCCGTCATTTTTGACGGGGTTATATGCTAGTATATATTATAAAATTATACATCTCGCGTGTATATTTTTGCAATACGTTTTGATCGCCAAATCCAAAAGCCGCCGAGAATCATAGTGATCAAAGTTTTACAAAGTTTACAAAGAAAACTTTAGTAATTTCGTAGAAACGTAAATACCGAATTGCGAAGAATGTTCACTGTTCTATGTAGTTGTTACTAATGGACCAATTGTATACAGTGATAAAATAATAAAGGAAACATGAAATGGATCATTCGAGACAACAGCATTTGTAGCTACCGGTCCTAACAACAAATTAAATTTATTTAATTTTGCGCCGACTTCAAAAGTTATGTTTAAGTGTAGTGTTTAGGTTGTTTGGAGAAGGAAATAATTTTATAGTTTTAGGCGCAATTTGCAGTTTAATTTTATACCAATTTTCTTTTATTTTTAGTTGTTTGAATAGTAGTTGCTTTTTGGTGTAGTTTCTATTTTTTTTACAAAAAGATTTTATTTGTAAATTATATTTAAGGAAATTATTTTTATATATTTTATAGTTATATATTTATTCTTATTTAAAATTAGAAATATTTTTTCTTGTTAAATAACATGTAAAAATTTTTACTCAATATTTCATAATTATTTATCGTTTATTTTAATATAATATATATATATATATATATATCATGTATAAATAGCGCTATTTTTATTTTCGTTAAATGTATTACATGACGATTTTGCTTTTAATTTACGCCACTTCTTACAGTTATTGAAAATAATATATATATTTTTTTTCTTATTTGTTTAGACACTGTCACGTGATATTCAAATTCTGGATTCAAAATTACCTCAACATTTACGAGAACGACTAACTCTAGAGAAAGCCAGGAACGAAACATATTGGACCACTGAACTTTTACGAGATGCGTGCGCTTTCCCAAACTTGGTAAGGGTTCGTACTCTTAAAAAGCTACCGCTTAAAATTTGAAACTTTTCGATATATGCCCTGTATTTTTTCATTGCTCTATATCTTTTAATTTAAAATGGATTTCCTCTCAAGCTGATTATGTACTTTTTTACAGTTTTCAGAATTTCCAAGGTGTTCTCCAGATATAGTGGTAAAGGAAAATAATTTTTAACTTAAACTTTAATCTGCCATAACTCCCTAAAAATCATAGTAGAACAGAACTTTTTTTGACAAACCTTTCCCACCAGTCAACAAAGCACTTTCTTTACATTTAAAATTTTAAATTTTGTCTCTACTTTGCCCTTTTTATCCCAGAACTATTTTTCTAATTAACCGAAATCTCCTTCAAATTGATTGAACATGTATTTTCAGCAAATCCGAGATAGGGTAACGGAAGTTATAGGAAAGATACAGGAAACTCTGATACGTTGTTCCCAAGATACGTCTGTAGGGTATGACTTTTGATATACCCCATATACATATATATGAAAGGATAAAATAAACAAGATTCTAAATTAGTATTTAAATTAATGTATTTACCCTTATTTTATCCTTTCATATATATATATATATATATATATGGGTGAGTTCGTGAGCAGTACTATAGGGAACCAGGACCTAGCTAGACGAAATAATTACACCTGGCTCGATACAAAAACTTTAATAAGAATTCACTATACTACATACATATATACAAGTACTTATTTAAATATATACATCGCGCGCAGTAAACAGACCTAAAAATGCGTATTTTTATGAAATATCTCCCCATTTTGCTATATTGATAAAATCTTAAATTCCGAATAACCTACAAAATTTTTATATTGGAAAATTCATAGTCATTAATATTCATGCCAGTGTCCTAAATAATATTTCAAAAGTAGTCTGACATCTTTACGATGAAAATATTCTTCAAAATTGACGTTTATGTGAAATTTTGCTCTATTCTGCCATGTTAAGAAATTCGTAAATTTCCAATAACTTGCGAAATTTTCAAAGTAGCATATTTATAGTTACTGATGTTCATTCCGGCATCAAAACGAATATTTTAAAACTGGTCGACATTTTTACAGTAAAACGTTTCCATTTAATGCACGTTTAAGTGAATTTTTGTCCTATTCTCCCATGTTAAGAAAATCGTAAATTTCGAATAACTGCTGAAGTTTTTTAATTCGTATGTTGCAAATGAATAGAGTTCTTGCCGATGTCGAAAGTAATATTTTAAAACTGATCTAACCTCTCTGCGACAATTTGTTCTTGAGATATCGTGTACACAGACTAACAAACTAACGGACTAACACACTAACAGACACCGTACAAATTTTGTCATTTTCGAATTCCTCACACCTGAAAACGTGTAAAAAAGTAAAATAACCGAGGTCGAAAATGTTCACGATAACCTATGTTCCCCATACCTATAGTATGATGGGGAACTAAAATTTTAACGATTACCTAAGTTCCCCATACCTATAGTATGATGGGGAACTAAAATTTTCACGATTACCTAAGTTCCCCATGCATACCTATAGTATGATGGGGAACTAAAAAACCGTGGTCGAAAATTTTCACGATTACCTAAGTTCCCCATACCTATAGTATGATGGGGAACTAATAATATACATTTTATTCTTCTTTGGAGTTGTATCCTGTTTTCACAAGTGTAAATTGACTTAAAGAGGACTAAAGATTGCCCATGAGGGTAAACGAAAAAATAAGAAACTCAACATATTGAAAACAGGTATATATTAATAGTTTTTGTTTGGCCACGTGAACATTTTTTCAAAATTACTAATATTATTACCTTCTTTTATACTCAAAAGAAGAAAGTATTGGTTTCGACGTATCAAAAGGTTTTTTGAGGTTAAAAACAATTTATTCAAATGTTTGTCTGTTTTTGTAACAAAAGATTTATCGCAAATGTAGCTCAAGAACTAATAGTCAACATTTCATTACATTTTATGTGCAATGACATTTTGACATAAGTTAGTGTTTATCAACTTTTTGTATTATTTTTTTTTTTTTTTTAATTTTTAACTTGGCAGTATAAAGAGAAAATTCGTATAATTGTGCACAATTAGAATTATTTTTTGCGAATTATTATGAAATAAAAAAGAATTATTTATAATACTAATAGTAAACTAGGAAAAAAAAATGTATATATAGGATCATTGCTTTTCCCCCTATGAAGGAAGTTTTTCTATATGAATATCATAGAAAAGAATTCATGAATACCTATAAAAACGAATGGTTCAATTAAAACAAAGTTATCGATATTTTTTTTTTCCATTTTTAATTAAAAATAATCTGGTTTGTTACTCACACGACTCTTTCTTACCCTAAAATTTAGTACTATAAATACAGGTTGGAGATTAAGGGGTAAGATAACGAATTCTGTTATATAAACCTAAGTTAAAACAGTTCAAATTAGGCTTCGGAAGAGTTTTATATGATAATTAGTTCTGTGTCAGGGGGGGCTACCTCCCACCGTTTCATCACTGCACCAACATTTATACTAAATTAAAATCTGTTATTAAATTTAAAAGTTCACTTAAAATTGTTCAGACAACTTTCACATGCAATATTCCTTGAAACTTCTCAATATTGATCAAACTTTTCCAGCAACAAACTTATATTAACTTTAAAATACAACATTAGGATCTCCTAAAATTAATCGTTTTTAAGCTACTCTAAGAGACACAGACAACGATCAAACGTTAAAAAACTGGATTTCGGTAATCAGGAAGCCTCAAAACGTGTAAATATACAAAAAAAAAAAAAAAAAAAAAAAATACCTGAACGGCTTTCCTGGAAATGGTAAAATATTATAGTAAAGTACATCCACTAACAACAAAAAAGAATGTTATCGCTTAAATATTTGCAACCCTGTATATCTTTCGGAGATTATATACAGACCACATGGTGCGCCTAAGTATAATCCTATAGTAATAATACATGACCCAACCTGAAATACACTTTCATCAATTTGCAACTATTGTCGCACTTTTATCTAGTTCTTTTGTGTAGCCCTGTAAACGAATAGTGAATGATTTCCCTACCCTATTCTGCAAGAGATATGTTTTTACGCCTATAAATATATATATATATATATATATATATATATATATTCGTTTCTTTTGGTTTAGTGCAGTATATAGATTTTAAACTCTACTTACCTGCAATTTCCCCCCATATACGTAATATATTTGAATCCCTTGGGTATCCCTGTACACGAGCCGCATTTGCTTGATCTCAACGACAAGTTTAGTGTAACATCTCTATATCATACATATTTAGAATACCAAATTTGAACTTATATTATTTGAACTTTGAACTCTGCTATAATTTGTTTTTGAGATATGCTGATAACAGACACATACACAGACACACATCAGACAGACACACATGCAGACCAACCGCTGAAAACATGATTTTTGGATTCAGGGGACCCCAAAACGTGTAAATATAATAAAAATTTACTTTCGAAAATTTGACCCAAAAACAATACTTTCTCTACCTTATGGGTAAGAGAAAGTAAAAAGGAAGTCGCTTTTTTAACGACTTTATTTGTAAAGCACAAAATTAACTTTATTTCGGCATTTTTTGCTACACTTCTGCGATATGTAAATCATCTGCATTCAACATGAAAAATAATTCTTATAAGTAATAATTTTAATAATTAATTTATACTGCGGGAGTTTATACAGGGAAATGTAGAAGAAAGGCAGCAGACATGCATCCAAATTATATTAGCACTGTTGAATGTTTTTTATTCCATTACCTTACTACCGTCGGTAATGTAAGTATTGTATTTGGTTCAAAAATTCTATATAGAGTTTTCACATGATTTACACGTTTATAGGCCTCCTGAATCCAGAAAAGTAGTTTCTGACAGTTGGTCAGTGTGTGTGTGTATGTTCGGAATCTTCTGGGTATCATATCTCCGAAACTAACAAAAATAGAACTGCCAAACTTCAGAATTGAGACAGGTCTGGTGTACAGATGGATTTTCCAAATTTTGGTAAAAATTGCAAAACCGGAAATGAGACAGAGGAAAACGGATGTTGGACCTTAAGTCTGTATCTCAAAAACGTCTCGAACGATTTTCTTCAAAGTTGCAATATAAACACTCTACTAGATGCCCTTTCGAATGATATAGTTGGTTAGCTCAGAAAAATTGGTAAGCGTCCTGTATAAATAGCTAAATAGGTAGGATTCATATAGCAGCGTTTAATGGATTAATAGAGCAGCGTTTAATGGACTAATAATATTAATAGATAATAATTAACCTGCTGAATGTTTTAAAATTTCTAATGAATAAATGCTTGTAACATTTTTTTTTTTTAAACATGCTTTTATTAGCTTCACCTGTATGTATGTATGTTTGTATGTATGTTTGTAACTGCTCTAGGAGCAAACAAAAAATTTATATTGTAAAATAATACTTTCCCTACGTGAACGATGTGGCGTTGAGGTAAGACTCCGCGCCGCGAGCCTAAAAGTCCAGCGTTCAATCCCAGTCAAGGGGGATTTTTTAAAAATGGTTTTTGTTTAATTCTAAGTTATTTTAATTAAAGATTTAAATGTATGTAAATATTATGGTGTGTCACTCACACGATTTTCTCTTACCCTGCATTTTAATACTAAGATAGATATTTTGTGCTTTTTTAGTTCACATTTCTGTAAAAGCGTGTTCTTTAATTTTTTAAAACTATAATATTATTCTAACGTGTTATTAGTGCACAAAATACAACGAAAAATTTTACAGACTGATAATGAAAGTTACTTCGGTTGAAGTTCTTTTCATTCTTTCATTGATAGAAAGTGATCGCGAACACAATATTTTTTATTCAGTAAAATTATTGTGTAGGCCCTCCTAACTGTTGTCGTAATTAATTCGATGTATGGGAATAACGAACCTATTCTTGACGACTCAAAGTTTAACACCATTTTATCTCATGAGCAATATGAAATTGAAAAAAAAAAAAAAATCATTTGCAAATTTTGCCGGGATCCGGACATAATATCGCGGGACAAAATCTCGCCGGACAAAATATCGCGTCAAAAAAATAGTATGATCTATTTGAAAATTTAATTTTCTGTCACGTGTGATCTCTGGCGGGGGCCACAGGGCCTTATAAATATTAATTAATTAATTAAAATAAATAATTAAATAATCATAGAGTTGAATTTCATTATTTTATCTATGTTTATTTTTAAGTTAGTTTATCTTTTGCTTTTCACCATTCAAAATACATTTAAAAAATCGTGTACATCACTGCTGACATTAAAGCTGAACACTGTTCACACACTTGAATTAAAAATTTAAAAATTGATAAGCACGATTGAATTCATTATGACTAATCTTGACAAAAGTTAATAAATATAGTTTTTAAATTATTTTAAGTAAAATTTATAAAAAAAAAAAAATTGTTGTAGGTTTATCAGAATGTCAGTGCTCTGACTAAGGTATGTGTTGTCATGAAATTTTATACAACTTTACTAATAATTACCAACTCATTTTTGCTTTGTATTCATTTACGTCGGCGATATTTTGTCCTCGCGAGATCTTGTCCCGCGAGATTTTGTCCCCAACCCATTTTGCCAAGCATTTGAGCTGTAGTTTAATTTAAACGCAACGTAATTACTGTAACTAATTAATAAATAGTAAAAAAAACATGTATTTAATTAATTAAAACAGTTTGTGAATTTAATGACTGTATTATAATAACCCCTTTTTTTTTATTTTTCAGAAAGAAACGCTACTGAGTTGCTACCCTGAATTCATAGAATACGCGAATGTGAGTTAAATATGAATTAATTTTGAATAAAATAAAATAAAGTTTAATTTTAAATTTCTTGTTGAAATTTTTTCAAATTCTGGCGGTTATATTCTTCATAAAAATTTGAAACACTTCTTTCTTTTTAATCTCCTGACCAAATTAAAGGGGTATTATATGTCAAAATTTTCTGAAACAAAAAATGGATTCTTTTTTTTTTTTTTTTTTTTTTTTAAACTGTTTTAATTGGAAGAGATCTTATCTATGCTTGATTGAATCTGTTTTACAGGCTATTTTTACTTTCCGTACATACACAATGCACGGAAAGTATTGGGATCATGAAAAATTCGACTTTCAGAATTTGGTGCATTTATACTTTTTGAGGTCCCCTGAGTTTTACGGTGATGTATGTATGTAAGTGTATGAGAGAACACGATAACGTCTAAACGCTTTGATCGATTAGGCTGAAAGTTGGCACATGTTATATCCCAAGCAGCACCGAAACGTTCTCTGAACGTTCAAAAATTGTTCTGCAAACACGTTCTAAGAACGTTCACTTTGAACGTGTTATAGACGTCTATCTGTCCATCTTGAAGACGTACA
This sequence comes from Salticus scenicus, assembly GCA_963930645.1. NCBI lineage: Eukaryota > Metazoa > Arthropoda > Arachnida > Araneae > Salticidae > Salticus > Salticus scenicus. The sequence continues at coordinate 136,061,119 of OZ005661.1, forward strand.
ATAGTACGGTTCAGAGAACGTTCAATGAACGTGTAACTATCACCATCGGTGTTATAGAAGCGTTCTGAGAACGTTCTATGTATACGGTCTCAGAACGTTCTAAACGTTTTTAGAACGTTTTCAAAACGTTATACACATTTTCAGAACGTTCCAGAAAACGTACTGTAAACGTTCTAAAATAGTGTAGTTGAAAAAAAAAAAAAAAAAAAAAATGACGTCATTATAAAAAAATCACCTCAGTACGAGCGTTTAGAAGTAAAAATTACATAGCTGATGACGAATAATGATACAACACATGAACAGGGATATGAATTACTTTTTTTTTCAATTCAAATAATGTTTGAGAAATTTTAACATACTTACTATTCCTTTAATTTCAACGTATATGCATCAAAAATTCTATATTCTATGACAGTTTTCCCCAAAAAATGTCATAACGTCTCTTTATACCTTAAAAAATTTCTTAAATTTTTGCATTTTTTAAAAATTTCTTTTTTCCTCCTAATCTGAAGATAATGAAGTTGTAGTATTAATTACAAAACTTTGAATACACACCATAAAATGCAAGAACTCGCACCAACTGTTTCGGGGCAAAAGAAGACACAACCCTTCATCAGGCGAACATTGTAGGCACGAGAGCTTCAAACAAGCACGTTGAGTGTGTTGAATGCGTTGCCTCTTTGTTTGTAGAAGCCGTGCTTTGTTTGTAGCAGTTGCGAGTTCTTGCATTTTATGCTGTTTATTCAAAGTTTCGTAATTAATACTATAACGTCATTATCTTCAGATTAGGGGAAAAAAGAAATTTTTTAAAAATGCAAAAATTTAAGGAATTTTTTAAGAGATATAGACATGTTATAACACTTTTTGGGAATTACTGTCATAAAATATGGAATTTTTCATACATGTACGTTGAAATTAAAGGAATAGTAAGTATGCTAAATTTTCTCAAACATTATTTGAATTAAAAAAAAAAAAAAAGTCATTTATATCCCCGTTGCTGTGTTGTATCATTATTCTTCATCTGCTATGTACAACTAAACTCTTGATTTATTTTGCTTGTTTTAATCCTTGTGATTCCGAATGCGTCATCCTATGATTAATGTTTGTTTTTCATGGTTGTTTTCTGTTTGATTCTCTGATTTCTTGAAGTAAATAATTTATTCCAATTTATTCTTCATTTCTAACTTTAATTACTTTCTTGTACGATAGAGTGCCCGCTAGCAATTTGCTATTATAACTGCTAACGAACGAAATCGTACATTGGTGCTCAACGACGAAAAGGGTCACCCCTGACGAGTTTTTTTTTTTTTTTTTTTTTTCTACCATTCTGAGCTTTTCCTAAAAAAAAAATGTTTAAAATGCTGTCTTAATTTTTTATTTCCTCGTTGCTTGTTTGTATCTTTTGATTTGAGTTTCATGTGGTTTTTACGCACCGGCAAAATTATTAAAATTGCAACTAACAATATAGGAATAAATTTATGATTAGACTGAAGTTAAATAAAATAAAAATCAATAAATAAAAAATAAATGTTTCAATAAATCACAATCAGTCTCCCCAGGTTATTTAAATTTGTTGTAATTTCCTTCTCATTGACCTATGTGGTTTCAGGGATCTTATATCTGTTGCTTGGCTTTAACTAAGATTAAAAATTCATTTATACATATATATATATATATATTAATTTTTTTTTAAATACAGGGTGCAAAGCATTGTGACGAGAATACCTTTATCTCCGCAACTATTGGTCGCAAATATATAGTTTCAGTTACAAAATGTTTTAAAGAATATGAGCATTTGTGTATAACATGTTTAAATTTAAAATATCTATTTTTTCAAAATTGCAAAAACTAGCTTTTTACATAGTCCCAGATCCCTATAGTCATATTTAGAAAACTGACACTCATCCTAACAAAAAGTTTCATTTCTATTCTCCCAAAATGGAACAAGATATTTAAAGTTTGGATTTTCTAACATATTTCGGCCTTCAATAAGGGATCGGTTTAAAAATCCTAATTGGACTTTGTTTGCATTTTCCCTGGGTTTATTAAAGAATTTTTCATTGACTTTTTAATAAAGCCCGAGAAAATGCGAAATAATCCTAAATTTTGAAACTAACTATCTCAGACAATTTTGGGTGCACAAAAGTGAAACTTTTTGTGTTATATTTTTTAGGTTGGAACTCAACTTTCACTATTAGTGTCATGAAAATTGTATAAAAATTATCAGTTTTTGTGATTTTTAATAAATTGATTTTTTAAATTTAAACATGTCATATAATGAATTCTTACATTTTTTTTTAAATACATTTTCTTATTGGAGGACGTCTGAGAGCAATTGTTGCGCAAATAAAGGCCTGCTCTCGACTTTGCACCCCCTAAACATTTCTGGGTACTACTTTGTAAGTCCATGGATAGTTTATAAATATATTTGAATGCTGAAGTTTATAGAAAGTTTTAATATTTCAACATAAAAAACAATTTCAAAAATGAATGTACCAATACACCGCTAAAATAATATATAATTGAGTTTAGAATATATTGTTAATTTATAATAATAAGAAATTGAAACAAAAAATTAAAAATTAGTTAGAAGGAGGAAATTTTAAAAATTTCCAAATACTTAAATACATATATATATTTTTAATCAAAATATTTTTCTAAAATATTTAACATACTTCATATTTTTAAATTTCAGTGCATGTGTGTATACATATTTTCAGTTTACAGCAGCAGTTTACAAAAATGATGTTTGCAGGTATTTAAATTTATTCCACATGGCAATGTAATTGGTATTTTTTAAATGTTTAAATTTCTTTAAATTGAGTCAACGCAATTTTTACCTCATTTGATGTAATTATGCTATCATGGCATATTAAATAATTGATAAATGTAAATATTATTAGTATTAATAAATAATATAGTAAATCGTCCTTTTTTTTAAGCAGAATATCTTTTTTTATAAAGATGTGGAATAAAATTGAATTGAATCTTTGTTTTATTATGCAGTTAAACAATTTCATATATTTTATTTAATAAATAACAGTAAAGAGATATTTAAAACTGTAATCGGTGAAACTTAGGATATTATTTTAAAAATATGCAATTTGCATAAACTAGATTGTATATATATTATCATATAAACATTAAATAAATACTTCAGAATTTAAAAAGAAAAGAAAAAAAGAATTACGAACCCTCTTAATATTCTTCATAAGAATTTTCTTCAAGAAAATACCCTTCCAACTAGCATTTTAAAATACATAATGACCAGTCGGAAGGGCATTCACTTAAAATTAGCTCTTATCTTGTAGAGTCTTTGTGACTTCTTCATACTTCATTCAGAAACAAAATAACCAAAAATAGTTATTTTAACAAATTCCATCTCAGAAGACTAAATTAATAAAATGAATCCATAATTTCTAAGCGGTTTTCTGTAACAGGAGCAGTTTTTTCTGCGATTCAACGCTGCTTTCAAGTATCAAAAGTTAGGCTTAAGAACTTACGCAGATATGAAAATGATTGTTTAATTGATATTAAAATAAGACTTTAATAAATAGAACATAGAGAATATTACAGGTTAAAAATATTACATTTTTACCTTTTCTAAAGCTTATCCTAGTCATTATAACGCTAAAACTGAACAAATCAGATTACATGTTTTAAAATTACCGCCTCACATAACGACACGACTTTCCCAAGACCTGGCGTTTGACTTTGCAGTTGCACGGTCAGCGAAAATTAAATAAATGCAATCCACAGATGTCGATGTTATCATCTGCTCTCCCTTCTTGCATCCGCAATAATCATGTTTCAAAGTTCAACATTTGAAACAGAAATTTATTAAGCATTTATAGCTGTAGAAAACATATAGTCAATATTTCAAGGAAAAATGGAGTGGAGTTAAACAATTATTTAAAGTTTTATGAAGTATTTTAAAAACTTATGAGATCACTTTATTTTTCCATTTTAAAATCTCGAATTAAACGGAAAAGCATATTTTGTTTTAGTGTATATTTCAGTATTGAACAAAATATTCAGTGAAAATAAATAAAATAAAATAAGAACAATCAAACAGAGTAATGATTTAACAACATTATCAATATTGATAATTTATCAGTAATATTTAAACTTAAATAGAATCATAAATAAAATATAATAAAAGTTTAAAATTATGCTTAAAGAAAAGAAGAAAAAAACTCATTTCTGTAACTTCCCGATATGTATTAGAGACCGCGAGGTTCTACTCTCGAACCTTACAGACGGGAAGTGTTGGTTTCGATTCCTGGTCACGCTCGTCGACTTAGGTTTTCGGAGTTTTCCCGTGATTTTCTTTGAAACTCGCGTAAAGCACTATATTACTTATTCAATAACATCCGTGATTAGCTTTTTGTATCTAAACTCTGGGTCTGGGGAATGCATAGATTTTCATGACAGAAGACAATCATTTTTATGCTGTATAGAAGATCTTAGAAAATGTATTTTTCTAATGGTTTATTATTATTATTATTACAAATGGAAAAACAAAAAAAAAAAAAAAAAAAAAAACGGTAAATTTGTTTTAAATCACCAGAAAACGATGTTTCAATTATTCGTTTTAAAGGTGATATCGAATTCTTTTGAAAGATAATCATAGTGAAAATTTTTATCCACCCCTCCCCCATCCCCCAGGGATGATGTATACTTATTCCTAGGGGAAAAAACAATGTCCTATGAATAATAATAATAATAAAAAAAAACTGTTTGACTATTACTCGTTATACAGCCAAATTGAATCAATAATATATATCAAATGTATGTCACGCAGAAGGTTTGGTGAGTATATATATTACAGAAGCTGATAGATAGCCTTTCTGTGAATGGAAAATATTGGAACGTGGCAGTGCCACCTGCCGTCCGATATGCACCCAAAGGCAATCTGTAGAGTTTTACGTAATATTAATTTCACTTACCAAATTTACAATATTTATAAATCACAGAAGTTGAGATTTTTCGTTTCCGTTATGAGATTAAATTGCAACATAGCCACGCCACCTGTTGGCCGATGTGCATCCAAAATGGACCAGTAAAGCTTTACATAAAATCGATTTCACTTATAACTTCAGTGTATCACAAAATTTATTGTTAAATCACAAGAGTTAAAATATTGCCTTTCCGCTAAGATGATTAAATTGCAGATTAGCAACGCATCAATGTATGCATCAACGTAAACGTATGCATCAACGTATGCATCAACGCTATCAATGTATGCAACAACGCAACAATGTATGCATCCAAATTGTATTAGCAGAGGTTATGATGATATATGCCAATATATCAAGTTTAATGCATTTGTACACTATAGAAGCTGAGATATAGCCGTCCCATAAATGGAGGGTTTCATTGCATAGCACCGCAATCTATCGGACGATATATCCCAAATGAAATTCAAATAAACTCCAATTTAGGGCAAGATCTAATATTGTAACAAGTTTGGTTGAATTCCATACATTGATTCCTGAAATACAAAATCCACAAAATTTTTCCATGAGTTTAAAATTTTGTAATTTTTTTTCACCTCACCGCTACTGATTATTGAGAAGCATTCTTTACTGACGTGCTAACAAAACGTTAAACTGAAAATGTAAAAAATGCTCTATTCTCTATCATGCTAAAAATTATAAATTTCGAATAACTTACGAAGTTTTTAAATTAGAACGTTGCAAATCTCTCAATAAGATTCTTATCAATATCATAAGTGATATTTTAAAACTGGTCCGATCTCTCTGCAATCATTTGTTCTTGAGATATCGTGTACATGAACTAACGGGTTATCACACTAATAGGTGCCGATACACATTAACAGATACCATACCAACCTTTTGACTTCCGGATTCCTCACGCCACAAAACATGTAAAAAAATCAAAAGCTGAAGTCAAAAATTTTAATGATTAACCTAGTTTCCCAACCAATAGTACTAAAAAGTCATTTTGTCATATTCGTTATAATTACACTGTTACAGAACGTGTTATGACGGTGTCACACTTGGACGTTCTATATAGAACTAGAATTGTACGTTTTATAGATGGTACAAATCAAACATTTTCAGAACGTTCTAAATAATACTATTTCTGAACGTGTTTTAGAACGTTCTTTTGACACGAAACACGGTGTTTGAACTATTGAAAGCGTTATTAGACGTTCACAGAACGTTCCTGTGCTACTTGGGAGGTCACCGTTCTCTTTTTTATAATCTCATTAATTATTTATAGATCTGTAAAATGTTATTCAGTACTAGAAAACAATGGAAAATTCCAGAACTCGGTTCCTGTTGATGTTTGAGGTTCCAAACTTTGGAAATTCTAAATCCTTCTTCTTCTTCATTTTTTTTTTTTTTTTCCCGCAAAATTTGGCGACCATTTCACAAAATTAAACAATAAAGTTGCTAAGTTTGCCTGCAACACCAAAAAAAAAAAAAAAAAAAAAAAAAAAAAAAAAAAAAACTTGGCGAGATTAGTGACCAAATTTGGGTTGCTTTGAAATCAGTAAGCCCTTTCTCAATTTCAATGGAGTTAATTTTTATAAGGTATCATTCTTGACGTAAATTTTCGCTAAAGAGTACAAAAGGAGACCATCTGCATTTGAGTTAATTCCATTGAATTTCTAACTGCTAATGAGAAATTTTACAATAACTTGTGGAATATTTTGCATGAAAATACATTATTCGTGTTCTGTGATGCATATAATCCAATTATTGTAATTTTCGTTGTTCTAGTAATGGATTGTTTTTGGGATTATTCAAAGACAAGAAATTACCTATTTAACTGCAAAGCACTTACCTCACAAGAAAATATCAATGTTTTTTAACAATATGCATATTTAAACGTGTTTATAAGGAAGTCATGTGGTGCCCACATCAGATTTTTTTTTTTTTTTTTAACTATTTTAAAAATTCCTAGACGTACAATTCATTTGTACAAAAAACTAGTGGATCTGCAGATCTGGAGCCTAAACGCCTTATTTCCATCAGACATTATTCTATAGGTCATTTTTATTTATTCCTTATCATATAATAGTATATACTGGTTTGTTCGACTTATTACCATAATCAGATACAATCCTGAGAGGGGCTTCCGCCCCCCTCAACCCCCCGCTGTATCTCTCTTTGTATACCTATCTGTATATCATATATAGGTATTCTTAATAAACGTCGGTCTTGTATTATTTCCCTGAAATTCATAAATACCAAATTTCATACAAAAAAATTACATAGCATATCGGAAATATTTTGTGTAACCTATAAACTACTTACCAATGCTATGCCCACAATTTTCAACAGAAAAAAATGATTTTGAAATTCTAATAAAATTTCATTATATTTGATGGGGTGTAACCATGTTAAAATACACTTTTAAGAAATACTGACAATGGACCGTAATAGTACGAAATTCTTTTATGTATCCCGAAAAAGTAGCCACAGTTATTATAAACGCCAATAATAAGAATACGCCTAATTGATTATCACTCATTAATTTTTCAAAGTAATTTGGTACCATATGGATGATTACAGTACTTCCTCTGAAATATTTTGCGTGGTCCCATAAAATATTTAGTCTATACATACCCTTTTTTAAGAGTAAACATGATTTTAAGCATCTTTATAATATATGTTAATTCTATTAAGTTCAATGCAGCATAAATGCATTAAAGTGCGCGCTTAACTAAAAATTTGTCCATAGGCTCTAATGTTAAGAAATTCTTTTGTGCGTCTCTGTATACGAACCATAAACATTGTATACACCAGTAAAAACTATTCAGGTTATTTTGCGTTTAAAATTAATAATTGTTCCAAATTTAACATCGTTTGAATGACTACGTGACATTCTCAGAACACTTTTGTAACATCCTGTTCATTAATTAGAAAGCTTAAGAACACATATTTTCTTCAAGCAACATAAGTTTAAGCACCTTACTCCCGTACGCTAGTTTCATTTTTTTTATTGCAAAGTAATGTGCTAAAATGCGTTTAAACGAAATTCACCCCATACGCCGTAATGTTAAGTATTTTGGCGTGTCCCTGTACACAATTCATAAAAAGTATAGACATAAAAAATTATATAGCTATATCTATATACCGAACCTGAATGTGTGTGTCAATTTGCAAGTCAATGGGAGAATTTTTGCGGCCGCTATTGCGGTACATACAAATTCTGCCCATATGCCGTAATGATAAGAAAAAATTTTGTGTGTCCCTGTACACGAACTACAAATGGAATACACAACCAAAACTATACAACAAAAATTCTGTGTGGTTCATAAATATGTGTACCAAATTGCAAGTGAATAGCGTGACTTTTGCGGCCGCTATCGCGGTACATACAAATTCTTCCCACAGTCCGTAATGATTAAAAAAAAAAAAAAAAAAAAATGGGGTGTCTCTGTACACGAACTACAAACGGAATGGCCACCCAAAACTATACAGCTAATTTCGTGGGGATCATGAACATGTGTACCAAATTTCAAGTCAATAGCGTGGTTTTTGTGGCCGCTATCGCACGACAGACAGACAGACGGACAGACGGAACCCAAAATCTTTTTGAATCACAACAGAGGTCCTGCACTGACGTTTCTGCAAAAATTGGAAGTCAATAGCTTAATTTTTACGATGGCTATCGCGGTACATACAGAATCTTCCCATAGACCGTAATGACAAGAAAAAATTTGGCGTGTCCCTGTACACGAACTACAAATGTAATAAACACCTAAAACTATACAGCTAATTTCGTTGGGCTCATGAATATGTGTACCAAATTGCAAGTTAATAGCGTGATTTTTGCGGCCGCTATCGCGCGACATACAAATTCTTCCCATAGGCCGTAATGATAAAAAAAACTTTGTCGTATCCCTGTACACGAACTACAAATGTAATGCACACCCAAAACTATACAGCTAATTTCGTGGGGATCATGAACATGTGAACCAAATTTCAAGTCAATAGAGGGTTTTTTGCGGCCGCTATCGGGCGACAAACACACAGACAGACAGAAAAAAAAACAGACACAACCCAAAACCGTTTTGAGTCTCAACAGAGGGCCTCCACTGACGTTTCGGCAATAAAAATTGGGCATAAATAGATAATATGGGTTCATATTTCGAAAATCGTTATATTTTTCGGAAAATTAGAGATTTTATAGAAAAATAATATTGAATTAGATTTATGCATTGCTATTATATAATTTGCAAGCTAGCATTCCACCAGTTAAAAACTATATATTTTATAGGAAAATATATATATAAAATTGAAGGTAAGGTTGTTCTATATATAGGGCTCCAGGAATTAAAAAAAAAAAAAACTGGTCGCCAGAAAATGTTTTGATGGGCAGTAAAAAATAATTCTCTATCTCTCTCTCTCTCTCTCTCTCTCTCTCTCTCTCTCCCACACACACACACACACCTTTATATTTATAGTTAATTAATATTTTTTAAATTTTTGAATGAAAAAAAAAAAAAAAAAAAAAGAGAGAGAGAGAGAGAGAGAGAGAGAGAGAGAGAAATTAAAATTCAGTGTATAAAAATCAAATAAAATTAACTGGGAGGGGATTATACACTAAGAAACACCTGTCTAAATTTAACATCCTCAAACCGGTTTCATTTTTTCTTTCAAACCGATACAGCGTTGTTATCGACAGCGACACATTGTTGCAACGGCGTTTCGCAACGAATCAACACCGGGTCGCAAATCGAGTAAACGAGAGTGATAGAAACTGCATTGATTCAACACCGGGTTCTTAAACATGCACAGTTGAACGTGGTGGAATTTCTATATTGGTATATTGACTAAACGCTGTTTCTCATTGAATTGACGCACACATAGCAATGAGCCGCTGTTTCCCTTCTACTTGTTTCTAACACGAATTGATATGAGTTAGGTTGCAGCCTAGCATAGGTTGTGGCATTCGATTCTGTGGCCAGTTGTTTCACCAAAATATTAAAAAAAAAAAAAAAAAAAAAAGTTTAGTTTTTCGTTCATCGCCGGTCAAATTAAAATTAATACTTAACCCGTTAGTAGTCGCTATAGACAGCGCCACCTATTACAGATTGCGCACTTTTTATTTAACTGTCACCAATAATTTTAAGAAGTGACGTGATCGACGTTTCTTTGACTTAATTCGCGTTTTATATATATCAAATGCCACTTCTAAAAATTTTTGGTGCCTATTGAATAAAAAAATCTTGCAACACTGAAGGAAGGGAGGCAAATCGACCAACTAGCGACTACTAACGGGTTAACATAAAAAATTAACAATTCATAAAAACACAGTTTTTTTCTTCCTACTATTATTATTATTTTGGAAATTATCTCACGAAGACAATTTAAGATATCAACAGTAAATCGAAATTGTGATTATTTATTTATTTTTCTTTTCCTATTTCTATTTTTTTTTTTTTTTTTTTCTATTTTCATTTATTTATTTTTTTAGCAAGAAAACTGATTTGTAACTTGTAGCAAATGTCTCAAAAGAACTGTTGATGAATGAATGCATGAATTAATTTAAAGTATGACGTGCAAAATCAGAGAATATATAGACATTTTAACTTCAAATCTACACGTTTTGCTTAAATCTTAATTATAAAATCCCAAATTGCCCGAAACTAATGCTCGAAACTGACGTCATTGCTACTAAAATATACTGAAAAAAAAAAGTAATTTTGAGGAAGGAATGAAAAAACGGAAGAAGGATTATTTAGGGGGGGGGGGAATGGCATCACAATTGCAGCAACGTATTGAAAATAATAAATTTTACTCGTGATTTGAAATTAAGATCGGGACGAAATTGCGCAAGATTGTAGTATACTATGAAGGTAACAACAACGTATTAAAACAGTAGCACCCACTAGCCACAGAATTCCGAGAAAAAAAGTGTTTAAAGTTTCCGTAATCTTTAAATACAAGTTATTTGATAAACTAGCCAGCGCCCCAGTAGCGTGAGCGTAAAACGTGTGGCTGCCACCCAGACGACGTGGGTTCGAGGCTGCCTCAGGAACTTTTTTTTTCCTTCTTATTGAATTTTTTATGTAATCTAAACTTTTCATTTATTTTTACTTTATTTTATAATTTAATTGAAAATTTGAAAATTTTAATAAAAGATTATTTAATTTTCTTGAATAAAAAATAAATAACTTTTTCTATTTTTATTATTTATAATTTAAAAAAACAATACATTTCTGTAATTTAAAAAATAAATTTTAGTTTTACAAAACCCTAAATAAGTAATATAAAAAAAAATAGACAGAAAATTTAAATAATTAAAAAAATAAGCAAGCTGTAAAACAAAGTGTAAAATAGCTAGCATATGTACTCAAATCTTGGTTTGAGCTTCCTGATTTGTTTTTAATGTGTATAAATTACGTAAACGCCTTTAGCTTGTTAATAATAGAAAGCAGCTGGAATTTTATTCCGTGCACAGAAGGATAAACAAACAAACAAACAAACAAAAATCAGGTGTGAAACAACCACACGACTTCCATTGCCCAATGTTACACGTATTATATGCATTTTTTGGAGATATTATATATGCATTTTTTGGAATTTTCCAGTAAGGGGAACTTGATACACATATAAAACAGACTTTACATAGCGAGTTATAAGAAAGGGTATCTAAAATGGATTAATGAAACAATTTTCAAGAAAATCGTTAGAGCCGCTTTTGAGATACCAACTTTTACCAACACTTGGTATTCTTATTTATTAACCGGGAAACAACAATTACATACAAAAGGATATTTAAGGAGAGTTAATATGGCGAGTTTGAAAAAAAATCCGTACAGCCGTTTTTAAAGAAACGTACTTGCGAGTCCTGAAATTGAGCTATTTATACAGGACGTCTATCAACTTTCTTAAACTAACAAACTATATCATTCGAAAGGGCATCTAACAGAGTGTTTACAAAATGCCTTTGAAGAAAATCTTTAGAGCCGTTTTTGAAATACGGACTTACGGTCCCATTTCCGGCTTCCAAAGACCCACTTCCGTTTTTCCAATTTTTTCCAAAATTTGGAAAATCCATCTGTACATCAGACCTGTATCAGCTGTGAAGTTTCATAGTTCAATCTTTATTAGTTTCGGATATATGATAGCCAGAAGGTTCCACACATGCATACACAAACACATACACACACACTGACTAATTGCCAAAAACTTTTTTGGACTCAAGAGGCCTTAAAACGTGCAAATCAAGTGAAAACTCGATACCGAATTTTTGGACCGAATGCAATACTTCCATTACCTACGGTAGTCGCGTAATGGAAGTAATAACATTTCTTTGTCTGTAATAATTTTATAGCATCGTAAACTATACTATAATTTTTGAAGAAGTTGTATTGATTGGAGAAGTAATTATTTAATTTGGATAGTAAATTTTATCCAATTAAAATCATTATTTTTCTGAAAAACTTTTTTTTTATTTTTTGTAACTTAAAAAACAAAATTTAGAATTGCTTTAAATATACCTAAAATAAAATATTTAGATAAATAATTAAAAACAGTTTCTTTAGTTTTACCTAATTTTATAGTTGAAACAAAACTAACATTTATTTTTTAAATTATAAAAAAATATTGTATTTTTAAGTTATAAATATTAAAAATAAAAAATTTTATTTATTTTATATTCAAGAAAATTATATAATCTTTTATTAAATTTCTTAATTTTGAATTGAATTATTAAATAAAGTATATAAAATGTAATGTAATAAACTAAATAAATATAAAATAAAATAAAGAAAGAAAATAAAGAAAGAAAGTAAAGAAAGTAAAGAAAATGTAAGTAAAAGAAAATAAAAATTTAGATTACATAAATAATTAAATTAATTAAAGATTACGGAAATTTTAAACGCTTTTTCTCGAAATTCTGTGGCTAGTGGGTGATACTGCTTTAACATGTTGTTACCTTCATAGTATACTACAATCCTGCGCAATTTCGTCCCGATCTGAATTTTCCTTGTCGTGACCTCTCCTTGTGAGACTCAAAAAGATTTTGGGATCCGTCTGTGCGTCAGTCATTCTGTCATTATGTCTGTCTGTCTCATGTTAGCAGTCCTGAAATCACACCATTGATTTGATATTTGGTACACATGTTCATGAGCCCTACAGAATTTTTTGTATAGTTTTGGGTGTATGTTCCAGTTGTAGTTCGTGTACAGGGACACGCTAAAGTTTTCCTTATCATCACGGCCTATGGGAAAAATTGGTATGTATCACGATAGCGGCCACAAAAAATCACGCTATTGGCTTGCAAATCTGTACACACATTCATGAGCCCAACGGAATTATCTGCATAGTTTTAGGTGCGTATTTCAATTGTAGTTCGTGTACAGGGACACGCCAAAGTTTTTCTTATCATTACAGCCTATGGGAAGAATTGGTATGTACCGCGATAGCGACCGCAAAAATCCTCCAATTGACTTGCAAATTGACGCAGATGTTCAGACTCTATAAAATAATAGCTGTATAATTTATTATGTCTATATTTTTTTATAAATTGAGTACAGGATCACGGCAAAATTCTTATCATTACGGCATACGGGATGAATTTCGTTTAAACGCATTTTGGCATCAGTACTTTACAATTAACAAAAGGAAATTAGCGCAAATTACTGAGATGCTTAAACTTATGTTTTCTGCGAAAAATATGTGGTCTTAGCTTTCCTAATTAATGTACAGGACCGTACAAGTGTTCTGAAAATGCAACATAATCAGCTAAATTATGTCAAATTTCGAAGAATTATTCATGAAACACGTAGAATAAGCCAAATAGTTTTTACTGGTGTATACAATATTTATGGTTTGTTTACAGAGACACACAAAATAATTTCGTGACATTAAAGCCTATGGACAATTTATTATTTAAAAGCACATTAATGCATTTATGCTGCATTGAACATAATGGAATTAACATGCATTATAAAGATGCTTGAAAGCATGTTTGCTCTTAAAAAAGGATATGTATAGACTAAATTATTTATTTATGGGATTACTCAATGAATTCTCCGATGGCGTACTGTAATCATCCAAAGGATGTCAAATTAGTTTGAAAAATTAATGAGTTATAATTAATTAGGTGTTATCTTATTACTTGCGTATATAATAACTGTGGCTTCTTTTCCGGGATACATAAAAGAATTTCATACTATTACGGTCTATTGTCAGTTCTTCTTAAAAGTGTATTTTAACATGGTTACACCCCATTAAATATAATGGTATTATATTAGAATTTTAAAAGTCTGTTTTTCTCTTGAAAAATGTGGGCATGGAATTGGTAATTAGTTTACAGGGTTACACAAAATAATTCGATATGCTATGTAATCTTTTTGTATGGAATTTAGTAAAATGATTATGAATTTCAGGTAAATTATACAAGACTGTCAGTTAATAAGAATACGTATGTATGATACACAGTTAGGTATAGAAAGAGAGATACAGCGGGTGGTTATCAGGGGTGGTAGCCCCTCATGAAAGTACCTGTTTATGTATTTTTCTATTTAAAATGATACTTGTTTTTACTTTAAACGCCCAATATTTCGAAAGATAACCTAATTTAATTTTTTTTAATATTTATGAAATTTACTTATTTTTCTGGCTTAGCCATATTATTTTCTTGTTTATAACTACAGCTGTTGCCATCTTTAAAATATTTAAAATGATAAGATCATTTTTTAATAAAATTATCCATAATATCATATAATATATTTCACTCCTCCATAAAAGTTAATTTTAAAATCGACAGCTTCTTTTATACTTTTAATATTTTAATAGAATATTAATAAAAATTAAATTACATATTAGTCATTTTAGCATTTTAAATCAAAACAGCTTTAGACATATTATATTTCACTCATACATAAAAATTTATTTTTAAAATCTTCTGCTTCTTTTATACTTTTATTTTAATAGAATTTTATTATAATTTAATTTATATATTAGGCATTTTAGCATTTTTATCCTAAGTAGCATTAGAAATAATATATTTCACTTCTTCATTAAAATTTATAAGATCCTACAATAAAATTAATTTTTGCTTAATATCAACTCTACGAAAATTTTTACTTTCTTCTATATGTAATATAGAGAAAGTATTGGATTCGCGAAAATTTTCGACTTCCGTTTTTTGACGGATTTACACGTTTTGGGATGTCCTGAACACGAATTGATAGTTTTTAAAAAATGTCTGTCTGTGTGTCTCTGGTTTAGTGTTTTCACCGTATCTCACGAACCAATGAATGCAATTCAACCAAACTTGGTATATTGTTGGACCCTGGCGGGGCATTGTGCTGATTAGATTTAGGGATCAATAGCTCATCAGGTGGCGCTGTGATCGCATTTTATGTAAATTTTTAACATGGCAGTATAGGACAAATTTTCGTATTTTTCACCGTATCTCAAGAACCAATGAATGAAATTCAACCAAACTTGGTATATAGTTGGAACCTGACGGGGCATGGTGCTGATTAGATTTGGGGATCAATCGTCCAGCAGGTGGCGCTGTGATCGCAAAATTTCGTATGTTTCACCGTATCTCACGAACCGATGAGTGAAATTGAACCAAACTTGGTGTATAGTTGGACCCTGACATGGAAAGGGTCTGATTAGATTTTGGGATCAATCGCCCAGCAGATGGCGCTGTGATCGCATTTTATGTAAACTTTTAACATGGCAGCATAGAACAAAATTTCGTATAAATGTACATAATGAGCTTTATTTTAAACTTGTGATTGTAAAATTAATATGAATTATTGATAATAGTAGTAGTTAACTATGAAAAAAATTTTGTGCATGTGGGGGCACCGGTTCCCGAAAAAAAAATCGTATTTTTTTTTTTTTTTTTTAACGAAACTTAACCAAACTTGGTATTTAGTTGGTCCCCGACATAATTTGGTGCTGATTACATTTAGGGATCAATAGCTCAACAGGTGGCGCTGTGATCGCATTTTTTCTAAATTTTTAACATGGCAATATAGGACAAAATTTCGTATAAATGTACATAATGAGCATTATTTTAAACTTGTGATTGTAAAATTAATATGAATTATTGATAATAGTAGTAGTTAGCTACGAAAAAAATTTTGTGCATGTGTGGGCACCGGTTCTTCCCCTGGGGGGGAAGTACCCCCCGGGGGGGGGGGTAAATTTTCAAGATGGGTATCTTTCGAAAGATCTCGTCAATACCTTTAAAACGAATGGTTGAACTATAAATCTCTGATAATTTAAAACAAAGTTATCGATTTTTTTTTACTTTTAACAAAAAAAAAAAAAAAAAAAAAAATTTTTTTTTTTTTTTTTTTTTTTTTTTTTTAAATATTGTTACTGGTTGAATATGTATTACTTTTAACAAAAAAAAATTAGAAAAAAATCGTAATTTTTTTTTTTTTTTTTTTTTTTTTTTTTTTAATATTGTTACTGATTGAATATGTATATAGGAAAATATAGAAGAAAGTCTTGTGGTGGCCACATCATACTAGTTATCAATCGATTCCAAATTTTGACCTAAGGTTCAAATCTCAATCCCGTGGGTTTTTATATCGCCTACAACGTTTTCGTCTTTAATCGTAAATAGTAATTTGACTGAATTGAATAATTTACTGCAATATAATTGACGTATAACTTAGCCACAGCAACGTGTGGCCGGGTCTGCTAGTATATATCTATATCTATATCATTATATAAAGCGCAAAAAATTGTATGTTTGTGGAGGGTAATCTCTGAAACTACTGAACCGATTTAAAAACTTCTTTCACTGATCAAAAGCTACACTATCCCTGAATGTTATAGGCTATATTAAATTTTGATAAAATAAATTTTAGTTTAAAATCTGAGCATTTTAATTAAAATCCCCATAAAAGCCATAATAGAAATGGAAATAATGAAATATTAAAAAAATTAGCTGTTGCCAACATAAAAGAAACATTTACATTTTGTTTTTAAAATATCTTGACATGAAAAGAAAAGAAATATATTTGCACGTGAATTAAATTGAAATTCATATAAAGCTTTTCAAAATGTTAAACTTACACGTTAAATCTGACGTCATTATAAATTTAAAGTATTTATTTTTCTAATAATATAATTTGATATGATATGATATAATGTAATGATCTAAGCGTTACTTCTAAACTTTTATTGAACTATTTATTTTATAATTGCTGCCCAAAAAAATTACGGGTTAATTCATTTTTCGACATATAATAGAATATATTTTCTCGCGAATAATAATATAAAAAGTGAATTAAAAAAATATCGTCTGCATTTCAGTATGCATTTGTTAAAAGAATAATTGAGAAGTTTAAATTTATTTGACGACTATTTTTAGCAACTAACAGTCATGACAAGTAGCTCAATATACATAGCGCATACAACCATTACTGCAATGCAAATAGCATTTAATTATTTGAGTTACATTATGTTGATTAGAAACCTATTTAATCTCTCTGTGCTCTATACTAATATATAAAGAGGAAAGGTTTATATGTATATGTAGAGAACGATCGCTAGAACTAAAAAGCCGATTTCTATTTCTTTCTTTTTTTATACTAATCAAAAGTTACACTGTCTCTAAGTGCTAGAGGCTATAATAAATTTTGATAAAATACATTTTTAATTCAAATTTTCAATATTTTAATTGAAAACAAAGCATAGATTTGATATCGGTCGTCCTTGGCGATTTTTGTATTTCGAGATCGAAAACGTAATACGAAAATCTGTATATTTTCGTATTAAATACGAGATCTATGTTTTTACTTCAATTACCGTACTACCGTAGGTAGTGGAAGTATTGTATTCGGTCCAAAAATTTGATATAGAGTTTCATCTGATTTATATGTTTTAAGGCCTCCTGAGTCCAAAAAAGTAGTTTTTGGCAATTGGTCAGTGTGTGTGTGTGTGTACGAATGTGTGAAATTTTCCGGGTGTCATATCTCCAAAATTAATAAAGATAGAACTACAAATCTTCACAATTGATTCAGGTCTGATGTACAGATGAATTTTCCAAATTTTGGTGGAAATTGAAAAACCGGAACTGGGTCATCGAAAACCGGAAATGGGACCGTAAGCCCGTACCTCATAAACAGCCCTAACGATTTTCTTCAAAGTTGCTATATAAACAATCTATTAGGTGTCCTTTCGAATGATATAATTGGTTAGTTCAGGAAAATTGATAGGTGTACTCTATAAACAGCTCAATTTCAGATCTCATAAGTGCCTTCCTTTAAAAACGGCTGTACGAATTTTTTTCAAACTCGCCATGTTAACTTAATACTAAATATCCTTTTGTATGTAATTATTGTTTTCCGGTCAATAATTGAGTATGCCAAGTTTTGGTAAAAGTTGGTATCTCATAAACGGCTCTAACGATTTTCTTGAAAATTGATTCATTAATTCAATTTAGATAACCTTTCTCAAGTATTACGTGCATATTACAGAATACTAACGGTCATCCTGATTAGGAAGTTCAGTTTTAGATCTCGGTAATTCGAGTTTAAAAAAATAACTCTATGTTTTCCCCTTATTTTTTAACTCACTATGTAAACTTTGTTGTAGGTGTCTTTATACGTGTATCAAGTTTCTCTTACTGGAAAATCTAAAAAAAAAATGCATGTACTTAATATCTCCAAGAAATGTATATAATACGTTTAATAGTGGGTAATGGAAGTCGTGTGGTTGTTTCACACCAGATTTTGTAATAGTATATATTATACGAATATTGTTTCATATTATTGATTTTTCCCTTAATATACATTATTAAAAACCATCAGTTATGGAAAAAATTAAATATATTTGCGAGATAACTTGGCAATCATTTTTTTTTTTTCCGCCAAGGATGATTGATATAAAATCTTTTCCGAAAGCAAGTAGCGCAATATACAGCCGCTAGGCAATTGCAAATGACATTTGATTATGCAAGTTTCATTATGTTGATTGGAAACACGGTTCATTTAAAATAAATTAAATGTGCATTCGCGTTAGAAATCTACTTTTGTATAGGGCTTCTTTGGCGATATTTAAAATTTGGCAACGCAATAGCTAGGACGTTTCACTCGAAAGACTTTACGTATTTGCGATAACCTTTTTAATTCACCGCCAAAATCACAAAAAATATTAACGATCACTAATGGAGAACCATTACTAAAACAATGTGTTTAATAGAAATTAATATTATAAGAACAAATAAATAATAATTAAAGCAATTATGACGTCAACTTTATCAAACACATATTCATGTTATAGGTTTATTTTTCAATATTTTTTATTCATGAGTAAAGACATGCTTCTTTTTATGAAATAAATAAATAAATAACATAAAGTAAAAATTACCAACATTTAACAACTGATTGAAAAAAATAATTGTAAAATTATATTTTGACTTTTCAGTTCATAATATTGCCTGACTATAACATATAAACTGATATTTTTTTTTATTTTTTGCATATCAATTCATCGTTAACTAAAATTTGTTCATCCGTGCGAAGTAGGACGGGTCAGCTAGTATATATATATATATGCAGGGTGGGGCATAAAGATCTCCCCATTTTAAGAGGTCAGTAAAAATATATGAAATTGAAAACAAATATTTTATGTTTACATCCGGAAATAATAATGTTTGCCATTAATTAATTTTTACAGTCTGCAAGAATTTTTGCTATTTACGAAAAACGATATCGTCTTGTTTACGAACCTAACGTCGTGGTGATTGCGTTACAGCATCACTTACTGCTGCCACGTTCTCCAGAGTTCGAACATGACGTGGTCTACCGGGCGACTTTCGTTTTAAACACGAACCTGCTTCTCTAAAATTAGCAACCCATAAGGATATTGTCGGGTATTTGTCCATGCCTGTTTACTCCAAAGTGACTACGAAATAATCGTTGCGTTTGAACGATGGAATCCGCGTTTTTAAAATAAGTTTCAACAACGAACGCCGATGTTCACTAGTCCAAGACATACTGTCAACTGAAATAGCATAACCAGGGAAATATAACAACGCTACTTCGAATACGCCCTGTACACTAGCGCCGCCGCAGCGACAGCGGCAAATTAGGGAGATCTTTATGCCCCACCCTGTATATATATATATATATTTGAACGTAGTAAAAGCAGAGGAACAGATGGTTTAAGACCCCTGAAACCACATAAACCAATAAGAATAACATTTCATCAGAATAAATTTACCTGTGAAGACTTAATTGTTAATAATTGAAACAATTAATTTTACTTGCTGATATTTGAAACATTAAATTTTACTTATTGATTTTTTATTTAAATTAAGTTATCGTCAATCTTATCTTATTTTTATTACTAGATAGTTAGTTGCTACTTAAATAATGTTACATTTACGTTAAAACTATATAAACCGAAACAAAAGAATCAAGCAATGAGAGAATAAACAATTAAAACACTTATTTTGACAAATTATTACTTTCTCTTACCCATAAGGTAGAGAAAGTATTGTTTTGGGGTCAAATTTTCGAACGCGAGATTTTGTTATATTTACACGTTTTGAGGTCCCCTGAATACGAAAATCATGTTTTTAGCAAATGGTCTGTGTGTGTGTGTGTCTGTGTGTCTGTCTGTTACCAGCATATCTCAAAAACAAATTATGGCAGAAAGTTCAAACTTGGTATTCTAAATGTGTATCATATAGGGATGCTACAGTAAGCTTTTCGTTAAGATGAAGCAAATGGTTCGTGTACAGGGACAATCAACAGAATGTTAATACATTACGTCTATGGGGGAAATTGCAGGAAAATAGAGTTTAACGTCTATAGACTGCACTAAACCAAATGAAACAAATATATTTTTTTTCTGATAGAGACAGTTAACTGGGAAAATTTTTTTGTGTATGTAGGAGCCTCGCCTCCCCCCCCCCCCCCTGGGGGAAAAGTCCCCCCTCGAGGGGAGTAAATTCTCATGATGGGTATCTTTCAAAAGAGCTCGCCAATACCTTTAAAACGAATGGTTGAACCATCGATCTGCTATAATTTAAAACAAAGTTATCGATTTTCTTTTACTTTTAACGTAAAAAAACTTAGAAAAAAAAAATCGTACTTTTTTTTTTTTTTTTTTTTTTTTTTTATTGAGAATAAAATGTACTTTTTTTGGATATTTGGTGTTATACTACTTCTCTAATATGGAAATCGTCTGCCTTATCATAAAATATAATTTTTTTAAATAATAATTTTAATAAATTATTTTTTAAAAAGAGATGCATTAATGAAACGGGTGGTTGAGAGGGGCGGTAGCCCCCCCCCCCCTCACACTGAACTAATTATCATATAAAACTCTTCAGAAGCCTAATACTAATTGTTTAATAAAATTGTTTAATAAATTGTTTACATAACAGTACTCGTTATCTTACCTATTAATCTGCAACCTGTATTTATAGTATTAAATTTCAGGGTAAGAGAAAGCCGTGTGAGTGACACACAAGATTATTTTTCAATTAAAAATAGCTCAAAACGGAGAAAAAAAACTTTTCAAGCGAGACCTTTTTAACTCTTGAGCACTAATGTACGATTTCGTTCGCTAGTGACTATATATAGCAAATTTCTTGCGGGTTCCTGATCGTACATTAAAATAATTATGAGGAAGAATGTAGAAAAAACAACTGAGTTCGAAAAATTAAAATATATAATTAAGAGATGTTTTAGTATTCCACCAAGTTCGTTGAGTAGTACATTTTTCACAGTTTAGGATCAGCCATTTTTAAACTGTTATGGTCACATTAAAGAAAAAATAAAAAGAATTTATTGTATGTATGCATTAAGTATTTTTATAATTATATAATAACAATAACAATTTACCTTTGAATTTTTTAGGCGATTTGCCGGAATCCGATAAACGGTCAATGCAGTAATCTACAGGATGTTACAGTAAGAAAATTTCTATACTATGACGCTTATTGTTTGATATAATTGTAATATGTATAACTTTACTTTTCAGTCGAAAAACATGCATTGTAAAAGGAAGAATTTTGCATGGAGATAATGCAAATATCAGAGCGTAAAAAAAGATATCTTGGCTTCTTCTTTTATCTATTTATTAATTTTTTACTTTCATTACCCACAGTAGGTAATGGAAGTATTGTATTCGGTCCAAAAATTCGATAACGAGATTTCACCTGATTTGTGCGTTTTAAGGTCCCTTGAGTCCAAAAAAGTGGTTTTTGGCAATTGGTCATTGTGTGTGTATGTACTTATATGTATGTACTTATATGTGTAGTATGAAATCTTCTGGCTATCATATCTCCGAAACTGATAAACACAGAGCAACAAAACTTCAGAATTGAGACAGGTCTGGTGTACACATGAATTTTCCAAATTTTGGTGAAAATTGAAAAAAAAGGAAATGGGATATCGGGAACCGAAAGTGGGACCGTAAGTCCGTATCTCAAAAACGGCTCAAATTGTCTTCCAATTTGCTATATAAACATTCTATTAGATGTCCTGTTATGCAACCAACCACTCCTAAGTTTATTTTATGCAACCAACCAACCTTGGAAGCCGCCGTGAGCGGGAGAATGTATTTTCGGAGAGAGAGACTTTGGCCTTCGGCCTGTAACGTAGGGTGCAATTGGCGCGCCCGAGTAACGGATTTATTCCGTTGTTTTATTCTTATTATTACATGGGTACATGGGTATTCATATGTATATAAAATTTTCACTGTATATATTCATCTTCATGTTTGATGTCATATTCATCAATTAAAGAGTAAAATTTAATACAAGAGAAAATTTCTGTTCTCAAGTGTCTACACTCGGTTACATCACATGTCCTTTTGAATGATATAGTTGGTTAGGTCAGGAAAATTGATAGGCAACATGTATAAATAGCTCAATTTCAGGTCTCGCAAGCGCGTTTCATTAAAAACGGCTGTACGGATTTCTTTCAAACTCGGCATATTAGCTCCCTTTTAAACATCCTTTCGTTCGTATGTAATTATTGTTTTCCGTCCAATAATTTAGTTTTGGTAAAAGTTGGTATCTCAAAAATGGCTTTAACGATTATCGTGAAAATTATTATATAAATCCATTCCTTTCTCATGTATTACGTGGTTATTAGATGAAAAAATTAAGAGTCATCCTGCTTAGGTAGGTCAGTTTCAGATCTCGGAAATTGGTGTTTCAGAAAATAATTCTACAATTTTTTTTTTAAACCTTACTATATGTAAGCTTCGTTTTATATGTCTTTACACGTGTATAAATTTTCTCTTACCGGAAAACGTTTTGTTCCTACTACATCTTTAGGTCACTTTTATGTCTTCTGATCACATTATTTCCAAAAAATGCATATAGTACGTGTAATAGTGGGTAATGGAATTCGTGTGGCTGTTTCACCCCAGAATATTTGTTTGTTTGCTTGTTCAAAAATGCAATTTATTATATATATATATATATATATATATATATATATATATATATATATATATATATATATATATATTATTGACTTTCAATTGATTTTTGGATCACGCATATACATCTGAAATTACAGTTTGTCCCGAAAGTTTATAGACTCGAGTAAAATGTATGTTTTATTAAAATGTAAAGGCATACAAACAACAATTACAAATATGTTTATCCAAATCATGTGCGATTTGCATATAAGGAAATATTTAGAAAGAATATCAATTTGTATTAAAATTATGTAATAAAATAAAAATCTTATGTAATAAAATAGAACCCAGAAGTTATGCTATTTTAAGAAGTCATTCTCAAAATAATATACTTAATAATTTAAAGTCTTTCCATTCTTCTATATGACATTATACACACGTTTTTCCCTCGACATAAGGAATGTTTCTAATACCTCTAATTCAAAATTGTACCATGACGTTCAATGGCTGTTGTCAAGGCATTATCTGAATCAAACTACTCTCATTCACTTAAACTTTCCGAGACACAGTGCTTTGGGTCACACATTGTCATTTGGGTTTAGATCGTTGCTCATCGGTGGTCACTCAAGAACAGCCATCTCCTACCTTCTTAAATAAGTTCGTAACGTTGGTGGTATGGATCGGAGCGTTATAATGCTGATACACCCAATTTTGTCCCCCTATGTTTTCTGAAAATGGCATAAAATCATTTTCCAGTGTTGTTACGTATTTAGAAAAATTCTATCGGCCATATAGAAAGGCCAAAGCCACTTGACCGTTGAAACCGACATATTATCAAAGATCCATCAGCACATTGTCTACTAAAATATCTCCTGGGCTCTTTTCATAAATCATGCCAATAACATATATTCCCATAGGGTCTAACGAGGTTTTATTTTTTCATCCCTGAAAAGGATAACCATCTATTTATTATCATATGACATATGGTTACCAGCCCATCGCAATCTTTACCAATGTGAAGCTTTGAGAGTCGCAGATTGTGAAATATTTTTGCGGGGATTATATAACTTCTATTGCTGGCTAGCTCAGTAGAGCACTTAATGTAGTCATAAAACTAATTATTCCTTGCTTTTCCATTAATACAATTTGTTTTTAGGCGTCGAATAAAAAGATGAAGACCGTGCAACCAGTTTAGCACATGGCAAAGTTTAATGAAGGTACAAACAAAATATATACACTATACAAAAATTTCAATTTTACTTTAGAACATTTTTAAAAAGAATAAACTCGCAGACGACCACTTTGCAGACCTTTCGGTAGAAAGAAAAGACAGTTACTGATTACATTCACTACGTTCGTTTCGTAAATTTTCGTAAATTTTTTCGTAAACTTTTTTCGTAAATTTTTTTCGTAAATTTGGTTGGATGTTTTTTCGTAAATTTGGTTGTTTTTCGTTTTTTTTCGTAAATTTGGTTGGATGCGAAGTCAGGTGGGTTTTATGACGCAACAGTCTCACAGGTAATACATCCTCCCCCTCGGTGTAACACCCGTTTCGCCGACAAGAAATTTCGTACCCCCTTATTTTTCCCATTCAAGCTATTTAGGGATTTGTTCTACAGGAATGGGGAAAACAAGTGGAAAGGAAATTTCAATTCGACGAAATGGTAGGTACTAGTTACGTAAGAAGATTAGTTAGTGTCTAGTCCACTCCTTTTTATCGGTTGATATGACTGACAGGCCCAGGTGCACAAACACATAATGAATTAGAATTTTTTGATTTTGGGTCGATTTTTTTTTATGTTGATGCTGTAGGATATTTGCTTCATTTAAATAACTAAGTGCTTAAATGTTAAACAAAAATGTAATATTTTAATATGATAAAAATGTGTTTGATTAATAACCATTGTTAAGTAGCTTCCTTTTTATTCATTTACGTAAACATTTCTTGTTTTAGGGAAAATAAATTTTCTATAACAATGTTTATTTGCAATATACTTTTATAAATAATAATTTAGCATAAAATACATACATTGGTATAGCCAAGGTGCTAAATGAGCAGTCATTAAATGTATTTTGCACCTAGAAAGAACAGTTTAACTACCAAAATACCCCCATTCATTCGTCATTTGTTACGTCTAATTTATGACCAGATTATTGTCATAAAATTTCTCTCTTTACAGGACACTCCTAGAAAATCTATGAAATATTAAAGAAAAAATAGTATGTTGTAGCCACCACATGACTTTCTTTTATATCTTCCTATACAAATTCACTCAGTAAAAATAATTCATTAACATTATTATTATTTAAAAAAATTATTTTCCATGATAATGCAGACGATTTATATGTTAGAGAAGTAGTATAATACTAAATGTCCCAAAAAAGTCAATGTTATTCACAATATTACTTTTTTTTGTTGTTGTTGTTGTTAAAAAAAAAAAAAAAAAAAAAAATCGATAACATTATTTTAAATTATCGCAGATCGATGGTTCAACCATTCGTTTTAAAGGTATTGACGAGCTCTTTTGAAAGATACTCATCATGCAAATTTACTCTCCTCGAGGGGAGGCTTCCCCCCTCCCCCTCCCTTCCCCCAATCGAGGCTCCTTCCCTACATACACAATTTTTTTCCCCCAGTTGTTGACCATCTCTATTACAAACAATTCTTTTAAATTTCACAATGATTATTAAAAAAATATTCTCTTTACGCACATTTATACAAAATTCTGTCCTATCCCACCATGGTAAAAATTTAGAAAGAGCTGGATGGCAACGCATGCTGTTTTACCAAAAGTTGATAGGCACTAATTTATGTCAGTGTGCTATACTGCAAATCTCATCTATTCATGGCTATATCTCAATGTCTATGGCATGTAACTGTACGAAACTTGATATTTGAGATAACCATTATAAAAACGTTACATATATTAAGATGTTATTCATTGACGATAAAATTATCTTTGTTTGGATATTTAGTGTTAGATTTCCCTAAGATGAAAATCATTTCATTCATCATGTTAAATATTTTTAATAATAGTTTTAATAAATTATTCGCACTTAGTGAATTTGTACAAGAAAATATAGAAGAAAGTCTTGTGGTGGCCACAACATACTAGTTTTAATTTAAGTTTAATTAAAATTTATTTGTTTTTCATTTATTTAATTCTTTTTAAAAGAAAAATCTACATTTTCTTTTATTTATTATATTGGTTGGAATCAAATGGCAATATAGTGTAAAGAACGAGGTCTATAAAATACATGGTTCAAAAACTAAAATATTACATGCTGATATCTGCCAATCGCAGTTCTTAAAGAATAACAGATCCACTTGTCGTCGATAAAAACAAAAACTGTAGTACCTAGGAAAGACCTTTCTGAAGGTAGTGAGAACTTTGACCCAGTGTAGTGTTGGCGAAAATGAAGCTGCCGTAGGCAACGGTTACCCGAAGCAAGGTCTAGAGCGATTTAAATTATGCTTTTTTGAGTTTTTACTTATAAGGTTGTATAAAAATGAATAGAAATTGAATTCTTTTGAAAATTCATATAAATATAGGACCAGCGAAGTGGACATAGCCTGCTAGTATAAGAATAATTGTATTATAAATTTACAATTTTTATTACAATTTAGAAATGTAGGTAAATACAAATAATTTATTTATTTATATTTTGAGTCTATGGATTATTTTTTCTCTCTCTCCTCATGTGTGTGTGCGTGTGTGTGTTTAAGCATAAATATTATTGGGTTAAAAGAATTTAGGTACTTATCTTCAAGACCTAGACCTTGCTTAAAATTAACTTTCCTTATCTCATTAGATTCCATTTCTAAAAGAACAACACTGAAGTAAGTTCTATCATGATCGTAATATTTCAATTTATTCATTTTTTAATTTTCAACCAACTGTTATTTCTTCCCCACTAAAAATAATCTCAAGATATTCTCTACAAATATCTCCAGAATATCTAGAGAATATCTTAAGTTATTTGGCCCATTCTTAAGAAAGTTTACAAAATTTCTTTATAATGTCTTCAAAATTTCTGCAGATATTTTATGGTAAAAGATAAATTTTCAAAATATTTTAAAATATTTGAAGAATGTCTTAAGAAAATACTATTTTCTCAAGAATATCTTCAAATTATTTTTAGTGGGGTTAGTTTATCAATTTATAATAAAAAAATTGTCATCATGATAATTTCTGAAATATTGAATTAATTTATTCAAATATGGACTTATAAAACTGAAAGTAAAAATTAATAATTAAAACAACCGAAAAAAAAAAAAAAAATATTTAAATTAATATTTTCTAGTAATCCTCATTTTGCTTGAAGATGTAATATTTAGAATTCGGCTGAATTTACAAATGAATCGGCCAGCGGGTAATTAAAATGAAATTCTACTATTTATTCAGTTTTACGGAAGTTTTTATTTTATTTATTTACTTTTTTTATATATAATTATATTCATATTAACTTTTGTGCTTGCATTTATTATTGAGGTAAATAATAATAATAATAAACTAAGTCTTATCCTATTAAAATTTTTAACAATTGTGCCTGAGTAGACCATTTTGGTAATTAAGAAAAAATAATTAAGTGCCATTGACGCTTGTTTTTCACATTCTAATTTCTATCTCCGGGTGTAGCCTATTTACTTCCCAATCTTTTCTGCATCTTAGCACATAAGTTTTTTAGGATTATTGCCTTCAAACGACACGCTTCTCACAGGTGTTCAACATTCTTAAATGCTCTTGAAAATTTTTTCTTATACCCCCGTTTCGCCGACACAATGTCAGCGAAACGGTGTTGAACTGATAACGATGATCTTCCTTTTTGGGGGAATTTGTCAACGAAAGGGGGTAGGAAATTTTAGTGTCGGCGAAACGGGGGTATAACCTTGTTTCCGAGGTACGCCCCGTACTGGAAACATCAGTACTTCTCTTAGCTCTATGACCAGTAGCAGTATGTCCAGTAGCATCAGACTTGGATGAATTTAAGGCAAAACGAATAGTAGATAATTTTTCTGGCTAAGAATCGTGAGCATCACCTACTAGGATAGCGAGAAGACTTAATTCAATCTATTATTATAGTATTAAAATGCAGGGTGAGATAAAGTCGAGTGAGTGAAACACCAAATTATTTTTTCTTTTCAGTTTTATTTGTTTAGTTTCGTTTCTTTACTATTCTAAATTTTCATTGTTCAATTTCTTTTATATATGATTATGATGAAATATATATATATATATATATATATATATATATATATATATATAAATGAAATAACAATAATAATTAATTTAAATCAAGTCTTCAAAAGCACAATGTATTACATTTTTTTCATTATTATTATTATTAGCATTTTTTTCATTATTATTATTATTAGCATTTTTTTTTTTCTTTTTCAGATTCGATTTCAGGCATTCCAGAAAAGAATGGTGGAAACGGGAAAATGCTATATTAAACACAGCGATTTCAGTCTTTGATTTCTCCTGAAGGACATGGACTAATGTAAAATCTCATTTCGTAAAAGGTAGAAATGTATTATGAACGAAAAAAAAAAAAAAAAAAAATGAAATAAATAAATAAATAAAAATACTATCATTGAAGATAAGTACTAATTATTTCCTTCTTTTCATTTATCCCTTATCACATAACACTTATTACTTCGCACATCACTTATTTCAAACAAACCAATAACATTAAATTAGAAATCGTAGCAATTTTATTATTAAAAAGAAAAAATAAATAAAAAACTAAAAAATAAATAATTCTTCTTTTTCTTTTTAACTCTTTCCAACAAGGTTGAAGAGTGTTAATGATTTCGGTTTGTCTGTCTGTCAGTTCGTCTGTCTGTCTGTCCGCGCTCTAACTCCCGTAAATATTTATGGAATTTCTTGAAACTGATATATGTTATTCAAGTTCACCATCGGACGCTCCCTATTGAAAATGGAGTTTATACCTCTAGTGGTTTGTGTACAGGGACACCCGAAAGTATTTCAAAGCATTGTGTTCTATGAGAGATATTTCTATAAACCATATTTTCATACCTTTACTTTAGACATAGCTTAATGAAATTGAAATATGTTATTCAAGTTCACTATCGGACATCCCCTATTGAAAATTGAGTTTATACCTCTAGTGGTTTGTATACAGGGACACCCGAAAGTATTTCAAAGCATTGCGTTCTATGGGAGGTATTTCTATAAACCATATTTTATAAACCATATTTAATGAAATTGAAATATGTTATTCAAGTTCACTATTGAATGTTTCCTGTATAAAATGGAGGAAATACCACCATCATTTTATACACAGGGACATTCAAAGTATTCCAAAGCATTGCGTTCTATGAGAGACATTTCTATAAATCGAATTTTAATAACTTTACTTTCCACGAAGTTTTAGGAAATTGAAATATGTTATTTATATGCACAAAAGAAAGCTTTGCATAGAATATAGCATGATTAGCATTAGATTTACAGGGTGGCAACAAAATATTCAGTTACATTAAGAGCTATTAATAAAAAATTACTAGATTTGTACTTTCGTTTACGTTAAGCGTTTTTAATACTTTCTAACATTTTTTAAGAGTGAATATGATTTCAGTTTTGTGTATCTGCCTGTCTGTCTGTCTGTCTGTCCGCGCTCTAACTCCCGTAAATATTTATGGAATTTCTTGAAACTGATATATGTTATTCAAGCTCACTATCGGACGTTCTCTATTGAAAATGGAGTTTATACCTCTATTGGTTTGTGTACAGGGACACCCAAAAGTATTTCAAAGCATTGTGTTCTATGAAAGGTATTTCTATAAACCATATTTTCATACCTTTACTGTAGGCATATCTTAATGAAATTAAAATATGTTATTCAAGTTCCCTATCTGACGTTCCCTATTGATAATGGAGTTTATACCTCTACTGGTTTGTGTACAGGGACACCCGAAATTATTTCAAAGCATTGTGTTCCATGAGATGTATTTCTAAAAACCATATTTTCATACCTTTACTGTAGACATAAATGAAATTGAAATATGTTATTCAAGTTCACTATTTGTTATTTCCTGTATCAAATGGAGGAAATACCACCATCGGTTTATGTACAGGGATACTCAAAAGTATTTCAAAGCATTGCGTTGTAGGAGAGATATTTCTATAAATCAAATTTTAATAACTTTACTATCCACGAAGATTTAGGAAATTGAATGTTATTTACATGCACAAAAGAATGCTTTGCATCGAATATAGCATGATTAGCATTAGATTTACAGGGTGGCACAAAAATATCCAGTTATATTAAGAGGTATTACTAAAAAATTGCTATAATTGCACTTTCATTTACGTTAAGCGTTTTTAACACTTTCTAGCATTTTTTAAGTGTGAATATGATTTCAGTTTTGTGTATATGCCTGTCCGTCTGTCTGTCTGCCTGTCTGTCTTTCCGAGCTCTAACTCCCGCAAATATTTATGGAATTTCTTGAAACTGATATATGTTATTCAAGTACACTACCGGATGTTTCGTATTGCAAATGGAGTTTATACCTTTACCGGTTTGTGTACAGGGACACCCGAAAATATTTCAAAGCATTGTGTTCTGTATGAGAGGTATTTCTATAAACCATATTTTCATACATTTACTGTAGACAAATCTTAATGAAAGTGAAATATGTTATTCAAATTCCCTATTGGATGTTTCCTGTATAAAATGTAGGAAATACCACCACCGATTTATATACAGGGACACTCAAAAGTATTCCAAGTATTGCGTTCTGTTTTTCTATAAATAAAATTTTAATAACTTTACTTTCCACGAAGTTTTATCAAAGTAAAATATGTTATTTATATGCAGAAAAAAATGTTTTGCGTAGAGTATAGCATGATTAGCATTAGATTTACAGGGTGACACAAAAATATCCATTTATACTAAGAGCTATTAATAAAAAATTGCTAGAATTGGACTTTCGTTTACGTTAAGCGTTTTTAATACTTTCTAATATTTTTTAAGAGTGAATATGATTTTAGTTTGTGTATCTGTCCATCTGTCTGTCTGCCCGCGCTCTAACTCCTGTAAATATTTATGGAATTTCTCGAAACTGATATATTTCATTGAAGTTCACTATCGGACGTTCCGTATTGAAAATGGAGTGAATATCTCTTCTGGTTTGTGTACAGGGACACCCAAAAGCATTCGAAAGTATTGTGTTCTATGAGTTTTATTTTTATAAAAATTTTCCCTATAGAATGTTCCCCATTTAAAGTGTGTCCTCATATACATATATATATATATACATTCTTTAACAGATCTAATGGATATTGTTTTGTCGGGTTGCAAACGATAAAAAAACTTTGTCCATCTTTATAGACATGAGCAGGTTCATACTCTGAAATAACGGCATTTAATTTTTTCCGACCTCTTATTACAAAAGACACCTTTTACCGCAGAAAAATTTCTTCTGTGTTTTATAAGCCCATGATGCAATGTGTTGGAATACGTCAAAAGAGCGGCAATAAGCACAGTGTTCGACTGGAAAAAAGAAAAAAAAAATGCGAATTTTAACAAAAAATTATAATTTTTGGAAAATGTTGGTTGGCGCTACATCGAGTTGGCGTTACAATGGATACTTTACATGGTAGTCCCTATTCAGAAGATTTGTTCACCCATACATGTGGCGGTTAAACGGGTTTGGCGGTATTTCGGGGGGCGTTATATCGGAGTTTGATTGTATATGAATTAAATTTATATATTATAAAAATATAAATTGCAATTAATGTAGTTAAAAAAGTTTTTTTTAATGAATTTTCAACAGGGCCATTTACTGACAAAGGTTTAATCATACCCTCTTACATTAGAGATTTTACCTATAGAATATGGTACGATTATAATCCCTTGGTTCTGAGGTAATGATCCTTAAGTGATACATTCCTTGCATGCACAGAAATTATCCAGTCAAAGATAAAATATATAAGAGTGTTTTTCATGAAAAAGTAATACGTATTTCTTACTACTGACAAGAAAATACAAACAGCAAAACTCATATTTTATGTCACAAAGAATCGCATTTTAAACAAAATTTTCTTTTAGTAAAGTTTAACTTCTAAAAATTTAAACATAAAATTAATGTAAAATGTAAATGCAATCTACGGGGTCAAAATACTGCTAAATACAGAGTGCCCTCGAAGTCTCTTTTCAAATATGGCGTTTATTAAATAAAGTTTTTATTACAATTCAGTTTAATGGTCTAGGTACACACATGCAGTTGGATCTTAACAGGAAATATGCAAAGTGCAAGTTTAATATATACTTTATGAAGAAATTTTAATTGTAGGTATATATACGAGGGTTGTAAATTAAATAGTGGCAACTTAACCTTGAAACTCGCAGAAGGGCGGGCATGCGCAAATTGGATATGGGAGCGGTCAGGTGGCGCTGTTGTCGATGTGTAGGATGCAAAAAACAGGCGATCTGCTAAGAAGGGTAGTTGTTGTGTGGCGTTAAAGTGAGGAGTTACGTTTCCATCGTTCTAAAGCATGTTTGCTGATGCATATCCGCAGTCTCATTCCGACCCGAACGAAATGCTTGAACCCATCGTGCCATTGTCCTATACGGTAAAGCATTTGTGCCACAGGCTTCCACTGATCCTCGATAGCATTCTGTTGCATTTTTGCCACGGGCAACTTCGATTTTAAGCCACGACCGCTGATCACCTTTTGAAAACATGCTTTAGAGCGATGGAAACGAAACTCCTCACTTTAACGCCACACAACAACTACCCTTCTTAGCAGATCGACTGTTTTTTGCACTCTACACATCGACAACAGCGCCACCTCACCGCTCACATATCCTATTTGCACATGCCCGCCCTTCTGCGAGTTTCAAGGTTAAGTTGCCACTATTTAATTTACAACCCTCGTATATACATATACATATATATACATAAACAATCTTTTTTTATCAATAAAACATTTTGAAATAATATAAAAAGTAAGCAATTCTAAACTTCACAAAAAGTATTGCTATGCAAGTACAGTTGTCAATAGAAAAAACAGTATGCCCTCTATAAATCGTCATAGAGACATGCGATAAGTGCCATTCAACTAAGAAAAGTCTTCTTTAAAGATATGTTAAAAGAAAAAGCTTAGAGGTTGTCTAGGTTGTCTTCATAGGATGAAAAAAAAATCAAAAATATTTTATATGATCATCCAATTTTACAACAGATTTTATATTCTCAGCCTATTTTACCATTGGGAAAAAATGGGGAACTCATTCAGATATTTAGTTTAGGAATTATGAAGGTTCAAAGTGCTAATGTTAAAATCATTTGAAATCATTGCAAAACAAATTGAAAGGCGGGTAGTTTTTCAATCATAACTCAAAAACTACTTAACGAAATGACATGAAATTTTGGATGCACATATTTTACGTTTTAAAAAATTAATTTCTGTTTAAGAAGTTATGTGTTACATTTGAGATTTTATTCAAAATAAGTTTTAAATATGAAAAATCCGAAATTTCAACTCGTTCTATGAACTAGTTTTTAAGTTATATTTAAAAAACTACCTACATTCAAATCTGCTTTTCAATGATTTTAAGAGTTAAGATTTTTGAACTTCCATATTTCTTAAACGAAAAGTACGGACGGCTTTCACTTGCTGCCTGACTCCATAACATTACTCTTCAAATTATGCCTACATTTTCAGTAGTACAACAAGGCGTGTACTTTAATGAGATATACATATTACGATCATCCAGTCTATATGACTTCCTTATATATAGAGTCTCATAACTGTACAAGCTTCTCATATCTTTGAAATCAACTGTATGTGTATTTATTATTTTGTAACAGTGATATTGATCATCAAATTCATTTGATTTAAAGCCGTTATATATAATATATGCGTTTCCAATATACACAAATAGTTTCTCTATTTCACCAAATAAAATGGTTCATTTCCGCAAAAAAAAAAAAAAAACAGATAAAATAAAATAAAATAAAATAAAATAAAATAAATAAAATAATTAATAATTAATTAATTAAAAAAAATTTTTAAAAAAATGAATTAAACTACTGCGATTTAATGAAAAGACGATTGTTTAGTTCCAATATACATGACGGCACTTCAGCAGAAAATTAATATTTATAAAAAACTTCATTAAAAAATTTCCAAATATTTCGGCAATATGGTGAAAACTCCAAATTTCAAATATTGCTTAATTTAAAACATACACTCCTTCTCATAATTATAAGTACACCCGTTTTTCTATATTAACTTAACACTGAACACTATTATTTAAACAAATATATTTTTTATTAATTTGAATTTCATTAATAGACGAAATTTAAAAAGTTTAATCTTTTTTCTATCTTAAAAAAATTTAAATACGGTCAAAAAAAGGATTTTTCAGGTGTTCACAATTATAAGGACAGCTCGAATCTTAGTATTTTTTTTTCAATTATTCTTTAAATTAATATTTTTTGGGGTCTCTTTTTAGGGTGAAACAATCAGACATTCGCGCTGGTATATATATATATATATATACTTTTTCTTTAATATTCAGTTTCAATACCATTTCATACAGCATAGATAATATTCTGAATACATTTAAACTATTTAAAATTGCTTTTCACTTGCATGCACTTTTCTAATATGATAAGTTAAGGTTTTTTCAACGTTTAGAACACGGGAAAGGCAACAATAAAGAAGATTTTTTCTTTAAACTATTTCCTATTGCTCTAGAAGTAGAGCAAAAATATAAGTCTTGTTGAAAAAAATATTATTACCCCCCAAAATATAACAAAAATCTGAAAATTCCAAGTTTAAAATTTGCTGATACATTTATTTGATTCAAGTTGTTAAATTTACTTATCTATTCTCATGAGCATCTATAATTTTGTAAGTTATCATAACTTTTTAGAAGGTTTTTAATTGAAATTGACTTTGTCATCGTGTCTTCGTGTCACGCTAGTAAACAATGCGCCTTCATTTTAAAGTAAATATAAGCTATTTCGTTTGTCGCTCTGTGGCTCGGTTGGTAAGAGCGTCCTGTTAATAACGCGGTGGTTGTGAGTTCGGTCCCTGGAAGGTCCAGCGTGTTAGTTTTTGCAGATAATTAGTAGAAAAGGTGTTAATTGAAACAAGAAAACTTTACGTTGCTTGCACTAAGAATTTTTGAGGAGTTTTTTTAAGAAGCATTTTTTTTATTTAGATAGTGGAAAACACAAAACATTTTAGATATTAAAAAAGCACAAAATAAAATGTTTTAAGTAAAAAATACATTAAAAAATATTTTTAGAAGCTTTATATATATGTATATATAAACATTATATATTACTATTATATGAAATTGGATTTGTCATCGGATTTTTGTCACGTTAAAAAACCAAGACTCTTCCATTATATATATTAAAAAAAAAAAAAAAAAATGTAAGCAACTAATTGTATTTCTTAATGAATCAGCTGGTTACAGCGTCATGTTGATAATGCGAGAGTCGTGTGTTCGATCCTCGCCAGGCCGAGGTGTTTTTTGCAAATAATTAATAGAAAAAGTGTCAATTAATAAAAGAAAATATTTCGTTGTGTACACAGTATCCTAATAATTTTTCAAAAGTTTTTAAACGGCTTTTTATCTAGTTACAAAAAGCACAAAATTAAAATGTAAGTAAAAATAAATAAATAAATAAAATTTTTTAGAAGCTTTTTATTAGTTAGAAGCTTTTTATATGAAATTGACTTGGTCATCGTGTCTTCCTATCACGCTAGTAAACAATTAAAGTAAATATAAGCCGTTCCGTTTGTGGCTACGTGGCTCAGTTGGTCAGAGCGTCAGTTTAATAACGCCGTGGTCGCGAGTTCGGTCCCCGGTAGGTACGGAGTGTTAATTTTTGAGGATAATTACTAGAAAAGGTGTCAATTGATAAAAGAAAATTTTTCGTTGACTACACAATATCTTAAGAATTTTGCGAAAACAATTTTTAAGAAGTTTTTTTTTTTTTTTTTTTTTTTTTTTTTTTTTTAATATTAGAAAACACAAAACATTCTTAGATGTTAAAAAAGCTCAAAATTAAAAGTTTCAAGTACAAAATACATAAATAAATATTTTTAGAAGCTTTATACATATATATATTATATATATTATTATATGAAGTTGAATTTGTCATCGCGTTTTCTGTCACGATAAAAAACAAGACGAAAAAAAAGAAATGTAAGCAATTCATTGTATTTCTTAATGGCTCAGTTGGTTAGAGCGTCATGTTAATTTTTGCAAATAATTAATAGAAACGGTGTTAGTTGATAAAAGGAAATATATCGTTGTGTACACAGTATCCTAATAATTTTTGAAGAGTTTTTTTTAAATAGCTTTTTATCTAGTTACTAAAAAGCACAAAATAAAAATTTAAATAAAAATAAATAAATAAATAAAGTTTTTATAAGCTTTTTATTGAAACTGGATTTCGTTATCGCGTCTTCATGTCACGCTAATAAATATGGCACCGCAACTTTAAAGTAAATGTCAGAAGTTCTTACAGTCGCTCGTTGGCTCAGTTGGTCAGAGCGTCGTTAATGCGATGGTGGTGAGTTCCATCCCCGAAGGATCGGTGTGTTAAATTTTGTAGATAATTAATAGAAAATGTGTCAAATGATAAAAGGAAATTTTTCATTGTCTACGCAGTATTCTAAGAATTTTTGAAGAGTTTTTTTAAGAAGCTTTTTTAGATATTAAAAAGCACAAAAAAAAAAGTTTTATATATATGTACATATTCTTTTAGAAGCATTTTATTGAAACTGGATTTTTATCATCTTGCCTTTGTGTCATTCTGAAGAAGAAGGCGCCTCCACTTTAATATAAATTTAAACAACCTTTTCGTCTTCGTTAGCGCATGTGGTTAGAGCGTCATGGTGATAACGCGATGCTCGTGGGTTCGACCCTTGCAAGCCGATGTGTTGCTTTTTTGCAGATCATTAATAGAAACTATGTCAACTGATAAAAGAAAATCTTTCATTGTCTACACATTATCATAAGGAATATTTAAAGAAGCTGTTTTTTGAGTTACTAAAGCGCACAAAATAAAAATTTTAGTAAAAATATAAATAAAAATAACACTGAAAGTTTTTTTTATTATTATTGTGTAGCCCTAAAAAGCCCAAAATAAAAATTTATTCTTGCAGAGACATGCTATAAAATCATAAAAGTGTCAACAACAAGAAAATTTTAAAGAAAAATATAGATATTTCACTTTTGCAAAAGGTGAAAATTTTTAAATATTCTAAATATTTTAAAAAGCATTCGAGAACAATATTCCTTTTGTATAAGTATTTGTGAGATTTTTCTAGAATGTTCTGTGGTTTTTCTTGAGAGTTAGACTTTTGGTTAGAACGTCATGCTGATAATGCAATGATCGTTGGATTCGGTCCTCGAAAGACGATATAGTACTTTTTTTTTCAGATAAATAATCGAAAAAAAAATGTCAATTGATAAAAGACAATCTTCCGTTGTCTACAAAATATCCTAAGAAATTTTAGTTAGTTTTTTTTAGGAAGCTTTTTTCTTTTTGTAACTAAAAAGCACAAAATAAAATTTAAGTAAAAAATCATTTTTTAAAATTAGAAGCTTTTTATTGTGAAGCCCTAAAAAGCATAAAATAAAATTTATTCTGGCAAAGACATGCTACAAAGAAATGAAAGTTTCAACACTAAGAAAATTTTAGAGAAAAGTATAAGTACTTTCCTTTTCAAGAGATGAAAATTTTTTAATGTTCAAAATATTTTAAAAAGCTTTCGAGACATTTGAAATTTCTGGCCAAACGAACGATTATATAAAAACTAATAACTAAGAATATTGGTCTCGAAAGATTTTAAAAATATTTTGAACATTAAAAAATTTTCATCTCTTGAAAAGGAAAGTACTTATACTTTTCTCTAAAATTTTCTTAGTGTTGAAACTTTCATTTCTTTGTAGCATGTCTTTGCCAGAATAAATTTTATTTTATGCTTTTTAGGGCTTCACAATAAAAAGCTTCTAATTTTAAAAAAT
This sequence comes from Salticus scenicus, assembly GCA_963930645.1. Lineage (NCBI taxonomy): Eukaryota > Metazoa > Arthropoda > Arachnida > Araneae > Salticidae > Salticus > Salticus scenicus. The sequence continues at coordinate 136,099,500 of OZ005661.1, forward strand.
GATTTTTTACTTAAATTTTATTTTACTTAAAATTAAATCCCACAAAGAATATCGTTATACCTGAAAATTGTCCTAATCTCAATCCGCTCGAAAATGTTTAGTCTATAATAGAAGGTGGGGATTAGAAATTTGTATCCTACAATTTTGGAAGAACTAGAAAAAAATATTTATGATATTTGGCGCAGTGAAATTTCTGAGTTTCATGTTTAAAAACTGCAAAATACTATGTCATTGCGCATTAAAGCAGTAATTCCATATAAAGGCGGAATTATCCAATCCAGAATGCATATTTTTATTAAATAATTGTTTAGATCTAACAAATAAATAGTTTTATTTCATACATTAAAATAGCACTTGTTTATTTCATATAATAAATCTTGATAGAATACAAAGTATATGTTTATTATATTACGTCTAAAAATAAAATTTTATGTAGATTTTCATTAAATGTTTCGTAGAGTGTAATAAAACGAATTATTAAATCAAAAATGTACATAGGTATAATGTTATGACTTCCGTATTGTACAAACATAACAATTTTATTTGTTGCAATCATTAGTTTTTAAATTATTACAAGCCCAAAAGGTATAAGTCAATTTTTCTGCAGTGCGACTTTTTTTTTTTTTTTTTTTCTTTTTGTCGCTTAGTGTACATGCCAGATGTATATTTTCGTAATATGTGTTGTACGAAATATTGTTTCATGTTATTCATTGCTCTCTTAATAAAAGTTGTTAAAATAACCCTGATTTTTTGTTCGCCAGATAATTTGACGATATATATTTTTTTTTTCCTCCAAGGATGACAGATACGAAATCTATTCCGCTGCAACATTTGAGTATCTTATATGAGACACTTTATTAGACGTTTGAAAACAAATTTGACTTCAAATTATGATCGAATATTTAATATTTTCTTTTAATTAGTATATTAGTTAAACAATTATTGTGTAAATATCATCCTTTGAAATGAAATGTTTATGTTTTCAATCGAATATGGAAGTTTGCGATTTTTTTTCTCGAGTTTTGAAATTTAAAATTCAAATTTTATCAATTTTACAGTAAAAACAACTTAATCTAACGCATGCACTCGATAACTAATACATATCTATACCGAAATATGGGGATTAAAATCAAGAAATAATTTTGCTCGATTTTTAATAATTTTTTACAAAAAATCCAATGGGCGATTAACATAGGGAATCTTTTTTCTTGCATCCACGGACGGCCAGTGACGTCATCACTTCCTTTGCGTATTGTACAATATTAATTTGGTTTTAATAATAATTTGGCTTCTGGTAAATTAAAATTTTAATTAGGTGGTGAAATTGGTATAACATTTATGAGTTTCAAATTTTAAAGGTAAATAAGAAAAAAAAAAAAAATAAAGTGCGAATATTTCGCACGGGTTTGCTAGTTACAAATGTCACAAATAGAAAAGTTCTAAACCTACATATAGAGGAGAGGAAGGTATTATGAAATACCAACTTGTTTTTAATAAAAATCCCTCAAAAAATTATGAGTACATAGTGTAATTATTTGTCATGAATTGTCACTGAATAAAAATAAAAAAAAATATTTTTCTGTTATAAAAAGTTCATTTGAAAAATTAGTTACAAATGGTGGTTAATACGACATAGTCGGGTAAAACGGAATAGGTGGTTTAAAGCGTAGAAAAATTTATTAGACTTCATAAAATATAGTTATTTTTAACTATAAAAACCATATTTTTAAGATTATGTGAAAGCCATTTCTACTTCGAGTCTATTTAGAACAGTCACAGATATAATTTGTGTATACGTTATGCTTAACATGAATGTTCAAATCACATGTGTACTAGTCAGTTTAAATGTATGAAAACTTACCTGCAAAAACTTTTGAAAATCACAAAAAAAAACTTTGTTCTATGGGGAATGGTACGACGAGAACAAGCGGTCGCTTCATACTGTACTACATCATGGAAATCCTTCTTGAGTAATTCATGGTATTTTCACGAGATAGCAGCGCTAATCAGAGGCGAAACCTCGGTATTCCATATTTCTCGAATATTCCATAATACTCTCCTTTCCTCTCTATATATTTTTTAGTCCAAGAAAATTAAATAATTATCATTTATTAAAATTTTCAAAATTTGAATTAAATTATAAAAGAAAGTAAAAATAAAATAAAAAGTTTAGATTAAAGAAAAATATAATCCCGTAGCCAGCATCGAACCCAGGGCGTCTGAGTGACAGCCGTTTACTCTATCACGCACTCCACTGGAGCATTGACAGGGTCGCGAAATAAATTGTACTTAAAGATTACTGAAATTTTAAAGGCTTTTTTCTCGAAATTGTGTGGCTAGTGCTCTCTACTGCTTTAATATGTCGTTACCTTCATGTATACTACAATTCTGCGCAATTTCTTCACGATCTGAATTTTCCATGTTGTGTGACCTCTCCTTGTTAGCCTATACATTTGTCTAATAAATTTTGTTAAAGAAATTTTGCTAACTGTTGCACGTACGCAGTTAAAATTATTTAGTAAAATTACTCATATTTCATGATACAATCGATATTTTTATATTTTGATTGCATTATGTCTAATATCGTATGTAAAGTTTTCTTAAAGTAGCATTGCTTTGGTTTTAAAACCTTGCATGTTATGAGGAAAAAACCTAAAAAAAAAAAAAAAAAAAATGTGTATGTTATTAAGGAAACTTTTATATATCTCCGTTAATACAAATGCAATTATCATATAATTTTATTAAAAAAAAAAGAGAGAGAGAGAGAGAGAGCTGATAATCAAATACTACAGCTACAAGTCATTTCAACCATTATTTTTTACACGGTGATCCCAAAGATTATATTTTTTGGTTAATTTGTGATTGATCCCTGTTTAGCTTCAGGACAAAATTTTTGCTGGGATATATATGGGATAACATATTTTTTAAACCCCCAACGTTTCAAAAGAATTCATGAAATATTTCTTTAGATATTTTATGAAAACCTCTATAATCGTAATTATGTCAGGTACTGTATATGCATTGAGTTTGAAGTCATTCCAAAATATTTGAATTTATTTCATATATAAAATTTTTAGCTTTAAACCAATAGTACAAAGTCGAAAATTATTTTTTTGAGTTACAGAGAATAAATTTTCATAAGAGTTCATGAAATATTTCTTTAGATATTTGACAAAAACCACTAGATTCAAAAGTATGCCTTCACTTAAGTTAGGTACAGTAATTTTTAAAATATAGACTTCAGTAAACTTTAAATTGTTTACGTGGATACTCAAAATGCCGTGCAATACTTACTGTGACCCATACTTCAGCGTCCAGAATAAATAGTGTGGCAATCGCCTATAACCGTGATGTTAAAATGATGCTACAAAAATTAATCTTACCCAGATGTCGCTGTGATCGAAGCTATTGCTCAAATCGTAGACCTGATTGGCTTTTCCCAGTTTCGTCAGTTTAATCACGTGATCTAAGCATATAATTAACCAATAGGGAGTCTCGGTTTCGTTGTCGTGACCCTAGCTTCGATTACAATGACATCTGGTGACAGGCTTAATTTTTTTAGAACAATTTTATTCGCGGCTTTCCACACTGTTTATTCTAGACGCTGTACCCATACGTTTCTTTTTTTGGCATATCACAGGTTATAGTGCTGTTGGATGAGGGAAAATAAATATTGGAAACAAGACTGTAATATTATATATATATATATATATATTTTTTTTTTTTTTTCAACAGAATTTTCATGAAATATCCATTTCGTTTCACATATATATTTTTTCCTCATCTATAATACAATGAAGAAAAAATGAATGAGAATCATGTCATGTAAGATATTCCCTATTGATTTGAAAGTAATAAAATTCATAATATTTATCACAGTATAGCATTAGTAAGAACCTATATTCATAGAACAGGAAAAACGAAATCATTGTTAGATGAAGTGTTGACTTGATTCATCTGAATACCGTGTTACATTTTAAATATTTCAGTCAGACGTCTATAGAAAATATTGAGGAACCAGGAAAACTTCTTGATTATCACAACACAAAGAGATGCAGGTGTTAATAGTTACATAAAGCTTAAATATTTATTCTCACTTTTATATTTAAACTTGAAGTAATACCCTTCCTTTTCATTCTTATGCATTGAGTTCAAGCATCTTCACACGATTATGAATTCCCAGAGCTTATCATATTCCAAAAATTTTCTGATTTTGATAATTTTGATAATTTTTGGCGTAGAAAGCTTAGACTTCCAAAGTGTTAAAAATAAAGACGGGCGTTTTAATACAGATGAAAATTTAGAGGATAGTATGGATTGCTTAAGGCATGTTTTGTGCGATTTGAGTAAGTATATTTTTAATATTTAAAAATTTCTTTCAATAACTATTATTTATTTTGATAACACAGCGGTTCGATTGAAAATTATAGATTTAAAAAAAAAAAAATTAAACATTTTTGTGATATATAGATGGGAAATATAGATGTTGCGTTTTAATCAGTCTTTAAGATTATTTGTGTAATTTTAACCTTTTCTCCATGTATTATACGCACTGCGAACGAAAAATTATGCACCCCCTTCTTTGTCCATGAACTTTAAATTACGAAAAGACTTTTTCTCTTTTTCCTAATTTTCAGTCGGCAATCAGCAAAATATTTTTTTTAGATAATTCAAGCGAAATAGTATTAACGTTTTTGGATTAAAGTAAAGTTTTTTAATTGGATATAGCTATAAATGGCAATTTGGGGCTGTTCTGATATCATTCCTCTTATATTTTTCAGTGAAGCAAAAATTGCTGGCGGGCCTCCCCGTTAAGACTCAAAAAGATTTTGGAGCTTCTCTCTATATGTGTGTGTGTGTCTGTGTGTATCGCTGAAAGGGCAGCAAAAAATCATGCATCCGACTGTCTTACAAATTGGTACACATATTCATAAGTCGCGTTGAATTAGCTATATATTTTTGGGTGTATATTCTATTTGTAGTTTGTGCACAAGTACACTCCGAGTTTTCTCTTATTATTACAAACTATGAACAGAATTTAATGTACCGCTATATAGGCCTCAAAAGTCACCCGACTGATTTTCAAATTAGTACATATGTTTATTAGTACATATATACCAAATTAGTACAAATGTTTGTGTAATTTAAAGCTAGGAGAGTTTGCGCACAATTCAACAAAATAACATAAAAAATCCAAATATCAATAATTTTTTGCTAAACTTTTGGTGCATAACTCTGAATTGATCCTTCTTCTATGTATTTCCATTGCTATTTTGTTGCTCTGTTGTAATTTAAAACAACAGTAGTAATAAAACCAAGAGAGCTATTTTGCGCAATCTCTCCTTATAGGGTAAGAGAATTTAAAACAACAGTAGTAATAAAACCAATAGAGCTATTTTGCGCAATCTCTCCTTATAGGGTAGGAGAGATTGCGATTAATTATAACTACAATTACATTATCAATAATAATAATTCACTTAAATGTCATTGTTGTAAGGTATTTGTAAACAAATGTTTTTGCAATGGAAGTGAACATTTTAATTCAATAATTAAAAGAAAATGAGAAAAATTAAAGAAATTTAAGAAGAACTACACAAATTTATTTAAAGAAAAAAATATTAAAGAAACAGAAAAAAGAAGAAAATTAGATAAAGAACAAAACCAGAAAATAATATTAAGTTACTAGTTGCCACGTTTAACTTAAAATCAGTACATTACCTTTTGAGCTAGAATGGTTTCTTGTTTGCTGACCGAATCTCTCGCTGTCCACAATCATTGCATATATTATTGCACATGATGTGAAGTTATTAACTTCACATCACGAACTTGTTCGAGACGGTGGAGATTTCCGAGAAAAAAAAAGTTAGCACACTGTGTGTGCGATTATATGTGCATATTTGCATTATTATGAACCGTACACTTTTTAGTACCCACCTTTTTTTCGCACCAATAATTTTTTAGAGTAATTTTAGTCTTATTTAATCGTAACAACATTTGGAGAGAATGACTCTAAAAATATAGTGGTGTGAGAAAAGGGGCGTTTTTTCAGAGGGCGTTAACAATTGTACGGTTATTAATGAGATGGTTGGCAAGTATGTATGTGACTAGTCCCGCCCATTTTTAAGCGCAGAATACGCCCACCATTTATTATTTATTGAAGTTTTTTTCCTCAAAACCTTCGCCAAAAAATCCTTTACGCTTTAAAATCCTTTACAGTTATTTTAATCATTCTATTTTATTAAAATTTAGGCGATTACATTCCTTAAAAAGAAGACTGAGCAGGGTTATATTTTTTGCTTGCATTTAGTTTTATCTCTTCTATTTAAGCTGCCGGCAGCTGCACAAAACTTGAGCATCATACTTGAAAGTATTGTAAAACTAAATAGATATGCAATAACATTTAAATGCTTTGCGATAAATTTCTCATAGGCTAACAGCATTCTAGGAGGTAAATCCCATCAGAGGTGTGGATTTTGCGATTGTGCCACTCCTGAATAATGTTCAATTTCAGATTTTGTGGATAGTCTCCATAAAGGTGGTGAGCCGTCTCGAATGGTTTGAACTAGTCCAGTGACTTATGGAAGTTAGGTTTTGATACAGTCGCAGGCATTGAACAAACTCATCCTCATTGTCTTGTTATCACCAATAACCTGCGAAACCTCTGTTAGTATAGAATTTTAAGCGCACAATCTCTCCTAAACAGCAAAAGCGCAAACTCTACCATTTTGGTAGGAAAGATTACGCAGTGTTTTATTAATTAATTACTCACCTTTAGCCTTTAGAGGAAATCTTGGTTCTTGTATCGTTAGTCTATGTAAGTAGGTTATGAAAAATTGTTTAATTAAAAAATATTTTGTACTACTACCATTGTATTGAAATTCATAGGAAGGGTTATGAAAATTCAAGCATTTATTTTCGAGAACGAGATAAAATAACTACATTTTATCTTGTGAAGCTTGGAGCAAACTCTTGAAGCAATCAGTATGCAAATTCAAGTCGGAACTTCATTATTGGTGTTGTACAACCACCTAAAATTTCAATTCGCCAAAGCTACTCTTTCCCTCCTATCGCCTATGTGCGCAATCTCTCCCACCGCGCGATCTCTCTTAGCTTTACCTTATATATTGCATATACTTCGTGTGCCGGAACACACCAAAGTATTTTTTATCGTTACGGCTTATAAACAGAATTCATACAGTGATAGCGACCGCAAAAATCACTCGATTGGTTTGCTAATTAGTACATATGCGCTGTTCTGCATAGACAATGAATAATGTGTATTATTCGGATTTTTCTGTATAGATTCTAAACTATACAGAATCAGCTGTATATTTTTTTAGTGTGTATATTTTTTATGGTATATGTACAGGGACATATCAGAGTATTCCTTATCATTACGGCATACGGACAAAATTTAATTTAATTGCATTTTAACTTGTTTACCTTGCATTCGATACAGTGAAATTAACATACGTAATTAAGATGCTAAAACAAGTTTTCTCTGGAAAAAAGTATGCATAGGTTTAATAATTATGCACAAGACCACATGTAAAGAATTCCGAGAACTTTATTTAATCCCCCAAATGTTGTCATATTTTCCATAAATACATACGCTGTTTATAAATAAGAATCTTGACACTTTCGAATTTAGACTATGTGAAATGTCTAGAAAAAATTCGCAGGAATTACTTTGAAACTTCAGGAGCATAAAGAACATGTCAAACCTCATATATTTCAACTAAACTTTTCTCCTGTAGGATGTAGAAGAAAAGAGGACCAGTAAAAAATTAAATAAAAGTCAAACTGTTTCAGATCACCCTGTAAAAAGTAATGATTGAAATACATTTTGGCTGCAGCATGTGATTATGAGTATTCTTCTGATTATCAGCATAAATTTGTATGAGGCTGCCACGTATATTCATTGAGATATAACGGTTTCTTTAAAAAAATTGCATCTTTTTAAATTATAACGCGTAGGGTATTAGATACAGTGCAAACCCATTTTTAGGAAACTTGGCATATTATATTAGACACAGCATACAGGAACCACAATGCAAAAAAAGTTAACTATTTTATGAAGTATGAGTATTTATACTAAATAATTTTTAACTACGCATGCGTAAGTTAAAAAAAAAATTCATTTGCATAGTTTAATAGCCAAATGTATTGAGCTACGTATATGAAAGCTCCAAACAAATATCATGTAAATTCAAAAAGTTATGAGAGATAGAATAAACAGAATTTCTGTTCCTCTCAAAATAAAAGCAAAACTGTAAGGGGTATTACTCAATTTTTTTATTTTGATTCAATGCCTTATGATACAGTGTTCATTGATTGAAAATAAATATGAATAAAAACCCCTATCATCTTCCCCCCCCCCCCATTTTTTTTTTTTTTTTTTTGACAGGAACTGACCCCACTAGCACATAGCGTTGTTTTAACGTTGTTATAACTAATTTTTCACTGTTCAGACTTATTTGTAACACTATAACAACGTTATGTGCTACCTGGGGGGAAATTCTGCTCATTCTATAACTCGTAACTTTTTTACATTATATTTGTTTGGAGTTTTCATTCATGTTGATGAATATATTTTCTGGCTATTAAATTACGCAAATGAATTTTTTTAAAAACTTGCGTTTGCGCAGTTAAAAATTATTTAGTAAAAATGCTCCTATTTCGTAAGATATTTAACATTTTTGCTTTTTAATTGCAGTATGCTGTGTGTAATGTAGTCCGCCAAGTTTCCTAAAAATGACTTTGAGCTGGGTTTAATATCCTACGAGGTATGATTAAAAAAGTAGAAATTTTTTTAGCAATATTTTAAAGAAAGAGTTATATCAATACACGAATATATATGGTAGCCTCATAAAAATTTATGCAGATAATTAGCAGAATCCTCACAATCACATACTACAGCCAAAACGCATTTCAAACATTACTTTTCACAGGGTGATCCAAAACATTTTGACTTTTATTTCTGCTGAAATATAATGAGGTTTAACCTGTCCTTTACGTTTCTAAAGTCTCAAGGTAATTCCTGCAGAATTTTTCTAGATATTTGACAAAGCGTCTAAATTCGAAAGTGTCCAAATATACTACTGGCCATTAAAATTGCTACACCAAGAAGGAATAATAATAACGGAATGAAATTTGTTGGACACATACATTATAGTAGGAAGAACAATTTATTAAAATTTCAGGAAATTTGGAGTAATATGTACTGAGAAAACAGTACATAAAGCAGCGACCTCTGTGAGCGCAATAACAGCACATATCTGCCTAGGCATTGAATCGAACAGCGATTGGATGACATATATGGGTAGAGCACTTCATGAAGTTTTAACACGATGCCACAATTCATCGATTGAAGTTACTGTATCTGTTACTGTACCTGAAGTTACTGTTCTCCTGATCTCGCACCAATGAAAATGACTGTTTAATCGTTGAAAAGCGTCTGCCCCCCCACCACTCACCAGTAACTTCGATCGATGAATTGTGGCATCGTGTTGAAGCTTCATGAAGTGCTCTATCCGTACATGTCATCCAATCGCTGTTCGATTCAATGCCTAGGCAGATAAGTGCTGTTATTGCTAACAGAGGTCGCTGCTTTATGTACTGTTTTCTCAGTACATATTACTCCAAATTTCCTGAAATTTTAATCAATTGTTCTTCCTACTATAATGTATGTGTCCAACAAATTTCATTCCGTTATTATTATTCCTTCTTGGTGTAGCAATTTTAATGGCCAGTAGTGTAGTTACTGGTAGATAGTGTGTTAGTTATATGCAATTAGTCGTATGTTTTTTATTGACAAAAAAAAAATTGTTTGTGTTTGTGTTCATGGACAGACAAAAGAAGAATTTTGTACTAATATTTTCTATATAATGTATTTTTTAAAGTGCATTTTAACATAGTTACACTTCGTTAAATTAACCCTTTGCGGCGCAGAGTAATTGGGATCATTTAAATTACACTGCCACCAAAATTTACGAACAAAATTTAAATAAATTTTTTTTTTAATTTTCAGGTTAAAAAATAGGGCCTTTTCTGCCATGTTATAAATGTAAACTTTTGCTAAAAAATTTCCGGGATGAGCTTTGTACTTGCGAATTAAAATTAGGTGTTCCATCAGCGGGAACACTGCGACTGAAAGGGTTAATGAAAATAACGTACGTTATTAGAATGTTTAAAAGCATATTTCTATGCCTGTAGAAAGTAATTGGTGTAAATTTAATAGTTAGTTTAATGTACTGCACTAATCTCGTGGATTATACAATTATACACTTGACGTCAAATTTAGTACATGTACAGGTATATGTGAGTTACATGGAAGTAGCACACATATTTTAGTGCATACTGTGTTTGCAGCTCGTATTCTGAGACAAACAAAGGAAATTCATATCATAACGGTCTATGGAAAATATTTCTTTTAAGAGAAATTCAACATACGCTCTATTCAACATAATAAAATTAACAGATGTTATTGGAATATTTAAAAGCATTTTTTATTTCAGTAGAAAATGATGCGTCTAGATTTAATAGTAGACATAATTTAACAATTAACAGGGCTACAGAAACATTTCATGTAATTTGTGCATCCTGCTATGTAATTAGTGAATATTAGTTTCATGTTTGACATAATTATCGTGGAAAATGTACAAATAGGTAGATATAGAAAATTAGATTCAACGAGAGGTTAAGGGGAGCATAACCAAAAAAAGTATATTGTTATTTAACGAGTGAAATACCTAGCGCCCCATTAAGTCTGCGGACACTTTAAAGATTTATAAAAATTAAGGAATTGGTAGAAATGAACGCGGTTTGAGAGAAAGTTATTCTCGTAAAGGGGAATCTTTTTTTTTTTTTTTTTTTTTTTTTTTTTTTTTTTTAAATAGAGAAAAAATAGCGAAAAATTTCTTCGATAGAGGTAAATGCGCAGAGGAATAAAAAGAAATATGCATATCAGACAACTGTAAATTGATTAACAGCTTCCATTTCTTTTTTTCCTTCTTACACTGTTAAAAGTAAATCAGACACATCGCACCCTTTGGGGGTGAAAAGCTTGTCTCACTGGTGACATCCTTAGTGGTGCCAAATAGTACACTTATAAAGGGTGAAAAAAACTGCACCCGTAATTCAGGGTGCCTTAAAGGGTGAAAGATGGCACCACAATTAGAATAATGGTACCCCTACTCCAAGGTGCTCCGGGATTGAAAGAATGGCACCCTAAATGGAGAAAAATGCCACCCCACATGGTAAAGCATTCTTATTGCATGATGTACAGTGGCTTTCCTTACCCCTCTGATTCGGTTACAATTTTATTTTTGGCTTAAATCATGAAATACAAGGTGTTCATGCTTTTCACATTGAGTTTACTAGGCTAAATAATAAAAATTTCATGGTATTTCAGTATTGTAATCTTGTAATGACATTTGACTACATGTATGTTTTTCTAATGCTTTCAAATAAAGATAAAAGAGTGTAGGGATTCGACTTATTTGGCTGGCTGATCGTGCTGTAACGGTCAAATATACATTCGGATTGCTCTAATTTTTTTTATTTTATTGACATGTACTACAGCGTTATCCCTATTTAAAATGTAGCATGTAGTATTTATAGTTTATTAACAGAGAAACAGCCAAAAGTATTGTTACATTATAATGAATAGAAAAAAAAAATCAGGTGCATTTTAATGCCGTTCTACTATTTTAAGCATAAAACTGATATGTATTAATGAAGTGTACAAATACCTGAATTCTATAGAATATGCGGGTGCAAATCATTTAGTATTCATTTACAGAGCCTCACAAGAGTTTCATCAGATAATTCTAGGGAAAACTGTTTGCATAATATTTGAATTGTGTTACTCTATTTAATATATAATGATTACCATTTATGATCTTTTATTTTATTTTATTTTATTTATTTATTTATTTATTTTTTTTTTAACATAGACATACAAAAGATTTTGGACACAGTACTGTATCCGAGTAATGTCTCTCAGCGATAACTGTAGGAAGTGCGTTTTCAATCGATTCAGTCTGTGGTTAATTCCCTATTGGGAACGCACTGGCCAATAAAAATCATGGTAAACAAAATTGAAATATTTAACAAATATTTACTACTGTAATAAGAACTGAGTTGCCATTGAAACTGACAAGGCGGACACTATTAGAGAAATGTCATAATACATAAATAACCTTTTGATCCATAAATGCGATCAAAAGGTCTGTATTGTTAATTATATAAAGCTAAATAAATTTTCAACACCTTCTCCAATTTGTAAAATTTGCCATATTTAAAAAATAATCTCAACAATTGAACCTAGATTTTTCTTAGACAGCCACTGTTGGTACATGCAAAATATCAACAAATGAATAAATGACACTGTGCGCCGCGCGCGCATTTCTGTTCGACACTCAGAAGTAATCATTATATTATCGTAAGAGAAAAACATAAATATAAAATACAAAAGAATTATTCTCTCATTTGTGTTATATTCGGTCCGGGCCTCCACTGCCTGTGGTGCGCGTGTTTCTTCGCCCACCGTTCTCGGCCCTCCTAATAATTTTACACTTTCGAAAATATCCGCAATCGATTTATCGGGTCTTAAAATCTAATAATGCTAATTTTCAACGCTGTAACTCTTATTTCTATATTTTTGCCACTTCCCGACTGTATTAATAATTTTTCTCTTTTGAAAATGCCTGCATTCGATTTGTAGGTCCCAAAAAACCTATACGTAGCAATTTTGAGCGGTCTAACTCTATTTCTATTGTTTTGCCCCTTCGCCCCGTCCCCCTCCTCACCGTCTCTCCTAAAATTTTAACAAATTCAAAAAATTCCGCAACCTATTTGAAGGTATCAGAAACCTCAATGTACCAATTTTTAACGATCTAAGACTTTTTTTATTTTTATGCCCTCCCCCCCTCCCCTTTTCCGCCTCTTCTTATAAGTTTACACTTTCGAAAATATTATCATTCGACTTTCAGGCCTCTAAAATATATATGTACCAATTTTACACGGTCTAACTGTATTTCTCTTTTTGTTTTTTCCTACCCCCCCCCCCCCGCCCCTTCCACTTCACCAGGGGCGAATTTCTAAAATTCCAGTAATCGATTTTTAGATATTTGTATGAGATATATTTTAGAGCAAAATTCTCACATATATGTTTTTACTTCCATTACCCTACTATCGTAGGTAATGGAAGTATTGTATTCGGTCCAAAATTTCGATGTCGAGTTTTCACCTAATATACAAGTTTTAAGACCTCCAAAAAAGTAGTTTTCAGCAATTGGTCAGTGTATGTATGTATGTATGTATGTGTGCATGTGTGGAATCTTCTGGCTATCATATCACCGAAACTAATAAAGATAGAACTACGAAACTTCCCAGTTGATATAGTTCTGGTGAACAGATGAATTTTCCAAATTTTGGTGAAAACTGAAAACCGGAAATGGGACCGTAAGTCCGTATCTCAAAAACGGCTCTAGCGATTTTCTTCAAAGTTGCTCCATAAACACTCTATTAGATGCCCTTTCGAATGATATAGTTGGTTAATTCAAGAAAATTGATAGGCGTCCTGTATAAATAGCTTAATTTCACGTCTCGCTAGTGCGTTCCTTTAAAAATGGCTCTACGGATTTTTTTCGAACTCACCATATTAATTCTCTTTTAAATATCCTTTTGTATGTAATCATTGTTTTCTGATCAATAATTGAGTATCTACCAAATTTTGGTAAAAGTTGGTATCCCAAAAAAGGCTCTAACGATTTTCATGAAAATTGTTTCATTAATCCATTCTCATGTATTACGTGGTTATTACAGGAATATTAACGGTCATCCTGATTAGTTAGTTCTGTTTTAGATCTCGGAAATTGGTGTTTAAAAAAATAACTCTATTTTTTCCCCTTTATTTTTTAACTTGCTATGTAAATTCTGTTTTAAATGTCGTTATACGTGTATCAAGTTTCTCTTACAGGGCATTAAAAAAAAAAAAAGAATGAATGTAATATCTCCAAAAAAATGCATATAATACATGTAATAGTGAGTAATGAAGTCGTGAGGTTGTTTCACACCAGATTTTTGTTTTTGTTTTTGTTGTTTGCGATATAAAGGATTATCTGAAATCACGCTTTGCCCCTTCCACCATTAGGGTTTGAATTTCTAAAATTCAAGAAATTATTTTTTAGGTGCTTGTATTAGCTATATTTTAGAGCAAAAATTTCACGTATATCTTTTTTTTTTTTTAGTTATGTAGGATTATGAGAAATCACGTTTTGCGCATATGGAATCACGTTTTTCCCCCTTCCCCCCTTGGAGACCGAATATCTAAAATTCCAGAAATTGATTTTTGGATATTTGTGTTAGCTATATTTTAAAGCAAAATTTTATGGATATCTGTTTTTTTTTTGTTTTTTTTTTTTTTTTTTCGTTGTTGTTCGTGATATGAAAGATTTAGTGAAATCACATTTTGCCCTTCCTGCTCCCCTTGGAGGAAGAATTTTTAAAAATCGCTTCCTAGTGGATGTCTACGTAATAGAAGGATGTTTTAGCAATACAGATGTTTTCTATTGTATTATCTTATTTAAATCCTCACTCATTTTCTAAATGCATACTATAAATATTTACATGTTAATACATAATTGTGCTTATGTACTTTTTTTTTTAATCATTAAAAATAAAATAAAAACTTTCCTTTTTCAGATAGGACCCTGGAAATAAAAAACAGGTTGATTATCTGATTAATGAAGTGAGTACAATTTTATTTAAATGTTATTGAACTTTGTCATAATTTTTAAACATGTTAATTTACTGCCGTGTTTTCAAAAATGTTACTAAGATTATCACATTTCTTTTTCTTTTGTTCTATCTTTAATTTTAGTTTTCTGTTACTCATGCATGGTAAAGAAAGTATTTCATTTTGTCAAACTCCGAAACCGAATTTCTGATATACACTATAAGTGACAAGAAAGAAAAAAAAAAAAAAAAAAAAAAAAAAAAAAAAGCCGCACTGCAGAAAAATTGACTTATACCTTTTGGGTTTGTAATAATTTAAAATCTAATGATTGCAGCAAATATTATTGTTATGTTTGTATAATACGGAAGTCATAACATGATAACTATGTACATTTTTGATTTAATAATTCATTTTATTACACTCTACAAAACATTTAATAAAAATCTACAGAACATTTTATTTTTAGATACTTTGCATTCTATCATGATTTATTATATGAAATAAACAAGTGCTATTTTAATGTATGAAGTAAAACTATTTATTTGTTAGATCTAAACAATTATTTAATACAAATATGTATTCTGGATTGGACAATTCCGCCTTTATATGGAATTACTGCTTTAATGCGCAATGGCATAGTATTTTAGTTTTTTAACATGAAATTCGGAAATTTCATTGTGTCA
This sequence comes from Salticus scenicus, assembly GCA_963930645.1. Classification (NCBI taxonomy): domain Eukaryota; kingdom Metazoa; phylum Arthropoda; class Arachnida; order Araneae; family Salticidae; genus Salticus; species Salticus scenicus. The sequence goes on from OZ005661.1 coordinate 136,114,926, forward strand.
AATATCATAAATATTTTTTTCTAGTTCTTTCAAAGTTGTAGGCTACAAATTTCTAATCCCCACCCTCTTTTATAGACTAAACATTCTGGAGCGGATTCAGATTAGGACAATTTTCAGGTCTAATAAAGAAGAAATCCTGCGATATTCTTTATGGGATATAATTTTAAGTAAAAAAAGTTGTGATAACTTGCAAAATTATACATGCTCATGAGAATGGATAAGTAATTTTAACAACTTGAATCAAATAAATGTATCACAACCGCCATATAACAAGGTGCATTATCATCTTGAAATTCTGATTATGGAAGAATCTGAAATACCCCCAAAGTATTCGGTCAGGTATCAATTATTTAATGGACAAGTTTTATTTCGGGTTAAATGATCCCTTGTACATGAAAATTTGCCAGACTCGCTGAAAAATTATGCATTTTCGTATTGTAATATACGGGGAATATGGCATTGTTTTAAAAGTGCGATTTTCATTAAGCCAGTCACATTTTTGTGATCAGATCTGCTTGTTTCCGTCAGTTCGGAATAAGTTAAACTTGACTCATCAGAGAGAACAACTTCAGCCCAATAATTAATTAATCTTTTTTTAATTGTTTTTAACCCTCTAATATCTTGGTTTTCTAATTCTTTTCGTTAAGAATGAATATTTTTCAGATTTTCTGGCGATTAAACCTGCTTTGTTTAATTGTTATTAAACAGCATTTTGATAAATTAAATTATTAAACACTTTTTTTGAATCCCTGCTATATTCTAAATATAATAAAAATTGATTTTTTTAAGCGCTGGCTTTTTAACTTGCGGTCATCTCGACTGGATGTGTAATGTGGCCGCCTAAGAGCAAATGTGCAGTTTAAACAGCTAAAAAATATTATATCTTGCTAAAAACCAGATCACTAATATTTTGTTAACATTTAATCATTTTGACATCTTACGTATTAAAATATTTTTTTGATTTTCGCTCTAAAATTAATATTTTTTGTGGTGTCATTAATTGCCTTATTCTTGCCATTTTTGAAATACTTTCTAAAATTACAATTTTCCGAAAGTTGCGTCTTCTTTTTAACACTTGGCTCAATCCTAAATTGCATGCGGAACACAACGTAATAAAATCTGTTCAAAAATTTACTTTTTAAACAAAAAGAAATTAGCGATTACAGAAAAAAAAATGAAAAATATCCAAGTGCGGCTTTTTTTTTTTTTTTTTTTTTTTTTGTCGCTTAATGTATTTATTCCTTTTGAGGTCCCCTGAGTCCAAAAGATAGGCTTTTATAGGTTGATTCGAGTGTCCGTCGTTTTGCGTCTGTGTCTGCGAGTCTGTAATCAACATACACACCCTCTCAAAGTAATAACTGCCGAAACGTCAGTTGAGGCCTCCATGTGGAGACTCAAAAAGTTTTCGGGTTCTATCTGTGTGTCTGTGTGTCTGTCTCGTGATAGCTGCCGCAAAAATCAAGCTATTGATTTAAAAAATCAAGCTGTGATGCACATTTTCATTATCTTCACATAATTAGTTGTATAGCTTTAAGTGTGTATTCTGTTTGTAGTTCGTGTACAGGGACACACAAAAGTTTTTTTTTTTTTTATGACGGTCTATGGACAGAATTTTCATGCGGCAGCAAAAATCCTTCGATTGACTTGCAAATTGGTACACACATGCAGGCACTATACGGAAGTAACTGTAAAAGTTTTCATATCTATATTGTTTATGGATTGTGTATAGGGATGCACCAAAGTTTTTCTTATCATTATACATATTTTAACATCGTTACTCTGCCTTCAACAAAATGAAATTAGCGTACATTACCGAAATGCTTAAGCTCATGTTTTCTGCAGAAAATATGTGTTCTTAGGATTCATAATTAATGTGCAGAACCTTACAGAAGTGGTCGATAGTATCGCGTAATCATCCAAGTTATGTCAAATTTCGAACAATTATTCATGAAAAACATACAACATGTTAAGTAGTTTTTAGTGGTTTATACAATGTTTATCGTTCACTTACAGAGACACATAGAAGAATTTCGTGACGCTACATTATAAGGACAAATTTTAATTTAAGCGCATGTTAACTCAATTGTGTTGCTTTCGCCATAATGGATTTAACATGTTTTACAAACATGCTTAAAAGAATGTTTACTGAAAAATAAAAAAAAACATGTATAGACTAAAAAATTTATTTACAGGACCACACAAAAGAATTCCGATAACGAATTGTAATCATTCAAATGATGTCAAATTAGGCTGAAACATTAATGAATTATAATTAATTAGGCGTATTCTTTTTATTGGTGTATATAATAACTGTGACGCTCCTTTTCAGAGATAATGGCGTTATTTTTTAAAAGTATATTCTAACATGGTTACACCCCGTTAAATATTATAAAATGTCATTAGCAGTAGCGCAGTCTGAATTTTTTTAGAAAAGATCCAAAAATAAAACTAATTATAAAAAGAAGGAATTTGTAAATGTATTATATATGTGATGTTTTAAACAGCATCTAGTACATACTACAAAGTGACTACGAAAAGTTTCACGTTTACTATGTTATCTTTAATTAAATTTAAGCAATGGATCATGAACCTAACACCCTAAAAAGTTCTACATTACTATGATGCAGGAGTAAAGCCAGGCCCAATCGTCAGCATATATTGTATCTCCAACTGATACCTGTCGAAAAACTCCTAACTTACATTTCCTTTCTGAGTTTTATTCGCGTAAGTTCTCGGAACACCACTATAAATAAATATATTATACATTATTATTGGCTATAAATTATTTTTACATTTAATATTTAATCATATGTAATTAAGAATATGAGGCTTATACGAACGGCTATTTTTATGTTTTATTTCTACCACTCTTTCTACGCAGTACCATCACATATGTGTCTAGCATAGCTATAATACATCTCACACTTTCAGAGTCTCACTTAACGAATGTAGGGCCAAAGACTTTTTATAAGATTTCCAGTGTCCTCCGAACTTCCATTTATTTTACTGTCAGTTACTGATACTTTTTTAAGCGATGTAGATAAACCGGTATTGTACAAAATGCTAGTATATTCGATTTTCTTCCACTAATTCATTTTTTACTTTTTTCTAGTGTAGTATGTACATAAGCACACACACTCTCTTTCTGCATATATATATATATATATGTGGGAAGTTCCTCATATAGACAACAGGTGGCGCTGCCACCGATGCTCATCTTTCGACGAGAGGACAAACGGAAGATAGTTTAGATCTGGCTGCAGTGGAGATCGGTTGAGACCGTCAGCGCGAAGGCTGATATGGTCATTTTCTCCTAATTAGAGCTTGATGTGCTCTTAATAAGTGTGTAGAGCCATGGAGGGCTCAATACCTCAACCTAACATATTTAAAATAGTGCGCGTAGGTACTATTGTGAATTATGAGTAGGTGCTTAAATGTTTTGTTACAGTAATTCTGATGAAGAGAGCTTGTTCTATGTGTTAAGCCTCGAAACCAGCAAATGGTTATTCATGGAAATTCTGCTATTATTATATTACTCTTTTTGTGTATTTTATGTTATGAATGTTTCGTCCATACTTCAAATAAAGTGCTGTCCAGTTGAATTCTACTCATCATTGCCCCACCTCTAGACACGCAGCCAAGATTCTACAAGTGGGGGCTCGACCGGGATATTATGGCAACACCAACAAGTTATAAAAGGTAACTTTTATATATTTATCATTCTGTTTGATAATAAACAATAATGATTAATGTATAAATTGAGCAAAAGGAATTTAATACAGTTTTGAATTATAAATTAATGGAGAAATATTTTTAAGAACAGTTTTGGTTTCACTTTGTGATGAAATAAAATAAATATATCACTTGAGAAGAATGAATAGAAATAGGAATTATGATTGAAAAAATATTCTGAATAATCATTTAGTATTCTGCTTATTGTTGTTTGCAATATTATTTTAACAATATTCAGGGATCGATCCAGGTTTTAATTTTTGGGTCCCTTTTTTGTGAAAAACAAAATATTTTTGTGAAATTTTTATTTATTTTTGTGAAAAAGTAAAATATTGTGTAAAATCTTCAGTTTTTACAATCACTTTATGTAATGTTTAATATCAAGGTAATAGAGTTTCGTTGAGCCAAATTAAGGCATAAATTAAAAATAATACTGAAAATATGAAAACATTTAATAAAAGGATCATTTTTATAAAACAAAATCTTGTGAAGGGACTCATTTTACAAATTTGAATTTTGTGAAGGGTCCCTTTGTATGGATCTGAATTTTGTGAAGGGTCCCTTTTTATGAATTTGAATTTTGTGAAGGGTCCCTTTTTATGAATTTGAATTTTGTGAAGGGTCCCTTTTTACTATGTGGAATTTTGTGAAGGGGCCACAAAAGAGACCCAAATTTTGCCTGGATCGACCCCTGATATTATAACAATATTATTTTAAAACGAAAGTGATAACAATTATTAAATAGAGAATAATGATAATGGTGATATTATATGAAATATGTGTAATAATTAAGAAATATATAAGATGTTCTAAATATTCTGTTGTATAATACATGTATGTTGTTCTGCATGTGGTTATTTAAAAACCATGATAATTTCGATTTGAGAACAAAAACCACAGAAGCACTTTTAAGAAAATTGTTCTCATATTATTTTGTTTCTATGAAAGTATGATATTAATTTGGTAGAAATATTGAAATATTTTTTGGTATAAATAATTATTTAGAGTTATAATGGCCCAAAACGTGTTACAAGGTATTAGAAAAGCCGATTTAAAAACAATTACTGAAGAATTAGGCCTAACTGTTCCGTCAGAAGCTAAGGTAGTTGAAATCAAAACTTTAATTGAGAGTTCTGATATTTACAAAAATGATTTAGAATTTGTTAGAGGTGTTATTAAAATGTTAGTAGAAGAACAAAAGTTGAAATCTGTAGAAGAACAAACCGAAATTGAGATAGAAAGAATTAAATTATCCCAGTTAGAAAAAGAAATAGAGTTCCAGAATTTAAAGTTACAGGCTGCAGCAAATAATTCTAGTAATAATGTTGAGCAATCAAATTCAGAAACTACTTCACAATCATTAGAAAATTTAATTAGAAGTATTCGAACTTTAACCATTTCAGTACCTGAGAAACCGGAAGCTTTGCACTTATTTTTTCAATCCCTTGAAAAAGCATTCGTTTCTAAAAATGTACCGTCTAAATTCAAATCGGAAAATATTGATTAATTTATTGGGAGATAAATGTAATCAGGTTCTTGCGTACGTAACCACCGAAGAAATTAACGATTATGAAAAAGTTAAGGAATTAATTTTAAGACAATTTCAACCAACGCCGCGTGAATGTTTAAGTAATTTTAAAAATGCGCTGCGTAATCCGTCAGAATCTCATGTCCAGTTTGCTTCCCGTCTAAGCGCTTCTTTTGATTACTATTGTAGATTGAGAGGGGTTAACGACGTTAAGCAATTGTGTGATCTTATAGTTTCTGATAAATTATATGAAACGTTGGATTCTAGAACTAGGGAACATATTAGTGTTCGAGAAGGTCAAAATTGGTTTAAACCCAACGAATTAGGTCGGGAGTGTGATTTATTCTACTCTTCTAGAGGGAAATCGTTAATTGAAACTAATAATAATACGCGAAACGAAAGTTCAGAGAATAAGCGGTTTGTAAACATAACTCCTTTTAGAAAGACACATTATAATAATAAAGATCCCATAGTACGTAATTCGGTATCTAATCAAACTCACGAAAAGCATGAAAGAATGTGTTACATTTGTGGTGCAAAAGGAAAAACATTTCATTTCGCTAGAGTGTGTCCTAAACGTATTCCAGAGAAAAAAGAATTCAGTGAAAATCTTCCAGCGAATTCAGTAGTTCAATCCGAAACAAGTCCGATTAACCTAATTGTTAATGAGCTCGAATATGTTGATATTTTAGTGGATGATATTCCACTTAAAGGGTTAAAAGATACAGGTTCTTCGATTCTAGTTGTAAATAAAAATAGCATTCCACAGACTAAAAATGTTATTTCTTCAACCACTCTAGTTAGCTGCTTTAATGAAAAGAAAGATGCAATTCTAACTGAATTTAAAATATCTTTGCCTAATCATGATTCAGTAAACATAATCGGTGCTTTATGCAACAATTTGTCATGCGACGTAATTCTGCCTGGTAATATCTTTCATATTCAGAAGCCACAAAATAAAGAGGAAACAGATGTTTCGAAATCCACCGACATAGGGGGGAAAATTTTTCTGAGTTCGGGGGGAAGCGATTTCGATGAAGCAAGTGGGTGTTCTTTTCCTGCATTCGATCGAAGGGAAAATGAGATAGATTCTTTTTTTTCAAATATGTGCAACTTTCCAGAAGAAAAATTCGATGTCAGTTATATTTTAGATAAGTCGTTAAAAGAGAGATTAAACGAGTTAATAAAAAGTTATAAGCCAGTTAAAACAAAAAGTACTGATTTAAAAATGTCCATTATTTTATCTGATGATACACCAGTATGTTTACGCTCTCGCAGATTATCATTTGTAGAGAAATCAGAGGTGGATAAACAAATTGACCAGTGGTTAAAAGATGGTATAATTAGAGAAAGTACGTCAAATTACGCTTCGCCAATAGTGGTGTGTAGGAAAAAAGATGGAGGAATAAGATTATGCTGTGATTATCGTGCTTTAAATAAGAAAATTATTAAAGATAAATACCCGTTGCCAAATATTGAGGATTTATTTGATAGATTAGGGGAGGGTAAAGTTTTTTCGACACTAGATTTAAAGAATGCGTTTTTACAAGTTGATGTAGAGGAAAAAAGTAGGAAATATACAGCTTTTGTGACCGATAATGCCCAGTATGAGTTTCTAAAAGTTCCCTATGGATTATGTAATAGTCCCTTAGTATTTCAAAGATATGTAAATTATGTGTTTAAAGACCTATTAAAAGATGGTACTGTAATTATTTATTTAGATGATATAATTATTCCATCTAAAGATGAGAATGAAGGGTTAGATAAATTAAAACGTGTGTTAGAAACGGCATCTAGAGTTAAATTTAAAGAAATGTCAGTTTTTGAAACGAAAGATCGATTTCTTAGGTCACATAATTGAGAATGGCACGATTAAACCCTCAGTAGAAAAAACTCTTGCAGTCCAAAATTTCCCAGAACCCCGTAATGCTAGGGAAGTACAGAGTTTCTTAGGTTTAACCGGTTACTTTAGAAAATTTATTCGTTCATATGCCAACATAGCAAGACCACTCAGTGACTTATTACGTGCTTCCACTCCATTTAAATTCGAGCAAGAGCAGAAATTGGCTTTTCAAAAGCTGAAAGACATTTTATCTAATACGCCTGTCTTACACCTTTTTAAACAAGGCTATAAATTAGAAGTTCATACAGATGCATCTAAATTAGGATTCGGTGCAATCTTATTACAAGAAGATGACGATGGACAGTACTATCCAATCCATTATATGAGTAAAAAGACCTCGGTACAAGAAGAAAAATACTGTAGTTATGAATTAGAAGTATTAGCGATAGTAGAAGCCCTTAAAAAATTTAGGAACTATTTATTAGGTAGTAAATTCAAAATTTATACTGACTGTCAAGCGTTCACTAAAACTTCAGATAAACGTGAATTGACACCTAAGGTAGCCAGGTGGTCTTTCCTGCTACAGGAATTCGATTACGAAGTAGAACATCGTCCTGGTAAACAAATGCAGCATGTTGACGCGCTTAGCAGACACCCTGTAATGACTGTAACAACTGATACTCTCACTCATCGTATTGCTACTGCTCAAGAAAATGATGAGTTTATCAACACTATGAAATCTCTTTTACAACAGAACCAAAATGACGAATATGTGTTAAAAAATAATATTTTATATAAAGTGTTGAATGACAGGGATGTACTAATTGTCCCAGAGACCATGCAAATTGAGGTCGTAAAGAAATGTCATGCCTTAGGACAGTTTTCGGCTAATAAAACTGAAGAGTTAGTTAAACGCGACTATTACTTTTCTAATATGAAAAAATGCGTAGATAATGTTGTAAAAAGTTGTGTAGAATGTATACTTGTAAATAACAAACAGGGAAAAGGAGAAGGTTTTTTGAACACTATCCCTAAAGGAGGTATACCATTGTCTACTTATCACATCGATTTTGTGGGTCCATTACCGACCACTAATAAAAACTATAATCACATTTTCACTGTCATCGACGGATTTAGTAAATTTTCGTGGCTATATCCGGTGAAATCAACTTCTTCAGCAGACGCCTTGCAAAAATTAAAACAGCAAGCTGCTATTTTTGGTAACCCCGCAAGAATAATATCTGATCGTGGACCTGCGTTCATATCGAAGGAATTTGCAGATTACTGTGAAACAGAGGGAATCGAACATGACACCATCACAACTGGAATCCCAAGAGGGAATGGTCAAATTGAGAGACTTCATCGAACAATCATTCCTGTATTATCCAAGTTATGTATAAATGACCCTAACAAGTGGTACAAGTTTGTTGAGGCTGTCCAGAGAACAATTAATTCCACCGTATCGAGAAGTACCAAACGAACTCCTTTTGAATTACTCACTGGAGTAACAATGAGAAAGAAAGAAGATAAGAGAATACTTGAACTCCTCGAAGAGGAAATGATAAATTCCATGCTTGATAACCTTAATACCATTCGTGAAGAAGCAAGAAAAAACATTCTTAAGATTCAAGAAGAAAATCGCCGATGTTACAACAAGAAGAGAAAGAAAGCCCATGTGTATAAAATTAATGATCTAGTTGCCATCCAGCGAACTCAGTTTGGAACCGGCATGAAACTCAGACCAAAATTCTTCGGTCCTTATAAAGTTGTGCGAGTAAAGACCAAAGACAGATATGAAGTCGAGAAGATAGAGGATCACGAAGGACCTATACATACTAGTACTTCTGCAGACCATATGAAATTATGGTCCACAAACTAAACTAAAATCCAATAATATGGACTGATGAACTTTAAAGAAAAAAATTAACTGTGAATTTTTATGTACATAATTTTTTTTTAATGTCTGTTTCTCTTTTTCGTTTTTTTTCTTTTAATTGTATTTTGCAGATATCCTTTAGTATCCCAGGCTGGTTCGACGGTGAGGTCACCGTACATCAGGATAGCAGAGCGTTGTGGGAAGTTCCTCATACAGACAACAGATGGCGCTGCCTCCGATGCTCATCTTTCGACGAGAGGACAAACGGAAGATAGTTTAGATCTGGCTGCAGTGGAGATCGGTTGAGACCGTCAGCGCGAAGGCTGATATGGTCATTTTCTCCTAATTAGAGCTTGATGTGCTCTTAATAAGTGTGTAGAGCCATGGAGGGCTCAATACCTCAACCTAACATATTTAAAATAGTGCGCGTAGGTACTATTGTGAATTATGAGTAGGTACTTAAATGTTTTGTTACAGTAATTCTGATGAAGAGAGCTTGTTCTATGTGTTAAGCCTCGAAACAAGCAAATGGTTATTGATGGAAATTCTACTATTATTATATTACTCTTTTTGTGTATTTTATGTTATGAATGTTTCGTCCATACTTCAAATAAAGTGCTGTCCAGTTGAATTCTACTCATCATTGCCCCACCTCTAGACACCCAGCCAAGATTCTACATATATATATATATATATAAGATAAAATTTAAATATAGGATGGAGTAAAACTTGAATTATTAAATATATAGAACTAGAACAGAGTTTTTATAAACCAATGCGCAAATGCAGCAAAAGGAAATATAAAACTATAATAAATAAGCAAAATAATCAAAGCCAGATGAAACATTAATCCCAAAACACATGAGGGCCTTCATCAGGGGAGCTCTTCCATGTAGGGAAAGGAAAATGAGAAGTTTATGAAGAAACGCTGGTAATTTAACCAAAAAACACGTTTCTAGCCCCCAACTTCTCACAGATAGAAGCAAGACCACACAGCAAACGAATTTTAATTAATACAAAGCATGAAAAGCATATAAAGCAATTAAATTCAGAAATCAAGTGCAAAATATAATACATCGATATAAAATACAAGAATTTAAATAATACAAGAATAAATACATACCAGGGCAAACTCGAATAGTCATTACAAAATGGATTATTGAACCCCCCCCCCCCCCCCCCATTATAAACATAGAACCTTCTTCAGCTAGTAGGGCCACTTACCATCACTTAAATGTCACCCAAAATGGAACAACAAACCTTAAGTGATGGTTCATCTATCATCGTTTTCTCTGGTAAAGTGCCAAGGCCAGCTCCCTTTTAACATCTTTACAAATGACATGAGTAATTTTTGTTGTGCTTCACTTCTTGTCCTCTTCGGATGAAGCCTATCAATTCCAATATGCATCTCTCTATGCTTCTCTGGGTTGTTTGAAGCTTTTGTATAATCTTAAAGTTAATCTCTAAGTTTAGATACACAGACAAAATAGTAAGTAGTTAATATAGACAAAATACACTGATCGAAAGTTTTGCTTTTCAAACAAACTGGGAGGTCACTGCTATTTCTTCCGAATGCTCTCCGTGAAAGGTTAACTCTGTTTTTAATTTCTTGTATGAAGTTTCTTGTCATCGCAATGATTTGTCCCAGATAAGTATATATATATATATATGGTATCGGGCCTTGCTTCCCCGAACATTGGAATCTAAAGCTACTTAGTTTCTCTTTGCCGTACCTGGAATCCTAAACGACTGAGCTTCGACGGAGAGTGCAGAATATTGGCGGAAAGATGCAAATGTGACGTAGGCGGGCGCAGCTTCCGGAAAGGCACGGCTGCTAAGAGCGTTTGAAGAGAGAAGTTCAGAGTGCAGTTGACGGCCGGATGAGAAGGCACGCACATTTTGACGAATGCTTGTTTAGACGACGTTCACGAGAACTGAAAAGCGAAGTAATAAGTGATATGTTTGTGCCGCAAGTTGTTTTAATCGAACTATCAAATGAACATTGGATCAGTATAATTCTAATTCATTAACGTTTTCTGTAAATAATGTATTATATTTTAACTTTCTTTATTAAATTTTAAATAATTAGTAAATAATTGAATTAGTACGTTATTGTTTTAAAAGCCCACATAAATCGGATCCTACATCTCAGAAGTGGGATTGAACGCGCATTTTAATTTGAAGTAAATTTTAATAATACGTTAAAAAAAAAAAAAAAAAAAGAACTATTTTGATAATTCGCTGAACTTTAATTAAAATAAACTTTTTATGGACTGAACTATTTATTTATTTTAAAAACTGTTGCAAAACTGTGTTGAAATTTCTTCACATGCTTAATTCATATTGGATGAATAATTTTTAGAGTGTGTAGTGATGCTTCATGATCAACAGAAATTTACACACCTATAAAATTTGCTTAAATTAAAGCAACAAAGTGTCTGTGAATTCTGGTCATGTAACACCCACGAATCATCTAGATGGAAGTTTCAATAAGAAATTTAGGATAATCAAGCATCTGCTGCTGTTTCGGTTCTACAAAGGTACGTGTATTTTTGTTTTGTCGCACAATGGTTTCTCTCGGGAACATTCCTAAAATTGGTGTTGCACTGGGGACGGAGAAATACAGTAAAATTAGAATTCTGCATCGGTTTTTATTCAATGACGAAGGTGATAGAAAAAACAGATGCAGAATAAAAAAAATTACAGGATTTAATTTTGCCGTTGACGATGAAAACTATATTCAAAAACAAAAATTCATCGACGACAATTTTTCGTTGAATGAATTGATTATTATAAGTAACTTATTAAATGTTTCATTTGACGGCACGAAAGAAGAAATACGTGATTGGTTATGATTAAAATTAAATGATATTGAATTACTCAAAGAGGAAAACTCCGACAATGATTCGGAAGATGATGATTCTGAGAATGAATTTAGCAGTGATAATGACGTCGAGAAAACTGACTCCTCTGTGCAATGCCATATAAATAATGATGATAAATACTATAAAAATAATGATAATGACAGTGACTGTGATTACAATAAAACTAAAAAAAATACAAATTGTAGTAATAATGTGAATTTTGGATCACATGGTGCAACTGTTTCTTTCAATGACTTTGAGAATAATATTTCCAAATTTAGCGGCGAGCCGCATGAAAATATTATTGAATGGTTTACTGAATTTGAAGAATTAACAGAAATGTTTAATCTTAATGAGTTGCAGAAAATAATTTTTTGTAAACGATCTTTGAGCGGAAACGCTCTACTATTCATCAGATCTGAAAAAGCACTATTCACATATAAAAAATTAAAGAAAGCGCTCATCAATGAGTTTAAGTTTGAAATTAACTCTGCCTCATTACATGATATCCTAAGTAAAAGGAAAATAAGAGGCAATGAATCCGTTACGGAATATTTTTTCAAAATGCGTGAACTGTCTAAAAACGGGCACATTGATGATGCCGCAATAATGCACTACGTGATCCAAGGAATTAATGATAAATCTGAAAATAAAGTTATTTTATATGATGCTAAAAGAGAAAATAAAATTGTACGAAATGTTTAAGAGAGAAAATGAGAAAAATAAATTTAGATTGGATAAAATAGATAATGCAAAACCGAAGCTCATAGCCTATAACGTACATGAAAAATTTAGTCCTAGAAATGAAGTGAATAAATTCTGTTATAATTGCGGAGATAAAAACCATTTGTCTAGGAATTGCCCTCATAGGATGAAGGGTCTGAAGTGTTTTGCATGCAAACAATTTGGGCATAAAAGTTCGGAGTGCCCAGGTTCAAAACCAGAAGTTGAGGCATTGTATATTGGTGTAAATCGTAATTTGAATAAAATTATACAAATAAATGATATAAATTTCAGTGGTATAATCGATACAGGAAGTGAAGCAACATTGTTCGCAAGAATGCATTTGAAAAATTAAATATGAATAGATTAAATCCTATGAGTACTACTTTGAAGGGGATCGGGAAAAGTTCAATAAAGCCATTAGGTTCATTCAGTGCTGATTTAAAAATTGATGAACTTCAATGTGAAACTGATATTTATGTTCTACATAATGATATGATACCCTATGATATAATCCTTGGCATGAACGTGTTAATGCTGGGTGAAACGACGATAAACGAAAAAGGCATTTTTGTGAAAAATAAATCTAGTTCTCTCGAGGTAAATTTAGTAACAGTACTTCCAGTAAATGCATATAAGAAATAAATTAAAACGAATGTTGTTATTGATGCCCCTATTAACTGTAAAAACAAAATTCTTGAGAAATCCCCAGAAATAAATGAAACATTGAATAGTGTCAAAAAGTGTAAAAATATAACCCCTCAATCTGTTACGCTGTCAAAAAAATCATTAGAATCTTCCGAAAAAGCCGTAAGTGAAAACGACGACGACGACGAAAATGACAAAAGTGATGACGATAAGATGCTTTTAGAGGACGATAATAGTGTAGATGATGACAGTGAGGAAGAGGAGGAACCTCGACGACAGAAACAAAGTCAGACGAGTATTTTCCAGATAGATGATGATAGTGAGGAAGAGGAGGAACTTCGACGAAAGGGACGAAGTCAGACGAATGTTTCCCGAATGAAGTCGCTAAATCCAGAAAACACTTATTCGAAGAAAGACGAGAAACGAATTCTACTTGAAAAAATTTCACAGTTAGCCGAAGAGTTGAAAGAGTTAAAAGAAAAAGTTGACGAAAATTCCAAACTCCTTGAAAGAAAGAAATCGAGAAAAAAGACTGTGACGATAGATTCCATTGAGTGTAAAAGACTAAATATCCCAAAAGGAGAGACTGCCGGTATAAATTTGAGAAAGTCGTTCATTCAATCACTTCCATTGAAGACTACAATTAGCGAGATAGCTGTATTATTTCCTAAAGCTGTGCAAATACAATTAGAAGTTTTCCCTGCGTATAAGACTGCCATTATAGACTTTTGACTGAACAAGATGCTGCAGAAACCTTAAAAGACATTAAAACTGAAAATGATCAATTAGAGGTTCTCGAGTTCGAGTCCCAAGATAACTTCGAGTCCCAAAGTAAAGATTTGCGTAATCATGACAATAAAAGTTAAAAAGTTAAAAAGAAAAATAAAGCAAAATATAAATTGAGTAGACAACCACCAAAAACTGGCACAATAGGCGACCAAGTTGCCATTAAACCAAAAGTGATGTACTTTTATGATTATAAAACAGTGAAAATTAAAAATGAGAATATTAATGATATAATTAAAGATGGATGCCATGAAGGCTCCCATTGCACATCTACTCAAGCTAAGATCCTCAAACGTGGGATCACTTAGTTTAAAAGCAAAAATATGAAGATTTATACATAAACTGTAAATAAGTATGTTATTATTTTGTGTTGCTTTTGTGTTTTTTTTTTTTTTTTTTTGTATTTTTCAGTGTGGCCGCCTGGTGGATTAGACGACGCAGGATGGCCGAGCTTATGATATCGGGCCTTGCTTCCCCGAACATTGGAATCTAAAGCTACTTAGTTTCTCTTTGCCGTACCTAGAATCCTAAACGGCTGAGCTTCGACGGAGAGTGCAGAATATTGGCGGAAAGATGCGAATGTGACGTAGGCGGGCGCAGCTTCCGGAAAGGCACGGCTGCTAAGAGCGTTTGAAGAGAAAAGTTCAGAGTGCAGTTGACGGCCGGATGAGAAGGCACGCACATTTTGACGAATGCTTGTTTAGACGACGTTTACGAGAACTGAAAAGCGAAGTAATAAGTGATATGTTTGTGCCGCAAGCTGTTTTAATCGAACTATCAAATGAACATTGGATCAGTATAATTCCAATTCATTAACGTTTTCTGTAAATAATGTATTATATTTTAACTTTCTTTATTAAATTTTAAATAATTAGTAAATAATTGAATTAGTACTTTATTGTTTTAAAAGCCCACATAAATCGGATCCTACATATATATATATATATATATATACCTATATATGTGTCTGTGCAAAACTATCGACGTTGTTAAAGAAACCTTCATATAAGCGTGAATATATGTGCATATAAATTTATATATATGGTTAAAAGGTGGCTCATAATTATATACTATAGCTGCAACATATTCCAAGCATAATTTTTTTTTTACAGAGTGATTCAAAGTATTATTATTTTTGATTAATTTGTAACTGACCCTCCTTTTTGCCTTTAGAATAACTTTCGTTAGATCATACAAGGTATAATACTTTTTTTTTTCTCCCTCTCTGAAGAAATTGATAATCCATGAAGTATTTCGTTAGATATTATTTTAAAAAGTGCATATTCGAAAGTGTGCCTTCACTTATGTTAATTTTATGTATCTAATGACATGTGTTTATTTTATATGTGTATTATTTTATGTATGTATCCAATGACATCTCTAATTTTTTGCTCAAAACTTTTAGATTCTTAAAAATTATTTTTCTGCATTTGCTCTTATATCACAGATTAGTGACTTTCTTCAGAGTATTCAACAGCATTTTTCAAATCAATATCTTCAGTCTATAAAATACATTCTAAGATAAAGGAAACGACGCAAAGCACCAAGAAGGAGTTATTCGAATGGAACGAAAATTGGTACATCTGAAGTACATGTAGAGAAAAACAAATGATTAAAATTTAGAAACGTTGGATGATTTTATCAACAGAAAGTGCTTCACTAAGTGAACAAGTCAATAACGTGTTTGTATACCTCTGACCCTTATGCAAGCAGTTATTCGGGATTGCGTTGATTGATAGAATTGTCTGATATCCTCCTGCGAAATATCGTGCTAAATTCTGTATAACTGGTGTGTTAGATTGGAGAAATCTCGAGCTGGCTGTATAGCTTTGCCATAATGCTCCAAACATCCTCAGTGAAGGAGAGATCCGGCAACTTTTCTGGCCTAGGTAATGTTGGACAAGCAATAATTCTGTCATCGTAATGACAGATTAATTTGGAAACTGTCTCACTGCACGAACGGGCATTATCGTGCTGAAATATACACTCAGATGGCGTGATATGAAGGGCAACACAACAGGACGTAGAATTTCGTGGACGTACCGCTATGCTGTAAATGTGCCACTGTTGACAACGAAAGAAGTTCTGCTATGAAATGAAATGGCGCCTCAGACCATCGTTGTCGGTATGGATAGCGGCAGTCATGTTGACATGCCCCCTTTTCCGGAACGCCTCCAGACACGTTTTCGCCAGTTATTGGGGCTTAAATTGGAGCGGGATTTATTACTGAGGAAAATTCTACTCCAGTCAGTTTCATCCCAGGTCGAATATGATAAACATCGCTGCAAACGAGCTTGTTGGAGTACAGAGGTAATTGCTAATCGGTGCAAGTTTCGCTGTGAGTTCAGCCTCCTTTCTTGGAGGCTCTCTTCTCACCAGCTACGCTACAACGTGTGCAATGTAGCTCAAATGTGCATAGTGTAAGAAATTGCGAGCAAACTAATGCACGTTTTTAGCATTGTATTTTTAGCATCAATGTCTAAACTATCTTTTCGTACTAAATCGACGCTGCTCTGCAATTTTATAATTCACTTTTCCTCCCTGTCTTGAGCCGTTCCCGCGATAGGAACGCTAGCGTGAATGTCTAAACTATCTTTTTGTACTAAATCGATGATACTCTAACTTTGTAATTCAAATTTTTCTCTAGAATCATTTTCAAGATAGGAACACTAACTCCGCTATTTTCCACCAGGTGGCTCTGCAATCGGTTTAACCTTGTACTGCATGGCCACTTTGCTATACTTATATACCATTTTTATCACTATAGCTGCAGCCGTTAGCAGTTAAAAGAGTTAAGACTAATATTTTTGGGCACCCTGTATTTTATTTAGATCGTAAAGATACTACAATGGGACCTATTTCAGACCAAGTCCCTTTCAACAAAACAAAAAGTATCAAAATCGGAGCATCCGTTCAAAAGTTATGAGCTAACAACAACAACAAAAAAAGAAAAACCATACGGTTTGAATTGAGAACCTTCCTCTTATTTTGAAGTCGGTTACAAATGATCATAAGGATGCATTGCAGATAGATGAAGATGCTCATGCATCTATGTGTTAGATTAAGACCAGATGTATTTTATCTGTATTCACTTTTCTGTTTTTCGTTTTTCATCTTTTTTTCGCATGTGAATAACTTTTTTAAAAATTTTCGTACAAACATGAAAATAGGATAAGATGTTCAATATAAAAGTATTTATCGACATTTTTATTACTCTGGTGATTCTCATAGTTTACAAATTATTAATTATACATTTTTTTAAAAAGTTCATTATAAAAGTAAAAGAAAAGTTAATACAGAAAAAAAAAAAAAAAAAAAAAACTGAGATTTAGATCAACATTTCAAGGCATGTGCGTCTTTATCTGTAATGCATCCGTAACACCACTTTTCACAAAGTTTTCTTTTCTAAAATTGTTGAAATTTTTCCTTTTTTTTTAAGCATACTTTTGAAAAAAAAAAAAAAAATTATTATTATTATTAGTTTAAAATTTTTTATTCATGCTAAAATTATATAAAATTCGATTAATGGTATGATAATGATTATGCCATCTAAATTTTATGTTCATATGTTTATTTGTTTAAAAATTATGTGCAAAAGAAGGAAACAAGAAAACAGGTTGTTGGTTTAATTTTGAACACCAATCATACATATATGGACTCGTAGTTATTACGTAATATATATATACATATATATTATATATGATATTGCATAAATAAAATATCTGTAGATCCACTGGTAATGATAATAATAATAATAATAATAATATACAGGAATACAAAATTGGTGTTTTAGATCTTTATTAAACAGAAATGTTAATTTAA
Organism: Salticus scenicus; assembly: GCA_963930645.1. NCBI lineage: Eukaryota > Metazoa > Arthropoda > Arachnida > Araneae > Salticidae > Salticus > Salticus scenicus. Next base: position 136,132,748 of record OZ005661.1, read on the forward strand.
AACTATATTAAAATTGGATTAAATGTCCAAGATAATTATAATGCAGTACGTTTATGGGCAAAATTTCTGATATATATATATATGCAGTTTAACACCTTTTAGACTGTACTAAACAAAATTAAATTAATGTATTTTTACACAAATGAATTCGGATATGTTAAGGGCTATACTTGAAAATTCCACAAAGTACATTTTAAAGAGCGTTTTGTGTTTCTTTTACTGTGTACGCAATTTCATTATATTATTTACAAACAATACACAGATGTATCCAAAATTCAAAATTCAGTGAATGAGTAATTCTCTGAAAAGTGGTCATTTCATGTCCCAGTAGTTTCTAGGGCATATTTTTAAAAGCACAAAAACAAAAAGCAGTCCGAACTATCAGTATTAATTGGTTTTACATATAAACTGTTATTCTTTGGTTATTGGAATTCAAATATAATTTTAAAATATTTTTTAAAATGCAAAACGTCATTCCCTCACTGTGTCCCCATTCCCACATGTAAGTAAATAAAATGGTTTCTATGGTATTAAAGCACGTATATTTAGATTATTTGAAGTGAAAATTTATTAAACATACTTTAATAAATATATATCCATTATACTACATTTATATATTATCCAGTGAGAGAAATTAGAACACTTATTATTGTTGTCCCTGGTAATAGATATCATTCCCTCATCAAACTGTAATTATACCCTTACTTACTCCAATAATGCCAGCACGTACTTTATATAAGTCAAACTTAATTTATATAGAAGCAAAGTAAAGAAAACATTTTGTGTTCTGTTGGAAACATTTTACAATGAACAGCATATGGCTCTCAAACGTTAGATTGAAATACAGTATTTTTATTATATGTCATTCCCTCGCTCATTATAAAGTTAACTAAAAGAAATCAAATTTGCTTTTTTATGCTATTATATTAATAAAAATATGTTTTAATAAACATTTAGTGTTTGAAAATATAGCTAAACTTAATCATATTTTTATAAAGTAGTTTCTAGAAGAAATTTGTCATTCCCTCATTTTTCTAATTAATAAAAATAATTACTATTTCAAAAATTTTCAGATACAGCTTGGTCAATATTATTTTTTATTAACTGTGTATGTATTTTTATTATTTTTATTAATGTGTATATGCACAAAATTAAAAAAGAAATTGGAGCAATTTCATTTGAGCTAACTTTTTCTTCTAAAAAAAAGCCCACTTTTCAGAGAATGACACGAATATACAATCTTTTCTATTCAATATAATTAATTATTATTTTTTTCTTTTTTAGCAAATTACAACTTGTCAAATAATTATAATAATAATGATAATAAATAAATAAATAAAGTGTTTAATAATTATTATTTTTTTTCTTACAGCTTACTTTCTTACAAATTGATTGAACATTTTTATGACGTTGTTTTCTTACTATAATTATCGTTTTTACCTGAACACGGAAATAAAGCTTATAACATTGGTCCGTATTTTTATTATCAACATGCTTTAAAAAAGATGTAATTGAAGGACGCTCAAATTCAGTGTTTTGAATGTCATACGGAATGCTATTTGAAATATTCTCACGTTTTATTGTGGACAATAAAAAATAAACAATCTTTATCTATCCTTCGCTTACATTAAACGAGTTATTCACGTGAATTATTACACATAAAGATAGTATATGTTATCTTGGATTTCTCAGAAATGGCTCTAAACATTTTGATGAAAATTTGTGGTTAAAGGTATTTTGGAGTAAAATATTAATTGATTTGACGTCATCTTTAAAATATTTTGCGTTCGCAGTTAACTTTTTATCTGTCGTCTGCAAAATATAGCAGTTATTGGGTTTACTCGTAAATGGATATAACGATTTTGATATAAATTGATATTAAGAGTATTTTGAAGTACAATAATACTATAGTTTTAAAAAATTAAAGAACACGCTTTTATAGAAATGAGAACTAAAAAGCACAAAATATCTATCTTAGTATTGAAATGCCGGGTAAGAGAAAATCGTGTGAGTGACACACCATAATATTTACATACATTTAAATCTTTAATTAAAATAATTTAGAATTAAACAAAAGCCATTTTTAAAAAATCTCCACTGACTGGGCTCGAACGCTAGACCTTTAGGTTCGTAACGCGGCTCTTTACCTCGCAACCACGGCGTTCACGTACGAAAAGTCTTTTTTTTTTTACAATATAGATTTTTTGTTTGCTCCCAGAGTGGTTACAAACATACAAACATACATACAAACAAACATACAAACAAACATACATACATACAGGTGAAGCTAATAAAAGCGTGTTAAAAACGATTGTAGTAATCCTTATCTTTAAGGAAATTGTGTTCGCTGTTGTTAACCTTTTATCTCGTAGTTGCAAAGTATGCCAGAAATTATATTTACTCGTAAGTAGCTATAATAATTTTAAGAAAACAAAATGGCATTAAAATTATTATTATTATTATTATTATTTTATATTCTACCGCTTTAGTTTTATTTTACATTCTACAGCTTTTAACTTTTTTAATATATCATATTTAAATGAGATTGTAATGCGAAAATCATAATGAACTTGTTATTTATAATTCATTTGCTAAAAAACGTTTTCTAAGAAACGTTTTCTGTGAAATGTAGTTTGTTTAGCGTAGAGATTTACAGGAATACACTAATATATTTTTATACATTAAAGGCTACAATTGGAAATTAGTAAAACTACTTTTCAGTTTTTATTAAGCGTTTTTAACACTTTTCAACAATGTTTAAGGGTGATTATAAATTCAGTTTGTCGGTTTTTCTGTCATTCTGTCTGTCTGTTATCTAACCAACTAGTCAACATAGATGTTAATTAAAAATCGCATTTGTACAGTTGGAAAGTGTGAAAAATATATAGTAACCGCAGGAATTTTTGTCCTTGTTTAATTATAACACGAAGTGTATTAGACCCAACATAAAGCCATTTTACGAAAACATGACATGCTATACATTATACATAGCAAACTGCAATCAGAATTTTAAAATGGAAACCAACATCGGACGTTCAATATGATTCTTAAATCGTAAATTATCCACATTTTGGTGACAGATATTCTACAACAAATTCAAACCACTTTACATTCACGATTCAACGCATCGCATACCATCCTTGATGAACAGAATGAAGCATATGAACGATTTTTTCCGAAACACAGAAAGATCAAAAAAGTGTTTTTCCATCGTTTTACATATGATCAATAGTGACTGGGATGGAAAGCAGATTTTCCACCGCAGCACTAAAGATTGGACTAAACGCGGTGGAAGAAGCGTTCGTGCTGGCATCGATAATTTCAATGCATCAGCCAACATCGTGCGCTTTAATCGGAATGCACGATGCGTCGAAAAAGAAAAAAATCACAATATTAATATCGAGACGGTGATGATTATTTAAAATCTATATGCATCGATTCATCTCCCAGCCTTAGACTGTTAAAGGTATTTCAAGCTTTAACTTTTATAAAGTGATCCCAACTAATCGGCTTCTTCTTTAATATGTTGCTGATTCCTTTTTTATCTTCCCAACAAAATTTTCATTAAAATATATGACTTATAATATTATTTTTACACACTCGGATTTTCAGAATAATTCGTAAGTTATTTTACAAGACATCTAAATTCAGGTATGTATGGCCATTTATAGGAAAGTACAGTCGGTAACAAAAGTGTCCGAACACTAGCAAAAATTTCTAGGTAAAAAATGTACACTTTATACGGTTTTGTTAAATAAATCCTTGTCGAATCTAGTTCTTAATCAGTGTAAGAACATGATTCGACAAGGATTTATTTAACAAAACTGTATGAAGTGTACATTTTTTTACATAGGAATTTTTGCTAGTGTTCGGACACTTTTGTTACCGACTGTAATGTACAAAAGTTGAAGAAATTATAAATTCTAAAATAACAATAATAATAATAGAAATAGTAATAGTAATGAATATATAAATAAACCTCATAGGAAAAAAAAAGTTTTGAAATTATCTCTAGATGGTTTTTTTCGTTTGAAAAACGTTTCTTTCTGATTAGACTTCTAAACAAATATTTTTAGTAAATAAAATATTTAACGCTTATATTAATTAGTATAGGATAGAATAAAACATTGCTTTAGAGAGTGATAGTTATCGTGTGTAAAACAAAAGACGAAATTAAATATATATTGTTATTATATTGAATATCCTTATTTCCCAATTATTTTTGAAGAAATTATTTTTAAGTAATTTATAGTTTTTCATTTATTCACACTTACAATTAAAAATAACATTTGTATAAATTATTTTTCATGTTAAATAACATTAAAAGAATATTAATAAATAGTTCCTAATTACTTATTGTTTATTTTAAGATTTTAAAACATCATCTATAAATAGAACTATTTGTACCGTTAAATGTATATCATGACGCTTTTGCTCTTAAGTCACTCCTTACAGTTATTCAAAATGTGTAATTCCTTTTCCTTTTTTGTTTAGACATTGTCACATGGGCTTCAAATTATTGCTTTGAAATTACCTCAACATTTGGGAGAACAAATGACTTTAGAGAATGCCAGGAATGACGAATTCTGGACCGGTATTTTTCAACGAGAAGCATGTTCTTTACCAGAAGAGAAATTGGTTCGTACTGTGAAAAGTTACAGTTTGAAATTTCAAACTTTCCCCCCATATGCCCTCTGTTTCCCATTGCTCTATCTTTTTAATCAAAATGAAATCCTTCTCAAACTGATTATGCACTTTTTACAGTTTTTAGAATTTTTAAGGTGTTCTCGAGGTATAGTGGGAAAGGAAAAGGATTTTAAATTTAAACATTAATTTTTTTGACAAACCTTTCCTACAAGTTAACAAACCACTTTCTTTTCGCTTAAAATTTTAAATTTTGCCCTTAATTAAATTTACCCTCTTTTGTTTCAGAACCATTTTTCTAATTAACCGAAATGTTTTCCAAATTGATTGAACACGTATTTTTCGCACACATAGAAAATCCGAGATAGGTGGTTGGAAGTTATAGGAAAGATACAAGAAATTCACATAAGTTGTTCCCAAGATACATCAGTAGGGTGGGACTTTTGATAGACCCTGTATATACATGGGTGTGTTTGTGTGTGCAGTGAGTCCCGTGCCATAATAAAATGTATTTCAAAAACGGTTGAAAAAGCGTTTTAATTTGAACCCCGTAATTAGTCCGCTAAATCCCGTATACGCATGGGTGTGTTTGTGTGTGCAGAGCATCCCGTGCCATAATAAAATATTCAAAAAGCGGTTGAAAAAGCGCGTTAATGGGGACACCGTAATTAGTCCGATAGACCCCGTATACTCATGGGTGTGATTGTGTGTACAGTGCGTCCCGTACCATAATAAAATGTATTCCAAAAGCGGTTGAAAAAGCGTTTTAATGTGGACACCGTAATTAGTCCGATAGACCCCGTATATTCATGGGTGTGTTTGTGTGTACAGTGCGTCCCGTGCCATAATAAAATGTATTCCAAAAGCGGTTGAAAAAGCGTTTTAATGTGGACACCGTAATTAGTCCGATAGACCCCGTATATTCATGGGTATGTTTGTGTGTACAGTGCGTCCCGTGCCATAATAAAATATATTTCAAAAGTGGTTGAAAAAGCGTTTTAATTTGGACCCCGTATATATATAGGCGTGTGCAGTGTATGCAGTGTATGCAGTGTGTCCCGTGTCGTAGTATAATGTATTTCAAATGCGATTGAAAATGCCTTTATATTTGGTCAGGCCTCTTACAGAAAATTGCATACTGACTTTATGGAAACGATTTTGAAAAACAAATTTTTAATAAAAACAATTCTATAAATACAATTAATGAAATACAAAGGGCGTATTTCTTATGGCTAATTTCTTTAGTCGGATACCCTCGATTCTTCACTATATGTAGTGCTCGAATTTTCAGTAAAAGTAAAATATTTCACAATTATCTTCCAATATATAACAGGTAACAAACCACTTTAAAACACGTAGATAAAATATTTTAATTAAAAACTACACAAAGCTTTTCGCCATTATAACAATAGCATCATCAGGTGTAATTGCGTTACATAGAACCAGCAATATATAAAGAAAGAAGTTCAAACGGTTTAAAGTTACGGTTACAATAAAAAAAAATTTAAAGTTGCGGTTACAATATTTTTTTTTTTTCATTTCAATATCATTTTCAGTATTTTTTTCTCTATGAGCACAACGCGTGCCATATTTTATGAAGTGATGCCGCATCCTTGGATTTAATAACTTTATTGTACTTGATAATATTTACTACTTCAGTCATTAACAGGTCTTGAAAGTTGCAAGGGGCTGAAATAACTTCGGATTGGGTCCACAGAGGAATAGCTTCAGGGTGCTCGTAAAGAAAGTCTACTAGAATTGAACTTTTTTTCTCTTTAACATTACGAATGTGTTCAGTAATTCTTGTTTTAAGTGTGCGACGTGTTTGCCCAAGGTAGTAAAACAATTCATCATTATATTTGATAGGGATTTTATAAACCCCTCCAGTAGGTCTGTTGATATCTCTGTCATTAAGAACTAAGTTTTTTATAGTACAGGGGGAGGAGAAAGGAATGCCTAGATTAAATTTACGTAAAATAAAATGCTTAACATTTTTAAATTCATTACAGAAAGGTAGACTATTGGTATATTTAATTTTAGGATTATGGTTAATACTAGTATTATTATAGATTTTATTTTTGACCCCATTGATTATTTTTAAAACAGTGTTTTTACTATACCCAGCGTTAATACCTAAGTGAATAATTTTATTAATTTCTTTATTTTCGTTAAACTGAAAGGAAGTATAATTAATGGCCCGAAAAATATAAGAGCGAAAAAAAGCTATTTTAAATTCAATAGGATGAGCGGATGAAACAGGTCTGGGGGAAGGGATAAAAGAGTCTTTGTAATAAACGTCAAACCAAATAGTAGAGTTATCTTCATTACGGTGAATAGTTAAGTCTAAAAAGGAAAGAGTACGGTTAAGTTCAGATTCAAATGTAAATTTAATAGAGGGGAATTGTTTATTCAGAATATCAATAAAGTCAAGGAGAGAATTTTGAGAAAAAGGCCAAGAAATAAAAATGTCATCCACATAACGTAAAAATATTGAGGGTTTATAGGTAATTTAAGCAAACGCACGTTCTTCTAAATCAATTAATAGAATATCTGCAATCAAGGGACTAAGGGGGGATCCCATAGGGGCACCAAAAGTTTGTTTATAAATGATACCATTAAATATGAAAACATCATTGGAAATAATTAAATTGAAAGCTTCTAAAATGAAATTAAGATATGACGCAAGGATAGGATTGTTTTTACATTTATTAGCAATAATATTGTAGACTTCATCTAATGGGATATTAGGAAAGAGAGAAATTATATCTAAACTAAAAAATTTATCAGTACGGTTTAGTTTTGCATTTAAAATTCTAGTTTTAACATCGACTTGTTTAATTCTTCAAATTAAATTAGTTCAGATACGTTATAATAGCTCTATGATTTTAACGGCCCTTTTTTTTCAGAAAAAATACGTAATGGAATGGCAACCTGATTTTGTGAAATACGGAACTGTAAGTTAAATATGATTTGTTATTTCATAAAATGCAATTTAATTTAATTTTGCATTTCTTGTTAAAGTTCTCATAAATCCTGGCAGTCATATGCTATATGAAATTGAAACACTTTTTTCTTTTTTATCCCCTAAGCAAATTACACGAGTATTCTGCGTCAACAAAAAGCACACAGACACAACAGGACAGTGACAACACAAAGAGACCAGACGCCATAAAAATGATCCAGATCAATCTACACTCAAGTGCGGCCGCAACAAAAGATTTATTCGGGTACCTTGCTCAGCACAAAATTAAGATATCAATGATTCAGGACTTCCACCAGAACATTCACACGGGTAAAATAACGGGCCTGGGGTCGGGATGGCAAGCGTTCAAAACCCCCAACAACAGAGCGGCTATTATCACGAAACTAGGCACAAATACTCTAGAACTGGGAAGTACAGATCATGCGATAGGGATACTTATAGAAAACGTGAAAGAAAAAATAATGCTGAGAAACACATACGCCCCCCCCCCCTCCCGAGCTCTAGCTTCACTACGATACTTCAGGAATTAGATGAAATCTTACATAAAACACAGGGTAGTGTATTGCTGGCAAGGCACTTTAATGCCCTCTCAACTCAATGGGGATACGATGACATAGACAAAAGGGGCAGAGAGTTAACTGATTTCTTAGCGCAGCACTCGCTGCTTGTCAAAAACTCCCCAGGAGCGCCCCCATCATTTCAAACAGAGAGAAGCAGGGGCTGGCCCGACCTAACCATCACTACGGCTAGCCTATTAGACAAAGTCATTGACTGGGAAGTGAGCGATGACCACTCGGGAAGTGACTATAAATATATCAGATACTCATTAGACTACATGTAATCATAGTTACCACCGTCATAGGCTAGAGACGAAACATGGGAAACACTCAAAATTCGAAAAACCGATTAAGAAACTCAGTAAGCAGTATATCGGCCCGATTACCAGCGCGACTGACAGGATCACACTAGATAATATCACGGACGATCTTATGAACGACCTCAAAACTCTGGCATTCACCTGTTACAAGCAGCGTAATACACCAGAGCAAAAAGAGCCGACCTGGTGGACAGATAAGATTAAAACAGCCAGGAATAGGGTTAGAGCATTTCGCCGTAGGTATCAGTCTCAGCCCGATCCCACCTTAAAAAGCCAGCAACACATCCAATACAAAAGAGAGCGCGCAGTCTATAAGAAAGTCATAAATAGAGAAAAGTCAAAGGCGTGGATGGCTTTCTGTGAAAGAGCGAAAGATACCTACGGCCCAACACATAAAATCGCCTCGGGTAAATTGTCAGCCCCAGCAAGACTCTGCAACATCCTCGATAATAACAACCACATCACAATAGACCGAACACTGAATAAATTCTTAGACACTTTGTATATAACTGACAAACACACACCACACAGGCTGAACACGCTTCCACCCCGCTTCGACGAAGGTAGCCCCCGCAAGGTAACACCGCAAGAATTAAACAGAATAATCAAAAACATTAAACAGAACAAAGCCCCAGGCCATGACTACGTCGACTACAACTTGATTAAAAAAATTAACAGGACGAGCCATAACCTTCATCTAGCGCTGTTTAATAAATGCCTCCAACTGGAGCAGTTCCCAAAACAGTTCAAAAAAGGTATAGTAGTTCTGTTTCACAAAGAAGGCAAGGATCCCAAAGACCCCAAAAATTATAGGCCAATATGACTCTTACCAGCTATCAGCAAAATTTTAGAAAGGATAATACACGGTAGAATTAATCACCATTTAACAACGCTAAACTACTGGAACCAGAATCAATTCGGCTTCAAACAAAACACCTCCACAGAAAACGCACTACAAAAAATACTAGACAACATAAACAAGGACAAAACAGACAAAAAACAGACACTACTAATCTCGATAGACATTAAAGGTGCCTTTGACAACATTCGTTGGCAAACACTACTTAAAAATATTAAAAACTCTGTTTGACCAACATACCTCGTCAACTGGATAGCTAGCTTTCTGGAAAACAGGTCTGTGGTACTGGAAGAAAACGATATACTCACCACTAAACAAACATACGGAGGCTGTCCGCAAGGAAGCTGCCTGGCCCCTCCTTTGGTTACTAATAGCCGAGACACCACTCAATCATAGCTGGGGTAACAACACACGGATCCATGCCTTCGCAGATGATTTCATGTTAACAATTACAGCAAACAACTCAGACACACTAGTCACCTCAGCAAACACAGCATTACAGAAATTTGGCAATAGGGCAAAAGATAACGACCTAACAATCAACTGGAGCAAAACGGAACTGCTATACCTTAATAGACCGTGCATAGGAAACTTCCAGACAAAAATTAAAGACCACAAAGTAGAGGGTATACATTACAATGGAACAGCACTAGAAACAAAAGAACAAATGAAATACTTAGGAGTCATTTTGCACAAAAACCTGAGATGGCACCCGCACATTGAAACGCAAGTCAAAAAATCTACAAATCCTTTAATTTGTTTGGGCGAATGGTCTCTAGGGGATGGGGACTAAAACCAAATTTAGTAAAAACTTGGTACAAGACAGTAGTGGAAAAAACACTGACCTATGCATCCCCAATCTGAGGAAACAACCTCACGCAGCCCAAGAAAGATAAACTGCTAAGCTGCCAAAGGCACTTTGCGCTGGCCATCGTCAGGGCTTACAGAACAGCCCCAACATCGGCACTTCTGGTTCTATCAGGCCTGATTCCAGTACACCTCCAAGTACCATACGAAGCAGCCTACGGTACAATCACAAGACTACACAGGAATTACAAAATGCATGACCACATCTTCAATCACACAGATTATGTAAAAAAGCAGAACATTTGGCGGAAGCACCCTGCTGACACACCTGAGCCAAAAATCGGCTCATCAGAGAATGACACACAAATATACACGGATGGTTCGAAGCTGGAATCAGGAGCTACAGGCTCGGCCATTGTAGCCTTCAAAAATGACTCAAAAAATCACGAATGGTCAGCGCCATTAAGAAAGTTCAACAGTGTTTTCCAGGCCGAACTAGTGTCAATACTCAAAGCTGCTGAGTGGGGAAACACCAAGGGGTATTACATATAGTATCCACTCGGACTGCATGTCAGCAATACAGGGAATCTCCAAACCTTTCACAGTAGATGGTCTAGTCCACAAAATACACTCGGAAATTAACAGATCAAACAACACCTTTAAGATAGAATGGGTCAAAGCACATGTAGGCATCTTAGGAAATGAAGAAGCAGAAAAGCTAGCAAAGCTAGCAGCGGAAAACTGCAACCATAGGACGCACTACTACCTTGAAAAGCCGATATCGCACCTTAAGAAAAAACTTAGAAGTTTCACAGTAACACAATGGCAGTTCGAGTGGGACTATGGGGACACGGGAAGGCTAACACACAAATACTTTCCAACAGTTGACACAAAGACACTCGTTAGCTGCAAGCTCCTAACACAAATATACACAAGACACGGAGCCTTTCCAGCCTACCTTCATCGGTTCAAGAAGAAGAGAAGCCCGGATTGCGCCTGTGGAGCACTAGGTACATCTATCCACTATTTACCGGCCTGCCCATTAACTGACGAACACCATCTGGCCCAAATCACACAAACTAACGAGCAATTATGGTACAAACAACTAGCTCAGAACACACATGTACAAAACAAGTCAGGAGGCTCACGAACAACATAGATGACATATCACAATAACAAAAGGCAGTATCAACACTACACAAGAAAAGCTCCAAACACCAGCAACAAAGGGAAACAAATGGAAATAGGACAACCTGATGAAGAGGACCTATCTGCTCACAAAAATAAAAAGCATCCACCGTGACACCACTTTTTGTTTATTTTAGGTCATGAACGTGGCCCACGTTGTTAAAGCGGCTAGCATCGATATAACTTGAGTCCCGGTAAAAATAAAATATAAAAATTATTAAAAACTGTAAAGTGTATAAAAAACTAATAAAATTAAAAAAACAAAATGTATAAAAAATCTTATAAAAAGTAAACGGTCCTCGGTTATAATTGGTCTGTAAGCCCGCACCACGCTCATGGCCTCGCAAGAATGTGTTATTAAAAATTCTATTTTTATTTTTAATTTTTTTTTTTTTTTTTTTTAATTTTTTTAAATATTATTATTATTATTATATATATTTTTTGAATGAATGGTATGATCAAGAAGCTAGTACTACCGCTCAGCAACTATTCCTGCGCAGGATTCTCCTATCAACTTTCTTAGGTCCGCACTGATATAATCCAAAACTCCAGAATTTCTTAAAGGGATCCTTAAAGGTTGAATCCTCGCAATCGGGCCTCGCAAGCCAGCCTTCGTATGTAGTGCTCATTCGAATCTTGATCATACACTTTTTAATTTAATTTCAATTTTTAATTAACTTCAAATTTTTTTCTCTCTCTCCAACCAAAAACTAAATTCAACTGATAATTTTCAAAACGTTTAAAATAATAAAAACTGTATTTCACTATTAATAATTTAATTTTAACTTAATTTAATTTATTTATCTTTTATTTATTTTTATCTATTGATGCTTATTTACTTACTTATATTATTTTTATTTATGTTTACTTATTTATTTATTTATTTATTTATTTATTAACTCAACAATTTTTTTTATTTACTTATTTTTTTTCTCTCTCTCATTAACTAAATATCACTGCAACTTATCAAGTATTCACTAAATAGATCTTCCTTGTTCTCTGATTTTTAAGATTTATCTGCCCTATTGATCTTCGTGAGTCTTATGCGAAAGGTGTCAGCTGTCCAAGTTCATAGGAGCCCCAGAAGTCTCCCCCCTCTTTTCTAGGTCCCTTGGTTTACCCGAACCGAACCCTTAAGTGGGTATGGTGACCGGGAGCCAAGCTTGTGTGGCTTAGTTCCCCCCACCTTTTAATTTTTTTTCTCTCCCTCGCTAAGTCTCTTGGTATACCCGAACCGGACCCTTAAGTGGGTAAGGTGACTGGGAACCAACCTTGTGTGGCTTAGTTCCCCCCATTTTTTCTCCTAAGACCCTTGGTACACCTGAATCAGACCCTTAAGTGGGTAAGGCGACTGGGAGCCAAGCTTGTGTGGCTTAGTTCCCCCATTTTTCATTTTTATTTTTTTCTCCCTTGCTAAGTCCCTTGGTATACCAGAACCGGATCCTTATGTGGGTAAGGTGACCGGGAGCCAAGCTAGTGTGGCTTAGTTCCACCCCATTTTTTTTCCTTCTTTCTCGCTAAGTCCCTTGGTATACCCGAACCGGACCCTTAAGTGGGTAAGGTGAGCGGGAGCCAAGCTTGTGTGGCTTAGTTCCCCCAATTTTTTTTTCTCTCCTCTTGCTAAGTCTCTTGGTATACCCGAACCGGACCCTTAAGTAGGTAAGGTGACCGGGAGCCAAGCTTGTGCGGCTTAGTTCCCCCCAATTTTTATTTTATTTTATTTTCGCTAAGTCCCTTGGTATATCCGAACCGAACCCTTAAGTGGGTAAGGTGACCAGGAGCCAAGCTTGTGTGGCTTAGTTCCCCCATTTTTTTCCCTCCTTCTCCCCTCTCTCCCCAGCAATATTTGTCGTGGTGATCGTTCTCCAATCCGTATTTAACTACCTAAACTTCAACCGTCCTTCCAATTCCACCTAAAAGAATAGGACTGCTTGTGTAACTTGTACTTATAAGCGATCACCCTCATAGGTCTCCTGGGCTTGCCATAAAAATACTCAGTCATTAATTTTCTAAATTTTTTTTTTCAAGGGTGTGGCGGTGTCTGGTCCTCGTAAAAATGTGCTGCACCGTCAAGTGCTCGATGGGGTCTTTAAGCAGTCATCGGGCTAACAACGCGGGGAACCATTCCCCCGAGGTGGATCAAAATTGTGATGGTCCCTACTTTTATCTCCCTTCAGGCCACCCAGTGCATAGTATTTTTTTTTCAGGACCAGCCACTTCAAAAATAACCACTATGCACGCCAAAAATATTTCTTCCTACCCCACAGTGGCAAGTATTGAAATTCTTCTAATTTTTTTTCTCTTTTTTTTCTTCTTCCTTTCACTTAATTAGCTCATTGTTTTGTTTGTCGTTCAGTATTTTAGGTTTCTAGCCCCCCTCCCCCTTCTCATAGGCCTCCTCTTTCGGTGTAACTCTCAGTGCGCAACTATCTATTACGGCTCCAAATGCGTATCCCCCACTTCCAAAATTCAAAAACTTGTTTTTCAAATGTGTTTGGCTTCAAAGCTAGTTGTGCACCTATTCAAAATTTTATGCATCCAGGAGCGTGTCTGTGCGTCTCCGCCTTGTGCAATCTGGAGGTGTGGTGTGCCAGTCGAGCATTTGTGTCCAAGAAGCAGAAGTAGCAACCCTGCCTTTCCTGATCCGTGCCATAGATGTCACCCTGTTGCTGTTGAGGAAGGAACCTGCAGTCTTCCATGGATGATGATTGAAGTCTGAACGAGCCATCGGACACAGCTCATTCTATGTTGCGACTAGAACACTATCTGGTTGTAGACAGCTACCATGCAGTGATCTGGCGATTTTTCGCTCCGGCGGTCTAGCATCCAACCCGTAAAGCTTAGCCGTGACCAGGCAGCCAGGGACTGTCCAAAGTTTTCTGAGTATTCTGCGTCAGAAATTTTCTGAATTAAACAGAATGATTTCAATGGATTTTTTTTTTTAGAAAGCTGATTTAATCAAGATAGTTTTTATCTATGTTTCATTAAATTTGTTTCGTAGACTATTTTTACTTTCCGAACGTATACTGTGTGATCACGAAAAATTCGACTTCGAGATTTTGGTGTATTTATACTTTTTGAAAGGACGTGAATGGAGTTCTTTACAGTATAGATATTTGCAGAAAGAAAGGGAGCAAAAATTGTATTGAGAAATTTAGCTAAACGATAAGAAGCAGTATCGATATTAGAAACTATGGGACGAAAAGGAATATTTGGTAGAACATAAAATCTGGCACTGTTAGCTATAGAAGGGATAAGATGAGATTTAGTTGATTTCAACAACAAGGGTTACAATTTCTATCTGTACTGTGAAGAACTCCATTAACTTCGCAAAATATATTCAAAACTGCCCTCTTACTTATCTTACAATGGTTTCTTTCAATGTAAAACCCCTTTTCACTAATGTTCCAATAAGTAGTGCTTTCTGCTGTCTTGAATATAGATTAAAAGAGTTCCCTTTCACGTTTTTTGAAATAGAGGAATTATTTCTCTCACCCGCATTTGTTTATCCCAAACTACTTTTTCATTCCAAAGGAAATTTTGTTGCAATATGATGGTATAGCCAAGAGTTCTACATTCTCTCCAATTCTCGCTGTTATTTATATGCATTATTTTCAAAGCACTCTCTTTAAGAAAATGTTTTTCCCTTTCTGGACCCTTTACGTTGAGGACACCTTCAGGCTTATCGACACATCTGTTCACAATATTCACCACGTCTTACAAACTATAAATTCTATAGACAGTAATATACAATTCACATATGAATTAGAAAATAATGGCTCACTTAACTTCCTTGATACCCTTGTCTCATGCACTGTAGATGGATTTTTCACCACCGTCTATAGTAAAAATTTTGCAGTCTCTCTACCTCCCCACGTCACCCTCCTACTGGAAAGATGGCAGCTTTCTATACTTTTGTTAACTGTGTCATTAATATTTGTTTCGATCCTGTTTTATTAAGCTCTGAAAGCCTGACAGAAGTTTAAGATAAAGCTATCCAAAAATTACAACTTCCCCGTACTTCGTCTATTAATCAGTCTCTTCTATAATATCAGTATTGTTTTACCCTATTTTCATAAATCTAGTCATGTCATAGCTAAAATTCTCAAACAATATGATTTTAAAATAATTTTTTGACCTTCCAATAAACACATCTTTTCTCAATTAAAAGATCCTATATATATGTATAAATCTTGTGGCATCTATAGCATTTCCTGCCAGTGTGGCTGGCCAAACTGAATGCAGTCTTAAATTACTTTCTAAAAGAACACATCAATTACGACCGTAACCAAGAAACGAGTAAATCGGCTATTTCTAAGGATTGCTGGAAGGAAAACCATAATTTCAAATTTGAATCAGCTAAAATAATTTGCAGGCTTAAATTCACTGAGGAACTCGATTTCTTTGAAGCTTTTTACATTTATAAAAATCTTAAAAACATTGTTAATTGTGATTTCGCTGTATCCCATTTGTCTGATTTTTTGAAATTTGACATTCAGTCCACACTTTCTTAATTTCTTTCATATTTTTTACAACAAGTGTTCCTTAATTTCCTATTGCCCAATCACCCACATTCCGCGTAATTCTATTGGATGATCATCCTACTGAATCATTTCCCTTTCCTATATATAAGAGCACTTCTAATAGTTTACTTTTATCTCATAGTAATACTATTCTATTTAACTTTTTAAAACATTAAACTTAATATTCTTAGACTTTTTACGTTGCAGCTCTGGCTGCATTAGCAGGTTTTTCTGCAATTAAACTTAATTACTGGTTCTTAATAATAGCACGACTACTATGCATATGACTGGCCGTAAGGTATGGGATTACTAGGCAGGCCATTAACGCCAAATTCAGTTCCAGTGCCAGTTTCTTTAACGCAGTCGTCACTAGTCAACTATCGTGGGATGCGGGCGCTTTTAGAAATACTCCCAATTGTCACCATCTATCGTTGGCTTTTGATACCAAATGTTATTTTAGACTTATTTTAAAGCTATTTTAGCTTGCTACGTCATCCATTAGAGTTTTCTTACACTAAGCTTCGATCCTCTGGATCTGGGCGTGCACTCACTTCGTATTCTACGTACGCCTACTCACTCTGAGTGCTAATTTCGGATTGGTCGACACTTTTACGGTCAATTTCGATCTTTTACGAATTATTTCCACAATTAATCTCATTTTTAGTGACTTTTATCAATTGTTATCGAATGTTTCGTCCTAAATATGGTAGATAAAATAAAAATTAATAGCGCAATGTTCGAAAATAATCAACAGGCTATATCTGCTGAAGTTATTACTTCCCAAATTGTATCTGGAGTCCTTAAAACAGACTTCCAAAGAATATTTTGCTATAAAACCACTGAACAAAGTGAAACCACTGCTATACTGGATGAATATCTCCAACTTATTGATGAAACTATATTCCAATTACACAAGCAGATGGAACAAGTTGACGACACCTCTGATTTGGAGCATATGGCGAGTCTGCTATGCTTTGATTAATTTTATGCTATTGTTGAGCTCTGTTTAGAGACTATTACTAAACTTAAAGTTTAAAAAAAAAATGTGTTGATATCAAGAAAACCACTGTTAATGAAATACTAACGAAACTTATCGTCATTTAAATATTTAAATTCTTGAAACCATAATATAAATTACTATTGTAAAGCACCAGTTATCTCGTCATCCGAATTAATTAATAACTTTCAAGCTTTCTACAATATCAATTTAGGATAAAGCATAACTGGAGAAGTAAAACCAAAAGGATAAACAATTTTATGAACTGCCGATAACATACTTTGCTTGATAATCATTTCTGTGTTGGAATCTTTTGGCCAATTCATGTTGAGTTTTAATGCATAGAAATCTTTATCCCAAATTAGACCCAATACCTGATTTTCCTTCTGGTTCAACGTTTCATTGTGATCACCAGTGTATCCTACTGTCTTAAATCAAAACCGCCATTTCCCATTAATTTCATTGAATCCGAGATACATTTCACTAGATCTTCTTCAATGTGCACACTAGTGACAACATTATTTACATAAAAACTATGTAAAAGCCTTTGCTTGAAATTTTTCTCAAACCCTGCACTATTTTTGATGTGATATTTCATGACTAATGATAAAACAAAAGGGCTGCATTTTACACCGGCAACAACTTGTGCATGTTTAAATACTCTTAAGTTTCTTTTACATCTTTCCACCATAGAAATCGTAGGAAATTTCTATCTTTTTCACAAATGCTAATTTAAAGAAATGCTTTCCTAATATCAGCCGTCACATCAAATATTTTTTCTTTAAAGCGCAGAAAAATATCTGAAATAAGCTCAATCAAATTTGGGTCACACTGAAGACACTGATTTAAAGATCGATGGTTAGCCAACTTTAATAACTGGGTGATAAGGTAAATAATTGCCATAAGAGTTAACTTTGGTCGCAAGAACTTCTTCTATGATACTCTCATTCAACTATAACTTATTTATTTATTTATTATTATTATTATTATTAGTTACAATAATATCAGTAGAAACATCTTTTCATTAAATTCAGACTTCTGAAAATATATAAAAATTAAATTAATATTTTGATAGATTAAATTATAATTGTAAATTTATAAGTTAAAAAAATTGTATTAAGTTATTTTGAGTCCATTAAGTATTGTATCTGTACTTATATAAACGCACATACATACTATTCTTTGAAATAATAACTTAACGTATTTTTCAACATGTAATTCTTTTCTTTTCTTTTTTTTTTTTTAATTCAACACCAATTCCTTCAATAATAATTTAAACACAATGCGCAATTTCCCCCCACAAAAAATAAGGATAAACAGCCAAATCTAGTAATCCTACTACCACTTATTTGTATGAATACAGGGAAAAGGGAGTAAACTGGCTCCTGTAGCTTTGACAGTGTACTCAAGTTAGGTTTGCTCCGAGTATA
This sequence comes from Salticus scenicus, assembly GCA_963930645.1. Classification (NCBI taxonomy): domain Eukaryota; kingdom Metazoa; phylum Arthropoda; class Arachnida; order Araneae; family Salticidae; genus Salticus; species Salticus scenicus. Next base: position 136,151,056 of record OZ005661.1, read on the forward strand.
GTTCATAGACACATTTTCATATTTTTCGTACATGTTCTTAGCTAATAACTTGGAAGTTGTACTTTCTAGACGTCTTTCATAGTCATAATCTTACATATTTTTATACTACTTGATTGTTAATTAAAGAATTTATCTTTCAGCCAAACTCAAATTATCAGGTAATGCAGATGTATCCAAGGAAAGCAAATTTCATAACGACCATCCTTGTGAATTTTTACAGTTTCTAAGAAATGTTTCTTTGTTTGACCATCAATCTGATTTTTAGATTTCTTTTCTGTAGTATCTGTTAATCCGATCGAGTCCAATCTCCATATATTTGAGATATCAGCTTTATTCACATGTAAACACGCCACTATTATAGCTAAATTATCTGTTAAGACTTCTGTGTGAGGGGCCTTTCCCATCAATGTCCAGCCAAGATATGTTTTTATAACAACAAGACCAGATATCAACATTTTTCTGTTGCCCATTAACATTTTACCCATAATGTCAGCGCCAATCAATAAAGGGTGTCTATAAAAATTTTACATATTTTGATGTTTAATATTTCATAAAATAATGAAGATAAGTTTAAATTGATAACACTAATAGTTAGATAGACTCAAAAAGTTTTATGGCCCTTGTCAATGGACTTCCACAAGTGCGCCGTTCGTCGCACGGAGAATATCAAGATGGTAGTCAATTTCGCATCAGATACGGAAAGCATGTCGGTATCCACATAAGCTATCGCGGTTGAAATCCTGGGATTTAAGTCATTAACATTCGACAATTTCCTCCTGCAAATGATGTTCTTTACTTGTTCCCAAAGGAAAAGGTCCAGTGGCATTGTATCAGGTGATCTGGTTGGCCAAGGAATAGTGTGAACTTATGTAAGGCCGTGGCATTAGCCCCTTTTTTTTGCACTGTAAAGACACTTACATCTGTTATTTATTTAGACATGTTAGAAAATTCCGTATTTTCACAACTCGAAAGGGTTCATCCACATGTCTTTTTTTGCAACAAGATGGTGCACCATCTAATAAGTACCATCGTTCTTAGTTCTCTGAATGACCAATTCCCAGAAGGATGGATTGGGCGAGATGGCCCAATTCCTTAGCCACCCAGATCACCTGATATAATGCCATTGCAATTTTTCCTTTGGGGATTCGTAAGGGTCATCGTTTACAGGAGGAAAGTGTCGAATATAGATGACTTTAAGGCCAGCATTACAGCCGCAATAGCCTCTGTGGATGTCGACATGCTTGCCCGTACCTGGCGCAAAATTGACTGTCATCTTGACTCTGTGCGACGAACGGCGCTCATGTGGAAATCCATTTAGAAGGGCCATAAATTTTTTTGAGTTTATATAACCATTACTGTTATCAATTTAAATTTATCTTCATTATTTTATAAATTATTAAACATCAAAATGTGTCCAACATTTTATAGACACCCTGTATTTCTATAACATCACGGAATTTATTTACATCAGATAACTTGATCCAACATTTCTTCAACTCTTTAATCAACGGACCTTTAGTAATACGTTGAATATTTTTCCATATGGTAGTTTGATCACTTCAAAATTGCAACTGAATTTCTCATTCATATCTTTAACCTTTGTTCTATAACACTTATGTTGGCATTCTTGTGTTGTAACTCCGCCAAACAATGATTGAATCATGACGAATGGGAGTATAATTCATCTCTTCTGCTATACTTTTCAGAATATAAGAGTTTTGGGATGCAGAATCAAACTCATAAGAGAGCTGTCTTCTGTTTGCTTTCTGAGATAAGTGTCACTTTTAACGTTTGAAAGAATCATTTAGCGCTTTGCTTATTGAATTTTGTCATATTTACTTCACTATTGACTGAATTTTCTTCAACTTTTTCTTGTGCAGTTTTACCTTTAGAATCACACAAATCGCACATCTAAGGCACATGCTTCATAGAACAGATATTATAAACTTCAGTAACTCGCGAATATGCACTTCCACTAGAATATCTTCCCTACCAAAACGGGCTTTTAACTTTCTATTGCTTTTGAATAATTGGCGCCAGTTGGAGGAAAGCTTTCAACAATTTCCCTTGCTCGAGAACCGGAGATTGTTGCTTGTACCAGATACTGGGATTTGTCTTCCAGCGCAATACCACCATCTTTATCGATTTGTTCTAATTAGCTCCTAAAAGGCAACCAATCCTTAATTTCTCTGCCGAATTTCCTTAATTCCAAGTTAGGTATTATAAATTTTCGTCTCATAGCATTATTTTCATAATTACTTAAAATAGCATCAGTTTGAATTTGCCCAGATGACAGTATTCTCGCCAATTATAAACCATGATTCAACCTGAATTACTCTTTTTCCAATTCTGCTTCTGCTTCCAGCCTTAAATTCTCAACTTCTTTTTCTTTTTAAGCTTCTTTTTCTATCCTTAATTTCTCAGCTTCTTTTTCTAGCCTTAATTTCTCAGCTTCTTTTTTTTCTTTCAAAGCTTGTTATTGTTTTTCGTCTTTCAATTTTCTTTCAGCTATGGCATTTTTAAAAATATCTTGAACAAATTCTGGATTATTTTCATACTTATTGCTGTACCAGATTTCTGATCTAAAACTTAATTATTCTTACTGACCCGATACAGCATATTTCAAATCTTATCTTTTCTTACATTCTTAAATTTTCTAATAAAATATTTATTCTTCTAAATAATAAAATATGGATGGGTCTCACCTGAAAACTTCTAATCCAAGGGTCCGGGTGTGGATGGGGCAACTATCATCCATTAAAGAAACTATAAACTCGATGAATGTAGCACTTCTTAGATGAAAACAGAATTTTTAATGCTTTGTTAGCATACATGTAAAAACGAAAACAGAAGAAAAACTATCTACAGTATTTACAATTAAATATTAAAGTCTTTCTTAACATTAAAGTCTTAAATTGTCATTAGCTCTTAAATATTTATTCTAATTCTTAAAAGCTTCAATAGTTCTGTTTTAGGACCGGGGCGTCTGTAAACAAGACGATCTTAGCATAGCCCCTTCTCTATTCGAGGTCCTTTCTGTTCTGCTTCTGATTCTAAAAAGCACCTTCTCGAAAAAGAGGCGCCCGTCTGTCTGGAAAGGCATTTGTTCTGAAAGCAGAAGAATGAACGGGGGATTTCCGACATCCTCCCACCTTGAGTTGCGACTAATCGGAGGAACTCAACAATCCAAGTTGAAGTCGTTGAGGGGGTTTCACCACACGGCCAGTTCGGGAGACCACCGGGGGATGGGAAGTGGGATCATGGGTTCTGGAACTGGTAGGTTCTGGAGGGTCTTTCACAGGTTCCTTTTCTCTGGGGTTGAGTATCGGTTTCTGGGAGAGGTTCTTGTTTTCGGAAGTCGAAGGACTTAAATTTTCTTGAACAGATTTATGTAAAGTGGGGTGATTCTTAAGTTCGGTACTGTCAATTTCTAAAGGAAACAATCTTTGCAATGGACGCAGAAAAAATCCATTTTCGGTCTTCACCTTAGCTAGACGTATCACATTATCTTTGCCTGGGTAAATTTCTATCACTCTTGCCAAAGGCCAGTGAACACGTTTCTTATTGAAATCTTCTAATAGGACAACATCGCCGACTTTCAATTGTTTGAATCTCTTGGTCTTAGATGCATGTTGGCGTAATTGTCCTAAATATTCAGCTCTGAATCTGTTTCTTAGGTTTTCTCTGATTATTTGCCTATATCTGGCTCTTCGGTTAAGATCTTTAGAATCCAAAGCATCTAGGTCAGGTACTCCTGATGTTGGTAGTTCTCTTAGGAACATCATTGGGGTTAAAGGTAAAGGATCTGTGTTATCTTCGGAAACATAGGTTACAGGCCGTAAATTAATCACTTGTTCACAGTCACATAGCATGGTGTAAAGTTCTTCGTAATTCAAAGATACACGACCTAAGTTTCTTTTCAGGATTCCTTTAAACATTCCAACAAGCCTCTCCCACCAACCTCCCCACCACGGTGCTGCAGGAGGGTTGAATTTCCATCTGATCTTCTGGGTGGAAGCTACCTTGCAGATGGTTTCCCAATCTACACTCGAGAGAGCATTGCTGGTTCCAAGGAAGTTCTTCCCGTTGTCTGAATAGATGATGTAGGGTCTGCCTCGCCTTGCTATGAACCTTCTCAGAGACTGGATAAAACTTTCTGTAGACAGAGACGTAATGGCTTCAAGATGTATGGCTCGGTAGACAGCGCAAGTAAATAAGGCTGTCCACGCTTTTGATCCATCAGAAAGATGAAGAGGACCGGCTAGATCTACGCCTACCACTTCAAAGATGGCTGCTTCTCGTACTCTGTCTTCGGGTGGTACTCCCGGTTCAACATCTATTTTGGAAGTCTGAAGTTTTCTGCAAATTACGCATTTTCTTATTGAATTTCTAATGGACTTTCTAGACTTCAATATCCAAAAATTTTCTCTAAGTAGTGTCATTAGAGTGCTGACTCCAGCGTGCTGATTTTCTAAATGCTTCTCGAATATCAATCTTTGGACGACGGGATGCTTGTAAGGTAAGATCACAGGATGTCTGAAGTTTTCACTGTCGTTTCTTTGAATTATATTGGTCTTTACTCTTAAGAGACCAGCTTTATCTTCGACAGGCCTTAAATTTCTTAATTTTGGATCTGTTCTCCCTGAAAAAGATTCTTGTTGTACTAATCGTAGAAGTACATTTTCTGCTTTCGAAAATTCTTCAACTGAAATATCCAATTCGGATATTTTCTCAGTAGTCTTCGAATTATGATAAAATCTATATATCCAGGCAATGGTTCTAACTGTTTTCTTGTAAGAGGAAAAATACTGATAAAATCGATTGAAATTATCTTCTTTTTTATCTAAAAGATTTCGGATTGTCTTCCTTTTTTCGCTGTTTATGAGTTCTTCGTTTGGGTCTTCTTCTATTTGAGGCCATTCATTTTCATGTAAATAAAGCCAACTCGGACCCTCCCACCATCTCGATTTCTGTAGTTGTTCAAAGGAACATCCTCTAGACGGGAGGTCCGCGGGATTCAGATTTCCGGGTACATGTCTCCAATTGCAAACTTCGGTCAGATTTCGGATTTCTAATACTCTATTGTGTACAAATGTACCCCATTCTTGTTTTCTTCTAATCCAACCTAAAGCAGTGGTTGAATCTGACCAAAACATGGTATTTACATGTAAGTTTAAATCGTTTTGCACATTTTTGGCCAACCTAGTGCCAATAAGACAAGATAACAGTTCAAGGCGGGGTATGGTCAATTCCTTAATAGGTGCAACTCTACTTTTAGCATTGATTAACTGGACCTTGATTCCTTCTGAGGTCTCTACTCTTATGAATACGCAAGTGGCATATGCTCGCTTGCTTGCGTCAGAAAAAACATGTAATGATGTTTTCTTTTCTTTCTCTGGGCAAATGTTAAGCCACCGAGGTATTTTAATTTGGGATAAAAAGTTTATTCCTTTCAGCCAATTAGAAGATTGTTGTTTTAAAGTTTCAGGGAGCTCTTCGTCCCACTTCACCTTCTGAATCCACGTTTCTTGAAGGATTAGTCTGGGAACTAAACTGACAGGTGCTGTGAATCCCACAGGATCAAAAATTCTTTGGGTAACTGATAAAAGTTTTCTTTTTGTAAGGGGTTCACTTATCCTTAGGGGTTCTTCAATTTTACAAACTAAACTGTCATTTTTCAAATCCCAGAGTAATCCTAACACGGGAGCAAACCTAGGTTCATCTTCAGTTTTGTCGATCATAGCCTGGGGCCAATTCGATCGCCAACATCTCAAGTTGAAATGTGCCGAAGCCAAAATTCCTTGAGATTCTGATATGAATTTTTCTGTTTCTGGAACTGAATTCAAGCTGAGGAGGGAATTATCTAAATTGAAGGAATCTCTTAAGAGCCTAGCTGTCTCTCGCCATTGTTCGGGAACATTTTCTAAAAGGTGATTTAATGTTGCCATAAGCAAAAAAGGGCTTGAAGTTAGGCCGAAAACCACACGACAATGTCTATAAATTTTCAATTTATTTTCGCTATTAAACGAAAAAAATCTCAAAAAGTCGCGATCTTTCTCTTTTATTTTAATTTGCAGGAATGCTTTCTCTATATCGGACGAAATTCCTATTTTGTATCTGCGCAATCTATTCAAAATGCTCGGTATAATTTCTACAAGATTAGGTCCTTTTGTTAAACAATCATTAAGGGAGGGACTGTTTCTAGTGTGTGCTGAGGCATTAAATACTGGACGAATTTTAGTGGTTTCACTAGATTCTTTAACCACCGGTCTGTGTGCTAAATAATGTACCTTGTCCCTTTTCTGGTCCAATACCTCTTCTATAATCTGATTGTTTTCCCAGAAATCAAAAATTTCCCCATATTCCTTTTTCCTATCAGATTTGATTAATTTATTTTCCGTCTTGTACAGGCAATTTTCTGCCAACGAGTAATTATCTGATAAAATCGAATGGTCAACTGTCCATGGTAAATTGACTTCATATCGACCGCTTTTATCTCGTTTAACAGTTTCTAGAAAATAATTCTTGGTTTCTTGTTCTAAATCCTGTTTCGATTTATTATCTTCATTAGTAATTCCTAGAGTGTCAAGGCGCCATAAATCCGATAAACTGGCGTTTGACACGTGTAATGACAACGATAGACCCGCCAAAGAATTGCCCTGCTCACTCTTGTGACCCTCTGTCTTGCCCAAAATGGTCCAACCCAATTTAGTTCTGAATGTAGTTAATCCCAATTTTGGAAAATATTTTATGTCATTTGTGAACAGTTTAGCGGACATATCAGCTCCCAAAAGTATATGTACTTCGTCTGGATTTTTCTGGTATAAACAAGATTTATTATTTCTAGGGACATCTGATAAATATACACTTTCCTTTTCTAAGAGTTTTACCAATTTATCATCGCGACATAAATTCACGCCTGTGCATATTTTTTCTTGATCTAGTGCTTGTATTTTACACTTAAACTTATTATCTAAACTCCCGATCGTAAATTCATAACGATTATGTTCAGCTGACATTTCCATGCCCCCAAAAAGACCATGTCTGATTGTTTCTTTATTCATTCTTTTTAATTTTAACTTATCAGCTGCAAACTTACTGATGTAACTATTATGAGATCCGGAGTCAATAATTAACCGAATATATGATGATTTACTATCATCCCTGTTAGAAATTGCTACTATTAACGTCTGCAAATAAACATTCGCTTGTAAATTATGATTCGATAACGCCAACTTAGATTAATCATTTCTTTCGTAATTCTTATTTCCTGTTTTAAATCTTTATTTCCATTACACATTATGTCTGAATGTCTACGATTACATAACTTGCATAAAGTTTTTGAGACACAGTGTCTAGCTAAATGCGAAGGTTGGAGACATAAATAACACAATCCTTTCTTACGCAATAATTTAACTCTTTCATCAAATGGTAAATTACGAGTTTTGACACATTTGTTACTTAAATGCGATTCTGAGCAAAAATTACACCTATCACTTTTATTCTCATTTAATAAATCACAAGCAGTAGGCAATTTCCGATTCTGAGTATCAAATTTATTAACGCGGGGGGAAAAACCTCTCTACGATTTTGATTATCTAATCTTTGAGCTCGGGGGGAGAAATGACTGGCGCCGCTATCCTCTTATCTGGTAGTTATTAAGCATTCTCGCGATACGAGTTGTTTATTTAAGAAAGATAATATATCTTTCACGCCATAGTTAACACCGTGAAATTCCATATTAAATTGTAATGCTAAATCTTTAGGTAATATTTTTAGTAATATCGGTGATAATAAACTGCCGTAGCTATCCAAAGAAACATCTAATGATTCTAAACTTCTAATGTTAGTTTGGATTTCATCGTAAATTTTCCTGAGCGATTTAATGTCACTTGAATGTTTTAGTGGGGCAATATTTAATAATTTATTCAAATGTACATTCACTAAGAGGTCTTGTTTGCCATATCTTTCTTTTAAAATATCTACTACTTTTATGTAATTACTCGCTGTAACAGAGAATCCTTCTATACATTTTAAGGGGTCAGGTGCTAAAAATGATTTCAAATAATTAAATTTATCTACAGGATCTAAATTTTCATTATTATGAATAGCCGTTTCGAATGACGACCAAAAAGTCAGCCATTCGGCTGCGTTCCCGTTAAATTTAACTGGATCTAGCTGTGGTAATTTGATGTGCATTGCTTCTTTTGAAATAGGTCTTTCTATTGATGAAACACTTGTTTCATTTTTCTTTAGTTCTTTTAATTTTCTGTTGGCTCGAAATCGCCAAGTAATTATTTTTTCACGATATTCATTTGCCGTTTCTAATTCGGCTTCTAATTGGAGTTCTTGAGTTAAATTTTTAATCTCTGCATCTTTATTCTTTAAATCTATAGTAGTTTCATTTAATAATTCAATAGTCTCTTCTAAATCTACAGCATCTGGATCTATATCATCACATAAAGTTTTTAATTTCTCTATAAATTTATTAATACTGTCTCTTATCACAGCTCTCTCTTTTTTGGCTATTACTAAATTAGCCATAATAAATACAAAAATTTAAAATTTTATAATATTATCTATCTTTTCAATTATAAATAATGGATTCAATTATAAATAATTATAAATAATAGCTGCCCACATCCCGTGTATGGGATGCCAGAAAATATGGCTGTACCAGATTTCTGATCTAAAACTTAATTATTCTTACTTACCCGATACAGCATATTTCAAATCTTATCTTTTCTTACATTCTTAAATTTTCTAATAAAATATTTATTCTTCTAAATAATAAAATATGGATGGGTCTCACCTGAAAACTTCTAATCCTAGGGTCCGGGTGTGGATGGGGCAACTATCATCCATTAAAGAAACTATAAACTCGATGAATGTAGCACTTCTTAGATGAAAACTGAATTTTTAATGCTTTGTTAGCATACATGTAAAAACGAAAACAGAAGAAAAACTATCTACAGTATTTACAATTAAATATTAAAGTCTTTCTTAACATTAAAGTCTTAAATTGTCATTAGCTCTAAAATATTTATTCTAATTCTTAAAAGTTTCAATAGTTCTGTTTTAGGACCGGGGCGTCTGTAAACAAGACGATCTTAGCATAGCCCCTTCTCTATTCGAGGTCCTTTCTGTTCTGCTTCTGATTCTAAAAAGCACCTTTTCTCGAAAAAGAGGCGCCCGTCTGTCTGGAAAGGCATTTGTTCTGAAAGCAGAAGAATGAACGGGGGATTCCCGACAATACTCTTTACTGTTAACACTTTAACAAAATTAAGTTGCAGAGATTAGGACTTCAGTTTTAATTAACATAAATACGAAAAACGACAAATTTTGTAGTAGTTACATAGAATATTAACCGCACGCCATACGAATGCTACAACATCAACAAACTGAACAGAAAAAAGAAGTTGCCACTAGCACAAAGAAAAAGTTACATGTGAAGCGGATGCCATTTCTCACTATATCAGATCTTACCGATGGACAACGGGTTAACCTTTTGTTCAGAGTTATGCCGTTTGATTTCTAATCTAAAGGACCCAGGGACCAAATCCAACCGGTCGCCAAATTGGTGACCCGGACGAACAAATAACATGCAACCAACAAAACTTCAACTTGGGCCAATAGATGGTAGCACCATTCAACTAAAAAAACTCCATCAAAGAAGAGTACTGAGAAAAAAAAAACTCATACACGTACTCGCTGGAGGGGGAGTGGTGTAGCGGCTGTCATTTCTCAGTTTAGATTATCAGATGTTACCGATGGATAACGGGTTAACCTTTTGTCCGTTTGATTTCTAATCAAAGGACCCGGGATCAAATCCAACCGGTCACCAAACATGTAAAAACTTTGCGAAAACAAGCAAGTACATGGAGTAAAGTGTCAACTGAAAGTTCATAATATTAGCACTTCTCCTTGAACTTACAATTCTGTTATTTTTACCATACCAGGAGCATTTCTTAACTGTTCAAAACGTGCTTTTGGCAACGCTTTTATAAAAATAACTGCAAGTTGATGTTCACCATCAATAGGTTGAATATTGAGTTCACCATATAAAAGTTTTTCACGTACAAAATGAAACTTGGTGTCAATATATTTGGTTCGTTGGTGAAATTCTGTATTTCTTACCAAACAAACTGCATTTGCATTATCTACTTGTAGGGTAGGAACAGTTGCTAGTGGGGCAATGTCATCAAAAAGACCTGTCAACCAAACTATTTCTTTAGTTGCTTCACATGCAGTTACATATTCTGCTTCTGTGGTACTTAATGACACACATTGCTGCCGACCACTAGCCCAGCCAATGGCTGCTCCACTATATTTAAAAACAACACCAGAGACACTCTTTCACGTTGTTATATCTCCAGCGTAATCTGCATCACTGTATGCCTCTAAGGTTCCTGGCTGAAAACCAGATGTGAATACTAATGCAAAATTATATGTTCCTTTGATGTACTTTAGAATTCTTTTAGCAATTGAAAAATGTCTCTGTTCATCTTTATCCAAGAATTGTGAACAATATGATACAGAAAAGGCAATATCAGGGCGAGTAGGAACTGCCATGTACATCAATCTTCCAACAGCCTGTCTGTAAGGGATTTTCTTTGAATCAACTTTTAGAGAATCTTTCCCTGAAAGATTGCCTCTTTCCATGGGTGTAGAAACAAGTTGACAACTTTAATGTTGGACTTTTTCAAAACCTTGCAAGCATAATTTTCCTGACTGATAGCAATATCACTATTTTTTAGTTTTTTTTATTTATAAGTCAAGAAATGATTCAGCTTCTTTGTGTATCACTTTAAACTCATGCTGCAATTCCCGAAGAAAATTTTTCTTGATTTGTGGAGTCGTGGCAACAAGTCCATCATCAACATATACTGCTAATAATAGCTTACGTTTTTTGCCATTCTCGGATAACGATTTAATTTCTTCTTCCATTGCAATCTGCCATTCACTGGCATTTTCATATTTTATTGCTTTGTGAGGTCGAGACTGTAGTAGGTCACCACAGGTTTGGTTTAAAATTATGCTGGTTCCAGCAAAGTAATCAGTTGGGATAGTTAAAATGCTTCGGCGCCAATAACTCGGCGAAATTTTAGGTCGGAACAGTTTTGTGTCGACATAGAGCTGCAGCGAAGGAAGTAAGTTGCGAAGTGTAGACGAATGTGAAGCGGTTCTAAAGTTTCGTTGAAGGGAAGAGAAGGGAAGTTGGTGGAAGGAAGTATAAGTAGGAGATTATTTTCGTAAAGTGTGGTGTGTAGTGGAGTTTTGTCCGACTTCTGTCTACGTTATAATTTAGAGCTTGTCGCCTGGATTAAATTATATTTCGATAGTTCAGATCGAGTGCTATTAAAGCTAATTAATTTGATGAGTATTGATGTGCGGTGGTGTTAGTATACTAGTGAATAGAAAAGTGAACCAGCCGGGAATCCGCTGATTTATTTGAAGTTCACGTCAGCTAAGGAAAAGAGTGCATCCGTCGCTAACCCTCTTCTATATTCTGTTGTGAGATATTTGAAATTATCTCTAAATTATTTCTTATATATATTTCTTAAAGTATTTAAGTCTGCTGATTGAGTTACGTTATACCAGGTCAACTCTCCTTTTATTCTAGTCGAATAAACTCTTAGTTTCATTTGAGATTTGAAGCTTGTGCAATTCCTTTTTACTACAATTTTATTACTTATTTACTACTTACATTCTGGCAACCACAGCAAGCCTAATTTCAGGTCTCAAATTCTTCAATAACATAGCTAGAAGCCATTCGTTTTCTGTCTCTGACCAATTTTCTTTGGAGATTTTTTGCGCGACAACAATTTGCCTAACTTTTGAACGTGCGGTCGCAATAAAATCCGCTACTGGCGTTCTGTCATCTTGAATTAAATTCCAAAATGATTTGAATACATCCCTAATGTCTCTTTTCTCTCCGAACCTGTCTTTCAAGAACTTTTCAAAGTCGGAGAAATTTTTAATGTTATGTTAATGTGTCCTAAAGACACGTAAAGCAGACCCCGCCAACCTTTGTGAGGTGGAAAATACGTAGTCGTCCGGTTTCCAAAGTAGAAATTTTGCAATCTCCTGAAATTTAGAGATCGCCCCCCGTGAAAACCGGAATATAGGACAGTTTGTCCATCACTATTCTTCTTCTCTGAGATATAACTATCTCGGGGTCCTGTGCAATAATTGCACTTACAAGATTTTTAGGGTCATTTGTATTTGTTGCCCCACCTGTCCCATTTTGATCCGTATTTTCATCCTCCAAACCCATTTTTTCTTTTTCAGAATAAGAAAAATAATACTACAGTCACAAATAGTAAGAAGAACACAGTCTTAATACAATGTCTAAAATTTCGGAGTATGCACTAAATGTAGGTTATTGTCGAGTCCTAATAAAAATTTTACACAGCAAATTTGTAAAGTTCTTTGTAAAATTTTAACAAAGGAACTTCCCCAGAGAAAGTAACTAAAATTATACTTTGACCCTTTTAAAACAAATTAGAGAATTAAATTTAGGTTTTCCAATAATAACAAACATTATCCCCAATTAACATCCTTCCATAACTTGGGAGAATCAGATATAATAAAATAGTAATTTTTTTACAATTACTAGATCCAGCCAAGGTTATACAAGTTATCTCCCCAGATGAAAATTGATTGGCAAAACATGGGAAATTTAAAACTGAAATACTTGCGATAATGTAAGCAAATTCTACAATAAGCAAATATTCACAAGTTGGAAAATTTCACTTGCAATTAAGTATTCACACAATTTTAACTAACAAGAATTAAACTGCTATTAAAAAAAACACAATAGTTCAACTAAAATTTTAACTGATCAAAATTTAACCATTCATAAAATTAGATTTTTTTTCTTTTAAATCTAAACATTAATTAAAATTACACAATTTGAATTATTTCAGCAAGTGCACATTTACCAGTAAAAACAATAAAAAAAACTGTTTTAATTCCTTCAAAAATTGAAATTTTAAAGTTAATTACAGTTACTTGCTACACCACTGGCTGAAATAAATGCAATAACCCGACTCGGCCGAAGGATATACCTTCACCAGAATTTTTTTTAAAACTGTACACTAATGATCATAATTTTTACTTTCATCTTTCCCCCTTTTAAGTATTAAATTCCCTCCTAAAACACAATAATTACACATACAGCTTTAAAGTAAAAAATTACTCAGGACCAAAGTTAGATGAACTACAAATAATTTTATTTAAAAGAAATTTCCGAAGATAACTACATCTAAAATAAGACAATCTTTCAGTTGTAAAAATTACTCTAGGCACAAGTTGAATGTAATTACAATAAATTTAATTTAAACTTGACTCAGATAATTACATAAGAAAAAAAAAAACAATCATTTAATTGAAGAAAATTACTCAGGACTCAGGTTAAAGGAAATTACAAATAAAATAATTTAAGCTTGAAGAATAGAGTTACATCTAAAAATGAGTTGAATATTCAAATCGATTTATTTTGATTCCTATGTTAAATTACACACCTTAAACTATTTAATAGACTGACTACAAACACTTTAACAAAAAGAAAAAAAAAATCAACAAAAATTAGGTAGTAAAAAGAGTCTTGAAAATTAAGTACAATAAATAAATAAATAAATAAATAAAGTACATACTTTAGCTGATATCATAATAGCTGATGTATACTTAACACCACAGATTTCAATTTGAAGGAGTCAGAAGTTTTCTCTATTTACTTCTGCTGGGATTACATTAGCGAGTCACACAGTCGGGAGAACGCTTTTATGGGCCGAAAAAAAGAGAAAGCGAACATTCTCGGGAGCTATTCCGATGAAAGCCGAGACTACCCCACAAACAACTTCTCTTCTTTTCGTAGCTAGGAATGTATAATGATGTGCAGGAACATTCCGTAGTAAAAACTACTGTGTGCAAAGTAAAACGGCCACTTCGAACCAAACATCAGGTCAAGAAAGCGAGAAGAAGGCTCTTTAATATTTTTTCTTTTTGATTTCTCTGAAACGACAAGTGAGTCCTGTATTGAGAATGCGCTACATGCTAATTCGTAAAAGGGATTTTCGAGCAGTAAAGTAGAAAACGCATGACCGCTTCCCTTTGAAAGCAACATTCTTCTCTGAATCACTTCGGGTAGGAGAGGAGAGACAAAACCAGACCTTCTTTTTCGAGGGACATCATTCTTCTGCAAAACTCACTTCGGGCAGGAAAGGAGGAAAATTACCTCCGATCCCTCCTCTGAACAAGAACAAACGTTTCGATTAACAAATCATTTCTTTTCTTTTTTTTTTGCAAAATTATCTTTTTTCTGTACACTGCACAAACCGCACTCACCCAACACCAAGTGGGTGTTGACTCACCGCGCTCAATCAAAATACGCCATAATAAAATTCATTCACTCACCAGTCGTTGCCACAAAACTCATATAAAAAGCGTGCTCCCATTTGATAAAAGACAACCAACCCCATGGCCGAAATTCCGCCCTGAATATAAAATTAATGACACGATACGTTTTGAAGTGTCCAGGTAATCTTAATCTTCCCACGACAAAACATCATTCAAACTTATAATTCTTTTTTTTAAGCTCCCGCACATATTTTTAACAAATACCAATATAATTATTTACAATCATTCGACAGGTATTACACTCATAACTGCAACTCGCCCCCCCCCCCCCCCACACACACACGTCTGTTTCCGATACGGAGAAAAACGTATACCCATAAAAAGGCCTCCAACTTCAAACGGCTAGCGAAACGCGAAACAGATGTTCCTTACAACTGCATTAAGCTGGAAACACGTGATGCGAGACTAAACGTAACCTTGAAAGGGACCCACTATAGTCGGAAGGAAGAAGCTTGGAATAAAGCTTGACATTTAAAATAAATTGAAGCGGCCAATTACAAAGCAACAGACCATATGGCTCGCTAGACTAGATGTCTCTTTAATGACAAAAGAAAAGAACATTTACACACACTTTTGACAATCCTATTCAGAATAAAATGTAGTTTGCAGAAAAATGGCTTCCCTAAAGATTTGAGAAACGATTTAACACTTTAACGAATCTAAATTGAAGAGATATCAGCAGAAACTGTGTTTCAAATGCATCTGAAAAGATTTAACGCCTAAAAAAAAAGATAAATTGTCTTTACTAGTTTTTACTCTTCAGAAAATAATATCTCATATTTACTTTTTTAATTTCTTTTTAACAATAATTTTTAAAAATAATAATTGCTTTGGAATAAACAGTCATAAAACTTTATGACATATTTAAAGAAACCAAGTTTAATTTTTAACAGCCCGCAAAACAAACGATACAACAAACCAACTCAACCAAATCTCAACAGAAAAACTTAAACTAAATCGAAATCCAGGGGAAAAAAACAACCCAAGAAAGGAAGGAAGGAAGGAGGCAAGCGGCAAGATTTGTGACTTGCCTGTGGACTTTGCCTAGTTTTAAGCCGGCAACACTCCCCCAGCCTGCCAAGGCCAGATTAGGAGACACATGGATGAAAAAAAAGCAAAACCCCATGGCAAATAATGAAGAATGAAATCATGAAATTTATTCATTGATTACTAACCCACAATGGAAAAGAACCCCGAAATGAATCAAATGAAACAATGACAAATTATTTTCCAGAAAAACAAAAACAGAAAACCCTCCAGAAAAACAAAAACACACCATGAACCTAAAAATTAATAAAACCAAAACCTAAACTCGCAAGAAAAAATCACCCCGAAATGAAAGAGAGTTAATTTAGACACAATCCATATTGGTGTATTGAAACACCAACCAGAAAAAATAAAATAAAATAAAAGCACGAGTCACAAAAACTGAATTCAAAACACGAGCAAAACAGAGAACTTAACAGGAGAAAATGGCATTTTAGAAGTTGAGTTGTATCATTCCTTTATAACTTATTTAATAACCAATTTTCAACCAATTAATTTTTAGAATAAAATTAAATGCAGCAATCCTTCCTTCATTTTTTTAGTTTAATTCAACATCCCACCGAACCATCCAACCAACAACGCCACCCTATCTCCTTAATCAAACATCATCCCACCCATCCTCCAATATTTTTATTGTCTTTTATTATTTTTTAATTTTTTTTAACACATAAGAGTGTTTTTTTTTGTGCGTGTCTGTTTGACAGATACAATTATTGATATACCAATGAATAAACAAAATTTTTTGGAAATCCGATATTTTAAGTTTTTATCCGATATTTTATTTTTATATTTATCAGAACATAAATTATTGATTCGATATAAGTGATTAAAAATGATATTTCCGAAAACATAGAGATGCAGGCATGATTTAAAGTGAGTAAACAAATTTACTTTAAAGTTAAAATCTTATGAATTTTATTATCATAGAAATAAATTTTAAGATCGAGAAAGTTTATGATTTTATCTTTATGCATAGTCTTTGTTAATTTTAAATTTGAAGGTTAGTCTAAAGTAATTAAATCAGATGACTTATTATTAATGAATAAAATGATGACATCATCAATGTATCGGTATAGTAACAGATTATCAAAAGTAAATTTGCACTCATAATAATATAGATAAAAATCAGCCAATAAACTCGAGCTGCATCCCCCTTGCGGGATGCCCACTTTTTGTAAATAAACGAGGTTATTGTGTAAAATATAGTTATTATAGATGATGAAATTAAGAAGAGTTTTAAATTTTTCAACATCAAAGTTATTAGGTAATTTATTCTGATCTTTGCATTTAATGAATAGATTATTGATAATTTGATAAAGGTCAGATAAAATAATATTATTAAACAGATCCTGAAAATCATAAGTGATAATATTTTCTACATTATCAAGGAGTTTGATATGGTTAATGAGTTGGTAACTATTTTTAAGGCAGCGAAAGTTTTGATCTTTACAAATGATGTTATAAACCTGTATCAGAATATCAAGAAGCAATTTATAGGTATTATTGTTGTACGAGGTGTGGCTATTAAATAATGAGACTGTTGCTGTAAAATTTATACATATTTAGTTATTATTACTTTCAATATACACCCCTCCTCTATCCCTACAACGCTCCATGCGAATTTTCCATTGTTCGAAGCAGTGCTGGAAGTCTTGTTCTGTGAGCTCCTGCATGAGGCGTGCCGCTTTTTCTTTCACAGCTTCAACTGATTCAAAACTTGTTCCTTTTAATGCAGATTTCACTTTGGGAAACAGATAAAAGTCACATGAGGCCAGGTCAGACGAATAAGGCGGATGGTCTAAAACTGGAAAGGTTGTACTTGGCTAGAAACGTCTTCACAGACAATGCAGTGTGTGCCGGCACGTTGTCTTGATGACTTATTCTAGCCATGACTTATTCTAGCACAATTTGGGTCGTTTTTTCCTATAGTTTCAGCAATCGTACGAATCTGACGGTCAGATCGAACCATATTAATGACTTTTTCGATATTTTCATCCGTTTTGGACGTGGAAGGGAGAACCGGGTGCTCTTCATCGCCAACGTCTTCTCGGCCATCTTGGAAACACTTGAACCACTCAAAAACCCGCACACGTGATAAACATTCATCGCCATAAACTTGTTTTAATAAAAGATAAGTTTCACTAGCGGTTTTACCAAGTTTCACGTGAAATTTCACGACAATTCGTTACTCTACTTTTACACTTATCATGTTTTCCGCAAAACGAAACAAACACCTCTTACACAAACAAAGGTTACGGCCAGACTGATTTCTCTACAAACACGGAGGCGCTGCAATCGAAAGAGAAGTCTTTACGCTGCACAGCTGTCTGTCGTTCGGAATTTGCGCATATGTAGTTCATCTGTAGCAACAATAGTCTCGTCATTTAATAGCCACACCTCGTATGTGTTACATCCAATAGTAACCGTTCTGAATTTAATAGGAGATTTATGGAACTTAGGTATTAGTACAATATAAGGATAGTTGAAATTATTAAAAGGAAGCTTTAATAATTTATAACAGCTGTGAATTTTTCTATTGTTAATGATAAAATTACTTTGAGTCAATGAAAATATCCAGTTATTGGATATTGAGCTGTTTAGAAGAGATTTGTAATACTGTTTACAATGAATAGCATAGTTATTAGGTGATTTATTGTATGCATATTAATAATTTTTTTTAAAGGTAGTAAAAGCTGAGGAACAGAAGAGGAGCACCACGAAGCGAAGTTTTTAAGCAATTTCAATATATTTTCTTTTAGTTTTAATTTTTAGAATGGTATAAAAAAATATTGATTCCTTTTTTAATTCATTTAAATATAGTGACCATCGAAGCGGGCAAAGCCTGCTAGTCATAAATAAAACTAAATTATGAGACAAATTTAATAATATGAACACATTCTAAATAAAAATAAAATATATTACTCACATATTTTTTCGCAGCTTTTGCAGAAAGAGAGAAAAATGAATAAGGCCTAGGGTATGAGATACCCGGCGCGCGTTCTCGCGGGTTAAACTATTAAAGTCACACGAAAATAAAATAAATAAATAAAATAAAAAATAAAAGGAACTCATTACATTTGATGCATTATGTATTTTTAAAATTATATTGTATAATAACAATAACAATTTTCCTTTGCAATTTTTAGGAGATTTGGATGAATCCAACAACAGAACAAAGCATTAACCTAAGGAATGCTACGGTAAGAAGATTTATTTCTATGCTATGATGCTTATCGTTTAATATAATTGTAATATGTATAAGTTTGCTTTTCCGTCGAAAAAGCATTGTAAAAGGAAGAAATTTCCATGAAGACAATGCAAAGAACAGGGCGTAAAAAAAAAATATCTTGACTTTTTTTTTTTTTTTTTTTTTTTTTTTTTTGTTATTGACTTTAAATTGATTTTATTCCATTTTAGATCACGCATATACCTCACAAATTACAGTCTGTCTCGAAAGTTTATAGACTCCAGTAAAATGTATGTTTCTGTAAAATGTAAAGGCATATAAACAACAATTACAAATATATTTATCGAAATCATATGTGATTTGCATTTAAGGAAATATTTAGAAAGAATATCAATTTGTATTAAAATTATGTAATAAAATAGAAATATTAGGTAACCCAAAAATTAATCTATTTTAAGAAAACGTTCTCAATATAATATACTTAATAGCTTAAAGTCTTTCCATTCTTTAGTATGACATTCATTATTGTATACATGTTTTTCCATATATATATAATTAAGGTTTCTAATACCTCTAATTCTAAGTTGTACCATACACGTTCAATGGCTGTTGTCACAGCAAATCACTGAATAAAACTTCCTCCATTCACATGAACCTTCCAAGACATAGTGTCTCGCATATTCTCAATTGGGTTTAGATCGTGGCGCGTCGGTGGTCACTCAAGAACAGACACATTTTTCCTTCTTAAATAATTTCGTAACGTTGGTAGTATGGATCGGATTCTGTGATAAAGTGAATGCCCGACTGTTTCAACAGTCAAGTAACTTTGGCCTTTCTATATGGTCAACAGAATTTTTCTAAATACATAACAACACTGGAAAATGGTTTTTTATCATTTGCTGAAAACATAGGGGGACAAAATTGATTGTATCAGCATGATAACGCATATCCATCACCACATTGCTTACAAAAATAGCTCCTGGGAACTTTTTATAAATCATGCCAATAATATATATTTCCATCAGGGCTATCCAGGTTTCATTTTCTTCATCACTGAAAATGATAGCCATCCATTTATCATCATATGACATATGGTTACCAGCCCATCGTCATCTTTTACCAATATATAGCTTTGAGATTGGCAAATTGCGAGCCTTATGTGCGGGGATCACACACACACACACACATATATATATATATATATATATTATTGTTGATAAAAAATGTTCTTGGAAATTTGCAAGCGGGAACACTTAGTAATTTTACGAACCGATATTTTTTAACTTGAAGCTATTCCTTGTTTTCGTCTGTCACTGCGAATATCAGTCACTCGTTGTATCCCCGAAAGGGTTTTTTGCTGGTATGGTGTCTTACGAGCTAATACATGATAAACCATACTTTAAGAATGATTTAACAGTTTAGATATTTCTTTAATTGTCTTACCATACAATTTCAAATTCAGAATTTTACACACTTCTTCATTAGAAAACTGCGAAGCTTTAGGCATGTTGAAACACAGAACAAATTACTGATTCTCCTGGCCTAGTGGTTCCACGCTTAAAGCTGGTAGATAGCAAGTGTCGGGTTCGATCCCAGGTCACGCTCCTCCACTTAGCTGTTTAGAGTTTTCCGTGTTTTTCTCCAAAACTCGCGTAAATACGGACTAGGATCCCTTAGAATGATCCACACGGAAAACATCCCACCATAGGGCCAGGTCACTAGCGTACGCAATTGGCCTTAACTCGAACACCACCTTTTTCTTACAACGCATTTACTAGGCTCAAAATCGATGTCATGGTTACAATAAAAAAAAAAAAAAAAAAAAAAAAAAAAATGAATAAAATTGAATTTGTCTATAAACTTTTGGGATAAGTTTTCTGTTTATCTCACGATTTAAAAACTTAAAATTAAATATAAATAAATATACTGATTAAATATACTGATATTTTGAATGGAGTATTGCTGTCTTCTCACTGTAAAGGACATAGCATATCTACACAAAAAGTTACATCTGTATACATCATTTTCAACAAAAATTGTAGGCAAAATATAAGATTCTTTAAACATTTGGGATCTACTGTATATACTTTCTATACTAAATTATTCCAATATATACTTATCCAAAACAGTAAAAAATTCAACACATATACAACTTATTTTAAAATTTTAATATAATTAAAATATTTTTTATTTTTATTTTTAAGACAATTCTTAAACATAAGTATATAATTTTAACAAAATAACTTCTATATTATATATATATATATATATATATATATATGTATGTATGTATGTATGCATATATATGTGTGTATGTATGTGTGTTGGATGTGCCAAAAGTCAATTAAAACTTTAAAAATTTATTTAAAAGAATTACAACAAACGAGTGCAATTAAATGTATAGTATTATAAGGAAATATAATTTTTAACAACAAAAAAGTTGCATTAAAAAAATTACCGACAGATGGTGTTTATAAGCATACACAAATTGGATTTTTGAAATTTAGACTGTCAATAAAAACCTGGATGTAGAAGGCTTCTTAATTCAAAAGTGGTTGTATGCTATCATAACCAGATCAAGCGTTTTGATTTACATATCATGTTTTCTGAAACATTTGGTATGGAAATCATTGATCATTCGTTTACATTGCTACCATAAACAATTTGGATATATTGGGGATATACTTACAAATCCCTAAAAATGCATTTTATATTGTGTTATTTGTTTTTCAAACAGGGCTAGTTTTAAGGAAACAATGTAGTGTGTATATAATTTATTGACAATGCACAGGGCTACGAAAGTGAAGATTATTTGTTGAACAGATTGATAAAGATTTAGTAAATTTCAATGAGTATTGCGGATAAAAGGTCTAAATAATTTAAAATAAACTTCAAATATAATAACAGCTTTGAATTCTTTATCAATGTAAGTATACTCTATAACAAAAAAGCGACGCACCAAGAAGGAGTAATGCCAACTGGACACAAATTGACATACGTACATGTTTTTATGGTATCAAGCACCAATTCATCATTATCGTCGGTCGTACGTGCGCCTGGTACTTCAGTGACTTCAAATACCTTTAATAAGCGGCTCAATAGGGTAGAGCTCAGTCCCCGGATAGAACGCAGAACTTATAATTGGATGATTGTGGGTTTGATATTCGAGCCGGTCAAAGGCTTTCGTGTACACAAATGGTGGTTGGTGAACGTAAAATCCGTCGTGGCAGCTATGTCTTTCATGTTTCCATCCAATTCGTACTTCTGGGAGTCATCGAAGAGGAGAACCATCCCCCGAAGAGGAGAACCCCCCAAACCCAAACCGAAGAGGAGATAAAAATTGTGATTGCATGTCCCCATGACCACCCTTAAATTGAGTCCCAGGCTGTCGCCAAATAGGAAAGGGCACGTAACATCACTCGCAGTCAAGTTATGGGTAGAGTGGTACACAGATTATTATACAGATAGGACACTCCCGTATATTCTTCGGTAACCGGAATTTGACTGCAACGACCCTATTGTCACCCTATTGCTGTAAGTTTCTCGAGCTCTCCAGTTTACGCAATCGCTCGTGTTATTTTCATTGTATCTGTGTTCATATCGTAATATTAGTGTAACGTTAAACCCAACATCCAACCGACTAACCATTTATTGATGTTTACGTTTGGACTTTGTTATTGTTTACGAATTTGATTGTCGAAAGCAATTTACTTTAAGAAGCAAGTACTAAATATTAAGCAAATAAATTTCGAAAATATACATAAACCAGAAATATTTTTTTCATTTTAAAGCATTTTGTATTATTTACACCAAGCAATGTTAAATATTTATGATTTCATACCATACTGCTATTTCAGCATTACAGTTTGTTATATTAATTTTTACTCTTGAACACGAATGTGTTTGGAAAAATTCATTTTCAAACATAATAAAATTTAGTTTTTTTTCTTAGAAAATAGCTGTGAATGTTATGATTTTGTAAATTTAAAAGTAGTAGAAAAAGTGAAGGAAAGAAAACTGCACATACGTTTTCGTTGGCAACTTTATTATTGTTTGCAAACTTGATTGTCAAAAGCAATTTATTTTAAGAAGCAAGTGCTAAATATTAAGAAAATAAACTTTGAAAATATACATAAAATAAAAACATTTTTTTTTTCATTTTAGGGCATTTTGTATTATTTAAACCAAGCAGCGTTAAATATTTAATGATTTCATACTGCTATTTCAGAATTACAGTTTGTAATTTTAATTTGTACTTTAATATGAATATGTTTCACAAAGCATATTTTCAAACATTATAAAAAATAATTTTTATTTCTTAGAAGAATAGCTGTGAATGTTTTGAGGATAATTTTGTGAATTCAAAACATTAGAAAGTGAAGAAAAAGAAAACTTCCCATACTAACCTGCTACTAACTACTCGCGAAATAGAAAAACAATTTTCGATCAAAGATGCTATTCATGTAGACTTAACACATGTAGTTCCCCTCTGTTGACACTAGTGGTGCTACTATATTTCCGGTTCGCATTTTAGCTTCACTGTCCTATCTGTATGATAATCTGTGGAGTGGTATAACATTGGTATATCCACCAATACAGATTGATCTTTTGCCATACGAGAGTGGCAAAGATTGATTGATAGAGTGTTTGTTTGTAAACATGTCCTTTCCTATTGCTGACAATGTAGATCTAGTGGGACGTGAAAATACCACCCAAACAAAATCTGTATTACAGGTGAGCCCCACCTATTGAAAGATTTTTTGAAAACTAGATTTCTTTCTAATGTCATTCGTTCAAGATGCAGTGTTATTTTATTAATGAAATTTTAATATTTTACTGGGCTTTGACGCATTTGGTTTACACTGAATTTTCTATTTCGGACAAAATTCGGTTTAGGTACAGGTTTCCTTAGACTCTCTGCCGTCTTGGAGCTTAATTTTCTATACCGTAAGTCGATGACACTGACTTTCTTTAAATTATTGCCGTTGTAAAAGCGGATATCGATGTACTTACTTATTCATGTAAATGTGCTTGGGTGACTGTCATTTTTATAGCAGATTAGTTACACGTGAATAGGATTATCAGTAATTCTTGGGTAAATCAAGGTCTTCCAAAATTTTATTTAGCAAAAGTAGTTCCTGTTTTACAATTGCGACAGTTACATACTCTGCTTGTACCAAAGAAAGTGCTATGCATGTATGTTTGTGAGACACCCAGTGGTTTGGTGATCTCTTACTATACAAAAGTTACTGGTAGTTTATTTTCTGTAAGTCTCGTCACTGACCCAGTCGGCTTCGTCACAGTCCAGGAATGTAAGCTTATACTTCGAATTATGAGGCCAAGGACTTCATTGTGTTCCTTTCTGAATTCAAGTCTTCAGCTCGAAGATTGTCACTTCTGAATGTTAACTGTTACAGCAATGTCTTGTCTTCATATTATGATAATGTACAGTTGTGCTCATATGAACTTGGTGTTATCTGGTGGAAGGTTCTCGCTAGACACTGATTTTAAATATTCAGGGCACATAGGAACGTTAATAAGTTTTGCAGTTTGAAAGTTAAAAATGTTTAAGTAGTACTTTTTTTTTCGTTGATTATAAACTTTTCTTCTTTTGTTTTTGTATGTATATTCTTTGATAAAAGTTTATTATGCCTGATTTTTTAAATTTATAATACATGCTGAGACTTTTCACCGTTTTCTTTGTTTGTTTGTTCCTGATACGAGTACATCGTCCACATATACAGTGTTATTGGATTTTCGCCTTCGGTTTTTCAGAATGAACTTGGACGCGCTGGGCTTCATATGAATCTGAATTCTTTTAGGTGTTTGACAATTTTCAAATGACAATTTTCAATTTCGGACAGTCTCTTTCATAGGACACATCAGGAGTCAATCGGCCTTAAATCCTACAACCAACCAACCAACCAGTCTCTTTCAAGCAAATATGTGGCCTTTTCTTATTCCTAAAATTCATTTTAATTTCCGGAAGATCTGTAACCACGTAGAACGTTTTGTTTAGTTCTACGAGCAAAAGCGTTATTAATCAACGTTATACACCCTTGAATTTCCGTGTGCGGCACTAATAAAAAAAACTCTAATTTTATTACGTATCATTACAGATGAAAATATTTTATAAAATTAGTTTTCATCAAACGCGAAAGACTTGAGTAACTATGGTTTGACTACTTTCTCTAGGGAATCACAATTACCTTTATATGCCTATTTCTAATTAATAATATATCCACAATGTGAGGGTTCATCTTCTGTGAAAGTGTTTTCTTGTCTTTTAGAGAATTCATCACCTCGTTCCCAAAATTTTACCATTTTTGTTTTCCCCTTTATTAACGATTTTTGAAAATAATTAACTAGTATCGTTCAATAATTACTATTATCTGTAGTGGGATTAAATAATTACAGTATCTTATGATAAATAAATTAGCCTATCTTTCTGTACATTTTAATTAGTTATGTTCTATTTTCATGGTGGGTCTGTATCATTGTTTTGAATTTTTTTTATTTACAATGTGCTACATTTATAATTGCTGCTCACGCATGCATAGCGACGTACGGATATTCGTCGTCGAAGTCACATGGAAAAACACCAAATTTATTACCTAAAATATTTTTATGATTTTTTTAGTTCCCCATCATACTGTAATGTACGAGGAACTTAGGTAATCGTGAAAATTTTCGACCTCGGTTTTTTCACTTTTTTACACGTTTTCAGACGTGAGGAATCCAAAAATGACAAGATTTTTATGGTGTCCGTCTGTAGTGTGTCTGTTTGTTTGTTAGTCCGTTAGTTAGTTTGTTAGTCTGTGTACTTCACGAAAAAATTATCGCAGGGTGGTCGGACCAGTTTTAAAGTATTAGTTATGACACTGGCAAGAACCCTATTCATTTGCAACATTCAAATTAAAAAACTTCAGTAGTTATTCGAAATTTACGATTTTCTTAACATGGGAGAATAGGGCAAAATTTCACTTAAACGTGCATGAAAAGAAATAATTTAATCGTAAAGATGTATGAACAGCTTTTAAATATTAGTTTTGATGCCGGGATGAACACCATTAATCAAAAATATGCTACTTCGAAAATTTCGTAAATTATTCGAATTTACGAATTTCTTAACATGGCAGAATACAGCAAAATTTCACATAAATGTCCCTTTTGAGGGATATTTTCATCGTAAAGATGTCAGATTACTTTTAAAATATTACATATGATGATATTATAAACATCCCAACTATGAATTTTCTTTCCAATTTAAAAATTTCGTAAGTCACTGGAAATTTACGATTTACTTAACATGGAGTAATAGGGGAAAATTTCGCATAAACGTTCAGGGATATTTTCACCGTAAAGATGTCAGAATACTTTTAAAATAGCATTTAAGATACAGGCATGAACTTCCCCGACTATGAACTTTTTAATTTAAAATTTTCGTAAGTTATTTGGAATTTACGATTCACTTAACATAGCAGAATAGGACAAAATTGATCATAAACGTCTATTTTGAGGATCATAAATATATCAGACAACTTCAAAATAACATTTATGATACTTGTTTGAACATGATTGACCACAAATATTCTAATCGGGGAATTTCGTAAGTTATTCGAAATTAAGATTTTATCAATAGCAAAATGAGACGATAGACCATATAAATATGCATTTTGGGGATTGTTGCATTGGAAATACAAGCATGAAAACTAAACTACGAAAATGACCCCAATAAAATAAATCAATAGATTAGAATAAGGAAAATATATCGAACTGTAAGGTGGGTAGACTATTAGGCGGGGATTTCGTTCTGTTACTGTGTCAAGCGTTTGGTCAAATTAATTTCTGTCAACATGAATATAATATGTTCTGTACTAGAAATTTATGAGAAAACACATATGATGGGGAACTGAGCAGAGTCCACCTATGCCAACTAATTTTCCCAATATCCAATTAGTTTTTAAAATAAATTGAAACAAATGTATTTTGATATTTATAAAATGTCAGTTAGAAAACTTTTATATAAAAATTGAAATCTATGTTTTTGAAACACATTTCTAATCCCATTTTTACTTCCATTACCCGACTACCGCAGGTAATGGAAGTATTGTATTCGGTCCAAAAGTCCTATGTCGAGTTTTCACTTGATTTGCACATTTTAAGGTCTCCTGAGTCCAAAAAAGTAGTTTTTGACAGTTGGTCAGTGTGTGTGTGTGTATGTATGCTGGGAGTCTTTTGGCTATCATATCTCCAAAACTGATAAAGATAGAACTACAAAACTTCAGAATTGATATAGGTCTGGTGTACAGATGAATTTTCCAAATTTTGGTGAAAATTGGAAAATCAGAAGTAGGACATCGGAAACCGGAAGTGGGACCATAAGTCAGTATCTCGAAAACGGCTCTATCGATTTTCTTCAAAGTTGCAATACAAGCACTCTACACACACAGAAAAAAAGTTGTCAGAGTACAATCCGGAATTGACTAACCCAAACAGCTGACTAGAAAACTTGAGTTAAAAAGTGCACTATCTGAACTAGTATCCAAAACAAAACCCCAGACTAAGAAGGTTAATGTTATCAGTTAAGACGGCTATATCTGATAATAGTAACCTTCCTAGTCTGGGGTATTGTTTTGGAGACTAGTTCAGCTAGTACACTTTTTAACTGAAGTTTCCTAGTCAACTGTTTGGGTTAGTCAATTCTGTATTGTCAACTGACAACTTTGTTTTCTGTGTATATTAGATGTCCTTTCGAATAATATAATTGGTTAGTTCAGAAAAATTGACAGGCGTTCTGTATAAATAGCTCATTTTCAGATCTCGCAAGTGCGTTCCTTTAAAAAAAGTCTATACGAATTTTTTTTTTCAAACTCACATATTAATTCCCTTCAAATATCCTTTTGTATGTAATTATTGTATTCCGATCAACAACTGAGTTAGCCAAATTTTGTGAAGGTCATTATCTCAAAAACGGCTCTAACGATTTTCTTGAAAATTGTTACATAAATCGATTTTAGATATCCTTTCTCACGTATTACGTAATTATTACTGGAAAATTAATAGTCATTCTGCATAGGTATGTCAATTTTAGATCTCAGAAATTGGTGTTTCAAAAAAAGGAAAAAAAATCTATACCATTTTTTTTTTTAACTCGCTATGTAAACATTCTTTTATATGTCTTTACACGGTTATTACGTTTCTCTTATCGGATATATTTAAGGTTTCTACTTCGTTAGGTCAACTTTATGCCTTCTGATCACATTATCTTTTCTGATCACATCTCCGAAAAATGCATAATAATACATGTACTAGTGGGTAATGGAAGTCGTGTGGTTGTTTCACATCAGATTTTTTTACTATCGTTAACAGCTCAATCAGGGCGCGAAATTTCCGCTCGCCAGCTCGCCATTGGCGAGTGGAATTTTTACTGTGGCGAGTAAAAATTTGGTCTAGTTACAGATAGAATTCTTACACGATATGGTGACAGAAAACATTCTTTTTATAGATTTAAATATGGTAAAATCTTGCCATCTTATAACTTATTATTTTGCTGGAAAGGAAAAATGCTTAGTGCATGTTTAAATTTTTTAACTCTTCGGCAGTTTCGTTTCTCCCACTATGATTTCTCCAAGCAGAGGGAGAATAGACGAGCAGAGAACCTCTTTGCCCGTCGCCCACTATCCGGCAGAAGAGAAATGTGAAAGTCTGCCTATGCGATATTGGCGCATGAAAATGAGCCCGAGCCCTTTTAAACATACTGCCTATGTTTATAATGATTTTTGATTATAGATGATTATGAGAGAGAATGATAAACGACACACTTTTAATATATATAATTTTAAGTATATTTGTAAAAGCATTTCAAATAGTTAGGGAAAAAAAGAAAAAAGAACCCAAAATGCGTAAAAAAGAAAGAAAAAAAATATGACAACTCTATTTTGTGGCGAGTAATTTTTTTTTTTTTTTCGGCGAGTGTAATCTGAGTTGAAATTTCGGGCCCTGGGCTCAATATTAAACCTTACACGGTTAAAAATGAACTGCTGAAAAACAAGCGAACAGACATATTCATCTCGAAATGAATAATTTTGTTTTAAAAAGAAAAACATACTCGTCTCATCTATGAAATACAGCATGTTTTTAAACTGATAGCTGTTTACTTTATAACTTATAATAAATATGCTTAAATAAAAGAAGTTCTTTACAATTTTTTTTTTTATTATTAAAATCACACAATCAACTGTGGAAGAAAATCATATTTATTGAAATTTTTTTATTTCCTGGTTGTCGGCCTGGATAGCTCAATTGGTCGAGCCTTGACCTTGTAAGTCAAAGTTCCGGGGTTCGACTCCCAGTCCAGGCATTATTTTCACTCAGTCGGAAAAATAAAAATTTCAATAAATATGATTTTCTTCCACAGTTGATTGTGTGATTTTAATGAAAAAAAAACGTATTTCTTTCTTCCACTGTTTAATGGTGTTTTCCATTTCCTGTGGCTTATTTCTGTTGAGCTATCTACATGATAGACCAGAGAGGCTTCTGCCTAAAGGTTGTCTGAGTGAGTAATGCTAACCGGTTGTCGGACCGGATAGCTCAATTGGTAGAGCCTTGGCCTTGTAAATTAAAGTTCCGGGGTTCGACTACCGGTCCAGGCATTATTTTCACTCAGTCGGAGAAATAAAAATTTCAATAAATAAGAAGTTCTTTATAATTTCTACATATTTAAGCCGAAAGAGTTAAAAAAAAAATGTATTTCCTCACAGTTTTAGAACTATACTTCGTGACAGTTTTATACTGCTATGGTTAAAAATACACCAATGAGAAAATTTTGTTTGAGATAATGGGATTCACGATGGTCGATGCCATTTCTGAGTATATCAATATACTCAATAATGAGTACACAGAATTTTCAAATTTGAGTATATTTCTTTCGGATCTATTCTAAGTTATGACACATCACTCAAAACTGACACAATTTTTGCTCACTTTTGATTAAAAAAAAAAAAAAAAAAAAAAAAAAAATCAGTTCAAGGTTATAAGACTTTATTATTTTGTATCTTGTATATATCGCGTTAATGCTTGTATACAGTGCTTGCTACTCCCTTTTTACCTATAAAAGGGTCGTGACTTTGAAATGGCGCAACTGTTTGAATAATCAGGGTATTTGCTTATTTCCTTCCTATTTCAATACCAATGTTTTGGTACATTTTACTTCATGTAATTAAAAGTTGTCTTTCATAAAAAAAAAAAAATTATTTATACTTTTTTACATTTAATGAAGTTAGTACTAATAAAACACTGGTAGGCAGCCTGTGTGTCTAATATCCTTTAGCTTTTCGCTTATGACATTTTCTTATTAAAAAGTCATACTGACTGAGTTTTTAGAAAGTGTTAATGTAACTCCTGTGAGAGTTTAAATATAGCCTATATCTCATCTACGGCATGTGTCAGTACACTACCACTACTGAAATTCATACCTGTAAAATAAACGATAATCCCCCATGCATTTTTACGTCATCCACATGAATGAACAAAAACTGATGTGGAACAAACAACAGAAATACTTCGGCTTGGTTATCGAAATAGATCAAATTTGCGTATCACTCATTGACGGTATCGAGCTAAAAGTCAATCAATTCAATTTCAGAAATTTCCAGTTATTGCTACTAAAAGTTTTAAAAGATAAGCCAGACTACTTCTTAAAAGATAAGCCAGTTTTTTCTCCTGTTTCTTTTTCTTTGAAGTCTAGGATTTCCTTTTAAACCCATTTTATTTGTACATACTTTCATATTATTTTTACTTTCTCTTACCCCATATACATGGTAAGAAAATATTGTTTCTGAGTCAATTTTTTTAAATTGAGTTTTTGTTATATTTACACGTTTTGAGGTTTCTTGATTTCAAAATACATGTTTTTAGTGTTTAGTGTGTGTGTCTGTGCATGTATGTGTCTGTGTGTTTGTCTGTGTGTTTGTCTGTGCGTGTGTATGTGTGTGTATATGTTTGTTATCAGCATATCTCAGGAAAAAATAATAGCAGAAAAACCTAACTCGGTATTCTAAATGGGTATCATATAGGGATACGCTAAACTTTTCGTTGAGATCAAACAAATGTTTCGTGTACAGGGATATCCAAGAAAACTCAAATGCATTTTGTCTATCGGGAAATTTCTGGTAAACACTGTGTAACATCAATAGACTGACTTAAACGAAAAGGTATGAACAAAATTTATTATATTCTTAAAAGCATATTTTGTGTTTATTGTGGTATGGAAATCATTGATTATTTGTTTATAGGGCTATTCAAAGTATTTAGATATATTGGTGCTACACTTGGAAATTGCAGGAATCGTAATTCCTTTTGTGTTAGATGTTTTTAAAGTAAGACTAATTTTAAATGCACAGCATTGTTTATAATGCATATTGATTATAGACAATATGCAGAGCTATCCAAAATTAAGCAAAACGTTATTTTCAATTGAATATGATTGATGAAAGTACTTTGTACATTTTACTATGTCAGCAAATACTGCAAAATTAATTTTTATACCCATATTATAAGCAAAATATTTTTTGAAGTTTAAGGCTCCTATATGATACGAGCTGGCGCAGTGGCCATTATTCAGCCCATCTGAGAAAATGTTGGCGGTAGAAAAAGCTAAGTCACCTGATTAGCGTTGTTATCGCCTTTAAACTTGTATACAGATAATGTGAGCTAGAACTTCTTATCACGAAACAAACAAGTTGGCAATTTTAAGAAAATCGCCAACATTCTTAAAACAGCAACTCTTCACGTTAAAAGAAATGTAATTTTTAAGTTAATTTTAAAAGGATTTTGAAACAATAACTCAAAAAAGCAGTACATTCATATTAAATTTGTCAAACAACTTTGAAAATGAAATGGAATAAGTTGAAAAGACGGGAAATCTTACGCTAAAAAGACGTGCTCCTGCTTCGTGTATCCACGAGTCACATCTGTAATTTATAATCCACTTTTTACTTCTTTCTGGATTAGAAGAAAATATAAACAGGCGGTGCCCTTTTCTGGAGTGGTTCGTGCAATTTATTGCCAAAAAACCACCAGTAATATATCGTCAGTCGGTCTTGTTGGCTGAAAAATGGTGGATGCGTCAGCCTATCTATGTAGGATTTCTATTGAAGTTATATTTTCAATTATTATTATTATTATTATTATTATTATTTTCTTGTAAAATTTCACTTTGAGGTGACTTGACTATGAAAGCCCAATTTTTAGCGGTTGTTCGTAGGTATATATGTTAGGATCATACTATAAAAACAAATAACTGCAGAAAATTCAAATTTGGTATCTTGAAATTCATATTAGGTTGCTACTTAAAAATTTGATCAAGGCTGGTAAGTTTGAAACAAATTAATAACAGCCTTAATTTTTTTTTTAATTAAATTGTTTGCACTGTAATTGAACGGGGGATTGCGAGGAGCGGAAGCTCATCCCTCATACAGAATTATATTACATGTCAAATAAAACTGTTCCTACACCTGTTATAGATTATTTTAAAAGTACATTGACCTTTATGATCATACGTTATTGATCTTAAGACATAATATGCAACCTAACATTATAGTAATAAAATGCACTGTAAGAGAAAGTCGTATGAGTGACACACCAGATTATTTTTTTACCATGTTTTTATTAACTTCTATTCATGTTTGTTTGTTTGTTTGTGTGTTTGTTTGTTTGTCCGGTACAAATCTTGCAATCTATTTTTAACTAGCTTCCCTACTAGCTAGACATTTGAAACTTTCTCAGTAGCTCAGAAACCGGTGACAACACAATACTTCGAAGTCAGATTTTCGAATTTTCGAATAGTTTTCTTTTAATTAATTAAAATATGAAAATGATAAGCTCCTAATAGCAATAAAAATAGTCATTAAAATATTAGCTGTAATTAAAAAATAAAAATAAAAATTACAAGTTCATTTTCTTTCGACATAAAAATAAATACATTTAATTAAACGTGAGCGTTAAAAAATTGTAAAAAGTTAAATTATGCATCTGGCAAAAATTGACGTCATCATCATTTTAAAGATTTTGCACACATTGATAAAGTGCTAATGTAGCTCATGATGCAAATATATGTTGCTCGGAAAGGATTAATATTTTATTTTTAAAACCAACTTTTTTTTTAAATTCAAATTTCCCATAACTCTTTAACCAATCACATTAGAACGTCCATCTCTGGAATATCGGTAATAAGGATTTTCTCACCAAAAGTCGCCAAAAAAATCGCCAAGGGCAAAAAATCGCTAAATTTGGCGCCAAATCCATTACCTGCCTATTGGAGCTTTTTAATGCGTTTTAAAGGGAAGATTAAGCTATTTTAATACGAAAAAAAGCTAGAAATGCAGAAAATTGACATTTTATCAACTTATTAAGCCTCTTTGAAAGGATTTATACAAAAATAAATACAATTATTTACAATACGCATTGATAAAGTGCTAATGTAGTTAGTACTATAGCTATGATTCAACGAAAAATTTAAAAACGTGCTTTATAAAAAAGTTTTTATCTTATAATTATTTCTTTTCAGTTTTATTTGTTTTTCAATTTCTTTCCTAATTCAATGATAATTAAATTAAATCAAACATTTAAAAGTACAATGTATTTTATTTTATTTTATTTTTATTTTTATGAGTAATTTTTTTTCCAGGTGTTATATTATATGTACCAAGAAAAATTGGTGGAAGAAGGAGAATGCTATATCAGACACCACAAAGTAATTTAATTTTGATTTCTCCTCGAGGACGTAGACTAATATAAAATTTTATTGTGTACATGTATTAAGGACGAAAAAATAAATAAATAATGTCATCATTGAAGTTACGTGCTAGTTATTTCCTTCTTTCCATTTATCCCTTATTACTTAACACTTATTTCTTCGAACGTCATTTATTTTAAACAATTCAACAACATTAAATTTGAAATCATAACAATTTTATCATTAAAGAAAAAAAAAAAAAAAAAAACCTAAAACACAGATAAATCACCATTCTTTTTTCTTTCTTTAAGGGAGCGTAAAAAGAAGAAAGAAAGAACACGAAAACAATTAACAATGTATCTAAGAAAATATTTAACGTTCTGAATTTTGAAAAGTTAAAATTATACTTTATTATATATATACCATTTTCATAAAATGAAAAATTAAAATAGCTTGTTAGATTCTACTGCCAAACTGCTCGGTTACTTTTAATACAAGAACTAGAGAAGTGGGGTTCTCATGCCTTCGGCTGCGTTGATAAAATGCAGTATTTAGTGATTCAATGTAAAACGGTCAAAGGTGAAGTTTTCAAAACAAACTCAATAATTTGTTTTTAGACTTTTGAGAAACGTCTGCATGCGCCCAAATTAATAGTAAATTTTTCTTATGTAAATGCTATCTTCAGAAATAGAACGATTCGGTCTTTCTTTATGTAAAAATATGTACAGATGTAACAAAAATCGTACATAATGCGACAATTGAGATAAATAAATATCAATTTCATTAAAATGAGTTGAAAAATTGAGTTCAACGTTTATTTGTTTTTCAACTATTTCAAAAGGCATATAAAAAAATCTGATGTGGGCACCACATGACTTCCTTATACACTTTTAGAAATATACATAATGTTAAAAAACATTGCCACTGGACCCGAAACATATGGCTAAAAATATTTAAAAAAAAATGCATGCATACGTAAAAAAAAATAAAAAATAAAATTGTGCCTTGAGGGGACTCATGTCAAAGTTGTGCCTTGGGGGGGACTCATGTCAAAGTTGTGCCATGGGGGACTCATGTCAAAGTTGTGCCTTGGGGGGACTCATGTCAAAGTTGTGCCTTGGGGGGACTCATGTCAAAGTTGTACCTTGGGGGGGACTCATGTCAAAGTTGTGCCTTTGGGGGACTCATGTGCCTTGGGGGGGACTCATGTCAAAGTTGTACCTTGGGGAGGGGACTCATGTCAAAGTTCTGCCTTGGGGGGGACTCATGTCAAAGTTGTGCCTTGGGGGGACTCATGTCAAAGTTGTACCTTGGGGGGACTCATGTCAAAGTCGTGCCTTGGGGAGGGGACTCATGTCAAAGTTGTGCCTTGGGGGGACTCATGTCAAAGTTGTGCCTTGGGGGGGGGGACTCATATCAACGTGTTCTGAACTTTTCTGAAAGTTTCAAATGTCTAGCTAGTCGAGAAGTCAGTTAAATTGCAAGATTTGTCCAAAACGTTTTTGAGCTATTACCGTTTTTTGATACATTTTGCCCATTATGAACCTAATTTTCCTAAATATCTCCAAAACGGAAAATCATATAAAGTCCAAAAAGGGAGGTGCACAACTAGATGTTATAACAAACCTATGTACCAATTCGCAACTTTCTACGTCCAACCGTTTTTGAGTTATGCGACATACACCCACACCCACACACACACACACAGAGACACACATACATACAGACGTCACGAAAAATCGTGTAAAGTCGCTTATATCTCTAAAACGAGAGCTCGTGTTAAGACGAAACTTGCAGGTGTTCAACTAGACATCATGACTGTCACACGTATAAATTGGCAACATTCAGCGATCATTCGTTTTCGAGCAATGTGAAATACAAAATCCATTTCGCAAATCGGGATTACTGTAATAAAAAAGGAAAATCGTTAAAAATTTCAAAAGGCTATTTAAAAGACTGTGCAATTATCATAACTATTTACTGGCAAACATCCCGATATGACAACTTTAAAAAAGGAAAAGAAAGAAAAAGAAAGAAAAAATATCTCCGCTACCTTCTCAAAGGGTATTACCCTTTTTAATCAAAATTACTGTTACTTCAGTTAGAGCTTTAGACGGAACTTGTGACTTTTTTTTTTATGTAGTAGAATTTATAATATATATATATTTACTTTCCGAACATACATAAGTAAGGAAAGTATTGTAATCATGTCAAAAATCCGAATTCGAGATTTCGGTGTTTCTGTACGTTTTGAGGTCCCCTGAGTCCGTTTTCACTATTTTTACGATTATGTATGTATGTGTGCGCGTGTGCGTGTGTGTGAGTGAACAAGCTAGCGTCTAAACGCTTTCTTCGAATGAGCTGTAAGTTGGTACGCATGTTGCAAGTCACCATAGCACGAACCCAATTGATTTTCATGAATCTGGCACTTATAGTTTTTGTATATGGGCACAAAGAAAAATTCTTTATCCTTATGGCCAATGGGACCGAAATCTTAAAACTGCGATATCATCTAAATGCCTTATTCAATTCAGCAAAAAATTTAAACACATATTATAGGTCACAGTTACTCAATTTGTATAGATTTTGGAGAATCTGGCACTTATAGTTTTTTTACAGAGACACAAAGAAAAATTCTTTATCATTATGGCCTATGGGACCAAATTTTAAAAAGTGCGATAGCGACTAAGCACCTTATTCAATTGAACAAAACATTATTCACATATTATATGTCACATTTTCACGATCTGTATAGGTTTTGGTGAATCTAGCACTTCTAGTTTTTTTTTACAGGGACACAACAAAGAATTCTGTATCATTATGGCCTATGGGGTGAAATTATTTTAAGTGCGATAGCATATAAATGCCTTATCCGTTTGAGTGGAAAATTTATATACAAGTTATAGGTCACCATCACAGAAACTGTATTGATTTTGGTGACCCTAGCACTTAACGAGTTTTACAGGGACACAAATAAAAATTGTTCATCATTAAGATCTATAGGCTCAAATTATTTAAAGTGCGACAGCGACTAAACACCTTATTCAAATGAACTGAAAATTTATATACAAGTTATACGTCACTATCACACGAATTTTATGAACTTTAGAGAATCTATCACTTAGGGTTCTTTTTACAGGGACAAAATGCAAATTTCTTTATCATTGTAGCATATGGGCTCAAACTTTAAAGAGCGAAAACCTAAATGCCTTATCCGATGAAGCTGAAAATTTATATAAATATTATAAGTCACTGTTACACTAACTATAAGCATTTTGGTGTATCTAGCATTTGTAGGTTTTTACAGGGACACAACGAAATATTCTTTATCATTATGATCTAAGTGCTCGGTAAAATAACGTTAAATAAAAGATCGTGTACTACATAAAGAAAAATACTCAAACATCCTATTATGATTTTCTCTTTTGTTTATTTAACAATTCCTGTTACTTTACTTTATCTACAAAACCGTTAATTACTCAATGTTCGGAAAGTCGAGTGGAGTTACTCCAAATTTTTTTTTTAGACGGTTTAGTTTTCAGTTGTTTAGGTCTTTTTTTATTTATCTGAATTGTAATCCATGTTTTTTGTAATAAATTAAACGTATGAGGTTAAAAAAAAAAAAAAAAAAAAAAAAGACAGTAGAATTTATTTATTTATTTATTTATTTATTTTAATTAAAGATGGGTTTTTGAATTAGAAAGAATTTAATTGAAATGTAAAAATAGTTTCGGCGTCATGTTTCCATCTTTTTCTAGTCTCTCGCTTTATTGGCCAAACATAGGATATTTTTTTTAAATGGTCCATAAGAATTGGCTCAAATGTTTTATGTCAAATTATATCATATTCAATTTAATGCCCTATAGGCAAAATCTTTATAAAAGCATTTTTTTTTTTTTTTTTTTTTAAGAAAAAATCAATCTTGTTTTAAATTATCACATGTACATGGCCAATCATTAGTTTTAAATATACTGATCACTCTTTTAAAAGTATTCAGAATGACTATTTACAGTGTCATTAAAAATCGTGCTTAGAAAAGTCATATATTGTTTATATTTCGATGATGCAAGGAAAAATTAAAAGAATATTAAATTTTTATGATTTTTTTGCTTTCTCTTACCCATACATCTTAGAAAAAGTATTGTTTTTGAATGAAATTTAAAAAATTGAGATTTCAATAAATTTACACTTCTTGAGATCTCTTGAATTTTAATATTGGTTTTCAGCTGTTCGATCGGGGGTTTGTATCTGTCTCAGTGTTGGACGGTTATTTACAAATCTTAAGAACAAGTATCATACGGGATTGTGAAGTCGTTCCTTCACATATATGAGTTTTAGTTATAGCTTTAAATAAATGCAATAATTAATTACTATATTTTCAATAGATTAAATGGCTAATAAAAATATCTAACGAATTTCTAAATTACTTTTATATTTATTTCCATTTGTCTCTATATATAAATATCTTAATTCTAATAATATTTTATCCTTTAAGCTATTAAATAAATCTTCTGAGAACAAAAACATATTCTTTAAAATAAATAATTTATTTCTGCTAGTCATCTTTTTAAATGATGTCTCTCAGAGTTATGATCTCTCCTAAATCATTTAATAAATAAAATATAAAAAAAATATTATTTTCATTTATAAACCGTTGTATATATAATTACATTTTCATTCTTTTAAATTGCGCAAGTCCACTTTGTTATAAATAAATTAAGCAATACATTTCCGTTGTAATATCATTAAAGGATAATTTATATTTTTCTTAATGACAGGATGTGCAATAAATCGTAGTCTTTGTGTCTCTCTTACGCAACGATTTTCTGGCGGTAAAATTTGGCATAGATGTTTGGCGTTAATTCTTTAACGGACTTTCTAAATTCAAAATATTTATATTAATTTGATCGTGAGACAATGGATTATCTTTGGCTGTAAAATTTGGCACTATTTCGAAAATCTTGGCGCAATTTTGCAGTCTGATCTTGATTGCGATATAGAGAACTTCAGAATTCGCTCCTAGATCGTTGTTAAGTGAATACGTACTCTTAAACCCTCTCTCTCACCTCATGCCTTTGCATTCTCGAAACTCACCAACTAGATGCACTGTCACTTTGAAAAGATGTTGATTTGCTTTATGAAAATCTCCAAAATAAAAATATATTATTATTTATTACTCAGTCCGCTTTTCTTTCTCGGCCATCTAAATCTTTTATAGCAGAAAGGACCTGGACAGTGTATGCAACCACTTATACAAGAATACAGGAAGTACTTCTTTACAATTCTTCTTTACAGGGATATTTGAAGCCTTTTGTTAAAATCGAGCAAGTATTTCGTGTGCATGGACATCCAAGAGTATTAAATATATTACCCTTCTTAACGGACAGTGAATGACTTTTAACCATATTCTAGACTAAAAATGATTCTAGTTCATTTCATTTTATTTAATTCAGTTTAAAGATGTTAATATCTGACTTCCAGAAATTTTGTCCAGAGACAAAATATATTTGAATTCTCTTGAATGTCCCTGTATACGGGCCATTTGACAGATTAAAAAAAGAAAAAGAAGTTTCAAGTTACATTCCCATACGATACGCATACACACAGACATGTAGACCATCTACTAAAAACTTTATTTCTGATATAAAGGACCTTAGAACGAGTAAATAATAATAATAATAATAATAATAATAAATTGACCCCTAAAAACAATAGTACGTTTTGTACCATTATATGGTTAAAGAAATATAAAAAGGCGACTATTTTGCAATAACTTATATGAATATAAACCATATATAAAAAAAAAGTTAGAGGTTAATGTAATAGAAAAAATTTAAAATTAATAAAATTTGCTCAATATTCATTGATATAATAATATTTGTCGAAACGTCAGTGGAGGCCTCCATGGGGAGACACGAAAAGTTTTTGTGTTCTGTCTATCTGGCTGTCTGTATATGTCTCGAGACAGCGGCCGCAAAAATCATTCTATTCACTTGCAGTTTAGTGCACATTTTCATTAACCACACAGAAATAGCTGTATAGTTTTAAGCGTGTATTATATTTGTATTTCGTATACAGGGACACACCAAAGTTTTTTTTTTTTTTTTTTTTTTTTATCATTACGGCCTAAGGACAGAATTTATATGTCTCGTGATAGCGGCCGCAAACATCACTCTATTGACTTGTAATTTGGTTCACATATTCATTAACTACTCAGAAATAGCTGTATAGGTTTGAGTGTGTATTCTATTTGTAATTCGTGTACAGGGGCACACCAAAGTTTTTCTTATCATTACGGCCTAAGGACAGAATTTGTGTGTGCCGCAATAGCAAACGCAAAAACCCTTGGATAGATATAAAAAATGGTACACATATTCATTAACTACACAGAAATAGCTGTATAGATTTTGGGATCTATATATGTTTATGCATCGTGTTTAGATACATAATAAAGATTTTCTTATCATTACTACCTATGAGAAGTATTTCATTTAAATTCATCTTAACATAGCTTCACTGCATTCAACAAAATGAAATTAGCCTACAATTTTGAAATGCTTAAAAGTGTGTTTCCTGTAGAAAATGTTGCTTAGACTTAAAATTAATGTATAGGACCTCTCAAAAGTGTTTCGACAATGTCACGTAATCATAAAATGTCAAATTTTGGATAATAATTCATAAGCTACAAAAAAGAAGTCGAATATTTTTTATTGGTTT
The DNA here is from genome assembly GCA_963930645.1 of Salticus scenicus. Classification (NCBI taxonomy): domain Eukaryota; kingdom Metazoa; phylum Arthropoda; class Arachnida; order Araneae; family Salticidae; genus Salticus; species Salticus scenicus. Next base: position 136,191,165 of record OZ005661.1, read on the forward strand.
ATATAATGCTTACGGTTCGTTGGTAATTAAGTACAAAAGAATATCGTGACATTAGAGCCTATGGACATATTTTTATCAAGCTCATTTTAGCGCATTTCTGTTGCGTTCAACAAAATGGAAGTAGCGTACATTATTATCAAACTTGAAAGCAAGTTTTCTATATTAAAAAGGTATGTATAGACTAGTTTATTTAGAGGACCACACAAATGAATTCTGATATCATTCTGTAATCATTCAGCGATGTCAAATTTGGTTCAATATTAATGTGTTTTTACGAATTAGTTTATACTTTTATTAATGTGTGTAACTAGTGTGGCTGTACATTGAGACTCAAAAGAATTTTCTACCATTACGGTCTATAGACGGTATTTCTTATAAGTGCATTTTAACATGATCACGCTCCATTAAACAATTAAATAAACAAACATTAATAGAATATTAAAAAGGAAGATATCTTTGAAAAATGGTCAACATAAAATAGGTAATTGGTCTACAGGGCTACACAAAATATTCCCGATAATTTAAGCAATCATTTTGCATGAAATTCGGTACAGGTGTTTATATGTTAAAAGGAATTGGAACAAAGCTGTGAAATACAAAGAAATATATATATACACATATATACAGACAGATATAAACAGATGGATACAAGGGGAAATGAAAAGGGGCGGTATCTCATAATCTTATTTATTTATGTAGTGAGTTAATCATATGTATAATTATTTTAAATACTATATAACAAGTAAAAATAATTTGCTGAGTCATGAGTGAGGTAAATAAGACGTTGAGGCTCCTGATCTACAGATCCACTAGTTTATATTAATTTTTAAATTTCACTGTAATTAATATAATAATTAAAGTTTTTTCCGAATTTTGTTGTTTTGACTTAATTGTAAAGTTATATTTAATTTTAAATTAAAAGTTCATGTAAATTTATTGTTATTTTATTTTTTTCACATTCAATTAAATATTAACAAGAAAGAAAAAAAAAACGAGTTTCGCTTCGGTTATTAACAATTTCCAAGTACCTGCTACATCGTTTACCTTTACATGTGCTTTGTTTACGTGATAAAAAGATATATTAACAGAAAGATAGACAGATAGACTAGTTGGATAAATTGTTTGAAAGTGTTAAAAACGATTAACACAAACGGAAACATAATTCCAACTATTGCCAATTGTAGCTCTTAATGTATCTGAATATTTCATTGTAGCACTGTAAACCTTAACGCTATAGAAAAAATGTTTTTTGTCCATATAAAAACCCTTGGATAGATATAAAAAATGGTACGCATATTCATTAACTACACAGAAATAGCTGTATAGATTTTGGGATCTATATATGTTTATGCATCGTGTTTAGAGACATAATAAAGATTTTCTTATCATTACGGCCTATGAGAAGTATTTCATTTAAATTCATCTTAACATAGCTTCACTGTATTCAACAAAATGAAATTAGCCTACAATTTTGAAATGCTTAAAAGTATGTTTCCTGTTGAGAATGTTGCTTAGACTTAAAATTAATGTATAGGACCTCATAAAAGTGTTTTGACAATATCACGTAATCATCCAAATGTCAAATTTTGGATAATAATTCATAAGCTACAAAAAAAAAAAAAAAAAAAAAAAAGTCGAATATTTTTTATTGGTTTATATATAATGCTTACGGTTCGTTGGTAATTAAGCAGAAAAGAATATCGTGACATTCCCAGCAAACACAGCCGTGTCGGAAATATGACAAAATGTAAAGACAGACTCTTTTATAGACGTTTCTGTTGTAAATTATTTCTTCTTCACAGTAGAAAACGCTGGCACCCATTTTTGCCAGCACATTCGGCTGCAAAATCTACCGTTATCTTTCACAGTGTAGGACAAGTCCTTATGATAAAGGCCGTGGTTAGAAAACCGGCAGCCGGGTAAGTATTATAGACCCGGCAGTCTTCTGCGCTTGCGTATTAGAACTTACTGGTATGGCATACTTGATCTATAGCTGAAGTGCCGGGTGACAAAGAGAATGAATTTTTTTTTAATGATTCTTATTCCTAGCAGATAAATACATAAAAGTAAAGAATAAATAGCGTCAGTCAAGCATATAAGTCTGATGTGTATTTTAACAATTAACAAACAAGAAAACGAATAAAAAGCTTCAGTAGCTATTTTTCAACCAGTCAACTTTGATATCAATCCAGCTGGTGCTGCCATCTTTCGAAATGATTTTAAACCAAATATTTTCAAAATCTTAATGTTTGGGAAAAAACATGCAAATTTGAAAAATGAAATTTCTTATACTATACTGATTAAATTTAAATTTAAATTAAATTTTTTTAAAACAATTTAGATTTAAAAATCCTAATATAATAATGGAAACTACTTTGGAGAAACCATATAAAGTTGAAAATTTAAAATTATTGTACTATACTGATTGAATTTTTTTAAAAATATATTTAGTTTTTAAAAATTTAAATGTACTATATTAGAATAATCATTGGAGAGATCATGCAAAGTTGAAAAAGCAACTTTTTGGACTATGCTGAATAAATTACTTAAAATATATATATATATATATATATATATATTTAGTTTTTAAAAACCACAACATAATAAAATATTAGAATAATCTTTCGAAAAATCCTGTAAAAATTAAATTTCTTGTGCTATATTGATTAAATTAAAGTTTTCAAAAATATGTTAGTTTCTAAAAAATCCAAATATAATAATAAATTTGTATAATCTATGAAGAAACCATGCAAAGTTGAAAAATTATTTATTTATTTTTATTTATTAATTAATTTGTTTGTTTTACTACACTGATTAAAATAAATTTTTTTAAATATATTTAGTCATAAAAAAAAATAATAAATAAATAATAATACATTAAAATAATGTTTGAAGCAATAATGCAATGTTTAAAAATTAAACTTCTTGTACTATATTTATTACATTAAAAATTGAAAAAATAATTGTATATATATTTTTTTTCTTTTTTCTTTTTTCTTTTTTTTTTTTTTTTTTAATCCAAATATAATGATAAATTACAATACTCTTTGGAGAAACCACGAAAAGTTGCAAAATTATTATTATTATTATTTTTTTACTATACTGGTTAAATTAAAAATTAAAAAATACATTTAATTTTTAAAAATAAGAATACAATAATATATTAGAGTAATCTTTCGAGAAATCATGCAAAGCTCAAAAATTAAATTCCTTTTACTATAGTGATTAATTTAAAAATTCAAAAAATGTATTTAGTTTTTAAAATCAAAATATAATAATACGTTAGAAATGTGATGATTTTTGTGTAATGTAAAATCTCCCCTCCCTCCCCCCATTCTATATACGTATGCTTTAACAGTTTTCTTAAATTTTTATTTTTAATTGCATTGTGGAGTAATATAAGATCTCATAAATATCTGTAGCCATTTGAGAGGTTTATTTAGCTTATTTAGTTCAATTATATTAACTTATTTAACAAAATACTACGTAGCAGATAAAGCAAAAAATGTAAGCGAAAATAAAACTGAATAATGAAACAAATAGTTAACGAGAAAAATCAAGAGAGAAGGTTAAAATATAAAATGTGGTCAATGCAAATAAATACGAATTAAAGCAGCAATATGAATTGTCAAAAGCACGTATTGATAAGAGTCGTTCAATTTACCGGCAGATAAATACTAAATCGGTCGGCAGTCATACTACGCAAGCGTCAAAACTGCCGGGAATATATTAGAGACCCGTCTGCCGGTTCTCTAACCACTGCGTATGATGAAAGCGAACTTCCTGGAAGAAATTAATAACCGAGTTAAACTTGCAGGGAGAGCATTTGGAAGAAATAGTTCTGTATTCAAAAGCGACCTCCCAATTTGTTGAAAAAGAAAAGTTTTTGATGAATGCATTTTGTATGTTTCAGCTCATGCTTCAGAAACTTAGACATTACTATGTACAGCTATACAAAAACGGGAAAGAACCCAGAGAAGCATGGAGAGATGCATGTTAAGATTCACCCGAAGAGACAGAAAGCGAAACACTAGGATTTGAAGCAAACCAAAGTTACTGATATTATTTCTAGAGTTATGAAGTTAAAATGGAGATTGGCTGTGCACTTTGCCAGAAGAAACGTTGAGAGATGGCCTATCAAAGTCCTGTTTTGGATACTCGCAGATAAAAATAGACAGAGGAAGAGACCACTGTGTCTTGGAGAAATAAAAGTGTGAAGTTTGGAAAAGCAGAATGGAGAAAAATTGCAGATAACAGGGCACATTGGACTCACCTTAGAGAGACCTTCATCCTGCAGTTAATTAATAAAGTCTGAAATTCATAATATATGTATACAGGGTGATTATAAAAATACTATCCCGATATATGAGGCCGTAGCTATTACATCGTTAACAGAAACTCAATAAAACTTTGGTGCAAGGTATTTTGAGGTATGTGTTAAAGAATCATAGAAAAAACATCAATTAAACTCTAACAGTTACGATTACAGTGACAAAATTTCAAAAATTTCAAATGGCAACACCTACTTTTTTGTATTGGAATGTGATCTCCGTATCAAAAAACCATGAATAGCATTGGAACGGTACCTGTAGCACGAAAATCACCAGCGCTAGGCAAAGAAATTAAGAATTAAAAAAACAACTGTGATGTGCCTACCAAAAACGACTTTCATTTTTAATGACGTCAGATTTCGAACTGAGCCTACCGCTGCGACTGAAGTCTACTTTTCTGCTTCAAAATAAGAAAAAGAGACCAAAGTATGCTTAATTTAGTGTAAGGCTACGGCTTAATTTCGTGTAAATTCTCTAATGGACTTTATCCGCGTTGCGTAATTAAACCCCTGACACGTGACTACTACAGGGAAAAATACAGAATTATAATGCTTACATTTGTGTTTTATGGGGAAATGTTTGCATTCTATAGGAAATATTTGTATCTTAGAGGGAAATTGATAGGGAAATGGAGAATCAGAAGTCTCATGTTGGGTATGATTTAGCCTCGAACCCAAGAAAACGGATATTGTCCATTTCGTGGATTGTCGTAAGACACCGTTATGAATGACGTCATCGCATTAGGTGAAAACTAAAGCAGTGTGAAACGCGTGATGTGTATCTATCTTTCTCATTATGTGAACTACATACCGTTTAAAGGAAAAAAACATGGAGAAATTGTAAAGATTTATTTCCTGAACCGACAAAGTGGCTCAGAGACATTACGACTTTGGGGATGTATCGCAGACACCATGGGCAACACCGAGGCTTGTGTACTGTAAAAGCTGTAAGGAGCTTAATACGTAAATTTCAAGAAATTGGTTGCACATGCGATCAATCTCAGTCCTTCATATTGTAAGCGAAGTCTCCCGTAAAATTGCACACGATGTTTCATACGTTCTGCAGATGCCAAAATCGACGATCCGGAAGATTCTGGGCTCTGTTCTCTAAATGGTTCCGTATTGGTTTCAGAGCATCCAGAAGTTTCAAGCGGGTGCTAACCAACAACAGCTAGATTTTGCGAACTTTCGTATCCTGTCTGACGAGGATAACATTTGGTTTTTACACATTCTTTGGACGGACAAGGCTGACTTTTCGTTAACTGGTTGGTTGGTTGGTTGGGTTTTACGTCGCACTAGTGCTGCGCAGATGGGCAATTGGCGACGGTCTGGGAATCACCCCAAGAGGTGGTCTGGAGACATGCCATCGCAATTTTCATCCTTCACGGAAGGGATGGCTCTCCCGCTTCGGTGACCCCCAGAGGTATAATTTTTGATGGGAACATGGAGGACATTGCGGCCACGACAGATTTTACGTGCACCAGCCACCATTAGTGTACATGACGGTCTTTGGCCGGCTCGAGTACCGAAACCACAATCTTCCAATTACGAGGCCGGCGCTCTACCGACTGGGCTACCGCGGCCCATTTCGTTAACTGGAAACGTGACTTCGAAATTAAGCATGCCTTGGCATCTTCTTCTCATTTCGAAGCATAATCAGCAGACTTCAATCAGAGTTGAAGACTCAGTGTGAAATGTGACGTCATTAAGAACGAAAGTCGTGCTGTGGTAGGCACATCACGGTTGTTTTCTCTTTTCTTTGTAGTCTGCCTAGCGCTGGCGATTTTCCTACTACAGGTACCGTTTCAACGCTATATACGGTTTTTTTGCTATGGAGATCGCATTCCATTAAAAAACAGTAGGTGTTGCCATTTGGAATTTTTGAAATTTTGTCACTGTAACCGTAACTGTTAGAGTTTAATTGTTGTTTTTATATGATTCTTGAGCGCATACCTCAAAATACCATGCATCAAACTTTTATTCAGTTTCTATGAATGGTGTGGTAGCTACAGCTTCAAATACCGGGATAGTTTTTTTATAATCAACCTGTATTATATATATATATATATATATATACAGTGGGTTGCCAAATTAATGTGGACACTCGTAAAAATCAAGTTATCGTGTTTTTTCTTCTAAATAAAAATACATTATATGCTACAATTAGTATTTTTTACTTTATTTAATGTTAATAAATATAGTTAACAGCTATATAATAAAAATATGTAATAGAAACATAAAAAATGTAACATTTTGTAAGGCCTTAATCTTTGGTGACATTTCCTTCGGCTGATAATGCTGCACTTCAATGCGTTGCGACATGCTTTCTATGCAGGATTTTGCACTTTCTTTAAGTAATGGATTGGGATGCCAGACATTTTAAAATTTTTAGATAAGTTTCCTTTTGGTTGTAATCATTTTCTTGGCAATTTCTTTTTCTATAATTTCTCATAAGTTTTCTAAGGGATTCATACCGGACAGATTTCCAAGCCACGATAGTACTTCAATATTCTTGGCCCGTGAACTCGGTAACACATTTGGCCTTATGGCAAGAAGCAGAATTGTGCATTAAAACACCGAGCTCACCTTCCGGGAACCATTCTTCCAGCTGTGGAAGAAGGTGAGTTCGTAGAATTTCCTTATTTTTGTCCTGTTTCATAGTTCCTTGAACAATGTATAAGTGTCCTTCACCTTTGGTATTTAAAATAGAGCAAACCATGACCTTTACTAGGTGTTTAACCCGTTCTATTATGCAATCAGGGTGGAACTGCTCTCCAGGACGCCGTCTGACAAAATTTCTTTTATCAACTAAAATTTCAAAAACAACTCGTATGAGAAAACACCTGAAATTAAAATAATTTATGGTTTAATTGCAAAAAAACTTAGAAACCATTGAAACTATTATGTTTTGCTTTATTCCAATCATCCACAGTCATGGAACGATGGTCTGGAGCCTATGTGAGTCTTTTCGTTTTCATAGCCTCTATAAGCCTAGACTTGCGAACTGGACGATGGCTTTCCAGGTCCTCTTCTGCCAATCTGCGCTGCACAGTTCTTTTGGAAACGGCAATACCTGACTCCTGAACAATCTGAGTCAGTGTAGCAACACTTTTTTTCCTGTTTTGTAAGCAAATGTAACTAATTTATCTGTCTGTTCTAGGCGTTTTCTATCACATTTCCTTTTCTTTTCGGTTTAAACGACAGGTTTTTGTCTAAATTAATTTTTATTTTATTAACAAGAGATTTAGAAACCCTAACAATATCTGCGACTTTCCACAGCGAATGCTCTGAGTGCTGCAGGAGAGGTTTTATTTCGGATTTTTTTCTCGGAAAAATGTCACTTCCTTTGATCATAGTAAAATTTTAAAAAATTAAATGAGTTATAAAAATGTAGTAAAAATAAATTTATTTGTAAATGAATAATCAAACTTAATAACAATCTTTTGTTATTAAAGAAGCGTCAAAATTCACACTAAATCTCAATTCTAAAGATAGAAAACGAACGTTCAGTATTACACTTTTAGAGTACTTTGCAACATAAAATGAAATGCCTACCACAAAAAATGTTGCTAAGCTCAGAATGTTTTGTTTAAATCACTAAAAATAATGTGTAGCATTATAAAAATTGATAAAAGTGTGTTCCAGTAACATAAGAACCAATTCTAGGAATTATAAGTGGCATAAAAACGTGGAAATGTAAAAAAAGGCAAGTGTCCACATTAATTTGGCAACCTACTGTATATATATATATACACACAGACAAATAGTTGAGTTAATCTCATATATATGTAGATCAGGGCGCGAAATTTCCGCTCGCCTGATCGACATTGGCGAGTGGAATTTTTATTGTGGCGAGTAAAAATTTGGTCTACTTATAGATAGACATCTACTTATAGATCTTACACGATATGGTGACAGAAAACATTCTTTTTATAGATTTAAATAAATTTAAATATAGCAAAATCTTGCCATCTTTTAACCTCTCCAACCTGGGAAAGGAAAAATGCGTAGTGCATACATAAAAGTTTTGATCTTTTCGGTTGTTTCGTTTCTCCTACTGTTATTTCTCCAAGCAAAGTGAGAATAGACGAGCAGAGAGCCTCTTTGCTCATCGCCCACTATCCCGGAGAAGAGATACTATGCGAGAGTTTGCCTATGCGATATTGTCATGAGCCCGAGCTCTTTCAAAGATACTGCCTATGTTTATTTTGTTGAATAAAGATCAAAAAACAGTTCATATTTTCCAGTTTTTTACTGAAACGCCAAGGATTTGCACTTGTAATGATTTGTAAGCAACGATTTTACCGAAAAAATTACTCCGAAATGGCTATTTCAAATGACAATAATGAACAAGTTATACACATCGACATTCCGTCTGATTACAAAAATAAAATGGACGGAAAAGACATTTCTAATGTAAAAAGTTAAATAAATAGATAAATAAGGAAGTTTAATCTTTCAGAATAAAAATATTTTCACAGGATATTGTTTGACAAAGAATTTCTTCTTCTTCTTTTTTTCTTTAATGCCTCTTTGCATTTATGCTATTAGATATTTTAATCTTTTTCAAATCTCAAATGCAATACATTATAATGATTTTTGATTAGAGAAGATTATGAGACATGATGATATACGACACAATTTTAATATATATAATTTTAGACATTTTTGTAAAATCCTTCCAAATACTTATAGGAAAAAAAAATGGCAACTCTTTTTGTGGCGAGTAAAACTTTTATTTCGGCGAGTGTAATCTGAGTTGAAAATTCTCAATACATAACCAGGTACGTGTCTGAGGGGAGCTCCACCCCTTTCAATTCCCTTTGTAACTGTCTGAGTATATCTACTTGTATAAATGTGTACAGATATAAATTTCCTCGTAACTCCCAGACTTGTGTTGATAACTTGTAATTCATAGAGCTTGATGTCAGATGATTGCATAATATATCGGAATTGCTCAGTGTAGCCCTATAAACTAATTACCAATTGTATCCCAAACATTTTCCACACTAACCATGCCTTTAATCATTGTAATAGCGTAATGTGAATTTCATTTTGTTTAATGGAGTGTAACCTTGTTAAAATGCACTTGTAAGTAATACCGTCTATAAATCGTAAAGCTACGAAATGAGTGTCTTTATAGAAAAATCACAATTATTATATGAACCAAAGAAAAGTATATACGAGTAACTAATTCATAGTAACTCATTAACATCTGAACGAAATTTGACATCATTCGAATGATTACAGGAAGTCATTGGAATTCTTTTGTGTGGTCTTGTAAATAAACTATTTAGTCTATGTACCTTTTTTCTATAGAAAACATGCTTTTAAGCTTCTCGATACTATATGTGGTTTCATTTTGTTGAATGCATTATAAACGCGATCAGCTGCGCTTAAATAGAAATTTGTCTACAGGCTCTAATGTCACGAAATTTTTTTGTATGTTCCTGTAAAGTAGAAATAAACACACGTCTTGTAAATAACTTTTTTTAGTCTATACTTACTTTTTTCTACAGAAAACATGCTTTTCATAGTCTCAATAATGTACAATTGGCAGCAAAATTATTGAAGCACACATCCACATTTTTGATATATATATATTTTTTTTTTCTTTTTTAGTTTGATGGCTAATTTTTATCCCAACTTACTTTTTATAAACAACATAAGACAAATATCATGACTAAACAAATATTTACTTAACAAAACAATATTAGGTGTACATATTATACATAGGAATTATTGCTAGCGCTTCAATAATTTTGCTCCCGACTGTATGTCGTTGATTTTTTTTTTATGCATTGCAAACGCGTTCAAATGGGCATAAACGAAAGTTTGTCCATAGGCTAAAATGTCATGAAATTCTTTTGTGTATCCTTGTAAAGCAGCCATAAACAATAACCAATCCCCCGCTCTATCTCTCTGTGTATATCTTTCTGTATATATGTGTATATTTGCATATTTTTCTGGCAACTGATAGCTTTCTACTAATTCCTGGTAACTCATATACACTTGCACCAAATTTTATGAAAATTATTGCATAAATTGAAGTTATATTCTCTAGCCTGTAAATTAATTAAAAACACTATGCTCAAAATTTTCAACAGAAAAAACATGCTTTTCTACATTCTAATAACATTTCAATATATTTAATGGGATATAAACATGTTAAAATACATTTATAACAAATACTGTGTACAGACCGTAATGGTATGAGATTCCTTTGAGGGTTCCTGAAAAGGAGTCACAGTTATTATGTACATCAATAAGTAGAATACTTCTAATTAATTATATCTCATTAATATTTTAACATCATTTGACATCATTTGGATGATTACAGAACGTCATCGGAATTCGTTTGTCCACTTCTGTAAAGTCTTGTACATTAATAATTACGTCACATCCACATGTTTTCTATAGAAAACATTAGTTTAAACATCTCAGTAATGCACGATACTTTTATTTTGATGAATACCGAGAAGGACATTAAAATTCGTTTTGACGAAATTTACCTTATAGGCCATAACGATAAGAAAAACTTTAGTACCTGTACACCATCCATAAATAATATAGACATTAAAAGTTGTGCAGCTATTTTTATACAGATCCTGAACCCGTGTACTAATTTGTAAGTCAATCGGGGGGACATTGAAGCCGTTATTGTGATACATACAAATTTTGTGCATAGACCTTAATGTTAAGAAAACCTTTCGTGTGTCCCTGTACACGAACTACAAATAGAATACACACCCAAAACTATACAGCTAATTCCGGTAGTTCGTAAACATGTGTGACAAGTTAAAGGGTCAATAGGATGATTTTTGCGCCCGTTATCGCGAGACAGACAGACAGAAATCAAAATCTTTTTGAGTCTCCACATGGAGGTCTCCACAGTTGCTTCGGCAACTAGTGGATTTACAGATCAGGAGCCTGAGCGTGATGTTTACATCGCACTTCATTGCACATATAATTTTTATTTGTTCCATAATATATACATATATATGTATGTATGTATACATATATATATATATATATATATTGATCCACTGATAAACAGATACGTTTTTAAGGCCAGTTGCCGCCTCCCTCAACCCCTTCCCTCCCCTCCCCGCCCCCTGCAGTATCTCTTTCTATGTCTATCTGTATATATATATATTCATAATAACTGATAGCATTGTATTAATTTTGTATTAATTCCTTGTAACTTATAAATACTTGTACAAAATTTCATGCAAAATGATTGCATAACATTTCTTAGTTATTTTGTGTAACCCTGTAAATTAATTACCAATTCTATGCCCGGAATTTTCCATAGAAAACCATGCTTTCAGATATTCTAATAACATTTCATTATATTTAACGGTGTGTAAGCTTGTCAAAATCCACTTTTAAGAAATACTGTCTATAGATTGTAATGATATGAAATTCTTTTGTGTGTCCCTCAAAAGGGGTCACAGATATATAGACAGATATATATAGCTCACAGACATACATATAGCCACATGTATATAACTCAGTAAAACTTCAACAAAATTTCATGCAAAATGATTACATAACATATCGGAATTGTTTTGTGTTACCTGGTTAACTAATTACAAATTCTATGCTCCCAATTTACAACAGAAAAAACATGCTTTTAAACGGTCTAATAACATTTCAATATATTTAAGGGGTGTAACCACGTTATAGTACATTTTTAGACACCATCTATAGACTGTAATAATACGAAATTATTTTGTATGTTGTGAGGAACGAAATGTCGTCGCCATGCTCATTTAACTTTAGATTGAAGCTGAAACTTGATTGCTTAATTAATTAATGAAGTAATGACCAAGTCAATTTATAAAATAAATGAGCTTTATTAAGAGCTTAAAGAGAAGGTGGGCGTTAGACTATCATTTCATTTAATATCTCTATAACTTAAAAGGGCAGCCTTCATAATTACTTTTAACTTTACATAATTAACCACCAATAATTTCAATTACTTCGTTTAACTTCATTAACCCTCACGGCTCAGTGATCTTTCGATAGCGGGAAGATTCCCTTACACCACTATCTACTCGACTTACTATCTCCTACTATAGCCGCTAACAACTAACTTTCTACTAACTCCCCTCCAACTAACTCCCAAAATCTTCCTTCTCTTTTTATACAATTTACTTTCCAAAATATTAGCATATGGAAAATTACAATTTTAATTTAAGATGAGAACTAACTCTATTAGTCAACTGAATCCTAAATTCAGCAGCACAATCATGTTTTACTCGTAAAATGCGAAATTCGCTTGTAGCATTACGCTAACTTTGCTATACCTCACAATGTGACTGAAAGGGATCCACAGTTGTTATATACACCAATAAAGATAATGCACCCAATTTATGATAACTCATTAATATTTCAACTTATTTGACGTTATTTGGATGATTGCAGAATATCATGACAATTCTTTTGCGGGATCCTGTAAATAAATTATATATTCTATACATATATATAATTGTATGTTAATTCCATTATGTCGAATGTAACTTAAACGCGTTAAAATGTGCTTAAAAAACACTGTCCATAGGCTACAATATCATGAAATTATTTTGTTTGTCTGAGTAATCTATCTATTAAAATACACTAGTAAAGAGTAATACACTAGTAAAATTTAATCAAGTTACTCTATATTTTTCGTAAATAAATGGTCGGAATTTGACATGATTGGATGATTACGTGACGTTGTTCAAACAATTTTGTCAGGCCCTGTACATTAATTTTGAAGCCTAAGCACGCATATTTTCTACAGAATGCATGAGTATGAGCATTTCATTAATTTACGTTAATTTCATTTTGTTAAATCCATAATAACGAAGTTAAAATGCGTTTAATCGAAATTCACCTCATAGGCCATAATGGTAAGAAATACTTTAGTGTATCCCTGTACACATTTCATAAACAATACAGTGAACTCTTGTTAAAACGGACAATCAAGGGCCGGCAGTTTTTGTCCATATTAACGAGAGTCCATTATAACAGGAGTTCATAAATTGAAGTTCGATGTTAGCCCCTAAAAGTACACTGTAAAAAAAAAATTCAGTATTTTACAACAAAAGGTGCTGGCACCGCGGCTGCCAGCACAGTTGCTGTAAAATTTACAAACTGCTGTTTTTTATGGTGCTGTAAAATTTACTGCACTTTGCTGTGAATTTTACAAGATGCTGTTTTTAGTAGTGCTGTAAAATTAACTGCATTTTGCTGTGAATTTTACAAGATGCTGTTTTAAAAAGTGTTGTAAAATTTACAACAAAGTGTAGTTAATTTTACAACACTTTTTAAAACAGCATCTTGTGAAATTCACAGCAAAGTGCAGTTAATTTTACAGCACTACTAAAAACAACATCTTGAAAAATTCACAGCAAAGTGCAGTAAATTTTACAGCACCGTAAAAGCAGCAGCTTGTAAATTTTACAACAACTGTGTTGGCAGCCGCGGTGCCAGCACCTTTTGTTGTAAAATTCTGTTTTTCTGTTTTTCTTTTTTTTTTTTTTTTTACAGTGTAGGCAGTGATGCCAGATTGGGGATTTTCGAGGCTTCTGGGGACAATTTTGCGGACCAAATATTTGTGGGGACTATTTTGGGGAGTTCTTCAACTTTCTGTCAATGTTGGCAACATAATGATTTATCCCTACGACTAGAGACTTTCAATAGCTTTATTGTTATTTGGGGATTTTTTTCAAAAATTGCTTTCATTTGGGGAACAATCTGAGCTTAAATCATAGAAAAATCTGCTTGATTTTTTCTTTTCTTTTTTTTTTTTTTTTGAAGAAATTTTTATTTTTCCTCTTTAGTAGAAATCAAGCTGGGGATTTTTTCGAAAAAAAAAAAAAAAAAAAAAAAAAAACCCTGATTTGGGAAAATTTGAAGACCTGTTTGGGGAAATAATTTTCGACCATCTGGCATCACTGAGTGTAGGCGGTAGAGATGGGAATAATCGAATGATTTTGATAATCGAGTGATTTGCTTTCGAATGATTTTAATAATCGAATGATTTTACAATCGATTATTGATGACGTAAGCGTAGAATAAGCGTTTTGTAATTAGTTTCGGTTTCTTCGTAGCTATCAGGTTGCTTTCTGTTTATACTTTGTCTTTTCACTCATTGTTATGAAATTTTAAGGTCTAACCTAGAGTCCTGCACACCCGACCCGAACCCGACAGATGAATTTTATATCAACCCGAACCCACAGTAGAGAAACTTTTACGACCCGCACCCGACCCAAACCCGCTGTCTTTAGACCCGAACCCGACCCGAAACCCGAAAATTAAATAAAAATTACTTATTCATCTAAAAATCATACAAAACTTTTTTAAATTATAAAATAAGGTAAATTTTCACTGTCATACAGTTGGTAAATTATTTAAAAAATAATTTGAAATGTAATCACTAATTGTTTAGTTTAAAAATTAAAAAATCTGAACAATAAATCAATGATAATTTTTAACGATTTATGTAAATTGTTAACTTCAAGAGTAAACTAGTATGTTCTGGCCACCACAAGACTTTCTTTTATACTTTCCTATATTTTACTAAGTGCAAATAATTTATTTATTTATTTATTTATTTTATTATTATTATCTAGCAGGATGAATGCAAACGATTTGCATCTTAAGAGACAACTAACACTAAATATCCAAAGTATGCATTTTTATTGCCTATAAATGGCATCTTAAATAGTACGTTTTTATAACCCGATAAGAATTCAAATTGGATCATCATAATGTCTCGTAATAGCCTTTTCACATTTCAAGCTTTGTTTGATTATACTCAATAGAACCTGAGATATAGCATCCTCCTAAATCTCGAAAATTGCTGATAGCAGCGCCACCTGTTGATCGGTTGACAAAAATTGATGGGCACTAATTTAGGTCAAGGTGCCTCTACATATAAATTCATATATAATTCTGAACAGTAGTTCCGGAGATACAGTCGCCACAAAATTTTTGTCACACACACACAGGCAGACAGACATTTTCTATAAATGATAAAATCGTGTTCTAGACCTCTCAAAACGTGTAAATCCGTCGAAAACTCGAAGTCGAAAATTTTTATGAATCCAATTCTTTTATTGAATATAGAAGAAAGTAAAAAATGCACTTCAATTTAAATGTTCGTAATTTATTGTTTAATACTTATAGTCTATGGGAAAAAATGATGTATTATTCTTTATTGCTTTTTTCCAATGTGGATGTTTAACTTTACTATAATAATTTGTGTCGCATGTATGTGATTCACAGTTAAACATCTGCTATTTAAGGGTCATTGATCACTTTAAATTCCCATAATCAGCAACTTAGCTTCCTCCGGTGACAGTTTTGCTTGGTGCATTATTTATTTGTTCTAGAGAAGGCGATAAAGAATATAATCTGCCTTGATGGCATTTGTTTCCTTTATGTGTTTATTTTACATTAATTTTTTTAATTAAATTACAACAAGTATTCCCTGTATATTTTCTACATATACAAATGTAAATGGAAGAAAATTCAAAATTTCATTAACATAAAAGCGAGGATTAAAATTCATTGAAAATAAAGATATCTTAAAAAAAAAAAAACTGTAAATTAAGAAATAATTTAAATTCTCAAAACGTAAAAGCAAGGTTATGTTGTATTTCTTATATGTGTATATATATATATATATACATATATTAATAATAGTAAATAAAAATTTTAATACAGTACTTTAAAATTTTCATACAATTTCTATAGATGATCAGTTTTCGATTTGTTGAAGAAAAGAAAACGTATACGGATATTTTTTTGTCATGCTTACACGGATTTTTTTTTGCTTTTTGTTTTTTTCAGGTGGGTATCCGCGTATAGGAAAACGGAGCTCCGACACGTGTCTAAAATCAGTTAAAGAGCTATAATTATGTCTACAAATTTATGCTTTCAATTGTAAATTTTTTTTGAATGATGTTCTCAAGTCGACCCGACTCGTAGAAAGCTAGTTCAAAACCAGGTCATGTCCATTCGCACAGCCGTACGGAATTTTCTGTGTTTTTTCTCCAAAACTCACAGGAAAACTGATATTGAGTGTACTCCCCTCGAACCTAGGTCCCAAGGGCAGACAAACACCTTCAATTCTCACATTATAACCGAAATGTTTAAATTAGTCCACAAATAGACACTGAATAAAATATTGGAATTTTTTATTAGGTTCATTTGGTTATTATTTATACTCAGAATTCCTTTTTTAGAAAAAAAAATCTATACTAATATATAAATGCGAAAGTTTGGATGGATGGATGTTTGTTACTCAATCACGCAACAACGGCTAAACGGTTCTGGATGAAATTTGGTACAGAGATGTAGAATAGTCTGGAATAGAACATAGGCTACTATTTATACCGAAAATTTGATTAGATTTAAAAAAAAAAACCGGTAATTTTGAAAATAATGAACAGGTAATTGACTTAATAAAAGCCATTTAAATTTTTAATTGTTGCCAAAAAAGTTTACGAGGTATTTTTATTTATTTATTTTTCAACATAAAATGAAATATGCTTTCACGCGAAAAATAAAAAAATACTAAATGTTAAATTGGTCGATGAGAAAATGACACTTTATAATTTTAAAATAAAATAGTAATATTACAAATCTAAGATATTTCTTCTGAATTTTATTTCATAGCATTTTTTTATATACCTCAACTTCAGATTTTTTTTTTTTTTTTTTTTTTTTTAAGTACGGCGGATGAACACGCTTGGCATAAAAGCTAATTCATCATTATATTAAGGGTATTTTGTTATTGATTATTCTGGACAATTTTTTTTAATTTTGATGCTGAAGTAGATCGGAAATTTTTCGCCAAGGAAAAGATAGAAAGAAATACGCAAGCGAAGTAATGACGTCACTGGCCGTTCATGGATGCAAGAAAAATATTTCCTATGTTAAACGCCCATTGGATTTTTTGTAAAAAATTATTAAAAATCGAGGAAAATTATTTCTCGATTTTAATCCCCATATTTAGGTATAGATATGTATTAGTTATCATGGCTATGCGTTAGATTAAGTTATTTTTGTTGTAAAATTGACAAAATTTGAATTTTTAATTTCAAAACTCTAGAAAAAAAAATGGCAAACTTCCATATTCTATTGAAAACACAAACATTTCATTTCAAAGGATGATATTTGCACAATAAATATCCAACTAATATACTAATTAAAAGGAAAGTGATAAATATTCTATCATAATTTGATGTCAAATTTGTTTTCAAATGTCTAAATAAAGTGTCTGATAAAGATACTAATATGTTGCAGCGGAATAGATTTGATATCGGTCATCCTTTGCAGAAAAAAAAAAAAAATATCGCTAAATTATCTGGCAAACATATTTTAATTCCTTTCAAAAATCATAGTTATTTTAACAACTTATATTAAGATAGTAATGAATAATATGAAACAATATTTCGTACTATGCATATTACGAAAATATGCATCTGGCGTGTATATTTTCGTATTACGTGTTTGATCACCAAATACAATAAGCGCCAAGAACGACAGAGTTTTGAAATTTAAAATTAAAATGTTGTCAATTTGACAGCAAAATAACTCAATCTAACACATGCACATGATAACTAATTGCATATATATATATATATATATATATATATATATATATATATATATATATATATAGTTATATATATATATATACCCAAATATGGGGATTAAAATCGGGAAATAATTTTCCTCGATTTTTAATAATTTTTTACAAAAAAATCCAATGGGCGATTAACATAGGAAATCAATTTCTTGCATCCACGGACGGTCAGTGACGTTACACTTCTCTTGCGTATAGGAACAATAATCGCATAAATTCTATTTTGGTCTAAAACGGCAACAAAAATTCAAAAGTCGCCAAGGGCATTAAGGCTGTACCATGATCAACTTTACACATTAATTAATTAATTTATTTTTCTATATACCAACTACTATTAACTAAGCATGAAGTATATAAAATACTCTTACCAGACAAATGTCGTCATTTTTTCTTATTAAATTATTGAGCCTATTCCACGTGTGTAAATATTGTCCATTTATAAATATTATTTTTTATCCCCATGTATATCGTAATTGGACCACGTTAAAGAAATATTATATAGATAAGTAGAAAGCATCACACGTTTTTGGTTAATTACTATTCTCATTTTTAACTTTTTATTTCACTTTGTTATTTAACGTGCGTTTTCTTACTTTTTTGAATTATAATTTACTTTTTTTTTGTTAGTAGTTTTAATTCTTTTGATTTGTTATTATTTCATAGTAGTACTTTGTTTTTAGTTCCCTTTTAAGTGTTTTATTATTATTATTATTATTATTTGATAGTTTTTCGAAATGCCCGGGAAACGCAAATCTAATCTTTCCAACAGAAATAATAAAGCTCGGGCTATGAAAGTAGCTAGAAGTCAAGAGACGAGTTGTATCACAGAGCTGGGTATTAATATTATAAAATGTACCATTATTACAGGAACTGCTAAAGGAGACAGCGTTTTGATTCCCCGCATACCTATTATTCCCAACAACTTGCCATTTCATTTCAAGAGATTGCAATTTCCATTGAAATTGGCTTTTACAATGACGATCAACAAATCCCAGGGGCAAACCTTAAAAGTGGCAGGCATTCATTTAGGAACTCCATGCTTCTCACACGGTCAATTATATGTTGGTTGTTCACGTGTTTCAAGTGCCCAGAACTTGCATGTGTTGGCGGAAAATAATAAGTCATTTAATGTTGTATACAGATCGGTATTAAAATAAAAATAAATTGTATATTTTTCCCGTAGATCTTTCAATGAGTTACAAATTTTTTTGAGTATACTTTATCAGACTCTATTTTGCACAGCACCACAATGATAAGGTTTCATTACATTACATATTATGATCAAACCGTCAGTTCCCACACATACACATCAAAATTTCTACGTGAACGAAGTCGCGGGTAACAGCTAGTAGTATATATATATATATATATATATATATATAAGGCCAGGACATTATGAAACCTGAATCCATTATTTTTTGACATGCTTGAAAAAATAAATAAATAAAAATCCTTTTTTTTGTAAATACAAGAAATAGGCAAGTATTTCTTATTCATGCACTAAAATATCTCACAGCATTTTTTTTTTTTTTTTTTTAATGTAAACTTAAAGACTAATAATTTTTTATAAAAGTGTGTGAAACTGTTTAACCCATATTTCACCCTCGTCCTAAAATAGGACACCATGCATAAGTGATGTTTATATAAATTCTTTTGAATATTTTAATTCAAATTAAAGACGATATATTATTTAAAAGTCCAATAAATACATATGTGTCTTTATCGTTAGTTTAAATTAACGTTTAATATATGTTTTTTAATTTTTAAAATGACGATTTTTAAAGATTTATTCATTACATTTTCAACATAATATTACTTAAAAGGTTTTACATTCAAGAATAATGGATATACAAATTTATTGAAGTAATATTCTACACTTTGTACTGGTAAAACAATTATATAAGTATATATATATATATATATATATATAGATGTTAAAACCCGAATAAACTACTACGTCAGAAACGCCAAAGAAAAATATTGGAAATGCATACAGCTGTTTCGGTAGTCTATAGCGTACCGTCTTCAGTGCAAAAAGGATTCTGAATCAGGAGAAGTGCTCGTATACGAGCACTTCTCCTGAACGAACACTATACGAGCACTTCTCCTGATTCAGAATCCTTTTTGCACTGAAGACGGTACGCTATAGGCTACCGAAACAGCTGTATGCATTTCCAATATTTTTCTTTGGCGTTTCTGCCGTAGTAGTTTATTCGGGTTTTAATATTCCAACGCCAAGTCTCCTGTTATTATTATATATATAGATGGTCTGTTTTCCTTATATTTCCAAATGTCCTAAATTATTGTCCTACTTTTAGGACAGCCTGTACCGATTAAACTAATGAAAAGTTGGTAAGTTTTTTGATTTTGTGTGTATACACAGACATTGAAAAACATTTTTTGAATGCTTGGTAGGATATGGGTTAAACGGGAAAAAAGGAGGGGGGGGGAGATTTCTTTGTGTCAGCCATAATACTCTTAAAAGCGATTACAGAAAATCTAAATGATTTTGAAGGGTTGATATTTAATTGCAGTTTTATTTTTAAACGTAGCTATGACTGCTAAAAATGCCATATTGTTTATTAACTAATGCTTAGAGCAAGAAAATGCTACCTTTTTTTTTTTCTTTTAAAGTATATAATGTTATTATTGCGTAAAAATAAATAAATAAACAAGGGAATAAATTAAAAGAAAAAAAATGAAAAGAAAGGAAGAAATAATATTTAAAGTTGTAGCGCTAAATTCAAACTCTTACGAATATATTAAATAGTCTATCGATATTGAGCCATCTTCCCTATCGTTAAAAAGAATATAGACGGCGCTGTCGCCATTCTCGGCAAAATATCTAATGATATTTTGCCGATCATTAAAATGAAGTGAAAACATTTTGTTTTCAGAAGTCAGAAGTTCGTCGGCTCTCGCTGAGAGATGTAGCTGTTTTCGTGTAAGACGCCCCTGTGGCCATGGGCCGCAGGCAGCGGCCTGTAAGAATATTCGTTCTTATGTATCCTAATGTTCTGTTTACTGCGCGCGATGTATATAGTTATTGTGATTGTGCTTTATTATAATTAAAATATTAAATAATGGAATGCCAGAGCTCGTTCTTTCAATGTTCTAAGGTGTCATTCCGTTAAGAAGTTAAGATATTTTTTCTTTTTTTAAAATCTTAAAACGTAAAAAAAAATTAAAAATGTAAAAATCTCTAACACCAAGTTTATATGTGTCTCTTATTAAACATACACTAACACGCATTAAAATTAATGATAGACAGTTATAAATTTATAGTAATTCGCTTGCACTTTGAGACAGAGGAAAAAAATAAAAAGCAAGCCTTTCATTCAATATCTACAGTATATAAAAGTCATAGTTGTGGTATGGTCAGTGTCTTTGATTGAAGGAAAACTGTGATGCTTAGGCGTTTTAGAGTGAATAAACTCATCGGGTTCATTTTCAACTTTCATCCAGTATTTGTTTATCTTACTCAGCGAGAATTTCTGATTTCCGTTTTGACATGCTTAGTTTATAATCTGCGTTAAAAGATGTTAATTTTTTTTTTTTGAACATACATGTATATAGATGATGCCAGATTGGGGATTTTGTCCCCATTTCGGGGATTTTTTAGGCTTCTGGGGACAATTTTGGGGACCGAATATTTGTGAGGACTTTTTTGGGGAATTCTAAAATTTTTGGGGACAAATCTGGGGAGTTCTTTAACTTTCTGTCAATGTTGGCAACATAATGATTTATCCCTACGACCAGGGATTTTCAATAGCTTTATTGTTATTTGGGGGGGGGGGGGGTTCAAAAATTGCCGTAATTTGGGGGAAAATCTGAGCTTAAAACCACATAAATCTGCTTGATATTTTTTTTTTTTTTTGAAAAATTTTTTATTTTCCCTTTTTAGTAGAAATTAAGTTGGGGATTTTTTCGAAAAAAAAAAAAAACACTGATTTGGGGAAATTTGAAGACCTTTTGGGGGAAATAATTTTCGACCATCTGGCATCACTGATAGATACAGCATAATTGATTATCCGCAAAATTGAGAGCCATGGGTTTCGTACATAAACCGCAAAAAGGCTGAACATGAAATTGAAATGACATAAAATGCTTTCTAGCTTAAAAACTTGAATGTATCGTATATAAAACATAATACAAACAATGAAAATATTTATAAAAAGTAAAATTATTTGTACAGTCGAACCTCATTAACGTGAATCTCATGGGGGATAAAAAATTTGTTCATGTTATCAGTAGTTCATGTTATCAGTAACTAATCTTCTTTTTGACGGGGATTGTGGAAACAGTTCATGTTAAAAGTAATTCACGTCAACGAGGTTTGACTGTACTTCATATACTATAGGATGTAAAAAACATAAAGAAAAAAAGTGAACTTAAGATGAAGCCATGGTTCAATTTGTAATCTAATTTATGCTCTAAATTAAACAGTACCGCAGACATGCAAACATTTAGTTTATTCCACAGAATTGTGAATAACCGCCACATTTTCACACCACTTTGTTTGTAGAAAAATATTCTCCAATATTTAATTACGATTGAATATTAAAGAAAGTACTCGCCAGGAAAACTGGTGTGAAAGAAAAAAAAAAAAAAAAAAAGCGGTCACATCAATGTTTTGAAATAAATTGAAATCTTGACGTGTTTGGTAGCGTATTCTACTGGAGAACAAATAAAGCAAAAACCACATAATTCTTTATATTTACTTTTTTTTTAAGCTATCATTTGTATCTGTTTATTGTTGATGATTTAAAAAAAAAAAAAAAAAAAAAAAACCTTTCTTCTGATTTCGCCCATTTCCCACTCCACGAATTATCCACAACGTGTGTAATCCGTTTGCGGATAATCGAGAGTTTACCGTATATATATATACAGATTACTGCGGGTAAATCGAATTGCAGTAGTCGGTCGATACAGGTTTTGGTTTTTTTTTAGCGCATTTTAAACGCAAATTATTTTGTATGGGGTGGGGGTGGGGGTGGGGGGGGAGAAAAGTAAATCTTTTTCTTTAACAATTTTTCTAAAAGTTAACTAATCGTGTTCAGGACATCCGAAAACGTTTAAATCCATCGAAAAACGGAGATCGAAATTTTTTACGAATCCAATATATGTATTTTTTTTCTCGTTTATATTGATTTTTCAAAAAAAACGAGAAAAATAAAATAAAATCCTTATTTATTTATTTATTTATTTATTTATTTATTATTATTATTATTTCATTTGGTCAAAATATTTAAAAAGCGCAATAAATAAATCAATAAAAATAAAAATAGCACATTCTTTTCCTTAAAATATGAAATTGCGTTCTTTAGCAGCAGTTACATATATATTAATGTTTTAAATTTTCTTTTATGCTATTTCTATTTGGTGCCAAAGGGAAAAAGAAAAAAATTGTTTTCATTTACTCTACTTTGTCCGAAAGAAATAGATCTCTCGTTCTAATAGCTTATTTCATGACAAAAGTTCAGGGCTGGAAGTTTCCGTCTTTCTTCAAGATATTTTCAAAATCTGAATGGCAATTTTTATCATAAAATAAACCAAAAAATTATCGTTACTGAATAATGGCTGGAAAATGTCCTGAAAAAAAGGAGGGTGTTTCGAATTCTACAGAAATTAAAAATTCTGGAAACAGTAAACGTAAGATTATTTAAAAAGGCAGATAAATATAATATAAAATCTAATTTCAATAGGTATATCTGTTATAGCAGATATCGATTTTGAAAATAAATAAATAAATACATAAAATAAAATAAATTCAATAAATAAAAAAGAGAGAAAAATCTTCCGGTATTCAAAAACCCCACTATCGGATCACAGTTAATTAACAGCAGCGCTACCTGTCGGCCGATATACACATAAATTTAAACTAGCGTAGTTGTCTGGCCAAATTTTTCAAAGGTCGTTTGGATGGTGAGCAAACATCCAGGTTCAGATTATAAAACGGGCATAGAATGCAACTGGCGCCAAATTTCGGCTGATTGTCAAAATTTGCTACAGGCAGAATTTTCAAAAGTGTTTGCAGGGTGAGTGAACAGGCGGTCGTAGATTTTGAAACAGGAAAACAACGTCGAAGACGTCACCGAGCAGGAGTTTAATACGGTGAGTTTTCTGAAGGATCGCAAACCCACTGGTCGCCGAAGGCGAATTTGTAAGCTATACTGAAACAAAAGAACTTTCATCCTGATTTAGTTAAATTAATTATTTAATTTTTTTTTTTATAATTCTACCTCTATTTAAATTGGTATTAAAATTCTTGAAATAAAGAAAATTTTGGAATGTAAAATTAGAATTTCGTTTAAAATGACCTAATGAAATCTTCAAATTAATCTCTAAGGATCTCTACACAAATTAAGTTTAATATGAAATTGAATATGACAAGGAACATTCAAGTTCAAAGTCATTGAATATGACCCTAAAGCGCTCCCAATTTTTGCACTGATTCGGCCCCAGAAATATACCTCTTTTAATTTTTAAAATAAACTACGTGCATCATACTGTCATGCGAACATTCTTTGCTATTAAAAAAAAAAAAAAAAAAAAAAAAAAAAGTCAAATAATATCTTAAGGACTATGTTTTTATACTTGTTATATTATTTATCTTGAAGTCAAAGGGAATACATTTCAAGTTCAAGTTAAGAAAATCTTCTTTTAACCCTAGAACACTAGCGTGTTCATAAATACTCTATCACTAGAGATACCTAAAATTGACGCGCTCATATAAAAGTCGTTTTATTTGCTTATATTACATTAATATTGTTTTTAAATATGTTTAATTATTTGCTGTTTTACTCAATATTACTAATTTTTCATTATCTGAATAATTATTTCGAAGCACTCAAACTCAAACAAGTGTATCAATAGTAGGGAAAGTGCAGAAAAAACCATTAAATGAAGACCACACGTAAAATTTACGTACCACTAGTGTTCTAGGGTTAAAAATTAATTTGTAATCATAAACATATTCAATTTGTTATGATAAATTGCTTAATAAATAATCAATATTTTTTGTTGAATTTCATGAGTGCAAGTTTATACACGTTAACATAAATCTGTTCATATAAAAAAGTGCATTTAGCACTTCCTTGGTCAGCATATAACTTGATAAATGTAATTGTATGAAAAACCTTTAAAATGACTATACTGAATGATTAATAAGAATTTTTTTTTTTTTAATTAATTGTAAATCGTTAAGAGAAAATTTATAGGTGTCATGAACTAGACATGCTGCAATATGTTTACAACTAATGCGTTTTAACGAAATTTTAATTAATCAATACAAAATGTTAATATAAAAATTAAAAACTAACCTTTCTGATGAATGGACATTCTTCATTCCATGCTCTTTACGTTGTTCATTCCTCGTTCATGGTTCATCTGCATCTGAGTTCAGAGACGCAGATGTTATGCTTCCACAAGCAGATGTTCCTGTCTAAAGTCCACAGGAAGTCGATTTTACAGCATTTAGTGCTTGAATTTATTTCACAGCATAAATACTTGAAAATATACCGCAGAAAGTGCAGGAAAAATTACAACATTTTTTTACAGTGTAAGTAAAACGTAACTTTGAATGTTTGCCGTCTATGCATTTTTCTCCTCTAAAGTGTAAACTTTGAGAAAGCTGAGCTTTATAAAAAAAAGTCCTGTTTCATAAATGTTAAATATGTTTTTAGTTTTGATAGTTCGTAGTCCTTGATAAGGCACGACAAATTCTCTTTCCAATCTTTTATGTTTTCTGCTGGTACATTTCCAATAACGAAACCCTTTGATATGTCTCCACAATAGAAGCGGAGACTGGTACAAATTGTGCGACTTCAACTGTCACTGTCAATCAATACTGTTTACCTCCCATGATGTAATAGCGCAGAGTGAAAGATATTAACCCTTTTATTATTGCGCCTTTTCATGTTAAAAAATAAATAAATAAACTTGAATTTGAAAAAATTTTGGAAACCGACTCTTTTTTGGAGAAAGTAAGCTTTGGGGGGAAACAAATGTCCGTCTTTACTAATGAATTCGAATTGTACGTATAAAGCGATGTTTATTACATGCAATTCCTATAGGCCTCAGACGGGGATTCTGTTTTTGTACGTAATAACAAGAAATCTATCTTAAACGGGGCAATCTTAACGAGAGTTCACTTTATAAACATAAAACTCTTTACAGCTATTTCTACACAGAGCCTGAATGTGTGTATCGATTTGCGAGTCAATCGAGGGATTTTTGCGGCCACTTTTGTGGTGCACATAAATTCTGTCCGTACGCCATATTGATAAGAAAAACTTTGGTGTGTCCCTATATACGAACTACAAATGGAATACACGCCCAAAACAATACATTTAATTCCGTGTGGCTCATGAACATGAGTAAAATTTATGTAAATGTATTTATGTAAATGTCATATTATCCAAATAAATTGAAAGTGCATGCAAATAGATAGTGTGCTTCAAAGAAGAAATTTGCGAACATTTTATTTGCAGTTTTGGATAGAGTAACGCAAAAGATAAAATATTTCATTGAAATAAATACATTTTAATACGTAATATAAGATGAATGAGAAGGATATTTTGACAGTTTATTTGAAAATTAAAACCAATGTTTTAATGTGCAAATAGACTTTTTAACAAAATAAGTGCAATGGAATTTAAAAACAAATTATTTAATGTAATACCAGTGCGTTACTGGAATTTTGATGTCATTTCTTTTAAAACACATATTTTGATATTATAAGAGATGTGAATGAAAAAGTATCAGTGAGTAAATGTTATATATTTTTTCATGTTGAAAATAATGTTTACACTGTAAATACCGGGTGATCCAAAAGTCAGAACAAACTTTAAAAATGAATAATTCGAAAACGAATCAAGATACAAAGATACGGTTTGCACCAAACAGATGAAAAAGAAACCGGGTTTTGTGTGGCAAAGGAAAAAAATTAGTTCTGTTGGCGACCAACAGATGGCGCTATAGTGTTTTATTTCACCAAAAGATGATTTACAAATGAAAAAAAATGTTGACAACTTACAAGTCAGCTTAATTACAGTTAATTAGTACTACTACAGTAACTGTTCAATGTCCATCATTCAGAAGTACAGCTGTGAGATGATTCACCACATCGTTCACAGCATTTAGTAGCATTTCTTACGTTATGGCAGACACATTTTGGCGGATGGCATCTTTCAGTGCTGCTAGTGATGCCGGTTGGTCGCGGTACACTTTTGACTTCCAAGGATCCCCACAGCCAAAAGTCACAGGGTGTCAGATCGGGAGAACTTGGAGGCCATGCGTGATTAAAGTAGCGACTGAGAATGCGATATTTCGATGCATATACCTGCTTCGACTACCATTACCTGCTGTAGTTGTTCGTTTTTATATCGTTTGTTGCTTTGCATAATCCTACATCAGAAACACGACAGCGCCATCTGTTGGTCGCCAACAGAACTTTTTTTTTCCTTTGCCACACAAAACCCGGCTTCTTTTCCATCCGTTTGGTGCAAACCGTATCTTTGTATCTTGATTCGTTTTCGAATTATTCATTTTTAAAGTTTGTCCTGACATTTGGATCACCCGGTATATAAATAGAAGAAAAAAGCAAATTCAGATAAGAAAATCTGTGTAAATTTTAATAAATAGCAAAGCATCACTCAAAATTTGATATATTTTTTAAACCCCTACTTCAAATTCTTATATCCATAAAGTATAGTGCGTCACAAACTTTTGACCCGTCATGGGTAGAGCCCCTTAAGAAAATATATAGGCCGACGCATCGCCGCCATTTTTTTGCCTCAAAAGAGGACAGCAATCCCGCTTGGCGTCCTTATCGCTTTCCTCTGATTTTAAGAAATCTTGATCTGAAGCTACAGTCGGTCAACAAAAGCAATAAGCAACAATAATTTTCCAAACAACACATTTTTTTTCACATTACATTATCAGGATATCCTGTGGATGTATTAGAAATAATTTATTAGGACTGTTTCTGTTTCGTAGACAGAATGTCGCCAAAACTCAAATACACTGTAATAAAAGGTCTTCTTAAATCGATTTATCAATATTAATATAAATATTATGATTAAAATAACATATTTTTCAGTATTTTTACATTAACACATGTCAGAAATATAAAGAAAAATATAAGTAATGTTGTTTTATTCTTCTTAAATTATTTTAAGGAAATCTGAACATTTTATGCTCTTTTCTTGAGTGATTATAGCAGTTTATCGTTAAACAAATCTCACATCGTACTTTATTTAGCTAAAACTATGAAATGTAATAAAAGAAGTACTCAAGTTAGTTAGTTACACGAGTTAGTTACACAAGTTAGTTAGTTTAAAAGGAGTTACACAAGATGATAAAAATAATGACTGCCGTTTATTTATCAATGAAACTCGCTTGGTACATGTGGCAACCCTAAGGCAACAAATAGCCTGATACGCCAGCTCGTATATATAGGACCCTTAGTCAAAGGTTTTTATATTGTTTTACTTACAGTCACATTAAAAGCCGGTATAATTTGGTATACACAGTAGATGATTAATCTTCGAAGTGGCTAAAGCAACATTTACATTTAAAAATTTAGTGGTGGATACTAAATAAAAGTATCCCCAAATATCGTAACACTCATTGTGAGTATCAGTTGAATAGTTCAGTCTCGAATAATATATTCAATCTTTTTAAATTGTGACTTGTTTTCAAATCTTTTTACCGAAATAAAGATTTTTGACTACTGCAACATTTTTTTAAACCTCTTAAAATTGTATTCTAATTGTCTAAATTATTTCTTTGCAATATACAGCCTTCCATCAAATATTCATGTATTTTCAAATTGAAGAATGTTAGGTTTAAATTTTAATATATACTCTTATATATAATATAACAGAGAGTAATACAGTCATAAAATTTAATAGTTTATTAGCGGGTTATACTTTATTATACTTTCTCTTTTGTACATTGTGGTTAGTTATCATTTTCAGTTACATTTAGACGAAAGAGTAATGTTTAATTTAACTGAACATGGCCATACAAAATACACTTCTTTCCGACACTTGGAATATCTACATGAGTAGACCATTTGAACTTTGTTGTTCATTTTAGGAACTTTAAATTTCTTATCTGATAACGTAGCATAAATAGCATTTTTCAGCATTTTGCACATTGTAATATTGCATATAACTATTGTA
Organism: Salticus scenicus; assembly: GCA_963930645.1. Lineage (NCBI taxonomy): Eukaryota > Metazoa > Arthropoda > Arachnida > Araneae > Salticidae > Salticus > Salticus scenicus. Next base: position 136,220,329 of record OZ005661.1, read on the forward strand.
TTATTTTATACCAATATTAGATATTTATGTTAGTATAATTTTTTTTTTCTAAATAGAGTATACGAGTAATAATAATAATAAAAAAAAACTGACAACGGTTACATTTTATATGAACTTTATATTTTGATATACTCAGGTTTACTTTTCCAATGACCCATAATAATATTAGCGATAACAAGAAGAAATAGTTATTAACTAGTTATTTATAAAGCTGCAATACTATGTGCATCTGGCTCAATTATTTCCTGACCTCCATATTTAATACACGAACAATTTTTTTCGCGCGATATAAATACATTTCGCGAATAAAAACCAAAATGGATATTACATAACCAATTAGTAAAAACATGAATGCTGGAGCAAGATCGGTAAGATTTAAGCTTCTTTTACTATTATCCCCATCCGTTTTATTTATAAGCAGTTTCAAAGAAGACAAAAATTTGTAGTCATTATTATATTTAAAAAAAAGTCCTGAAGCCATTAATTTGTGCACAAACATGTCTAACAATTTTTTGCAGCAAAAGCCTTTTCGTATTCTAATCGCTGCCATATAATCAAAGAGATTTTCATCTGAGACAACAATAAAATCATTCAAACTGGCAATACTGTCTGTATTAGTTATAAAAGCAAAATTGTCGAGATTTTCATCCGGTGTAACAACCGGATTATTTATTGTATTTTTCAAATATGTATCAATATTTTGTCCAATTATTTTTAAATTTTCCAAATTTGATGCCATCATTTGACGATGAAATGAGCTTTTGGATGCAATTATGCATTGGATTTCACCGTTTGTTACAGCTGCGGCTAGCTGTGACACGTCCTTGATCTTAATAACAGGTGGTAGAGCGAGAAACGATAAAAATACGGAATCATATGCTAGACAAAGAAACATCGCTCCAACAACCCACGAGTACACAAGCAGCTTTTCCAGAAACGTTGAATGTAAAATAATTGAGCTTTGCCTGAAAAATATCGCGAAAACATGAAGAAATATTCTACTGAATGAATATTTATGTTTCAAAAGAAAGTAATGTACTGATATAAGTACAATGATTACTACTGCAATAGTAATCCAAAGCGCAACTGAAAATGTTTGAAAAATTCCGAAAATTTGTGGTTTGTATTTCGGTTTTAATGTGAAAAATGTTTCGGTAGAAAGCTTGAACGGATAGCAAAAATCATACATGTCGACAAATGCTTCATGTAAAACTGCTTGCGGAAAAGCAATGTCTATTTCAGACCGATTTAACAGTAAGTTTACGCTTTCCACCGTACCTTTAGGAGAAAACGCACGTGATTCGCTAGTCCAAGTGATAAATGTACCATCAAATTTCTTTGTGTAATTTATAAAGTAATTTACAAGCGTGATAAATATTTGTCCCATCCAATTTTGTTTATCATGTAAGTATTTTATAGGATTTTTACGCATTTTTCTAAAGTCTGAGGCGAAATAACAAATTTTTAATATTTGACGTCTTTTCATATTTTTCTTCTTCTTCTTTTTTGTAATGGAAGCGAAAAAAAAACTTCTAACAAAATTTATTTAAAAAATTTCTTGTCTAACCCCGTATATGATATCAAAGAAAAAAAAGAGTTTTTTTCTCTTGGATACTCTTAATTTAATTAATTTTCAGTAAGATTTCGATGGATAAAAAGGATTTTGTTTCTTATTTCTACAGATATGCTTCTAGTCTAGCTAATTTTCACTCTTCTATCGCTTTTGTACATTTCGTTAGAAAGTTTTATGTAAAAAAGCAAAATAAATAACTTTCAACAGGGAAAACCAAGTATACTGCAAACTCAGACAAGTTGCTTTTGAAACGTTTCCTTCAACGCGCACACAACAAATTAAGTGAAATCTTGATTTCTATAATGCTTCTAACTTTTAATACAATATCAAACACAGAAATACGGGAAATTAAGTATGTGAGTTAGTATAAATCATGACACATTTCTTCTACAGTGCTTTATAAGATTTCTTTTATTCATATTTTCACTTTTTATTTATTTATTTTAGTAATTGCTCTGGAGACTGGCATTGGGTGACATTTTTCAAACGAAATTTCGATTTTTACTGCTAAAATTCTATAATATAGTGCGAAAAAAAAATAATAATACCATATTTGTGTTTTGTAGATTTTTAGTTTATCATTAAATCAGATTTCTCTGTTTGACTTATTACCTTTTATGAGGCACTTAAAAGTTTTAATATAAATTTATTACTAGTGAGTCACGCACTAAAGCTAAAGAAAATTCAATATTCTTCATCAGATATAATTTTTCTCTTTTGTAAACAGTATTATTATTATATATTAGTCTGAATACTGAATAACATGCAACCAGAAATCTGGAAACAAAGTACTATAATAAAGAAAATTGTTGCTTTCAACATTCTACCATGATACAATATTAATGAAGGCTGCATTATATTATTAAAGTTATAATGTTGATAGCTGAGTACAGAAAAGAAAATTTCCATTACATGGTTTTAAATTTGATATTGATTTCAAGAATATAAAATTCAAAAAGTCATTAGATTTCTATATTTTTTTAGGATATTGAAATGAAATTTGTTTTATAATAAATTCAATACTTGGTACTGCAAAAACCATCTTATATATATATATATATAATCAAATATTTAGCTATTATTTTGCTATGTATTTTTTCTAAATAGAATTTGAGTTAAAAAATATGATGAAATAAATATTTTAAGATATGTTTCATTTAAAATTCATAGTCTTCATAATCAAATTTAGTACTTTTAAAAAGTTAAAAGTGGTATTTTTCCATTATTATTATATTTCGAAATCAGTCGCTAGAATTATTATAAATTCATTTATTTATAAACTTATACTATGTTTAAAAAACATAGACGATTCTGGCATTGAAATTTACCCAGTTATTACAGAATTAATGAATAAAGCACGAAATATTATAGAAAATAAGGATTAAAATCTGTTTATACTAATGAATATTTATATTTAAATAAATATAATTAAACGTCTTAAAAACAAGTTCTAGACTATTTTTCTTTGATGTATGTCGTCAATAAAAATACGATTGAAAAATTGTTTGTAAAGTGCTGCTACATAAGTACTTTTGTACATTTACGCATTATGTATTTAATAAGATCATGAATACTTCATTGTTTTACGCATTAAAACAATGAAGTATTGTTGATCATAGTAAATAACACCACCTTTAAGAATGCTTGAGACAATAAAGCAATACGGTACGTTAAACTTTATTCTTGTAAAGTTAAATTTAAATGTTTAAGACAAACCTTTTTGTTATGGATATGTTCCGAGGTTCTAAAACATTTATTGATTATTTAAGTTTATGATGTAATATCTTTCTTGTTCTTTATATCTAATTTGTTGAATAATAATGAATGTTTTATCATATAACACTCTCAGAAATGGATACGAAAATTTCTTCATTTTTGACGAAAGTGTTTCTAGGGATATGCTCTGAGCGAACATTTCATCAAATTGACGAAATTTGTTTCGTTACCTATTTGAGAATACGAATTTCGTCAAAAATAAAAAATAAATATTTTCTCCTCATTTCGTCAAATTGAGAAAATTACTTTCGTCACTTGTTTGAACATACGAATTTCGTCAAAAGTAAAGATACATTTTTCATCCTAGTTTCGTGATACAGAATAAAATACAAATTATAAAATTATAAAATTACCTGCTAGTTCGTTGCTTTAGGCATTAAATCCTTTTTATATTTAATGAAAATATAAATAAATCAGAGCAAACATATAAAAATCATTTGGACATTTATTTGACAGCTTTGAGACCTACAGTTACAATGATTTTTGTCTCCATTGATCCACATTTTTACAGAAATTCACAGAAACAGGCGCACACAATATTTTGTAGACATAAGACATCCATGCCCGCACCGCGATTCAAACCTGGGACGTGGAAATCCAGAAGGCAGCGCGAGTAAATCATCGCATCAGGCGATGATTTACTCTCGCATCAGACCTGATTCGCATCAGGCGAATAAAGTAAGCACGAGTGCTTACTTTATTCGCCTGATGAAGGTCGTGTGCTTTTTCGACCCGAAACAATTGTTGCGAGTTTATTGCATTTTATGGTGTTTATTCAAAGTTTGTAAGTAATATTTTTTGCAACGCCAGTTTTGTGATGTTTTTTTATTATTAAATTAAGCTTCGTCAAATATTTGTATGTTCACGTTTCCCCGAAAATCACGTCATCGCTTCACGAAATGGTTATCAAAAACAACGAAGTTAAGCCCGAGGATGTCTCAATCGTCAAAATTGAGTATATTATTTCTGAGAGTGTACCTGATTAGCATTCATTCGCTTTGAATAATCGGTTTCCATTTATTATTAAAAAGTTGTCGGCTAAAGTCCTGCTCAAACACCTTAATTTGAGAAAAAAAATTCTTGATCAGTGCTGCCCGATCTGGCGGACGTTTTATTCAGTAATCACCAATAATTTTTATATGTAACGTTTGCCTAATCTCTTCGAAGATTTATTGTCCATTATGAATATCAAACATCCAAAGTTAAAATTATTGTGAATTATTGAATAAAAAATCCGCCAGATCTGGAAACACTGGTATTATGCACTACAAGTTGATTTGATTACAACGACACTTGGCGACAAATAAGGAATTTCGCTTTTCTGTGCTTTAAACAGAAAGAGAGAAAAAAAGTCTTACGAAATTGTAGAGAGTCTCCGATTTTGTAAGCAGCGACATTTTGCGCTTATTGATAACCAGCAGGCTACGGCCGCTTCGCTGGTCACTAATTTTAAATGAATCGCTATAATTAATGAATTCTCAAAATTGCATTAATTTTTATTATATGAAAAAAAAAAAAAAAAAAAAAAATAGAAAAAAAATTCTGATCGGGAAAAATGTCACACAGGGTATGTCATTGTGCGCTGCCTTTATGTTCGACACTCTTATTGAATCACTATATTATCGTAAGAGAAAACCATAAATATAAAATACAAAAAAATTCTTCTTTCATAGGTGGAATAATCGGTCCGGGCCCCCAATGCCTGCGGCAGCGTATACACAAGCACACGGTGCGAGTGCTACTTTGTCTACTGTTCCTGCCCCTCCTAATTATTTTACACTTCAAAAATATCCGCAGTCGTTTTCTCGAGTTTTAAACCTAATAATACTATTTTCCAACGTTCTATCTAAATTTCTTTACTTTTGCCCATGCGCCCACGACCTTTCTTGTCCCTCGTAATAATTCTACACTTTCAAAAATATTCACAATCGATTTATGAGGCCTTAAAATATAATAATACTCTGAATCTAATTTTCAACGCTCTAACTCTTATTTCTGCATTTTTGCTCCTCCGCCCCCCCCCCCTTTCCCGTCTATCCTAATATTTTTTCCCTTTTTGAAAATAACTGCATACGATTTGTAGGACCCAAAAACCTACACGTGCCAATTTTGAACAATCTAACTCTATTTCTATTGTTTTGCCCCTTCGTTCCCCTCCCCTCCCATTCCCGGCTGTCTAAAAAATTTTACAAAATTCGAAAATATCCGCATATGATTTGTAGATATCAAAAACCTCTATGTACCAATATTGAACTATCTAACTCTATTTTTATTTTTTTTGCCCAGCGCTCCCCCCCCCCTTTCCACAACTCCTAATAAATTTACACTTCCGAAAATATCCTCATTCGACTTGCAAGCCTCTAAAACATATCTCTACCAATTTTGAGCGGTCTAACTGTATTTCTATTGTTTTTTGTCCGATAGCCCCCCCCCCCTTCCGCACTCCACCTGTGATGAGTTTCTATAATTCCAGAAATTAGTTTTTAGATATTTGTGTGAGCTATATTTTAGAGCAAAAATCTCATATATATATATATATTAGATATAAAGGATTATTTTAAAGCACTTTTCACCCCCTTACCCCTTTAGCGGCTGAATTTTTAAAATTCCAGAAATTGGTTTTTAGGTATTTGTATTCGCTATATTTTTGAGAACAATTTCCTCGTATATCTGTTTATTATTATTATTATTATTATTATTTATTTGTTTGTTTGTTTAAGATAAAAGGAATTATGTGAAATCACGTTTTACGCATCTGAAATCATGTTGTCCCCCCCCCCCCTTGTGGGCCTAATTTCTAAAATACCAGAATTTTTTTTAGATATAGGTGTTAGCTATTTTTTAAAGCAAAAACTTTACGGTTATTTGAATTTTTGTTTGAGATATGAAGGATTTTGCGAAATCACGTTTTGACCTCCCTGCCCCTCTTTGGGGGACGAACTTAATAAAATATCTGGATTTTTGAGTAAAACTCTACCAAAAATGGAACAAAGATGGTGAAAAGAACCATGCGTCTTCTTTAGGATATTTCCAAAACACGTTTTTATATTTTTGCGATCTGCCTTTTTTTTTTTTTTTTTTTTTTTTTTGGGGGGGGGAGATGGGGATATATGTAAGGAAGGGAAAATTCGAGACATCCCTTTTTGCGCTACCTATGTCCTGGGAAATGTATGAGAGCGGTGGTCACACAGTTTGGTGCTTGGATTGTGTACATGTATCCGAACCGTAAAGTAACGAGATTTATCGAAATCCCCCCCCTTTCCTCTTGGGGGGCAGGAAGAAGGAAAATTTTTTTTTTGTAAGTATAACTCAGTCCCAAATTACTTCCTGTTGAAGAAATTCCACGCGAGGAGACTAGACTTGAGTATAAATAAAATATATATGATTTTGGAATTCATGATTCTTACAGGAAGAAAGGGATAATAGTTTTTTGGGGAGAAATTTAAAAAATTCCGAATTTTTGAGTAGAGCTCTACTAAAAATTGTACAAAGGTATTGAAAACAGCCATGTGTCTTCTCTAGGATATTTCTAAAAGCACATTTTCGTTTTTTTGTGATTTTCGATTTTTTTTTCCCGGGGGGGGGGGGAGGGGTTACGAAGAGCAAATTTGAGACACCCCTTTAGCGCTAAATTTGTCTTATTTTAAAATTGTCTTATGTATTCGACACTTATTACAACGGGATTTTACGAAAGTCCCCTTCCTCTTATCCCCTCCGAGGTCGGGGGCAATAAACGCGTGTAAAATTACGTTTCCCCGTTTGAATTCGCTTTAAATTATCTTAGAATGGCGAATTTTGGTATGTGGTTGTTGGTTAAGTATACGCATTATGCACTTTGGTGGGATTTCACAAAACTTTGAACCTACCCGTTGGGTAAGGGGAAGTAAGAAGCGGGTAAATTGCTGCCAATGGCCGTATGGACCCGGATTCTCAAGTTGCGAGCAGGAAAAACCTCTACCGAACACAGTGAGAACTTAGGTTATTGATAATAATATGCAATTTTGAGAACTCATTTAAGTATAGTGCCCAGCGAAGTGGGCAAAGCCTGCTAGTATATTATATATATATATATATATATTTATATATATATACAATGTGAAAATATAGAGACGGGTGATTAAAAAAAAAAATCAAAATAACAGTTCATAATATTAAGCAATGATCACGAAAAATTATAAGCATATGAAATCAGAATATAAGTGCATTACAACAAAAAATAATAGTATAGGTTTTACAGAATTTTTGTAAAAAAATAAAAATATATATACTGTCTCAAAAGCGTACTGTCAAAATATACTGTCTCTGTTCGAGTATTTGGTATTTAAATTAAAATTTTGGATACATTTCTTTGAATTACCTTGAAAATCCTATCAGCATGCTTAGAATTAGTATTTGGGTAATGTGCGGCTGTAAAAATTACCAACTCTGCTCTACTTGTTGCTTTAATTTCTGAATAATCGAAAACTGAAGACCATGGAGAAACCAGTTGTAACCTTTTCAACCGTTTGGGACCAATTTGTAACCGTTTGAAGTTTAAGTCTTTTTTTTTTTTTTTTTTTTTTTTTTTTTTGTTTAATAAACACAGAATATTTAGCTGCATATTACAGTCAGTTATGTGTCGAAAAATTTGTCCAGAAAACTAAGCAAAAATATGTTTACTGTATTCAAATTAGAATGCAAAATTAAGTGTCGTGGAAACTGGTACACGCATCTAATATAATATAAGTCCTCTTAAAATAGAAAGAATTGCCTCAATATGATGCCCTATGGACTCTAATAATGTATGAAGGTGTTTTAAAGACAAAGCGTACCCTGACATTCACAGGCTAGTTCACAATTGTGAAGTTACGCGAAGTGATGGGGATATGTGTCATTCTGCACTCTGTGAAGCTTTTCATGTATGCCGAATAATATTCAAGGGTGTTCCATGGAGATCATTAAATCCAGAAAAATACCTCTGGAGCTACATGAAAGCAATTATCGGCGTGTTCAGTGTCACAAAGTCCTGCTAGATTTCCCAAAATCTACTAGAATGCACTTGTGATATGAATGATTATAAACGATTGAAATTAATGAATGTGTGCGGGTTAAATTTATTCCATTTCCAGTCATTTCAGGAGTCCCAGATCTTAACATTATGGAAATTCTTTATCCCTCTCAGATGTACCGAATACTAAACCATATTCAAAGAGTATTAAATCCAGACAGACAGCATGCCCTTGCATTAGCAGGAATCGAAGTAAAAGCTTCTTCAGTTCTTTTTTACTTTCTCTTACCCATAAGGTAGAGAAATTATTGTTTTTTGGGTCAAATTTTTGAACGCGAGTTTTTGTTATATTTACAGGTTCTGAGGTCCCCTGAATACGAAAATCATGTTTTTAGCAAATGGACTGTGTGTATGTCTGTGTGTGTGTGTGTGTTTGTTATCAGCATATCTCAAAAACAAATTATGGCAGAAAGTTCAAACTTGGTATTCTAAATGTGTATCATATAAGGATGCTACACTAAACTTTTCGTTAACATCAAGCAAATGGTTCGTGTACAGGGACAATCAAGATAATTCTCGCCAATACCTTTAAAACGAATGGTTGAACTATCGATCTGCGATAATTTAAAACAAAGTTATCGATTTTTTTTTTTTTTTTTTTTTTTTTTTTTTTTTTTACTTTTAACAAAAAAAAAAAAAAAAAAAAAAAAACCTTAGAAAAAAAAATCGTTTTTTTTTCTTTTTTAATATTGAGAATAAAATGGACTTCTTTTGGATATTTGGTGTTATACTACTTGTCTAATATGAAAATCGTCTGCATTATCATAAAAGATAATTTTTTAAATAATAATTTTAATAAATAATTATTTAAAAACTGAATTATTTTTTAAGAACCGAATTAAATTCTATATAAATATAGGTGGATTAAGGAAACGGGGAGTTGAGGGGGCGGTAGCCCCCTCACACAGAACTAATTATCATATAAAACTCTCCCGTAGCCTAATTTAAATTGTTTAATATAGGTTTACACAACATCGTTATCTTACCTCTTAATCTCCAATCTGTATTTATAGTATTAAATTTCAAGGTAAGAGAAAGTCATGTGAGTGAGACACCAGATTATTTCTTCTTTTTTTATTTTCTGAACGTACATCATGTATGATAAGAGCCCTAAAAAATTCGACTATGAGAGTTTAATATATCTATAAGTTTTGAGATCTGTATGTAAACCTATATTTTATTCAAATTTTAATCAGAATGTCTTAAGTAGCATGTAATAATCAAATTAAGTAATGACAAATAAAAAATGATAGGAACAAAGCAAAACTTTCTATAAGTTATTTAAAATAAGTTTCAAACAAATTTCAAAATTTATCAATGATTATAGTATTCGAATAAGTGAATCTATCTCTCAACCATCTATACAGATAAAGTTAGCCTATATTTTATGCACATAGCATTTTTCAAAAAAGAAAACTTCTTCAATTACTGGAATAAAACACCAATCTACTGTTGAAGATAAAAGTCCAAAGATCTTTACTTTTTCTATCAGACGAAAGGAAATGGAGGTGAAAAGCCACCTTCTTTTATTGGATGCCAGATTGAAAAACCACAATACAAAAAGAAATAGGTTAATGGCAAATGTCGAAGTTTTTTGTTTGGAAAATCTAGAGGATGATTTAGTTGCTTTTATCTTTTCAGATTTTTTTTTTTTTTTTTCCTTAAGCTAAATGCATTTAATTGTTTTACCTTAAATTTTCTCAATGTACATTTGACAAAAAGTATTGATTGATGACGTTGGTTTAACATACAATTTATTTAAAGCAATTGTAAAAAAAAAAAAAATACGGTTTTAATTCGAGTAAATTTCTTCTAATTTGGGTAAAAATCGATTGATTAATTTAAAGATAACACACAAAAAAAAGGTATACGTAATAAAATAAATGTGTGAAAAATTACAAAAAGAAAAAAAAAAACTGGTCTATTTAAATCTATCATGAAAAAAAAATTAACAATGATAAAATGGTGTTATAATATTAAGCTAAACTTTCAGGTATACAATATAACAGTTTTCTGAAAATGAAACAGCCAATAAAAACTTGAATGAACTTGGATATTTCATTTATTATTGTAAATACCTAAAATGACCGATTTAATCATTACAAATAAAATATTTTCTATAAGAAACGAATTTCAAAATAAAGAGGAATTTTGAAACTTCTTAGAAAAAATGGTAGTTTGAATTAAAGAATTATCCAACTCACAGATAAGAGGAAAAATATAGATATAAACATTGAATATTAAGATTAGTAACAAATTTGTCATTAAAATAAAAGTTTCTCTTGCTCTTCTTGCAACAAAATTTTAATAATGTCACATTAATTGACATTTACAGTCGGTAACAAAAGTGTCCAAACACTAGCAAAAATTCCCATGTAAAAAAAGTACACTTCATACGGTTTTGTTAAATAAATCCTTATCGAATCATGCTCTTACACTGACTAAGAAAAGGATTCGACAAGGATTTATTTAACAAAACAGTATCAACTCTACTTTTTTACATAGGCATTTTTGCTAGTGTTCGGACACTTTTGTTAACGACTGTACTGCATCGCAGATGAATAAGTTACAACGTAAAAGTGTGTTCTTGAAATCTAAAGATTATAGGACTGATTGAATCATCGGTTAGACAGACCCTAATTCCTTGGCCTATATTAAATTTTCAATAAGTTTTGCCATACTCAACAGCTCAGCTTGCCTGTTATCGAGCAACTTAGCGCTTCGATTGAATGCTCGAAGTTGCGCAAATCACATACGCCTATTTGTGTACATTATCACTTCATTAGAACTCGAAACGGCATTAAAGCCCATAAGTGCACCCACAAGTTTTGTCACAACGCTCCACTTCCAAGTAATACTTTATTTTAACTAACAAAACCGTTACAACTAAATAAACCATTGTAAAACTTTGCAAATTTTGACATTGCTGCAAAATCTACTCGTGAGTGCTACTACGAACAAGACACGTAGTTATTATTTTTGACCTGATCGGATTACCACGAACGTACCTCAATATTGTAAGCCAAGGGGTTAATGCATATTGGATTTATAAGAATCCACTGCAATAGTTTTTACAAAAAAAGAAAGGAGAAGGAATATAATTTTCCACGAGATCTTAAGGAAATTTTCAGTATAACCAAAATGACTGCTGTTTGAACGTAGATTCTGGTTTCGATTCATGCTTCCCGCCGACTGGTAGTTTTGGCTCTTTGCCAAATGAGAGGTGATTTTTTCTCTCTCTGAAAAACGTTACTTTTCATTAGTTTAGTTTTCGGCCTGTCTTAAACAGGAAGTATATTTTTTCTTGAGCATGGAAAAGTTATTATTTAGATCTCTTGGTCTTGGCTCCTTTATGGAGAAACAATATTATTACACGAATAACTCCAGAAGTTAATTATAATGTGTAAAACCGTTTTTAATATTTTGCAAATAATAATTTTATTTATGTGTTTAATCTCTAAAATAAAGTATATGCTCTCCCAATTCAAAAACTTTTTCTTTGACTAAAACTGAACACTCGAATTATAGATTTGTAGATTATAAAGTGTTTTTATGATTACATAATTTTGCATCTTTTCATGGTGCCGAAACCCGGGATAAGTGAAATCCCGTGAAATTGAAATTACCTTTAGATATTAATTTATTTGGATTAATAGAATGTGAAAACGAAACTGAAAAACAATAATAACTGGAAATGTGGATGCATCATATTGGATAGCTGCCTGGATATTGAACCAGGTAAGCAACATTTTATTATTATTTATAACATTGATTAAATCAAATTAGAATTTTGAACTATTTACAATATTGTTTTCTTTTTTAATTGATTATTTGCTCGCTATGAACATAGATAAATTAAAAGCTAAGCGTTCTACGGAAGGCTCTAGTGTAACGAAATTAATTAATAAATTAGAGAACTTATTAGCAGATGATATAGAAAATACAAAATCAGACGAAATTACTGAAATTAAAGAAATGTTATGTGAAAGAGAAATGTCATTAAAAAATTTAAACGAAAAAATTGAAAATTTAATAGAAGACATAAAAGAGTACGAAAAAGATATCGCAGCAAGCGATAAATACGGCGAGCAAATAATTTCTGCCAAGTGTGAAATTAAATTAAGATTAAAAAGGTGTAATAATATAGATGAGAATAATTCAAATTGTTCTGTCAGTGAAACCTAAACAAAAACTTGTTCTGCAATAAGATTGCCCAAAATGTCATTACCGAAATTCAGTGGGCAAATCGAAAAATGGAATGAATTTTTCGATTGTTTCGAGAATGCTATTCATTTAAATGAAAATCTTACAAAAATTGAAAAATTTACTTACCTGAAAACGCTTTTAACTGTCAAAGCGTACAATGTTATTGAAGGGTTTTCACTTACGGAGCAAAATTATGATAATTGCATAGAGATGTTAAGAAATCGTTTTGGGCAAAAAGATATTATTATTAATGCTCATATGAATAAATTATTGAATTTAGAATCTGTGAAAAGTTCATCAAATATAAGTGCGTTGCGAAAACTGTTCGACGTTTGTGAAGTAAATATTTGCAGTTTATCTAATTTAGGGGTGACAAAAGGCCAATATGGTCATTTACTGAATCCAATTTTATTAAAATTATTGCCAAACGATCTAGTAGTTGAATATTACAGGCTAAGTGATAAAAAGAAGGATGAGTCTGATGTGACAGACTTAATTAATTTTCTTAAAATAGAACTGGAATCTCGTGAAAAATCACTTAGTATGATTAATTATAAAAATGCTTCGGTAATTGTAAATAAAAATAAAGCCGAAATTAGTGACAGAAAATTTTCAAATAAAATGAATTCATTGAATGTAGGTGTTAAAAACATATGCATATTTTGCAAGAATTATGATCATCCTTCTCTTGAATGTACTAATTTAACTGATGTTGAGAAAAGGTTAAAATTAAAGAAGGATGGCAGGTGTTATAAATGCTTTCTAAAATCTCATCTGTCATCACAGTGCAGAGTGAAATCGCAGCCTTGCGAAAAATGTAAAGCAACAGATCATAACAAATTATTTTGTTTTTCAAAAAACTTGAAACCAGAAGTAGTAGAGAACGATATAGTATCGAATTCGCATTTGAAAAATAGTAATCAGACAGCGTTATTGCAAACATGTTGCGTAATCCCAGACAGCACATCGCCTCCCCAAGATATCTTCAAGATGTCTTCTGGATGAAAAAACATCCCAGAAACATCCTTAAGATGTACTGTGGATAAGTTAAGCCTAACTGTGCTGTTAGGGATAGCACAATCTAATTCTAGATCAAAAACTGCCAGACTCTTATTGGATTCCGGAAGTGAAAAAAGTTTTATTACTAATGAATTGGCTCACGAATTAAAATTAACCCGTGTAAGAAAAGAAAAGCTAACTGTTTTTGCCTTTGGCATAAATAAAGGTAAAGAAGAGGAATTCGAAGTTTTTAATATTGAACTGCGTAGCGAAATAAATCCTCGTCGGCTCATTCATGGTGAAGTATTAGCTACAGACTTAATAACCGCGACTCCCTTGAAAAGCCCAAGGGGCGAACCAGAAATTTAAAGTTATATTAAAAATAAAAACTGGAAATTGGCAGACAATTCATTAAGTGATTCCAAAATTAATATATTGCTAGGAGAGGATTATTTTTGGAAAATACAGAGAGGTGTCATTGAAAAAATTAGTGATGATTTATATGTTGCTAATACTATTTTCGGATATACTGTAGTAGGGAAATTAAATAATAATAGTACAGAAGTAATTAATTCGCATTTTGTATCTGTCAATAAATTTGACAGTTTTGATTTGCAGCGTTTTTGGGATTTAGAATCACTTGGAATATGTAACAGTAAGAATGATTCTCTGTCACAGAGAGATACAGAAATTATTAATTCTTTCAATGAAAATTTAAATTTTGTTAAGGGAAGATATGAAATTCAATTTTTGTGGAAGGAAAATAAAAATGAATTAAAATCTAATATAGAAATAGCCAAAAATAGACTTTGGGGTTTGAGAACAAAACTGACTAAAGTATGGCTTAAAAACGAATATGAAAAAATTCTTGAAGAACAAAAGAAAACGGGAATAATAGAGGAGTGTGAATTAAACAAAAATGAAACTGATGTATATTATATGCCCCACAGACCGGTGATAAGAACAGATAAGTCCACCACAAAGGTCAGAATAGTGTTTGATGCTTCTTCCAAAGAAAAAGAAGCAAAATCTTTAAATGAATGTTTATATTCTGGCCCCAATTTAAATCCTAATATTTTGGATATTATTTTGAAACTCCACCTTCATAAAATTGCTTTTGTTTGTGACATCGAAAAAGCTTTTCTGCAAATACAGGTTGCAGAAAATGATAGAAACTTTTTACGGTTTCTATGGTTTGATGATATAAATAGTAAAAATCCTCTATTAAAGGTTTTCCGCATGACCCGTGTAACTTTTGGTGTTACAACATCACCCTTTTTGCTCTCAGCTACCATTAAACATCATATAAAGGGATATAAAGACTTGTTTAAGAAAGTTGTTAATATGCTTGATACTTCCTTATATGTTGATGATCTCTTTTATGGCGCCAATTCTGTAAATGAAGCATTTATTTTATCGTCTGGTGCTGTGAAGATACTTAAAGATGCCAATATGACATTAAGAAAGTTCAAAAGTAATTCTGACGAATTAAGCGAATTGTGGGAAAAACATGGAATAAACGTTGATGAAGAAATAAATGAGGGAAATATCTCTAAGGTATTGGGAATAATGTGGTCAACTAATAATGACACGTTAAAAATAGACTTTCAATCTCTGTTAGAAGGGTTTGATAATGAAATTATCACTAAGAGAATTGTTTTACAAACTGTAGCAAAAGTGTATGACCCTGTAGGGTTTATTTCCCCTTTTATAATAAGAGTTAAATTTATAATGCAAGAATTATGGGAGCAGGGTGTTGATTGGGATTCTGCTTTACCCGATGCTTTAACACAAAAATTTAAGAAATGGCATAGCGAAATACAGGATTTAGAAAAATTTGAAGTGCCTAGAAAATATTTCACGAATTTTGAAAATTTAACTCCTGAAATTATTCAAATTTGTTTTTTCTGCGATGCCAGTTTGAAGGGATATGGTACAGTAGCTTATTTTCGTGATCCTTGTCCCCGTGAAACTTCATTTATTATGTCAAAGACAAGAGTAGCTCCGCTCAAAAAACTTACTTTGCCTCGACTTGAATTGATGGGAGCCTTAACAGCTGCTCGATTAGCTCATTATCTTGGGCGGCTATTTTCAATTCCCGTCAAAAACATACTATGCTTCTGTGATTCCGAAATTACCCTTTATTGGATCAAAGGAAGTGCTAGTAACTGGAAGCCCTTTGTAGAGAACAGAGTGCGTGAAATTCAACGATTAGTAGCCCCGTCTCAGTGGAGATTTTGTCCAGGGGTTAAGAATCCCGCTGATGTATTATCTCGTGGTTGCACAGTAGCTGAATTGTTGAAGAATGAAGAATGGTTGAAGGGATCAATTTGGTTGAAAGAAGAACACTTACCGACACCACTACCTGAAAATGAAGCGAAAATACCTGAAGAAGAGATTTTGAGAGAACAACGGAAAACTATTGTTTGCTCTTTAACTCATGGCAATAATGAATTTGAATTATTATATAAGTTTTCATCTTGGTCTAAATTAAGACGTGTTACAGCTTGGTGTCTTAGATTTAAAAAAAAATACTAAATGTGCGGAATACTGGCTTTTTAACTATACAAGAACTTGATGAGGCAACTAAAATTATTGTGAAGTTGGTTCAAAGACATGAATTTGGAGAGGAAATAAAGACTTTAAAATCTGGAAGAAAGCTGAATGCTAGTAACAAACTCCTTTCTTTAAATCCTTTTCTAGACAAAAATGAAATTCTTCGTGTTGGTGGAAGATTAAGACACGCAAACCTACCTGAGAGTCAAAAACACCAAATGATACTTCCCAAAACGCATCACGTTACAGATTTGATTATAAAGTACTTTCATGAAAAACATCTTCACAGTGGAACTCAGTTAACAATTTCAGTCCTTCGACAACAATATTGGATAATTAATGCAAGAGACGCTGTGAAAAGGAATCTGCGGAACTGTATGAAGTGTTTTAGAACCACATCGAACTTAGCCTCTCAATTGATGGGTGATCTTCCAGCTGCTCGTGTAGTGCCATCGCGAGTGTTTTCGAAAGTCGGGGTTGATCTTGCAGGCCCCTTTCTCATCAAACCTCGTAAGGGCCGAGGTCTTAAATCTTATAAAAGTTATATTTGTTTATATATCTGTTTTTCCACAAAGGCAATTCATTTGGAAATACTCAGTGATCTCACCTCTGAAACATTCCTTGCATCTTTGAAGAGGTTTGTTGCTCGACGAGGAAAACCTGAAGAATTGTTTTCAGACAGAGGAACGAACTTTGTAGGTGCCGACAATGAAATGAAAAAAATGATGTCCTTGATCTCTTCTGAGGAAAAAATCCACAGATATTTGTCCGAAGAAACAATCAAATGGAATTTCAATCCCCCATCGGCCCCCCATTTTGGAGGCCTTTGGGAGGCTGGAATAAAACATATGAAAGGTCATTTAAAAAGAATTATTGGCGAACAAATATTAACTTATGAACAGTTCCTTACTTTAATTACTCAAATTGAATCGTGCTTGAACTCAAGACCTCTTGTTGCGCTCTCGAATGATCCAAGCGACTTAAATGCTCTAACTCCAGGACATTTTATCATAGGCACTGCCTTGACTTCAATACCAGAACCTGACTATTCTTCAGTTAACCTAACCTCGCTAGAAAGATGGAAACTTCTGCAAAAAATTTTTCAAAGTTTCTGGAAGAGATGGTCCTCAGATTACCTATCAGACTTGCAAAGGCGATCAAAATGGCTAATATATAAACCAAATTTCAAGAAAGACGATTTGGTTTTAATAAAAGATGATAATCAGCCCCCTTTGAAGTGGAAACTGGGTCGCATAATCAAATTATTTCCTGGAGCAGATGGCAAAATTCGTGTAGTTCTACTGAAAACTGTTTATGGGGAATTGAAGCGCCCGATCGCCAAAATATCTCCTCTTCCATTTTAAAAACTATTCAACTGACAACTTAGAACTGTTGAACATTAGCTCATTTTTATTTATATTTATTTTTTATTTTATTTTATTTATTTATTTTTTTTTGTTCCTGTATTTTATCCACTTATGTTAATAATCTAGTTGCAATGTTTCATTATGTATATTAATCTCTTTTTTTCTTATCTATTTGCAGTTTGAAGACAGAAAATGAAAAACCTGTAACAACACTAATGTTGTTATTGTACTTTTTAGGATATTTTTATGAACCTTCGTTCATGGGGGCGGAGCATGTTTGAACGTAGATTCTGGTTTCGATTCATGCTTCCCCCCGACTGGTAGTTTTGGCTCTTTGCCAAATGAGAGGTGATTTTTTCTCTCTCTGAAAAATGTTACTTTTCATTAGTTTAGTTTTCGGCCTGTCTTAAACAGGAAGTATATTTTTTCTTGAACATGGAAAAGTTATTATTTACATCTCTTGGTCTTGGCTCCTTTATGGAAAAACAATATTATTACACGAATAACTCCAGAAGTTAATTATAATTTGTGAAACCGTTTTTAATATTTTGCAAATAGTAATTTTATTTATGTGTTTAATCTCTAAAATAAAGTATATGCTCTCAAAATTCAAAAACTTTTTCTTTGACTAAAACTGAACACTTGAATTATAGATTTGTAGATTATGAAGTGTTTTTATGATTACATAATTCTGCATCTTTTCAACTGCTTAATGTGTTTAGATAAATAAAGTCTTCATTTATTTTCTCGGAGATGTCAATATATGCAACGCTCACATATGAGATATGTTGAATGAATATAAACACATGTTGAAATTGTAGTATTTTTGAAATAAGGAATTTTGTATTGATTATTTAAAGAGAACTCCTAGTGTAAAAAATAATTACAAGATAAAAAGAACTTTTTATATACCATGTTTTAAATTTTCTGTTGAATCATATAAAGGCTACCAAAGGCAGCGGAAACCCGGAGCAATTGGATAAAATTATTGAAAAAATTCATTGCTATCGTGCTTTGCGCTACTATAAAAGTTTCAAATGGCTATCTAGCCGGGAAGTTAGTTAAAAATTGATTGCAAGCTTTGTACTGGTAACGGTGCCGAAGGCCACAGGGTCCCGAAGCATTTGGTTAAAAAAAAAAATTTAAATGCATTTTCGCCGTGTTCTGAACTATTCTGAAAGTTTCAAATGTCTAGCTAGTCGGGAAGTTAGTTAAATAAATTTTCTGTTCAATCATATAAACGCAGCCAAATACAATAGGGACCTGAAGCAGTTGACTAAAAGTATTTAAAAAAATGTATTGTCACCGTGTTCTGAGCTATCCTGAAAGTTTCAATTGTCTAGCTAGTCGGGAAGTTAGTGAAAAATCGATTGCAAGCTTTGTACTGGTAACGTTGCCGAAGGCAGCAGGAACCCGGAGCAGTTAGTTAGAAATATTTAAAAAATGCATTTTCACTGTGTTCTGAACTATTCTGAAAGTTTCAAATGTCTAGCTAGTCGGGAAGTTAGTTAAATTCATTTTCTGTCGAATCATATAAACGCTGCAGAAGGCAGTAGGGACCTGAAACAGTTGACTAAAAGTATTAAAAAAATGTATTGTCACCGTGTTTTGAGCTATCCTGAAAGTTTCAAATGTCTAGCTAGTCGGAAAGTTGGTGAAAAATCGATTGCAAGCTGTGTACTGATAACGCTGTCGAAGGCAGCAGGAGCCCGAAACAGTTGGCCAAAGGTATTAAAAGAATGCATTTTCACCGAATGCATTTCGGAATGCATTTCAACTATTCTGAATGTTTCAAATGTCTAGGTAGTCGAGAAGTTAGTTAAATAAATTTTCTTTAGAATCATATAAACGCTGCCGAAGGCAGCTGAACCTGAAACAGTTGACTAAAAGTATTTAAAAAATGTATTGTCACCGTGTTCTAAGCTGTCCTGAAAGTTTCAAGTATCTAGCTAGTCGGGAAGTTAGTTAAAAATCGATTGCAATATTTGTACATGACAAACAAACAAATAAATAAACATACAAACAAACAAACAAATAAACAAACATACAAACAAACAAACAAATAAACAAACATACAAACAAGCAAACAAACAAGAATCGAAGTTAATAAAAACATGGTAATAACTAACAGAATGGTAGGTGAATAGTCTCTAACTATTTTGCGTGACTACACATTGAGCGCACGTTACAAAAAAACCGTTTATTGGTTACTGAATGCTGATGATACATGCTGGTCCATCTGATATTATAAGATGAATGAAACTTACTGAGTTATATGCATTTGATGAAGACCCGGTCATTAGACAAGAACTTACGATTGTGTGGTTTCCCACTCCAAACCAGTGATGCCAGATGGTCGAACATTATTTCCCCAAACAGGTCTTCAAATTTCCCCAAATCAGGGGTTTTTTTTCGATAAAATCCCCAACTTGATTTCTACGAAAAAGGGAAAATAAATTTTTTTTTCAAACAAAAATATCAAGCAGATTTTTCTATGATATAAGCTCAGATTTTTCCCCAAGTCAAGGCAATTTGTGAAAAAAATCCCCAAATAACAATAAAGCTACTGAAAGTCTCTAGTCGTAGGGATAAATCATTGCCAACATTGACAGAAAGTTGAACTCTCCAGATTTGTCCCCAAAAATTTTAGAATTCCTTAAAAAAGTCCCCACAAATATTTGGCCCCAAAATTGTCCCCAGAAGCCTCAAAAATACCCAAAACGGGGACAAAATCCCCAATTTGGCATCACTGGTCCAAACCTCTCTTGTCTGAATTCAAACGAGTCATTTTGCAGGCTGTATGTACAATTTGCATTAAAATATTGCACTAAGATATCGCCAAATATTTGGCTTATCTTTGTTTTGCTATTTTGTGTCTGTCATTTTGAACTTTTGTTTAAGTAAATCTGTTGAATGCAGAGCTCTTCTGATATTTTACTTGGCTCATTTTATTGCATGGTTAATTTATATATAGTATATCTTCTGTTTCATATTTAGCAATTTAAGACGGTGACCTTTAGAAAGAAAATTCATTTTGTGGTAAAAATTATCCTATTATTATAAATTACAATTTCTTTATTATTATTTAGATTTCATATTACATTTTTTGAATTTTAAACACTTGATATTTTTAAAATAATTAATTATTTATTATTTTCTGTAATATTGATGAGAGGATAAATCCTCCCTACTAACTTTCTTTCTTAAAATCTGTGTTTTAGAACAAAGTGTGTTATATAAAGAGGAAACTTGAATTTAACTAAACGTTTATTGGTTCTAAGTTTAAAACAGCAAAGCTACTGGCACAATAAAATTAATATACAACATTATTTAGAATTTTAAATTAGAATAGGCTAGATACTTTTTATTCTACTGATTCTCCATCTGACATCAATTTCAGAATTGGTTTCGCTTACACTATCGAACACTGAAGAATGAATACTGAAGAATCTTGAACACTGAAGAATCAATTTGTATACTTTCGAACACTTATCATTGTGATGACATGCGTGCAGACCAAAGCTGATTATATACAAGCGTTAATATTCCCATTAGATTTAGCTCGCAAGGTTATTTGCATAGAGGTCAGAAATACGTCTACAGCGATCCTATCAGTGGGTGTGAGAAATACATTCAGTAACAGAGCGCATGCCCGAAAGTAAGTAACTTTGGGGCTCTTCAAAAGTAAATATGTTTTGTTATCGTCTGCTAGCTTCTTATAGAAGAGTATAACTTTATTTCGAGTGCAAATAACATTGAAAAGTGCTTTTTTTTTTTTTTTTTTTTTTTTTTTAATAAGTGGTTGAATGGTATATAAGTTTTTCTTTTCTTGAAAGCTTATAACTTTTTTTTTTTTTTTTTTTTTTTTTTTTATCATTAGTGATTCTTTACTTAGCAAACAATACATTTTTTACGAGTTGTACTATTTTGTCATGTCTTACTTTTCGATTAAGCCTATTTATTTATTAGTCTTATACGAAATCTATTACAGTATTTTAAAAAGAAACAAAACTTTATAAATCGCTAATGATAAAAAAATTGAGTTATAATATTTCAGGACAAGAAATTCATACCCTTCAATCATGTGATTAAAGTAAATGAATAAAAATGTTTTTTTCAATGTTTTTTTAAATTTTGAATGAAAATGTATTTTTCAATTCTATTGAAATTCAAAATAAAGTTACTATTCTATAAGAAGCTAGGAGATGATGGGATGGGTATTGCAGTGTTTCGATTAATCCGTATTACATAATTTCACGATAACAATTCACAATTTTCTTATATATTTCCCACATACAAAACGCAAAAACATCCATGCCTGAATCGAGATTAACAGACGGCAGCAAAAGTATCCGAGCACTAGTACAAATTCCTATATTTAAAAAAGTACATTTAATACTGTTTTGTTAAATAAATCCTTGTCAAATCCTGTTCTTAGTCAGTCTAAGAACATGATTCGACAAGGATTTATTTAACAAAATGGCATTAAGTGTACTTTTTTAATACAGAAAATTTTTCTAGTGCTCAGATACTGTCGACTGTAACACAGCACACATAGCCTACTATAGTTTCCAGAACCAGTTAGTTTGGAGCATGCGCTATGTTATTGAATGTATTATTCATACTCCCTCATACAGTATCGCTGCAGTCGCATTTTTGACCTTCATGCAAATAACCTTGCGAGCTAAATCTAATGGGAATGTCGCCGTTTGTATAACAGCAGCTTTGGTCTAGACCCTTCTTAAAAGGTATTTCTTGGACAGTCATCAAATGCCCATAGCGTAGCACTAGGGCAGTGTAAAACCCATTCACTCACTTACTTGAACAGTAATCAAAATTCTTTCCAGTTCATTCATCTCCCGAAACTTCGCCAACTATGTAATCCTCAGACAAATTTCTTAGAGTACATTTACAACCAGACTATTTCACCACTAAGCGAGATACCTATTCAAACTTTTTTTCGCTATTCAAGAACTAATCTTCACTGTTTCTCCATCAAGCGACATATAGCACTAGCAATAATTCCTACTTAAAAGATGCGCACCTAATACTATTTTTATTTGTCGAGTCATGATCTTAGACCTATACTGTTTATAAAAAAGTAAGTTGATGATAGAAATTAGTGATCAAACTAAAAAGAATATATATATATATATATGAAAAGTGTGGATGTATACTTCAATAATTTTGTTGTCGATATTACATGAACACTCATCAAAATCCACTCCAATTCTTCCATTTCCCGAAACCTCGCCAACCATGTAAATCTCATGCAAATTTCTTAGAGTACCTTTACAGACAGACTATTTCACTACTACGCGAGTTATCTATTCAAACTTTTTTTCACTATTCAAGAACTAATGCTAACTGTTTACACTGACCAACATGTCTATTCTACACTTTTGTCCACACTTCAAGAACTCAATCTAACTCCCTTGCTTCAACCATGATATCGACTACGCACAATAATTCTTCACAAAACTCCAATATTTATATGAATTTTGTAAGGCATCTTACATTAGTGAAACTCTATGAAGAGAGACCAAAGAAATTACGCTACGGTGCATGCTCATCGTAGAAGGTTTTTCTACCAAACTGGGTTTTGGTAAAAAACTCGAACACTTCTCAGCTGAATATCAACAACAAAAAGTTTACATATATCGTAGTTTTTTGGTAATAATCTTTTATTACAGCTATAGTTTTAAACACAGTGCTTTAAATCGATTAAAAACACTTTTAAATGTGGATGGTAGTAAAAAAAGAAGTTTTAGAACCAATGAGAAGTTGACTCGCTATTGACGCTTCTCTCCTTGTAGGCTCTCAACCTTACACCAACACCTCCTATAATAATGCCCCAACGAGATAAATAAAGTGGAGTGCTGGTTCAATGGGTAAAAGATTAGCATTCTGTGTTTAAACTAGAAGACTTCTTCACGCACAATAAAATAAATGAACGCACAACCGGTTTCGAAAGAATGTGACCTTTCTTCTTCAGGTATAAAATACATGCTACTGCCTTGGAGGCAAAAGCAAGACTTTGTCTCTATTGACTTTTAGGCAAAAGTAGTCTTGCTTTTGCCTCCAAGGCAGTAGCACGCATTTTGCATCTGAAAAAGAAAGTTCGCGTCATTTCCAAACCAGTAGTCCTGCCATTAATTTTATGATGTGTGAAGAAGTTTTCAATTTTAAATATTGATTATACACCAGTTCTTTAATTTAGTATTTAGCTTTCTGTGGTTCAATATACATTACTAGATTAAGGCATGGCCACACGGAGCACGGGCCCAGGGCACGCCAATTTTTGGGGTACCAAATCTGAAAATGAAGTTTTAAAATTTGTCACTACTTTTATATATTTATCTAGCTAATATAAGCGCATGTTTACAATATCTAGATTTCATTTGCATGGATGCCTTTTTCGTCCCAAACTTTTGTCATAGAAATCTCTTGCTAAATATGGGAACTTATTCTTTGCCGTAAGATAAAAAATAAGAACAAACTTTCCCTTTTTCAAGATATTAAGATTGAAAAAAACCTTTTTTTTTTTTTTTTTTTTTTCCAGAGCAGAAATTTAATTTTGGAAATGTGCCATCCTTGCCATATTTCAGAAAACTTACAAAATGTAGTACTTAAAAACTATTTATTCTGGTTTCAAAAATATCATGGATATGAATGCAAACTAATCCCATCACTGCATATTTAAACTATTATAGGTAAATCTGACATTTTGCTCAAATAAAGTTTTCCTTCAATTTTATTTTTTCAAGGATTTATTTTTTACTTTCTCTTACCCATAAGGTAGAGAAAGTGTTGTTTTAGGGTCAAATTTTCGAAAGTGAGTTTTTGTTATGTTTACATGTTCTGAGACACCCTGAATACGAAAATCATGTTTTGAGAGAATGGTCTGTGTGTGTGTCTATGTGTCTGTCTGTATGTTTGTGTGTGTGTCTGTTATCAGCATATCTCAAGAACAAATAGTAGCAGAAATTCCAAACTCGGTATTCTAAATGTGTATCATATAGAGATGCTACACTAAGCTTTTCGTTGAGATAAAGCAAATGGTTCGTGTACAGGGACACTCAGAATTATTCAAATCCATTACGTCTATGGGGGAAATTGCAGGTAAGTAGAGTTTAACATCTGTAGACTGCACTAAACTAAATGAAGCGAATAAATGTATTTTGTAATAGAGATAGTCAACAGGGGAAAAAAATTGCGTGTGTAGGAACCTTGCCACCCCCCGGGCGGGGGGGGGAGAAGTCCCCCCTCTAGGAGAGTAAATTTTCATGATGGGTATCTTTCAAAAGAGCTCGCCAATACCTTTAAAACGAATGGTTGAACCATCGATCTGCGATAATTTAAAATAGAGTACCCGATTCGGTCTGAAAATGTGCGCCAGGCAGACCTTCCAATGGATTAAAGAAAATCTTTAAGCGTTGTTCCTCGATATTAGGGTGCAGCAAGTCCATCAAGTGCAATCTGAAAAATGGTCTATCTCTCTTCAGCCTTTGATTATTAACCCAGTTTCTGAGGAAGACAGAGGTTCTATTATGATTATCATAACTATAAAGTTTATTAAAATACTGAGCGAGGTCCATGCTTCTCCTCAAACTCAAGGGCTGTAAGTCAGATTCATAAAGTACCAGATCCATTGGGCAGGGACTTTTCATACCCGTAATAACTCTGGCAGCACTCAACTGAACTCTATCTAGTTTTATCAAGTAGGTGGTAGAAGAACAGACGTAAATTGGAAAGTCATATGTTAATGCTGGTCTGATCAGAGTGGTGTAAGTTGATCTAAGTGTAGCGGCATCAGCACTTCAGGCTCCGCCTGCTATGTATTTGAATATATTCAATCTCTTTCTTCTATTCTCTACCAGACGCTCAATGTGTTTGTTACTTAATATCTTTGGGTCACGTACGTAACCCAGATACTTTGGATGTTTATCATATTGGAGTCTCTGTCTATTCATCTCAATATT
Organism: Salticus scenicus; assembly: GCA_963930645.1. Lineage (NCBI taxonomy): Eukaryota > Metazoa > Arthropoda > Arachnida > Araneae > Salticidae > Salticus > Salticus scenicus. The sequence goes on from OZ005661.1 coordinate 136,245,835, forward strand.
TGGTTGGTAATTCTATAACTGCCGATTTGTAGTAGAAAAAGCTGCAGTTTGGCTTTGAAACGTTAAAGTAGAGTTTATGGCTTTCAGCAAAGATACGTCATTCATTACAGTTTCGATTAGTTTTATGTCACTGCTGAAATTCCAGAGGTTTACACATATGTGTACATTCTATAATATAAAAATAGACACTTCATGAAAGAACTATTCGAATGTAATGGTAATCGGCAGATGTGGTGTACGTGTATTGAAATAAAACGAAAAAGAATTTCAAGTTTTTACAAAATATATAACTACAACAAAAAATTAATCTATAACGAGTTATCACTCCTCCGGCACTGATGAAAGTTATACTTGCAAATGTCCACTTGCGAGATCCCATGTCGTACGCGTTCCAATTGGTAAATTACATAGCTATGATTCAGGGTAACAACTCCTATAATAATACCTCCGAACTGAGCTTTCCGTCACGGAAGATCGCCGATAACATACAATCAACCCCTCCTATAATATCTATAGGTTGGTGTAAGGCTCCTATATATACGAGCTGGCGCATCAGGCATTTTGTTGCCTTAGGGTTGCCACATGTACCCAGTGCGTTTCTCTGATAAACAAACGGCAAACATTTTTTTTATCGTCTTACGTTACTTTAGACTAACTTGTTTTATTATATTTCATAATTTTAGGTAAGTAAACTATGATATGGAAGTTTGTTTAGCGATAAATTGCTATAATCATTCAAGAAGTGAATATAAAATGCTCACAGACCTTCTATTACTGTGTATATGAGTTTTGGCAACATTTTGTAAAAGAAACAGAAACCGCCCTAACAAAACATCTTACCCCAGTACATCAATTGGATATCCTCTGAATAAAAGGACATCCTGAGAATGTACTGTGAAAAAAAAATGTGTTTTTAGGAATATTATTGTTGCTTATTGCTTTTATCTTGACCGGATTAGCTTCAGATCAAGATCTCTTAAAATCATTAGGGAAGCGATAAAGACGACAAGCGGGAATGCTGTCCTCTTCGGAGGCAAAAAAATGGCGGTGATGCGCCGGCCTATTATTTTATTTAGGGGCTCTAGGTTGGTGTGGTTTGAATGTAATCGGCCGATCTTCCGTGACGTAAAGCTACAGCGCCTAGAATACATAGTGTGGAAAGCGACCAGCAAATCAGTACTTTAAAATTTAAGCCTCTCACCAGAAGTGAGTGCGATCAAGTTTATTGCCTGAAAAACTTCCTATTGGTTAATTATGTGTTTAGATTGCTTGAAAAACTCCCTATTGGTGAATTATGTGATTGAGAAGACGAAACTGGGAAAAGCCAATCAGCTCTTTAATCAATTTAAGCAAAAAAATCGATCGCTTCGCCAACTAGGAAGCTTAATTTTTTTAGCAGTATTTTAAGCATTCGATCATAAGCGCTTGCCACGCAGTATATTCTAAGCCATGTAGTAAAGCTGAGTTCGGAGGTATTATTACAGGAGATTTTGTTCAGGGACAGTGACAAATGCCTACTCATGAGAATTAAAGCGTACTCTAGCGTGCAGTATGTGGCCGGTCTTTATTCTGTTGGGATGTAAGTCCAGGGTATAGTACACATACGACCGTATTCACCAGTAACTTCAACTCCCGGTTGAACATGAAAACTTCAAAAAGCTTATGAAGTCAGAGTTCAACTTTTTAGCAAAATTTGAAGCGTTGCGTCTGCCATCTAGCGGAATTCTTATTTTCAGATTTTTTAGCGGAAAATAACAGATAAAAAATTATATGAAATCTTTGACCGTAGATGGAAGAAGCAGCGTGCCAAGCATTCTTGAAAAGCTTCACTCTGCCTTTTGATGCTTTGCAAGTTTTTCCGTTGAACCAGGAGTTGGAGTTAATGGTGAATAAGGTCATTAAGGCAACACAACGAATATTAAAATCTCATTAACGTATCTATAACGTATCTTTATGCTATAAGGATGTCACAAAGAACATAGAGATGTCACATATCGTTGGCCTTATTTGCCGGTTTTCTAAGTAGTCCGAGGCCTGTTAAAATTAATGTTTTAGTTTGCTTTGTTCTAGTTTTAAATATAATGCCTCCAAAAACTAATAGCTGGGCTGGCAAAGCTAGGCTCACTTAGTGAGATCTTCCGCTGAGTGTGAATGTAAAACACTCTGCAAATGCTTTTAGTTTATGTTCCAGTTAATTTTCGTTGTAGTTCGTCCGGTCTAGGAGTAGATTTAGTCTTATTACCAGCAATTATTAAAGAAATTTTTCAAAAATTAAGAATATTCAGAGTGGGTGGTAGTATTAGGTTCCACTAGTGGACTTTTCTAGTAAAAATTAGACAACTTTGAATTTTGTCTCGGACCCTAACAGCACAAATGTTCCAGAAACGTAACAATTATATAACATTGAAACATTATAAACATTTCAGAAACGTTTAAAAACGTTCAGATTGCTTTCCGATTACTTTCAAAAACGTAGAAATGTCCGCGATTGTAACAAAAAATCAGATACGTAACAGAAACGGTTTAATCACTTAACAGATAGAAAATCAAAAAGGGCGAATGTTTCAGAAAGGTATCAGAGAGCATACTTAAATGTGTTATGTTTATGAAAGATTGTAAGCTTTTTGCAACATAACTGGAACATTCTGTGCTGTATGGGGAGGGGAACGAAAGTGATGTATTTTTATTCAAGTACAGTAGACTCTCGTATAACGCGGGGGATACGTTCCGCATTATAGAAAATCGCGTTATAGGAGACATATATTGAGCAGACGATTTCATTCCGCAATGAGACCAAAAGCGTCGGGTGTTGGCATAGTAACGGAGTAATCTTTCCTTGAACAGGTTGAAAGTAGAAAAGATGTCGTCACGTGCTTCCTTTATTTCACGCGTTATACGTTTCGTCGCGTTGTACGAGATTCTACTATATTTGTCCAAGATATAAAAAGTAGAAGGATAATATTGCATATAACTTTTAGAATTCTTAAATATATTTAATCTAACGTCTTAGAACTGGAAAAAGGAATAGCCAAAGGTTTGTTTGACAAGGTATTTTGGATTACTTTCCTTTGCCGTATTTATGTCTGGTTTGCAAAATTTTACAGTTTTGAAAATTTTACAGTTTTGATTCTGGTTTGCAAAATTTTTAGTCTGATTTGCAAAGTTTTCCAGAATGTTTGTTGCGTTCAAAAAGGACCGGACTCCTTAGAATAAATTTTTTTTCAGATTTTTAGCTTCGGCTGTCGGATTTCTTTTAAATTCTTCAGCGAGTTTATTTTATTTCATTTTGAGATATATTAACTGTTTATTTGGAGTGTTGCGCACTGCAAATAAAAGCGTCCTAAAGTAAGACAAAAAAGTCTTAAAATGGATTTCAGACAAGTAAATGTCTTAAAATGCAGATCAGGCATCATAGCTATATTAATTTAAGACACTTTTTGTGTCTTAATAAACTGGTCGTGCAAAGGAACTATTGAAAAGTATCTTAAAAAAGGAATATGTCTTACAATAAGGCATTTAAAAATGTCTTAAAACAAATCATTTCACATTTCATCGTAGACTATTAGTAGTGGCGCCATCCGTCAATGGAAATCAAAATCATCTTCGCCGTCTCGTTTTTTTCATACCAAGATACAGTTTTAATAAAATGATAATTTCTTTTAAGAATTTTTTAACTTAGCAGCGAAAAAAATTTTTTTTTTCTTAAATTGAAATTATAACGAAATATCAAACGTTTAAATCTCTTTTTTGAAACACAAAATAAATAAAGTTTTTCAGTAAATGTTTTTATTTATGAGAGCGAAAATGGCTCGCCACTATTATTAAAATTGTTACTTTTTATTTAAAGCTCGCACATTTAATAAAATGAAAAACATTAAGAAGAATTTGCAACGAAGAATATCTTATAGCTAAGAAAGCGAATTTCTAACTAATGTTACACATTTTGTAAATGAAGCTTCCTTTTTCTTTTCTTTTTTTTTTTTTTTTTAATCTCTTTTGATATAAAACTCTTTTCTTTAACTTTTTCACCTGTTACCTGGACGTAAAACAAAACTTTTCTGGTTTTTATAATCATATATTTTTTTCTCTTAAATAACATTTTATAGAAAGAAATCGTTTTCAAAACATCACAATCAGATGTCCTTATATATTTCTTTAAATTTTACAAAATATATACCTCTACAGTTAAAATTTAATAGAATTAATATATATCGAGCGTTATATTTAATCTCGATAGTTTTAAGTGAAAAAATACCAATTATGTTGAAAGACTACAATCCATTTCGCGAATATTACAGTGTATATTACTGCAAATTTCTGAGCAACATCGTGGCGCGAGCGGCAAGAACGCTCGTCTACGGTATCGAAGATAGTGAGTTCAACTCCAGGGTCTGGTATTTTTTACTATTATTATTATTATTATTTTTTTTTTATTTATGCTCTAGAATATTATAAAATATAATTTAAACAGAAAGGCAGAATCACACGCCACCATTATTTATTTATTAAAATGCCTTAAAAATGGCAGACCTTTTAAGCCTAACATGGCGGTGTTTATAAACATAAAAAAAAAAAAAATGGCGGTGTTTTAAGACATTTGGGAAGTCTTAATTTCAGATGCAGAAAGTTGTCTGAAAAAGTAAGACACTCTTTTTTCCGCTTAAAAAATGATCATCCGTTTAAGACACATTTTTAACTGAATTTAAGACGTTTTCGTTTACAGTGTGAAGCGTGATATTTTTTAGTTTTCGTCTCATTAATGACAATTTATTATACTTTATTTTAAATTCTGCATTCTAGAAGTTGAAGGATTGCGCTTCACCAATAGCTTTTAATTTATGTTGTTCAACTGCATAAACCTCTGCTACCCGTTTTTTCTCTGTCTCGCCAATTAACAATATCTGTTTTTGTATAATATTAATGCCGAATAAAAATATAGAAATGCACCATATAAAATTTAATGCACAATTACTAGACATTGGTTTATTGATTATTTTTATTCATTTGTTAGAAAGATCTTTCTTTATAAACAAGATTACAATTACAGCAATAACAATTACAACAATTACAGCTAATGTTAGTAGCAACTATTAATACAACCTTATTGTGTCAGTTTTTACGTGGTACATTTTTCCATACAGAAATTTGATTCTGCGCTCAATGTTGGTAAACGGAAGTGACCCAGGTCGCGCTCATCGACTTAGCCGATTGGAATTTTCTGTAGTTTTCTCCGAAACTTGCGTGAATACGGGCTATGACCTCTTAAAAAGACCTTACTGAGGGCATCCCACCTTAGGTCTAAGTCCCTAGTGCAGACGACCTTAAACGAACACTATACCTCCATACAGAAATTTTAATTTTATTTTCTTCATTTCTTCATTAAAATCAGCTTTAGCTTATCGTAACCCGCTAACGAGCGTTATAAGTATTATTTCTGTATAAAAATGTTTCAAAATGTTTCAATTAAAGTAAAAAATAAATCCCTTTGACGTAGGGAAAATTTTAGATATTGTTTTTATAATCAATTAAAATATACATGTTGAAAATACCATAGATATAGTAATTTACTATATAGATCTATCATCCCCATGTTAACGAGCAAAGATTTTTGATGCCGAAAACGTTTTTTTTTGCATTAGCCACTAGAGAGTATAAAGCTCGAAAATAGTAATAGAATAGAATGTTAAGGAATTTTGAAAATGCCGAAATATTGCGCGGCTTTTAAGTGTTCTAATAAATACATGAAAAGAAATGGGATAAGTTTTCATAAATAAGTTATATTCAAGTAATTTATGAAAAATATAATTTTTATAATCAGTTGCTTTGTTATTATTATTTTATATTAGTAATTAATACAGAATTCTCCAAATTTTTTTAAATGTATTTACCAACCACGGAAGATTTAATATACAACTAGTATGTTGTGGCTGCTACAAAACTTTCTTCTATCCTATACAATTTTACGCAATAATTTATTAAATTCAGATTTATTAAAAATATTTTTCATTATGAATGCAGACGATTTTTATCTCAAAGAAGTATAATAATAAATGCCGAAAGAAAGAAAGTCAGTTTTGTGCAGACTTGAATATACTAGAGTATAGTAAAAAAAAAAAAAAAAAAAAAAAAAAAAGGGAAGAAAAGTGGGTATCTGGAATTTTTTATTCTCTTTTAGTACATAAATTTTATTTGCTATTATCTGTGTGTATTCCCGTGTACATTCACTCGGGGAAAAACATCCATAAGAGAGTAAAATGGCCGCTTTTCCCAAATGAAAAACAATCACTTTTTCCCCCTCAATGATCAATCTATGTCTTATTATTATATCTATGGAAAATACTATAGCTTTTGAACCTCACGATTATAACAATTATTTTCTCTTCGATGATGTAATTTAAAAGAGAATTTTGGTGCTTCAGTGAGTACCCACCTCAGCCCTATTCTTGCAGATATACTTTTAATCGAATTAGAAGAGTCTGTCTTTAGTTATTCTTCCGTTAAACGTACATGCGTTATGTGGATGTTATTTTCATTTATTGTCTTTGTTAAAAGTAGAGCAACAGAAAAAGAAAATTAATACGAAATCATATACAGTGTGTTTTATACTCTTGTTTGTTATAAATAAAAATACAGTTTTTTTTTTTTTTTTTTTTTTAATCTTACCCATAAGGTAGAGAAAGTATTGTTTTTAGGTCAAATTTTTGAAAGTGAGTTTTTGTTATATTTACACGTTTTGAGGTCCCCTGAATCCAAAAATCATGCTTTTAGCGGTTGGTCTGTGTGTGTATCTGTGTGTGTTTGTATGTGTGTCTGTCTGCTATCTGCATATCTCAAAAACAAATTATAGCAGAAAGTTCAAACTTGACATTCTAAATGTGTGTGATATAGGGATGCTACACTAAGCTTTTCGTTGAGGTCAAGCAAATGGTTCGTGTACAGGGACGACCAATAGAATTTAATTACATTGCGTCTATGGGGGAAATTGCAGGTAAGTAGAGTTTAATATCTATAGCCTGCACTAAACCAAATGAAACGGATATATATTTTTTATATTCGTAAAAAAATGTTTCATGTAGAATATGGTATAGAAATCATTCATTGTTCGTTTACAGGGCTACACAAAAGAACTAGGTTATAATGCGACAATACTCGAAAATCCATGGAAGTGTATTTCAGTTTGTGCCTGTGTTATTACTATAGGATTATATTTATATGCACTATGTGATGTGTACATAACTTTCAGAAGATATAGAAGGCTGCCAATATTTAAACCATAGCATTCTTCTTTATTTGTTAGTGGAAGTGCTTTACTATGATGTACTACATCATATAATATTTTATCATGTCCAGGAAAGCTGCTCAGGAATTGAAATTAAATCCTCAAAACCACATGATAGATAAATAAGGTATTTTTTTTTAAGCTAAATATTCATTAATTGGTTTCTTGTATATTTACACGTTTGAGGCTTCCTGAATACCGAAGTCAAGTTTTATAATTTGATCTTTGCCTGTGTCTGTTAGAGAAAATTAAAAAAAAAAAAAATAACGTCAGACAATCCAAATTATGTATTTTGAAGTGAATACGTTTGTTACTAGAAAAGTTTGTTCAAGATTGATAAGTTTCAAGGAATGATGCGTGTGAAAGTTGTCTGAATAATTGTAAATCAATTTTTGAACTTAATAATAGATATGAATTCTCTATAAATGTAGGTACAATAATGAAACGGATGTTAACGGGGGCTCAGACTTATTTGTCAAATAAAGCTGTTCAGAATCCTAAGTTGAGTTGTTTTAACATAGGTTTACATAACAGTACTCGTTATCTTAACCCTTAATATCCAATATGTACTTATAGTATTAAATTTCAGGGTAAGAGAAAGTTGTGTGAGTGACACACTAGATTATTATTATTATTTATTTTATTTTTATTTTTATTTTTATTTTTATTTTTTTTACATTAACAAAAATGTTCCGACATATGCATTTCCACGTTTCTTTTTCTCCTATTTTTCTTTCTTTCTTTCTTTTTTTTTCTTAACTGAAATTCTTTGTGTTCTTTTTTCACTATTTCCTTTCCAAAATGCTCCATACTTGAAACACATTAATGAAGAAATGAAACAGAAAGAAGTATTTTCTTATCGTAACTTTCTCATTTAGGATTTCTCCAGTCATTTTTTCGCCTCTTAAAGCGCAAAAATTCTAATTTTTTCTACAATTGATAAGACTTAAACCACTTTGAATAGCTTAAAAAAATTTAAGGAAAAAAGATGGAAAACAAAGTGATGAAAAAGAATTCTGATTGTGAATATAAAAAAAAGAGACGTTTTTTGATTATTCATTGCATTTTAAGTTGTTAATGAAGCCTTTTAAAGAATAATGATTTTTTCTTTTGAAATTTTTGGTGGAGGTATATAAAGTATAAATAAGCATTAATTTTCACATGTTCCTTTATCGAAATTTTTTTTTCTTTTCTTTGATTTTTAGCATCTAATTTTTACTTTCCGAACACTATAGTGAGGAAATTATTGTAATCATGTCAAAAATCCGAATTGGAGATTTTGATGTTTCTATACGTTTCGAGGTCCCCTGAGTCCGTTTTCACTATTTTTGAGATGATGTATGTATGTGTGTGTGTGTGTGTGTATGTATGTGTGTATGTCTGTGAGTGAACACGCTAGCGTCTAAACGCTTTGTTCGAATAAGCTGAAAGTTGGTACGTATATTGTAAGTCACCATAGTACGAACCCTATAGATTTTGGTGAATCTAGCACTTATAGTTTTTTTACAGGGACACAAAGAAAAATTTTTTATCATTATGGCCTATGGGAGCAAAATCTTAAAAGTGCGATAGCATCTAAACGCCTTATTCAAATGAGCAAAAACTTTATACACATATTATAGGTCACAGATACTCAATCTGTATAGATTTTGGTGAATCTAGCACTTATAGTTTTTTTACAGGGACACAAAGAAAAATTCTTTATCATTATGGCCTATGGGGCCAAATTCTTAAAAGTGTGATAGCGTCTAAACGCCTTATTAATCTGAGCAAAAGATTTGTACACATGTTATAGGTCACATTTGCACCAACTGTATAGATTTTGGTGAATCTAGCACTTACAGATTTTTTACAGGGACATAAAGAAAAATTCTTTATCATTATGGTCTATGAGACCAAATTTTTAAAAGTGCGATAGCATCTCAACGCCTTATTCAATTCAGCTGAAAATGTGTATGAATATTATAAATCACTGTTGCACTAACTATAAGCATTTTGGTGAATCTAGCATTTATAGATTTTTACAGAGACACAGCGAAAAATTCTTTATCATTATAATCTAAGGGCTCAAAGTTCAGTAGCGTTAAATAAAACCTCGAAAAATACTCAAACACTCTATTATGGTTTTCTCTCTTTTGTTTGTTTAGCAACTCCTCTTTCTTTATTTTATCTACAAAACTGTTAGTTACTCAATGTTCGGAAAGTCGAGTGGAGTCACTCCAGATTTTTTCTTTTTATCTAGTGTTTTAAGAAATGATTGCAATATACTTTATGTCTCTTAGAGTGTCTTCCAAATCTCTTAAAATACCACACTCCTTCCTTATTTAAGATTTTGAAGTAAAAAACTGCATAATTATTGTCTGTCAAAAACAGAAAATTTGTATAAGCAATGTTATCGATAAAAGAAAGCTTGTGTCAATATGTGAATTTTTATAAAACATCATAAAATTAGTTTGCGTTAGCTATTACAAAGCTTTTTTCAATTTTCATTCTATTATAGCAATTAGTCCGAAAACTTGACCTAAGTTCAATAATGTCATAATTTTTAATAAAAGTTATCTCACATAAAATTTGGTAACTTATACACAATATGAAATAAAATACAACCTTTCGATATATAGAAAACAGCATTGCATGGATATAGTTCAATCAATTTGCATCCAAAGTGAGTCAATGTAGTTTGGCCTATCAAATTTGGTGCATTTAATATACAATATATCAGTTGAGATATGGTCTTTTCGTAAATCAGTAAAATTTCATTATAGAAGTGCCACGTATATTGCCGATATGCATTCCAAATAAATTCAGCGTAGTTTGCCGCAAAAGCCATCTTGTATTACACGTTTGGTGTATTCATATACAATGGAAGATGAGATATAGATGTTTTGAAAATAGAGAAAATTAGAGTGTAGCAGCGTCACATACCAACCAATATGAAAAATTAATCTGCATAGTTCTTTATTTAAACCTCTCACTCATTTCATAAGTTTAATACAGTTATAATCTATAGAAATTGAGATATATAGCCTTCTAGTTAAAAGAGAGAAAACTGACACGAAGCAGTGCCACCTATCAGCCGATATGCACAAATTTAATCAGTATAATATTTTGTGTTAACGGCACTCTTAACGGCAAATAACTTATTAACTGATACATATTTTTTAATTCTGTTTTCACATTCAGAAAATTCCTGTTAACGGCCCTGTTAACGGCAAATAACTTATTAACTGATACATATTTTTTAATTCTGTTTTCACATTCAGAAAATTCCTAACAGTTAAATTGACGGACCTTTTTTAAAAATGTATTTTTTTAATTTTTAATATTTTATTTTGAAATTGCAAAATGAAAAAAAAAAAAATCACATATTGAAAATTCGTATTTTGCAGCTTCAAAATAAAATATAAAAAATTAAAAAAAATATTTTTTTAAAAAAGGTCCGTCAATTTAACAGCTGGGAATTTTCAGAATGTGAAAACAGAATTTAAAAATATGTATTGGTTTATAAGTTATTTGTAAAGAAAAATTTCTCATAGAATAACATTAGCTTCGGCTTCCGGCGGCGGTGAGTGAAACGGGCCCTTAAGCATCTTACAATATCAAGTTTGGTTCGCTTATGCACTATACAAGCCAATTTTCTAAATTTGGAAGGTAATTGAAGCAAAACATTGCCACATATCAGACAATATGAAAATTTATTCAGAATAGCTTTTTATTTATATACACTGAAAAAAAAAAAAAAAGAGATGTACTGCCTTCATCTAAAACAAATAAGTAGTCATTTTCTGAATCCCCGAACTAGAAATAGGGATTTCTGAGTTAAACGTATAAGGTAAAGAAATAAATTGAATGGACGAATTGATGGAAAATTTTTAGTCTATACTTTTGTATATGGTCATAGGTGCCAAGTCTCCTGTTTTTCAAGGGAGGAAAACTTTATAGCTGTTTTCGGCAATATAAATCGTCGAAAATATATAAAACATATTCTATTTAAAAATACGGGTGTCAATTCTGATTTAAAAGTTTAAATGTTGGTAGCTCTATGGTGAATCGATATTATGAATACTATGAATCATCTGTATTGGTAGAGATTCTTGCTTGATTCGCTAGAATGGACAATATTCCTGTGACGTCACCGTAGGTAAAATCGCCGAACACGTGGCCGATATTTTGTAAACAAATTAGATTCAAGATGCTATTTTATTGTTACGCATAACATTTTCCTAAATATTTCTGCAGTGAAACTTAATAATAATGTTCAAACAAGAACAAAAGATAAATGTAAACAACTGAATCGAATGATAAAGTTAAGACTATTCCATATCGTAAAATTGCAGAACATTTTATGTATACACACACACACATACATATATATAATGAATAAAAGATTAATAAGAACATTTTATACACACACACATACATATATATAATGAATAAAAGATTAATAAGAACATTTTATACACACACACATATATATAGACATCAAAGCTTAAATAATTAGAATTTCAATCACTTTAATAAAGGAATTTACTAAATGGAACATCTATTTAAATATGTTAACATCGCCACAGTTCACACGGCAACTTTTAATATTACATATGTTGATTAATATTAAAGTATATTACTAAAACTGGATTAAAAACAAAACAAAGTTATCACTATATCACTCTTACTTCAATTTCATATAATCTGTAACTCTTATAAATAATACTGCAAGATAAAAATTTACAAGCCACAATGCTTTGTTATGGTAGAGTTGAGGATTGTTTCCCTAACCAGCTGATATTCTTGTAGCCTCGAACCCAAAGTGGGAATATGGTCCATTGGGTCATATGCTCAATATCATAGTTACTAAAATTTGCTTCTTGTGTTCACATTCCTTTGCAGAGATTTGTAAATAGGTTTTATAGAAAAACGCTGTCGAATTCTAATAGCAGTTTGTAGAACTCTCTGGCGAAAGGAATTAAATTCATAAGAATGAGTGAAATTTCTGTTTTGTTACAAGAGCTACAATTTATTTTCGAGATGTCAGTCACAGATTTTTTTTTTTTGTGCATCTATTTTTAGTAACCCATTAACCGCTGGTGTTGCGTTCACGCAACAGCACGAATAATTGCGTTTATCAATTAATTAAAAAAGATATTTTGTATTAAGTATTGTTTTTAAGTCAGAAAATAATAGATGTTTATTTTATTACTAAAAAATTTGATCTAAAAAATAATTTTATGTTTATAAATGAATTTCAAACTTGAAGCACTCTTCAAAACAAAACTTTTGAAATTTTTCATATTTGAATGAGTTTACATAACTTGGTTAAAAAAAAAAAAAAAAAAAAAAAAAAAATGTTCATGATAAAATAATTACTTTTGCAGTCATCTGTAGTTTTTGCTGTTTTATGCTCCATCAAGGAAATTTCCGTAAACATTTATTTCTATTCGTTTTAAACTCTTATCCCGCTGAAGTTATAGAAATACAACACTCTATTTTTAGTAAGGTAAGACCAATTGTTAATGGGTTAAGCATTTCACACATCAAGTTTGGGGCACTTATACCCTGTATTGAGGATAAAATACACAATTTCCAAGTAAGGAGGAAATTGCAGCATAGCAGTGCCGCCTATTGAGAGATAATCACGAAAAACTTCACAGACACCGATTTATGTCAAAGTACAATTAAATTAAAAGTTTCGTGAAATCCTGCACGGTGGTTCTTAGTCTAGAGCTGCCAAAAAGTTTGAGTCACATAGACACACAGTCAGAAAGACAAAAAATATGACTAAATGACTGGTTAAAATGAGTTCTGGACTTCTTCAAACATATAAAACCATCAAAATCCGAAAGTCAAAAGGGCCGCGGTAGCTCAGTCGGTAGAGCGCCGGCCTCGTAATTGGAAGATTGCAGGTTCGGTACTCGAGCCGGCCAAAGACCGTCGTGTACACTAATGGTGGTTGATGCACGTAAAATCTGTCGTGGCCGCAATGTCCTCCATGTTCCTACCAAAAGTTATGCCTCTGGGGGGTCACCGAAGCGGGAGAGCCATCCCTTCCGTAGAAAATCAAAATTGTGATGGCATGTCTCCGGACCACCTCTAGGGGTGTGTCCCAGATCGTCGCCAATTGCCCATCTGCGCAGCACTAGTGCGACATAAAACCCAACCATTCAACCATTCATCCAAAAGTCAAAAACCTTTACGAATCCAACACTTACTTCTTACAAATATTCCAAGAAAGTGTTAATTATTTTTTCTAATACGTTACAGCTAATACATATTGTTCAGCTTATGCAAAACTTTTAGAAAGGTTTCTACCGATGATATATTGTTTCATGTTCAAACTAGGTACATTTTATAAGTAATTTTAGCGCAGCACTAGTGCTACATTAAACCCAACCCCCCAACGAACCAACCAAGCATTAGTAACTAACTTAATTATGTCTTGATATCTCACTAAAAACGTACATAATAATCTGGTGTGTCACTCACACGACTTTCTCTTACCCTGAAATTTAATACTATAAATACAGGTTGCAGATTAAGAGGTAAGATAACGAGTACTGTTATGTAATCCTGTGTTAAACAATTCAAATTAGGCTTCGGAAGAGATTTATATGATAATTAGTTCTGTGTGAGGGGGACTACCTCACCCCTCAATCCCCCGTTTCATTAATGCACTTACATTTATATAGAATTTAATTCGGTTATTAAAAATAATTCTGTTTTTAAAAAATAATTTATTAAAATTATTATTTAAAAAAAATTATCTTTTATGATAATGCAGACGGTTTCCATATTAGAGAAGTAGTATAACACTAAATATATATATAAAAAAAAAGTTGAATTTATTCTCAATATTACATTAAAAAAAAAAAAAAAAAATTGGTTAAAAATGAAAAAAATCGATAACTTTACTTTAAATTATCGCAGATCGAGGGTTCAACCATTCGTTTTAAAGGTATTGGCGAGCTCTTTTGGAAGATACCCATCATGAAAATTTACTCCCTGGGGCAGGCGAAGCTCCTACATACACACTTTTTTTTCCCAGTTGACTATCTCTATTACAATATATATATATATATTCGTTTCATTTGGTTTCGCGCAGTCTATAGATGTTAAACTCTACTTACCTGCAATTTCCCCCATACACGTAATGTATTTGAATATTTTTGAGTGTCCCTGTACACTAACCATTTGTTTTATCCCAACGAAAAGCTTACTGTAGCATCCCTAAATGATACACATTTAGAATACCGAGTTTGGAATCCTGCTACTATTTGTTCTTGAGATATGCTGATAACAGACACACAGACAGACAAACACACAGACAGACACACAGATCATTCTTTAAAAACATGATTTTCGTATTCAGGGTATCTCAGAACATGTAAATATAACAAAAACTCGCGTTCGAAAATTTGACGCTGAAAGAATATTTTATCGAAAGAGAAAGTAAAAAAGGCCAAAAACGCAAAGCATGATGAAGTTCTGGCTTTTTAACATATTATTAAGACCCGTTAGTGTAGTGTCAATTCAAATTTGCTGATTCTATAAACCTGTGTTTGCTAAATAATATGTAAAAACTGCAATTTTTTTTTCCAATTTTTGACTAGAAAAAAAAGTGAGTATAAAAATGCAGTCTTAAAAAGTGCTGCATTTATTAGTTTACTTAATTTATTTAGAGCTTTGAGACTTATAGTGACAATGACTTTTGTCTCGAATGATCCATATTACACATTCACAATAACAACTCCTACATTTTTACACTTATTAAAACACCACAAACATCCATGCCTCAACCGAGATTTGAACCCGAGACCTGGTGTTTCAGAAGGCAGCCTCCTACCGACCGAACCACCAGAGCAGCATTAGTTTACTACTTCCTTCTATATTCAATAGAAAACAAGCATTGGTTTTGTAAAAAAATTCGACCTCTGGTTTTTCGTTAACAACTTGTCTTTTATATTTAACAATATTATCATTTTAAAAGTAAACTAAATTTTCAAAAATTAAACTCAACAGCATCTCTGTGTATTTATTAGTTTGCGTGATATTGTACTTCAGAAATTGCTCATCCCCTCCCCCCTCCCCCTTCCATCACCATAAAAATTTAAAAAATTAAGTTTTGCTCTCGTTTCGGTTCAAATAACGCCTTAAGCGCCCAGTCTATGAGAATATTCTTGTGTAATAAAGTTATAGTGGTTTTAATTGACTTCCATTTAAGAAAGAAAACGAAGATTACAGATCTACTAGTTTTCTTGCAATCATAAAAGAATAGAAAAGTGTCGGATAGGTGGATGTTTGAAGAAATAAATCTAAACATTTTTTATAATAATTTATAGACTTTCTAGAAAAAAAAAATTAAAGATAGTATAAAGAGTATCAATGTATATCTACATTGGCGGTGATAAAGGCTTTTCGAATCCCTCAATGTTGCAAGACCCTGCAACTTTAGAAGATCTCGGAAGAGGAACAAAGAGATGATTTTTCTCAAACAAAAACTATTTTACTGAAAAACTTGTCAATCATAATATTGTATATTGCTTTTTAGTTTAGTATACTGTTCTGTCAGCAAAGGTAAATAAATATGTCATGTAAATCAGCTGCGGAATTTTTTTAAGTTTCGCCATATTAATTTTGAATTTAAAATATAACAATTTTCTTAATTTAATTTTACTAATTTGTTTCTTAAATTAGTAAAATTATATTAAGATTAATCTTCAATTAGTACATTTAAAGGTTAATATGCATTTCGATAAATTGTAAAAGGATGATCCCCTTTTTTTTCTATCATAACTAGTATATAACACCGTCAAAAATGACGGAATGTAAAATCAATTAAGGTACTGAATCAACGAATGCTTTGCCTGCTTCACTGGACACTATATTTAAAGGGGACTAATATGCAAGTTGTACCTGACGAGATTAATGTGCAAGTTGCACCAAACGAACAAACTATTTCTTTTAACGAAAATACCTACTAACCCAGGACGATAGGTCTAATATAACGTATCATATTATAGATCGTAATATAACCCAGTACTTATTTCGCTTCCTTCTTCGACTCATTTTAAGAAGTATTTTTTATATGCATGCCCCCCCCTCAATATATATATATATATAACAATAACTGGTAAATTTTTTTGGCAACAATCATAAATTTAAATGTTCAATTTTGAAATTATTTTCCTATTTTAATTAATTCTAAAATATCTAATCAAAACTTCGTTACAAATAAGGTACCAAATGAAATGTACCATATTTCTAACAAAGTAACCTTAGGCACCTTATTTGCAACCTTATTTATTTTAACAAATTTGATAAATATGACGTCACAATCAACTGTTTGTTTATATTAGATAAGTACATTATCATGATTGCAAGAAAATAATGTAATAACTATTAGCCCATAATTTTTATGATTGAATTTTATGTTACATTTTAATTTTATCCTCCATGGGTATTTTAGATTTGCAATGGTAGTTATAAACTTTCGTTGAAATCTTTTTACATATTGAGATTAAGGGAAAAGTGCAAGCACAAAAAATGTTCAGTTTTGAAAGATCTTTCTAATGATGTAACATTTATGCAGATTAATAAAAAAAATAAATAAATAAAATTAAAAATACATAGCATTTCTAAGGGGGAAAAAAAGGCTACCAAAAGTCTCTGTTTTGAAGCGGTCTAAACCGGAATCGTTCCTGACAGAATATGGTCATTATTATTATTAATTATTTATTTGATTAAAATCTTTGGTTTTAATTTAATTTAAAGATCAGTTTTGATTCAAAATCTTTTCTTTAGGATTACATATGGACGATACTGCATTATTCAAAACGTTACATGGTATAATGATAATAATAAATTTTTTTTAATGAATCAAGAATTAATGTTATCTATAAATAAGTTGCATAATAAAGAAGGCATGTATGTCTTTCAAGTAATCGTGTAATTTTTTCACTGAAAATTTATCTTCAACTACATATTTTAATGTGAAAATTAGGAAAAGTAACTTTCATGTGGCAGTTATTAGAATGGTACCTCAACGAATTCATTTTACTTCACGTTTACAAGCAGTTATTTGAGTTCCTTACACCTCTCCTAAAAAGAATGAAAAAAATTACCAAAAGCCGACCTTTACTCAGTACCCGTCATTTTTAACACGCTTTTATTAGCTTCACCTGTATGTATGTTTGTATGTATGTTTGTAACCGTTCTGGGAGCAAACAAGAAATCTATATTGTAAAAAAAGACTTTCCCTACGTGAACGCTGTGGCTGTGAGGTAAAGCTCCGGGATATGAACCTGAAGGTCTAACGTTCGAGCCCAGTCAGGGGAGATTTTTTTAAAATGATTTTTGTTTAATTCAAAATTATTTATTTCCCATTCCTTTATTATGTTATTTTTAACATGCTTTTATTAACTTGATATGATGTATCTATTAATGTATGTAACGAAATCTTGGATAATTCTAAGATTTTCGACCACTGCTGTTTGTTCGATTATCCTGAAATTTTGCACACGACTTCACAGTCGATGACAATACTACATACAAGTGTTTCCAGGCTCCTATCCCATCAGGGGCAAACAAAAAAATCTATATATATATTAAACTCTATTGTATGTGGCACAGGATTTGGCCGTATTTGTATAACGTTGAGTGGCAACAATTAATCATTTTTTTTTTAATTATTAAAGATGTAAATATTATGGTGTGTCACTCACACGATTTTTCCTTAGCCTGCATTTTAATACTATAAATATAGATATTTTGTGCTTTTTAGTTCACATTTCAATAAAAGCGTGTTCTTCAATTTTTTAAAAATATAATATTATTCTGTATAAATTAAAAAAAGTAAAGAACACACTTCATTGGGTTCACTTTCAAAAATAAAGGGTATTATAGAACACGTGCAGAAATTTTGAATCAAGTTTCATGAAATAATTCCCAACAAGGCCATTGCTTTCCGACGAATCTTTCGTAAAGTTTATCCGTTTAAGATAGTTAGATGTTTGATTCCGCCCTAATTTTCAATTCCTGATCATTCAAAACTGCCCTTATAATATGTGCAAAGAACGAAGATTTTTTGCAGATTTAAATTTTAAAATAAATCTATGCCACATTTTGGAACAATATGAACATACAATTTATATATATATAAATATTATTTATTGAAGAATTTTTTATAAATATTGCAATAACAAATTGAAATGATACTGAATCACAAAAAAATATTAAATTGCATTTATTAACTTATATTTATTAAAATTGCATTTTCTATATAATTTTTTATAGATTAAATGTAATAAAAATCTACATGCATAAATGCAAATAAATTTATTGTTTGATATTGTAAAATATCTAAAGGTTTTGCTACTTGTAAGTCATCTCATAAGAAAATAATTATAAGATAAAAAAAAACATTTTATAAACCATGTTTTTAAATTTTCTGTTTAATCATAGCTATAGAACTAACTACATTAACACTTTATCAATGCGTATTGTTACGAAATTGTAAATAATTGTATTTATTTTTGTATAAATTCTTTCAAAGAGGATTAGTAAGTTGATAAAATGTCACTTTTCTGCATTTCCAGATCTTTTTCGCGTTAAAATAGCTTAATTTTCCCTTTAAAACGCATTAAAAAGCTCCAATAGGCAGGTAATGGATTTGGCGCCAAATTTGGCGAATTTTTGCCCTTGGCGACTTTTGGCGAGAAAATCCTTATTATCGATATTACAAAAATGGACGTTCTAATGTGATTGGTTAAAGAGTTACCGGAAATTTGAATAAAAAAAAAAAGTTGGTTTTAAAAATAAAATATTAATCTTTTCAGAACAACATATATTTGCATCATGAACTACATTAGCACTTTACCAATGTGTAGAAAATCTTTAAAATGATAATGATGTCAATTTTTGCCAGATGCATAATTTAACTTTTTACAATTTTTTAACGCTCACGTTTAATTAAATGTATTTATTTTTATGTCGAAAGAAAATGAACTCGTAAATTTTTTTTCGCAACAATTAAATTATAGCTAATATTTTAATGACTATTTTTATTGCTAGGAGCTTATTATTTTCATATTTTAATTAATTAAAAGAAAACTATTCGAAAATTCGAAAATCTGACTTCGAAGTATTGTGTTGTCATCGTGTTGTGAGCTATCCAAAAAGTTTCAAATGTCTAGCTAGTAGGTAAGTTAGTTAAAAATAGACTGCAAGATTTATACCGAACAAACAAACAAGAATAGAAGTTAGTAAAAACATGGTGAAAAGAAAAAAATTTCTCTGTAGGTTTCAAAATTATTTTAATTTTATCTTGGTTTTAGAAATACTTAAAAGAGCTACTTCAAAATATCGAAATTTTAGACAGTTCAAATGAAAATTGATAAAGCGTCTTTCAAACAAAATTCAATAAAAGAAGTTCAAACGAAAGCATAGTTGGTAGTTTTTCTTTCTTTATAATGTCAGATATAAAACCACAAAGAAGAAAAATCTTCAGAAAGAATGCCTGTTTTCATTCATGTTTATTTTTTTATTTAAAGTGTTTTATGAGATTAATTTCTTTTCTCAGTTCCTTATATTTTTTGTTTTACATTATTTTTTGTTTTACATTATTATATTGTTTTACATTACTTTTACATTACAGTAATTTATTTTAATTACTACTAACAGAAATCAATACTTGAAACAAGTATTAAATTTTTACTATCGTAAATGCAAAAGTAAAGTTTTATTTTTAATTTTTCATCTTTAATAAAGGAAGTATGCAAAAGAAAACTGATTTATTTTAATTCATAATAAAATAAATGATTTTTTTTTCATTAACTGGTAGTAAAAAAATAAAAAATAAATAAAGAATAAATATAACTTTTTTAAAATACTTTTATCGTTATAATAATAAGAAAGCACCACAGTACTGGCGTTTCAAAGTAATAATTTCAAAACTTTGAATAAACATCATAAAATACAATAAACTCGCAACAATTGTTTCGGGTCGAAAGTTCGATTTTCGTTTAATTTTGCTATTTTTTAGATTTTTAGATTTTGTTAAAACTTTTAATCTTATTTATTTATTTAATTTTTCTTTTATTTCATAATTCTGTTCACACCACTAATTACACTTGCATTCGTCTTTATATATTTTTGCTTTTCATCTAAACAGCTTCCGGTGCGTTAAATGTGCTGGGGAACACAGGAGCAAGGAATGCAGAAAGGATTTTGGTGATCCTTGCAGATGTGCGCACTGTGGTGGCGCCCACCCGGCTAACTATCGGCTGTGTCCAAAGTTTCCCACCCAAAATAACAGGAAAAGCGCTAAACCCAAGCGTAAGCCCCAGGAACAGGTCACAGGGGCTCCCAAAATCCAAACTTTTACAAGCAAGAAGGTTCAACCTTCCCAATCTTTTGCGGGAATTGCTATTGGTCGTAGCGAGCCCGAAACTCCTCCCCCTTCCAAAACTCCTTATATAAATTCCTCGGTCCCAGAAGACGCCAGTTCGGCTACCGCGTTCCTAAACTACGTCATGGTCTTGGAAAAGAATCATGACAAAAAAAATATAGTAAAAGCCTGGAAAATGGCACTTCCACAAATTCGTGCGGCGTCCACGAACTTAGATCGATCTTTCATCTTATACGAGAGTTTAATATCTCTCGAGTAATTTTGTTAGGGAATTTCCACCCTTTATTTAGGCTTAACTTTAACATTCGACCCTAGTAGAACGTTGAATTCTTTCTCTGTTGGTATATGGAACGCCAATGGCCTCCATTGTAAAGCGGCTGAGTTCCGCGATTGGGTTTATAGTAATAATTTAGATATTATCTTTGTCTGTGAGACCAAATTCTCCCAGGGTTCTACTGTTAAGGTGGCCAATTATATGTTATTCAATGTTGACAGGCCATATAATGGCACCTCTTCCGGCGGCACTGCTATTTATTTAAAGTACGGCTTCAATGCTACTCTCATTAAAGTCCAAAATCTAAATTCCATTGAAGTCACGCCAATTGTTTTGGAATTCCCCACTATTCAAAAATTACTTGTTGCAGCAGTTTATATCCCTCCTCAAAGTGAAAGGAATAACCTGCTCATGCGAGATTTATCCCGGCTCACTAATATTTATTCAAATTTTATTATTGCGGGTGATTTTAATGCCAAACACTTGTCTTGGAACTGCCCCTCTAATGATGCTAGAGGGAATATCATCAGGAGATGGGTGGATCAAAATCATGCACAAATTCTTGCTCCCCCTGAACCCACCTTCACTAGAAGTAATAATATTTTAGATTTTGCTATCACCCGCAATTTTCCATATAGTTACAGCATTCAAACGCTGAATGATCTTACCTCTGATCACCTTCCTGTGGAAATCTGTTTTCGGACGAATAACTACAATTTAGATTTACCGGCGGCCTTCACCACCAGGTGGAGACACTTTACGGAGATTTTAGCCGATTCTGAGCTTCCTTCACCTCTTCCATCTAACAAACTCGAAGCCGAGAGATCAATCAGCATGCTTGAAAATTACATTCAAGATGCCTTTCAGCAAAGCTCGGCTCCGAGAAAGAGGACTAGTCTATTCTTCCGATTACCAGATGAAATCAGGCATTTGATCAGAGAAAGAAATCATGCTCGCAGGAATTGGCAGGTTCATAGGCTCCCCCATTTCAAACGCTTGTACAATGTACTTGCAAGGAGGGCTAAAGCTGCAATTCATGAGTACTCAAAAACGCATTTCAACAACTTTGTCGAGAGTTTATCGACGACTGACAACACCATTTGGAAGGCTACTTCACGTATTCGTAGGCCAAAAACAAACATTCCGGCTCTAAATAGCCCAATTGGAATGGCAGTGACAAACTCTGAAAAGGCTGAAGCTCTCGCTCACAGTCTTAGAAGTCAGTTCACACCTCACAATGATGTTTTTAATCCTAGAATCACTTCAATTGTTAATAACAGTGTTCAAAATTTATTAAGCAAAAATTCCATTAATACTCTTAACTTGGCCACTCCCTCTGAGGTAGTGGAATATATTTCTAAACTGAAAAAAAATAAATCCCCTGGCGAGGACCGAATAACAACTAACATGCTTATTAACCTTCCTACCAACTTTATTTTTTATATCACTTTAATTATTAATCGCATGCTAATACTCAATATTTTTCCAGATTGTTGGAAAAAGAGTTTAATCGTTTCTCTGCCGAAAGGTGGCGACACTGATCCGCACCTTCCTCAAAGCTATAGACCTATTTCTCTTCTCTCTTGCATGTCTAAAATCTATGAATATATTCTCGTTAATCGTCTGAATGATTTTACAAACTCTCATGATGTGATTATGCCTGAACAATTCGGGTTTCGTCCACGTCATTCAACACAACAACAGTTGTGGAGAGTTTGTGAAATTCTTCACGACGGCTTCCAATCTGGAGGTGTAACGGGGGTTATATTTCTAGATGTTCAAAAAGCTTTCGATAAGGTCTGGCATGCTGGCCTTATTCATAAACTAATATCTATTGGTCTTCCCGACCAACTAACAAAAATTATTTATGACTATCTTAGCAATAGATCTTTTTCCGTTAAAGTCGGAAACTCTATCTCTAACCCTTCACCCATTTTAAGTTCTGTTCCTCAAGGTTCTCTGCTGGGGCCCTTCCTCTTCAACATCTACGCCAGTGATCTTCCGCGTGATGTTGACGTCACTTTAGCGACTTTCGCTGACGACACTGCCATTTGCTGTAAACGAAACACTCCAAACGCTGCGTTTGAAGTACTTCAAAATTATCTAAATAAATATTCGATCTGGTTACGGAAATGGAGAATCAAAGTAAACAGCTCCAAAAGTGCCGCCATATTTTTCACCAATAAAAACTATGACACCTCCCCTAACTTTCTCTTAAATAATGAACCCATACCCTGGGAGACATGTTATAAATACTTAGGAGTTTATATTGATTCCAAATTAACGTGGTCTCGTCACATCTCAGAAACTCTGGGTAAAGCCAAACGAGCCACGCATTCCCTTCATTCTCTCTTAGCTTTTAATAGCCGCCTGTCCATCAAAAATAAATTATTACTATATAAATCCATGATCCGTCCTATCTTAACCTACGGGTGTATGATATACGGATCTGCTTCGAAAACCAACTTGGATAAAATTCAAAAGTTTCAAAACAAGCTATTGCGCAGGTTTTTGAAAGCTACTCGCTACGTCCGCAATGATACTATTCATCGGGATCTCCGAATTAAGCCTATTTATGCTCAATTTCGGAAACTTGCATTGAAGTTTCACAGATCCATTCCTAATGTTGGAAATCCTCTGTTGGACTCTATTCACAGATACGACGCTAGAGTCGGTCGTGGTAAAAAACGGCCTCTGGCTATTTTAGTCAGAGGGGATGATTTTCTCCCCGTCTCTAAAAAGCGTAGGAGTATAACTTCCGGAGTCACCTAACTTAGTATTTCCATCCAAAATTCTATCTCCCCTAGACTGAACGAAATGTTCATCTAGCTTTGGCTAACCCTAGTATCAGGCTTATCTACTGAACTTTGTCAGTCGCGAGCTTTGAACCTTCTTTCTAGTGAAAATGTTACTTATTTTTTAATTATTTTTTATCAAAATTTCCTAATTGCTGTATATTTTTTATTATTTGGCTTATTTTTTAATTTTTTATTAATTTTATTGTCTTTTAGTGTAGGGATCTGAGGTCTCCTCTCATTGGCCGATTTCCTGGCCTCTGATTGGCTTTCAGTTTCAGGACAAAATCCTCTGCGATTTTGCTCGTTTTACTTTCAGTGAGGATTGTGAGTGCTATGTGTGTCTCTGAGAGGTCCGCAGATCCAGCTCAGAACTTAGTTTCTGGCTGGACACTGAGACTTTCATAGGATTCATGCATGCATTTCACTTTAATCCTCCTGAATTTTAATTATGATAGGAAAAAAAAAAAATTGTATGGCCCCCCTTTTTTTTTTATTAATTGCGGGACTCCGAGCGATTTCCTGTGCCCCTTGGGGCGCCCTGCTCAGCTCTTAATTCCTTTTCGCCGTCCAGACCGTCACGTCAACGCACGTAACAGTTTCACTGTTACACTTAGGTTTTTTCAAGGAGTTATTTATTTATTATTTATTTTATTATTTATTTATTATTTATTTTATTTTACTTTTTTTTTTTTTTTTTTCCCTTTAACTCCTGGTGCTTCACTCTGATTGGTCTCTGCTCACGCGGAGATTTAGTCAGAGATCAAAATTCTAAATTCACCCATTTGGCTTTTAATTATTTTATGGAAAATTATTTTTATGTTTTTCGCATTTTTCGTTGGAGGTAAGCATTGGTTGCGACCAAATGCAGGTACTCCGAAGCACATCGTTGACTTGACTTTTATGCGTTGCCGCTTTGACTACAGCACTCGTGTCTACTTTGTTCGCCTGACGAAGGGTCGTGTGTTCTTTCGACCCGAAACAATTGTTACCAAGTTTATTGAATTTTATGGTGTTTATTCAAAGTTTTGTAATTATTACTTTCATCCTTGTTGAAGTTGTTTTCATTTCAATTAAATTCATTGTTCTTTTCGTCCTTTTTGTTCTTTCGTTAACGTGACACGCTTAACGTGAATTATATTTAATATGAACGGTTTCCACAGTCCGCGTCAAAATGAAAATTAATGTAGTATGAAGATTAGTTACTGATACTATGAACTACTGATAATATGAACAATTTTTTTGTTCCCATTGAGATTCACGTTAATGATTTTCGTCTGTATCACGTTTTTCAAAATTGTGGGTTTTAGGACTTATTATTATTACAGTTATTTTTGTAGCGCTGTTTAATGCTTCTGATTTAAGCTGTTAATATTTAATGTGTGTTTGAATAAAAATAATATATCTGCTAAATGAAAAAAAATTTAACGCTTCATTAAAAAAAAAAAAAGAAAAAAATCCTTTAAACTGTCATTCAATTCCTTTATTTGTATATATTTTTTAAACCGCATGCAATTTTAATTACTATGACTGTATTTAAATATACAAATAATTAAAATAGTACAGCGATGTGTTGCTATGCCAGTTAAAAATTTTTGAGATTATGCTATTGGGTAGTTTTTTTTTTTTTTTTTTTTAAGGTAGATTCCTTATAGGAAATCTACCTATTCAATAGGTAACCATTGCAATAGGTCCTATTGCAATGGTTCTCATGACACGACTTCAACATGAAAATTTCTTCATATCTTCACCGATCATGACCCCTAGAACCCAAAACCACCTGCGTTCAAAAGTTTAGATATATATATATATACTAGCTGACCCGACAAACGTTGTTTTGTCATATAAATTATTTCTAGAGAATATTTTGCTAGAAAAAAATAACTAACTTATTGTAAGTGTGTTAGGATGTGGTATATAAGTGGAAGATGTATGGAGCGCTGTGAACGGTGAAAGAATATAAAAATAACAAAACACCAATCATTTATTTTTTTAATTTATTAAAATTGATTTTTTAAAATTATATACATATCGCTACTTATAACAATATTACTAAAAAACAATATCATTCCCTTAATGTAACAGAGTGTACAATATTTTTTGTTATCACATCTTTCGCCAATACAAACAAACTGGATGGTTTGCCCACTCGAGAGCCACGTATAATTGTCCGTGTGAAAAACATGATGTGCTCAAATCTAAGCCACAGACAGACATCGTTTGGCCCTGAGACTTATTGATAGTCATTGCAAATGCCAATCTAATTGGAAATTGAGGGCGTTTAAATTGAATTGGCACATCTGTGGGTATAATAGGAATTCGCAGTAGTAATATATTTTCACCTCGGAATTTGTCATTTAAAATGATGGCTTCGATAACATTTTTCATTAATTTTTTTATGACTAATCGCGTGCCGTTGCACAACCGTCGTGGGTTCAAATTACGAAGCAAAATAACCGGAGATCCAACCTTCAGTTGTAAAATATGCGGTGGCATGCCTGGTATATCCAATGAGTTTAAAAACTTTGTTGGATAATTTACAGCTTCGGTGGCATCGCAAACTGTATCATTAGATTTGTATGACACCAAGTCTCCTGGTAACAAATGTTGTATCTTGAGATTCAATTCGTTGACGTCCACATTTTTTGCTGCTAAAATTGCTCTTTCTGCCAGCCACTCATGATTTGTGTATCGACTGTGTACATCGGGAAATATCTGGTCAATAAGAGCATCTTGAGAATCAATGATTGTGCAGAAATCGGTCGGTAATTTTATGCATCCAGTTTCATCTGTAGTAACTTTTCCATCGCCGATATCTAACAATTGTTTTGAGAATGTTTCAGCGGATGGATCTTGAAGCTTTTGAACGCACAAATTTACTTTCAGTTGTACTTTTTCAACATTAAGCCACAATGACGATGATTTTAAGCACGCGTTGATCTCATCAGCGTATGTTGAACACGGAATAACGGGAAATGCTTGTCTGAAATCACCTGAAAAGAGTAACAGAGTGCCGCCAAATAGTTTGTCGTTGTTTTTTATATCTTTCAATGTCCTGTTCGACGCCTCAATCGAATGTTTTTGTTCCATAGTGCATTCATCCCAGATAAGAATTTTACACTATTTCAGCACTGTGGCCATGGACGATTGTTTTTTTATGTTGCACACTGCGTCTGGGTTATTTTGAATATTTAGTGGCAGTTTAAATAATGAATGAGCTGTTCTGCATCCATCCAATAAAGTTGCCGCAATGCCAGATGATGCAACAGCCAATGCGATGCCATTATTTGAACGTATTTCGGCGAGAATTAGCGAAATAAGGAATGTTTTGCCAGTTCCACCTGGTGCACCCCCCCCCAAAAAAAAAAAAAAAGAATCCACCTTGTCCTGCCAAAACTGCGAGCATGATGCGGTCGTAAATGGTTCTTCGTTCTTCATTCATTAGTGGGACATTGCGAGCAACAATCGCTGCCATTTCTACAGTATTGTATTGTAGTTCACGATTCAATTCAGTGCTTATTAAATCAGATGCATTTCGATTTGTTGAATGCATACCGAAATGACTGAGTGATAAGTTGGCAATGATAATGCAAAGATCTTCAATAGCAATCAATGCTTCATTGTACATAGCGTCACTGAATACTATCGTTTTATCGTTGCACCGTGAACGATGTTGATGCAATATATCATTAGTCATTGAATCTTTGTGATTATCCCATAATGTCTCTGCTCGGGCCGAGAAACATGTAGTCAACACTATAGCGAATAGTAGACGAATTTGTTTTGCTGTACAGTTCAGTCCTACTTCAGCAAGCATACACTCCCACTGGTTGTCGTCTTCCAGCAAGCCGAGTGCAAGGCATGCATCTTTATACGTTGGATACTGTTGTCCATTCACTTTACGTAAATCTTGAAATGACAAAGGGCCGATGACATTAACCAATAACAGTCGAAGATAAAAGCACTCAGTCTGCCTTGGATTGACCGTAAATACTCGTTCCAAGGTGTTTGATTTGAATAAACCGGGACATGCATCAATCGGCGTGCCTTGCTTGCGGGGCATCCATTTTTTTGTTGGAGCCCATGTGAAATAGCGTGGTACTTCTGAATAGAGTAATGTCCATGCAAAAGCACCAAAAGCATCCGCACGATTACACAATTCAAAAAATTCGGTGAGTGTAGTTTTTGGTGGATTTATAGCACGATCAATCACTGTCTCGCTCGTGAAATATACGCGCTGGCCATTTTCAAGATGGATGGCTAAATGAAGAACTGCTGGATCCTGTTCATGAATTGGGAAACCAAAGATACGCCAAACAGCTTCATTGGAGCTCACGTACCGGCCAGTTTGGTAAAGTGTTATTTCATCGTTGTTATTCACCAGAGGAGCATTCACATTGGTATTTTCAACTCGAAATACAGCCATATCACTGCCTTTATTCACATACTTGCAAATGTATTTGATGCTCTTCACTGAACTGCAGAACTGAACATTAATATGAGCATTGAATGTTTTGCTCAGCAGAGGCGAATATGGGACCACCCATCGGTTATCAATGTCAATATTTATGTTGTTGACCAGTGGCGTATCGTGAGTGACGTTTTGGGTATGCTCCATACTGATAGCTAGAAACAGCTCGTTATCATAGAAAGCTCGTGCATTTGATTGGCTGTTTAAATGTTGTAATATCTACGTTGTTTCTCGAAACAAGCGAATTAGCCAATAAGGTGCTTAAATATCAGTTTTAATGTACTGTTTCTAACTACTCATGGGGAGCATGCCCTAAACGTCATTCACGATACGCCACTGTTGTTGACATAGATGACCGCCATAGATGATAAGATTGTCCGCCATTATCGGGAATTCTTCGACGATATATTGGATATCCGTCAACATTTGTGATCGTGAAATTTTTCGGAAAACTTTTAGTACATTTTCCTTCTGCATGGCCTAAAAATTCATTTTTCATTTTAACATAAAATAACTCCGTCGGATATTGACGAATTTTTTAAAAGAATATACTATTTTAACTAATTTTAACATTTTAACAATATTAACGTTGAAAAATATTTTAAACACTTACGGTTAAAAATTCATTTTTCATTTCAACATTAAATAAATTCTGACATCGTGTTTACGATTCTAAAATATTAACTTTGAAAAAAATATTTTAAACACTTCGTAAGATACGGTTACGATTCTAAAAATATTAATTTTGAAAAAATATTTTAAACACTTCGTAAGATACGGTTACGATTCTAAAAATATTAATTTTGAAAAAATATTTTAAACACTTCGTAAGATACGGTTAAAAATTCATTTTTAACACGCTTTTATTAGCTTCACCTGTATGTATGTATGTTTGTTTGTAACTTCTCTGGGAGCAAACAAAAAATTTATATTGTAAAAAAAAATACTTTCCCTACGTGAACGATGCGGCGTCGAGGTAAGGCGCCGCGCTACGAATCTAAAATTCCAGCGTTCGATCCCCGTTAGGGGAGATTTTTTAAAAATGGTTTTTGTTAATTCTAAGTTATTTTAATTAAAGATTTAAATGTATGTAAATATTACGGTGCGTCACTCACACGATTTTCTCTTACCCTGAATTTTAATACTAAGATAGATATTTCGTGCTTTTTAGTTCACATTTCTATAAAAGCGTGTTCTTTAATTTTTTAAAACTATAATATTATTCATTTCAACATTAAATAAATTCTGACATCGTGTTTACGACAACTCACGCCATCTAGGTGGAAAAGTTGTTGAAAGAGTTGGTTAAAAATTAATTAAGAAAGAACTAATTAAGTTACAACTTTCATTTGTAAATCTAAACCATTCTCGAATCCACCTGAAGACACACAAAAAATTTCATTAAACTCAGTCCAGCCGTTTAGGAGGAGTTCAGTGACATACACACGCACAAAAGAAATATATATATATAAAGATATATATATTTACATTATTATATATAAAGATATATACAGTAAAACCTCTCTAAGTTGGACACGTACGGTTCCAAGAAAAAGTGTCCAACATGGAGAGGTGTCCAATTTATAGGGATGCTTACTTTTTTCGATTTAATTAAACTGTATCTATGCATGCCTTTTGTAGTAATAGTTTTTATCTTGTGGAAACAAGACATTG
Organism: Salticus scenicus; assembly: GCA_963930645.1. Classification (NCBI taxonomy): domain Eukaryota; kingdom Metazoa; phylum Arthropoda; class Arachnida; order Araneae; family Salticidae; genus Salticus; species Salticus scenicus. The sequence goes on from OZ005661.1 coordinate 136,275,727, forward strand.
GTCTGTGAAGAGATAGGAGGTTTTTGCATGTGAAGAAAGGATAATGACGTCAAAGCTGCCATTTTTCATCGCCAAGCTCGCCGAATTTCGTCATCAAATAACCAATTTCGTCGCCGAGTCAAAAATTTCGTCGTCAACTATCAAATTTTGCCGCCAAATCACAAATTTCATTGCTAAGTCGCAAGTTTTGTCACCAAATTGTATATCTTTATGGCTTCCATTTGTTGAATGATTATGAGCTTCGATTTTAAAAAGTTGAATCATTTACTGACCAATAAATCTAACCTAAAATTTTAAGTAGAATGAATAGTAGTAGTTGATAATTAAATTTCTTAAAAACGGAATAGCGACGTAAATAATGATGTGTGGGAACAAAGCCATTGACTAAGTATGTGTTAATGCATATGTAATATTTCTTTACTTTTGTAACATTAACATAAAGAAATCTACTTTTGCCTTTAAGCTTGCCGAAAAGGGATTTTTCTTTTATTCCTGTCTCATCGGGTAAAAGTGTCCAACTTAGGGCAGTATTTCAATGTCCAACTTCCAAGTTAAAGGGGTGTCCAACTTATAGAGGTTGGACATAATGTGTTAATCCTATGGATACATTCCGTTCCGAGAAAAAGGGAGGTCGAGTACGTAGATGGGGTATCTAGCTCAAAGGGGGTAGAAATGGAGGGGGGGGGGGGGTGGAAATTTTCATTTGCGCATAATTTCTTTAATATTGTAAATAGGAAAAAATTTCAAATCAGGCAAATTACCGCCTTTCCCTAAAGAACAATTTTTGTATTTAAACATTTTCGATAGCTTCAATTGCTTAAAAGTTACAAGTTAAAAAATGATTTTTCGTCAACTGTGATTAAGTCGACTTTTTAATTAAAGACTTTTCTTCAGCTTACTTTCTCTGTCATAAACCTTCTGCTGAATCCAGGTTAAAAACGGACAAGGGGGAAAATAAATTAGAAATATAAAACCTATCGTTACAAATTCGGTATGAAACAAAAGGGGCGATTTTTCTGAATCCCGGGGCGCAAAAAGTTTTTCGACACGACAATTAAATTTTTAAAAAATAACTAAAGTATGAAATTTAGGTGGCAAAAACTTTTGTATAACACATAAAATAAATTAGAAATATCAGTCCTATCATTACAAAATTTGGCAGAAAATGAAAAGGGCGAATTTTCTGAATCAAGGGGGTAAACACTTTTTCGACACAATTATATATATATATATTTTTTTTTTTTATTAACTAAAGTATGAAATTTAGGTGGAAATACTTCATTTTAAACTTTTCATATTTTTTAGTGCGAATCAAGCTAATAGAAAAAGTCTGTAATTTTTTTCTTTTATAGCTTTAATTGCTTAAATTAAAAATCTGATGCTTACGTCACGACAGGTGCAGACGATAATAAAAAAGATCAATATAAAAACCACGGTAACCGCTTTAATTAATCATTTAAAAATATATTTAAAAAAAAAAAAAAAAACGTTTGTCTTAGTAAAAATATCGTTTGTGGTGAATAGTTTAGAACGCCGGTTTAGGCAAGAATTTAAAATTTTCGATTGAATTTGAGAGTAATATGTTACAGTTTCCTTTGACTTTTTACTTCGTGAAAACAAGTTACTGGTCTGTGAAGAGATATGAAGTTTTCGTGTGGGAAGAAAATATAATGACGCCAAAGTTGCCATTTTTTATCGCCAAGCTCGCCAAATTTTGTCGTCAAATAACGAATTTCATAGCCAAATCAAAAATTTCATCGTCAACTATCAAATTTTGCCGTCAAACCACAAATTTCATTGCTAAGCCGCAAGTTTTGTCACCGAAAATCTCGCCAGATTATACAATTTACTTGATTCGTAAAAATTAGCATTGAAATTTAGAGCTATTGGCTAAGTATGTGTTAATGCATATGTAATATTTCTTTACTTTTGAAACATTAACGTAAAGGACCTTTGCCTTTAAGCCTTAACCTTTGCCTTTAAGCTTGCCGAAAAGGGATTTTTTTTTTTTTTTTTTTTTTTTTTTTATCTGCGTGGTAAACATTTGGCCGGAATTGTTTGTGAATACAATTTGGATAAAATATTGTTTATATCTTAGAGGAAGAAAAACGAAAATGCATACATAATAATTTATAGTAAACATTTATTATAAATTTTGATATCTTTTAAAATGCAATCTTTTGAAACGGGTTATTCTTTTAAACAATCGAATTTATTAAAACTTATTTGAACATTATACACAGTTTTAATTAGAAAAATTGTTTGTAAACTTCGATAAAAATGAGGGAAAATAAATTAAGTGTATGTAAAATTAAAATTACTTTGTACAACTGACAATACAATGCATTCGAAATTTGAAACAAAATAGATACGCTCAATGTGAGTGAATATATGAGCGTCAAATATTGACATCAGATAAAAAATTTACGACAAACAGACATGTTAAAAAAAAAAACTATCTTCGAAAATAGAAGCCATAAAACATCTAAATCAAAAGCACTGAGTGCTGTCAACTTTAGTGGAAATAGATGAAACAACTGTAAAAGAAGTACAATCAAAACAAGTGGAAATAAAACTAGAAAACTATTTTCCTTTTATTGGATTTGAGGCTAAAAGCTTGACAAAAATAAAATAGAACGGCTTTTAACTCTGGACTTCTCGTAGTTTTTAAAAGCCAGATATAATCCACTTAAAGGATTTTCTTTTCTTTCTTTTGAGTGGTTTTCATATATATATTATATATAACTGATGTTTACTGACGAATTTTGAAACTAATTGTTTTCTATTATTCTCTATTTAATAGTAAATTATTTGAATTTATGACTACTAATAGAAATGTTTTAATTTTTGTGTTGATGTTTCAAACACATTGATTTATTCAATATTGATCTCAATATTGAAGTCATGTAAAAGTTGTGGGCAAATATTTTTATGGTGAATAAAAATCATCTTTGATTCAAATGTACATTTATTTTCATACCAAAAACAAAAAAAAAAATAAATAAATAAATAAAAAGGCAAAGAAAAGATGGTCGGTTGGGTTTTACGTCGCACTAGTGCTGCGCAGATGGGCAATTGGCGACGGTCTGGGACTCACCCCCAGAGGTGATCCGAAGAAATGCCATCGCAATTTTGATCCTCCACGGAAGGGATGGCTCTCCCGCTTCGGTGATCCCCAGAGGTATTTTTTTTTATGGGAACATGGAGGGCATTGCGGCCACGACAGATTTTACGTACACCAGCCACCATTAGTGTACACGACGGTCTTTGGACTGCTCGAGTACCGAACCCGCAATCTTCCAATTACGAGGCCGGCGATCTACCGACTGGGCTACCGCGGCCCGGAAAGAAAAAAAAAAAAAAAAAAAAAAAAAAAAAAAAAAAAGAGTATTTTTATATATCCCCTTGATATCGTAAGAAAATAACTTTTACATTCTGCAAATCAAGTTAATCATACCTTTCGAATGATACCACTTTCAACCCACTACTCCCATAATTAATATGTTAAAAGTGTACGGCAAATTTCATGTTTGTCTATTAATATAATAGATGTATATATATATATAATATTTTTTGACAACTATGCATAGAAACTTCAAAGCAGATCAAGATAAATATCATTAATAATAACCCAAGCAACGGAATATTACTTTTTTTTTTAGCATAAAACTAAAGAATTGTGATAAAAAAAAAAAAAAAAAAAAACATCAAATAAAAAAACATCAAATAACTTTTTTTTACTTATTTTTATTTTATTTTGCACGCGCACTTTTTATTTCCTAATTCAAAACTATTAAACGAAACTTTTTCAATAGTATTTGTTTCGATACTGATTATTATTAATTTTTTTTCTTTTTCTTTCCAAAAAAAAAAAAAAAGATTTTGGTAAAATTCTGGCAAAAGCGGAATTTAGTTTAAGATGGAGGACTATTAGTTTTTTTTTTTTTTCCAAATTATAACATCGCTTTCAAATTATTCAGGTATGTTTTCGATAAATTTTAGATTTCGATATATGTCCAACTATTGAAAAATGACACCGCAAAAATCCCAGATTGTGTCTAATAGTCCTCAGTCCTAAAAAAAAAAAATCCAAAAAAAAATTAATACGTAAAAGGATCCGGTACATTAAAAAGATGATGTATAAAATTTCAAAATTCTCTTAAAAATTAAAAAGAAGTCTTAAAAATTAAAAAGAAAAGACAAGCTGATTTAAACCACTTCTGAAGTCCTGGATACAAGTTTTGCGAAGGAAAAAATCAAATCAGCATATCACAATTCTGTTATGCCAAAATATTAATAATGAGAAGAAGAAGAAAAGAATAGTAATATAAATGAACAAGCACATTTACAGTTAAACTTCTGATTAATGCCTAAAACTGTCTTTAGACATGCCACTAAAACATTTACTGGTATAGTTCTGAATTTTTGTACAGAAACTTATTAGTGTATGAAAAAGATTTATAGACTGATTTTTTTTTTTTTTTTTTTTTTTTTTTTTGTGTGTGTGTGTGTGTGTGTGTGTTTGTGTATGCATCTGTTAAAAATATAAAATTTTGTTATTCCTAAAATTGAATATGTTGAAATTTCTTATCGATTTTAAAGAATTCCGTAAAATATTTACCTATATTTATTGTTTGGAATGTTTAAGATCAGTATTTACAAGGTTAATGTATTTTGAAAATTCTGTTTTAAATTATGTTACCTACACCAAAAGTATAAGAAGAAGATAAATATTGTAAATTTTAATTATTAAAAGTGATTAATTTATTCTTTTTATAACAATAATAATAATTATTATTATTATTTACTATTGTTCTTATGCTTTGATGATATTACTTACCATTTTTTACTTTCTTTTACCCATAAGGTAGAGAAATTATTGTTTTTGGGTCAAATTTTCGAAAGTGAGTTTTTGTTATATTTACACATTTTGAGATCCCCTGAAAACAAAAATCGTGTTTTTAGCGATTGGCCTGTGTGTGTGTCTGTCTGTTATCAGCGTATCTCAAGAACAAATAACAGCAGAGATTCCAAACATAGTATTCTAAATGTTTATCATTATAGAGATGCTACACTAAGCTTTTCGTAGAGATTAAGCAAAGGGTTCGTGTATAGAGACAATCAAGAGAATTCAAATACATTACGTCTATGGGGGAAATTGCAGGTAAGTAGAGTTTAACATCTATAGACTGCACTAAACCAAATGAAATGAATGTATATTTTTTATATGCATAAAAACATGCCTCATGTAGAATCTCGCAGGGAAAATCCTTCACAGGGCTACACAAAAGAACTAGATTATAGTGCGACAATAGTTGAACATTGATGGAAGTGTATTTCAGGTTGTGCCGTATATTATTACTATAGGATTATATTTAGGTGCAGTGTGCGGTTTGTACATATTCTTCAAAAGGGGTTGCAAATATTTAAGCGATAACATTATTTTTTATTGTTAGTAGAAGTGCTTTTACTATAATATTTCACCATGTCCAGGAAAGCTGCTCAGGAATGGAAATAAATTCCTCATAGGCATAATGTATGTTTTTAAGCTAAATATTCATCAATTGTTTTTTGTGTATTTACACGTTTTGAGACTTCCTGATTACCAAAGTCAAGTTTTTTAAAGTTTGATCTTTGTCTGTGTCTCTTAGTTAGAGTAACTTAAAAACGAATAATTTCATGAGATCCAAAAGTTGTATTTCCGAATTAATATATGTTTGTTGCTGGAACTTTTGATCAAGATTGATAAATTTCAAGGAATGTTGCGTATGAAAGTTGTCTGAATAATTTTAAGTGAACTTTTAATTTTAATAACAAATTTAAATTCTGTATAAATGTAGGTTCAGTAATGAAACGGGGGGTTGAGGGGGTCTGTAGCCCCCCCCCCATACAGAACTAATTATCATATAAAACTCTTTCGAAGCCTAATTCAAATTGTTTTAACATAGGTTTACATAACAGTACTTGTTATGTTACCTCTTAATTTCCAACCTGTATTTATAGTATTAAATTTCAGGGTAAGAGAAAGTCGTGTGAGTGACGCACCAGATTATTTTTAATTATATTTGAATGATTATTATTCATCGGGGGCTAACATTTAAAGAAACGTATTAAATGTGTGATATAAAATGAATTTATATGATTTGCTAATTTATATGATGCTAATTCATAATGCATGTTTCTCTTAAACTCATGCATTTATCCCGAATGCATTCATTTATTCATTAAAAAAAAAAAAAAAAGTTAAAGAAAACGAAGCTTATCTCAGTATATATTTTTTTTTTCTGTTTAATAGTTTTATTTGAATTTGTCTTAAATGAGAAATATTCAATTTATGTAAATCCTTTCTGTTTTGATGATTAAATTATTTCTATTTTAGCAATAGAAAAGCAAAATGATGCAGCACTTTTTTAAATATTTCACTTCAGTTGAAAGTGTTAAATAAATGGAGTTATAAAGGGATAGAGAGGGAAATTTTTTGTATAGTAAGTAATAATCAAGAATATCTTTAGATATACTTTTTCATGAAAGCAATAAATATTAATCGCACTGACAAGTAAACCTTCTCTCCTTTGATACCGGTTTTCCGGAAACCCATATATTTTCTGAAAGCTTATGTCACAAGTATAAAAACTGTGAAATCTTAGGGGCAGAGGGACAAGCGTTTAGGAGATTCCGGGCCCACAAAGTATCAGTAAAGTGTGTATAGAGGGACATATTCCCATAAAAACGTCTCTATTCCTTGTATGTTCCCGTATATTGCTGTCAAGTACTAACGCATTGTATGTATTCTTCTTACATTGCTTCTTATTATATGGATACTATAGTCGTTGTGGTGGCCTTGGTCTCCCGATTCGGAACAAGTAATCGGTCTCCGAACATCCAGGAATCGGAGATGATAAAACACATAATTATTCTCCTGGAAAATGATATGGAGATTGTGGAAGGGATCCGGACATTAGGGTTTGCTAGAGGCGATGGAGAAGAACGGACGAGGATATGGACTTCGAAGATGATGGTGTCTATAAGGAACAGCAATGCTCGTCGCAACAGTCACAGTCTCCACTTCTGTCATGACATATTTTGGTCAAGTATGGCTAATGACAGGAAGAAAATTCTGCTTTTAGTGGATTCATCGTGTTCTAACAAAGATCATGCATTGTCTGCTTCCGAAGTACTTGACGGTAAAGTCCTACAAAAAGAATTGGTACCTGAAGGATGTACAGGAAAGATTTAGCCTCTGGATATTCATTTTTTCAGACACTAGAAATCTTTTGTTCTTTACATAATGGAAACAATTATTATCGAGACACATGAGCACATCTGGCACCGCGATAGTTTTCTGGCCCTTCAGTCTTTTTTCCCTACTCGTATATCAGTTCAATGCTCCTCGTTTCAAGAACTTGAATAAGTATGCTTTTTATAAAAGCGGATACTTGGACGACAAACCTGGAATGTGGATTGCGCCAATGGATTACTGCTTCAATCCATTGACAAATGATGAGTTTGCAAATGTGCGGTTATCACTTTTGTAAAATGTACCCATTGTCTTTCTGCCCGTCTCACTGTTTATTTTGTGAATTGTACATTGATTGTCTCTTGTAATGGAAGTCAGTAGAAAGTATCCCAACGTATACTGTTTCTTTTCAACGAGTTGTTTCTTCCTTTATAATGATACCTCCACCTTCTTACCATATTATTAGTTCATATATAAATACGTGAAACGAACATTTTAGCGACTTTTGGTGTCATCTTTCCAACATTTTATGTCCTAGAACTCCTAAACGCTTATCCCTCTGCCCCTAAGATTTCACAGTTTTTCTACTTGTGGCATAAGCTTTCAGAAAATGTATAGGTTTCCGGAAAACCGGTATCAAAGGAGAGAAGGTTTACTTGTGAGAAAAAATTCTGTAACTGGCATCTAGAATCTAAGTTTTGGCTCTAGAAAAAATAATTGCATGTCATCCTTATAAATTCTAGTCCCCTTGAAAAGCGAGTTCTAGAAACCCCTATTAGAATTCTAGAGCATTTGCTTATATTCTCGAGGACAAAGATTTTTAAAAATCTCTGCAAATAAATGAGACTACAAGAGGCGGGTTTCAGCAACTATAATCTTGGCTTATTACCAAATTCTAGAAAATCAATCGAGAATTTCTCGCAGTACAAATGATTCAGAATATTTAAAGTATTCAGAATATTGTTTCACCATCTAGAAATGTGTACACTAGAAATTCTCGATCATTTCGTCTATTCAGTTTATTGGTGTGCCTTACGCGCATAGCTCGGAAATCTATATTTATAGTTTAAAAATTTAAATTTGTTTAAGGAGACAGAGTGTTTCGAAATTGTGGATCTGCAATTATTTTTTGCACATTAATTCTTTTTAGACCGGTACATACGGCTTAGTGGGGATTTCGAGCCCTACGAACAATTATATATGAAACGGGACTTGAATCCAAAACCTGGCAACTGACGATTAAAGCACCAAACATTCGGTAACTAGATGGACTGGCGAAAGAGTATGACAGAGAGAAATAGAGGGAAAGTTGTAGAGAATGAAAGATATAGTACTATTGACTAACAATTCCCATATCCCAAAGAACGTACCGTTATTTTACCACGTTTTTATTAACTTCGATTCTTGTTTGTTTGTTTGTTTATTTGTTTGTCCGGTACAAATCTTGCAATCTATTTTTAACTAACTTCCCTACTAGCTAGACATTTGAAACTTTCACAGTAGCTCAGAACCCGGTGACAACACAATACTTCGAAGTCAGATTTTCGAATTTTTAAATAGTTTTCTTTTAATTAATTAAAATATGAAAATAATAAGCTCTTAACACTTTGCGGCGCAAGACAATTCGGATCATTTAAATTATACTGCCACCGGAATTCATGAACTAAATTAAACTAAAAGAAATTTTAAATTTTATGATTAAAAAAACCGGCCTTTTCTGATATGTTATAAACGTAAATTTTTGCTAAAAATTTTCCGGGATGAATTTTAGCAGCTGGATCTTAAATTTTGCGTCCTCGCAGCGAGGACAGCACGCGTTAAGGGGTTAATAGCAATAAAATAGCCATATAAATATTAGCTATAATTTAATTGTTGTCAAAAAAATTACGAGTTCATTTTCTTTCGACATAAAAATAAATACATTTAATTCAACATGAGCGTTAAAAAATTATAAAAAGTTAAATTATGCCTCTCACAAAAACTGACATCATTATCATTTTAAAAATTTTATACACATTGATAAGTGTTAATGTCGCTTTTGTCACGATGCTAATATACGTTGTTCTAAAAGTAGTAATATTTTATTTTTAAAACCAACTTTTTTTTTTTCATTATTATTATTATTATTTCACTGAACTGAGTCCGCGTGCTTAAATATTGCTTAAATATTATTTTTTATCCTCGCATATTTTATTAATGATTCGTCAGAAAATTTAAAAATATGGTATATAAAAAGTGTTTTTTTTTTTATTTTATTTTATTATTATTTATTACTAGCTGACCCGTCCGGCTTCGCACTGATGAACAAATTTTAGTTAAAGATGGATTAATATGTAAAAAATCAAGAAATATATCAGTTTATATGTTATAGTCAGGCAATATTATTAACTGGAAAGTCAAAATATAATTTTACAATTATTTTTTTTTAATTAGTTGTTAAATGTTGGCAATTTTTACTTAATGCTATTTATTTATTTATTTATTTATTTCATAAAAAGAAACATTTCTTTACTCATGAATAAAAAATATTGAAAAATAAACCTATGACATGAAAATGTTTTTGATAAAATTGACGTCATAATAGCTTTATTATTTATTTTTTCATTTCGCAAATATATTTAATTTTTTCCATAATTGATTATTATTTTAATAATGTATATTAAAGGAGAAATCAATAATATGAAACAATATTCGTACAATATATACTATTACAGAATCTGGTGTGAAACAACCACACGACTTCCATTACCCACTATTACACGTAATATATACAATTTTTTGGAGATATTACTCTCATTTTTTGAGATTTTCGAGTAAGAGAAACTTGATACACGTATAAAGACACATACAACAGAGTTTGCATAGCGAGTTAAAAAATAAGGGGAAAAAAATAGATAGTTATTTTTTTAAACACGAATTTCCGAGATCTAAAACTGAACTACCTAATCAGGATGACCGTTAATATTCCTGTAATAAGCACGTAATACTTGAGAAAGGTTATCTAAATTGGATTAAAGAAAAAATTTTCAAGAATACATTAGAGCCGTTTTTGAGATACCAACTTTTACCAAAACTTAACATACTCAATTATTGACCTAAAAACAATAATTACATACAAAAGGATATTTAATAGGAAGTTAACATGGCGAGTTTGAAAAAAATCCGTACAGGCGTTTTTAAAGGAACGCACTTGCGAAGTCTGAAATTGAGCTGTTTATAGAGGACGCCTATCAATTTTCCTGAACTAAGCAACTTTTCAATCGAAAGGGCATCTAATATATTATTTATATAGCAACTTTGAAGAAAATCATTAGAGGTGTTTTTGAATATGGGCTTAGGGTCCCATTTGTGGTTTTCGATGACCCAATTCCGGTTTTTCAATTTTCACGAAAATTTGGAAAATTTATCTGTACACCAGACCTGAATCACTTGTGAAGTTTAGTAGTTCTATTTTTATTAGTTTTGGAGATATGACAGCCAGAAGATTACACACACACGTGCACATATACACACACACTGACCAATTGCCAAAACCTATACAATACTTCCACTACCTGCGGTAGTAGGGTAATTGAAGTAAACACATACATCTCGTATTTACTACGATAATATACAGATTTTCGTATTACGTTTTCGATCGCCAAATACAAAAATCGCCAATGACGATAGATATCAGATCTATGCTTTGTTTTCAATTAAAATATTGAAAATTTTAATTAAAAATTTGTTATAGCTTCTAGCACTTAGAGAGAGACAGTGTAACTTTTGATTATTGAAAGAAAGAAAAAAAAAAAAAAAAAGCAATCGGCTTTTTAGTTCTAGCGATCGTTCTCTACATATGCATATAAACCTTTCTTTTTTTTATATTCGTATAGCTATAGAGCATAGGTATATTAAATAGGTTTCCAGTCAACATAATGTAACTTAAATAATTAAATGCTATTTACATTTCAGTAATGGCTGTATGCGCTATGTATATTGAGCTACTTGCCATAACTGTTAGTTGCTAAAAATAGTCGCCAAATAAATTTAAACATCTCAATACGCAAGCGAAGTATGACATCACTGACCGCCCGTGGATGCAAGAAAAAGATTTTCCATGTTAATCGCTCATTGGATTTTTTTTTTTTTTTTTTTTTTTTTTTTATTAAAATTCTAGAAGAATTATTTCCCGATTTTAATCCTCATATTTGGGTATAGATATGTATTAGTTATTGTATGCATGCGTTAGATTGAGTTATTTTGCTGTCAAATTGACAAAATTTTAATTTTAAATTTCAAAACTGTCACCCTTGGCGTTTTTTGTATTTGGCGATCAAAAACGTAATACGAAAATATACATGCCAGATGTATATTTTCGTAATATGTATTGTACGAAATATTGTTTCATATTATTCGTTACACTCTTAATGTAAGTTTTTAAAATAACCATGATTTTTGAAAGGAATTAAATTATATTCGCCAGATAATTTGGCGATAATTTTTTTTTTCTGCCAAGGATGACGGATATCAAATCTATTCCGCTGCAACATATTAGTATATTATATCAGATACTTTATTTAGACATTTGAAAACAAATTTGACTTCAAATTATGATAGAATATTTATCCTTTCCCTTTTAATTAGTTTATTAGTTGGATGTTTATTGTGTAAATATCATCCTTTGAAATGAAATGTTTATGTTTTCAATCGAATATGGAAATTTGCCATTTTTTTTTCTAGAGTTTTGAAATTTAAAATTCCAATTTTATCAATTTTACAACAAAAACAATTTAATCTAACGGATGCACATGATAACTAATACATATCTATATCCAAATATGGGGATTAAAATGGGGAAATAATTTTCCTCGATCTTTATTATTTTTTTTTACAAAAAATCCAGTTCACTTTTTATATTATTGTTCGCGTGAAAATATATTTTATTATATGTCTAAAAATAAATTAATTCGTAAATCTTTTTGGCAACAATTATAAATTAAAATAAATAATATTATAAAATAGAATTTCTTATTTTATTTTATTTTATTTATTTATTTATTTTTAAATTCCAATTTCGTTTACACACATCAGTTTAAACCACGGAGTAATAAAGACTCCGTGGTTTAAACATTGATGCTTAGATATTATATCATATCATATCAAATTAAATTATTAGAAAAATAAACACTTTTAATTCTATAATGACGTCAGATTTAACGTGTAAGTTTAACAATTAAAAAAGCTTTATATGAATTTCAATTTAATGCACGTGCAAATATATTTTTTTTCTTTTCACGTCAAGATATTTTAAAAACGAAATGAATATGTAAATGTTTCTTTTATGTTGGCAGCAGCTAATTTTTTTAATATTTCATTATTTCCATTTCTATTACGGCTTCTATGGGGATTTTAATTAAAATGCACAGATTTTAAACTAAAATTTATTTTATCAAAATTAAATATAGCCTATAACAATATGGCATACTGTAGCTTTCGGTCAGTGAAAGAGGTTTTTAAATCGGTTCAGTAGTTTCAGAGATTACCCTCCACAAACAAACAATTTTTTGCGCTTTATATAATGATATAGATTACCTAGAAAATAATAATAAACTCATTTTTCTAAAATTAGTACTCGGGATGTTTAACTTAACTTTATAACACATATGTATGTTTATATATGAAAACTGAATGATAGTTTAGTGCGAGAGTAGAAAAATGCTATAAAATATAATTGTCTTTTGAAAGCTTAAAAAAAAAGTCAAATATCAGGCATATTTAATTAAAATTTAGTTAAATTATAAATCAGTGTCATTAACTGAAAAATTCAAAATAAAACTTCATTGAATAAATGAAATTAAACTGAAATGAAAACTTATTACTTAGTATTCTGCTATAATTATGTTATTAAAATACTTTTCATAAATAATCTAAATTAGTATAATGTGTTTAAAAATACTTTTTAGAGACTTTTACTATTTTAGAAATTCAATTCCCCTAGGCAAAAATATATTTATATTTTTTATGGCGTGTATTTTTAATAAGTGATATTATGTGAATCCCCAATTTTTAAAGTACGTATCGTTATCTGAAATAATAATAATAATAATAAAGTAGAACTTGGATAATTCGAAGTTGAAGGGACCAGAGAAAAATTCGAAATATCCAAAAATTCGAATTACATATACTATTTGGCAAAAAGAAGAGATAAATTAAAAAAATAAAACTCTACGATCAAAGATTTAACACATAAACTTTATATCTAAGAATACTGCTACATTCACCCCCCCCCCCCCTCTTTTCCAAATTAAATCAATATTTTTCAACGAGCTTAATTATTCAACACTTTTTAAAAAATAGTCAGATATTTTTGATTGCTTCTTACAATATCTGTGTCATAGCATATGACTTCAACCTATCAATTGATACAAAAATAGAATCTTGTATCTTAGACATGACTTTCAATGAAAAAAACCCTCAAATTTCATGCGTATGGACCATATCTTCTGATGCCCTAGGTAGGAAATACTCTTGTATTTCATTATCCTTTTTTTGAAAGACTGTTAAAAAAAATAATGCAACTTTAGCTGAGAAAAATTTCGGGAAGAAATTTTACTGTAATATTTTAAAGGTAATCGCGTCAAAAATTCGAATTATCCAAAATAGAATTCGAATTATCCATGATTGTTTAACATTATTTTAGTACAAAATTCAAGGGATCGACTAAAAAATTCGAATTATCTAGAGTTTCGAATTAAACAAGTTCTATTTACTCAAGTTTCACTGTAATAATAATAATAATAAAATAAAATAAAAAAATAAAACCTTCTGAATTTAAACGAAACGGGAAAATAGTAAAAGTCATAAAAATAAATATCTAATATATGGAAATATGTTTTTCCACAGATGATCGTTATTTGTATTTGTATTTTTTTTTATAAATTACACCGGTCTGCTATGCTTTTTCTGTAAGGTGGTGTGATTTTCTGCTGTATTTTTGGATGATGGTAATGATAAAAAATTTCATTCACGTTTAGTTTTGACAGACAAAGGAATTTTTTGACGGAAATGACCTTAAAACTTCACTTTCTAATGATAAAAAATTTCATTCACGTTTAGTTTTGACAGACAAAGGAATTTTTTGACAGAAATGACCTTAAAACTTCACTTTCTCGACTCCCATATCAGTTATTTACCGGAAAATCTAGGCGACGTAAGGAAAGAACAAAGACAGCGAGTTTTTCAAGACATCAAAGCCGAGCCCGACTATGCTTTTTGAAGACCTGGGGCACTGATGCTGTTTGGAGACCCCCCCCCCCCTTTCCTCAGCCTGCTCCAAAGAGCTTGCCAAAAGAACCCATTCTCAAAAACAAAGATAAAAATAGTGCATTTTTTAAATTTTTCCTTCAATTATACCTTCTATTTCCTCGTTTTTTTTTTTTTTAGCAACCTACAACAAAATCATTAGGTTTATGTTCAAGACAAAAACGAAAAACTGAAGCACATTTGTCAGCCAATGTTTAGAAAATTAGTCACAAAATTTAATAAATGTTTAGGCTCTCTAATAAAATATAGAAAGAAAAATTTAATCAATTTTTGTTTTTAATAGACATGATGAAAAAAAAAATTTATTATTACTTGTTAATTTTTGGAAATGAGGCCCCCTAAATTTGGAGGCCCTGGGCCAGTGCCCCGTGTGCCCGTGCCATAATCTGGCTACATCAAAGAAATGGTAAGGAGGTATAATTGTCGACGAAATGTTAACAAATTAACAGATTATTGTTGGATGCTGCATAGAGAATGTTTTTAAGTCGAGGGAAAACAAAGCCAAGCTAAAACACTCTAAACAGTGCTACGATGTAAAGAAACAGAGACATTTAACCCTTTAACGTTCACTACTTAATTTATTTTAAAAATTACTAAACTAATTATAAAAATGGCTTTTAGACACATAGCTGATTATAAATATTTAAAAAATAAAAAATTAGCATTGTTCTTTTTTGAGAAATTTTAGGTTTGAAACATCTGTAAGTAAACCTTATTAAACTCAAATAATATTTAATTTGATAAATAAATCACTTTATAAGTAAACATTATCGACAACAAAAACTCGTAAAAGTTGCATAGATCCCAACATTTCAATTTATTCCGGAGTATTTTAACCCTTTGCGGTGCAAGGTGATTCGGATCATTTAAATTACACTGCCACCAGAATTTGTGAACATAATTAAAATACAAGAAATTTTAAATTTTCACGTTAAAAAAAGGGCCTTTTCTGCTATGTTATAAATGTAAATTTTTGCTAAAAAAATTTCCGGGATGAGTTTTTGCACTTGAGAATTTAAATTAGGTGTTTCATCAGCGGGAACACTGCGACTGAAAGGGTTAAAAGATAACACTGCTCGGCATGATAATTGCCCCCAACGCCATTTTTGCAAATTCTTATGTAAAATGACCTCTTGAATCCGAGTAGGACGCCCATTTTGCCCTATCACCCACCGTTTTTTTGGGGATGCTCCCCTATTTTTCCCACTTTTCGGTAATTTTATGGCTATGAATTTGATTTATAGTGGAGAAAAGAAATATTTTAACTATTAAATATCTTCTGAGGGCCTAAAGATGTGCAAAATTCTATAACATGAACATTCGCAGCAAGGGGAAGATTTGGTGGGGGGGGGGGGGGGGGTATTTGCCACTGAAATTATAAGTTACATTTATTATATTTTATTGATAAGGATTTTAGACATTTGACAGTTTGTGCTTCTTTAGCCAATATTAGTTCTAATCTTTTACCTCTTGACAACTATCATTCAAAGGCTAGTTTGTACTGGTCTGCACTTCCGAGAAAACGGTGGGTGATGGGGCATAATGGGGGTCATATTCGGATTCAGGAGGTCATTTTATGTAAGAATCCGCAGGAATGGTATCAATGCTCATATATATATGTATTTTTTTTTTTTTTTCAGCATAGTGCAATGTGTAAATAATAGCCTATTTTAATGCATTTTATTCATAAAGAGTTTCGATTCTGTTATATCCTCTGTGTCAGTTTTTCAGGCCTTCTTCCTTACTTTCTGAAAAACCCTTACATTATATGAAGAAAATAAAATTATTTCTGAATTCAGCTTATAAAGAAACATTAGAAACACCTAAAGCAGTGAATAAATAAATAAATAAATAAGGAAGATGATTTTGCAAACCTGTATTATTTATTCATAAATTGAAATATAAAAGTAAACAAAATTTATGTCATATTACCATACAGTTTTGTATATTTTGTAATTGGGGGAGAAATAGGAATTGTGGGAAAAAAATAATAAATTTATTTTAGTATTATTTTTAACAAAGAAGAAATTGAATTCAGAAAAAAAAAAAAATATATATATATATATATATACTTTAAAATGCTTGATATGAGTTTCTATGGTAACACCTTGCTAAGAATTTCGTAGCTCTTCTTTTCTCAAAAGGTGTTAACCGTACAGCCGACGTTTTTTTTCTCTTTAAAATTCTTATTGTTAACAGATGATTGGTGTTGCCATGAAAACTATGACGAAACATTTTTTTCTCTCTGGAATTTCATTTCAAACGCAGAGAATAGTTGTATGCTAACAGACAAGTGTGTTTGAGACAATTTAATCTTTTGTGTTAGATAAATTTGAAAAAAAAAAAAAAAAAAAAGGTATTTGACTTGACTTGAAAAACTGAATTTATCTTATACTATTAAGTGAGCAATATGTGTATATTTCACTGATCTCGAAAACGGTAGCTCGGACAGTCACGAGATTTAACACAAAGGTGCCCCCCGAAAAGTCATTGTGCTCATCGAAGTCAGATTTTCGAATTTTTGATTAGTTTTTTCTTAATTAATTAAAATGTAAAAATAATAACCTTCTAATTTCTGATAAAAAAGCCATTTAAATTTTAACATTTTATCCATAATTTAATTGTTGGCAATTTTTTTTTTTCGAGAAAATAATAATAATTAAAAAAAAAAAAAAAAAAAAAAAAAACGTACATTTATTTAAAATGAGGAAAATAAATAAGAAAGATTAGAAAATAAATTAGAAATATCAGTCGCATCGTTACAAATAAGGTAGCAAATGAAAGGGAAAATTTTTGTAAATCCGATGCATTAAACAGCTTATCAATCGGATGATTAGTTTTTTCTTAATTAATTAAAATGTGAAAATAATAAGTCATTTAAATTTTAAAATTTTATCCATAATTTAATTGTTGCCAATTTTTTTTTTCAAGAAAATAATAATAATTAAAAAAAAAAAAAAAAAAAAAAAAAAAACGTACATTTATTTAAAATGAGGAAAATAAATAAGAAAGATTAGAAAATAAATTAGAAATATCAGTCGCATCGTTACAAATAAGATAGCAAATGAAAGGGAAAAATTTTGTAAATCCGATGCATTAAACAGATTATGAATCGGATGATTAGTTTTTTCTTAATCAATTAAAGTGTGAAAATAATAAGTCATTTAAATTTTAAAATGTTATCCATAATTTAATTGTTGCCAATTTTTTTTTCGACAAAATAATAATAATTAAAAAAAAACAAAAAAAAAAAAAAAACGTACATTTATTTAAAATGAGGAAAATAAATCAGAAAGATAAGAAAATAAATTAGAAATATCAGTCGCATCGTTACAAATAAAATAGCAAATGAAAGGGAAAATTTTTGGAAATCCGATGCATTAAACAGCTTATCAATCAGACAATTAGATTTTTTAAAATTAACTAAAGTATGAGTTTTAGGTGGCAACAGCAGAAGATTGTATGGAAACCGTTAGGAGAAAAAAAAATGAAAAATCTGCTTCACATTAAGTCACATGATTTTTAAGTGGGATTAAAAATTGCAGTTTTCAAATTCTTTTAAATTTTCTCTCACGAACACAAAAATATAATATACAGCCTGTACCCCACAAGACCAACTTGCATTTCAAATTTTATCAATTATTTTGGTTAATAAACAAAAGTTATTATTATTATTTTTTTTTCAAATCAAGTTTTATTCTATCTTCGAAAAGAATTATGTGATCATAGATATAATAATATATATAGATCTATCATCCCCATATTATCGTGCAAAGATTTTTGATGCTGAAAAAAAAGCTTTGGAATCAGCCATTAAGTGGTATTGAAGGAAAAAAGTAAAAAAAGAAGAATGAATTTGAAACTATATCTGGAGCTTTTCATTCACCTTTAGTAAATAAATTATTCATGAATTTTATTTACTAAAACATTCGTGTGTATTCCCGTGTGTATTCACTCGGGGAAAGACTGCCATATTTTGGTAGAATCGCCGTCTTTTCCCGAGTGAAAAGGAATCACTTTTTTCTCGCCAATGATCAATCTATATATTTTTAATATATCTATGTATGTGATACGATACATTAATAATTTGGGTTTTAAAAGTTTTTTTAAATAGATTATTTAAACTCTATGAACCATATTATTAGAAGGTTTTTAATTGAAATTGACTTGGTCATCGTGTCTTCGTGTCACGCTAATAAACAAGGCGCCTTCATTTTAAAGTAAATATAAGATATATCGTTTGTCGTTCTGTGGCTCAGTTGGTAAGAGCGTCGTGTTAATAGCACGGTGGTCATAAGTTCGGTCCCCGGAAGGTCCAGCGTGTTAATTTTTCAAGATAATTATTAGAAAAGGTGTCAACTGACACAAGAAAATTTTCCGTTGCTTGCACTAAGAATTTTTTGAGGAGTTTTTTTAATAAGCATAGCATTTTTTTTTTTTTTTTTTTTAGATATTGTGAAAACACAAAACATTTTAGGTATTAAAAAAGCACAAAATAAAATGTTTTAAGTAAAAATTACATAAAAAATATTTTTAGAAGCTTTATATGTATATATGTATATTATATTATATATTACTATTATATGAAATTGGATTTGTCACCGGCTTTTTGTCACGTTAAAAAAACAAGACGCTTCCATTATATATATATTAAAAAAAAAAAAAAAAAGTAAGCAACTCATTGTATCTTTTAATAAATCAGCTGATTACAGCGTCATGTTCATATTGCGAGAGTCGTGTGTTCGATCCTCGCCGGGCCGAGGTGTTATTTTTTGTAAATAATTAATAGAAAAAGTGTCAATTGATAAAAGATAATGCTTCGTTGTGTACACAGTATCCTAATAATGTTTAAAGATTTCACTTAAATAGCTTTTTATCTAGTAACTAAAAAGCACAAAATAAAAATCTAAATAAAAATAAAGAAATAAATAAACATATTTTTATAAGCTTTTTATTGAAATTGTATTTTGTTATCGCGTCTTTATGACACGCTAATAAATAAAGCACCTCAACTTTAAAGTAAATAACAGCAGTCTTTATAGTCACTCGTTGGCTCAGTTGGTTAGTGCGTCAAGTTGCTGATACGATGGTGGTGAGTTCCATGCCCGAAGGATCGATGTGCTAAATTTTACAGATGAAATGTGTAATAGGAAATATGCCAATTGATAAAAGAGATTTTTTTTTATTATCTACACAGTATTCTAAGAATTTTTGAAGAGCTTTTTAAAGAAGCCTTTTTTTAGATACTAAAAAACACAAAATATAAAGTTATATATATATATTCTTTGAGAAGCTTTTTTATTGAAATTGGATTTTTATCATCGTGTCTTTGTGTCATTCTGAAAAAGAAGGCACTTCCACTTTAACGTAAATTTAAACAACTTTTTTCGTCGCTTTTTAGCGCATTTAGTTAGAGCGTCATGGTGATAACGCGATGCTCTTGGGTCGATCCTCGCAAGCCGATGTGTTACTTTTTTGCAGATAATTAATAGAAACTATGTCAATTGATAAAAGAAAATCATTCGTTGCCTACACAGTGTCCTAAGGAATTTTGATAGTTTTTTAAAGAAACTTCTTTTTGAGTTACTAAACGCACAAAATAAAAATTTCAGTAAAAATAAAAATAAATAAGTAAATAAAAATGTAAGTAAGTAAATAAATAAATAAAAATAACACTGAAAGTTTTTTATCATTGTGAAGCCCTAATAAGCCTAAAATAAAAATTTATTCTTGCAGAGACATGCTATAAAATCATAAAAGTTTCAACAACAAGAAAATTTTAAAGAAAAATATAGATATTTCACTTTTGCAAAACATGAAAATTTTTAAATAATCCAAATATTTTAAAAAGCATTCGAGAACAATATTTCTTTTGTATAAGTATTTGTTAGATTTTTCTAGAAAGTTCTATGATTTTTCCTGACAGTTCTTAGACTTTTGTTTAGAGCGTCATGCTGATAACGCGATGGTCCCGGATTCGGTCCCCAAAAGACGATATTGTACTTTTTTTGCAGATAAATAATAGAAAAAAAATTTCGTCAATTGATAAACGAAAATCTTCCGTTGTCTACAAAATATCCTAAGAAATTTTAATAAGTTTTCTTAAGAAGCTTTTTCCTTTTTTGTAACTAAAAACCACAAAATAAAATTTAAGTAAAAAATCATTTTTTAAAGTAAGAAGCTTTTTATTGTGAAGCCCTAAAAAGCATAAAATAAAATGTATTCTGGCAAAGACATGCTACAAAGAAATGAAAGTTTCAACACTAAGAAAATTTTAGAGAAAAATATAGGTACTTTCCTTTTGCAAGAGATGAACATTTTTTAATGTTCAAAATATTTTAAAAAGCTTTCGAGACATTTGAGATTTCTGGCCTAATGAATGATTTTACAAAAACTAATAACTAAGAATATTGGTCTTGAAAGCTTTTTAAAATATTTTGAACATTAAAAAATTTTCATCTCTTGCAAAAGGAAAGTACCTATATTTTTCTCTAAAATGTTCTTAGTGTTGAAACTTTCATTTCTTTGTAGCATGTCTTTGCCAGAATACATTTTATTTTATGCTTTTTAGGGCTTCACAATAAAAAGCTTCTTACTTTAAAAAATGATTTTTTACTTAAATTTTATTTTTATTTTATCAGTTTCATTAACAGATCCTGCTGGGCGATTTTTTAAATTTTGGTGTTGAAGTACACCGAACGTTTTTCGACAAGAAATTTAATATAGCAACAGCCATTTTAATCCAAGTAGCGCATCGAATATATAAAAACATAAATGATTTATTTTTACACAAAATTTACAGAACAAATGCAGTTTTAAAAATAGGAAATTTATTTCAACAAGCACTATTTTAAACCTAAAAACCATTAAAAATATAAGCAGAATATAAAGGATTCTTATGTATAAACAAAAAAGAGTATGGTAAAATTATTAGGAAAATAGTCTTCCCCTTTTCATACAGAAAAAAAAAAAAAAAAAAAATCCATCGCTAATATGGCGACAAAAATTCAAAAGCCGCCAGTGGAGCAACATAATAAAGTTGTGCAACACGATAATGTTTACCTATTTATTTATTTTTTTTATATAATAATCATTATGCTAATTTATCATACAAATAAATGAGCCTCTGTGTGTTACTGCACTTGCACGCTGTCGAACAGAAATATTTGAAAAATTCAAATTAATATTTAAATAAATAAATAAAAATATGTTTAATGGAAAATATATATAACCATAAAAAGATTAGTTGTCTAAAATATGGCAGAAATAGCGCTCATAGCATATTGTTACAAGGTATTAAGTCTTATTGTTACAATGGATTAAGTCTAGAATGGTGACAAAATTTCAAAAGCCGTTAAAGAGAACTATATTAAGGCTGTACTATCAGGTTTACAACCCATGAATTATATATAAACACAAAAAATTAATTGTCTCATGCGACAGACGTAGCCGGTCACAGCATATTGTAATATTTGGCGTGCAATTGCTGTCATTTAATGATTGATTGGATAAACAAAATAAACATATGAAATAACATAAAAGCAAATATTATGTTGTCTAAACCCAGTTACATTTGAGTCCAGTCCGAGTTACATGTGAACAACACGTATAGTGTTGTTCACATGTAACTGGGATTCAAATATAAAAGGGAAACTCCAATTTTTTCGATACTATCTATTTCGAAACTGTTATATAATAAGCACCTAAATGGAAGCTCATTGGTAAACTGTTGTCGCAGGTAATAGGGACAAGCGACCGAGTTGCAGTGGATGACCAAATCGCTGCCGAATGCAGCAGGGACCTGGAGCGAACTTTTGAACAATTTCAGTAATTTATTTTATTTTATTTTTATAAAGCTATATAGAAAAGAGTTTCCTTTAAATTTAGTGGCCAGCGAAGCGGGCAAAGCCTGCTAGTTTGTATTTATTAGGAGAAAAAAAAAGAACTGCGTAATAACATTTCTGAAATTTCATATTACGAAAAAACTGAATTTTTAACATGAAATATATGAAACTGATAACTGAAACTTCGAAAAACTCAAAAGATCAGTATTATTATAAAAACTTATGAAATTGGTCTAAAAATTACATAGATTTCTAAAAGCATGTTTTTTCTTTCTTTCTTTTTTTTTTTTTTTTTTTTAAATTATTTTGACCAATGTCTGATATATATTAAAAGAAATTTCACTGTCCTTTTACAGAGTTGCCAAATTTTATAAGTTATTTTGGAGCATTGTTAGCCCCGCCCTTTTCTCACACCGGAAATTTTAAAGAATGATTTTTCCCTTATTTAACCGTTGTCACATATTAAAGAAAAATGTTCTATGAAATTTCGGGTGCGAAAAGAAGGCGGGGCTAAAATTGCTCCGGAATAAATTATAAAAGGTGGTACCTCTGCTTTTGTAAAAGATATACAAATGGCATTTTCGACAGACAATACAATATCCTAATGCACATTTCTATAACATATATTTATTATTAAAGCATTTAAATTAGCATATTGACATTTAAAATGACTCTATTTTCCTGATATGCAAGCAAAATTACTTCTCTAAAAATAATTAAATTAGATTAAAAAAAAAAAAAGAAAAAGAAAAAAAATCTGGTTGTGAAATATAGCACATAGAATAATGTGTCTATATTTAACAAGTCTATATCCCTAGTTACATATTCTGGGGATATAGACAAATTAAATAGCTAAGTTTGTGATAATCGTTTTTAATTACGCAATTATGCGTAACATAATTTTAAAATTTAAGCGATAGAGTAAAAAATATCAATAAAATAAACGTGAAATTAATTAATATGCAATTTAGAGGCAAAATTTGTTTATATTGCTTTCTATGCATAAAGTTTTATAAATTATTTTATTTTTATTTATTCATTTATTTTGGCTTAGTTATTTTTGTTTTTATGGTAAATGACGTCTTTTTTCATTCCTTTTTTTAAACCAACTTTCTCGTACTTTTTTTAAACAAAGAAAGCAAAGAAAGAAAGAACATTTCTAATATATCTCTTTTTGTTCTTTTTTTTTTTTCAACAATAACTTTTATTAGAAGGTTGTTCCAAATTTAAAAAATATCTATTAAAACAAGAGAAATGGAAAAGGGTCGAAATAAAAAGTAAGATTCTAATAGATTTTTTTTTTTTTTTTTTTTTTTTTTTTTTTTTAATGTGTAAAAGACATTGATTTATTTAGTTCCTTTTTATTTATTTTTTTAAATAATTCTTTTGCTAAAAAATGAATGTATAAAAAAAATAAAAATAACAATTTTGTAATTGATATTTTTTGTTTCTATATATTTTCTCAGTAAAATCTTCTTCTTTATTTTAATTAACCCAAATCTCTACTTTGAATTTTATTTTCCGTCGAGAAATATCCAATCACGTAGCTTTAAATCTTTATTGGTAAAAAACGCAATCGTACCTTTCTACAAAGCATTTTGCTTATTAAAATAACAAAAACTATTATAATTAATAATAACTCAAAACAAAACTTCATATGAGCTTCAGTTCTATTGTATCACATAACGTATTTGAATATCCATGTGTGTCCCTACACTCAGAAAAAAAATATACCGCCTTCCTCTAGAATGAATAAGTGGCCATTTTCTAAATCCCTCAGCTAGAAATATAGATTTCCGAGCTATGCCGTAAGGCACGCCAATAAACTGAATAGACGAAATGATCGAGAATTTCTAGTTTACACATTTCTAGATGGTGAAACAATATTCTGAATATTCTAAATATTCTGAATCTTTTGTACTGCGAGAAATTCTCGCTTGATTTTCTAGAACTGAGTAATAAACCAAGATTGTAGTTGCTGAAACCCGCCTCTTGTAGTCTCATTTATTTACAGATATTTTTAAATAACTTTGACCTCGATAATATAGGCAAACGCTCTAGAATTCTAATAGGGTCTTCTAGAACTCGCTTTCCAAGGGGACTAGAATTTATAAGGATGACATGGAACTATTTTTTTCTAGAGCCACAATTGAGATTCTAGATACAGAATTTTTTCTCAGTGTATAAACGATTCAATAATCCAAAACATTTCATACCTATTCTATAAAAACATATTTTTGTTTATCTATTGAGATAAACAAAAAGTTAAATTAACAACAGTAAATAATATAAAAAAAAATTATTGACATCATTAATAGTCAAATTTTAAATAATTTGTCTATATTTACAGTATTTGTACAGTAACACATGTAAGTACACCCGTTTTTCTATATTAACTAAACACTGAACACTATTATTTAAACAAATATATTTTTTATTAATTTGAATTTCATTAATAGACGATATTTTAAAAGTTTTATCGTTTTTCTATCTTAAAAAACTTTAAATACGGTCAAAAAAAGGATTTTTCGGGTGCTCATAATTATAAGGACAGCTCGAATCTTAGTATTTTTTTTTTTAATTATTCTTTAAATTAATATTTTTGGGGGTCTCTTTTTAGGTTGAAACATTCAGACATTCTCTCTGGCATATATATATATATATATATACTTTTTCTTTAATATTCAGTTTTAATACCATTTCATACAGCATAGATGATATTCTAAATGCATTTAAACTATTTAAAATTGCTTTACTCTAGCATGCACTTTTCTAATGTGATAAGTTAAGGTTTTTTCGACTTTTAGACCACGGGAAAGGCAACAATACAGAAGTTTCTTTCTTCAAACTATTTCCTATTGCTCTAGGAATAGAGCAAAAATGTAAGTCTTGTTGAAAAAAATATTATTACCCCCCAAAATCTAACAAAAATCTGAGAATTTCAAGCTTAAAATTTGCGAATATTCTCTTGATGTTCATAATAATAGAAAAAATTACTAAATTCATTTTGCTTTCAGTAGAAACAGCTCCCCAGAGCACCATAGATCCACCTTTAAAATGCCCGATTCATATCTGCCTTTAAAAAAATCTGCTCTGTCTTTCGCTATCTTCAGATAGTGCCAGTAACTGTTAAAACCATTTAATTAATCAAGAATAAAATGTTTTTCATCCGAAAATGCAACATTTTACCATTTAATATTGCCTTTATTCAACTTTAACACAGACGTTATTTCCCCCATTAAATGCTTATTGATTATTACAGGTGTTTTTATTCATTTTAACATATTATTAATTATTTTAAACATGCATAAATGTGGACCCCAAGATTTCGTTAAAAATTACGAGCAAATTCAGCAGCAGTTATTATGAGAAGCACAGTAAGAGGAACAATGAGTCTTCGATCCCTGTAAAACAACTCTGATTTTGCATCAGATCTCTCTCCTCGAGCCAGCAGTTCAACGTTTGATCACATATCCTTCAGCAATTTTAGATCTTCCAATTTCATTAGAAATTCGGCGGATTGAAATTATCCTTCCACTTAAAAAACACATTTACCATACTTCACTACATGAAGATTTTTTTTTTTTTTTTTTTGGAGGAATTATCAGTAATGTCCGTCCAAGAAAAATTGAAGGCTTATATATGAATTAATCTTGCCCAGTAGTTAACAAATTCGCATTTCAACTGTAATTTATCCGCTAGTAAGTTAAATAAAACGAAAAAATCTGGATTGTCCCTATAATTATGAACATCTGAAAACGTGGAGAAAAAAATATTTTGCATTATTTTTATTAATTTTGTTTCATATTAAAAAAATTATAGCAGTTTTGGTTTTTAGAATACTAGAATATTAAGTGCACTTAGTATAATCTTGTTCACAATTATTTTTACATTAGTTATTTCAAAACATAAAGTGTCCTTATAAATAGGAGAAGGAGTGTAGAATGCAAGTTTGCTACATTTATTCTGAATAACAAATATTATATTCAAGGAATTTTAAAACTTATTAACCAGTGCGCGGAGAAACAAACGAACTGAAGTCATAAACACATTTTAATATTACTGAAAGTTTTAAAAACAGGATTATTAAATATTAGAACTTGTCTAAAAGCATATATTAATATAGATTGATCTTGTTTAGCCCTTTGTACGGTTTAGAAATTTTATGCGCAGAACATTATGTGTTAAAAATTTAGTAAAGTCAAAAATAAAGGCTTATCAGATCTAAGAGTATTCTTCGACCGTTTTCCATTCATTTTCATTAATGCATATGAATAGTTTTGTGTAGGCATATAAGTCAGTCCTTCATGCTAATCAGTATATTATATTCCTAAGACACGTAATTTTGCGCACCTTAATAATATGCTTATTTCATAAAGCATTGTGTAATATAAAAATAATAATGTATGGTTAAGATACATATTTCTGATAGACCGTAACGTATGCAAATTATTTTATGAATCTCTCGCTTTAAACCCAAACGTCTTAAATTCAGCAGAAAAAGTGTATTAAACGGATGGTCACATTTTAAACGAAAAAAAAAAAAAAAAAAAAAAAACTCTTGATTTTTAAGACATTTATCTGCATCTGAAATTAAGACACTGCAAATGTCTTAAAACACCGTCATTTTTAATTCTTTTTATTAATAAATAAATAAATGAAAGTGGCGTGAGATTCTGTTTTTCATTTAAAACCAGATTTTGGATTTTTCGGGAGAATAAATAAAATAGCAATAATAATAATAATAATAAAATATTTCCTGACCCCGAAACTAACCCCCCCCCCTCCCCCCACTAAAGTTATCGAAGACCAGTGTCTTATCCACCATGCTACCACGACTCACGGCAAAGTACTGTTTTTGTATGAAAATATATACCTTCGTATTCACGAAACAAAGCGCAGTTTTAAGTTTCAGTTTTTATATTTTGCTGTAAAAGAATCGATAAAATATCTAAAGTTAATATATACTGTTATTTTAAATTTTGCTTTGAATTTTGCAAAATGTATAGCAAATATATGAAAATTGCAGCCAAGAATATATAGATATTATCATCGATTAATTATTTTCGATAATAGCTTTAGATATATTATCGAAAGTTTTATGACAAAAAATACCCATTAAAACATGAAACTGTATTTTTTTATGTTTGTATAACGATTTCTTTCATTAAATTGATAGTTAACAGAAAACAAACAATGATCATGAATACTAGAAAATTTGTTGTTTTACATTTTGGTGGAAGAAGATATGGAAGAAGCCAGTTTTTAAATCGAAAAAGAAAATAAATAAATAAACTAGTATGTTGTGGCCACCACAAGACTTTCTTCTATATTTTCCTATATACATATTCAATCAGTAACAATATTAAAAAAAAAAAAAAAAAAAAAAAAAAATTTACTATTTTTTTCTAAGTTTTTTTTTTGTTGTTGTTAAAAGTAATACATATTCAACCAGTAACAATATTTAAAAAAAAAAAAAAAAAAAAAAAAAAAAATACGATTTTTTTTCCGTTTTTTTTTTTTTGTTGTTGTTAAAAGTAAAAAAAATCGATAACTTTGTTTTAAATTATCACAGATTTATAGTTCAACCATTCGTTTTAAAGGTATTGACGAGATCTTTCGAAAGATACCCATCTTGAAAATTTACCCCCCAGAGGGGGGGGGGGGGGAACCGGTGACCCCACATGCACAAAATTTTTTCGTAGTTAACTACTATTATTATCAATAATACATATTAATTTTACAATCACAAGTTAAAAATAACTCTGATTATGTACATTTATACGAAATTTTGTCCTATACAGCCATGTTAAAAATTTAGAAAAAATGCGATCACAGCGCCATCTGTTGAGCTATTAGTCCCGAAATGTAATCATCACCACTTTACGTCGGGGACCAACTAAATACCAAGTTTGGTTAAATTTCGTTAAAAAAAAAAAAAAAAAAAAAAAAAAACGATTTTTTTCTAAGTTTTTTTCGTTAAAAGTAAAAAAATCGATAACTATGTTTCAAATTGTCACAGATTTATAGTTCAACCATTTGTATTAAAGGTATTGACGAGATCTTTCGAAAGATACCCATCTTGAAAATTTAACCCCCCCCCGTTGGGGTACTTCCCCCCCAGGGTGGGAACCGGTGCCCCCACATGCACAAAATTTTTTTCGTAGTTAACTACTACTATTATCAATAATTCATATTAATTTTACAACCACAAGTTTAAAATAACGCTCATTATGTACATTTATACGAAATTTTGTCCTATACTGCCATGTTAAAAGTTTACATAAAATGCGATCACAGCGCCATCTGCTGGGCGATTGATCCCAAAATCTAATCAGACACTTTCCATGTCAGGGTCCAACTATACACCAAGTTTGGTTCAATTTCATTTATCGGTTCGTGAGATACGGTGAAAAATACGAAATTTTGCGATCACAGCGCCACCTTCTGGACGATTGATCCCCAAATCTAATCAGCACCTTGCCCGTCAGGTTCCAACTATATACCAAGTTTGGTTGAATTTCATTCATTGGTTCGTGAGATACGGTGAAAAATACGAAAATTTGTCCTATACTGCCATGTTAAAAATTTACATAAAATGCGATCACAGCGCCACCTGCTTGGCTATTGATCCCCAAATCAAATCAGCACAATGCCCCGCTAGGGTCCAACTATATACCAAGTTTGGTTGAATTTCATTCATTGGTTCGTGAGATACGGTGAAAACTATAAACCACAGACACACAGACAGACATTTTCTAAAAACTATCAATTCGTGTTCAGGACATCCCAAAACGTGTAGATCCGTCAAAAAACGGAGGGCGAAAATTTTCGCGAATCCAATACTTTCTCTATATTACATATAGAAGAAAGTAAAAATTAAAAGCAGTTATGTATGAATTATTCAATATTGTTCAGTTACAAATTAGCTTTTTTCGCCTCAAGTTACATGCTACGTTCTTCTTAATACTACTTTCTCTTACCCATAGGGTCGAGAAAGTATTGATTTAGGATCAAATTTTCGAATGTGAGTTTTTGTTATATTTACATGTTCTGAGGTCCCCTGAATAGGAAAATCATGCTTTTAGCGAATGGTCTGTGTGTCTGATTTCAGCATATCTCAAGAACAAATAGTAGCAGAAATTCCAAACTCGGTATTCTAAATGTGTATCATATAGGGGTGCCACAGTAAGTTTTTCGTTGAGATGAAGCAAATGGTTCGTGTACAGGGACACTCAAAGTATTCAGATACATTACGTCTATGGGGGAAATTGCAGGTAAGTAGAGTTTAACATCTATAGACTGCACTAAACAAAATAAAACGAATATATATTTTTTGTAATAGAGATAGTCAACTAGGAAAAAATAATCTGGTGTGTCACTCACACGACTTTCTTTTACCCTGAAATTTAATACTATAAATACAGGTTGGAGATTAAGAGGTAAGATAACGATGTTATGTAAACCTATGTTAAACAATTCAAATTAGGCTTCGGAAGAGTTTTATATGATACTTAATTCTGTGTGAGAGGGGGGCTACCGCCCCCCTCAACCCCCCGTTTCATTAATGCACCTAGATTTAAATAAAATTTAATTCGGTTATTAAAAAATAATTCTGTTTTTAAAAAAAATAATTTATTAAAATTATTATTTAAAAAAATTATCTTTTATGATAATGCAGACGATTTCCATATTATAGAAGTAGTATAACAATAAATATCCAAAAAAAGTCCATTTTATTCTCAAAATTAAAAAAAAAATACGATTTTTTTTTTTTTTTCGTTAAAAGTAAAAAAAAAATCGATAACTTTGTTTTAAATTATCGCAGATCGATGGTTCAACCATTCGTTTTAAATGTATTGGCGAGCTCTTTTGAAAGATACCCATCATGAAAATTAACTCCCATCGAGGGGGGACTTCCACCCCATGGGGTGGAGGCGAGGCTCCTACATAGACAAAATTCTTTTCCCAGTTGACTATCTCTATTAAAAAGTATATATATTCGTTTCATTTGGTTTAGTGCAGTCTATAGATGTTAAACTTTACTTACCTGCAATTTCCCTCATAGACGTAATGTATTAGAATTCTCTTGATTGTCCCTGTACACGAACCATTTGCTTGATCTTAAAGAAAAGCTTTCTGTAGGATCTATATATGATACACATTCAGAGTACCAAGTTTGGAATGTCTGCTACTATTTGTTCTTGTGATATGCTGATAACAGACAGACACACACACAGACATACAGACACACAGACATACACACAGACATACACACAGACCATTTGCTAAATACATGATTTTCGTAATCAGGGAACCTCAAAACGTGTAAATATAAAAAAATCTCGCGTTCGAAAATTTGACCCAAAAACAATAATTTCTCTGCCTTATGGGTAAGAGAAAGTGAAAATTTCTGTATGTAGAAGCGCCACCTCCACACCTGGGGGCGGAAGTCCCCACTCGAGGGGAGTAAATTTTCATGATTGGTGTCTTTCAAAACAGCTCACCAATACCTTTAAAACGAATGGTGAGCCATCGATCTGCGATAATTTAAAATAAAGTTATCGATTTTTTTCATTTTTAACAATATATATTTTTTTGAAAAATTTAAAAGTCAAATCTCTTTACCAAAATGCTTTTCGGCAACTTCATTTAAGACACTTTTAAATTTTATTATTCATAACAATTACATTCTACACTGTAATAAGATCTATATTCAAAAGGTTGGTATTCCACAAGGAGGATGTAGCTCGAGTATGTTAGCTGACTTATACCTTTACCATTATGAACAGGGATTATGTATTGAAAATGTCTATTTTTACCGATACATTGATGACATTATAATTTTTTATGTCAATAATTTTTCGCCTAATTTATTTAAATTTGAATATCCTTCTCACCTTACCTTAACTTATAATCATCTCAACAATAACTGTATTAGTTTCTTAGATTTAAAACTTAAACTTGATGGTAGTAAAATTTATACCGATATGTATGACAAAAGACTAGATTTTAGTTTCAAAGTAAATTTATTTACACAATTTACCTCTTGTCTTCATATCTCTGTCTACAGAAATATTATTCTC
This sequence comes from Salticus scenicus, assembly GCA_963930645.1. NCBI lineage: Eukaryota > Metazoa > Arthropoda > Arachnida > Araneae > Salticidae > Salticus > Salticus scenicus. The sequence continues at coordinate 136,307,199 of OZ005661.1, forward strand.
AATCACCTCTTTGGTATACATAATATTTGTTCAGATAGGTTTAAAACAAAAATATCTCTCACATAATTAATGTTGCTACAAAAATGGGTTATCCTAAAAAATTTATTTATTCACTTGTTTATCAAAAAAGGTCTCTCTCTAACACAAAAAAAAAAAAAAAAAAAAAAAAAAAAAAACTAAGGTTTAATTAAAAATTAAAAAAAAAAAAAAAAATCAGGTGGATGGGTGGGCAGAAGTTTGATTAAGGAGGGAAGGGTGGTGTTGTTTGGCTGGTTGGCTGGGAGGGTTTGATGCTGAATAAAATTTATTAAAAAAAAAAAAAAAAAAAAAAAAAAAGTGGGGGGATTGCTGTAAGTTACATTCTTATTTTCCTGGTTGATTCTATGTATTTTGAACTCTTTTATTTTTTCTGGTTGATACTATGTATTTTGAACTCTTTTATCATTAAATTTTACAATGTGCTTCTGGCTACTTGAGGCTTCCCTTGTTAAGTTTGAACAATCCATCTATTTGCATAACAAACATAAAATCTTATAAATATTTAAAAAAAAAAAAAAAAAAAAAAAAAAAAAAAAAATCTTCTAAATTTTAATTTTTAATTTTAATTTATGATGACCGCATTATAATGCTTATCCTTATAGTTGTGCTCTTTGGCATTATTGCTTGTAATTATGTCTTCTTAAAACTTAACACTTAATAATTTGACTTCAAAATAAAAAACTTTCAAATTATCTTAATCTTGCTGTTAATACTTCTAAATTATCTTAATCTTTCAGTCAATACATCTTAAATTAAAATCTTAAAAATTATCTTAATCTTGCTGTTAATACTTCTAAATTATCTTAATCTTTCAGTCAATACATCTTATATAACTGACTTAATGTTATTATAGCTAACCGAAAGATGGCGCTTGTACTTAGTAGTCTTTAACCTTCATTCTTCAGTCCTTATCTTAAACGATTTAATTATTAATATTTTTGGTACGATTTAATTTAACTCAACTAGTAATTATTTTAACATTCTCATTTAATATTTACTCTGTGTATTTTATCTTTAATGTAATTGTTCTGAAGTATTTTCGATTAATCGATATCTGTCGAGCTATTATTTTAACTTCAATTTAGGTTTTGGCATCAACCATTTTTCCAGTTTGTGTTAACTGTTTTCCATGTGGTTACTCTGCTTATTTCTTGTTATTAATTTGGTTTCCTTTAAGATTTTAATTAATATTTATTTATCCTTTGTTTTAATTTAATTTTTCACTTTTTTCTCATTCTTTATGGTTTTTTTGCTGCATTGATCGGGGCGTGAGATGATATAAATTGCTATGATTAGCAATATCGTTTTACGAAATCATTGCAGCTTTCTCTGCTTTATGAAGTATGCGCCCCTTGATAAGTATACTTCTAATTTTAAGCATTTATATCCAATTGATTATGTGGTTTATTATCTTTTTTCTCTTTCACAAGTTTAATGGTCCTTTTTTATTATCCTTCAGGTCGGCGTAAGTATTTTAAGTTAATATAGTAACTCATTGGTTCCTTATCTATATCGCAACTTTTTGTGTCATTCTTTCCTCTATGTTAAATTCAGTTCTATATTTTAGTGTGCTGTTATTGTTTTAGTTCTATTAATTGCTAAATTTTAAGATTAAATTTTATTACGTTATCTATTATTTATTAAATTTTATTAAATTTAATTTTTATTTATATATATATATATTACTTTCTCTTACCCATAAGGTGGAGAAAGTATTGTTTTTGGGTCAAATTTTCGAACGCTAGTTTTTGTTATATTTACATGTTCTGATGTCCCCTGAATACGAAAATAATGTTTTTAGCAAATGGTCTGTGTGTATGTCTGTGTGTGTGTCTGTGTGAATGTCTGTTTGTGTCTCTGTGTGTCTGTCTGCCTTTTATCAGCATATCTCAAAAACAAATTATGGCACAAAGTTCTAATTTGGTATTCTAAATGTAAATCATATATGGATGCTACACTAACCTTTTCGTTAAGATCAAGCAAATATTTTGTGTACAGGGACACTCAAAAGTATTCAAATACATTACGTCTATGTGGGAAAATACAGGTAAGTAGAGTTTAACATTTATAGACTGCACTAAACCAAATGAAACGAATATATATTTTTTGTAATAGAGATCGTCAACAGGGAAAAAAAAAATTATGTAGGAGTCTCGCCTCCCCCCCCCTCGTTTGGGGGGGGGGAAGCCCCCGTCGTGGGGAGTAAATTTTCATGATGGGTATCTTTCAAAAAAGCTCGCCAATACCTTAACGAATGATTGAACCATCGATCTGCGATAATTTAAAACAAAGTTAACGATTTTTTTTACTTTTAACGAAAAAAAAACATTAAAAAAGATCGTGTTTTTTTTTTTTTAATTATTGAGATTAAAATGTACTTTTTTTGGATATTTGGTGTTACACTACTTCTCTAATATGGAAATCTTCTGCGTTACCATAAAAGATAATTTTTTTAAGTAATTTTAATAAATGATTTTTTTAAAGCAGAATTATTGTTCAATAACCGAATTAAATTCTATATAAATGTAGGTGCATTAATAAAACGCGAGGTTGAGGGGGCGGTTGCCCCCCCCCTCACACAGAACTAATTATCATATAAAATTCTCTCGAAGCTTAATTTGAATTGTTTAACATAGGTGTACATAACATCGTTATCTTACCTCTTAATCTTCAACCTGTATATATAGTATTAAATTTCAGGGTAAGAGAAAGTCGTGTGAGTGACACACCAGATTATTTTTTTTATGTAATATTGAGAATAAATTCAACTTTTTATTTATTTTTTATACTTAGTGTTGTGCTACTTCTCTAATATGGAAATTGTCTGCATTATCATAAAAGATAATTTTTTTAAGTAATTTTAATAAATGATTTTAAAAAAACAGAATTATTTTTTAATAACCGAACTAAATTCTATATAACTGTAGGTGCATTAATGAAACGGGGGGTTGAGGTGGGCGGTAAGCCCCCCTCACACAGAACTAATTATCATATAAAACTCTTCCGAAGCCTAATTTGAATTGTTTAACATAGGTTTACATAGCAGTACTCGTCATCTTACCTCTTAATCTCCAACCTGTATTTGTAGTATTAAATTTCAGGGTAAGAGAAACTCGTGTGAGTGACACACCAGATTATTTCTTTTATTATAAGAAAGCTTTAAATGCAAAGTATTTTTTTTTTTTTTCACCATATAAGTTTTGCTTGTAAATATATTTTTTTATAAATTATGCTAAACATAATTTCATGCAAATATCCCAGCAATCGCTAGAGCATTATTCCTTGAAAATTTAATTTCTTAAAGTTAACGTAGTTCAAACAGCTTAACTACTTATTATATAAAATAATATTATATTATATTTATTGAATGCAGAAAAAAAAATGAACAGTAAGCATGTTGCTGAAAGTAGATTCCATACGAGAATTTTTCTACGTAATGTCAGTGTCTGAATTTCTAAACTGCCTGAATATTCAGACGCATTTCCTGTCTGAAATTCTGCTTATTTATTTGCGTGTTTGAATTGGGATTTTAGACACATTTCTCTCTGAATTTAAGACGCCTCTATTTACAGAGAATCCATTAAGACACACAAGTGTCTTAAGGTATCTCGTGCGTGTATGCTCTATATTATTGTATACTTGGGGGTTCGTAAGTTGTCCGAGAATGAAAGGAAAATCTTGCTGAGTCTGGAAACTTTATTTACAGAAAATTCGAGAAAATTACAGGTCTATAAACCAAGTATGAACTTCACTTTCGCCAGTAAACACAGTTTAAATAACAGCTGTCAACAGCAAATTCACTGTACAAACTATATCAGAGCATTAACCCACAGCAATCGACTGCAATCCAAAGAGACTCAGAGCTCTTTTAGTAGCAATGAAAGCATTGGCGAAACCTAACTGAGACTGACTCTTTTAGCGTAAAGCAATTTCTTAAATACTCGCGTAGAAAAATGTGGAAAATTCCAAAAACTCGTCAGCCAATCAAGCTAGAGTATTTGGTATATCGATGATAAGGACTTTCTCGCCAAGGTCGCCAAAAAAAATCGCCAATCAGTGAAAAAGTCGCCAAATATGGCACCAAATCTGTTACATGTCTTAATGAGGCTTTTTAACGTGTTTTTAACGGGAAATGAGCTATTTTAACGCAAAAACAAGCTAGAAAGGCTGAAAATTAACATTTTATCCCCTGACTAAGCCTCGTTGAATGATTTTACACAAAGACAACTACGAATTATTCACAAATTTGTAACAATATTAAGACGTGTCTTAAATTCCTTTTCAGTTGTTTTTATGTCTTATTTTAAGACGCCTTTATTTGCAGTGGGTACGTAAAATAATAGGAATACTTTTTCTTCAGAAAATCCTTTATAGAGTATCTGAATAAAATGTTAATTTGCATTCTAAATTTATTTACGATGGTATACAGGCGAATTATTTTAAATCACATGAATGGTACTACATATAAATACTTAAAATCGAAATGAGGTAAAGTGCGATATTTCAAATATCATTGAAAAGATTGAAACATTTTATAATCTTTCACAATTTGTTTCTTTTCAATTTTAGTTTTAAAAAATAAAACTTAAAATCTTTATAAATTTATTTTTTATGAAATATACATTATAATCCATTTAATGTAATAAAAAAAAGGGGGAGAGTGGGGATGAATGGGACGCAAGATGAATGGGACAATAGCAAAATTTTTATGTTTTGCAAGCACTAGAAACTTGACAATTTTTCTGATATATGGCAGTACTGAGGTCATTCATCAAGTGTAGTTTCAGAATTGTACTGTCTATTGAAGGGCAGAAAAAATTAAAGTGTCTTTTCCTGCTGTCAGAGTAAGTTTTTACTGATTCAATTAGATAGTTAAAAATGAACTATTTGCTTAAAGTTAATATAACTCATATATGCTGAAAAAGCATAATCTTTTATTGTATTTATGATATTCAAGAAGAATATTGACAATTGTTCCTTAGGCCTATTTCATGTTTTATATCATCATGTGGTGGTGGGGATGAATTTGACGTTCCCCACTATGTGCTAATTTAAAATTGTACACAAGAATTATATTAAAACAAATCGTATATAGATTTTCAATATTTTTATAACCTGTAGCTCAATAGTTATAACATGGAAGTATAAAAGTAGCATTGATTTCGAGAAAAATAGATTGAATAGATTGTTCTGATTTTTGTTTATAATAATTATGATTAAAATAGTTATAAGTTAGAATATTCAATGCAACTTAAATCAATAATATCAATAATTAAAAAAATAAGTAAATAAACTAATAATAATTGGATTAAAATCACAATTTCAATCACGCTAATTAAATAAATCCTGGTGATTATTAATGTAATGCAGAATAGAATGCTGATTTTTCCAGATCAGTCGGAAACAAAAATTTATCTGGATAATTTGTACTCTATTATAATGATTTATATCTTCTTAGTGTCTTTTTTATTTATTTATTTTTAGATTAGATCTTATTAGATTAAATTACCAAAGCCTAGAGCACTAGGAACTGTACGAACCAAAGGACTTTTACCTTTTGATGTTGATTTGAGTCAATACATCAGTTTATGTTAATTTCAGTAACTTCATAATGTGTTATAAAATCACATAAACCAATTTAACTTTAAAAATTTATGTACTTTCCATTTTGTTTTCTTTTCTTTGTTAACTCCAGTCCTGTCCCATTCATCCCCATAGGTGGGGATGAATGGGACAATACACATGCATGTAAAAAAAATATTATTTATTAAAAATGATCACTTTTTATTAAAGTTAGTATGTTTATATGTAACTGATTACTGAAGTGTACTTATGAGCAATGTTATAAAATTCTGAATTACGTATGGTGAACATTATTAATAAAAACATGAAAAATGTCCCATTCATCCCCACCCTCCCCTATATGTTACTGTGTTATTTAAAAAAAAAAAAAAAAATTAACATTGTCTCTCTGACACCGGATAGTAAATACCAAATATATATTCGCTAAATAAAAGCGAAACTATACCAACATATCGAAATATATATATATATATACTTTGAATACATAGTGCATTGTAGTTTCTATGGTAACGCTAAGCAAAAAGTCCCCAAAATATATTTCTTTTTTCATTCTATGTAACTGCTGGACCGTTTCATTTCTTTATCCTATTGCAAGACGAAAGACTTTCCTAACTGAAGAAAAACAGCAGTAAGTGATTTTCCTTCCGTGATATTTCAGTTGGAATAACACAGAAGACGCGACATGCACATAAATCCTGTATTAGAAACAAAGAAAAAAAGAAAAACACATTTGCTTTTTTTTTATTGATCTTTTCTTGTTCTTGAATATTTTTAGGGAAATAACAGTTCTGCAATGAAATGGAAGCAATCATATGTTTTTCAAGTTGTCATCGCTTTTATACCTACTTCCTAGTATAATAACATTTATAACGTATAATACTTTAGATATTACATATTAATTTACTTATTGCATTTACTTATCGTACCCCAGCAAGAAAAGTGACACAAAATCAAAAAATGGCAATTTTGTGTTTATGGCTAAGAAAAACACGCATGAAGTGTCCAAACGTGCATAAAAAGAGTCACATGTTAATTCTGAAAATGTTTCACCTGAGATACAGTTGTGTCAGTTTTATTGTAGCCCATTCAATGCGTTATGGTTACCGTTAAGTTATATCTTTTTTCTCAAATACTGCATATTTGAGGTGTATAAATTTTTTGCCAGGATATGTGACTTAATATTTTATGTAACAATGTAAATATATATTATAAACACACATATATAAGATAAACACTTTTTACATACTATGTTTTTAAATTTTCTGTATAACCATTGCTAGAGAAGTACATTAGCACTTTATCAATGTGCATAAAATTTTTTAATTGATAATGACATCAATTTTTTTGAGATGCATAATTTAATTTTTTACAATTTTTTAACGTTCACGTTTAAATAAATGTATTTATTTTTATGCCGAAAGAAAATGAACTCGTATTTTTTTTTTTTTTTTTTTTTTTTTTTTTCTTAGTGCTAGAGGCCTATTTCAGTCGGTACAGTTGTCGAATTTTTATAGGTCACTCTTAATTAGTGCTAGAGGCCTATTTCAGTCGGTTTATTGAATGGGGATTTATTGAATGAGGTCCCCCCAAGGCACAACTTTGACATGAGTCCCCCCCAAGGTACCCCTATTTCAGTCGGTACAGCGTTGTCGAATTTTTATAGGTCACTCTTAATTAGTGCTAGAGGCCTATTTCAGTCGGTTTATTGAATGGGGATTTATTGAATGAGGTCCCCCCAAGGCCCAACTTTGACATGAGTCCCCCACCCAGGCCCAACTTTGACATGAGTCCCCCCCAAGGTACCCCTATTTCAGTCGGTACAGCGTTGTCGAATTTTTATAATACACTCTTAATAGTGCTAAGGGCCTATTTCAGTCGGTTTATTGAATGGGGATTTATTGAATGAAGTCCCCCCAAGGCACAACTTTGACATGAGTCCCCCCCCCCAGGCCCAACTTTGACATGAGTCCCCCCCCAAGGTACAACTTTGACATGAGTCCCCCCAAGGCCCAACTTTGACATGAGTCCCCCCCCCAGGCCCAAATTTGACATGAGACCCCCCAAGGCCCAACTTTGACATGAGTCCCCCCCCAAGGTACAACTTTGACATGAGTCCCCCCCCCAAGGCACACCTTTGACATGAGTCCCCCCCAAGGCACACCTCCCCCTCATTGGGAAAAAGAGAAAAAACGTTGTTTTGCGGCTATAAGACAGTTTGGACTTCCAACGTTATTTGTTACAGTATCTGCAGCTGAAACACATTGGTTTGATTTAATGAAAACTTTATCATGGAATTTAGATCGTCACGAATTAACTAAAGAAGAATTTGTCGATATTAACAAGTTTAGCAGTAGGCCTCTGGCACTAAATTAAAATCTGTCAATGTCAGATTTTTCATGTTTTAAATAATGAAATAATGTCGTGTCTGTATATATATATATATATAGATTTTTTTTTTTTTTTGGCAACATTTAATTATAGCTAATATTTTAATGACTATTTTTAAAGCTATTAAGAGTTTATTATTTTCATATTTTAATTAATTAAAAGAAAACTAATCAAAAATTCGAAAATCGGACTTCGGAGTATTGTGTTGTCATCTTGTTCTGAGCTATTCTGAAAGTTTCAAATGTCTAGCTAGAGTGAATATGATAAGAATTCATTTATACACTGATGGAAAAAAAAATCCCAACACCAGGAAGGAGCTGTGCTAGATAAACGAAATTTGGTAGGCGTGTTTATACATCTGAAAGATGACGTCGATTAAAATTTCGAGCTACGCGCATAAGTGTGGCGCTAGTAGCGACACTATGAACATGCAAATGAGGTTTGCTATAAATAAGCGCTGTAAGGTTCCTGGTCGTTATTTACAGTTGAGATTTGACGTAGTGGGTTAATGTTAGTCAAGGATGCCTCTAAGAAGACGAAGAAGCCATTATCAACAGCTCACTGAGTTTGAACGAGGTCGTGTAGTAGGGCTACGAGAAGGTGGGTTTTCTTTCCGCGATATTGCCGAAAACTTGGCAGGAATGTATCCACTGTGCATGAGTGTTGGCAGCAGTGGTCAAGGGAAGGTACTGCCTCAAGAAGACCGGGTTCCGGGCGGCCACGTGGCACTACTGAGAGGGAAGACCGCCGTGTTCGGCGTATGGCTGTGGCTAATCGTACTGCGTCTGCAGCTGAAATTCGAGTTGCAGTTGGCACCACAGTGACACAACGAACTGTTACAAATCGGTTACTTCAAGGACAGCTCCGAGTCAGACGCCCTGTAGCGTGCATTCCACTGACTCCAAACCACTGCCGTTTGCGACGTGAGTGGTGTCAAGCTAGAGCTCATTGGAGGACGGAGTGGAGATCTGTTGTGTTTTCTGATGAAAGCCGGTTCTGCCTTGGTCGCAGTGATAGCCGTGTGTTGGTTAGAAGGAGGTCAGGTGAACGCCTGCTAGCGACCTGTCTGCGGCCTAGACACACAGGGCCTACTCCTGGAGTTATGATTTGGGGAGCAATTTCGTATGACAGCAGGAGCACTCTCGTGGTTATCCCACGCACCCTGACTGCAAATTTGTACGTCAGTCTAGTGATACAGCCTGTTGTGCTGCCATTCATGAACAGCATTCAAGGGGGTGTTTTCCAACAGGATAACGCTCGCCCTCATACCGCTGTTGTAACCCAACATGCTCTACAGAGTGTCGACATGTTGCCTTGGCCTGCTAGATCACCAGATCTTTCTCCAATCGAGCATGTATGGGACATCATTGGACGAGAACTCCAGCGTCATCCACAACCAGCATTAACCGTCCCTGCATTGACCGCCCAAGTGCAGTAGGCATGGAACTCCATCCCACAAACTGATATTCGACACCTGTACGACACAATGCGCATGCACGTTTGCATGCTTGCATTCAAAATTCTGGCGGTTACACCGGTTACTAGTGTACCAACATTTCACATTTGAAATGGCTCTTCTCGCCAATGGCTCTACCTGTGATCTTGAAACTTTAATCAATTAAATATGTTACCTAGACAAATGTATTGCTGAAATTTCATTACAGTACAATAATTTTTTCTTGGTGTTGGGATTTTTTTTTCCATTAGTGTATATATGTTTTTCTGTCCGTACTCCAACTTCCTCAAATATTCACGAAATTTCTTGAAAGTGATATACGTTGTTCAAGTTCATTATAGAATTTTCTCGATATAAAATGATGTAAATACAACCTCTGGTTTATGTACAGGAGCACTCGAATAATTCCAGAGCATTCAGCTCTAAAAGAGATATTTTTATAAATATTATTTTAATACTTTTATTTTGTGCAAATCATAATGAAATTGAAACTCATCATTCTTATGTACAATTAATGCTTTCTATAAAATATAGCAATGATTAGCATTAAGATCTACAAGGCTACATAAAAATATTCTGTTACATTAAGGGCTGCATTTGGAAACTTCTGAAATAGTATTTTCGTTTTTATTAAGCGTTTTTAGAACTTTTCATCAATATTTAAGAGTAATTATGAATTCAATAAAACTATTTGTCTGTCTCTCTCTCATTCTGTCCAGAGCTCCTTAAATAAATTATATAGGCCGGCACATCGCCGCCATTTTGTTGCCTCGGAAGAGGGCAGCATTCCTGCTTGGCGTCCTTATCTCTTCACTAGAGATTTTAAGAAATCTTGATCTGAAGCTATGATCGGTCAAGTGTAAAAATCAACAAGTGATATTCCTAACAACACATTTATACACAGTACATTCTCGGGATGTTATTTTATCCTCAGGACATTGTGTAGATGTACTGGGGATAAGATGTGTTGTTTCTGTTTCTAACAGAAATCACAACTTCTTGCAATAAATAAATAAATAAATAAAAGTTTACTGTTTAAAACTGAAAATTTTCTATTTATTTATTTACTTTTTATGTTATTTCTAGCATTGCTATTCATAAAAAAAACAGACCTTAAAATAATTAAATTTTTTCATTTCTTGCATTTGCACTCTGATGTTTCTACAGTCTTCCCATCCTCCAAGTGTAGCACTTCGTCACCCTGCAATAGTTCCAACCTCCAAGAGTAGCACTTCGTCACCCTGCAATAGTTCCAACCTCCAAGTGTAGCACCTTCTCTTCCTGCAATAGTTCCAACCTCCGAGTGTAGCACCCCCTCTTCCTTGAAATAGCTCCAGCGTCCAAGTGTAGCACCTCCTCTTCCTGAAATAGCTCCAGCGTCCAAGTGTAGCACCTCCTCTTCCTGAAATAGCTCCAGCCTCTATCTGACTTCCAGTTGAATATATTTTATGTAAGGACTTAACTGTTAACCATGTGATTCAAAAGTACATATAACTGCCACGAAGTAATATTAATAGGAGTTGAAGGTCCAATGGGAGAAAGCTACGAAACTGTGATCTAAATTTTTGGTAAATATTGAGGGCGCCACTTGTCATTCCTCCCTACCTCGGCGCGGATATACTGTTGTTTTCAATAGAATTTTGCTGGAGTACATTTAAAATTTTTTATTTTAAGCAATTTAATTTCTTTGTAAGTTCTTAAAACTGCATAATTCAGATGTTTCAAATAAATGCTTCGTTACTAGTTGTAAAACAGGCTATGATAGTGATAAGAAAAACAAAAAAAAGCCCTAGGAGAAAAATAAAGTCCGAGTTCGTGTTTCTGCACCTAAAGTAAGTTTTTTTTTTTTTCTTAACAAAATTTCATCCATTCTCCTTCCCCCCAATTGTCTGTTTTAGCTAGCTTCGGTTCATAAGAATCGTCATTTTTTAAAAGCTTTCTTTCAAAGTAAAATTAGTATAAAATGGCTCTTGAAAAAAACATGTTGGTTAGAATACTCTATTTAATGAAATTTGCTTTCAATCGAAAAGTTTTCAGCTTGATATTATTTTTAAAAAAATAATTAAAACGAGACATTTCCCCATTGAATAACATTGCGGAAGCTGGAGAGAAGGAAGGATTGCACGCTGGTGCCATCTGTAAACATTAGAAAACAACATCACAAAATTTCAGCGTTACCTTCTTCTCCTGTCTTTTTACTCCGTGATAACTGCTCTGAAGTATGTGTAAAACCAAATTCCCTGCTGATGCCTTCTTGTATGTAGGCGAAAAGCTGGCGGAAGTTTTTTTATATTTTAATAAATGTATTTTTAACGTGTTTTTAAAGTGTTTTTAATTAATTTATAACATAAAATAAATGTAATTTAGGACACGGAAACAAAACAATTTTGGCGACCCAGTAAACGTCGCCAAAACTCAAACACACAGTAATAAAAGGTCTTCTTTAATTAATTTATGGTTATTAATATAAATAATATGATTAAAATAACACTTTTTTTTTGTATTTTTACATTTGCACATGTCAGAAACGCAAAGAAAAATATAAGTAAATAAAAGTAATATAATTTTATTTTTCTTAAATTATCTAATAGAAATCTGAGCATTTTAAGTTGTTTTCTTGAGTGATTATAACAATTTATCACTAAACAATCTCCCACATCATAATTTAATTAGCTAAAATTATGAAAAATGATTAATAAAGTAACTCCAAAGTGATTCAAACGATAGAAATAATGGCTGCCGTTTGCTTATCTACGGAACGCGCTAAGTACATGTATCAATCCTAAGGCAACAAAATGCCGGATGCGCCAGCTCGTATATATAAGAGCCTTAATTCTGTCTGTGTAATCACGTAAGCAAAGTGCATTGAATGTTAAACGAAGTAAAGAGTGCATACAAATGGAAAGCGTTAATAATCTAAGCGAACGGCATGTTTTTTCGCTCTTGCTTCATTTTTTCATGCATTTAGTTGCATAATATATTTTAATATTAAATTTTTTTTGTATTTTCATAAGTTATATAGAACAAAAGTCTCAAAGAAAAGTTACTTTGAACATTAACTATGGCATATCTTTATATTTCACTTAAATGCAATAAAGTGTTTGATGTACAAAAAATAGCTGTAAATGAATAGAAATAACATAAATAAAAAATCATGTGATACTAATAAATCATGCTGCTATTTTTAAAATTCACAAAGTAACTTGAAAGTGTATATCATAGTACAACTAATAAAAGATACTACAATGAGAAAAAAAAAAAAAAAAAAAAAAAAAAAAGAACATACCGCCTTCATCTAAAACGATTACGTGGTCATTTTCTAAATCCCTTAACTAGAAATATAGATTTCTGAGCTATGCGTAAAAGGCACGCCTATAAGCTGAATAGGCGAAATGATCGAGAATTTCTAGTCTATACATTTCTAGATGGGTAAGCAATATTCTGAATATTCTGGATCTTTTCTATTGCGAGAAATTCTCGCTTTTTTTCTAGAGTTTGAATATAAACAAATATTATAGTTGCTAAAACTCGTCTCTTGTATTCGCGCTTATTTGCAGAGATTTTTAAATAAATTTGACCTCTATAATACAGTCAAATGCTCTAGAATTCTAATAGGGGTTTCAAGAACTTGCTTTCAAAAGGAACTAGAAATTATAAGGATGACATGGAACTATCTTTTCTATAACCACAGTTTAAATTCTGGTAGTCAGTTACAGAATTTTTTTCTCAATGTATTTGATACAGTCTACATTCAAAATAACAATGTACTATAACATACATAATGCTGCAAAAAATTACAATTTCATATTGTCCTTTTTTAGAGATGAAAAATGTCATATCAAAATTAACATTCACATTAAAATTAATTAAGGTGTTTTTTAAAATTATTAATTAACTGTTAAAATTTAAAATGCTCCCTGGGCATTAATTTTTGACTTTGATTTCCAAATTCTTTTTTACAGGTAGCTTTGTGAAGAAAGCATTGACGCAGACCCCGTCTTAACTTAACTCAAGTAGAATTAACTAGTGAATATCTGAGCACGAGACAACTGAGCAAAATAAAATAAGAGTTTTATTTGACTTGAATAAATGGCTGGGTAAACTGGCGTGTTAAACTCAATCCATGTAAAATAAATGCTTTAAGAAACAGACATAAGAAATACTTTAGATAATTTTAAATGTCTCACCACAGAAGACAGCAGAAGATTAGAGACGGATGCACTCTTTTTGCTAACTGGTGTAAACTCCAAGCTACCCAGTGGCTTCCCGCCCATCGTAATAATTCTACACTTTCGAAAATATCTGCAATCGATTTATCGGACCTTAAAAATAATACTAATTTTCAACACTCTAACTTTTATTTCTATATTTTTGCTCCTTCCCCCCCCCCTTTTCCGTCTATCCTAATAATTTTTCCCTTTTGAAAATATCTGCATTCGATATGTAGGTCCCAAAAACGTATACGTATCAATTTTGAACAGTCTAACTCTACTTCTATTGCTTTGTCCCTTCGCCCACCCCCCTCCCAGCTCTACTAAAAATTTTACAAATTCGAAGATATCAGCAATCGATTTGTAGGTATCAAAAACCTCTATGTGCCAATTTTGAACAATCTATATTTATTTACTTATTTTTTGCCTCTCCGCCTCCCCCCCCCCCGTCCCTCCTAATAACTTTACACTTTCGGAAACATCCTCTTTCGGCTTCTCTAAAACCGATCCGTACCAATTTTGAGCAGTCCAACTGTATTTCTAATTTTTTTTTTTTTTTTTTTTTTGCCCCATAGCCTCCCTTCTCGTCCCACCTGGGTCGAATTTCTGAAATTCCACATTTGTTTTTAGATATTTGTGTGAGCTATACTTTTGAGCAAAAATCTGACATATAGTTTTTATGTTTGTTTATTTGTTTGCGATATCAAGGATTATTTGGAATCACATTTCGCCCCCTCCCCCCTTTAGGGGTTGAATTTCTAAAATTCCAGAAATTGCTTTTTTGGTATTTGTATTAGCTATACTTTAGAGCAAAGATTTTACGTATATGTTTTTTTTTTTTTTTTTTTTTTTTTTTTTTTTTGTTGTTGTTGTTTGAGATATATAGGAATATGTGAAATCCCCTTTTGCCCCCTTCGTCCCGTTGGGGACCAAATTTCTAAAATTCCAGGAATTGCTTTTTAGATATTTGTGTTAGCTATATTTCAAAGCAAAAATTTTAAGGATATCTGTTTTTTTCTTTTTCTTTTTTTTTTTTTTTTTTTTTGAGATATGAAGGATTTTGTGAAATCATTTTTACCCCTCCCCCACCCCCCGGGAGACAAATTTTGTAAAATCGCTTCGTAGTGGTTATCTACGTGATAGAAGGAATATTGTCCCAAAATTTCATGCTTCTAGGTGGAGGGGTTTGAGCTGGACGATGATCAATCACTCACTCAGGACAAACGATTTTATATTTATAGATTATTGTAAAGAGTATAGTGTCAACTAAGTGTAAAAAATAAAAATTAGATTAGTGTAATTTAGAAAAAAAAACATAAGCCATTGCATGTGATGTAATCTGACGTACATTAAAAAAAAAAAAAAAAAAAAAAAAAAAGGAAAGAAATGATTAATAAACACCACGGAAAACTGCAGTTAGACGAAAATTACGAACTTTGAAAAAATATATGTATATATTTCTATTATTGTAAAAATTACTATATCAACTAAGTGTAAATCTAGTAAAATTTACAAATTAGATTAGTGTAATTTGGAAAAAAATTGGTAAGTGATAATATATAATATAATCTGACGCATATTAAAAATAAATAAATGAATGAATGAATAGAAATACTACTATGAAAAACTGCAGTTTAAAACGAAAATTACGAACTTTGAAATATATATGTGTGTGTGTATGTATATTTTATTGAACAAACCTAATCTTGTTCAGTTTATAGATATTAAAGGGAAAGATAAGCTTTTATACGAAACCTACTTCAATCAACGGTGCCAAGTCTGTTTAATAAAAAATTGATTTATTCCAATAAAATACGTTATATTATTTCCTGTATGTTTTTAATATAATAATTGTTTTTCTTTTTTCTTTCTTAGTTATTTTATCATTTATTTTCATTTAATATTTCGAAGTGATTTGGTATGCAAAGGAAAGGACAAACATATTTGAATCCCTTATGTGGTAAAATAAACATATTTAAATTTCTCATCTGTCTGAATGAATATCTGAAACTTTCTATGATTTTCTGGACAGCAACATAAATGTTTTTTTCTTAATTTGATTTTAAAACATAAGACTTTAACTTTTTTCTAAATAAAATAAATATATTTGTTTAAAATAATAAACATATTGTTAATAACATTTTTATTTTATGTTATTTACTTATTTTTATTTATTTATTTATTTATTGTGACATTTACTTCCAAAACTAAACTTTATATATATATTTAAAAGTAATAAATAAACATTAAAATAAAATATTTTTAAAATTTTGTGAATTAAGTAATATGTAGTTTCAATTACTTTAATAGGCGTATGCTGTTTATCCGAAAATGATTTTACTTTGAAAAGTTATTCATAAATTAAATTTTTATGCAAATTGTTATTAAAATTTATCAGAAATTGAATATTTTTACTTACGAAATTAAAACTGGAAGCTTTGAAAAGAACTTCATCATCACTGATGCATTAAAATAAATAAATAAATAAATAAATAAAAGTCTTTCATTCTCAAAAACTTTTTACGTTAATTAAAATATCAGCATGTAATCAATGAACGTGATGCTTTTTATAAAATTTTCTGCTCTTGTGAATCTTTATCAATATATTAAACTAAAATGTTTAAATTAAATTCACATTATATTAAAACCACGATTTTTAATCAAATGCAAAAAAAAAAAAAATAAATAAATAAATAAATAAATAAATAAATGTAAATATTAAGTTAGGTAAATGATTTTCTAATCCATGATATCATTTTTATAAACTTAAAAGCCCAAAATTCAAAAATAAATAAAGTAAATATATTAATTTTGAAAGTGTTCTGTTTTACAGACAAATTATTTCAAGCATCTTGAGAATCAGCAAAGATATGTATTTATAAAATTATATTTTTAAAAAATTATGTTTTTGGGAATATGAAAGTAATATTGCCGTTGAACAACTGTTTTATTGTTTGTTTATTTTAATTTCTCTTTCTCTTCTAGAGGTAAAAAGAAGTTTTTTTTAGAGGGGGGGGGAAGGGTTGGTTGGTTGGTTGGTTGGGTTTTACTTCGCACTTAGTGCCGTGCAGATGGACAACTGGCGAAGGTCTGGGACTCACCCCTAGAGGTGGTCCGGAGACATACCATCGCAATTTTGATCTTCCACGGAATGGATGGCTCTCCCGCTTCGGTGACCCCCAGAGGTATAATTTTTATGGGAACATGCAGGACATTGCGGCCACGACGGGGGGGGGGCGAAGATGTCAAATTGCGAAAATTACACGTTTTGAGACTTCTTAAATCCAGAAAGCAGTTTTCTAATAGTTGGTCTGGGTAATATTTGTGTCTGTTATCAGCATTGCTAAAGAACAATTTGTACCAGGATGTCCAAAACGGATGTTCTAAAGCTGTATTATATAAAGATTTTACACTAAACATTTTGTTAAAACAAGCAAATTGTTCGTATACAGCGACAGCAAATAGAATTTAAATACATTACGCCTATGAAAGAAATTTTTAATGGGTACTATTTAACAACGTTAGATTGCACTAAACAAAATAAATGAACATATATTTTTACATAAAGAAATTCATTTTTGATAAAGAAAATAGACCAGCATTATTTACAATTCGTTTACAGGGACACACAAAAGAGTTCGAATATATTCGGACTATACTTTGAAATTGCTGAATTTGAATTTCAGTTTGTGTTGCATGCTTTTCGTATAGGACTAAATTTAAGTGTACTATGCGGCGTGTGTGTAATTTATTGACGGTTACTCAAAATTAATTTTAAGGCTACTCAAAATGAATGAATATGATCTTCTGAAACTTACTAAATTTTACGAAGTCCAGAAAATTGCCGCGAAGTGATACTTACTTTCTCATACGTTTCGCAAAGTAAGAGTCGCGAAACTATTTTTAGGGTTTTACTTTCCCTACTAAAGACCTCTAGTAAGGTTGGTTGCATGGGTTTTACGTCGCAATAGTGCTGCACAGATGGGCAATTGGCGACGGTCTGGGACACACCCCTAGAGGTGGTCCAGAGACATGCCATCACAATTTTGATCCTCCACGGAAGGGATGGCCTCTAGTAAGGATGGATGGATAGATGGATGGTTGGATTTTACGTCGCACTGTTGCTGCGCAGATGGGCGATTGGCGACGGTCTGGGACACACCCCTAGAGGTGGTCCGGAGACATACCATCACAAATTTGATCCTCCACGGAAGGGATGGCTCTCCCGCTTCGGTGGAGGTTCCCCAGAGGTATAATTTTGATGGGAACATGGAGAACATTGCGGCCACGACAGATTTTACGTGCACCAGCCACCATTAGTGTACACGACGGTCTTTGGCCGGCTCGAGTACCGAACCCGCAATTTTCCAATTACGAAGCCGGTGCTCTACCGACTGGGCTACCACGGCCCCCTCTAGTAAGGAGTTGGGATTTCAAAAGAACTTTCGTATTTTACGAGATTCGCTAAGTTAGTGAGTTTTAGTGTAAGTGCTGTTAAATGGAAAGATGCAAATAGCTAAACATATAAAACGAATGAAGGTATCGTGCTCGGTGGGGTTTAGGTGGGTAGTAGGTGCGAAGTAGGTGGCTAAGAAGCTTCTACCTTAAAGTGGATTGTGGCCACGAGTGTTTCCGAGGAAAAGGCGTCTACAGATATTTAAAAGATCATCTAGTTTGTTGGCAGTTTCGTCAACGGGTAATATAGTTTCAATTATTATGTTATGATGAGATTATCAAGCCACCTATGTTTACTAAATTGTTGAAAGTATTTAGCATTTATAATTTCACAAGGAAGTGTGCACATTTAAGTGTTTTCAAATTATCGTTTAGTAATGTAGTCCCATGCTCCTTTGATTAGAAGTTTAATTAAATATAGTATTCAATTTTATATTTGTTTCTGAAACTTATTTACATTCACTACTTAATTAAGTTTGACGCACGCAGGGTAACCTACGTCTTTACAAATCATGGGTCCAAACTTATTTAAGAATCTCTGCAATTAAGTGATAACTGAAGAGGCGAGTTTCAGTAACTCTAATCTTGGTTTATCACCAAATTATAGGAAATCAAGTGAGAATATCTCACAGTACAAAGGATTCGTAATCTCCATAATATTCATAATATTGTTTCATCATCTAGCAAAATATTGGCTAGAAATTCTCGATCATTTCGTCAATCCAGGTTGTTTTAACCTTAAACGCATAACTCCCAAATATATATTTCTAGAAATGACTACTTATTCGTTCTAGACGGAGGCGGTGTATTTTATTATTATTTTTTTTTCCTCAGCGTATATAGCAAATGCATTCCCTGTAATCACCCTGCATTAGAGTCCTGCATCGGGTCGGGTAGCCCGATTTTACCCGAACCCTACCTGACCCGCGGTTCGGGTTCGGGTCAGGTCGGGTCGACTACGTTTTTTTCTCTTGAGGGTCGGGTTCGGGTTGGGTTGACTGGATTACTTTTACTGCGGGTCGGGTTCGGCTTCGAGTCGGGTTTAGTTTTCAACAAATAGGGTGAACTTGAGAACATTTTTCAAAAAAATTATCTTAATAAAGCAGAAATTTGTTTGTTCTATACTCCCAAAATACGCTTACCCAAATTATCACAGTAATATAAACATCCATATCCGACCAAAGCAATGAACAAAAAAAAAAAAAAAAAAAAGCCATTATTATTTGGACTATAAGCTGTTGGAAAGCGGTTACTCCTCCCACAGTAACTAGATGTATGATTCATCTATTTTAATTACTTATATCCTTTTAAAATAGATTGTGAATTTAAACTGATAATTAATATTTTTCCTATTACAGATGTTTTTAAGAAGTTACAGGAATATAGATTTAGATGAGTTTAGTAGACGTTTAATTGGCGTCTCTAACATTGTATTATTTTAATATTATTCAGTGAGAGGTAAGCATTAAATAATGAAACTGCAAACACTAAGCTTGAAACCCATTTTTATACACTTGAAGTTCACAACACACATAAATAGTTAAAAATTATCATTAATCCATTTTTTCGATTTTTTTTAATTCTTAACTTAGTTATAACTTAGTATTAGTTATTACATTTTTAATTCTTTTTAAAATGATTTACCACACACACACAGAGAAGTGTGACAATTAAAATTTATTTTATTTTATAAATTAAAAATGTTTTCCACGATTTTTAGATGAATTATTAATTTTCATTTAGATTCGGGTTTCAGGTCGGGTTCGGGTACAAAGAAATCGTGTTCGGATCGGGTGCGGGTTGCCAAATATTCTTTAGTTCGTGTTCGGATCGGTTTTCGCATCGAATAAAATTTATTTGTCGGGTTCGGGTCGGGTTTTACCCCACCCGTGCAGGACTCTACTGCATGATATATATATATATATATATGAAAATCGATGTTATCTTGCAATTTATGTACGGTTAGCTAACCTTATAATATAATGTTTTATATTTTTCGCTGCTATTTTGTAATTAGAGTTATTGATGATAAATCTAATTGTTGTTTTTTCAATTAACACTTTATTATTATTTTGTTAATTTATTGATCTTCTTGTCTCTTATTTTTATCTTGTATCATGTTAAGTACTATTAAATTAGTCTTACTTCATCTAAATTAAAATACAAATATTAACATTATGTTTGGTAATTTATGCATAATAAGCTACTTTTCCAAAATATTTTGGTTTTATTTTTTAATTTATAACATGCATTTTAATTTATTGTTGAAATATTGGAATTTGTTCGAGAATGACTGTGATTTTTATATACTTTTATACATCACTTTCTCAGAAACAAATCATTATGTATACTACTCCTACTATATTAGTCCCTGATAAAGATAGAAAGAAATTACAAAGTTTATTTTTCTTTATTTATTGACTTTTTAACACTTTCCAACAAGGTTGAAAAGCGTTAATGACTTCGGTTTGTCTGTCTGTATGTCTGCTTGTCCGCACTCTAATTTCCGTAAATATTTATGGAATTTCTTGAAACTGATAGATGTTATTGAAGTTCACTATCGGATGTTCCCTATTGAAAATGGAGTTTTTTCCTCTATGAGAGGCATTTCTATAAACCATATTTTCATACCCTTACTGTACAAAAATCTTAATGAAATTAAAATATGATATACAAGTTCACTATCGGACGTTCCCTGTTGAAAATGGAGTTTATACCTCAACTAGTTTGTGTACAGGGACACACAAAAGTACTTCAAAGCATTGTGTTCTATGAGAGGCATTTCTATAAACCATATTTTTATACCCTTACTGTGCAAAAATCTTAATGGAATTGAAATATGTTATACAAGTTCACTATCGGATGTTCCTTGTTGAAAATGGAGTTTATACCTCTACTAGTTTGTGTCCAGGGACCGCCGAAAATATTTCAAAGCATAGTGATCTGCGAGAGGCATTTCTATAAACCATATTTTCATACCCTTACTGTACAAAAATCTTAATGAAATTGAAATATGTTGTACAAAGTTCACTATCGGATGTTCCCTGTTGAAAATGGAGTATATACCTCTACTCGTTTATGTACAGGGACACACAAAAGTATTTCAAAGCATTGTGCTCTATGAGAGGCATTTCTATAAACCATATTTTCATACCCTTACTGGGCAAAAATCTTAAAGAAATTGAAATATGTCATTCAAGTGCACTATTGGATGTTTCCTGTATAAAATGGAGTAAATACCACCACTGATTTGTGTACAGGGACACCCAAAATTATTCCAAAGCATTGCATTTTATGAGAGATATTTCTATAAACTAAATTTTAATAACTTTACTTTGCACGAAGATTTATGAAATTGAAATATGTTATTTATAAGCACAAATGCTTTGCATAGAATATAGCATGATTAGCATTAGATTTACAGGGTGACACAAAAATATACAGTTATATAAAGAACTATTAGTAAATATTTGCTAAAATTTTACTTTCATTTACATTAAGAGTTTTTAACACTTTCTAACATTTTTAACACTTCCCAACAAGGTTGAAAAGTGTTAATGACTTTGGTTTGTCTGTCTGTCTGACTGTCCGCGCTCTAACCCCCGTAAATATTTGTGGAATTTCTTGAAACTGATATATGTTATTCCAGTTCACTATCGGATGTTCCCTTTTGAAAATGAAGTTTATACCTTTACTGGTTTGTGTACAGGGACACCCGAACGTATTTCAAAGCATTGTGTTCTATGAGAGGTATTAAATCATATTTTCATTCCTTTACTGTATACATATCTTAATGAAATTGAAATATGTTATTCCAGATCACTATGGTATGTTTCCTGTATAAAATGGATTAAATACCATCACTGTTTTATATACAAGGACACTCAAAAGTATTCTAAAACATTGCGTTCTATGAGGGATATTTCTATAAATCAAATTTTAATAACTTTACTTTCCACGAAGTTTTAGGAAATTGAAATATGTTATTTATATGCACAAAAGAATGCTTTGCTTAGAATATAGCATGATTAGCATTAGATTTATTTACAGGTTAAAACAAAAATATTCTGTTATATTAAGAGCTATTAATAAAAATTTGCTAGGATTCTACTTTCGTTTACATTAAGCGTATTTAGCACTTTCTAACTTTTTTTAAGTGTGAATATGATATCCATTTGTGTATCTGTCCGTCTGTCTGTCTGCCCGAGCTCTAACTCCCGTAAATAATTATGGAATTTTTTGAAACTGATGTATGTTATTCAAGTTCACTATTGAAAATGGAGTTACTGGTTTGTGTACAGGGACACCCGAAAGTATTTCAAAGATTTGTGTTCTATGAGAGGTATTTCTCTAAACCATATTTTGATACTTTTACTGTTCAATATCTTCATGAAATTGAAATATGTTATTTTAGTTCACTATTGGATGTTTCCTATATAAAATGAATTAAATACCATCACTGTTTTATATACAAGGACACTCAAAACTATTCTAAAGCATTGCGTTCTTTGTGAAATATTTCTATAAATCAAATTTTAATAACTTTACTTTCTACGAAGTTTTAGGAAATTGAAATATGATATTCATATGCACAAAAGAATGCTTTGCATAGAATATAGCATGGTTATCATTAGATTTACAGGGTGACACAAAAATATTCAGTTATATTAAGAACTATTAATAAAAAATTGCTAGAATTGTACTTTCGTTTACATTACGCGTTTTTGAAACTTTCTATAATCTTTTTAGTGTGAATATAATTTCAATCTGTGTATCTCTCTGACTGTTCTTTTGTCTGTCTGTCTGCCTCTCTGTCTGTTTTACTGCGCTCTAATTCCTGTAAATATTTATGGAATTTCTTTAAACCGATATATTTTATTCAAGTTCACTATCGGATGTTCCCTATTGAAAATGGAGTGAATACCTCTTCTGGTTTGTGTACAGGGACACCCAAAAGTATTCGAAAGAATTGTGTTTTATGAGAGGAGTTTATATAAACTTATATTCTATAAACCATATAATAACCATATAATAAACAATTCTATAAACCATATAACCAGTTTCTATAAACCATATTTTAGTACCTTTAATGCATAGGGACTTTTATGAAATTTTAATATGTTATTCAAATCCCTATCGGATGTTTCCTATGTAAAATAGAGTACATTTCTAACTGGGTTGTGTACAGGGGCACTTGAAAGTATTCCAAAGCATTGCTTTGTATGAGAGTCGTTTTTATAAACCAAATTTTAATCATTTTATTTTCCACAATGCTTAATGCAATTGAAATATATTATTCGTATGCACAAAAGAGTGCCTTCTATGTAATATAGTATGGTTAGCATTAGAATTATAGGGCCACACAAAAATAATCAGTTACATTAAGAGCTATTAATAAAAATTTGCTCGAATTGCACTTTTGTTTACACGAGCGTTTTAACACTTTCTTATAATTTTAGTGGGAATATGATTTCAATTTGTGCATCTGTCTGTCCGATTGTCTACCTTTCTATCTGTTTGTCTCCGGCTCCTATCATCCGTGAATATTTTGAGAATTTTTTAAAAATGTTACACTCAAGTTTCCTATTTAAAATGTCATTAATAGGTCCTGTACAACTAGTTTGTTTACAGGGACAACATCAACAACAACAATAAGAATAATAATAAAGCCAATGTATTACGTTTTAGGAAAGAATTTTTTCTGTTGTGTGATAACGTAGGCAAAGAACATTAAAAGTTTTTCGATACAAGAATTGCGTACAGTTGGAAAGTGTTACTAATCAATGCGTATTGCATGATTTTTCTTTCTTGTTTTTTAATATCGTTCACTTTGTATAATATTTTAGTTTCATTTGTAGTAAACTAAATAATTGTAGTAGCTTGCTAATTTAATTTTTTTTTCCCGATTCTCATGATTATATTGTCGAATTATGATTATGATTATTATTATTATTACGTAGCTGATTTTAAGCACACCAATACATTAATGTTTTTAATCTTATCATTTTTTACATTTTTTGGACATGATTATTCACTACGAAAAGCATTTCAATGACTTAATATATATTACTGGTATTGTATTCATAATTGTATTTGACGTTATAGAAAAAAAAAAAATCTTTCGTTGCTTACATAATTTGAAACTCAAAATCATCTCCTTACAGAAGAAGAAATGTATGAACAATTTTGTTTAGAAACTAGTGATATTGCACCTGTTAGACAAGATTCAATAGAAGCTAATGTCTATGAGTATCATTAATTGTAATAAAGATCTTTATTGACTAAATACAAAACGAAAATATGATAAAATAATGTAAAAAGTATAACATTTAAGTTTTTTTCTTGTCGGATACCAAACTAAAATTTAAATTTTCGGTGAAACTCATTACAATTCAAAATTATGGATGGCATAAAATACATTTTCCATTAAACAACTCTGCGCTGAAGAAGAAAAAAAAAAAAAAAATCGAGACCTGATTCATGCTGATTCTTATGTAAAATGACCTCCTGAATCTCAATATGACCTCTCTTTTGCTCAATCATCCACTGATTTCACGAGACGCCACCTCTCCCCAAAATTTTATTACTATTCGGTAATTTTATGGCCACGATTTTGATTTGGAGAATGGAAAAGACTTATATTAACACTTAAAAACAATATATATATATATTTAAAGTATAATAAATAATAACAATTAATAATTAATAAAATATAATACATGTAATACATAATTTCAGTGGCAAATCCCTCCTAAATTTTCCATTTACTGCAAATGTTCATGTTTTAGAATTTTCCAACTCTCTAGCTGCCCGGAAGATGTTTAATAGTTAAAATAATCTCTCCTCAACAACAAATCAAATTTATGGCCATAATATTACTCTTTAACTACATTTCTTGCGACCATGGAAGCCTCTGCGCAAGTGCGGCTTCAACGAGTCCACTAGTAGAATAGGGGAGACAAGCTTTCCGTTGAGAGAAAATAAGCGATAAGGGAATACCGAATGAGTGGATGTTTACTAAATTCAAACCTGTTGGTCAACTTGGAAACCCTCCAAGATTTTCGACTCGTCCTCACTGCTATGCGTAGGAAACGTGGTTACACTATACAGAAAAGTGATAAAAATAGCCGGGTAGGGGAGCCCCTAAAAATAAACGGTGGGTGATAGGGCAAAATGAGCGTCATATTCGGATTCAAGAGGTCACTCTACATAAGAATTTTCAAAGATGGTGTTAGGGACGATTATCATGCAGAGCAGTGCAAAGAGCAAGTACTCGAGAGATAAGTAGTAAAAGTCTATAAAAGACAAAATATGAAGAAAAACTGAAAATGAAACTTTTAATACAAAAGTTTAAAAATCGAAAAATTGCATTAAATGTATGATATTTATATTTCTGTGATATATACGAAAATACATTTTGTGTAGACTTGGACTTTATAAGTAGAGCTTTTTAAAAGATTTTTTTTTTTTTTTTTTTTTTTTACAAAATAGAGGAATTTGAAAGTTATAAAAAAATATTATTAAAAAATAATTATCGTTTGAAATTACTATATTAAATTCTATTACCATTTTTCAAAGTATTTTGCTAAGTTGACAGACATTTAACCTTTCTTTCATACAATATTTGCGGAAAATCATAGGAACTTAAAATTTTCATCTTACATGTACTTTGCGAAAGAAATCTTTTTATTTGTCTTCATCAAATCTTGCAAGATTCTAAAGAATTTCTTAGATATCGTAACAGAAAGTTCTTTTCTGAAAACATAGGAAAAATATTTTAGAGAATTATGTTGTTATAGGATAAAAATAATAATAAAAAGCTAATAAAATTATATATAAATATTTATATAAAATACCGTGTACTTTTACTCGTTTATATATATATATACATACATATTGAAAATATAAAAATTTTTAGTTTTTTTTTTTTTTTTATTTATTTTAGCTGGGAAATTAAAAAACGTTTTACTCGAAAAATATATTGTAAGAGGAAATTAGTTAAGCAAAAACTTTTAAACCTCAAAAATGTAATCTTTTAAATGGAAGTTTCTGAAAACGATCTAAGTAATCATTTATTTAAAAACTTCTTTCAAAATCTAACAGAATGTTTCAAGAAAGTATATTATTATCGACATACCTTCAAATAGCCGGTATAAAAATTGTGAATTTTATTAAATAACATAACTATCACATAAGTTAAATATTATCGTACATTAATCAATACTGGAAAGTGTTAAAATAAGAAAGAAGAAAAAGAATTACATCTTGAATTATTATTGGTGCATGGATATAAAAACTGGAATTAAAAATCGCAAATTAGATTACAGTCAAACCTCGCTCAAGGGGGATAAAAAATTTGTTCATGTTATCTGTAATCCATGCTATCAGTAACTAATCTTCATATAACTAAACTAATCTTCATTTTGACGGAGATTGTGGAAATAGTTCATGTTAAAAGTAATTCACGTTAACGAGGTTCAACTGTATTTGTTGTAATAGAAATTCCACCAGATAGTGATTTTAGCTGAATATCGAATATACACCGTAAAAAAATAACTATTACCAGCTGCAAGAAACTCTCTGTGATTGGAGAAAGTAATTATTTTCTCCAATCACAGAGAGTTTCTTGCAGCTGGTAATAGTTTTTTTTTTTTTTTTTTTTTTTTTTTTTTTACAGTGTATGGTCAAAATTTGCTCGGAATAGTTACTGATATATAATACTATTTTCTTACGCCAATGCGTTTCACTTCTTGATATTCACCGAGAAAAAAAATATACCGCCTTCCACTAGAATGAATAAGTGACCATTTTCTAAATTCCTTAACTAGAAATATGAATTTCCGAGCTTTGCACGTAAGGCACGCCAATAAACTGAATAGACGAAATGATCGAGAATTTCTAGTGTACACATTTCTAGATGGTGAATATTCTGAATACTCTAAATATTCCGAATCATTTGTATTGCGAGAAATTCTCGCTTCATTTTCTAGAATTTGGTAATAAACCAAGATTATAGTTGCTAAAACCTGCCTCTTGTAGTTTCATTTATTTGCAGAGATTTTTAAATAACTTTGCCCTCGAGAATATAGGCGAACGCTCTAGAAGTCTAATAGGGGCTTCTAGAACTCGCTTTCCAAGGGGACGAGAATTTATAAGGATGACATGGAGTTATTTTTTCTAGAGCCACAACTTAGATTCTAAATGTCAGTTACAGAATTTTTTCTCAGTGTTTATAGTTATAAAAGATCATAACTTATAGCATTGACGACACCTTCATCCTTATCGACATATTTCGTCACAATATTGACCATGTCTTAGAATCTTTAAATTCAATTGACAGTAATATCCAGTTTACATATGAAATAGGAAATAATGGCTCCCTTCCATTTCTTGATACCCTCGTCTCTCGCACTGTAAATGGATTTTCAACCACCGTCTATCGTAAAAATTTTGCAGTCTCCCTTCCTCCCCATGCGCGTTCATGTCACCCACCTAACCAAAAAATAGTTGTTTTCTATACTTTTGTAAACCGTGCCCTTAATATTTGTTCAAATCCTATTTTATTAAAATCTGAAATTAAATACCTGAAAGCCATTGCAATTGACAGAGGTTATGGCCCTTCCATTATAGACAAAGCCATCCAAAAATTACAGCTCCCTCGTATTTCGTCTACTAAATCAGTCTCTTCTAATATCAGTATTGTTTTACCCTATTTTCCTAAATCTAGTCAAACCATAGCTAAAATTCTCAAACAATATGATTTTAAAATAATATTTTCGCCTTCCAATAAACTCACCTTTTCTCAGTTAAAAGATCCCATTGATATGCATAATTCTTGGGGCATTTATAGTATTTCCTGCCAGTGTGGTTTATCATATATTGGCCAAACTAAGCGAAGTTTTAAATTTCGTCTAAAAGAACATATGAATTACGTCCGCAAACAAGAAACCAATAAATCGGCCTTTTCTAAACATTGCTGGGAGGAAAATCATAATTTTAAATTTAATTCAGCTAAAATAATTTGCAGACCTAAATCCATTCATGAACTCGATTTCTTTGAAGCTTTTTATATTTATAAAAATTTTAAAAATCTTGTAAATTGTGATTTCGCTGTTTCCTATTTGTCTGATTGTTGGAAATTTTACATTCAGTCCACATTTTCTTAATTTTTCTACTGTTTACACAGCTAACATTCCTAAATTCCTATTGGCCACACACTCCACCTTTCCCGTAATCCTATTGGTTGAACTAAATTCGGTCCCTCTCCTATATATACGAGCACTTCTCCAGATTCAGAATTCTTTTTGCACTGAAGACGGTACGCTTAAGGCTACCGAAACAGCTGTATGCATCGAAAATATTTTTCTTTTGGCGTTTCTGAAGTAGTAGTTTTTCCGGGTTTTAATATTCCAACGCCAAGTCTCCTGTTATTATTTACATTGTTACAATGGAGTAGACAGTACAAAAATAAAATTTATTATTAAAATTATAAATACTTTAAATTATAACTGTAAAAAGTGTATACTGATGGAGCTAATTTGCTTTAGCTGCACTGTGACTGATCAGCACTGACCGCTACCAATATATTTTTAAATCACAATTCATCTTCCGTTACGCATATTCTAGACAAAATGGTCATTTTCCTAACAAAAACGAGTATCCAGAATCTTTTCTTTGACAATACAGAACTCTATAATAGATTTGCAGTTTATTTAAGTGATTATTTTTTTTTTTATAAATATACTACAGTTTGCGATTTTAGAAAATTTAAACCGTTTAAAATAAAGTGAAAGATAGTTTCAACAAATATATTTTACCGAAAAAGGCCGAAGCCTGAACAACATGCACTAGAAACCTAACACACTAAGTTCACAAACTATAATTATCAAATGCCGAAAACATTTTAAAATTTGTTTTATCCGCACCTTCGAAATCACCTTAATATCTGAACAGGTATTTCTTATGGGAAATATTCTATAGCACTATCATGATATTTTTTTGTTTATATTTGTATAATTATGAACTAAAAATTTTCAAAGCTTATTAATTTTTTCTAATTTACAAGGAAACATTCAAAAGGTGTCGTCTTCAAAAAATATTGAATATATATATATATATATATATATATTTATGTGTGTGTGTGTGTGTGTGTGTGTGTGATTCTACTCTTCCTAAAACAACAGAAAGTGAAAAAATTATCGGCTGAAAGGATTTACAGCGACCACAAAAAATTATCAAAATTAAGCATATTTGGCGTTTTCACATTGTTAAGCAATTGATTTTGAGTACTTGGCGGAGAAACCAAACACGGTTCTGTTCGTAAACGGCATGAAACGGCAATCTCGGTGCTAGCGAACTGAACGCCTAACAGCGCTAAATCGCCAAATATGCTTAATTTTGATAATTTTTTGTGGTCGCTGTAATTCATTTCAGCCGATATTTTTTTCAGTTCCTGGTGTTTTATGAAGAGTAGAATCACATTTTTTTTTTTTTTCAATATTTTTTCACCTTTTGAATGTTTCCTTGTTAGTAAAATCTTAATGCTAAAATATTTTAAATTTACTTCTTATTTTCTAATCTACAGTAATTCTTAAGTTCTGTATATACTGAATCTTTTAACATAAAATGCAAAAGTTTAATTATTATTTAATTTTTATATTTATTCTCTCAAATATTTTATTAGACGGTTTTGCATAAAAGATATCGCTAACATCATCCTCTCTTAATGAAAGTGTGCAATGTAATTTTTCGCAAATATCATTTTTAAGTTTCTCAGAAATAGCCATTTTTAAACTATTCCATAAACCAAATTTATTAGCCATAAATTTAAAAAGTTTTGAATTATGGCTTTCTTTATTTAAGCTTTAGAAATATTCTCTTGAATAATTTTATTCAGTATTTTGGTATATAAAATAACTATGACCCTCCATGTTATTCTTTCTTAATCAAGGTTCAATAAAAATCATCTTTAACTTTCTCACTTCTTAAGTTACTAAACTACTAAATATATCACCAATAAATGCTAAAAAAAATGTATTACTACAGTAAAACGCCGTTTATACTAAGGCTCCTATATATACGAGCTGGCGCATCAGGCATTTTGTTGCCTTAGGGTTACCACGTGTACCCAGCGTGTTTCTCTGATAAACAAACGACAAACATTTTTTTTTTTCGTCTTACGTTACTTTAAAGTAACTTGTTTTATTATATTTCATAATTTTAGCTAAGTAAACGATGATATGGAAGTTTGTTTAGCGATAAACTGCTATAATCATTCAAGAAGTGAATATAAAGTGTTCGCAGACTGTGTATTTGAGTTTTGGCGACATTTTGCGAAAGAAACAGAAGCCGCCCTAACAACACATCTTACCCCAGTTCATCCATAGGATATCCCCAGAATAAAATGACATCCTGAGAATGTACTGTGAAAAAGAAATGTGTTTTTAGGAATATTATTGTTGTTTATTGCTCTTATCTGGATCGGATTAGCTTCAGATCAAGATTTCTTAAAATCATTAGGGAAGCGATAAGGACGCCAAACGGGAATGCTGTCCTCTTCGGAGGCAAAAAAATGGCGGTGATGCGCCGGCCTATTATTTTATTTAGGGGCTCTAGTTTATACGTCTTTTACATTTATACGTCCTTTTAGTGAAGTCCCGATTCATTCCTATTCATTTTAATGCAAACATTCTTCGTTTATACGACGATAATATCGGTTATACGTCTTTTACACTTTGTTAAAATTCGCAAAATTTCTCGACCTGTCATTATTTTCCATTCTAAAGAAGACGGAATTTTTCTAGAAAGCATCTTAAATGGAGGAACACAGGAAAGATTGAAGAATACCGATCAAAGAATCAATTGAATTCACAGTAGAATTTTTAATATTCATATGCGAACAACGAATCAGACGAATATTAAAGATTTTTAATGTTATTAAATAACTATCTGTATGGACAGAAATCGTTTGCTTATTATTAAAGATACGCAATATGTATCATTAATATTCAAAATGTGTTCATATAGTTCTTAAGAAATGTAATATATTACTCAATATATGACAGATGTAATTAGTACCCAGTCATGCATTAATAGTATGATTTTTCTCACTTTTTATAATATATTTTTTTTTTCTTTTAAAATTAATTATTGTCTTAAAAAAAGTTTAATATACATTTACTAACTAACTTAAGAAACTTTATTAATTAGTATTTTCATATAAATTTTGCTTAAGTGTCATTAAATTTGTAGTGATCGAATTGTTATTATTAAAATTTCGATTATACGTATTTTCTATTGAAATTCATTTTTCCGACTGAGTGAAAATAATGCCTGGACCGGGAGTCGAACGCCAGAACTTTGACTTAAAAGGTCAAGGCTCTACCAATTGAGCTATCCAGGCTGACAACCGGTGGACATTAGAGATTAGACGGGCTCAGCCCGAGCCCGTAAGCCCGAGCCCGAGCCCGATCGGGCTCAAATCTTACGCAAGTCTTCGGGCTCCGGGCGGGCTCGGATTCAAGTTAAAAGTTCCGTTTATTTTATTCTTCACTAACTGGAAAATGTAAAAAAAAAAATATATATATATATATTATTCATTTTGAGAGCACTTTTAGTAATGCCATAATAGTCATGATAGGTTATAAATCACAAAATAGTCTTGCAAACCTTAGCAGCTTTCACTTTCCTTTTTCTAAATAGAACTTTTTTTCAACGGGATGCATATTATGTAAGAGTGTTATACAGTAATCCTTCCTCCTTCATTATATTGGGCCTCATTATATCACTCATTCGGATAAATTTTTTGTCCCCCGATAGGCGCGTTATAAACAATGGGCGGCACTATAAATGTATATTATATAAATATATACATGTATAAAGAGACACAGACATTATAAATTGTTATAATAACATTTAATAGTTATTTAAATTGAGGATTGATATTAAAAAAATTAATTTGAAAATGAAAACGGTATTTAATTTTACCATTGTGTATGCGTTGCATAGCGTACCACTTTCAATATCGGGCTCGGGCGGGCTCGGGCTCTGATCACACAAAATTTTTCGGGCTCGGGCGAGCTCAGTTCAAAAATGTTTCGGGCCCGGGCGGGCTCGGATTGCCAAAATAGAGCCCGAACTCACCTCTAGTGGACATTACTCACTCAGACAACCATTAGGCAGTAACATCTGGTCTATCATGTAGATAGCTCGACAGAAATAAGCCGCAATAAAGGGAAACACCATTAAACAATGTGAGAAAGAAATACATTATATTAAAATCACCCAATCAACTGATTGGGAAGAAAATCATATTTTATTGAAATTCCTTTTTCGGACTGAGTGAAAATAATGCCTGGACCGGGAGTCGAACCCCAGAACTTTGACTTACAAGGTCAAAGCTCTACCAATTGAGCTATCCAGGCCAACAACCGGTGGACATTACTCACTCAGTCATAAAAATGAATTTCAATAAAATATGATTTTCTTCCCAATCAGTTGATTGTGTGATTTTAATATATTGTACATGTCTCTTCATTTATACGTCCTTTTACGTCAGTCCCTTGCAAGACATATAAATGGTGCTTTACTGTACTTTATTTTTATGCTTTTGAAATATTCCTTCAGATAATTGCATTAGTTATTTTTTCATGAAAATATCGGAAACTTTTAATGTTATTCTTTCTTAATGAAGATGCCGTGGAATCTTTCTGAAAGAAAATGGAATCGAACTACAAAAAAAGACTTCTCTTCCGTCAAAGGAATGTTTCTGTACTGAAAGAAAAAAATCTATTCAAAAGATAAACTCATTTTCTATTATTTTCGGAATATCAGAAAGAAGGAATTTCCTTACCCTGAGAAGAAAATCGAAGGTGCGAATAATCCGGTTATAGGCTTTCCTCTTAAATCAACACAACATTCATTCTTAGCTTCCAAGAATCAATACCAATATTTCTCCGCTGCTTATTTTAGATAAAGTTACGATTCTGATCTTTAAGAGTTGAAAAAGAAAAATTTTTTTTTAGAAATATGGGACCATGTAGCAAGTTTCTAAATAAATAATAAAAAAAAGGTCCATCAATCATTATGATTGTCCAGAAACGTTTAATGCTGTATATACTTAAAAACTCGCAATAAATAGATTAATAAATCAATTAATTATAAAATAATATTTGCAAGAAAATTTACGTGACAGAATTTTGTCGGTATTATTTGATTTCGAGGGGAATATTTGTTATCGAAGCATTAAAGAATTTAAATTTACTGACGAAATGATTAAATTTGTGATTAAAATGCCAATTTTTTGTTTGTTTGTTTGTATTTGCAGAAATTTAGAAAAAATGGCGATTTTAGATTATGATTCGATAATCCTTAAACAGTCATCAAACTTAGAGGTCTGCACGGGCCGGGAAGGGCTCGGGCTCAATAATGTTTGTGTGTACTCGGGCCAGGCCGGGCCTGGAGGAAATTTTAAGCCCAAGCCCGGCCCGGCCAGGGCTCGGGCTTTAAATTACCGGATTGTTTGTTTACCGGATCACATGAAAGATTTGGATACATTACGATATATAACAGGAAGTGGTTGAAAGTGTATTTTTAGTACTATTAACCATTTTAAATATCTTCCTATATTGTTTGAGGAATACTAATATTTTCGATTTGACTTTCTGTCTGTCTTTGTGCCTTTTGTACGTCTGTAATAATGAAATACCGTTTATATATAAATATCTTGTAAACATTCAGCAGTATTGTTAAAGAACATTCTATGGCTTAGTTATATAAAACCTCTGCAAAATACATACTAAAAATATTTTTCGTAGAAAGGCATGTTTTTTTTTTTTTTTTTAATTTTACATATTTTTGAATCGGGCCGGGCCGGGTCGGGCCTGATTTTATCGCTTTTTGTCCGTGCCGGGTCGGGCCGTACACTGGTAAAAAAGAAACGGGCCGGGCTGGGCCCGGGCCTGAAAATTGCGGCCTGTGCAGACTTTCGAACTTTCAGCATTATTTTCAGATTATTTTTTTTTTTTTTTTTTTTTTCTTATCGAAATTTCAATCTTATAAATTTTTGTTAAATAAATTAAATATAAATAAATCGTAAATTAAAATGTTTATTACTGAGGTATGTGCTTCTAAAAAAGAAAAATAAAATGTCCATTGCACCAAAAAAACGTTTTTTATAATTATCTAATTACTTTTAAACTTTACCATTTTACTTTTCTTTAAGTATCGCCCAGTGGTTAATACTCGACCAATTTTTCTTATGTACGCATTTAAATAATAACTGTAGAGTTTTAAAACTTCAGCGTAAATAATATTAACAATAATTATTCTATCCATTAAAAAAAAACAAAAAAAAAAAAAAAAAAAAACAATATTAGCATTTTTATTTGCATGATGATTCATATCACCATGAACTTCTTTATCTGTTTCACGGTATTTGTCTCTCAATCAGATGATAAAAGTTCTTTGTCAGGGCAGAATGAAAACACAATTTTTGACTTTTATTTCGAATTTATAAATTCCCACTTTCACAATGAATAAAAATTACAAATAAGAAAAAAGAATTATTAGCATTTTATATCTAAGCAAATGCTTACTAACAAATAAAAATTTAGTAACATGATGCACTGCAAATAAAGGAGTCTAGGTAAGACATAAAAACAACTGAAAAGGCATTTAAGACACGTAAATATTTTAATATACAGCTTAGACATAGTAAATATCTTAATTTAAAACAGTAATGTGTCTAAAATATCAAATCAGACACAGAAATATCTGTAACACGTAAATATGCGAAATTTCAGACAGCAAACGCGTCTAAATTTTCAGACATTTTAGAAATTCAGACACTCGCATTACAAAGGAAATTTTTCATATGGCATCTACTTTAAGTAACATGCTTATCCTGTTTAAACTTCTTTCCAGATTCAATAAGTATAATGTTATTTTACATAGTAAGTAGTTAAGCTATTTAAACTATGTAAGTTTATGAAATTAAATTTTCAAGAAATAATACTCTAGAGATGTGTATGATATTTGCATGGAATTATTTTTAATATAAATCATAAAACGATATGTTTAGACGTGAAAATGATTTAGTTCAAAGTTCTCAGTTTTTAGTTCTTATTTTAAAAGAAAAAGCATTAAGATGAACATAGTAACTCCTAGCGAGGAAAGGGCATCTTGAACAATTTGTGCATAACTGCTTTTTATTTATTTATTTATTATTATTATTATTATTCGATTTAAAAACTGTTTCATTCCACATATTTACATGCACCTAAATTTAAAACAAAAAATTTTCTGGTAATCATGTTCATAATTTGTCCCCTTTTAACCCTTTAACGTTCACTTCTTAATTTATTTTAAAAATTACTAAAATAATTTTAAAAATGACTTTTATATACATAGCTGATCATAAATATTTAAAAAATAAAAAATTAGCATTGTTTCTTTTCGAGAAATTTTCGGTTTGAAGCATCTGTAAGTAAACCTTATTAAATTCAAATAATATTTAATTTAATAAATAAATCACTTTATAAGTAAACATTATCGGCAACAAAATCTCGTAAAAGTTGCATAGATCCCAACATTTCAATTTATTCCGGAGTATTTTAACCCTTTGCGGCGCAAGGTAATTCCGATTATTTAAATTACACTGCCACCGGAATTTATGAACATAATTAAAATAGAAGAAATGTTAAATTTTCACTTTAAAAAAAAGGCCTTTTCTGCTATGTTATAAATGTAAATTTTTGCTAAAAAATTTCCGGCATGAGCTTTTGCACTTGAGAATTAAAATTAGGTGTTCCATCAGCGGGAACACTGCGACTGAAAGGGTTAAAGATCACTTTAAGGAAAAATATCGCTCTCCAAACAAATTTATCATTTGAAAGCTCGTGGAAGTAAAATTGTGGACATTGCAAAAAAAAATTGGACGCAGCAAGGCTGGTGTTTATCAAATTATGTCAAAAGGTGACAATTTTGAAACAAAATCACGTTCGGTGCGACCAAAGAAAACAACTAAATGGCAAGACAGAGAGATTTTCAGATTAGCTTAAACCCAGAACCTGTCCGTACGGTCAATTTCTACAGAAGTGACCGTCCCAGTATTAAAATCCACGGTGCATCGGCGGCTGCAGGGAAGTAAATTGCTTGTTCATCGCAAAATGCGTCGTTCACCAAAGTTGACAAAACAACATTAAGACGCTCGTGATTAATGGGGTTAAAATCCTATGAATTGAACAGATGAATGATTGAATGTCATATTTAGTGAGGAAAAGAAGTTCAATTTAAACGGCTCTGATGGTTGGGAATATTACTGGCACGATATTGGCAAGTAATCACAAATTTTTTTTAGCAGACAAGAAGGAGGGGGGGGGGTGTCATTCATGGTGCGGAGAGCATTTTCCTTTGATGGAACTACCGATACTGTTTTTTAAAAAGGTCGTCAATGTTCCGAAGATTATCAGAAAATCCTAGACGTACAGTTACTTTCAGTTGAAAAGTTGCTAGGAGGGGGGTGGGGTCACGACTGCATATATCAGAAAGACAATTGCTCCATTCAAGTGTCAAACTCTACAATGCAATTGTTTACATAAAACCAAGTAAATGTTGTGGACTGGCCAGTCCTAAATCCTCACCTGAACCCAGTGGAGAACTTCAGAGGAATATTAATATCTAGAGATGTATATGTTAATGGGCATCAATTTGCAACAGTTCAAGATCTAAAGCTGCAAATTGACAGAAGTTGGTTTTCTCTAAAACCAGAATTTCTTCAAACTCTTGTTTTAAGCATGCCTGATTGAGAGTTTGAAGTGATTAGGGAAAATGGCTCAAAAATTTGAATGTTAAAGAGAAAAAAAAGTTGTTTACAAAATTTTGGGACAGTAAATTTCCATTTTTAGTTTCTTTCACAATGTCTGTGATTTTCAGATATTATTCTTGTATAATATTATTATTGTCTTGAAATTACATATAATAAAAAATGATTTTGAAATTTTTATTCATCTTTTTCAATTGTAAAATAAAAAAAAGGATGATAAAGAAGAAAAAAAAAAAAAAAAAAAAAAACAGCTTTTCTAGAAACTTTTTTTTATAAAGAGCTTCGGATTATATATATATATATATATACTATCACACTTTTTTGTTTTTCCTGGTGTCCATTGTCTTCAAAAATACAAAAGATTGTAACGTTTTCGTCCGTAGAATCCCACACTATAAGGAAAATAAAAATCTGAATCAATCCCGAACGGCAGCTTGCAAAGACGTGAGGTGTATATTGCACTTATTTCATGAAATATATTTGTAAAAACACATAAATATTTCTCGAAGGAAAAGAAATACGGAAATCAATGTCTAAATGTAAAGTAATACAAATTTTCTCATAAATAAGTAAGACAATTCTTTTTTTTTTTTTTCGATAACATACATTTATTGTGATGAAGTGTTAAATTTTAATATACCTGTTGTGAAGAATAATAAAGGGGCACTGGCTAAAACAAATTCAATAAACTTCATTAAAAAATAAGAATGAAACTCAATCTTTAATGTGTACACATATTTAATATGACAAATAATAACATAAACTATTAAAAAATTTCAGTTAAAATTTAATTTAGAAGCATTTTGACATCGCGTTCCATGTTTCTTCATCCTTGTTTCAAACTTCAATAATGCAAAAAAAAAAAACTTTTTAAAACTCTTTCCTCACACGACCTCGCCAAGAATAAAACACGTCTCTGACGACGCAGGTTTTGTTAAATGAAAATAGAAATATCGTTATCGGTACAGTTATAAGAGTTAATAAATATATACCAAGCAAAATAATTTTATTTGGAATTTTTTTTTTTTTGAGATACAGTCGGCAGCAAAATTATTAAAGCGCTAGCAATAATTTCTATTTAAAAGGTGTGCACCTATTTGTTAAGTAAAAATTTGCTGAGTCATGATCTTAGTCTTTATGTAAAAGTAAGCTGACGATAAAAATTATTGATCAAACTAATATATATATATAATATGAAAAGTGTGGATGTGTGCTTCAATAATTTTTCTGTCAACTTCCTTTACTGAGTGATTCGTTTTTCTATAATACTAACTATTATTACGTATAATATTTTAAAAAAATACTAGCATAAAAATATATTTATACACTCATGCATTTCTAGTAGATTACTAGACAAAATTCAAACATAATAAAACTAATTTTAAAGGTATTTAGAAAACTAAATAAAATACCACACTTTTTTTTTTAACCGTAAAAACAGAAGAAAAATAAAACGCTAACCTAGAGAGAAAATCAGCTGCTTGTTGGAAAATGCATAGTCGGAGGGTAAATTCAAAATCCTATTTTTTGTAGAGCCAGTGCTCACCTGACCAATTTTGGACTCTTTGGCGTTGTATGCCTTAAAAACTTCAGTGGATTGTGATCAGTAATTATCTCTACTTTATTATCATGCAGCTGTTTGTCGAACTGTTCTAAAGGTGCTATCAGACGGAAGACGATATGTTCTAAAATATAAGCTATTGCCGCTCAACAGAGACCAAACGACTTCAGTAGGGTTGTTTTTAAGCATAAACGGAAGAACGAAATCCAGAAATGTAAACAACGGACCCAACATTTGGCTATTATTCTCCCCCCAAGGATGTTTAAAAGGGAAATGAATAGAGGGTGTTCTGTAATCGCGATTCTCTGATTGGAGGATTTCATTCTAAAGACTACCGTTTGTGATTTGAACAGTCGAAAATGCGTGATTGACGAATATACGTTCGGCAATTTATTTCAGACGGCATATTTGGATCGTTTCCCGCATGAAAAACCTGTTTATGAGATATTTTGTGCTAAGGATTATCGTATGATTCTTCGTTTGATAGCGGCTTAAGCCAAACAAGACTGCACAAGTCTTCTAACTTCCACTGCTCTCTTACCCCAATAAACGTCTCCAGATTTCTTTCTTCCCTTTAGTTAACTCAATAAACGGGTGTGCTTGCTCCGCATAATTTGAAATGTAACTCCTGTAGCTCCGTTAACGCCAATACAGATCATGCATCTTTTTTCGCAGTAGGTCTGTTTAATTGCTTGATAGCGAAAAATTTCTCGTCATCTGGCGCATATTTGCCATCACCCAATCTGTGTCCAAAGAGTTTTATTTCGTTAGCCGAAAAAGTACATTTATCTAACCTTATAGAAAACCCTATGTTTTTTTAATTCCCGTAAAACATTGTAAAAATGACTTAAATGTTCTACCCAGGTTTTGAAAAACACTATGAAGTCACCAAAATATGCCTGCGCATAATGTGAAAGATTCTGTAGTACCTTGTTCAGCGTTCTCTGGAAGGTTCCCGATGTTCTCACTAGGCCAAACGGCATCACTTTCCATTGATATACATCATTATGGGTAGAGAAGGCAGTAAACCTTGTGCTCCATTCATGCATTTTTATCTGCTAATATCCTTTATACTTTCTCTTACGCTTACGGTAGAGAAAGTATTGTTTTAGGGTCAAATTTTCGAAATTGATTTTTACATTCTCTTAAGGTAGAGAAAGTATTGTATTTGGCTCAAATTTTCGAACGAGAGATTTGTTATATTTACACGTTTTCAGGTCCCCTGAATACGAAAATCATGTTTTTAGCAAATGGTCTGTGTGTATGTATGTGTGTTTGTGTGTCTGTGTGTATGTCTGTGGGTCTGTGGGTCTGTCTGTCTGTTATCAGCATATCTCAAGAACAAATAGTAGCAGACTTTCCAAACTTGGTATTCTAAATGTGTATCATATATAGATGCTACAGTAAGCTTTTCGTTAAGATCAAGCAAATGGTTCGTGTACAGGGACAATCAAGAGAATTCTAATACATTACGTCTATGGGGGAAATTGCAGTTAAGTAGATTTTAACGTCTATAGACTGAACAGGGGAGCAGCCCACGCTCACCGCTCGAAGAGCGGTGTTGAGCGCTTCCAGAACCGAGGTTCACGTGGGCTGTCCCGAGAAGAACCCCTACAGACCTGCCTGACGTTTATTTAAAAAGCAAGAGGGTTTTACATAGGCATCGCCAGGCATGAAGCCTTACCGCGACAAGGGGCGATGGAAAACAACATAGAAAGAGTACATGGTCATCGCTTGGCTGAAAGCCACCTCGCGACATTGGGCGATGATAATTTTAGATGGATTGTGCCAGGCCCTTTAGGCCTCTCGCGACAGACGGCACTAGATGAGTTTTCACAACTCTTGATGTGTACTAGAGAGTTCAAGTTTGACTAGAATAGTCCAGATGATACAATTGGATGACAACATGGGTGACAGTATTGCAGAACAACTGTGCA
The DNA here is from genome assembly GCA_963930645.1 of Salticus scenicus. Classification (NCBI taxonomy): domain Eukaryota; kingdom Metazoa; phylum Arthropoda; class Arachnida; order Araneae; family Salticidae; genus Salticus; species Salticus scenicus. The sequence continues at coordinate 136,347,652 of OZ005661.1, forward strand.
GAAAACTGATTTTGCAGGGTAATTTGGGTAACAGAGGAGAGAATGAGAGAGTTAGGATTGTTGATAATTTAAACTATAGAGTTTATTTAGTTTTTAAGAGAGGTTTTAGTAAGAGGCTTCCTTGCAAACAGATTTTTGTTTTGGTGAAGGGTATTTTGAAAAAGGGTGGGAGGATAAGTAGCTTCATTTGGGAAGAAGATTAGCTGCCAGTGGAATAGTTGTTAATCAGTCAAATTGGTTATGTCCATTAAGAGAGAGTAAATATTGTTTAGTTTTTTAATTAACAGTTAACGTCTATAGACTGCACTAAACCAAATGAAACGAATATATATATTTTGTAATAGAGATAGTAAACTGGGAAAAATTTTTTGTGTATGTAGGAGCCTCGCCTCCCCCCCCCCCCCCCCTGCGGGAGAAGTTCCCCTTCGAGGGGAGTAAATTTTCATGATGGGTATCTTTCAAAAGAGCTCGCCAATACCTTTAAAACGAATGGTTGAACCATTGATCTGCGATAATTTAAAACAAAGTTATCGATTTTTTTTTACTTTTAACGAAAAAAAAACTTAGAAAAAATATCGTATTTTTTGAAGTGAAAACTTCTTTAGGCGCGTTGAGCACTTTTGGGTGAACAAAAAATCACTGAATTCGCATCATCGTCAGCAAACGCTTTCCATCCTTGTATGATACAAATAATGTATCATACAATTAACTTGCTAATGTGAAGTGTTAATAATTATATACTGTACATTGTTTTAAAATCAGGTGCGGCTCTACACGACTTCTTTCATCTCCGGGCACTGTCTCTATTTCAGTTAGACCTCACAAAACCGTGAGAAAGCCCAAAGCTGCCTTTTTACTCACGTTTTTACATTCTGGTGCGGCTTCACACGACTTCTCTCCTCTCTGGACACTGTCTCTTAAAGACTGCAGCCAGAAACGTTGCAGTTAGACCTCACAAAACCGTGAGAAAGGCCAAAGCCCCAATTTTTCTCACGTTTTTTCAATCTGGTGCGGCTCTACACGACTTCTCTCATCTCCGGACACTGTCTCTATTGCAGTTAGACCTCACAAAAAATTCAGAAAGGACAAAGCCGCCATTTTTCTTACGATTTTACAATCGGGTGCGGCCTCTACACGACTTCTCTCATCTCCGGACACTGTCTCTTAAAGATTGCAGCCAGAAACGTTCCAGTTAAACCTCACAAAACCGTGAGAAAGGCCAAAGCCGCCATTTTTCTCACGCTTTTACAATCTGGTGCGGCTCTACACGAATTCTCTCATCTCCGGACACTGTCTCTATTGCAGTTAGCGCATTAAACAAAATTGTAATATAATTTTTAAAGTAGTAGTTTATATTAATGAATAAAAAAACACTTCATTTAAAAGTATTTCTTACACAATAAAATATTTCCTGACGGTTCAAGAAATACACACGTAATTGTTCACGTTTTCACTTCTGTCGGCACTCCCGAAGTGCAACTGTTTTTTTTTTTTTTTTTTAATATCGAGAATAAAATGGACTTTTTTTGGATTTTTAGTGTTATACTACTTCTCTAATATCGAAATCGTCTGCATTGTCAGAAAATATAATTTTTTAAAATAATAATTTTAAGAAATTATTTTTTAAAAACAGAATTATTTTTTAATAACCGAATTAAATTTTATATAAATCTAGGGGCATTAATGAAACGGGGGGTTGAGGAGGGCGGTAGCCCCCCTCACACAGAATTAATTATCATATAAAACTCTTCCGAAGCCTAATTTGAATTGTTTAACATAGGTTTACATAACACCGTTATCTTACCTCTTAATCTCCCACCTGTATTTATAGTATTAAATTTCAGTGTAAGAGAAAGTCGTGTGAGTGACACACCAGATTATTTGTTATATTTACATGTTCTGAGGTCTCCTGGATACGAAAATCATGCTTTTAGCGAATGGTCTGCGTGTGTGTCTGTCTCTGTGTCTGTTATCAGCATATCTCAAGAACAAATAGTAGCAGACATTCCAAACTTGGTATTCTAAATGTGTATCATATAGGGATGCTACACTAAGCTTTTCGTTGAGATGAAGCAAATGGTTTGTGTACAGGGGCACTCAAAAGTATTCAAATACATTAAGTCTATGGGAGAAATTGCAGGTAAGTACAGTTTAACATCTATAGAGAGCACTAAACCAAATGAAACGAATATATATATATTTTGTAATAGAGATAGTCAACTGGAAAAAAAGTTTTGTGTATGTAGGAGCCTCGCCTCCCGCCCCCCATAAAGGGGAAGTTCCCCCTCGAGGGGAGTAAATTTTCATGATAGGTATCTTTCAAAAGAGCTCATCAATACCTTTAAAACGAATGGTTGAACCATCGATCTGCGATAATTTAAAATATAGTTATCGATTTTTTTCATTTTTAACTATATATATATATATATATATATATATATATATAATATTGAGAATAAATTGATTTTTTTATGGATATTTAGTGTCATACTACTTCTCTAATATGGAAATCGTCTGCATTATCACGGAAGATGAATGTTTTAAATAATAATTTTAATAAATTATTTTTACTGAATGAATTTGTATAGGAAAATATAGAAGAAAGTCATGTGGTGGCCACAGCACACTAGTTATTTGTTGTAAGTGGATGTGCTTACTAATAATATTTTACCATTTCCAGGAAAGCTGTGCGGGAATTGAAATAAATTTCTCATAGAGATATGGCAAATAATGTATGTCTGAAACTAAATATTCATCGCTTGTTGTTTGTATACTTACACGTTTTGAGGCTTCCTGATTACTGCAGTCGAGTTTTTAAACGTTTGATCTTTGTCTGTGTCTCTTAGAGGGACTTAAAAATAAATAATTTTACGATATCCAAATGTTGTATTTTGAAGTTATATAACTTTGTTGCTGGAAAAGTTTGATCAAAATTGATAAGTTTCAAGTAATGTTGCGTGTGAAAATTGTCTGTATAATTTTAAGTAAACTTTTAATTTTAATAACAGAATCAAATTCTATATAACTGCAGGTGCATTAATGAGACTAGGGGCTGAAGTTGCGGTAGCCCCCTCACACGGAACCAATTATAATATAAAACTCTTCCGAAGCCAAATTTGAATTTTTTTAACGTAGGTTTACATAACAGTACTCGTTATGTTACCTCTTAATCTCCAACCTGTATTTGTAGTATTAAATTTCAGGGTAAGAGAAAGCCGTGTGAGTGACACACCAGATTATTTTAAATCTAAGCAAGTTAACCAATGAGCCGTCCTTGCATTAAAAACTAATTCCTGCACATCATTCATAGCCCGCTAAAAAAAACTACAGAATAATCTGCAGATAGTCTGAAGGTATTTGAAACAAAAATTACAAAATCTGCAGAGTAACTGCAGTTCAGTTTTTCTGGATTTTTTTTTTTAATGCTGGGAGGATAGCTAGGCAGTTTAGTGACAAAGTTAAGAATTCTATAGTCAATTCGCATCCTTACAGATACGTCTTTCTATGCCACACATATCACGTGGATCAGCATCCGAATATTCAGTGAAGTTAATAATCAAACGTTCTTGAACTTGTCTATCAATTTAAGCGTGATAAGACATCAAAATGCAGTACACATGAGGTTTAGGTCGAATGGAATTGGGTAATAGATTGATTTTCTGTTTACTAAAATGATGCAGGCTGTACAGGCCGCGTCAAAAGGAGCTTAAAATGTTCTAAACATTTAACTATTTATTCTCGTTGTCTGATTTAAACATGATATTTCTATTGTTTTAATTTCTTGTTAAAACGTAGAACTCTTTTCTGCTAGTGGTGTATTCTAAACGTATCTAAATTCTTCTTCATCTTCGAAAATCACATTTACAGCATTACAATTTGCATTAACGAATTCTCTATTCGTGTTTTTATGGACAAGTTTAATAGCATTATATCTGGGACATTTACAAAAAATGAAAGTTCATTCTTTTTTTATTCTGTAACACCCGGACCTTGCATCTGACTAACAATTTTTTCTTGGAATCTGGTATGAGTACTAAAACTTTGTCCCTAGTCTTGAAAATTTTCTTTGATAATCTCAAATTATAATATTGAGCCTTTTTCTTTCGCTGTATTTTGATGTTATTTTTGCTTTTCCCACCACATCTTCTAATTGCGCTTTACATCGTTCCAGATAGTCAGATACAGGGGTGATGTCTAATCACAATCTTTCCAATTTTCCTAAACAAGTATTTTGCATAATAGATTAATGTACCTTTCAGTTTTCGTTGATATAACAGCTGGAAAGGTGCCACTATTTTTATAGTATTGGGGAGTTTTCTATAAGCCCATAAAATGAATGGTATATCCATATGCCATTTACGGGGTTCTTCTCGATTAACATGATGAAGCATGCCTTTTAATATTTCGTTAAATCTCTCAACCAAACCATTCGATTGAGGATATGCCGGTGTACAAAATCTGAGACTACAGCCGATCCTTCTCTCGAATTTTTGCGTCAGTGTAGAATTGAAATTTGTTCCGTTGCCTGAGGCTATTAAATTTTGTATCCCTGTCCTCATAAAAATCGTCAGCAATGCCTCACATGTTGCTTTAGCATTAGGACTGGTCTGAGGAACTGCCTCAGCCCAACGTGTATGCTGATATACCATGCATAAGATGTATTTGTGTCCTTTCGAATTTAAAGGTTGAATTGGACCTATTATATCTATATCAACCACTTGAAATTGTAGACTGCTCTTTCTTTTATCCGTACATTGTAAAAGGTTTAAAAATTGAATAAAATATTGAAAAAAGAAATAAAAAATCGTAACTTTTAACACTGTAAAAAATCGGTTCTTAAAAATAAATATACATTGTCTCAAAATAGCCTCGAAATAAGATGTACTTAAATTTGAAAACCCATGTACTCATTTTTGAGTACATTGACATGTCAAACATGGGGATATTGGAATTCTTATTGGTCAACCTCATTTTTGAGCATGACACTATACTCAAAAATGAGTACATGGGTTTTTTAATTTAAGTATATATTGTTTCGCGGCTATTTTGAGACAATATATACTAATTTTTAAGAACCTATTTTTTACAGTGTACAGGCCTTATCATTTGGAAAGCTTTAAAAAGTCCACAAAATTTTCGAACATCCTTCGACATAACAGACCAAAAACTAACTGTCAAACAATCTCTCCCAGTGCCTTCTGCTTATGGAATAAAAATCCTTCAATGATATAGAATCCTCCTGATCCTCCCTCGGCCTATTTTCTGACTTTTTTAAGGACATCGCATTCCTTTTGTTCATTCCTAAACAGTTCTGACTTGGAGTGCAAGAAACTTTCTTTGGTAATTTCAACAGCTTGGTACTTCTGTTTCTATTACTGGTTCCACAATTTGTTTTTTTCATGCTGTTGTCCTCAACGGAACTATGTTCCAAGCCCTTCTCATTTCCCGGTGAGTAACCGCGCCTCTTCCACCAATGTATCCTTTTTGCATTTGAGAAAATTTCTTATATCTGACGGCATCAAGACATCTTCCACCAATGAAGAAGCAACTGCGCAGAGAACTGCTTGATGGATTACATTTCGTCGTCCTTTTATGATAAGTCTCACGGGTATGTTTACTAGAGGACAATTCTCGGCTGGTCCAAAAATACATTTTATGGAAACTGGAGGCTTATTTCCTAATGGATAGTTAGGAACAATGCCCTTTCTTGCAACAGTGATCTCAGACCCTCAGTCTATCGAGGCTTTTGCTGGTTTACCACTTACGCAAATGTCTATTCTCTCAAGATCATAAAGCCTCCCCAAAGTTTTGCTTCGGTGGGACATCACCTTAGCGACCCCTGATGGTTCCCCACGAATTTCCTTTAGGGATTTTTCTCTTCAATAAGTGAATTGTTGACGTTAACCTTTCTTCTCATATCTTGATCTGTCTTTGCTTTAGAAAACTCGTATTCCATTTCTTGTTTCTTCATTTCCGCAGCCAATTCTTGTTTCTTCATTTTCGCAGGCAATTCTTGCTTCCTCATTTCCGCAGCCAATTCTTGTTTCCTTATCTCAATTTCAGTCTCCTTTTCTTGTTTATCTAAGCCTCCCTTTATTGCTTCTTTTCTCAGCATTCTTTATCTCAGCAATTCTTTTTTTTTTTTTTTTTTTTTTTTTTTTTTTTTAATCTTAATATGTATCTTTTCTTTCTCTTTCTCTTCCTTAATAATAGGAATTATTGTTTCAACATTGCTTCTACGAACCTTTATTATACGAAGTAATGAGTTCTTTTAAAGTCACTATTGTGGTTTTGGGTCCTAGTTACAATCCCAGTTCATTTGCTAGCATAATTAAATTGCGTTATTTTTTATTTATTTTTTTTCCTCCAAAAATGCCATTTCCAGGAGAATGAAATATCAGAAAAAAATGTACAGTTTAACTGATGTTACTTACTTAGCAAGGATCTCAAAGTATTTCACGCTAAATATTTGCTGCAGGCATGCTCTTATGAATAAATATACAAACAACTTAGCAGAAAAAACAAGGCCGTACGAGGCCGCATCGTTGGTAAGTGAGAGGATGTATTTTCGTATCGAGAAATCGCAGCCCGCACTCAGTGTAATGCCACAACAGTGATGCGTGTTTGGAAGAAATGGACAGAGGAGAATCAAATAAGCCTAAAACCTGGCAGTGGGACAAGCAATAGAACAACGGTACGAGACGACAGACACCTCTTCCGCATGGCTGTGACGAACCGTGCAACGTCTTCTCATGTGTTAGTACAACGTTGGAGCACGACAACAGGTGTTTTGTTGTCCAGCTCCACGGTTCGTCGCCATTTGCTGTAGCATGAACTGCGTGCAACGGTTCCTCTACGCAGGATTCCTCTCTCACTGAATCACAGACACCTCCGACTTCAATGGGCTCAGCAACACAGCACGTGGCGTACCCAGTGGCAACAAATTGTTTTATCCCATAAATCTCGCTACAATCTGGAGTACAATGATGAAAGAGTACGCGTCAGACATTACGGGGGGGAATGGGGGGAACGTCTGCTCCCACAATCCAGCGTCATACTGCACAAACGCCTAGCATCATTGTGTAGGGAGCTATTGGGTATAATTGTCGATCCCATCTAGTGCACACTGCGGGCAACCTCAACAGTGATCGCTACATAAGGGAAAATCTGGAGCCAGGGGTCTTTCCCATTCTTCAACGCATTCCGGGTGCTGTATTTCAGTAGATAATGCCCGTACACATGTTTCTAAGACTGTACAAACCTTCTTCACTGCACAACAGGTTTCGCTTCTTCCCTGGACTGCTTATTCCCCGGATATGTCGCCCATCGAGCATGTCTGGAATTTCATTGGTCGGCGACTCGCTCGTACACAGTAAGATTGAACTTTGGCGTCAAGTCGAAGTCATCAGGCATGCCATTCCCCAGGATTACATTTAGAATTTGTATGATTCAATGCCACGATGTGTACAGGCTCTCATCGCTCAGCGTGGCGGACACACAAAGTGCTGATTTCAGACATTCTTTTTGTTTTTTTGCCTTGTACATTTGATCGTTTATTTGTACCACTATCAGTAGTATATGGAATAAATTTCATTAATTCCTTACAATTCTTTCATAGTGCTGCAATTTTCACAATCATGAAAGTATAATGACCTTGACTGAAAATCTTCACTATTCCCTTTCTAGTGCAGTCCATTTTGAGAATTCGAGGGTGGGAAAGTATTTTACAGTTACTTCCGAGAAAATGCGTCTGTTTTCCGCTTTTGTGCATTTACATTTCATATGGGTCAAATTGACCCGTTTCGCGGTTCTAGGTTTAACTGTTAATAAATGGAAAATTATTTCATTTACGAATTTTTAAGTTTTATAAATTGTCGTTCACCTTAAACTATTAAAAGTCATAAAACGATTTTTTTTTAAATCGAAACTTTTCGCTTTTTGATAAATTAAACATCGTTTTGGGTCAAAATGACCCGCTCCGCTGTTGTAGAGTTAAAAGTGAAATGCGCCAGTAGTGGAGAGGGATGTTCACTACTGGTCATGAGGGCATTTCCTGGTACCAGTAGTGGACACTCAAAAAAATATATGTTAATACAAGATTTGAAAAACAGCACAATAAATGAATTCTGCATACTTATTTTAGTCATATGAAAACAAAAGGTAAAAGAAAACAGTTAAAAATAAGTAAAAACAAGGCAAACAAAATGTTATTTCTTTATTCTAACCAATAAGAAAAAACAGCAAAATCACAAAAAGTACACTTTTTTTTTAGATAAATATTAACGTTATTCTAAAACTGATCGCCGGAAGTATTTGTAGTTATAGATATTTATAGTAAAGGACTATAACTTCCTTCCTGAACACTGCTCGAACCTTCAGAAGGATTAGAAAGCTTACTATTTTCTCAGTTTAAAAGTATACATTACTGGTGTAGGCTCCACTACTGGAGCTTTTACTTTAAACGTTTTCTATGATTTTATTTTTAAACCTTACAAATGTTTGATCATAGTCTTTGTTGATTCATGGGAAGCGGTAAAGGCGACAGCCGATCAGAAGTAGACAGTCATGTGACCAGAAAGTGAAACAAAACTCATTCTTTTTCTTTTTTTATTATTGATTCTGTTTTTCTCTCTGAACTATTCGAAAAACTGAAGTAACATTATTCTTGTATTGACATTCTAATATTCAGGCTGAATTCGTACAGCCAAGTAATCCATTAATTGTCATATTATTAAAACAATAAGTATTCTTCTGTTTATTCTTTATAACTCATTCAAGGCATAAAAAAATGCCTTTATACGTATTCTGAATGTTTAAACCTGTGCTAAAGTTTGTGAAAGATTCTGTTTTTATTCATAAAATTCTGAAAGAAAATCTCTGATTAAAAACAACTATAGTAAGCAATCGGATTTCATCTTTATTGACTTGTATGGCCTAAAATGGTTTTTCAAGCGACTACAGGAAATGCAGGAGAGAGGTGAGTTAGCTTTTCCTTAATTTTATGCATGCGAAAACTTAGTTTCGTTTCAGTAAAATGTTTTTTGATGCAGGTCAATTCTTTATGCATGAGTCTAGTTATAATTAATCAACATGTTTTTGGTCCGTCCTAGAGCCATGAGTCTATCGATGATTTATATAGATATATAAAAAAAAAAAACTATATATATTTAATATGTATTTGATATTCTTATTCTTATTCTTATTCGTAATCATTTATTCTTAAAATGATTTATTTTTGTTCTTGAATGTTTGTTCTGTAATTCGAAGGCCTATAGTTATGTCTATTTAAACTTATATATTCTAAAATGCCGAAATTATCTAAGCAAGTTTTATTATTTGAAAATTTATGTAAGGAAATCGATAGTTTTAGAAATAGAGTAAAGGGGTGTAGTAAAGATGAACAATCTAAGGTTAAATTATTAAAAACCAAAGTTCAATCGTATGATCATGAAATCGCGGAAATATTTAAAAATTTATCCGCTAAAGAGAATGAGGATTATATGGATATGTATTTGAGATATAAGGGAGTGGGTTTTGATTTACTGGTGGAGTTAGAGGACAAAACAGAAGTAAATGCGTGCGATTCAGATACTCACGCGGAAAATAAAGATGAGAAAAATGGTAAATCGTCTCTTATTAAATTACCTAAATTTGATCTTCCAAAATTTTTTGGTGAAACCGAAAATTGGATTTCTTTTAAAGAAATTTTTAATTCGACAATTCTACAAAATAATCAATTATCCAAAATTGAAAAACTGCAATATTTACATTCTTCAGTGCGCGGAAACGCAGCTAAATTAATTCGAGGATTCGCTCTAAAAGAGGAAAATTTAGATCAATGTTGGGAAATATTAAATGAAAGATATGAAAATAAGAGACAATTAGCATTGAGTCAAATTAACAAAATATTTTCTATGAAAATTGTAAAAGCAAACAATGCTAAAACTTTACTTGAGTTATTAGATACTTGTAACGAAGCCGTCAGAAACTTAAAAACTTTGGGTTTAGATTCTAATGCGTTAAGCGACTTAATTATAATAAAATTCATGATGGGGAAATTGGATGAATCGTTAAAACAGAGATGGGAATTAATGTTGGATAGTGATAAATTGCCTGATCTTGATCTTTTTAGGAAATTCGTTGAGCGCGAAGCGCGCGGTGTTGAAGAGATAAAATGTAAACAAGAAGTAAAATTCACTAATTCGAAGAAATCAAACGTATTGAGTACAATTGTGAAAAAGGAAAATACGTGCATTCTTTGTAATGAGCGTCACGCGCTATTTAAATGTCCGACATTTAATTCAAAACCGGTTAAAGAAAGATGGAAATTTGTTGAATTAAATAAGTTATGTCAAAATTGCTTACGCCAAAATCATAGGCTGGAGAATTGTAGGATAAACATTAATTGTAAAAATTGTGCAGAAAAACATCATACGCTATTACATGTTTATGGTAGAAATTCAAATTCTGAAAGGGCGAATCATGTATCGCCAGATATATCAGTTTCTAATAGTGCTCAGTTTTATTCTAGTAATGTTTTGTTATCTACAGCACTAATTAAAGTTAAATCGAATAAAGGAAAAATTATGCATTGTAAAGCTTTGATAGATAATGCTAGTCAAAATTCATTAATTACTAAGGAATGTGCTAAGCGACTAAATTTGCCCTTACGGAGCACGTCGCATAGTATAATAGGGATTAATTGCGTTTTAGCAGAAACTGCTCTCAACGAAACAGAATTTAAATTCACTCCGCATTTTTCGTCGGAGTCATTTTCAGTCAGCGCTTTTATAGTTGATAGGGTTACCTCACCTCTCCCTAATTTCCAACTACCGCAACATGATTGGCCACACATAAAGGGATTACAACTAGCGGATCCCAATTATGACGTTAGTGGTCCAATCGATATTCTTCTTGGGGCAGAAATAGTCGCCTCAATCTGCAATGGCAGTCCAATTCAAGGGCCAGCAGGAACTCCTACAGCATTCCCCACAAAGCTGGGTTACCTCCTTTCAGGACGAATAAACAGTTTTCAATGTACAAATATCAGTTTAACGTGCCATATGACTATTGATGATGATATCAACAACACTTTAAAACAATTTTTTGATACAGAATCAATTCCAAATGTAGAATCAAAAAAGATAGAAAATGATCCTGTGGAAAATATTTATGTGACCACAACTAAAAGAAATAGTCAGGGAAGATATGTCGTTCACCTACCCTTTAAGCCAGATAAGGCACTAGGTGACAGTAAGTCAGGTGCTATTTCAAGATTTCTTTCCATTGAAAATAAAATTAAAAAGAACCCACAATTAAAAATGGAGTATTCGAATTTCATGAACGAATATATAAATTTGGGTCATATGACAAAATTAAATCCAGCTGAAATTAATGAAACGCCACATTATTATTTACCGCATCATGCGGTGGTAAATGAAAACTCTGAAACAACAAAATTACGTGTAGTATTTGACGCCTCGTTTAAAACAACAAATAACAAATCTTTAAATGACATTCTATATATTGGTCCTAAACTGCAGTCGAATATTTTTGACAATTTAGTAAAATTTCGAGCCAACCCTGTAGCGTTCAGTGCAGACATAGCTAAAATGTATCGGCAAATCTTAATTGAAAGGAAACATAGAATCTACCAAAGAATTGTTTGGAGAGAATCTCCCAATGACCAATTATCTTTTTACGAATTGAATACTGTCACCTACGGAACAGCTTGTGCACCCTATTTAGCATTACGCACCCTTAAGCAATTATGTGAGGATGAGGGACAAAATTTTCCATTGGCAGCAGAAATTGCCAAGGAAGATTTTTACATCGACGACTTATTGTCAGGGGCACAATCCCTTCAATTAGCAAAAGATAGAATAATGGAGCTGCAGGCTCTAATGCAAGCTGGAGGGTTTAAACTTAGGAAATGGGCTTGTAGCCATCCAGAAACGCTCTCTGATATTCCAGAGGAAGATAAGGCTAATTCGGTCATTCATTTTTTTGAGGATAAAGAAAAAATAAATCAAAGAGTACTAGGAATGTTCTGGGATTTAAATGAAGATACTCTTCAAGTTAGAACCTTAGCTGATCAACAAATTAATACAAAAAGACAGTTGCTGTCCGTAATTGCGCAAATTTATGATCCCCTTGGAATTATTTCGCTATCTACTATTATCTTAAAAATCATTCTACAAAAATTGTGGAAGTTGCAATCAACATGGGATGAGCCTATACCTCCAGATATTTTGCAAGAATGGAAAACTTTTTATAATGAAATTAATGAGTTTAAATCTATGTCCATTCCACGCTATGTAGGTTCAAATACTAAAGATTGTACAGTTGAACTGCATGGCCTTTGTGATGCCTCTCCGAGGGCGTATGCGGCAGTCGCATATTTAAAGATCATAACGAACACGATTCAGGTATATTTAATTGCTGCTAAAACTAGAGTCGCACCCATAAAAGTACTCACTTTACCGAAATTAGAATTGTGTGGGGCTGTACTAGTAGCTGAGTTAATTTGCAACATTCAAAAATCCCTTAAATTTACTCATTCGACATACTGGTACACTGACTCTTCTATTGTATTAAACTGGATAAATAACCCTTCAAACAAAGGAAATAGTTTCGTGGCCCATAGAGCTACCAAAATCAGAGCTCTTACTCAACTAAAATCCTGGAGACATATCCCAGGAAAAGAAAACCCGGCCGATTGTGCCACACACGGATTGTCCCCGGCTAAGTTGAAAGCTAGAACTGAGTGGTGGGAAGGGCCAAAATGGCTCCATAGTTTTGAGCTACCACCAATGTGCACATTACATTCAGTTTCCGTTCAGAAACAAACTCATCAACATTCGACAGATTCAAGTTCTAAGCCTACACTTTCTAATAACACTTTCATATCACATATCACGAAATACTCTAACTATCTAAAACTTTTAAGAATTCTAGCTTATGTTTTGAGATTTATCAATAAAATTAAAACCAAATCAAAGGAAAGTGGTCCTTTAAAGGCCATAGAGCTAAATCAAGCGGAAATGTGGCTTGTAAAAATTATTCAAAATGCAGAATTTAGTGATGAAATTGCCTTACTAAGGAAAGGCAAACTTTTAAAACCTTCACACCATCTATTCTGTCTTGATCCTTTTCTGGATGAAGCAGGCATTCTTCGTGTTGGAGGACGCCTGCGGAACCACCCATCCTTACGATTTCAAGAAAAACACCCCATATTACTTCCCAAAGCAAATCACGTTACTTCCTTGATAATAACATATTATCATAACTTAAGCTCCCATGCTGGTCCCAATTTAGTACTTTCACTCCTTAGAAACAAATTTTGGATTCCCCACGGACGCTCCACCGTAAAATCAGTATTAAGACAGTGTATACTCTGTTTTCGACTGTCAGCTAAGCCAATAATTCCAAAGATGGGGGATCTACCCTCAGAAAGAATCACACCCATTCGGCCCTTTTCGAAGGTTGGTGTCGATTTCGCGGGACCAGTAATGACAAAATGTCAACATAAACGAAAAGCGACAACCTTTAAATCATATATTGCCCTTTTCATCTGTATGGCGACAAAGGCAGTGCATCTTGAATGTGTTTCAAATCTTTCTACAGAAGCCTTTCTCGCAGCCTTGAAACGCTTCATAGGTAGGCGTGGATACCCCTCTGACATGTTTTCGGACAATGGCAGAAATTTTGTCGGAGCCCATTCTTACCTAAAACAGCTATTTTCTTTATTCAAAGAAGAAAAATTACAAAATTTTGCTTCCCAACACCAAATAACCTGTCACTTTATTCCCCCGTATGCTCCAAATTTTGGGGGACTCTGGGAAGCGTCGATAAAATTAGCCAAACATCATTTGGTAAAAATCACACAAGGCGCAATTTTAAATTTTGAGGAACTGTCCACTCTTCTATGTCAAATAGAGGCTGTTATAAATTCGCGGCCTCTAACACCATTGTCCAATGCTCCTAATGATATCGCAGCTTTAACACCAGGACATTTCTTGATTGGAACTGCATTATTAGAATTGCCAGAACTGCCATTAACAAACAATTCTCTTAGTCTTTCTTCTAGGTATAAGCTCTTATTGCAGATGAAGGAAACGTTTTGGAAGAGGTGGAAAGCACAATACCTGCCAACATTGCTGTATAGATCCAAAAGAACCAACAACCACCGTCACAACTTTTCTCCAGGGGAACTTGTCATCCTGAAAAATAAAGTATCACCTCCACTCCATTGGGATCTCGCCAGAATCATCAAGTTGATTCCCGGACCTGACGGAATCGCCAGGGTCCTGCAACTTAAGACCTCTTCTGCTGGAACTCTGATTCGACCGGTTACGCAGGTGATCCCTTTTCCAAGTATTTCGACTCCTGCTCCGGTGCCTTCCCGCCCCGCCCAGCCTGTTGATTCATGGGAAGCGGTAAAGGCGACAGCCGATCAGAAGTAGACAGTCATGTGACCAGAAAGTGAAACAAAACTCATTCTTTTTCTTTTTTTATTATTGATTCTGTTTTTCTCTCTGAACTATTCGAAAAACTGAAGTAACATTATTCTTGAATTGACATTCTAATATTCAGGCTGAATTCGTACAGCCAAGTAATCCATTAATAAGTATTCTTCTGTTTATTCTTTATAACTCATTCAAGGCATAAAAAAATGCCTTTATACGTATTCTGAATGTTTAAACCTGTGCTAAAGTTTGTGAAAGATTCTGTTTTTATTCATAAAATTCTGAAAGAAAATCTCTGATTAAAAACAACTATAGTAAGCAATCGGATTTCATCTTTATTGACTTGTATGGCCTAAAATGGTTTTTCAAGCGACTACAGGAAATGCAGGAGAGAGGTGAGTTAGCTTTTCCTTAATTTTATGCATGCGAAAACTTAGTTTCGTTTCAGTAAAATGTTTTTTGATGCAGGTCAATTCTTTATGCATGAGTCTAGTTATAATTAATCAACAGTCTTATTAAAAAAAAAATAATAATAATAATTAACAAATTGTTTCTCAAATAAAAAATAAGATAAGAATTTAAATATATATATCTATCTTAATCGTTGATTCATTACATTGATAAAATTAAAGCAGGTTTCAACGTTAATCATACGTATTTAATTCATAATTGCGTTTTCGAAAACTTTCAGCCAATTTTCAAATGTATTCATTAAACATTTAAGCAAAATCAGAGTATACGATAACTGTAATAAACATTTATGCAAATTTACACTTTAATGAATCCATTAAGTTAAAAGGGTTATATTGATTTTTCTTTTTATTAATCATTTCACGTTTCAAATCTTTATATGGCCTGTAAATTTAAATAGAAGTAGAAATTTTAAAGGAGTTTGAGAATTGCACTTCATCAAAATTTTTACCTCTAGAGAATAGTTAAAAGAAATGAAATACAAACATTTAGCTCACAATTTTATTCAAATGAGATTTTCTTCGAATTTTTTATATCTTTAAAAGCATTGATTTTTAATTAATGAAAAACATTTTTTCTATCATTAAGGTCTATTTTTCATGCTGTTATCATAAAGAGTAGTATTTGAATAATAATATAAAAAGATTGGCTGGTTAGTTGGTTGAGTTTAACGTCACAGTAATACCTGTGGGTAATTGACGATGGTCTGGGACGCATCCTTAAGAATAAGTCCGGAGGCATGCTATCACAATTTTGATCCTCCACGGAGAGGATTTGAAAAAAGAAAAAATTCTCACAATCATTGAGGAAAAGTGAAAAATGGATAAACAGAAAACTAATAAATCTAACTAAATCTATAAAACGAAAAAAATTTATGAGAATTCTTTAATGCTTTTTCACGATATTATACAATTTTAAGTAAAAGTTTTGTTATTTGCTTACAGAGTTTCTTTTATTTAATATGGAAATACATCATAAACATTTGCTTACAAAGTTTTTTTTTTTTTTGTGTGTGTGTGTGTGTAATGCATCATAAATGCTATGCATTACGGTGTATTGCATTTTTATATCGATAAGAAACTGAAGAAGACACGAAACGCAGCAAATTTTCCAACTATTAGGAAAAATTTAATACAAAAATATTTAAAAATTATTATTCTTACATTTTAAAACATAACAATTCCTATACACTGAATTGCCAAAATAAATAAATAAATGATTAAAAAAAAAAAAAAAAAAAGAAAAAATACACCTTACTAAAATTATGTAGGGTCCCCGTGAACACACAAAAAGGCCGCAACAGGACGTGGCAAGACTCGACGAAAATCTAGGTGTGCTGGAGGCAATTCACCCCATGAATCTTACAGATCAGTCAACAAATTCCTAGGAATGCGAAGGAGGCGGAGATCTCTAGTGTACAGTATGTTGTAAGGCATCCTAGCTATGATGAAATATGTTCATGCATGGAGATTTAGGTGACCAATGGATATCACTAAAGACAAAACAGTGTTACTGGAGCTACTCGGTAGCAAATCTCGAAATGAGCGGTGTCCCAGTTGCTCTGATAGAGCTTTCAAAGTCCGCGGAAATGCACAAATGACATGAACGGTTGCAGGTGATTGGACAACGTGCTTACGCACCTGTCACTTGTCAGAGTCGTATCTATACGTATCAGGGATCCCATATCACAGGAACTACTGCCTATATATTCCCAATAACAAGACCGAATCTCAGCCAGTCTGAACGTTCTCCTGTAGACGTATAGGAACCATGAAATCAGGAGGTTAATTGCATACTCATACACATCTATCCGACTAATATAATTGGAAACGAGAATCGTGAGACCAGGCAACGTGTTTTCAGTTATCAACAGTCCAATGACAGTGATAGCGGGTCCAGGCGAGGCTTAAAGCTTTGTGTCGTGCAGTCAACAACTAACATGGCTTTTGGCTTTGAAAGCCCATATCAATGATGGTCCACTGAATAAATCTCACACTGGCACTTGTTGATGCCCTAACATTAAAATCTGCAGCAATTTGAGGAAAGATTGCACGTTTGTCAGGGTTAATGATAATCGTCAACCGTCATTGGTCCCGTTTTTTCTCAACTTTTTTTCCGTTCACAGCGATGTCGGTTGGTTTGTTGTGTTTCAATGTCCCACTAGTTCTGCACAATGGGTAATT
Organism: Salticus scenicus; assembly: GCA_963930645.1. Taxonomy (NCBI): domain Eukaryota; kingdom Metazoa; phylum Arthropoda; class Arachnida; order Araneae; family Salticidae; genus Salticus; species Salticus scenicus. The sequence goes on from OZ005661.1 coordinate 136,364,774, forward strand.
GGCTACGGTCTGGGACGCACCCCTAAGGATAGTGCGGAGACATGACATCACAATTTTGATCCTCCACGGAGAGGATTTTGATCCTCCACCGAAGAGGGAAACCCTAGAGGTATAATTTGGATGGGAACATGAAGAACATTGCTATTACGATGGATTTTACGTGCACCAGCCACCATTAATGCACACGACACGACAGTCTTTGGCCGGATCGAGTATCGAACCCGCAATCTTTGGATTAAGAGCTCGGTGCTCTATTGACTAGGCTACAGCGGCCCCCACAGCGATGTCGGAGATTTGATGTTGGTGATTCGGTGTCTGACTGGTTATTCGATGTTTGACACGTTCTCGATATTCACGGTACACCCGTGAAATGGTCCTAAGCGAAAATCTGAATTTCATCGCTACCTCGGAGATGCTACATCTCCTCTGCCATTCACCAGTTATAACGCCCTCTTAGTCTCTTAAATCTTGATAAACTGCTATTATAGCTGCAATAATTGATCTAACTGCTTTGGCAAACACCTGTTATCGACCACATCGAGTTACTCTGATTGGTTCCACACCTCCGTTACTTGCATATGCACGCCTGTACCAGATTTTTTGGCTGCTTAGTGTGTAGCAGATAAGTTTATCAGCTTAAAATGCCAAACAATTATACTATAATTTAATTGTTAAACTGTTGCATAGTATTTCATGTGTTGTCCGTGAAGGAATGACAGGTCTTCAGAGTCTTAAAAGTTTATTTACGAAAGATTACAGACGATTACAAGTCTGTCAACCAAATATCAGTTTCACATACGCCAGAAAGTGCAGCTTAAATAATAGCTGACAACATAAAAATCACAGCGTAAACTGTATCATAAGCGTAGCACACACCATAAGCTGTATTCATAAGCATAACACACACCATAAGGTATTCATTAGCGGGGACTCAGTCATTGAGCTAATACAGTCGGCAGCAAAATTATTCGAGGACTAGCAAACATTCCTATATTAAAAAAAGTACACTTAATACTGTTTCGTTAAATAAATCTTTGTAGAATCGTGTTCTTAGACTGACTAAGAACACCATTCGACAAGGATTTATTTAACAAAACTGTATTAAGTATACTTTTTTCATATAGGAATTTTTGCTTGCACTGGAATAATTTTGCTGCCGACTGTAGTAACTCAATGTCTGAGTCCCCCGCTAATGAATACAGCTCATGCTGTGCGTTATGCTTATGAATACAGCTTATGGTGTGTGCTACGCTTATGATACAGTTTACGCTGTAATTTTTATGTTGTCAGCTATTATTTAAGCTGCATTTTCTGGTGTAACTCTTCAATAGCTTGGCCTCAACTGAACTCTCGACGGCTGAAATGAGATCTTTTATATAGCCTAGCATATTTCCAGAATTTTATTACGTATTTCGTGAATTGTTCGATTTAACTTAGGTTATCGATTTATCGATAATAAGGGTTTTCTCATCAAAGTCGCCAAAAACGTTGCCAGGGCTATTTCTGTCCTGGTGAAGCTTTTTGGTGGTTTTTCAATGGATAATGAGCTATTTAAATGAAAGTTAACATTTTACATCCTGACTAAGTCTCTTTAACCCTTTACGGCGCAAGGTAATTGGGATCATTTAAATTACTCTGTAGAGTTAGCGCTCCTGCAAACTCCATCTTAACTAGATACTTAGATTACTAAGAGAACACAAGACTTTAAATAACAATAACTAAAGTTTATTTGTGCAGATTAATGGGAGGGCGGCCTGGTAAATTTATATAGCTCAGCCAGCGTTTTACTTAATTAAAATATATGGATCAACAAATTAAGTAGATAACTTTAAATATCTCATCCCAGCAGATTGTCGAAAGGTGTAGAGACGGTCACACTCGTACTCCAATATTACGGCTTCACAATGGGACAGAGGATTCCCTTCTCTCCCAGCTTGAACTTCCGAAAACTAATACACTCGCCAACACTCCACGCTACTTAACTTCACGCCACTAAATCTCCACTACTCAACTTCCGATATTCTCCAAAATAAGAATCAACACCATTCGCTATAAGATCCTCCAACATACACTATCGATCCTCCAACATCCACACATCTACTAAAACCATCTCTATTTTTATACTTCTTTCTACACCCTCCTTTCACTACATTTCAATCCGTACTTTTAAAAGTCACTTCTAATTTGACTAATATTCAAAATCTAAGTCTTTTAATGCAGCACCCTGCCGACGCAAAACTACTCCGACCTCAACCGTCACCGAGCCACTGGCGACGGAGTGATTTTAACCGTCCCCACTTCCTATCTTGCTGGATCCAGCTTAATTGAAACAACTGTGGTGACGTTCTAACGTCTCAACCTCACAGTCCCCCTCCTAGAAAAAAATTTAGTCGGGAAAATCCCCAACGGGTTTGATCGATTAAATTTAAATAGCTTCATTCCCTCTCTAACTATCTCAAATCTCTGAAGTGTGAGTGCAGCCGTCACTTAAATTTTAACTGGGTGAGAAAAACTTAAAAATTTGTTAAATCCCTGAGCGAAAACTCGGGGACGCAAAAAAAAAATGAATTTAAAATTTTAAATAAAAGGCGTACGTTTATCCCGAGAACTCCGGGACTGACTGAGCTAAAACCAGGCTTACATTAGGATTAACAAACGTCTCCCTGTTAGGCCAGGAAGGCAATATATTAAATTCAACTTGATCTTGGCTTTACAATGTAAGTCGCTTGTGACAAAATGCGACATTTAGAGTTTGTTATAACACAAGAGTAGGTGTCTTTAAAATAAAAAGAGAAAAAAATGATAAAGTCTTTATTTGACTGGCTGACTGGTATCTGGAGCTCTACGTCTGCAAGGTAGCTGAGTAAACCAGGAATAGTCTGAACTTTTTTCGCCCTAGAGCAGACGTCAGAATCCACAGGCTGTCCATATGCAGGAAAGGAACTTTGACATCAAATTAAGATCTGTCACTTTAGATAAAAAGGGTTTTAACATCAGCTTAAGAGAATAGTCCATCAGTGTCTGAAATGGGAAAACCTTTACAGTATGCATAGTAAAAAAAAGTGACAATTTATCTCTAGAAGAAACTGAGACATGTTCGTCTCTATTAACATAATATATAGGTTACATACTGAAATATTTCTCCCTCCTTAGCTAAAGCATAAGCGGAAAAAACTGAGTAGTTAGTCTTTTTAATGTTATATAGTTAAACACGACTTTTATGCTTATAGCTAAAAAAAACATTTTACCCCCTCTAAAAGTACATACAGATAAACTTTTAGACAAATATTCAAAAAATTTTACAATTACAAACATGCAGTTTATAAATACATCATTTATAAAAATACAAGAGAAAAAGGGGGGGAAATTTACAAAGGGGCCAAAAAAACAGTTTATATTACCAGCTTTCTGCAGGAGATGGCTACAAGGTAAAAGACTTAATACATACATAAAATAGATATTTAAGAGAGAACAAAAATGTTGACATTGAAGCAGAACATTAATTTTGATTTGAAAGTTCATGGCTAAGTTAAATTTTGTATTTTTAGTTTGGGAAAGTCCATAACTTTCGTAAGAGTTCTTAAAATATAAAGTCCCAAAAAGGCTTCAAGGTACGTCGAACATTTTGTACAGCTCTGACAGAAATGCACTTGTAATAGAAAAAAAAATAGAGAACGGTATCACCTGATGTGAATTTGCAGCTGTAACTTCAGCAAGGTCAGAGGTCTTGGTGGATGTGCTCGTCAGCTAGGCCACAGGGTTGCAGGCTTTCGGACCGGGGTCTAGGGCTATCCCAAAAGGCTTGAACAAAGGCTTGTTCGGCAGGTGATTCATATGGCTGAGCCTGTTGTCGAAGTCTCGCTTGACGCCGAGTATTAAATCGGTGGTGTGAAGAGCACTCGTCTTTGCCGATTGAGTCAGGAGCTGCTAGGAATTTTTCCATGTGCCGTCCGCTAGCTGATGAAGAGGGTGGAGGTCTTTTTCGAACCCTTGCTTTTCTCTTAGGTCGGAACGAGTCGGTGTGCACTGAATCTGGAACTGCTAGTACCTTCTGTGGGCGATGTGTTCCAGAGGACTTTGAGGAAGGGGCTTGAGGGCGTTTGAAACCCTTGTTCCAACCATGTTTCTTTTTACTCTGCGGTATAAAAGAGCCATTAGTAAAAGAATAGTCGCGCTTGCGACCAGTTTGCCTAGGAAATTTCACATTAGAATGGTTCGATGACCCACTACGAGCTCGTTTTTGTGCGACGGGTCTGCTAACACTAGATTGGTCAGCGGAAGTGCCCTGAACAGATTGTTCGGGTGTTGTAGGAGTAGGTAGTTCATCAGCTGTACAAGAATCAGGAGCACTAGGCTGGGGAGTGAGGTTAGGCGTAAGGACGGACTGTTCGTCAGGTGGGTTTGAACCCGGCACGCTATCACTATCAAGAGTTTCAGTACATGCTAGAGTGCGCTCTTTAAATATTCGGACCTGATCCACATTAATGGTCGTGGGGGTGCCGTTAAAATCGATTGTCAGATTATTATTTTTGACTTTTAAAACAGAGAAAGGTCCAATGAATTTTGGCCCAAATTTTGCTACTTTAGAATCTTTTTTAGAGCTAATAAAATGTGATTCTAGGAGTATTTTATCTCCCACTTTTACTTCTAAAATTCTACGTTTTAGGTTATAATATAGAGCTTGCTGCTCTTGAGCTTTTCTCAAATTTCTCTGAACTTCTGGTAGCAATTCTTCAATATTTTGCGTAATAAATTGAGATGCGTTTTGCTGTACTAATACCAGTTTTTGAAAGGGGGTCAGAATCTTTCTGCCCAAAAACAATTCAGCGGGAGTTTTTCCTGTGGCATCACTTACCGCTGTACGAATCGCATAGCCAAAATGATAGAGAAACTGATCCCAATTTTCATGATTTTGACCAATGAACGTCGCAATCATGTTTATTAGAGTTCTATTAACACGTTCGGCCTGATTAGCTTGCGGCCGATATGGAACCGTAAAGACATATTTAATTTCGAGTGTATCGCAAAGTGCCTTAAAAACATTACTTATAAATTGAGGACCATGGTCCGTTACAATTTGAAGGGGGGCGCCGTAACGAGAAATATAATTATTAAAGAAGGCAGTGGCCACTGCTTGTGCCGAAGCTTTACGTAAAGGCACAAATTCAACCCATTTACTAAAATAATCCACCATAACTAACACATAACGAAATCTATTTGGCTTAGAGAGGGGGTAAGGACCGATTAAGTCGAGTCCAAGAATTTGATTTGGAAAATCAACTTTAATAGGAATTAATTTACCGGCCGGCTTTACATTTTTATAATTATATTGCTGGCACAAGCGACAACTCGAAACATATTCATTAACAAACTTCCTCATTTTAGGAAAATAACAGGCATCTTTGAGCTTTTTATAAGTTTTCCTAATGCCAAAGTGCCCCGAAATTGGAGAGTCATGAAACTCAAATAGGATGGCTTGACGAAGAGATTGGGGAATTACAACTCGTAATTCGCCATAAGATGATAATAATTTTGAATAAAAAAGCAAGCCATCGATTAAAGAAAAAGATTGGGACCAGTTTAAGGCAATGGCTGATTCAATTAATGAAACTGACTCAGGATCGTCTAAATACTTATAAATTAATCCAAATTCGGGATCATTTTTTTGTTCTTGGATTAATTGATCTCTCGAATTTAACACAGATGCTGGCATAAGCGCTAAAGCTACTTTTTCTTGATCAGATACGAATTTATTGTTTAAAGTAGTGACTAGATTTGTAGAAGCACATGGGTTAATTTGTTCACTTTCAATTTCCTTTACACAAGTTTCAGTCACGTCTACTAATATTTCGGATTGAACCGGTTCAGCCTTGAAATGCGAATGATGAATATGTGAGGCTTTAACAGTAGGATTTAACTGATCATTCTTTTCAGTTAAAGCAAGGGATTGATTTGTAAGATTAGATTCAATCTTATTTTCTTGAGTTTGAGTAGTACGTGATAGAACGTCAGCTACGATATTGTCCGAACCAGGTCGGTGTGTGATGTCTATATTAAAGTTAGCTAATTTTAGAGTCCATCGAATCATGCGAGGGGAGAGGTTCTTTCCAGTTTTTAACCGAGTTAATGCCGCATGATCCGTAACAACTGTTACTGGAAGTTGCGTAAAGTATAAACGAAATTTTTGCAGTCCCCAAAGCACTGCTAAACATTCACGTTCAGTTACTGGATAATTTCTTTCTGCAGTGTTAAGCGTACGGGATGCATATGCTATTGGGCGGCCTTCTTGGCTTAGAACGGCACCAATGCCGTACGAAGAAGCATCAGTAGCTACTTGAAATTTAATATTATAATTAGGATGAGCTAGTACAGGAGGAGCGCTAAGTATAGTTTTTAAGTTATCAAATGCTTCTTGTGCTTCATTTGACCAGTGAAATTTAACTCTTTTCCTTTTGAGTTTAAAGAGGGGCTCGCATATGTGAGCAGAATTAGGTATAAATTTCCCATACCAAGCACACATGCCTAGAAATCTCGAAACTTGTTTGGAAGTTGTAGGAGGGGGCATGTTTAAAACTGGCTGAACTTTTTCATTATCTACAGAAATACCAGCAGGCGTTATTTTGACGCCTAGGTACTTAATTTCCTGTCGTGCAAAATGGCACTTTGAAGAATTTAAAGTTAATCCTGCATTTTGCAGTAGAGTAAAAACAGTTTTTAAATGATCTAAATGCTCATTGTAAGATGAGGACGTGATTATTATATCATCGAGATAAACATGTACAAATTTATTCAAAACAGGTTTAAGAATAGTTTCCATGGCTTTTTGGAATGTCGCTACAGCCCCTGAACATCCGAAAGGCATTCGTTTAAAACCAAACGTGCCATTTTTAGTTATAAACGCTGTTTTTGATATATCAGCGGGTTTCATTGCAATTTGAAAATAACCCGATGTCAGATCGAGAGTAGACATAAAATTTGTCGTTGTTATATGTGCTAACAAATCATCAATTATAGGCAAGGGATACTGAGGATATTGTGTGATAGAATTGAGCCTACGATAATCGATTGCAAATCTCCATGCCTCCGGGTCAGTAATGGGTTTACCATTTTTCTTACGACATAAAACAACAGGAGACGCATAAGGAGAGGTTACAGGCATAATAATATCATTTTGTAACATTTTATCAATATGCCAATTTATAATATCTTGTTTGGCTTGATCATAACGATAAGGCTTACTAAAGACTGGTTTATTAGTTCCAGTGTCAATTTCATGGCAAACAACATGGGTTAAGCCAGGTGTATTAGAAAATAACTGTTTAAACTGCTTAAGAAAATTAACAAAATCAATTTTTTCAATATGAGTGAGGGCACTTTCCTCTAAATTAACAATTAACTCTGTCGGCTCGACAGATTTAGAATTTGACTGAGAATCATCAATATGTAAAGATTTATTGGCAAAATTAATTTCAACATTATTTGCTTTCATAAAATCTAACCCTATAATGCAGGGATGCTGAAGATTGTCGATGACGTAAAAAGGCCAATTAACACTTAAATTATGAATTTTAACATTCAGGCTGACTTCGCCTCTATTAACACAGGACTTGCCTTGAGCCGTTGTAATATTTAAATTTGTCCGCTTTAAAGGTTTAAAGTCAAAATACTTGTTATAAGTTTCATACGCTAGAAAGGAGCGTTCAGCACCAGTGTCCCAATAAGTAGGTATGAAAGTATCATGAATTATTGCATTTAAATTAGGAAGGTCCACTGGACTGATACAAATAGTGTCTAAACATATGGAGGTGGTTGAGTTATTCAGTGGCTGTTGACCCTCCTCACAAGAGCCACTTACTCGTTTAACTGACGACTCTGGTTATTACGAGTGTTACGAAAATTTCTGTTATTTCTATCAGCTCGAGAAAAGTTTTGAGACTGATTTTGATTAGGACGATCGTTCCGAGAATTTTGAAAGTTATTACGCCTTGGCTACGGCGATTGACGTTCTTGTTGATAGCGATTGAAATTTTGAGGGGGGGTGAAATTTTCACGCCTAGAATTTTGCATATTTCCATTACCCCGTTGGCGATTAAAGGTATTTTCCGCCCTTGGAGGATGTCGTTCTTGATATTTGGCTAAGGTTTGAAACAGACTGTCGTAAGAGGTGACAGGTTTCAGATCAAGGTAATCTTGAATAGGAATAGTCAAAAGCGGGGTTATGATTTCCATTGCAGCGGCAAAAGATAAAACCAATTCCAGCTGCTTTATAATGTCGAATTTACGTAATAGAAATGTAGTAGGTTTGTCGTAAAACGACATCTTTGTCGTATAAAGTTCTTGACGGAGTTTGGTTTTATCCACAATAGAAGAAAATGAATTTTTAATTTTGAGCTTCAAATCCTCATACGTGGGATTTTGGCCTAGAGTTCTAGAGGCAATGGTTTCATAACAGATTTTAGCATCTCCTTTTAAGGAGTATTTTAATAAATTAAATTTATCTGCTTCGTCAATTTTACATATATCAAAATACTCTTCAAGATCTTCAAAAAATTTAAGTACATTGTTTGAGCCAGTAAAATAAACCCGAGTGGTGGGGGGGGGGGGGGGGTGTCGAATTGGTTTGGGCGCCACTGTGGAGTTTGCGCTCCTGCAAACTCCATCTTAACTAGATACTTAGATTACTAAGAGAACACAAGACTTTAAATAACAATAACTAAAGTTTATTTGTGCAGATTAATGGGAGGGCGGCCTGGTAAATTTATATAGCTCAGCCAGCGTTTTACTTAATCAAAATATATGGATCAACAAATTAAGTAGATAACTTTAAATATCTTACCCCAGCAGATTGTCGAAAGGTGTAGAGACGGTCACACTCGTACTCCAATATTACGGCTTCACAATGGGACAGAGGATTCCCTTCTCTCCCAGCTTGAACTTCCGAAAACTAATACACTCGCCAACACTCCACGCTACTTAACTTCACGCCACTAAATCTCCACTACTCAACTTCCGATATTCTCCAAAATAAGAATCAACACCATTCGCTATAAGATCCTCCAACATACACTATCGATCCTCCAACATCCACACATCTACTAAAACCATCTCTATTTTTATACTTCTTTCTACACCCTCCTTTCACTACATTTCAATCCGTACTTTTAAAAATCACTTCTAATTTGACTAATATTCAAAATCTAAGTCTTTTAATGCAGCACCCTGCCGACGCAAAACTACTCCGACCTCAACCGTCACCGAGCCACTGGCGACGGAGTGATTTTAACCGTCCCCACTTCTTATCTTGCTGGATCCAGCTTAATTGAAACAACTGTGGTGACGTTCTAACGTCTCAACCTCACAACTCTACCACTGGAATTCATGAACAAAGTTAAAATAAAAGGAATTGGCGACATCTCCTGCTACGTTATAAAAGAAAAAAATTTCCGGGATGAGTTTTTGCAGTTGAAAATTAAAATTAGTTGATGCTGTAGTGGCATCATCGCCCCTGAAATGGTTAAATTAAATTGCATAAAATTAACGACTGTGTTTTACAAATTCGTGACAATACTGTATTCTTCAACCACATTTCTTGCGACAATGGAAGCTTCTGAGCAAGTACGGATTGAACGAGTCCAGTGTTAAAATAGGGGTGACTGAGAGAAAACAAGCGATAAGGGAACACCAAATAACTGAATGTTTGCCAAATAACTATCTCTCGGCCAATTTTGCATCCCTCCAAACTTTGGACTCGGCCTCATTGCTAGTCGTAGGAAACGTGGTCGCACTATACAAACATTCCTCCTGATATTTTCTTTGAATAGTTTTATATAAATGTAACCACGGATATCATGGAATTTTGCAAAAGACTAACAATGGTTAATCCACAAATTACTATTTAGTAAGGTTGACACAAAATCACAGGGGACTTTTTTATTTATTTTTGTGTAATTCTGATTTATTTCTATTATCAAAACCTCATTATGATTTTTTTTTCGTAGTAACATACATTCCCTTTAATTTAAATATTTGTTTTAAAACATTAAATGGCAAAAATTCAAAATAAGTGTATTGATTTTTTTTAGTTCAATTTAAACTTATTTAAACTTATTCTAACCTTTTTTTTTTTTTTTCAATCTACAAACTAAAGTAAACACTGGATAAAATTTTCGAAAGCCAGTTTTTGTTATATTTAGATGATTTGAGGTCCCCTGACTCCGAAAACCGTGTTTTTAGCGGTTGGTCTGTGTGTCTCTCTGTTATCAGCATATCTCAAGAACAAATGGTAGCAGAAAGTCCGAACTTGGTATTCTAAATGTGTATCATATAGGGATGTCCAAGAGAATTCAAATACTTTACGTCTATGGGGGAAATTGCAGGTAAGTAGAGTTTAGTAGCTATAGACTGAACTAAAACAAATGAAATGAATATCTATTTTTTATATGCGTAAAAACATGTCTCATGTTGAATATGGTTTGGAAATCATTCACTGTTCATTTACAGGGCTACACAAAACAACTAGATTATAATGCGACAATAGCTGAAAATTGATGGGAGTGCATTTCAGGTTGCGCCATGTGATACTATTATAGGATAATATTTAGGTGCATCATGTGGTCTGTACATAATCTTCAAAAGATATATATGGCTTCAAATATTTAAGCGATAACATTCTTTTTTATTGTTAGTGAAAGTGCTTTACTATAATATTTTATCATGCTCAGGAACTGAAATGAAGTCCTCATAAACATACGGTAAATAATATGTGATTTAAAGTTAAATATTCAACGCTTGTTTTTTGCTGTACTTACACGTTTTGAGGCTCCTTCATTACCGAAGTCAAATATTTAACATTTGGTCTTTGTCTCTTAGAGTAACTTAAAAACGAATAATTGCAGGAGATCCAAAAGTTTTATTTTCCAGTTAATATAAGTTTGTTTCTAGAAACGTTTGATGAAGACTGGTAAGTTTTAAGGAATGTTGCGTGTGAAAGTTGTTTGAATAATTTTATGTGAACTTTAATTTTAAAAACAGATTGAAATTCTATATAAGTGTAGGTGTAATAATGAAACCGGGGAATGAAGGGGACGGTAGCCCCCCTCACACAGAACTAATTATCTCTTCCGAAGCCTAATTTGAATTGTTTTAATATAGGTTTACATATCAGTTCTCGTTATCTTACCTCTTAATCTCCAACCAATATTTATAGTATTAAATTTCAGGGTAAGAGAAAGTCGTGTGAGTGACTCACCAGATTATTTTTAATTAAGTTTTATCATCACAAATCCGTGTAAACGTAAAATAAATAAACAAATAAAAATTCTAATTAACATTTATTTTTTGACCGTAATTTAAAAAAAAAAACATTTATCATTGTATTATGTTATTTACTGAGTTACAAACAGTGGAATTAAATCAGATTAATCAATAAGTAATCAATTTTATTTTAACATATCTTCCTTAAATCTGTTAATCCTTTTTTTAAATACATTGGTTACATTGGTCTCTCACTGTGGATCTCAAACCGCGTGGTTATAGGGATTTTTGTTCCCGTAGGTGAAAAAAATTGTCTACGGTCCTGCTAAAGCAGAAGACCGTAGTTTAATTTATTAATAGGTGATACGTCGAAAGTTGTACTTAAGACTGTTTTGTTTTTTAAATACAGAGACTGCGAACCATGCCCGAAGCTAATCGCTTTATCGGGCAGAAATCGTGGTCCGGCGACAGCCATCCACCATCTGTAAAACAACCGACCGGGGATTTTCTATAATAATATTTAGATGTGAACAGTTGAATATGAATGTATTAATCATATCTGAGCTTTAGGTTTTTATGCTTCCTGAAATTTCGTGTAGAGACTCTGTAACTTAATGGAATCGTCCATTCCCGCCACTAAACAGGGCCGCGGTAGCCCAGTAGGTAGAACGCCGGCCTCGTAATTGGAAGATTGCGGGTTCGGTACTCGAGCCGGCCAAAGACCGTCGTGTACACTAATGGTGGCTGGTTCACGTAAAATCTGTCGTGGCCGCAATGTCCTTCATGTTCCCATCAAAAACTATACCTCTGGGGGTCACCGAAGCGGGAGAGCCATCCCTTCCGTGGAGGATCAAAATTGTGATGGTATGTCTCCGGACCACCTCTGGGGGAGTGTCCCAGACCGTCACCAATTGCCCATCTGCGCAGCACTAGTGCGACGTAAAACCCAACCAACCAACAAGCCAACCCGCCACTAAACAGGATGATTACTTTTTGGCTTATAAACCATTGGTTGGTCAACAAAGCTTAGATTTTATCATGAACGTACAATGGTACCTTTCACAAAAATCATATTAAATTTTCGCAAGTATAATAATTTTAAATTATTTTATCTATTAAATTCATCAGCTAAAATTGCGAAAAGTTTTAAATTATTATTATTTATTTCATTTTTAGAAATATTCTCTCGAATAATTTCATTGGATAATTTTGTGTAAAGAGTAAACTTAATTCCCCATGATATATTTTTTTTTTTATGAAAGTGTACATGATTTATTTTACAAAAACCCTCTTTAAATTTTTATTTCATAAAAAATAAGTTTTCAATAGACTAAAATTTTCAGCCTCAATTAATAAAAGTTTACATTTGTTTTATTATTTTAATATTTATTTGCTTTCATCAAATAATTCCATCAGCCAGTTTTGCATAACAAATAGTGGTAAAATTATATCGTATTTTTTCTTAATAAAGATGCAGCAAACTTTTTCAAAAAAAAAAAAAAAATCATTAATTTTATCACTTCAAATATTACTAACCAACTAAATTTATCAACCATAAATGCTAAAAGCTTAGATTATTATTATATTGTTATGCTTTAGAAATATCCCTTTAAATAATTTCATTAGATAGGTTTGCATTAAAATTATAGGCAACTTTAAATGTTATATTTTTTTATTGTGGAATCCTTTACAAAAACTGTCTTTAACTTCCACATTTTACAATTTCTACGTTATTGATCAACCAAATTCGTAAGTATAGATTAATATTTTATTTTTGTGCTTTAGAAATATTCCCTTAAATAATTTCATTGCATATTTTTGCATGAAAAATATTGGTAACTTTCAATGTTATTCTTTCTTAATGAAGGTGCAGTAGAATCTTTCTTAGGAAAAAAAAAATGGTAACGAACTATCAGAAAAAAACCCTTCAATTTCCTGAAAGAAATGTATTGTGCTGCAAGAAAAATCTATTCACAAGATAAACTTATTTTCAACCATTTTCGGAATATAAGAAAGAGTGAATTTCCTTACCTTAAAAGGAAAATCGAAGGTGCGAATAATCCAGTTAGAGGCTTTCCTCTTAAATCAACACAACAAATATTCTTCACTTCCAGCAATCAATGCCAATATTTCTCCTCTGCTTATTTTAGATAAAGATACGACTCTGATCTTTAAAGGTTGAAAAAGAAAAAAAGTTATAGAAACATGGGACCATGCAGCAAGTTCCTAAATAAAAAAATCTGGAGTGACTCCACTCGACTTTCCGAACATTGAGTAATTAACAGTTTTGTAGATAAAGTAAAGAAAGAGGAGTTGTTAAACAAACAAAAGAGAGAAAAGCATAATAGAGTGTTTGAGTATTTTTCTCCATATATTACACGATGTTTTATTTAACGCTACTGAACTTTGAGCCCGTAGATCATAATGATAAAGAAATTTTCGTTGTGTCCCTGTAAAAACCTATGCATGCTAGATTCACCAAAATGCTTATAGTTAGTGCAACAGTTATTTATAATATTCATATAAATTTTCAGCTCAATTGAATAAGGCGTTTTGATGCTATCGCACTTTTAAAAATTTGGCCCCATTGGCCATAATGATAAAGAATTTTTCTTTATGTCCCTGTAAGAAAACTATAAGTCCTAGATTCTCCAAAATCTATACAGGTTGAGTATTTGTGACCTATAATATGTGTATAAATTGTTTGCTCAATTGAATAAGGCGTTTAGATGCTATCGCACTTTTAATATTTTGGTCCCATAGGCCGTAATGATAAAGAATTTTTCTTTGTGTCCCTGTAAAAAAACTATAAGTGCTAGATTCACCAAAATCTATAGGGTTCGTACTATGGTGATTTACAATATACGTACCAACTTTCAGCTTATTCGAACAAAACGTTTAGACGCTAGCGTGTTCACTCATAGACATACACACATACATACACACATACATACACACATACATACACACACACATACATACATCATCGCAAAAATAGTGAAAACGGACTCATTGGACCTTGAAACGTATAGAAACATCAAAATCTCAAATTCGGATTTTTGACATGATTACAATACTTTCCTCACTATAGTGTTCGGAAAGTAAAAATCTGGAGTGACTCCACTCGACTTTCCGAACATTGAGTAACTAACAGTTTTGTAGATAAAATAAAGAAAGAGGAGTTGCTAAACAAACAAAAGAGAGAAAACCATAACAGAGTGTTTGAGTATTTTTCTCCATATATCACACGAGATTTTATTTAACGCTACTGAACTTTGAGCCCTTAGATCATAATGATAAAGAATTTTTCGTTGTGTCCCAGTAAAAATCTATAAATTCTGACAAACTTAAACAAATTTTCACATTTTACCCACAATTTTGTCAAAGTCCCACTTTTTACTTTCCGAACACTATAGTGAGGAAAGTATTGTAATCATGTCAAAAATCCGAATTCGAGATTTTGATGTTTCTATACGTTTCGAGGTCCAACGAGTCCGTTTTCACTATTTTTACGATGATGTATGTATGTGTGTGTGTATGTATGTGTGTATGTATGTGTGTATGTATGTGTGTATGTATGTGTGTATGTATGTGTGTATGTCTGTAAGTGAACACGCTAGCGTCTAAACGCTTCGTTCGAATAAGCTGAAAGTTGGTACATATATTGTAAGTCACCATAGTACGAACCCTATAGATTTTGGTGAATCTAGCACTTATAGTTTTTTTACAGGGACACAAAGAAAAATTCTTTATCATTATGGCCAAGGGACCAAAATCTTAAAAGTGCGATAGCATCTAAACGCCTTATTCAATTGAGCAAAAACTTTATACACATATTATAGGTCACAGATACTCAATCTGTATAGATTTTGGAGAATCTAGCACTTATAGTTTTTTACAGGGACACAAAGAAAAATTCTTTGCCAAATTTTTAAAAGTGTGATAGCGTCTAAACGCCTTATTAATCTAAGCAAAGAATTTGTACACATGTTATAGGTCACATTTGTACCAACTGTATAGATTTTGGTGAATCTAGCACTTACAGTTTTTTTACAGGGACACAAAGAAAAATTCTTTATCATTATGGCCTATGAGACCAAATTTTTAAAAGTGCAATAGCATCTAAACGCCTTATTGAATTGAGCTGAAAATTTGTATGAATATTATAAATCACTGTTGCACTAACTATAAGCATTTTGGTGAATTGTGGCCACCACGAGACTTTCTTCTATAATTTCCTATACAAATTTACTCAGTAACAATAATTAAAAAAATCTGGAGTGACTCCACTCGACTTTCCGAACATTGAGTAACTAACAGTTTTGTAGATAAAATAAAGAAAGAGGAGTTGCTAAACAAACAAAAAAGAGAAAACCATAACAGAGTGTTTGAGTATTTTTCTCCATATATCACACGAGGTTTTATTTAACGCTACTGAACTTTGAGCCCTTAGATCATAAGGATAAAGAATTTTTCGTTGTGTCCCTGTAAAAATCTATAAATGCTAGATTCACCAAAATGCTTATAGTTAGTGCAACAGTGATTTATAATATTCATACAAATTTTCAGCTCAATTGAATAAGGCGTTTAGATGCTATCGCTGGCCTCATAGGCCATAAAGATAAAGAATTTCTCTTTGTCTCCCTGTAAAAAAACTGTAAATGCTAGATTCACCAAAATCTATACAGATTGAGTATTTGTGACCTATAATATGTGTATAAAGTTTTTGCTCAATTGAATAAGGCGTTTAGATGCTATCGCACTTTTAAAAATTTAGCAAAGAATTTTTCTTTATGTCCCTGTAAAAAAACTATAAGTGCTAGATTCTCCAAAATCTATACAGATTGAGTGTCTGTGACCTATAATATGTGTATAAAGTTTTTGCTCAATTGAATAAGGCGTTTAGATGCTATCGCACTTTTAAGATTTTGGTCCCTTGGCCATAATGATAAAGAATTTTTCTTTGTGTCCCTGTAAAAAAACTATAAGTGCTAGATTCACCAAAATCTATAGGGTTCGTACTATGGTGACTTACAATATACGTACCAACTTTCAGCTTATTCGAACAAAGCGTTTAGACGCTAGCGTGTTCACTCACAGACATACACACATACATACACACATACATACACACATACATACACACATACATACACACACACATACATACATCATCGTAAAAATAGTGAAAACGGACTCGTTGGACCTCGAAACGTATAGAAACATCAAAATCTCGAATTCGGATTTTTGACATGATTACAATACTTTCCTCACTATAGTGTTCGGAAAGTAAAAAAAAAAAAAAAAAGTGGGACTTTGACAAAATTGTGAGTAAAATGTGAAAATTTGTTTAAGTTTGTCAGAATTTATAGATTTTTACAGGGACACAACGAAAAATTCTTTATCATTATGATCTAAGGGCTCAAAGTTCAGTAGCGTTAAATAAAACCTCGTGTGATATATGGAGAAAAATACTCAAACACTCTGTTATGGTTTTCTCTCTTTTGTTTGTTTAGCAACTCCTCTTTCTTTATTTTATCTACAAAACTGTTAGTTACTCAATGTTCGGAAAGTCGAGTGGAGTCACTCCAGATTTTTTTTTATTATTATTATTGTTACTGAGTGAATTTGTATAGGAAAATATAGAAGAAAGTCTCGTGGTGGCCACAATTCACCAAAATGCTTATAGTTAGTGCAACAGTGATTTATAATATTCATACAAATTTTCAGCTCAATTGAAAAAGGCGTTTAGATGCTATTGCACTTTTAAAAATTTGGTCTCATAGGCCATAATGATAAAGACTTTTTCTTTGTGTCCCTGTAAAAAAACTGTAAGTGCTAGATTCACCAAAATCTATACGGTTGGTTCAAATGTGACCTATAACATGTGTACAAATTCTTTGCTCAGATTAATAAGGCGTTTAGACGCTATCACACTTTTAAAAATTTGGCAAAGAATTTTTCTTTGTGTCCCTGTAAAAAAACTATAAGTGCTAGATTCTCCAAAATCTATACAGATCGAGTATCTGTGACCTATAATATGTGTATAAAGGTTTTGCTCAATTGAATAAGGCGTTTAGATGCTATCGCACTTTTAAGATTTTGGTCCCTTGGCCATAATGATAAAGGATTTTTCTTTGTGCCCCTGTAAAAAAACTATAAGTGCTAGATTCACCAAAATCTATAGGGTTCGTACTATGGTGACTTACAATATACGTACCAACTTTCAGCTTATTCGAACAAAGCGTTTAGACGCTAGCGTGTTCACTCACAGACATACACACATACATACACACATACATACACACACACATACATACATCATCGTAAAAATAGTGAAAACGGACTCGTTGGACCTCGAAACGTATAAACATCAAAATCTCGAATTCTGATTTTTGACATGATTACAATACTTTCCTCAATATAATGTTCGGAAAGTAAAAATAGGTTCATCAACTTGTGAGGAATTGGTGGTCATCATTCCTCAAAGATTAACTTAAGTATCCTAAGTAGTAAATAAGAACTGCACAAGACTCAAATATCAAATGAAACTAAGTGTTTATTGGGCTAGAATACTACCGTAGATAATGGAAGTATTGTATTCGGTACAAAAATTCAATACCGAGTTTTCACCTGATTTACACGTTTTAAGGTCCCCTGAGTCCAAAAATGTGGTTTTTGGCAATTGGTCAGTATGTATGTGCGGAATCTTCGGACAATCATATCTCCGAAACTAATAAAGATAAAACAACGAAACTTTGGAATTGACACAGGTTTGTGTACAGATGAGTTTTCCAAATTTTGGTGAAAATTTGAAAACCGGAAGTGGAGCCGTAAATCCGTATCTCAAAAACGGATCTAACGATTTTCTTCAAAGTTGCTATATAAACACTCTATTAGATGTCCTTTCGAATTGTATAGTTGATTAGTTCAGGAAAATTGATAGGCGTCTTGTATAAATAGATCAATTGCAGGTCTCGCAAGTACATTCCATTAAAAACGACTGTACTTTTTTCAAACTGGGCATAACAACTCTTTTTTAGATATCCTTTCATATGTAATTGTTGTTTTCTTATCAACAATTGAGTTTGTCAAGTTTTGGGGAAAGCCTATATCTCAAAAACGACTCTAACGATTTTCTTGAATATTGTCATATAAATCAATTTTAGATATCCTTTCTCATGTATTACATGGTTATTACAGGAAAATTAACAGCCATCCTGCTTAGGTAGGTTAATTTTAGACCTCGGAAATTGGTGTTTCATAAAGTGTAACTCAAACGTTCTTTTCTGTTATTTTCTAACTTGCCATGTAAATAGTTTTATATGTCTTATACTCGTGTATTAATTTTCTCATACCAGAAAAACCGATACGTACCGGTTTCTATAATTCGTTAGGTCAATTTTATGTCTTCTGATCATCCCCATCATCATGTCCAACACGGTTGAAGGCTATAAGCCTGTTCCGGCCTCAGTCCATCTTTTACGTGGCCTTCCGCTATCTCTTCTCCTTCTTTGCCTATATTTTAGAACTGCCTTTGGTATACGGTCATTTGGCATTGGTTCCGAATGTTCTCTCCACTTATTTATGTAGTTTATTATAGTATGTATAATTGGCTTAATTTTTTGTTCCTTCCTGATGATATCATTTCTTATTTTATTCATTATAGAACAATCTTTCACACTCCTTAGAAATTTCATCTCTGAAGATTGTATTTCTCTGCCATCACTCTTTTTGAGCGTCCATGTCTCGCTTCCATATAGAAGAGTTATCGCCATTGTCTTGAAAAATTTTATTCTGGTATCTTTTCTTCTACTTCTTGATGTTCTTCTTATAGTCCCACAGATGTATCTGAACTTAGTTAGCTTGTTTTGTATATCATTGTTGTAATTATAAGACATGTCACATCCTAGATAATTAAAATATGAAATTTGTTCAATTGGTTTTTTTTCTAAGATAAACTTTGTTCTTATAGGTTCTTTACCTTCAAAAGCCATCACCTTCGTTTTACTCTTTGAAATCTTTAAGTTATAATCACTTCCAATTTTGTCTAGAGTAAAAATTGCACGTTGCAAATTATCTTTATTGAATTTAATTATCTTCATTATCATCTTTTGATCATATTATCTCAAAAAAAAAAAAAAAAAAAAATCTGGAGTGACTCCACTCGACTTTCCGAACATTGAGTAACTAACAGTTTTGTAGATAAAATAAAGAAAGAGGTGTTGCTAAACAAACAAAAAAAGAGAAAACCACAACAGAGTGTTTGAATATTTTTCTCCATATATCACACGAGGTTTTATTTAACGCTACTGAACTTTGAGCCCTTAGATCATAACGATAAAGAATTTTTCGTTGTGTCCCTGTAAAAATCTATAAATGCTAGATTCACCAAAATGCTTATAGTTAGTGCAACAGTGATTTATAATATTCATACAAATTTTCAGCTCAATTGAATAAGGCGTTTAGATGCTATCGCTGGTCTCATAGGCCATAAAGATAAAGAATTTTTCTTTGTGTCCCTGTCAAAAAACTGTAAGTGTTAGATTCACCAAAATCTATACAGTTGGTTCAAATGTGACCTATAACATGTGTACAAATTATTTGCTGAGATTAATAAGGCGTTTAGACGCTATCACACTTTTAAAAATTTGGCAAAGAATTTTTATTTGTGTCCCTGTAAAAAAACTATAAGTGCTAGATTCTCCAAAATCTATACAGATTGAGTATTTGTGACCTATAATATGTGTATAAAGTTTTTGCTCAATTGAATAAGGCGTTTAGATGCTATCGCACTTTTAAGATTTTGGTCCCTTGGCCATAATGATAAAGAATTTTTCTTTGTGTCCCTGTTAAAAAACTATAAGTGCTACATTCACCAAAATCTATAGGGTTCGTACTATGGTGACTTACAATATACGTACCAACTTTCAGCTTATTCGAACAAAGCGTTTAGACGCTAGCGTGTTCACTCACAGACATACACACATACATACACACATACATACACACATACATACACACACACACATACATACATCATCGTAAAAATAGTGAAAACGGACTCGTTGGACCTCGAAACGTATAGAAACATCGAAATCTCGAATTCGGATTTTTGACATGATTACAATACTTTCCTCACTATAGTGTTCGGAAAGTAAAAAAAAAAAGAAGCATATAATACGTGTAATCGTGGGTAATGGAATTCGTGTGGTTGTTTTACACCAGTTTTTTTTTTTTTTTTTTTTTTTTTTTTTTTTTTTTTACATTTTTTCTGTGGTTGCATGGGCGATTGCACTTTTGTATTGTGTGGGCACTTTGATTATTGCACATTTCATCGCACTTTTGCATTGGAAGCAAATGGAAGAAAAGTCAAAAAGTCAAGATATATGCAAAGTTAATCGATGTAATACGTAAATGTAAATGGAAACTGTTTTATTATCCATGAAAAATACTTGATTTTTCTTTCATCTATTATTTCTTTACATGAAATTATTGTATTGTTCTTAGGTATTCTAAAAAAATTTTATTCGTTGTGTTTGTCAAAGCATATCATTTTCTGTAAGCATCTATTGAAAAATAATTCTTTATATTGCTTAGAGTAGACAAAGAGCTGAATATCAAAAATCTAAGTTTTTCATGTTTTTCATTAATCTTTTAACGTGTGCCAAAAAATTGCATTGAATCGTTTTTAAAAATTTCCTTTGTCTAATTTCTTGCATCGTCACATTTCGCTGATTTCTTTTCATCTTGCATTACATTTTCATAATATAAACTAGCTACCAAATCTTTCTCTTTGGCATTACAAACTAATTAGTTGAATTCTCGCAATATTTCATTTCGAATGAATAAGAAATTCTTTTGAATTCCACTTGAGAAAAAAAAAAAAAAAAAAAAAAGAAGAGAGAGAGAGAGAGAGATTTTTTTCTTTTCTTTTTAAGAAATGGAAAGAAAAAAAAATCTCATTCATATTAACTTTATCCTAACAATTACTAAGCATGTTTGCTATTATTAAGATACGTTTGTGATTTGTTGAACAAAGGAAATAAGAAATAAACAGGTTTTTGTGTTTGCGTGTTCCTTTTTTTTTTTTTTTTTTTTTTTTTGACTATGCAGCGTGAATTTTTAAGAATAATATGATGATGAAAATTTTGATCTGCTTGTTAATTTTTATGCAAAATTTCCATTTATCTTTTAACAATGGATTAATACAAATTCAGTCAGGAAGATTAACAATGAAAATTTGAATGTAAAGATGGTAATAAAACATTTCGATATTTTCGGCAAATTAAAAAAAAAAAAAAAAAAAAAAAAAAAATTACTCTACAACAAAGAAATGGGAATTAACTATGCACTGTTCAACAAATTTCGGTAAAGTTTTTCTAAATCCATCCAAATGAAGATATTTACACTTTTTTAGTCTTAAAAAGAAAAAACAAAAAATATCGCATCACTAAATAATTAGCTCTAATTAATAAAATTAGAAATGTGGGTAATGAAATTAATTACTCATTGTTACAAAGTAAAATATCTAAATAATTAGGATCATTTGAAGAACTATAGTCCGTATCTCTTATTTTATTATCACAGCCCAATTAATATTTTTCTGGTACTTCTACTAGAAATGCTCAAAAGTAAGGGTACAACTATAGTATTTCCCCTCAGCTAGATTTGGCGATTTTTCGTTGGCGCCGGTTTGAGCAATAACGATTTCGTTCTGGATTGTTTCCAATACAATATGGCAACCTGCATGCTGTTTGCTTTTTAAGCCATAGCAAGCAGCGTTCTGTTATTTTTTTATTACCATGCAAAATAATAATAAATTAATAAAACAAAATAAATCAATAGTAAAAAATAAAATACGACCGTTTTATCTAATGATTTTTGTAGTAATTCAGGTGAAATAGAATAACATCATTTCAACATCGTCTGCAGGCTGCATACTATTTATTTTTTATGTCATAGCAACCAGCGTTATGTTTTTTAATTACCATGGCAACCAGCTTAGCAATTGATTATAAAGAGATAATTATTCATTGTTCTATTCCATTTCACCCGGTGAAGTATTATTATATAAAAAAGGTCGTATTTTATTTTTGATTATTGATTTATTTTGTTTAATTAATTTATTGTTATTTTATTTTTTTTAAACTATGGCAGCTAGTAGTAGTGAATCAATAATGGAAATTGTTGAAAAATATAAAGATTTGTTAAGAAAGAATGTTAGAATGGTTGTAACGAGTGATAGAGCTATACACTGCATAAAAAAAGTAGACGGACACTTACTTGTAATACTTTAAAGCCGTTTGTTTCTTTAATTAGAGATATGAGGTTCATTTCTCTAATATAATTATATTCTTGAGACATCATATATTATTATTTTTTGGATATAAATTCAATCCTTTTGAATTATGTAGTTGAAAAATTCAGGAAACAAAAATGGTGCATATTTGCACTGTAATTTTTCTTTTAAAAAGTAGACGGACACATCTTGCATCTCTAAAATAAAACGTTTTTAGTAAGGGTTTCGTCTCCCATTTGCTTTAATAAGTTCGTATACTCTGTTAGGCATCGAATCAATGAGATTCTGAATCTTTTTTTGACAGAAAATTTCCCAAAAGTTTGTAAGAGCTTCTTTGAGCTGGTGAATTGATTCATACTGGCGTCCACCCTCATAAATTTTATGAACAAGTATAGCTCAAATGCTTTCTTCAGGATTCATATCCGGACTCTTGGCTGGCTAGGGTAAAACAATGAAGTTGTTCTCATGAAACCATTTTTTAACGTTGTTAGCGGTGTGTATTGGCGCTCCATCTTGTTGGAAAATCCAGTTTTTTCCTCCAAGTTCACGCGGAAATGGTAAAAGCTCAGTGCTTAGTGTTTCAATGTAATCTCTGTGAGTCTTCTTCTTACTCAGGAGCACTAAATTTGTCCTTCCACCATAGCCAACAGCTAGCCACACCATCACGCCACCACCACAAACTTGCCGAGTAGAGTACACTTCGTCTTCTTTCTCCAAACTGTGCCAATAATATTGATATCCATCTGGGCCATCTAAATTAAATTTTTCTCATCTGAAAAAAACTTCAGATATCCATTCTTTAGTTCAAGACATATGGTTTTGAGCCCACTGTAGGCGTTCTGTCACGTGGTGATCCTTCCAGCATGGATGATGTTTTCTTTTCTTATATTGAAAGAGCTCTGAGTGCTTAATGTAGTTATAAATTATCTGAGAAGTTACGTTAGTAATTCCTGTGCTTATTCGAATTCTGGGAATTGATGCTCCAGTTTTTTCAGCTCAGTAAACATTTTTCTTTGATCTCTAAGCGAAAGTTTCTTTGGCCGGCCACTCTTTTTCTTTACGTCATGGGCTTCAGGAGTACGTAGAAAATCGCTGATGCTACTTTTGCTTATTAGAAGTAACCTACTAATTTCTCTGACTCTTTTATTGACATTTTTCGGCGCTATAATCTGTCCTTCCTGGTAATCAGTTAGAGGAATTCCTCGTGGCATGGCGCATTCATCTCCAAGAAATTTAACTACGTAAAACCATGTTGTCAAGCACGTTAGAAATTGGCAAAGTGCCAAATGTACATGTCCATGCAAAACTGGTATTCCACAAGAAACACCCTTTAATGAAGAGCTGGGATGGAGATATCTAAAGTATGAAGCGGCCATGACGTACAGCGTAGCAGGTTCACTCAGCTCCGTAAAATGTAGCATGAAGTCATTTTCCATTTAGAAAAATTACATTTCTTTATTACTCTTATAAGATATATATAATGCATTTTTGAACAAAAACGAATGAGTAGATTCGCAAACATTCATGATGAAGAATTTCATTTTATTAATCAGAGAGACATCGAATGAAGAATGGAAGCCATTTTTAATTTACTTTTCTAAACCGAAAGCATTTCGACATTTTTGACTCAAAGATAAAAAAAAATAACATCTTTACAGAAAGACAGACAGCAAGCTAATTAATTTATTTCGCCAAATCTCCTTGGCATCCAAAATCAAGTTGGCTGAACACATTTTAAATTTTATATATAGTAAACCTAAATAATAATTAAAGGATTGGCTAAAAATTAAATTACGTCATAGGATGTGATTAAATTTTGTCAGGCATCCAGAATTTGGGAAAAAGTGCGAAATCAATTGATAAAAAAATATTAGAAATTATTTTCAGCTATAATGATTCAACGGAATCTATAAACGTTTGATTGGAGACAGGAAGCTACAATAAAAAAAATCGTCTGCGGTTTTAAAAGCATAAAATGAATGGGTTTCTCTTTCTTTGATATTTTATTTAATTATTACTTGATGAGATTTAAAGCAGGAAAAAGAACAATAAATTATATGAAATTACAGATTAATGAAATAGAAATAAAAATAAAATAGCATAAGCGAAATAAACAAAATTGTATTAAACTCTTTTAGGATAAGAAATATAATGTTTGCTTGTATTATAAATAAATAAATAAAATGTAATTTATATTATTATTATTATTTTATTTTAAAAAGGGATATGTGATGTTTTTCAACATCACACACCCACTTAAATAATTGCAGTGTTTGACCAGTGTCCATCTACTTTAAAAAAAAAATATATTGTGCAAATGTATATCTTTTCTCTGTTCTGCATTTCCCTACATTAAAATTATAAATAATTGAATATTTTTATTTGTCTATCAAAAATATGAAGATTGATAAGTATAAACATGTTAAAGAATTTTAATTGACATTTCCTATTAAACAAAGACGGGGTTTCAAAAAATTGTAAAGAAGTGTCCGTCTACTTTTTTTATGCAGTGTATTTCGAAAAAAAGGTGAATGTAGTAGGATTTTTTTCAATGAATTATTTAGAGACAGAGAAAGGTTTTTGGATTTTTTGAAAGAATGTGGATTGATTAAACGAAGTATGATTTGTGAAAAGTGTAAGAGTGATATGGTTTTTGGACCGAGAAAGAAAGTGACGGATGGATTTGCATGGAGATGTTATGGTTATGTTGTTGTGGATGATAAGAGCAAAAGGTGTTCCGCCGAAAAATCGATTAGGTTTGGATCGTGGTTCTCGTCGAGGAAAGGAGGTAAGTCAATTTTAAATACATATTTGTTTTGTTATTATTAGAAATAAGTTCAATGAATTATTTAAATGATGCCATTCTTAAAAACATATTTCGGTTTTGTTTACGTTAGAAAGCCATGGCAACCACTTCAAAAGTAGCATTTACCCATAATCGCCAATGTAAAATCGGCAAATCTAGCTGAGGGGAAATGCTACAGTTCTTCCAAAGTAAATTATACTCGAACAGTGAAGGTTGAAAAACACGTTATTTAAAAGAGCGCTACGATAGAATGAGATACATATACAACATTCTATTTCTCTATACAACTGCTGAGTCGCAGCAAGCGCGTTTGTCAAAACATAACCTTGCACTAACTGTTAGATGTCCGGGTGACAGAAACTCGCTCCTTGGTTTTGGAGCGAACTTCAAACCAGATAACTTAGAACTGGTAACGGACGATAAAATGAGCAGTGCCAACACATACATATTACTACCACCTGTGCAATGCGTTCGACGCTCACTTTGCCATTGCTGAGAATTTAGTACATTCCACTACTTCCATGTCTGGTGTGTTCAGCGTTCATGGCCTTCCTTGCCTTTTCGCATTGGTTAAGTCTATGGGATCACCTGCAAACTGCTGGTATAAGTTCCCAATGCTGAACGTGATACTGTTTGAGAAATATACACTGCCGATGTTTCATGATAAATCTCCGTATACTCGTGCAATGTTTTGCCCATAAAAGTCATACTTTCCCACGTATTTCAACGGTGAAGCAAGTTTCTAGCTGATGCACATTATTTCTCTCTCTCGTACTACACTGCAACAGTTGCAACTAAAACTCCTATAATACGAGCTGACTCACAGCTGATCATTGTTGCCCAGCGGAAACATAGCTTGGCGACGTTTAGTTGCAGACGCATTACTCGGAGTCTTTATCGCCTAAAATGGCGAGTTTGCCTAAACAGAAGAGCGAATTATTGTTTTCACTTGATAAGTTTGGCGGTAATATTTGGCGAAATTTTATTATAACCCTTGTAACAAGTAGCCATCACTGTTGCTGTTAAATTAGTTAATTTTAAATATTTGTACACGTTGAAAAGTAGTGTAGGTTGTAAAATACAACATTTAGGTAATCAAACAACAATAAAAACAAATAATTGATACAAAAGATGCAAGAAAACATATCATAATTACACTTCATATTTGTGATTGAAAGCTAAACATACAATTTTCTTTTTGACAATTAATAGCCCATTTCTTTCGCCTTTCTTCATCTGTTGGAAATCTAAACGTTCTAAAAGCAGTTCTGGTATTATTTGAGCAATTTTCGGCTGCAAAATCTCCATTTTATGTGATTTGGTAACACTTCGGACCGCGTGGGCAACAATCGTTGAGTGAGAAACAAAATGCCTGATGAGCCAGCCTGTATTGGAGGTGCTCTAGTTGCAACAATTCGACTGAAAATACTATCATCGGTAGCCGTTAAACTCAGTTATTGTCTGCTGAGCAAGCTTCGGTCTTACTTCATAATGCTGTCATCTGTAAGAGCTTATTTTTTGACTAACCTGTGTAATTATGTTCCATACAGGTTTCCTTTAGAAAGTCTGAAATACCTGCAGATTTCCTAAAAGTTACTTTTAAAAATTGAAAAACTGGATTGAAAACTATATTAAATTTAGTTAATATATTTTATTAATTTTAATAATTAATATATTAATTTCTATAATTATTAAAAAATTATCAAAAATTTGGGAATATTTTGAAATAACAGATTTTACTTATAAAAAAGAAATAAATAAATAAACAAACAAAATAAAAATATTAGCTCTTTTATTATTAATATTATTATTATTTACTAAACAAAAATTACTCGACCTGTTTATTTTACAACTTTTGGCACTAACTTACCCACTGGAGAATTTCGTTTAAGACTGGCTGTTATTCATAGTTGCCAGTTTTTACATTTTTTGGTCACCAGAAATTTCTTATAGAAATTTTTATTTTATTAAACCAGTGAAAACTCTTTTAAAAATACATAAAAAATTTCTATAGAAATATTCTGGTAGCCAAAAAGATTAAAAGTTGGCAGCTATGGTAATGTGCCTTGGGGAAGTTGTTATAACAGTCTTCCAAATTCTCAACTTACTTTAATGTAGATAACGACAAAATTACTAATTTTTACGAATTTTGAATATCACAATTTTTGTTGAAATTTCTTTGTTTAACCCTTTCACGCCCAAGGGAAATATTTTTCCCTTCTACAAAAATCTTTATCGATTGTTCAATTATTATTGAATCGATATTTTTTTTACTGAATGTCAAAATAAAACGTATGTCCAAGGCAGCAAATGAGGAGCAAACATTCAAACCGTGTTTTCTCCTTCGAATGCAATTTTTCAGAAAACACAAAAAACTGATAAATTAAAAAATAACCCTTCTTAGACCCTAATTATCATTTGTTTAGTTGTATTATTGGTTACTAGGAAGATCTGTAGGCCTACTTTACCTAATAAACTTAGAGTTAATTAGAAAAATGTATTTGAAATTTGGAGAAAACATGTTTTGACCGAAATACAGAGGAGAAAACATGTTTTGAATGTTTCCAATGTGGAGAAAGCATGTTTTGACCGAAACACAGAGAAGGAAACATGTTTTCAATGTTTTCAATGTGGACAAAACATTTTTTGAATGAAAAAGTATGTAGCTCGAATATTGATGAAATAACATTCTTAATGTAATTAACAGAACAGATTTTGTTATGTAATTATAAAGTTAAATTAAATATTTACGCTTGAAAAATCATCATGCAAATTGTAGGGAAAAACTAAAATTTTTAAGCCAATTTGAAATTTAAATTTTTAAACCAATATCTTCACTTAAGCAATTTCATGCTTTCTCTCTTTCTTCATATTCTACATGAAAGTTATTAGTAATGATATCTTTATACCATTTAAAAACAGGCTGATTTTTTCACTCTTCACCATACATCAATTGTAAAAGTTTGTCTATGTCATTCTGATGCCGTTAAGTTTGAGATGAATTATCTTACCTTGTTTTTTTTTTTTTTTTTTTTTTTTTTTTTTTTTTATTAATGCTTAAGTGGCTTTTTCTATCCCCTGCTCTCTTTTCCTCAATAGGTTCACCAGCATGTACCTTAATAACAATATTGGCTAGCATTGTACGACCTATTTTAGTTATAGCCATGAAATTGTTTTTACACACAGGAATTCTCCTACCACTGCTACTACTAATAAAATAAGAAGCAGAAAATGCATGCTGTAAGCCAGATGATTGCGATTTTTTTGGGGGGTTGGGTTTATAGGTCTATGTCGAGTTACATTTTTTGTAACAACCAATGAGGCTATAATAGAATCTTGTCGCTGTTTGTCCGGAATTTCGTAAAGTCTATCCCAAAACTTCTTAACGTCATTAGGTCTAACATCAGTGCATGAAAAAGTATTAATAGAATGTTTGCATGGAGCATAAATGTTGTTATCTAAAGGTGCTGAATATCGTTTCGCTTCTTTTCTTTTTCCTCCAATTCTCTGTATTTTTCTAGTTCCATAATTAGAAGTACTCACTAATACACCATCTATTAATTCTTCCATTTGAAAAAAAATATATATATATAATAATAATAGTAATAAAGTACACTCCTCTAAAATGAAGAAAACAAGATAGAACTAACGAAAAAACAAACATAAAAAGCTGGTACATGTACGAGTCACGCGACCAGAAAGAGCAGTACTGACTTGGTTGGCTGGAGAAATCACAGTTTGACTGAAAACAGGCTCTGGAGGAAACACTGTTTGATTGAAACCATAACTTTCTAAGAGCATTTATAATGTGATAAAAATTATTTTGGTTTAAAATAATAGTATAATTTTGTGCTATTTAATGTTGAGTTCACAGAAAAATCACTAACTCATTTTTTTTTTATTTTTGGAGAAAACACGGTTTGAATGTTTGCTCCTCAAATGTGTTTCTGAACGAATAAAAGCAAACGTATAGAAAATAGGACACATAATAAATGTGTTATGTGCAATGTCCACTTGTGCTTCACAAGTAAACGAAATTGTTTCGTAGAATACCATAACTAGCTATTTATTTTACTTTTCTGATAATTTTTATATTACAAAGCAATAAATAAAATACCGATATAATAAACCTAACTCTTCGTTTATTTACTTTTATGGTCCATAAGGAAAATATTTCCCATGAAATTATAGGAAACCTATACCCTGCTATGTTTTTCCGGTGATAATCTCTTACTTTACACCCACAATAGCTAAAATATTGTGTTGTATTGGCATATTTAGTCTTGGAAATCTTATGGTCCTGAAAGGGTTAAAGACTGGAATTATTTAATTAATTAAGAAAAAGAAAACTATGTTAAAATAGTGGTATGCGAAATGTGTAATATTTGGAGACTTAATAAATAGAATCTAAAAGTTATGTCTAGAAATGTCAGGAAAATGTCTGGGAATTTCTTCCCAAAGAATAAAAAAATTGCATAGTTTAGAATCATGCAAGGAAATTGTGTGTTGTATCTTATAACATTTTAATATAAGAGTGCATCTCAGGAATATTATTATCTAGACTACCATTCCAGTATTATATTTTTAAATGCATTTCTTTTTAAAATCTCTATTTGCATACAGTTGAGTATCTTCGAATCTTGGAAACCTTTGAACGGCCCATATCTACCTGAAGTAGGCCAAGTTTAACGGATTTGATACCGCCCAAAGGGCGAATAACGCCAGATCACCGCATGGAGACCAACTACTCTACGAGTTATATGAACATACCATAGAAATGAGCTGGAAGGGGATTGGCATAGATATAACATAGCTACGGCATAGCTTTACTTTCCTTAATGATGATTTAGAGGCAAAAGAAGCTATCTAAGGTAATGCGCTTTCTACTGCAAGTCTCTACCAAGAAGGTGATGAGAGTTTTCATTCTACAGTTCCAACGTATCCCGGAAAGTCTAAAAAATATGCCAATAAGTTGCACTGAATAAGAACAACAACGGATATTCCATAATATCAAGAGTCTCCTGATCTTACTGGATAAAAAGAAATGACTTCCTTTTGGTGAAATACCAAGCTCGCCAGAGACTTGGGAAGATTGACGAAACCGGTAGCAAGAAGATTCGCGTGTCCACCATGGTCAAAAAGGGGAAAAATTGGAGATGGCCGGAGAAGGATGATTCAGTTTTGTACGACCAAATTAAAATTGCGCAGTATTTGAATCCACCTTTTTAACTGAACGAGCGTTCAACTCTTACATTCGTAAGTTGATTTCGAACATTGAATTTACCTATTTGAATAAATCTAGGTAGCTATATTAAAAATCAGAATTTATTTTTCTTGTTGAATTTAGTATTTGTTTATACATTTGAGCAGAAATTTTTGATCAAATATAAATAAAACAAGATGTTTGATAATTTTTTGTTTTTCAATTAAAATTTGCTGTATTCTGCATAAATATGACTATATTTATCACATTATACCAACTTACCCCTACGAGTATGCCAACTAACCCCGTATTCGAAATTACTTGGCATAGTTGTAAACTTTAAGGAGTAGTGTTTTAAGGTTTATCTAAACATGCATTTAACTGATGGGTCCTACATGATTTCTTAGTGAAAATGTTATGCTTTTAAAAAATATTCATCAGAATTTCTCTAAATATTTAAATATATAGTAGGTCTACTGGAAAGTTTTGTCCTTTAAAATGATAAAATGACACCAGAAATTTTTGTTTAACAATATGTATACGGCAATTTACCAATTATCATCTTAAAAGTTACCCAAGAATATCTTAAATATTATCCAGAATAAATTATCGATGTCACTATTTTTCAAAGGGCAGAAATTTCCGGTAGCCCAAATGTATATAATGCATGTAGTACATATATATATATACAGTAGAACCTCGTTAACGTGAACACCTGTTAACGTGAATTACTTTTAACATGAACTGTTTCCCCAATCCCCACTAAAATGAAGATAAGTTTAGTCATATGAAGATTAGTTACTGGTAGTACATTGTAAAAAATGAACATGCTAGATTACACCACAATGTGCGGGTAAAAAAATCGCCAGCACCATGTGCGGTAAATTTCAAGTGTGTTGTAAGTAAATATGTGCTTGAATTTTCAAAGAGGATGTTGTAATTTTATAACATGCTGTGTTGTATTTGTTTTTTTATTCGAAAAAAAAAAAAAAAAAAAAAAAAAAAAAAAAAAACAAGGATTATATTAGTTTTCTTTTTTCTTTTATCTATTTATTTTAAGCTATATGTGTTTTAATTTTTATTTATTTTAAAGTTATATTTATTTTAATTTGTTTTATTTATTTCATCTTTTTTATTCTGTCAATATAAGTTTAAAGATGATATGCATTTTAATAGGAAATATAATATGTATAATAACTTTCAATAAATTCTGTTTTATAATGTAATATTAGAATTGTAATACAGTAACGATTTCTTTTCAACATAAAAATATTTAACCATTTAAAAAAAAAAAAAAAAAAAAAAAAAAAAATTCTTATACTGCTGATTATATTTTATACTGCTGTTCATTAAAATTGCAAAACCAAGAAGGAATGCGAATATAAGAATGATATTTATTGGGCATATGCATTATAGTAGGAAGGACAATTTATTAAAATTTCAGGAAGTTTTGAGTAATATATCGTGAGAAAACAGTGCATAAAGCAGCGAGCTCTGGGAGCAATAACTACTCTTATCTTCCTAGGCATTGAATCGAACAGCAATTGGATGACGTGTTCAGATACAGCCCTTCATGAAGCTTCAACAGGATTCCACAGTTCATAGACCGTAGTTACTGGTGAGTGGCAGCGGGCCACTCGCTTTTTAACGATTAATAAGTGTTTTCATTGGTGCGAGATCAGGAGAACGCGCTGGCTGGAGCAATGGTTGAACACATTCTGTATTAAAGAAGGTCCGGACAATACAGACAATTTGCGGTCGTTCATTATCCTGCTGAAAGATAACGCCAGGGATGCCTTGAAGGAAGGGAACGACTTCAGGCTGTAGCATTTCACGGACGTACCTGTTGCTATTGAGCTCACCCTCAATTCGTAGCAAATTGAATCGTCCATGAAACGAAATCGCACCCCAGACCATAACTCCGGGTGTTCGGCCACCATGTCGTTCGATAACGCACTCTGGAAGGCAGCGTTGACCAGCATAGCGTCTAACACGAACACGGCCATCACCGTCCCACAAATTGAAGCGTGATTCACCTGAAAAGACAACTTGTTGCCAATCAGCTTGCCAGGCTCTGTGCTTATGAGTCCATTGCAGACGCAGCAACCGATGGTTTGCCGTGAGGAGGATCCTGTATAAAGGTGCCCTTGCACGCAGTCCACGGTGCAGCAGACGTCGAGGAATTGACGAAGCCGACTTTAGTACACCTGTAGCAGTAGATCAACGTGCTGCCAACTGCCTGGAGGAAGCTGTACGGTCATTCACCGCCATGCGGAGCAGGTGTCGATCGTCAAGCGCTGACGTCACCTTCCGTCGTCCACTGCCAGTTTTTCCAGTTGTTCGGTGCTCGTCGTCCACTGCTTCCAAACTTGCATCACTGTGGACTGTTCCGCTGCACACGAGCTCCTATTGCGCGATAGGAAAATCCTCCTTCTCGAATGCCGATAATCCTACCCCGTTCAAATTCCGTAAATTGTTGGAATTTCTCCTTCTTCCGTCGTGGAGGCATACTTAGGTCTAACTAAATCATATTGCTAATTATAAATCGTATAGTTAATAATATAATTATAATTGACATAATATTAATTATGAATCATATTGCTAATTTTGTAGTCGCTGATGATCAGCTCAGCGCATCCATGTCTGTCTATGGCCGTTTGTAGTAACTCAGCAGATTGAAAAAATATTGTATTACGTCTTAAATATTTATAGCGATGTCTAATCTCCGACCCATAATGTTTATTTATTTATTTTATAAATTGATTAATTAATTAATTAATTTTCCCCCCCTCAGAAACAGAAAAAGTAACATTGGACGAGATTGAAAAATAATAATAATAATAATAAAATAAATAAATAAAATAAAGTGGATTTTTCATAATTACAAAATTTTTGAGTCCTTAATCACACCTTGAGATGAGTGAAGTGAACTTTCCACAAAATGGTGGATGCTTTTGGTGTTAATACAACCTCGGTGACCACCTCCTTTGTTCAACAAATCATTTTGCAATATATTTAACAGTATGTAGTAAAATTTACTATTGGTACTGGGACCCTTCTCCGAGTATTCTGTTAAGATCATTCTGGAAAGCTTCAAAAAACATGCAAGAGAACTTCCCTGAAGTTTTTTCACAGCACATCTCATTCACAAGACATCCTCAGGATATCCTATGGATGAAAGTACATCCAATGAGCATCCTCAGGATGTACTATGGATAAATGTGCTGTGAGGGGCGACTTAGGAATTTTGTGGACAGCTGAGATATTATATATTCTTTTCTTGATCATCTATTTCGTTTCTGGACCATATTGCCATATTGATAGATCCAAGATTCATATATAATTAACAGACTACAGAAAAATTCTCTTCATCTTTCTCCGAGAGACTGAACATTTTCTTTATAAAAAGCGCCATGTTTTTTTGTCTTAAAAAAAAATAGTAATATAAAAATTTAGCGTGCTTACGCCTTTGATATACATAATTTTTCGTTACATATCCGCACACTTTTTGCCGTAACTAAGATCAATCTCATTTATGGCCATTTGGACGGTTGCTCTTCGTTTAAAAGGATAGAGAATTCCACTGTCGGTTGCTTTCTCGTGGCAACATCACTTGGTAATGAGGGCTTTCCGCATTTTTAATCACTTCTGAAGAACATGTGATCGGTTTGAAAATTCTTTTTTCCACTTCACAACAGTATTTCCAGCCAACAATGCATTGCATATTTACCCAACAATGTAACTTTTCAAATGAAGGAAATGAATCACACTGCTACTCTTCATGAGGCGGGGTACTGAAATCTGCAGATTCCTGAAACATAACGAAGTAACGCCAATACTTGTAATTTATAACAAATTTACATGAAGATATATTTATATTCAGAATAATTTTTAAGCAGCTATCCCAGTTACTTCTTAAAAATAATTAAATCTTTGAGATAAAAAGTCTCTTACAAAATCACGATTAATATCTATTTATTTGTAACTGCCAACAGTGAATAATCTCATCAAAAAGTAATATAATCTTATGATAATTAAACTATTATAAATACAGATATATATATATCTATGCATTTATATGGGTTTTGTGTAATTTAACGGTTTTATCAGCTCCTTTTGAAACAAACTGTCATAAATGTGTATACTTGAAAGGTACAACATTGTATATTTTAGTATTTCACAGAATTATTATTATTAATTGACTGTTTTTGATAGGCATATAAAATAGCTTTTTTTTTTTTTTCTTTTTTTTTTTTTTTAACTACACTATAAAATATAGTTTCTTAAAAATAAGTATATATATATTGTCTCAAAATAGCTCCGAAACAATATATACTTAAATTTGTAATCCCATGTGCTCATTTTTGAGTATATTGACATGCTGAAAAATATTGTTGACTAATTAGAATCTCAATATCCCCATGTTTGACAAGTCAATATACTCAAAAATGAGTACATGGGTTTTCAAATTTAAGTATATATTGTTTCGGAGCTATTTTGAGACAATTTAGCTCATTTTTAAGAAAACATTATTAACAGTGGTGTATCATTGACATTATTGTTTTCAAAAATATAATTTTTAATTGTTATAGCAGTCTGTTAAAAATTAAAATGCTTACATTTAATAATGCAGTCGGCAGCAAAATTATTGAAGCACACATCCACATTTTTCTTTTCTTTTTCTTTTTCTTTCTTTCTTTTTTTTTTTTTTTTTTTTTTTTTTTTAAGAGTTTAATTGCTAATTTTTATCATCAACTTACTTTTTTATAAACAGCATAAAGACAGATCATGATTCCACAAATATTACGAACTATTTGTTAGTGTTTCAAATAATTTTGCTGCTGATTGTAAATTAATGTATATTTTTTATTAAAACAAGTTTTAGCAGTAATTAAAATTTTAAATGTCTTAAATTTAAATCAATAAAGTTTCCTTAAAAAAAAAAAAAAATGTGATTTTAAAAAGAGTAATGCAATTCTTATCAGCTTTATTCTCAAAAATCTACTTTCGTTTTATATCTTTTAAAGAGTGAATTTAAATTCATTCTATCACCACCAATAAATAATTCATTTCAAAATATCACGGTTGAAAGATTTCAACGGCCCTGAAGCCTCAATTTCCCTGTTTTACTTTGAAAAGAATATTTTAAAGGTGATAAGATTTTAGATGAAAAACGTTTAACTGAAATACTAGGAAAATGAAAAAAACTCTATTATCTGGTAGATTAATTTCAAAACAAAAATGTATAATATGTAATCATGAATAGTTAATATCCTAACTTTGAAAAGTTTCAAATAATTAAGTCTAACATTTTACAATAATGTTATTTTGAAATGTATTCAGAGAATCCATTACAATTACGTTATAATTATAAAACTTTTTAAACCTAAATAACTTAAAAAAAAAAGAAAGAAAGAAAAAACAAGTCCTTCCGGCTTATTCGGAAGGGTAGGTTGATTTCTTTTTTCTTATCAAGTAGCCGTCACATTTTGAAACAAAATGACGGCTTTGTTTCAAAATGGGAGCTACAAATTATTAATGGACTTGGTAGAAATATTGATGTAGGCTATGCACATATGGAGTTTTAAGCAAATCGGTTCATAAATACTTTTTTATGTGAATATAAGATTTTCAAGTGGACGGCACTTTGAAACAAAATGGTGGGTTAAGTTGACAAATATATCAAATGCATTTGTGAGATAAATCTACTGTACACATATAGTTCGAATTAATTTAAAATCTTACTTAAAAGTCATCGTGTTGAAAAATTAAATGCCTGCGACTTGGATCAAAATGGCAGAGAAAGTTGCTCATCTAAGATATCGTTGCAAATTTGATTTTTTTTTTTTCTGGGGGGGGGGGGGGTGAGGGGAATTTTTTCAAAGAGGCTTAGTAAGTTGATAAAATGTTAGTTTTATGCATTTCTAGTTTGTTTTAGCATTAAAATAGCCTAATTTTCCCTTAAAAACGCATTAAAAATATCCAAAAATATACAGACACGACATTATTTCATTATTTAAAACATGAAAATCTGACATTGACAGATTTTAATTTAGTGCCAGAGGCCTACTGGTAAACTTGTTAATATCGACAAATTCTTCTTTAGTTAATTCGTGACGATCTAAATTCCATGATAAAGTTTTCATTAAATCAAACCAATGTGTTTCAGCTGCAGATACTGTAACAAATAACGTTGGAACTCCAAACTGTCTTATAGCCGCAAAACAACCTTTTTTGCTCTTTTTCCCAATGAGGGGGAGGTGTGCCTTGGGGGTGACTCATGTCAAAGGTGTGCCTTGGGGGGGACTCATGTCAAAGTTGTACCTTGGGGGGGACTCATGTCAAAGTTGGGCCTTGGGGGGGGACTCATGTCAAAGTTGGGCCTGGGGGGGACTCATGTCAAAGTTGTGCCTTTGGGGGACTCATGTCAAAGTTGTACTTTAAGGGGGGGGGGGGAATCATGTCAAAGGTGTGCCTTGGGGGGGGGGACTCATGTCAAAGTTGTACCTTGGGGGGACTCATGTCAAAGTTGGGCCTTGGGGGGGAACTCATGTCAAAGTTGGGCCTGGGGGGGACTCATGTCAAGGTTGTGCCTTGGGGAGGGACTCATGTCATAGTTGTACCTTGGGGGGGACTCATGTCAAAGTTGGGCCTGGGGGGGACTCATGTCAAAGTTGTGCCTTGGGGGGACTTCATTCAATAAATCCCCATTCAATAAACCGACTGAAATAGGCCCTTAGCACTATTAAGAGTGTATTATAAAAATTCGACAACGCTGTACCGACTGAAATAGGGGTACCTTGGGGGGGACTCATGTCAAAGTTGGGCCTGGGGGGGACTCATGTCAAAGTTGTGCCTTGGGGGGACTTCATTCAATAAATCCCCATTCAATAAACCGACTGAAATAGGCCCTTAGCACTATTAAGAGTGTATTATAAAAATTCGACAACGCTGTACCGACTGAAATAGGGGTACCTTGTGGGGGACTCAGGTCAAAGTTGGGCTTGGGGGGGGACTCATGTCAAAGTTGGGCCTGGGGGGAGACTCATGTCAAAGTTGTGCCTTGGGGGGACTTCATTCAATAAATCCCCATTCAATAAACCGACTGAAATAGGCCCTTAGCACTATTAAGAGTGTATTATAAAAATTCGACAACGCTGTACCGACTGAAATAGGGGTACCTTGGGGGGGACTCATGTCAAAGTTGGGCCTGGGGGGGACTCATGTCAAAGTTGTGTCTTGGGGGGACTTCATTCAATAAATCTCCATTCAATAAACCGACTGAAATAGGCCCTTAGCATTATTAAGAGTGTATTATAAAAATTCGACAACGCTGTACCGACTGAAATAGGGGTACCTTGGGGGGGACTCATGTCAAAGTTGGGCCTGGGGGGGACTCATGTCAAAGTTGGGCCTTGGGGGGACTTCATTCAATAAATCCCCATTCAATAAACCGACTGAAATAAGCTCTTAGCACTAATTAAGAGTGACGTATAAAAATTCGACAACTGTACCGACTGAAATAGGCTTCTAGCACTAATAAGGCAAGTAATGAATTTGGAGCCAAATTTGGTGACTTTTCTCCCATGGCGACTTTTCTGGGACTTTTGGCGAGATAATACTTATTATCGATATACCAAAGATGGACGCAATAACTAGATTGGTTCACGAGTTACGTGAAATTTCTAGATTTTTGTTGTTTGAATGATAAATCCATTTTAATACTTTGATTTGAATTGATTAAGTATTTCAAAAGTTACCGTGATAACAAATTTTAAAGTGGCCGCCACTTCCAAACAATACATTGGGACAAGTTGCCAAGCAAACACATCCAAGGTATTTGAAGCAAAGGTTCCAACTGTGGTTTAAATCAGTGCCGTGTTTGAAAAGTTATTATTATGGCACATTTTCAAGTGGTAGTCTAAGTGGCTGCGACTTGGAAACTAAATGGCGAAACACCTTGCCCAGCGAAATTATCCAATATATTTGTATGATAAGTTCATTGTCCAGTTCTAGATTAAATTAAATCAGTACTTCAAAAATTATCGTCGTAAGAAATTTTCAGGTGGCACCACTTGGAAAAAAAGCGGAGTGAGATGCCTAGCGAACTTATCTGAGATATTTGAATGATAAATCCACTACCCAAATTTGATGCGAATTGATTCAGTATTACTAAAGTTACCATAATGACAAATTTTCAAGTGACCACCACTTGGAAATAAAACTGCGGATCAAGTCACCAAGTGAACTTATCCTAGATATTTGAACCATAAGTTCACTATCCAACTTTTATTTGAATCAGTTTAGTATTTTAAAAGTAATCATGATGGCATATTTTCAAAAAGCAGTGTGATTTCAAGAGGCTGCAACTTACAAACAAGATTTCGGGACATGTTGCCCAGTGAAAACATTCAAGATAATTATATGATAATATCACTGTCCAAATTTGGTTCGATTTGGAGTATTATTTCAAAAGTTATCGTGATTCTAAATTTTCAAGTGGGAGCCTGATTTCAAGTGTCCCGCTTAGTATGAAATATCCGGTACTTTCCAAAAAATGGCTGTTTAAAAATAAACTTGGTTGAGACCCTTATATGGTCTATGTATACATCAAAATTCAAAGAAATTCGGAATACGCTTTTTACAATGTGAATTTGAAATTTTCAAGTGGTCTCCACTTTAAAACAAAATGGCGAAGCAACGGGATTGGCAAACTCATCCAAAATATTTATAAGTTCACTGTCCAAATTTGGTTCGATTTGGAGTATTATTTCAGAAGTTATTATGATTTTAAAGCTTCAAGCGGTAGCCTGAGTTCAAGTGGCCCCGCTAATATAAGATATCCGCCACTTTATTAAAAATGGCGGATAAAGTTCATTGAGACACTTATGTAATCTATGTATACATCGAAATTCAAACAAATTCTGTATATACGCTTTTTACAATTTGAATTTGAAATTTTCAAGTGGTCTCCACTTGAAATCGAAATGGCGAAGCAACTTGGTTAAAAAACTCATCTAAGATATTTATAAGATAAGATACTGTCCAAATTTGGTTCGATTTGGAGTATTATTTCAGAAGTTATTATGATTTTAAATTTTCAAGTAGTAGCCCGATTTAAAGTTGCACCGCTTAACTTAAGATATCTGCCACTTTATTAAAAATGGCGGATATAGTTCATTAATAAACTTCATTGAGATCCTCATGTGATCTGTATTTACATCAAAATTGAAAAAAAAATTGGAATACGCTTTTTACAATTTGAATTTGAAATTTTCAAGTGGTCTCCACTTGAAAACAAAATGGCGGAGCAACTTGGTTAACAAACTTATCTAAGATATTTATAAAATAAGTTAAGACTCTCTCCAAATTTGGTTCGATTTGGAGTATTATTTAGGAAGTGATAGTGATTTTAAATTTTCAAGTGGTAGCCTGATTGCAAGTGGCCCGCTTAACTTAAAATATCTGCCACTTTATTAAAAATGGCGGATAAACTTCATTAATAAACTTCATTCAGACCCTTATGTGGCCTGTATTTACATCAAATTTCAAGCAAATCTTGCTTTAAAACTGTTTTTTACATTGTGGGTTTGAACTTTTCAAGTGACTGCCTCTTGAAAACAATAAGTCGGAACAACTTGGTTAACGAACTCATCCAAGATTATCTATAAGATCAGTTTACTGTCCAAATTTGGTTCGAAATGGAGTATTATTTCGGAAGTTATCGACAAAATTTTCATTATAGATAGATAGATAGATAGATATACATATAGATAAACGAAGTGATTGCAATAGGTCGCTTTCTAAAGAAATCAACCTAAAAAAATGTATAATATAGAATCGCGAATTATTAATATGCTAACTTTGAAAAATTTCAAATAATTAAGTTTAACTTTCTACGATAACGTTATTTTGAATATGTATTTAGAAAATCCATTACAATTACGTTTTAATTCTATGACCTCTTAATCCAAATAGGTTAACTTCAAAACAAAAAACTGTATAATATGGAACCATGAACTGCTAATATCCTAACTTTTTAAAGTTTCGAATAATTAAGTTTAGCATTTTACGACAACGTTATTTTGAATATGTATTTAGAGAATCCATTGCAATCACGTTTCAACTATAACTTTTTTTAAACCTAAGTAGGTTAACTTAAAAAAAAAAGTATAGTATGGAATTATGAACAGTTAATATCTAACTTTGAAAGTTTTCAAATAATTAAGCTTAACCTTTTACGAAAATGTTATTTTTAATATGTATTCATAAAATTCATTACAATCACGTTTTAATTCTAAAATCTTTATAAATTATCTCTAAGAAAGAGTCAAGTTAAAAAACGTGTCAAGTTAAAATACTATAAAGATTACTGTATCCTGAAATGTTAACAACAAACATAAATAGAAAATCATTTCTGTAAAGTGTGACAATCGTTTGCTCTTATTCCTTACCCCCTTTTTTTTTCTTTTAAGAGTAAATTTTTCTTATTTTGTCATACTTATGTATTGGAGAAAATATTCTAAAAATAAAGTGGTGCGAAATAAAGGCGGAGCTAAAAATGCTCCGAAATAAATTAAAACATTGGCAGCCAGTGTTGCGAATTTTTTATTCAACACAAAAAAAAAATTTAATTGTAACATTTGACTAATCACTTAGGGGATCGAGAGCCTATTATGTATATCAAATATCACTTCTCAAAATTGATGGTGATTATTGAATTAAAAATCTGCCAGATCTGGCAACACTGTTGGCTGCTATGTCTATAGTGTGACAGAAAAATTATGAAATTGATAAAAGTTTTTAACGAAAAAATTAGCCATATGATTCACATCAGAAAAATTAACTAGCTGAGTAGATGCACCTAAATTTCCAGCGTACAATCCTCAGAAAAGATAAATCCATTTTACACTAAAAGTTTAATCAATAAACAAACTTATATCAGCTCCAGGCATTTGAAGTGAGCGAAATATTACATTTTATCAAATAAAATTTGTGGTCCTTTACGAATTTATCGAACCTGTGCCAGAAATCAGAAAACTCTTCTATAAAATTGACTATTATTTCAATATTAACGCATTGCACGGAAATGGAATTAAGCTCGAAACCACAGATTTAAATTGTTATTTAAATTCTCAAGCTGCAAATTATAAGCCCTCATTTATGAATGATGTGATAAACCAAGTTGATTTAAAAACCTGGTTGAGATTTTCATAAGTTGTGTATAAAACAGACAAGAAAAAAAAAAAAAAAAACATGATTTTTGAAAGGAATTAAATTATGTTCGCCAAATAAATAATTTGGCGATATATTTTTTTTTTTCTGCCGAGGATGACCGATATCAATTTTATTCCACTGCAACATATTAGTATCTTATATCAAATACTTTATTTAGACATTTGAAAACAAATTTGACTTCAAATTATGATAGAATATTTATCATTTTCCTTTCAATTAGTATATTAGTTGGATATTTATTGCGTAAATATCATCCTTTGAAATGAAATGTTTGTGTTTTCAATCGAATATGGAAGTTTGCCAATTTTTTTCTAGTGTTTTGAAATTAAAAATTTAAATTTTGTCAATTTTACAACAAAAACAAAAACATTAAATCATTAAATTCATTTTTGTTACTTATTTTTATTTCATATTATTTCACGCGCACTTTTTATTTCCTAATTTAAAATTATTAAAAAAAAACTTTTTCGATATCGCTTGTAACGATAGTGATTATTATTAATTTTCGTTTCTTTTTCTTTCATAATAATAATAAAAAAATTAAAAAAAAAATTAAAAAAAGATTTTGATGAAATTCTGGCAAAAGCAGAATGTAGTTTAGGACGGAGGACTATTAGTTTTTTTTTTTCTTCCCAATTATAACATCGCTTTCAAATTATTCAATTATATTCGATAAATTTTAGATTTCGATAAATGTCCAACTATCGAAAAATGATTTCGACAAATGTCCAACTATCGAAAACGACAACGCAAAAATCCCAGTTTGAGACTAATAGGCCCTCAGTCCTAAAAATACTAATTTCGCCGCATATTAAGTATAATTATCTTATAAATAAGTGGTTGATGCCAATAAGTTATTGACAATATTTGATTAAAAATTACCTTAAATTTTGCTTAATGGGTCGTTTACGTATTAAAACTTGCACAAACTTCAGTTTATCAAAATGATATCACCCTTTTTTGGCAATTGTTTTGAGTTGTTTGGATTCAATCACGCATAAATTGTATAGTTTACATACCTATATTAAACCTTTATAGAATTATAAGCTGTCAATTTTTTAGGATGTTAATGCTAAAGGAATGTGACATATTTGTATATTCCCGAGGACGCATTCAATTCAAATTTACTCTTTTATTGAATTAGAATGAAAGGATTTAAACATATTCCATATATATTTTTCTTTATAAAACATGTGTCTTTTATTGTAAACATTATTAACAAATTTATATTCCAAAAAATTATTAAACATGACCTACATTAACTTTTGAGTGAAAAGAATAATAATCAACAAAACCATAGGTTTCATAATTTACAGTTCATTTCTATCATTATTTTTCGAGTTATAGTAATGTTTTATTTTATATTAGCACTAGGAGGCTGTCTCCTGATGTTATCTGCACCGTATAAGACAAAAATTAAAAATCTAACAGAAAGGTTTTAGCTTCTTCTACTTCTTCTTCTTTTTTCTTATTTATTTAACTTATTTTTATGTTTCGTGTTCCAGTGGGATTCTTATCGTTTTTTAAGTAAAGTTCGCAGTTTATTTTTATTATTATTTTTTTTTCCCCTTACAAATTAGCTTATTTTGTTTTTTAATTAAAGAATTGCAGGGGATAGACTGCAATCGCAATTCAAAAGAAAAACGAGGACTGCCTTTAGGGTCCCGCTAAATAAAGTAATACTTTATTTATTTATTTATTTATTTTATGATTTGGTGTAAAAGTGTTTAACTCTTTATTTGACGCCGACATATGTCAATGCCACATGGCTGCTAGACACAAAATTTAAAAGGTTTAATCACAAATACGTAAAACCCTTTTGACAGATAATGTAACGTTTTAGAGGAAAGTCTAAATCCGAGACTTGTTGTTTACAGTTGGAATATTCATACAATATTTTAATACTTTTTTTCTTAGCCCCTTAACTCGCGCTGTCTTCGCTGCGAGGACGCAAAATTTAAGATCTAGCTGCAAACATTCATCCCGGAAATTTTTTAGCAAAAAATCATGTTTATAACATATCAGAAAAGACCGGTTTTTTAAACCTTAAAATTTAAAATTTCTTTTAGTTTAATTTAGTTCATGAATTCCGGTGGCAGTATAATTTAAATGTTTCAAATTTCTTGCGCCGCAAAGGGTTAAATGTTAATTATCTTTTCACAGTTTTTGCTGGTAATATTTTTTAAATCTTACTATCCTTTTTAATGTATTTAACACAGAATTTTATAACGCAAATATATATCTTGAAATACGAATATCTTGAAAGCAATTATGAATCAGAGC
The DNA here is from genome assembly GCA_963930645.1 of Salticus scenicus. NCBI lineage: Eukaryota > Metazoa > Arthropoda > Arachnida > Araneae > Salticidae > Salticus > Salticus scenicus. The sequence goes on from OZ005661.1 coordinate 136,408,859, forward strand.
GCATTAATATATATATATATATATATTTCTAAAAACAAAGAAAATAACTATCGTTCTTTAATATTTGTATAATGGCGAAAACAAATAACTCATGGAAATTAAGTATTAAATTTGTACCATTACATAGTTACCAACTCTCCCGCAATTTCACAAAACAATTTATACCACCTTTTTTTTTTTTTTTTTTTTTTTTTTGTTTTGTTGTTGTTGTTTGTTTGTTTGTTTATTTAATCGTTGAAAATATATGTAAACGATTTCTCTGTAAAAATAATGGTGATAGATCAGATTTAAAAACTGGAATTCTTAGAAGCTATGTCATGGGATTTAGATTGTAAATTAAGTAATCGTGACCATATATTTTAACACTGTGTTTGGTGACTGCATAAATTTTCTGCGAATTGAATTTTCAGCAGATTGAAAAATATTGTATTATTTCTTAAATAGTATTATTTGCAATGTCAAATCTCCAACCCACATTTTTTTTTTTTTTCCCTGAGAAAAAGAAAAAAATATATGTTGCGAGAAGAAAGTAAGGTAGATTTGCCAAAATTACAAAATTTTTTAATCCTTGATTTAATCCCAAATGAATTGATGACGGATGCCTCTAATGATCATACCACGTCACTTGTTCAACAGATCATCTTGCAATGCACTTAACTAGAGCCCCTTAAATAAAATATATAGGCAGACGCATCTCCGTCATTTTTTTGCCTCAGAAGAGGACAGCATTCCCGCTTGTCGTCATTATCGCTTTCCTGTGATTTTAAGAAATCTTGATCTGTAGCTACTATCGGTCAACAAAAGCAATAAACAACAATAATTTTCCTAACAACACATGATTTTCACATTTCTATATCAGGATGGATGTATTATAAATAAGATGTATTATCAGGACTGTTTCTGTTTCGTAGGTAAAATGTCACCAAAACTCAAATACACAGTAATAAAAAGTCTTCTTAAATCGATTTATCAATATTAATATAAATAATATGATTAAAATAACACATTTTTCTATATTTTTACATTAACACATGTCTGAAATATAAAGAAAAATATAAATAATGTTGTTTTATTCCTCCTAAATTATCTTAAGGAAATCTGAACATTTTATGTTCTTTTCTTGAGTGATTATAGCAGTTTATCGTTAAACAAATCTCATATCGAACTTTATTTAGCTAAAACTATGAAATATAATAAAAGAAGTACTCTAAAGTTACACAAAACGATAAAAGTAATGACTGCCGTTTATTTGCAATGAATCTCGCTGGGTACATGTGGCAACCCTAAGGCAACAAAATGCCTGATGCGCCAGCTCGTATAGTGCAACCACGTTTCCTACGCCTAGCAGTGAGGACGAGTCGAAAATCTTGGAGGGTTTCCATGTTGATCAACAGGTTTGAATTTAGTAAACATCCAGTCATTCGGTACTCCCTTATCGCTTATTTTCTCTCAACGAAAAGCTTGTCTTCCCTATTGTACTAGTGGACTCGTTGAATCCGCACCTGCGCAGAGGCTTCCATGGTTGCAAGAAATGTAGTTAAAGAGTATATATAGGAGCCTTATACTTAACAGTATGTACTAATGTTTACTAGGGGTGGTACGATCCTTCTTTGGATAGCGTGTTAAGTTCATTGCACGACAGCCTCAAAAAAGCAGTCAGGAGACCTTCCCCGGAAGCTTTTCTAACTTAATTTCGCGGACTGCTGTGCTGTTGTGCACCCTCTCCTTGACCATATTGTTGCGTACACGGGGTTTGTGAATTGTCTGTGGATGAAACACGAATCTTGTAGAGGCTTAAAAGTTTATTTACAGAATATTCCAGAAGGTTACAGGTCTGTAATGAACTTCAGTTTCCCCAGAAAACACAGCTTAAATAACAGTTGACAACATGAAAACCACAGCATAAATTGTACCATAGCATTAATACACAGCAATAGGCTGCACTTAATCAATAGCAAGAGACCCAGTTAGGGAGCTATTCCACAAAAAGTCGCTTGGCGTGGAACTGACTTCAATGATTGGAACGGGGTGCCTTTTATAACCTCCTATAAATCAAGAATTTTCCAGTAACTTCCGTAATAGGCAAGTTAAAGCTTAGATAATTGGTATATCAATAATAAGAATTTTCTCGTTGCCAAAATGATGCCAGAATTTCTCAATACTGAGTTTGTCCTGAAAAAAGGAGGAGAGTATGACACTGGTGTTTGTAGTGGTTCAATATTCCCATTAAAAACGTAAGGCCTGGTCTGATAAGCTTAAATCTGCAAAAATTTACAGTAGAAGACACTTCTTACGTTATTTTACCCCCTCCTTTTTTTTTTTTTTTTTTTTTTTTTTTTTACAATGTATACTTCTTTTTGATATGTAAAGAAACAAACTGCGTTTCAGTCTTTTTGGGACATACTGTATGTATAAAATCGTAAAAATAAAATTCTATATCTCGATAAAAAACTAGTATGTTGTGGCCACCACAAGACTTTCTTCTATATTTTCCTATACATATTCAATCAGTAACAATATTTAAAAAAAAAAATACGATTTTTTTTCTATTTTTTTTTCTGTTAAAAGTAATACATATTCAATCAGTAACAATAGAAAAAAAAATTACGATTTTTTTTTTTGTTAAAAGTAAAAAAAAATCGATAACTTTGTTTTAAATTATCACAGATTTATGGTTCAACCGTTCATTTTAAAGGTATTGACGAGATCTTTCGAAAGATACCCATCTTCAAAATTTACCCCCCCCCCCAGGGGGGAAGCGATACCCCCACATGCACAGAAATTTTTTCCTAGTTAACTATTACTATTATCAATAACTCATATTAATTTTACAATCACAAGTTAAAAATAACTCTCATTATGTACATTTATACGAAATTTTGTCCTATACTGCCATGTTGAAAATTTAGAGAACATGAAATCACAGCGCCACTTGTTGAGCGATTGATCCCTAAATGTAATCAGCACCAGTTCGTGTCAAGGACCAACTAAATTTTTTTTCGTTAAAAGTAAAAAAAATCGATAACTTTGTTTTAAATTATCACAGATTTATGGTTCAACCATTCGTTTTAAAGGCATTGACGAGACCTTTCGAAAGATACCCATCTTGAAACTTTGCACCCCGGGGGGAGGGGTACTTCCCCCCCTCAAGTGGGGGAGGAACCGATGCCCCCACATGCACAAAATTTTTTTCCAGTTAACTATTGCTATCATCAACGAGACCTTTCGAAATATACTCATCTTGAAAATTTACTTCCCCCCGGGGGGGGGGGGGGGGGGGGACCGATGCCCCCACATGCACAAAATTTTCTCCTAGTTAACTACTACTATTATTAATAATTCATATTAATTTTACAATCACAAGTTTAAAATAACTCTCATTATGCCCATTTATACGAAATTTTGTCCTATACTGCCATGTTAAAAGTTTGCATAAAATGCGATCACAGCACCACCTGTTGAGCAATTGATCCCCAAATCTAATCAGCACCAGTTATGTCATGGTGCAACTAAATACCAAGTTTGGTTAAATTTCATTCATTGGATCGTGAGATACAGCGTCCGCAAAAAAGTGATACAGACAGACAGACATTTTCTAAAAACTATTAATTCGTGTTCTGGGCATCCCAAAACGTGTAAATCCATCAAAAAACGGAGGTTGAAAATTTTCACGAATCCAATAATTTCTCTATATTACATACAGAAGAAAGTAAAAAGTCAGTTTAGCTGCAACCAATATCTTGTTGCTAATATTCACAATTTTAGTAGTACTATTTTAGTAGTAAGCAGCATTGAAATGTAGAATTTGGAATTTGACATCAAAATATTAATTGCTGACAAATTGAGACTATTATTCTGAGGAAATATGGGATTTCATTTTAACAGTGTATAAAATCGACGCATACTTTCATAGCTCTCATCTTTTTATTCCGGGGTATTTTGAGCCCGCCTTTATTTAGCAACACTTTATTTATAGAAGAAATTCTCTCTAATATGTACCTGCAATAAAGTAAAAAACAAAAAAATACTCTTAAAAAAGTGGTACGAAATATTTAACGATATACTTTATTCATAGGTGCCAAATCCCCCCTTTTTCAAGGTGACTTAATACCGGAAAAAATATAAAAGTATTTTCAATTTATTTAATCATCGAGAGTATAAGTGACGAATTCCTTTTAAAAAATATTAGTGATAGATTTTATTTAAAAATTAGAAAGGTCGGCAACTATGCTTTATTTATAGAATATACTTTATTTAAACGATAAAATTTAAACTATTTTATTTTATTTAAACGATATTATTTAACCTTTTTTTTTTTTTTTTTTTTTTTTTTAACGATATACTTTATTTATAGAGTAATTCTCCCCAATATATATTTACGATAAAATAAGAAAAAGAAAGAAAGAACGCTTAAAAAAAGAGGTACGAAGTAAAGATAAGGTTAAAATTACTCCGAAATAAATTAAAATGTTGACAGCTATGTACTTGCAAACATTCTAATTAATATTCCGTAGTACTGTTAGCAACGCCTTTTTTTTTTTTTTTTTTTTTTCTTTTCACAGTAGTCTTTTTTTTTTTTTTTTTTCCCAGTATTTTTCTTCCTATTTAATTGTTATTAATTTTGGAGAATATTACTCTATAAATAAAATGGGCAGTTACTACCAATATTACTGAATATTAAATCAGAACAAAAACCCTTAACGGGTTAAAAGCTTGTGACGCAGCATTTTATTTCGATATGAATTGGAAATATGGGTCTTAAAAGTAATGATATCAAATTTGAGTGACGCTTTCCTATTAATTGAAATATATTACATAGATTTTCTTATTTCATCATTTGTTTTTTTTTTTCTTCTATTTACATCACAGTGTATACATAATATTTTCAACTTCAGCACGAAAAAATATATAGAATTTACTCCCTGATACTTTTTCATCTGCTCCTCGTGAATTCAAAATATGAGTTTTAAAAGAAATGATATAATTTCTGTGACGCCTCAGTGTTACTTTAAAAGATTTATTTTTAGATTTCATTACAATTACTTTTGTTTTGTTGAATAAAGCATATTTACACATTGAAATAATGCTTTTAATTTTCAAATATACTGTCAAATAATCACACTTTTACTGAAGTTATATTATAAATTGAAATTATCTAGTTCAATAAATTGATTTGTCTATTGCGTCACGCTATCCAAAACTGAAAGTAAAAATTATGTAAATGTTTTCTTTGCATCACACAATCTCTTTGCACACATTTTCACTTAGTACTATGATACAAAGTAACATTTACAAAATTTTTACTTTCAGTTTTGGATAGCGTGACGCAATAGACAAATCAATTTATTGAACTAGATAATTTCAATTTATAATAAAAATTCTGTAAAAGTGTGATTATTTGACAGTATATTTGAAAATTAAAAGCATTATTTCAATGTGTAAATATACTTTATTCAACAAAACAAAAGTAATTGTAATGAAATCTAAAAATAAATCTTTTAAAGTAACACTGAGGCGTCACAGAAATTATTTCATTTCTTTTAAAACTCATATTTTGAATTCACGAGGTGCAGATGAAAAGGTATCAGGGAGTAAATTCTATATATTTTTTCGTGCTGAAGTTGAAAATATTATGTATACACTGTGATGTAAATAGAAGAAAAAAACAAAAAACAAATGATGAAATAAGAAAATCTATGTAATATATTTCAATTAATAGCAAAGCGTCACTCAAATTTGATATCATTACTTTTAAGACCCATATTTCCAATTCATATCGAAATAAAATGCTGCGTCACAAGCTTTTAACCCGTTAAGGGTTTTTGTTCTGATATCATTACTTTTTAGGGGTTAATGATCAACTGATCTAAAGATTAAAACAAGTCCTTCCACCTCATAGGAAGGGTAGGTTGATTCTTTTTTTTCTATCGCATAGCTGCCATTGAGAATTTCACAAAAAGCACTTTTTTTCTAATGTATCTGGTAGCTTCCAAAAATTGGTTTTACACAATATTAAGAAATCTTTTAATTAATTTGTCGTTTTTTTTAATAAATACAACATAGCAGTATTATGAAGGATTAAAATTCAATTTTATTAATGAATTTTCAGATTTTTGTGAAAAAAAAGTAAACAAATTCTTCGCAGATTTAACGTTTTGAAAACTTTTGAATGTTGAGCAATTGTTTTGTAAATATATAGTAAAAATATTTATAAGAGACTTGTCTGAGGTATAATTCATGATAGTTTAGCATCATTAAGATAAAATATACAATAATACAGGTATTTTCATAGGAATTTCAAAAATAATACATTGTTTTCAATGCCGATATTGGGTAGCTTGCAAAAATTGATTTTTAACCATTAGTGAGTAATCTTTTAGTTAAAAATAGATTTTGTTACTCATTTTTGAAATATATATAAACATATAAAAATTTTATAAAGGATTAAAATTCAGTTTTATTCATGAATTTTCAGTTTTTTTGTGAACAAAAAGTAAACAGGAAACTTTACGATTTTTACATTTTGGAAAATTTTGAATGTTGAGCAAATTTCTTGTAAAAATATAATAAAAATATTCAAAATAGATTAATTTGAAGTATAATTCATGATTGTTTAGCATCATTAAGATCAAATATGGAATAATACAGGGATTTTTATAGGAATTTCAAAAAATAGTACTTAGCGTTTTCAACACCAATAACCAACTCCTTCCAAAATTTGATTTCAGCCATTAGTGTGAAAACATTTAGTTAAAAATAGATTTTATTACTAACTTTTTAAACAAATAACATATAACACTATTATTAAGGATTAAAATACAGTTTTATTAATGAATTTTCAGTTTTTTGTGGGAAAAAAAGTAAACAGATACTTAACAATTTTTGCATTTTGAAAAACTTTGAACGTTGAGCAGATTTTTTGGTAAATATACAGTAAAAATTAGAGATGGAATGAAGCCTTGGTAAGGTCAAAGCTTTGGCCGGCCTGGCTGATATATACTCAAAGTTTCGTGGAATATTCGTAATTTGCATTGGCAACTTTTTTCCTATTATTAATCTTACTTAAACCTACATACGTCTTTGTTTTGTGATTTGTTAATTAAAAATAAAAAGTTTTCACTGCAGTTATAATACATACAGTAATAACATTGTAAGTAATTAGTACAAAACTTTGAAAAAAAACTTTTCTTATAATAGTATAATAACATGGCTCAAAATTAACAGAATTTTGTTGATCCAGAAATATCGGCGTTGAAAACAAAGTATTATTTTTGAAATTCTTATGAAAATCACTATACCTATTATTGCATATTTCATCTTAATGATGCTAAACAATCATGAATTATACGTGAAATGAATATTTTTAATATATTTCTACAAGAAATTTGCTCACATTCAAAATTTTCTAAAACTTAAAAATTGTAAAATGTTTGTTTACTTTCTTTTCACAAAAAACTGAAAATTCTTCAATAAAACTGAATTTCAGTCCTTTATAAAATTTTTATGTGTTATTTATTTTTAAAATAAGTAACAAAATCTATTTTTAACTGAAAGATTTCTCACTAATGGCTAACCTGCAGGTTCTCTAGGATTGAAAAATAAAGTGCAGTATTGAACTACTAAAAAACTTTTTATTTGTTTTACAGTCAACTCCCTCTAACTCTCAAAAGTTTTGTCCAGAGGTTAGGCGGATTACAGGAATTTGCAGATTAGAGATCATTGCTTTTGTTTACAGTTTTCTTTTGCAGATACAGAGTTAGTTATTATTTATTCATAAATAGACATCAAAATGGATAGACGATTTCTAATAATTTTTGAATAAAATATTTCTTCAATATTAATAAAACTAATCTATCATAATTCATATATGATGGTAAATAATTTAAGCATATTCAAATAATAGGCACATATAAAATGTAAACAAACAAATTTAAAAAATACGAAGCAAAATATTTTTGAAAGTTCGGAAATAATATTCATCACTGATTAATTTTGTTAAATGTTGATGCAATAGTGATTTGTTTTAAGCACTAGTCTGTATGAATTGCAGGATAATAAATACAAGACTGTTATTCCCCCTTCTCCCCAGTTATGTTTCAAAATAAGGTTTAAGCTAAAAATTTGTTTTAAAAAGAAATAATGTGAATTTTTTTTAAATATGAGATTTTAATTTCTTTTTCATTCAAAAAACAAAGTCGGATTAGAAGGATTTGCAGATTATAAATCTGCGGATTTGAGGGAGTTGACTGTACTGTATATGACTATAAGGAAAATAAAGTTTTTGATGACATTTTGTAATACAGTAATTATTGAATATTAGTACTCTTAACCCTTTCGCTACCAGAGCCTCAGGAGAAAAACCGCCACCACTGCCGAGACGTCTTACTATTTAAATATGATAAAATTGTCATTTATTTTTGTGGGATGTATCTATAACGTTCTAACTAAAACCAATAACATCCTGTATCTATTTTATTGTTTTATAACATAACCCGTCTGTGTGCGACATGATTTGATGCAAACAATTATCATAAACTAATAATGAACACCCGTCACATATTTGTGACGCCAGGCTCAGGTAAGAAAATCGGATCGTCACATATATGTGACGCTGGTAGCGAAAGGGTTAATTAACTGGATGTTTGTTAAGAGCTGTTTTATCAGAAAGTATAAGCAAGTAATCCAAACTATTATTTATTACCAGTTAAAGAAATACAATCGTCTAGATTATAAAACTTTACACTGTTTAAATTGAAATCAATTTTTTTTTTTTTTTTTTTTTTTTTTTAATGGACTTTGAGTATTTTGGAACGTGATCATCAGATACCAAAGATCACTTCAGTAAAAATCTCATAATTATTAATTAAATAGTATGAAATTAAATTTTTATAGGTATAATTAAAGTTACTTAAAGTTGTTTATAAGATAAATGAATCCACTGTATCTTACAAATCTGCAATTTATAGGATAAATTTTTAAGAAAAACAGTTTCTTCCGTTTCTTCCACTTGGAAGAAACCTATTTCTTCAGGCTGGTATTTTCCACCTTGGAAGAAACTTGCCAACCCTGGAACAAATAGTAGAAGAAAATTTTTAATTATCTGCTGGTCAACTGATTTTTAAAATAAGTCAAATACCATGTATTTCATCTTCAAGCAAAATGAGAACTACCATAAAATATCCATTTAAACTATTCATATATTTTCAGGTTCCAAAAGCAAATCAAATTAATTCAGTATTTCATAAATTATGATGATGGCAAATTTTTGGTTGTATACAAACTAAGTAATAGCTATAATTTTTTTTTTTTTTTTTTTTTTTTTTTAATATTTGAAATTTTTCATAATTTGGAAAATTTTTCTGCAAAAAGCATTTATGTATTTTTGTACTTGCTGGATTTTTTTATTTTAAGTATATATGTTGAAACTGACAAAGTAAGAATTTTTTTAATATGATATATATATATATTTATTAAAAAAAAAAAAAAAAAAAAAAAAAAAAAAGAGCATTTTGTAAATAAAAAAACTAACAAAATTGATTTTTTTAAATCTTGCCAAAAGTTAGGCGTAAAGTGATGTGATTGTGATTTTATGGATGTTACCGCTAAAGTTTTAGGATGAACTAAAAAGCACTTATGGATGTAACACAACATAAGCAAGAAAAAACACATAAGCAAGCAAAGCTGCGTCACTTTCTACATAAGCAAGAAAAAACAGTTGTTTGCCAATGTAAAAAAACTATGAGTCAAGGAATGTAAAATATAAATAAATAAAAATAAAATGTTAAAAAATTTCTGAAAACTTTAACAATGCAACACTGTAATCATTGTAGTGAGACGATAATTAAGAATATTTTTAATTACATTTAATATGAAAATTATTAAATGTGAAAAATTTAATAAACAGGGATAAAACTACCAAACGAAACCTTCCAAAACCCCGAAGTGGCTAATCGGACAGTCAGTGCGATTAGTGTACAGGCTATTCAGACCATCTTTTCGAAGGAGAATAAGTTAGCACTGAAAGAGTAAAATTTAGAAATAATATAATGTGTCTCATCCCCGTGCATGAAAAATTATCTTTTTATATATCTTTTTTTTTTTTTTGAGTGAGGGAGTGGGGTAGAGATTAATTATTTTCACAGAAATTTTGTACTCTAAATGATGCTAAAATTCTTCATAAAAGGGCAATAGTAAACAGTTTGAAAATTGAATAATAAAAATAAAAAATGTAACATGAAAACAGATCTTAGTAAATTTGAGTATTTTTAATCTTTGAAAAAATCTTTGCAATATGTTTGTTTATGAATATGAATAAATGTATAACATAAGAATAAATCGGCATATTCAACTACATAGATGTCATTTGGTTTTTTATTTCTTTTCCTTCTTTAAAAAAAAAAAAAAAATAAAAATAAACTGTTCCAATATAATTCGATGCAAACCAAACTAGTACTGCACCGAGTAGCACTTTGACCGAGTACTCGGCCTTTTACTACTCGGCCGAGTACCGAATAGTTGTAAGAAAGAATGAATAATTGATGTATATATGAAGAATTTTGCACATGTTAAAATTAAAAAAAGGCTTTTTGAACACGAAATTAAGTTAAATGGCAAACAGCATGTTTTCATGAAATGTTTCAGAACTTTTGTAGTGTATAGAATACACAATTAGGTTCATTGTTATATTTGATATGTCCAGCTTAGTGGATTATTAAAACCATAATAATTGATAATTTCATTCTTTATTATATAGTCTTTCTCAGATGCGAACCATTCTTAGATAATTCTTAGAGAATATAGAAGTTCCTATACACTCAGGCTTAATTTAAGATGCATGCATGAAAATTTACATATGAAATGAGAACATTAAAATAAATATTTTATCATTTCAAACATGATAGACTTCATGAATCTTCAAATTCTAGAAGAGTAAAAAAAAGATATGTGGTTTTGGGCCATAATTTGTAAAACAACAAATTTGATTATTAAAATATATTTTTAATAACATTTCAGTGTATTTACCTTTTTCATAATTATTATTTTTTAAATTAAAAATCAATCTTTTCTTACAGTTTAAAAGTGTCTTACTTTTATTTGCACAAAGATATAACTAATGTTTTATCTACTATTTTAGTATTATATAAGGGTTCTTTTTTCTAAAATATTTTATTTTTGTCTGTTTTACAGATACAATTTTATGTACTAAGTTTTTATTAAAAAAATTGCATATTACACACATACAAGATGGTTATACTTAAATACTTGTAACTAAAAGGGATAAGCTCATACCATGAATTGTCGCTATACCGAGTTTGGTGGCATACTCGCCCATTTTAACTGCGAAAACTGTTTGCAGCAAAAGTTTAATAAATTTATATTTATATTTTCATAATTTTTTATTTTAGTTATTAATAAACAACTCTTATGAATGTTACATTTCTTTCAATAATATATAAAAATAATGAAATTCTTACAACTACTCGGTATTGGCCGAATACTTAGTCCAAATTCGCCCGAGTAACGAGCACTCGGCAAATTAGCCGAGTACCGAGTACTCGGTACAGCTCTAAACCAAACCCAATGTTCTATACAAATATATGTATGATTTTTCTGAAAATGACTTTTGTACTTATTTTGTAATGTTTTCTAACAACAGTGTTGAAATAAACATGGATTGTAGATCAATCGCATTATTTCAAAATGTTAAAAGTTTGAATTTGTAGTTGAAACCAGCAAAATCATTAGTACAGGGCGCGAAATTTCCTCTCGCCATTGGTGAGTGAAATTTTTACTGTGGCGAGTAAAAATTTGGTCTAGTTATAGGTAGAATTCTTACATGATAAGGTGACAGAAAACTTTCTTTTTATAGATTTAAATATGACAAAATCTTGCCATCTTATAACCTCATATTTAACCTGTCCTTTTTCTCTTCTTTGAGTGTCGAGTCTGTGTGCGCGTTGCCCGACAATCGTCCCAGCCTGAGAAAGGAAAAATGCATAAAAGTACACGCATAAAAGTTTTAATCTCTAGGCAGTTTCGTTTCTCCCACTGTGATTTCTTTAAGCAGAGTGAGAATAGACAAGTAGAGAGCCTCTTTGCTAGACGCCCACAATCCAAGAGAAAAAAAAATGTGAAAGTTTGCCTATGCGATATTGGCGCATGAAAATGATCCCGAGCCCTTTTAAAGATACTGCCTATGTTTATTTTGTTGAATAATGATCAAAAAACAGTTAACATTTTCCAGTTTTTGCTGAAACACCAAGAATTTATGCTTGTTATGATTTGTAAGCAACAATTTTATCGAACATGTAATTCCGAAATGGCTATTTCAAATGACAACAATGAACAAGTTATACACATCGACATTCCGTCTGATCATAAAAATAAAATGGACGAAAAAGACATTTCTGATGTAAAAAGTTAAATATATAAATATATAAATAGGTAAATAAGGAAGCTTAATATTGCATAATAAGATTTTCACAGGGTGTTGATTGAAAAAGTTTTTTTTTTCCTCTTCTTTTTTTTTTTTTTTTTTTTTTTAATGACTCTTCCCATTGATAGATATTTTAACCTTTTTTTTCAGATCTCAAATATTGCATTATAATGATTTTTGATTATAGATGATTATGAGACATGATGATATATACGATACACTTTTAATATATATAATTTTAGACATATTTGTAAAAGCATTTCAGATAGTTAGAAAAAATAAAAAACCCAAAATGCGTAAAACAGAAAAAAAAAAAAAAAAAAAAAGACAACCCTATTTTGCAGCGAGTATAACTTTTTTTGGGGTGAGTGTAATCGGAGTTGAAATTTTAGGCCCTGCATTAGTATATTACAGAGAAAATTCAAGATCAAACAAGCAAAATCATTATTATGACCAACACAACAAGGAAGCGGTCTGAATAGCCTCCACAACTAATTGCACTGATGGTCCAAATAGCAATGGCCACAAAAACCCTGAAAACTAATACCTGCATGCAGATAGGGCACACTTATTAGTGATATATTACATGGCTACTTATTATAAGTGATATTTGAAGAGTTCTTAATACATTTTAAGGAAACAACTACATTTTAATTAAACATTAAAAATGAGTAATTTCTGCAAAAACAAAATAATTTAACATGAAATTCAGAGAAAGCAAAAATTTCAAAAACCCTGAATTCAGGGATAGCCCATGAAAAGTTTCACCCCTGAATAAAGCAACACTAAATAGTTATTAAAATCTAGTCTTCTGTGAAAAAAATTTATAATTATCTTATTAAAATACAATTTATATATATAAGCAAGAAAAAACAGTTGTTTGTCAATGTAAAGAAAACTATATGACTCGAGGAATGTAAAATATAAATAAATAAAAATAAAATGTAATGCATAAGAGAAAAAATATAAACACATTTAGACCGTTCAAAATTGGTACAGATAGGTTTTAGAGACCTGCAAGTCAAATGAGGATATTTTCGAAAGTGATTAATATAGCCGTTAGTTTCAGTAAACTAATGTAATTTTATTTTTTATTTTATGATATATATAAACAAACACTTACCTGAAAAAAAGAAGGGTAGTGCAAAAAAATATGTATACAGTGTGACTCCTGAATGTCGGATTTTATAATTGGTGACTGAAATAAAATTGTCTTAGTATGTGACAAAATATTTAATAAACACATACGTGAAACAATAATCTTTCAGTCTAGTTGATCATCAAACACCCGTTAAAAATGTAATCTACAATACTTCTCAATAAAAAATTGTATTAATTTTGGGAAACAAAAAAAAAAAAACAAAAAAAACAAACAAAAAAACATGCATCATATTCTTAACAAGCCACCACAAGCCACAAGCGGAGGAATACAGTACGTAAACAAACCAAACTAGCTAGCCCTGTCTTTAGCGAGCGCCAAGAGTTTTGGATCTGGATACAGTACGCTTGCGCTCCAAAGACCATGGACCATAGTATAAATTCGTGTGCATGAGTGATTTAAACTTTTTTGCTTTATTTTTTTTTTATTATTATTATGAATAACGATAAAATAGAATATCTATAATTAAAAAATACTTCTTTTATTTTAAATATATAATAAATATTTAAAACAAACAATGAAATTCTTTTTTGCATTTAATAAAAAAAAAAATCTAACTATTTTATTGACTGCATTCAGATTAAACCAACCAACCACAGCCTCAGAAAACCGAATGACGCCTGTTCTGAATTCTGAGAATATGCAGTTCAAATACATGTATTGGCGGAGGAAAAAATAGTTCGATTTTTAAGCTAAATTATTTAAGAAACAAGAGTTTTTTGGGAAAAACGGGCGACGTCATGCTTCACAGACAAAATAAATTAATTTCATATATCAATTTCATAAAATTTCTTTGAGCCGTTTTCGAGAAAAAAAACTCACACGATAACACATTTTTCCTTTGAAGTCTTAAATTACAACTCCAGATCTCAAAATATATACAATGTTGAAGTGTGAAACTTTCAGGATAGCATCAGGCAGACGAAAAAAGGTTATTCTGAAAACATCAGATCAAAATATCTCTTATTTACTGAGATATTAAATGTCGGCGTTTCCAAATCCCTTTGATGTTAAATTAGCTGTATAATAGAGTGTCGCTGCTAAGCTTTGTTTGAGCTTTGCTGCGTCACTCAAAAAACTGCCGTTTTTTATGATATATTGTTGAAAGGTATGAATCTACGTATTTGGTTTCTAATTTTACAAAATTCAATTTCAATATTCTTTTTTCACTACTATACAGCAAAATTAAAATATAAAAATACTTTCAGAAATCAGTAGTACCTGTAATTTAAAATATTTGAAAAAAAAAAAAAAAAAAATCAAAAAATTGCAATAACTATAAAAAAGAGAAAAAAAAGTCTGCTTTAAGAAAAGGGGGAAAAAAGGCTCTGCGATAAAAGCTTTTCTCCAGTTCACAAAACTTGAACAAAAGAAGAAAGTGAATTCGATTTCATCGTAGAAGAAAGCAAGCAATAGAAATCATAAGAAAAGAAAAGGAAAATTCTTTCTTTGAAGACTATAACTTGCCTTGAAATTGACAAAAGGCAATTTCACGACAAAGGTCTTTTTACAATGTCGAGATACCATTTTCGATAATATAAAAAATTTTAGAAGATTTTTCTTTTTTCGTAAAACGAAATACATTTTTGGGGAAAGCTCTTGAACGGCAGATATTTCCGCCGAGAATCATTTTCTACAGCAAGGAAGAAAATTGGTTTTAATGCACAAATTAATACGGAGATTGTGTGTCTTCCCTTAATGAGTAAATAGTGTAAAGCAAATAATGGCAGCATACTACGAAGCAGAAGAAATGACATTTTGTCACGAGTTTATTATTTTTCATTACTTATCGCTATCAACTAAAAACTAATAACGTGTTTATATATTTCAAATTTTAATTAAATTTCTGTAAAATTGTATTCATGTATTTCATTTTTAACAGCAGCTACAACAACAACAGCAAAAAAAAAAAAAAAAATATCCTGTATCATTTCGAATTCTTAATATAAGTGATAATGACATATTTGCTGTTCTATATTTTTCTCAAATTTTTAAGATAGCATTGGTTAAAAAAAAAAAAAAAAAAAAAAAAAAAGATGTCCCGGAGAATTAACATAAATTAATTTTTCCAGCTTGAATTTAAATATAAAAATTTAAATTCTAAAAATTTATTAATTTCTATATATATATAAAAAAAAAAAAAAACTATATGTGAAAAATGATAAACATCACAAATTTTGCTTTGAATAAATTTTGTAAAAACATAGTCATTGATATATATATATAATATTTTGTTAAAACGTTTGATACAAATTGTTTAAAGTTTTTTTTTCTTTTTGGTTAATTTAGTGAAATATCTGTTATACTGAGTGCAGTTTAATAGCAAGACTCTGTTAAACAGCAGAAGAAATATTACTCCCAAGAGGATATTTTTCTCAGAAATGCTTTTAATTAGTCAGTTACTACAAAAATAAATAATTAAATAATTAAATAAATGCATTATTTAACAAAGAACTGTGTCCCAGCTAACTGCTACTTTGCTATATATATATATTTTTTTTTTAACCATTTCCTAACAATAGATAAGGTTGCTTATAGCTAGTAGCAGAAGAACTGAAAATGTACACAACATATCTCTCAATTTAATATTTAAATCTCATGTCATGGAATTAATTTAGTTTCACAATATATTCTAAAGATATTTGGGTAAAACTTTGGGGATTCATTAACATGATAACTTAAAATACATATTTTTGTGTTTAAATGGTAAAAATCCGCACCAAATTTCAGGATTCAAACGTAAAAATTAATTTAAAAAATGATTTATAAATCACCAAATTAATAATCAAATATGTTTAGAATGTATTATTAAGCTATATAAAATTGAGAGCAAAAAATTGAATTTAGTCCGCAGAGAGAATTAAAACTTATTTCTTTAAGTTAAAATTTGGAATTTAATATATTAACTTTAAATAGTTTTTAGCACACGCATATCATACAGGTATTATTGTTATATTTCAATCAATACGTATTCAATTTTTATAATTTAAGACAGTATAACTTACCAAAGTTTATAATGATCACCATTCCTTTAAACTGAATTTTTAAAAATAAATCTCCGTTAAACTTAAGTTCATGCTAAATAAGTTGTGTTGCATATTTTAACATACATTCCTATTACAAAATAAATATTTTAAAGACTACATAAAGACAATATTTTTTCTTTTAATTTTAAAATGCATTAAAATAAATAAATAAATAAAGGAAAAATAAAAATAAAATATTCCCATTATTTCGAATGAAAAGCTCTTTTCTGTTAAATTAGCAAGATTTAAAGAAAAAAAAAATCGATTATATAATCTAAAACAGACCGCGATATATATATATATATATTTAAAGGAAAAAGAAAAAAAAAAAAAAAAAAAAAAAAAAAAAACATGACAGCGTGAACATTACTTGCTTCCAAACTGACAAACGACAATTTCACAAAAGAGTATAAAAAAAAAAAAAAAAGTTTTCATGTCAAAGTTGAGATATCAGTGACGATGACATGGAAATTGAGCGGAAAGGCTTTTCCTTCTTTTCATCTCCTTCTTCTTCTTACTTTTTTTTTTTAAGAACAAAGAAAAAGTGAAAGAATCTCTTTCGAATGATATTCGGAAATGGAACTCTCGATCCCGTGAAATGTTGTGAAAAATATATTTCTGATACAAGCAATGAATATTTGGGAAAGGTGATTCAAATAAATTCAAGTGAGTATCGAAAATTTCTTTTTTCGGTATTGCATATTTCAGTTTTTTTTTTTTTTTTGAAACACTGCTACAACGTCCCCTTTTGGCAGGGACGGTAATAAGCCATTAGTTTACCATTTAGCAATAAGATTAGATCGTTAATATATATAGGCAGGCACTAGCATACAGCGAAAGATTGACAAATACTCCTATGAATAAATCATAACAATTATGTAACAAAACAATTGGAACCCGAATAAACTACTACGTCAGAAACGCCAAAGAAAAATATTTGCGATGCATACAGCTGTTTCGGTAGCCTTAAGCGTACCGTCTTCAGTGCAAAAAGAATTCTGAATCTGGAGAAGTTCCCGTATATGTAGGAGAGGGACTGAATTTAGTTCAACCAACAGGATTACGGGAAAGGTGGGGAGAGTGACTAATAGGAATTTAGGAATGTTAGCTGTGTAAACAGTAGAAAAAATAAGAAAATGTGGACTGAATGTAAAATTTCCAACAATCATACAAATAGGTAACAGCGAAATCCCAATTTACAAGGTTTTTAAATTTTTTATAAATATGAAAAGCTTCAAAGAAATGGAGTTCATGAATGAATTTAGGTCTGCAAATTATTTTAGCTGCATTAAATTTAAAATTATGATTTTCCTCCCAGCAATGTTTAGAAATAGCCGATTTATTGGTTTCTTGTTTGCGGACATAATTCGTATGTCCTTTTAGACAAATTTAAGACTGCGCTTAGTTTGGCCAATATATGATAAACCACACTGACAAGAAACACTATAAATGCCCCAAGAATTATGCATATCAATGGGATCTTTTAACTGAGAAAAGGTGAGTTTATTGGAAGGCGAAAATATTATTTTAAAATCATATTGTTTGAGAATTTTAGCTATGGTTTGACTGGATTTAGGAAAATAGGGTAAAACAATACTGATATTAGAAGAGACTGTTTCAGTAGACGAAATACGAGGGAGTTGTATTTTTGGATAGCTTTGTCTATAATGGAAGGGTCATAACCTCTGTCAACTGCAATGGCTTTCATGTACTTAATTTCAGATTTTAATAAACTAGGATTTGAACAAAAATTAAGGGCACGGTTTACAAAAGTATAGAAAACAGCCTTTTTTTGGTTATATGGGTGACATAAACGCGCATGGGGAGAATGGGAGACTGCAAAATTTTACGATAGATGGTGGTTGAAAATCTATTTACAGTGCGAGAGACGAGGATATCAAGAAATGGAAGGGAGCCATTATTTCGTATTTCATACATAAACTGGATATTACTGTCAATTGAATTTAAAGTTTCTAAGACATGGTCAATATTGTGACGAGATATGCCGATAAGCGTGAAGGTGTCATCAACGTAACGGGTCCAAAAAGGAAAAGATATTTTCTTAAAAAGCTTGCTTTAGAAATAGTGCATGTAAATATCTGCGAGAAAGAAAGGGGAACCCATGGCTAAACCTTCAGACTGACGGTAGAATTTATTTTGGAAAGAAAAAGTGGTTTGTGATAAACAAATGCGGGTAAGAGAAATTAATTCTTGTATTTCGAAAGATGCGAAATGAAACTCTTTTAATTTATTTTCGAGACAGCAGAGGGCGCCACTTATTGAAACATTGGAGATTTTACATCAAACGAAACCGTAGTAAGATTAGTGTGAGAGCAGTTTTGTATATTTTTTGCAAATTTTATGGAATTCTTAACAGTATAGCTATTAGCAGCAAGAAGGGGAGCAAAAATTGTGGTGAGAAATTTTGCTAAATTATAAGAAGCGGTACCGATTTTAGAGACAATGCGACGAAATGGAATATTGGGTTTGTGATCTTTCGGTAAAGCATAAAATCTGGCACAATTAGCAGTAGAAGGGATAAGATGAGATTTAGTCGAGTCCAATAACAAGGGGCAAGATTTTATAGCAGATTTAATTTTATTTAATTCTTGAGGAGAGGGGTCACGGAGCAGAGGAATGTATGGGCCATCATTAATTATTTCGGTAACACTTTCGATGTATTGATTTTTTTCAAAAATAACAATCTGACCACCTTTATCAACTTTAGTAATGATGATATTTTCATTAGATTTTAATTCCTTCTGCAAGGCTGAGATTTGATTTAATTTTTTTAGAGTTGAAATTGGCATTATTAAGGATTAAATGACGAAGATTTTCTTTCTGTTGGTCAGTCAGACGCCAAGTCTCCTGTTATTATAAAACTAGTGGGTTGTCAAAACTAAACTGCCATTACTCAAAGACAAATAGCTCCAGTTCTACTGACCAGAGCCAAATGAAGCATTAACCCTTTGCAGGACCTATTTAATTTCACTCCTCTGGTCAGTGTTTCTAAATTTAGTGACTTTTTTATTCAATACTAGCAGGCTTTGACCGCTTCGCTGGTCACTATGTATAAACGAATAATAATAATAATAATAATAATAATAATCACGATTTTCTTTATACCGCTTTACAAATCAAAACTAAAAAGAAAATACATTGGAATTGCTCAAAAACTTCGCTTCAAGTCCTCACTGCTTTCGGCAGAGACTTCCTCATCGCAACATCCCGGATCCGTGTCTCTATTGCCTGCGACAACGCCTCACTCGTGAACTTGGTTTTGGGTTCTTATCGGATGACAATTTCGAAACAAAGAGTATCGAAAAATATCGAAGTAGCACGTTTATATTTAAACCGCAATTACATATGAACAACACGTTACGTACTATACATAGTAGGGGATAACAGTGTATTATGCACCATCGTGTAATACGGACCATGAGGAAATATGTATGTTCAACACTAGATAGTGAAATAATCTCATTGACTTTAGTGAATATTATTGTTACACAAACCATGGATTGACTTGTACATGCATACCTGTATTTGGACGATTATGAAATTGAGTTTTCGGTTTATATGATCACTGATGTAACACGTATGTTAAAATGAAAGTATTACTTTCTACTGTTAGGTAATTGTAACATAATTTTCGCGTTAATAGTAGGAAATGTACTTATTTTATGAGCAATTTAGACATGCGTTTCATGGGCATCAATTTGCATGGCGATTTTTGATTGGAAACCACGTTGCTCTGTTTACGCATGTAATATGAACCATGCTGTGTGTGTAATATGGACCAGTTGTCCATAATAAAAACAGAGAGATTTTGTTAATGTTCGGCGTACATATGTCGCATACTCAAAATCTTGAGGCTATAGAATAGGCCAGGGAAGCAGAGGTAATCAAATTATCACTTCTTTCACACACTACCCATTGGATATAATCTTAATACCTCCCCTTTTTTTCGCCCATTAACTATTTTTTTTTCCCGTCTATTTCTACTATTCCCAAGAGATGTACAAGTGTGGGAGGGAACATGCTGGACAGTTCGTCTCACAATTCCAAGTGTGTCAACTGTTGGTGAACGGGAAGGACCACTATGGACCACTTGGTCCATATTACACATACGTTCGTGTAATATGGACCACCGATACGTAAGTAAAATAATTATTTTCTGCAATTATTAATAGTTCCCAGAGTACTTTTCCAAGTTTAAACTATGTAACTATACAATTGTAATGAGCAGCCACCAAATTAAATCTTTTTATTTTAATAATTTACGTTTATGATCATTCTTGCTTAGGGGGTCCATAATACACGGTTCTCCCCTATTTATTATCATGTTATTTCCTACATTTTATTTGATGTATCCTGTCGATAATAAAATGACGGCAATTTTTCGCTAATATACGCGGTAACACAATATGGTATGAGCGCTATTTAAGCCAGATTTTAGACAAACTTCATGAACAAACGTTCATAAATATTTATAAAGAAAAAATACATTTTTAATTAAAAAAAAAAAAAAAAAAAGAAAAGAAAAGAAAAGAAAATGTTTAGTTTGAAACGTTTAAACCTGCAACTATAAAAGACGTCATAATTAATTTGAAATATTTGATTTTGTTTCACTAATATTACACCGTTATCAATCATTAGAAAAAAAAAAAAAAAAAAAAAAAAAAACAGGTTGAAATATTTTAAATGTATCACACTCGTACAAATGCAATATCACAAATTTTTCCTCCGTTTAAATGAACAATTAAAAAGATATCGGTTTCATTTTAATTATCTAAACTAGATATTCAAGACAAAAAAAAAAAAAAAAAAAAAAAAAAAACCTCGAACTAAATTCGTCGCAAATATTCTTCATGTACCACTCTCTGTCAAATGGAAGTATCGAAAACGGAGATAAACAAAAATTTTTCAATGCCAAAAGAATTAGTTTTACTATAATATATAGTATCAGAAAAAGAAAAGAAATTCTTGTCTAAATCCATGACATTTTGAAGAATACATTACATTCTTTCAAATTTACAAATAGCAGTATTGCAAAAGGAGAGAAACGAAAATTTTTCTGTGTCAAGAACTACATAATAAATGCGCTAGAATAGAAGTGAAAAATGGCCGTTTTATTCCTAGAATTCAAAACAGAAAATAACACGATTAAAAACACTTAAGACAGACAAATCACTCTTTTTTTCTTTCTTTTCTTTTCTTATCCTTTTTTTTTTTTTTTTTTTTTTTACATAACTAAAGAGGGTTAAATTATTACAAAATCGTATTTGCTTTTAGGAGAAATTAAAAAAAAAAAAAAAAAAAAATCCAATTAATTGCACATATAAAACATAAAACCAAAAGTCGGTATGCATTGAGAAATGGGAAGAAATTTAAATTTCAAGTGCTATTGTACAGTTTTAAGAACTTAATTGTTTTGTTTATAAAATTTCTTATTTCAATTACAAAATAATGAAAAATATATAATTATCGAATATGAAATTAACTAAATCTCTTTTTTTGTAAAAATATTCATATATTTTTCTTTTCTTTCTTTCTTTATATATATTTTATCTAATGTCCTAGTGATATCAAAATGTTTTCATTAACTAATAACATTCTTTTACCACTTTTCTGATAATAATAAGTACCTGGATAACTGAATTGACTCGGCCTTTTAGTACAAATCATTCGTCGTACAAGTACAATGATTTGTTTTCGGAAATATACTACTTCTTATTATTACCAGTAAAAGATGATTTTCATCTGATAAGGAAAATCCAATTAAAATTATCATCTCAAACCTGTAATTATAAAATTGTATAGAAATCGTTCAAGTATTTTCCTAAAAGATTAATTTTCTTTCTTTCTTTCTTCATTTTTGTTGTCTTTGTTGTCGTTGTCTCAGGCAAAACACGGGTTACATGTTTCAAGGTTTTTTATTATGATGAATAAATTAATCATACTTTCAAAAGCGTAAAGTTATGAAAGGCAAAAAGGGAAGGGAAAGTAAGCAAAATATTTAAAAAATTAAATTGAGCTACACCTTGAAACTTCGTGTTTTAAGGGGTTTTGAAGGTGACGAATCGATTGCACATACTTTTGAAAGTATAAAATGAGTTTGCTAGGATTAAAGTTTTCGAAGGCTGTTTTCAGAGAGAGCGAATAGTCTATTTCAAATAGAAGGGACAAATGAGGGCACCGAAGTCCTTACCAAATGGGAGTTTGCTATGATTAGAGTTTTCAAAGGACATTTGCGAAGTGAGCGAACAGGGTGTTTCATATAATAAAACTGTGAGAGGATGCCGCATTCACCATCAGGCCAGAATTTGACACAATCAGAATTTTCAAAGGTATTTGGGCCATGAGCGCAATGTGTGTTGTAACTTTTGAAGATGGGCAGAGCGCGCTGCAGGTGCCATAGACCAGGAGTCAAATACGGTCCATACGGAGTCCATACGGTCAAATTTTTCAAGGATCGCGAATCTGCAGGTCACGACTAGTATTGTACAAATGCGTATGTGAGATGGATAGTAAGAAAAATATGCTGATTCAGTTTGAAAATATATAGAAAGATAGATGCTACTGTAATACACTGTAAAAAATTTCACGGCAATTTACAAATTATTACTTAGTAATAGTACAGGTATTATCTCAACTACTAGGGAAAACTTTGTAACCAGATTCTCTTTGTATTCAATGCTTAAATAACATATGTAATCCTACTACATTCTTCCTAGTATCTCTACGTCTTTGTCTCTCCCCCGCGGATTACCCCGTTTGGAGACGGAGAGAGCGATTTCATTTGAGCAAACGCCAATACTGTGCGCATGCGTAGAAGGTACCAGAGAAGAAGCCGAAGCGTGAGCGTCGGGTCTCTCGTAAAATCCTAATGAGGCGGACTTTTTGAATCTTAATCTGTGATATTTTATTTATTGTTAACGTTATACACATCTGCATTTAAAAAAAAGTAAGAAATCATAAATATATATCCTTAATTTGTAATACAGGTTGCTTAGTTTGACGTTATCTTATTTTAATTTAAACTTTTATTTTGATGTGAACATCAATTGCCTTATTTTGGAACTATGTGTTGGAAAACTGCATGATGGACGCGTTTCAAATATCTGCTAGGTGGAGGTTTGTGTTAGTTAGTGATTATTTATTTAAAATTGCTACCTACGCAAATAATTTCTTGGCAAAGCTTTAATAAGTTGGATAAAACAATCAAATAAGTTGGATAAAACAATCAAAAAGTTAAAAAGGTATGTAGTTTTAATTGAACAAGGAGAGGGACACCGCTCATCACTCTTGGAGCAATTTTGAGCGCTTCTATGGCGATCTTTCCATTTATTGAGAAAAAAAAAAAGTTTACAAAAACGCCAGGACTCAGTCCCAAACTGACAAAGGGCGTTGATACAAAACGATTTGGAAAAACAAAAGATTGAAATGTGCCAGGCTTATTGCCTCACACGACAAGTGGCACTCAGAGCTGCAGTATTGGTTTGATAGATGAAAGTTCTTGTTTCAAATATTTGAAAAGTCTATTTGAGTAATGTCTGAAGAAACAAGGTGCTAAATACTGTTTCTACTGCGAGTTGCCAGGATAAAATCCCATCGCGACAAGGGGCGAAAGCAGGTGGTGGAAATTATTGCCAGGATTGACTTCCTCTCGCGACAAGGAACAATAATTGCTGGATAAAGAAGACTCCATTAAATAGTAACAGAGCAGGCAACCAAGCTCTATTGATATTAAAATTCTTAATCAGATAGGTTGACTAAATCCATGAGAAAAGAAAAAATTTTATTTAACTTATTTATGAGTATTTTGCGCGAAATTATATTTTCCAACCAATTGTTTGGTCGTGGGGATGGATTTCTTAAGTGAAAATTTCTGGTTAAGGGACAATGAAAATAATAATGGCTAGGAGTTCCCTCTTCGCCGCAAGGACACAACGCCGACGATGAAACTTGTTAAGGTAAGAAGGAAAGGAACCATGGCCGGTTAAAAATGCCGTAATGGGTGGGGTAAGGGTCCAAGTGTTAGGGCTAGCCTGTGGCACTAAATTAAAAGTATATCTGCCCTTTTCAGATTCACTCCACAGGTCTTGCCATTTTAAATTCAATATTTGTTTAACTCGAAATTTGACAAAAGAGGGAGGGGCGGGGAGGGAGTAATTAACATTTGGAAATTCTGTGGCTTCTTTTGCCAAAGAGTCCGCAAGTTCATTGCCGGCTATACCCTTGTGGGCAGAAACGTGTGCCGGGGAGACTTTTAAATTTAAGTTAGTTAAGAGATTTTTAATTTCTATAATCTGTGGATTTCTGCTCCTGTGGCGAGCAATAGCAAGCAGACCCGAGAGACTGTCACTCAAAATATTTATTTCTTGATGATTAGGATTATCAATTACCCAGAGTAGGGCTTGTTTAATGGCAAAAATTTCTGCCTGAAAAACTGTGTTATAGTCCTCGAGCCTGCCCGCCCACCTATGGACGAACTCACCGAAGGCATGAACGCAGAATGCCGCAGCGACACCCTGATCGGTCTTTGATCCATCGTTAAAGATCGCCACAGAAGCAGAGGGAGAAAAGCTATTTATAGAACAATTGGTCAATAGGGAAGCAACGTCCTTGCCAGGGTGAATATTCCAGCTGCAGGTTGTAGTTTGTATAGGGATATTGGGAAAGACTATTGAAGCAAGTTCTGTATCATTAAGTTGTAATATTTTTGTTTTAATATATGTTTGGGAGACCTGCAGGTGGGCATGAGGAATTCCAGTGATGACGGTGAGGGCATCAGTCGAGATAGTTTTGTAACCTCTTGCAATTTGCAAGAGGAAGGGCCTTTGAGCTGAATTTATTTGGGCTATTGCGTCTGTTCTCAGATGACCACCCCAAATGCCGGCACCATATGTTATTATTTTTTCTATTATTGTACTATACCAAGTTTTTAGGAAAGAGGTGGAGATACCCCACCTCTTCCCTACCATTTTCATAGAATTGTGGTAAAATGTTAAGGTTTTTAGTTTTAGATATTTGATGTGTGCCAGCCAGTTGAGGTGATCATCAAAAAATATGCCTAGTAATTTTAGTTGTCGTACATGATGAACACTGACACCATCAATCCTCATCGTGGGACTCCTCTTCAAGGCTTTAGGAAAGGCTAGGGTTAAAGCATTAGTTTTAGATGGGGATAATTGGAGATCCAAATCTTTAAGGAGTATACTGAAAAGGGTGAGAGCTTCCTGGGCTTGTTTCTCCAGGTCTTTACTTCTAGGCCCCGAGAGAATCAAGGAGAAGTCACCCGCGTAGGCGAAGATGGTGAAGCCCTCAGAGGCCATGCCACGCAGGATTTTATTTGCTATGATTGTCCATAAAACTGGACCTAGACATGAACCCTGAGGACAACCTTTTGTTTGAGGAAATTCAGACATTCCCTCGCCCCAATTGACGAGGATTTTCCTTGCTGAAAGATAACTGCGGATGACTCCCGCAAGATTACCCGGGCAGTTAAGTTCTTGGAGTGCTTGAAATATATGTGGCCACTCCACATTGTCAAATTCTCCTTTAATATCCAGTGAGATGATAGTGGTGTAGTTCTTTGCGTTGATGCTAAAGGCGCAGGAACTTTTAATTGCCTGTAAAGCCTGTTCACACGATCTGCCCTCTCTGAACCCATACTGATTTTGGTGGAGGAGTTGGTTTGACTCAAGATAATAATTTAATCTGGTTACAATGAGTTTTTCAAGTAATTTTCCTAAAGTGGGAAGTAGGCAGATCGGCCTGTAGGAAGTGGGTTCAGAGGGAAGTTTCCCTTGCTTTAGAAAGTACACCACTTCACCTCTACGAAGGGATTCTGGAAAAAATTGAAGATCTAAGCATTTGTTGGTCCATCCTACGAGTATATGTGGCATTGTGTAAAAAATGTTTCTTAAAATTTTGAAATCTATATTGTCAGGACCAGGAGCCTTGTTTATATTAAAACTGTGTAGAGTGGCTTTAACCTCGGCCTCCGTGAAGGGAACATCCAAGGGAGCCGAGAAAGTAGGTTCTGGGAAGTGTGGGTAATTTGTTTTCGGGAAGAGTATTTCAGTTAGGTGTTCTAGGTTATTTTTCTTAGAGGAAAGAGCTGGAGGACGTTCAAGTTTCAGCTCTGTGGGTGTAAAGAATTTATTACTAAAGAATTTCTGCGCTGTGCCAAAAACTTTAGTTTGAGATGAGCAGAATTTTTTCCATGCGTTACGTTTAGCTAAGTTAACTTGTTTTTTAAATAAAGCCGCGTGACGTTTAATTTTCAGATTATGCTGTTGTATAAGGGAGGGGTCTAGGTATTTTAACTGTCTCTTTAGTGCTGTAAGATGATTTCGCTTGGAACCAGAAGGTATAAGTGAACTGCCGACCCGACTTCTTAAGTCTGAAAGCTGAAGCAGCAGTGGATTGAATAGTTTTGACAAGAATTTGGGTAAAGTTTTCTAATTGGGTTGTAACTGTTATAGAATTTAGGTTGTCATTTAGGGAGGAGATGTGTTTTGAGAGAAGATATTTAAATTTTTTGAAATTGCCAAATTTAGTGGCAAATCTTTTAGAGTATGTTAGGGATGGAATTGAATTTAACGTGAAAGTTATGTAGTTATGATCGGAGTTATTTGCTGTGTCAAGGACTGACCAATCATTAATTCTAGCAAAAGTCTTTGGATTACACAAAGTAAAATCTGGCCAGCCCTTGGCATTATTTTTGAAGAAGGTAGGTTCAGAATTTTCTATGTTAGCCAGACAAATGTTATTAGAAGTTATGAATTCTATGAGGCTGCGACCCCTAGCGTCCTCCCGCGGGGAACACCACAGCGGGGAATTAGCATTGAGGTCACAGCCGCATAGAAAGAGAGATTTTTGAGAAATTAAATGCTGTCACTCCAGCAGACAGTGATCAAAGTCCGCAGACGAGGGAGCATAGGCGCTGCCCATAATTAGCTCACCCTCCTTTGTAGTCAGTGTAACGAAGACACAAAAATCCCCAGTGAAAAGGTGTGTGAAGTTAAGGTTTTGGGTTTGAATTACGAGATGTGCTTTGTTGTTTTTCGAGCTGAACTTGGACCAGGAAGAGGGGAAGCCATACAGGTCACCCCCAACAGTGCAGTAGGCATCCTGCAACAGCCCGATGTCAATAGAGTTTTTCTCCATGAAGTCCTGGGCCGTCGAGTTAGCCGCCTGACATCTATTGAGGTTGATCTGCATGAATTTTAAGTTATTGAAATTAATCTGGGTGGGAGAGGACGTTGCCTCTGGGGAGTGGGAAGAAGGAACTGTTGAATTTGAGGGATCGAATTTTAAAAATTTTAAGGGTAAAAACTAGAAAAAAGTAAACCTGGTTACCTGCCTGTTGACCTTGAGGTACCTTGAAAGAAAGGAGCTTCATGTTGCTGCCTTTGGAAGCGAACTGCTTGGGAAAATTGACCATAATCCATTTGATGAGCAGGAAAGTTATAATAGAAGGGATATGGCGGTATGGCTGTGTGGTAAAAGTTTTGATCATTTGGATATTGCTCTAGATAGGAATCTTGAAAGCGGTCACTACGTGAGTTGTTATTTCTTCTTCTTTGATTCAATCTTCTGGGACCGCTTGGGGAACGTCTTGGTTTTTCTTGTTCGTTGTTAGATTGTAGAGGTCTATTATTAGATGAGGATTGCTTTTCTTGCTCATTGTTAGAATGAGGGGGTCTATTCTTAGATGAGGATTTTTCCCTGTTGGAGCTTGATCTACTTATAGCACGTGAAGAGCTGTATTGTCCTCTTCGTGAGCGGAGTTCATGGGCTTGATTATTCGGTGATTTGCTGGAATTCCGTTTTCTTTGAGCTGCATCAGGGTATAGATTTTGACTGAAAATGGTATGCATAATTTATGCAGTTTAGAAATACCATATTAAGTTTCACTTTCACCGATATATATTTATAAAAATATTAAATGACCTTTATTGTTATTTATTATTAAAATTCTAAAAGTGTATTTTATTTTACTGTATTATATTTAATCTTTTTTTTTTTTTTTTTTTTTTTTTGTGTGTGTGCCATAACAACATGTTATGGATGTTATTTCACTGCCTAATAATATATATATGTACATAACAGTTTACTAATTCATTATGTATAAAGACAGTCAGTTTTATTCCAGTTTTATAAGCTAATATTAAAAAAAAAAAAAAAAAAGGTGATAATTAAAAGAAAAGAACATTTTAGAAAAGATTTGTTTATAATAATAGATTTAATATTTATTGATAAAAGTTTTGAAAAAAACGTATAAATATTACTTTTTTCAAATCAATTTTATGACATTAATCAATTAGAAAAACATTGAATAGGTGCATAAAACTTAAAACAATAAAGCTTTTTCTTAATGTATATCCTACGTTATTGGAAAAAAACTAAATTTCTTCTTGTTATTATGAAGAAGATTTTTGATGACAATAATAGACATGAATAAATATATTGAATTATTGGAGAATACTAAATGCATAATATCCCACTGAAGCTTTTGTTATTATTATTGTTAAAGTAAACTTCAGTTTTATCAAGGTTTTTTTAAATAATTTTAAATGTAATGTACTGATTATTTTGAAAAATATGCTGATTTTTTTACCGAATAAAATTTGGCATAGTACTGCAAAAAATATTTTCATTTCACATCATATTTTAAAAGTTTCGATTCTTTAAAATAAAATTTATTATTTAAATGTACAATATTAATATATATACGTATTTATTTATTTATTTTGACTTATTCAAAAAGAAAATATCTTTTGAAAAACATATTTAATATATTATGTATAAAAGTTAAGGCAAAAAATTTTCAGAGGCTACCCCTGAATTCAGGGTTTTTAAAAATTTTGCTGTCTGAATCTCATGTTAAATTATTTTGTTTTTTATAGAAATTTCTTATCTTGAATGTTCAATTTGTTTTATAATGTATTAAGAAGTCTCCTAATACTATCACTTATTATAGGTAGCGATAGCATATATCATTAATAAATCTCCCCTATTAGTAACAGTTTTCAGGGTTTTTACATGTTAGATAGTTTCACCTCTGACTTTGTATATATTTCTGATATTTCGAGCAATTTAGATCTTCTAAAAGTATATATTTAAACAAACACATATAATCTGCCGTCATTTTTAATAAGAACTAAACATAAAAAATTTTCTATTATTATTATTATTTTAATTTAATATATTGAGCAATATGAAATTTTTTTCTGGAACATTGTGAAACATATGCTCATATTTACCAAATAAAGTTTGGCATATTATATTGCAACAAATATTTTCTTCTTACAATCATATTTTAAAGGTATCTATTTTTTAGTTAAAATTCGTTAAAATATAATTCCATTTATTTATTTATTTATTTTGACTTAATCAAGAAGATATTTTGTTTATGATATATTTAATATATTATACTTAAAATTATGGTGAAAATATTGTTAACGTTTTTAATATTTCAAACAATTTAAATTTTCTAAGAGTACATATTTAAATAAATATTTTTTATTAGCAATTATTTTTAACTAAAACTAAAGAGGTTTCTTATTATTTTTCTATTATTATTTCATTAAATTTTAAATTTAACATTGTGAAATATATGCTCATATTTACCAAATAAAGTTATGCATATATTATTGCAAAAAATCTTTTCTTTTCACAATTATATTTTAAAGGTATCGATTTTTTGAGTTAAATTTTGTCAATAAAAAGTGATTCCATATACGTACTTATTTATTTATTTATTTTGACTTTAAAAAAAAAAAGTTTAATAAATTATATATAAAAATTAAGGTAATGATGTTGATATATGTTTTTAATATTTCAAACAATTTAGATTTTGTAAAAGTATATATTTAAATAAACATTTTCGATCAGCCATCATTTTTAACTTAAACTAAACATAAAAGGTTTTCTATTATTTTTCTATTATTTATTTAAATTTTTTAGCAATATTACTCATAATATTAAATATTGTTAATTTAAAAATATTAGTAAGGTAACATGGGGTATTTAAGGGTAAATTTATTTATATTACTTGTAGTATTTCTGTAAACGTAACTGTAAAATTTTTGTGAATATAACCGAAATTCATTTGCATTATTAATTACATCTCCTTAGCACAATTACTGATAAAAAATCTGTATTCTAAACAAAACAAATTTAGTAAGGTTACATGGATATTATTTGAATTTACACTAATAATAACCATGTATCCTACACAACACTTCCTGGTAAAATTGCAGTATTACTTTCAGTAATGCTACTAACACAATCTTTGTAAACATACAAAAAAAGCACTTGACCCGTTAACTAAGAGTTTCTTAGTATAGTTACTAACGAAGTGCGTGTAATGTTTACTACCTCTAACGGAGTAAGATCACTTTTGAACAATCTGTATTGGTTACTAGAAAAGTTTATGGAATACCAGTTTCCTAGAATTTTTCTAGTAGTACTACAGAATTTTTTTTACAGTGCTTTCCATATTGTCTGTGATTATGTGGAACTTGATTAAGATGTGTTGTATTCCAATAAACTGACCTTAGGTTTAGTTATTATTATTATGATCTCTGTTTTTCTCATGAAGCTAATGTGCGCAGATTTTTGGTAAAAATATTATACAAAAACTGAATTTACGAGACTGAATCTTGCTGAACATTGAAGAAATGCTTCTTATTTAATTTGAAACAACATGTTCACCTTATATTTTAACTCGTATTCAGCTAAATAAACGAGCAATTTAAGATGTTAAATGTAATATTTGTGTCTGAATGCAATAGATTAACACGTTAAAAATGTGTTTTGAAATTTTATGTATGAATTATTTCAACATTTACAAAGATGTCTTGAAAATAGACTTAGTGTGAAAAATAAAATGTATATGAACAAGAAGTGCATACCAATAAAGTACATACTATAAGTTAATAATAAGTATATACACCCCTGCTCAAAAGTTTAGCAAGATCTACAAAATATTAGTTTTTTTTTTTTTTTTTTTTTTTTTCAGTGAAGATTAGGTTAACGGCCCTCTTCATTTACCGTCGCCGGAAGCCCGAGCCAATGTTATTCTATGGGGAAATTTTCTTTACAAATAACTTATTAACTAATACATATTTTAAAATTCTGTTTTCACATTCAGAAAATTCGCAATTGTTAAATTGACGGACCTTTTTTAAAAATGTATTTTTTTAATTATTAATATTTTATTCTGAAATTGCAAAATAAAAAATTCACGTATTGAAAATTCGTATTTTGCAGCTTCAAAATAAAATATAAAAAATTAAAAAAAATATTTTTTTAAAAATGGTCCATCAATTTAACAGCTGAGAATTTTCAGAATGTGAAAACAGACTTTAAAAATATGTATTAGTTAATTAAATTTAACATTGTGAAATATATGCTCATATTTACCAAATAAAGTTATGCATATATTATTGCAAAAAATCTTTTCTTTTCACAATTATATTTTAAAGGTATCGATTTTTTGAGTTAAATTTTGTCAATAAAAAGTGATTCCATATACGTACTTATTTATTTATTTATTTTGACTTAAAAAAAAAAAAGTTTAATAAATTATATATAAAAATTAAGGTAATGATGTTGATATATGTTTTTAATATTTCAAACAATTTAGATTTTGTAAAAGTATATATTTAAATAAACATTTTCGATCAGCCATCATTTTTAACTGAAACTAAACATAAAAGGTTTTCTATTATTTTTCTATTATTTATTTAAATTTTTTAGCAATATTACTCATAATATTAAATATTGTTAATTTAAAAATATTAGTAAGGTAACATGGGGTATTTAAGGGTAAATTTATTTATATTACTTGTAGTATTTCTGTAAACGTAACTGTAAAATTTTTGTGAATATAACCGAAATTCATTTGCATTATTAATTACATCTCCTTAGCACAATTACTGATAAAAAATCTGTATTCTAAACAAAACAAATTTAGTAAGGTTACATGGATATTATTTGAATTTACACTAATAATAACCATGTATCCTACACAACACTTCCTGGTAAAATTGCAGTATTACTTTCAGTAATGCTACTAACACAATCTTTGTAAACATACAAAAAAAGCACTTGACCCGTTAACTAAGAGTTTCTTAGTATAGTTACTAACGAAGTGCGTGTAATGTTTACTACCTCTAACGGAGTAAGATCACTTTTGAACAATCTGTATTGGCTACTAGAAAAGTTTATGGAATACCAGTTTCCTAGAATTTTTCTAGTAGTACTACAGAATTTTTTTTACAGTGTACAGCCATTTTCAGATTTTATTTAGTTTTCACATCAGTTAATATATTAGAATGCTTCAGTAGAATTTCTTTAATTTATATAATCTTTTCCTAATGTCTTGTGCATTAACAGTGCTTTCCATATTGTCTGTGATTATGTGGAACTTGATTAAGATGTGTTGTATTCCAATAAACTGACCTTAGGTTTAGTTATTATTATGATCTCTGTTTTTCTCATGAAGCTAATGTGCGCAGATTTTTGGTAAAAATATTATACAAAAACTGAATTTACGAGACTGAATCTTGCTGAACATTGAAGAAATGCTTCTTATTTAATTTGAAACAACATGTTCACCTTATATTTTAACTCGTATTCAGCTAAATAAACGAGCAATTTAAGATGTTAAATGTAATATTTGTGTCTGAATGCAATAGATTAACACGTTAAAAATGTGTTTTGAAATTTTATGTATGAATTATTTCAACATTTACAAAGATGTCTTGAAAATAGACTTAGTGTGAAAAATAAAATGTATATGAACAAGAAGTGCATACCAATAAAGTACATACTATAAGTTAATAATAAGTATATACACCCCTGCTCAAAAGTTTAGCAAGATCTACAAAATATTAGTTTTTTTTTTTTTTTTTTTTTTTTTTTTTTCAGTGAAGATTAGGTTAACGGCCCTCTTCACTTACCGTCGCCGGAAGCCCGAGCCAATGTTATTCTATGGGGAAATTTTCTTTACAAATAACTTATTAACTAATACATATTTTAAAATTCTGTTTTCACATTCAGAAAATTCGCAATTGTTAAATTGACGGACCTTTTTTAAAAATGTATTTTTTTAATTATTAATATTTTATTCTGAAATTGCAAAATAAAAAATTCACGTATTGAAAATTCGTATTTTGCAGCTTCAAAATAAAATATAAAAAATTAAAAAAAATATTTTTTTAAAAATGGTCCATCAATTTAACAGCTGAGAATTTTCAGAATGTGAAAACAGACTTTAAAAATATGTATTAGTTAATAAGTTATTTGTAAAGAAAAATTTCCCATAGAATAACATTAGCTTCGGCTTCCGGCGGCGGTAAGTGAAGAGGGCCCTGAAGACAATTAATTAGGGGGCGAGCAACAAATTGAGAAGAATCAATAATGTTTGTGATCACCTCGTATCGTTAAGTGAAGTAAATGATCTGTAACATTAGAATATGTTAATATACACCCATTACGATTTGTAAATAAGTTTGTATGACGCTAGCATGTTAAATAACGGAAATATAAGCATTTATTTAAAAACTCAAAAAAAAAAAAAAAAAAAAAAAAAAAAAAAAATAGCATCTTTTTTAATTACACTATACAGATGTTTCAAACGAAAATTATTTCAACATTCAGATAAATTCAAAAAACTCTTTTGAAACAATATTCTGCAATTGGAATACAAATATCTTAAATATCTCATGAAATATGAACATTTATATTACAAAAATTTTCACTGTGCATGCGCATGCGCAAAAGATAGAAACATCTTATCACTTAGGTTAACAGCAAGATATATTAGACAACTTTTTTCAAAAGTTCGTTTTAATAGAGTAAAATTAAACAAATTGTCGGCAAAAGAACGAGCTAAGATTTTAAGTATTTTCCAGAGTTGAAAATTTAAAAGGGGTTTTTTACATGCCGCGTAATTAATTTTGAGATACAATTGTTTCAACCACGCTCCAAAAGTACTCTTTTGTGAAAAAACCCTTATAAACTTGTAACTGTAACATATTTTTTGTTTATTTGCAAAGATTTGTGAGATCATAAGGGGGGTTTTCACAAAAAATAATTTTTGCAAAGTGGTTGAAATAATTGGATTTTCAAATGAATTACGCCGCATGTGAAAAATACCTTATGAAATTTCAACTCTTGAAAGTATCTAAAATCTAGTTTGTTATTTTGCCAACAATTTGCTTATTTTTTACTCTATTCAAATAAACTTTTGAAAAAGGTTGCTCAATATATGTAGCTTTCAACTTATGTAATGAAAATTGTTCCATCTTTCGCGTATGGGCGGTGAAAACTTTTTTGTAAAAATGCTCATTTTTCATGAGATATTTAAGATATTTATATTCCGATTGCAGTATATTGTTTGAAAATTTTTTTTTCTATTTATCTGAAAGTGGGAATAATTTTCGTTTAAAACTCTGTATATTGTAAATAAAAAACATGCTTTTTTTTTTTTTTTTTTTTTTAAGTATTAAAATAAATTCTTATAGGGTAGGTGCTCCAGTGATTGGCATGCTCCAGTAATTGACATCTATCCCGAAATAATTAATAAATAAGAAAAATAATAAAATCATATATTTTAAATATAAGAATTTTAACACTTTATGTCAAACATCGCTAATAATTGGTAAAATGAATAACTAGAAGTGTCAAACACTGGGACATAGGGTGCCAATTACTAATAAAATGAAAAACTGGCAGTGTCAATTACTGGAACATTGAGTGGGTGTCAAATAAAAATTCATAAAAATAAATAATTGTTATCGAATGTACATATTTTAACATATATGTGGTTCTGAATGTCTTTCATGCTATATGTATTAACTTAAGATTTCTTAAAATATTTTCTGATGACTAGAACATTAAAAACATCAGAGATTGCTCTAATAGCGTCAATCACTGGTGCACTTACCTTATCTCCGTTATTGAACATGCTATCATCACAAAAATTCATCTACAAATTGTACTGTGCCTATATTAATATACCCTATAGTTACATATCATTTCCTTCAGTTAACAATACAAGTTGATGGCAAACATTTTGCTGAATTTGGTACCGACCCCCTAATTATTGTCGTAACCTAATCTTCACTGGAAAACACGGGAAAGTCCCTGGTCTTTATATATCCAGTGTGTAAAAGCCTTTCCTCTAGAGATAAGTTTTTTAATTTGGGGGGGGGGGGGGGGACTGATCTTTGTAAAACTTTGCTAAACGTTTGAGCAAGAATGTGCCTTCTCATACATGTACTATCTCTTTAAAATGATTATTGAAAAAAAAAAATAATAATAATAAATAAAAAAGGAAATAATATAATATAATAGCAGAAAATGCTTAGGAATTAAAACATGCAAAAATTATTTATTCAATTTGAAAAAAAATAATAATATATAACATTAAAATAACACATATAATACTTTCGGGCATTTAAACAATTCAAAAATCTAAAATCAACAAGCTGAAATTTATTTTGGAGCATAAAATACTTTAAGAGATTTACAATATTGCTTATTAAACGAACAAGCAAAAGAAGAAAAATATTTTACATATTTTTTTTCTGTTTCAAATCATAAATAATAGGCATTTTCTATGCTTCAAGAATATTTGACAATAGAACCAGCAGTAAAGTTTTAGATGTAAATCCCAATAAATGATACTTTAGGTTGAAAAATGGTTTTTGTCATGCAACAAATTTTTTCCTTGCAGACAAAAATAAAATAAAGGAGCAGTTGTGTAGCAGCCAGGAAAAAATGTTTTGCATAAAAAAGGACTAAAGTATTTCTTAAACAGAGAATATTGAAGATTTATTAAAGTTAGAAAATTTTGCTATCATTCATAAAGTTCTATTTTAACCGTTTTTCTGGAATAGGAAAGAAAAAATATTCTTGTATTTATTTTTCAATGATACTATTTTTAAAGCAAAATGCATATTAAAATGATATTTATTTAGAGAATTTGTGCAATTTTAAGCATAAATGTATGAGTATTCAGTAAAATGTCGGAGAAATGTTTTAAAACTTATGATGATAATTTAACTTTGGTTACAAATATATAATTATAATAGGACATAATTAAAATCATAAGGTTTAAATACCGTTTCTTTATTAAATATAGATATTTATCTGCTATAACTGTTACAAGTGAAGCTCAAACTACTAACTATTAATTATAGTAATAAAAACAATAATGATATGATTTAGAAATCACACACTGCATAAAATATAGATTCTTAAAAATAAGTATATATTGTCTCAAAATAGCTCCGAAACAATATGTACTTAAATTTGAAAATCCACGTACTCATTTTTGAGTACATTGACGTGTCAAACATGGGGATATTGGGATTCTGATTGGTCAACCCCATTTTTGAGCATGTCAATATACTCAAAAATGAGTACATGGGTTTTCAAATTTAAGTATATATTCTTTCGGGGCTATTTTGAGACAATATATACTTATTTTTAAGAACCTATTTTTTACAGTGCATAAAATAATAGGAAGAAACACAGAACAACAGTATTTCAGTAAATTTTCAGAGAAAAAATAAATCATGGATAAAAAATCTCCTCCAGTATCTGCTACCTGCTATTTCCACGCAGAAATCTATATCGTATTTTTGTGATTAAATGAATTAGCGATTATTGTTCGAAAATAGTAGCAGTAAACAAAAATGGAATAATTTAATCCCTGTCACAAAACTTCGCCACACTGTAAAAAACAGTTTCTTAAAAAAAAATGAGCTAAATTGTTTCAAAATAGCTACGAAACAATATATACTTAAATTCGAAAACCTTTGTACCCATTTCTGAGTATATTGATATGCTCAAAAATGGGGTTGACCAATAAGAATCCCAATATCCCCATGTTTGACATGTCAATATACTCAAAAATGAGTACAAGGGTTTTCAAATTTAAGTATATATTGTTTCGGAGCTATTTTGAGACAATTTAGCCCATTTTTAACAAACTATTTTTAACAGTGCATTGTTAAATTACTATAATAGTCTTACTAAATGGTCAGAAATATTGCTGTAAAGAAGTAGTATTCTGTGTGTTTTTGTCTGCAGTTCTACGATTATTTAATTTCTGCTGATCTTTGTTGAAATTGATTTATTCTTTCAAGTGTGTGGGTGCTGTCTGTTTCTCAGATTATATATCATATTTTAATGGCACAGTTTTATTATAATTAGATAATTTCAAAACGCAGTTCCTTAGTTTATTTGTATTTTTACTGTGTATGTGTATAGCTGCTAATTCATCCGATTGTGATAAAATAAATTATTCAGATTTTGTCGACAACAAGAAATTCATTCCACTAATCCATCAAATACATACCATAATTCTGAGTATATATACATATTATCTGAAATTTATATACACTACAAACAGTGCACTTAAATTAAGTGCAGTAAAAAATCTTGACACAAACTTAAATGCGTTTCATTCTATTTTTAAGCATAACACTAATTAAAAAAAATAATTTTTGTGTTGCATTGAAAAGTAAGGATGTATACTTTTCATACCGTAGTTTATATAAAACAATAATTTATTCATATAAAGAAAATGTGTCATTTTTTTAATGCAGTCTAAAGACGTTAAACTGTACGTACTTGTGATTTCGCCAATAAATGTAAAATACATATTTGAATATTTTTGAATGTCCCAGTACAAAAAACATTTATCCGGTTTAAACGAATTTTTTCAAGTAGTATCCCTATATGATACAAATTTAAAAAACCAAATTTGTACTTTCTGCTAATTTTTTTTCTTAAGATACTCTTATAATTCTCTCCAAACAGAGACGTTCAGACATACTCACAGATATTTATTTTTATTTTTTTTTTTCTTCTTCTTCTTTTTCCTGAGTTAGTGCGAGTACACAAAATGTATAAGTATTTCAAAATCAGAACTTTTCTCACAAAAATACCACTTTCTCTATAGAAATTATAGAGAAGAGTGAGAGTAAAAATATTTTTTCATTAACGTTGAAATTCTTCTCGATGAAAGAAGAAATCTATTTTAAAATAATAATGCTTAAAAAGCGATAAAATAGACAGCTTTATAAAAGTTATTGAATCGTACGTTTAAGACAGGGAGTGGACATTAAAATTTTTTTTATAGAAATTACCGTCTTAAAACTAACAATGACCCTCCCTTAGGTATTCGTCTTTGTTTTTAATGGTATTGTATATTCTGATAGAAATCATGTATTAATCATTTTTGACGAAAGACATTTTTTCCATAATATTTATACAGTGCGGCCACACATCCTAAAACTAGCAGTGGGGACGCAAAAAAAATGTTGGATGGATGCCAGCGTGACCCACAGTTTGAAATTTGGAAAACATCCAGTAATTCCGCGCTCTGTTATTGCTCATTTTCTCTGAGTCAGATGACTGTCACCCCTATTTTAGCATTGGACTCGTTGAGTTAGCACTTGCGCAGATGCTTCCATGAAATGTGGTCGAAGAATATATATATATATATATATATATATGTATATATAATCCTTTTGATAGTAGAAGCAAAGAATGAGAACGAAGAATAATTAGTCAAACAATTCACCAAAGAGACATAATGAAGCAACAAGTTTCCCAAATTGATTCAGTTATCAAGTTCAATAATAGCACTGACGCTAATCCACTGTACAACAATATCTGTTGAAAATTGAAATAGGACCGTGTAATTAGACTCTGATGAAAAGAAGGTTGACTCTAGGACAATATTTCAAGGTGAAAAAAGAGAACCCTGTAATGAACAATAATGACCCATTAAGCGCAGTAGAAGCCATGCAACAGACACAAGATAACCAAAATCACAAAGACCAATAAGAATGAACAATTTCTCTATGTAGAAGAAGCTCAGAGAGGTAAGAAAAAAAAATCATCAGGGGATAAAATACATTATATATATATATATATATATATATATATAGAGAGAGAGAGAGAGAGAGACAGAGAGAGAGAGAGAGATACATATATATAAAGTAATTGAATTTTTAAAAGTTGTGATTTGTTTATTTATTTTAAACCACAAATCTTAAAATCACAACTTTAACCACTTAAATAATCCGGTCATCTGGTGTGTCACTCACACGAGTTTATTTTGCCCTGAAATTTAATACCTATAAATACAGATTGGAGATTAAGGGGTAAGATAATGAGTACTGTTATGTAAATTTATGTTAAAACAATTCAAAATAGGCTTCAGAACAGCTTTATTTGACAAATAATTCTATGTGAAGGGAGCGACCGCCCCCTCAACCCCCCCTTTTACGTTATTGTACCTACATTTATATACAATTCAAATCTGTTATTAAATTCAAAAGTTCGTTTAAAATGATCCGGACAACTTTCACACGCAACATTCCTTGAAACTTAACAATCATGATCAAACTTTCCTAGTAACAATGGTATTAACTTCAAAATATAACATTTGGATCGCCTGAAATTATTTATTTTATGCTGATAATAGACAGACACACACAAACCAAGTGCTAAAAACATTATTTTTTGGTTCATGGAATCTCGAAACGTGTAAATATAACAAAAACTCAATTTCGAAAATTTGACCCAAAAACAATACTTTCCCTACTATTTAAGAGAAAGCAAAAATATAGCCTAACATGAAAAAAGTAATAATGGTTTTGTGACAAATACTACACATTCAATTATCATGAAATTATCAAAAAAAGTATCAAGAAATGTAAGGAACAAAGTTATACTAATAACATAATAATAATAATAATAATAATAATAATAATAATAATAAAAGTAGCAATTAATGAAAAATAGCAAAGTAACATAATAATAATATTTACAACACGCTTTAAAAGTACATTCCTATTTCATATAAGTAGAATATATTGCACGTAACTAGTACAGTAATGATAATCAAAAAAATAGTTCCAAAATAAACATATTTTTTTGCACTATGAACTTAAAATGAAAATGAATGCAGATATAAATGTGTACTAATTTACACTATAAATATGCTAAATTGAAGCTAAAATATGTTTGGAAATTTTATAACTATTTTAAAGTTAAATTTGTAAAATTAGATGAAAACAATTCTATAATTATTAACAAAAGTTTAAATCAACCGTTAGTGAAATTAAAGTTTTAGTTGGTAAGAAATATATTGTCTTAAAAAATAATTAATATGTACAAAAGCAGATCTACAACTTAATCTAAAGTCTGAAACATATGAATTGCCAGTTTTATATTTTTATTCTTAACCAGAAACTAATAATTTTTTTACTTCCATTACCCGACTACCGTAGATAATCGAAGTATTGTATTCGATCAAAAAATTCTAAATCGAGATTTCACCTGATTTACATATTTAAAAGTCTCCTGAGTCCAGAAAAGTGGCTTTTGTCAATTGGTCTCTGTGTGTGTGTGTGGGGGGGGGGGATCTTCTGACTATTATATCTCCGAAACTAATAAAGATAAAACTACGAAACTTCAGAATTGAGGCAAGACTGGTGTACAGATAATTTTTTTAAATTTTGGTGAAAATTGGAAAACTGGAAGTGGGACCATAAGTCCGTATCTCAAAAACGGCTTCAATGATTCTCTTCAAATTTGTTACATAAACACTCTATTAGGTATCCTTTTGAATGATATAGTTGGTTAGTTCAAGAAAATTAATAGTCGCTCTGTATTGATAGCCTAATATCAGGTCTCGCAAGTGTTTTTTTTTTTTTTTTTTTTTTTTTTTTTTTTTTTTTTAACGGCTGTACGGATTTTTTTTTTTTTTTTTTTATTCAAACTCGCCATATTAACTCTCTTTTAAATATTCTTTTGTATGTAATTATTGTTTTCTGGTGAATAATTAATTATGCCAAGTTTTGGTAAAAGTTGGTATTTCAAAAACGGCTCTACCGATTTTCTTGAAAATTTTTACATAAATCCGTTTTAGATATCATTTCTCGTATAATACGTGATTATTACAGGAAAATTAATTGTCATACTGCTTAGGTAGGTCACTTTTAGATCTCGGAAATTGGTGTTTCAAAAAATAACTCTACCATTTTTTTTTCTTATTTTTTAACTCGCTATGTAAACTCTGTTTTACATGTTTAAATATCAACTTTCTCTTATAGGAAATTTGTTAGATATCTACTTCGTTAGATCAATTTTATGTCTCCTGATCACATTTTTAAAAATTGCATATAAAACGTGAAATAGTGGGTAATGGAAGTCGTGTGGTTGCTTCACACCAGATTTTTTTTTCTAGGAGGAACAAGGAGAGAGAAATTTCAGCTATAGTGATTCCAGGTGTCATACCGTCCCAACTTTTTTCATACCACTATTATATATGTATATAAGGTACTTGTACCGAATATGGACAGTGCTCTCAATATGGAGACCCGTAATATCTTTAAAAGTAACAGTTGAAAAAGTAATTTGGCCTGGAAAGTGTAAAAAAGCGCGCTGTTCGCCTTCGCCATTTTGAAGGAAACTGTTTTTTTCGTGGTGTGCTGATCGTAATTATAGGTAAGTTTAAATTGTTATTAGATATGGTAAAATTTCTTTAAATATTGAAAAGTGGAGTGTTTAGAAAGCTCATAAAACATATTTTCGATTGCTATTGCATGTATGCTTAAAAATGTTTTCTTTGTTTATTTATTACAAGATTTATTAAAACTACGCCCGATTCCCAATATGGATTCCTTATGTCCACATTGGAAGTACAGCAAGTGAATCTTCACATTCACAAATTTTTAAATATCTGTTCAATGTTATTTTATTTAGCTAATTCCTAATAAATTAATGTTTATATGTATTTTTAATCTTAATTATAGTATCCGTACTTTACATTACAAATTAAGAGTGGAAGTACACCTTTTTACAGGTTTGTCAGTGATTACTTGAACGACTTTTATTTTCTGAACTGTTGCTTAAAATTTTTGTTTTCAATTGCAAAAATGTTTCAAGAGATAGTAATGTAAAAAAATTGCATCGAGAAATTTTAATTTTTAAGGTGAGGTGGGACCTCGGGGAGGGGGGACATTATTTAAAAAAAAATTTCAAAAGAGAAAATAAAGGTCGTCTAAATTACCTGCGAATAAACTGTCGAATTTTTCCCTTCTTATGTGTTCACTGTTTTTTTTTTTTTTTTTTTCCAGATTTTTTAAAGATTTGCTCATTGTGGTGCCGGAAAAAAGAGGCACGTGGACAGAGGAAAAATTGCAGAATGCCATTCGAGCCGTCCACAGTGGGACATCATTTGCCAGTGCAGCTAAAGCAGCAGGGATTCCAAGGGCAACTCTCATGAGAATTTTCAAAACTGTTCAGGTGAATGATGAAATCCGAAAGCCAAAGTTGGACCGCAAATTCATGCTCACAGAAAAGCAGCAAGCAAAACTTTGTTCAAGAATATTTAGACTAGTAGATGTTGGCATGCCAATTACTGGGAGATTACTACGAATGGGTATTTTCACCTATGTTGAGAAGATTGGTTTGAAGCACAATTTCAGCCAAGCAACACATATGGCTGGATGGAAGTAGTTGGCAGCTTTCTTGAAAAACAACCGATTTGCTGCTAAAAAAAAGTCTCAATCCAGGGAGAGCCCAGAAGTTGAACCGGGCAATTGTTTCTGATCATTTTCAGAAACTGCAAGCACGCTTGGAAGAATTGGATATTGTAAATAAACCGCAGCGCATTTATAACATGGATGAAAAAGGGTGACGTCTTACTATCCACCATCAACAGAATGTTCTTGCACGAATAGGGCAAAACAGGGAGCATTTTATTGCACCAGAGCATGAAGAAATTGTAACAATTGTTTCATGGTGTAATGCCCTCGGCCACAGCATTCCTCCCATGGTGCTTTTCAAAGGAAAGAGGATGAAACAAGAATGGAAGGGTAACATGCCTCCAGGAACAGAAGTTATGATGACCCCTAAAGGCAGCATGACCACTGAGATATTCTGCACTTGATTGGAACATTTCGCTAAGCTCAAAACTGAAAGCCTCGCTCTTGTTTTTGAAGGAGCCAGTTCTAATTTGGACGCAGAAATCGTGACAAAGGCAGACGAGCATAATGCAACACTTTACTGCCTGCCCAGCAACATGACTCATGAATTAGCCCTTGGACAAAGCTGTTTTTAAAGCTTTTGAATCATACTGGGATGATGAAGTATTGATCCATTTCACTCGTCACCCTGATAGACAGATCAGTCGACTTAGATTTTGGGAAATCTTTAGGAAGGTTTGGAATCATTCGATGACTCTCTCGAACATAACTTAAGGTTTTCAGGCAACTGGAATTTTTCCTTTTCGGTTCAACTATAATTCTAGATGAAGCCTTCGCGCCTAGTGACATTACTGCGATTCCGGAACCAGCAGCAGAAGAGGAGGAAAATGCACCAAATTTGGAAACTGACCCAGATGTTGAAGCTCCTGTTAACAACATACCTTCTCCTGTTATTGACCCACCTTCATCAACTGCGAGATCATTTTCCATGGAAAATTCTTTCACCAGCGTAATATCGACTCCAACTGTAAAAAGGAAGAAGACACAACGTCATCAGGCGATAAACTCAAAAGGCATCAAAGTGGTAAAATCCTTGTTCAACAAGATGCCATCTGAACAATCCTCCAAGAAACCTCCTCCAAGAAAAAAGTTCTTCAAAAAGCCCTTGCAGAAAATCAAAAGAAGCCTCCCCTCAGTAGGGTATCTGTTGGCGAAATCGCAGGTACCAGCGGTATCACTTCCTCAACAAAAGAGAGCTGTCACTGCTTCTTATGGAGTATTGATGCTGTTACAAATATGCGGCCATGCATCAAAATGCGGCAGATATGTCCATGAGGACTGTGTAGGACTTAGCGCCCATGATGAAGAAGTTTTTATTTGAGGACTGAGTAATAACAGATGTAATTTCTGCCGACAGATG
Organism: Salticus scenicus; assembly: GCA_963930645.1. Taxonomy (NCBI): domain Eukaryota; kingdom Metazoa; phylum Arthropoda; class Arachnida; order Araneae; family Salticidae; genus Salticus; species Salticus scenicus. The sequence goes on from OZ005661.1 coordinate 136,453,440, forward strand.
CAATAAAGCTAAACAAAAGCAACTATATTATTTCATAATATTTTGTAATAATTGAGGCGCTTTGCATGGATCTTCGAAGAGCCACAACCGAAAATGACCCCAAGTGCATGTTCTGAAGATATTTACTGTCCCCCCCCCCACGCAATACTTTAAGATATATTTTTTTTATCCCCTCTCCTCTAAAATCCCTTGGAAGAGTGGCTCTTCCATACACCCTGTGTAGTAGGTCAATAAGGAGCCACCTGTCCCTAATATGGACATGCATGTCCGTAATAGAGACAGGTGGATTCTTATATGGACACTTGTAAACATTTTTTATTTTTATCATTTAAATTAAACCAGAATAATTACAAGGTCGCTAATTTTAATAATGATAGTCAACAGTCCAGGGATAGTGGTCATATATTTCTGGAGTCCTATGACCTGTACACGGGGGAGAAAAAAATACATTTTCTTTAGGATGTCCATAGTGGGTACAGGTGCCATATATATATATATATATATATATTCTTTATTCAATCGCAGAAATTTATAGAAGTTCTGCAGTTAAATATAGAAAAGATATAATAAAAGAATAGTGGTATGAAGAATCTATAATGCTATGGGACCTGTCATTCTAAAGGGACAAAAATGTATGCTTAAAAAAAAAAAAATGTTAAAACTAAGATTCAATTTAAGCAGAAAAAAAAATTGCCCAATGTATTTGGACCTTTATTAAGTATCGTACCAGTATCGGAAGTGCGTAAAGTATATCGAACCAGTATCGTAATATCCACACTTATTTATTTCTGAGCTCAAATCTGATAGGCGTTAGATGCCGGGCTCGAAATCAAATCACGTTTATTGTCTTAGATGTTCGGAGTATTCTTTACTTTTATAGAAAATCGCGTGAATACGGAATAGGACCACTTATAATGACTCCCTGGGAAGCATTCCATTCAAGTCTCTCTTATAGTAAATCGATGGTAATCCTAACAAAATTTTTCCTCGTTCTGTGTTTAAGTAAAACGCAAACCATTTTCAAAGTAATTAATTAATTTTAATCGCATCTTATCTCTTAACGTACTGATGAAAGACGTTGATTTGTTTTACAACTTTTTTGTAGATGCGAAATTGAAAAATATAATCTGGTTAATCTTTCAATTTATTTTAATTTACAAATAAATAAAAACTATTAACCATTAATATGTCTGTTTTTTTTTTTTTTTTTTTTAATAAAATTACTCAGAATGTTAAACTTTTTAATTGAGTTGAAAAAATTGATAATGAATTATACGTTTTGCAAGTAAACGATTTTTATTCAGTAACGTTTATATCAAAAATCGTTTTTGAAAATTACAGTTGTAATTCATAAATCTGAAGGAAAATTAAAAGAAATTTATTGTGCTATTTTGATTTAAAATGTAGTATTTATATTGCAATTTAAGTTAATTTGATGAAGTTTTAATGTGTATGTGACTCTTAATGAAAGACGTAAATCATAATTATTTATACAGGATATGTTACCAAAATCATAAATTTCGCTTGAAGCATAAAATAGAACAAAAGTTATCAGTATGAAAATTTAAGCAGCATTCTGTTTTTTTTTTTTTTTTTTTCATATGTATGTACAATGTGTACATATGTTTGTAGATTATAGATACATAGAATATTTGATAACTATGTACTTTATGGTAAAAAAAATTGGGTATTGTATCAAGTAAAAAAAATTATTTATTGATATAAGAGTTGAAAGATTGATTAATGTTAAAATTATTGATTAAGTTATTGACAAATATGGATCCATTAAAATTAATAATCATTTAATTTTACCTTTCTGATGTTTGCGATTAAAAAGCAAATATTTTATTCACCTTTGTTTTCCTAAACAGATATATGTCTTCAATAGAGTCGAACTAAAATGTAATTTATAGCCAATAATAAAGTAAAAGAAACAACAATTCTTAATATGTCTTAAAAAGAGAGTTTGGTATTAGCTATGTAAAAAACAAAAACTTTTATTTACTAAATAGAAAATAAAATATTAAAATCTCTTTTCATAAAGTTTTGAAGGATAATAAATATATTTACTTTGGGTGAGAGGATTATAATTTTCTACAAAAATTAAAATAAATGTGGTTCTCTTTATCGTACTCTTAATTTGACAATGTTGTAAGAATACTTTGCAGATGATTTTGTTTTGAAATGTTTATTTCTAAAATTATCAAGAAAATAAATCAATTTAAATAGTAATTCAGTTTTTTTTAATGTAAGGCAAAGAAAACTGTTAATGAAAAATATAGCAATGTAATATTTTAGAGCAATTTTTTTAAAAAATCAGGCAAACTTCATAGTTGATATATTTTATTTTCTTGAAATATTCAGGATATAATCTTTATAAACTTTTAGGGACGCGGTTTTTTTTTTTTTTTTTTTTTTTTTTTTTTCTTTTTTTTAAGTGAAAACTTCTTTAGGCGCGTTGAGCACTTTTGGGGGAACAAAAATCATTGAACTCCGTCATCGTCAGCTAACGCTTTCCATTTGAATTGAAAACTTTTGGGTGAACAAAAATCAATGAATTCGTGTCATCGTCAGCAAACGCTTTCCATCCTTGTATGATACAAATAATGTATCATACAATTAACGTGCTAATGTGAAGTGTTAGTAATTATATACTGTATATTGTTTTAAAATTTGGTGCGGCTCTACACGACTTCTCTCATCTCCGGACACTGTCTCTTAAAGATTGCAGCCGGAAACGTTGCAGTTAGACCTCACAAAACCGTGATAAAGGCCAAAGTCTCCCTTTTTCTGACGTTTTTACAATCTGGTACGACTCTACACGACTTCTCTCATTTCCGGACACTGTCTCTATTGCAGTTAGACCTCGCAAAACAGTGAGAAAGGCTAAAGCCGCCATTTTTCTCACGTTTTTACAATCTGGTGGGGCTCTACACGACTTCTCTCATCTCCGGACACTTTCTCTTAAAGATTGCAGCCGGAAACGTTCCAGTTTGACCTCACAAAACCGTGATAAAGGCCAAAGCCGCCATTTTTCTCACGTTTTTACAATCTGGTGCGGCCCTACACGAATTCTCTCATCTCCGGACACTGTCTCTATTGCAGTTAGACCTCACAAAGCCATGAGAAAGGCCAAAGCCGCCATTTTTTCTCACGTTTTACAATCTGGTGCGGCACTACACGACTTCTCTCATCTCCGGACACTGCTTCTATTGCAGTTAGCGCATTAAATAAAATTGTAATGTAATTTTTGTAGTCGTAGTTTATATTAATGAATAAAAAACACTTCATTTAAAAGTATTTCCTACACAATAAAATATTTCTTGACGTTTCAAGAAATACACACGTAATTGTTAACGTTTTCACTTCTGTCGGCACTCCCGAAGTGCAACTGTTTTTCCTTTTTTTTTTTTTCTTTGAAGTTTTAAATACAAAAAGAATCAGTTATTTTACGAAAAAAAAAAGTACCAATTTAGACATTGGTTTTTGAGCCAAAAGTTAACTATGATATTGACAGTTATTTTGTATTCTATTACTTCCAAGCTAACTATTAAGGCATAGACTTATGGTTGATTCTTGATGCAAAGGTCAGAGGTCAAGCAAAACTCTACAAAAAATATGCATTTTTGTGAAAATTTGGCACTCAAATCTTCTTGTGCCAAAAGTGAACCACAAAAGTATATATTTAAGTAGATACATACTAATGAAAAATACCTAAAAAGAATAAGACGTGTGGTTGACATTTAGAGTAAAAAAATATTTAATTTTGAAATTGGAAAAAATCAAAAAATGCATGACTTTCATGGTTGCTTGTGCCAAGAGTGACCAAGTATGAAATTAGTCGGAGAAGAATAGTAAAATAGAACCAATGTCAATTCACAAATCTGTGATAACTTCTTAAGCTTTTATGTAATGTGGTTCTATATTTTGTGATGCACATGTGTTTTGTGGCACTTGGTAAATACTTCGATTATTTTATTTCATAATTTATTACCATTGCAGATAAAAATATCACATCAAAATCACTTGAACTAACTGGATTGATATCTAAAATAATATCTTCTTAATAATAAAAGTATAAGTTTCACAGGGTTTAAATGGAGTTGGAATGAATTGGGACGATACTTGCATGGATGGATGGATGGTTGGGTTTTACGTCGCACTAGTGCTGCGCAGATGGGCAATTGGTGACGGTCTGGGACACACACCTAGAGGTGGTCCGGAGACATGCCATCACAATTTTTATCCTCCGCGGAAGGGATGGTTCTCCCGCTTCGGTGACCCCCAGAGGTATAATTTTTGATAGGAACATGGAGGACATTGCGGCCACGACAGATTTTACGTGCACCAGCCACCATTTGTGTACATGACGGTCTTTGGCCGGCTCAAGTACCGAACCCGCAATCTTTCAATTACGAGGCCGGCGCTCTACCGACTGGGCTACCGCGGCCCGGACGATACTTGGAAATTACTGAAAGTGTATTTCAGTTTCACGAAGCTCATCTACTCAAAATCATGCAAAGAAATTTTTAAACAAATCAGGAAAAAAACAGCACCCAATTAAAAAATCAAACTATTATGGTATGAAAAATTCAAACAAACTGTAAGTGTTAGTGACATTCCAATGGTGATGCATCTATGGACAAGCGAGGAAAATTTAGAGAAAACTACGGCAGGCACCTATCATACCATAATGCCACAAATGTATCATACCATGAAGGGAATTTTTTTCTGTTTGAGTTTCATGAAACCATAGCAAGCACTAGGCTTTTCCTTTATTTCCGTACTTTTTCAATTTCTTCGATGCTGTGTCTCGTTCATACAAGTCTTGTAAAAAAAAAAAAAAAAAAAAATCCGTTTCATTTTGACAAACACTTTACATCTTCTATCTTAAAAACTTGAGAAATTATGAATTTTTATAATGCCGTAAAGATTTTATTGACACCCTGTATTATAAGAATAAAAGTCTTTGCATTCATGTCTTACTTTTAAGAGTTTTCGTTTTATATATTTTAATTAATGTCCTCGAATTTCTAATTTCTTTACTCAATTTATGAAAGACTCTTTACTTTTTACGAAAAAGCCTATTCAAGTGAATATTTTAATTAGATAATTATGGAATTATGAAGCATAATGGTTTAAGTAAAATTACATTCATTGTGAATGAAAAAAAAATCTCTTTTTAAGCATTTCTTCGGTTTAATCAAAGAATGATTTTTTTAATTCAATTAATTAGTTATGATATATCAGTCTTATACTTTTATCTTGTTGTTCATCATCAATTAAAATTTAGAGAAAAAAAGATAAATGCATGTTATGAACAAAATTCGACTAGAAATTATATGCATACATATATTTTTTTACGAACTTCTTTCGCTTATCTAAGCATTTTCTTTTCTTAATATCCCTTATAGTATTTCCTTATCTGCTTTCCTACATAGATATCCTTTTTTGCCGTCAGTTGTGTTGAAAAGAGCCATCTATTTTAATTATAACTCCTGTGTTTCTACTGTGTATTTATACACAAAAAAAAGTTCCCTTAATAATGTTTTTTCTTTAGATCTCTGAAAACTCATTCTGTTCTAGATACATATTTATTTTCCGATGCGCTCTAATTAGATTTTGGTCTCATATAGAGAGAGTTTTTTACATCATGAATGTCAAATACAAAACAGAATATGACTCATATTCATTCTGTGATTAGGGAAATGCCTTTTTTTTTTTTTCGTTCCCTTTCCCCCACATTTCGCTCAGTAAAATATAAAAAAGAATATATGAAACGAACTATTGATTTCTAAAAGAATATGAGGTACTTCAACTCAACAGATTATACAGATTTAAAATGAAATTTACTATTTTCATACATGCAGTTTTACATTTAAGGTGTGCAAATATTTATAATTCGGATTATGATAATTCTAATGAAAGATAAGCAATAAATTACTTAAAAGTGAATATTATAATTAAGAAATCTGGTGTGAAACAACCACATGATTTCCATTGCCCACTACCACACGCATTATATGCATTTTTGAGAGATAATGTGATCAGAAGACATAAAATTGACCTAAAGAAGTAGAAACCTAAAATTTTTCCGGTAAGAGAAACTTATAAAGACATATAAAACGAAGCTTACATATAGCGAGGTAAAAAATAAGAGAAAAGAATTATAGAGTTATTTTTGAAACACAAATTTCCGAGACTTGAAGATCACCTACCTAAGCAGGAAGACTGTTAATTTTCTTTTAATAACCACGTAATACACGAGAAAGAAATGGATTTATATAACAATTTTCAAGAAAATCGTTAGAACCGTTTTTGAGATACCTACTTTTACAAAAAATCAATTATTGACCGGAAAACAGTAATTACATACAAAAGTATATATAAAAGTGAGTTAATAGGGCGAGTTTAAAAAAAAAAAAAAATCTGTGCAGCCGTTTTTAAAGGAACGCGCTTGCAAGACCTGAAATTGAGCAATTTATACAGGACGCCTATCAATTTTCCTGAACTAACCAACTATATCATTCGAAAGGACATATCTAATAGAGTGTTTATATAGCAAAATTGAAGAAAATCGTTAGTGCCGTCTTTGAGATACGGACTTACGGTCCACCTTCCGGTCTCTGATGTCCCTCTTCCGGTTTTTCAATTTTCATCTGTACACCAGACCTGTCTTAATTCTGAGGTTTTGTTGTTATATCTTTATTAGTTTCGGAGACATGATAGCCAGAAGATTCCACATATACATACACATACACACACACACACACTGATCAATTGCCAAAAACAACTGTTTTGGACTCGGGGGACCTTAAAACGTGTAAATCAGGTGAAATCTCGATAACGAATTTTTGGACGAAATACAATGCTTACAAGTAAAAAGCTGTTTTAATTACAATTAAATATGTTATGAACTTTCCAAACATTAGAAGAAAATATTTAGTTTTTGAACTATGTTAGAAATCACTAGTGTGACATCGTTTAAAGAAAAATTCCCTTGAATAATGTAAGTTTTACAGATTCCAAACGACTCTAGTAGGCTTTCTAGTAATATAATGCCAGTTAACAAAATACACATTGTAATGGAATACATTTTACAGTACAAGTTTTAGTTCGGGGATGAGAAAGTTTATCCATACACACATTTCTCGATTTGATAAATTATTAAATGGATATTTTTAAAGCTATATTACATTTCAATTGTCCTCCACACTGTATTTATGGCAGGTACTGGGAAGCTAAATATCTGATGATGCTGAATTGACAACAGCGTAACTTATTTTTATTGTTGACTTTCGTTTGACTCTAAAGTTTTTATCTGTCATTCTTTGTTCGTTTATTGTTTGATTATATTATGTTGGCATATAAGAGTGAAAAGATGTATACCCCGTGACAAAAAGATAGGAACAAAGGGTTTTTTCTTTGATTTTTCATAAAATACCGTTATCTAAATTGTGCTTATCATTTATTATTATTATAAAATAACACTATTTCTGGACTAATTTTTTTTAAGACTAATTTAGAAAAGTTTTAAGACTAAAATTTTTCTAATTTAAAACTACACAGTGCGACAAAAAGATGGGAACAAAGGGTTTTTTTTTTTTTTTTTTAAATTTTTGAATATGATTGGTTGGAATATGAATATTTTGAATATGATTCAAATATTTAATATGTTTTTGATATAATATTTTGTTATGATAATAAATGATCAACACAATTTAGATAATGTTATTTTATGAAAAATTAAAAAAAAAAACCTTTGTCTCTATCTTTTTGTCGCGGAGTGTAGTCTTAAATTAGAAAAATTTTAGTCTTAAAACTTTACTAAATTAGTCTTAAAACAAAAATTAGTCCAGGAATAGTGTTATTTTATAATAATAATAAATGATAGGCATAATTTAGATAACGTTATTTTATGAAAAGTCAAAGGAAAAACCCTTTGTTCCTATCTTTTTGTCGCGGGGTGTATATCTACAGTCGGTAACAAAAGTGTCCGAACACTAGCAAAAATCCCTATGTAAAAAAAGTTCACTTCATACGGTTTTGTTAAATAAATCTTTGTCGAATCCTCTTCTTAGTCAGTCTAAGAACATGATTCGATAAGGATTTATTTAACAGAAACGTATGAAGTGAACTTTTTTTACATAGGAATTTTTGCTAGTGTTCGGACACTTTTGTTACCGACTGTAAGTAGGGAATGTCTCTGGTTGGGGGCACAGTTTAGATTTTGGCTTATAACTTTTGATAGAGTAGATATTATGCAAACATATGAATACCAATGGAAAGCTAGAACGCTTAGCTAACGTTTGATGAAGTAACTGTATTGATTCAGTCAACCAGAAAAAAATATTACCAATTTTGTAAAGGGGTCATTTTTTGCCAAGAAAAAAAAAAAAAAAATGTACCCGGTTGTGGGCACATTTGAAAAATCTGCTAAAAATGAGAATATAATAAGAAAAACTACCATAAATACAGAAAACAACAAAATTTATTACTTTTATAAGGATTCATTGGTCGAAATAATAACAGAAAATGGCATTTTTCCAATTTTATTCGTCATCTGCTTCGTCCTCCAAATCAGAAGTGCAATGCTTGCAAGCAAAATAATTTGCATGTATATTGGTACACTTCAAATGCACCAGACGATCATACTCGTTGCATTTGATTGAAATGGCTCTTGTTAGGCATAGTGACAGGTACTTCAAACAGATGACACAGAAGTCGACATCATCAGATTGTTGAGACTCCAATTTTTAGCACTTTGAAAGGTGGAGTTGCCTAACTTTCCCCAGGCTTCTTCTGGAGGGACTCAGATGCTGTAAGGAAGTTCATATTCTTAGGCAGTCGATTTTATGGATTTATTATCCACTAAGCAATCCTATATGGCTTTAACCAACGCATTAAAATATATTTCTTTTGGATCGGTTAATTTTTTCGGGGTTGGCATTGCTAAAAAGCCTAATCATACATAAAAAAAAAAAAAAAAAAATTGTACTAATAAAATATCTTATTTTGACATAAATGACCATATTTGACAGTTTTTAAGTCAAACACATATTTTAAATGAAAAAACAAGTATGCCCACAACCGGTTACATGAAAGTGCCCACAACCGGGAATGGCAGAAAAAGCAATTTTCGGTCCCCATTTTGGTTGAATTCGATATTGCATAACAAAATATAGGGAAATTCTACATAAATATATCTTGTATTTATATTTTTGAATTATTTACTTCGAATTATTGCATTCTGCAAATATTCACAAATCACTTTTGTGTTGCTTTTTCTCAGGGTTTTATTATTATTATTATTATTATTATTATTATTTTATTTATTTTTTTTTTTTTCGATGCTTGCACTTACTAAGAAAATACATCTATTTACTTCGGTGTTAGCACAAAAACTGCGTACTGTCACAATATATGTTTAACAGTACTCAAATCCACCATATTTGCTTTTTCTTAAAAGATATGGTGGGGTGCCCATAACCGGAGAATGATTATAACAGGAGACATTCCCCTACTACTGCCTTTAAAAAAAAAAAAAAAAAAAAAAAAATACATTTCCTTTAGCTTTTTGAAAACGAGTATCTGTAAATAGCAGACAAAAAAAAAAAAAAAAAAAAAAAAAAAGCCTCGCTGTTAGGTGTTACTCTGAAACAATGGATTATTTAAGAAAATGATTTTTCATATTTCATGTTTAACCCGCTAAGCTCGTGCGCCGACCTCGTAATTGGAAGATTGCGGGTTCGGTACTCGAGCCGGCCAAAGACCGTCGTGTACACTAATAGTGGCCGGTGCACGTAACATCTGTCGTGGCCGCAATGTCCTCCATGTTCCCATAAAAATTATACCTCTGGGGGTCACCGAAGCGGGAGAGCTATCCCTTCAGTGGAGGATCAAAATTGCGATGGCATGTCTCCGGACCACCTCTAGGGGTGAGTCCCAGACCGTCTCCAATTGCCCATCTGCGCAGCATTAGTGCGACGTAAAAACCCAACCAACCAACCAACCAACCCGCTAAGCTCGTAGACGTATATATGTAGTAGTGTAATTTCCAACATCGACTGTTGTGAATAAATTTTAATTAAATTTTAAAGGACTTCATTAAAAAATTTTTGTTAAATATAAAAATATTTTAGAGGAAAGTCAGACGGGGTTTACCGTTCAAAATTGACAAAATCTGCCGATCGCAAAGCGTTACTATTAGAGTTATAAAATGCAATTTTCGAACTATAACAGAGCCTTTGTTTCTAGCTATTATCACAAGGTTATAGTAGCCAAATCAGCGAAGTCATAATAATTATAGTAGAAATGTTATACGTTAATGAATATGACATATTTTTAAAAATAAACAAAAATCCGTTAGGATATGAATGATTAATAATATCATAAAGCAGGTTTCATAGTGGCCGTTTGGATCCACTGTGTTCAAATTATTGGAAGCTTTTGCTCCAGTTATTATTCTAGCTCAGTGGTTGAACCACTTGCCTTCATTATCGAATAGAACAGAACTTCTATTGAATCTAACCAACAAAATTAGAGTTGTGTATGACTTCAAATCATCTATCTATGTCTATCTGTTCGTGTTTTTATTTTTATAAATAATTTTAGAAGTTCTAAAACTGATACTTTTTTTTATATATCTTATTATATGCTGTTTATGCACGAACATGTAGCAAAATTGGTTTCTGTACAGGAACTAAAAAAATTATTCAGGTGTATTACAGTCTGGAAGAGAGATTTCTTTTAGCTGTATAGGGCAAAATAGCATTGATGAACATTAATTTTAGTTTATCGTGTTACAAAAAAAAAAAAAAAAAAAAAAAAATGTTGAACTCAACACGAGAAATCGCTGTAAGGTGAATATTCAGTTGTGTGTTTTTATCGGATTCCAAGAAATTTGAAAAATATTTATGAGTTATCTTTGTCTATTTGCATGTGTGTATGCGCTATCATTTACGTAAATACTGCAGCTCTGAAATTGGTATAAATCATTTATGTTCACTGAATCTTTATAATTGAAAATAATATACATAGTGCAGTCGGCAGCGAAGTTATTAGAGCGCTAGCAAAAATTCCTATGTAAAAAAAGTACTCTTAATACTGTTTTTTTTAAAATAAATCCTTGTCGATTAATGTTCTTAGACTGACTAAAAACATGGTTCGAGAAGGATTTATTTAACAAAACCGTATTAAGTGTACTTTTTTTACATAGGAATTTTTGCTAGTGCTCGAATAACTTCGCTGCCGACTGTATTTCAGAAAGGCCTCACAAAAGGAAACATACGGAATTAAATACATAATGCAGAATTACATGAAAAAGAAAAATGTTTCCTACAAAATATGGCGTGCTTAACATTAATGAATGGTTTATAAGACAATATAGAAATGACTGGTGTTTATTAAAAATCTGAACTAAAGAATAAAATGCAGTTTATTTAATTCTTTGTTAATAAAAAGAAATAATCTGGTGTGTCACTCACACGACTTTCTCTTACCCTGAAATTTAATGCTATAAATACAGGTTGAAGATTAAGAGGTAAGATAATGATGTTATGTAAACCTATGTTAAACAATTCAAATTAGGCTTCGGAAGAGTTTTATATGATAATTAGTTCTGTGTGAGGGGGGGATACCGCCTCCCTCAACTCCCCGTTTCATTAATGCACCTATATTTATATAGGATTTAATTCGGTTATTAAAAAATAATTCGGTTTTAAAAAATAATTTACTAAAATTATTATTTAAAAAAAATATCTTTTATGATAATGCAGACGATTTCCATATTGGAGAAGTAGTATAACGCAAAATTTCCAAAAAAAAAGTCCACTTTATTCAAAAAAAATCGATAACTTTGTTTTAAATTATCGCAGATCGATGGTTCAACCATTCGTTTTAAAGGTATTGACGAGCTCTTTTGAAAGATACCCATCATGAAAATTTACTCCCCTCGAGGGGGGAGGTGAGGCTCCTGCATACACAAAAAAAAAATTCCCAGTTGACTATCTCTATTACAAAGAATATATATTCCTTTCGTTTGGTTTAATGCAGTCTATAGACGTTAAACTCTACTTACCTGCAATTTCTCCCATAGACGTAATGTATTAGAATTCTTTTGATTGTCCCTGTACACGAACCATTTCCTTGATCTTAACGAAAAGCTTACTGTAGCATCCGTATATGATACACATTTAGAATACCAAGTTTGGAATGTCTGCTACTATTTGTTCTTGAGATATGCTGATAACAGACAGACAGACAGACAAACACACAGACACACACACACACAGGCACACACACACACATATATACACACAGACCATTTGCTAAAAACATGATTTTCGTATTCAGGGGACCTCAGAACATGTAAATCTAACAAAAACTTGCGTTCGAAAATTTGACCCAAAAACAAATGCTTTCTCTACGTCATGGGTAAGAGAAAGTAAAAAGAAATAACGCAAATTAAACAATAAACAAAGGACAGGGTGGTTATAATTAAACATCCCCTATAAACAGCTTCCTACAGCGCGAACGGGTTAACGGAATGCAACGAAATGTGGTATATAGACTATACACGAGATGCACACACGGAATTTCGAAAAAAAAAAAAAAAAGTTCCAAAATGTCCACTAGAGGGCACCTTTTCTGGAAAAACATTAAATTTAAAACAATAAACGAACAAAACGGAATACAGAAACAATATTAACAATCCAGAACAAGAATTATGAGTAATAAAATGTAAAACCGGGAAGATTTATGCAAATCAGGTTAGGGTATAAAACGTTTGCAGACGTTGTCATGTTTTATGTCGATGTTTCCGGCTGTAATGACGACGGTATCTTTAGTTGATCGTGCGTTATTGGTACCATGCGTAATTACTCCATAACGCTTTACGCGCGAAGCACCCCAACTGATCAGTTACGATCTGCTGTTGAACACAGTGTCCATCGACTTGAAAGTTTGCAGGTGAATGAGAGTGGTCACATGGAGCACCTTTCCCTATATCGTGCTAGATACGATTAACAACTGCTCCTCTTGGGCAATCTCGTCCTAATCTGTTCTTGTTTCTGCAAACTGAACTGTTTTGTTTTTCTCAAACATCGTACTGTTATTTTTTTCCTTACCTTTACTTAATATGGTTCGATGACAAGGCTGATCCGAAACTAGTCAGTAAACGTTAATGTTGTTTCTATATTCTGTTTTGGTAGTTTGTTGTGTTGAATTTAATGTTTTTCCGGAAAAGGCGCCCTCTAATGGACATTTTGGAACTTTTTTTTTTTTTTTCGAAATTCCCTGAGCGCATCTCGTGTATAGTCTATATACCAAATTTCGTTTAATTATAACCACCCTGTACTATGAAATTGTCACTTTATTTTTCGACAACTTCATGTCTTCGGATATAGTCGATTCTTTACTTTGTTCACTCTGCCAACTTCTGTACAACATTTTTTTTTTTCAAACTTTTTTCTTTTTTAAAAACTTGACTGTAGCAGGAGTAGTGGGCACATTGTATGAATAAAAAATCTTATTGCCGCGGATAAAAGAGTTGAACAGTGTAATAAGATTCATCATCAAAGATCCATGAATGTTTTGAAAATTTTCGGTAAAGCCGAACGCACAGCTGCTCTCTTCACATTTTTCTCTGTCATTATGGTCATGAAGAGACTTGTTTTGCAACATGTAACAGACAAATTTTTCAATGTTCTCTTCTCATTCTTTTCTGCCATTATGGTCATGAAGAAACTTTTCTTGAAACATATAACAGATAGCTTTTTCAATGTTCTCTTCTAATTTTTTTTTTGTCATTATGGTTATGAAGAGACTTTTTTTGCAACATATAACAGACAGCTTTTTCAATGTTCTCTTCTAATTTTTTTTTTGTCATTATGGTTATGAAGAGAGTTTTTTTGCAACATATAACAGACAGATTTTTCAATGTTCTTTTCTCATTTTCCTCTGTCATTATGGTCATGAAGAAACTTTTTTTGAAGCATATAAGAGACAGATTTTCCAATGTTCTCTTCTCATTTTTCTCTGTCATTATGGTCATGAAGAAACTTTTTTGAAACGTATAACAGACAGCTTTTTCAATGTTCTCTTCTCATTTTTCTTTGTCATTATGGTTATGAAGAGACTTTTTTTGCAGCATATAACAGACAGCTTTTTCAATGTTCTCTTCTCATTTTTCTCTGTCATTATGGTCATGAAGACACTTTTTTTGCAGCATATAAAAAACAGCTTTTTCAATGTTCTCTTCTCATTTTTCTTTGTTATTATGGTCATGAAGAGACTTTGTTTGCAACATATAACAGACAGCTTTTTTAACCCTTTGCGGCGCAAGACAATTCGTATCATTTAAATTATACTGCCACCGGAATTCATGAACTAAATTAAACTAAAAGAAATTTTAAATTTTAAGGTTAAAAAAACCGGCCTTTTCTGATATGTTATAAACGTAAATGTTTGCTAAAAAATTTCCGGGATGAATTTTTGCAGCTGTATCTTAAATTTTGCGTCCTCGCAGCGAGGACGCCGCGCGTTAAGGGGTTAATGTCTTACTTATTATGGGAGGAGAACTGTGACAAATTCTTTCTGCCTGAAGATGAGATGTTACGTTCTTATACGGTCAAATTATAGTCATAAAATCTCGATTTTACTTCGGATAAAGATTTAGGTACTTTTTTCCGATCCACACTGATGGGAAGCAAGCAAATCTCCTCAAAACGCTTTAAAATATCATAAACAATACTCTTGGACACTCTTTCATTGATAAAATGCCACCTGTATGATTTTTACAGCCTCTAAGTTTTTGGAATAGAAATTATATATCTCTTTTCGAAGTATAATTTATTTTGAAATCATTTCTTAAAATTTTCTGCAATAAAAGGAAATGAATAACATGACTATCAGATACGACATAACACACATTACAAATAAACACTATTAGTTTAGGTCACATTATTGGAGTTTTTAGAGATTTCATCCCCTATAATGCAAAATAATGTCAATTTAATGGCGTCATTGCAGAGATGATATTTACTGAATGATAAACGATGTGGCTATGTGCAGTAGTAATTTTTTTAAATAATTTATGTGACTGACAGTATTTCATATTTTAATTTGGGATTATTTTCGAATCAGTGAAAATTCACAACACATGTTTAACTTGTTGAAAAATAAAAGATTTTGAAAAATGTCTCACAATTTGACACCTTCAAACTGAATTTTCGAAGTAAATCACACTTCAGATAGTTTACAGACTTTTTCTTTTTTTTTTTTTTTTTTTTTTGAAGGAATCTGGAGAATGTTGTGAATAAAATTTCTATAATATATAATGCTAACAGGCTTTACCAGCTTCGATTATCTTTGTGCTTAAATGAACGTTAAAATTTTTTTTTTATCATTTTTAAGTAAAATCTAAAGCAAATTCCACTAAAATCGCTCAATAATTTGCTTCGAGAACAAAAATAAAAATAATCTTGATGAGATGAATCCCTGTACGTTTTAAGCTACATTTTGCCAAGATTTGTAACTCTGTGATCAGTAACCTCAGCTGCAGCATGCACTCTAGCTAGAGTACGGTAGAGCTTTGGCACGGTAGCGAGCCAAACTTGTGTTCCGTGGGCCCAACTAAGACGAATTTTCAAGGGAACCGAGATGAGCCCTCAAAAACAAAAAAGGCAAGTTTTCTAACAGGCCAAGCCGACCAAACAAAGATGAATTCCTCAGCGGGCAGGCCTGGCAAAACACTATCCGATTTCCTCTAAAAATGAAAGTTTAAAATTTTGTGGGAAAAATTAAAGAGATATCTATTGTAATAAGTTTACACCGTATTATTTCAAATACATATCATTCGATATTGTTCAGTCTACTGAAAGATAAATTTTTTAATCTGTAATTTCATGATGAAGTAATATTAAAAGAAGAATGTATGTTATGTACGTGAAACCGATTGAATGGGGCGGATTAATCAGTCATGAAATCACTCTGAGCAGTCTAGCAAGTGCCCCCCCCCCCCCCTACAAATTTAGATAAAAAGGAAGAAAGGAAACGTCATTAATTTGATTTGATTAAGAGAAAACTAATTTTTATATTGAAGATAGAGAGAAAACAAAACATGTTTCTGTTGCAATAACGGTAAAGTATTTGTGAGATGAAGATAAATACATATTATCTTTTCTTGTTTAAATGCAAATAAGTAATATGGGAAAACACAATTTTAAAAATACGGTTTTAAAAAGATGCATTAATTTTAAATTTGCTGAGATTTGCATATATATACGAGGTCTGTCCAATAAATACGCGAACTGGTGCCATCTGTCGGCCATGACGCGGACTATAGCCTCGCTCACTAGTGGTGCCAGTTGCCTAAGACCCAATGAACCATCAGTGCATTGCGGATCGTCGAGCTGTGCGTATTGTGCCAGTTGTGTTAGTTTCTGTAGTCCTTATTTTTACTGTGTGTCGAAAATGGAAACTGAAGAAAATAATAAATTATTTTTCTTACTGTTCTCAAGCGTTTGAGAAATCGCGTGCGTCGTGCGCGACGAAATTGGACTCAAGGCGATGGATGAATTCTTCACCATGACAATGCACCTGCACATTCAGCATTGATTGTTCACCAGTTTCTGGCAAAAGATTCAATCACCATCCTTGATCATCCTCCTTATTCGCCAGATCTCGTCCTATGCGACTTTTTTTTATTCCGAAAATGCAAAAATGTGATGAGGGGACATCACTGAGAAGATGTGGATACAATAAAGCAAGAAACAACGAGAAAAATAAATGCCTGACTGCCGAGGACTTCCAAGGGTGCTTTGGACAGTGGAAAAGAAGATGGTATAAGTGCATAGCAACGAATGGAGAGTACTTTGAATGGGACAAAATCGATGTGGACTAAATTTTTCAAAATAAACATTTATGACCTTAGTTCGCGTATTCATTGGACAGACCTCGTATATATATATTGGTTTAACGTATATAATTTTCAAACCCATTTATATAAAGAAATGATGAATTTTTACATAAAAAACAATGCAAAATACAGTTTGACCTTTTTCAACACTCTATAGTATCTTATACCCTTAATTTAATTTTTAAAGAGCCGTACACTGGAATATTGATTTCCAAATTTTTGAATTCGACTGCTTTGGTAATTACAAATGCACATAAAGCTGATTATTCCGTTCTGTTTAATCAATAAAATTAACTTTAATTCGGATCAATCAATTAATTCTATTTCAATTAAGTTCATTCTGTTTAAGCATTCATGCAAAGTAAATAGAGTAAATAATTCTTTTTCGCACACTGTTAAAATTTTCAACTGAAAACTCTGTGTAATTTATTATCTTAAGTCTTACGTAAAATTACAGAGAAAAATAAAAGGAGATGTTAAAAAACTTATTTTATACATTCCTTTTAATAACTAATATTAATTTAATTAATTATTGCTGAAAATATATTTCGGACTTGGAATGCTTTTTCTAAAGTAGAAACAGTCATTTTTAATTTTAATTAAAAATCTAAATAATAAAATTAAGTAAAAATACAGAGTAAAAATCGAGAATCTCGATTATTCACTTTTAACTAAGAATTACTGCAAATTTACAGAGACTCTGGATAAATATTTACATTAAATTTACAGAAATTTTTAACAGTGCAGGCGGTTACTATTTTGCAAGTACTGAACTGTGAATTTCTAAGAAAGCTTTCTATCTGTTACGTATGATTAACATAGTAAAAATAAAAACCTTTTAAAAAAAGTTGATAAAACTTATTTTTCTCTGAATTCCTTTGAGAACAAATTCTTTTCAATCAGGAAAAAACAACTGCCGCCGTCTATCCCCCAATGCATTGCCCAATTTCCTACTTTGATTTAAAATAAAAATATATTTTAGGTAGAATGTTAAGTAATCAGATTGATTTTATAAATAAGTCGATTTTTAACACTTAGTATTGTATTATTTACATTGACATGATATTTACATTATTGCCCTTTCCTTAGATTCTCATTAGTATATTATGCCAAAGCGCACAATTACATGTCTAGATCGGCATTGGTTTAGCATGATAATTACAAAATTTTGACCAAACACCATAAAATGCAAAAAAGCTGCAACAATTATTTCGGGTCAAATGAACACACGAAACTTCGTCAGGCGAACAAAGTAGGCACGGGTGCTGCAGTCAAAGCGGTAACCAGTAGCGCAGCCAGAAAATTTCGTTAGGGGGGGGGGGGGGGGGTCCAAAAAGAAAAAAAAAGGAAAACTAAAAAGCATGAAGGGCCATTTGAAACCTATTTTATATATATGCCCTGACTAACTCTAAGGCATGTGGGCAGCTGCCCTGGGGCCCACTAAGAATCGTATGCAGGTATTCTGCAACGTAAAGACCTTTTATACCACTGCAAACGTGGACCCCAGAAAAAGCTTGCCCCGGGGCTCCTGGTAGTCTAAGCTGGGCCCTATATGTGAGTTTTTTATAGCTGTCATCATTTAAACTTTTTAAATTACAATTATTACTTTCTTCTATATTCAATAGAAGAAAGTATTGGATTCGTAAAAATTTTCGACCTCGGGTTTTTGATGGATTTACACCTTTTGAGAGCTGTAGAACAGGATTTGATCATTTTTAGAAAATGTCTGTCTGTCTGTCAGTCTGTGTGTGTGTGTGTGACAAAAGTTTGTGGCAACTGTATCTCAGGAACTACTGCAAAGAATTTCATACAAATTGGTATGTGGTTGCGCCTTGACATAAATTAGTGCCTATGAACTTTTGGTAAAAATTGTCTTACAGGTTGCGTTGCCATCCCGCTTTTTCTAAATTTTTGACATGGTAATATAGGACAAAATTTTGTATAAATGTGCATAAAGAGAATTTTTTAGTAATCATTATGAAATTTACAAGAATTATTTATAATAGAGATAGTCAACTGGGAAAATTTTTTTGTATGTGTTGGAGCCTCGCCACCCCCCCTGGGGGGGGAAATCCCCCCTAGAGGGGATTAAATTTTCAAGAGGGGTATCTTTCGAAAGGTCTCGTCAATACCTTTAAAACGAATGGTTGAACTATGAATCTGTGATAATTTAAAACAAAGTTATCGATTTCTTTTCCTTTTAACAAAAAATAACATATTTTTTTTAAACGAAATTTAACCAAACTTGGTATTTAGTTGGCCCCTGACATAAACTGTTGCTGATTAGATTTGGGGATCAACCGCTCAACAGGTGGCGCTGTGATCGTATTTTTTCTAAATTTTTAACATGGCAGTATAGGACAAAATTTCGTATTAATGTACATAATGAGAGTTATTCTTAACCTGTGATTGTAAAATTAATATTAATTATTGATAATAATAGTAGTTAATTAGGAAAAAAAATTGTGCCTGTGGAGGCATCGCTTCCTCCACTGTTGGGAAGTACCCCCGGCCCCCCCGGGGGGGGGGGGTACATTTTCAAAATGGTTATCTTTCGAAAGGTCTCGTCAATACCTTTGAAACGAATGGTTAATATGTGATAATTTGAAACAAAGTTATCGATTTTTTTTTTTTTTTTTTACTTAAAAAAAAAAAAAAAAAAAAAAAAATTCTTTTTTTTAATTGTTCTTTAGTGAATTTGTATACGAAAATATAGAAGAAAGTCTTGTGGTGGCCACAACATACTAGTTTTTTTGTAGAAACTCAGGTCACGCTCTTCGGTTTCGCGTTTCGGAGTCTTCAGTGGCTTTCTCCAAAACTCCCGTGAACACGGGCTAGAATCCTTTGAAACGCCCAAATGGAGGGTACTCCTACACCAACACCATTTATCCCTCTTTGTTTTGCGAGTTCCCTTGTTCTTTTTCCCCTCCTTCCTTTTTATTGAATGATGTGCAAGAATGTCGTTCTCCAGTAACGCATGATCAATTGCATATAATTTCACAAAATGTCTCATTTAGTTACATTGTGATAATTTGGAGCAGATAAGATTATGAAATAATAGTTTTTCTACCATATTTTTTGAAAGATCTACCACAGAATCCATCACATGGAATTTGCCGAATTTTATATCAGTGATTCTTACGTTATAATAATAATAATAACAATAACAATGATATCAACTGTTGGTATAGTATAACTTTGGTGTATATAGCTTAACAAGTGTTCTTGTAACGCCACAAATTTTTGAAAACTATAACTCAGAATCTATTAGATGTAATTGAACAAAAATAACTATGCCAGTAATTTCATAAAAGTAACTGTTTTTTCCCCCTTTTTATGGCGAAGGATGTGCCAGAGAGTACTTTTTTCATTATGTTAGAAAGATATAAATAAAAAATTTGAAATGACCCCCTTCATATCATAATAGTTTAATATTCAATTCAAACCCCAAACTGAAAAACTGTAAACTACAGTCGTCAGCAAAAGTATCCGAGTACTAGCAATAATCCCTGTTAAAAAAAAGTACACTTAATACTGCTTTGTTAAATAAATCCTTGTCGATTCATGTTCTTAGTGTCTAAGAACATGATTCGACAAGGATTTATTTAATAAAACAGTATTAAGTGTACTTTTTACTTTCTTCTATATGTAATATAGAGAAAGTATTGGATTCGCGAAAATTTTCGACCTCCGTTTTTTGACGGATCTACACGTTTTGGGATGTCCTGAACACGAATTGATAATTTTTAAAAAATGTCTGTGTGTCTGTCTGTCTGTGGTTTCGTTTTTTCACCGTATCTTACGAACCAATGAATGAAATTCAACCAAACTTGGTATATAGTTGGACCCTGGCGGGGCATTGTGCTGATTAGATTTTGGGGTCAATATCCCAGCAGGTGGCGCTGTTATCGCATTTTATGTAAATTTTTAACATGGCAGTATAGGGCAAATTTTCGTATTTTTCACCGTATCTCACGAACCAATGAATGAAATTCAACCAAACTTGGTATATAGTTGGAACCTGACGGGGCATGGTGCTGATTAGATCTGGGGATCAATCGTCCAGCAGGTGGCTCTGTGATCGCAAAATTTCGTATTTTTTACCGTATCTCACGAACAGATGAATGAAATTGAACCAAACTTGGTATATAGTTGGACCCTGACATGGAATGGTGCTGATTAGATTTTGGGATCAATCGCCTAGCAGATGGCGCTGTGATCGCGTTTTATGTAAACTTTTAACATGGCAGTATAGGACAAAATTTCGTATAAATGTACATAATGAGTGTTATTTTAAACTTGTGATTGTAAAATTAATATGAATTATTAATAATAGAAGTAGTTAACTACGAAAAAAAATTTGTGCAGTAAATTTTCAAGATGGGTATCTTTCGAAAAACCTCGTCAATACCTTTAAAACGAATGGTTGAACTATCAATTATTAATCTGTGATAATTTAAAACAAAGTTATCGATTTTTTTTACTTTTAACAAAAAAAAAAAAAAAAAAAAAAAATTTCTTTTTTTTATAATGTTACTGGTTGAATATATATTACTTTTAACAAAAAAAGAACTTAGAAAATATTCTTATTTTTTTTTTTTCTTTTTTTTTATTGTTACTGATTGAATATGTATATAGAAAAATATAGAAGAAAGTCTTGTGGTGGCTACAACATACTAGTTTGATATTGGAATTATTGGCTAGTGCTCGGATACTTTTGCTGCCGACTGTACATGTCATTTTTCTCAAGAATAATTTTAAAATCCCATGCAACAATACAGTAAGTTTAAGTTTTCCTCACAATGGAAAGGACCCCCCCCCCCCCCAAAAAAAAAAAAAAAAAAAAAAAAGTAATTAAATCACATTAAAGATATTTACTTTCATCCACAAATTTTGGTTCAAATCAAAAGTTTATCCAAAACAATAAGAGTTTCTTTAAAATTAAGTGGTTTACTACCTATACCCCTTTCAGGGTTTTTATTAAATTAAAATTGTACATAAGGTACATTTTTTTTTTATTATTATTAAAATTATGAAACATATACATTCGGTAACAAAAGTGTCCGAACACTAGCAAAATGTTCCTGTGTAAAAAAAGTACACTTCATAAGGTTCTGTTAAATAAATCCTTATCGAATCATGTTCTTAGGCTGACTAAGTAGAAGATTCGACAAGGATTTATTTAACAAAACCGTATGAAGTGTACTTTCTTTACGTAGGAATTTTTGCTAGTGTTCGGACACTTTAGGTCCAACCCAGAAAAACATTTAACTCTAGACTCAGTTTTAAATTTCTTAATTTGTACATGGGTTAAACTTATTGAAGATGAAAAATGCATAATACGAGTATAATTCCTTACAATTATATATTTGGAAAAATATTAAATAAATAAATAAATAAATGCATAAATAAAATATTTTTTAAGAAATACCAAATAAAAAAAGAACTTTAGAACTCTTATATTTTCAAATAAATTTAACTTCTTTTAATTAATGATTAATTTAGTAAAAGAGTTTTTCCATTTTCTGTTGATTTAGATCTATATATTTAACTATTGATTTACAACATTTAAAACTAGACTTATACGTCCTTTTGAATGAACCCAGGTCGCGCTCCTTTGTCTATCCGTTTAGTGTTTGTCGTTGTTTTCTCCGAAACTCACGTGAATACGGATTAGAATCATTCAGAAAGACCGGAGGGCATTCCACTCAGATCTAGATCCCTGTAGAAGATAATCGGACTTAACCCTACTGCAATACAATTTTTTTTAACATTTGTAATTTGAATTTATAATTAAACCATTTAAAACATGAACAGAAAAGTGTTAACTTCTTTGTCTAAAAAACCAAATTAAAACCCGAAACTGGCTGAGAAACTTTTAAATTGTTTCATTGATTCTGAACTTCTCGGAGAAGTTTTCACCCAAATTGACCCTCGTCTATAATCCCTTTTTCTTAGAAATTCTAGATGTATGTAAACAAAGAAAAATCTTCAGGGATACTTACCAACGGCGACCTGCGTGGGCTGTCGTCTGGTCTGGAGAATGAATAATAGCGCACAATACATGTTGCCCGCGGCTAACGAGCCACGCATGTTGCCGCAAAGCCGACAAAACGCAAGAGATCAAAAACAGGGATTTCAACTCCAATTTTAAGTCTGTTAACAGAGATTATTGTTCCCATGTTTCCAGTTTCAAAATAATTTGTCACCTTCCGTGAAAAGGTAATTTAGTGCTTTGGCGCTAGAATCAGATGTTTTCTGAAAACTGTTACACCCGAGCTTGCCAAAAAACATTCTTTCAAAAAAGGATAATGTATTTCGCCCCATGGATACTTTCTGAAGAAATTTAAGTGGAAATCAAGAATATACGGATTGTGAAACAATTTTGCTAGCATACTCATATGTAGGGTTAGAGTGGATTATAAGATATATACTATGTTAATTGAATATTTTTAAAGAGAAGAGAGAATGTAATAAGACAATAAGGCTTTTATAAAAGAAAAAATATGGAGTGACTCCACTCGACTTTCCGAACTTTAAGTAATTAATGGCTGTATAAATAAATTAAAGTAAGAAAAGTCGTTAAATAAACAAAAATGAAAATTATAATACTATGTTTGAGTATTTTTGTCCGTATAGTATACTGTTTAATTTTACACTATTGCACTTCAAATAATTTGAGCTCATGGATCATAATGATAAAGAATTTTTTGTTGTGTCGCTGTAAAAATCTATAAGGGATTAATTCACCAAAATCTATACAGTTCGTGCGACGTTGACCTATAATATGTGTATGAATTTTGAGCTCAATCGAATAAGGCGTTTAGGCACTATCACACTTTAAATAATTTTAGCTCATAAGCCATATACTGATAAAGAAGTTTTTGTTGTGGTGTCCCTGTAAAAAAACTACCAGTGCTAGATTCTACAAAATTCCTATCCATCGTGTGACGGTAATGTATAATATGTATATAAATTTTCAATTCAGTCGAATGAGGCATTTAGACACTATCGTACTTAAATAATTTCTGCCCATAGGCTATAATTAGAATTTTTCTTTGTTTCCGTAAAAAGCAAAAAAAAAAAAAAAAAAAAAAAAAAAAGTGCTAAATTTACGAAATCCTTAGGGTTCATGCTACGGTGACCTATAACATACGTATCAACTTACAGCTCATTTGAACTATGCGTTTAGACCCTATCGAGTTCAGTCACATATATCGACTCACATTACAAAGCCGCTATCGCACATAAAAAATTCGGGCCCATAGGCCATAATGATAAAGAATTTTTCTTTGTGTCATTTTAGTAAAGCTGTAAGTGCTAGATTCACCAAAATCTACACTGTTTGTGCGATGGTGACCCATAACTTGTGTATAAATTTTCACCTCTATTGAATAAGGCATGTAGACGCTATAAGTTCTATATTTTATTTCACTAAAGGTTTTTTCTAAGTTTTATTATAAATATTTAAATTTATGCCTTCACCCCCCCCCTTCTTTTTTTACTAATTGCGGGACTTTGAACGGTTTACCGTGTTTTTGGGGACGCCCTGCTTCCTTTCCGCCGTCCGGGCTTGTCTCGTCAACGCATGTAGTAGCTTTCTCTGTTGCACTTCAAAGAGTAAAAAATTTAATTTAATTTAATTTTTATTCATTTTTTTAACTTCTGGTGCTTTACTCTGAAATATCTCTGTTCACGCGTGGAATATTTTCAGAACCTAAATTAAAAACCCTTTTGACAGTTTTTTTTTTTTTTTTTCTGAAAAATTATCTTTAAGATTTTTATACTTTCGATGGAGGTAAGCATTGGTTGCAACCAATTGCAGGTACTCCGAAGCACTCACGTTGACGTTGACTTAAAAAACATTTGGGCCCATAGGCCATAATGATAAGGAATTTTTCGTTGTGTCTCTGTAAAAAAGAAAAAAAAAAAACTATAAAGACTAGATTCATGAAAATCAATAGGGTGCTTGCTAAAGTGTTTTATAACATACGTACACGCTTTCAGCTTACTGAAACTTCAAACAAAGCTTTTAGACACTATCGTGTTCACTCACAGGCACACACACACATACTTATATACATACATCACCGTAAATATAGCAAAAATGAACTTAAGGAACCTCAGATCTTGTAGAAACTTCAAATTGTTGCAGTCGGATTTTTTGGCATAACTACAATACTTTCCTTTCATACGTACGTTTGGAAAGTAAAATATGTCGATTTTTGTACAAATTTCTGGTCGAATTTTTATGCGTAATGCCATGGCCTGATTGATTTCATGTAATGCCAGAAGCACACTTGCTTTCTTAGACCCCCGCCAGTACTTGACGATGTGAAAATAGTTGAAAAAGTGACCAAAATTTTTGAACACAGAACAAATAGTGGTCAAATAATCACCAAAGAAATTAGTTTTAGGGCCCCCTTGCTATTCATGGTCCGGGGCCCGGGCCCCACTTGCCACTGCGATAATCAGGCCCTTCATAATGCATAAATTTCCGAAAAAAAATATCTTAGCTCATAGGGGGGGTCCGGACCCGCTGGACACCCCCCGTCGCTGCGCCACTGGCGGTAACGAACCAGTTCTGTGTTGCTTTTTTGTTATGTTGGTTTAGCACACCATACCATAAAATGACAAGTTTAGATCGTGTAAATATTATGTATTTCTATCACATATTATTTAAAATAAATATTAAACAATTATTTTATGCTGAAATATCCATTATTTAATTTTACCGAAAGGGGTTAAGAATCTACTTTAATCTGAAATCCCTGTTCTGTTTAATGAACATTGAGTTAAGATCTTCTATACAGAAGTAATTTCTATTTTCTCACAGGAACACGGTGAAATAATCCAAGGAGTTATTTCTTCTGAGCGATTAACGAAATAATCGAAAAAATCAGAATCTTTCCAAAAATATAATAAAGAATTATTATTTTATTTTATTTGCACCCTTTAAATTCTTATATAAGTTCAATTCTTTTTTTTTTTTTTTTCTTAACTTAGATAAATATGCATCACATCCAAGTATCTTGCTTTGATTTAACATTTTAAACATTTTTACTTTCTTCTATATGTAATATAGAGAAAGTATTGGATTCGCGAAAATTTTCGACCTCCGTTTTTTGACGGATCTACACGTTTTGGGATGTCCTGAACACGAATTGATAGTTTTTAAAAAATGTCTGTCTGTGTGTCTGTGTGTCTGTCTGTCTGTCTGTCTGTATCATTTTTTTGTGGACGCTGTATCTCACGAACCAATGAATGAAATTTAACCAAACTTGGTATTTAGTTGCACCCTGACATGAACTGGTGCCCATTAGATTTGGGGATCAATAGCTCAACAGGTGGCGCTGTGATCGCATTTTATAGGACAAAATTCCGTATAAATGGGCATAATGAGAGTTATTTTAAACTTGTGATTGTAAAATTAATATGAATTATTGATAATAGTAGTAGTTAACTAGGAAAAAAAATTTGTGCATGGGGGGGCATCGGTTCCCCCCCTGGGGGGGAAGTACCCCCCCGGGGGGGTTAAATTTTGAAGATGGGTATCATTCGAAAGATCTCGTCAATACCTTTAAAACGAATGGTTGAACCATAAATCTGTGATAATTTAAAACAAAGTTATCGATTTTTTTTACTTTTAACAAAAAAAAAAAAACTTAGAAAAAAAATCGTATTTTTTTTTTTTTTTTTTTTTTTTTTTTTAAACGAAATTTTACCAAACTTGGTATTTAGTTGGTCCCCGACATAAACTGGTGCTGATTATATTTGCGGATCAATAACTCAACAGGAGGCGCTGTGATAGCATTTTATCTAAATTTTTAACATGGCAGAATAAGACAAAAATTCGTATAAATGTGCATAATAAGAGTTATTTTACACTTGTGATTGTAAAATTAATATGAATTATTGATAATAGTAGTACGTAACTAGGAAAAAAATTTTGTGCATGGGGGGGCATCGCTTCCCCCCCTGGGGGGGAAGTACCCTTAAAAAAAAACAAGTACCCCTCCAAAAAAAAACCCTTAGAAAAAAAAATTGTATTTTTTTGTTTTTTTTTTTTTTAATATTGTTACTGATTGAATATGTATAGGAAAATATAGAAGAAAGTCTTGTGGTGGCCACAACATACTAGTTTAGGAAGAGTATTTCCCATTCTTCTAACAACCGTCCAAAAATTTCCAGTTCCCTCGCTGAATTCTTTCTCAATAATTATCAGTATACATTACTGGCTAGATTTATTTCGAAGTATATTTTCGCACTCATGCTTCTTGACCTGGAAATGTTCTTGAAGCATGAGTCATTTGCATAAAATATAAAAACACATGCTTCTTTACTTATACTGTGAAACATCTTGGCCCTTGCTAATCAATCATTTTTATGGCAGGTCTTATCAGAAGCCATTTGCATAATCATTTGAATTGCAAAATCCTGCAAAGAGGGGAAAGGTTTTCTTGAGATCATTACGCAGTCTGGGCGAGGGGAGTTCAGAGAAATCTTGCTTTTGTTTCTGAACGATAGTGAAAGTTAAGAAGGTGCGATAAGGATGCCTGCAAAGAATATTTATTAATATAAATTTAAAATGTATACTTATTTGAAAAATTCAAATGATAAAGGTTTCTTTTTTTTTTTTTTTTTTTTTTTTTTTATGAAACTTTTACGAAAATTATTTTTTAATGATGATTTACAATAAATATGTATTATGAAAATCTTTTCAAACATTGCACAGGATGAAGAATACAACGTAATAAACATAAAGAACTGGAGGAAAAAATTGAAAAATAAAAATTAAAAATATGAATCCAAACTATAAAAGCATACAGCATAGATACTTCATCAAGATCTTCGATTAAATTGTGTAATTATTGTCACTCCGGTAAGCCTATTGGCTAAACTTGTTCAGAGTCCAAAGCCCAATTAACACCTAACAGGACATTGCAAATGAAATAAGAACTAAAAGCAAGATTTAAAACATAAAATTCATAGGAAGACAAAATAAAAATAAAAGGATAAAAATTCTAAGGAAAAGTTAAATAAAACTTACAGAATAAAATCTACAATCATGAAAATTTTCAGCAAAAAGTCGATAAGCCATGATACGTAAGCTTGTAGTTTTAAAAATTACTCACTGAAAGATGAAGTTAAAGAATTACAGTTTATGTATAAAAGCAATGTCTGCACTTCGAACATGTACTATGTAATACTATTATACTACTCGCATATATACTATGTAAAGACTGTGGCGTTTCAGCATGTTTATACATTCTCAGGTCTCTTCAATTAATTTTTATTTCCAGGACGATGTGTAACTGTATTTGTATATTTAAGAACATACGTAAATAAACACGCTATGTTCTCAACATTAATAATTCTATTCATTTGAGATCAGTTAGGGTAGACATTTTATAAATCGCTGTCTTTTAAGCTGCCTATATTTTCATCAGTGTTGGGCGTAATTGATTAAAAAGTAATTGAATTACAATTGAATTACAATGAAATTACAATTATAATTATGCTACTGTCAATCAATTAAGAAGTAATTGATTGGAAATAAATTGAATTACTTATTCAATTTATTTGTAATAATTCAATTTATTTGTAATCAATTACTTGTTAATCGATTGACAGTAAAATAATTATAATTGTAATTCAATTGTAATTCAATTACTTTTTAATCAATTATGCCCAACGCTGATTTTCATAAACGTACAACTTACAGTTCTTGTACAGAAAATAAAATAGATAACGAGATTTGAATTAAAATCATTTCGTGTTAGATTAATAGTGTGAAATTATTTAAAACAGAACAAAATTATGTACATTATGTTGATAGGGTGACAGTGTTGGGCATAATTGATTAAAAAGTAATTGAATTGCAATTGAATTACAATTGAATTACAATTATAATTATTTTACTGTCAATAAATTAACAAATAATTGATTACAAATAAATTGAATTACTTATTCAATTTATTTGTAATCAATTACTTGTTAATCGAATGACAAAAAAAAAAAAAAAAATTTGTAATTCAATTGTAATTCAATTACTTTTTAATCAGTTATGGCCACCACTGTATGGTGAAGCGTGGTAATGAAAAGAAATGGTAAACATAGCATATATAATTATTTTATAGGGAAGTTCTTTGTTTGAAAGAAATTAACTTGAATAAATGAGGTGTATTTTTACGTTTAAGGCCGATTTTATCGTTTAGGGATATAATCTGTGTAGATGTCCTATATTATATTATTATTTATTTATTTATTTATTTATTTATTTATTTATTTATTAATAAATTTTAACTTATATTTACGTGAGTTTTTCAGAAAAAAAAAAAAAAAAAAAAAAAAAAAAAAAAAAAAACGAAAATCACCAAATGTCTTAGTTAGCAAGCGCTATTTGGATTTCAACTAAACACCTCTCGTCTACCATCCCTGACATTTCTTGACAACCCTGGCTTTATATTAAAACAGCTTTTTTAAATTAAGCATAACTGGTAATTTTTAGCTCTGTTCAAACATAAAGAAAACGAAATATTCTCTTTACGTTTGAATAAAACAAGAGATGAAGAAGATAAATAAATAATAATAATAATGATAAAAAAAAAAAAAAAAAAATGGCTCTTGAAAAGTTTTTGGCGTAACTTCTACATGTTTTTGCTTCAATTTCCTTCAATTTCTCGTTAAACGGAAAAATAATTTGTACATCATGAAAGTATATAAAAATAACCAAAGATATTATCTCTACAACAGCTAATTAAAAAATAATTATTTATTGATTCCATTTTAACAGCTCACTGGGACACTAATTTGAAATATCTTGAACTTTAAATGTTTTAACTTTACGTATGCATTAAAACTTTCAAAAGTACAGGGTATAATTTGCAACTTTGGGACAAATACAAATCGAAAAATAATTTAAACTCTTATCTTAAAGTAATGGATTTATATATCTCAAATATTTCACGAAAGTAAAGATGCTCCATCGCTAATATCATTATTCTGAAGTTTAAAAAGCATGTTTCATACGTTGCACATTTTAATACATACTCCCCAACTCATCTGTCATTTAAGTGACAGGTAATATCACTTCTAATTTGCATAATGATTTGTCTTCTAAATTTCTGAGAGGGGAGAGAAAGTTCCTTTAAAGATCATTAAGATCAAAAGGTATGGGAACTATTTGAGATAAATAATTTAAAATGGGGAGTGAAGCTTTTGTCTCTAAGGAAGCCTTGATAACGTATAATGAATACTAATGAAAATTTGCTAGGAGAGTAAGAGCACTTAAGCATATTTGTATAGATATTGATAATCAATTTGAAAAGTTAATTTTGATTATTTTATTATTGGTAATCAAACACAGATATTAGTTAAAGAAATTAATTAACAGTTTTGAATACTGGAACATGTTTATGCTATTGAATAGTTTGCGAAATCTGCAATGTGCGAAGTGTGCTTAAGGGGGTGGGGGGCTTTGAAAATGGTAAAAATCAAGGGAAAACATACATTTTTAGTTTTGTTATATTTATTTTCTATAACTAATTCTGAACAATATGTAACAAATCGCATGCTTCAAAGTTGATATTTTTAAAAATTACAAGGGTTTGAAAAAAATAATGATCTGATTAAATGCCCTTAAAAAAAAAAAAAAAAAAAAAAAAAAAAAAAGCGGTATAGTCGGCGGAGATTGATCATATATATATTTTTAAATTTTAAAATACTTTAATTTTGTTAAAACAATAGTAAAAAACATACAGTTTAAAATATATAGCCTTCTAAAATGTTTGACTGATAAATAATGATAACTGGTGAAATTCAATTTAAATTCTGTTTTCTCTTAATGTGTTTTTTAACGATTTTCCCTTCTTTCAAATGTATCTCGTGTTACAGTTTTGGCTTAAAATTAATAAAAATTGCTTTAAGATCTTTTATGTTACATTTCAGTGAAATCTATGTATCCGTTTTAAGTTTCGCCTATATTTAGATGTTTAAGACTCTGTTTTATTATGCGCGAGATTGAAATTGTCATAAAAAATCAGTATATTTCACAAAAATTATTCTTAAAACTAAACTTCTGAACGAATAGAAAATCCAATACCCAAATTTATTTAAAATATATAAATGAATAATAATCAAGCAAAATAATAAAAAAAATATGAAAAATATAAACGCAAGAGACATCTGAAAAAAAAAAAAAAAAAAATAAAAATAAATAAATAAATAATTTTTGTTTTCATTTTTATGTTATTAATATTGTAATACTTCAGTGCATATATGTACAAAAAACTAAAACTTTTGCTGTAAAATTAAAAATATTTATTTATAATGCCCACCGTCCCCTTAAATGTTGTGCAATCAAAATAATTTTATTTTCAGTGCTGTAATTTGAGTAAATTGCGATGAAATAAGGAAAAAAAAAACACTAAGATTTAAAATAGCGATGTTCAATTTAAGTTGTGCGCACAATATAATGGATTTCGTAAATGAATATATTCTGCTTGTATATGTATTGGCTCAACTAATAATTAGCTGGTATTTAAAAATAATAATAGTAATAAAAATAAAATTAATAAACAATTAGAAAAAAATTATTTAATTACAGAAACCTTTTTTTCTTTTTTTAGGTTTTCATTAATAAATAGCAGTGTAACCAGTTTGCATTTTTCAGTAAGCAATTTCACTGTCATTTATACACAAAAATTTTAACACAAAAATGTAAGAGAAAACATATTGTAAATATTTAGTACATTATCTTAATATTCTGGGTTAAAAGGCTTTTTTATGGCAATATATACTTTACCTTACACTAAACTTAATCAAGATATTTATTCTTATTAGATGAGGCACCAAAACTGACGTTGTCTATGTTAAAGCAAATGAAAAAAAAAAAATATATATATATATATATATATATATATATCCAATTTTTAGCTGTAATGGCAATCCTTTGTTTGGACTTCTAATTATCTCGAAAAAATAAAAAGTAAATAACGGTAACCATCTGCGTCAAATTTACATATCAAAGGGATGTTTTAGCACAGCTAAATAAAATCAACTCTGACTTTTTTATTTTAAATTAAGGGTGCACTCTCACACACATAGTTATTAACGCTTATAAGAAATATTTCTATTTCATTTTCTAATAGGTCGACATACAACTTAAAGTTATACATTATTAGAGGACTATATTGTATTTTCAGTAATAATAAATATACGGAATATAACTGAATAATGTGATATTATGATTGAAAATCAATCACAGCATTTTAATAACGACTATAATTTTACTTTCGGATTTTATTACTAAAAAACTAAGTTTTCGCTTATCTATATAAATAAAGAAACCTATATAAATAAGGAAACACGCGTATATGTCTCTCTAGTGTGTCTAGCTGTGTGCGTTCTGGAAGCTATTGATACCATAGCTGCAAAACTTGACAGATGTGTAATTTGGATTAGGGGTCAGGGTTGCCAGTTTTATTTTCTAACACCTCTAATGTTTAAATGCTTAATCTATTGGTTTGACTCCAACATTTAGTTGTTGTTGTTGTTGTCGTGTATGACAAAGTGCAAAAGTGATAAAAATAGAAAAAAAAAAAAAAAAAAAGAATAACAGAAAAAAAGTGAGATAAAAAATAAATATTGCCAAAAGCGTGGATCACAGCCTTGGCAATGTCTATGGCTTTTTCTGAGTATAAAACGTCCATGTTGCAGTCAATGTCTATCTTGAAGAGGGCACCAGCAATGGAAGGGCAGCTAAAAAGGTGTTTTGGATCCAGTTGCGTTCCTGGGCAGTGCCTGCATTCCACATATGTCCTGGAACCATCGGGCAGAATCTTCATGCCTTTATCATTTAGTTTTCTGCCTAAAATGTACAAAAATAAAAATGTAGTATTCATCTGACAACCTTGGTATCGGTGCACCTTATCAAGAGTTTTCAATGATCAAATTTGATTTTTTTTTAATCTGTTGATTTATATGTTAAATTTTCTTAAATTTGTTCTTAATTTCAGACGTCTGCGTTCCTTAGCAATGGTTACTGTAGTTATTTTTTATTCTTAAAGTTATTCACGGGATTGTATTATTTGTATAAAATTGCGTTTTCAATATGGAAGTACTGCTTCGATTTCTTCTATATAATTGCACGTTTCTATTGGGAAAAAAAAATGTTTTTCAATCTGAGAATATAATTTGCTAAACGATGCAATCATTATATATTTAAAACTTTTAGAGCTATAAAAACCCTATTGCTAAGTCTCGCTAATACATAGTTCAAAAACTAAACTGTTCATTAGATGCTGAGACACAGCCATTTGTAAAATGGTATTTCTTTAATAATAGCAGCGTCACTTGTTGTACAATAAATACCTAAAATGGCCGAATAGGTCGTGGCGTAGGCAGTGGGGGGGTCTAAGACCAGCCATAGTCCGAGCTGGGAAAACGCTATCGAAGCGAGGTTTTGAGCTATTTTAATTAATTAATCTAACATTTATCTTTAAAAAATATGTGAGAATAAGATTTCTGAACATTCCAGTTTACTTTCCGCTATAATTTTACAAAAGACTTAAAATGAATTATTACAGTAGATTTTTGCAGATTTTTGCAGTAGATTACATCTGGTAAAATAATTATTTATTTAAATTATCGATGCAATTAAGGCAAATAATACGAGTAATAAACAGTTCGCCCTAAGATTCTATTATCATTTATTTTATTTAAATAACTTCACTCTCAGAAATAATATACTCAATTTTGACGATTCAGACATCCTCGGGCTTAATTTCGTTGTGTTTCAATCATTTCGTCAAGCGATCACGTGATTTTTGAGGAAATGCGAACTCTCAAATATTGGATGAAACTGTTTACCCACAATAGCATGTGCTAGCTTTCATTGCCGCCATACTGGTTTTTTCCTGTGTTGTTTCGACTTTACATTACAATGACTTTTATTTGCCGGCCTGATGGTTCGGTCGGTAGGGCGCTGCCTTCTGGATTCTCGGGTTCGAATCCCGGTAGGGGCATGGATGTTTGCGATGTCCTATGTCTACAAAATATTGTGTGCGCTTGTTTCTGTGAATTTCTGTAAAAATATGGATCAATTGAGACAAAAGCCATTGTAACTAAAGGTCTCAAAGCTGTCAAAAAAATGTCCAAATGACCTTTATTTGTTTGCTCTGTTTTGTTAATATTTTCGTTAAATATAATTAGGATTTAATGCGTAAAGCAGCGAACTTGCAGGTAATTTTATAATTCTATAATTTGTATTTTATTCTGTATCACGAAACTAGGATGAAAAAATGTATCTTTAATTTTGACGAAATTCGTATGTTCAAACAAGTGACGAAAGTAATTTTCTCAATTTGACGAAATAATAAGAAGAAAATATCTTTTTTTATTTGTGATGAAATTCGTATTCTCAAATAGGTAACGAAACAAATTTCGTCAATTTGACGAAATGTTTTCTCGGAGCATATCCCTAGAAACACTTTCGTCAAAAATGAAAACAATTTCGTGAAATTTGAGTGCTTATTTCTGAGAGTGTTCAGAAAGTCGTCCATTCAACTTTTAAATACGACAGAAGTTAAATAGATGCAACAATTAATAAGTAGTGTATATTACCAAGAATAATACTTATTGAATAGCACTTAATAGCATTATCCCCATCTGTTACGCGAAAGGTTAGGATGTGATACTCGTTTGATGACATGGACTAACTATTTTTAAATCTTTACTGTCATAAAGCGTATTTTGATTTTGATAGGTAGAAATGAATAACCAGCAGGAAATGCATAAATCAGTTTTACAGGAATAAAGAAAAATAAATCAGGTTGTTTGTATGAATTACAAAACACTTTCCATTTGTACATATCCGTTATACCGTTCACTCTTTAATTAATTTTATTTCTTTTATTTCTTTATTTTTTTGTTTAATAATAGAGAATTAAATCTCAGAAAAATTATTTTTATAGAATTTCTTTTAAAATAAAGCATGAAATGCATTGTTTTTGTTTAATTCTACAAACGTTTAATGTGTTTTATACTTTTATTTTATTTTATTTTTTAAGTATGGAGGAGGAAATCTCACAAAAACTAACTTTATAGACGTTCTTTTAAAAATAAAATATAAAATAGATTGCTTTTGTTTAATTCTAAAAACGATAAATGTATTTTATACTTTTATTTTATTTTATTTCTTAGTTATGCATATATCTTACAAAACCTATTTTTATAGAATTGCTTTTTAAAAATAAAGAATATATATATATATATATATATATATATATATTATTATTATTATTATTATTATTATTATTTTAAGCGTTTAATGTGTTTTATATATTTATTTTATTTCATTTAATAATTAATTATGGAGAATTAAATTGTGCAAAAACTCTCTTTTTTGATTTTCTTTTAAAAACAAAAGTAGAAAAAAAAAAAAAAAGATTGTTTACGTTTGATTCTAAAACCGCATTCATAAAATAAAATACACTGAAAATTCAGTATTTAAAAATATAAGTAAATAAATAATAAAGCACTATATATATTATATATATTATAGCACTATTCAAAATTCATTCCGAGCAATATTCTTGTACATTCCATAGTATTTCTAAATATTTTTGTGTATCCCTGTAAATCAGTCCGTAATTGTAATCAAACTATATTCTACAATAAACGTAATTCTTTAAAATGTGTGTTATATTATTTTGTATATTATTAGTACATACTATAATAAAAATTTGTTTTCATCATGCAGTAAATAAACTAGATATACATTAATTAAGAATTTTTATGAAAGCATCATATGTATACATATAGTACATTTTCTTTCCTAATATTTAACTTAAATGTTTCTATCAAAGTTTAATTAAGATAAGTTATGAGTAAAATAAATTATTTATAACTGTTGTAATAATAATTAGCAAAGAGCTTTTGTCTTAATTTGACATATTTGCTTATGTTTTTTTTTTTTTTTTTCTTTTTTCTTCAATTTTGCCAAGAAGATGGCAACATTGTTGTAAATTCAAGTAACAAGAATTTTCTCTCTGCGAATATAGAATTTATAATTTTGATTTAACTTTTTTTTTTTTTTTTTTAAATAAATATACGCAGCTTAATATTACTCAGTTCTGTAATTGTAGTTTTGATTATTCATAGTGTTTTAATGTAAGTTTAATCAATAATGAAAGTTCCTAGGTCATCTTGATAACTTCAACTAAACTTTGTGTCTGTTGAAATATTTTTATACTATTTACAATGAGTGTGGTTTTCATCATCTGCTGTTTTTTTTTTTTTTTTGAATTGAAAGTAATTTTACTTTGCAAAGTTGTGTTACCTTTTTTGTGTTTTGAGTAATACTGCTTGCCAGAAAATGAAACCTTGCATTTTTTAGCTCAACGTGGCGGTAGTGACTCCTGACGGATTGCCTCAACATTCTGAGCAATTTATTTTATTTTATTTATTATTCAATTATTTGTGTCCTGTTCCATAAATTCAGCTTTACTCTCTCTCTCTCTCTCTCTCTCTCTTTCTTTCTTTCTTTTTTTTTTTTTTTTTTTTTTTTTTTTGTTACTGTCAATTCAGATAGAAAACTTTTGATTAAAAACATTAAAAAGCTCCTTTTTATGTTTTTATAAGTTTTGTATTCTCATTGTAATTACTTTTAAAGTGAGTGTTCTTTTATTTTCTCAAATATAAATTAAAAAATGCAGGTCAAATTATTTAAATAATTTAATTAAGTTAACTAGCTACCAAACTGGTTTTTGTTGAGTTTTTATGACAAATTATTCATCTGTTTATTTTTCATTCTCATTCTTATTGCTATCATAATAGATATAATATATATATATATATATATATATATATATATATATATATATATATATGTATGTATATATATATGTATATATATATACACAGAGAGAGAAAGAGGTATAACATTTTCAGAAATACGCTTTTCTGATATAATGTATCTGAATTATTTTGGGAAAATCAATGCACAAACTAATAGTGCTATTTGTATCAATTTCATTAGAAAACTTGCTTTAGTGAAATTGAATAACATCTATCAGTTTTGAAACACTTCAAAGATATTTAAGGAAATGTCAGCGCAATTAGTTGGACAAAATGAACATATTGAACACTTTTTAACTTTGACAGAAGCACTAAATATATGCACATGTATAATCAAACTGATTAACCGCTTTTCTTTAAAGGTAATTAAAATATATAACCATTTCATGAAATACGCCCTGTATAGGATATTTATCATTAAAACATGTAAAATAACAAAGAACTACATTTTATTCTTCCACAATATGCAGCCGCTCCCTCATACCTTATCTCTCATCCTCCAGATCTCAATTGAGGAAGAATTCTTTCAGATTCCCTTTTATTCTGGGAGAATAGCAACCATCCTTTAATTAGTTCGGGAATCAGCGGAGTTGCGTTTCGAGTTATCTCGAACGTGTCATCTGCGGTGGGAGAAAGTTGTAATTAGATAACTTTCGAATTTTCTTCTTCGAATCCTTTAATTATCACGTAAATTAAAAGGAAGTAGTGAAATCTGAGATTACCTGGGATTTTGTGAACAAGCAGTTATGTTTTTGAACCAGTAGGTTTTGAAGAAACACGATATTTGAATAATTGCTCCGCTTTACATAATTCAACTGGAGGAAAAAATTAATGGGCAAGAAAAGTTATGCAAGGTGCTTATTTTAAGAATTAAGAAAAGACTTTAAAGATAGATAACTTTGATGAAGAACTAATTAAGGAAATTTTCAATTCTTTCTAATATTTTATGTTTTTTTTTTTTTTTGTTTTTTTTTTTAAGTATGAAAAAGGGAGTTAGAGAGGTGGTTTATATGAGGTTGTCAAAGACGTAGTTTTGAAGCCTCTTTCTGTTAAAAATTAACACTAAGTTTATAGAAGATATCTCAACAGCTCAAATTGGTAATTACAAGAACTATTTAAGTCGGAACGTTAAAAAAAATTTCATAAATATAAACTTTATTTATTTATTATTTTTTAATAATTGAATAAATATCTTATAGACAGATAAATTTGATTCAAAACGTAAAGAAGTTCTGATTTATTTTTAATGCTTACGGGGATATAAAACATTTCAAACACGTAAGCCAGAATGTCATTAAACATTCCAAAAATAGCTGCAAAAATTTTCTAAATGATTCATCAAAAGCCTTAGGAGATAGATAAATTTGACTCAAAACTGATTAACAATTTTTTTTATTTATTTTAAATACTTAAAAAAAAAAAAAAAAAAAAAAAAAAAAATACAATTCTATGATCGTCGGCAGCTAAGATAATCGGGAAAGAAAAATGGAAGAATGCCCCAACCTAAATTTTCAAACTACTGCTAAACTGTCTTTATGCTTCATATTTTTGAAAAATAAATAAATAAATAAATAAATATTTTAAATAGTTAAATATTACGAGAGAAATCTTATATATGAGGAAGAATCAAGAAAATTTGATCTACTCTCTTAACATTCCCTAAACAGAAATTGTTTAGAGACTAATATAAAAAAGTCTTGACCCTCTCTGGACTTTTTCTGCCGTCGTCTATGCACAAAACCAGTCCTCGCCGACTGCCCACACACTTTTACGGGGAAATTTGTTTTAGAGAATTGCTCATTAATGCATTTATATATATATATATATATATAAAATTAAATTCAATATTAATGACAAAAATAAATTTGTATAAAAAAGGCGCTTAAAGCAGCACAAATTATTATACAAGACCAATAATAAATTTAATTGAAGATAAAAGATGAGATGAAGGTGAAAAGTAACAAACAACATGAAAAATTTATAAAACTATGTTAATAAACAAGAAAATTGGTTAGATTTAAACACTATTCAAGCTAGAAATTCAAATTACGCTGTGTCAATCTCATCAGCAGGTGGGAACACAGCAATTAAAAATTTTAAAAAACTATGTAGTACTAGCAGGTTTCAAAAGACATGCAGACTAGCATACTCCAAATGTAATTCAAACTGAATAGTAATGGAAAACAATATATAAAGTTTTACATTTATTGAAATTTTAAATTTAAGTTTTGATAAAAACTAAATTTCAATTTATTAAAAATCATATTATAGCCAGCAAAAAACTATTAAATATACAAGAAAAATTTTTTTATTTATGAAATGCTAGCCAAACATATCCCCACCCGAACCTACTAGAAAAGATGAAAAAACTCACCACCTGCAAGAATAACGACAACTTCAAAATTCATTCCAGCTTAAAAACTTGAAAAAACACTAAATTTTCTTTCCGTATCCAAAGATGTCCAAGAACTTTCCAGGTCTGGCGATACAAAATAACTCCAAACATTAGCAAAATGGTCTTCCTAGAAGGCTTTGAACCAAATGCATCAAACTGGACACCTATATGGATCACCAATCAAAAAGCAGATACTGCGGCACTGACACTAAAAATTCAAATTTTTTGTATAATGAAAAATAAAATTCAAAGGATACAAATTCTTGTAATATAATAAAGCTTGAAAATTGAAAACTTGTTTATTAAAATTAAATTTTAAATTACATAACCTTTTGATTCTTAATATATGATTGATAACAATATTTATGTAAATTCTGTGACTCAGATTAGAATACCAATGCGGCATACAGTTAGTAATGAAGTTAAAGTTTTTTCTTTTGTCAAATAAATCAGTATATAAATTATTATCCTTTATAATAAATGAAATATCCAAAAAATCAGCTTCATAATTATTATTGTTGGCTTTATTTAATTTTAAACAATCTGGATAAATTAAACTTGAAAAACTATCAAAATCAATATTGAAAATAATTAAATCATCGATATATCGATAAGCATGTAGACATATGTTATGAGTTACAGTGAACTGATATTCAAAGAAAAATAAGAAAAGATTAGCCGCACAGGAAGAGTAATTGGTTCCCATGCCAATACCATGTGACTGTTTGAAAACTTTGTCATGAAAAAAGATATAATTATTGTTTAAACAAAAATGACAAAGACTAAGAAAAAAATCTCGAGGAATATTCAATTCATCTTCAATATAAAAAATGTCAAAAATATTTTTAAGAATATTATAGAGTTCATTTATAGGAATATTACTGAATAGGTTTTCAAAGTCATAAGTTTGAATAAATAAAGGTTTAAAAGTAATTTTATTAATTAATTCAAGACTATTATCAATTGACCAAAAATAACTAGAATTCTTATACTTAGATTTTAAAAAGTCATAGATCTTTTTCATAAAAAACTGTAATTTAATATTGAAATTCTTACCAATACTATTAGTAGTACAACAAATGAATCTAAATTTAACTGGATTTTTATGAAACTAAGGTGTTAAAAATAAAAAGGGAATATTACTTTCATTAAAGACTCTTATATTATATGAAAAAAGTGATTTAATCTGCTTAGAATAAGCAGCAAAACATTTTTTAACAACAGTGGATTTCAAATTTATTTTTGTATAGTAAAAATCATTATTAAGTTCATCTAAAGTTCTTTCAAAATAAAATTTCTTTCAAATGATACCATAATTACTAGCTGCTTTGTCAACAGGAACCAAAATAAAATGTTTTTTAAAAAATTCCAAGTATTCATTATCTTTCTTATAAAATTTCTGATAATCATTATTCACACAATTTAAACTTTCATTTAAAAAATTGTCAAAATAAACAGTAAGAATGTATTTCCATTCATGAAAAGCTTCTATGGGTATATTGTATTTATAACAAATTTTATAAATAAAATTTGTAATATCTTTCAAAAATACTTCCTTAGCAATTGATTTTTTAAGTTTTTTATTTAATCTAAATTTAGTACCCAAATTCATCAAAAACCTTAAATTTTCATTTTTTATTATATTTAAATTACCAGTTATAATATGTTTATAATTATTATCAATATAAGAGTTAAATTCATCACTATTACATATGCAAATATTCGTATTAGAAGAATCAACAGACAAAGCAAATTCTCTGTAGTTAAAAATCTTTTTACTGAATGGTTTATTATATTTAAAAGCAGTTATAACATTTATATTTTTTAATGGAAATAGATAATTATTTTTAAAAATAGCTTTATTCAATTTCAAACAATCAAATAATATTATTAATCAAATAATATTATCTCGTAATATTTGATTGTTTGAAATTGAATAAAGCTATTTTTAAAAATAATTATCTATTTCCATTAAAAAATATAAATGTTATAACTGCTTTTAAATATAATAAACCATTCAGTAAAAAGATTTTTAACTACAGAGAATTTGCTTTGTCTGTTGATTCTTCTAATACGAATATTTGCATATGTAATAGTGATGAATTTAACTCTTATATTGATAATAATTATAAACATATTATAACTGGTAATTTAAATATAATAAAAAATGAAAATTTAAGGTTTTTGATGAATTTGGGTACTAAATTTAGATTAAATAAAAAACTTAAAAAATCAATTGCTAAGGAAGTATTTTTGAAAGATATTACAAATTTTATTTATAAAATTTGTTATAAATACAATATACCCATAGAAGCTTTTCATGAATGGAAATACAATCTTACTGTTTATTTTGACAATTTTTTAAATGAAAGTTTAAATTGTGTGAATAATGATTATCAGAAATTTTATAAGAAAGATAATGAATACTTGGAATTTTTTAAAAAACATTTTATTTTGGTTCCTGTTGACAAAGCAGCTAGTAATTATGGTATCATTTGAAAGAAATTTTATTTTGAAAGAACTTTAGATGAACTTAATAATGATTTTTACTATACAAAAATAAATTTGAAATCCACTGTTGTTAAAAAATGTTTTGCTGCTTATTCTAAGCAGATTAAATCACTTTTTTCATATAATATAAGAGTCTTTAATGAAAGTAATATTCCCTTTTTATTTTTAACACCTAAGTTTCATAAAAATCCAGTTAAATTTAGATTCATTTGTTGTACTACTAATAGTATTGGTAAGAATTTCAATATTAAATTACAGTTTTTTATGAAAAAGATCTATGACTTTTTAAAATCTAAGTATAAGAATTCTAGTTATTTTTGGTCAATTGATAATAGTCTTGAATTAATTAATAAAATTACTTTTAAACCTTTATTTATTCAAACTTATGACTTTGAAAACCTATTCAGTAATATTCCTATAAATGAACTCTATAATATTCTTAAAAATATTTTTGACATTTTTTATATTGAAGATGAATTGAATATTCCTCGAGATTTTTTTCTTAGTCTTTGTCATTTTTGTTTAAACAATAATTATATCTTTTTTCATGACAAAGTTTTCAAACAGTCACATGGTATTGGCATGGGAACCAATTACTCTTCCTGTGCGGCTAATCTTTTCTTATTTTTCTTTGAATATCAGTTCACTGTAACTCATAACATATGTCTACATGCTTATCGATATATCGATGATTTAATTATTTTCAATATTGATTTTGATAGTTTTTCAAGTTTAATTTATCCAGATTGTTTAAAATTAAATAAAGCCAACAATAATAATTATGAAGCTGATTTTTTGGATATTTCATTTATTATAAAGGATAATAATTTATATACTGATTTATTTGACAAAAGAAAAAACTTTAACTTCATTACTAACTGTATGCCGCATTGGTATTCTAATCTGAGTCACAGAATTTACATAAATATTATTATCAATCATATATTAAGAATCAAAAGGTTATGTAATTTAAAATTTAATTTTAATAAACAAGTTTTCAATTTTCAAGCTTTATTATATTACAAGAATTTGTATCCTTTGAATTTTATTTTTCATTATACAAAAAATTTGAATTTTTAGTGTCAGTGCCGCAGTATCTGCTTTTTGATTGGTGATCCATATAGGTGTCCAGTTTGATGCATTTGGTTCAAAGCCTTCTAGGAAGACCATTTTGCTAATGTTTGGAGTTATTTTGTATCGCCAGACCTGGAAAGTTCTTGGACATCTTTAGATACGGAAAGAAAATTTAGTGTTTTTTCAAGTTTTTAAGCTGGAATGAATTTTGAAGTTGTCGTTATTCTTGCAGGTGGTGAGTTTTTTCATCTTTTCTAGTAGGTTCGGGTGGGGATATGTTTGGCTAGCATTTCATATATAAAAATTTTTTTCTTGTATATTTAATAGTTTTTTGCTGGCTATAATATGATTTTTAATAAATTGAAATTCAGTTTTTATCAAAACTTAAATTTAAAATTTCAATAAATGTAAAACCTTATATATTGTTTTCCATTACTATTCAGTTTGAATTACATTTGGAGTATGCTAGCCTGCATGTCTTTTGAAACCTGCTAGTACTACATAGTTTTTTAAAATTTTTAATTGCTGTGTTCCCACCTGCTGATGAGATTGACACAGCGTAATTTGAATTTCTAGCTTGAATAGTGTTTAAATCTAACCAATTTTCTTGTTTATTAACATAGTTTTATAAGTTTTTCATGTTGTTTGTTACTTTTCACCTTCATCTCATCTTTTATCTTCAATTAAATTTATTATATATATATCAGTTTTCGCATACAGAATATTCACAATCATTAATTTTGTTTTTGATTTCCAAAATTGATATTTTAATGTTTTTTATAATTTGAATTTGAAGATTTAAAATTCTCGAAAAACGAACTATGTATTTTTTTTTTTTTTTTTTTTTTTTTCATTTTGTAGCTCCAAAATAAAATATTAAGAAATTTAAAAATCAAATTAAAAAAAAAAAAAAAAGAGTAGATTTTAAAAAAATGCATTTGTTAGTGAGTAATTGTATTAACAAATTTCCCAAGCTTACTTTTACTTAAGTTTTTTTTTTTTTTTTTAATAAGCATTAGTAACATTTGTATTTAAAAAAATCAGTTTAAAAAAATCAGCAATTATTTACTCGACTAAGAAAATTCTAAAATGTACTGTTGGCTGGTTGGTTGGGTTTTACGTCGCACTAGTGCTGCGCAATGGACAATCTGAAAATGTACGGAATCGCATGACTAGATAAAATTAAAAGAAAATTATCTTTACGATCAAATGTGTGAAAGGAGCTGTAAGCAAAATGCCGAATGTTTT
The DNA here is from genome assembly GCA_963930645.1 of Salticus scenicus. Classification (NCBI taxonomy): domain Eukaryota; kingdom Metazoa; phylum Arthropoda; class Arachnida; order Araneae; family Salticidae; genus Salticus; species Salticus scenicus. The sequence goes on from OZ005661.1 coordinate 136,497,446, forward strand.
TTAATTCTTCATTTACGTATGCATATTTACTGAATGTGCATCTTTTATCTTCAGTGCGACGGAATACTACAGTTAGGGTAATCAATTTTAAAGTATGAGACATATTTCTTCTGTCAATGATATTATATTTAAATATATTAATATATATATATATATATTAAAAATAATCTCAATTATAACATTGTTGTGTTATTATCTCCTTTTGCTTTAAATCGAAAAGCTCACATTCATATTTGTTTTTCTATAATTGCGAATAAATCTCTATTCTATTATACCATATGCATATATATATATATACTATGGTTCAGCCAAAATATCACACCTTACACCCTATAACCTGGATATGCGTCGGAAGTTTTCAAAATTCTGAATGAAGTTGAGGGATCTCATTTGATTTGATTTTATAAAAATATGAAAACAGTCGAAATTTTCATATGAGAAAAAAATCATTTATTAACTCGCTATTTTTTTTTCCGGGGATGAAGGGGGGCGGGGGGGGGTCAAAAATTTTTCAAAAAAGTTTCTGTTCTACTATACTTTTGAATAAAGTATTCGTTAAACGTATCAACGTCAGCCTGTGTCTTGGGAACATCTCAGAATTTTATAAATTTTGTAACTGTCCTCCTTACAGAATTTGAAGTGGACTACATTTGGTGAAAAATAGCTGGGATTTACGGGTATGCGAAGAATAGTATGCGGGCATAGGGAAGCTATTTTCAGAGTTTTGAAAGTACAGCGGAGTTGTTAGTTCACTGTGAAGTTTTAAAGACAAAAAAAAAAAAAAAAAAAAAAAAAAAAAAAAAAAAACCGCACTGCAGAAAAAATAACTTATTTCTTTCTTATTTGTAATAACTTCAAAACTAATGGTTGAAACAAATAAAACTGTCATGTTTGCATAATACCAAAGAGATGAAATGATACCTATGTACATTTTAGATTTAGTAATTCACTTTATTACACTCTACAAAGTACTTTATGAAAATCTACATAAAACTTTCTTTTTAAACATAATGCAATGAACATATATCTTTGTATTCTATTATGATTTATTATATGAAATAAACAAGAAATATTTTATTATATGAAATAAAACTATTTATTTGTTAGATATAAACAATTTTTAAATAAAAATATGTATTCTGAATTCGGTTAATTCCACCGTTGTATGAAATTACTGCTTTATTGCGCAATGGCATAGCATTATGCAGTTTTTTTTATATAAATCTCAGAAATTTCGCTGTGCCAAATATCGTAAATAATTTTTCTAGTTCTTGAAAAGTTGTAGGCTGCAAATTTCGAATCCTCCTCTCTCTTCCCGCGCTTTTTATAGACGAAACATTTCGAGCGGATTGAGATTAGGACTATTTCCAGGTTTAATAAAGAAGAAATTCTACGATATTCTTTGTGGGATTTAACTTGGAGTGAAAAAAGATGTGAATACTTACAGAATTATAGGGGCTCATGGCAATGGATAGGTAATTTTAACGATTTGAATCAAATAAACGCACCACAGACACCGTATGGAAAGGTGCATTATCATCTGGAATTGTTGCTTGCGGAAAAGTCAGTCAGTCAAGCGCCACTTTTATAATAGTCGTTTTTCATTTTGAGTTAATTGATCCCTTGGGCACGAAAATTTGCTTTACTCCTTGAAAAATTTCTCTTCTCCATACCATAATGTACGGAGAATGTATCACGGTTTTAATAGTGCAATTTTCATTAAGGTGGCCACATTTTTGTTGTTCTACTAGCTTTTTTTATCAGGTCGAAATAAATTTAACTTCATTTTTCAGAGAAACCCATTTCCGCCCAATAATAAACTGCTATTTTATCATTTTTGGTCGAAGTCTTGTCTTTTTTTTTTTTTTTTTTTTTTTTTAATTCTTGTTTTCAATAATGGCTTTTTTGCAGATCTTCTGGTTTTTAACCTGCTTTCTTTGGTTGCTTGCGCACTATTTTTAAACAAAGTATTTTGATATACACTTTTTTCAATATATTTTTTAAGTTCTGAACATGATACAAATCGACTTTTTAAACATTTGCTTTTTAACTTGCGGTCATCTCGCTTGTGGATGAGCAACGCGGCCGCCTAAAGTGAAATTTCCAATTCAAACTGCCAAAAAATTTTATATCTTGCTAAAAACCATCTCAACAATATTTTGTTAAAATTTAATTATATTGCCATCTTATATATTAAAGTATTTTTTGATTTTCATTCTAAAATTAATACTTTTTGTGGCATCGTTAACTGGCATATTCTTATCATTTTTGAAATACTTTCTAAAATTACAGTTTTCCTGACATTTGCATTTTGTTTTTAACACTAGGCTCAATGCTGAAGCGTACGTGGAAGACGAAGCAATAAAATCTGTTCGAAAATTTGCTTTTTAAACGATAAATTTTGCGGTTGTAGAAAGCGAAAAGGTAAGTATCTGAGTGCGGCTTTTTTTTTTTTTTTTTGTCCCTTAGTGTATTTAAAAAATAGCTTACGAGGCTTTTCAAGGAAGTCTTGAGCGATTTAAAATAAAAAATATAATTCAGGGGGAAAAAATCTTGTTAAGAGTATGATTTTAGTCGTTTATTTTGCCTGTTAAGTGACGATTTTGCGCCCAGTCCAAATTATTTTGACGAAACCTAATCAAATTGTTTTACGAAGTTTTATGTATTTTTATGCTGTTTCCGAGATACAGGAGCTTCTTATTGAAAGACGGGGTTGTTTTTATTATTGAATTAATTTTAGCAATTTATTTACTATAACATATAAATTAAGCATTTTAATGCGTTTTGAAAAGATATTTCATGCCACAGAAAATAAATATTCCATAAACATACAAATGTGAGTTTCTTATTATTAAAAAAAAAAAAAAAAAAAAAAACCTGATGAGGCACTTACAAAATTTTCTTGCACCCGGATAGTTTTAGAAACTGATTTATATAGATTGTATTTCTATGTGAGGCATGATACCTCCCCATCAAATCCCCTTTTAATTATTGTACATACATTCATAAAATATTTAAGTCTGTTTTAAATTAAAAAATTTAATTCAAATTATTTAGAGAATTTTACTCACACCCTCTTACAAACTTACTGATTTTTAACAAAATTTAAGTAAATTCTCCATATGTTTTCATATTACTAAATTTTATTTATTTATTACTTTCTTTTACCCATAAGGTAGAGAAAGTATTGTTTTTGGGTCAAATTTTCGAACGCGAGTTTTTGTTATATTTACATGTTCTGAGGTCCCCTGAATGCGAAAACCATGTTTTTAGCAAATGGTCTGTGTGTATGTCTGTGTGTGTGTATGTGTGTGTGTCTGTGAGTCTGTGTGTGTATGTGTGTGTGTATGTGTGTATGTCTGTGTGTGTGTGTCTGTGTGTGTGTGGTGTCTGTTATCAGCATATCTCAAAAACAAATTATAAAGTTCAAACTTGGTATTCTAAATGTGTATCATATAAGGATGCTACACTAAACTTTTCGTTAATATCAAGCAAATGGTTCGTGTACAGGGCCAATGAAGAGAATTCTAATACATTACGTCTATGGGGAAGTTGCAGGTAAGTAGAGTTTAACGTCTATAGTCTGCACTAAACCACATGAAACGAAAATATATTTTTTGTAATAGAGATAGTCAACTTTGAAAAATTTTTTTAATGTATGTAGGTGTCTCACTTTCCCCTCTGGGGGGGGGAGTCCCCCAACGAGGGGAGTAAATTTTCATGATGGGTATCTTTTAAAAAGAGCTCGCCAATACCTTTAAAACGAATAGTTGAACCATCGATCTGCGATAATTTATAACAAAGTTATCGATTTTTTTTTTTTTTACTTTTAACAAAAAGAAACTTAGATTTTTTTTTTTTTTTTTTTTTTTTTTTTTTTTTTAATTTTGATATTAAAATGGACTTTTTTTTTTTTTTATATTTAGTGTTATACTACTTCTCTAATATGGAAATCTGCTGCATTATCATAAAAGATAATTTTTTTAAATAATAATTTTAATAATTTATGTTTTAATAACCGAATTAAATTCTGTATAAATGTAGGTGCATTAATAAACGGGGGGTTGCATAATTCATTCTGTGTGAGGGGGGCTATCACCCCCTCACACAGAATTAATTATCATATAAAATTCTTCCGAAGCCTAATTTGAATTGTTTAACATAGGTTCACATAACAGTACTCGTTATCTTGCCTCTTAATCTCCAACCTGTATTTATAGTGTTAAATTTCAGGGTAAGAGAGTGTGAGTGACACACCAGATTATTTATTTATTTATTTTTATTATTATTTATCTCCTCTAAGTTATGATGACGAGAGATACATAAACTAATAAAAAATAAAAAAAAAAACCATTTCCGTATTCAAGAAATGGTAGATTGCATAATTATAGAAGTAATCTGGTGCGTCACTCACATGACTTTCTCTTTCCCTGCATTTCAATACTACAATGATAGATTGTTTATGAAGTCTTAAGATAAATAGCGTAAGATCATGAAGTTCAATGTAATTTTAAAATAATCTAAATTAGATTTAGGAACAGTTTTTGTTTGACATGTAATTCTCTGTAAGGTGGGCTACTGGCCCCTGAACACCCCGTTCAATTACAGTGCATACAATCATTAAAAAAATAAAAAAAAAATAGAAAACTGTTATTAAACTGCCTGCCTTAAGACTTGCCAGTCTTAATAAAATTTTTAAGTGGAAAACAAATACGAATTTGAAAATGCCAAATTTGAATTTTCTGAAGTTACTTGTTTTTGAGTTATGCTGAAAATAAATGTGCATACAGATCAACAGCTAAAAGTTGAACTACGTAATCAGAGCACTTCAAAATGTAATGTTATGCAAAAAAAAAAAAGAAAAAAGAGTTGAAAATAGAACTAAAAAAAAAAAAAAACTTTATTTACAGTATGGATATGAAAAATTAATTTTGCAGTGTTTGTTTTACTGTGGCATCTCTATATAATACACATTATATAGTTTACTGTGGCATCTCTATATAATACACATTTAGAATGCCGAGTTTTGACTTTCTGCTCCTATTTGTTCTTGAAATATACTGATAACAGACAGAAACTCATATACAGAGAGAGAGAGAGAGAGATACACAGACCAACCACTAAAAACATGATTTTCGGATCCAAGGGACCTTAAAATATGTAAAAACTCACTTTCGGAAATTCGACCCAAAAACAATACTTTCTCTACCATATATATGTGTAATAGAAAGTATAAAATTAAGTATTAATTTAACGTTGAGTATTGGATTTCAAACTATATTCTGTCTGTCATGGAAGCAACATAAAGAAACAGTCATACCTAATCAATTTCGTTGAACAAGGTATAATTCATATAATAATAACTTTCATAAATAATATTCGATAAAACATTAGTATTCCTTTATTTTTAAGTATATATATATATATTTTTAATTACATATGCACCATATAGTGTACATAAATTAAGCACACTAAGAGAAACACGTAACATCACTTCAAGTAAATTTCAAGGACTTTCAGATATGCCCCTAATAACTCCGAACTTTTTTGTGTGACTCTTTAAGCAAATGATGATTGTTTATCATACTTTATTCTATATGCAACATGTTTTAATATTTATAAAAAATATATGTGTTTTTATTTTGTTTTGTTTTGTACAGTATAAAGATTTTAAAACGTATCAGCAAGAAATTTTGCACATAAACGTAATGTATTTGAATGTCGTTATGCACGAAAGATATGTCCGATTTCAATAAAAGTTTTAAGTAACATCCTCATATGGTAAAACTTTAGAATACTGATTTTGGATTTCCTGCTAATAATTCTTCAATTATGCTAATAATAGTTTAACTGGCACAGAAACAAACGCTAAACACCAGATTTTAGAAATCATGGTACCACAAAATGTGTAAATATATTAAAAACTCGGTTTCAAAAGAATCGAAACTCGTTTAGATCCCCGTAAAAGATACTTTCTCGGTCATTGGGTAAGATAAAGTACAAATAATTATAAGATAAAAAAGTTTTTATAAACCATGTTAGTTTTTAAATTTTCTGTTGAATCATAGCTATAGAGCTAACAACATTAGCACTTTATCAATGCGTATGAAATCTTTAAACCGATAGTGACGTCAATTTTTGTGAGATACATAACTTAATATTTTACAATTTTTTTAAACCCTCGTTTAATCAAAGTATTTATTTAATCACGTTTATTTATTTTTATGTCAAAAGAAAATGAACTCGTATTTTTTTTTTATTTTTTTTGGCAACAATTAAATTATAGCTAATATTTTAATGGCTATTTATAGGAGGTTATAATTTTCATATTTTAATTAATTATAAGAAAACTATTCGAAAATTTGAAAATCGGACTTCGAAGTATTGTCTTGTCATCGGGTTGTGAGCTATTGTGAAAGTTTCAAATGTCTAGCTAGTAGGGAAGTTAGTTAAAATTCGATTGCAAGATTTGCACCGGACAAACAAACAGGAATAGAAGTTAATAAAAACATGGTAAAACTAGTATGTTGTGGCCACCACAAGACTTTCTTCTATATTTTCCTATACATATTCAATCAGTAACAATATTAAAAAAAAAAAATACGATTTTTTTTTCTAAGTTCTTTTTTTTTTTTTTTTTTTTTTTTTTTTTTTGGAAAAATTAATACATATTCAATCACTAACAATATTTAAAAAAAAAAAAAAAAAAAAAAGTTTTTTTTTTTTTTTTTTTTGGTTAAAAGTAAAAAAAATCGATAACTTTGTTTTAAATTATCACAGATTTATAGTTCAACCATTCGTTTTAAAGGTATTGACGAGATCTTTCGAATGATACCCATCTTCAAAATTTAAGCGATGCCCCCCATGCACAAAATTTTTTTCCTAGTTACATACTACTATTATCAATAATTCATATTAATTTTACAATCACAAGTGTAAAATAACTCTTATTATGCACATTTATACGAATTTTTCTCCTAATCTGCCATGTTAAAAATTTAGATAAAATGCTATCACAGCGCTTCCTGTTGAGCTATTGATGCCCAAATATAATCAGCACCAGTTTATGTCGGGGACCAACTAAATACCAAGTTTGGTAAAATTTCGTTTAAAAAAAAAAAGAAATACGATTTTTTTTTCTAAGTTCTTTTTTTTTTTCTGTAAAAATTAATACATATTGAATCACTAACAATATTTAAAAAAAAAAAAAAAAGTTTTTTTTTTTTTTTTTTGGTTAAAAGTAAAAAAAATCAATAACTTTGTTTTAAATTATCACAGATTTATAGTTCAACCATTTGTTTTAAAGGTATTGACGAGATCTTTCGTATGATACCCATCTTCAAAATTTAACCCCCCCCATGCACAATTTTTTTTTCCTAGTTAACTACTACTATTATCAATAATTCATATTAATTTTACAATCACAAGTTTAAAATAACTCTCATTATGCCCATTTATACGGAATTTTGTCCTATGCTGCCATGTTAAAAATTTGCATAAAATGCGATCACAGCGCCACCTGTTGAGCTATTGATCCCTAAATCTAATGGGCACCAGTTCATGTCATGGTGCAACTAAATACCAAGTTTGGTTAAATTTCATTCATTGGTTCGTGAGATACAGCGTCCACAAAAAAATGATACAGACAGACAGACACACAGACAGACATTTTTTAAAAACTATCAATTCGTATTCAGGATATCCCAAAACGTGTAGATCCGTCAAAAAACGGAGGTCGAAAATTTTCGCGAATCCAATACTTTCTCTATATTACATATAGAAGAAAGTAAAAATACTATAAAATGTATGTTTAAATGTAAAACATTTATTATAAGACTTACATTATATTTTTGATATAAACACTATCTAGCGATAAGTATTTGAACACTTTCGAATTTAGAAGTTTTGTTAAATACCTAGGAAAATTCTTGAGAAATTATCTTGAAATTTTGGGAGTATAAAGAACATGTTGTACCCCCCATATATAACAGTAAAAATTGTGTCTTGAAGAGAAAAAGAGGACCAGTAAAAAATTAAAGAGAAATTAAAATGTTTTGGATCACCCTGTAAAAAGGAATGCTTGAAATGCATTTTAGCTGTAGCATGTAATTAAAAGAATTCTTTTAATTATCTGTATAAATTTTTATGAGGCTACCACATATATTCATTAAGGTATAACGATTTCTTTAAAACATTGCAAAAAAATATACCACTTTTTAAATTATAATATGTAGACTATTAGACTCAGCGCAAAGCCATTTTTAGAAAACTTGGCGTACTATATTAGACACAGCATGCTGCAAACAAAATGCAAAAACGTTAAATATCTTACGAAATATGAGCACTTTTATTAAATGGTTTTTAACTACACATGCGCAAGCTTTATAAAATTTCATTTGCATAAAATAATAGCTACTTATATAAACAACCCCCCCCCCCCAAAAAAAAAAAAAAAAAAAAATAGATATATATATATATATCAGTTTGTGTAAAAGTTTTGCATGTGGCTACTCTGCTTTTTTCTAGATTTCGCTATGGATTCCTTGATGATTTCATTTAATAATTTAATTAATTTCTCATTCAAATTGGTTTGCTGCCATGATCGGGGCTGTAACAATATAAATTGCTATGATTAGCTACATTGTTTTACGAAATCGATGCAGCTTTCACAGCTTTATGAAGTACATGCCCCCTGATGAGTTTTTACTTCTAATTTTAAGCATTTTTATCCAATTATTTTTTCTGTGGTTCTTTAGTTATTTTCTCTGTCATTAAGTTTAATGGTCCTTTTTTTATTATTATCATTCTTGTCGGCGTAAGTGATTTAAATTGTTTTTGTCTCTTATTGGTTCTTAATCTGTATCGCAACATTTTTGTGTCAGTCTTAGCTTTAAGTTAATATCAGTTCTATTTTTGTTGTGTGGGTACTGTTTTGAATCTATTAATTGCTAAATTTTAATGTTAATATATATATATATATATATATATATATATATATAAGCAATATAATCAAAGCCAGATGAAAATTTAATCCCAAAACACATGAGGGCCTTCATCAGGGAGCTCCCCCATGTAGGGAAAGGAATATGAGATTTTCTGAAGAAACGCTGGTAATATAACCAAAAAACACGTTTCGAGCCCCAACTTCTCACAGATGGAAGCAAGACCATACAGCAAACGAATTTTAATTAATACAAATCATAAAAAAGCAATTAAATTCAGAAATCAAGCACAAAATATAATACATCAATATAAAATACAAGAATATAAATAATACAAGAATATATAAATACATACATGGACAAACTGGAATAGTCAGAATATGGAAAATTGAAAACCACCCCCCATTTTAAACACAGAACCCGTTTCAGCTAGTAGGAACACTTATCAGCCCTTAAATGTCGCCCAAAATGGAACAACAAACCTTAAGTGGGATTGTCATCAAGAATACTGAAATGTTTATTGATTAAAACAACAAGATAGCGGTTAACAGTTAGTATGTTTTTGAGATTTTTATATTCCAGTTTGTCCATGTATGTATATTTATATATTCTTGTATTATTTATATTCTTGTATTTTATATTGATGTATTATATTTTGTGCTTGATTTCTGAATGTAATTGCTTTTTATGCTTTGTATTAATTAAAATTAGTTTGCTGTATGGTGTTGTTTTCATCTGTGAGAAGTTGGGGGCTAGAAGCGAGTTTTTTGGTTACATTACCAGCGTTTCGTCAGAAACTTCTCATATTCCTTTCCCTACATGGGGGAGCTCCCTGATGAAGGCCCTCATGTGTTTTGGGATTAAATTTTCATCTGGCTTTAATTATTTTGCTTAATTATTTTAGTTTTATATTTCCCCTTGCTGCATTTGCGCATTGGTTTATAAAAACTTTGTTCCAGCTCTATTTATTTAGTAATGCAAGTTTTACTCCCTCCTATATTTAAATTTTATCATATATATATATATATATATATATATACAGTGAAAAACGTTTAACACGAAACTAAGGGGACCGAAATATTTTTTCGTGTTAAAAAAATTTCGTGTAAAAAGATTCGTAGAAATTACAAAATTCGTCAATGTTTTTCATCTCGTCAATTTTTATTTCCATTTCCTGTAAAACTACAACTAACTTGCATCCATTAGGATAAAAATCAAGTATAAATATTATTGTTTTTTGGAAAAAAAATCAGGTATCTTTTACTGAAGTGTCTTTTTCAGCACCATATTGTTCAAAAATTGATTGAGATCATCCATTGTTTTATTCATCTCGCAATTCGAATGCGATCTAAATAACTGCGGATACTCATTACTTTCTTCATTTCTGAAGCAGAGGGGACAGGAACTGCATCATTGATTCAGTTGTCAGATTCGTCATCAAAATTTACATAAGCGGAATCATTTTAATTATGAACAATGTCACAAATCTCATTATCGGTGCTGTACACACATGATCATCGACAGCAACATATCGTAGCATAGTTGCCAACATTATAATTTATTCCGCAGCATTTTTATCCCCGCCTTTAATCCGCACCACTTTATTTACAGACTATTTCCCTTCAATATATAACTACGATAAAATAAGGAAATATTACTCTTAAGAAAAATCCATGTGGTATGGAAATAAAGGCGGAGTTAAAAATGCTCCGGAATAAATTAAAATGTTGGCATCTCTGTTGTAGCAAACATGTCACTGAAGATCGAAAGCGAGTTTTTTTCGTGTTAAACGATTTTTGTTTTGTGTTAAAAGAAACAAAAAGGTATTAAATAGCATAGTACACTGTCCGGACCGCTATATCATTTCGTGTTAACCGATTTTTCCTGTTAAGCGTTTTTGTGTTAAACGCATTTCACTGTATACATAAAATAATAATAATAATAATAATAATAATAAAATAAATAAATAAATAAAATAAAATAAAATAAATAAAATGTAAATTCAGTAAATTCAAAGAGTTATGAGTTATAGAAGGAAGAGAATTTTAGTTCCTCTCAAAAAAAAAAAAAAAAAAAGGGATGATGATGATGATAAGGGGACATTATCAATATTTATTTACAATCAATGAATACTTTATTACCATTGATTAAAGTGAATAAAAATAAAAATGTGAGTAAAACCTCTTATAGTTTAGCTTTTATTTTGAGAGGAACAGAAAATCTGTTAATTCTATAACTCATAACTCTTTGAATTTACACGATATTTATTTGGGGTTTTCACATAAGTAGCTCAATATTGTTGACTGTTAAATTATCCAAACGAAATTGTTTAAATGCTTGTACATGCGTATTTAAAAATTATTTAGTAAAAGTGCTCATATTTCGTAAGGTGTTTAACGTTTTTGCATTCCGATTGCTGTATGCTGTGTCTAATATAGTATGCCAAGTTAAATAAAATTAGCTTTGCAGTGGGTTTAATACCCTACGTGTTATAATTAAAAAAGTGTTTTTTTTCTTTTAATTTTTTAAAGAAATCGCTATGTCTTTATAAATATATGTAATAGCCTCATAAAAATTTATATAGATAATTAAAACAATACTCATTATCATATGCATTAGCTAAACTGCATTTCAAGCATTTCATTTTACAGGGTGATCCAAAACATTTTCATTTTATTTAATTTTTTACTGGTCTCTTTTTCCTCCTTAGACTTTGTCTATTCAAGACACCTTTGCTGAAATATAATATGTATAACAGTTTCTTTACACTCTCAAAATTTGGTTGGTTGGGTTTTACGTCGCACTAGTGCTGCGCAGATGGGCAATTGGCGACGGTTTGGGACACACTCCTAGAGGTGGTCCGGAGACATGCTATCACAATTTTGATCCTCCACGGAAAGGATGGCTCTCCCGCTTCGGTGACCCCCAGAGGTATAATTTTTGATGGGAACATGGAGGACATTGCGGCCACGACAGATTTTACATGCACCAGCCACCGTTAGTGTACACGACGCGACGGTCTTTGGCCGCCTCGAGTACCGAACCCGCAATCTTCATATTACGAGGCCGGCGCTCTACCGACTGGGCTGCCGCGGCCCCTCAAAGTTTGAAAATAATTCCCCAAGAATTGCTCTAGATGACAAAACGATTAAATTCGGTAGTGTCCAAATAATTATTGGTAGATAGTGCATTCTGTATTAAATATTTAATCATGTTTTATTACTTTTTTGGAAAGAGTAAGAGATAGAGTAAATATTTTAACAATATTTGTACTTTTCGTTCTTTTACCTTTTTAAGTAACATATATATATATATATATATATCTTCCTTTCAGCAATGAGGTTCGATTTCAATTCTGAAAATCTCTATATCGATGCAAATTCTGAACTTTGAAAAGACGAGAAATGGAAAACGATAAAATCCTTTTCGAATTCTTTTCAAAATTGCAGCTAAGGGGGGCCGTTAGAAGACGATTTTAGATTTTACATCAATAATGGAACTTTTGGAGTCCTTTCCGCTTTAAAATTTGAATTTAGTGAATTCATGTACGCTGAAAAAATATCTCTAAATTTTTTACATACATGACAAAAGGCAATACATATTGTAGAAATGACTTTGCAAGAATTTTTTTTCTGTCTTACATTTTTACCACAAAGAATATTTTTCTTATCATAATATATAAATTTCATTCAAATATTTGTAGATATATAAAAATAAAGAACTGAAATATTTTTGTTTAATTTATTTACCATGTACGTTTTTAAAGAAATATTTTATCAATGATGTAATAGTTTATAGATAATAATTTTATATATATAATATTTATAAATTTGACAATAATGAATTAAAAATATTAAATGATATGATTCTGGTATATAAATTATATTCAGATATTAATATAAAGTTATAAATTATAATAAACAAATCATATTTATAATAAACAAAAGGCAATATTTTTATATCACTGAAAGTTACTTATAATAAAAAATGTAAAACATTATCAGAATATGAATTGATTTGTGTGCTCTGCTGTTTTTAATTTCTATCAATATTGCTCTTTATTGAAAATTGCAACACCATTAAGTAATGCGAATATCATAATGATATTTATTAGGCACATACAATATAGTAAGAAGAACAATTGATTAAAATTTCAGGAAATTTGGAGCAATATGTACTGATTAAATAGTACATAAAACAACAACCTCTGTAAGCAATAACAGCACTTATCTGCCTAGACATTGAATTAAACAGCGATTGGATGACATGTACTGGTAAAGCCCTTCATGAAGCTTCAACACGATGCCACAATTCATCGATCGTAGTTACTGATGAGTGGTGGGGGGCCAGTCACTTTTCAACGATTAAACAGTCATTTTCATTGGTATGATATCAGGAGAACGCGCTGGCCAGAGCAACAGTCGAACATATCCTGAATTAAAGAAGGTCCGGACAATACGAACAACTTGCAGCTGTGCATTGTCCTGCTTAAATATTGCGTTTCGTAGACTTTGAATATAGGGCAGCGCAAAGGGTCTTAACTCGTCAGAAATGCAATGGCTGGTATTCAGAGTGGCGGGATTGAAAACAAGAGGTGATCGAGACGTGTATCCAATGGTACCACATACCATCACTCCAGGCGGTGACACAGTATGCAGCTACCAAAATTTTGACTACCCTCAAAACTGCATCACTGACACGGGCTCCTTTAATGTGTGATCAATGACGAACCTGGGCGTAGGGAGGGCGTGAAGTCGCCTTTCAGACAAATCACAATCCTGTTTAGAGCATCAAGATTGCCTTATCCATATTTAACGGTAATGGGAATAATGCATATTGCCAGCTGGGATTCGAAATCGTCACGCTGTCTATCACCTGCAGTGATGGTATGGGGTCTCATTGGATACACGTCAGGATTACTTCTTGTTCGCATTCCCGGCAATCAGAATAGCGGCCATTAAATTTCTGGTGAGTTAAGCCCGCCCCTCTTCTCTATATTCAAGGAATACGCAGTGCAACATTTAAGCAGGATAATACGCGATCGCAAGTTGTCTGTATTGTCCGGACCTTGCTTAGTACAGAATGTGTTCAATCGTTTCTCTAGGTAGAGCGTTCTCCGGATCTCGATTCTCGCACCAATGAAAATGACTGTTTATTAGTTTAAAAGCGACTGGCCTCCCTGAATTTCCTGAAATCTTAACCAATTGTTCTTCTTACTATAATGTATGTGCCCAATAAATATCATTATGATATTCGCATTTCTTTTTGGTGTCGCAATTTTCACAACCATGAGTGTAGTATGAATTTTAATTTACACAAGGTACAAAGCAAGCTATGGCACTACAAAGCAAATGGTCTGCGGAAGAATAAAATTTAATTGTTTTTAAAAAAGAATCTTTCTTTGTTTACCCATACTTTACGTATAACTAAAAGACAGAAAATTATTCATCGAATCTATCTAACCTAAAGTCAGTTTTTGAAAGTTCATCCCACAAATATTGCTGTTTTTCATTAACCTAATATAAAAAAATAATTAAGATTTTGCACGCTAGTTTTCATGTAAAATGAGAATCATGTAGTACATAGGTAATATTTTTTTCCTTTTTGCATGAGAGTTTATTCTTATAACTACACTGTTCAAAATGATGCGATAAAAAAATAAGTAAACGAACACAATCCTTTCTAAATGAGCAGATTTGTTTCAAAAAGGAAAACATGCCAAATATATCTAATTTATGAAATATCGCATGTTTTCGAATTGATAGCTGTTCACTTCATGATATATTATAAATATGCTAAAATTAAATAATAATAATAATAATAGTAATAATAATAACAGTAATAATAGAATTTCTACATATTTAATTTGAATGTGTTCAAAAGCAAATTTTATCTTCTCAAATCTTCAAAATTATACTTCGTGGTGGTTTTCTGTTGGAATGCGGAAAAATAAACTAATGAGAATCTGTGTTTTGGATGTTGGGATTCACGACGGTCGGCGCCCTTTTTGAACATATTAATATACTCAATAATGAGATAATACATGGGATTTTCAAATTTCAGTATATTTGTTCCGGAGCTATTTTGTGTATGTGATATACTCAAAATTAACACAATTTTTCTCATTTTCGAAAACTATTCTTTCATTGTATTCATTATTCTTTATGATTTAAAATACAGGTTGGGCCAAAAGTCCCAATACTCATTTTAAACTTTAATATAAAGCCAAGTAAATGGTATACTAAAAGGTAGTCTTCCCTGCAGTAATTCTTACAGTAAAAAAATTAATTTAGGAAGAAAAAATAATCTGGTGTGTCATTCACACGACTTTCTCTTAACCTGCATTTCAATACTATAAAGATAAATTGTGCATATTAAGTCTTAAGATTAATAGCGTAAGATAGTACAGTTCAATGTGCTTTAAAAAAAACAAATCTGAAATAGTTTTAGTAACAATTATATTTGACATATAATTCCGTGCATGAGAGGGAGCTTCTGATCTCTCAACCTCCTCTGCCCCCCCCCCCCCTCAACAATTATTTAAAAGAAATCAAGGTTTTTGTTAATTTGCATTCAAAATTGTCCATATTGTACAAATTTTTAAGTGGCAATCTAATAAGAACATCAAAGAAAAGCTAGTTGCAGTAGCTATGCGAGAAATTGAGGATAAGCCTGGACTATTCTAGGATATTTGAAGTTCAATGCTTCCTGGATTTCAGGAATACACTGAAATCAGTGGATGAAACTTTGAACTCAACCTTTGGCCCATGCTCTTTTCGTTTGTGTACTTTGTTTATTATTAAAACGAATATTTTATTACGTGTAATCTGTTCATTCATGATATTTCTGGGTACACAATTATGTAAGGAAAACATTTCCGACCTTGAACTGCTATATGATTATAGATGTCATAAGACAGGGATAAAAATATGAAACTGGTTTCTAAAGTTGTATTTTAAGTATTGACAGAATGTAAAACTTTCATGTCACATGGTCTGGTTAAATTTTTATGGAATGTCCTATGCGTGGGATCTTTCTGAGGGATACAAGTCCGCATTTAAGTGAGTGTTGGAGTAAAACACAGCAAAGCCGGCGATCCGGATTTGAGGGAAAGCCCATCACCTCTCATCTTCCAGCTTTGAAAACAGAATTTCTCGGCTACTCGTTGGACATTTAATGGATAGAATATCGATTAAAATCGATAAAGATATCAACTACATGGTTTTATTTTAAAGTTGAAATTAAGTGTAGTTTTTGTATTTTCCTCTCTTTTGTCTGTTTATGTGGACAGAATTTGTCTGCCCCTTATTTTTCTGCACCACTAATTTCATATAACATATAACATAAAATTAATGGTACAATTTATTTTATACATAATAATTAGTAGTTATTTTATATATAATATTTCTTGTCATTAAAAATCCCCATAATTAAAAAAAAAAAAAAAAAAAAAAGGTAGAAAAGTTTTGAGAAATAGGGCGGTCCATATGAACCCATTGTACCAGGATACTTAAAAAACATTTTCATGAATAGTATTATTGAAAAAAATCATTTAAAAACAAAATTTTTCTTTAACACTTGATATACATAATAACAAATCGAAAAGTTTTTCAGGGTAGTGACATAAAAGCCCTATTGTATAGTAAAAAGAATGATTAAATAAATCAGATAATTTCAATAACAGAATAATAGGAAAATTTCATTCAACTCCTACAAGTAGTATGAAACGTGTGTTATCTTGCATTGATCAGAATGTATTCTACTAATTTTAGAGCTTTGTATTCTGCGAACTCATGTTTATTAACGCATTTGTGATATTTCTCGCAAGTCACGTGTCACATGTCTGGCTTTTCTGATTTTTTTATCAGATAACATCGATATTTTTGTCTCTGAAAATCGAAAGAAAGAAGTGTTCATTGTATGTGTGTCTAAGGATGAGATATTGGATGCTTAAAAACATATTAGTACTGAGTAATTTTAAGATGTTTAATTTCTTGGTACCACACTTCATTCACTTGTATACTGGACAATTAAATAAAATTAACACTATTAACAAAAATTCTTTATACTAATAATATATAACTTAATTTTAAAGAGATTCATACAAAAAAAATATATTGTATTATATTATATTCAGCTTGCTTTTAAATATGTCGGCGACGTTGCTAATCCAAGCAAGGTGACCGCAAGTTAAAAAGCAAAGGCTTAAAAAATCGATTTGTATCGTGTTAAGAACTTAAAAACATTTTTAAAAAGTGCACAGCAAAATACTTTCTTCAAAAACAGTGTGGAAGCAATTGAACATATCAGGTTAAAAACAATAAGATCTGCAATAATAATAAGAATAATAATAAACAAATAAATAAATAAATAATAATTAAAAAAAATAATTAAAAAAAAATTAGTTGACCAAAAATTAAAAAAAAAAAAAAAAAAATATTAGTTAATTATTAGGCTGCGCATTTTTTCTCCGATGAGTCAAGTTTAATTTATTTCGATCTGATGAAAAAGCTAGTAGTACGGTGAAAAAGGGATCAACTTAGTGAAAATTGCACTCTTAAAACAGTGACACATTCTCTGTGCATTATGATACGCAGGTGGTAACGCTTCAAGGAGTCGGGCAAATTTTCCTACTCAAGGAATCATTTAACTCGAAATAAAACACGGCAATTATAAAAGTGATGCCCGACCAACTATTTCGAAGGTATACCTCAGACTTTTCTGCAATCAGCATTTCAAGACGATAATGCACTTGTATACTGCGTCTGTGGTACTTTTACTGGATTCAAATTGTTAAAATTATATATTCATACCCATGAGCACCTATAATTCTGCAAGTAAACATATCTTTTTCCCATTAAGAATATCGTAGAATTTCTTCTTTATCAGACCGGTAAACAGTCCTAATCTCAATCCGCTCGAAAATGTTTAATCTATAAAAAGACGAGGGGTGGGGGGGGGGGGATTCGAAATTTGCAGCCTAGAACTCTGCAAGAAATAGACAAAAACATTTGTGATATTTGGCACATTGAAGCTTCTGAGATTTATATTAAAACACTGCAGACTATTTTTATTGCGCCTTAAAGCAGTAATTCCATATAAAGATGGAATTACCCAATGCAGAATACAAATCTTTATTAAGTAATTGTTTAGATGTAACAAATAAATAGTTTTATTTCATGTATTAAAGCATAACTCGTTTATTTCAGATAATAAATCATAATAGAATACAAAGTATATAATCACGTTTAAAAAAAGAAAGTTTTACGCAGATTTTTTGAGAAAAACTGGCCCTAAATAGAGGTGGTCCATAATAGAGGTGGGCTTTTAGAAAAATTGTTCTATACATATATATATATATATTATATTCCATGTTACGCAAAAAAAAAAAAAAAAAAAAAAAAAAAAAAAAAATGATAGCACTGGATAAACGAGAGACTTATCTATATTAAAATTTAAAATAAAGAAACTTTTATTTATTTTTTTTTTAATGTATATATTTATATATATATATAAACATGGCTTAGCAAATGTAGTTGAGGAGTAAACATTCAAACCGTTTTTTCTTCAAAAAAAAAAAAAAAAAAAAAAAGTTGTTAGTGATTTTTCTTTGAACGTAACATAAAAATAGTAAAAATAGTATGTCTACATATCTTCCTAAATATGTCTAGATATAAAAAAAAAAAAAAATCACACTAATTAAAAAACATAGTTTATATTGTATCTATAAATTACATTAACGATAAACAAAATATTTGGTATCTGTAGAGGCAATTAAAAAAAAAAAATCATTAATTGAAGAACAAAGTTTATATTGTTTGTATTTATAAGTTAAATTAAAGATAAACAAAGTATGGCATAACTGATAATAAAAGAAAATAATTTTAGGTGTGTGTGTTGGTGTTAGGATTAAGGCCAAATGACAGCACGAGGGTCCTAGGCCTCAAGGAAGTGCCGCGCGTGTGTGTGTGTGTGTGGGGGGGTCTTTCTAAGGCGTCCTAATTCGTATTTATGCAAGTTTCTGTGAAAACCAGGAAAATTTCGAATGGCTACACCGACGAGCGATCCTGGGGTTAAACCCGGCACCTCACGACTACTAGCTTCGAGGACAGAACCTCTCGGCAGCTCGTGAGTCGGTAACTAACATTATGCCGTTTAATATTATTACTATATTACGAACTATTCTTTCAATTTGTGCATTGAAATTTTCAGTATTTAAAAAAATATTTTTTTAATATTATGTCATATGGTCGAGAGAATATATATATTGTTATAATTATTATTACTAAAAAATTTTACTGGCTACTTGGTATTTTTCAAGCTGTTGTGAGCTCAGATATATATATTCATACATATATGTATAAAAATTAGTATAATAACAGCCTACTATTTAAAGAGTTAAAAACTTTATTAATTCATTTATTTTTATTTTCTAAAAATATAGATAACTGAAATTATAAAATATTCGCGAAATTCAGCTATCATTAATGAAAAGAATAATAACAAAAAATATTCTTTTTTACTTTCTCTTACCCATAGCGTCGAGAAAGTATTGTTTTAGGGTCAAATTTTCAAACGTGAGTTTTTGTTATATTTGCATGTTCTGAGCTCCCGTGAATACGAAAATCTTGCTTTCACCGAATGGTCTGTGTGTCTGTCTGTGCGTCTGTTATCAGCATATCTCAAAAACAAATAGTAGCAGAAACTCCAAACTCGGTATTCTAAATGTGTATCATATATGGATGCTACACTAAGCTTTCCGTTGACATAAAGCAAATGGTTCGTGTACAGGGAGACTCAAAAGTATTCAAATATATTACGTCTATGGAGAAAATGCAGGTAAGTAGAGTTTAACATCTATAGACTGCACTAAACCAAATGAAACGAATATATATTTTTTGTAATAGAGATAGTCAACCGGCAAAAAAAATTGTGTATGTAGGAGCCTCGCCTTCCCCCTGGGGGGGGGGGGAAGTCCCCCCTCGAGGGGAGTAAATTTTCATGATGGGTATCTTTCAAAAGAGCTTTCCAATACTTTTAAAACGAATGGTTGAATAATCGATCTGCGATAATTTAAAATAAAATTATCGATTTTTTTTTCATTTTTAACAAAAAAAAAAAAAAAAAAAAAAATGTAATATTGAGAATAAATTCAACTTTTTTTTTTTTTTTTTTTTTTTTTTTCCCTTTAAGTGTTATACCACTTCTCTAATATGGAAATCGTCTGAATTATCATAAAAGATAATTTTTTTTAAATTATAATTTTAATAAATTATTTTTTAAAAACAGAATTATTTTTTATTAACCGAATTAAATTCTATATAAATGTAGGTGCATTAATGAAACGGGGAGCCCCCCCCCCCCCCCCACACACACAGAGAACTAATTATCATATAAAACTCTTTCGAAGCCTAATTTCAATTGTTTAACACAGGTTTTCATAATAGTACTCGTTATCTTGCCTCTTAATCTACAACCTGCATTTATAGTATTAAATTTCAGGGTAAGAGAAAATCGTTGTAAATTTCATAACCAAATAATTATTTGTATTCTTTCAAAAGTGCAATTTTTTAAAATTAAATCTGTAAAGTAGTCATTTAAATGCCTTTTAGAATCTTAATATAGAACTTAAATCTTAAACACAAAGTTTTTTTTATTACCAAACAGGTAATAAAATTTCGCACAATTCAGCTCTTGAGCCTTGGAACCCATCCATCTCTTCTGCAATTTTTAATCAGTTTTCTCCTTTTTGATTCATCTGCTGGGAAACGTAAAGAATCGAAATTTGTCACGAGAATGATTTGTGCAACTGACGGCTGCACAATCGCCCATATTTCACATAAAAAATTATCTGAAAATACCTATAAAAACAATCATGCACAATTCCCACTCTACAGGAGAATGTAGTTATGGTAACCTTTGAGCGTAAGAATGGCGGATCCATTGGCGTGAATGCGCTTACTCTGGAAAGCTTTGATTAAGGTTATTTATTTACCTTATAGGCATTGCTCGAAAATTTATATATTTCCAGTTTAGAAATTTAGAATATTACTACTTACTTGTTCTAGATAAAGATGGTATAATTTTTCTTTCTTAGTGTATAGAATTTTATAAATTATTATATTCATATTTTGATAGTTACTTTTGATTTTCACGACTTGTATAAATCAGTATAATGCCCAATTATACTATGAAATGCATGGGATTAATATGTACTTATAGCAATTATGACTTTTTCCTAGTAAAGAAAAAAAAAAAAGAGTGCAGTCTATTTTTTGATGGAGTTAAAGCTATATATAGATCTAATAGGTATTGATGGGGAATTTTTAACAAGGTAAGATATACATGCAGCTTTTCTAGTAAGAAGAGTCAAATCTTTCCTTTTTACAGACATTTAAAACATATCCTTACATAAAAATCGTTACATGCATAAGGACTGTTTTATTTATGTTAGATTTTATTTTATCATGGTTTTACATAAATTTTTATGAATTGTATTATATTGTCCAGTCAAAAATTTAATTTGCCCTGTGACATGGAGAAAGAAAAGACTTCTTAAAATCCGATTTACAAAACTGTGCTGCCAAATTGTTTAATTTATTAACCATAATAAAGAAAAAGATGCATATTATTGTGAAAAATATATTTGATGTGTTAAAAATGCTATTTAATGTATTCTTTTTTAGAAAATAATTACAAGATAAAAAGAACTTTTATACACCATGTTTTTAAATTTTCTGTTGAATCATATAAACGATACTGAAGGCAGCAAGAACCCGAAGAAATCGGATAAAAGTATTAAAAAATTCCTTGCTATCGTGCTTTAAGCTATTATAAAAGTTTCAAATGACTATCTAGCCGGGAAGTTAGTTAAAAGTTGATTGCAAGCTTCGTACTGGCAATGCTGCCGAAGGCAGCAGGGTCCCGAAGCAATTGGTTAAAAATATTTTTGAAATGCATTTTCACCGTATTCTGAACTATTCTAAAAATTTCAAATGTCTAGCTACTCGGGAAGTTAGTTAAATAAATTTTCTGTTGAATCATATAAACGCTTCGATTACAATAGGGACCTGAAACAGTTGACTAAAAGTATTAAAAACAATGTATTGTCACCGTGTTCAGAGCTATCCTGAAAGCTTCAAATGTCTAGCAAGTCGGGAATTTCGTGAAAAATCGATTGCAAGCTTTGTACTGGTAACGTCGCCAAAGGCAGCAGGAACCCGAAACATTTGGTTAAAAATATTTTAAAAATGCATATTCGCAGTGTTCTGAAAAATTCTGAAAGTTTCAAAGGTCTAACTAGTCGGGAAGTTAGTTAAATAAATTTTCTGTTGAATCATATAAACACTGCCGAAGGCAGTAGGGACCTGAAACAGTTGACTAAAAGTATTAAAAAAATGTATTGTCACCATGTTATGAGCTAGCCTGAAAGTTTCAAATGTCTAGCTAGCCGGAAAGTTAGTGAAAAATCGATTGCAAGATTTGTACTGATAACGCTGCCGAAGGCAGCAGGAACCCGAAACAGTTGACTAAAGGTATTAAAAAAATGTATTTTCACCGTGTTCTGAACTATTCTGTAAGTTTCAAATGTCTAGCTAGTCGGGAAGTCAGTTAAATAAATTTTCTGTCGAATCATGTAAGCGCTGCCGAAGGCGGCGGGACCTGCAATAGTTGACTAAAATTATTAGAAAAATGTATTGTCACCGTGTTGTGAGCTGTCCTGAAAATTTCAAATATCTAGCTAGTCGGGAAGTTAGTGAAAAATCGATTGCAATCTTTGTACTGATAACGCTGCCGAAGGCAGCAGAAACCTGCAATAGTTGAGTAAAATTATTCGAAAAATGTATTGTCACCGTGTTGTGAGCTGGCCTGAGAATTTCAAATATCTAGCTAGTCGGGAAGTTAGTGAAAAAGCGATTGCAAGCTTTGTACTGATAAAGCTGCCGAAGGCAGCAGGAACCCGAAACAGTTGACTAACGGTATTAAAAAAATATATTTTCACCGTGTTCTGAACTTTTCTGAAAGTTTCAAATGTCTAGCTAGTCGGGAAGTTAGTTAAATAAATTTTCTGTCGAATCATATAAGCGCTGCCGAAGGCAGCGGGACCTGCAATAGTTGACTAAAATTATTAGAAAAATGTATTGTCACCGTGTTGTGAGCTGTCCTGAAAATTTCAAATATCTAGCTAGTCGAGAAGTTAGTTAAAAATCGATTGCAAGATTTGTCCCTCACAAACACACAAACAAACAAACAAGTTAATAAAATCATGGCAAAATACTATCGCTTCCTCTCCTATACTTAAAATAAGTTTTGCAATTGTAAGAATAATCTCATACGTGTTTAAGAATTAAAAGCGTAGTACGTTTCAAGAGTTGACTAAAATTAAAGCAGGTACAATAAAGGCAATTTTATCGTTAATAAATGAAGAACTGTTGGTAAAATATTTTTATCAATGTACTCTTACAGTGTATTAATTTGAAATAATAAATCTGTCTATACCTTGTTACTTTATTGCTGTTTTTTCATTTAATGGTACTGTTTCAACTTGTTTCAAATAAATCTTAATATAGAAACAGGTAGAAGTTTAATGTATATATATATATGCGTATATATTAAGAATAAAAATTGATTAAAAATACGAAGCTTTTTGACAAGAAACCCTGGCACCATTAAGTGTACACGCAACCTCTTCTTCTTTTTCTTCTTCTTCTTCTTTTATTTTTATTATTATTATTACATGTTATACATATTGAAAACTGGTATACATTATATATCAGCCGATATGACATACTTCAACATCGGTTGATATTTGTGAAAAGGTTTGGTCTGTTCGAACCCCGATATTAGCCTATATTACTGTTCCATTAGGAATGTATGGTTTCTGTTCAAAATAATAGGTTAAAAATATTACATTGGATTAAATGTATTATTTCTCATAACTAAACAAACAATTCCTTCATGATGTATAAGGCCGCAGTAGTCCTGTCGATAGAGCGACGAGCTCGTAATTGGAAGATTGCGGGTTCGATACTCGAGTTGGAGAATGGTTGTCGTGTACATTACAAGTAGCTGGTACACGTAAAATCCGTCGAGGCCACAGTATCCTCCATGTCCCCATCCAAATCATACCTCTGAGGATAACCAAAACGGTAGAGCCATTCCCTCCGTGTAGGATCAAAATTGGGATGCAATGTCTCCGGACAATCCTTAGGGGTGCGTCCCAGACAGTCGCCAATTACCCATTGCGCAGTACCAGTGCAACGTTAAACTCAACCAACCTTCGTGATCTATTTAAAACACTTTGTTCACTCTTTTTGTCTGTGAAACCTTTTCTTCTTATTTTTCATGCGCCTTCGGGCACACTTTTGATTTCACTCCTTCCATTGCCTGCACCCCATCTCTCCTGTTTCACATTTTATATTTATTGTTAGAAATATTGCTTTAAAATAAGAAATAATTCTTTAAAATGGATTTTATACTCAAGAATAGTTGACTACAATCTATATTTTTTACACAAAATAAAAATAAATATATGAATAAAATTAAAAAAATAAATTTGTTTTGCAACACAAATTGACATGATGGAACTGTTTGATATTTTCAAATTTCAGTGAGTAAAAAATCTATTAAAAAGAAAAAAAAAGTTAAAAATCCGTGTGCAATTATTAAATTTCGGACATTTATAATCTTCCACGCACTTTACGTAATATTATTTATTTTATTCTACAATATTCTTAGAAAAAAAATGTCATAAGTGTAAGAATATTCGGATAAATGAAGTTCCTATTGCAGAAGTTTTAAAAATATTTAACAACATTTCTAAAGAAAGTATATCACTTTTTGAAATTGATAATTCGATTTTGTAATATCACAAATAATTTAATGCAATATTTTATCAATATTTATTTTTATCCTTAAACTACAATTACCATTGTCATAAATTACCGGACACCTTCAACTTCAGACGTTTTGTAACAAAACAAAACAAAAAAAAAAGACTTAAGGGGAAAAAAGAATTTTGATGAATTATACCGAAACATTAGTCGCGTAAAAAACATGTTATACCTCAGATATTTTAGCAAAAGGTTTGTCCCGAAGGCAAAAAAGCGACCAGTAACTTAAAGAAAAATCGAAATGTTTGGCATCATCCTGTAAAAAGTAATATTTGAAATGCGCTTCTAGCTGTAGCATGTGATTATGCATTTTTTTTTTTTTTTTTTTTTTTTTTAAGAAACTTTATATTTTCATGAATACATTAGCTAGCCTCATGAAAAAAATATACAGATAATTAAAAAAAAAAGCCTCATAATCACATGCTACAGCCAGAATGCATTTCAAATATTTCTAGTGACAGAGTGATTCCCAAACAATTTGATTTTCCCTTAATTTATTACTGATCACCTATTAGTCTTCGGGGCAAAGTATTTGCCTAAATATGTAATGTACAGTCTGTAACAAAAGTGTCCGGACACTAGCAAAAATTCCTATGTAAAAAAAGTATATTTCATACGGTTTTGTTAAATAAATCCTTATCGAATCATGTTCTTACACTGACTAAGAAATGGATTCGACAAGGATTTATTTAACAAAACAGTATGAAGTGTACTTTTTTTACATAGGAATTTTTGCTAGTGTTCGGACACTTTTGTTACCGACTGTATAACATTTTCTTTATATTCCCAAAGTTTCAAGTTAAAATTCATAAAGAATTAGTCTAAATAGTTGATAAAACATCTAAAATAGATCGTATCTGTCACTTACAATATGACAATGTGTGCATTATATACATACATGTATATATATATACATATATACATACATGTATATATATATATATATATATATACATACATACATAGTAATCAATCTATAAATTTCTTTGTTGCTTCATAGTTTCCTTATTCTTTATCTGCTATGAAATTTTGCTTTTTTTAACCGATATGGCTCCTATTCTGGTCTTGGAAGGCTGGGGGAGTGCTGCCGGCGTGAAACTAGTTTAACCCCACAGGCAAGTCACAAGTCTTGCCGCCTGCCTCTTTCCTTTCTTAAGTTTCTTAAAATAATGTAACATAAATTTTGATTTAGTTTAAGTTTTTCTGTTAAGATTTTGTTGAGTTAGTTTATTGTTTCGTTTGTTATGCAGGCTGTTAATTTATAAATTAGGTTTCTGTAAATATGTGTATTTCATCCCCTGATGAATTTTTTCACCTTTCTGAGCTTCTCCTACATAAAGAAATTTTTCATTCTTATTGGTCTTTGTGGTTTCAGTGATCTTGTATCTATTGCTTGGCTTCTACTACACTTAATAAATCATTATAATATATATATATATATATATATATATATATATTAAATTTTAAAGAACAAAAAACTTCGGATTATGTGTTGAAACATGCACGCGTTTATCTTAATTTCATTATTTCGTTAACTAGTCTATAATTAAAATCCAGAAATGAAATAAACGCATTTCTTCTGCAATGTTTTGATTATGTTATCATATATTTTATAATATAATTTTGCATAAGTGAAACAAACCTCAAATTACTCCCCAAAATATACTTTGTTCTAAACATTCGTGCAGTAATTCAATTATAAGTAAAATATTCCTAATGCATAATTAATCATAAAATATTTGCTTGCTGGGTTCAAACAACGGTAACGAACACTTAGAAATTCTTTTTCATTGAATAATTTATGTTATAATTATATCTAAAAATGTTTCAAAAATCTGTATTTTAGATGTGAATCACGTGTAAATATTTTTGCGCTCAATAATCTGACGCGATTTATCATGCGGCAGAATTTATAGTTTAAAAGATCACGCAATACGTTTTAATGATAAATTGAGAAACGCTCCACTTTTGTGAATATTAAATAATTTTTCAGTCGCATTTCAATTTAGAGAAGTGTTTTAGGCAAATTAAAGAAGTTTTGTAGAATGAAAGAAATAGTTTAAGTAGTATAAAAATATTTTCTAACGTTGTTGAAGTTAACGAAGTTATGCGATATTTCGCGGTGTTAATATGTGTGTGATTTATAGTTACCCTGCACTGTTAAAAATTTCGACAAAAAACTTATCTAACTATTATCTTAAGTCTTACGTAAAATTACAGAGAAAAATAAACGGAGATGTTAAAAAACTTATTTTATACATTCATTTTAATAACTAATAATAATTTAATTAATTATTGGTGAGAATATATTTCGGACTTAGAATGCTTTTTTCTAAAGCAGAAACAGTCAATTTGAATTTGAATTAAGAAATCAAATAAGAAAATTAGATAAAAATACAGAGTAAAGATTGAGAATCTCGATTATTCACCTTTAACTAAGAATTACTGTAAATTTACTGAGATTCTGGATAAATATTTACATTAAATTTACAGAAATTTTTAACAGTGTGTTAGGAAAAAATGGATTTTTTTTTTTTTTTTTTTCCATGATCGACACCAGAGATAGAAAATTCTTAAGTAAAAGATGTATATATATACAGAGTGCAATGTGGTATCATTATTTTTACAACAGATCAAAGGAGGAAAAAATCCAATCAAAAAAAAAAAAAAAAAATGTTGAAATAAGTGAAAATCTACAAGTTTGATTTTGTATAAATTAAAAGATATATATCTTAAGTATTTATATACTTGATTAAGAAAAAAATCAGCATTAGTAGTAAAACAAATTTTGGTGAATAGACATGAAAAACAAAAAACGGGGTACCTTTCTATGATTAGAACTAACGGAATTATTTCAACTTAAAGTTTAAACAGACATTCCGAGGTGGTATAAGTGAAGAGTGAAACACTAAAATTGAAAAAGAAAATTGACTAAAAAGTTAATAAGTATCACATTATATGTTATGTTGAATATTAATAGATTCTCATTCTTTTTGTTTCTTTATTTTATTTTCTTTATTTCATTATTTATTGAAATTATAGTTTGGATGAGGAAAACCCTCCTAAATCGATTAAAAAAGTTACATATTGGGCGTTCTTTATTTTGTAACAACATTATTCGTTTGTTTGATTTTGCATAGTTCTCACCTTTTTCAAATGGCGATGTCAACTGGTTTTCAATCTCTCATGATAAAACTCTATCAATTAATCTAAAATTTGTAATTGGAATTTTCGTATTTCTTGCATTAATCTCACACTTAAATTTACAAAATTCAATGTTTCTCCACTTGAAGTCATCACGACTAGATTCAATGCGCTATGATAATATAAGTATAAATTCTTCCATATCTTTTGAACGATGAACCTCTTTTTGGCTGTAAATGTTGCAGATATCTGCATTTTACACTGTATCCTTATTTCAATTTCGATTTATTAAAATTTATTCGACAACCGTCTACTTATTGAAAATTAAAAACATCCAGAGATGCTAACTTCTAATAACAAAAAAGCAGGAGATTGTTTAAGAGAAATCAGGAGACTTTTTCCAACAAGAAAGTTCGTAAGAAAAATTAGTAAAATAATGCAAATTTAATTTTAAGTAAAGCTTTATAAGCTTATGAGGTATTTACAAAGCATCAGTATTAAAATTAAATGAATAATATATGTTTCTTGCAGTAAAACAAACTATCATTATTAAAAAAAAAAAAAAAAAAAAAAAAAAAACTCAGACACACAGTTGTTTAAAATTTAAGTCAAAATAGACAGATTTGATCATTCTGCTCCAAATATAAAACAATAAGGATCTTAATTATCTTTATAAAAGAAAAGGTAATAAAGAAATGAAAATATCAGCTATATTCTAAGGAAATTTGAATTCTTTAAGTTTTCAATAGTTATGGTATTTAAAATAATAATAATAATAATAATAATAATAATAATAATAATAAGACATTTTTCATTATGCAAAAATGAAAGTTAAAAATTTATTCTTAGCAAAAATTAGTTTCCAAAGCATTGTATAGTAATTCACATTCAAACTGAACTTGATAAATTGTAGGGCAAGATGAACTTCAATTTTCTTTCAAATTTCTTTACCCAATCCCACAAATTTTAAGCCTAAATTATGCTAAGAGGGGCAGATAAAAATTACATAAAAAAAGCAGGAAAAATGAGTGAAAAATCAAGAGCATGGAAAAACAAGCAAAAATCAGGAGACTCCTGCCAAAAGCAGGAGACTTGGCATGTCTGGACATCTGTTAAAGCCGCAATTTTTGAAGCCCCTGTGGCCGAAAAGTTGTGCTCTCGAAGCTAATAAACAGAAGGTTCGAACCTATATCGTACTAGTTGGCCTTGCCTTTTCCAATTTTCTGTGGTTTTCTCCGAAATTCGGTTAAGGCCCCGTAGAAACACCCTATAATGGAAGCTCCATTAAGGCTTCATAGCAAATCGGCTTAATTCCCGCCCTTAAACGCATCTTTAAAAATAAATAACTCAGTCAATTTTTGATAGTAGAATTTTCCTATTTCTTTCCATGTTAGTAAACTAAATTCTCTAACTAGGTATAACTATAAGAAATTGGGGCACGTATAAAAATTTTAATTTTGTAATTTTTAAAAAAATAAATATGTAAAAAGATTTGTGACGTGACATCATTACAACATATTTGCCATTGGAGTTCATTTACAACATATTTGTCATTGGAAATTTCTTTTGCTACCATTCTTTTAAACGAATAGTTTCGAAAATAAACGCTGGTTAATGATAATTCCATACTTGCCAACATCCTAATTATTATTCCGTATAGTATTATTAATCCCGCCCTTTTTTCACACCAGTAAATTTTTAGAGTAATATTCTCCAAATGCAATTACGATTAAATACGAAGTAAAATACTCTAAAAAGATACTGGTGTGAAAAGGAAGGCGGAGCTAAAAATACTACGGAATATTAATTAGTATGTTGGCAAGTATGTAATTCTTTGAGCCCTGTGTACTTAAGCAACAATAATGCAATCGTTTCAGTTTTAATCTTTCAGTTACAATTGCTAGTATCTTAAATGAGCTAAATAAAAAGTTCAAATTTTGCGCAACAACCCCCATAGATCAATAAATGACCCTAGAAGTTTTAGATGTTCTTATAAAATCCAACAAAACATTTACCGCAGTAAGTACGGTTGGAGCAGTGGTACCGTGCTTGAAAGAAAATGAACTCGTATTTTTTTTTTTTTTTTTTTTTTTTTGGCAACAATTAAATTATAGCTAATATTTTAATGGCTATTTATAGGAGGTTATAATTTTCATATTTTAATTAATTATAAGAAAACTATTCGAAAATTCGAAAATCGGACTTCGAAGTATTGTGTTGTCATCGGGTTGTGAGCTATTGTGAAAGTTTCAAATGTCTAGCTAGTAGGGAAGTTAGTTAAAATTCGATTGCAAGATTTGCACCGGACAAACAAACAGGAATAAAAGTTAATAAAAACATAGTAAAACTAGTATGTTGTGGCCACCACAAGACTTTCTTCTATATTTTCCTATACATATTCAATCAGTAACAATATTTAAAAAAAAAAAAAAAAAAGTTTTTTTTTTTTTTTGGGGTTAAAAGTAAAAAAAAATCGATAACTTTGTTTTAAATTATCACAGATTTATAGTTCAACCATTCGTTTTAAAGGTATTGACGAGATCTTTCGAATGATACCCATCTTCAAAATTTAAGCGATGCCCCCCATGCACAAAATTTTTTTCCTTGTTACATACTACTATTATCAATAATTCATATTAATTTTACAATCACAAGTGTAAAATAACTCTTATTATGCACATTTATACGAATTTTTCTCCTAATCTGCCATGTTAAAAATTTAGATAAAATGCTATCACAGCGCCTCCTGTTGAGCTATTGATGCCCAAATATAATCAGCACCAGTTTATGTCGGGGACCAACTAAATACCAAGTTTGGTAAAATTTCGTTTAAAAAAAAAAAAGAAATACGATTTTTTTTTCTAATTTTTTTTTTTTTTTTTTTTTTTTTTTTTGTTAAAAGTAAAAAAAATCGATAACTTTGCTTTAAATTATCACAGATTTATGGTTCAACCATTTGTTTTAAAGGTATTGACGAGATCTTTCGAATGATACCCATCTTCAAAATTTAACACCCCCCGGGGGGTACTTATGCACAATTTTTTCTTCCTAATTAACTACTACTATTATCAATAATTCGTATTAATTTTACAATCACAAGTTTAAAATAACTCTCATTATGCCCATTTATACGGAATTTTGTCCTATGCTGCCATGTTAAAAATTTGCATAAAATACGATCACAGCGCCACCTGTTGAGCTATTGATCCCCAAATCTAATGGGCACCAGTTCATGTCATGGTGCAACTAAATACCAAGTTTGGTTAAATTTCATTCATTGGTTCGTGAGATACAGCGTCCACAAAAAAATGATACAGACAGACAGACAGACACACAGACAGACAGACACACAGACAGACATTTTTTAAAAACTATCAATTCGTATTCAGGACATCCCAAAACGTGTAGATCCGTCAAAAAACGGAGGTCGAAAATTTTCGCGAATCCAATACTTTCTCTATATTACATATAGAAGAAAGTAAAAATACTATAAAATGTATGTTTAAATGTAAAACATTTATTATAAGACTTACATTATATTTTTGATTAAACACTATCTAGCGATAAGTATTTGAACACTTTCGAATTTAGAAGTTTGCTAAATACCTAGGAAAATTCTTGAGTAATTATCTTGAAATTTTGGGAGTATAAAGAACATGTTGTACCCCCCATATATAACAGTAAAAATTGTGTCTTGAAGAGAAAAAGAGGACCAGTAAAAAATTATTAAAGAGAAATTAAGATGTTTTGGATCACCCTGTAAAAAGGAATGCTTGAAATGCATTTTAGCTGTAGCATGTAATTAAAAGAATTCTTTTAATTATCTGTATAAATTTTTATGAGGCTACCACATATATTCATTAAGGTATTACGATTTCTTTAAAACATTGCAAAAAAATATACCACTTTTTAAATTATAATATGTAGACTATTAGACTCAGCGCAAAGCCATTTTTAGAAAACTTGGCGTACTATATTAGACACAGCATGCTGCAAACAAAATGCAAAAACGTTAAATATCTTACGAAATATGAGCACTTTTATTAAATGGTTTTTAACTACACATGCACAAGCTTTATAAAAATTTCATTTGCATAAAATAATAGCTACTTATATAAACAACCCCCCCCCCCCCAAAAAAAAAAAAAATATATATATATATATATATATAAGTTTGTGTAAAAGTTTTGCATGTGGCTACTCTGCTTTTTTCTAGATTTCGCTATGGATTCCTTGATGATTTGATTTAATAATTTAATTAATTTCTCATTCAAATTGGTTTGCTGCCATGATCGGGGCTGTAACAATATAAATTGCTATGATTAGCTACATTGTTTTACGAAATCGATGCAGCTTTCACAGCTTTATGAAGTACATGCCCCCTGATGAGTTTTTACTTCTAATTTTAAGCATTTTTATCCAATTATTTTTTCTGTGGTTCTTTAGTTATTTTCTCTGTCATTAAGTTTAATGGTCCTTTTTTTATTATTATCATTCTTGTCGGCGTAAGTGATTTAAATTGTTTTTGTCTCTTATTGGTTCTTAATCTGTATCGCAACATTTTTGTGTCAGTCTTACCTATAAGTTAAAATCAGTTCTATTTTTGTTGTGCTGGTACTGTTTTGAATCTATTAATTGCTAAATTTTAAGGTTAAATTTTATAACGATATATATCATTTATATAATAATAATAATAATAATAATAATAAATAACATGTAAATTCAAAGAGTTATGAGTTATAGAATGAAGATAATTTCAGTTGCTCTCTCAAAAAAAAAAAAAGAAAAAGGAAGATGATAAGGGGGCTTTATCAATGTTTATTTACAACCAACGAATACTTTATTTAGTGATTTAAGTGAATGAAAATAAAATTGTGAGTAAAAACCCCCTTATAGTTTAGCTTTTATTTTGAGAGGAACAGAAAATCTATTAATTCTATAACTCATAACTCTTTGAATTTACACGATATTTATTTGGGGTTTTCATGTCAGTAGCTCAATATTGTTGACTGTTAAATTATGCAAACGAAATTGTTTAAATGCTTGTACATGCGCCTTAAAAAATTATTTAGTAAAAGTGCTCATATTTCGTAAGGTGTTTAGCATTTTTGCATTCCGATTGCTGTATGCTGTGTCTAATGTAGTATGCCAAGTTACCTAAAATTAGCTTTGCAGTGGGTTTAATACCCTATGCGTGTTATAATTTAAAAAGTGGCCTTTTTTTTTTTTTTTTTTTTTTTTAAACGCTATGTCTCCTTGAATATATGTAATAGCCTCATAAAAATTTATACAGATAATTAAAAAAATCCTCATAATTATTTGCAGCAACCAAAATTTCATTTTACAGGGTGATCCAAAACATTTTCATTTTCATTTAATTTTTTACTGGTCTCTTTTCCCTCCTTAGACTTTGTCTCTTCAAGACAAAACCTTTGCTGAAATATAATATGTATAACAGTTTCTTTACACTCTCAAAGTTTGGTTGGTTGGTTGGTTGGGTTTTACGTCGCACTAGTGCTGCGCAGATGGGCAATTGGCGACGGTCTGGGACACACCCCTAGGGGTAGTCCGGAGACATGCCATCACAATTTTGATCCTCCACGGAAGGGATGGCTCTCCCTCTTCGGTGACCCCCAGAGGTATAATTTTTGATGTGAACATGGAGGACATTGCGGCCACGTCAGATTTTACGTGCACCAGCCACCATTAGTGTACACGACGGTCTTTGGCCGGCTCGAGTACCGAACCCGCAATCTTCCAATTACGAGGCCGGCGCTCTACCGACTGGGCTACCGCGGCCCCTCAAAGTTTGAAAATAATTCCCCAAGAATTGCTCTAGATGTTTAACAAAATGTTTAAACTCGAAAATGTCCAAATAATTATTGGTAGATAGTGCATTCTGTATTCCTATTTAATCATGTTTTATTACTTTTTTGGAAAGAGTAAGAGACAGAGTAAATATTTTAACAATATTTGTAATTTTCGTTCTTTTACCTTTTTAAGTCACATATATATATATATATATATATATCTTCCTTTCAGCAATGAAGCTCGATTTCAATTCTGAAAATCTCAATTTCGATGCAAATTCTGAACTTTGAAAAGACGAGAAATGGAAAACGATAAAATCCTTTTCGAATTCTTTTCAAAATTGCAGCTAAGGGGGACCGTTAGAAGACGATTTTAGATTTTACATCAATAATGGAACTTTTGGAGTCTTTTCCGCTTTAAAATTTGAATTTCGTGAATCCATGTACGCTGAAAAAATATCTCTAAATTTTTTACATATATAACAAAAAGCAATACATACTGTAAAAATGATTTTGCAAGAATTTTTTCTGTCTTGCATTTTTACCATAAAGAATATTTTTCTTATCATAATATATAAATTTTATTTAAATATTTGTAGATATATAAAAGTAAAGAAATGAAATATTTTTGTTTAATTTATTTATCATGTATGTTTTTGAAGAAATATATATCAATGATGCAATAGATTATAGATAATAATTTAATAAATATATAATATTTATAAATTTGATAATAATGAATTAAAAATATTAAATGATATGCTTCTGGTATATAAATTATATTCAGATATTAATATAAAGTTATAAATTATAATAAACAAATGATATTTATAATAAACAAAAGTCAATAGTTTTATATCACTGAAAGTTACTTATAATAAAAAATGTAAAACATTATCACAATATGAATTGATTTGTGTGCTCTGCTGTTTTTAATTTCTAACAATATTGTTCTTTATTGAAAATTGCAACACCATTAAGGAATGCGAATATCATAATGATATTTATTGGGCACATACATCATAGTAAGAAGAACAATTGATTAAAATTTCAGGAAATTTGGAGCAATATGTACTGATTAAACAGTACATAAAACAGCGACCTCTTTAAGCAATAACAACACTTATCTGCTAAGACATTGAATCAAAGAGCGATTGGATGACATGTACTGGTAAAGCACTTTATGAAGCTTCAACACGATGCCACAATTCATCGATCGTAGTTACTGATGAGTGGTGGGGGGCCAGTCGCTTTTCAAAGATTAAACAGTCATTTTCATTGGTACGAGATCAGGAGAACGCACTGGCCAGAGCAACAGTCGAACATATCCTGCATCAAGGAAGGTCCGGACAATACGAACAACTTGCAGCTGTGCATTGTCCTGCTAAAATATTGCGTTTCGTAGACTTTAAATATAGGGCAGCGCAAAGGGTCTTAACTCGTCAGAAATGCAATGGCTGGTATTCAGAGTGGCGGGATTGAAAACAAGAGGTGATCAAGACGTGTATCCAATGGTACCACATACCATCACTCCAGGCCAGTGGCGGCTGGTGAATGACGTATTGGGTGGGCTGCAAGCTAGTGACTAAAACAGTTTATCAGCACGGAAAGCTTTTTCTTCTGATTGGCTTTTGAAGTGTCGATATATTTACGTTGATCCTCAAAATAAAAGAATCAGCCAATGAGACGAATAAATATTCCATTCTATGTACTTTTTCTAGACGCTTCGATGCAGCACCCCCAAAACGTCATCCACGAGCCGCCACTGCTCCAGGCGGTGACCCAGTATGCAGCTACCAAAATTTTGACTACCCTCAAAACTGCATCACTGACACGGGCGCCTTTAATGTGTGATCAATGACGAACCAGTGCGTAGGGATGGCGTGAAGTCGCCTTTCAGACAAATCACAATCCTGTTTAGAGCAGCAAGATTGCCTTATCCATATTTAACGGTATTGTGAATAATGCACATTGCCAGCTGGGGTTACATATCGTCACACTGTCCATCACCTGCAGTGATGGTATGGGGTCTCACTGGATACACGTCAGGATTACTTCTTGTTCGCATTCCCGTTAATCAGAATAGTGGCCATTAAATTTCTGGTGAGTTAAGGCCCGCCCCTCTTCTCTATATTCAAGGCCTCCGCAGTGCAACATTTAAGCAGGGTAATACGCGATCGCAAGTTGTCTGTATTGTCCGGACCTTGCTTAGTACAGAATGTGTTCAATCGTTTCTCTAGCCAGTGCGTTCTCCGGATCTCGCACCAATGAAAATGACTGTTTAATAGTTTAAAAGCGACTGGCCTTCCACCACTCACCAGTAACTACGATCGGTGAATTGTGGCATCGTGTTGAAGCTTCATGAAGTGCTTTACCCATACATGTCATCCAATCACTGCTTGATTCAATGCCTAGACAGATAAGTGCTGTTATTGCTCACAGAGGTCGCTGCTTTATGTACTGTTTAGTCAGTACATATTACTCCAAATTTTCTGAAATTTCAACCAATTGTTCTTCTTACTATAATGTATGTGCCCAATAAATATCATTATGATATTCGCATTTCTTCTTGGTGTCGCAATTTTCACAACCATGAGTGTAGTATGAATTTTAATTTACACAAGGTACAAAACAAGCTATAAATGGTCTGCGGAAGAATAAAATTAAATTGTTTTTAAAAAAGAATCTTTCTTTGTTTACCCATACTTTACGTATAACTAAAAGACAGAAAATTATTCATCGAATCTATCTAGCCTAAAGTCAGTTTTTGAAAGTTCATCTCACAAAAATTGCTGTTTTTCATTAACCTAATATAAAAAAATAATTAAGATTTTGCACGCTAGTTTTCATGTAAAATGAGAATCGTGTAGTACATGAACCGCTTTATTTTAAAAGGGGACTTCTACCATTATTATCGAATTTCGCTTTTTCGCCTTTTTCAGTAAAAGGGACATAGATCTATTGTTTAATGAAGAAACGAGACTTATTGGCTTATAAATGTGTCTACAGGAACGCTTTGAAATTTGCGTTTTATTTTAAAAGGGGACATCTGCAGCAGAAATCCCCTTTCAATATAAAACGCGCCCTTTGCACTTGATGGCGCTCTAGCTTTTTCGGAGTAATTGCAGAATATTTCATCAGCGTTAATAGAGGGTAATGTCACCTGAAATTAATAAGCACCCCAAGGCAGTTTCAGTTAAGTATTACCTTTCTTATATATTAAAAAAAAGTTAGTATGCAAAAAAGGTTTTCTTGCAGTATATGGAGTTACTAAATAAAGAATGGAAAGGATTACGAAATTGCTGGAAAATAATCAAATTCCATGAGACATGAGGGGTCGTAATGTTTGTCCCTCACTACCAGGACAATGAGTAGCAGATATAAAAGCTCACACAGAATCACTCCCCGTTAAAAT
Organism: Salticus scenicus; assembly: GCA_963930645.1. Lineage (NCBI taxonomy): Eukaryota > Metazoa > Arthropoda > Arachnida > Araneae > Salticidae > Salticus > Salticus scenicus. The sequence continues at coordinate 136,534,650 of OZ005661.1, forward strand.
ACATCTAAAGAATATCATTATTTAAATTATTCTCTTAATGTAAAAATTATGTTTGAATTATTCCAGAAAAGTATCCTAACTACAAGCTATCATACCTTAGCTATTATCTTTATTTCAAAGAAAACTTTGATTTAAAATTTGGTCAACCGCAAAAAGGTGCCTGTGTAACTTGTGAAGAACTATCACTAAAGATAAAAAGTAACCAGTTATGTGACTATGTTAAGATAGCAGCAGCAGCTGAACTTATAGTTCGTAAAAGGAGGAGTAAAAAAATTTATGAAGCTATGAAAAATGCAAAAAACACTAGATAATGAATCTCAAGCAATTTGTGTTGATTTCATGGCAAACGTATCTCTATAAATTATACCAATTAAGGACTTATACTACTATAGACAACTTACTATCAATACATTTGGAATACACAATTAAATCTGGAAATATGATATGTTACGTGTATCATGAGGGTGAAGGCGGAAAAGGAGTTAATGATGTTTGCTCTTATCTTAAACATTACGTAGATTCATTTATTGAACCGCAAATTAAACACCTTTATATTTTTGCTGATAACTGCAGCGATCAAAATAAAAATCAAGCCCTATCAAGATTTATTATGGCATTAGAAGAGATTGGAAGATTTGAGTCTGTTCAGATTTTATATCCCTTAAGAGGACGCTGTTTCATGCCCTGTGATAGGGATTTTTCTATTATTAGAAGAATTGTTAGAAAAACTGAAAGAATTTATACAATGGATGAATATGTTGACTTGATAAAAAAAGCTTCGAATAAATTGGAGAAATTTACAATTTTCCAATCTACACATCGTGATGTTTTGGATTTTAACAACTGGTATCCGGAATTTTACAAAAAGACATGCCTCAGTGAAGAATCCTATGGTAAAACTGTACCAAAATCAGAAAAGGTTTCTTTTTGAATATCAACATATCACTATCTGAAATGTGAAGTTTCTAACCCTGCGATACTTGCCACCAAAAACTTTATTGGGGGTTTAACTCAGCACAAATTTAGACTAAGAAACACGCAAAAGAACTTGTCTTTGCCTGGTAAATGGAATGTTTCTCGAAGACCTATACTGAAAAGTAAAGTATACGATATCAGATAAACTCTTAAATTCATTCCTCAGGAGCATCTGGCTTATTGGAATACAATTATTGCTGAATATCCTACGACTGAAAGTTAAATTGATTTGTAAATTGCACATTCAGGTGAATTTACTTTTGTATTTAATTACTTTCTTATGTATTCGCAATTTATCTGGAATATTTGATATAAGATAACTCATTACACTTTTTTTTTTCATTTTTTCCTTACAAATTGAATGACATTTCTGCATTTTATTTAAAAGGGGACTTCTGCTGTATAAATAATTTCTTTTTTTGAAAAAAGTATTGACCATAAATTCGGTTTTTATACATTAAAATATGTATACCAATGAGTACTATTAGCTGGCAAAAATTTGTACATTAAGATCAATCAAACCACAAGTTAGTAAGTTTTTTGTCTTTCCTGTAAAATTACAAAAACGGTAGAAGTCCCCTTTTAAAATAAAGCGGTTCACATAGCTAATAGTTTTTTTTCCTTTTTGCATGAGAGTTTATTCTTATAATTACACTGTTCAAAATGATGCGATAAAAAATAAGTAAACGTATACAATCCTTTCTAAATGAGCAGGTTTGTTTCAAAAAGGAAAACATACCAAATGTATCTAATTTATGAAATATCCCATGTTTTCAAATTGTTCACGTCACAATATATTATAAATATGCTGAACTAAAATAATAATAATAATTGTAGTACAATTTCTACATATTTAAATTGAATGAGTTCAAAAGCAAATTTTATCCTCTCAAATCTTCAAAATTATACTCCGTGGTGGTTTTCTGCTGGTATGCGGGGAAAAAAAAAAAAAAAAAAAAAAAAAAAAAAAACTAATGAGAATATGTGTTTTGGATGTTGGGATTCACGACGGTCGACGCCCTTTTTGAGCATATTAATATACTCAATAATGAGATAATACATGGGATTTTCAAATTTCAGTATATTTGTTCCGGAGCTATTTTGTGTATGTGGAATATACAAAATTAACACAATTTTGCTCATTTTCGAAAACTATTCTTTCATTGTATTCATTATTCTTTATGATTTAAAGTGCAGTTTGGGCCAAAAGTCCCAATACTCATTTTAAACTTTAATATAAAATCAAATAAATGGCATACTAAAAGGTAGTCCGCCCTGCAATAATTCTTACAGTAAAAAAAATTAATTTAAGAAGAAAATATAATCTGGTGTGTCATTCACACGACTTTCTCTTAACCTGCATTTCAATACTATAAAGATAAATTGTGTATATTAGGTCATAAGATCAATAGGGTAAGATAGTACAGTTCAATGTGCTTTAAAAAAAACATTCTAAAATAGTTTTAGGAACAATTATATTTAACATATAATTCCGTGCAAGAGAGGGAGCTCCTGATCTCTCAACCTCCTCTGCCCCCCCCCCCCCCCCAAAAAAAAAAAAAAAAATTATTTAAAAGAAATCAAGGTTTTTGTTAATTTGCATTCAAAGTTGCCCATCTTGAACAAATTTTAAGTGGCAATCTAATAATAACATCAGAGGAAAGCTAGTTTCAGTAGCTGTCCGGGAAATTGAGGATAAGCCTGGACTATTTCAGGATATTTGGAGTTCAATGCTTCCTGGATTTCAGGAATACACTGAAATCAGTGGACGAAACTTTGAACTGTACCTTTGGCCCATGCTCTTTTCGTTTGTGTACTTTGTTTATTATTAAAACGAATATTTTATTACGTGTAATCTGTTCTGTCCTGATATTTCTGGGTACACAAGTATGTCAGAAAAACTTTTCCGACCTTGAGTTGCTATATGATTATAGATGTCATAAGACAGGGATAAAAATATGAAACTGGTTTCTAAAGTTGTATTTTAAGTATTGACAGAATGTAAAACTTTCATGTCACATGGTCTGGTTAAATTTTTATGGAATGTCCTATGTGTGGGGTCTTTCTGAGGGATACTAGTCCGCATTTAAGTGAGTGTTGGAGTAAAACACGGCAAAGCCGGCGATCCGGATTTGAACGAAAGCCCAGCACCTCTCATCTTCCAGCTTTGAAAACAGAATTTCTCGGCTACTCATTGGAAATTTAATGGATAGAATATCGATTAAAATCAATAAAGATATCAACTACATAGTTTTATTTTAAAGTTGAAATTAAGTGTAGTTTTCGTATTTTCTTCTCTTTTGTCTGTTTATGAGGACAGAATTTGTCCGCCCCTTACTTTTTTGCACCACTAATTTCATATAGCATATACATAAAATTAATGGTATAATTTATTTTATACATAATAATTAGTAGTTACTTTATATATAATATTTCTTGTCATTAAAAAAACCCCATATTTAAAAAAAAAAAAAAAAAAAAAAAAAAGAAGAAAGGTAGAATTTTTTTAGAAATAGGGGGGTCCATATGAACCCATTGTACCGGAATACTTTAAAAACATTTTCATGAATAGTATAATTGAAAAAAATCATTTAAATACAAAATTTTTCTTTAACACTTGATAGACATAATAACAAATCGAAAAGTTTTTCAGGGTAGTGACACAATAGCCCTTTTGTGTAGTAAAAAGAATGATTAAATAAATCAGATAATTTCAATAACAGAATAATAGGAAAATTTCATTCAACTCCTACAAGTAGTATGGAAACGTGTGTTATCTTTCATTGATCAGGATGTATTCTACTAATTTTAGAGCTTTGTATTCTGCGAACTCATGTTTATTAACGCATTTGTGATATTTCTCGCAAGTCACGTGTCACATGTCTGGCTTTTCTGATTTTTTATCAGATAACATCGATATTTTTGTCTCTGAAAATCGAAAGAAAGAAGTGTTCATTGTATGTGTGTCTAAGGATGAGACATTGGATGCTTAAAAACATATTAATACTGAGTAATTTTAAGATGTTTAATTTCTTTGTACCACACTTCATTCACTTGTATACTTAACAATTAAATAAAATCAACACTATTAACAAAAATTCTTTATACTAATAATATATAACTGAATTTGAAAGAGATTCATACAAAAAATTATATTGTATTATATTATATTATATTATATTCAGCTTGCTTTTAAGCATGTCGGCGACGTTGCTAATCCAAGCAAGATGGCCGCGAATTAAAAAGCAAAGGCTTAAAAAATCGATTTGTATCGTGTTAAGAACTTAAAAAACATTTTTAAAAAGTGTACAGCAAAATACTTTCTTCAAAAACAGTGTTGAAACAATTGAACATATCAGGTTAAAAACAATAAGATCTGCAAAATAATAATAATAATAATAATAATAATAATAATAATAATAAAATTAGTTGAACAAAAATTAAAAAAAAAAAAAAAAAAAAAAAAAATTATCAGTTAATTATTGGGCAGAACATTTTTTCTCTGATGAGCCAAGTTTAATTTATTTCGTTTTGATGAAAAAGCTAGTAGTGCGGTGAAAATGGGACCAACTTAGTGAAAATTGCACTCTTAAAACAGTGACACATTCTCCGTGCATTATGATACGCAGGTGGTAACGCTTCAAGGAGTCGGACAAATTTTCCTATTCAAGGAATCGATTAACTCGAAATAAAATACGGCCATTATAAAAGAGGTGCCCGATCAACTGTTTTGAAGGTATACCTCAGACTTTTCTGTAATTAGCATTTCAAGATGATAATGCACTTGTATACTGCGTCTGGGGTACGTTTACTTGATTCAAATCGTTAAAATTATATATCGATACCCATGAGCACCTATAATTCTGTAAATAATCATATCTTTTTTCTGTTTAAGTTAAATCCCATTAAGAATATCGTAGAATTTCTTCTTTATCAGACCTGTAAACAGTCCTAATCTCAATCCGCTCGAAAATGTTTAATCTATAAAAAAGGGGGAGTGGGGTTGGGGCAGCATTCGAAATTTGCAGCCTAGAACTCTGCAGGAAATAATCAAAAACATTTAGGATATTTGGCACATTGAAATTTCTGAGATTTATATTAAAACACTGCATACTATTTTTATTGCGCCTTAAAGCAGTAATTCCATATAAAGATGGAATTACCCAATGCAGAATATAAATCTTTATTAAGTAATTGTTTAGATGTAACAAATAAATAGTTTTATTTCATGTATTAAAATATAACTCGTTTATTTCAGATAATAAATCATAATAGAATACAAAGTATATGTTTATTATATCACGTTCAAAAAAGAAAGTTCTACGAAGATTTTTTGAGAAAAACTGGCCCTAAATAGAGGTGGTCCATAATAGAGGTGGGCTTTTAGAAAAATTGTTCTATATATATACATAATAATATAATGTATAATTGTTCTATATATTCTATGTTACGCAAAAAAAAAAAAAAGTGATAGCACTGGATAAACGAGAGACTTATCTATATTAAAATTTAAAATAAAGAAACTTTTATTTATTTTTTTTTAATGTATATAGGTATATATATATAAACATGGCTTAGCAAATGTAGTTGAGGAGTAAACATTCAAACCGTTTTTTCTTCAAAAAAAAAAAAAAAAAAAATAGTTAGTGATTTTTCTTTGAACGTAACATAAAAATAGTATGTCTACATATCTTCCTAAATATGTCTAGATATTAAAAAAAAAAAAAAAAAATCACATTAATTAAAAAACATAGTTTATATTGTATTTATAAATTATATTAACGATAAACAAAATATTTGGTATCTGTAGAGGCAATTAAAAAAAATCATTAATTGAAGAACATAGTTTATATTGTTTGTATTTATAAGTTAAATTAAAGATAAACAAAATATGGCATAACTGATAATAAAAGAAAATAATTTTAGGTCTGCGTGTTGGTGTTAGGATTAAGGCCCAATGGCAGCACGAGGGTCCTAGGCCTCAAGGAAGTGCCGCGTGTGGGGGTCTTTCTAAGGGGTCCTAATTCGTATTTATGCATGTTTCGGTGAAAACCAGGAAAATTTCGAATGGCTACGCCCGACGAGCGATCCTGGGGTTAAACCCGGCACCTCACGACTACTAGCTTCGAGGACAGAACCTCTCGGCAGCTCGTGAGTCGGTAACTAACGTTATGCCGTTTAATATTATTACTATATTACCAACTATTCTTACAATTTGTGCATTGAAATTTTCAGTATTTAAAAAAAAAAAAATTTAATATTATGTCATATGGTCAAGAGAATATATATATTGTTATTATTATTATTACTAAAAAATTTTACTGGCTACTTGGTATTTTTCAAGCTGTTGTGAGCTCAGATATATATTCATACATCATGTATAAAAATTTGATTAATAACAGCCTACTATTTAAAAAGTTAAAAACTTTATTAATTCATTTATTACTTTCTCTTACCCATAAGGTAGAGAAAGTATTGTTTTTGGGTCAAATTTTCGAACGCGAGATTTTGTTATATTTACACGTTCTGAGGTTCCCTGAGTACGAAAATCATATTTTTAGCAAATGGTCTGTGTGTATGACTGTGTGTCGGTGAGTCTGAGTGTCTGTGTGTGTCTGTGTGTGTGTCTGCCTGTTATCAGCATATCTCAAAAACAAATTATGGCAGAAAGTTCAAACTTGGTATTCTAAATGTGTATTATATAGGGATGCTACAGTAAGCTTTTCGTTCAGATCAAGCAAATGGTTCGTGTACAGGGACAATCAAGAGAATTCTAATACATTACGTCTATGGGGGAAATTACAGGTAAGTAGAGTTTAACGTCTATCTGCACTAAACCAAATGAAACGAATATATATATTTTTTGTAATAGAGATAGTCAACTGGAAAAAAAAACTGTGTATGTAGGAGCCTCGCCTCCCCTCCTGGGGGAGAAGTCCCCCCTCGAGGGGAGTAAATTTTCATGATGGGTATCTTTCAAAAGAGCTCGCCAATACCTTTAAAACGAATGGTTGAATCATCGATCTGCGATAATTTAAAACAAAGTTATCGATTTTTTTTTTCTTTTTAATATTGAGATTAAAATGGACTTTTTTCGGATATTTAGTGTTATACTACTTCTCTCCTATGGAAATCGGCTGCATTATCATAAAACATAATATTTTTAAATAACAATTTTAATACATTATTTTTTAAAAACAGAATTAAATTTTCTATAAATCTTGGTGCATTAATGAAACGGGGGGGGGGAGAGTTGAGGGGGGTGGTAGCCCCCTCACACAGAATTAATTATCATATAAAACTCTTCCGAAGCCTAATTTGAATTGTTTAACATAGGCTTACATAACATCGTTATCTTACCTCTTAATCTCCAACCTGTATTTATAGTATTAAATTTCAGGGTAAGAGAAAGTAGTGTGAGTGACACACCAGATTATTTTTATTTTCTAAAAATATAGATAACTGAAATCATAAAATATTCGCGAAATTCAGCTATCATTAATGAAAAGAATAATAACAAAAAATATTCTTTTTTACTTTCTATTACCCATAGGGTCGAGAAAGTATTGTTTTAGGGTAAAATTTTCGAACGTGAGTTTTTGTTATATTTGCATGTTCTGAGCTCCCGTGAATACGAAAATCTTGATTTTAGCGAATGGTCTGTGTGTCTGTTATCAGCATATCTAAAAAAAAAAATAGTAGCAGAAATTCCAAACTCGGTATTCTAAATGTGTATCATATAGGGATGCTACACTAAGCTTTCTGTTGAGATGAAGCAAATGGTTCGTGTACAGGGACACTCAAAAGTATTCAAATATATTACGTCTATGGGGAAAATGCTGGTAAGTAGAGTTTAACATCTATAGACTGCACTAAACCAAATGAAACGAATATATATATTTTTTGTAATAGAGATAGTCAACCGGCAAAAAAAATTGTGTATGTAGGACCCTCGCCTTCCCCCTGGGGGGAAGTCCCCCCTCGAGGGGAGTAAATTTTCATGATGGGTATCTTTCAAAAGAGCTCGCCAATACCTTTAAATCGAATGGTTGAATAATCGATCTGCGATAATTTAAAATAAAATTATCGATTTTTTTTTTTTTCATTTTTAACAAATAAAAAAAAAAAAAAAAAAAATGTAATATTGAGAATAAATTCAACTTTTTTTTTTCCCTTTAAGTGTTATACTACTTCTCTAATATGGAAATCGTCTGAATTATAATAAAAGATATTTTTTTCAAATTATAATTTTAATAAATTATTTTTTAAAAACAGAATTATTTGTTATTAACCGAATTAAATTCTATATAAATGTAGGTGCATTAATGAAACGGGGGGTTGAGGGGGGACGGTAACCCCCCCTCACACTGAACTAATTATCATATAAAACTCTTCCGAAGCCTAATTACAATTGTTTAACACAGGTTTACATAATAGTACTCGTTATCTTACCTCTTAATCTACAACCTGCATTTATAGCATTAAATTTCAGGGTAAGAGAAAGTCGCGTGAGTAGCACACCAGATTATTTTTGTTATTTTTAATGTTATTTAATACATACCAAAAAGAAAAAATTAAGGTATTAAGGCTTTAAATACATTCCTTTGTACTTTTTTTTTTTTATTATTATTAAAAATTGTGTAAGGATCTAACTGGAAAAAAAAAAAAATCAGTTCGCGTCTGACATTGTTTACGGATTAGTATTCATTGGCGAACACTGACAAAGACTTCGCAACAACCCTTTTAAATTTCATAACCAAATAATTATTTGCATTCTTTCAAAAGTGCAATTTTTTAAAATTAAATCTGTAAAGTAGTCATTTAAATGCTTTTTAGAATCTTAATGTAGAACTTAAATCTTAAAAACAAAGGTTTTTTTTTATTACCAAACAAGTAATAACATTTCGCACAATTCAGCTCTTGAGCCTTGGAACCCATCCATCTCTTCTACAATTTTTAATGAATTTTTTCCTTTTTTTATTCATCTGCTGGGAAACGTAAAGAATCGAAATTTGTCACGAGAATGATTTGTGCAACTGACGGCTGCACAATCGCCCATATTTCACAAAAAAAAAATTATCTGAAAATACCTATAAAAACAATCATGCACAATTCTCACTCTACAAGAGAATGCAGTTCTGATAACCTTTGAGAGTAATATAGGAGTCTTAACGCTACCATTGGCGTGAATGCACTTACTCTGGAAAGCTTTGATTAAGGTTTAATAAAATTAAACATAATTTATACGTCTCATTAATATATTAAAACCAATGTAACTTTTAAAATGAGATAAAAAAAAATACAAAAATTTTAAAACTTTAAAAATACATTTTAATTAAAAACATTAAAGCACAAGACAGACGTTTCGGCTAGAACACTAGCCCTCCTCAGTGTCAAACATACAAGCACAAACAACATTTACAAAAATCCATAATACATCATAGCAAGATTAAATATTCAGGAGGAATAGCTTTAGCCTCGTTCAAGGCAGAATGTTGCATTTTGGTAAAAGCGCTCTCTAGAAAAATACGGGATTCATAGATATTTACATTAGAAGCTAAAATTTTAAAGTTTTCAAAATCCGGAATAGGATCACTATTGAGAGAATGGATTACGAGTTTTGATTTTAAATCTCCTGTTTTATATGAGCGTTTATGTTCCTTTGATCTAATTTCACCTGTTCTGCCAGTTTCAACGATATATGTAGAATCACAATTTTTACAAGGAATACTATAGATTACACCTAAACGTTTAAGAGGGTGGACAGCGGGTTTAAAGTTTGAGAGAAAGTTACTAATACGGAGTTGAGGTTTAAAGCTAGTGGAGATATTAACTGTTCTAAGCAATTTAGAGATATTTTTAGAAATACCTTTATAATAAGGGATAGTCGTACCATAAGTGGAATTTTTAACTTTAGGATAAACTGATTTATATGAAAAATAGAACTCTTCTTTATAAATTCTTTTAATAAAACGAGGGGGGGGGGGGGGGGTAACCATTATTTTTTTTAAATCAGAAAAAATTTTCGATAGTTCAATATTTAATAATTCGGAATTACTACAATAATGCTTTGCACGATGTAAAAAAGTACGAATGACTGCAAGTTTATGCGATAAAGGGTTAGCTGAATTAAAGTTAAGACTCCTCAACTCCGTATTAGTAACTTTCTCTCAAACTTTAAACCCGCTGTCCACCCTCTTAAACGTCTTGGTGTAATCTATAGTATTCCTTGTAAAAATTGTGATTCTACATATATCGGTGAAACTGGCAGAACAGGTGAAATTAGATCAAAGGAACATAAACGCTCATATAAAACAGGAGATTTAAAATCAAAACTCGTAATCCATTCTCTTAATAGTGATCATATTCCGGATTTTGAAAACTTTAAAATTTTAGCTTCTAATATAAATATCTATGAATCCCGTATTTTTCTAGAGGGCGCTTTTACCAAAATGCAACATTCTGCCTTGAACGAGGCTAAACCTATTCCTCCTGAATATTTAATCTTGCTATGATGTATTATGAATTTTGTAAATGTTGTTTGTGCTTGTATGTTTGACACTGAGGAGGGCTAGTGTTCTAGCCGAAACGTCTGTCTTGTGTTTTAATGTTTTTAATTAAAATGTATTTTTAAAGTTTTAAAATTTTTGTATTTTTTATCTCATTTTAAAAGTTACATTGGTTTTGATTAAGGTTGTTTATTTACCTTATAGGCATTGCTCGAAAATTTATATATTTCTAATTTATATTAAAATCACAATCAACTGATTGGAAGAAAATCATATTTAATGAATTTTTTTTTTTTTTTTTCGACTGAGTGAAAATAATGCCTGGAGTCGAACCCCGGATCTTTGACTTACAAAGTCAAGGCCCTACCAATTGAGCTATCCAGGCCGACAACACGGTCCGCATTACTCATTCAGACATAATGTCTGGGTAGGGCTTGGTAGGGCCTTGACCTTGTAAGTCAAAGATCCGGGGTTCGACTCCAGGCATTATTTTCACTCAGTCGGAAAATATATATATACATATTTCTAGTTTAGAAATTTAGAATATTACTACTTATTTGTTCTAGAAATGATGGTATAATTTTTTTTTCTTAGTGTATAGTATTTTATAAATTATTATATTCATATTTTGATAGTTACTTTTGATTTTCATGACTTGTATAAATCATTATAATGCCCAATTCTACAAAGAGATGCATGGGATTAGTATGTACTCATAGCAATTATGACTTTTTCCTAGTAAAAAAAAATTAATAAATAAAAAGAGTGTAGTGTATTTTTTTTCCGGAGTTAAAGCTATATGTAGATCTAATAAGTATTGATGGGGAATTTTTAACAAAGTAAGATATACATGCAGCTTTTCTAGTAAGAAGTGTCAATCTTTCCTTTTTACAGACATTTAGAACATATCCTTACATAAAAATCGTTACATGCATAAGGACTGTTTTATTTATTTTAGATTTGATTTTACCATGGTTTGACATAAATTTTTATGAATTATATTATATTGTCCAGTCAAAAATTTAATTTGCCCTGTGACATGGGAAAAGAAAAGACTTTTTAAAATCCGATTTGCAAAACTGTGCAGCCAAATTGATTAATTTATTAACCAAAATAAAGAAAAAGATGCATATTATTGTAAAAAATACATTTGATGTGTTAAATTAAAAGTACTATTTAATTTATTATTTTTTTAGAAAAAATACTATCCCCTCCTCTCCTATTTTTAAAATAATTTTTACAATTATAAGAATTATTTCATACATGTTTAAGAATTAAAAGCGTAATACGTTTTAAGAGTTGACTAAAATTAAAGCTGGTACAAAAAAGGCAATTTTATCGTTAGTAAATGAAAAACTGTTGGTAAAATATTTTTATAAATGTACTCTTACAGTGTATTAGTTTGAAATAATAAATCTGTCTATGCCTTGGTACTTTATTGCTGTTTTTCCCTTTAATGGTACTGTTTCAACTTGTTTCAAATGAATCTTAATGTAGAAACAATATATATATATATATATATATATATATATGTGTGTGTGTGTGTGTGTGTGTGTATTAAGAATAAAAATTGATTAAAAATACGAAGCTTTTTGCCAAGAAACCATGGAACCATTAAGTGTAGACGCTACCTCTTCTTCTTCTTCTTTTTTTTTTTTTTTTTAATTTAATTTTATTATTATTATTACATGTTATATATATTGTAAACTGGTATACATTATGTACCAGCCGATACGACATACTTCAACATCGGCTGATATTTATGAAAAGGCTTGGTCTGTTCGAACCCCGATATTAGCCTATATTACTGTTCCATTAGGTATGCATGGATTCTATGCAAAATAATAGATTTAAAAATATTACATTAAATTAAATGTATTATTTCTCAAAATTAAACCAACAATTCCTTCATGTTGTACAAGGCCGCAGTAGCCCGGTCGGTACAGCGCCGGCCTCGTAATTGGAAGATTGCGGGTTTGATACTCGAGCTTGCGAAAGATCCTCGTGTACATTACTAGTGGCTGGTGCACGTAAAATCCGTTGAGGCCGCAATATCCTCCATGTTCCCATCCAAATTATACCTCTGAGGATAATCAAAACGGGATAGCCATTCCGTCCGTGAAGGATCAAAATTGGGATGCAATGTCTCTGAACAATCCTTAGGGGTGCATCCCAGACAGTCGCCAATTACCAATTGCGCAGTACCAGTGCAACGTTAAACCCAACCAACCTTCATGATCTATTTAAAATACTTTGTTCATTCTTTTTGTCTGTGAAACCTTTCCTTCTTCTTATTGATGCGCCTTCGACCACGCTTTTGATTTCACTCCTTCCATTGCCTGCAACCCATCCCTCCTGTTTCACATTTTAGATTTATTCTTAGAAATATTGCTTTAAAATAAGAAATAATTCTTTAAAATTGTTTTTATACTTAAGAATAGTTGACCACATTCTATATTTCTTACACAAAACAAAAATAAATATATGAATAAAATTAAAAAATAAATTTGCTTTGCAAAACAAATTGACATGATGGAATTTTTTCATATTTTTCAATTTCAGTGAGTAAAAAATCTATTAAAAAAAAAACAATGTTAAAAATTCGTGTGCAATTATTAAATTGCGGACATGTATAATCTTCCACGCACTTTATGTAACATTATTTATTTTATTCTACAATATTCTTAGAAAATATTTGTCATAAGTGTAAGAATATTCGGATAAAGAAGTTCCTATTGCAGAAGTTTTTAAAATATTTTGCAACATTTCTAAAGAAAGTATATCACTTTTTGAAATTAATAGTAATATTAGTAATAATAGTAATTGTAATATCACAAATAATTTAATGCAATATTTTATCAATATTTATTTTTATCCTTAAACTACACTTATCACAAACATATATACACTGCATTGCCATAAAATACCGGACACCTTCGATTTCAGACGTTTTGTCAAATATCTTAAGGGGAAAAAAAATCTTGACGAATTATATTGAAGCTTTCGACTTGTAAAGAACATGTTATACCGCAAAAGTTTTCTCCCGAAGACAAAAAAGTGACCAGTAATTTAAAGAAAAATCAAAATGTTTGGCATCATCCTGTAAAAGTAATATTTGTAACGCGCTTCTTGTTGTAGCATGTGGTTATGAATTTTTTTTTTTTTTTTTTTTTAAGAAACCTTCATATCTCCAAGAATACATCAGCTAGCCTCATGATATTAAATATACAAATAATAATAAAAAAAGGCCTCATAATCACATGCTACAGCCAGAATGCATTTCAAATATTACTAGTGACAGAGTGATTCCCAAACATTTTGATTTTCCCTTAATTTATTACTGATCACCTATTAGTCTTCGGGGCAAAATATTTGCCTAAATATGTAATGAATAACGTTTTCTTTATATTCCCAAAGTTTCAAGTTAAATGCATCAAGAATTAGTCTAAATAGTTGATAAAACGTCTAAAATAGATTGTATCGATCACTTACAATATGACAATGCGTGCATTATATATATATATATATATATATATATATATATACATAGTAATCAATCTATAAATTTCATTGTTGCTTCGTAGTTTCCTTATTCTTTATCTGCTATGAAACTTTGCTTTTTTTAATTCATATGACTCCTATTCTGGTCTTGGCAGGCTGGGGGAGTGTTGCCAGAGTGAAACTAGTTTAATCCCACAGGCAAGTCACAAGTCTTGCCGCCTGCCTCTTTCCTTCCTTTCTTAAGTTTCTTAAAATAATTTAACATAAATTTTGTTTTAGTTTAAGTTTTTCTGTTAAGATTTTGTTGAGTTAGTTTATATTTTTGTTTGTTATGCAGGCTGTTAATTTATAAATTTGGTTTCTTTAAATATGTGTATTTCATCCTCTGATGAATTTTTTCACCTTTCTGACCTTCTTCTACATAAAGAAATTTTTCATTCTTATTGGTCTTTGTGGTTTCAGTGATCTTGTATCTGTTGCTTGGCTTCTACTACTCTTAATAAATCATAAATATATATATACATTTAAAAATGTTAAAGAACAAAAAACTTCGGATTATGTGTTGAAACATGCACGCGTTTATTTTAATTTGATTATTCCGTTAACTAGTCTATAATTAAAATCCAGAAATGAAATAAACGCATTTCTTCTGCAATGTTTTGATAATGTTATCATATATTTCTTAATATAATTTTGCATAAGTGAAACAAACCTTAAATTACTCCCCAAAATATACTTTGTTCTAAACATTCGGGCAGTAATTCAATTATAAATAAAATATTTCTAATGCATAATTAATCATAAAATATTTGCTGAGTTCAAACAACGGTAACGAACACTTAGAAATTATTTTTCATTGAATAATTTATGTTATAATTATATCTAAAAGTGTTTCAAAAATCTGTATTTTAGATGTGAATCACGTGTAAATATTTTTACGCTCAATAATCTGACGCGATTTATCATGCGGCAGAATTTATAGTTTAAAAGATCACGCAATGCGTTTTAATGATAAATTGAGAAACGCTCCACTTTTGTGAATAATAAATAATTTTTCAGCCGCATTTCAATTTAGAGAAGTGTTTTAGGCAAATTAAAGAAGTTTCGTAGAATGAAAGAAATAGTTTAAGTAGTATAAAAATAATTTCTAATGTTGTTAAACTAAAGTTATGCGATATTTCGCGGTGTTAATATGTGTATGATTTATAGATGCCCCTGCTTAGCTCAGTATTTATTTTGAAAGAATTTTTTTTTCCATGATCGACACCAGAGATAGAAAATTCTTAAGCAGAAGACGCATATTATATACAGAGTGCAATGTGGCATCATTATACGGTCTTTATTTTCACAACAGATCAAGGGGGAGGGGGGGGGGGAAATCCAATCGAAAAAACAAAAGTTGAAATAAGTGAAAATCTACAAGTTTGATTCTGTATAAGTTGAAAAATATATATCTTAAGTATTTATATACTTGATAAAGAAAAAAATCGGTAATAGTAGTAAAACACATTTTGGTTAATAGGAGTAATTTTCTACGTTTAGAATTAATGGAGTTATTTATCTTAAAGTTTAAACGGACATTTCGAGATAAGTGAAGAGTGAAACACTAAAACTGAAAAATAAAAGAGACTAGAAATATTAATAAGTATCACATTATATGTTATATTGAATATTAATGGATTCTCTTTCTTTTTATTTCTTTATTCCATTTTATTCCATTTTATTTTATTTTATTTATTTTTTGAAATTATAGTTTGGATGAGGAGAACCCATCTAAATCGCTTAAAAAATTACATATTGCGCGTTCTTTATTTTGTAACAACATTGTTCGTTTGTTTGATTTTGTACAGTTCTCATCTTTCTCAATTGGCAGTTTCAACTCGTTTTCGGTCTCTCACGATAAAACAGTACTAATTAGTCTAAAATTTGTAATTGGCATTTTTATATGTCTTACATAATCTCATATTTAAATTAACAAACTTCGACTACTTTCAATTCATCGGCTATGACGACTTAAGTATAATTTCTTCCATCTTTTATGAACGATGAATCTCATTTTGGCTGTAAATGTTGTGGATTGTACCCTTATTTCAGATTCAAATTATTAAAATTTATTCCATAAACGTCTACTTATTGGAAATTAAAACATCTGTTAAAATTGCAATTTTTGAAGTCCCACAGGCCCAATAGTTGTCCTTTCGAAGCTGATAGACAGGAGGCTTGAACCTAGACCACACTAGTTGGCCTTATCCTTTTAAATTTTCTGTGATTTTCTCCAAAATTCGCGGGAATACGGGCTACGACACCACTGAAAATCATATACACTGCTAAAAATGTCTGTAAATTTAATGTAAATATTTATCCAGAGTCTGTATATTTACAGTAATTCTTAGTTAAAGTGAATAATCGAGATTCTCAATCTTTATTCTGTATTTTTAACTAATTTTATTATTTAATTTTTTTTATTAAAATTTAAAATGACTGTTTCTACTTTAGAAAAAGAAAGTCCGAAATATATTCTCAACAATAATTAATTAAATTAATATTATTTATCAAAATAAATGTATTAAATAAGTTTTTTAACACGTACGTTTATTTTTCTCTGTAATTTTACGTAATACTTAAGATAATAGATTACATTGAGTTTTCTGTGTATGGAGGACACTCCTTTAAGACCTAGGTCTCAGTCGGTCTTAACTCCCACACCACCACCACAACCACGTTTTTTCAAAATGAAATAACTCGGTCAATTTTGATAGTATAGAATTTTTTTTGTTTGTTTGTTTTTCATTTTAGTGCACTAAATTATTTTACTAGGTATGATTATGGGAACTTAGGATTCGTATAAATATTTAGATTTCGTAATTTTTAGAAAATTATGCATGCAGAAATATTTGTGACATGACATCATTACTTACTTCATTTGCAACATACTTGACAATGCAAATTCTTCCGAAACCATTCTTTTAAACGAATAATTGCGAAAGAAACGCTAGTTACTGACAATTCTTTGACCCCTGTATACTTAAACAGCAATATTGTTTTAAGTTTTAATCTTTTAGCTCCAATTACCATTATCTGCAATGAGTTAAAAAAAAATTCATTAAAATGAATTAAAATGAATTATTTTCATTCTAAAATCGATTTAAGAATGACAACCCATTTTTAATTTCCAAACACTATAGTGAGGAAAGTATTGTAATCATGTCAAAAATCCGAAATTGAGATTTTGATGTTTCTATACGTTTCGAGGTCCCCTGAGTCCGTTTCCACTATTTTTACGATGATGTATGTATGTTATTGCCAACACATGGGGTAGAAACCATGTCCCTTAGCCCTCAAAAATATAAAATATTTTCATTCAGAAAAAAATTTACAGCTAGGCTATTTATTACGATTTTCTCTAGTTCAGTATTATTATAAAAGTTTTTAATGTTATTTATTTTTCTTAGAGCTCTATCGATAAAACCTGGAATATCCACTCCGTGGACTGTCTCCAAGGGAAGTCTGCAGAATATGGCATTATTTTTAAGCTTAGTATTAATGTTTTTTAATTACATTTTGATTTAAGCCGAACATAATTATCCTTAAAAATATGCTTATTAAATTTTAGAGGTATAAAATTAATCTTGTTTTTTTATTTAATTTATAACAAATGTCCCTAATGAAATGCATCCACTCCGTGGACAACTATTTAATTTCCCATAAAGTTCAGTAGATGGCACTGCCTGTCACCAGTGTGTAACTGAGAAGGAAGAGGGGAAAGCCATCTTTGTTTTCACCTACATGTGCTGAACTCAATGCTTTATTTCGTTCTCTTAAAATAGATTTCATCTGTGATACCTCTATTTGGCTATCTCATCAGTCCACTCCGTGGTCAGAATTATACAGGTAATTATAAGGATTACTTATTATCTAATTATTATTACAATTAATGATTATATGGCTTAATTCGACACTAAAGTTAAATTGTTCCTGACATTGTTGCTTTGTTCCTTAAAATTCAAAATCAGACATTCTGCCTACTCCGTGGACTTCCACTCCGTAGACATCATTTGATCACGCAGTGGACACTTCTTTCCACGGAGTGGATACTTTCAAAATTAATTTAAAAATAGATACACTAGAAAAATAATTAATATATATAATGATCCTCATCTGTCATGAACGAATCCGGTTAGTACCACTTCAAAACAGAAACTTTTGGCAGCCATTTTTTTTCCGTTTGTTTAATTCAACTTAGGAAACATACATATCATTTTCATACATGTTTTGTATCGCACATATTCTTATTTATTTGCTGTAAAACCTTGAAAAACTATTCAGTTGTAATGTTTAAATGTCTAAATAAAATATAACGAATCACTGGCTATTATAAACATGAACCTATAAATAGAATTATATAACTTCATGATTATAAACAATGCAATACCAAATAAAAACAAACCAAAACTGTTGCCATTCAGAAAATACAAATTCTAAATGGACAACTTTTTAATTCCGAATGAACGACTCTTCGACTGTTTCATTAAAAAAACGCTTAAAATATTTCTAAAACATATTAAAGCCTTAAAAATCTTAAAATATTTGTAAAAACGCATTGAAGCCTTTAAATATTTTTATCAAACTTAATTGTTTGTTTACATTGTAAGGTATGATTGGCGTCGAGTTTAGTACGTAAATGCCGCCAGTTGATTTTAGTTTTGAAATTAGTGTAAAATGATAGTTGGGATAGAATGTTTGGTTGGGCAAGTAAAAGTAACCAGTTGAAATGAGTATTGAAAGTAGAGTAGTCTAAGGTGATAATGTCGAGTCAAGGTAAAATGTTCGGTTGAGAATGAGAAAGTCCCTAGCTGGATCCTGGATATTTTGGCGATGTTGTGGGTGAGATAGCTGGTTGGAGGTATCGAGTAGAGGTGAATTTGGGTTAGCATGGAGTGCCTGTAGTTATTGGATAGTTAGTTAGAAAATTTGAAAACAGGATCTACGATAGTCTTAAAAAAGAGTAAAAGAGTCTTAAAATTTTGTTAATTTGACAGCAAAATAACTCAATCTAACACATGCACATGATAACTAATACATATATATACCCAAATATGGGGATTAAAATCGGGAAATAATTTTCCTCGATTTTTAATAATTTTTTACGAAAAATCCAATGGGCGAATAACATAGGAAATCATTTTCTTGCATCCACGGACGGTCAGTGGCGTCACACTTCGCTTGCGCATAGAGCACTTAATGGAACACTGGGATGTGTTGTTGCTGTTGTGTTGTCGGGCCTATATTTTTTGTCAACCAGCAGTTTTTTTATTGTCATTCATATTTATTGATCGGGTAGAATTTTTTTAATTTCAGAACGAAATTTATAAAATATCGAAACACATTTGATTTATAAACAAAAATTGAAAATACATTTAAAGGGTCACGCGGTAACCATTATGATCTAAACATTGTTTTCAAGATTTATCGTTTAGATTCCGTCATTTTTGACGGGGTTATATACTAGTTTAAATATATTTGATAAAGAAATTTTATCCCTTTTTTTTGTTAGCCTACTGATTGCTTAAAGTGCAATGAAAATATATTTTTCCCTTAACTTTTATATTTTTATTCGTGATTTTATAAAAATGTCATTTCAACTTCTTTAAAACAGTATTTGCTATTTTTTACTGAACTGTTAAGCATTTCTCTTCATGGTTTAAATGTAAGAAGAGAATTCGTATAATATAAATTTAAGAACAGTTTTATGAGTGTTGTTTACAGAGTAATGCAAAAGAGTAATGCAATCTTTTTTTTTTTTTTTTTTTTTTTTTTTTTTAAGTTTTAAAGGTAAAATGTAGAAAAGGTGACATAACACTTTAGAAAAATAATTGCAAAGATATAATTAAATTTAGTTTCAGAAGAAAAGAAATTAAAAATATTTTTGTTTTACAGCAAAACTGAAATTATTTTGTATTTTTATTAATTGAATAACTTTTTTATAAAAACAATACTTAAAATATATATTTATTTTCTTTGCAGAAATTTATTATGCCGTTCAAGAAATATGGAAATTCACATGTAACCCAATGCAGGATACACAAATGTGCACAAACCTTAGCTCAAACTCAGTCAAAAAGAAAATAAGGTGCAGTTGAAAATCAAAAAGATAAGAAAAATAACAAGCAAAAGAAACTTTCCAGCCAAACTACAGAAAAAGTAAAGGACAAAAAAGAAAAAGTATGCAGAGAGCAAGAGAAAAACTAATGCTCCTATTACACACAAGTTCTCGCTACAACTTTTGAGACAATTGTTAATTTGGCTCAAATCACGTCAATGCCCAGTGTAATAGAAATTGGGAATACAAACAATTTTTTCTGGCTAGTCAGACTGTGATAAACCAGTGAGAAGAAAGCTCCTTATGTGCTGAGAAAAGACAGCGCCGGTGGGAATTCATTCACCGTTGTTCTTTTCGCTCTCCCATGTCATCCCCGTTAAATCAGCGATAAATAGGTGTGCCTTGACATGTACTGTACACCATGTAAACCAGTTTTTCGAGCAATTTTTGATTCAACTATTGTAACCTTTTCTCGGTTTACAGCTTCCAAAAATTGGATGAAATGAAAGTTGCGTGAAACATCTTTGTGTGTAATAGGAGCATAAGAAATGATCCCGCAAGACATGAAGAAGGAAAAGCTAGAGAAAGATAAATATATCACAGGAGGAAGAATACTGTAGTGGAAATGTCTGAAGGAATGAAAAGAAGTGTTAGGAAAAAATGGAAGAACCAAAACAGAAATCAAAGGGAGAGACTGAAGAAACAGCATAATCTTTGAAGAACATCTCAGAGATGATACACCTCCTGAGACACCTTGTTCAGCAGCCATAAACATCACACTACCAAAAATTAATCCATCTCTGATAACAAGACCAACTGTATCATCATGTAGCAGATTAGAAAGTGGAAGAAAGAAATCGAAAAAGAACAGTGAAAAGCTTCGTTAAGAAAACAAAAACAAAAACAAAAAAAAAATGGTTAGGAAGCTTGAAAAATACAAAAATAATACTACTGATTCTGAAATACCCAAGAGAAAAGTGAAAAAAAAAATTATCACAGAAGCAAGTTCAAAAGAAAATGAAAAATGTATTATTTTTTGCAAGGTTATAAAAGAGCCAATAAAAGAAAGGTTTAAAGGCGCAAAATCAAAGAAGAAACTTAAAGAAATCTTCCAAGTTTTAACAGAAAAAATAGCAAAGAAATACAAGTATATTTAACATATCAGATCAATCACATTAAAAAAAAAAAAAAAAAAAAAAAAAAAAAAAATGAAAGAATATGCGGAACTAACAATTATTTTCCTGTTATTTTCATTTTTCAAAAGATTTAAAGCAAAAATATTTGTTGATTATTTTCTAAAACACAAGTAAAACAATATGGATGAAAAGATAGAGCTGCAACATAACTTTCAGGATTGGATATTCATAAGAGTCCACTCCGTGGTCAGTGATGTCCACTCCGTTGAAACATTAATTTTGAAATTAATTAATTACCAGCCAAAAAATAGCAAACGAGATAGCTCATTAAGTAAATTAGATTCATAGTTGTCAAGAAGGAATTAAGGAATTTTTTCAAAATTTTTTGATAAAATATTTATATTTTCGAATTAGTCTTCATTTTCTACCTCTTAGATTGGCAATCACCCATGTATGTGTGTGTGTATGTCTGTTAGTGAATACGCTAGCGCCTAAACGCTTTGCTTGAATAAGCTGAAAGTTGGTACGTATATTGTAAGTCACCATAGTACGAACCCTATAGATTTTGGCGAATTTAGCACTTACAGTTTTTTTACAGGGACACAAAGAAAAATTCTATATCATTATGGCCTATGGGACCCAATTTTTAAAAGTGCGATTATTCAATTGAGCTGAAAATTTATATGAATATTATAAATCACTATTGCACTAAGTTTAAGCATTTTGGTGAATCTAACATTTATAGTTTTTTACAGGGACACAACGGAAAATTCTTTGTCATTTTATGATCTATTGGCTCAAAATTCAGTACCGTTAAATAAAACATCGTGTAATATATAGAGAAAAATAGTCCAAACACTCTATTATGGTTTTATCTCTTTTGTTTGTTTAACAACTCCTCTTTCTTTACTTTATCTACAAAACTGTTAATTACTCAATGTTCGGAAAGTCGAGTGGAGTCACTCCATATTTTTTTATTACAGGATTATGTGATAAGGTACTCGAAGACTCAAGCGAATATTTATTCCTTTATTTTCTTTTCTTGTGAGAGTTTTTAATTCGAAATCAAAAATCCGTAACTATACTCGAATTTACCTTAGTATTCAGATTAGAAAATTTTAATCTTACGAGTCGCGATAATTAGATTGACTACAAGGAAGAAATTTATATGGTTCAAATTAAAATTCAGTATAATACAACATGAATGACATTTATAAATTCTTCTTCACACATTATAGATACTTAGAGAGGCCTGGAATATCAAATCGTCAGAGAGGCTTTGCGTGCTATTGAACTATAGATTTATGAGCCCGATATCGGATATTTTACGTGCGTCCAAATGCAACTTTCGAAGTTTTATGAAGTATACATCCACTTAAGTGCATAAAGTACAATAGAGAAATATTGTATAAAGTTTAAACGTTAAAGCTTTTTTTTTAGTCGTAGTTGTTGATTAGGTGTATAATTTGACTGACGTCAAAATGAAACCAATGAACCAAAAGAACACTTGTTTCGGTGAAATTTATTATGAAAGCTAATAACTTTCTTAGTAATTTTTCTAATAAAAAATTTATACAATAGTTCTAATGTATTTTTTAAGAATGTGACCAAGCCGCTGTATATAGAATATTAAGTGTTAATTATGTTTTCATAATTGGGAGTATTTCAGATGAAAAATATTTTGCTTAAAGTATAAGTATAAAAAATACCTTTCATTCATTGTAATTTTGCTACTCTGAATAATTTCCTCATGTTTTCTATGTACCCAATAGTATGGTTAAGACTGATTATATATTTTTATTTCGCAGAAGACTTTTTATTCTTTTTTTTTTTTTTTTTCCATTTAATTTCTGTTTATTTTACCAGTGTATACTACAGGAAAAAAGGATTTCGGCCTTTCAGTATTGAGATGGTGATCCTTTACACGCTTTAAGTTCCTCTGGATACGAAAATCAAGTGTTTAGCGGTTGTTCCGCAAGTCTCTTGGTTTGTGTGTGTGTGTGATATCAGCATAATTGAAGAAAGAGCAAATATTGGCAGGTATCCAAATTTGGTATTATAGTTCTGTATCATGTGGGGCTGCTAGCTGAAACATTTTGTTGAAACCAAACAAATATAGTCCGTGTATTGGGACATCCTAAATAATGCAAATAAATTATGTCAATGGGTAAAATTTCCGTTAGGTATAGTTTAACTGTAAAATGCAGACTTCACAAAGAATATAAAATGAACATATATTTTAAATATGTATATATACAGTCGGCTGCAAAATTATTCGAGCACTAGCAATAATCCCTGTCTAAAAAAAGTACACTTAATACTGCTTTGTTAAATAAATCCTTATCGAGTCATGTTCTTAGTCAGTCTAAGACCATGATTCGACAAGGATTTATTTAGCAAAGCAGTATTAAGTGTACTTTTTTTAGACAGGGATTATTGCTAGTGCTCGAATAATTTTGCAGCCGACTGTATAAGGGAACATCTCCGGTTGGAGCCACAGTTTTGATTTTGGCTTATAACTTTTGATAGAGTAAATATTATGCAAACATATGAGTACCAATAGAAAGCTCGAACCCTTAGCTAACGTTTGATAAATCAACTGTATCAATTACGTCAATCAGAAAAATGTAATCGCCAATTTTGTGAACTGATAAATTTTAGCCAAAAAAAAAAAATTGTATCCTGTTGTGGGCACACCTTAAAAATCCGCTAAAAATGGAAAAATAATAAGAAAATCACCATAAATACAGAAAAAAAAAAAAAAGTTATTTATTTTGTAAGGATTCAGCGACCAAAATAACAACGAAAATGGCATTTTTCCAATTTTATTCGTCATCTTCTTCATCCTTCAAATCAGAAGTGTAATGCTTGTAAATAAAATAATTTTCATGTATATTGGCACATTTCAAATGCACCAGACGATCATACTCGTTGCATTTGATTGAATTTTCGCTTGTTCGGCGTAGTAGCAGGTGCTCCAAACAAATGATGCAGAAATCAGCATCATCTCCTGATTGTGAATGTTCCTATTTTTAGCGCGCTTGGTCAGCAGTTTGACAGGTGGAGTTAGTTCCCTTACTTTTTCTAGGCTTCTTCGGACGCAGAAGCTGCGAGGACGTCGATATTCTCGGGCAGTCGTTTTTATGGATTTCGTGTATACTAAGCAATCCTAAATGGCTTTAACCGTCGCCTTAAAATGCATTTCTTTTGGATCGTTTTACTTTTCCGGGATTGACATTTCTAAAAAAGCCTAAAAGTACATAAAACACTAATAAAATATGTTATGTTGTTTTAAACGACCATATCTGACAATTTGTAAGTCTAAAACACGCTTTAAATGAAAGAAGCATGTGTGCCCACAACTGGTTACATGAAGGTGCCCAACACCGGGAATGACAATCACTTTTATAATGACAGAAAAAACTATTTTCATTCCAAATTTTGGTTTAATTCGATATTTCATCGGAAAACATATTGAATATACTGCATTAATATATATTATACTCACATTTTTTAATTAATTCACTTCGATTTATCGCACATTGAAAAATTTCAGAAATTAGTTTTGTGGTCCTTTTTTTTTTTTTTCAAAATTTTGTTTCGATGCTTGCACTTACTAAGAAAATGCTTCTATTCAACTCGGCGTTAGCGCATTAACTGCGTACTGTCACAATACGTGTTTGACAGTACTCAAATCCACCATATTTACTTTTTGTTAAAAGATATGGTGGGGTGCCCACAACCGGAGATGTTCTTCTCTCTCTCTCTCTCTCTCTCTCTCTATATATATATATATATATATATACATAAATATATACAAACATGTTCCGAATGTAAATGTGGTGTAAAACTTATTTACCATTCATTTACACGGCCACACAAGAGCATGATTTATTTAGATTGTTTAGTATATATTAAAGCTATAATAGGAAATTACTGGAAGTGCATTACAGGATGTGTTATGTGGTTTACATACTTTTCTAATCTGAAGACCTGTAGGTGGTATTTATATAACTTTTAGTTATTATACAGATCTACACAAAATTAAACGAAACCATTCTTTTGTATTGGATGTAATTAATTGAAGTGTTTTACAAAATTTTACCAACTTTAGGAACCTGTTTAGGAATTATGAACTTCTTCTACCTATAAATTGGCAAATTATTGTTACCCAAGTATTTTGGTGTCCCCTGAACAGGAAAAATCACATTTTTAGTGGTTGATAGATGCGTGTGTGTCTGTTATCAAAATAACATACAAACCATTAATTGCAGGAAATTCAGATTTGACATTCTGAAGATCAAATAAGGACGTCTCTTTGACCAATATAGTTAATTTTCAAGGAGTGGTGTGTGTGTGTGAAAGTTTTCAGAATAATTTATAATGAACTTTTAGATCTTATAACCGTCTTTTTTTTTTATGAATGTGAGTTTTATATTTGAACGAAGACTTGAGGTTGGTGATAGCTCCTTTACATAGAAATATCAGATGTCCCATAAGTATATAGACATTTTAAAAATTCTTAAAAATTGAAGGGATTTGTAGAATTGACTGCGATTTGAGAAAACGTTATTCTAGTAAAGGAGGATTTTTTTTTTTTTTTTTTTTTTTTTTTGTAAAGAAAAAAAAAATGGTTAAAATTTTTGTCAATAGGGGGCGCTGTATCAAATCACATTTCCATGAAAAACTATATTTATTTGCATGCAAATGTTTACAGACGTATAAAAACTATTCTATGTGTCCACCATCACCACAAATTACAGTTTGGAAACGATTTGCAACACTGCTAATTATAGCTTCAGTCGATGGTTCTTAACTGAGGGAAAACATTTTCAACGATAGCGCTTTATCCGCCAAGTCAGCATCTCAATTAAAACTTCTTGTATTCACAAACAGGACTTAACATAAGAAATAACATAGGACTTAACATAAAAAATAAGCTGTGTTAATCGTACAACCGTGCAGTTTATAGGATATCTGATTTGTATATTTATTGTTATGTGTACATTCAGCGTCCTCTATTGACGGAAAATTTAACTATTTTTTTTTTATTTATTAAAAAGAAATCCTCATTCACTAGAATAACTTTTTGGCAAGCCGTATTCAATTCTACCAATTCTGTCAATTTTTACGAATTTTTAAAATGTCTACAGACTTATGGGACACCCAGTACATATCAAATAAAACTAATTCTAAAATTATTTTAAGCTGTTTTTATAGTATATTTATATGCAGTACTTCTTATCTTAACCCTGAAACAGTAATTTCTGCTTTTATTATTCAGATGCAATGAAAGAGAAAGTACTATCTGTTGGTGAGAAATAAACTCAAATGACATTCTTTCAATAATTACAAAAACTTTCTCTTTCATATTATTCTAAAAACAAGACTCTTTTTTCTTCTTGTATATATACATCTACATTATAGTGTCGCTGTGACGCATTGGCTCTGATTGGCCGTCTGTATTCTATGTATGTGTAAAGAAGTCTGTTCGTTTTTTTTTTTTCCCTCTCTCTCTTTGATGTTGTAGTATAATAAAAAATAAAATGTAGTTAAAGAACACATGTGGGTTCATCCTTTTATTCCCACAATATAATATAATATAACATATACTTATTATTCACAAACCAAGCCAAAGGAGGCTGGTTTCATTTATTTGAAACACTATTATTTATATTTTTAAAATTATCTTTTTCAATAATTTAGCAGAAAAGATGTTTATAATGAAAACAGAAAATCTTTTTCATTTATGAAATACATCTGTTCCTGAAAGCCGAAATAGCAGAGGATACTCATAAACAAGGTGAGTGCATTTTACTTACCTTATAAGCCTTGTTTCAATTAAATATTTGATATATGATTTAAATAATTCTTTTGTCAATATTAATACTATCAGTTCCACACCAGATTATTTTGTATAAATTGGTTATGAAGTCTTTTTTTCAAGACCTTAATGTTTCTTTACTGCTTCACTACGGTTTGTGTTTTACATATATAAATCTGATAACAAATATTCTGATAAAGAAATAAAACATTATCAGCTCCAATGTTGGCAAAATATTTCCAGAGATAATATGAATATTCATAGGAGAAAAAATATCACAAGTTTAATGTATACATATATCCGCAGCACCAGGTGGAAAGAAAACTTTATGACTTAAAAAATTGCCTCCTAAAATCGAGATAAGCCAATGATATTTTTATTTTTCTGAACAATTCTTTTTCTCAAAAAGAAAGAATATTAAAGATTCCGTCGCTAAAAATACGCAAAACACGAAATACAAAAACAAATAAATACATTATGCTTAGCCAAAACAATGTTAATTTTTAACAAAATATTTAAAACATTTTACTTTTCTTCATTTCCAATAGAAGTTTTTTTTATCGAAGCTTAAATAAATTAAGGATTAATTTATCATAACTTAAAGACACAAAAATTAGCAATAACATCTTATACATATTTTAATCGAAATTTATTTCTTTATTGATTTCTAATTAGAAGGCTTTTCTACGCATTCTTATATTGCATCTAAAGTTATAAGAATTGAAACTTCATTCTTCTAATGACTGCAAAATCTTCTGCACCGATCAATATCTGAATACGTCTTGCATCGTGATAAATGTTTTTCTTCTTAAATGTGTATTACTGGGATACTTGGAAGTGGCTTTTCAGATTACGGCATCTGAAATCATGCAAATAAGTAGCTTAAAAGATTTTCTAAGCTTAACTCGACTTAATGAGGTTTTCAAGAAGAATTCTACTTGAGAAGCATTCATTTAACGAAGTTTTCTTAGCGAGAAACAAATTAGTCTAATGTAAAATGAATTAATAGTTATTCTAAATTAAATTGAAAGCTGCATTTCAACTCTAAAGAACGTTTAACGCTTTACTTCGTTATTTTCAATAATTTAATTTTATCACATTTTTTTCTTTGAAGTGAAAACTTCTTTAGGCACGTTGAGCACTTTTGGGTGAACAAAAATCATGGAACTCGAGTCATCGTCACCGAACGCTTTCCATGAGCTATATGTATACTGTGTGTATATGTACATAGATATACCTCCGTGCGTTATTAGTATACATTATATTTTTACAAAGAGTATATCTTTCTACATATATATCCATATATGTAGCTCACGGCGCGGCATGCCTCTTATACATATATATATATAAAATGTATACTAATACGAGTAGTATACTGGCTACTGCCATCTGTCTCTTTCTAGTTCTATACTCTATGTATGTATGTACTTTTTCCACAGTATATACATAGTTCACAAAGTACAAGCACGTGTTTTTATATAGACTGTTATATTCTTCTTTTTGCTTTCAATATAAATTTAATCATTTAATATTTCATTAATGAATTAAATTAATTATTAAATTAATTTATTAATTTAATTATTTTATTATACATTCAACATTTAAATTCTAGAACAAGACTTGACTCTTTTCTGTCATTTTTATAGTGATAAGAAAAGTAAGATGAAATGATGGGAGGATGTGAATTTTTATGTATATGAAAATTTAGTATTATATAATGTGTAACTGAATATTGGAACATTTTGATACTTTACAAATTATAGTAGAATGTTGTAAACTAAATATATTAGAATCAAAATCAAATTTTTATTCTAATTCTAACTTGCATATTAAAAGTACTTCATTAAACTTTTTTACCTATTTTATACGGTAGTGTTATGCTCTAAAAAATGCACTAAAATAAACCCAACTCTACAACGCGTGCTCCTTTCCATAATGCAACCTTCTGTACAACCCTTTTTCACTGGATATCATATTACATTTCTTTTGATCGGTATCGGTAGATTTCCGATCAACCCTTTCGACTCAGGGTGACAATGTTTTTTGTATTCAAACACCCCATCCCTTGAGCATTTAGTTTTTCTCACCCACTGGATGAGTGACACTCATTCTGATAACAGATGGGTAAGATTTTATCTCTTTGCGAACGAGAGAATGATGGATGCAATATATTTTGTGTTTTATAGGAAATATCAGAGAGCAGATTATTATCAGAGCAGGGGATAAAATGAACCGTTATATTATGTGAACGTAAAAATATGATGTTTGTAGATTTCACTTTAATTAAGGTTTATTGTCTATCAACTTCTAGTAAAGCAGCACAGCTTCTTTTCAGTATTTATTGTCTATCAGTTTCCAGTAAAGAAATACAGATTACTTCATTACTTTCTGTATAAGGTAAAACACCTTCAATAATCTTCAGGAGATTCAAAATTTATATACTTTTTTTGTATTTAACTTACTTTTTTATTTACTTTTTAAAAGCTTGTTTGTTTTTGTAAGTGTACTTCTCATATTATATATATTTTTTATTATTTCAAATATGTAATTATTTAAAAAAATTAAAAAAAAAAAATTCTGATATTACACATCTGTCGTGCTTTTACTCATTCACATTTATGGGCGTAAAATGCAAAAATATGCAGTTGCATTAGGATATTTAAAGAGCAAAAGAACAAAAGTAAGTAAAATGCATGGGATAGAAAAACATATTATTACTTGAATAAAATTAATAAATGTTCATATAGTAAGAAGGAGTATAAAAGTGCTTTCAAGTGATTTTCTAGAAAATCAACGATGTCTCCACAAGTTTATTTACTGTTTTCTGGAAAAAAAAAAAAAAAAAAAAAAAAAAAAAATGCATAGAAAAGAAATTTTAGTACGTGAGTTTTAAAAACTATGCGTGATATAAATAAATTAGAAATTGTAAAGCTATCGCTTCCTTTATGACAAAACTAATCTTATAAAAATTACATTTTGAAATTGTCTCACTTAATTACCTCCCTCCCCGGTCAATAATTCATAAAACTTCATTGATCGCATTATTTCACTACAATACTAATTTTAAAAAATTCGGTTCTTTCAGTAATTTTTATAGCTGAGTTTTGCATTGTCTTGTTATGTATCAAGTAAATTACTTCTTACATCAAAAAAAGAAAAAGCTCTAATGTATATATCATTATACATAGAGACTAGCAGACCCGGCCATGCGTTGCTGTAGCTAAGATATACGTTGAATTATATTGCAGTAAACTATTCAATTCAGTGAAACTATTATTTACGAATAAAGACGAAAACGTTGTAGCCGATGTAATAAACCACGAGATTGAAGTTTGAACCTTAGGTCAAAATTTGGAAGCGATTCATAAATATTTTCGTAGAGTTCATATTAAGCACAAATTAATTTTAGTGTAGGGTTTTATAAATTTTAATGGAAAAGTAAAATATATTATTTCTAATGCTACTTAGGATAAAAATGCTAAAATGACTAATATATAAATTAAATTCTATTAAAATAAAAGTATATAAGAAACAGACGATTTTAAAAATCAATTTTTATCGATGAGTGAAATATAATATGTCTAAAGCTATTTTGGATTAAAATGCTAAAATGACTAATATATAAATTAAATTCTATTGAAATAAAAGTATATAAGAAACAGACGAATTTAAAAATCAATTTTTATGGATGAGTGAAATATAATATATGTCTAAAGCTATTTTGGATTAAAATGCTAAGATGTCTAATAAGTAATTTATTTTTTATTAAAATTCTATAAAAGTATAAAAGAAGTAGACTATTTTAAAATCAGTTTTTATCGAGAAGTGAAATATAATATAGGCTATTATATGGATAATTTTATTATAAAATGATCTCATCATTTTAAATATTTTAAAGATGGCAACAGCTGTAGTTATAAAAAGGAAAACAATATGGCTAGGCCAGAAAAATAAGTAAATTTGATAAATATTTTAAAACTTTAAAATAAGATATCTTATGAAATACTGGGTATTTAAAGTAAATGCAGGTATCATTTTGAATAGAAAAAGAGTTTGGAAAAGATTAATATATTTTAACGAAGTGATGAGAAGGTTTTGAGTACGTTAAAATTTTAATAGGAAATTCAAGTTAATCAAGATGGGAAACATTGAGGATTAAGATAAGAATAAATATAAGATTTAAAAAAAAAAAACTTTTTATATACTATATTTATAAAATTTCTGCTGAAGTGATGACGTCACTGAACGTCTGTGGAGCCAAGAAAAAGATTTCCTATGTGAATTGCTCATTGGATTTTTTGTAAAAAATTATTAAAAATCGAGGAAAATTATTTCTGGATTTCAATCCCCATATTTGGGTGCAGATATGTATTAGTTATCGTATGCATGCGTTAGGTAAAATTGTTTTTGCCGTAAAATTGATAAAATTTGAATTTTAAATTTCAAAACTCTAGAAAAAAAATTGCAAACTTCCATATTCCATTGAAAGCATGAACATTTCATTTCAAAGGATGACATTTACACAATAAATATCCAACTAATATACTAATTATCCCATCAACTTGAAAGAAAATGATCGAATGCGTAATAAAGAGAGCAATTATAATAAACTTTCAAACATGCTTAAAGATGGCTAAAATTATTAAAAGAATGCATTGTCATCGTGTTCTCAGCTATTCTAGAAGTTTTAAATGTCCAACTAGTCGGGAAGTTAGTTATTTGTACTGGATAAACAAACAAACAAAACAGCAAGTTAATAAGAACTTGGTAAAAAACTAATTGTGATTTTAAACTTACTCTTAATAAAAAACGTTGTTAAATAGGTTATTTTGTTTAAATAATTCTTAAAAATCTGTTTTATGGGATGATTTGATTTTTTTCTAAGACAAATGTAGTTTATTTGAAGATTTCACCTCTTACTTTTGAAAAATATTCAAGCCTTCAAAGAAAGCCGAAATAGAATTTGCGACAATCTATTTATGTACATAAAATTCCTTATAAATATTTAAAAATAAATAATGAATATTTTCTGGGGGAGGAGGGGGTGAGTTTGAAATAAAATATTTTTCCGTTTCCTTTTATTATTAAAAATAAAAAAAGAATTTTTTTTTTTTTTTTTTTTAATCTGAGCTGGTAAAAGATTTTCTTTTAAATAAATGAATTAAAAACATGATACACATGCTCGTGTAACAACCATGATTTCTTGGCTTCATTTCTGTATTCTAAATAAATGAGTTCATTAAGAAGAAAGAGAATATACATCGCAACATAAAATGGAGAATAAAAGCATAATTAATGATTTTATTTCTAATATTACATCATTAGATGTGTATCATAAAAAATGAATTAAATGAAGGTGAAAATGTATCTTGAAGTAAAAAGCAAATGGAATTCGATGCAAATCAAGTAAAATTTTTGAAAAAATAAATAAATAAATAAAATATATAACTGCTTTTAATTTTAAAACATATTACATAGATCAATTCCTTTTTCTAACGATAAATACAGTGCGTGTAAAATAAATAAATAAATAAAAAATAAAAAAGATAATAACATTATTTTGTAATATGTACAATATGATTAATTTTTTTGTCGAATGATGTTACACCTTGATTTCATCCATTCCTCTATCACTGCGGTCAAAGGTCCATCCATAATTTTTAATATAGCTTATAAAAGACTTTTCTTTTTATTTATTTATTTATTTTGTCTAATTTATTAACTACAAGAGACACCTGGGAGGACTTAGGTGGGATGTATATAAGTGAAACAGACTCGATTTCTGCTCATTTAACCATTTTTGGAGTAAATGGCAGAGAATTTACGTTGACAGTTTTAACTCATGCAACTGAATTCAATGGAGGTTGTTTTGCATTACTTGGGGCTCTGCTCCCTGCTTCCTTCACTCACCAACATCCAGGGCACCTTACCTAGTAGGCTTTTTCCGCTTAGCTGGTTGCAATATTTAAATGAATCTTCAAAATTTTGAATAATTCAAATGTTTAAATAAATATATATCGAATGGCGACTGTTTTCAGCAATTCAAAATCTACCTAAGCCCGCTAAGTACAACCGTTAATGAAATATAAATGGCATTTAATTATTTGTGTTCGATTATATTTATTGGAAACACGGTTAATTTAAAATAAACGAATTATGCATTCGCATTTGTTTGTGGACGATTTTTATATCTGGCGATCAAAAACTTAATACGATAATATACATCATAGATGTAAATTTTCGTAATATGCATTGTACGAAATGTTTTTCCTAGTCTTGATTGCTTTCTTAATATACCACATTAAAAATAGTCATGATTTTTGAAAGGAACTAAGTATGTTTGCCACATACTTTGGCAATCTTTTCTTTTTTTTTTTCTTTCCGCATAATTTAAACATGTATCTTTTAAATTTTCTGATAAAACGTCAGTTTGACGTCATAATCGCTTTAAAATTTTGATTTTGATTTATTTATTATTTAAATATTAATCTGAACTATTATCGCACAGTGGTCGAAATTCGACAATTTTTTGCAGAACGAAGCAAATCAAAGTAGTTCGTAAACGGAATTAAATTGCAAC
Organism: Salticus scenicus; assembly: GCA_963930645.1. Lineage (NCBI taxonomy): Eukaryota > Metazoa > Arthropoda > Arachnida > Araneae > Salticidae > Salticus > Salticus scenicus. The sequence goes on from OZ005661.1 coordinate 136,568,275, forward strand.
ACAGTAGCGCCACTTGTCGGTCGATATGCACCCAAATTAAAACAGCATAGTTTTACATAATGTCCATCCCATATATCAAGTTTGATTCATTTATACACTATAGAAAATGAGATATAGCCTTGACTCCAATGGGGTGAATTGCAACATATTGGGTTATATCATATATCAAGTTTGATGCATTTATACTCTATAGAAATTGAAATACAGCCTTGATTTCAATGGGGATTTGACCAAATGATTACAACATATTGGGTTATATATTCCAACAGCTAATCAGCACCAATTTAAACCAAGGTCTAACCAATTATCAATCATACTTAAATTTCGCCCATTTGTTCATGAGATACTGCAAAATTTCCTTAACACATCATACACACACAAAATAGTAATTCTCTAAAAATGAACTAATCATTTTTAGGACATCTTAAAACGTATAAATTCAACGAAAACCGGAAGTCAGAAATATTCATGAATTCAATACTTTATTCTATATCATTTTGTATGACAGCACCACCTATCGATTAAAATGATCAAAAATTTAATCAATATAATCAATATTCAATCGTATTCAAGAAATCTCAGAACGTGTAAATACATCGAAAACCAGAAGTTGAAAACTTTTCCGAATCTTATATTAGGTTGTTCTGAAAGTAATTTCGTTTTTCTCAGCAGAGAACTTAATTGTATTTTTTTAACACCATCTTCACAATTAAGCTGCATTACCATTATATATTGTGACAGCTGATATAGCAAGAAAAAAGATTGCTTGTGAAAAAGATCGTTTTATTCTGCTCAGTAGGTTTTGATTGGTGCCCTATCAAATAAAGAAAATCGGAAGCGACATTTTCGGCATATTTTGTTTTTGCTATCAAAAATGCGAAAATACTGTTCAAACAAGGAAAAAAGAATACGATGTGTAATGTGTATACAGAAAATTTATTTAAAGAACGCCAGTGTCAAAACTGGTTTACCAAATTTTGTTCTGGCAATTTTGACGTTGAAGATGCATTACATTTTGGAAAAGCAGCTTAGGCTAATGAAGACAAAATAAAATATTTATTTACGAAAACTGCCAAATAACAACTCGTTAGATCACTAAGAAAGCGAAGTGGAGAATATATAATTCAAAAAAATATTTATACACTATAACAAAATCGTCTTTCATTTTCAAAGGAAAAAAACGAAATTACATTCCGAACAATACAATACTTTCTTCAAGGGTATACAAAAGATATAGTAATAAATTCATTTATTTAAAAATAAGTAGTCAATTTCAGCTTGTTGAATGTTTCAGCTAAAAAAAAAAAAAAAAAAAGAAATGTGTCTTCAAATTAGAGCTGAGATAAATCACAAAAAAGAAAGAAAGAAAGAAAAGTAAAAAAAAAAAAAAAAAAAGAAATCATATTATAAATAAATTAGAAAAAAAAAATGAAACTTTCATAAATCAAATCCTTTCTTTATTTGCGTATATGTTCAATAGTACAAAACTTCGATCTGCTACTCATTCACTCATTATCATTTTTACCGCTCTAATGACCATTGCCTCTTAGAATGCAAAATCTGTAGTCGAGAGTATAGTGATGCTACAGTCGGTAACAAAAGTGCCCGAACACTAGCAAAAATTCCTATGTAAAAAAAGTTCTGCATCTGGTTTTGTTAAATAATTCCTTGTATAATCCTGTTCTTAGTCAGTGTAAGAACATGATTCGATAAGGATTTATTTAACAAAACCGCATGAAGTGTCCTTTTTCTACATAGGAATTTTTGCTAGTGTTCGGACACTTTTGTTACCGACTGTACATTATACGAATTTCTATGTTCATGATTTTATTTGAATTTCAGGTAATTGCCAGATTTAACAACTTTTTTCTTTAGCAATTTTTTAATACAAAAGAATATGCGCATAAAAAATAAAAGTATTTTAAATTACCTTCTTGATATGGCATGAAAATAATTTTTGTATTCTGCAAATATGGTTAACCATACCTTTCGAATGGGATCCAGGTATAATATCGCGACACAAAATATCGCCGGACAAAATATCGAGGCGACTAAAAGAAATAATATGATCTATTTCACGTGTGATCTTTGGAGGGTGCCTTATAGAAGCCTTATAAATATTTTTATTTATATATGTATCATACAGTAGAATTTCATTATTTTATCTATATTTAATTTTAAATTATCATTTGATTTTCACCATTCAAAATGCGTTTTAAAAATATTGTACATCACGGCAGACATCAAAGCTGTACACCGTCCAGAAATCTGAAATAAAAATTATAAAATTAATAAGCACGATTGAATTCATTATGACTAATCTTGACAAAAGATAATGAACATAGTCTTTAAACCTCTTTTAAGCAAAATTCATAAGAGTTTTTGTGAGGGGTTTGTCTGTATGTAAGTGCTCTAAGGTAAATATGCATGTGTTGTCATGAAATTTTTTATAAAATTACTAATAGTTACCAACTTATTTAAATAAAATGTAAAATGTACCATTTTATTTGTACCAAACATGATCATCACTCACATTATTTTGCATTCCATCCATTTATGTCGGCGATATTTTGTCCCTAACCCCTTTCGAATCATATCACTTTCAACTCTCTACAGCACTAATTAATACGTCAATAGTGTACGATAAATTTTATGTTTGTCTATTAATATATAGGCTATAATCAAACCTTATATAATTTATTTTTCTTGATTTTTATCGTCCGCAAACAATTATAGATGCACAGTTAGTTTATTTTAAATTAACCGTTTTTCTAATCAATATTACAATCAAGCACAAATAATTTAATGTCATTTACATTTCCTTAACGGTTGTATTTAGTGGGCTTTGACCATGGTTTTGAATTGCTGAAAATAGTCGCCAATCGAAACATAATTACTTAAACGTTTATTATTATTCTTTATTTTTATTTTTTAATTAATTTAAATATTACCAGCGAAATGGCAAAGTCTGCTAGATAAGGTGCTGCGGGTGTTAGTGAATGAAGAGAGCAAGGAGGCAGAGCCCCCAAGTAATGAGGGCCGCGGTAGCCCAGTCGGTAGAGCGCCGGCCTCGTAATTGGAAGATTGCGGGTTCGGTACTCGAGCCGGCCAAAGACCGTCGTGTACACTAATGGTGGCTGGTGCACGTAAAATCTGTCGTGGCCGCAATGTCCTCCATGTTCCCATCAAAAATTATACCTCTGGGGGTCACCGAAGTGGGAGAGCCATCCCTTCCGTGGAGGATCAAAATTGCGATGACATGTCTCCGGACCACTTCTAAGGGTGAGTCCCAGACCGTCACCAATTGCCCATGTGCGCAGCACTAGTGCGACGTAAAACCCAACCAACCAGCCATCCCCCAAGTAATGAAAAATAATCTTCATTGAATTATGTTGCATGAGTTAAAACTATCAACGTAAATTCTCTGCTGTTTACTTCAAAACAGGTAAAATGAAATGGAAACCTAGTCTGTCTCTCTTAAATTCATCCCACCTAAGTCCTCTCAAGTGTCTCTTGCATTTAACAGATTAGACAAAATGAATAAAGAAAATAAAAGAAACTGAACGAAAATAAATAAAAAGGGAAATGTTTTATAAGCCACATTCACAAAAATTGAACTGGCGTTTGACCGCAGTGATAGTGGAATGGATGGAAACCAACCGTTATCTATATAAATAAAGCAAAGCGTTTGTCGGTGAAACACATGAGGACGGACGTTTCCTATTTTTGATTGGTCTAAATTTAACTACTTTGGTTTCGAAAGTCGGTCATTTTTTTTAGTAAAAACTGTTGATTTTTTTAAAAAAAATACTGCATAGATGTTATATTTTTTTAAAAAGAACTCTTAAAAATGTTCATTTTTTTGTGAGGACGCTATATACATCAAGTTATTAGATTTAAAGATGTTGCGTTGTAAAGTTTCACAACGAGATATCATTCGATTGCTTTTATCTTAAAATAAGAGTCTAATATTAAACAAAAAACAGTCTGATATTAAAGAAGAATGAATAACTTTTTTTTTAAATTATCGGTTTTGAAGTTCTAAGCGCTGCAATTTTTAAATTACAGCGTACGAGTCTAGTGGCTCGAGGGGGTGTCAAATTGACCGACAGTTTAAGATTTGGCAAACATCCAGTCACTTATCGCTATTGTCTCTGAATCACCCCTATTTTAACACCAGAGTCGTTGAGTCAGCACTTGGACAGAAGCTACCATAGTCGCAAGAAAAGTGGTAAAAGAATATCAGCTTCAGATACACACCAGTAAACACAGGTGAAATAGTAGCAGACGATGTAAGCGTGACGGCACAAATTGTATCATAAACATAACATGCAGCATTAGCTGTATTCAATAATATAAGCTGAGTCAGAGAGCTCTTAACACTGAATTTAGGACAGCCGAAATGAAGCCCTATTTATAGTCACACATTCATCGATAATCTTCCGATTTTTTCGTAAAACATTTGATTTAGAGCTTATCGATGTATCGATAAACTCAATATCGATGCGGTCGATGCTCAAATAAAGATGTGTTCAGTGATTTTTTTTTTTTCCTTGAAGATAGATTAAATAAAAAAAACATTCCTTAAATGGAAAGTTTGAAATTCCATAAATGTGACTAAAATGTTTATTTAACTAATGGTCGAATTTCGACTACTGGGCGGTACTAGTTTTCATAAAAGTAAAATAAAATAAAAATGCTCTATTTCTAACCTGCAACTTTTCAAATGCACAATGGAATACCGTATAGAATAAAAATTAAATAATTTTGTTCAATAGTAATAGTAACTCATTATCATACACAATATTTTTAGAGGCGTGATAACAATTTTAACCCCAAAATATAAATAAACTACTGGATCTGCAGATCCGGAGCCTCAACGTCCTATTTGCATCAGACATTATTGAATAGGTCGTTTTTATTTATTCCTTATTATATAATAGTATATATTGATTCGATCGACTTGGTACCATAATCAGATACATTCCTGAAGGGGGCTGCCGCCCCCTCAACCTCCCGCTGTATCTCTCTTTGTATACCTATCTGTATATCATATATATGTATTCTTAATAAACGACGGTCTTGTATTATTTCCCCGAAATTCATAAATACCAAATTTCATAAGTACCAAATTTCATGCAAAAAAAAAAAAATTACATAACATATCGGAAAAATTTTGCGTAACCTTTAAACTAATTACCAATTCTATGCCCACAATTTTCAACAGGAAAACATGCTTTTAAAATTCTAATAAAGTTTCATTATATTTGATGGGGTGTAGCCATATGTTAAAATACACTTTTAAAAAATACCGACTATAGACCGTAATAGTACGAAATTCTTTTATGTATCCCGGAAAAGTACCCACAGTCATTATAAACGCCAATAATAAGAATACGCCTAATTAATTATAACTCATTAATTTTTCAAACTAATTTGACATCATTTGGATGATTACAGTACATACTCGGAATTATTTTGTGTGGTCCCATAAATTATTTAGTCTATACATACCCTTGTTTTAAGAGTAAACATGATTTTAAACATCTTTATAATGTATGTTAATTCTATTAACTTCAATGCAGCATAAATGCATTAAAGTGCGCGTAAAGAACCCAAAACCGTTTTTAGTTTCAACAGAGGGCCTCCACTGACGTTTCGGCAATTATCGATTAAAAGTTATATTCTTTACCTCTAAATATTATTATTATTATTATTATTATTATTATTATTATTATTAGGACTGAGGGCCTATTAGTCTCAGACAGGGATTTTTGCGTTGTCGTTTTCGATAGTTGGACATTTGTCGAAATCATTTTTCGATAGTTGGACATTTATCGAAATCTAAAATTTATCGAAAATATAATTGAGTAATTTGAAAGCGATGTTATAATTGGGAAGAAAAAAAAACTAATAGTCCTCCGTCCTAAACTAAATTCTGCTTTTGCCAGAATTTCATCAAAACCTTTTTTTTTTTTTTTTGAAAGAAAAAGAAAAGAAAATCAATAACAATCAGTATCGTTACAAGAGATATCGAAAACGTTTTTTTAATAATTTTGAATTAGGAAATAAACAGTGCGCGTGCAATAATATGAAATAAAAATAAATAAAAATATGAATTTAATGATTTGATTTTTATATAAAACATGATCGCGTGCTATCTTAAAAAGCAGATGTAAAATTTAAAGTTTAATTTTCTTGGCAACAATTATAAATTAAAATAAATAATTTAATGAAAGTTTGTTCTGTAGATATACGTCCGTGTAAGATGTCAAAAAATATACGACAAAGTATTACATCTCTTTATTATTATTATTATTGTTATTATTATTATTATTTTTTTTTTTTCTCAGATAGTTTTGATATAAAATGGTATATTAAGTAGGAGATTTATTTAGAAATTTTCCATGAAATGGATGACAATTTATCAAACAAAATTACTTATTTCATACCAGAAAAGTAGAGTATTTTGGCAAAAAATCAAGTTTGCATCAACGCTTGCGTGAAATTCTTTTGCTCTATGTCACGCAAACTATTCTAGTTCTGACCTGAAATATGAACTTACTGGGAAAAATAACACACAGAGAGGTATTTTTTTTTTTCCCCAAATAATTTTAAATCATAAACACTTACATAAAAATACGTGTATAGATATGCACGTTTTTCTTCATTTTTTTACAGTTATGAATTACGCGTATAGATGTGAGGTTAAATAAAAATAAGTTACGGAGGCAAACGCTTAAAAATCTGTAATTAAAACATTTTTATTATTGTACGCGTAATATATTATTTTTCCTTATGAATATTTGCTAATTAAAGCAACGCTATAAAGCAACGCTCTAAATCTTAGACCCAAAAGTTTAATTATTTGCATTTGCATTTTAAATTTTATCTAACTAAGGAAATCAGTGAACATATAAATCAATTTCGATTAGGGTTGATTTTATTCCGTCGAAAGTATTCTACATTTTTAATATGTAAATGAGTTCAATACATACGACTGGATACACTAAAGTTTTCATTGTTGATAAAAAATAATCACAATATTAACTTTGAATCTTTTTTTTTTTGTTGGTTTGGTTGGTTGGTTGTAATTCTTGTTACTTCCATTACCCGCTTACTGTAGGTAATGGAAGTATTGTATTTGGTCCAAAAATTCAATGTCGAGTTTTCACCGGATTTATACGTTTAAAGGCCTCCCGAGTCCAACAATTGGTCAGTGTGTGTGTATGTATATATATGTGTGGGGGGGGGGGATCTTCTGACTATCATATCTCTGAAACTAATAAACATAGAACTACGAAACTTTGGAATTGAGACAGGATTAGTAAACAGGTGATTTTTTCACATTTTGGTGAAAATTTAAAAACCGGAAGTTAGATCGTAAGTCAGTATCTCAAAAACAGCTCTAACGATTTTTTTTTTTTTTTTTTCAAATTTGCTGTGTAAACAACCTATTAGATGTCCTTTCGAATGATGTATTTGGTTAGTTCAGGAAAATTAATATACGTCCTGTATAAATAGCCCAATTTCAGGTATCGTAACTGCGTTGCTTTCAAAATGGCTCTACGGATTTTATTTCTTTATTTTTTTTTAACCCGCCATATTAACTACTTTTGCATGAAATTATTGTTTTCCGGTCAATAACTGCGTATGCGAAGTTTTGGTAAATATTGATATCTCAGAAGCGGATCTAACGATTTTCTTGAAAATTATTGCATAAATCCATTTTAGATATCCTTTCTCATGTGTTACGTGGTAATTACCGGAAAATTAACTGTCATCCTGATTATTTTGATCAGATTTGGGTCTTGGAAATTAGCGTTTACTTTTCTTTTTTTTTATTATTTTTTAACTCGCTTTTCTAACTCTGTTTTTCATGTCTTTATATATGTATACTCGTATATCAGCTTTCTCTGATAGAAATTTTTTATGTTTCTAATTCGTTAGGTCAATTTTATGTCTTTTCATCATATTATTGCTAAAAAATGCATATAATACGTGTAATAGTGGTTAATGAAAGTAATGTGGCTGTTTCAAACCAGATTTTTTTTTTTTTTTTTTTCTGAATTTAGGCACCATTAAAAATTATACATTACCTCCAGAGTTTTTTAATTTTAAAATGACGCTTGTTACCAAAACTTTGGTACTGCTAATTATTTAATCTATTACCTTATAAGAAAAATCTTTTGAACAATAAAAAAAAAAACAATTATTATTATTATTATTATTATTATTACTATTATTATTATTTTCTACTTCATTTAAAAAGAACTGCACTTGTTTTCCACCATTCTTTGCATAAATGGCTCCTTATAAATTTTATTCAATTTGATTATTCAATTTTCTTGATTTATTCTGTTCTTCAAATTATTAATATTTTTTTTTTTTTTCACTTTTACTTATTTTTGGTGAGGTTAAATTTGTTTTTTAATAATTGATTTTAAACAAAAATTCTCTGTTTACAGTCGGCAGCAAAATTATCCGGGCACTAGCCAATAATTCCTATATCAAAAAGTATACTTAAAACTGTCTTGTTAAATAAATCCTTGTCGAATCATGTTCTTTGACTAAGAACATGACTCGACAAGGATTTATTTAACAAAGCAGTGTTAAGTGTATTTTTACTTTCCGAACACTATAGTGAGGAAAGTATTGTAATCATGTCAAAAATTCGAGTTCGAGATTTTGATGTTTCTATACGTTTCGAGGTCCCCTGAGTCCGTTTTCACTATTTTTACGATGATGTATGTATGTGTGTGTGTATGTATGTATGTGTGTGTATATGTATGTGTGTGTGTATGTCTGTGAGTGAACACGCTAGCGTCTAAACGCTTTGTTCGAATATGCTGAAAGTTGGTGCGTATATTGTAAGTCACCATAGTACGAACCCTATAGATTTGGTGAATCTAGCACTTATAGTTTTTTTACAGGGACACAAAGAAAAATTGTTTATCATTATGGTCTATGGGACCAAAATCTTAAAGGTGCGATAGCATCTAAACGCCTTATTCAACTGAGCAAAAAATTTATACACATATTATAGGTCACAGTTACTCAATCTGTATAGAGTTTGGAGAATCTGGCCCTTACAGTTTTTTTACAGGGACACAAAGAAAAATTCTTTATGATTATGGCCTATGGGGCCAAATTTTTAAAAGTGTGATAGCGTCTAAACGCTTATTTAATCTGAACAAAAAATTTATACACATGTTATAGGTCACAGTTGCACGAACTGTATAGAATTTGGTGAATTTAGCACTTACAGTATTTTTACAGGGACACAAAGAATATTTCTTTATCATCATGGCCTGTGGGACCAAATTTTTACTTTCTTCTATATTCAATAGAAGAAAGTATTGAATTCGTAAAAATTTTCGACCTCGGGTTTTTGATGGATTTACACGTTTTGAGAGCTGTAGAACACGATTTGACCAATTTTAGAAAATGTCTGTCTGTTTGTCTGTCAGTCTCTCTGTGTGTGTGACAAACTTTTGTGAAAACTGTATTACAGGAACTACTTCACAGAATTTCATACAAATTGGTATGTAGTTGCACCTTGACATTAATTAGTGCCTATCAGCTTTTGGTAAAAATTGTCTTACAGGTTGCGTTGCCATCCCGCTTTTTCTAAATTTTTAACATGGTGGTATAGTACAAAATTTTATATAAATGTGCATAAAGAGAATTATTTTTAATAATCATTATGAAATTTACCAGAATTATTTATAATAGAGATAGTCAACTGGGAAAATTTTTTTGTATGTGTAGGAGCCTCGCCTTCTCCCATCCCTTCCCTGGGGGGGGGGGAATTCCCCCCTCGAGGGGAGTAAATTTTCATGATGGGTATCTTTCAAAAGAGCTCGCCAGTACCTTTAAAACGAATGGTTGAACCATATATCTGCGGTAATTTAAAATGAAGTTATCGATTTTTTTTCATTTTTAACAAATATATATATATATATATATATATATATATAAAATGTAATATTGACAATAAAATTGACTTTTTTTGGATATTTAGTGTTATACTACTAACTTCTCTAATATGGAAATCATGTGCATTATCATGGAAGATAATTTTTTTAAATAATAATTTTAATATATTATTTTTACTGAGTGAATTTATATAGAAAAATATAGAAGAAAGTCGTGTTGTGGCCACAGCATACTAGTTAAAAGTGCGATAGCATCTAAACGCCTTATTCAATTGAGCTGAAAATTTATATGAATATTATAAATCACTGTTGCTCTAACTATAAGCATTTTGGTGAATCTAGCATTTATAGGTTTTTACAGAGACACAACGAAAATTTCTTTATTATTATGATAATCGAAATTTTCGGCTTTAACGGCTCAAAGTTCAGTAGCGTTCAATAAAACATCGTGTAATATATGGAGAAAAATACTCAAACATTTTATTATGGTTTTATCTCTTTTGTTTGTTTAACAACTCCTCTTTCTTTACTTTATCTACAAAACTGTTAATTACTCAATGTTCGGAAAGTCGAATGGAGTCTCTCTAGATTTTTTTTTAGACAGGGGTTATTGCTAGTGCTCGGATACTTTTGCTGCCTACTGTATACGAATGTTTGACGAAATTTTGTAAGTAATGTATATATTTAAAAAAAAAAAAAAAAAAAAAAAAAAACGCAAATGAAATTTTATGGAACTTTGTAATTAAAAGACTTTTTCATATATTGGTAGTTACTAACGTCTTCTAAGTGGCTTTTTTTTTTTTTTTTTTCTCTGACACAAAAAATCTGGAGTGACTCCACTCGACTTTCCGAACATTGAGTAATTAACAGTTTTGTAGATAAAGTAAAGAAAGAGGAGTTGTTAAACAAACAAAAGAGAGAAAACCATAATAGAGTGTTTGAGTATTTTTCTCCATCAATTACACGATTTTTTATTTAACGCTACTGAACTTTGAGCCCATAGATCATAATGATAAAGAATTTTTCGTTGTGTCCCTGTAAAAATCTATAAATGCTAGATTCACCAAAATGCTTATAGTTAGTGCAACAGTGATTTATAATACTCATATAAATTTTCAGCTCAATTCAATAAGGCGTTTAGATGCTATCGTACTTTTAAAAATTTAGTCCCATAGGCCATAATGATAAAGAATTTTTCTTTGTGTCCCTGTAAAAAAACTGTAAGTGCTAGATTCACCAAAGTCTATACAGTTAGTTCAACTGTGATCTATAACATGTGTAAAAATTTTTTGCTCAGATTAATAAGGCGTTTAGGCGCTATCACACTTTTAAAAATTTGGCCCCATAGGCATAATGATAAAGAATTTTTCTTTGAGTCCCTGTAAAAAAACTATAAGTGCTAGATTCTCCAAAATCTATACAGATTGAGTATTTGTGACCTATAATATGTTTATAAATTTTTTGCTCAATTGAATAAGGCGTTTAGATGCTATCGCACTTTTAAGATTTTGCTCCCATAGGCCATAATGATAAAGAATTTTTCTTTGTGTCCCTGTAAAAAAACTATAAGTGCTAGATTCACCAAAATCTATAGGGTTTGTACTATGGTGACTTACAATATGCGTACCAACTTTCAGGTTAATTGAACAAAGCGTTTAGACGCTAGCGTGTTCACTCACAGACATACACACATACACACATACACACATACACACACACATACATACATCATCGTAAAAATAGAGAAAACGGACTCAGGGGACCTCAAAACGTATAGAAACATCAAAATCTCGAATTCGGATTTTTGACATGATTACAATACTTTCCTCACTATAGTGTTCGGAAAGTAAAAATGCATTCATTGTTATTGCTGAAAATTAATTTATGTTCGATCTTAAATTTGAAAAAGCAAAATATTTTTGACAATAAGCAGTTTTTTGCTGGACTTATAGGTGGTTAAGTATGTGGTACCCTGTCCAATGATCACTCGTTTTCCCTGCAATGTACATAAGTGATTAAATAATAATAATAATAATAATAATAATAATAATCTAATACTATATTTACTTACTCTGTTGCTTTGAGGCGTGTAAGATAAATATTCATAAAAAATAAATATTAAAATTGTGTAAAAATTGTTTTGGAATATTGCTTTCAAACCTTACCGTTAAAACAGCTTTATAATCTGCTTTAGATATCAGAGCGTAAAAATTACATTCATATCAAGGTTATCTCTTAATAAATAAGAACTATCATTTCGTAACTTGTGAGGAATAAGTGGTCTCTATTCCTCAAAGATTAACTTAGTTAACTTAACTACTTAAGTATTTAATATGAAATTAGCACAGAGACTCAGATATATAAAAATAAAACTAAGAGTTTATTCAACTAGAATAATGGGAGGATGATCTGGAATATGTAGCTCAGTCAGCCGATATAAATTCCTTAACAAATAAATGTATAATAACTAATTTAGATGATTTGAAATGTCTCACCCCAGAACAGTAGAAGTACAGAGACGGATGCATTCCTTTACGTAGATATCGTGACTTTCAACAGACCCGCGGATTCCCGGCTGAATTTATTTTCCATTCACGAATACTCGCACTGAAGCACACAACACTCATCAAGCTACTTAACTTAAGCACAACTTAATCTTAACTACCTAAATATAACTTCTCCAACTCTAAGCTTTAGACTTTGTCGTAGACAGACGTCGGACAAGACTCCACTACACTACACCTTTAACGAAAACCATCTCCATCTTATACCACTTTCCACCAACTTCCTTTCTCTTTATTTCAACCAAACTTTCAAAATCGCTTCCAATTCATCTATCTCTCGCAACGTAATTCCTTCGTTGCAGCACCATGTCGACACAAAACTAATCCGACCCAAAATTTCGCCGAGTCACTGGCGCCGAATCGATTTAACCATCCCAACTGAATTCTTTGCTGGATCCAGCTTAATTTCAAACAAACTATGGTGACCTTCTACAGTCTCAACCTCACAAACTGAGAGATATTAAATTCACAATCCTCGGACTCACTCTCTGACTCCATCTGAATCCTATTTTGACATACAAAAATAACATTAATGAAAGCAGGCACTGACTTACCAAAGTGGGCACCCAGGACAAAATCATTAATTGGGGGCCGTCTTCTGTAATAAAGCGCTCAAAGTGAATTTTGTGTGCATGTAAAATGTTTTTAATTAAAAAAGCAGCTGATTTGGGAGTCCTTCTTAAAAATGGGGGCTCGACGCTTGTCCCATTTGCCCCTTGGGAAATCAGACCCTGAATGACAGCGAAAGTACAGAAAGCGCAAAATGATATCTATTTTAATTCAAGGTAAATAATGACTGCGAAAAGTGGGAAAAAACTATAATTAGTGGGGTGCTCTCTAAGCAATATGCAGAAATACGAAAATAATAGCGAAATTTAAACAGGCGTGTATTCAATTTCAACGACGAATTTTTTCTCTTCGTAACATGAATACGTCGACGACCGTACGGACACAAAAATGCCGAACATGTGAGATGTGACGCCGACCAAGAAAGGGTTAAAGGTAATTGCCAAATAGGCAGAAGTGTTATGTCTTATTAATGATTATATAATATATAATTTTAAATGAACATACATCTACGGACTAGAATATTAACAAATTTTTAAAAATAAATATTTAAGTAAAATATAGGAATAAGAAACCGTTTTATACTTTGATCAAGAGCTTAGAAATGAAGAAACCTATATCTAGGTAGTACTTACAATTTAGTTTTGGTTATTCAGCTCAATGGTTGATTTATGATGATAAAGAATACAACAATACCTTTTGTTCTTTTTGTCTAAAATGGGAATTTAAAGCGCAGAAAAAAAATATTATTTTATATTCTCGAATAACATAAAAGATAGTTTTGTGCATAATTAAATTTTAAAGCTAAAAACTAAAAATATATAACCTAGTTTTGTTAATGAAGGTCCTACTGGTTCTCTCATATAACAGTAATTTTAAGGTACTATCCTCAAGTAATTTGAATTACGGTTTTGCATTTTAATAAACGTCCTTCATACATTCCGGAACATTATTAAATAAGTAATATAGAAGCGATAAAATTCCAACTCTTATATTGTTCCTTTTCAGAAAACTAATGTCGTCTCCATATAATCCGAACATTGCAGGAACTCGTAAAATTTCTTAGACTTCCCCTTCCCCTTTATTGCCTTGAAACATGTACGGAATGCGACTTGTGGGGATTAAATGTTCCTTGAAATATTTTAGGGGTGCTTACAGATGAGAAATCATATTCTTCGTGAAGGGTTTGACTGATATTATCTAGTAACTCATTCTTGAAATATCAGTAAATAACCTACACATATCATTTGGAATAAAGCCTGATAACGGCGATACTTCGGAGAAATGAGAATTTTGGTAAACACGCATTTATTGATAAGAGAAAATTCGCTCACGTCCAAATACAAAATCCGATTTCTTGAACTTTCTGTTTTTTGTTAGTATTTTTCTTAACTAGTATGTTGTGGCCACCACGAGACTTTCTTCTATATTTTCCTATACAAATTCACTCAGTAATAATAATAATAAATAAATAAATAAATAAAAAAAAAAAAAGTGGGACTTGTCAGAACACGGAAACCGTGGGAGTTTGATAGAATTAAGGGGAGAGAGAGAAAAAAAAAAAAAAAGTGGGACTTTGACAAAATTTTGGGTAAAATGTGAAAATTTGTTAAGGTTTGTCAAAACACGGAAACCGGGGGACTTTGATAAAATTAAGGGGAGAGAAAAAAAAAAAAAAAGATTTTTTTTCTAAGTTTTTTTTCGTAAAAAGTTAAAAAAATCGATAACTTTGTTTTAAATTATCACAGATTTATAGTTCAACCATTCGTTTTAAAGGTACTGACGAGACCTTTCGAAAGATACCCATCTTGAAAATGTTTGCCCTATATCACCCTGTTAAAAATTTAGAAAAAGCGGGATGGCAACGCAACCTATAAGACGATTTTTACCAAAAGTTGATAGGCACTAATTTATGTCAAGGTGCAACTACATACCAATTTGTATGAAATTCTGTGCAGTAGTTCCAGAGATACAGTTGCCACAAAATTTTGTCACACACACACACACAGACAGACAGACATACATTTTCTAAAAATGGTAAAATCGTGTTCCACAGCTCTCAAAACGTGTAAATCCATCAAAAACCCGAAATCGAAAATTTTTACGAATCCAATACTTTCTTCTATTGAAGATAGACGAAAGTAAAAATATCTGTACTGATAAGTATAAAGGATTTAAGTCCAAAAATGTCGGTTTTGAGTTAAATACATAGTCAGACTCAGAAAAAAATTCTCTATCGATTGGTATAAAGGATTTAAATCCATGTCATTTAGTCTTTGAGAAAATCCATTGGTAAAAAAAGATTCAAATCAGAAATTTAGCATTAATTTTTAGTATAAAATATTTAATTATTTTTTTTTCCCTTTATTAAATGAAGATTGACAATCACTGAATGGTATAAAGGGTATAAATCAACCTAACCCCTTTTTCCTAATCGATTCTTTTGATTAGATTTTAGTTAGTTTAAATTTATTTTTCGTCTCCTGAAAAATCAAGAATATGGACTTAAATCCTTTATACTTATCAGTACAGAAATATCTGTGCTCAAAAATTAAATAAAAAACTAATTGCGGTGTTCATTTTAAAATCACTTATTTATTGAAAAGTTTTATGAATCTGGCGATATATTCATTAGATTACAAATTAATAATTATATACTTTTTAACTTTATTTTTTGAAACAAAAAGGAAAAGGAAAAGGGAAAAGTCGGTAGTAGTTTAACATTTGACGTGTCGCTACGTGATCAGCGTTGCTGACTTGTAGGGTTTTTTATATTCAATAATCATTGGTAATTTTTTGTTGCAATTCTTTTTTAATTGTATGATTATATGATTGATTATCATATATATCCCCCGTTAACGCCCGAAATAATTTTGCAAAATATTATTAGCTGATTATTTCACTTCTAAATTAATATAGACAACTGACAGTAAAATATATTTTAAACAATTCTTCTGATAGTTTTAAATTTAAAGCCTATCCTCATTTATTGACGTTTAGTGTTCTAGCGAGAAAACTTCCATATAGAAAAACTTTGAGATAACAGCTTAATTTCCTATTATATGTTGACAAAGATCTCAAAAGTAAAGTATTATAATATATATTACAGTAAAACCTCTCTAAGTTGGACACCTACGGTTCCAAGAAAAAGTGTCCAACTTAGAGAGGTGTCCAACTTATAGGAGTTAGACATAATGTTAATGGATACATTCCGTTCCGAGAAAAAGCGTCCAACTTAGAGGGGTGTCCAACTTATAGGGGCGTCCAACTTGAGAGGTTTCACTGTATTATTCAACTTGATTTAAGTTAGTACAACTGCACAAAAATCAAATATAGGTGCGACGAATGAAAAATCATAAAACGACTGTCCAAATTATGAAATAATAATTAAGAGCAGTCACATAAAACCTTCAGGGATCATTTAGAGTGACGCTATAAACTGTCACTAAAAATCAGAAATCAGCCCAAGAAACCACAAAAAATATACGTGCCATTTTATTAGCTGTCTTCAAATGAGGACACTGAATACTAACGGGTTAAACATCATTTCAATCAAAATTAGTGATATTATTAAATATAAAAATCTTTGTTTCATATTATCACAGATCTACGGTTCGACCATTTGTTTTAAAGTTATTAACGTACGAGGGAAACACTTACATTGAAAATTTACACCCCTAGAGGAGAGGAGGAGCGATGCGCCAACATATAATTCTTAATTAATTTTTACTATTATAGATAATTCTTTTTACATTCACGGGGACATGTTAAAATTAATGCTCCTGTTCATGTTTATGCGAAGTTTTGTTCTATACTGGCAAATATTTTGAAAAAAAAAAAAAAAAAGATGACAACGCCACCTGTTGGGCGATTTCCAGCAAATTGTTGATAGGAATTAATTTATGTCAAGATGCAACTACATATAAATTTATATAAAATTCTATACATTAGATCTTGAGAAAGAGCTGCCATAAAATTTTGTCGCACATCCACCATACAAAGAGACACATTTAAAAAAACACTGAAAATGTGTGAATTCATCGGAAATAAGAAATAGAAAATTCTCACAAAATCATTTTTTTTTTTTTTTTAACTGAATATAGAAGAATACAGATAAATCCAAAATACATGTTAATGGACAGTATATTAAACATAAATCAACTTCTTTTCAAGCGAAAAATGTGAGAGGAAAAACGACTGTAATAGAATTATCTTTGAAAAACTGAAGTTACTTGGCGCCACCTAAAGATATAATTCAAGAAAAAAATATTGAGAACGACAGTATCTGGTGAAAAATACTGGACTGCATACAAATCGGATGAATTTTTCCAAAGGCAGAATATAAAGCAAGGAAAAAAAACTGCCATACTTATGAAAACTTATATATAATAAAAAATGAATTCCTGAAGCATGTGCATATAAATTTTTATTTAATTAAACATATCATTTTGTTGCGTAACAGAACTAAATATTAAGAAAACAGTATATAAAAAAGATCTTCATCTGTATTTGTCTTAGCCGATACAATAAAGTATAAATTGTTTAGAATAGTATTATTAACTTATAAAACACAGCAACAAAAATTATTGGTCATATACATGAAATATTTATTAGATGAAGTTGAAAGTAAACTGGTGGGGTACTCACACTGCTTTATCTTCGATAAACTTTTATAATAATATATTACTGATCTGGAAAAAAAAAAGAACTGCATGTTTTATTTATTTATTTATATTTATATTTATTTATTTTATTTGGGTGGCTTTTTTGTTTTTGAAGATGCTGAATATAAAAATGACCTCCATTTTGCCCATCACGTACATTTTTTTCCCCAAATAACAAGAGTTTGCAATAACAAATCACTACTTTTATTATTCATAATTAAACATATTCTTTCTCACAATTAATCAAACTACTCCTTCATGATATATTTAACAGTCTGTACTCACTATTTTAGCCTGCAAAATCCTTGCTTCTTCTTCTTCTTTTTTTTTTTTTTTTTTTGACACCCCCTCTAATTCCTCTTCCACTTCCACAGCCTTTTTTTTTTTTTTTTTTTTTAAGTTATACTTTAATAAATATATGTTTTAGAGTAATAAATAATTATTGAACATGTTTTTAAAATCAATTATAGTACACCAATTTTTATGATTTCACAAAATTCAAATAAAAATGAGCTTAAAAAAAAAAGAAACGGGACGTGGTGGAACTTAATCTATAAGAAGCAGTTTAAACAACTTATGCAGATTTTTTGGTTGAAAATCAGTGTAATTACAGATTAACCTGCGCGATAAGGAAGTCGATTTTGAAAATTTTAAAAATATAGTACAACCACATTTTCCGCGCCTAACATTGAGCACAATTCCAAATGCTTGGAGGGGTGCCAAATTGATCGGCATGTTGGGATTTGGTAAACATCCATTCATTCTGCGGTCTTTTATCCATTATTTTCTCTCAACAACAAGGGTTATCAACCCTAACACATCGTTCAATAAGTCCCGGGACTAAGAAAACAACATTTGTTTCGCAAAATTCATTTTTATTCATCAATATAATTGCCTTCAAGTGCGATACAATCATTCCAACACTTTTCTAACTTTTCGATACCATGTTTATAAAACGATTTGTCCTTAGCCTCAAAATAAGCTGCAGTTGCATCGATTACTTCCTCATTCGAGCCAAATCTTTTTCCCTGGAGCATCTTTTTAAGATCAGCAAAGAGCCAGTAGTCGCTGGGGGCTAGATCTGAAGAGTATGGGGAGTGGGGAAGTAGACTGAAGCCCAACTCGTTCAATTGGCGATTGTTTTCATTGACTTGTGGAACAGTGCATTGTCTTGATGAAAGATGATATTTTTCTTCTTCATGTGCTGTCTTTGTGTGTGTGTGTGTGTGTGTGTGTGTGTGTGTGTGTGTGATTTCGTACTTCAAACGCACCAACAACTCAATGTAATAGTCGCTGTTAATGACTTTTCTCTTTTCAAGGTAGTCGATATAAATAATACCGTGCGCATCCCAAAAAACTGACGCCATGACTTTGCCAGCTGAATGTTGCGTTTTCGGACGCTTCGGACGGCTTTCACCGTCTGCACACCACTTAGCTGCAGGGTCTGACTATCGCATGGGCACCCGGGGCTACTACCCTGGGCACGAAATTTCTGAAGATCACAAAATTTTATTAATGGCTAAAATATATGATCTAAATATTCCTTTTTCTTTCTCCTTTTTTTTTTTTTTTAACTCAACTGTGTTTCACTTACATTAATAAAATTTTAAAATAAAAGCTGTCGTTAGATTGACTGGAGGTAATTTTATTTGTCTTTAGAGCCTGGCCTAAAACAAAACCAGATTAAATTTTTGATCAAATATTTTTTTTTCATCTGCTAAAAATTGTGGTATATTAGTAACCGGTCTTTTTTTTTTTTTTTTTTTTGAGGGGGAGGGGGATGAAGGAGAACTCTTGCTCTTCCAAGGAGGCACGAAAATATTAAAGTTCCCTGGGCACAAAAATTTGTTAGTCAGGCCCTGCTCAGCTGACTGCTGTTTCGACTCCGGAGTGAAATAGTGGATCCATGTTTCGTAGATTGTCACATACCGACGCAAGAAATCCTGTTTATTGCAAATAAACAATGACAAACAGCTCTCTGAATCGTCGACTCATTGTTGCTTTTGTTCCATTGTGATCAAACGCGGCACCACATTTTTATGCCTAATTTTTCGTGTAAAATCGTATACGCACTTCCATTTGATATATTTACCATATCAGCAATCTCACGAACTTTCAGTTTACGGTCATCCATAATGATTTTCAAAACTTGCTTAATATTTTCCGGAGTTACTACTTTATTTGGCCTACCCGAGCGTTCTGCTTCATTTGCATCAGTGCGCCCGCGTTTGAAATCAGCATACCACTGGCAAATTGCTGTTTTTGACGGAGCAGAGTCCGGATAACCTTTTTCAAGCCATTGCTGAGCTTGCACGGTATTTTCCCATTAAATAGCAATGTTTTATCAACACACAAAATTCGCTTTTTTTTTTTTTTTTTTTTTTTTTTCCCCATTTTGTACACAAATGCAAAAGTAACGTCACTTTCACCCCAGTAGCTTTGCTGCTTATAGTCCGATTGACGTGCACACAGAAGAAAAAAAAAGTTGTCAGTTGACAATACAGAATTGACTAACCCAAACAGCTGACTAGGAAACTTCAGTTAAAAAGTGTACTAGTTGAACTAGTCTCCAAAACAATACCCCAGACTAGGAAGGTTAATATTATCAGATATAATAGCCGTCTTAACTGATAATATTAACCTTCTTAGTCTGGGGTTTTGTTTTGGAGACTTGTTCAGCTACTGCACTTTTTAACTCAAGTTTTCTAGTCAGTTGTTTCGGTTAGTCAATTCTGTATTGTCAACTGACAACTTTTTTTTCTATGTGTGGAAATTAGACACGTGACATTTGAAGGTTAGTTCTTTCGAAAAACGAAGTGGATTTTATATTACTAACGCTATCTGTGGGTTAGTCCCGGGAATTATTAAACGATGTGTTATTTTAACACTGGACTCGTTGAGTCAGTACCTGTGCAGAGGCTTCTATGGTCGCGAGAAGCGTGGTTGAAAAATAGTTGAAAATCATTTTAAAAACATATTTATTTGGCATACAACTCTGTGTGCCGATAACTACCACCTACTGCAGCTAATATAAGGAAATACTTTATTCTCCATAGAATAATATGGGGTAAGGCTGCCGTCCACATAAGGTGAAGTATATACTTAAGAGGCAGCTCTATTTTAAAATCTATAAATTTATTTTTATATTAATATATATTTTTATTATTAGAAATTTTATTTCGAATTATTCAAAGAACTTTCGCCCACACTACACATTAAAATTTGTTCGACTAATTTTGCGTATTCTTGTACACTGTAAAAAAAAAAAAAAAACTGTTAAAAGTACTGGAAAAATCTGGCAGCTGGGGTGCTAGCATTTCTCCGTCAAATATACAGGACAAAACTGTACTTTAAAAAAAACCTGTTTGAATTACAGGATTCCTGTGTAAAATATATGTCAGTGATACAATTTTACGGTTTTAAACTGTATATTTAACGGAGAAATACTGGCACCCCAGATGCCAGATTTTTCCTGTACTTTTAACTTTTTTTAAAATTATTTTTTTTTATTTCAGTGTATATTTCTAATAGTTGTTTACAAATGGAAAAGGGTACCTAAAATTAGCATAGCAGAAGAAATTATACACTGAGAAAAAGTCCTATAACTGACATTTAGAATTTAAATTATGGCTCTAGTAAAAATAGTTCCATGTCACCCTTATAAATTCTAGTCTCCTTTGAAAGCAAGTTCTAGAATCCCCTATTAGAATTCTAGAGCATTTGCCTATATTTTCGAGTAGTCAAACATAAAACTACTGGCCATCCAAAATGCAGAATTAAGAAGAAATGCAAATATTAGAATGATATTTATTGGGCACATACATCATAGTACGAAGAACAATTGATTAAAATTGCAGGAAATTTGGAGTAATATATACTAAGAAAACAATACCTAAAGCAGTGACCTCTGTGAGCAATAACAACACTTATCTGCCTAGGCATTGAATCAAACAATGATTGGATGACATGTATGGGTAGAGCACATCACGAAGCTTTAAAACGATGCCATAGTTCACCGATCGCAGTTACTGGTGAGTAGTGGCATGTCATTAACTTTTTAACGATTAAACAGTCATTTTCATTGGTGCGAGATCAGGAGAGCGCGCTGGTTAGAGCAACAGTCGAACACATTCAAGGAAGATCCGGACAATACGGACAACTTGCGGTCGTGCATTGTCCTACTTAAATGTTGCGCTACGGAATCCTCGAATATAGGGCAAAGCAACAGTCTTTAACACATAAGAAATGTAATGGCCGCTAATCAGAGTGCCGGAATGAGGACAAGAGGTGATCGAGACGTGTGTCCAGTGGTACCGCATACTTGTGGTGACCCAATATGCGGCTACAAAAATTTCGATTACTCTCAAAACTGCATCACTGTTATGGGTGCCTTTAATACATATGATCAACGACGAACTTGGATTCAGGAATGGTATAACGTAGCCTTACAGACAAATCACAATCCTGTTGTGATTTCACAAATGCCCATTTTGTCCCAATGTTTAGAGCATCAAACTTGCCTCATCCTTACTTAACGGTATTCTGAATAATGTGCACTGCCAGCTGGCATTCGATATCGTTATACTGCTCATCACCTGCAACGATGGTATTATGGGGTCCCATTGGATGCATGTCTCGATCACTTCTTGTTCGCATTCCTGGCACACTGAATAGCGGTCATTACATTTCTGATGAGTTAAGGTCCGTCTCTATGCCCTATATTCGAGCACAAAATCCTTAGCACAAAATTTAAGCAGGACAATGCACGATCGCAAGACCTTCCTTGATACGGAATATGTCCGATTGTTGCTCTGGTACCCAAATATGTCGTCCAATCGCTGTTCGATTCAATACCTTGGCAGATAAGGACAGTCATTGCTCCCAGAGGTCACTGCTTTATGTACTGTTTACTCAGAATATACTACTCCAAATTTCCTGAAAATTAATTTACTTGTTCTTCCTAATACAGAGTGTCCTAAAAGTTCCAGTACTGACGCTGATGTATTTTTTATTTACAAAACAACAAACCTTAAAACGATTATTTTTATGCTAATGATAAAAGGCACATTTAAAATAACGGAGGAAAAAATACAGAACTTGCATTTATAATAAATGTTCAAAATGTCCACCTTTTTCTAGGAGGCAACGCTGAACTCGTTTGCGCATGCAGGGCCTGATTACCCAAAAGGCTCAGGAAGCACAAGCTTCCCCTCTAAAATTTAAGAGGGGGCCCTAAAATGAATAAAAACAGGTTCTTGGAATTTCTGTTTCATATTTTCACCCTCAGATTGAATTTTTTCTGAGAAAGGTCGCCTAAAGCAAGGTAAAATACTCACTATTTTGGGAAAAATCTGTTATTTAGCCTCAAAAATCTGAATGTTCTTAATTAATAAGTTATACGATTTTAATGTTGTGTGTAGAAACCATCCAGGTATATGAATGAAAAAAATAAAATAAAAAAATCCGAAATGAAAGGGGGGGGGGGGGGGGCAGAAATGATACTGAGCTTCCCCTAGCTTCAAAGCTTAATCGGGCCCTGTGCGCATGTGCTTAGAAACGCGTTTTAACATGCTGGGAGTGACTTCTTGCAGAGAAACTTGTACCCACCTGCACAAAACCTGTATTATGAAATTGTCGAATGAACTGATACAGCATATTTTTACTCGGTATTGCATCATCTGGATATTTATATCGCCAAACATCTTTGCATCTTTCAAACGATTTACATTCAAAATAAGCTTCAAACAGCGAAATTCTCTGAATGCGTGATAAAAACATTTCACTATGAAGAACAAAATAACATAAAACTTTATTCTCACACAACTTGAGTGAGAAAAGAAACAAACTATAAAAAATAAAGAACTGGTGCAATAATAAGCAGTCGATAAAATTTAATATTAAAAAAAATCATGGACACAATGAGTTCTTTAAGTTGGAGTGCTGGAACATTTAGGACACCCTGTATAATGTAATAAATGCCATTCTGATATTTGCATTCCTTCTCGGTGTTGCATTTTGGGTGGCCAGCAATGTATTTAAAAATTTGTGTAGATAAATGCGAATACAAGAGGCGAGTTTTAGCAATTATATTCTTGGTTTATGATCCAATTCTAGAAAATCAAGCGAGAATTTCTCGCAATACAAAGGATTCATAATATTGTTCCATCATCTAGAAATGTATATAGGCTAGAAATTGTCGATCATTTCTTCTATTCAGCTTATTGGCGTGCCTTATACGCATAGCTCGGTAATCTATATTTTAGTTAAGTTTTTTAGAAAATGACCACTTATTCGTTCTAGATGAAGGCGGTATATATATATATATATATATATATATTTTTTTTTTTTTTTTTTTTTTTCTCAGAGTAGCACAAGTTGATATGTAGTTTCAACCAATACTAATCGTAGCTCTAAAATGTCCTAATACATTTGTGCCTTCCTGTAGGCGAAGTATAATTGCATTTCAGATCATATTCTATCTCAAATATTCTTTAGTGCTCATAAATATCTGTTAATTTCTCTTTTCTTATGCAGCCGGAAAGGTGTGAAAATGTAATAATTATACGAACGAGAAATTACAACGAAGGTAATGTATTGAAATGTTTTTAAATAATCCTGTACATGAACCATTTGTTCAATTTCAAGAAAAAAAAATGAAAAAACAAGTAAGTTTTTCATATGATACAGATTTAGAATACCGAATGAGGACTTTCTATTAATAAATGTCTTTATGCTATGCCTTGTAATAGACTCACGTAGACATAGATAGAGACAGGTATACAAACCGGATCAACCACTAAAAGCAATATTTTGTGCTTCAGGAACCCTCAAAATACGTAATTATACCAAAACTCAATATCTAAAATAGGACTAAAAGACGATATTTTCTCTACAACTTATCGGTATGATGAAATAAAAATTAGATAATCTCTCGCTCCCTCTCTCCCTTCCTTTTTTTAGTTCCCCATCATACTATAGGTATGGGGAAATTAGATAATCGTGAAAATTTACGACCTCGGTTTTTTGACTTTTTTACACGTTTTCAGGTGTGAGGATTCCGAAAATGACAAAATTTGTATGGTGTCTGTCTGTAGGGTGTCTGTTAGTCCGTTAGTCCGTTAGTTTGTTAGTCTGTGTACACGATATCTCAAGAACAAATTGTCGCAGAGAGTTCAGATCAGTTTTAAAATATTACTTTCGACACTGGCAAGAACCCTATTCATTTGCAATATTCGAATTTAAAAACTTTGTAAGTTATTAGAAATTTACGATTTTCTTAACATGGGAGAATAGGACAAAAATTCACTTAAACGTGCATTAAATGGACACTTTTTACTGTAAAAATGTCAGACCAGAATTAAATCAGTTTTCATGCCGGAATGAACATCATTAACTATAAGTATGCTACTTTGAAAATTTCGCAAGTTATTGGAAATTTACGAATTTCTTAACATGGTAGTAAGGGCAAAATTTCACATAAACGTCAATTTTGAGAGATATTTTCATCGTAAAGATGTCAGACTACTTTTGAAATATTATTTGGGACACTGGCATGAATATTAATGACTATGAATTTTCCAATATAAAAATTTCGTAAATTTTTGGAAATTTACGAATTTCTTAACATGGCAGTATAGGGCAAAATTTCACATAAAAGTCAATTTTGAGAGATATTTTCATCGAAAAGATGTCAGACTACTTTTGAAATATTATTTAGGACACTGGCATGAATATTAATGACTATGAATTTTACAATATAAACATTTGGTAAGTTATTGGAAATTTAGAATTTCTTAACATGGCAGAATAGAGCAAAATTTCACATAAACGTCAATCTTGAGGGATATTTTCATCGTAAAAATGTCAGACCACTTTCGAAATATTATTTAGGATACTGACATGAATATCATAGACTATGATTTATCCAATTTCAAAAATTCGTAAGTTATTTGGAATTTACGATTTACTTAACGTGTCAGAATAAGGCAAAATTGAGCATAAACTTCCATTTTGAGGATCATAAATACGTTAGACAACTTTAAAATTACATTTATGATATTTGTTTAAACATGATTGAATACAAATATTCTAATAGGAAAATTTCGTAAATTATTCGTAATGTACGATTTTATCAACATAGCGAAATTGTAAATTTTTCATATAAATATGAATTTTGAGGATTATTGCATTGGAAATAGCAGCATGAAAACTAAACAACGGAATCGACCCTGATAAAATAAATTAATAGATTAGAGTAAGATAAATATATCGAAGTGAACGGTGGATAGCCTATTAGGCGGGGATTTCATTCTGTGACTGTATCAAGCTTTGGTCAAATTCATTTTTTTTAACAGGATTATAATATGTCTCGCACTAGAAATTTATGAGAACATAAATATGATGGGGAACTGAGCAGAGTCCACCTATGCCAACTAGTTTTTTTTTTTTTTTTTTTTTTTTTTTCAGCAGTGTATTAGCTTATTAGGAAAATTTACAAGTTTCTCTCTTTTTCTTTTTTATTTTAGCACAAATATTTTTTTTTTCAGTAAAATATTTAAACTATTGCAATTTATTCATTTTTGATATAAAAAAGTTTTGATTATCAAAACTTCATTGATCTATGCAAGTAAAATGTAACAGTAATTGTGTAAAATCTTAAAAGAAAATAGAAAAACAATAGAAAATTCCTAGATCGAAATAATTATAACAAGATAGAGAAGTTTTATCGAATTACATGTTTGAGTAATTAACATTCACTGGCTGATAAAAGACAAGAAGATTAAGCAGACACAATAAAAATTTCTCTTAGAAAATAAATATACCGCCCTCTTCTACAAAAAATAAGCAGTCACTTTCTGAATCCCTATACAAGAAATATAGAATTCCGAATTATGCATATAAGGTAAACAAATAATCTGGCTAGACGAAATGATCGAGAATTTCTAGTACATACTTTTCTAGATGGTGAAATAATATTATGAGTATTAGGAATATTATTAATACTTTGTATTGCCAGAAAATCTCACTTGGTTTCCTAGAATTGGGTCATAAACCAAAATTATTGTTACAAACTTCGCCTCATTTATTCGCATTTATTTGCAGAGATATTTAAATAAGATTATGATCACGATAGTATAGGAAAAAGCTCTAGGATTCTAATAGGGTTTTTAGAACTCACTAGCAGAGGGAACTAGAATTTGTCTGGATGACATGGAACTATTCTTAATAGAGCCAAAGTTTAATTTCTAGATGTTTGTCGCTGATTTTTTTTTTTTTTTTCATTGTATAATGTTTCCATCAATTCAATATAATGAATAAAAAAAAATTATATATATATATATATATATATATGTGTGTGTATTTTTTAATAGGACGGTGAAACTGTAAAAAAGTAGAAAGTATAGAAAGTAGAAAGTTTGAATACATTTTTCTTTCGTTTTCTTTCTTTTATTAATAAACATTTTTTTTTTCAATCAGTAAAACTAAAGGATGATCATCAAAAATGTATTTCAGTTAAAAATTTTATTTATAAATATTTATTCATTAACCATGAATAGTCATTAAGATCAATGCCCACCAGCGGCCGAGTGGTTCTGCGCTCAAATCTGGTAGATGGAAAGTGTCAGATTTGATCCCAGGTCGCGTTCATTGACCTAGACATTCAGAGCTTTTCGTGGTTTTCTTCTAAACTCGCGTAAACACGAACTAAGACCACTTAGAAAGACCCCACGAAGGGCATTCCACCTACAGGCCTAGTCAATTGACCTTAAATGCTTAAATCCAAGAAGCCTACAACCCAACTCATTAAGATCAATTGGGGTGTATGGTTGATTTTTGTTACCAACTATGTGAAAAATAGAGCGGGAATCGAACCCGGGCATTCCGCTTAACGTGCGAAATTTCTACCACTGAGCTACCCTCACGTTTGCAGACACGGTGACTTTACCAACGGATATTATGTGCGAAATGCGGAGTTGGTTATCAGCCACGGTAGTCCTGTGGTAGAGCTTCCTCAGTTTAAGTGAAGTGACCGAATTCGATTACTGGCTCTGTCATTTTTCATATAGTTGGTATAAAAAGTCAATCTTATACTCCAATCGATCATAATAAAAATTTTATCTTTTAGTTTTTTATGGCAAAAATAAATAAATAAAATAAATAAATAAATAATTTTTTTTTCGCCGGAAGAGAAATTCTTGAACACACACACACACACACACACAGATATATATATATATATATATATATATATATATATATATATATATATATATATATATATATATTCAGCCATGTATTTATAACATTTTGAAAAAAAAAATAATTTAACTAAAAGTGTATTTTTTGAGATATACCAACAAAAACTGTATATATAGTATTACTTACATGTTATCTAATTGTTTCCCGATTTGAAAATAAACTGTATTTATAATGCATTCAATTTTATATTTTATTCTCGAAATTCACAATTCCAATTTATAGAAACAAATATAAATAAGAGAAACATTTACATACACCAGAAATATGCATGCAAATATCACGAATCTACTCTTTTCGTAAATGAAAGAAATGATAAATGTTCAGACATAAAAGAAAATAGAACTATTTTAGAAAAAGAAATTGAATCAGCTTAATATTTTTTTTCCTCTTTTTGATATTTTTAAAAACAATATATCCTAAAATTAGGAAATAGAATGGAATCTTAAAATCTAATTTTTATTCTGAGGCGTACATATCTTTTTTATATGAAGCTGTTTAAATTACAAACACTGCAGCACTTTTTTTTCTTATAATTCTTTTTTCTTTGATTTGATATTCATTTAATTCGGTCTTTAAAAAAAAAAAAAAAAAAAAACTTTTCTGATATATATTTTTACTTTTAAATTTTATTGCCATAGTTGGATAAAAGAGAGATTAGAAAAACGAGGAATTCTATATTCCTAGTAGCTTTAAATAATATTTCAGGGGGAAAAAAATAGATGTGAATATAAATTTACATAGAAACCTAAATAATATATAACTTTTTGAAATGTCTGTGTTTTTGAATGAAAAGTCTTCATAATATCAATACAGGGCAAATAGCTTATGAGAATTAGTACATTTGTTCCTTAAAAAATCTCATTATTCAAAACTACTTTTATAAAAGAATTTCGAATTTTTTTAATAATTTAAAACAAGTTACAGTTTAATGGGTTAGAAATCGGAACAATCTAAATAAGAATAATATTACGCAAGTCGCTTAATATTATGCAATACTTTAATTTTTAAGTAGGCATCTTGAACCTTTATTATAAAAAAGTACCACAGGCGTTTAAAAGTATTAAGTACAAAACTTTGAATAAACATCATATAATGCAAGAACACACAACAATTGTTTTGGGTCTAAAGAAAACACAACCCTTCGTCAGACGAACAAAATAGGCACAAGTGCTGTACGTTGCCACTTTCTATGCAGCATTCGTGTCTACTTTGTTCACCTGACAAATAATTGTGTTTTCTTTCGACCCGAAACAATTGTGGCGTGTTCTTGCATTTTATGGTGTACAAAGTTTTGTACTTGTTATTATCTTGAGTATTTATTTACAGCATAGCTTATTAAATGCTTATGTATACAACAACCATTCAAACTATACCTTCAACATTAGACGTTTAGATAAGTATACGTTTTATAAACAGATCAGAAAAGCATTAGAGAGGTATTTTAACAAAGAAGAGAGTTTATATGTTAATCAGCATTTTCAGATCTGTAATGTACATTTTATTATAAGTGACTAAAAATTAAGATTTAAAAGTTGAAGTTTCTAATTTAAATTGAAAAGAGAAGTTATAACTGTAAAATTATATTTCACACATTCGTCTTATGCGTGTTCATTCTCTGCATCAACAGTGCCCACTAGACACAATATTTTAAATGGTTCTTTATAAATATAAAGGTCTTTATTTTTTTCACTATTAAGTTTTTTAATTACAAAAGTAGCACATAACGTATATTCTTAAGTTCACAAAGATATATAGTTATTGTTATTTTTAATTAATGCTCGAACAACTCATATATGAGTTATAGAGAAGTCATATAAGAGTCATATAAGAAACCAATCGTGACGTCACAATATTTACGATAAAATTGAACATTTTTTACTAAAGCTTTTACTCTGTTTTTTACATAAATACTGTTTTGATTCATACCTATAGGTATTCACAATGAAAACATTATAAATAATTCTCTATTTGTTCATCAAATTGCACTATTTTTGTTGTTCTTTACCTAATTTGTCGCATAAATTTCAAATTATCAGGAAATTATTAAACATTGTTAGAATGGTTTGAATATTGCTTATGCTTGGAATCTTGGAAACCTCTGGACGGCCCCTACCTACCTGGACTAGGCCAAGTTTAACGGGTTTGATACCATCCAAAGGGGCGAAAAATGCCAGATTACCGTATAGCGACCAACTACTCTATGAGCTGCTAGAGCATCCCATAGAAATAAGCTGCGTCCGGAGGAGCAATAGGATAAGACTTCTAACTCTAGACTTCTATCATATAGATAGGACTTTGAGATTGCAATTTCACTTTTCAGAGTTTTTTTTTTTTCCCTTGGAGACGGTGGAAACGGTCTTGGACACAACCAGCACAACCGCACCTTCAAGAATGCGCAACAGGAACGCACAGAGCACGTGCCAGGGTGTTGGAATTGAAATAGCAACAGACCTAGCTGAAAAAATAGAGAAAAAATAAAAACAATTTGAGAAGAGGGAAGTAGGCAGGGAAGCCGCGAAAGGTGGTTGTACACGGGAACTTACTAGGCGAGAGGATGGAGAAAAAAGGTAATAAATAAATAAATAAATAACTGGGAAAGAGGAATTGCGAAGACACTCCTGCTTGAAGATTGATGAATGACGAAAGAAGCTGTGAAATAATGGCCTGGGGAAAATAAAAACTTGAATGGAGAATCCCGTAATTGACACTGGAGGAAGAAGAAAAGAAAACTTAGTGCTATGCTTAACTTAATTTATATACTGAGATAGGCGTGGTAGGGGATTAAAGACCGAATGAAAAACGTGTTATGCACAGGAGTTACCGGAATAAGAAGAAAAAAACAGGAGACCGTCTCAGTTTTGATCCACCACGGGGGGTATGGTGCCCCGTGTTGGTAGCCTGACGAACTACTAATGACCGCATCAGGATCTTGATAGTGCAGCACAGATTAACGAGGACCAGACTCCGCCACACCCTCGGTTCTAAATAGAACGACCATAATATAGCATTAACATAAAACTTTATAATAAACATAAAATAATTGTAAACCAAGGAGAAAATGTAAAGGGAACTTAATATTAAAAAAAAAAAAAGATACATAAATAACTTACACATAACTAGAAGTAAAGGATAAGGGAGAAAACAAAAGAAACATAACATAATGCAAAATAATAAAACAAATAATCAGAGTAATTCATTTAAACAAGCATATTCATTCATACGGACTGTTTCCCGTGTTACGAGAACGAGCTAGGGGAACAACCAAGGTGGTTCGACAGAGCCCGCCACAATTGCCCTTGGCCAAATGTGGCTGCGGTGGATTAACTATGGAGGAAAGCTACCTACCTCCCACCGCAGAATGATCGACGGACCTACTACTGAGCGAGAACAAGGAAGTTGAAGCTAAATAGATAAACTGGCTGAATGAATCATAATTAACTAATAATATGGATAAAAAGGAACCAAAATAAAATAGATGACTGGGAATACTCGCTTCTCATCACGAGAAGTAGTAACAGCAGGTATACACGCTAACATACTGATTTTTTTGAAGTTTTACAATGTTTTATACGTTTTATATTTCATAAATTTTTATATTTGGCTGACTGGCGCCGGAAAAAAGTGAAACCTGCTTAAATATAATAATAATAAGATTAGTGCAATGTTTGAAAAGAAGTAAGCCGCTAGTCTGTTGAAAAATCATCGCAGCTTAAAAAAATAAAAATGTTAAAAAATAGAAAAGGGCGCCAGG
Organism: Salticus scenicus; assembly: GCA_963930645.1. Classification (NCBI taxonomy): domain Eukaryota; kingdom Metazoa; phylum Arthropoda; class Arachnida; order Araneae; family Salticidae; genus Salticus; species Salticus scenicus. Next base: position 136,600,019 of record OZ005661.1, read on the forward strand.
CGGGCTCCGGAAGAATAGGGGGCCGTTTGTATGAGCCATTTTAAATTTTACGTTTTTTTTATAGAGTCATGATTTTAATAATTTTTTGGAAAGCATTACCCAAACCAGTAGTGTCAATTTTTTACATTTTGTAGATTTTTATGTATATAGCTGACCACTCTGGGAACGTCCTTTCTTTTTTTATTATTATTTTTATCTGTGGCTAACCACTGTAGGAAAGTCCTTTTGGTTTTACTATTTTTATTTGGAGATCTTTCACTCACACGCACACCATTGCTTGATTAAATCTTGTTATTTGAGTTGTAGCTTAAACTTTGGTTTGTTGCATGATTTTGTTTCGTAGCCAGTTGACTGTATGTGTGCTGAGGAAGTTAAGACTCTTGTTGAATTTGACAGTTTAGGATTTTATTTATTCTGAGATATCATCGATGTTGTTTGTGAGCCATCTGACAGCCTGCTTAGCTTTATTTTGTACATGAGTGTCGTTTGCACCAGAATATTTCATTTTGTGTTGTGATTTTAGTCAGATGGAGTTGTGTGGTGAGCGGGCAGGCTATAAGATAGTGGATAGGCGTTCCTTGAACGCCCACTCCGGGCTTCTCTTTATTTTGAAACGATGGAGATAGGTTGGGAATGCGCCGTGGCCAGTGTATATTTGTGTAAAGAGCTTGCAGCTAACTAATTTTTTGTGTTGAATTTTGGAAAGTATATTTATATGTTAACCTGTCCATGTCCCCATAATCCCAATCGAACTGAGATACTTATTTCCTTTAGCTTTTTCTGTTTAGGTAAGAGATGGGGTTTTCTAATTGGAAAAATATGTGGTTTCTATGATTTTTTGCTGCTTCTTTTGCCAGTTTTTCTTCTGTTTTTTTTTTTTTTTTTTTTTTTTTTTTGTATGTATTCCTACATAGGCTTTCACCCAGCTGATTTTGAACCTATTGATAGATTTAGTAATTTCTGTGTGGATTTTATCAGTGAAACTATTGGTGTTGACTGGTTTGGATAATGCTTGAATTCCTGGCATGCAGTCATAGCGGTATTCCCATCTGTGAAGATTACCATTTAAGAAATTTTTTGAAAGTAAACTTAGCTGAGATATTCCATTCATTTAAAACTCTATTATCTCATTGTTAACCCTACGAAGCCTTGTTTATTTATTTTCTGTGCCTAAAATAAACATATGTGTTGGTATTACTGATTAGTAGTTGGGAGAAATTAATTAAGAAGAATTATAACTCAATATTTTACTAGGAAATTAATTTTTTAATGTGGAAGATTCATAAACATATGATTTTCGAATACGTAAACTACAGTAATACAAAAGCTAACGCACCCAGCAATACTTCTTCCCCTCCCCTAACGCAGAGTGTTCTTTTCCGTATCATAACTTTTTAATAACCATTTTTTGTCAAACATCAAACGCAAGGATACGGTGCATATTTCAAATTATTTCGACAGTAAATGGAACGGTAGTGGCAATTGCCTAAATTATATAGTTGCTATGTATGTGTAGTTACTCCCAGATGCCTATAGATGTCTATACCAGTATTTCGTTGAAATGGAGGGACATTTAAAATATATGTTTTACATACGGCATCATGCGCTTTCTACACTGTAAAAAATTTCAGTAAAATTCAGAGATTTGACCGTTAAATTTTACGGTCAGCTGCCTTTTTTGAGGAAAAAGTCCAATACCCGTATTTGTAACAAAGTCCTGTAAAATTCAGTGTGTTGACCGTTTATTAGAGGTCACTTCTCTTCTTCGAGAAAAAAAATATGGAACCTTTACGGGCATAACCTTATTTTTACGGACAGTGACTGTAAAAATTTTAACGGTCACTGACCGGCAAAATATGTTCAAAATTTTTTACAGTGTAGGGTTTAAGGGCAAAATTATAATGTTGTTTTTACTGAGCAATTTTTACAGTATACTGAAATGACGGTTACTGCATCTATATATCTAAAATATAACTATACAAATGACTTTGTAACTAGTATGCAAACCTTCAGAATCTTATTCAACAAAAAAAAAGTATATGTAATACGAAGAAAATACTGTTAAATGAAAAATATCAAAATAAAATATATTTATATAATTTTTTCTAAAACAACTCATTTTAAAATTGTATTATACCTGAAAGGTTGTGATCTATAAGAAAGTGCATCCCTTAAATTCAAAAGAAGAAATATTGTTAAGCGTAAATGCTTACTTTTTACATCTTTTAAGAAAGTGTGGGAAAAAAATAAAAAATCCAATTTCCAAATAAAATTCTGGTTCAGAGTTTACTTTATACATATATTCCCTACATTAAATCTGTAATTTTTAGAAAATAGAACTAATCAAAACATTGTAAATTTTAGTAAAGTTTGCGTTTTTCGACAATGTTACACTAAAAACAGCTCAACGAGTGAATATATACAGTAGATTCAGTCAGAAAGTTACACCAGCAAACCTTATGGATTTTTCCTTTGTCGTAAGCTTGGGAGTAGTATTTCAAAAGCGAATAACATGTAAAGAAAACTACATTACAAATAATTATTTTATTGCAAAAGCACTGATAACACAAATTGAAAATAATAATAATAATAATAATAATTTCTGCATGTTATTTTTTATTTTTTTCTGTAAACAATTTTTATTAATTTTAAGAATGTTACTTAAATTTATTATTTTATTACACTGTTAAAAATTTGATGTTAGTTTGAACAAAAACTTGGTATTGAAGTAGCTGTAACCACCCCAAGGTTTAACCTTTTATCATGATTTGTTAATTTTATGTTGAACCAAGTTACGTTTTAAATAAATAAATAAATAAATAATTCAAAGTTCGATAGGGACGAGAATCGAACTGATGACCTTCTTGTTTCAAATCAAACAATCTAGCACTGTGACATGCTTTTTACCCGCTAATTCTGTTTCGTTGATTTTGATAAAAGGGGCTAAATATTCTAGGGTCTTATCTTGGCCCGTGCGTCAGTTGTTGCGCAAAATTTGCACTTTATCCTATGTTTTTGATTACGCTCTTTAATTTAAGCTTGGTTTGGTTTCAATAGGAATTTTACAGATTCATCCTTCTCTTGTGAGTGGATCAAGGGTAGCTCCAAGTTTTGGTGCAACTTAAATTCAATCGCAAGAAGTAGAAAACTTAAAAGTGATGTTAAACCATATTATGGTATTGCTTATAAGTTTACTCTATATAGTGGTTCAAGTTTGACCGGAAATTTTTAACAGAGTAAGTATTGAAATATGCGAAATTGACTTTCTCAGCATCTGATAGTTAATATATATATATATATATATATATATATATATATTTCATAATTAAAAAAATAAAATAAAGAGAAAAAAACTCTTTTCTATTTATTTATAAAACAAATATTTTTCTATTTGTCTAATGAAAATATATCAGCAATCACTAAAAGGTTCAGCTTTGAAAGCTGGCAGATAAGAAGAGCCTGGTTCAACCCCAGTTCGCACTCGTGAGTCAAGCAGTTCGATAATTTCCGTCATTTTTTCTAAAAGTTTGGTTGAATGCAATAGAAACCCTAAGAAACACACCACAGAGGGCATCCCCCACAGGCATATGTCCAGGTGTAAACAAATTATTAGATCCTACAACACATCCAACAAAAGATATCATTGTAACAGACATTTTATTCTTTGATTATTTTACTGGTGTTGAAACATAGCATGCAGTAAAACCAAAGAAAAAACCTTTATTATCGATTAAAAATTTTGTAGTCTCTTTTCTGACCTTTCTTCTCAAATGGAGAAAACTTTTATCTGTTAAAATATTTTACCTTCTCAAACATATATGAAGTATATTTTCCTTCATATAACTGATATACACTGTTAAAAGTTTCAGCTCAAACTCTGACCACTTCATGGAGTAAAGTAATAAGCAACATTATTAAAAACCTGCAACTCTGCTGCCAGAAATTCTCTGTAATTTGAGAAAAAAAGCCGTAAATTAAGGAAAAATTACGTTGACAAAACGTATTTTTCTGTAATTAGAGAGAATTTCTGGCAACTAAATTGCACTTTTTTTTTTTTTTTTTTTTTTTAACAATGAATACCATAATAAGATTCAGCCTTACTTTTTATTTTTCTACTTCTTGCGATTGAATTTCGGTTACACCAAAACTTAGAAAAGTGTTTTAGAGTACATGCAATTGTAATTCCCTTTTATTCAAGAGATGGAGCCTCTAGCACACTGAAAATCACTGTAAGCCGGAGAGTGGAGATAAAATGTGTGAAGTGAAATAGCGCGTGATTATGTCATTCAAAACCAACATTCATTACAAAAAAATAAGAGTTCTCATTGAATTAATCACTCCACTCACCTGATGTTACTATAAGAAAATTTACTGAAATATATCCTTTCAAAAAGAGAAAAAATCTATTATACAGTCCATGAAGTATGAATCAGTAGAATTCTTTTTGAAACCAGATCAAACTTAAATTAAAGAGCGTGGTCGAAAACATCGGGAAAAGTGCTAATTTTGTGCAGCAACTCACCCATGGGTCAAGATAAGACCCTAGAAAATTTAGCCCCTTTTATCAAAATCATCGAAACAGGGGCAAGAAAGCGTAGCACAGTGCCAGAGTGTTAGACTTGAGACACGAAGAGCTTTAGTTGGATTCCTGCTTCGATCGAATGTTGAATTTTTCTTTAATTTAAAACATAATATCCGCATTTGGTTCAAACTAACATTAAATATTTAACAGTGTAATTTATTTACAATGTTTAATTTCCATCAAAATTATCCTTGAAATAAAAGATATATATGATAATAAAAGATATATATATATATATATATATATATATATATAAAAGTTTTGAACTGTTTTACTTTTTGGTCCTTCACCAGATCGCCCCACAGAGAATTAAATGGTTAATTATACAATGAGATTTTTACCATTAAACTTTTTCACGCTTCATGCTTATATTTTTGCTGAATGCAGGTCGTAATTAATTATATATCTGTCAAAAAAAAAAAAAAAAAAAAAAAGCATTGCGATCTTTCGCAATTTGGTGTGTTTGGCTTTAAAAAAAATCTAATTATTCAGCATTCAACATCATTTTTTCGATTTATTGCATCAAAATGCATTCAATAAATTATTGCTATTGTGACAAACAATATTATTGTACCTATCGTACCCTAATAGCGTATTATATGTCCAAATGTATAATACATTTTAAATTTAATATAGAAAAATAAGATAAATGAAACAAATACCGTAACATTGGTGTTCAGATCTTTTATTATTACCTTTTTTTCCCTTTTAAATAAAGAAATAATCACCTTTCATTAGGAAAAACACTATCATCTTTTTTTTTTTTTTTTTTTTTTTTTTTCCCTCCTTAAAAAAAAATAAAAAAAAAAATAAAAAGAAAGAAAGAAAGAAAGCTGAATATGCATACATATGCCATCATCATCGCCAATTTTAGCCTGTATCAATCCACTGCAAAATGAAGGCCTCTCCTAGGTGATCCCACTCTGTCTGTTTTCTGCAATTCTTCTCCTCTTTCAATTTCATCTCTGCAACGGCACTGTGGTCTCTTCCTTGGTCTTTCCTTATCTCTCGGTATCCAAAATGAATAGGACTTTGGAGGTTTATTTATCATCGTTTCTTCGGGCAAGTTGCCCAGTCCAGTTCAATTTTAACCACTTAACTCTACGAATGACATCAGTAACTTTGGTTTGATCCCTAATCCAAGTGTTTCTTCTAACTCTTCGAGTGAATCCTAACATCTCCATGCTTCTCTGGGTTGCTTGAAGCTTTTGTATAGTTTTACAAATTAATGTCCGAGGATAATAGAAATTTGTTACATAAAATTACGTTTAAAAATAATTAAAAACAGAAATTGAAGTATAAACTCAGTAAAAGAACGCAAACCATAAAAGACATATATATATATATATTTATTATTATATATATATTTATTATATATTATATATATATATTATTTTGATCTACAATTTTAAATGGTTTTGGATTATCATTTTTAGGTAATAGTTTTATTTTGATCTTCGTTTTTTCTGGTTTTACTATGGGTGTTTCGGGCCTGTGAACAAAGAAATTCTTAGCTTTTGCTTTCTTTGTGACAGAAAACATCCATTTTTTAGCATATTTGCATTCTACCAGGCCCTTGAAAACATTAGAATGCAAATAATGCTTTTTTCTCATTCCAATTTTCAATAATTCATTTCGATTTTTCTTTAATTCTGTTTTGGTTTGATTTGGGTAGTCTTCGCTTATGATCCGAATAATTGTTTTAATACTGAAGTTAAATCATCTTTAAATTTCAAATTTTTGCTCTCATAATATTGTATTACTATATATATATATATATATATTTTATTGGTAATCTAAATAATGACTACAACGTAATAATTTACATTCAAAAGCACACTATTTTGAAATATTTACAAAATCCCTAAATTAAAACATATTTTCATCCGGAAAGTATAAACATTATCCACATGACAGAATATCATTCCGTCGACCGAAGTTCCTTCTTTCAGCTAGAGTGCTTCGAAATTTACTGGAATGTAATATCAATTGTTCCGAGTCTGGAAAACATGTTATGTCAGACATTTTTTTTTTTTTTTTTAAACCAACTTTGTCATCAGTATTAAATAACTTTCATGACGAATTATTTTACCTGCTGCCGGGTAGTCAGGAAGGAGATACAATACACGTAAAGAGACAATAATTTAATTAAGAATATTTCATTTTGCTTCGTTTTCGGCTAAAAATGCGTGTGTATATATACACTGTAAAAAAATATGTCCTATTTGCTGCAAAAATTCTCTGTAATTTGATAAAATACGCGTAGTTTACGAAAAAATTACGCTGCCAGAACGTATTTTCTAAAATTACAGAGAATTTCTGGCAGCAAATAGGACATATTTTTTACAGTATATATATAATATATATATATATATATATATATATATATATATATATATACATATATTTACGTTTCTATATAAGTTCAAAAAACTATACAAAACAACGTTCTTCTGTTATAAACAATTGATGGTTACATTTTTCATTCTCTTTAAAAGAAAAAAAAACTTTTTAAAACGTCAACCATTTTCCGAAACTTCCTTATGCATTTATTGGGATATATGTATTATTTGATATCTGAGTATAAGAAGCTGAGTATAAGAAGCAATTCAGTCTTAAATTACTCATATTAAATAAAACTTTAAATTAGAGAAATTTCATTTACCTCGTTTGTGTCACTCATTTTCCTCCTGTCTTACCTCTTGTGTGTTTGTTTAAATTTATGACCATTATAAATATAATCTTGAATAAAATGCAATATCGTTTTTAAATCATCAAGTTTATTTAAAGAATAAAACATCAGGGCTAAAAATGTGTTTCGAATTTAAAGCTAAAAATGTGTTTCGAATTTTTCATTTTTTAGATAATAATAATTTTAGATCTTAAAAATATTCAATGGAAAGACAGACCAAAACTGGATCTGACTAAAGAAATTATCTCATAGTTAAGGCTGTACCAGTGATGCCAGATTGGGGATTTTGTCACCATTTTGGGGGACTTTTGAGGCTTCTGTGGACAATTTGGGGGACCAAATGTTTGTGGGAACTTTTTTGAGCTATTCTAAAAATTTTGGGGACAAATCTGGGGAGTTCTTGATCTTTCTGTCAATGTTGGCAACGTAATGATTTATCCCTACGACCAGGATTTTCAATAGCTTTATTGTTATTTGGGGAATTTTTTCAAAAATTGCCTTCATTTGAGGAAAATTCTGAGCTTAAATCCACTTAAATCTGCTTGATATATATATATATATATATATATTAATTTTTATTTCCTTTTTGTAGTAGAAATCAAGTTGGGGATTTTTTCGAAAAAAAGTCCTGATTTGGGGAAATTTGAAGACCTGTTTGTGGAAATAATTTTCGACCATCTGGCATTACTAGGCTGTACATCAGACAGAAAGCTTATTTTTTCCTTTCCCATGTTTTCCTATGGAATTTTTGTTGCTGCGTTTTATAAGGATATCTCATTCAAGAATGAAATAAGTATTTCGAATTTTGTTTTTGAGGTAAAATGGAAAGAAACTGTAATTACTTTATGCCCAATATTCTCATATTCAAGAACTGAAATATAATAAAAGGCATTTTATATCATTTAAAGAACTTTCTCTCTCAGTGTATATGTTACGGAAAATATGTGCCGCTCCCATTCTACACCTTGAGCTGTTTATGTCAGCAAATTCATAGACTCTCATCTCGCAGGCTTTTCCCATGTAGTAGTATTATAATGTAGTTTCTGCTAAGATGGAAGGAGCTCTGTTAATTGCTCCTCCATCAAACAATGTTTTCATATACTTGTAAAACATACCCAATATGCACTGTAAAAAATATGTCCTATTTGCTGCCAGAAGTTCTCTGTAATTTGAGAAAATACGTTCTGACAACGTAATTTTTTCGTAAATTACGCGTATTTTCTCAAATTACAGAGAATTTCTGGCAGGAAATAGGACATATTTTTAGCAGCGTGTAATTCACTGTAAAAAATATGTCATATTTGCTGCCAGAAAGTCTCTGTAATTTGAGAAAATACGCGTAACTTACGAAAAAATTACGTGTCAGAATGTATTTTCTCATATTACAGAGAATTTCTGGCAGCAAATAGGACATATTTTTTACAATGTGTAACTCACTGTAAAACATTTGTCCTATTTTCTGCCAGAAATTCTCTGTAATTTGAGAAAATACGCGTAATTTACGAAAAAAAAAATATTTGTTGTCAGAACGTATTTTCTCAAATTACAGAGAATTTCTGGCAGCAAATAGGGCTTTTTTTTTTACAGTGAATAGTTATTCAAGAATCTTCCTTAAATATAGTGAACCAAATATGAGAATTTCCATTAAAAAAAAAAAAAAAAAAAAAAAAAGCACAATTTAACTAATAATTATGTGAAAACATAAGTCTAATTACAGATGCAGCATAATAGCTTCCACATGGAATGATAATGGATATTGAAGAATTGAAGCTGCTAACTGACATAGAAGGTGAATACAAATCTTACCTTCCTAAATAACTGATGAAAATTACTGTGTTAATAATCTAACATATTATAATCAACTCTCTTATATAATCATATATATGTCCTTATGTATAAATATAAATCATTCAAATATATACACTGTAAAAAATGTGTCTTATTTGCTGCCAGAAAGTCTCTGTAATTTGAGAAAATACGTTCTGACAACGTAATTTTTCCTAAATTACGCGTATTTTCTCAAATTACAGAGAACTTCTGGCAGCAAATAGGACATAATTTTACAGTGAGTTGATTTGCGCTATGCGCCACCTTCATAAATAATTAGTAAATAATTATAAAAGTTTTATTAATATTATTTTTTGAGTATGTCACTTTTTAGCTTAATGAGCAATTTTTCGAAAAAAAAAAAATTAAATGTTTTGTTTCAGAATGTAAATTTAGGACTCTAAGTTTTATTCGGTGTTAACTTCGCACTGGTACTACGCAGTGCACTGTAAAAAATATGTCCTATTTGCTGCCAAAAATTCTCTGTAATTTGAGAAAATACGCGCAATTTACGAAAAGATTATGTTGTCAGAACGTATTTTTTGTAATTACAGAAAATTTCTGGCAGCAAATAGGACATATTTTTTACAGTGTAGGTAACTGGCGACCGTCTGTGACGCACCCCTAAGGATGGTCCAAGGACATGACATCACGATTTTGATCCCCCACGCAGAGGATGGTTTCCCCTTCTAAGTTTGGATCTCTAAACAAAATAAGTAAATTTACTTTTTCAAAAAATTGCTCACTAAGCTAAAAGGCGACATATTCAAAAAGTAGTATTTTTGGATGAGATATTCTTATAAAACGAAGCAAAGAAAATTCCATTGGATAACATGGGAATAAAGAAAGAGGGAACCTGGTACAGCCTTAAGATAAATTTTCATCCCTGACGAAATCTGTCATTTAAAGGGCAACTATAATGATTGAAATATGGTTTAAGTCAGGCTATGTTAAATTATTACCTAGAATAATACTATGTTAAAAGACAGATTTGAATATTTTGTGGAAATAATATGTTTTAATACTATGTTGATTCTTTCAGTGTTTAAAAAGTAAACTAAACATGATTTTTTTTTTTTTTTTTTTTTAAATACCACGTGGATTATTCCGACAAGATCTCTTACACAACATTTTTTGCCTTCAATTCAGTAGAAATCCCCCCGTAAATCCTACCAGGAAATGTGAGAAGCTATGAATGCAGGTAGAAATAATCCAGGGATTCAAGATATTTTTACATTAGTCTCTAATCAATTTTGGTTTAGGAAATTGGGCGAATGAAGGCCATGTTTTTATTATTCATCCTTTATATATAAGTTTCTCTTATAATATTTAACGATTTAAAGTATTTTTTTTCCCTTTAAAATTATCTAAGATAGAAACAAAATTTAGAACAAACTTCATAATATAAGTAGGGGTAAAACCTGCCAGCGTCAATGAAAGAATTTATCTTATGCAGTATCTTAACACAATTTTGATTAAATGTCCAAAATATTTTCTTGAGGAGTTGTTTGTTTGAATGGGTTTTACGTCACACTAGCGCTACGCTAGGACATATAGCGACGGTCTGGAACATACCCTTAAAGGTGTTCCGGAGATGTGCCATCACAATTTTGATTCTGGACGAAAGGGTGACTCCTCCGCTTTGGTGACCCCCCAGACGTATAATTTGAGGTAAGACCATGGAAGAAAATTGCGGCCATTACTGATTGTCGTGTACAAGCCACCATTAATGTACTCGACAGTCTTCGGCTGGCTTGTGTATCGAATTCGATTTCTTGAAAAGCAAAGTAAATACATAAAATGCAAATAATTAAAAAAAAAAAAAAAGATAAAGGAAATATTATTTTTATTTATATTTTTTATATATTTTTGTGACATTAATGTTTGATGAAGTCATTCTTTTATAATAAATAAAGAATTCTGTATACAAACATCATAAATTGCAAAAACACACAACAATTGCTTCGGGATGAAATAATAGCACGATCTTTCGTCAGGCGAACAAAAAACACACAAGTACAGTAAACAAAGCAGCAACGCACAAAATCGAATTCAATAACGATATTAAATTTAAAAATCTGAAATGTAATTTAAATAATTAAATCTATGAGTATAATTACATTATAAATACTTCAGGGATACTTAGATCGCCTGACGATGTGTTGTGCTAGTATTTAACTCGAAACAATTGCTGCGGGTTTGTACAATTTATAATGTTTGCATACAAAGGTCTTAAATCATTATATTTCAGCACTAGTCCTCCATTGCACTTTTTTTTATTGCTATCACACATTTATTTTCTGAATTAAAAAAATTGCAAAAAAGCTAAATAATCAGATTAAGCAAATTTGAATGTGTTGATAATATGGAATATAACGGTGTTAATTAAACCTAGACTTAAAACCCGAAATAGGTTTTTCCGTAGATCAAACAGAAAAATCAAACAAATTTTATTACAATAAAATATGTTTAAATTTTCCGTAATAAAAAAAGAAAATATATCCGTATTATAATAGCCTTTTTTTTTTTTTTTTTTTTTTTTTTTTTTTAGAAGCAAAATTGAATATATACAAATATATATATATAAATGTAGCCTGTCCTTTTTAGGGAACTAAAGAGAAATTTTAAACAAAACACACAAAGTAATTTATAATAATTTGAAAAAATAATTTAAAATAATTTGAAAATAACTGTTGAAAAAAAAAATATATTTAGCAATCAAAATGCGTTAACCCACTCTCACATACAATATATATATATCTATCACATTAATGCCTAAGCTAAAGGAATTTTCTTTACAAGTAAATAAAGACAATATCCACATGACAGAAGAGCAATGCGGTAAGCATAATTCGTCTTCTACCTCGGTGATTTCAATTATAGACCTAAGGATTATAATTAAATGTTTCACTCGGCCTGAAGGTATCACGTTAATAAAAAGTGAATTTGAGTTAGGGAAGTTAGAATTGCAGTCAACCATTGTTTAATCGTGACCATTCACAAATAAAATCATCATGTCAAGAAATAAAGCAACCTGAAAAACGGTTGTAAAATTAAAAATTAAAAAAACTTTGAGCCTTTTTTTTTTCCTGAGTAATAGATACAACATTCCGCACAAAATAGAATTTAATTTAGTACGACAGGACTTATTTTAATAAATTCTTCCATGTAAAGGCAGGCAGTAACTGTGTTTCATTCACTAGCATCGGTTACTATATTCATTTCTTAAAACTTCTTTTGTATAGCTTTAGCATAGAAGCCCCTTGGTGGTTTTTAATTCTTTTTTTTTTCTTTTTGTCATTTTGACGAGGAATTAAAAAGGCTATCGCAATTGCATAAGTAACAATTTTGGCGAGAAAGGTTCGAGCTACTTCGGGGCAATTTCGGAAAGGGATTCTATACTGGAGCTGTACCTTTCTTTATTCACAATTATTAAAATTAAACAAAAAAAAAAAAACTGTAACCAGAATATAATTGATAAGCTCTGCAGTAAAAAATACTATGCATGTATCATCATCATCATTTTTAGTCTAAAGAAATCCACTGCATAAGTGAAAGCCTCTCCTAGGTGATTACATTCTGCACTGTTTTCTGCAATTCTTTTCATTCTTCCCTTCCAAAATTCACAATTCCATCTCTCCAACGACAGTGTTATGTCTTCCTCGATCTTTTCTTATCTCTCGGTATCCAAATTTGAGCTTTGGTGGTCCATCTATCACCGCTACTTCTTACAAGTAAACCTTCTCTCCTTTGATACCGGTTATCCGGAAACCCATTTATATTCTGAAAGCTTATGTCACGAGTATAAAAACTGTGAAATCTTAGGGGCAGAGGGACAAGCGTTTAGGAGACATAGGGCCCACAAAGTATCGGTAAAGTATGCATAGTAGGACATGTTCCCATAATGACGTCTTTATTTCTTGTATGCTCTCATATATTGCTGTCAAGTACTAACACTAACGTATTATATGTCTTCTTCTTACATTGCAGATGGATCCTAAAGCCGTTGTGACTGCCTTGGTCTCCCGATTCGGAACAAGCAATCGGTCTCCAAACATCCAGGACATGCGAGTTCACTGCTTTTCCACCCAGACCAGAAAGGCGAAAAAGAAATATTTTCATAAAAGGTTAGACTCACTGCACAATGTTTCTGTAAGTTGCAAGCAAATCTAGATAGATAATTAAGTTCTTCACAATAGTTGAGATGGATACACAATCAACGGCCCATTAAGGGCCCTCTTCACTCACCGCCGCTGAAAGCCGAAACTAATGTTTTTCTATGGGAAATATTTCTTTACAAATAACTTATCAACTAATACATATTTTTGAATTCTGTTTTCACATTCTGAAAATTCCCAGCTGTTAAATTGACGGACCTTTTTTAAAAAATTATTTTTTTAATTTTTTATATTTTACTTCGAAGCTGCAAAATACGAATTTTCAATATGTGAATTTTTTTCATTTTGCAATTTCAAAATAAAATATTAAAAATTAAAAAAATACATTTTTAAAAAAGGTCCGTCAATTTAACAGTTGGGAACTTTCTGAATGTGAAAACAGAATTTGAAAATATGCATTAGTTAATAAGTTATTCGTAAAGAAAATTTCCCCATAGAACAACATTGGCTCGAGCTTCCGGCGACGGTAAGTGAAGAGGGCCGTTAAACCGTCTCTGTCTTGAAATTGCTACCGTAATCTATGGACCAGAGAATTATTTACATCTAACAATCTGGCCCATACCACAGATTATTATACAGATAGGACATAGGAAACTCCCGTATATTCTTCGGTAACCAAAATTTGACTGCTGCGACCCTATTGTCAACGGCTGTAAGTTTCTCGAACTCTCCAGCTTACGCAATCGTTCATCTTATTTTTATTGTATCTATGTTCATATCGTAATATTAGTGCAACATTAAAAATAACATCCAACCAACTAACCGGCAACTATGTTATTGTTTACGAACTTGATATTCGAAAGCAATTTATTTTAAGAAGCAAGTACTAAATATTAAGCAAATATATTTCGAAAATATACATAAACCAGAAATATTTTTTTTATTTTAAAGCATTTTGTATTATTTAAACCAAGCAATGTTAAATATTTAAGATTTCATACCATACTGCTATTTCAGCATTACAGTTTGTTATATTAATTTGTACACTTGAACACGACTGTGTTTGACAAAATTTATTTTCAAACATAATAAAAATTAGTTTTATGTCTTAGAAAATAGCTGTGAATGTTACGATTTTGGGAATTTAAAAGTAGTAGAAAAAGTGAAAGAAAGAAAACTGCACATACGTTTTCGTTTGGCAACTTTATTATTGTTTACAAACTTGATTGTCAAAAGCAATTTATTTTAAGAAGCAAGTGCTAAATATTAAGAAAATAAACTTTGAAAATATGCATAAAATAAAAACATTTTTTTCATTTTAAAGCATTTTGTATAATTTAAAGCAAGCAACGTTAAATATTTAATGATTTCATACTGCTATTTCAGAATTACAGTTTGTAATTTTAATTTGTACTTGAATATGAATATGTTTGACAAAGCATATTTTTAAACATTATAAAAATTAATTTTTATGTCTTAGAAGAATAGCTGTGAATGTTTTGAGGATAATTTTGTGAATTCGAAAACAATAGAAAGTGAAGAAAAAGAAAACTTCCCATACTAACCTGCTACTAACTACTCGTGAAATAGAAAAACAATTTTCGATCAAAGATGCTATTCATGTAGACTTAACACATGTAGTTCCCCTCTGTTGACACTAGCGGTGCTACTATATTTCCGGTTCGCGTTTTAGCTTCACTGTCCTATCTGTATGATAATCTGTGGGCCCATATTATCTGATTTAGACCTGCTTCTTGTCTTCCAACTGCTCTCCATCACATTTTTAGCAAATAGTATCTCGGTGTGATTCTAAATAATTAACTATCCCAAATTTCATATAACATTAACACAGCGATATCTTACTCTTTACTCTCTTAATATGCAAATTTATGCACTTAATTCCGAGTGCAGCGTTGCTACTTTGCATATTGCGGTTTTATTAAACTATTTTTATTTAGGAACAAATTCAAACCCAACCGGATCTGTTTATTTTTGAGTGAGTTATAACCAGTTTTGTGAAGTATCATTCTTTTTTTGGAAAGCAGTGTGTAATGATATAAAACTTACATTAATAGAACTAATTCTGCAAGAAAAAACGTAGCAAATTTGCCTTTATATTTTAAAAATATATTGCACAAATTGTAATTTAAATAAAAATAAAAATAAAAGTTTATGTAAAACAAGTTTTTTAGTATGTTACATAATAAGCTATAACATAAAAAAGTAAAATATCTGAAATTTTATGCTAGCAAAAAAGAAATATTTTAAAATAATTTTTTTGAAAATTTTTGTTTCAATGGGGAAAAAATTATAGATGAAATTTATTGAAGATGTAATTAAAAAGGATATTCGAAACCAAGAATGATATATATTTATAGCAATAACTCTAACAGCCCATTTTCTCCCCAGGATATCTTCAAGATGTCTTCAGGATGAAAAGACATCCCAGAAACATCCTTAAGTTGTACGGTGGACAACTCTGCTGCTGGGGAGGTGAATGACTTTAAATAAAACTGTAGCTTTAAACTTTGATGTCCTTCAAAAACAATCACTTGTATCAAACGTTAAACGAATTGGAAAATTAAAAAATCAAAAATTTCATTCTTTATTTGAAAAATTCATTTTACAAACATACATAAGATAACAATAAAGTTATACAATTAATAAGTCTAAAATGGAAAATAAGGCAGTATCAGCATTCGGAGGAAGTTTAATAACCTATCGCAATTTTGCTTATTTTATTGTTTGAATAAATCACCCCTATTATGCTTATAAAGTATCTGCATTCCTTAAAAAGAAATGTAAATCAAAATGCTTCATAGAAAATTTTATAGGAAACAATTGAAAATCAATAGTATCTTAAACATAAATCATTCATTTTAACGCAAAGCTTTCGAATTGGAGAGACGACAAATTGTCTTAAAATAAAGTTATACGCCGTCACATGACAAAATGCTTTTTAAAAAAAGCAATGGAACACTGTCTGGTAAAAAAGCACAGAAACTGAAAGTCAGAAAATAAAATTACAAAAACTTTTGAAAAGCTTTTAGAAAAGAAAGCAATTTGAATACTTACAAGGGAAGTATGAATGAGTAAAATTCCGATTGAAACAAAACCGAGCTTAAATTAAAGAGCATGGTTGAAAGCATACGGTAGCGTACAAATTTGCTGCAACAACCCCCCCCCCCCCCCCATGGAGCGAGAAAACGACATTAAAATTTTAGTTGTTTCTATAAAAGCCTACGAAAGAGACTCCGTTAGCAAGACGGTGTGGGACAGTGGTTAGAGTATTTATTCCAGTGCGAAAGGTCGTGAGATCGAACCCAGGTGACTGCTTTTTTTATATATATATATATATATATATATATATATATATATTATTAATTGTATATAAATGAAATAAAACAAAATATTAAAATAAATGAATAATTTTAGAGAAAGTAATTTTGTATTATATATATATATATGCTTAAATTTACAAATTTAGTGTAAAGTTAATAATGACTATGATTAGAAATTTAAAAAAAATGACCAAAACATAAGCATTTTTCAATTTATATAAGCGCAACGTATTATCGAAAATTTATCACAATAACGACTATATAAGTGAAAGTTCTTTCTTTTTCCGCATGAAAAATAATTCAATTAAAAGCAGACGATTAGCTTTTGGAGGCGCTTTATGCTTTAGCAGCGTTGACAAAAAATATTAATTAAGAATTTATATAAAGCAAAAATAAATAAATAAATAAAGGTAATATTTTTCTGTGAATTATTCATTTATTTAATTTAGAAAGAAAAATTAAAAGCATTTTTTGAAAATAAAATATGAAATAAAATATTTCAATAAATAATAAAATAAAATATTTCAATAATTTAATAGAAATACTATTCATTTTTATGTACGAAGAATAACAAAATTAAAAGCAGACGATCATCATTTGCTTTGACGTAAAATATTGATAAAAAATTAACTGAAATTTTAGGAAAGGAAAAAAAATATATGTAAATAAAATTTATTTTCTTTTAAAATCGTCATTTATATAAATTACAAAGAAAAATTAAAAAAAAAAAAATTTTCAGTTGGAAAAAAAAAAAAAATTGTTTTAATAATTTAATTAAACATTTATATATTTTTTAATTAAGTTTAATAATTATCTTCCTTAATTTTTTCCCTTTATTTTATTAAAAAAAAGTATGCATATAATATATCTGTATATATGCATATCTGGGAAAGGAAAAAAAAGAAAAAGGTAAGTGCTCCGTCGGTGCTCGAACACAGGAACTACGTAACACGAATCCAAGACCTTGCCACAGCACCACGCTTCTGTGAGCTGGCGTCTTCTTTTTTCGATTTTGATAAAAAGCATCTAAAAGTTTAAGGGTCATTTCTTGCCCCCTGGGGAGTTGTTGCAGCAAATTTGAAAGCTATCCTATGTTTTCCACCCTGCCCTTTAATTTAAACTTGATTTGGTTTAAATCGAAATTTTACTCATCCATACTTCCCTTGTTAGATTGCTTGCATTCAAAAGCAAAAAATAAATAAATAATAAAATATATTGTTAACAAACAAATCTTGATAACACGGCTTGTATAAAAAATTTGATAATTGTCTTTCTATTAATTTCTAAAAATTATAAATAACTATTACAAATGAAAATCTGCTGTATATTTATAAATCACTGAGCTTGACTTTAATTTCCTTTATATTGATTGGCTTTAGATTCTTCTATATTGATAATATAATAAATTAAAGATGTTGAGCATATATTTACATAGTGCAAAGTTGCTTAAAGAAGTACTGAATTTTAAACCAATTAATAATTTAGAGCATTCATGAAAATTACGAGCATTCAAAAATCATGAACTTTAACTTTTTACGCAACACTTATACAGAAAAAATTATTTTATAATATTTAATATATTGATCTTAGACATATATCATAGAGTGCAAAGATGCATAAAAGAGGTACAAAAATCTTTAATTAATTAAATTTCAATAATCAAATATTTGAGTTTTTAATGCAACTCTTATGTAATATATATATATATAAAAGCATATATGCATTAAAAAAAAAAAGATGCAAATTTTTTTTTTATCAATTAGAAATATTTTGCTCAATATTTTTAAATTTCATTAATTACAAAATGTTTGTTTTTAATGCAGTTCCTATGTAATATATATATATATATATATATATATACGTCTAATTGGATATTTCAACTAATTGAATATTTTTAACAAAGATGTTTTGAATTAGTTGTACTAAAGTTATATATTGTTTTTAGTATCTGTGCTACAAATAAATCATTTTATACAATGTGATCTACCTCAGAATTAATAATAACAGGAGACTTGGCGTTGGAATATTAAAACCCGAATAAACTACTACGTCAGAAACGCCAAAGAAAAATATTGGAAATGCATACGGCTGTTTCGGCAGCCTTAAGCGTGTCGTCTTCAGTGCAAAAAGGATTCTGAATCTGCAGAAGTGCTCTTATATATAGTAGAGGGGCCGAATTTAGTTCAACCAATAGGATTACGGGAAAGGTGGGGAGAATGGCCAATAGGAATTTATTAAAGTTAGCTGTATAAACAGTAGAAAAATTAAGAAAATGTGGACTGAATATAAAATTCTTGTTTGCGGACGTCCGCAAACAAGAAACCAATAAATCGGCTATTTCTAAACATTGCTGGGAGGAAAATCATAATTTTAAATTTAATTCAGCTAAAATAATTTGCAGACCTAAATCCATTCATGAACTCGATTTCTTTGAAGTTTTTCATATTTATAAAAATTTTAAAAACCTTGTAAATTGTGATTTCGCTGTTCCCTATTTGTCTGACTGTTGGAAATTTTATATTCAGTCCACATTTCCTTAAATTTTCTACTGTTTACACAGCTAACTTTAATAAATTCCTAGTGGCCACTCTCCCCACCTTTCCCGTAATCCTATTGGTTGAAGTAAATTCGGCCCCTCTCCTATATATAAGAGAACTTCTGCAGATTCAGAATCCTTTTTGCACTGAAGACTGCACGCTTAAGGCTGCCGAAACAACTGTATGCATTTCCAATACTTTTCTTTGGCGTTTCTGACGCAGTAGTGTATTCGGGTTTTTATACCTAAGAATTGTGATATATATATATATACTTGCAGACCCGGCCACGCGTTGCTGCGGTTAAGTAATACGTTGATAATTTGATAAGGTATATAGTATTTCCCCACAACTGGATTTGGCGATTTTTTTTTCTTTTTTTTTTGCGCCTTTTTGAACGATAACGAAGGCGTTCTGGATTATTTGCAATTAAATATGTTAACCTGCATGATTTTATTTTAGATTTATGATTTAGCCATAATCGCCAAATCCAGTTGTGGGGAAATACTATAGTTGTTACCCACAACTATAACTTATAATATAACTTCAGTAATTATATTCGGATAATTATAACTTCAGTATATCCCCACAGCTGAATTTGGCGATTTTTCTTTGGCGCCGTTTTGAACGATAACAATGTCGCTCTGGACTGTTTGTGATATAATATGGCAGCCTATATGTTGTTTATTTTGGATTTATTATTTTATGTTTTTGATTTATGATTTAGATTAACATTTATGATTTATAGATTTATGATTTAGCCATAATCGCCAACAAAAAATCGCCAAATATCGTTGTGGGGATATACTGATTAATATATTACTGAAAAGATTAATATACTTTAACGAAGTGGTTAGAAGATTCTGAGTATGTTAAAATCTTAATTGTAAATTCAAGTTAATCTAGAAGGAAAGCATTGAGGATTAAGATAAGAAAATTGCAAGATTTTACGATCGCATTTTCAGCAATAAATATGAGTCAAAATTTAATGCAAAATACATATATAAATCACAAATTTAATCAGGAACGTTAAATTGGTAAGTTATTAAAAAAAAGTAAAGAAAAATAAGAGAAATAATTAACTAAAGTTTCGAACATCGATCATATAGATTAGCGTTACAAAACAAATAAACAGACTTAAACGCTTCCAGACTTTTAAATAAGTTTTAAATTAACTTATAAAATTTAATGTTAAATAAAACAGACTTTTAAATAAGTTTTAAAATATTGAAATAATTACTTTTTATTTAGAACGTTATGTATAGATCACAAATTTCTTAAAGAAAACGAAGTGATACAGATTAGAATAATGCAACAAAAATTTAAAAAGCAAGGTTATGTCGTATATAAATTTTTAACACACGTGTCACTTGAAATAAATTGTAGCATATACATAATGTAACTGACATAAGATATTAACATGTTGCAGCAGAATAAATTTCATATCTATCATCCTTGGCGGAAAAAAAATAATATCGCCAAATTATCTGGCGCACACATTTAATTCCTTTCAAAAATCATGGTTATTTTAACAACTTATATTAAGAGAGTAATGAATAATATGAAACAATATTTCGCACAATACATATTACGAAATATACATCTAGCTTGTATATTTTCGTGTTACGTTTTTGATCGCCAAATACGAAAATCTCCAAGGACGACAGAGCTTTGAAATTTAAAATTAAAATTTTGTCAATTTGACAGCAAAATAACTCAATCTAACGTATGCACATGATAAATAATACATATCTATACAAAAATATGGGGATTAAAATCCGGAAATAATTTTCCTCGTTTTTCAATAATTTTTTATAAAAAATACAATGGGTGATTAACATAAGAAATCTTTTTCTTGATTTCACAGGCGGTCAGTGACGTCACACTTCGCTTGTGTATAACTACATACTTTATCAATGCGAATAAAATCTTTAAATTGATTATGACGTCAATTTTCGTGAGATGAATAATTTAACTTTTTATAATTTTTTAACGTTCACGTTTGATTAAATGTATTTACTTTTATGTCGAAAGAAAATGAACTCGTATTTTTTTTTTTTTTTTTTTTTTTTTTTTTGGCAACAATTAAACTTATGGAACTCACAGATATTTTGGAGTAACTTTAACAAAGGTCTATAATTAACAAATAATTGCAATAAAACAATATTGTGACAATAAACTGAGATAAAAACTATCCTATCTCTCAAGTTGGACCAAACTGCACACAGTGTGCAAAATTTCATTAAAATCGGTTCATTAGTTTAGGAGTTTATCGCGGACAAACATCGTGACACGTAATTTTTATATATATACAGATATATATATAAGTAGTATACGTGTATATATATAAGTAGAAAAAGATACAAAAGTTTTTTATCAATTAAAAATACTTAGTTTATTAAATTTCAATTTTTTTCAAAATTTGAATTTTTTCTATGCAACTGTTTTTCAGTAAATAAATAAATAAATAAATAATATATATAAATATATACATATACGTATTTTATAATTTCTTAAATATTGATTTTAGGCTTATAATATTATAATATGCAAATCTGTTTAAAATAGGTACAGAATCATTAAAATTAAAATTTTCAGGTGTTCAAGTTCAATAATAATAATATTTAAATTTTTATACAGTCCTCTTAGAATAAAAGTATGTAACATAATTTCTCAAATATTAATCGTTGACAAATGTCCTAAAGATCAAAGTTGCATAAAAAAGTTCGAAGTTTTAAAAGCAATTAAAAATTTCAAGACATTCAATATCAATAAATATAAACTTTGAATTTTTACGCCAAACTTACACAATAAAATTTATTTGGTGTTTTCTTAAATATTGATATTAATTAAATTGAATTAAGTCAATTAAATTGTTTTGGCGTTCACAATCAATATTTTTAATATTCAAATTTTTATACAATCACCCCACCCCTACCCTAAAAAAAAAAAAAAAAAAAGGCGGATGCAAAACTTTTAGTATTGATTGAAAAATTTAAATAAACCAATTTCAAGAATTACATGGGAGACCCAACCAATAAAAATGTACCTACTATTCTAAAATATTACTTTTTTACAGTAGAAAATGTATTTTTATTTTATTTTATTTTTAATTTTTATTGATAAATACCAATACAAAAGGAAAAATATTCATATTCTTATATGAATATTGTATTCAAAAATATGATTTACTTTTAGAAACTTTTGTAATTGAATAAAAATATGTTGTGTACAGAAATTTAGATATCAACAACAATATTTATTTATGTATACAAATATTTTATTATTTTTGTATGTAGGAAAGCAATTTAAAACTCCCCCTCCCCCATTCTCTTATACATAACAGTTACTTTCGGAATGATGAAAAAAAAAAAAAAAAAAAAAAAAAATACATAAAAGATGGGGGATCACGAAAGCACATAGAAAATAAATAAATAAAAATATTAGAAAAATCTTGGAAAAAGAAATTCAATTATTCTAATGTATTTTCTTCTCTTGCCCTTTCCCAAAACAATATATCACTAACTTCAGATGTAGAATAGCATCTCAAAAACTAATCTTTAGGTAAAAGTGATATAATTCTTTTTTGTGTAACTGAAATTTGAATTGGGATGAACGTAGCAATATTTTCGTTCAGCTGCGTTTTGCTAGATTTCGAGAGTTTTTTTTTTTTTTTTTTTTTCCTTTAAGTATTTTTTTTTTTTTTTTTTTTTTTAATCTTTAGGTAACATTTGAAATAATGAAGCTGCAACTGTTAGTTTTGAACAGTCTTCGGATTTTTTAATAAACGGTGCTTTTGTTGTTTCAGTATAAAATTTATTAATTTAAATTAGAGGTTTTTGAACATTTTCTTGAAAAACCTTTATGATATAACATATTTTTGATGAAACCATTTAATTATTTATATTTAAAAATATTTATTTATTTTATTATTATTTTATTGCTGTTTTTCAACGCTATACAGACTACAAAAAAGTAATATATTGTATAGATTCACTTTAAAATTAAAGTTATAAAAATATTTCTTGAAAATTTCTTTCTCCACGAAAAGAAAACGTATTTGAAGGAAAATATATCTTAAGGCGCGGAGTTAAAATGTACTTTAAAATTAAACGATGTGACGAAAAAGGGCAATTGGAAAATGCTTATAATCTATTATTAACGAAACATTCCCCCTTTTTTTTATCTGAAAGTATTTTTTCCATATAGGGTAGGTGCTCCAGTGATTGGCATGCTCCAATAATTGACATCTATCCCGAAATAATTAATAAATAAGAAAAATAATAAAATCATATATTTTACATATAAGAATTTTAACATTATATGTCAAACACTGGAGCATAGGGTGCTAATAACTGGTAAAATGAATAACTAGCAGTGCCAAACACTGAAACATAGGGTGCCAATTACTGATAAAATGAAAAACTGGCAGTGTAAAATACTGGAACATTGAGTGGGCGTCAAATAAAAACTAAAAAAAAAAAAAAAAAAAAGAAATGTTATCAAATGTATATATTTTAACATATGTGTGGTCCTGAATGTCTTTCATACTATATGTACTAACTTAAGATTTCTAAAAATATTTTCTGATGGCTAAAACATTAAAAACACCACCAGAGATTGCTCTAAAAGTGTCAATCATTGGTGCACTTACCCTACGCTTGTTGTCATAATTATAAGGACAGCAAAAGATTTACTGAACATTTAACATATTATTCAAATACTTAATTATTCTTATTCTTATTGTTAAAATTACAATTTAAAAAAATATTTATAAATGTTTTTTTTCCTTTTTTTTTTTTTTTTTTTTTTTTTTTTTTCCTATTTGGAAAAGTAAACAAGCAGTCAAATAATTTGTTTTTCACGCGTTCCCAATTATAATGACTGCTTGATTGCTATTTTTTGAATAACTATTCTGTGGGACTTCTCACCGCGAGACAATCAATATTTCTATTTAGCGTAATTCAAACAAGTTTTATTTTTATTTATTTATTTTAATATTCATAAACATTCCCATTCTGTAATGCATAAGGTTTTTAAAACGAACTGACTCGCAATTACGTGTACTTTTTTAGTACGATAAATTCAAATATTTTCTATAAGTTTTGGGTCTCGGAAACTTAATAGCTATATTAAAATTATGATGTTTCTTCCTTAAAATGAATTTCTTCTGTTCTAGAAATAAGGCAAAAAGCACGATCTTGTTGAAAAAAAAAATTGCCTCTTAAAATTAGAGGACAAAAATTCAAAATAATTTACAATAAAAATAAATAAATAAATAAATAAATACAAATTCTTACTTTTGAGACTTTAATAGCCCTCATTTAAGAGAAATAAATAATAATTAAAGAGAAAAAAATATCTTTGGAGCTATAATGACGTCAATTTTGCCCTGCAAGTTTAGCCTTTCACAAATTTTTATATCAGTTATAATATTTACGTGTGAATTTATTTTCATTTAAAAATTAAATTAAAATCAACTCTAAACTTTTTTGGAAACAATTAATGTAATTATGTATTTTTGACTAAAAAAATGCTTCTTCAACTTTTTCAATACTGTCCGTTTCGATACTGATTATTATTAATTTTCTTTTCTTTTCCTTTTCTTAAAAAATATATATATATATATATATATATATATATGAAATTCTAGCAAAAGCAGAATTTAGTTTAGTACTGAGGACTGTTAGTTTTTTTTTTTTTTTTTTTTTTTTCAAATTATAACATCCCTTTCAAAATTATTCATTTATATTTTCGGTAAATTTCCGATTTCGATAAATGTCCAACCTTCGTAAAACTGGCCACAACGTTTTATTCATAGATTGAGACTAATGGCCCTCCGCCCCAATAATAATTCTTAACAACTTGTTAACAGTTAAATTTTCAATATTTGTAGATGTTCTTTTGTTGTTCATAATAGTAAGCACAAATACAAAATCTGTTTTGTCGTTAGTTGAAATTGTTAGCCAGAACATCAAATATTCGTCTTTAAAGTGATTGCTTTATCTATACAGGCGAGCAAAAAAAATTAATCCCTCACATTTTCTTTGTACAAACTTGGAATATACGCTTTAAAATAATTGAAATATTATACAAACACATAAAATATGGCCTCATATAATAAAGGAAATGTATCAATAGCACTCAACACATTTCCAGCGATTGCATTAATTTGGCAGTTCTATATCAGTGCCACGAGTCACACAGAGATAAAATTGTCCTTTGTACGTCTTGGATGATGTCTTCTTTCGTATTACTTTCTGTTTACGTGTTACTCTGTGTAAGAAAAATATTGTGCCGAAGGTTTTTATTCGAAGATTTTTCCACAGATGCCTTATCCGAGAGATACGATCCCGTGTATCTCGTTTGCAAACAGAATTCCTTGTAATGCAAATGGCTCAGTAAACAACAAGTCCGTAGGAGACACTTACAGTAGTACAAAATCTGTATCTAGTTCGTATATAACTTAGAAACAGAAAAGCAATATCTACAAACACTTACACTAACTCTGTTGCTAGAAATTTGAGAGAGCCAATGTAGCACTATTTGCAGACATTCGATTTCAAAGTGTCACCGGCCTCGAATAAAGCATTTACATAATGAAGGGGTGTAGTCCTCTTCTTTTTTTAAAGGCACTTTTAACGATATGATATTTTCGCCATTTTTTACTACCACTATTTTTATATAATAATTTCTACCATATGTAATTACGATACATTACTATAAAAATACGATAAATATTTCTGCATGGAAATAGGGGTATCAAAAAAAAGGAGGAAATTTTCCATACGGAAAGTTTTCTGAAAACAAAGGCGGGAACCCCTGACTTATTGCAAAAAGATAACGAGTCGTTTAATTTTCGCCAAAGTACATTCTAAATAGACTTCTGAGCAATTAAAAACAGTTGCATGCTCAAAATGAGTCAAAGCTCAACCTCACTGTTCAATAGGTGGTAAACAGTGTCCTCTGCAGGGGTAATGCAATATGCACAATTAACTGTATTTTATCTAGGTTGAAAAATTTAGTTTCGCAGATAGTCTGGGGATAATTTTTCCTTCAAACACACCTTCTTTCCAGGACATTTATAGGACCTCTTGAGGATGAAATAGACATCTTTAGGATGTAATGTGGATGAAAGGGATATCTTTAGGATGAACTGTGGATAAGTGTGTTTGTAGGGTTCGTACAAGGAAATGCGTAGACAGAAAACTGTCCAAGATACTATTAATGCTCAAGTACACAAAGACATTCTATAGAGTATAGTTTTAAAGATCACTATAGATTTATCTCTGAGTATATGCTCCAGAATTATTCAACACCATGGCGTAAAGGCAGAGAGTACGTATCGTAGGAATAATGCATATGTGTTATACTGTATACTTTGTTTACTGTTTTATCTTTATGCCCAATTTTCATATCCAAACGTGAAAAAATGACTGCAAAACAATAATTATATAATCTCCTTGCAATAGCCAGATAATTCTGATTTAAAACTTGTGAGACTAAACGTATCAGAAAACGTTGAATAAAATCTCGAATCATTGTCGCAAATAAGAAAAGCTCTTATCTAATTTTGGTACAGTGTAGCGTTATGGAATTGTCACGGTATGTAATTTGTGCGAGAAATTAAAAAGTAAACAATTATGGGAGATCAAACTCAGAGGAAAATACACCAATATTATAGGAAATTTGAAGATTTAAATACTTTGGCTGTATGTAAGGAAATTTCAAATTTTTTTTCTACATGATATTTTTGTTGATATATTAGTTTCTAGGCAAAAAAAAAAAAAGAGCTGTTTATAAATGTATTTGTTAAAAAAATATATTCGAATAAATTGGACATAATTCGAACATTAAATACATTTCTTAACCACCTGAGAACCTTTGAAAAGGGTAATGTTGTTCTCACTGCACATTTTTTATAATGTGAAAAAAAAAGGCTTGTTTCAATTTGAGATTAAAAATCTAACTATATGTACATGATTATTATCCTTATGACTTTTATTTAAGACCATCAAACTTGAAAAACAAGCTAAAAATGTATAATACACTGTTAAAAACTTCAGTTCAAGGTTCAACCAAACGTTGGTACTACAGTAGCTTCAATCTGCTAGGTTTAACCAAAACTTCGCACAACTGTAGCTGCAACCATGCAGTGGTGAAACCTTCTACAGTGTTTTGGTACTTCTGGTTGAAAAAAAGCACCAAATTATGATAAAAGATTTCTTCACCTTATGGATGTAGCTATTGTTGTACCAAGCCTTGGTTTAACAAAGCAACAAATAATGGTAAAAGGTTTCACCATCGCATGGTTGCAGCTACAGTGGCCATGTTTCGGTTTAACTTAGAACAAAATTTTTAACAGTGTACACTGTTAAAAATTTTGGTACATTTTTGCTGCCACCATGCGATGGTGAAACCTTTTACCCTTATTTGGTGTTTTACTAAACCAAGGCTTGGTACTGCAATAGCTACATCCATAAGATGCAGAATTTTTTTACCATAATTTGGTGCTTTTTTCAATCAAGAAACGCCAAATCATAGTAGAAGGTTTCACCATCGCATGGTTGAAGCTATACTTGTACCAAGTTTTGGTTCAACCTAGCAAACTGAAGCTACTGTAGTACCAACTGTTATAAAACGCCATTCTTCTGAATGGCTTCAAGCGAATCTTCTCGATTCTTTGTAATATAAAGATTGCAGGTTATTTCATTTAATCAAATGTCTTATTTAATAATTTCAAATCATTTTATATTTCAAAGTAATAATCTTCAAACTGATATAATAATATTCTTCTTACCTGTAGAATTCTTCGACGTAAAAAAATGAAGACTAATAACGGACACTTGTTTTTCTAGAAATAATAGCTTCTTCTTTAAGATGAGAAAATTATATACAGTTTATTAAATAAAGTATTTACATGAAGAAACCCTATTTACAAAAGGGTATTTACATATTCGAAATTTCACGAAAACAATTTTCTATTCGTAATAATTTAATAACTAAGCCACCAGTTTTCTATTTCGTTATGACAATGGTGGTTCCATAAAAATAAATTAGGCCAAAGATGGCCTGAGAGCATTCTATTTCATTGTGTTGCTCTCTTCACTAAAGACAAACTAAAACTAACTAATCTATGGGCTACCTTTTCTATTTCTTCAACGGTAGCTCCATGAATAATAAAATCAGGCCAAAAAGGCCCCGAGAGCAAACTACTATTTCATGACATTGCTCTCCATTCTAGGTCAGAACTAAAACTAAAACTATGTCCCGCGAGACAACAAAAATGTTATTCGAATCTTATCTCAACGGGACCTCTGGCGCCCTCTAGTGAGGCAAAAGTATATCAATACCTAACATCCTCCCACCTTTAATTTTTTAGGTGAGAGATAAAAAATTAAACAGTTAATTAATTAAGAAAATTTAAACTTATAAAACTACATACTAAGAAAAATTAAATCTATAAACTACAAATAGAAAAAATTAAAGTTACAAACTAATGAAAATAAAGAAAAATAAAAATAAAATATTTTAAAGTTCAATGCAATTTTAAAACAATTGTGATTGTCTTTCGAAAAGTTTTTTATAGTTTTTGACCACTTTCAATTTATTGTCTCTTTTGCTGCTTGTATCACTGGATCCTCAGCATCTGATATCTCTAAGGGATAGAGTTTTTGAAGTGGTCTAATCAATGTCCCAGAATGCATTTTCACTTCCACAACCCTGGCATGGCCATTTCGGCTGGGAAAAATTTTCACTACTCTTCCTATTGGCCACTGTAGTCTTTTCACACTGTTGGTTTCTACTAGCACAATGTCGCCTTGTTTAACAGGCTTACATATCTGTCTACTTCGTTGTACCAACTGCGCTAGATACTCTTTTCGAAATCTACTTTATAGTTGCCTTCGAACACTTTGGCAGTGCTTGTATCGTGCTCTCAGTTTTTTAGCATCAATGGCATCCAGATCTGGTACACCAATTTCTTGAATGTCTTGCATAAAACAAGAAGGTGTCAAAGGAATGAACTTGTCTGGTTCTTCTGATAGGTATGTTAAAGGTCGACTGTTCATTATGGCTTCAACTTCACACAAGATAGTAGAGAGATCTTCAAAATTGAGGGAAGATTTTCCAAGAGTTCTCAGTAGGAGGTTTTTTACACTTCTAATGAGACGCTCCCACCATCCGCCCCACCAAGCAGCGGTTGGGGGGATGAACTTCCATTTTATTGGAGCTATGTCATTCGTCTTTTGAATTTGATTCCAGTCAAGAGATTTAAAGAGATTGTTGGCACCGCGAAAGTTAGTTCCATTGTCACTGTAGATTGTCGAAATTCTTCCTCTTCGGGCTACAAATCTTCTTAGCGCTTATATGAATCCCTCTGTTGATAGATTCGTCACTAATTCCAAGTGTATGGCTCGATATACTGCACAGGTAAAAATGACTATCCATACTTTGGATTTATTTTTCAGGTAAAGAGGGCCACATAAGTCGATGCCAACAACTTCAAAAACTTTTGAGTCTCTGACTCTGTCAAAAGGTAAATGGATCGGAGGAGTAACAAATGGTTTGGAAGAAAAAATTTTACACTTTGTGCATTTTATCAATTCACTTCGGATGTTACGTTTTGCAGAAATAATCCAGTAATGTTCACGTAAGATCGAACCAACTGTCTGAAGTCCAGCATGGCAATTCTTCAAGTGGCAGTCTCTAATTAGGCACCTTACAACATGATGTTTTGATGGCAACAATATAGGATACTTGAAAGAAAAAGTGTCTTCTCGATCTAACAATTTTGTTTTGACTCTTAGAATATTGTCTTGATCTTTCATAACAACAAGTCCTTTTATTGTTTCTCGCACATCACCAAAACTTTCTAACTGTATGCGTGACCAGAGAAATTTTTCCGCCTCTTCCTTTTCTTCTGCCGAAAGTTCAGCTGGGAAAATATGATTTCTATTTCTACATTATGTTGCAAATCTTCTTATCCAACAAATAATATTTACAAATTTCGAAGTTCTTTCATAATTCATAAATGGATCTACATTTTGACTCGAAAATAATGACACTGCAGTTTTCTTTCTTTCCGACATAACTAAGACTTCATTAGGGGCAATCTTCGGTTGGGGCCAGTTACTTTTTTCATTTTCTAGCCATTTAGGTCCCTCCCACCATCCCGATTCCAGAAGGTATTTAGGACTACAACCACGGGAAGGCAGGTCTGCCGGATTTTGACTTCCTGGAACTAAGTACCACTGGTTAGGGTTCGTAAGTTGGCATATTTCTCTGATTCTATTGCCCACAAAGGTACCCCACTGGTCATTTCTTTTAATCCAGGCCAAAACTGTCGAAGAATCAGTCCAAAAGTAAGTTGGTACTGTAGGGATGTCCAAAGCTTCTACGACATACTTTGATAGTCTGGATCCCAACACACAGGCAAGCAGCTCAAGGCGAGGAATCGTTAGAGCCTTTTTTGGAGCCAACCGCGATTTTGCTCCCAAAAATTGAATTTAAACTCTTTTTTCTTCTTCGCACCGTAGAAAAATTACTGTTGCATAGGCACTTTGACTTGCATCGCAGAAAATATGTAGGGTCCAATCTTCTTTATTTCCATAACCTATTCTTCTCGGGATCTTCAATTCTGTTAGCTGTTTTAGTTCGCTGTACCATTTCTGAAAGTCTCTTTGAATTTTCTCTGGAAGCGGAGTGTCCCATGCTGATTTGCTGGACCAAGATTCTTGAATTATTATCTTGGCTGGTAACAATGTTGGAGCTAGAAAACCGATGGGATCGAAAATTCCTTGAGTTATGGATAGAATTTGACGTTTTGATGGATTCACTATTTCTAAGTCAAATTTATTGCAGACCATCAAGCTATCATCTGTTCTGTCCCATTTAATTCCTAAAACTGGAATTGGAGTTGAGAAGTCTTCCTTTTCATTTTCTAAAGACAACTTTTCTATTTCTTTTACAGGACCGAATTGCCACAATCTTAGTTCCATTTTAGCTTCAGCCATGATTTCTGTTACCTTAGATTTAAATTCTTCCAATTCGGACGTGTTGTTTACAGATGTGACGCAGTTATCTACATAGAATGACTTCTGAAGTTTCTGAGCAATTGCCTTAAGTTCTTCTGGACACCCATTCAAATGATGTCTGAT
Source organism: Salticus scenicus (assembly GCA_963930645.1). NCBI lineage: Eukaryota > Metazoa > Arthropoda > Arachnida > Araneae > Salticidae > Salticus > Salticus scenicus. The sequence continues at coordinate 136,631,271 of OZ005661.1, forward strand.
AACTGCGCCAAGTAAAAATGGACTGGAAGTAATACCAAACACCACTCTATTATGCTGATAGACTTTAATTTCATTCGTCTTCTTCCACCACAGGAACCTTAAAAAATGCCGATCTTCCTCTTTTATTTCGATCTGAAGGAAGGCTCTTCTAATGTCGGATACAACAGCGATTGCCTTTTCTCTGAATCTTAACAATATTGCGGGAATCTCTTCTAATAAATTTGGTCCTTTAAAGAGACAATCATTCAGTGACGGTGCTCTTCCGACTTTGCATGATGCATCAAAAACTGGTCTGATGGAGGTGGTAGAACTATCAGGCTTGATGACTGGATGGTGGCATAAGTAGTGTTCCCTAACTTCTTTCAGTTCTGTCTGAGGGACTTCCTGTATGACATTTTCTCTTTGCCATTCCTTGAAAATTAGATCGTAATCCTCAAATTTATTTAATTTCTTTAATCTTCGGGTAGTACTGAATAATCTTCTTTCCGCTTCATTTCTATTTGAGGGAATATTGACATTGTTGGAAATCCATGGAAGGCCCACTCGATAACGACCATCTTCATTTCTGGTGAGTTGTCTAAGAAACATATCGTGGGCTTGCTCTTCTTCTTCTCTTTTGGACAAGGTTTGTGCAGGGTCGTTGATTCCTATCGTTTCGAGTCGCCACAAGTCTGGAACATTCCAATCTTTTATGTACAGATTTGTCATTAATACTGATGTACCGCTATTCAAGCAACCCTGAGATGGAAGCCCTGTTTTTCCACAAATTGTCCACCCAAGTTTGGTTTCTATCGCTGTGAGTCCATTTTCTAATTGCTTGACTCGACCCGTTAACAGTTGACCGTAAACGTCACTCCCGATCAGGATTTCTATTTCCGTACTACCAGGGCCGATATCGGACAACCACAGCTTATTTTTCTTGAGTTCTCTGCACAGATTTCCCTTTGGAATTCGAGGAATTTCACCACAAATTTTCTCTTGGTCTAAAAGATCAAGCTCATGTATGGAACTGACCCGATTATTCGATGCACCTACAGCAACTCTAAATATATTATGCTGTTTAGCTTCTATCTGTGCACCCCCAAAAACTGTATGGGCAATTACTTCTGTTCCAATGGGTTTGAGCTTGAGCTCTTTCGCAGTTTTCTTTAATATGTAACTTTTCTGGGAACCACAGTCCATAAGACAACGCACCCTTTTTTGGCCTTTTTCCCCTTTTATATTTATTTCTAACGTCATAAGGGCTATTTCCTGGGAGCATTGTTTGGCGACAGTGTTCTGTATTACTTCGGGAGGTTTGCTTCTACTATTTTCACCCCCTTTCCTTATCTCTGGATAAAATAGTTCTGTGTGTGGTTTCGAACAAACGTGGCACTTAATAAAAACCTTGCACGTTTTTGCCCGGTGTCCAAAACGTAAACACTTCCAACAGCAATTTTTTTCTTTTACTTTATTTTTCTTTTCGTCAAGGGAGAGCGATCTGGCTGTTATGCAGTCTTTACTCTCATGCGTTTTTCCGCAAAATATACAGCTTAATTCTTTTGCAGCGAATAAGCCTGTAGCAGTGGGGACCCTGTTTTCTCTCTTGTGGAATTTATTTTTAACATTTTCCTTGGGTGAATTAATTTCAAAACCCGACCTGGCTAATTGTAACCTTTCTTCACCTGCCACTTCCCTTTTCAAAAAATTCAGCAATAGTGACAAGTTCGATTTCTGTGTGGTTTCCTTATCATCTAACTCAGTAGAATCTTCCCTGGCCCCAACATTAAGTCTTTGAAACGTTCTAATAATATCTTCGGGTAAACAGGATTCTATCATTGGGTACAGCCACGCAGAGTTCTGATCAATGTTTACACCCATGCTTTCCAGTGATCTCAAGTGTGCTTCTATCTTGGTCACTAAATTACACAAATTTTTGCTATTTCCCCTAGTCTGTACATTAGCTGTAATTAATTTCAAAAATTCCCGAACATATACTTCGATTAAGATATCTTTATCCCCATAGCGTTCTTCAAAAGCCTTTACTGCCTTTAAATAATTTTCTGATGTTACGGGGTAACTTTCGAGTAATTCTCTGGCTCGAGTTCCTGGTTCTATGCACTGTAAAATGTACTGAAATTTGTCAGCGTTGTTTAATTCTTCATCCTCATGAATTTTCTTAAATTGGGCCCAAAAGGGCAAATAATTTATTAATTTTGAATCAAATTTCTTGATAGCTAATTTTGGTAATTTATATCGCTTTGTTTTCAAGTTTGTTTCGCTTTCTATTTTATTTTGGCCTGTGCAATTAAAATTTACACTTGAATTCAATTTTTCATTAATTAGTCTTTTAACTGTGATAAATTCATCAGAGTATGCTTCGCTTTCTTCGGCTTCTTTTATAATCAAAGCTTCATCGCATTTACTATCTTCCGACATAATGTCTAATATTTCATTGTCGAGTGTCTTTAATTCTGTTATTAAACCCTCTAATTTATTTAAATTATCTAAAAGTATACCCTTCTCAAGATCTTCTTTCTCTAGTTCAGTTTTTAAAATATTTAAAGTTTTAGTAAAGGAAGATCGTAATGGAGTTCTTCGCCTTTTTATTTTTTCCATTTTTTGATTTTTAAACAAAAACAGAACAGTTTTATGTTAATTAACCAATTATTCTTTATTTATGCATTTTATTTTAAATGTAAAAACCTTCACTTTTCTATTTACCAAGAAGATTTTATTTAAAGAACAACTTGTAAAAAATTCTATTTGGAGAGCCATTTTCTTTTCGTAAAATGTAAACAAAAGAAAATAACCATTTATTATTTTTTATTTTACTCTTATAGCAATATTTATTTTCAACTGAATGATAATTTTTATTTATTTATTAACTGTTAAAATTTATTGAATTAAACAATCACCAAATCTAATCTAAAAATAAATTAAAATCGAAGCTTCTATCTTGCACATTCTGTTTTCATTCATAAATTCTAAAATAATACTTTATTTCATAATCATTGCGAAACAAAAAATAAAACAATAAAAATTCACTGCAATCAGATTTTGACATCATCTAATATTTAACCATGAAAAAATACTTTTTTATTATTTTCTTTCATCAAATGATGCTTCTTTTTCAAGGTCAACTCAATACTCAATTGTTTTTTTTGTTTTTTTTTTAATTTTATTTATTTCAATCATAAAAAAACAACTATCTTATTTCGACCTTGATAAATTTACGTTTTAAATGTACAAATAATAAAACAAATAAAAAATCTTGTTTTATTTCAATCAATCAGTCACTTTTAATTTTATTTACTTTGAAAAAAGAATATTCTATATTCTAAATAATTTCAATCTTAGATATCTTTTGAAAAACATTTCATATAATAATAACATAATCTTTAAACCATTTATTATTTCAAATGAAAATTCTTTTCTTTTCAGTTAATATAAACAATAAGTCTTGTCAACGGACGCCATAAAATTATGTTATAAAACGCCATTCTTCTGAATGGCTTCAAGCGAATCTTCTCGATTCTTTGTAATATAAAGATTGCAGGTTATTTCATTTAATCAAATGTCTTATTTAATAATTTCAAATCATTTTATATTTCAAAGTAATAATCTTCAAACTGATATAATAATATTCTTCTTACCTGTAGAATTCTTCGACGTAAAAAAATGAAGACTAATAACGGACACTTGTTTTTCTAGAAATAATAGCTTCTTCTTTAAGATGAGAAAATTATATACAGTTTATTAAATAAAGTATTTACATGAAGAAACCCTATTTACAAAAGGGTATTTACATATTCGAAATTTCACGAAAACAATTTTCTATTCGTAATATTTTAATAACTAAGCCACCAGTTTTCTATTTCGTTATGACAATGGTGGTTCCATAAAAATAAATTAGGCCAAAGATGGCCTGAGAGCATTCTATTTCATTGTGTTGCTCTCTTCACTAAAGACAAACTAAAACTAACTAATCTATGGGCTACCTTTTCTATTTCTTCAACGGTAGCTCCATGAATAATAAAATCAGGCCAAAAAGGCCCCGAGAGCAAACTACTATTTCATGACATTGCTCTCCATTCTAGGTCAGAACTAAAACTAAAACTATGTCCCGCGAGACAACAAAAATGTTATTCGAATCTTATCTCAACGGGACCTCTGGCGCCCTCTAGTGAGGCAAAAGTATATCAATACCTAACATCCTCCCACCTTTAATTTTTTAGGTGAGAGATAAAAAATTAAACAGTTAATTAATTAAGAAAATTTAAACTTATAAAACTACATACTAAGAAACATTAAATCTATAAACTACAAATAGAAAAAATTAAAGTTACAAACTAATGAAAATAAAGAAAAATAAAAATAAAATATTTTAAAGTTCAATGCAATTTTAAAACAATTGTGATTGTCTTTCGAAAAGTTTTTTATAGTTTTTGACCACTTTCAATTTATTGTCTCTTTTGCTGCTTGTATCACTGGATCCTCAGCATCTGATATCTCTAAGGGATAGAGTTTTTGAAGTGGTCTAATCAATGTCCTAGAATGCATTTTCACTTCCACAACCCTGGCATGGCCATTTCGGCTGGGAAAAATTTTCACTACTCTTCCTATTGGCCACTGTAGTCTTTTCACACTGTTGGTTTCTACTAGCACAATGTCGCCTTGTTTAACAGGCTTACATATCTGTCTACTTCGTTGTACCAACTGCGCTAGATACTCTTTTCGAAATCTACTTTGTAGTTGCCTTCGAACACTTTGGCAGTGCTTGTATCGTGCTCTCAGTTTTTTAGCATCAATGGCATCCAGATCTGGTACACCAATTTCTTGAATGTCTTGCATAAAACAAGAAGGTGTCAAAGGAATGAACTTGTCTGGTTCTTCTGATAGGTATGTTAAAGGTCGACTGTTCATTATGGCTTCAACTTCACACAAGATAGTAGAGAGATCTTCAAAATTGAGGGAAGATTTTCCAAGAGTTCTCAGTAGGAGGTTTTTTACACTTCTAATGAGACGCTCCCACCATCCGCCCCACCAAGCAGCGGTTGGGGGGATGAACTTCCATTTTATTGGAGCTATGTCATTCGTCTTTTGAATTTGATTCCAGTCAAGAGATTTAAAGAGATTGTTGGCACCGCGAAAGTTAGTTCCATTGTCACTGTAGATTGTCGAAATTCTTCCTCTTCGGGCTACAAATCTTCTTAGCGCTTATATGAATCCCTCTGTTGATAGATTCGTCACTAATTCCAAGTGTATGGCTCGATATACTGCACAGGTAAAAATGACTATCCATACTTTGGATTTATTTTTCAGGTAAAGAGGGCCACATAAGTCGATGCCAACAACTTCAAAAACTTTTGAGTCTCTGACTCTGTCAAAAGGTAAATGGATCGGAGGAGTAACAAATGGTTTGGAAGAAAAAATTTTACACTTTGTGCATTTTATCAATTCACTTCGGATGTTACGTTTTGCAGAAATAATCCAGTAATGTTCACGTAAGATCGAACCAACTGTCTGAAGTCCAGCATGGCAATTCTTCAAGTGGCAGTCTCTAATTAGGCACCTTACAACATGATGTTTTGATGGCAACAATATAGGATACTTGAAAGAAAAAGTGTCTTCTCGATCTAACAATTTTGTTTTGACTCTTAGAATATTGTCTTGATCTTTCATAACAACAAGTCCTTTTATTGTTTCTCGCACATCACCAAAACTTTCTAACTGTATGCGTGACCAGAGAAATTTTTCCGCCTCTTCCTTTTCTTCTGCCGAAAGTTCAGCTGGGAAAATATGATTTCTATTTCTACATTTTGTTGCAAATCTTCTTATCCAACAAATAATATTTACAAGTTTACTAAATTTCGAAGTTCTTTCATAATTCATAAATGGATCTACATTTTGACTCGAAAATAATGACACTGCAGTTTTCTTTCTTTCCGACATAACTAAGACTTCATTAGGGGCAATCTTCGGTTGGGGCCAGTTACTTTTTTCATTTTCTAGCCATTTAGGTCCCTCCCACCATCCCGATTCCAGAAGGTATTTAGGACTACAACCACGGGAAGGCAGGTCTGCCGGATTTTGACTTCCTGGAACTAAGTACCACTGGTTAGGGTTCGTAAGTTGGCATATTTCTCTGATTCTATTGCCCACAAAGGTACCCCACTGGTCATTTCTTTTAATCCAGGCCAAAACTGTCGAAGAATCAGTCCAAAAGTAAGTTGGTACTGTAGGGACGTCCAAAGCTTCTACGACATACTTTGATAGTCTGGATCCCAACACACAGGCAAGCAGCTCAAGGCGAGGAATCGTTAGAGCCTTTTTTGGAGCCAACCGCGATTTTGCTCCCAAAAATTGAATTTAAACTCTTTTTTCTTCTTCGCACCGTAGAAAAATTACTGTTGCATAGGCACTTTGACTTGCATCGCAGAAAATATGTAGGGTCCAATCTTCTTTATTTCCATAACCTATTCTTCTCGGGATCTTCAATTCTGTTAGCTGTTTTAGTTCGCTGTACCATTTCTGAAAGTCTCTTTGAATTTTCTCTGGAAGCGGAGTGTCCCATGCTGATTTGCTGGACCAAGATTCTTGAATTATTATCTTGGCTGGTAACAATGTTGGAGCTAGAAAACCGATGGGATCGAAAATTCCTTGAGTTATGGATAGAATTTGACGTTTTGATGGATTCACTATTTCTAAGTCAAATTTATTGCAGACCATCAAGCTATCATCTGTTCTGTCCCATTTAATTCCTAAAACTGGAATTGGAGTTGAGAAGTCTTCCTTTTCATTTTCTAAAGACAACTTTTCTATTTCTTTTACAGGACCGAATTGCCACAATCTTAGTTCCATTTTAGCTTCAGCCATGATTTCTGTTACCTTAGATTTAAATTCTTCCAATTCGGACGTGTTGTTTACAGATGTGACGCAGTTATCTACATAGAATGACTTCTGAAGTTTCTGAGCAATTGCCTTAAGTTCTTCTGGACACCCATTCAAATGATGTCTGATAACTGCGCCAAGTAAAAATGGACTGGAAGTAATACCAAACACCACTCTATTATGCTGATAGACTTTAATTTCATTCGTCTTCTTCCACCACAGGAACCTTAAAAAATGCCGATCTTCCTCTTTTATTTCGATCTGAAGGAAGGCTCTTCTAATGTCGGATACAACAGCGATTGCCTTTTCTCTGAATCTTAACAATATTGCGGGAATCTCTTCTAATAAATTTGGTCCTTTAAAGAGACAATCATTCAGTGACGGTGCTCTTCCGACTTTGCATGATGCATCAAAAACTGGTCTGATGGAGGTGGTAGAACTATCAGGCTTGATGACTGGATGGTGGCATAAGTAGTGTTCCCTAACTTCTTTCAGTTCTGTCTGAGGGACTTCCTGTATGACATTTTCTCTTTGCCATTCCTTGAAAATTAGATCGTAATCCTCAAATTTATTTAATTTCTTTAATCTTCGGGTAGTACTGAATAATCTTCTTTCCGCTTCATTTCTATTTGAGGGAATATTGACATTGTTGGAAATCCATGGAAGGCCCACTCGATAACGACCATCTTCATTTCTGGTGAGTTGTCTAAGAAACATATCGTGGGCTTGCTCTTCTTCTTCTCTTTTGGACAAGGTTTGTGCAGGGTCGTTGATTCCTATCGTTTCGAGTCGCCACAAGTCTGGAACATTCCAATCTTTTATGTACAGATTTGTCATTAATACTGATGTACCGCTATTCAAGCAACCCTGAGATGGAAGCCCTGTTTTTCCACAAATTGTCCACCCAAGTTTGGTTTCTATCGCTGTGAGTCCATTTTCTAATTGCTTGACTCGACCCGTTAACAGTTGACCGTAAACGTCACTCCCGATCAGGATTTCTATTTCCGTACTACCAGGGCCGATATCGGACAACCACAGCTTATTTTTCTTGAGTTCTCTGCACAGATTTCCCTTTGGAATTCGAGGAATTTCACCACAAATTTTCTCTTGGTCTAAAAGATCAAGCTCATGTATGGAACTGACCCGATTATTCGATGCACCTACAGCAACTCTAAATATATTATGCTGTTTAGCTTCTATCTGTGCACCCCCAAAAACTGTATGGGCAATTACTTCTGTTCCAATGGGTTTGAGCTTGAGCTCTTTCGCAGTTTTCTTTAATATGTAACTTTTCTGGGAACCACAGTCCATAAGACAACGCACCCTTTTTTGGCCTTTTTCCCCTTTTATATTTATTTCTAACGTCATAAGGGCTATTTCCTGGGAGCATTGTTTGGCGACAGTGTTCTGTATTACTTCGGGAGGTTTGCTTCTACTATTTTCACCCCCTTTCCTTATCTCTGGATAAAATAGTTCTGTGTGTGGTTTCGAACAAACGTGGCACTTAATAAAAACCTTGCACGTTTTTGCCCGGTGTCCAAAACGTAAACACTTCCAACAGCAATTTTTTTCTTTTACTTTATTTTTCTTTTCGTCAAGGGAGAGCGATCTGGCTGTTATGCAGTCTTTACTCTCATGCGTTTTTCCGCAAAATATACAGCTTAATTCTTTTGCAGCGAATAAGCCTGTAGCAGTGGGGACCCTGTTTTCTCTCTTGTGGAATTTATTTTTAACATTTTCCTTGGGTGAATTAATTTCAAAACCCGACCTGGCTAATTGTAACCTTTCTTCACCTGCCACTTCCCTTTTCAAAAAATTCAGCAATAGTGACAAGTTCGATTTCTGTGTGGTTTCCTTATCATCTAACTCAGTAGAATCTTCCCTGGCCCCAACATTAAGTCTTTGAAACGTTCTAATAATATCTTCGGGTAAACAGGATTCTATCATTGGGTACAGCCACGCAGAGTTCTGATCAATGTTTACACCCATGCTTTCCAGTGATCTCAAGTGTGCTTCTATCTTGGTCACTAAATTACACAAATTTTTGCTATTTCCCCTAGTCTGTACATTAGCTGTAATTAATTTCAAAAATTCCCGAACATATACTTCGATTAAGATATCTTTATCCCCATAGCGTTCTTCAAAAGCCTTTACTGCCTTTAAATAATTTTCTGATGTTACGGGGTAACTTTCGAGTAATTCTCTGGCTCGAGTTCCTGGTTCTATGCACTGTAAAAGGTACTGAAATTTGTCAGCGTTGTTTAATTCTTCATCCTCATGAATTTTCTTAAATTGGGCCCAAAAGGGCAAATAATTTATTAATTTTGAATCAAATTTCTTGATAGCTAATTTTGGTAATTTATATCGCTTTGTTTTCAAGTTTGTTTCGCTTTCTATTTTATTTTGGCCTGTGCAATTAAAATTTACACTTGAATTCAATTTTTCATTAATTAGTCTTTTAACTGTGATAAATTCATCAGAGTATGCTTCGCTTTCTTCGGCTTCTTTTATAATCAAAGCTTCATCGCATTTACTATCTTCCGACATAATGTCTAATATTTCATTGTCGAGTGTCTTTAATTCTGTTATTAAACCCTCTAATTTATTTAAATTATCTAAAAGTATACCCTTCTCAAGATCTTCTTTCTCTAGTTCAGTTTTTAAAATATTTAAAGTTTTAGTAAAGGAAGATCGTAATGGAGTTCTTCGCCTTTTTATTTTTTCCATTTTTTGATTTTTAAACAAAAACAGAACAGTTTTATGTTAATTAACCAATTATTCTTTATTTATGCATTTTATTTTAAATGTAAAAACCTTCACTTTTCTATTTACCAAGAAGATTTTATTTAAAGAACAACTTGTAAAAAATTCTATTTGGAGAGCCATTTTCTTTTCGTAAAATGTAAACAAAAGAAAATAACCATTTATTATTTTTTATTTTACTCTTATAGCAATATTTATTTTCAACTGAATGATAATTTTTATTTATTTATTAACTGTTAAAATTTATTGAATTAAACAATCACCAAATCTAATCTAAAAATAAATTAAAATCGAAGCTTCTATCTTGCACATTCTGTTTTCATTCATAAATTCTAAAATAATACTTTATTTCATAATCATTGCGAAACAAAAAATAAAACAATAAAAATTCACTGCAATCAGATTTTGACATCATCTAATATTTAACCATGAAAAAATACTTTTTTATTATTTTCTTTCATCAAATGATGCTTCTTTTTCAAGGTCAACTCAATACTCAATTTTTTTTTTTTTTTTTTTTTTACTTTTATTTATTTCAATCATAAAAAAACAACTATCTTATTTCGACCTTGATAAATTTACGTTTTAAATGTACAAATAATAAAACAAATAAAAAATCTTGTTTTATTTCAATCAATCAGTCACTTTTAATTTTATTTACTTTGAAAAAAGAATATTCTATATTCTAAATAATTTCAATCTTAGATATCTTTTGAAAAACATTTCATATAATAATAACATAATCTTTAAACCATTTATTATTTCAAATGAAAATTCTTTTCTTTTCAGTTAATATAAACAATAAGTCTTGTCAACGGACGCCATAAAATTATGTTATAAAACGCCATTCTTCTGAATGGCTTCAAGCGAATCTTCTCGATTCTTTGTAATATAAAGATTGCAGGTTATTTCATTTAATCAAATGTCTTATTTAATAATTTCAAATCATTTTATATTTCAAAGTAATAATCTTCAAACTGATATAATAATATTCTTCTTACCTGTAGAATTCTTCGACGTAAAAAAATGAAGACTAATAACGGACACTTGTTTTTCTAGAAATAATAGCTTCTTCTTTAAGATGAGAAAATTATATACAGTTTATTAAATAAAGTATTTACATGAAGAAACCCTATTTACAAAAGGGTATTTACATATTCGAAATTTCACGAAAACAATTTTCTATTCGTAATAATTTAATAACTAAGCCACCAGTTTTCTATTTCGTTATGACAATGGTGGTTCCATAAAAATAAATTAGGCCAAAGATGGCCTGAGAGCATTCTATTTCATTGTGTTGCTCTCTTCACTAAAGACAAACTAAAACTAACTAATCTATGGGCTACCTTTTCTATTTCTTCAACGGTAGCTCCATGAATAATAAAATCAGGCCAAAAAGGCCCCGAGAGCAAACTACTATTTCATGACATTGCTCTCCATTCTAGGTCAGAACTAAAACTAAAACTATGTCCCGCGAGACAACAAAAATGTTATTCGAATCTTATCTCAACGGGACCTCTGGCGCCCTCTAGTGAGGCAAAAGTATATCAATACCTAACATCCTCCCACCTTTAATTTTTTAGGTGAGAGATAAAAAATTAAACAGTTAATTAATTAAGAAAATTTAAACTTATAAAACTACATACTAAGAAAAATTAAATCTATAAACTACAAATAGAAAAAATTAAAGTTACAAACTAATGAAAATAAAGAAAAATAAAAATAAAATATTTTAAAGTTCAATGCAATTTTAAAACAATTGTGATTGTCTTTCGAAAAGTTTTTTATAGTTTTTGACCACTTTCAATTTATTGTCTCTTTTGCTGCTTGTATCACTGGATCCTCAGCATCTGATATCTCTAAGGGATAGAGTATTTGAAGTGGTCTAATCAATGTCCCAGAATGCATTTTCACTTCCACAACCCTGGCATGGCCATTTCGGCTGGGAAAAATTTTCACTACTCTTCCTATTGGCCACTGTAGTCTTTTCACACTGTTGGTTTCTACTAGCACAATGTCGCCTTGTTTAACAGGCTTACATATCTGTCTACTTCGTTGTACCAACTGCGCTAGATACTCTTTTCGAAATCTACTTTATAGTTGCCTTCGAACACTTTGGCAGTGCTTGTATCGTGCTCTCAGTTTTTTAGCATCAATGGCATCCAGATCTGGTACACCAATTTCTTGAATGTCTTGCATAAAACAAGAAGGTGTCAAAGGAATGAACTTGTCTGGTTCTTCTGATAGGTATGTTAAAGGTCGACTGTTCATTATGGCTTCAACTTCACACAAGATAGTAGAGAGATCTTCAAAATTGAGGGAAGATTTTCCAAGAGTTCTCAGTAGGAGGTTTTTTACACTTCTAATGAGACGCTCCCACCATCCGCCCCACCAAGCAGCGGTTGGGGGGATGAACTTCCATTTTATTGGAGCTATGTCATTCGTCTTTTGAATTTGATTCCAGTCAAGAGATTTAAAGAGATTGTTGGCACCGCGAAAGTTAGTTCCATTGTCACTGTAGATTGTCGAAATTCTTCCTCTTCGGGCTACAAATCTTCTTAGCGCTTATATGAATCCCTCTGTTGATAGATTCGTCACTAATTCCAAGTGTATGGCTCGATATACTGCACAGGTAAAAATGACTATCCATACTTTGGATTTATTTTTCAGGTAAAGAGGGCCACATAAGTCGATGCCAACAACTTCAAAAACTTTTGAGTCTCTGACTCTGTCAAAAGGTAAATGGATCGGAGGAGTAACAAATGGTTTGGAAGAAAAAATTTTACACTTTGTGCATTTTATCAATTCACTTCGGATGTTACGTTTTGCAGAAATAATCCAGTAATGTTCACGTAAGATCGAACCAACTGTCTGAAGTCCAGCATGGCAATTCTTCAAGTGGCAGTCTCTAATTAGGCACCTTACAACATGATGTTTTGATGGCAACAATATAGGATACTTGAAAGAAAAAGTGTCTTCTCGATCTAACAATTTTGTTTTGACTCTTAGAATATTGTCTTGATCTTTCATAACAACAAGTCCTTTTATTGTTTCTCGCACATCACCAAAACTTTCTAACTGTATGCGTGACCAGAGAAATTTTTCCGCCTCTTCCTTTTCTTCTGCCGAAAGTTCAGCTGGGAAAATATGATTTCTATTTCTACATTTTGTTGCAAATCTTCTTATCCAACAAATAATATTTACAAGTTTACTAAATTTCGAAGTTCTTTCATAATTCATAAATGGATCTACATTTTGACTCGAAAATAATGACACTGCAGTTTTCTTTCTTTCCGACATAACTAAGACTTCATTAGGGGCAATCTTCGGTTGGGGCCAGTTACTTTTTTCATTTTCTAGCCATTTAGGTCCCTCCCACCATCCCGATTCCAGAAGGTATTTAGGACTACAACCACGGGAAGGCAGGTCTGCCGGATTTTGACTTCCTGGAACTAAGTACCACTGGTTAGGGTTCGTAAGTTGGCATATTTCTCTGATTCTATTGCCCACAAAGGTACCCCACTGGTCATTTCTTTTAATCCAGGCCAAAACTGTCGAAGAATCAGTCCAAAAGTAAGTTGGTACTGTAGGGATGTCCAAAGCTTCTACGACATACTTTGATAGTCTGGATCCCAACACACAGGCAAGCAGCTCAAGGCGAGGAATCGTTAGAGCCTTTTTTGGAGCCAACCGCGATTTTGCTCCCAAAAATTGAATTTAAACTCTTTTTTCTTCTTCGCACCGTAGAAAAATTACTGTTGCATAGGCACTTTGACTTGCATCGCAGAAAATATGTAGGGTCCAATCTTCTTTATTTCCATAACCTATTCTTCTCGGGATCTTCAATTCTGTTAGCTGTTTTAGTTCGCTGTACCATTTCTGAAAGTCTCTTTGAATTTTCTCTGGAAGCGGAGTGTCCCATGCTGATTTGCTGGACCAAGATTCTTGAATTATTATCTTGGCTGGTAACAATGTTGGAGCTAGAAAACCGATGGGATCGAAAATTCCTTGAGTTATGGATAGAATTTGACGTTTTGATGGATTCACTATTTCTAAGTCAAATTTATTGCAGACCATCAAGCTATCATCTGTTCTGTCCCATTTAATTCCTAAAACTGGAATTGGAGTTGAGAAGTCTTCCTTTTCATTTTCTAAAGACAACTTTTCTATTTCTTTTACAGGACCGAATTGCCACAATCTTAGTTCCATTTTAGCTTCAGCCATGATTTCTGTTACCTTAGATTTAAATTCTTCCAATTCGGACGTGTTGTTTACAGATGTGACGCAGTTATCTACATAGAATGACTTCTGAAGTTTCTGAGCAATTGCCTTAAGTTCTTCTGGACACCCATTCAAATGATGTCTGATAACTGCGCCAAGTAAAAATGGACTGGAAGTAATACCAAACACCACTCTATTATGCTGATAGACTTTAATTTCATTCGTCTTCTTCCACCACAGGAACCTTAAAAAATGCCGATCTTCCTCTTTTATTTCGATCTGAAGGAAGGCTCTTCTAATGTCGGATACAACAGCGATTGCCTTTTCTCTGAATCTTAACAATATTGCGGGAATCTCTTCTAATAAATTTGGTCCTTTAAAGAGACAATCATTCAGTGACGGTGCTCTTCCGACTTTGCATGATGCATCAAAAACTGGTCTGATGGAGGTGGTAGAACTATCAGGCTTGATGACTGGATGGTGGCATAAGTAGTGTTCCCTAACTTCTTTCAGTTCTGTCTGAGGGACTTCCTGTATGACATTTTCTCTTTGCCATTCCTTGAAAATTAGATCGTAATCCTCAAATTTATTTAATTTCTTTAATCTTCGGGTAGTACTGAATAATCTTCTTTCCGCTTCATTTCTATTTGAGGGAATATTGACATTGTTGGAAATCCATGGAAGGCCCACTCGATAACGACCATCTTCATTTCTGGTGAGTTGTCTAAGAAACATATCGTGGGCTTGCTCTTCTTCTTCTCTTTTGGACAAGGTTTGTGCAGGGTCGTTGATTCCTATCGTTTCGAGTCGCCACAAGTCTGGAACATTCCAATCTTTTATGTACAGATTTGTCATTAATACTGATGTACCGCTATTCAAGCAACCCTGAGATGGAAGCCCTGTTTTTCCACAAATTGTCCACCCAAGTTTGGTTTCTATCGCTGTGAGTCCATTTTCTAATTGCTTGACTCGACCCGTTAACAGTTGACCGTAAACGTCACTCCCGATCAGGATTTCTATTTCCGTACTACCAGGGCCGATATCGGACAACCACAGCTTATTTTTCTTGAGTTCTCTGCACAGATTTCCCTTTGGAATTCGAGGAATTTCACCACAAATTTTCTCTTGGTCTAAAAGATCAAGCTCATGTATGGAACTGACCCGATTATTCGATGCACCTACAGCAACTCTAAATATATTATGCTGTTTAGCTTCTATCTGTGCACCCCCAAAAACTGTATGGGCAATTACTTCTGTTCCAATGGGTTTGAGCTTGAGCTCTTTCGCAGTTTTCTTTAATATGTAACTTTTCTGGGAACCACAGTCCATAAGACAACGCACCCTTTTTTGGCCTTTTTCCCCTTTTATATTTATTTCTAACGTCATAAGGGCTATTTCCTGGGAGCATTGTTTGGCGACAGTGTTCTGTATTACTTCGGGAGGTTTGCTTCTACTATTTTCACCCCCTTTCCTTATCTCTGGATAAAATAGTTCTGTGTGTGGTTTCGAACAAACGTGGCACTTAATAAAAACCTTGCACGTTTTTGCCCGGTGTCCAAAACGTAAACACTTCCAACAGCAATTTTTTTCTTTTACTTTATTTTTCTTTTCGTCAAGGGAGAGCGATCTGGCTGTTATGCAGTCTTTACTCTCATGCGTTTTTCCGCAAAATATACAGCTTAATTCTTTTGCAGCGAATAAGCCTGTAGCAGTGGGGACCCTGTTTTCTCTCTTGTGGAATTTATTTTTAACATTTTCCTTGGGTGAATTAATTTCAAAACCCGACCTGGCTAATTGTAACCTTTCTTCACCTGCCACTTCCCTTTTCAAAAAATTCAGCAATAGTGACAAGTTCGATTTCTGTGTGGTTTCCTTATCATCTAACTCAGTAGAATCTTCCCTGGCCCCAACATTAAGTCTTTGAAACGTTCTAATAATATCTTCGGGTAAACAGGATTCTATCATTGGGTACAGCCACGCAGAGTTCTGATCAATGTTTACACCCATGCTTTCCAGTGATCTCAAGTGTGCTTCTATCTTGGTCACTAAATTACACAAATTTTTGCTATTTCCCCTAGTCTGTACATTAGCTGTAATTAATTTCAAAAATTCCCGAACATATACTTCGATTAAGATATCTTTATCCCCATAGCGTTCTTCAAAAGCCTTTACTGCCTTTAAATAATTTTCTGATGTTACGGGGTAACTTTCGAGTAATTCTCTGGCTCGAGTTCCTGGTTCTATGCACTGTAAAAGGTACTGAAATTTGTCAGCGTTGTTTAATTCTTCATCCTCATGAATTTTCTTAAATTGGGCCCAAAAGGGCAAATAATTTATTAATTTTGAATCAAATTTCTTGATAGCTAATTTTGGTAATTTATATCGCTTTGTTTTCAAGTTTGTTTCGCTTTCTATTTTATTTTGGCCTGTGCAATTAAAATTTACACTTGAATTCAATTTTTCATTAATTAGTCTTTTAACTGTGATAAATTCATCAGAGTATGCTTCGCTTTCTTCGGCTTCTTTTATAATCAAAGCTTCATCGCATTTACTATCTTCCGACATAATGTCTAATATTTCATTGTCGAGTGTCTTTAATTCTGTTATTAAACCCTCTAATTTATTTAAATTATCTAAAAGTATACCCTTCTCAAGATCTTCTTTCTCTAGTTCAGTTTTTAAAATATTTAAAGTTTTAGTAAAGGAAGATCGTAATGGAGTTCTTCGCCTTTTTATTTTTTCCATTTTTTGATTTTTAAACAAAAACAGAACAGTTTTATGTTAATTAACCAATTATTCTTTATTTATGCATTTTATTTTAAATGTAAAAACCTTCACTTTTCTATTTACCAAGAAGATTTTATTTAAAGAACAACTTGTAAAAAATTCTATTTGGAGAGCCATTTTCTTTTCGTAAAATGTAAACAAAAGAAAATAACCATTTATTATTTTTTATTTTACTCTTATAGCAATATTTATTTTCAACTGAATGATAATTTTTATTTATTTATTAACTGTTAAAATTTATTGAATTAAACAATCACCAAATCTAATCTAAAAATAAATTAAAATCGAAGCTTCTATCTTGCACATTCTGTTTTCATTCATAAATTCTAAAATAATACTTTATTTCATAATCATTGCGAAACAAAAAATAAAACAATAAAAATTCACTGCAATCAGATTTTGACATCATCTAATATTTAACCATGAAAAAATACTTTTTTATTATTTTCTTTCATCAAATGATGCTTCTTTTTCAAGGTCAACTCAATACTCAATTGTTTTTTTTTGTTTTTTTTTAATTTTATTTATTTCAATCATAAAAAAACAACTATCTTATTTCGACCTTGATAAATTTACGTTTTAAATGTACAAATAATAAAACAAATAAAAAATCTTGTTTTATTTCAATCAATCAGTCACTTTTAATTTTATTTACTTTGAAAAAAGAATATTCTATATTCTAAATAATTTCAATCTTAGATATCTTTTGAAAAACATTTCATATAATAATAACATAATCTTTAAACCATTTATTATTTCAAATGAAAATTCTTTTCTTTTCAGTTAATATAAACAATAAGTCTTGTCAACGGACGCCATAAAATTATGTTATAAAACGCCATTCTTCTGAATGGCTTCAAGCGAATCTTCTCGATTCTTTGTAATATAAAGATTGCAGGTTATTTCATTTAATCAAATGTCTTATTTAATAATTTCAAATCATTTTATATTTCAAAGTAATAATCTTCAAACTGATATAATAATATTCTTCTTACCTGTAGAATTCTTCGACGTAAAAAAATGAAGACTAATAACGGACACTTGTTTTTCTAGAAATAATAGCTTCTTCTTTAAGATGAGAAAATTATATACAGTTTATTAAATAAAGTATTTACATGAAGAAACCCTATTTACAAAAGGGTATTTACATATTCGAAATTTCACGAAAACAATTTTCTATTCGTAATATTTTAATAACTAAGCCACCAGTTTTCTATTTCGTTATGACAATGGTGGTTCCATAAAAATAAATTAGGCCAAAGATGGCCTGAGAGCATTCTATTTCATTGTGTTGCTCTCTTCACTAAAGACAAACTAAAACTAACTAATCTATGGGCTACCTTTTCTATTTCTTCAACGGTAGCTCCATGAATAATAAAATCAGGTAAAAAAGGCCCCGAGAGCAAACTACTATTTCATGACATTGCTCTCCATTCTAGGTCAGAACTAAAACTAAAACTATGTCCCGCGAGACAACAAAAATGTTATTCGAATCTTATCTCAACGGGACCTCTGGCGCCCTCTAGTGAGGCAAAAGTATATCAATACCTAACATCCTCCCACCTTTAATTTTTTAGGTGAGAGATAAAAAATTAAACAGTTAATTAATTAAGAAAATTTAAACTTATAAAACTACATACTAAGAAACATTAAATCTATAAACTACAAATAGAAAAAATTAAAGTTACAAACTAATGAAAATAAAGAAAAATAAAAATAAAATATTTTAAAGTTCAATGCAATTTTAAAACAATTGTGATTGTCTTTCGAAAAGTTTTTTATAGTTTTTGACCACTTTCAATTTATTGTCTCTTTTGCTGCTTGTATCACTGGATCCTCAGCATCTGATATCTCTAAGGGATAGAGTTTTTGAAGTGGTCTAATCAATGTCCTAGAATGCATTTTCACTTCCACAACCCTGGCATGGCCATTTCGGCTGGGAAAAATTTTCACTACTCTTCCTATTGGCCACTGTAGTCTTTTCACACTGTTGGTTTCTACTAGCACAATGTCGCCTTGTTTAACAGGCTTACATATCTGTCTACTTCGTTGTACCAACTGCGCTAGATACTCTTTTCGAAATCTACTTTGTAGTTGCCTTCGAACACTTTGGCAGTGCTTGTATCGTGCTCTCAGTTTTTTAGCATCAATGGCATCCAGATCTGGTACACCAATTTCTTGAATGTCTTGCATAAAACAAGAAGGTGTCAAAGGAATGAACTTGTCTGGTTCTTCTGATAGGTATGTTAAAGGTCGACTGTTCATTATGGCTTCAACTTCACACAAGATAGTAGAGAGATCTTCAAAATTGAGGGAAGATTTTCCAAGAGTTCTCAGTAGGAGGTTTTTTACACTTCTAATGAGACGCTCCCACCATCCGCCCCACCAAGCAGCGGTTGGGGGGATGAACTTCCATTTTATTGGAGCTATGTCATTCGTCTTTTGAATTTGATTCCAGTCAAGAGATTTAAAGAGATTGTTGGCACCGCGAAAGTTAGTTCCATTGTCACTGTAGATTGTCGAAATTCTTCCTCTTCGGGCTACAAATCTTCTTAGCGCTTATATGAATCCCTCTGTTGATAGATTCGTCACTAATTCCAAGTGTATGGCTCGATATACTGCACAGGTAAAAATGACTATCCATACTTTGGATTTATTTTTCAGGTAAAGAGGGCCACATAAGTCGATGCCAACAACTTCAAAAACTTTTGAGTCTCTGACTCTGTCAAAAGGTAAATGGATCGGAGGAGTAACAAATGGTTTGGAAGAAAAAATTTTACACTTTGTGCATTTTATCAATTCACTTCGGATGTTACGTTTTGCAGAAATAATCCAGTAATGTTCACGTAAGATCGAACCAACTGTCTGAAGTCCAGCATGGCAATTCTTCAAGTGGCAGTCTCTAATTAGGCACCTTACAACATGATGTTTTGATGGCAACAATATAGGATACTTGAAAGAAAAAGTGTCTTCTCGATCTAACAATTTTGTTTTGACTCTTAGAATATTGTCTTGATCTTTCATAACAACAAGTCCTTTTATTGTTTCTCGCACATCACCAAAACTTTCTAACTGTATGCGTGACCAGAGAAATTTTTCCGCCTCTTCCTTTTCTTCTGCCGAAAGTTCAGCTGGGAAAATATGATTTCTATTTCTACATTTTGTTGCAAATCTTCTTATCCAACAAATAATATTTACAAGTTTACTAAATTTCGAAGTTCTTTCATAATTCATAAATGGATCTACATTTTGACTCGAAAATAATGACACTGCAGTTTTCTTTCTTTCCGACATAACTAAGACTTCATTAGGGGCAATCTTCGGTTGGGGCCAGTTACTTTTTTCATTTTCTAGCCATTTAGGTCCCTCCCACCATCCCGATTCCAGAAGGTATTTAGGACTACAACCACGGGAAGGCAGGTCTGCCGGATTTTGACTTCCTGGAACTAAGTACCACTGGTTAGGGTTCGTAAGTTGGCATATTTCTCTGATTCTATTGCCCACAAAGGTACCCCACTGGTCATTTCTTTTAATCCAGGCCAAAACTGTCGAAGAATCAGTCCAAAAGTAAGTTGGTACTGTAGGGATGTCCAAAGCTTCTACGACATACTTTGATAGTCTGGATCCCAACACACAGGCAAGCAGCTCAAGGCGAGGAATCGTTAGAGCCTTTTTTGGAGCCAACCGCGATTTTGCTCCCAAAAATTGAATTTAAACTCTTTTTTCTTCTTCGCACCGTAGAAAAATTACTGTTGCATAGGCACTTTGACTTGCATCGCAGAAAATATGTAGGGTCCAATCTTCTTTATTTCCATAACCTATTCTTCTCGGGATCTTCAATTCTGTTAGCTGTTTTAGTTCGCTGTACCATTTCTGAAAGTCTCTTTGAATTTTCTCTGGAAGCGGAGTGTCCCATGCTGATTTGCTGGACCAAGATTCTTGAATTATTATCTTGGCTGGTAACAATGTTGGAGCTAGAAAACCGATGGGATCGAAAATTCCTTGAGTTATGGATAGAATTTGACGTTTTGATGGATTCACTATTTCTAAGTCAAATTTATTGCAGACCATCAAGCTATCATCTGTTCTGTCCCATTTAATTCCTAAAACTGGAATTGGAGTTGAGAAGTCTTCCTTTTCATTTTCTAAAGACAACTTTTCTATTTCTTTTACAGGACCGAATTGCCACAATCTTAGTTCCATTTTAGCTTCAGCCATGATTTCTGTTACCTTAGATTTAAATTCTTCCAATTCGGACGTGTTGTTTACAGATGTGACGCAGTTATCTACATAGAATGACTTCTGAAGTTTCTGAGCAATTGCCTTAAGTTCTTCTGGACACCCATTCAAATGATGTCTGATAACTGCGCCAAGTAAAAATGGACTGGAAGTAATACCAAACACCACTCTATTATGCTGATAGACTTTAATTTCATTCGTCTTCTTCCACCACAGGAACCTTAAAAAATGCCGATCTTCCTCTTTTATTTCGATCTGAAGGAAGGCTCTTCTAATGTCGGATACAACAGCGATTGCCTTTTCTCTGAATCTTAACAATATTGCGGGAATCTCTTCTAATAAATTTGGTCCTTTAAAGAGACAATCATTCAGTGACGGTGCTCTTCCGACTTTGCATGATGCATCAAAAACTGGTCTGATGGAGGTGGTAGAACTATCAGGCTTGATGACTGGATGGTGGCATAAGTAGTGTTCCCTAACTTCTTTCAGTTCTGTCTGAGGGACTTCCTGTATGACATTTTCTCTTTGCCATTCCTTGAAAATTAGATCGTAATCCTCAAATTTATTTAATTTCTTTAATCTTCGGGTAGTACTGAATAATCTTCTTTCCGCTTCATTTCTATTTGAGGGAATATTGACATTGTTGGAAATCCATGGAAGGCCCACTCGATAACGACCATCTTCATTTCTGGTGAGTTGTCTAAGAAACATATCGTGGGCTTGCTCTTCTTCTTCTCTTTTGGACAAGGTTTGTGCAGGGTCGTTGATTCCTATCGTTTCGAGTCGCCACAAGTCTGGAACATTCCAATCTTTTATGTACAGATTTGTCATTAATACTGATGTACCGCTATTCAAGCAACCCTGAGATGGAAGCCCTGTTTTTCCACTCTATCGCTGTGAGTCCATTTTCTAATTGCTTGACTCGACCCGTTAACAGTTGACCGTAAACGTCACTCCCGATCAGGATTTCTATTTCCGTACTACCAGGGCCGATATCGGACAACCACAGCTTATTTTTCTTGAGTTCTCTGCACAGATTTCCCTTTGGAATTCGAGGAATTTCACCACAAATTTTCTCTTGGTCTAAAAGATCAAGCTCATGTATGGAACTGACCCGATTATTCGATGCACCTACAGCAACTCTAAATATATTATGCTGTTTAGCTTCTATCTGTGCACCCCCAAAAACTGTATGGGCAATTACTTCTGTTCCAATGGGTTTGAGCTTGAGCTCTTTCGCAGTTTTCTTTAATATGTAACTTTTCTGGGAACCACAGTCCATAAGACAACGCACCCTTTTTTGGCCTTTTTCCCCTTTTATATTTATTTCTAACGTCATAAGGGCTATTTCCTGGGAGCATTGTTTGGCGACAGTGTTCTGTATTACTTCGGGAGGTTTGCTTCTACTATTTTCACCCCCTTTCCTTATCTCTGGATAAAATAGTTCTGTGTGTGGTTTCGAACAAACGTGGCACTTAATAAAAACCTTGCACGTTTTTGCCCGGTGTCCAAAACGTAAACACTTCCAACAGCAATTTTTTTCTTTTACTTTATTTTTCTTTTCGTCAAGGGAGAGCGATCTGGCTGTTATGCAGTCTTTACTCTCATGCGTTTTTCCGCAAAATATACAGCTTAATTCTTTTGCAGCGAATAAGCCTGTAGCAGTGGGGACCCTGTTTTCTCTCTTGTGGAATTTATTTTTAACATTTTCCTTGGGTGAATTAATTTCAAAACCCGACCTGGCTAATTGTAACCTTTCTTCACCTGCCACTTCCCTTTTCAAAAAATTCAGCAATAGTGACAAGTTCGATTTCTGTGTGGTTTCCTTATCATCTAACTCAGTAGAATCTTCCCTGGCCCCAACATTAAGTCTTTGAAACGTTCTAATAATATCTTCGGGTAAACAGGATTCTATCATTGGGTACAGCCACGCAGAGTTCTGATCAATGTTTACACCCATGCTTTCCAGTGATCTCAAGTGTGCTTCTATCTTGGTCACTAAATTACACAAATTTTTGCTATTTCCCCTAGTCTGTACATTAGCTGTAATTAATTTCAAAAATTCCCGAACATATACTTCGATTAAGATATCTTTATCCCCATAGCGTTCTTCAAAAGCCTTTACTGCCTTTAAATAATTTTCTGATGTTACGGGGTAACTTTCGAGTAATTCTCTGGCTCGAGTTCCTGGTTCTATGCACTGTAAAAGGTACTGAAATTTGTCAGCGTTGTTTAATTCTTCATCCTCATGAATTTTCTTAAATTGGGCCCAAAAGGGCAAATAATTTATTAATTTTGAATCAAATTTCTTGATAGCTAATTTTGGTAATTTATATCGCTTTGTTTTCAAGTTTGTTTCGCTTTCTATTTTATTTTGGCCTGTGCAATTAAAATTTACACTTGAATTCAATTTTTCATTAATTAGTCTTTTAACTGTGATAAATTCATCAGAGTATGCTTCGCTTTCTTCGGCTTCTTTTATAATCAAAGCTTCATCGCATTTACTATCTTCCGACATAATGTCTAATATTTCATTGTCGAGTGTCTTTAATTCTGTTATTAAACCCTCTAATTTATTTAAATTATCTAAAAGTATACCCTTCTCAAGATCTTCTTTCTCTAGTTCAGTTTTTAAAATATTTAAAGTTTTAGTAAAGGAAGATCGTAATGGAGTTCTTCGCCTTTTTATTTTTTCCATTTTTTGATTTTTAAACAAAAACAGAACAGTTTTATGTTAATTAACCAATTATTCTTTATTTATGCATTTTATTTTAAATGTAAAAACCTTCACTTTTCTATTTACCAAGAAGATTTTATTTAAAGAACAACTTGTAAAAAATTCTATTTGGAGAGCCATTTTCTTTTCGTAAAATGTAAACAAAAGAAAATAACCATTTATTATTTTTTATTTTACTCTTATAGCAATATTTATTTTCAACTGAATGATAATTTTTATTTATTTATTAACTGTTAAAATTTATTGAATTAAACAATCACCAAATCTAATCTAAAAATAAATTAAAATCGAAGCTTCTATCTTGCACATTCTGTTTTCATTCATAAATTCTAAAATAATACTTTATTTCATAATCATTGCGAAACAAAAAATAAAACAATAAAAATTCACTGCAATCAGATTTTGACATCATCTAATATTTAACCATGAAAAAATACTTTTTTATTATTTTCTTTCATCAAATGATGCTTCTTTTTCAAGGTCAACTCAATACTCAATTGTTTTTTTTTTTTTTTTTTACTTTTATTTATTTCAATCATAAAAAAACAACTATCTTATTTCGACCTTGATAAATTTACGTTTTAAATGTACAAATAATAAAACAAATAAAAAATCTTGTTTTATTTCAATCAATCAGTCACTTTTAATTTTATTTACTTTGAAAAAAGAATATTCTATATTCTAAATAATTTCAATCTTAGATATCTTTTGAAAAACATTTCATATAATAATAACATAATCTTTAAACCATTTATTATTTCAAATGAAAATTCTTTTCTTTTCAGTTAATATAAACAATAAGTCTTGTCAACGGACGCCATAAAATTATGTTATAAAACGCCATTCTTCTGAATGGCTTCAAGCGAATCTTCTCGATTCTTTGTAATATAAAGATTGCAGGTTATTTCATTTAATCAAATGTCTTATTTAATAATTTCAAATCATTTTATATTTCAAAGTAATAATCTTCAAACTGATATAATAATATTCTTCTTACCTGTAGAATTCTTCGACGTAAAAAAATGAAGACTAATAACGGACACTTGTTTTTCTAGAAATAATAGCTTCTTCTTTAAGATGAGAAAATTATATACAGTTTATTAAATAAAGTATTTACATGAAGAAACCCTATTTACAAAAGGGTATTTACATATTCGAAATTTCACGAAAACAATTTTCTATTCGTAATATTTTAATAACTAAGCCACCAGTTTTCTATTTCGTTATGACAATGGTGGTTCCATAAAAATA
Source organism: Salticus scenicus (assembly GCA_963930645.1). Taxonomy (NCBI): domain Eukaryota; kingdom Metazoa; phylum Arthropoda; class Arachnida; order Araneae; family Salticidae; genus Salticus; species Salticus scenicus. The sequence continues at coordinate 136,656,142 of OZ005661.1, forward strand.
AATTAGGCCAAAGATGGCCTGAGAGCATTCTATTTCATTGTGTTGCTCTCTTCACTAAAGACAAACTAAAACTAACTAATCTATGGGCTACCTTTTCTATTTCTTCAACGGTAGCTCCATGAATAATAAAATCAGGCCAAAAAGGCCCCGAGAGCAAACTACTATTTCATGACATTGCTCTCCATTCTAGGTCAGAACTAAAACTAAAACTATGTCCCGCGAGACAACAAAAATGTTATTCGAATCTTATCTCAACGGGACCTCTGGCGCCCTCTAGTGAGGCAAAAGTATATCAATACCTAACACCAACATTTGGTTCAACCTTGAACTGAAATTTTTAACAGTGTACCATGTTTTGGTTCAACCTAGGACAAAATTTCTAACAGTGTAGTATAATTTTGTATTATAAGTGAAACGTGGAAAAAAGAAAAGCTCAGTGACAGGATATCTGTCAGCGGCGATCAGATGGTTAATCAGAAAAAGCAACTTAAAAATTACAAAGTGATATTTAAAAATCAATAAAATATAAAAATTACAAAATAAATTTTGATTAAATATTTGAAATAATTCTTACTGGATTTAAATAATGAGACATAATTTATTCTATAAGTATCTTGATGAGCGGGTTCACTCAGTCTCATTCTAAAATTCATTCGTAATAGAAATGCAGTGATTTGTTTTCCTAAATTTATTTCTTATTCCTTTGCCCCATGTGGTGAACGGGTTACCAGTAAAATATAACTTTTCAAACGAAAAGGAAAATTAGAATCCAATTAATATCTCAAACATGTAATTCTTATCAAAATCATTCGAGCCGTTTCCTAGAAAACCATGTTTTTGCTATATTTTGTTAAAGGCAAAGCACAGGTTATCAGCGATTGGAAATTTTCCTGAAGTAAAAGTATATCAGTTTCGTTTTTCATCTCAAGAAACCCTAACATTATTATTTATTTTTATTTATTTATTTTTATTTTATTTTTTTTTTTTTTCAAAATCGCTATAATGAAAACCAAATTTCTGGCCTTTTTTTCCCATGAAGGAGTGCGATTTACCAGAGCCTGCTATTTATCCTAAATAGGAGAGTATTTTAGATGGAACTGTCGTTTAAAAAAACTCCAACGTTATTATTATTATTATTATTATTATTTTTTATCGAAATCATTTAAGTACTTTAGAGAAAGAGAAAAAAAATCTGCTTTTTTTTTTTTTTTTTTTTTTCGGGCGAAGCGCGGGTGATTGAAGAACGTTAATTTTCCTGCAGATAAAAGCAATTCAAGTTGAATAATTGACTCATAAAGTAACTAACTAAAAATTTTTATGAAAATCAATGACCCAGTTTTTAAGAAAACATACAGGCAGAGTGACAGTTAACAGTGCGCGTTAATTTTTGTGAAGATGATTGTAAATTCACCGGCGGGCTTTTCATCTGAAAAATCCCTTAATGCTAAGCTTTTATCAAATATGCTAGATCCATTTGCGGCAATCCAAGTACATGTCCTCGTTTCAAGAAAACATAGACAAAATTAAAATCTTTTTTTTTTTCTTTTTTAATTTAGGTAAGGATAGGTAAATTAGATGTGTTTCTCCTTTCAAACGAGCCTTAACTATAAAATTTTATCAAAATCATTTGATCCATTTAAAAAAACCCAAGTTTGTGCAACGGGTGAGAAGTAACAGTGAACATAAAGTTTCCTGAAGCTCAAGATAAATAAAATTGATTTGTCATTTCGAAAAATTCTGAACCATAAGATTTTATCAAATTCTTTAGATCTATTTGTGAGAAAATTCAAGATTCTGCTAAATTTTATAACGAGTGGAGAGAGGGTTAACAGAGAATGCTAAATTTTCTGAATATGAGTATAAAAACTTTTAACTTTTATCTAAGAAAACCTTTAACCATAAGTTTTTATGAAATTCGTTCGATTTATTACCGTGTAAACCAAAATTCCGCCATATTTTACAAGCAGTTGAATAAATGTTAATACTGAAAGCTAATTTTCTTGAAGATGAAAATACGTCAGATGGGTTTGTCACCTCAAAAATCTCTTCAGTTTTTATCAAATTCGTTAGATCCATATCAGAGAAAACCGAATCACTGCCATATCGCTTCAGTGTTAAGCCTGATATTAATATCAGGCTTAACTACTAAACTTTAGAGTCAATCTCGTATGTTCAACTTTCTTACTAATAAAATCTTACTTATCTTGTTTTTTTTTTTTTCAAAATTTCTTAACAGCCGGATCTATTTTTTATTATTAGCCATTTTTTTTTTTTTTTTTTTTTTTTTTCAATTTTTTATTAATTTTCGTCATTTTCTGTGACTGTCTTAGGAAGTCTAGGCTTGCTCTGGATTTATCCTTTTCCTGACCTCTGAATGGTCTTCTCGATCTGGGACATAATCCTGCCGATTTTAGACTTTTAGTGAGGATTGCGAATTCTATACTGACTTCTTGGTCCACTGGTACTTCTCAAAAATACCCTTAAACATAAGTTTTATCAAAATCATCAGATCCATTTCTGAGAAAAGCAATGTTTTTTCTATATTTTACCACTTCCGATGTGAGAATTAACATAGCAATGAACCCTATTTTTCCTGTAAAGACGAATATGTCAGATATGAGATGGGTTTCTTATTTCAAAATAACCTTATAACCTATCATTTTATCAAAAGGGTTCGATCCGTTTGGAAAAGGACTTCGTTTCTGCCATGTTTGCAACGGACGGAGTGGAAGTTAACTTTGACCCTAAATGTTCTGAAGATGAAGACAAATCAAATGGGATTGTCATTTCAAAAAACTTGCAAACATAACTTTTTATCAATATCTTTAAATTTATTTCTGAGAAAATCAAGTTTCCGAACGGACGGAGTGAGGATTAACTGTGAACGCTAATTTTTCTGAAAATGAAATAAGTCCGATGATTTTATTTTCTCAAAAAATCCCTTAAAAAATAAATTTTCATAAATTTCGTTGGATTCGTTTCTATGTAAATGAATTTTCTTTCTTTTTCAACTGCTGGACTAAGTGTCAACAATAAACGTTAACTTTTCTGGAGATCAAGATGCATTAGATGAGTTTGTCATCAGAAAAAAAAAAAATTCTTTAACGTTTGTCATCTCAAAATATCCTTAAATATCAAGTTTGTAAAATGAGAGAGAATTTGATTTCCGACAAAAAATCGAGTTTCTGCATATTTTTGAACGGGAAGACTCGAGGCTAACAATAAACGCTAATTTTCTTTAAGATGCGGATAAGTCTGAGTTCGTAATTTGAAGAAACCTTTAACCGTTTTTACTTCCTTATAAAAAGTATAAGGAAGTATAACAATAACGATTTGCAAAATGGATTTTGTATTTCACATAGCTCAAAAATGAATGATCGTAGAATGTTGCAAATTTATATGTGTGACTGTTATGAAGTCTAGTTGTAAATCTGCAACTTTGGTTTTAATACCAATTCAAGTTTCAGAGATATCAACGACTTTACACGAGTTTTCGTTACGTATAGTTCGTTGGTGGCCTTTTAATGGCGCAAGGTCCACAATGGGACAAACTGCGCCAAACAAATCGTGACGTATGTATGTATAAGTATGTGTGTGTGTGTGGGGGGGGGGGGGGGTAGTCGTATCACTAAAAAACGGTTGGACGTAGAACGTTGAAAATTGGTATATAGGTTTATTATAACATCTAGTATCGCATCTCCTTTTTTGGACTTTCTGCGATTTTCCGTTCTGGAGATAATTAGGAAAATTATATTCATAATGACCAAAAATACAAAGGTTTTTGACTATTATATATGACCTATTATAATAAAGGTTTCAAAAGAAGCTAACGATACAGTCAGTAATGATATTGTTATGAAAGTTGAAGGCATTTTTGAGTGTAGAAAGTTGTGCTTAAAGACATAAGCAGGTTTTTGTCGACGAATGCATGTTATTTAATGAATATTCAATCTGTAGATAGAGCCCATAATGTATCTCGCTTTACTCAAAAACGGTTGGACGTAGAAAGTTGCAAATTGGTATATAAGTTCGTCATAACATCTAGTTGTGCACCTCTTTTTTTGGAATTTATATGATTTTCCGTTATGGAGATATTTAGGAAAATTTTAATCATAGTGACCAAAAATAAAAATGCAAAGGTTTTGGACATTATATATGACCTACCATAATAGAGAATTTCAAAAGAAGATTATGATAGAGCTAGTAATGATATTGTTATGAAAGTTGAAGGCATTTTTGAGTGTAGAAAGTTATGCTTAAAGACATAAGCAGGTTCTTGTCGACGAATGCATTTTATTTAATGAATAACCAACCTGTAGATACAGCCCGTAATTTATTGCTGTGAAAGTTGTCGACATTTTAAAGTGTAGAAGTTGATTCTTTAAGACAGAAGTAGGTTCTAGTCGACGAATGTATTTCATTTAATGAATATTCAACCGATATGTAGAGCCTTTAATGATATTGATGAAAAACGTTGTCGATATTTTATCGTGTAGAAAATAATTCTTCAAGAAATAAGCAAGTTCTAGTCGACAAATTCACTTTATTTAATTAATATACAGTAAATAATTGAATAAATCTCTTTTTTTTTTCTGCTCCAAAAATTAATATTCTTGAAACAGTCCGATGAAATGGTCCTTTTTACTACAGAAATCAAATAAACATTGTTAAATGCACTGCAGAGCATAATTTTCGCTAAATCAAGAACATTAGTTAAAAATTACAGTTTAAAACACGTAAACATTTTAATTAAAAATTATATACTTTAATTAAAATCATTTATTTATTTTTACAAACATATTTGGTCAAAGCTTTTCGCCCAGCTTATCTGGGCATCATCAGGACATATTAAAACAAAAGTTTGATAAGTGCAGCGCGACACATTCACTATATATCATATAGCTACATTACAGTTACAGTTCAAGTTTCGATCAGTCAGGACTGAATGATCGAAACTTGAACCCAGAAGCCAGAAGCCCTTTGTCAATTTTAACTAACTGAGTTAATTATTTTGATAAAATTTTTTGTTTCCCCCACTAATTTTTACCAAGGAGAACAAAACTGGGCTATCTGTATTCGAATGATTTTCATTGTACTCTAAGCTGTACATTTATGCTGTACATTTAGCCAATAAGATATTCTGTAACAAGCTGTTGAGCCTGAAAACTATGCCTGAAAGACTTAGTATATTTGTCTCGACGTCTTATATAATCTAAGATTCTAAGATTCTAAGACGGAAGGTGGCCGCTCACCACTATGCAGCGGTTTTGAGCGCTTTTAACCTTTAGAGAGGGGCTCCGATGGCACTGGGGTGATTCAAAAGAGCCCGTGTCTAAAGGTTAAACCTCCTCCGTTGTTTATTGCATAAACAGAAAAAAAAAAAAAAAAGGTTACAGAGGTCGCCAAAGCGGAGCTTTCACACGACAGAGGGCGACAAGGTAACAAGAATATAAAAAGAAAAACGGAGCCTTGCTCCCTCGCATGGAAAAGCTTGTGATGAAAAATTATATGGACCTCCAAGAGAAAAGTTGGTAACTGCCTTGGCAGATTGAAAAAATAGTTGGTTAAATTGGAAAGATGCATTAAGAAGTTATAGATTCTGGTTAGTTTCTGACGTAGGGGAAGCCGGGTAACGATATTAAAAAGCCAGTCGTTAGGTTTATTAGGTGGGTTAAGGATACGCCAATCATGAGTTAGTGGGCATGAGAAAAAGTAATGATTTGCATTACCCTCAGCGCCGCACTCACATTGTGGAGTGCGCTATCGTGATTTCTTTGGTTTGAGCGGCAATTTTTATTTTATTTTTTTTATTTTTTTTTAAGGGATATTCGTGAACTGAAACCTGTCTGTTTATTTACGAATCAGTTACCTCACTCAAAACTGTCAATGTTTTCATAAAAATATGTATATTCTTATGGTTGTATAAGGAAGTCATGTGGTGCCCACATCAGATTTTTTTTACTAAGATCGTTATAGTCCCACTTATGAAAAAATTAGGTTCCTGCTATATTTTGCAGCGGTGGGATTGAGGGTTAATAGTGAATGCTAATTTCTCTAAAGATAAGGAAAAAGTCATATGGGTTGTACTTCCCCCAAAATCCTTAAGTTTTTATCAAATTTGTTAGATCAGTTTTTAAGAAAACCAAGCTGCTACCATCACTTTGAAACGGGGGGTGTCGGGATTAACACAGAACGCCACATTTTCTAAAGTTAAGAATAATTCAGATAAGTCTGCCGTCTTAAAATATCCTTAAATTTACGTTTTCATTTCATTATATTTTTTTTATTTATTCTAAATCGTCATATCTATTTTTCTATAAGCCAAATTTCTGAAACGTTTTGCATTTGGAAGATTACGGGATAACACCGAACGCTAATTTTCCTAAAAATGAGAATAAGTTCAAGACTCGCCGCGTATCTAAAATTATAATTGCGTGTAATTATATTATGAAATAAAAGGAGCATAAAATTTTAGGAACTCTGCGAGGCCTGTAAGTTAGATGAGTTTATCTTCTCAAAAAACTTTTAACTCTAATTTCTTAGTAAAACCGTTAGATTCCTTTCCGTGCATGTAAACCCATTTTCTGCCATATTTTGTAAAATATGGAGAAAGTGAAGATAAGTTTCCCTGAACTCGAGGATAATTCCAATTCTTTTTTCACTTCATGTTCATACATTCATCAAAATCGTTAGAGACGTTTCTGAAAAACCCAAGATAAATATATTATGCATTGTATATGTATATCTTACAAGTCACGTGATTAACTCGTTTAATACAAGGAGAGATAAATGATGGATTTAATGAAACTGTAGCCAAAACTGGCTATCTTATTGCTAATAAATTTTATTTGTTGAAAATTCATGGCGTGAACTCAAGTACTCAGAATGTACGTTTTTTTATCTGAAGAATGTTCACTATATGTCGCTTTGCATAAAAATAGGCAAAGTTAGAAAATGGGATATCCCACATGGATTGTTTATGCATTCTACCTGAGTCATTTCCTTTCTTATAGTTTTCGTTTACACCAGTGATGCCAGATGGTCGAAAATTATTTCCCCAAACACGTCTTCAAATTTCCCCAAATCAGGGTTTTCTTTTCGAAAAAATCCCCAACTTGATTTCTATTAAAAAGGGAAAATAAAAAATTTTTCAAAAAAAAAAATATATATATCAAGCAAATTTAAGTGGATTTAAGCTCAGATTTTTCCCCAAATGAAGGCAATTTTTGAAAGTAATCCCCAAATAACAATAAAACTATTGAAAATCCCTGGTCGTAGGGATAAATCATTACGTTGCCAACATTGACAGAAAGTTGAACTCCCCAGATTTGTCCCCAAAAATTTTAGAATTCACCAAAAAAGTCCCCACATACATTTGGTCCCCAAAATTGTCCACAGAAGCTTCAAAAATCCCCAATCTGGCATCACTGGTTTATACTTAGACTGACAAAGTGATATCTATTTATTTAACCTTGGAGGAATGATATATTAGGTGTTAGTGTATGACATATCAGCAAGCAGCGCAAATAGAGTTAAAAGTTGTCTACTCAAAATGGTTGATGCAGTAATGCCAGATTGGGGATTTTGTCCCCATTTTGGAGACCAAATGCTTGTGGGGACTTTTTTGGGGAATTCTAAAATTTTTGGGGATAAATCTGGGGCGTTCAACTTTCTGTCAATGTTGTTAATGTAATGATGTATCCCTACGACTAGGGACTTTCGATAGCTTTATTCATGATGTAGGGACAAATTTTAAATTCATAGGGACTTTTTGGTAATTTTGTAAGAAATTTCAATGAATTACGCATGAATTATGTTGTTGTTCCTAATTTTTTCATGATTATTCACTAAAGTAGGGACTTATATTGTCAGTGTAGGGACATTTCGAGTTTTGAGTGGAACATCGCAAAATTTGAATTGGCAACATTGCTTTCTTTCTAGTTTCTGTCTATAATTTTACACATATAGAATATATTATAGCTTTATTTTATATTAATTTATTAATTTTTCTGTTCTTAATAATAAGTTGTATTCGGTTCACAATGTTCGATTTTTAACTTCTACATTTGCCTCTCCGTGTGTTACCAAATGATTAGAGGGGATTATAATACATTTTTGTGTTTGGGGATTTTTTTCAAAAATTGACTTCATTTGGGATAAAACCTGAGCTTAAATCTGCTTGATTTTTTTATTTATTTTATTTTATTTTTCCTTTTTAGTAGAAATCAAGTTGGGGATTTTTTCGAAAAAGAACCCTCATTTGGGGAAATTTAAAGACCTGTTTGGGGAAATATTTTTCGACCATCTGGCATCACTGGGTTCACGCGATAGCAGAGCTACCATAGAAACCATATTGAGTCTATCAAAACAATCAATACTTGGCTTTATGTACAATTTTGATTGTACACAGAAAAAAAAAAAAATAAAAAAATAAAAAAATCTGTAGTGGGCATCTAGAATCTAAATTGTGGCTCAAGTAAAAATAGTTTCATATTATCCTTATAAATTCTAGTGCCCTTTGAAAGTGAGTTCTAGAAACCCCTATTAGAATTCTAGAGCAATTGCCTATATTATCCAAGTGAAACTTATTTAAAAATCTCTGCAAACAAATACGAATACAAGAGGCACGTTTCCACAATTATAATCTAGGTTTATAACCCAATTCTAGAAAATCAAGGGAGAATTTCTCGCAATACAAAGGATTCAGAATATTGTTTCACCATCTAGAAATGCAGAGACTAGAAATTCTTGATCATTTCATCTATTCAGCTTATACGAATAACTTGGAAATCTACATTTCTAGTTTAGGGATTTAGAAAATGATCACTTATTCGTTCCAGATGAAAGCGGTATACATATTTTTTTCAGTGTATGTTTTCCAGACATGTCATCCCCTATTATATCATTCCTACAAGTAGTTAACATTCCGAGCACTTTATTTTCTTTGAACGAATCTTATATGCCGTACATCAAAACAGCAGCCATCCGTTCGCTTGTTTTATCTCCAGAATGCTATTTATTGAAGCTGAATTATCTTCATAACTCTGTATAGCAGGTTATTGAAAGGAAATACTTTAGTAAATTGTGCATTTTAATTCTATAAACCCTTTCTATTTAAAGGTTATAATACTTTATCAGCTATAATTGAGAAAAGGTACTCTGAAACTAATATTTCTAATGCGTCTAAGTTATTGATTATAAAATAATTTAATCAGTTCATACTTTAATGTTCGTTAATTCATTAACTCGTTTTGTTCTATTTCATGCTATAATTGATTTTTATTTGGTGACGCAAATAATATTGATTGCATTACTTTCTATTAAAGGTCTGTAATTCGTTGCAATATTTGTCAGCTCATTTTTACTAAATGTTTGAAACACAGAAACTGTTTGTGAACCTTATGCAATATTTTAACATGAATCTTCAAAAAAAAAAAAAAGTTTTCAAGGTTAAAATGTTTCGATGCTTAGAGAGAATTGTAGAAATGCATGTAGAAACCATTACTAAAATTATTAATGCTTCATCTCGAGGACTAAGAAGAAAATTGGAAATGAAATTACAATCAATTCCTGTCTTCTTTAATGTATATCTTTGTTTCCATGGGCTCCCATATGCCGAAAAATTTCAATGGACTTTTAGAAGTTTGATTACTTATACCACCTTAATCATATTTATGGTTATCAATGTAGGAAACAGGATTTATCTGACCTTAACTGCATTAGTTCAGTTATTCTATTCGGGCAATAGAAAAGATGAAAACATTTATTTGATTCTCTCACTGTTAGACATTTCACAGATAATATTATTTTATATCAAAAGAAAATCACTAAACCGTATCACTCAGGGAATAATAAAGCTTTATTCTGTCGTAATTTCAAATAAGGATTTTAAATATACACTTAATCCAGTGCTTTTGTTTATCCTGAATGATATATGCATTATTTCAGAAATAGTTCTCCTTTGCTTGAAAATTAGTCATTCTCATCTATTCACTAACGGTAATGATAGTTTTACATTTAAATATGTAAGTAGAGAGGCAAGTATTGCAATATTTTATTTCTCAAATTTCATAGAATTCTGGGGATCTTTAGCAATGTTTATTCCTGTTTATTTTTGTTATTTTTATTCATTTTTTAAATTAGCATTAAAGGAATTTAAGAGAAGACTCCAAAAACATAAAAAAGAGAATTTCAAATATTTCGATGAAATCTTCTGTAAATTATCAAATTTATCGTCAGATTTCAACGACGTTTTTCATGACTTATTGCTTCTGGAAATTGCCATTCTACTTTGTACTGCATTTTATCATTCATATATTATTCTAATTGATAAAACATTGACTGGATATGCATTCACGTATCGCATCTTAAGGATAATTCTTACTTTTGGGCGTTTCGTGATGATTTGCTTGTTTTCTTCGTCCGTATCTAAAGCAGGTTCGGAACTTAAAAGAAGTATCAACGACCTCAAAATTGATATTGACGTCCGATGGAAATATTTTCATGCCACTAAAATGAGTGACAACTTTTTTGGATTCAAACTTTTAGATAATTTGATCGTTGACAGACAACTTATTATTACAGCTTTAGGAAACATGATTACGTACGGAATTATTATCGCAACATTTAACTTAAATCTTAACACTTGATTGAAAAATTTGGATAATATAAAAGAAGTGAATAATAAAGTTACAGAATGAAAGGAATTACTTGCTGCTTTCAATGGAATTGTGATTGTTGGAGCTATTTTAGCCACTATTACTTCTTTTCTAACACATTGAAAGGATGATATCCTCACAATTTAAAATTATCATAAAACCATCACCATTTCTTCATCCAAATCATTTTATTGCAGTAATTGCATTTTATTCTTTTAATATGTTAATCCAAGTTGGTAAAAGTTTTTAGAAAATAAAATAAATATGTACATTCTTTAACAAAAAATATCTATGATTCTTTAAAAATCTAAAAGTTTTATTATCTAATAGCGGGCTACGCCCGCTTCACTGGTCACTAAATTTAAATGAATTTTCAAAAGAATTGAGTCATTATTTATTTTTTATATCACATTTTGGGCTTTGTAACATAAATAAAAATTCATTTCAAGGTCAAAAAGTCAAAATAACGTATTACAAATTAAACTAAAAAAAAAAAAAGTACTCGTTTTGCAACAATGCTCTATGGTTTAATGAGAATGATTCTCAAGAATGAATCAACGATTATTTACAAATTTAATAGATTATGTACAGGAAATAAGTACGCAGTAATTTAAAAATTGCAGCTCTTAGAACCAGGGCCAGATTATGGCACGGGCACACGGGGCATTGGCCCAGGGCCTCCAAATTTAGGGGGCCTCATTTTCAAAAATTGAGAAGTAATAGTACAAATTTTTTTCGTTATATGTCTATTAAAAACAAAAATTTATTATATTTTTCTTTTTGTATTTTACATCTCCTTTCTATATCTGAGCTTAAACAATTATTAAATTTTGTAACTAATTTTATTATATTGGCTGATCAATGTGCTTCAGTTTTTCATTTGTCTTGAACATAAAAATAATGATTTTGTTATAGGTTGCTAAAACCATGAGAAAATAGAAGGTGTAATTAAAGAAAAAAATTAAAAAATGCAATATTTTTATTCATTTATTTTTATTTTGAGAATGGGTCCTTTTGGGTTAAGGGGGCCTCCAAATAGCATCAGTGCCCCGGGTCTTCAAAAAGCATAGTCGGGCCCTGCTTAGAACTTCAAAACTGATAATTTTTAAAAAAAGTTATTCGTTATTCTTTAATATTAGACTGTTTTTTGTTTAATATTAGACTCTTATTTTAAAATAAAAGCAACCGAATGATATCGCGTTGTGAAACATTGCAACGTAATGTCTTTAAATCTATTAACTTGATGTATACAGTGTCCTCATAAAAAATGAACAGTTTTTAGAGCTCTTTTAAAAAAGTATAACATCTATGCAGTATCTTTTAATTTTTTTTTTTTTTTAACTTGAAAAAATGGACGACTTTCATCAAAAAAATATTTAAATCTAGACCAATCAAAAATAGAGTGGTCCGCCCGGACGTGTTCCGCTGAGAAACTCTTTGCTTTATTTATAATGATATGTTACCAAATAATTAAATAACATTTTGAAGTAGATGGAAAACTATCACTTTCGATTTTGATGTCCTGTAATAAGTGGAAATTTGCACAATCTGTCAGTTTATTATGAAGCCCTAGACCATCCCTCTCATTCGTCCATACATTTGATTTTTAATAACTTCGACTTCTTTATTTTTATTTTTATTTTTATTTATTTATTTATTTATTTTTACATTTGTAATCGTATGTTTTATCTGATTTTCTCTTCCGATCTCTATACAGTGTTTCCCGTGCAAATATGGTGGTTTAAAAATTGCAACGACTTTTTTCTTTTTTGAAAGTGAATGAAAAGGCGTCATTTTGCGTTCTACATAAAACCTCATTAAAAAAAATGGGGGACGGGGATTTTAAAAAGCAGGATTTAGAAAACTGTCTTAAGCACAGAAGACATTTCTTAAAGAATGGAGTAATGAATTACAAATTCGAAGCGTAGTTGATTTTTTAAATATAATATATTGTCAATTTTCTGTGAATTTTTTTTTTGTTTTCTTTAAAAATGCTATGTGTTTTTACTTCTTGTCATATGAGAACAGCTGATTATTTTTTTAAAGCACCTATACATACTTGCTAACATACTCATTAATATTCCATAGTATTGTTAGCTCCGCCTTCTTTTCACACCGGTATCTTTTTAGAGTATTTTTCCTCTTATTCAATTCTAATGGCATTTGGTGAATATTACTCTAAAAATTTATTGGTGTGAGAAAAAGGGCGGGACTAACAAGACTACGGAATATTAATTAGGATGTTGGCAAGTATGCTTATATCTATCACCAAAAAATGCAATACGATGTTTACTTTTAGACTATTGCTATTAATGAAAATGTTCTAAAGTGTAAAATAAATTATTTCTAGCTTATTTAGTTTGTATATTAAATGCATTCAGTATGTTCAATCTTTCAATCATTCTAACAAATTTCCTAAATACATTTTTTAAAAATCTGGTGCTGCACTCACACTACCTTCTCTTACCCTGCATTACATTGCAATAAAAACAGATTGCAGATTAAGGGGTAATGTGACAAGTACAGTGTATATACCTGTGTTAAAAAGAATTCAAACTTGCTTTATCAACAGTTTTATTTAACATATAATTCTGTCCTCAACCACCTGTCTGAATATAATGTCTGCATTTATTTATAATTCAAATATGTTTCTAAATATGAAAGTTCATTCCTAATCATTCAGTCACTTTCCCCCTTCACCAGGCCCCGACTTACGGCAGGGCATACGGGGCAAATGCCCTGGGCCCCCCTTCTGGAAGGGGCCCACCTACAGGCGAATACAGAAATTCTGCAACCTAAAGACCTCTTATGCCACTGCAAGGGGGCCCCCCAGAATAGGCTTACCCCGGGACTGCAGGTAGTCTAAGTCGGGCCCTGCCCTTCACCACTCTTAAAAACTTATTAATATTTGTGACACTTTTCAAGTAGCAACATCATATATACTTCAAAATATATTTGAGTTGCCAGCAATTATTCGTTTTCAAGTTACGCTGATAATATGCATGAATGATCAACCTTTAAAACCTTTAATATTCAGGGAACCTCAGAGCACGTAATTATACGAAAAACTAGCGTTGAAAATTTAACTTAAGTAATACCATTTACCGTATGGGTGTGAGGAATAAATTTTCATTCCTCAACAGTTATATAGACATGGTAAAATATAGTAAAGCAGTTTTACAGCTTATATTCCACAGTAAAGAATACTTTTGCTTAATTATTCATAGTCCTATACATCTTCTATAAATTATATACCCCCGACATATTGTTTACTTAAATATACTCCTATATTAATGACAAACAACACTATCAGAAATGCACTTCCACAAATTTCCAAGTATGGCCCCACTATATTCTACCTCTTTTGGGTAGTCCAGTAAACGAATGGCGAATAATTTTCATACCATATTCTACATGAAGCATGCTTTTATGCATATAAAAAATGCATGTTCATTTAATTTTGTTTAGTGCAGCCTATAGATGCTAAACTGTTTCTACCGAAAATTTCGCCCATAGATGCGTATTGGAATTCTCTCTGATGTCCCTGTACACGAACCATTTGCTTGATCTCAACGAAAAGATTACTGTAGCATCCCTATATGACACAGATTCAGAATACCTAACTTGTAATTTTTTCTAATATTTATCCTTGAGATATGCTGATAATAGACACACAGACACACCTGCACAGACCAAGAGCTAAAATGTATTTTTAGGTGACCTCAAAATGTGTAAATATATCAAAATCTCCATTTCGAAAATTTGACCCAAAAACAATACTTTCTCTATCGTATGCGTAAGAGAAAGTAAAAAAAAAAAAAAAAAAAAAAAAAAAAAAAAAAAAAATCAGATAGATACTTCGATATATTAAACGTAAAAATAAATTTAATTTGAAATAAGTTTATTTTACATAAAATAAATAATTTTAATAAAATTTTAAGGAATGTTGTTGGATAGGATATATTTGAAGTATTATTTAATGACTATACAACATTTTTGAAGTTTAAACTTCTTTAGACGCGTTACGTATATTTTTACTGCAAAGTGAATTAATACACTGAGAAAAAAAAAAAAAAAAATATGCCGCCTTGAACTAGAATGAATAAGTGATCATTTTCTAAATCCCTTAACTAGAAATAGATTTACAAGCTATGTGCATAAGGCACTCCAATAAACTGAATAGGCGAAATGATCGAGAACTTCTAGTCAACACATTTCTAGATGGTGAAACAATATTCTGAGTATTTTGTGTATTCTGAATCATTTTGTATCGAGAAATTCTCGATTTATTTTCTAGAATTGGGTAATAAACCAAGATTATAGTTGCTGAAATCCGCCTCTTGTATTCACATTTATTTGCCCTCGAAAATATAGGCAAACGCTCTAGAATTCTAATAGGGGTTTCTATAACTCACTTTCCAAGGGGACTAGAATTTATAAGGATGACATGGAACGATATTTTCTAGAGCCACAGTTCAGATTCTAGATGTCAGTTACAAAACTTTTCCTTAGTGTAAAGTATAATCATTTGTTAAAATAGTTTTACGTTAAGCAAGTTGCATGGCAGTAAACTTTCAATACCATGTCAAGTTTAAGATCAGTAAGGTAAAATAATGAAGTTCAATCTACTTTAAAAATAATCTAAAATAGGTTTAGGAATAGTTTTATCTGATATATAATTCTGTTTGAGAAGGGGAGGGGGCACTCAACCTAACGTTCAAATGTAGTGCCTACAATTATTTTAAAAAGAATCAAGGCTGTTTGTTATTAATATACCTTTAAACTTTTCAATCTTGATCAAATTTTGCAGTTGCAACTTGATACAGACTGCAAAATACCAAATTTATTTTTCCTCCAGTTTATTGCTTGTAAGTTAATAACAAATATACATACAGATCAAACGTTAAAAATTGCTAAATAATTTTCAATCACGGCACTTCAAAACGTGATATTATACAAAAAGCGCTGAAAAGAGAACTTCAAAAAATGCTTTCTTTACAATATGGGTATGAAAAATTCTTGAACAGTTTTCGTCGACATAGTAAAATGTAGCAAAGCAATTCCATCAATTACATTTAATGGTAAAGAACGTTTACCTCAAATTTGGGTAGTTCTGTATAATGTCTATAAACATTATGCACTACAAACAATATTGTGTTCTTAAATTTAGTCTTACTTGAAAATCATCTATCACAAAATGAATTACAATTTCAACAATTTCGAAGTATAGCTCCAATATATCGAAATATTTTGGGTAGTCCTGTAAACGAATGATGAATGATTTCTAAACCACAACTTACACGAAACATGCTTGTATCCATTAAAAAAAAAATCCCTTTTCGGCAAGCTTAAAGGCAAAGGCAGATTCCTTTACGTTACTGTTACAAAAGTATGCATTAACACATACTTAGCCAATGGCTTTGCTCCCCCCCCCTCCCCCCCCATTGCATTATTTACGTCGCTCATCTGTTTTTAAGAAATTTAATTATCAACTACTACTATTCATTCTACTTAAAATTTTAGGCTAGATTTATTGGTCAGTAAATGTTTTAATTTTTTAAAATCCAAGCTCGTAATCATTTAACAAATAGAAGCCATAAAGATATACAATTTGGTGACAAAACTTGCGACTTAGCAGTGAAATATGTGATTAGGCGGCAAAATTTGATAGTTCACGATGTGTTGTTTGACTTGGCGACGAAATGCGTTGTTTGATGACAAAATTTGACGAGTTTGGCGATTAAAAATGGCAGCTTTGGCGTCATTATATTTTCTTCCCACGCAAAGTCCTCATATATCTTCACAGACCAATATCACACGAGATAAAAGGACAAAAGAAGCTGTAACGCATTACTCTCAATTTCAATCGTAAATTTTAAATTCTTGCGTAAACCTGCATTCTAAACTATTCACCACAAAGTACATTTTTACCAAGACTAAAGTATTATTTTAATTTTATATTTTTAAATGAATAATTAAAGCTGTTACCATGGTTTTTATATTTTCAGCGATCTTTTTCATTATCGTTTGCACGTGACGTAAGCATCAGATTATAACTTAAAGCAATTAAAGCTATCCGCGTTTGTAATGATCGATAGATGGCGCTTTTTCAGTTTCTGTTGTTAGTAAATATAATGGCCACGTGTATTAATTTTTGTTCTATATATGTTGCTACTTAATATTCGTGCTATAATTTCTCCGCCATTACATCATGAAAAATTGATTGCTTTTGGAAAAAATATTTCAGTTTATTCAACTTTCGATCGGAAGTAGATTTTTAACTGAAGCTGAACAAATATTAATTTCAAATCATCTGATTAATTTTTTACTTCCATTAGCCGAAGCAACTAAAATTTTAAATTTGTCATTTGGAAATAAATGGAAGCTTAATTATGGATTTTTTTTATTCTTGGAGTTACATTGTGGCACATAACAGTAAGTGTTATCCTTTTTTACCGGATTTATTCATTTTTATTCAATAAATATATGTGAAACTAAATATCGGCCAGCAATGGCGTCTAGATGAATTCGAAAGCTATGCATGTTAATTGTAATTTCACCTTAGCCCACCAGAGGGAGAGCATTTCATTACAATCGCGGATAGAAAAAGTCGGCTTCATCACAATTGACCAACAATCACTTTTTAACTTGTAACTTTTAAGCAATTGAAGTTATCGAAAAGTTTAAATACAAAAATTGTTCTTTTGGGTAAGGCAGAAATTCGCCTGAATTGAAGTATTTCCTATTTTCAATATTAAAGAAATTATGGGCAAATGAAAATTTCCACCCCCCACCATATCCAAACCCTTTGAGCTGGACACCCAATCTACATGATACAGCCAGTAATGACATTGTTATGAAAGTTGAAGACATGTTTCCGTGTAGAAAGTTATGCTTAAAGACTTAAGCAGGTTCTAGTTGACGAATGCATGTTATTTAATGAATATTCAGCCTGTAGATAGAACCCGTAATATATCTCGCATAACTCAAAAACGATTGGACTTATAACGTTGCAAAATGGTACATAAGTTTGTTATAATATCTAGTTGTTCACCACCCTTTTTGAATTTTTATAATTTTCCGTTTCGGCGATATTTAGGCAAATATTTATCATAGTGACAAAACATACAAAGGTTTTGGACATTATATATGACCTACCGTAATAGGTATTTCAAAAGAAGATAATGATAGAGCTAGTAATGATATTGTTGTGAAAGTTGAAGATATTGTGTAGAAAGTCATGCTTAAAGAAATAACCAGGTTCTTGTCGACGAATGCATTTTATTTAATGAATAACCAACCTGTAGATACAGCCCGTAATGCTATTGCTGTGAAAGTTGTCGACATTTTAAAGTGTAGAAATTGATTCTTTAAGACAGAAGTAGGTTCTAGTCGACGAATGTATTGTATTTAATGAATATTCAGCTCGTAGATAGAACCTGTGGCGATATTGATAAAAAACGTTGTCGATACTTTATCGTGTAGAAAATAATTCTTCAAGAAATAAGTAAGTTCTCGTCGACAAATGCACTTTATTTAATTAATATTGAGTAAACAATTGAATAAATATCTCTTTTTTGTGTTACAAAAATTAATATTCCTGAAACAGTCCAACGAAATGATCCTTTTTGCTACAGAAATCAAATAAACATTGTTAAATACACTGCAGACCATAAATTTCGCTAAATCAGAAACAACCGAATATTTCAAAGTCTGGATGAAGTATGAATTCATTGAAAGTATTGTCTGTGGTTTAAGGAATTTTCAAGGTAGTTCTGCGCGAGAAACCAATGCGTCATTATAAAATTTCCCGAACTAGACTCCTATTGAGGTAAAGTTTCCAAATTTTGTAAGTCCCTTACTACCATTTTTGAATGCCTAATATGACGCTAAGTCAAAGCCCACCTTCGTGGAAATGAAAAACTTTCATTTGTTTCCACATTTACTGTAATTCTACGTAGAAAACTAGTATGTTTTGGCCACCACAAGACTTTCTTCTATATTTTCCTATACAAATTCACGCAGTAACAAAAAAAAAAATCAGTTTTTTTCGTTAAAAGTAAAAAAAATCGATAACTTTGTTTTAAATTATCACATATTTATAGTTCAACCATTCGTTTTGAAGGTATTGACGAGACCTTTCGAAAGATACCCATCTTGAAAATTTAACCTCCCCGGGGGGTACTTCCCCCTAGGGGAGAAAAGCGATGTCCCAAATTTCTTCCTAATTAACTACTACTATTATCAATAATTCATATTAATTTCACAATCACAGGTTAAGAATAACTCTCATTATGTACATTTATACGAAATTTTGTCCTATACTGCCATGTTAAAAATTTAGAAAAAATACGATCACAGCGCCACCTGTTGAGCGATTGATCCCCAAATCTAATCAGCCCCAGTTTATGTCAGGGGCCAACTAAATACCAAGTCTAATTAAATTTCGTTAAAAAAAAAAATAATAATAATAAGATTTTTTTTCTAAGTTTTTTTTTTTTTTGTTAAAAGTAAAAAAAATCGATAACTTTGTTTTAAATTATCACAGATTTATAGTTCAACCATTCGTTTTAAAGGTATTAATGAGACCTTTCGAAAGATACCCATCTTGAAAATTTACTCCCCTCGAGGGGGGACTTCCCCCCAGGGGGGGGGGGTGGCGAGGCTCCTACACGTACAAAAAATTTTTCCCAGTTTACTATCTCTATTATAGATAATTATTGTAAATTTCATAATGATTACTAAAAAATATTTCTCTTTAAGCACATTTATACAAAATTTTGTCCTATATCACCATGTTAAAAATTTAGAAAAAGCGGGATGGCAACGCAACCTGTAAGACAATTTTTTCCAAAAGTTGATAGGCACTAATTTATGTCAAGGTGCAACTACATACCAATTTGTATGAAATTCTGTGCAGTAGTTCCTGAGATACAGTTGCCACAAAATTTTGTCACACACACACACACACACACACACACACACACAGAGACAGACAGACAGACAGACAGACATTTCCTAAAAATAGTCAAATCGTATTTTACAGCTCTCAAAACGTGTAAATACATCAAAAACCGAGGTCAAAAATTTTTACGAACCCAATACTTTCTCTATATTACATATAGAAGAAAGTAATAACACTTGAACATGCAGGCAAGTTCTACTCTACAATCACTCTTCTTTTTTTTTTTTTTTTTTTTTTTTTTTACTTTCTTCTATATGTAATATAGAGAAAGTATTAGATTCGCGAAAATTTTCGACCTCCGTTTCTTGACGGATCTACACGTTTTAGGATGTCCTGAACACGAATTGATAGTTTTTAAAAAATGTCTGTCTGTCTGTCTGTCTGTCTGTCTGTGTGTCTGTATCATTTTTTTGTGGACGCTGTATCTCACGAACCAATGAATGAAATTTAACCAAACTTGGTATTTAGTTGCACCCTGACATGGACTGGTGCCCATTAGATTTGGGGATCAATAGCTCAACAGGTGGCGCTGTGATCGCATTTTATGCAAATTTTTAACATGGCAGAATAGGACAAAATTCCGAATAAATGGGCATAATGAGAGTTATTTTAAACTTGTGATTGTAAAATTAATATGAATTATTGATAATAATAGTAGTTAACTAGGAAAAAAAATTTGTGCATGGGGGGGGCATCGGTTCCCCCCCTGGGGGGGAAGTACCCTCCCGGGGGGGGGTTAAATTTTGAAGATGGGTATAATTCGAAAGATCTCGTCAATACCTTTAAAACGAATGGTTGAACCATAAATCTGTGATAATTTAAAACAAAGTTATCGATTTTTTTTACTTTTAACAAAAAACTTAGAAAAAAATTCGCATTTTTTTTTTTTTTTTTTTTTTTTTTTATATTGTTAGTGATTGAATATGTATTAATTTTTACAAAAAAAAAAAAAATAAAAAAAATAAAAAAAACTTTAAAAAAAAATCGTTTTTTTTTTTTTTGTTTTTTTTTTTTTTTTTTATATTGTTACTGATTGAATATGTATAGGAAAATATAGAAGAAAGTCTTGTGGTGGCCACAACATACTAGTTAGTCTTGTGAGTCATTTATAGAACTATCGAATAATTTAGTTCTGCGCAATAAACCAATGAATTTTTCCAGAATATTTCAGAACTCTGTTATTATTGAAGTTAGATCTTCCAAACTTTGGCAACCCTAAACTACAAATTTTGGCCAAATCCGTTCGCCAAGTCGCCAAGTTCGATGCCGAATCGCCAAATTCGGTGCTAAGACCAAAAATCTTCGCTGGCTAATAATTTGCGGTAGGGCGAGATTAGCGATAAAATTTTTCAGCAAATATTGCTTCAGGATAGTCCGAAACCCTTTGTCAATTTTAACTGAGTTAATTATTTTTGTAATTTTTTTTTTTGTTTCCGCCACTAATTTTTGCCAAAGAGAACAAAACTGGGCTGTCTGTATTCGTAAGATTTTCATTGCACTCTAAGCTGTGCATTTGCCAATGAGATATTCTGTAACAAGCCGTTCAGTACTATCCCTGAAAAAACAAGTATATTTGTCTCGACGTCATAAATAATCGTATTATCGTGACTTTTTTGGTTAGAACAGCAGTTTTTTTCTTTTTTCTTTTCCTTTCTTTCTTTTCTTTCTTTTTTTTTTTTTTTTTTTTTTTTTAATGGAATGTTCGTGAACTGAAACCTGTCTGTTTATTTACGAATCAGTTGCCTTTCTTAAAACTGTCAATGTTTTCATAAAATTATGTATATTCCTATGGTTGTATAAGGAAGTCGTGTGGTGTCTACATCATATTTTCTTACTAAGATCGTTATAATTTCACTTATGAAAAAATTAGACACTTGCTATATTTTGCAGCTGTCGGATTGAAGGTTAATAGTGAACGTTAATTTTTCTAAAGATGAGGAAAAAGTCATATGGGTTGTACTTCCCCCAAAATCCTTAAGTTTTTATCAAATTTGTTTGATCCGCTTTTAAGAAAACCAAGCTGCTACCATAACTTGAAACGGACTGTGTCGGGATTAATACAGAACGCCGATTTTTCTAAAGTTAAGAATAATTCAGATAAGTCTGTCATCTAAAACATCCTTAAATTTACGTTTTCATTTTATTTTATTTTTTTATTTATTATTAATCGTCATATCCATTTCCGAGAAAACCAAGTTCCCGCCATCGTTTGCATAAGCGGAGTGAGGGTTAGCTGAAAACGCTAGTTTTCTTGAAGATGATGACAAATCAAATGGGTTTGTCATCTCAAACAACCCTCGTCCTCATTTTTTTATTAAAATTCATAGATCCATTTCTGAGAAAATCAAGTTTCTGTCTTATTTTGCAAAAGGCGGAGTGAAGGCGAACAGTGAACGCTAATTTTCGTGAAGATGAGGATAAGTCGGATGCATTTGTCTTTAACCTTTTATCACATTTGCTTGATTTTTTCCGTGTAAACTTAATTTATGCCTTGTATTGAAACGAGTGGTATGAGGGTTAAACGTCAACGCTAATTTTCTGGAAGATAAGTATAAGTGAGATCTATTTATTTTCTCAAAAAAAAAAAAAAAAAAAACTACTATGTTGTGGACAAATTCACTCAGTAACAATATTAAAAAAAAAAAAAAAAAAAAAAAAAAACGATTTTTTTTTTTTTTTTTTTTTTCAGTTTTTACTTCCTTATACAAAGTATAAGGAAGTATAGTAATCCCGATTTGCGAAATGGATTTTGTATTTCACATTGCTCGAAAACGAATGATCGCTGAATGTTGCCAATTTATACGTGTGACTTTCATGATGTCTAGTTGCACACCTGCAAGTGTCATCTTAACACGAGCTCTCGTTTTAGAGATATAAGGGATTTTACACGATTTTTCGTGACGTCTGTATGTGTGTGTGTGTGTCTGTGTGTGGGTATGTCGCATAACTCAAAAACGGTTGGACGTAGAGAATTGCGAATTGGTACATAGGTTTGTTATAACGTCTAGTTGTGCACCTCCCATTTTGGACTTTCTATGATTTTCCGTTTTGGAGATATTTAGGAAAATTAGGTTCATAATGACAAAAATTTGGCCATAATGTATCAAAAAACGGTAATACTCAAAAACGGTTTAGACAAATCTTGCAATTTAACTAACTTTCCGATTAGCTAGACATTTGAAACTTTCAGAAAAGCTCAGAACACGTTGACAATGCATTTTTTAAATATTTTTAGCCAACTGTTTCCGATACCTGCTGCCTTCAGCAGCGTTTATGCGATTCAACAGAAAATTTATTTAACTAACTTCCCGACTAGCTAGACATTTGAAACTTTCAGATTAGATCAGAACACGGTGAAAATGCATTTTTTAAATACTTTTAGCCAACTGTATAGGGTCCCTGCTGCCTTCGGCAGCGTTACCAGTTCAAATCTTGGAATCGATTTGTAACTAACTTCCCGACTAGCTAGACATTTAAAACTTCCGGAAAAGCTCAAAATACGGTGACAATGCATTTTTAAAATATTTTTGGCCAATTGTTTCGGGTCACTGCTGCCTTCGGCAGCGTTTACATGGTTCAACAGAAAATTTATTTAACTAACTTCCCGACTAGCTAGACATTTGAAACATTCAGAATAGTTCAGAACACGGTGAATATGCATCTTTTTAATACTTTTAGCCAACTGTTTCAGGTCCCTGCTGCCTTCGGCAGCGTTTATATGGTCCAACAAAAAAATTATTTAACTAACTTCCCGACTAGGTAGACATTTGAAACTTTTAGAATAGTTCAGAACATGGTAAAATTCCTTTTTTTAATACTTTTAGCCAATTTTTTCGGGTCCCTGCTGCCTTCGTCAGCGTTACCAGTACAAATCTTGCAATCGGCTTTAGCTAACTTTCAGAAAAGCTCAGAACACGGTGATAATTCATTTTTTTTAAATATTTTTATCCAACTGTTTCGGGTCCAATGTCAATGTTTTTTAACATTATGTATATTTCTAAAAGTGTATAAGGAAGTCATGTGGTGCCCACATCAGATTTTTTTTTTTTCGCTAAAAGTTTAAAAAAAAAAAAAAAAAAAAAAAAAAAAAAAAAAAAAAAATCGATAATTTTGTTTTAAATTATCACATATTTATAGTTCAACCATTCGTTTTAAAGGTATTGACGAGACCTTTCGAAATATACCCATCTTGAAAATTTACTCCTACGGGGGGACCGATGCCCCCACATGCACAATTTTTTTTTCCTAAATAACTACTACTATTATCAATAATTCATATTAATTTTACAATCACAGACTAAGAATAACACTCATTATGTAGATTCACACGAAATTTTGTCCAATACTGTCATGTTAAAAATTTAGAAAAAATACGATCACAGCGCCACCTGTTGAGCGATTGATCCCCAAATCTAATCAGCATCAGTTCATGTCAGGGGCCAACTAAATACCAAGTTTGGTTAAATTTCGTTAAAAAAAAAATCGATAACTTTGTTTTAAATTACCACAGATTTATAGTTCAACCATTCGTTTTAAAGGTGTTGACGAGACCTTTCGAAAGATACCCATCTTGAAAATTTACTCCCCTTGAGGGGGGACTTCCCCCCAGGGGGTTGGCGAAGCTCCTACACATACAAAATTTTTTTCCCAGTTGACTATCTCTATTATAAATAATTCTTGTAAATGTCATAATTATAACTGAAAAATAATTTTCTTTATGCACATTTATACAAAATTTTGTCCTATATCACCATGTAAAAATTTAGAAATAGCGGGATGACAACGACACCTGTAGGACAATTTTTACCAAATGTTGATAGGCTCTAATTGATGTGAAGGTGCAACTACGTACCAATTTGTATGAAATTCTGTGCAGTAGTTCCTGAGATACAGTTGCCACAAAATTTTGTCACACACACACAGACTGACAGACAGACAAGGCAGACATTTTCTAAAAATGGTGAAATCGTATTCTACAGCTCTCAAAACTTGTAAACCCATTAAAAACTCGAGGTCAAAAATTTTTACGAATCCAATAATTTCTTCTATAGAATATACAAGAAAGTAAAAAGCCCTGAATTCTAGGTTTTTAGGTAGATTCCATATAAGAAATCTACCTATTGCAATGGTTCTCATGACACGACTTCTGCAAAATTCCTTCATATCTTCACCGTTCATAAACCCTAGAACCCAAAACCACCTTTCCTTCACAAGTTTATATATATATATATAAGTTTATGTATAGGTATATATATATATATATATATATATATATATAACGCTTTTTCCCATGTTAAGTTGTGAACACGATAACAGGAGTAATTATCATTTAAATTTAACCAGCTCAGGATATGTTGTTATGACAGTAAGAATGTCGGTTGATTTCGTAGATGGGGCATCCAGCTCAAAGAAGGTGGAAATGGTGGGGTGGTGGAAATTTTTATTTGCCCATAATTTCATTACTATTGAAAATAGGAAAAACTTTCAAATCAGGCGAATTACCGCCTTACCCTAAAGAACAATTTTTGTATTTAAACATTTTCGATAGCTTCAATTGCTTAGAAGTTACAAGCTAAAAAGTGATTTTTCATGAATTGTGTTGAAGCCGACATTTTCTATCCGCGATTGTAATGAAATGCTCGCCCTCTGGTGGGCTAAGGTGACATTACAATAAACATGGTTTAATTCGAATTCCATACAGCGGCCATTGCTTGCCGATATTTAGTTTCACATATATTTATTG
Source organism: Salticus scenicus (assembly GCA_963930645.1). Classification (NCBI taxonomy): domain Eukaryota; kingdom Metazoa; phylum Arthropoda; class Arachnida; order Araneae; family Salticidae; genus Salticus; species Salticus scenicus. Next base: position 136,681,508 of record OZ005661.1, read on the forward strand.
AATAAAAATGAATAAATACGGTAAAAAAGATAACACATACTTTTGTGTGCCACAGTGTAACTCCAAAGGATCAAGAAATCCAGAATTGAGCTTCGATTTATTTCCAAATGACAAATTTAAAATTTCAGTTGCTTCGGCTAATGGAAGTAAAGAATTAATCAGATGATTTGAAATTAATATTTGTTCAACTTCAGTTAAAAATCTACTTCCGATCGAACTTTGAATAAACTGAAGTATTTTTTCCAAAAGCAATCAATTTTCCATAATGTAATGGCGGAGAAATTATAGTACGAATATTAAGTAGAATAACTAATGGAACACACGTGGCTAATGTTTACTAACAACTGCAGTGTTCACAAAGCGCCGTCTATCGATCATTACAAACGCGGATAGCTTTCACTGCGAAAATTTATAATCTGATGCTTATGTCACGTGCAAACGATAATAATAAAGATCACTGAAAATACAATAAAATTTTAATAACGTTTTTAAACAATAGAGTTCTAACAGATGACGTCACGAGCAGACGATATTTGCTTGCTGAGGGACAGTTGCTCCCACTGACCCATTGTTTATCATTGCGGAATAGTGTTACAAATATATTGTACCACAGTGTTGTAATGTATTTGTAAAACTATAAAAACATTCGACTGCTACGCTTCCAAAGGCATAGGAAAATTAGCGTTGTCCTTCAGCAAAGTACGGTTGCTAAGAAGAAAGTCACGTGGTTGTTAGAACTCTATATAATAATCTGATTTTAAAAAAAAAAGTGTTTAAGTTAACAAAAAATATGACGTCACAATTACAACAATGTACTGAGAAAAATGAAATAAAATTTTATCGTGATTTTAAACAAATAAAATAAAAGTTAATAAGTAAATAAATGAATACGTAAATAAAATCAAAATATCTTATATTAGGGCTAAACAGATTTAAAATTAGCTTTAAGACATAGATGCTATAATGTAAAAGATAAATGTCATCGTTTAAAAAAAAAAAAAAAAAAAAAAAAAAAAAAATCCCTTTTCGGCAAGCTTAAAGGCAAAGGTAGATTCCTTTACGTTAATGTTACAACAATTGTAAAGAAATTTTACATATGCATTAACCCTTTCAGGGGCACTAAGTAAAAATGATTGAATTCTCTTTTAAATATATATATATCATAAAGTAAACATCCCCTACAAGTCATATTTGATGAAGAAAAAAATTCAGCATGTGGGGATTTTTTTGTGGGTGGTGGCTAGACGTTCTAGCCACTGCGCACATACGTCATGTACCTTAAGTTTCGTATGGAAATAAATATTTATATATTTAAGGAATAAAAATTGAAATTATGCCTTGAAAATTTAATTATAATAATACAATGTAACAATAATTAATTATTACTTAAATTATAATGCTTCTTTATCCTTTTTTAATGATTTATTATATATATACACACACATATGTGGGCTGTTTAAAATTTCTTTAGAAACCTCTATGCATTAGTAATAAGAAAAAATTATTCACTATTTAAGGAATAAAAATTATAGTTATTCAATTATATTGTAAGTGCAATAAATTTTGAAATTGATTCAGTACATAAACTAAAAGACATAATTTCTTACCTTCATATTGTAATGAAATAATCAATTCACAAATTGCATACACAGAAATATGAAAACTTTAAAAATATTAATGTTCTTTAAAATTTTTTTGTTCCTGATCCAGATACTGCAGAATCATCATCTGAGGGTAGCTCTTCAAACAGAGCAATAGCTTCATCCAAAGATAAGCCTTTTCTAGGCATTATTGTGATAAAAATTAAGATAGATACATTTAATTTCAGATTATTTAGAGAAATTAACTAAATTTAAAAGCTGTGGAAATAAAAATTTATTTTTAAAAATCACGATATAAGAGCAATAGAAAAAGCAGCGTCTTTCTACACTGTAAACAGAAATACTGAATAGTAAAGTAAATTTGTAAGAACCCTCCCACGCTTGTTTACATCTGTATTTACATTCTGCTATCCCTTACTGTTTATATTTATCACAGTTCACTAACCCCAAAAGAACCTCTTTGTTTATCTCAAAGGAAAAGAAATTGAGATTCTTTTCCCCAGCAGAACTGTCTTATGTGCGCGGTGGCTAGAGGGTCTATCCACCTAAAAGATGCTCCTAAAAATCAAACTAAAATTAATGATCTAAGATAATATGTAAATCTGTTGTATTTAAAAGGTGCATTACAGTATATTTACACTACCAAATACTTTTGAATAAAAAATTATTTTTCATAAAAATATATAAAAGAAACTTCAAAAAATTTTCCCGCAACTTGTCCATTTAAAAAAGTCATAGGCACATCCTGCTTAAAGTTACTGTAGTGCTGCCGTCTCTATTTCAATTTTAGAAGTACACATTAACTTTTCATAAAATTGGATAGAAAAAGTAGCCACTGCACACCTAGAGAAAAATTTCTAAAGTAGGTGGATAGACCCTCTAGCCACCGCCCCTGAAAGGGTTAATACCTATCCAATGGCTTTGTTCCCACACATTGCATTATTTACGTCGCTATTCTGTTTTCAAGAAATTTAATTTTCAACTACAAAAGGGTTTTATTCATTCTACTTAAAATTTTAGGCTAAATTTATTGGTTTGTAAATGTTTCAATTTTAAAATTCAAGCTCATTATCATTCAACAAATAAAAGCCTTAAAGATATACAATCCCAGCAATGGTGAATCCCGGGGGGGGGGGGGGGCTATTGGGCTACACCCCCCTCCCCACCCAAGCTTAATCAAAATTATAATTTTTATTTAAAATCCATATAACTGTTGTTCAATACCTTTCTTTTAAAAGAAAAAGTAATAGAAACGTGAAAATGCACTTGTGATCTTACTAGTTCTGGTAAGCCTGGCGTTGCTATTGTCAAGTCAAATACAGATAAGTGGTAGCGGTTTTTGTATAGTTATTTCATTGTAATTTTTATTGCATTATTGAAAGTTTTGTATTGTGTTTTTGTGATTCTTATTGTCAGATGAGTAAAAATTGTAAAGTGAAACTGTTTTGGTTCACATAAGCTGGAACATTAACATTAGTTAACATTTGACCATTTGGCACTGCTGAATTTCAATGTCAATTGTTATGAATTTAGTAAATTGTATGATTTGGCGAGATTTTGGTGACAAAACTTGCGACTTAGCAATGAAATTTGTGATTTGGCTGCAAAAGTTGATAGTTGACGACGAAATTTTTGACTTGGCGACAAAATTTGGCGAGCTTGGGGATGGACCCTACTAAAAATAATCCGAAGATATTCTTGAGAAAAATTTTCTTAAGACTTTCTTTAAATATTTTTAAACATTTTGAAGATTTCTTTTTCTATAAGATATCTTCAGAAATTTTGAAGACATTATAAAGAAAATTTGTAAACTTTCTTAAGAATGGGCCAAATAACTTAAGATATTCTATAGATTTTCTCTAAAAATATCTGCAGAATATCTTGAGATTATTTTTAGTGGGGGAGAAAGGCAGCTTTGACGTCATTATATTTTCTTTCCACGCGAAAACCTCATATCTCTTCACAGACCAATATCTTGTTTCGACAAGATAAAAATGCAAAGGAAGCTGTAACGTATTACCTTCAATCGTAAATTTTAAATTCTTGCCTAAACTGATTTTCTAAACTATTCACCACAAACGATATTTGTATTAAGATTGACGTATTATTTTAATTTTATATTTTTAAATTATTAATTAAAGCGTTTAACAAGGTTTTTAATTAACACACTTTTATTAACTTGATATGATGCAATTATTAATGTATGTAACGGAATTTTGCAATTAAATTTTCGGCATCTTCTTGTCGTCCAAAGGACCAGAAATTTTGCACACGACTTCATAATCAATGACAATACTAGATACAAGTGTTTCCAGGCACTTTTCCCATCAGGGGCAGGTTCCAAGGGCAAACAAAAAATCTATACTTATACAAAACTATCGTATATGACACAGGATTTGGATGTATTTGTTTTATGTCGAGTGGCAACAATTAATTTTTTTTTTAAATAAAGTTTTAAAAGTATGTAATAGTTTTCTAAAACCTTTATTAGTTCATTTTTCAATAAAAGAGTGTTCTTTATTTTTTTTAAATGGTATAGTTTTATTTATCAAAATAAGGGAATTCGAGTAATGAAATATTTATATTTAAATTTTCATGAAAATAAACTTCAACGGAAAATTCATTAAAATCGTCCCTAGTTCATTTGTTAAAGGGATACCTAAATGTCCCCAAATTTATTACCATTTCTACCATGCCAGTTTAATTCGTTTAGCATCGATTTACAATTTTTTTTTTTTTTTTTTTTTAAACGATGAGATTTATCTTTTACATTATAGCATCTATGTCATAAAGCTATGTCTAAATCTGCTTAGCGCTAAGATATGTTGATTTTATTTAATTATTTTTTTATTAACTTTTATTTTATTTGTTTAAAATCATGGATAAAATTTAATTTCATTTTTCTCAGTACATTGTTGTAATTGTGACGTCATATTTTCTGTTAAATTAAACTTTTTTTTTTTTTTTTTTTTTTTTTAATCAGATTATTATATTGTTTAAAAACATGATTAAAATTTTATTATATTTTCAGTGATCTTTTTTATTATCATTTGCACGTGACATAAGCATCGGATTATAAATTTTTGCAATGAAAGCTATAGAATCTGTCGGCTTCATCACAAGAAAAATCACTTTTTAACTTGTAACTTTTAAGCAATTGAAGTTATTGAAAAAGTTTAAATACAAAAGTTGTTCTTTAGAGTAAGGCGGTAATTCGCCTGATTTGAAGTACTTTCCTATTTTCAATATTAAAGAAATTATGGGCAAATGAAAATTTCCACCCCCCACCATTTCCACCCCCTTCGAGCTGGATACCCCCTCTACGAACTCGACCGAGATTTTTACTGTCCTGACAACATATCCCGAGCTGGTTAAATTTAAATAAAAATTACTCTAGTTATCGTGTTCACAACTTAACATGGGAAAAAGCGTTATACATATATATATATATATATACCTATATATATATATATATATATATATATATATATATATATATATATATATATATATATATATAAACTTTTGAACGGAGGGTGGTTTTGAGTTCTAGGGGTCATGATCGGTGAAGATATGAAGAAATTTTCCAGAAGTCGTGTCATGAGAACCATTGCAATAGGTAGATCTCCTATAAGGAATCTACCTAAAAAAATGTCTAAAACGATGATAAACTGGCATGATAGAAAAAGTAATAAATTTGCGGATATTTATGTATTATTCCTTTGACAAATGAACTAGGGACGATGAATTTTCCGTTGAAGTCTATTTTCATGAAAACTTTAATTTAAAGTATTTCATTACTCGAATTTCCTTATTTTGATAAATAAAATTATAGGATTTAAAAAAATAATAAAAAAAAGAACACTCTTTTATTGAAAAGTGAACTAATAAAGGTTTTAGAAAACTATCCTCGATTGTAATGAAATGCTCGCCCTCTGGTGGGCTAAGGGTAAATTAGGAATACCACGGATAGCTTTCGTCGAGACGCCATAGCTTGCTGTATATTCGATCTTTAGTTTCACATATATTTATTGAATAAAAATGAATAAATCCGGTAAAAAAGATAACACATACTGCTGTGTGCAACAGTGTAACTCCAAAGGATCAAGAAATCCGGAAATAAGCTTCCATTTATTTCCAAATGAAAAATTTAAAATTTTAGTTGCTTCGGCTAATGGAAATAAAGAATATTTGAAACTAATATTTGTTCAGCTTCAGTCAACCATCTAGTTCCGATTGACTTTGAATAAACTGAAATATTTTTCCCAAAGGCAATCGATTTTCCATGATGTAATGGAGGAGAAATTATACCACGAATATTAAGTAGTAACACAAATACAACAATAATAAATACACGTGGATATTATATTTACTAACAAAAAAAGTTGGAAATGCGCCATCTATCGATCATTACAAACGCGAATTGCATACTTTTAAATCTTCATTAAAATAATTGTTGCACTCGACATTATACAAATACATCCAAATCCTGTGTCACATACGATAGTTTTGTATAAGTATAGATTTTTTGTTTGCCCCTGGAACCTGCACCTGATGGGAAAAGTGCCTGGAAACACATGTATCTAGTATTATCATTGATTATGAAGTCGTGTGCAAAATTTCAGGTTCTTCGGACGACAAGAAGTTGCCGAAAATGGAGTTGCAAAATTCCGTTATATACATTAATAGTTGCATCATATCAAGTTAATAAAAGTGTGTTAATTAAAAACCATGTTAAACGCTTTAATTAATCATTTGGAAATATAAAATTAAAATAATACGTCAATCTTAATATAAATATCGTTTGTGGTGATTAGTTTAGAATGTTGGTTTAGGCAAGAATTTAAAATTTACGATTGAAAGTAATACGTTACAGCTTCCTTTGACTTTTTATCTTGTCGATTGGTTGGTTGATTGATTAGGTTTTACGTCGCACTAGTGCTGCGCAGATGGGCAATTGGCGACGGTCTGGGACTCACCCCTAGATGTGGTCCGGAGACATGCCATCGCAATTTTGATCCTCCACGGAAGGGATGGCTCTCCCGCTTCGGTGACCCCAGAGGTATAATTTTTGATCGGAACATGGAGGACATTGCGGCCACGACAGATTTTACGTGCACCAGCCACCATTAGTGTACACGACGGTCTTTGGTCGGCTCGAGTACCGAACCCGCAATCTTCCAATTACGAGGCCGGCGCTCTACCGACTGGGCTACCGCGGCTTTTTTATCTTGTCGAAACAAGATATTGGTCTGTGAAGAGATAGTATGAGGTTTTTCGCGTGGAAAGAAAATATAATGACGCCAAAGCTGACTTTCTCCATCAACAAGCTCGCCAAATTTTGTCGTCAGACAACGAATCTTGTCACCAAGTCAAAATTTTCGCCGTCATCTATCAAATTTTGCCGCCAAATCACAAATTTCATTGCTAAGTCGCACGTTTTATCAGCAAAATATCGCCAAATCATACAATTTACTAAATTCGTGACAATTAACATTGAAATTTAATGATTCCCAAATGGTCCAAAGTTAACTAATGTTAATGTTAATGTTCCAGTTTATGTGAACCAAAACTGTTTCATTTTACAATTTTTACTCATCTGACAATACGAATCACCAAAACAGAATACAAAACTTTCAAGGATTCAATAAAAATTACAATGAAATAACTATCCAAAAACCGCTACCACTTAACTGTATTTGACTTGACCATATGCAGCGCCAGGCTTACCAGTGCTTGACCATATTAAGGTCACAAGTGCATTTTCACGTTTCTATTATTTTTTCTTTAAATGAAAGATATTGAACAACAGTTACATGGATTTTAAATAAAAATTATAATTTTGATTAAGCTTTTGTGGGGAGTGGGGTATAGCCCAATAGCCCCCTCCGGGATTCACCATTGCTGGGATTGTATATCTTGAAGACTTCTAATTGTTGAATGATTACGATATTGAATCTTAAAAAATTGAAACATTTACAAACCTATAAATCTATCCTAAAATTAATATATATAATGACCGTCTGTCATGAACGAATCTGGTTAGTACCGCTTCAAAACAGAAACTTTTGGCAGCCATTTTTTTTTCCGTTTGTTTAATTCAACTTAGAAAACATAGGTATCATTTTCATACATGTTTTGTATCGCACATATTCTTATTTATTTCCTATAAAACCTTGAAAAACTATTCAATTGTAATGTTTAAATGTCTAAATTAAATATAACGGATCACTGGCTATTATAAACATGAACCTATAAATAGAATTATGTAACTTCATGATTATAAACAATGCAATACCAAATAAAAACAAACCAAACTGTTGCCATTCAGAAAATACAAATTCCAAATGGACAACTCTTTAATTCCGAATGAACGACTCTTTGACTGTTTCATTAAAAAAACGCTTAAAATATTTCTAAAACATATTAAAGCCTTAAAAATCTTAAAATATTTGTAAAAACGCATTAAAGCCTTTAAATATTTTTATCAAACTTCATTGTTTGTTTACATTGTAAGGTATGATTGGCGTCGAGTTTAGTACGTAAATGCCGCTAGTTGATTTTAGTTTTGAAATTAATGTAAAATGATAGTTGGGATAGAATGTTTGGTTGGGCAAGTAAAAGTCACCAGTTGAAATGAGTATTGAAAGTAGAGTAGTCTAAGGTGATAATAACGAGTCAAGGTAAAATGCTCGGTTGAGAATGAGAAAGTCCCTAGCTGGATCCTAGATATTTTGGCGATGTTGTGGGTGAGATAGCTGGTTGGAGGTATCGAGTAGACGTGAATTTGGGTTAGCATAGAGTGTCTGTAGTTATTGGATAGTTAGTTAGAAAATTTGAAAACAGGATCTACGATAGTCTTAAAAAAGAGTATTTTGGTAAAATGAAGTGAATCGTTTTTTCTTATTATGAGGACTTTAAATACGCACGCGAAATGATGACGTCACTTGCCGTTCGTGGATACAAGAAAAATATTTCCTATGTTAAACGCCCAATGGATTTTTCGTAAAAAATTATTAAAAATCGAGGGAAATTATTTCCCGATTTTAATCCCCATATTAGATATGTATTAGTTATCATGTGCATGCGTTAGATTAAGTTGTTTTTGTTCTAAAATTGATAAAATTTGAATTTTAAATTTAAAAACTCTAGATAAAAAAAACACTTCCATATTCCATTGAAAACATAAACATTTCATTTCAAAGGATGATATTTACACAATAAATATCCAACTAATACACTAATTAAAAGGAAAATGATAAATATTCTATCATAATTTGAAGTGAAATTTGTTTTCAAATGTCTAAATAAAGTATCTGATACAAGATACTAACATGTTGCAGCGGAATAGATTTGATATCGGTCATCCTTGGCAGAAAAAAAAAAAAATATATATATATATCGCCAAATTATCTGGCGAATATAATTTAATTCCTTTCAAAAATCATGGTTATTTTAAAAACTTATATTAAGAGAGTAATAAATAATATGAAACAATATTTCGCACAATACATATTACGAAAATATGCATCTGGCATGTATATTTTCGTATTACGTTTTTGATCGCCAAATACAAAAACGCCAAGGACAACAGAGTTTTGAAATTTAAAATTAAAATTTTGTCAATTTGACAGAAAAATAACTCAATCTAACACATGCACATGATAACTAATACATATATATATCCAAATAGGGGGATTAAAATCGGGAAATAATTTTCCTCGATTTTTAATAATTTTTTACAAAACATCCAATGGGCGAATAACATAGGAAATCATTTTCTTGCATCCACGGACGGTCAGTGGCGTCACACTTCGTTTGCGTATAGAGCACTTAATGGAACACTGGGATGTGTTGTTGCTGTTGTGTTGTCGGGCCTATATTTTTTGTCAACCAGCAGTTTTTTTATTGTCATTCATATGTATTGATCGGGTAGAATTTTTTTAATTTCAGAACGAAAATTATAAAATATCGAAACACATTTGATTTATAAACAAAAATTAAAAATACATTTAAATGATCACGTGGTAACCATCATGATCTAAACATTGTTTTCAAGATTTATCGTTCACATTCCGTCATTTTTGACGGGGTTATATAATAGTTTTAAGTAGATTGAATAAAACCCTTTTGTAGTTGAAAATTAAATTTCTTGAAAACAGAATAGCGACGTAAATAATGCAATGTGTGGGAACAAAGCCATTGGCTAAGTATTAATGCATATGTAAAATTTCTTTACACTTGTAACATTAACGGAAAGAAATCTACCTTTGCCTTTAAGCTTGCCGAAAAGGGATTTTTATACTTAGATTCATTACTGAGAAAATCAAAGTTAGTGTAAAGATTAAATATGATATTAATGTGAATTTTTCTGAGGATAAGGACATGTCAAATGCAGGGCCCGAAATTTCGACTTAGATTACACTCGCTGAAAAAAAAAAAGTTACTCGCCACAAAATATGATTAACTTACTCTATTTTTTACGTATAAGGTGACCAGAATTTTTTATTGGAAAAAGAGGAGAAATTACGCAATATCTTTTATTTTATAAGAAAATAGAAGACGTTTAATTTTGAAAAAAAATGGTCACTTTAGAGGACACAAAATTGAATGAAAATGATTATAAAAACCGATTTAAAAGCTACTTTACACAAGTGGTGGAAACATTTTTATCTCAAATAATGAGTTTGGATCAGTACACCTTAATTTACATTAATAATATACGGATACGAGAGGAAAAATCCCTAATTTTTATAGGTGTCACTGGACAATATTGATTCTTTTTTTTTAATTATTAATTTTTACTATAGACAAAAACTTTTTTCTTTTTGTGTGTGTGTGGTATTTTCATACAGTTACAGTCGGTAACAAAAGTGTCCGAACACTAGCAAAAATTCCTATGTAAAAAATGTACACTTCATACGGTTTTGTTAAATAAATCCTTATCGAATCATGTTCTTACACTGACTAAGAGTAGAATTCGACAAGGATTTCTTTAGCAAAACCGTATGAAGTGTACTTTTTTTACATAGGAATTTTTGCTAGTGTTCGGACACTTTGCTTACCGACTGTACATAAAATAAGTTAGTGTAATTTTTTATTTACTTATTTTTAATAAAATCATAATATTAAAATAAAAAATAAAATTGGCAAATGAAAAAATAAAATTAATATTCGGCAGATGAAACGATTTGCTTTAACGAACAGTCATTCTTTATCAATATTTTATAAAAGTTCTCACAATCACAAGTATAACCTAAATTAGTCTTAGTAGTTAATAAGTTTTTTAAGTAGGCATATGGAGGAGATTTTTTTCACATGTCTATATTTTGTTCATTGAAGAAAACAGTCGTTTTGTGGGAGCGTTTTTCCTAGGAGGACATAAAACGAATTCACCTAACTTTTGCATATTTTTGTGAGGTGTTGGTAGTGTTATCATTAAGGCCAAATGCCTGCACTAGGGCTCTAGGCCTAGGTAGGAGAGTCCTCCGTCGGATCTTTCTGAGAGGTTATAGTCCATATTTACGAAAGTTTCGGAGAAAACCACGGAAAACTCCTAACAGCTAAGCAGACGAGCGCGACCAGGTATCGAACCCAGCCCTCATGTGTACCAGCTTCGAGGACAGAACCTCTCGGTCACTGGTGAGCCTATTTTTATGAGGAATATTATTCATGCAAAAGTGAGAACACACGTCAACTCACCGCGTATCAACCGGAGCACCACCTTCTTATGATTTCATGACAATTTCAATAGTCATTCCGTTTTCTGGATCAACGAACCGTACAAATATAGGGAATACTTTTATTTCTTTGTGATTCGAAGAATCTGAATAGACATAAACCATATTAAGCTTTGGCAAGTTTATTAAAAAGTTGGTCTTTTGCGAACCTAACGCACCTATTCACCTTATCTAAGATTAGCATAATTTTACGTTTTTAAATCGATTTTTTTTTTTTTTTGGTATCACCGTATACTGTGAGAATTCTATCTACATTTAGACCGAAATTTGACTCGCCACAGTAAAATTTCCACTCGCCAATGGCGAGCTGGCGTGCGGAAATTTCGCGCCCTGGTCAAATGGGTTTGTCTTCTCAGAAGAAAAAAAAAAAATCCCTTAACCCATATTTTTTATCACAATAATTAGATCTATTTTTCTATAAGCCAAATAGCTGAATTTTTTTGCAACCGGAAGATTACGGGATAAAACCGAACGCGATTTTTTCTAAAAATGAGAGTACGTTGAAGACTCGCCACGTGTCTAAAATTATATTTGCGTTTAATCATATTATGAAATAAAAGGAGCGTAAATTTTCAGGAACGCTGCGAGGTCTGTAAGTTAGATGAGTTTATCTTCTCAAAAAACTTTAATTTCTTAGTAAAATTGTTAGATTCCTTTCCGTGTATACCCATTTTCTGCCATATTTTGTAAAACACGGAGTAAGTGAACGTAAGTTTCCCTAAACTCGAGGATAATTCCAATTCTTTTTTCACTTCATACATTCATCAAAATCGTTACAGCCGTTTCTGAAAAACCCAATATAACTATATAATGTATATGTATATCTTACAAGTCACGTGATTAACTCGTTTAATACAAGGAGAGGTATAAATGATGGATTTAATGAAACTGTAGCCAAAACTGGCGAGCTGATTACTAATAAAATTTATTTGTTGAAAATTCATGGCGTGCACTCAAGGAATCAGAATGTAATTTTTTTTATCTGAAGAATGTTCACTATATGTCGTTTAACATGAAAAAAGGTAAAGTTAGAAAGTGGGATATAACACACGGATTGTTTATGCATTCCACCTGAGTCATTTCCTTTCTTATACGTTTCGTTTACTGTAACAAAGTGAAATCTATTTATTTAACCTTGGAGTAATGTTATATTAGGTGTTAGCATATGACGTATCAGCAAGCAGCGCAAATAAATGTCGTCTACTCAAAATGGTTGACGCAATAGCAGAGCTACCGCAGAAATTATATTGAGTCTATCAAAACAATGAATACTAAGTTTCTTAATGGCTTTATGTACGATTTTGATTGTACAAATATGTATATATATATAGCGGGTGTGAAACAACCACACGACTTCCATTACCCACTATTACAAGTATTATATGCATTTTTGAGCGATAATGTGATCAGAAAACATAAAAGTGACCTCAAGTGAAAATCGTTGGAGCCGTTTTTTAGATACCAGATTTTACAAAAAATCAATTATTACCCGGAAAACAATATTGACATACAATAGGATATTTAAAAGTGAGCTAATATGACGAGTTTGAAAAAAATCCGTACAGCCGTTTTTAAAGGAACGTGCTTGCAAGACCTGAAATTGAGCTATTTATACAGGATGCCTTTCAATCTTCCTGAACTAACAATCTATATCACTCGAAAGGACATCTAATATAGTTTTTATATAGCAATTTTGAAGAAAATCGTTAGAGCCGGTTTTGAGATACGGACTCACTGTCCAACTTCCGGTCTCCGATGTCCTACACCCGGTTCTCAATTTTCACCAGAATTTGGAAAATTCATCTATACACCAGACTTGTCTTAATTCTGAAGTTTTGTAGTTATGTCTTTATTAGTTTCGCAGATATGATAGCCAGAAGATTCCACACATACATACACACACACTGACCAATTTCCTAAAACCACTTCTTTGGACAGGGCACCTAAAAACGTGTAAATCAGGATAAATCTCGATATCGAATTTTTGGACCAAATACAATAATTACATTACTTACGGTAGTAGGGTAATGGAAGTAAAAAGAAAAAAAAAAAATCTGTAGCGGGCATCTAGAATCTAAATTGTGGCTCAAGTAAAAATAGTTCCATATCATCCTTATAAATTCTAGCCCCCTTTGAAAGTGAGTTCTAGAAACCCCTATTAGAATTCTAGAGCGATTGCCTATATTATCCAAGTGAAACTTATTTAAAAATTTCTGCAAATAAATGTGAATAGAAGAGGCGCGTTTTAGCAATTATAATCTAGGTTTATGACCCAATTCTAGAAAATCAAGGGAGAAATTCTCGCATTTCAAAGGATTCAGAGTATTAAGAATATTCAGAATATTGTTTCACCATCTAGAAATGCATAGACTAGAAATTCTCGATCATTTCGTCTATTCTGCTTATTGGCGTGCCTTATTCGAATAGCTCGGAAATCTATATTTCTAATTTAGGGATTTAGAAAATGACCACTTATTCGTTCCAGAAGAAAGCGGTATATATATATTTTTTTTTTTCAGTGTATGTTTTTCCAGACATGTCATCCCCAATTATATCCTTAATACAAGTAGTTAACATTCAGAATATTTTATTTTCTTGGAAGGAATCTTACATGACATACATCAAATTTAGTAGCCATCCGCTCGTTTGTTTTACCTCCAGAATGCTATTTATTGAAGCTGAAATATCTTCACTCTGCATAGCAGGTTATTGAGATGAAATACTTTTTTTGTAAATTATGCATTTGAATTCTATAAACCCTTTCTGTTTAAAGGTTATAATACTTTATTAACTACAATTTTGAAAAGATATTCTGAAACTAATATCTTTAATGCGTCTATGTTATTGATTACAAAAAACATAATATACTAAGTAATCAACTCATACATTAATATGTAAACAAGCTATAGAAGAAATTATACTTTTCCTAATATTATTGCTATTATAAAAAGGATATTATCAGAACAAAACATGTAAAAATTCATTTATGCTTCTAATGCAAACATTTTATTTTATGTTATAATTAATTTTTATTTAGTGACGTAAATAATATTGATCGCATTACTTTCTACTAAAGGTCTGTAATTCGTCGCAATATTTGTCAGCTCATTTTTACTAAATGTTTGAAACATAGAAACTGTTTGAAACTTTGTGCAATATTTTAACATGAATCTTTTTTTCTTTTTAAAGTTTTTGAGGTTAAAATGTTTCGATGCTTAGAGAGAATAGTAAAAATGCGCGTAGAAAGCAATACTAAAATTATTAATGTTTCATCTCGAGGACTAAGAAGAAAATTGGAAATAAAATTACATTCAATTCCTGTCTTCTTTAATGTATATCTTTGTTTCCATGGGCTTGCATGCGCCGAAATATTTCAATGGACTTTTAGAAGTTTGATTACTTATACCATTTTAATCATATTTATGGTTATCAATGTAGGAAACAGGATTTATCTGACCTTAACTGCGTTAGTTCAGTTATTCTATTCGGGCAACAGAAAAGAGGAAAACATTTATTTGATTCTCTCACTGTTAGATATTTCACAGATAATATTATTTTATATCAAAAGAAAATCACTAAACCGTATCACTCAGGGAATAATAAAACTTTATTCTGTCGTAATTTCAAATAAGGATTTTAAATATACACTTAATCCAGTGCTTTTGTTTATCCTGAATGATATATGCATTATTTCAGAAATAGTACTCCTTTTCTTGAGACATAGTCATTCTCAAATATTCATTAATAATGATGATAGATTTACATTTAAATATGTAAGTAGAGAGGCAAGTATTGTAATATTTTATTTCTCAAATTTCATAGAATTCTGGGGATCTGTAGCATTGTTTATTCCTGTTTATTTTTGTTATTTTTATTCATTTTTTAAATTAGCATTAAAGGAATTTAAGAGAAGACTCCAAAATCATAAAAAAGGAAATTTCAAATATTTCGATGAAATCTTCTGTAAATTATCAAATTTATCGTCAGATTTCAACGACGTTTTTCATGACTTATTGCTTCTGGAAATTACCATTCTACTTTGTACTGCCTTTTATCATTCATATATTATTCTAATTAATAAAACTTTGACTGGATATGCTGTTACGTATCGCATCTTAAGGATAATTCTTATTTTCGGGCGTTTTGTGATGATTTGCTTGTTTTCTTCATCAGTATCTACAGCAGGTTCGGAACTTAAAAGAAGTATCAACGACCTCAAAATTGATATTGACGTCCGATGGAAATATTTACATGCCATTAAAATGAGTGACAACTTTTTTGGATTTAAACTTTTAGATAATTTGATCGTTGACAGACAACTTATTATTACAGCTTTAGGAAACATGATTACGTACGGAATTATTATCGCAACTTTTAACTTAAATCTAAATACTTGATTGAAAAATTTGGATCATATAAAAGAAGTGAATTATAAAGTTACAGAATGAAAGGAATTACTTGCTGCTTTCAATGGGATTGGGATTGTTGGAGCCATTTTAGCAATTATTACCTTTTTTTTAACACATTGAAAGGATGAGATCCTCACAAGTTAAAATTATCCTAAAACCATCCCCTTTTCTTCAGCCAAATCATTTTATTGCAGTAATTGCTTTTTATTCTTTTAATTAGTTAATTCAAGTTGGTAAAAGATTTTAGAAAATAAAATAAGGATAAGCATTCAAAAAAAAAAAAAAAAAAAAATTCTATGATTCTTTAAAAATCTATAAAGTTTTATTATCTACTAGCAAGCTACGCCAGCTTCACTGGTCACTAAATTTAAATGGATTTTCAAAAGAGTTGAGACACTATTTATTTTTTATATCACATTTTTGGCTTTGTAACATAATTAAAAATTCCTTTTAAGAACAAAAATTCAAAATAACGTACTACAAATGGACCATATTCCCACTTTGGGTTCGAGACTATAAAAAATCAGCTGTTTTCGGTAAACAATTCTCAACTCCACCATAGCAAAGCATTGTGGCTTGCAAATTTTTATCTTGCAATATTATTTCTAAGAGTTACAGATTATATGAAATTGAAGTAAGAGTGATATAGTGATAACTTTGTTTTGTTTTTAATCCAGTTTTAGTAATATACTTTAATATTAATCAACATATGTAATATTAAAAGTTGCCGTGTGAACTGTGGCGATGTTAACAAATTTAAATGGATGTTCCATTTAGTAAATTCCTTTATTAAAGTGATTGAAATTCTATTTATTTAAGCTTTGATGTCTATACATATGTGTGTGTGTATAAAATGTTCTTATTAATCTTTTTTTCATTATATATATATATATATATATGTATGTGTGTGTGTATACAAAAAATGTTCTGCAATTTTACGATATGGAATAGTCTTAACTTTATCATTCGATTCAGTTGTTTACATTTCTCTTTTGTTCTTGTTTGAACATTATTATTTAAGTTTCACTGCAGAAATATTTAGGAAAATGTTATACTTAACAATAAAATGTCATCTTGAATCTAATTTGTTTACAAAATATCGGCCACGTGTTCGGCGATTTTACCTACGGTGACGTCACAGGAATATTGTCCATTAAATTTAAAAAAAAATATTTTTTTTTTCGTTTAGCGCTCGTTTTGCAACAATGCTCTATGGTTTAATAAGAATGATTCTCAAGAATGAATCAACAATTGTTTACAAATTTAATGGATTATGTATGGGAAATAATTACTCAGTAATTTAAAAATTGCAGCTCTTAGAACTTCAAAACTGATAATTTTTAAAAAAATTATTCATTATTCTTTAATATTAGGCTGTTTTTTGTTTAATATTAGACTTTTATTTTAAGATAAATGGAATCGAATGATATCGCGCTGTGAAACATTGCAACGTAACACCTTTAAATCTAATAACTTGATGCATATAGTGTCCTCATAAAAAATGAACAGTTTTCAGAGCTCTTTTAAAAAAATGTATAACATCTATGCAGTATCTTTTATTTATTTATTTTTTTTTTTTAACTTGAAAAAATGGACGACTTTTATCAAAAAAATATTTAAATCTAGACCAATCAAAAATAGAGTGGTCCGCCCGGACGTGTTCCGCCGAGAAAATCTTTGCTTTATTTACATAGATATGTTACAAAATAATCAAATAACATTTTGAAGTAGATGCAAAACTATCACTTTCGATTTTGATGTCCTGTAATAAGTGGAAATCTGCACGATCTGTCAGTTGATTATTAAGCCCTAGACCACTACTCTCGTTGTCCACACATTTCATTTTTAATAACTTCGACTTCTTTAATTTTATTTTTATTTATTTATTTACTTTTACATTTGTAATTGTATGTTTTATCTGATTTTCTCTTCCGATCTCTCTACAGTGTTTCCCGTGCAAATATGGTGGTTTAAAAATTGCAACGTGCATTGCGACTTTTTTCTTTTTTTCTTTTTTGAAAGTGAATGAAAGGGCGTTATTTTGCGTTCTACATAAAATCTCCTTAAAAAAAAAATGGGGGGGGGGGGGTGAAATTTTAAAAAGCAGGATTTAGAAAACTGTCTTAAGCTCAAAAAACCATTTCTTAAAGAATGGAGTAATGAATTACAAATTCGAAGCGTAGTTGATTTTTTAAATATAATATATTGTCAATTTTCTGTGAATTTTTTTTTGTTTTCTTTAAAAATGCTATGTGTTTTTACTTCTTATCATATGACAACAGCTGATTACTTTTTTAAAGCACTTATATCTGTTACCAAAAAATGCAATACGATGTTTACTTTTAGACTATTGCTATTAATGAAAATGTTCTAAAGTGTAAAATAAATTATTTCTAGCTTATTTAGTTTGTATATTAAATGCATTCAGTATGTTCAATCTTTCAATCATTCTAACAAATTTCCTAAATACATTTTTTAAAAATCTGGTGCTGCACTCACACTACCTTCTCTTACCCTGCATTACATTCAAATAAAAACAGATTGCAGATTAAGGGGTAATGTGACAAGTACAGTGTATATACCTGTGTTAAAAAGAATCCAAACTTGCTTTATCAACAGTTTTATTTAACTCATAATTCTTTCCTCAACCACTTGTTTGAATATAATAGCTGCATTTATTTAGAATTCAAATATGTTTCTAAATATGAAAGTTCATTCCTAATCATTCAGTCACTTTCCCCCTTCACCACTCTTAAAAAATTCTTAATATTTCTGACACTTTTCAAGTAGCAACATCATATATGCAGTCGGTAACAAAAGTGTCCGGAAACTAGCAAAAATTCCTGTGTAAATAAAGTACACTTCATACGGTTTTGTTAAATAAATCCTTGTCGAATCCTGTTCTTAGTCAGTGTAAGAACATGATTCCATAAGGATTTATTTAACAAAACCGTATGAAGTGTACTTTTTTTACATAGGAATTTTCACTAGTGTTCGGAGACTTTTGTTACTGACTGAACTTCAAAATACATTTGAGTTGCCAGCAATTATTCGTTTTCAAGTTACGTTGAAATTATGCATAAATGATAAATTTTTAAAGCCTTTAATATTCACGGAACCTCAGAACGAGTAATTATACGAAATACAAGCGCTGACAATTTAACTTAAGAAATACTCCATTTACCGTATGGGAGTGAGGAATAAATTTTCATTCCTGAGCAGCTTATCTAGACATGGTAAAATATAGTAAAGCAGTTTCACCGCTTATATTCCACAGTAAAGAATATTTTTGCTTAATTATTGATAGCCCTATACATCTTCTATAAATTATGTACCCACGACATATTGTGTACCTAAATATACTCCTATATTAATGACATACAACACTACCAGAAATGCACTTCCACAAATTTCCAAGTATGGCCCCACTATATGCTACCTCTTTTGGGTAGTCCAGTAAATGAATAGCGAATAATTTTCATACCATATTCTACATGAAACATGCTTTTATGCATATTAAAAATGCATGTTCATTTAATTTTGTTTAGTGCAGCCTATAGATGCTAAACTGTTCCTACCGAAAATATCGCCCATAGATGCAATGTAATACAATTCTCTTGGATGTCCCTGTACACGAACCATTTGCTTGAACTCTACGAAAATTTTACTTTATCATCCCTATATGATACATATTCGGAATACAGAATTTGGATTTTTTTTCTAATATTTATCCTTGAGATATGCTTATGACAGACACACAGACACACACGCACAGACCAAGAGCTAAAAATATGTTTTTCGGATACAGGTGACCTCAAAATGTGTAAATATATCAATATCTCAATTTCGAAAATTGAAAATTTGACCCAAAGACAATACTTTCTGTACCGTCTGGGTAGGAGAAAGTTAAAAAAAAAATCAGAAGATAGATATTTCGATATATTAAACGTAAAAATAAATTTAATTTTAAATAAGCTTATTTTACGTAAAATAAATAATTTTAATAAAATATTTAGGAATATTGTGGGATAGGATATATTTGAAGTATTATTTAATGACTATACTACATTTTTATTTAAACTTCTTTAGACGCGTTACGTATATTTTTACTTGAAAGTGCATTAATACATTGAGAAAATAAATATACCACCTTCATCTACAATGAATAAGTGGTCATTTTCTGAATACCTTAACTAGAAATATAGATTTCCGAGCTATCCACATAAGGCACGCCAGTAAACTGAACAGACGAAATGATCGAGGATTTCTAGTTTACACATTTCTAGATGGTGAAACAATATTCTGAATATTTTGAATATTCTGAATCTTTTTTATTGCGAGACATTCTCGCTTGATATTCTAGAATTGAGTAATAAACCAAGGTTATAGTTGCTGAAACCCGCTTCTTGTATTCGCATTTATTTGCAGAGATTTTTAAATAACTTTGCCCTCGATAATATAGGCAAATGCTATGGAATTCCAATAGGGGATTCTAGAACTTGTTTTCAAAGAGGAGTAGAATTTATAAGGACGACAAACCACACTGAGAGTAAATACTATAAATACACCAAGAATTATGTATATCAATGGGATCTTTTAACTGAGAAAAGGTGAGTTTATTGGAAGGCGAAAATATTATTTTAAAATCATATTGTTTGAGAATTTTAGCTATGGTTTGACTGGATTTAGGAAAATAGGGTAAGACAATACTGATATTAGAAGAGACTGATTTAGTAGACGAAATACGAGGGATTTCTAATTTTTGGATAGCTTTGTCTATAATAGAAGGGTCATAACCTCTGTCAATTGCAATGGCTTTCAGGTATTTAATTTCAGATTTTAATAAAATAGGATTTGAACAAATATTAAGTGCACGGTTTACAAATGTATATAAAGCAGCCATTTTTTGGTTAGGAGGGTGACATGAACGCGCATGGGGAGAAAGGGAAACAGCAAAATTTTTTCGATAGACGGTGGTTAAAAATCAATTTCCAGTGCGAGAGACGAGGGTATCAAGAAATGGAAGGGAGCCATTATTTTCTATTTCATATGTAAATTGGATATTACTGTCAATTGAATTTAAAGTTTCTAAGACATGATCAATATTGTGATGAGATATGTCGATAAGCGCGAAGGTGTCGTCAACGTAACGGGTCCAGAAAGAAAAAGATATTTTCTTAAAAAGCTTGCTTTCGAAATAGTGCATGTAAATATCTGCGAGAATTGGGGAGAGAGGGGAACCCATGGCTAAACCTTCAGACTGACGACAGAATTTATTGTGAAAAGAAAAAGTGGTTTGTGATAAACAAATGCGGGTAAGAGAAATTAATTCCTGTATTTCAAAAGATGTGAAATGAAACACTTTTAATCTATTTTCGAGACAGCAGAGGGCGCCACTTATTGGAACATTAGTGAAAAGAGATTTTACATCAAAAGAAACCATAGTGAGATTAGTGTGAGGGCAGTTTTGAATGTTTTTTTGCAAATTTTATGGAATTCTTAACAGTATAACTATTAGCAGCAAGAAGGGGAGCTAAAATTGTGGTGAGAAATTTAGCTAAATTATAGGAAGCAGTACCGATATTAGAGACTATGGGTCGAAATGGAATATTGGGTTTGTGAACTTTCGGTAAAGCATAAAATCTGGCACAATTAGCAATAGAAGGGATAAGATGAGATTTAGTCGATATTTTTTCTTTTCAAAATAAATTCTATCGTTAGTCTGAAGGTTTAGCTATGGGTTCCCCTCTCTCCCCACTTCTCGCAGATATTTACATGCACTATTTCGAAAGCAAGCTTTTTAAGAAAATATCTTTTCCTTTCTGGACCAGTTACGTTGACGACACCTTCGCGCTTATCGACATATATCATCGCAATATTGACCATGTCTTAGAAACTTTAAATTCATTTGACAGTAATATCCAATTTACATATGAAATAAAAAATAATGGCTCCCTTCCATTTCTTGATACCCTCGTCTCTCGCACTGTAAATGGATTTTCAACCACCTTCTATCGAAAAAATTTTGCTGTCTCCCTTTCTCCCCATGCGCGTTCATGTCACCCTCCTAACCAAAAAATGGCTGCTTTCTATACTTTTGTAAACCGTGCACTTAATATTTGTTCAAATCCTATTTTAATAAAATCTAAATACCTGAAAGCCATCGCAATTGACAGAGGTTATGACCCTTCCATTATAAACAAAGCTATCCAAAAATTACAACTCCCTCGTATTTCGTATACTAAATCAGTTTCTTCTAATATCAGTATTGTCTTACCCTATTTTCCTAAATCCAGCCAAACCATAGCTAAAATTCTCCAACAATATGATTTTAAAATTATATTTTCGCCTTCCAATAAACTCACCTTTTCTCAGTTAAAAGATCCCATTGATATACATAATTCTTGGGGTATTTATAGTATTTCCTGTCAGTGTGGTTTATCATATATTGGCCAAACTAAACGCAGTCTTAAATTTCGTCTGAAAGAACATATGAATTACGTCCGCAAACAAGAAACCAATAAATGGGCTATTTCTAAACATTGCTGGGAGGAAAAATCGTAATTTTAAATTTTATTCAGCCAAAATAATTTGCAGACCTAAATCCATTCATGAACTCGATTTCTTTGAAGCTTTTCATTTTTATAAAAATTTTAAAAACCTTGTAAATTGTGATTTCGCTATTCCCTATTTGTCTGACTGTTGGAAATTTTATATTCAGTCCACATTTTCTTAATTTTTCTACTGTTTACACAACTAACTTTCCTAAATTCCTATTGGCCTCTCTCCCGATTTTTCCCGTAATCCTATTGGTTGAACTAAATCCGGCCCCTCTCCTATATATACGAGCACTTCTCCTGATTCAGAATCCTTTTTGCACTGAAGACGGTACGCTTTAGGCTACCGAAACAGCTGTATGCATTTTCAATATTTTTCGTTGGCGTTTCTGACGTAGTAGTTTATTCAGGTTTTAATATTCCAACGCCAAGTCTCCTGTTATTAAACAATATTGTTTTCTTAAATTTAGTTTTATTGAAAAATCATCTAACACAAAATGAATTACAATTCCAGCAATTTCGAAGTATAGCCACAATATATCGAAATATTTTGTTTAGTCCTGTCACGGCCTTACTAGATCACTTCCCGGCGCCGCCAACGCGCCAACATCGTAAGTGGCCATAACAAAACTGCAAAGATCAATGCATGCAGCGGAATAAAGTAGATAGCGCTCGGTGCCAACCCTGAAAATCAGTTTGTGTTATCGATTACAATGTAAACAAACGTGAAAATAAGCATTGTATCTTGTAAAATGGTGTACTATTGTGTACCTTGCTATTCATGAAGAAGCGGTAGGGATCTGTTTCCTCTTACTTTTTTTTCCTTTAAAAAAATTCTTAAATGATTGTTTTCTTTTTTTTTTTCCTTTCTTTCTAGTCCTTATTTCATTTCTTTCATGCAAAACAAAAAATTGAAGAAGAGTATTTTTTATTTAGGAGAAAACGACTATTTTTTTTTTATTATTTTTCAATGAATTGGTTTAAAATTATTGCCACAATTATTTTTATGATTCATATATTTTTTGCGAATCGGAAGTCTGCATTTTAAATTTAGTTAAATCAATTTAAATGCTCAGCAAACGAAAAAAACATGCAGCTTCATATGCAAAACTAAGTTAGTTCTGCCGTGGCAGCGCTGTGCGCTTACCCTAACTTCCAATGCATTTGATTCCGGAAAAATCGTCGATTGTTACGGCCGCTTTCAGGACGTTGGCGCGTTGGCGCCGAGGAGTGATCTAGTAGGACCGTGGTACTGTAAACGAATGATGAAGGATATCTATACCACAACTTACACAAATCATGTTTTTATCCATTAAAAAAAAAAAAAAAAAAAAAAAAAAAACATTTCATTTTGTTTAAGTTAGCCTATAAATGTTACACTGTACTTATCAGAAATTTCGCTCATAGATGTAATATATTTTAATTCGTTTGGATGACCTGTATACGAGCCATTTGCTTGATCTCAACCAAAAGTTTAGTGTAGCATCCCGACATGATACACATTTAGAATATACCAAATTTGGACTTTCAGGTACTATTTGTTCTTGAGATATGCTGATAACAGACAGACACACACATAGACACACAGACCGGTGTTGCCAGGTTGGGGACTTATTTTATTCAATAGTCACCAATAAATTTGAGAAGTGGTATTTGATATACATTATAGATGATCAGTCTTCCAAGTGATTAGACAACCGTTACAATTAATGTTTAGTGGTGAATATTACATTAAAAAAAAAATCCCCACTCTGCCAACGCTGCCACAGACCAACCACTAATAACATGTTTTTACTTTCTCTTACTTATATATAAATTAGAGAAAATATTTTTTTTCGGGTGAAATTTTCGAAATCGAGTTTTTGTTATACTTGCATGTTTTAAGGTACCTTGAATCAAAAAAAAATATTTTTAACGGTTGGTCTGTGCGTGTGTGTCTGTCTGTCTTTTATCAGCACATCTCAAGAAAAAATAGTAGCAGAAATTCCAAACTTAGAATTCTAAATGTGTATCATATAGGGATGCTGCAGTAAACTATTCGTTGAGCTCAAGCAAATGGATCGTGCACAGGGACATCCAAGAGAATTCAAATACATTATGTCTATGGGGAAATTTCTAGTAAATACAATGTAACATGAAAATTTCTATTTTTACCGGTACATTGATGACATTATAATTTTTTATGTCAATAATTTTTCCCCTAATTCAATTAAATTAGAATATCCTCCTCACTTTACCTTAACTCATACTCTCCTTAACAATAACTGCATTAGTTTCTTAGATTTAAAACTTAAACTTGAAGGAAGTAAAATTTATACTGATCTATATGACAAAAGATAAGATTTTTGTTTCAAAGTAAATTTATTTACACATTTTCATTCTTGTCTTTATATCTCTGTTTGCAGAAATATCATTCTCAATCACCTCTTTCGTATACATAGTCTCTTTCCATTTAGGTATAAAAACAAAAATATCACCCACATAATTAATGCTGCTTCAAAAATGGGTTATCCAAAAAAAATAATTTATTCAATAGTATATCATTAACACTAGAAGCGCCGAAACCGTCTTTTTGACGGTTTTCGTTCCCTGAAATTTAGTTTAAGCCGCCTCATCGTGAAAGCGCACTCATTGGCCAAAGCTTGCAGACTGGAGCACAGATTATCATACAGATAGGACAGTGAAGCTAAAACACGAACCGGAAATATAGTAGCACCACTAGTGTCAACAGAGGAGAACTACGTGTGTTAAGTCTACATGAATAGCATCTTTGATCGAAAATTGTTCTTCTATTTCGCGAGTAGTTAGTAGCAGGTTAGTATGGGAAGTTTTCTTTTTCTTCACTTTCTATTGTTTTCGAATTCACAAAATTATCCTCAAAACATTCACAGCTATTCTTCTAAGAAATAAAATTAATTTCTATAATGTTTAAAAATATTCTTTCTCAAACATATTCATATTCAAGTACAAATTAAAATTACAAAGTGTAATTCTGAAACAGCAGTATGAAATCATTAAATATTTAAAGTTGCTTGCTTTAAATAATACAAAATGCTTTAAAAGGAAAAAATGTTTTTATTTTATGTATATTTTTAAAGTTTATTTTCTTAATATTTAGCACTTGCTTCTTAAAATAAATTGCTTTTCACAATCAAGTTTGTAAACAATAATAAAGTTGCCAACCGAAAACGTATGTGCAGTTTTCTTTCCTTCACTTTTTCTACAACTTTTAAATTCAGAAAATCATAACATTCACAGCTATTTTCTAAGAAATAAAACTAATTTTTATTATGTTTGAAAATAAATTTTGCCAAACACATTCGTGTTCAAGTGTACAAATTAATATAACAAACTGTAATGCTGAAATAGCAGTATGGTATGAAATCTTAAATATTTAACATTGCTTGATTTAAATAATACAAAATGCTTTAATACGAAAAAAATATTTCTGGTTTATATATTTTTTCGAAATATATTTGCTTAATATTTAGGGCGCATTCGAAAGTATTTCCCGGTCACTTCCCGAGTTGGGAAATGACGTCACGCGGGAAGTTCGGGAAATTAGAACTACCATATAGGAGCCATACGAAAAATGACCGAGATATAACTACTTCCGTACACATCTCATCTTCCCGGGAAACAAATATATAAACAAACATGACTCCTATATGGTAGTTCTAATTTCCCGAACTTCCCGCGTGACGTCATTTCCCAACTCGGGAAGTGACCGGGAAATACTTTCGAATGCGCCCTTAGTACTTGCTTCTTAAAATAAATTGCTTTCGATAATCAAGTTCGTAAACAATAACAAATTTGTCAAACGTAAACGTCAATACAATGATTAATTGGTTGGATGTTGGGTTTAACGTTGCACTAATATTACGATATGAACATAAATACAATAAAAATAAGAAGAGCGATTGCGTAAGCTGGAGAATTCGGGAAACTTACAGCCGTCGACAATAGGGTCGTTGCAGTCAAATTTTGGTTACCGAAGAATATACGGAAGTGTCCTATGTGTATAATAATCTGTGGACTGGAGTAAAGTTTATTGTATTGCTGATTGATTTATTGAGTAGGTGTCAACGTGACGTTAATATTATGCCATGGGCGTTTGATGACGATCTGGGACTTATATGTTTATCGGCAGTCTGGAGATATGCTATCACATTTGGTCCTTCCTAGTGCTGAATGACTCCCTGTTGAGTCACTTGCTGAATGACTCCATGCTTAGTAAACCCCATAATTAATTTAATTTAGTTAAGTAAGAAAGTTTAATTCTGTCATTAACTTTAACCCAGGTTATTTAATTTCCCACTTAACAATTATGGAGACATCCTAGCATATAATGACACAGTACAATAAAGAAAATTACTCATAATGTTAAAACCCATATTATTTATTTGGGGAATTAGGTTACATAAAATAGTAAATACATTAGGCCCATATGGCCGGTTTAAAATTAGCATACCTAAACTTTACCGAATATATATTATTTTTTTTTTTTTATGGAGTTCTAATTTATTTTACTCATATAGAGACCTAATTTATTTTACTCAGGAATTGCTAATAAATAAAAATGCTTACCGAAAATCTTCAGCGCAGTTTGAGGCATCATCATCCTTCCAGAACTCGGATCCTCTCGTCAAATAGCACACTTAGAATAAATCCCACTTAACACTTTTATCCAATCATCCTAATCTGACTCTACGCTCACAAAATTCAAATCTCTTCTCCTCTCTTTTCCTCTCCGTCCTCTCCCTATATCCCAATCCGAATTTTTATGCCCCTTTTCTCTTTCTTCTCATATTCCCCTCTTTCTCTCCAATCTCGGGTTAGCTCGTCGTTAACCTTAATATTATTGGATTTTAGGAATTGAATAAAATTTTCCGTCATTGGCTTTTCCTTATCCCTTTTAAAATTTTCCTATTTTATTTTCTCAGCTGTTTTCGCGCGCTTTCCGCATCTTCCCATCTGTATTCATCTCTATCCTTTTGTAACTCGAATGCTTAGCGCTTTTCATGTTTTCAAATGAAAACTCTTGCATTATCCTTGCCCTCGGCCTATTCAAAACTCTCTGAATTGGCGGTGCTTTTTTCGGTACCTTGTATGTAACATAAATTTTTCTTTCCTCTTATAGAGAAGACATTTCCAAAATTTGACTTCTAACATTTCTTTTGAACGTATTCTAATCGAAAATATTTCTTGTGCTATAAATTTACACTCAGTGCCTTTATTTTTTTGTTATGATTTTGACTTTTACTATCGTACACCTGAATAACCAATCCTTTCAGCATTATCCCTGCTTTCAAGCCTTTATTTTTAAAATATCCCGGACACCTGGCCTTAAAGTTGTTTTCGTTTCTTACCTAACACGATATTTTCTCACAATAATAATTTTATTTTTTTTTGTCCACCCGAGAATTCCTATAAGCGAGCTATCCTTCTTTAACTTTCATGGGAAATCGTGTGTGACCATTCCTTTTCTTAAGAAAATATGCCTTTTGCAATGTTCCTTTATTCACTTCCAAGAATACACCTCTAAGTTTAACCGCGCTGTTATTATTATGCCTTAAATTCCAAATCTTTAAATTTTCCTCCAAAGAAATTCCAAGATGTCTGAGCGTGTCTCAGCAATATATCGAATTCCCCAAAAAGAAAAAAAAAATGAGAAAAAAAAAGAAAAGTGCTTTAACTCACGCTGTGATTAGGACTCCATATACATTGCAATAAATGTAAAACAGTATTATAATAAACATAATAAATAGATATAATGACACATAATCATAAGTGTAAAAACAGAGTATATGCTACTATATGCATAATATGAAACCATACAATAAGTGAAAAGAATGAACCATACGATAGAAATACATACATATGATATTTCATAGAATAAGTGAAAAGAATGCATCATATAGAAATAGGTATGTATTAATTCAGACAATAAGTGAAAAGAATGCATCATATAGAAATACGTATATATATTAATTCATACAATAAGTGAAAAGAATGCATCATATAGAAAGACGTATATATATATTAATTTATACAATAAGTGAAAAGAATGCATCATATAGAAAGACATATATATATATTTTTTTTTTCTCTAGTAGAATAGCACAATTGGTACACTATTCTCCATACCTTTTAATTGTATAGAGGTGAGGAAAAGAAAATTCTTTACGATTTATGGGCTCACAAGTGTACATACAGACACCGACAGCTATATAAATACATATATAGTGTATGATTATTATCTTTTTCTTTTTCCTGATTAATGGATATAATTTTTTTTTTTTTTTTTTGAAATATTGTCATTATGTTTATATTTTGTTAACGTGAACGACAGCAACAAGTAATTATAGTAGAAAATATTGTAATTAAAATACATATGATGAATAAAGATGATCCTATGAATTTTACTAAGAAAAGATGGTTAGTAATATTAGGAAATTTAAACCAATCAAACCAAGTGTTTGAACCTTCAACATTTAGTGTTCTTGTATAATTAGTATTCAGTTGTAGCAGTTCCACGCTTGGCTCATCCAAACAGAACTTTATTTTCTTACACTGAACGAGAGTTGATGCTTTTAAGCACAACTTTTCGTTATAACACCGTGTTTCTGCAAAAAATTTCACAGCTAGTATCGACGGGGTCGTTGTAAGTTGTACTGCTTTAGTGTGCACAGTTATCTCTTGAAAATGTACTGTAACTACACCTGGATCACAAGTGCTTGTTGCCTGGAAAGTGATGCGTGCCAACACAGGGCAGTTATAGCATCCCGAGGCTGTGAGATCAATATCTTCAAATTTCGGACATATTGTATTTGATTTTATTACCATTTTAAAATTAGTGAAGTGCAACTGTATACGAACAGCCGCAGACATTAATAGCGATGATTTTAACACATCCTCTTGTACTTGAAATAGATGAATGTCTTTTTGCAACGGCAATGCATGCTCCTGGGAAGAAACGAGATGAGTTAATGCATCCGAAACCATTGTGCAACGCAGGACATCCTCGAAAAAATCACAATTTGATATATTGGGGTCGAAGATAAAATCTTTCGTAAAAGAAGTATTTGCTTGTATAGCTCCTATTTGACCTGCGTTGGGGTTATTTCTGGGACTGGCTGGCGCTAGATATGCTTCTGAAGGTCGACCAACTCGTTGTATAAAATAGTCTTGAAGGTTTAGTTGTGGTTGGTCATATGCGCCCAGAATTGAGACTTTGATTCCCGACTTTGTGTACGCGGAATCTGTTAAAGATAGCCGTGAAACTGTGTTGTTTTCAGAGTGCGTTAACGATACATGATATTGACATGTATGTCCAGAGATTTTGGATACTTCATAGGTTTTTAACAAGTCTGGTTCAAACCAGACGCGAAAAAAGTTGCAAGCCGCTCGAGTTAACACCGTACAGCCCACACCTAGTCTCCCTGGGACGCAGGCTGTAATGCCAGGAAATTGACGGCTCTCAGCCGTTTCGGCTTCAAAATGGTTACCATTCTTGCCAATGTATTGTTTTATGCAGTGCACACCTCGTCCGCAGAATTGATTAAAGATACACGAAATCTGCGATATGTATTTGGCAGTAACTGGGAATGTGAAATATTGTCTTTCCGTGTGAAAACTGCATGTCACTTCTTCTAATTTAATTTTTAATGAGAACAAATGATTTTCGTGACTGTCCGTGAACCATAGACATGTTTCCGCTTGAATTGTGGGTAATGATATTTCTGCAGTTGTGTACAACTGGCATGCCTTTGTGCCATCCTGTAATACTTCACAGGTCTTTAGATCGGAAGTGATGATCGAATGTGAGTTACACTCACCACTAATTTCAGTGCAAAGTAATGCCATGGTTAAAACTACTAAAGGGAGAGACGAAATTCGTGGATTTTGTACAGCATTGATTTTCCAAATGTTGATAAAAGTTTAACATCAAATTTCGCATAATGCTGCCGATAAAAGCACCAGTAAGTAATGAAACTCTGGCGAGTAATTTAAGGCCTTTAATAATGATGCAGACAAGAAAAAATACAGATTTAAAAACATATATGATATTCTTAATCGCTGTTTTAAGAAATAGCAGCATAAATAGGATAACTGTAGTTAATAGTATATACATGATGTATTGAAAAATTGGAGGTAAACATTTTAAATGGTTTACCGCCTTCCAACAAAAAAAACATTGTTTGATTTGGCAGATAGTTTTCCCTGACACGTGGAATAAGCCCGTTACGGAAATACCGCTCGGGTGTAAATAAATGACTGTAATGTCTGACCTATAGGCCAATAGTTCGAAGGGGATTCGTATCATTAAGTCATTTGGCACTGTAAGCACATGCTCATATTCATCATTTCTAAGTATGACTCTGCCTGTGTCAGGCAAGGTCAATATTGGATCCGTAAAGTTTATGGTTAAATTGTGGTTTTGAAAAAAAGCTGATTCCCTTCTAGAAGTTTGCGACGATGCGGTGCTATTGCTTTATTTTCAAATAGACAAATCTCAAAAGTAAGTATTTCTGGGTCATAAATGGTGACATCCTCTGTGACGGCAATCATTATCTGTTTCTTTTGTGTATAAGCACAAAAGCAGTCACTTTTAGTGGAGCAGTTATGGGTCTCACAAAACTCGGGCGTGCCTGTACAGCGATCTTCACCGCATTCACACACAATCTTTCGCTTGTTGAAACATTCATACGAAGTGCTTTTATTATCT
Source organism: Salticus scenicus (assembly GCA_963930645.1). Taxonomy (NCBI): domain Eukaryota; kingdom Metazoa; phylum Arthropoda; class Arachnida; order Araneae; family Salticidae; genus Salticus; species Salticus scenicus. The sequence continues at coordinate 136,712,543 of OZ005661.1, forward strand.
ACTTCCTCTGAGTGTCGTAAGATGAATGAAGAGGGCATAATCAGGGAGTAGTCTTTTGCTAGGATAAATGTTCTATTCGCTTTTACACAGTTGATGCAGTTATGGTAAAGACACGCATTGGCAGGAAAACTAATTTTTGTGATGACATGTCGAGTTAGTTGGTGGCACTTAAGTTCATTGTAAAATGAACACAATTGTGGCCTGAAATGTTTGCCTTTAACGGCAGATGCCAGTATGCATAGCACTGAAATATAAGAAAAGCATTTTCATTAATAGCCCCTCCTGAGTAAATATAATTTAATTATTATTATTATAATTTATTTATTTATTTATTTTATTTATTTATTTATTTTTTTTTTGAATATGTAAGTGACTGTTTTAACTGGTCTGCGAGAAAACTGCATATATTATATGATTTCCATTATTATTATTATTAGTATTCTTATTATTATTATTTTTCTTTATATATATATATATATATATATATATATATATATATATATATATATATATATATATATATATATAAATTCAATTCCCTTATTAAATGAAATTTGAAATTTATAATATCAGTAGATAAATGTACCCCTCAAATATTCAAATTGGAAGAAAAGTGAGGTTAAACATGAATTTGTTAAATATAACGCAAGAAAATTAAATGAAATAGAAAGAAGATTTAATTTTACTTTATTTCACCTTACGTTATTTATTTATGTATATATGTATATATATATATATATATATATATATTTTTTTTTTTCATTAGAAAATAACAATAAATTTAAAGGATAAATTATTATGATTAAATATTATTAATATATCCTTTTTTTTTTTTTTTTTTTTTTTTAATATTATTATTATTATTAATATTAATCTCATATAACAGTTAACAACCTCCTCACAATTGGCCATTTTGTGAGAATAAACAACGTCTGTCCATAAGATTAATATAAGGGAACGCGAAATGTGCGCCTAATTATGAGATTAACAAGAGAATTGAATTTGAGATTGTGAAAATATTACATATATAAGGTAATAGAATAAAACAAAGTTATGTAGAATTAACACTATTCTATACATAAAGGACGAATTTCTCAGGAAGGAATGCTTCGTATGTATGTGTACTTAATAAGAATTAAATAATAATGAAAATGAAAATTATAAATAAATGTTAAAGGAATTGAATACTTCCTCATCTTTAATATTATGGTAAATCCATAATATTACTGTATTTGACACTAATGCTATATTTCGTATAGTCTACTTAATCAAATATATCATACAATAAACAAAATGAAACTGTATTATTTACAAAGTTAAAAAGACAAATATAAGTATAAAATAACTGAATACATACGAGTAATATTTGTCTAAACCGTACTATCTACAAGGCAAAGTCTAGTTGATTACAATATTTATAAAAATATATTCTAATTACCTCGGTACGTATGTATATATAGATATGAATAAATATTTATTTAATAAAATGGAAGATCAAGGAGATAAGTATAAAAATTTTATCCTCTAATCATAACAAGAATAATAAGACATATAAATAAATATTGCCTAATATAAAATAAAATTAAAATAAAACTGATATAGATATAAAATTACGTACTTAAATCGTACTAACGAGTATAATAGTTATAATTATCGTCATACATCGACGAAACAAAATACAACTGAAAGGATATGTGATGATAGAATATCACATCACGAATATATATATCGATAAATAAATATGTGTATATATACATATGTATACATTATTATTATTCATTTATTTATTTATTTAATTTTTTTTTTTTTCAAATCCTAGACAATAAACTAATATGACTCAAAGGCAATATCATTCTGTGTATTTTAGCGCTAAGTCAAAAATTTTGTCCGCTAAGGGTTGAACTGTACTGCGTAGAAAATAGCGGGGTGGTGGTGTTGGTTCCGTATTGACCGGTGGGGAGAGTGTATAACTAATAGTGTCTTGAGATGATGTAGAGGAAGGAGGGATATTTTCGATAGTAGGGTTTGTTGAACCCAGATTTACTGCTTTGGGAAGATTCTTGCCACCGCTGTCTAGAAGGTAAGAATTGTTGTCTAATTCTTCGAAAATTGCGTGTGGTCGTGTTTCTGGGGACGCTTCTATATTAGGGGAAGGGGAGGATTGTGTATTGTCTGTAATTGTTGTATGTAACAGATCTAATTCTGGTTTTCGGGCAGTATATGGAATAAGTCTTTCAGCGTGAACCTTCATGTCTTTATTTTTGTGAGGGTTTATAGCGTCAACTATAGTATAATTGACTTTATTATGCTTCTTTAAGATGCGATAAGGGCCAAAGAATTTGCGACGTTTCGTGATATTTAAATTACGGTCCCGTGCTGGGTCATATAAGTAAACTAATTGACCGGGATAGAAATCACGATATCTGGCCTTTTTATGTTGGTAATTTTCCATCGCGATAGCTGCATTCTCTAAATTTTGTATCACCTTTTCGTGTGCGTATTTTAAATCTGTTGTTCGTTTCAGGATATAATCTGGATATGCCATTTCCTGTGGTGTTGAGTTATTATTTATAATGTCGGTTGGTAATAAAGGGTCATATCCTAAGTGGATATATGCAGGTTTTTCGTTAGTAGCGGAATGAATTGTAGAGTTATAGATTAAGGCGTAATATTGCACGAAATCATCCCATTGTAACGTATTTTCAGCAAAAATAGCAAGTGACTTTTTAATATTTTTGTTGGCAGCTTCACAAACCCCATTTGTTTGAGGTCTCATAGGTGTTGTGAGTAGTTTAAGGACTCCTAGTCGTGTACATAGTATTCTGAACAGATCGCTGATAAATGAAGGTCCTCTGTCACTTAACAATTTTTCTGGAATGCCAAATAGACTAATGTAATCTATAAATCTGTCAACACTCGTAATTGCAGTAGCGTCGGGGACGGCGTATAATCTGATAAATTTCGTATAATTATCTATAAAACTAAGGATGTATCTGTTACCCTTATGTGTTCTAGGTAATGGGCCAATGTGATCGCATGATACCATTTGCATTGGTCTAGTGCGTTTGAAATTCCTCTGAGGTGGGACAGGAGGTAACACATTTGGACTCTTGAAACTTATGCAATGTGCGCATGATTTTATAAAATGTTTTGTGTCCGAATATAAATTCTCCCAAAAGTATTTCTCTCTAATGTTGTTGTAAGTTTTAAATACTCCAAAATGTGCCATATGATTTGCTGCTAGTATGTGAGGCTTAAATTTGTCTGGTATAACGATTCGTAAAATGTTAGTTGATTTTCGAAATCTTGGTATAAATGCCGAATGCATAAGTAGTCCGTCTTTCAAAAGGTAGTTTGGATATAAATTTGAAAGTTGTGTTGGTGAATTTTCTAAGGTTTTAATTATTTCCGAAAGTTTGGAATCCGTGCGCTGAGCGGTTTTAATATCCTGAATTGTTGGGAGATTAATTTGAACATTATTTACTGTTAAAATATCTAAATTGTTGATTGGCATACTGTTAGTTCGTTTCTTATTGAGAGAAAAATTTCTCGAGGGTACATTTCCTAATGAAAAATCATCGCTTTGTCCTTTAACATAAATTAGTATATAAGCTCGTTGGTTTAATACTTCTTCTATATCAACAGGTAATACTTCATTATCATTCATAAAATACCAATTCCCTTTCGAATCCTTAGTTAAACAAAAATAATGACCGTCATTCACGTAATTACCCGAATGTACTATTATGGCATTTAAATAATACCATAAGGGTTTATTTTTTCGATATGTCATGTAAGGTTGAAAATTTATTTTATCATCATAAGTCACGTGATGTGATATCTTTTCACCTCCTTTTTGAGAAAATGTAAATCTTTTCAAATGAAATGTAAGTACTGTAGGAGATTTGGAAACTGAAATTTGTTTTAGTGCGTCTACCATCGAATTGCAATTATAACAATAATAGTCTGCTTGCAAATGCTCTGGTTTTGTGAATTTATGTAAAGCTTTCGTTAGGGAGTCTGTACCTTGTGTAATATCTAATGAGAAATCTCTAAAAGGGTTAAAAGTTATGCTCTTATGCCTACAATTTAGACATTCTACTTCACTACGGAAAATTCCTTGAAACATATTTTGTAATATAGTTGATTGATTGTATGAATATCTGAAAGCGTGAGTCTCATGAAATGAAACTGATTGTTCTAAATGATCAATAATTCGACCCAGAAATTCGTGTGCATCCTGTTGGATATTGTACTTAAATTCTTTGTCAATAGTTTGGAGATTTTGATAAAACTCAATGAGTTGTACTACTTTTCCCGTTTTTTCTATTACTGAGTCTATGTGTCGTTTTAACATGCAAAGCATACAAAATGTATTTGGCTCACACGTGAACTCATGGTTTGAATTATGAAATAGAAAATTCACTAAAGGTGGGAGATATGTAAGACATTGTAAGATAACATTTATATAACAAGTGTTGCCTATGTTTTCTAATCCAGCTCTCCTTTTATTAATTGCTTTAGATTCTGGGTGTACGTTATCGTGGTTGTTAAAGTGTGTAATATTTGGTTGTGAAAGTAAATTTCCTACTGTTTTATTTTTACTTTCGGAACTATTATGTTTAGTATTCTGTGGTGGAATGTTATAACTCTTTTGTAATTTTTCTCTGAAAGGGTTTAGTGAGTGATTTGTATTGTTAGTGCCTACAAAGAAATCTCTAGACAGAGTATCTGCGACAATGTTTTGCGATGATTTAATTAATTCGAATGTGTAGTCATAATCTGATAAAAAGGCAAACCAACGGGTTACTCTGTTACCGGGTGATTCCAGGGAAGCTAATTTTGTTAAAGCTGAGTTATCACACCTTATTATAAAGTGTCGACCATAGAGATAGTGTTTAAAACTTTTTACCGCTTGAACAATAGCCAAAAGTTCTTTTTCAAAAATGATATATTTACACTGAGTGGGATTTAGTTTCTTTGAAAAATATGCTATAGGGCGAATTATACCGTACTCATCCCTTTGTCCTACCATAGCCCCTAATGCATTTTCACTACTATCTGTAGAGAGAATAAATTCTTTATCATAATCGGGATGTATCAAAATAGGGGGTTTTGATAACTTTTCTTTTAGAATATCAAACGCTCTTTGAGCTTCTGTTGAACATCGGAATCGTTGATTTTTCTTAGTCAAATTCGTTAACGGTGCAGATAGAGTGGAAAAATTTTTGATAAATTTTCGATAGTATGAAACAAGACCTACGAATCTTCGAATCCGCCTGACAGTAGTGGGAACCGGAAAATTTTGAATTTTAATTATATTTTCATCTAGCGGCTTAATTCCTTCTGCGTTTAATTTATGTCCGAGGAATTGAATTTCAGGGAACATAAAACAACATTTTTCTGGATTTAATGTTATTCCATACGTACGAAATCGTTCAAATAATTTTCTTAATTTACTAAGCATGTGTAGCTCGTTGTTTGCACCAATGCCAAAGTCGTCGATGTAATTACATATTTTAAGGTCTGTCAAAGGCGCTAAAATCATATCTGCCAATTTACTAAAGTGTTCTGGGGATGCTGACATCCCTTGAGGCATTGTGAGATAACGATAAGAGCCAAAAGGCGTAGAGAAAGTTGTCATGTCTCTATCTTGCGGTTTTAATGGAATTTGATAGAAAGATGAAGAGAGATCTAAAGTTGTAAATAATTTTGATCCTCTTAAATTTTCTAACAAATGATTTATTATAGGTAATTTGTACCTTGGGTATTTTAAATATTTATTTAAAATTCTGTAGTCTACGACATGTCTCCACTTTTGTTTCTCCGGATTACCAGATGGATTCTTTTTTTTAATGAGGATTAGTGGAAAACTAATATGAGAGTCCGATCGTTCTATAATATTCGCTTCTTCGAGTTCGGATAACTGTTTTTTCAGTTCGCCTTCTAGCGCTTGTGGAACACGATACGGACGAATTGACGGTAATTGAGATATATCAACCTGTAGATTTGGTTGTATTGCATCTGTGCGGCCAATGGTAAACATTCGTTTACTAAATATATCCGCAAATTCCATAAGTAGTTCTAATAATTTCGCTTTTATCTCAGGGTTTAAATGTGATAAGTTAAAATCGGTAGGTTTTAATTCTTTACGTCGTAATTGTTTTATATATTCCATATTACGGGTATCAAATACCGTATAAATTGCCCCTAGTCGCGTATGTTTATTTAAAGGGACTGCGTTATCACTTAGATTAGATATTTTAACTGAAATCTGTTTGTTATCCTCCACCGAGCAAAATGTGTTGACAATTTTTATATTTCGATTCTGTAAACACGGGACAAAATTTACCTTTTCTCCATGCTTAATTGCCGTATCTAGGTTTAACTTAATTTGTCGGGATTCATGTGGTTGAAGAGTGAATTTCACAGGTATTCTCGCGTAGTTAACTTGAGTTGTGCTAATATTATTCGAGAGTGCATCTCTCAACGGCACGGTCACATTTCGTGAATTCAATGTATTAGTTTCAAAATTTATATTAAATTTCTGTGATTTTAATAAATCATATCCTAATATGGCATGATAATATTTAGATAATGGATTTCTAACAATATAAAACTTATGTCTAAATGTTTTATGTCCGATTGTCACTGGAAGAGAAATACATCCTACAATGTTCATATCATTACCTGTTACGGATTTAAGATTTATATCAATTTTCAAGAATTTAATGTCTTTATCTGTATTGAAATGTTTAAAAACATTTTCCTGTATGACACAGACACTGGCGCCACTGTCACAAAGGCTAGGAGTGAGAAATCCTGCTAATTTTACATCTACTATAGGTAAAAATATTTGTCTGGTATTTGAATCGATTATCTGTGTGTTAACCACATCATTAGCTATCGGTCTTCCGTTATATGGCTTTTGTTGGGTCCGGGAACGCGTCTCAGACCGAAATTCATTGTGCGTTCCCGATTTTAGTTTAAATGTTTTCTGTTATTGTGCTCATAGACTTGTGGCTGTGGTCGGGAGGAATAACCTCGAGTTCTATTATTTATGTTACTCGTATTGTGTTGACGAGAAAACGAGGGGGATTGGGGTCGAGTACGATTTGCGGGATTCGAATAACACTTACTGAAATGATGTGAGAGTTTATGACAAAACCTGCAGGGTGGAAAACGTCTTTGGTGTGAAGTATTATTACCTCTATTGCTGTAGATACGCCCAGAAAAGTTTCTAGGGGTCGGCCTTTGATCATTTCTATAATTTTGGTTCGAGAATGAATTTTGTGTTTTTAATTTTAATTCCTCAATTTCTTTAGTTAAAGCGCTAACCATTTCTTGGGTATGCATAGCATGTGATTGTATGATATCTTTAAGGTCGGAGTTATTTGTGATATTGTTGACCTCTTGAGTGGACTCAGGATTGGTTAGAGACGAGTCACTGATTTGTAATGTTTGGATGAAATCTACCGCTTCTTCAAAAGTTTTAGGGTCTTTTAAAATTAGGGAATGTTTATATTTCGGTAATAGACCTTCCATGAATTTCGCTAATTTACTCTGTTCAAATAACGCTTTTACTGCAGCATTTGTAAGATCGGGATTATTAAAAAAATGTTGCGTAGCTAATGCTACCTTTCCTGCATAGTGTTTAACCTGCTCATTCGGGAGCATTTTACAATTCGAAAACTGTTGTTGTCTCGCTCCTAAACTATATTTACTGTCAAAATAGGAAAGGAATTTCCTTTTAAAATCCTCGTAATTATTTTCATTGCTAAGATCGGGCGAATTTATTATATTTGAAAGTGCGTCACCTCTTATACGTGATTTCAGTATAAGTAATTTTTCATCTGGTGTGCATTTTGTGAGATCCGCAATTTTTTCAAAGTTTTCAATAAAAAATTTAGGGGTAACCGCGGACAAATTATCAAATTGTGGGATTATTGACTGCAAACCTGCTAACTTTCTAATCATACTATCGGATTCGGATCCGTTTGTTTCGTCTCCGGGCATGTTTTAAAGAGTAAAGGAGGATAAATATACAAAAAAAATTTCAATAACTACTTGACTAAACAATAACAATAATAAAATGAAAATTCAGTATTTATATCTATACAACACCTTTAGATTGTACTAAGCTAAAATGTATATTTTAAATAGAAAATCCACAAAACTGAATAATTTATCAAGATAAAATTCTAATAACACTGAATATATTCAAAATTCTATGATATAAGATACTAGGAAATCCATACCAAATAGATATAAATTACTTTTTTTTTTTTGTTTTGAAAAAAAAATTGAAATAGCAAATCATTTAAAATTGCCATATTAGGAAAATATTTAAAAGACTATAGTAACGAGTAAACTCAAAATGAATAGTTGAGAATAAGTATCAAAGAAAATGAAATTTCAAATTTTTGTGGTATAAAATATAAAATTTGGATACCTAATATTGTCAACATATGTGTACATATATGGATGTATTACGTTAAAATACAGATAAAATAATGTTAAAATTCAACATTTTCCATATAGATACACATAGTTGTATAGATAATGAAAATCAAAATATATATGCAGAAATAAAAGATGTAATGTATAATAAACACACATATTAATAAAATAGGTAGATATATAAAACGTAAATATTGATTTCCCCTTATATGTGAGAAATGAATAATTAAATCACTATATATTATTATTGTTAAAAACAATTTTATACTTAAAGACTACACTTAAAAAAGTGTAATGGTCACGGCGGACCACTTGCTGAATGACTCCCTGTTGAGTCACTTGCTGAATGACTCCATGCTTAGTAAACCCCATAATTAATTTAATTTAGTTAAGTAAGAAAGTTTAATTCTGTCATTAACTTTAACCCAGGTTATTTAATTTCCCACTTAACAATTATGGAGACATCCTAGCATATAATGACACAGTACAATAAAGAAAATTACTCATAATGTTAAAACCCATATTATTTATTTATATGCCCCTTTTCTCTTTCTTCTCATATTCCCCTCTTTCTCTCCAATCTCGGGTTAGCTCGTCGTTAACCTTAATATTATTGGATTTTAGGAATTGAATAAAATTTTCCGTCATTGGCTTTTCCTTTCCCCTTTTAAAATTTTCCTATTTTATTTTCTCAGCTGTTTTCGCGCGCTTTCCGCATCTTCCCATCTGTATTCATCTCTATCCTTTTGTAACTCGAATGCTTAGCGCTTTTCATGTTTTCAAATGAAAACTCTTGCATTATCCTTGCCCCCGGCCTATTCAAAACTCTCTGAATTGGCGGTGCTTTTTTCGGTACCTTGTATGTAACATAAATTTTTCTTTCCTCTTATAGAGAAGACATTTCCAAAATTTGACTTCTAACATTTCTTTTGAACGTATTCTAATCGAAAATATTTCTTGTGCTATAAATTTACACTCAGTGCCTTTATTTTTTTGTTATGATTTTGACTTTTACTATCGTACACCTGAATAACCAATCCTTTCAGCATTATCCCTGCTTTCAAGCCTTTATTTTTAAAATATCCCGGACACCTGGCCTTAAAGTTGTTTTCGTTTCTTACCTAACACGATATTTTCTCACAATAATAATTTTATTTTTTTTTGTCCACCCGAGAATTCCTATAAGCGAGCTATCCTTCTTTAACTTTCATGGGAAATCGTGTGTGACCATTCCTTTTCTTAAGAAAATATGCCTTTTGCAATGTTCCTTTATTCACTTCCAAGAATACACCTCTAAGTTTAACCGCGCTGTTATTATTATGCCTTAAATTCCAAATCTTTAAATTTTCCTCCAAAGAAATTCCAAGATGTCTGAGCGTGTCTCAGCACTAGGATGGATGTTTATTTCATGAATGAAAAAAAAATTGTGTATGATTTGAAAGTGTTAAAAAACGTATTTTGGGTAGGATGACAAAACGTCCCAGATTTCTTCTGACAATCTTCATTTTTGGATTCTTGTGCCCAGAAAAAATACTATTTCTTGGAACCCTATTTTTCATGTTTTATTTTTATTTGTCCCCACTTATAATTTCGCTATATAAAAACATGTTTTTTAAACCTAGTCATACATCTGATCTTTTTTTCCTTCAGAATATGCTTATTGTGACGAGTAATTTCTAGTGGTAAAAATATCTTCGCAAAAGATTTAAATTTTACTATGACTTCCCTATGAGTGAATCACAATCCGTCGCCAATTGCTCACTGTAAAGAGCTAGTGCGACGTGATGTTAAACGATTAAACCCATTTAACCAACATTAACAATGAAAAGTATTACATACCCAGCCCTTTGTGAAAAATGTGATAGTAATGGCCAGTCTTTTAAAATTTTTAGAGAATTCTGCTAAAAAATTTAACAGAAAAGTGTATAATTATATTTTTATTTATTTATTTATTGCGACGATTAGGTGTGAGGCGATTATTCAGAATGTTTCTACACTGTGGATATTGAGAAAACTGAAATGTGGCTTAGCCGTAGTTATCACATTTTCTGTCGATTTATACGGATTTTTCTAATTACGGCAATGTAAAACCATCTAAAATTACGCACAATTTAACAGTCATTTACTATTCATTTATTGATCTGTATATTGAAAAGTAAAATACTTTTTATACGCAGAATGTTAAATTTATCATCGTTACTTTTCGTTTCATTTCTATTTTCTTGTTCAAACGAAAAAAAAATTAAACGATTATCAAATGCACCTTTCTGAAATCTAGCGAAGAGGAGCAATATTTAGGAGATTTTTGCATAAACATTTACATTTGCATAAAATTATGTTAATTGTCATTTTGTATAGCAGAACTTTACAATTATTTTTTTCTATTACAAAAATCCAATATGAAGTTACTTATCTGAGTAGCGTAGTTTTTTTTTTTTTTTTTATGTCGCTCTAGTGCACGCTATGAGCAGTTAAAAATTGTCTGGGATTCACCCCCCTATTGAGTCATTTTCAACTGGACGAATATTTTGACAGGAGTATTGCTCGTCCGTACTTTTTTCAGAAACGCTAGAGCTATTTATTTCATCAGAATTTTGAGAAAGTTTATAATTCATATAATCAATATTATCTTTTTCACCCCCAGACTCATTTTCTGATAAATCCTACAAAATTTGTAAAATTTTTTGGCGACTATAATAACTTTATCTTCGATCATCCATTAGAGCTCAATTGAAAGAAACCAATGTGTGAAAGAAAAGTAAATACTGATTCAACTATCACCAATTGACTCCAAACTTTAGATTCATCATTCGTTACATATATTCACGGAAGAATCATATTTGCATATTCTTAAATTCTTGTTTTTTTTTTTTTTGTTTTTTTTTTCACAAAATTCGTTTCGATTCAACAACTTTACGGGATTTCGCCTTCGTTATAAATCCGCATAATACCTTCCTGAATGGTCAATTAACACCCTTCCTGCAACAAACTAACTCCTCTTTGATTCTTAATTAAACTACTATAGTTTGAGGCTGAGTGGGTTTTACGTTGGAATAGTGGTACGCTAGAAATAAATAACGATGGTGTGTGAGTCATCCCAAAGAGTAATCCAAGTTTTGTTTTATTCGCCGGAAAACACGAACTTGTACGTAGACATTGAAAGGTTGCAATTCTGTACGAGATACGGAACGTCATCATGTTGGCGATCTTTGGAAACACGCCAAGTGGCACCTTCTACTGGATTTGTTTCCGAACGAGAAATCTCGGCGCTTCTAGTGTTAGATGTCTCTGTTTAGCAAGAAAAAAAAACATATTTAAGGTATTAAAAAAAATTAATATATTAAAAAAAAATGTGGTGGATGGGCGGGCAGATGTTTGATTAAGGAGGATGGATGGTGTTGTTTGACTGGTTGGTTAGGAGGGTTTGTTATTGAATTAAGTTATTTTTAAAAAAAATTGAAGGAATTAATGCCATTGCAAGTTACATTATTATTATTATTATTATTATTATTTTCTGGTTGATGGTGGGAATTATGCACTCTTTATTCGTCAAATTTAATTGAGTTCATTTGCCTATTAGTGGCTTCCTACGTTTAATTTGTACAAAATTTCCAATTGAATAAAAGAAAAAAAAAAATAATAATTAAAATTAAAATTATCAAAACAAATAAAATAAACTTTAATCATTGAAGATTGCCTTGTACTGCTTTTCCTTACATGTGTGCTTTTTGGGTGTATTGCTTGTGAATGTGTCTATTTAAAACTTAACATTTAATTCTTATTAATAACTTTAAGATTAAGCTTTATTAATCTAGGTTTAACACTATTAAAATCAAAACTAATTAATTAAATGGTGCCACATAATCACTTTAATCATTAAGTTAAAAATCTTCTATATATAATACACCTTATAGCAATTGTTTGTTTAAACCTGAATTAATTTAACTGACTTATTAATGTTTACGATAGATGGCGCTTGCTCACTGCTAAATTAATATTAGCTGTCATTAATTTTCTTTTCCATGAAGGATTTAAAGTTCATTGATTTAACTAAAATTAAAAATTAAAATTTAACTACTTTAATCAACAATTACACTGTGAATTTATTGTAAATGAAAATGCTCAGTTGTTAATTCTTTATCGATTAATCAAAGTTTGCAAATAATTTAATTTTAATTTCATTAACATGATGGCAACTTCCTTTTCTCCATGTTGGGTTGATAGATTTACATGTGGTTACTCCGATTTTTTTTCTATTTTTCTCACTGTTTTTTTTTTTTTTTTGTTTTTTTTTCACAAAATTCGTTTCGATTCAACAACTTTACGGGATTTCGCCTTCGTTATAAATCCGCATAATACCTTCCTGAATGGTCAATTAACACCCTTCCTGCAACAAACTAACTCCTCTTTGATTCTTAATTAAACTACTATAGTTTGAGGCTGAGTGGGTTTTACGTTGGAATAGTGGTACGCTAGAAATAAATAACGATGGTGTGTGAGTCATCCCAAAGAGTAATCCAAGTTTTGTTTTATTCGCCGGAAAACACGAACTTGTACGTAGACATTGAAAGGTTGCAATTCTGTACGAGATACGGAACGTCATCATGTTGGCGATCTTTGGAAACACGCCAAGTGGCACCTTCTACTGGATTTGTTTCCGAACGAGAAATCTCGGCGCTTCTAGTGTTAGATGTCTCTGTTTAGCAAGAAAAAAAAACATATTTAAGGTATTAAAAAAAATTAATATATTAAAAAAAAATGTGGTGGATGGGCGGGCAGATGTTTGATTAAGGAGGATGGATGGTGTTGTTTGACTGGTTGGTTAGGAGGGTTTGTTATTGAATTAAGTTATTTTTAAAAAAAATTGAAGGAATTAATGCCATTGCAAGTTACATTATTATTATTATTATTATTATTATTATTTTCTGGTTGATGGTGGGAATTATGCACTCTTTATTCGTCAAATTTAATTGAGTTCATTTGCCTATTAGTGGCTTCCTACGTTTAATTTGTACAAAATTTCCAATTGAATAAAAGAAAAAAAAAAATAATAATTAAAATTAAAATTATCAAAACAAATAAAATAAACTTTAATCATTGAAGATTGCCTTGTACTGCTTTTCCTTACATGTGTGCTTTTTGGGTGTATTGCTTGTGAATGTGTCTATTTAAAACTTAACATTTAATTCTTATTAATAACTTTAAGATTAAGCTTTATTAATCTAGGTTTAACACTATTAAAATCAAAACTAATTAATTAAATGGTGCCACATAATCACTTTAATCATTAAGTTAAAAATCTTCTATATATAATACACCTTATAGCAATTGTTTGTTTAAACCTGAATTAATTTAACTGACTTATTAATGTTTACGATAGATGGCGCTTGCTCACTGCTAAATTAATATTAGCTGTCATTAATTTTCTTTTCCATGAAGGATTTAAAGTTCATTGATTTAACTAAAATTAAAAATTAAAATTTAACTACTTTAATCAACAATTACACTGTGAATTTATTGTAAATGAAAATGCTCAGTTGTTAATTCTTTATCGATTAATCAAAGTTTGCAAATAATTTAATTTTAATTTCATTAACATGATGGCAACTTCCTTTTCTCCATGTTGGGTTGATAGATTTACATGTGGTTACTCCGATTTTTTTTCTATTTTTCTCACTGTTTTTTTTTTTTGTTTTTTTTTCACAAAATTCGTTTCGATTCAACAACTTTACGGGATTTCGCCTTCGTTATAAATCCGCATAATACCTTCCTGAATGGTCAATTAACACCCTTCCTGCAACAAACTAACTCCTCTTTGATTCTTAATTAAACTACTATAGTTTGAGGCTGAGTGGGTTTTACGTTGGAATAGTGGTACGCTAGAAATAAATAACGATGGTGTGTGAGTCATCCCAAAGAGTAATCCAAGTTTTGTTTTATTCGCCGGAAAACACGAACTTGTACGTAGACATTGAAAGGTTGCAATTCTGTACGAGATACGGAACGTCATCATGTTGGCGATCTTTGGAAACACGCCAAGTGGCACCTTCTACTGGATTTGTTTCCGAACGAAAAATCTCGGCGCTTCTAGTGTTAGATGTCTCTGTTTAGCAAGAAAAAAAAACATATTTAAGGTATTAAAAAAAATTAATATATTAAAAAAAAATGTGGTGGATGGGCGGGCAGATGTTTGATTAAGGAGGATGGATGGTGTTGTTTGACTGGTTGGTTAGGAGGGTTTGTTATTGAATTAAGTTATTTTTAAAAAAAATTGAAGGAATTAATGCCATTGCAAGTTACATTATTATTATTATTATTATTATTATTTTCTGGTTGATGGTGGGAATTATGCACTCTTTATTCGTCAAATTTAATTGAGTTCATTTGCCTATTAGTGGCTTCCTACGTTTAATTTGTACAAAATTTCCAATTGAATAAAAGAAAAAAAAAATAATAATTAAAATTAAAATTATCAAAACAAATAAAATAAACTTTAATCATTGAAGATTGCCTTGTACTGCTTTTCCTTACATGTGTGCTTTTTGGGTGTATTGCTTGTGAATGTGTCTATTTAAAACTTAACATTTAATTCTTATTAATAACTTTAAGATTAAGCTTTATTAATCTAGGTTTAACACTATTAAAATCAAAACTAATTAATTAAATGGTGCCACATAATCACTTTAATCATTAAGTTAAAAATCTTCTATATATAATACACCTTATAGCAATTGTTTGTTTAAACCTGAATTAATTTAACTGACTTATTAATGTTTACGATAGATGGCGCTTGCTCACTGCTAAATTAATATTAGCTGTCATTAATTTTCTTTTCCATGAAGGATTTAAAGTTCATTGATTTAACTAAAATTAAAAATTAAAATTTAACTACTTTAATCAACAATTACACTGTGAATTTATTGTAAATGAAAATGCTCAGTTGTTAATTCTTTATCGATTAATCAAAGTTTGCAAATAATTTAATTTTAATTTCATTAACATGATGGCAACTTCCTTTTCTCCATGTTGGGTTGATAGATTTACATGTGGTTACTCCGATTTTTTTTCTATTTTTCTCACTGTTTTCCTTGATGATTTGATTTAATATTTTATTTCATTTCTCATTCAAAATGGTTTTGCTGCTCGATTAGGGCCTGAATAATATAAATTTGCTATTGTTAGCTATATAGTTTTACGAAATCTTTAAAAATTTCGCAGCTTTATGAAGTACTTGCCCTCTGATGAGTTAATACTTCTACTTTTAGGCATTTTTGACACTTTCCAACAAGGTTGAAAAGTGTTTATGACTTGGGTTTGTCTGTCTGTCTGTCCGCGCTCTAACTCCCGTAAATATTTATGCTATTTCTTGAAACTGATATATGTTATTCAAGTTCACTATCGGATGTTCCCTATTGAAAATGGAGTTTATACCTCTACTGGTTTGTGTACAGGGACCACCGAAAATATTTCAAAGCATTGTGTTCTATGAGAGGCGTTTCTATAAACCATATTTTCATACCCTTACTGTACAAAAATCTTAATGAAATTCAAATATGTTATACAAGTTTACTATCGGATGTTCCCTATTGAAAATGGAGTTTATACCTCTACTGGTTTGTGTACAGGGACCCCCGAAAATATTTCAAAGCATTGTGTTCTATGAGAGGTATTTCTATAAATCATATTTTCATACCTTTACTGTTAACATAACTTAATGAAATTGAAATATGCTATTCCAGTTCATTATCGGATGTTCCCTGTTAAAAATGGAGTTTATACCTCTACTGGTTTGTGTACAGGGGCACCCGAAAGTATTTCAAAGCATTGTGTTCTATGAGAGGCATTTCTATAAACCATATTTTCATACCCTTACTGTACAAAAATCTTAATGAAATTGAAATATGTTATGCAAGTTCACTATCGGATGTTCCCCATTGAAAATGGTGTTTATACCTCTACTAGTTTGTGTACAGAGATCACCTAAAATATTTTAAAGCATTGTGTTCTATGAGAGGCGTTTCTATAAACCATATTTTCATACCCTTACAGTACAAAAATTTTAATGAAATTGAAATTTGTTATACAAGTTCACTATCGGATGTTCCCTGTTGAAAATGGAGTTTATATCTCTACAAGTTTGTGTACAGGGATCCCCTAAAATAATTCAAAGCATTGTGTTCTATGAGAGGCATTTCTATAAACCATATTTCCATACCCTTACTGTAGACAAATCTTAATGAAATTGAAATATGTTATTCAAGTTCACTATCGGATGTTTCCTGTATAAAATGGAGTAAATACCACCACTGATTTATGTACAGGGACACACAAAAGTATTTTAAAGCATTGTGTTCTACGAGAAGCATTTCTATAAACCATATTTCCATAACCTTCCTGTACACAAATCTTAATGAAATTGAAATATGTTATTCAAGTTCACTGTCGGATGTTTCCTGTATAAAATGGAGCACATACCAAAACTGATTTGTGTACACGGACACACAAAAGTATTTCAAAACATTGCGTTTTATGAAAGATATTTCTATAAACTAAATTTTAATTACTTTACTTTGCACGAAGATTTATGAAATTGAAATGTGTTATTTATAAGCACAAAAGAAAATGCTTTGCATAGAATATAGCATTATTAGCATTAGATTTACAGTATGACACAAAAATATTCAGTTATATAAAGAGCTATTAATAAATATTTGCTATAAGTGTACTTTCGTTTACATTAAGCGTTTTTAACACTTTCTAACATTTTTAACACTTCCCAAGAAGGTTCAAAAGTGTTAATGACTTCGGTCTGTCTGTCTGTCCATCTGTCTGTCTCTCCGCACTCTAATTCCCGTAAATATTTGTTGAATTTTTTGAAACTGATATAGGTTGTTCAAGTTCACTATCGGATGTTCCCTTTTGAAAATGGAGTTCATACCTTTACTGGTTTGTATACAGGGACACCCGAAAGTAGTTCAAAGCATTGTGTCCTATGAGAGGAACTGTTTGGTGCAGTATGTCCCATAGCGGATCTTGCGCCACTAAAAGCCAACCAACCAACCTATGAGAGGTATTTCTACAAAACGTATTTTCATACTATTACTGTACATATATCTTAATGAAATTGAAATAAGTTGTTCAAGTTCACTATCGGATGTTCCCTGTTGAAATGGAGCTTATACCTCTACTGGTTTGTGACAGGGACCACCGAAAATATTTCATAGCATTGTGTTCTATGAGAGGCGTTTCTATAAACCATATTTTCATACCCTTACTGTACAAAAATCTTAATGAAATTCAAATATGTTATACAAGTTTACTATCGGATGTTCCCTATTGAAAATGGAGTTTATACCTCTACTGGTTTGTGTACAGGGACCCCCGAAAATATTTCAAAGCATTGTGTTCTATGAGCGGTATTTCTATAAACCATATTTTCATACCCTTACTGTACAAAAATCTTAATGAAATTGAAATATGTTATGCAAGTTCACTATCGGATGTTCCCTGTTGAAAATGGAGTTTATATCTCTACAAGTTTGTGTACAGGGATCCCCGAAAATATTTCAAAGCATTGTGTTCTATGAGAGGCATTTCTATAAACCATATTTTCATACCCTTACTGTACAAAAATCTTAATGAAATTGAAATATGTTATGCAAGTTCACTATCGGATGTTCCCCATTGAAAATGGAGTTTATACCTCTACTAGTTTGTGTACAGAGATCACCTAAAATATTTTAAAGCATTGTGTTCTATGAGAGGCGTTTCTATAAACCATATTTTCATACCCTTACAGTACAAAAATTTTAATGAAATTGAAATTTGTTTTACAAGTTCACTATCGGATGTTCCCTGTTGAAAATGGAGTTTATATCTCTACAAGTTTGTGTACAGGGATCCCCTAAAATATTTCAAAGCATTGTGTTCTATGAGAGGCAGTTCTATAAACCATATTTCCATACCCTTACTGTAGACAAATCTTAATGAAATTGAAATATGTTATTCAAGTTCACTATCGGATGTTTCCTGTATAAAATGGAGTAAATACCACCACTGATTTATGTACAGGGACACACAAAAGTATTTTAAAGCATTGTGTTCTACGAGAAGCATTTCTATAAACCATATTTCCATAACCTTCCTGTACACAAATCTTAATGAAATTGAAATATGTTATTCAAGTTCACTATCGGATGTTTCCTGTATAAAATGGAGCAAATACCAAAACTGATTTGTGTACACGGACACACAAAAGTATTTCAAAACATTGCGTTTTATGAAAGATATTTCTATAAACTAAATTTTAATTACTTTACTTTGCACGAAGATTTATGAAATTGAAATGTGTTATTTATAAGCACAAAAGAAAATGCTTTGCATAGAATATAGCATTATTAGCATTAGATTTACAGTGTGACACAAAAATATTCAGTTATATAAAGAGCTATTAATAAATATTTGCTATAAGTGTACTTTCGTTTACATTAAGCGTTTTTAACACTTTCTAACATTTTTAACACTTCCCAAGAAGGATCAAAAGTGTTAATGACTTCGGTCTGTCTGTCTGTCCATCTGTCTGTCTCTCCGCACTCTAATTCCCGTAAATATTTGTTGAATTTTTTGAAACTGATATAGGTTGTTCAAGTTCACTATCGGATGTTCCCTTTTGAAAATGGAGTTCATACCTTTACTGGTTTGTATACAGGGACACCCGAAAGTAGTTCAAAGCATTGTGTCCTATGAGAGGAACTGTTTGGTGCAGTATGTCCCATAGCGGATCTTGCGCCACTAAAAGCCAACCAACCAACCAACCAACCAACCTATGAGAGGTATTTCTATAAATCGTATTTTCATACTATTACTGTACATATATCTTAATGAAATTGAAATAAGTTGTTCAAGTTCACTATCGGATGTTCCCTGTTGAAATGGAGCTTATACCTCTACTGGTTTGTGTACAGGGACCACCGAAAATATTTCAAAGCATTGTGTTCTATGAGAGGCGTTTCTATAAACCATATTTTCATACCCTTACTGTACAAAAATCTTAATGAAATTGAAATATGTTATACAAGTTTACTATCGGATGTTCCCTATTGAAAATGGAGTTTATACCTCTACTGGTTTGTGTACAGGGACCCCCGAAAATATTTCAAAGCATTGTGTTCTATGAGTGGTATTTCTATAAATCATAATTTTATACCTTTACTGTACACATATCTTAATGAAATTGAAATATGTTATTCAAGTCCACTATTGGATTTTTACTGTATAAAATTGATTAAATACCAACTCTGTTTTATATACAAGGACACTCAAAAGTATTCTAAAGCATTGCGTTCTATGAGAGATATTTCTATAAATCAAATTTTAATAACTTTACTTTCCACGAAGTTAAATATGTTATTTATATACACAAAAGAATGCTTTGCATAGAATATAGCATGATTAGCATTACATTTACAAGGTGACACAAAAATATTCTGTTATATTAAGAGCTATTATTAAAAATTTGCTAGAATTCTACTTTCTTTTACATTTAGCGTTTTTAACACTTCCTAACATTTTTTTAAGTGTGAATGTGTTATCAATTTGTGTATCTGTCCGTCTGTCTGTCTGTCTGTCTGTCCGAGCTCTAACTCCCGTAAATATTTATGGAATTTTTTTAAACTGATATATGTTATTCAAGTTCACTATCGAATGTTTCCTATTGAAAATGGAGTTTATACCTCTACTGGTTTGTGTACAGGAACACCCGAAAATATTTCAAAGAATTGTGTTCTATGAGAGGTATTTTTGTAAACCATATTTTCATACCTTTACTGTACAATATCTTCATGAAATTGAAATATGTTATTCAATTTCACTATTGGATGTTTTCTATATAAAAGAGATTACATACAACCCTAGTTTATGTACAGGGACTCTCAAAAGTACTCCAAAGCATTGCGTTCTTTTGTGAGATATTTCTATAAATCAAATTTTAATAACTTTACTTTCCACGAAGTTTTAGGAAATTCAAATATGTTATTTATATGCACAAAAGAATGCTTTGCATAGAATATAGAATGGTTATCATTAGATTTACAGGGTGACACAAAAAAAAATTCTGTTATATTAAGAGCTATTAATAAAAAATTGCTAGAATTGTACTTTCGTTTACATTAAGCGTTTTTGACACTTTCTATCATTTTTTAGTGTGAATATAATTTCAATTGGTATGTATGTCTGACTGTTCTTCTGTCCGCCTATCTGTCTCTCTAATTCTCGTAAATATTTATGGCATTGCTTTAAACCGATATATTTCATTCAAGTTCACTATCGGATGTTCCCTATTGAAAATGGAATGAATACCTCTTCTGGTTTGTGTACAGGGACACCTAAAATTATTCGTGTGTTCTATGAGAGGAGTTTCTATAAACCATATTTTAATGACATTTTAATATGTTATTCAATTCCCCATCTGATGTTTCCTATGTAAAATAGAGTACATTTCTAACTGGTTTGTGTACAGGGCCACTTGAAAGTACTCCAAAGCATTGTGTTGTATATTCTTTTTATAAACCAATAGAGAGTTATTTTTATAAACCAATATAAGGGTTATTTTTATAAACCAAATTTTAATAATTTTATTTTCCACAAAGCTTAATGCAATTGAAATATATTATTCATATGCACAAAAGAGTGTGCCTTCTATTTAATATAATATGGTTAGCATTAGATTTACAGTGCCACACAAAAGTAATCAGTTACATTGAGAGCTATTAATAAAAATTTGCTGGAATTGCACTTTTGTTTACATGAGCGTTTTAACACTTTCTTATAATTTTAGTGGGATTATGATTTCAATTTGTGCATCTGTCTGTCCGATTGTCTACCTTTCTATCTGTTTATCTCCGGCTCCTATCATCCGTGAATATTTTGAGGATTTTTTAAAAATGATACACTCAAGTTCCCTGTGGAATGTTCCCTATTTAAAATGTCATTAATAGGTCCTGTACAACTAGTTCGTTTACAGGGACAACAGCAACAGCAATAAAAAAAAGCCAATGTATTACGTTTTAAGACAGAATTTTTTAAAAGTTATATTTAAAAAACATTCTACTATAAAAATCATAAAAACATTGACATGTATTATTAAAATTCTGAAATATTGTTTTGTATAGAATTTGATGTGATTAACTTTCAGATTTACAGGGCTACAGTAAAATATTCAGAGAGTTTAAAAGTGTAATTATAATCTAACGGCTGTATTTTTTTTTTTTTTTTTTTTTTTTTTGCGTTAAGCCTTTTTAACACTTTCCAAAATGCCTAAGAGTAATTTTTAAAATCAGTTAGTCTATCTGTATGTTTTTCACTCTTTCTGTCTATTGCGCGATAACGTAAGCAAAGAATATTAAAAGTTATTCGATACAACAATTGCGTATAGTTGGAAAGTGTTACTGATCAATGCGTACTGCATGATTTTCCTTTCTTGTTTTTTGTTCAAGTGGGCGTAAGTAATTTAAATTGTTTTTGCCTCTTATTGGATCGTAACATGTATCGCAACCTTTTTGTAATAGTTTTAGAATGTGTTATTATCAGTTTTATTTTTGTTGTGTTGGTATTGACATGTATCTATTATATGCTAAAAAATTAAGGTTAAAGTTTATGAAGATATATATATGGAGCTTTAAAAAAAGGCAGATCGCAAAGCTATACAAATTTGCATGGTGGTTCGTATTAACCTTTCCTGATGCAACTCGAAGCCCAATTTCCAAACTTATTATTATCATTATATTTTATTATTATTATTATTATTAATTAAAATATGAAAATAATTTCCTTATAATAAATAGCTTTAAAATTAGCTATTTAAATATTAGTTTTAAATTTAAATTGTTGCCAAAAACGTTTTCCAGTTCTTTTTTTTTTTTCTTTTTTCCATAAAAGAAATATATTTTATTAAAGAAAAAATATATCAAAAAATATCAAAAATTAAATTTGCTTATGCAGGTGAGAAAACGATGACATTATGACTTTAAAATTAAAATAATAATAATTGCCGAAACGCCATTGGAGACTTCTCTGTTGAAACTCAAAAAGATTTTGGGTTCCGTCTGTGTGTCTGTTTGTTTCGCGACATAGGCCTCAAAAATCACGCTACTGATTTGCAATTTCGTACACTTGTTCTTGTTCCTCACGGAATAAGCTGTAAAGTTTTTGGTGTGTATTTCATTTGTAGTTCATGTACAGGGACACACCAAAATTTTTCTTAGCATGACGGCCTACAGGTAGAATTTGTATGTACCGCAATAGCGTCCGCAAAAGTCTTCTGATTGACTTGCAAATTAGCACACACTTTCAAGCTCTGTATAGAAGTAGCTGCATAATTTTTTATGTGTATATTGTTTATGGATTGTGTACAGAGACACGCCAAAATTCTTATCATTACGGCACATGATGTGAATTTCATTTAAAGGCATTTTAATATGCTTGCTTTGCAATTAACAAAATGAAATTATTGTACATTGGTGAGATGCTTAAACTTACGTTTTCTTCAAAAAAATATGTGCTCTTAGGCTTCCTAATTAATGTACAGGATTTTACAAAAGTGTTCTGACAACGTCACTTAATCATCCAAATTACGTCAAATTTCAAACAATTATTCATGAAAAACGTAGAATAAGCTGAATATTTTTTACTGGTGTATACAATGTTTATGGTTCGTTTACAGAGACACACAAAACAATTTCGTGACATTAGACCGACACAGCTACTTATATTCATTAGATATCTAATTTACATCAAATTGATCCACAAAAGGTACAAAATATGTTATAAATGTCCTTTAAAATCCTATCCTGAATATCCTGTACTAATTATAGATATCTATTAGATGTTTAAATGTAGACGAAATTTAGGCGTGCCCTTTTCGATGTCTAATTGATGGAACATGTTAGATCAAAACAAGATTTAGATATCTTCAATATATCTTAGATGTAACAGTTTTCGGACAAATAAAAAGAAAAAGATATCCACACAGCTACTTACATCTATAAGACAGACTTGCCAACCAATTTTAATAAAAAAAAAGGACGATTTTTGTTTAAAAAACAGAAGATTTCATACAAAAAGGAAATATTTTTTTTTTTTTTTTTTTTTTTTACTTTTTTTTCTCTTTGACATAATAAACAATACAGTTTTACAATTTTAATATTTAGAAGCAATCTATAAAAACGTTTTACTATAGATTGATTATACTAAATATATAAAAGTTTTAAATGAAGTTATTCCTCTTCAACATATAAATATCTACAAAACAGAATCTGTAAGAAATTTATTTAACAATAGACAAAAAACTTAGTTAAGTTAAAGTATAACTAATTTTTTAAATAAATAGAATATGATTTTTGTGTATGTACATTAATCATACATATAAAAAAAAAGTAGCAGTAGCTAATTATCAGTTTCAAACGTGCATAAAAACAACTGAGTATTAATTTTCTTAAATTGATTTGGAAAAAATTTTCCTACCTGAAAAAATTATTCTTCATTTTTTTCCAATGTTTACACATTTGGTATAAATATGACATACAAATATTTAATTTAATTGAGGAAAAATAAACAGATTCATTAAATTCAGCAATAAAGATCTAAAAATAATTACATACGTGAGAAATATTGAACACTTCCATTGCTTTACTCTTTCTAGAATTGATCATTGATCACAAACCGGGGAAAGGGGAGGGGATACAAAAATAATTACAGCGTAAGAAATATTAAACTCTTTCAACTCTACTTCTAGAATCTAGTGAAAGAAGTTTAAAATTAATATTATCATTTATGTTGCAGATGGATAAAGATTAGGAAACAAAAGACTTCTGCAAAACATTTGATTGCTGATCACTAATTGGAGATAAATGAAAGGGGGGGGCAAAAAATAATTACATCAGCAAGAAATATTTAACAATTCTATTTCTTTACATGTTCTAGAATCTCATAAAGCAAGTTTGAAATGAATATTGACATTTATGTTATGGATGGAGAAATATTGGGAATCGGGAGTTTTCGTAGAACATTTGGGTTTTCTTTTTAAAACGAACGATATCCGCGACTTTTTTAAAAACGGAAGATTTCATCATCTGTCCGGAAGACCGGAAGATACGTTAACGGAAAAGTTGGCAAGTATGATAAGAGTATCTATTCGACATCTATAAACTTCCTATAGATATCTATTAGCACGACAAATGTCACTATTTTTTTTGCATCCATTATATGTCTACTGAATCTCCAAATATCCATTAATTGGACTTTACTTAGACTTTTCTTAGATTTAGATATTGAATGGAGATAATAGACCAAATTTAGAGATCTACTGAACGTCAAATAAATGTTGTTGGACATATTATAGATATCTTAATATCAAAATTTGGACATTATTTAGACACTGAATGGATATATATACCATATTTAGAGATCTATAGCACATCTAATAAATGTTATTAGACATATTATAGATATCGTAATAATTAAAAATTGGACATTTTTGGACTTTTCTTAGATATTGAACGGAGATAATACACTAAATTTAGAGATTTACTGAACGTCTAATAGATGTTGGATATAATTTAGATTTTTAATATCCAAATTTGGATATTAAAAAATCTATAATATATCTAACATCTTGACGTTCAGTAGATCTCTTAAGAATTTAAAACATAATTGTTTATTCGAGTCCTATATAATAAAAATATATTTTATATTTTATTAAATATTGATTTTAGACTTATATTATAAATTTAAAAAATGCGTACAACCGATATAAAAATCTAAAAATTATTTAAAATTTTTAGGAAATTCATTTTCAAGAATTATGATATTTACATTTATATGCAAACATATGCAATAAAAATGTATT
Organism: Salticus scenicus; assembly: GCA_963930645.1. NCBI lineage: Eukaryota > Metazoa > Arthropoda > Arachnida > Araneae > Salticidae > Salticus > Salticus scenicus. Next base: position 136,737,906 of record OZ005661.1, read on the forward strand.
TTACAATCTTTTGAATATTGATCTTAGATTTTTATCATAAAGCATAACGTATATTTAAAAAGTGATTGCAGAACATCTAAAATCAATTAAACATTTCAAAAAAATCTAATTGAAATATTGCAAAATTTAAATTTTTACATAGTCCCAACCAACAAAAATGCACTTTATAAACTATCAAGCAAATGTATACCGTAAAATCCCGAAAGTACCCCACCCATCGAATATAACCCCTCCCCCCTTTTCTCGCTGAAAGTGAAATGTGTCCGTTATCCTGAGAGTAACCCCACCCCCACCCCTTTTTTTTCTCCATCCAACAAAGCTACATCCAATTTTCGGGCGCACTTATACGGTACGTCGGCATTGCAATTTAAGTTTGGCTTTGAATTAAGTTTTAATATTTATATATTATTTCTAATTTAACTAATTTTTCATAAAGTGTTGGATGCACGTTAGCAATGGAATCATTACGCAGTTTTTTTTACCTTTAATGTAAGAAATGATAGCCTTTAATATTTCCTTTTAAGTAAGTACCGTAAAATCCCGAAAGTACCCCCTCCATTGAATATAACCTCCCCTCCCTTTTTTTCTTTTTTTTTTTTTAACATAATTTTCTTAAAGAATCTTGATTATAACCCCCCCCCCACACACACACACACCACCTAAAATTTATCTATTTTGCTTTTCAAAAATGGGGAGGGGGGTTACTTTCTAAAGTTGTATATATATATATATATATATATATATATATATATATCCCGTGAATGCAATTGCATTTTTTCCCATTTTTTATTCATAAAGAATAAAAGAAAGGGGGAGGGGGAGAAATTCATAATTTTACATCATATTTTCACAAAAGAAAATGTCATTTACTTTTAGAAATATTTTGTAATGGAATGAAAATTTACTGAATTGAAAAATGTTTATTTATGTATAGAAGTATTTTAGCGTTACATGTAGGAAAGCAATATAAAAATTTCCCCTTCTAATACATAACAGTTACTCCCGGAATATTAATAATAATAATAAAATGATAGAGGATATATATGTATATATATATATATATATATATATATATATATATACATATTAGAAAAATCTTAGAAAGAGAAATTCAATGATTCGAATGTATTTTCTTCTCTTGCCCTTTCTAAAAACAATAGATCACTACGTTCAGCTGCAACATGGCATCTCAGAAACTAATCTTTATCTAAAAAAGATACAATCCTATTTTGCAGGACTTAAATTTGAATCAGAATGAACGTAGAATTATTTTCATTCAATTCTATTTTTCCAGTTTTGAAAGATAATTATTTCTATCAAAAATAAAATTTTTCGTTTTTAAGTTTCATTTTTTTTTCTTTCTTTCATTCCTTATAATATTTGAAAGAAGAAGCTAAAGGGTCATTCCATGTCAAATCAACACGGCTAAAAACCTGACCGCCCTCAGATTTTTATGAAATTGGGCACATTTATTTGTTTTATGGAGAAATGAATTTATACCAATTAATAAGTCCCTATCTCTTTTAGTTTTTGATATACAGGCACAGGGCTCCAAAAATGAGTAAAAAATGCAAAATTCCGAAATTCTTCTACTACAAATGTACCCATATTTTCTTTCCTTATTCGTATAATTAGGCAGCTTAGTATAATACAGGCTTTCAAATGATATATCACATGTATATATTTTTAAAATTTTTCATGTTAAAGTCAAACATTTCTACCTTTGACCTTCAATATCTCAAAAAGCACATATTTAATTTTCTTTTAAAAATTATATGTTATTTTTACTTTTATTACCTATAATTATTGTAAATTTCAAGATGGAATGCCAATGGGATGCTGAGTTATAAATTAATAAGTAACCCTCCAACAGTATTTTCATACTAACTTAACGAAAGTTTTGCAGATATAATGAAATACAGAATGTAAGTAAAATTTGATTGCAACTTTCAATTGCTTCTATTCAATATCTGTCAATGATTAGTGATAATTGAGACCTAGTTACTGTTTTGTTCCCCGGAAAAAAAAATAATGGTCTTATAACAATTAGAGTGTTTTTTGGTAGGTTATTATTATTAATCATAATATATTGTTATTATTATTATTATTATTATTATGCTTCCATAAAAGTTAGTACAGTAAATACACATACAAACTAGTTGGTATAGGTGGACTCTGCTCAGTTCCCCATTATATTTATATTCTCATAAATTTCTAGTGCGAGACATATTCTAATCATGTTAGAAGAAATAAATTTGACCAAAGTTTGATACAGTGACAGAATGAAATCCCCGCCTAATAGGCTATCCACCGTTCACTTCGAAATATTTATCTTATTCTAATCTATTAATTTATTTTGTCAGGGTTGATTCCGTTGTTTAGTTTACTAACTACTAGTTTACTACTATTTTTACTACTATTTCCAATGCAGTTTTTAGTTTACTACTATTTCCAATGCAATAATCCTCAAAATTCCTATTTATTTGAAAAATTTACAATTTCGCTATGTTGATAAAATCGTAAATTACGAATAATTTACGAACTTTTTCTATTAAATATCTGTATTCAATCATGTTAAAAAAAATATCAAAAATGTAATTTTGAAGTTGTCTAATGTATTTATGATCCTCAAAATGGAAGTTTATGCTCAATTTTGCATTATACTGACATGTTAAATAAATCGTAAATTCCAAATAACTTATGATTTTTTTAAACTGGAAAAATCATAGTCTATGATATTCATTCCTGTATCCTCAATAATATTTCGAAAGTGGTTTAACATTTGTACGATGAAAATATTCCTCAAGATTGGCGTTTATGTGAAATTTTGCTCTATTCTGCCATGTTAAGAAATTCGTAAATTTCCAATAACTTACGAAATTTTTATATTGCAAAATTCATAATCATGACAGTGTACTAAATAATATTTCGAAAGCAGTCTGGCATCTTTACGATTAAACTATCTCTCAAAATTGACGTTTATGTTAAATTTTGCGCTATGTTGCCATGTTGAAAAATTCATAAATTTCCAATAACTTTCGAAATTTTCAAAGTAGCATATTTATAGTTCCTGATGTTCATTCCGGCATCAAAACTGATATTTTAAAACTGGTCTTACATTTTTACAGTAAAAAGTTTCCATTAAATGCACGTTTAAGTGAATTTTTGTTCTATTATTCCATGTTAAAAAAATCGTAAATTTCTAATAACTTACGAAGTTTTTTAATTCGAATGTTGCAAATAAATAGGGTTCTTGCCAGTATCGAAAGTAAAATTTTAAAACTGATCTGACCTCTCTGCGATCATTTGTTCGTGAGATATCGTGTAAACAGACTAACAAACTAACGGACTAACACACTAACGAACTAACACACTAACACATTAACGGACTAACACACTAACAGACACCCTACAGACAGACAACATACAAATTTTGTCATTTTCGGATTCCTCACACCTGAAAACGTGTAGAAAAGTCAAAAAACCGAGGTCGAAATTTTTCACGATTACCGAAGCTCCCCATACCTATAGTATGATGGGGAACTAAACTAGTTGCCAGAGGTGGACTCTTCTCAGTTCCCCATCATATTTATGTTCTCATAAATTCCTAGTCCGAGACATATTATAAGCATGTTAAAAGAAATGAATTTGACCAAAGCTTGATACAGTGACAGAATGAAATCCCCGCCTAATAGGCTATCCCCCGTTCACATCGATATATTTATCTTATTATAATCTATTAATTCATTTTATCAGGGTCAATTCTCTTGTTTAGTTTTCATGCTACTATTTCCAATGCAATAATCCTCAAAATTCATATTTATATGAAAAATTTACAATTTCGCTATGTTGGTAAAATCGTAAATTACAAATAATTTACGAAATTTTCCTATTAGAATATTTGTATTCAATCATGTTCAAACAAATATCATAAATGTAATTTTGTAGTTGTCTAATGTATTTATGATCCTCAAAATGGAAGTTTATGCTCAATTTTACCTTATTCTGAAATGTTAAGTAAATCGTAAATTCCAAATAACTTACGAATTTTTTAAATTGGAAAAATCATAGTCTATGGTATTTATGCCGGTATCCTAAATAATATTTAAAAAGTGGTTTGACACTTTACGATGAAAATATCCCTCAAGATTGACGTTTATGTGAAATTTTGCCCTAATCTACCATGTTAAGAAATTCGTAAGTTTCCAATAACTTACGAAATTTTTATATTGAAAAATTCATAGTCATTAATATTCATGCCAGTGTTCTAAATAATATTTCAAAAGTAGTCTGACATGATTACGATGAAAATATCTCTCAAAATTGACGTTTATGTGAAAGTTTGCCCTATACTGCCATGTTAAGAAGTTCGTAAATTTCCAATAACTTGCGAAATTTTCAAAGTAGCATATTTATAGTTACTGATGACCATTCCGGCATCAAAATTGATATTTTAAGACTGGTCTGACATTTTTACAGTAAAAAGATTCAATTTAATGCACATTTAAGTGAAATTTTGTCCTATTCTCCCATGTTAAGAAATCGTAAATTTCTAATAACTTACGAAGTTTTTTAATTCGAATGTTCCAAATGAATAGGGTTCTTGCCAGTATCGAAAGTAATATTTTAAAGCGATCTGACCTCTCTGCGTCCATTTGTTCGTGAGATATCATGTAAACAGACTAACAATCTAACGGACTAATAAACTAACGGACAAACACACTAACGGACTGACACACTGACAGACACCCTATAGACAGACACCATACAAATTTTGTCATTTTCGGATTCCTCACACCTGAAAACGTATAAAAAAAGTCAAAAAACTGAGGCCGAAATTCTTCACGATTACTTAAGCTCCCCATACCTATAGTTTGATGGCGAACTGAAAACCGAGGTCGAAATTTTTCACGATTACCTAAGTTCCCCATACCTAAAGTATGATGGGGAACTAAAAGGTTAGTTTTGTGTTATTTAAAGGACGCTTTTAAAGAATTCAAATATGAGTATCCAGACATTAATATTAGATTTTTACTTTCTCTTACTCATAAGGTAGAGAAAGTATTTGTTTTTGGGCCAAAATTTTCGGACGCGAGTTTTTGTTATATTTACATGTTCTGAGGTCCCCTGAATACGAAAATCATGTTTTTAGCAAATGGTCTGTGTGTCTGTCTGTGTGCCTGTGTGTATATCTGTGTGTATGTCTGTGTGTCTGTGTCTATGCCTATGTGTATGTCTGTGAGTCTGTGTGTGTATCTATCTGTTATCAGCATATCTCAAAAACAAAATATGGTAGAAAGTTCAAACTTGGTATTCTAAATGTGTATCATATAAGGATGCTACACTAAACTTTTCGTTAAGATAAAAGAAATGGTTCGTGTACAGGGCACTCCAAATTATTCAAATACATTACGTCTATGGGGGAAATTACAGGTTAGTAGAGTTTAACATCTATAGACTGCACTAAACCAAATGAAATGAATATTTATTTTTTGTAATAGAAATAGTCAACAGGGAAAAAAAATTGTGTATGTAGGAGGCTCGCCTCTTCCCGTCCCTCGACGGGAGTAAATTTTGATGATGGGTATCTTTCAAAAGAGCTCGCCAATACCTTTAAAACGAATGGTTGAACCATCGATCTGCGATAATTTAAAACAAAGTTATCGATTTTTTTTTTTAATATTGAGAATAAAGTGGGCTTTTTTTGGATATTTAGTGTTATACTACTTCTCTCATACGGAAATTGTCTGCATTATCATAAAAGATATTTTTTTTAAATAATAATTTTATTAAATTATTTTTTTAAAAGCAGAATTATTTTTTAATAGCCGAATAAATTCTATGTAAATGTAGGTGCATTAATGAAACGGGGGGGGGGGGGGGGATGAGGGGCTGTAGCCCCTCTCTCACTGAACTGATTATCATATAAAACACTTCCGAAGCCTAATTGGAATTGTTTAACAGAGGTTTACATAACATCGTTATCTTACCTCTTAATCTGCAACCTGTATTTATAGTATTTAATTTCAGGGTAAGAGAAAGTCGTGTAAGTGACACACCAGATTGTTTACATATGCAGAACTAAAACCAAAAAACTGCATTTTGGCTGTCGAGCATGTAGAACACATTCTGTCTGTGTGTGTTACATTAATACTGATTTAGTGTAATTTGTAGAAACTCAGTTAAGAAAAAAAAGAAGAAATTAAATTCATACAATAATTGCATAAATTTTATTAGTTTGTAATCTCCATAACTGTCATTGGACAAACTTTCTCTCCATCTCCTGAAAAAATATTTAGTGCCCATGCATTTTTAGTTCCCCATCATACTATAGGTATGGGGAACTTAGGTAATCGTGAAAAACTTCGACCTCGGTTTTTTGACTTTTTTTATACGTTTTTAGGTGTGAGGAATCCGAAAATGACAAAATTTGCATGGTGTCTGTCTGTAGGGTGTCTGTTAGTGTGTCAGTCCGTTAGTGTGTTAGTCCGTTAGTTTGTTAGTCTGTTTACACGATATCTCACGAACAAATGGTCGCAGAGAGGTCAGATCAGTTTTAAAATATTACTTTCGATACTGGCACGAACCCTATTTATTTGGAACATTCGAATTAAAAAACTTCGCAAGTTATTAGAAATTTACGATTTTCTTAACATGGGAAAATAGGACAAAAATTCACTTAAACGTGCATTAAATGGAAACTTTTTACTGTAAAAATGTCAGACCAGTTTTAAAATATCAGTTTTGATGTCGGAATGAATATCAGTAACTATAAATATGCTACTTTGAAAATTTCGCAAGTTATTGGAAATTTACGAATTTCTTAACATGACAGTATAGGGCAAAATTTCACATAAACGTCACTTTTGAGCGATATTTTCATCGTAAAGATGTCAGACTACTTTTGAAATATTATTTAGGACACTGGCATGAATATTAATGACTATGAATTTTCCAATATAAAAATTTCGTAAGTTATTGGAAATTTACGAATTTCTTAACGTGACAGAATAGAGGAAAATTTCACATAAACGTCACAATCTTGAGGGATATTTTCATCGTAAAGATATCAAACCACTTTCGAAATATTATTTAGGATACTGGCATGAATATCATAGACTATGATTTTTCCAATTTAAAAAATTTAAGTTATTTGGAATTTACGAATTACTTAACATGTCAGAATAAGGCAAAATTGAGCATAAACTTCCATTTTGAGGATCATAAATACATAAGACAACTACAAAATTACATTTATGATATTTGTTTGAACATGATTAAATATAAATATTCTAATAGGAAAATTTCGTTAATTATTGGTAATTTACGATTTTACCAACATAGCAAAATTGTAAATTTTTCATATAAATATGAATTTTCAGGATGCATTGGAAACAGTAGCATAAAAACTAAACAACGGAATTGACCCTGATAAAATAAATTAATAGATTAGAATAAGATAATTATATCAAAGTGAACGGTGGATAGCCTATTAGGCGGGGATTTCATTCTGTCACTGTATCAAGCTTTGGTCAAATTCATTTCTTTTAACATGATTATAATATGTCTCGCACTAGAAATTTATGAGAACATAAATATGATGGGGAACTGAGCCACCACCCGGGGTAGTGACTGAGCAGAGTCCACCTATGCCAACTAGTTTTTTCAATATATTAAAAACCAGTGGATAAAAGACCCTACCCCTCTACACACACACATATCAATACTAGCTTATCTGTGCTGCTTAAGCCTTAACCTTTTGAGACGGGCTCTTAAGAAATCCTATGGGGAAGCGTGACAGATGCTGTCACAGCCCCTTTCAAAAGGTATTGTTGTACTTAGCAGCGCATTTAAAAGGAATGCTCAACCAGCAGATTAACATTTCAAAATTTCCACATAATTATTAATAACAAAAACATTGTAATTAACTATTTTCCTTTTAGAGAATTTCTATACATGCTGCTCCCCCAAATGAAATCATAAAATACTTTATATACAACTTCAGTGCGGATATACTGAATACGGTTGAATTTTAATTTATAACTCAGCATCCCATGCTGAAATTCACAATTATATCAGACAATAAACGTAAGGATAATATATATTTTTTAAAACAAAATAAAACATGTACTTTTTGAGATATTGAATGTCAAGGGTCAAAATGTTTAACCTTAAAAAGAAAATTAAAAAATATATATGCATGTGATACTGTAAAATTGTTTGTCCGTGATATGATGAAGCTCTATGAAATTAGCGGTGTTATTAGCACATCACATACCACAACAATCCCAGGCTGTAAGTCTAAATTTTATTTCACAAGAGTGTCACTTGACATAAATAAAAGAAGTCACTTGGAATAGAAACAGTTTTTTATTTTTATGTTAAAAACATGAATTTTCCAGCAATCACATACAATGGTCCTCTTATGATCTATAGGGCAGAGAGAGGGGGAGAGCAAACTAGGAGAGATGTTCCTTATGCCATTAAACACGAGATATTAACAGTTTGAAAGTGAAAGGTGTACACACTTGAATTCGCCAATTCAAACCCGAAATTAACAAACTAATGCCGAATAAAGCGCCAAAAGAATGTTCTAATTTAATTTTAAAAATATTATTCTGTTATCCAAAAGGCAAAGACATGCTTGGCAACATAAATTATGCCAAACATAATTACTTTTTATAGGCGCCAGGAATATATCATTAAGAGTTTATCTTATTTTATTTTTTATTATTACTATTATTACTGAAAGAAACGAACTCGGCATCTGCTGACGCCAATGAGACTGAAATAACTTATTAAGATAGCAAAAGTCACCGGAAATGAAATACATTTCACATTTTCTGTTTATATTAGAAAGTAATTTAGACAAATAAATTATTTTATATCAATGATTAAATGAGATTTTGAAACCTAACGTTGTTGAAAAAGGGTAAATGTACCTATTTACAAATAAATAAGTCCCTTTGTAAAAATACAAGTTAAATTAAATAGAGACTGACTTTTATAATAGAATGGATTAATTTTAGATATTATAGAACAAAATGTTCTTTTCTTATGGGAATATATTAAATTAGATTTCGTTTGTTTAATAACTTAACTATTTTTATAATTATTCTTAATAAATATTTTTTTTTTAATTATAAATTGAATTATTTAGAAATGAATCAAATATTTAAAAACATATGTGTGAACTTGTTCTCACAGATACAGATACATCATTTGAAAGCCTGTTTTATAAGCTTTCTAAGGATGCCAACCTCATATCTCTAAAATTATAAGGAAACAAAATACGGGGACATTTGTAGTAAAAGAAATCTGGAAATTTGCATATTTTACGCATTTTTGCAGCCCTGTATATCAAAAACTGAAAGAGATAGTAACTGGTATACATTCATTTCTCTATACGACAAATAAATGAGACCAATTTCATAAAAATCTTAGGGGGTCAGGTTGAAAATGCAGCTTTTTTGCGTTGATTTGACATGGAATGAACCTAAAATTGTTCGTTCTGAGCATTCTCCGGATTCTAATTAATTTAAATTAGCGGTTTTAGAATATTTTCTAGAGTAAGACGTTTCAAAACGTAATTTTACTAAGCCTATTATTATATATAAATAAGTTTTTTTTTTTTTTTTTTTTTTTTTTTTTTTCCCAAATCATTTTTCCTATTTGAAACTAGTATGTTGTGGCCACCACGAGACTTTCTTCTGTATTTTCCTATACAAATTCACTCAGTAACAATATTAAAAAAAAAAAAAAAAATCCAAGTTTTTTTTTTTTTTTTTTTTTTTTTTTTTTTTCGTTAAAAGTTAAAAAAAAAATCGATAACTTTGTTTTAAATAACCACAAATTTATAGTTCAACCATTCGTTTTAAAGGTACTGACGAAACCTTTCGAAAGATACCCATCTTGAAAATTTTTGCCCTATATCACCCTGTTAGAAATTTAGAAAAAGCGGGATGGCAACGCAACCTGTAAGACGATTTTTACCAAAAGTTGATAGGCACTAATTTATGTCAAGGTGCAACTACATACCAATTTGTATGAAATTCTGTCCAGTTGTTCCTGAGGTACAGTTGCCACAAAATTTTGTCACACACACACAGACAGACATTTTCTCAAAATGGTCAAATCGTGTTCTACAGCTCTCAAAACGTGTAAATCCATCAAAAACCCGAAATCGAAAATTTTTACGAATCCAATACTTTCTTCTATTGAAGATAGAAGAAAGTAAAAAATTTAATACAGTCAAAAGATGAATTTTACGCAAGTTCATAATTATAACAAAAGAGCGATTTTTTTTTTTTTTTTTTAAATAACTGTTCTTTGAATAATCAATCTATGAGGCCTCTCTATCTGACTTTAAGTAAACCATTCCGTGAATAATTAACAATTATTTACATTTTTCATTTTAGCAGTCACATTATGTTCATAAACAGCTTCAATCCATATGCTGTATGATTGTTAGTCTACAGCTGATAAAATGAACTGGCTTCCATTTGCTTTGCCTTTTTCCTACGACAAATTAAAAAAAAATTCTATAATTATTAGTCCTCATAAATTCGACAACTAGGTTGAAACATTATTGTTTCTTTCTTCTTCTTCCTCTTCTTTTTCTTTCTTTCTTTTTTTTTTTTTTTTTTTTTTTTTGGTTCCTCTTAGAAGTGGGATAAGAAGTTCCATCTTGTTGCTAAGATCTAAAAAATTGCCACTGAAAGTGACAATATATGAACAGTTTGTTGCACAAATATTATCGTGTTAAAAATTTTCGTCAATCAGAGTAACATTTAAATTTTACGTCCTCTCAGAAATATTTTTATATTTTAACACGCTTTTATTAGCTTCACCTGTATGTATGTCTGTATGTTTGTTTGTAACTGCTCTGGGAGCAAACAAAAAATCTATATTGTAAAAAAAAGACATTCCCTACGTGAACACTGTGGCTGTGAGGTAAAACTCCGGGCTACGAATCTAAAGGTCTAACGTACGAGCCCAGTCAGGGAATATTTTTTAAAAATGGTTTTTGTTTAATTCTAAATTATTTTATAATCACCCTGTAATATGGTGTGTCACTCACACAATTTTTTCTTACCCTGCATTTTAATACTAAAAAGATAGATATTTTGTGCTTTTTAGTTCATATTTCAATAAAAGCGTGTTCTTTAATTTTTTAAAAGTATAAATTTTTATATTTTAAAATCTTTATTTATCTTTATATTTTAATCTTTATATATTCTTTATATAGTATTGTGTTCGGTCCAAAAATTCGATATCGAGTTTTCACCTGATTTACACGTTTTAAGAGTCCAAAATAAGTAGTTTTTGGCAATTGGCCAGAGTGCATGTATATGTGTATGTATGTCGGGAATCTTCTGGTTATCATTTCTCCGAGACTAATAAAGATAGAACTACAAAACTTCAGAATTGAGACAGGTCTGGTGCACAGGTGAATTTTCCAAAAATGGGTAGAAATTGGAAAAACGGAAAATGGAGTAGGAAGTAGGACCGAATGTCCGTATCTCAAAAATGGCTCAAACGATTTTCATTAAATTTGCTATATAAACACTTTATTAGATGTCCTTTCGAATTATATAGGTGGTTAGTTCAGGAAAATTGATAGTCGTCCTGTATATATAGCTCAATTTTAGGTCTCGCAAATACGTTCCTTTAAAATCTGCTGTACGGATTTTTTATTTATTTATTTATTTATTTATATTTATATTTTATTTTTTTCAAGCTCACCATATTAACTCCCTTTTAAATATTTTTAATTTAATGTAATTATTGTTTTCCGGCCAAAAATTGAGTATGTCATGTTTTAGTCAAATCTGGTATCTCAAAAACGACTCCAACGATTTTCTTGAAAATCGTTATATAAATCCACTTTAGATAACCTTTCTCATGTATTACATGGTTATTGTAGGAAAATTAACAGTTATCCTGACTAGGTAGGTCAGTTTTAGATGTCAGAAATTGGTGGTTCAAAAAATAACTCTACAATTTTTCTTTCTTATTTTTTAACTCGTTATGTAAATTGTATTTTATCTGTCTTTATACGTGTATCAAGTTCCTCTTGCCGGAAAATGTTTTGGTGTCAACTTCGTAAGGTCAGTTTTATGTCTTCTGATCACATTATCTCAAAAAAAGGCATATAATAAGTGTAAATGATGGTTGTTTCACACCAGATTTTTTTTTTTTTTTTTTTTTTTTTTTTTTTTTTTTCAGTATTTGTAAACTACTGCTTGAGTTGTCGTAATGGCATGCAGGTATTACCATAATTAATAATGTCAATATTTAAGAAACAGTTATGCTAATTACTATTTATTATTATGAAAAAGATAATTAAAGACAATGTTATTCATCAAATTTTGAAATATTTATGGAAAACATGCCTCTGAAAAAAATAGTAATTATAATTATTAAAAAAAATTGGTTCAGTTATAAACAAATATTTAAAATATGAGCTTAATAGACTTTAAGAATATGCTAAGAAAAATAATCTAAAAGTTTTTCTCGGTAAAATTATAATAAAATATATCATTACAATCAGAATAAAAAATATGTAAAAGAAGTATTGTAAATATCAAACAAATTCGACTAAACCATTTTTACTTATATATTTTTCGGTCGCCAATTTTCGCCAAATGAGAACCGTAGCCAAATGTGGCCATAGCTTTTATTTCCTTATACAGAATAAAATGTTCTATTAAAACCCCCTTTCAAACAAATTAGATTTTTATTATTTTATTATCATAAACACTTTTTATTTATTTAGTACAATTCTTTATTTTTAAAGTTTAGAAATTATATTCTCAAATTAATTTTTTTTTAATGCATCATTGACTACTATTTTTTTCTTCAGTGAATGAGAAACTCACATTTTAATATAAAAAAGCAACTGTCAAAAAGTTTTCTTTTTTCAATATTATTCCTTTTATTATTAAGAGAATGTTTAATATGAAAACTCAATATGGCTTTAAAGCAAACACTTTTGTTATGATATAATCGATTGTATTGTAATGAAAACAAAAATATTGACTATCTTATGATTGATTGCATATCTTTATGTATATAAGTTTGTAATATATTCAAAGACTGTCAATCAAACATAAAAAATAATTTCATTAAGAAAAAAAACATAAGTTAGGTTTGTGCATTTTTAAGAGGAGTGTTTTGAAAATCCTCTAAAATTTCATTTTTTTGAGTGCTTTGAGACGCTTGTAAAAATGAATAGAAGTATCCGTCTAAAAATTGAACTTTTTTAATCTCAAGAGCATACAACAAAACTTTGTGAAACAAACACTTTTTGTTATGATACAATTATTTTTTAATGGAAATAGAAATATGGAATATATTTGACCCTAAAACTTTCTTTCAGAAGTTTATGATATACTAAAAATGTCAATTATAATTAATAAATCCTTTCTGTAAAAAAAAAAAAAAAAAAAAAAAAAAAACTATTTGTAAATTTGATTTACACTTGTGTTTTTATAAGAGGATCTAATGAAAATCTTTTAAAATTTTTCATTTTTCTCAGATGTGAGACGCTAGTAAAAATGAATGTAAGAAGTCATCCCGATATTATAAGAGTTTCATCTCAAAAACAAACAAGCAAAATGGGGAAAAAATTACATTCTATTCCTGCCTTTTTCAACACATACCTATGTTTTCATGGTCTTGCATGCGCCACAAGATTCGAATGGACTTGCAAAAGTTTCGTTTTTTATATCACTTCATTATTTCTTCTTGTTATTAATATAATAAATAGATTTTATCTGACTTTATATCTGCTTTATAATTTATATTATTCAGGCAATAGGAGAGATCAAAACGTTTACATGATGATCTTACTATTAGATTTTCCGCTTAGAATACTATTCTATAACAAGAGAAAAAAGTTAAACTCTATCATTTACCGAATGATAAAGATCTGTTCTGCTATTGCTCCACAGAAAATTTATAAAAATACATTTAAACCAAAGCTTATGCTTATAATTAATGACATTTGCATTATTTCGGTAATTTCATTCCTTTTACTGAGACGTAGCCCATCTCGTATATTGACCAGTCGTGATACTACATTTACATTTAATTATTTAAGTGGAGAAAGTTCTTTAGCCCTATATTATATTTCGAACTTTATGGAGTTGTGGGGCTCCTTAATATCATTCATTCCTGTTTATTTTTGTTATTATTGTTCAGTTTTCAAAAAAACTTTAAAAGAATTAAAGAAAAGGATTAAAACAAATACAAATTTGGATTTGAAATATTTCGAGGAAATCTGCTCAATGCTTTTAAGTTTATCGTCAGACTTTAATGGAGTTTTCCATGATATATTGTTTCTGGAAATTACGGGCTTGCTTGGAGTTACATTTTACCATTCATATAAAATACTAATTGAAAAACAATCGAATGAAATTGAACTAACATTTCGCATTTTAAGGACACTTGTTTCGTTTCTTCGATTTGTAATAATTTGCATATCTTCTTCATCAATTTCTAAAGCGGGTTTGGAACTTAAAAAAAGTATCTATGACCTCGATACTGTTGTTGACGAGAAATGGAAGTATTTGCACGCTATCAAAATAAGTGACAATATATTCGCATTCAAACTTCTAGATAGTTTGATCATTGACAAACACCTTATTCTTACAGCTTTAGGAAACATGGTTACTTACGGAATAATTATTGCAACTTTTAATCTAAATCTTAATACTTGACGAAATTTTGAACAAAAACATGTGATGTAAACATTTTGGATAGTAAATTGACAAAACCAAGTGGGATTAAAAAAATCTGTCGGGAAATTTTATTATTATTATTCTTATTATTAAGGATTATCGTTATTCTGGCTTATTTATTCCTCCTTAATTTTTCAACATATTACAAGAATGGGATTCCTAGCGTTTGGAATTATCATAAACCTCTTTCCATTACACCGATAAATTAATGTTAAAGAAATTATTATTTTTGAAAGAGACACACCAATAAAAAGTATACAATATAAATATTGAAACATTAATTCCATAATAAATAATTCCATTAATTCCATACATTTACTTAATTTTGAATTGGAGTAGAATAATTTACTTTAACTTGGGGGTGGGAGGGGGGATTGTTTTTAATTACGCAAAGATTTAAATTTAAATGTGCGTAGTTGTTAGCGAAGCTAATATGAGATTAATAAAGTATGCATAAAATACAATATAAATCTCATTTTACGTTAGAGCAATTTACAACCTTTTTTCAGGAAACTATATACAGTAAGACCCCGCTTATCGCTGTTTCGGTTAGCGCTCTTTTATTTCAACCCGGGGATTCCCCGAAATTGCTCGCAGCAGTATGGGGATTCCCCAAAATTGTAGATAGCCTCGTTTAGCGCTGTTTCGCATTACGCTCTACTTTGAAGGAACGTATCCCCCGCGTTGAGCGGGGTCTTACTGTATATCGTATGATTTCAGGGAATAACATGTTTGTTTTTAAATTAGCTAAATTTTTAATTTACCACCTTACACGCCCCATAAGAAGAAAATGCGTATTGTGTTTTCCATGCCATTCCATTTCGTTAGTTGTATTCTTATTATTTTCATCAATTAATTAAATTTGCTAAATATTAGTGAATTTTTTGAAAGGTAAAGAAATCGTACATTTATTAATAATTGTTTTTATAAAATATTTTGTTAATCTGTCTATTCTTATAATACATCATCAGCAATGTAAAAAAGCAAAAAAAAAAAAGAAAAAAGAAAAATTTTCAAATATAATAAAACTATCGCTTTGGATTTTGCATTACGAATATACAGATACACTCTTTCTCATATTTATAAGGACACCTTATGTTTTGAAATAACTAATGTAAAAATAATTGTGAACAAGATTATACTAAGTGCACTTAATATATCTAGTATTCTAAAAACTAAAACTGCTATAATTTTTTTTTTTTTAATATGAAAGACAATTAATAATGAATAATGCAAAATATGTTTTTCTCCACGTTTTTAGATGTTCATAATTATAGGGACAATAAAGATTTTTTCGATTTACTTAACTTACTAGCGGATAAATTACAGTTGACATGCGAATTTGTTAACTACTGGGTTAGATTAATTCATATATAATTCTTCAACTTTTCTTGGACAGACATTGCTGATAATTCCTCTAAAAAAAGAACCTTCATGTAGTGAAGTATGATAAATGTGTTTTTTAAGTAGAAGGATAATTTCAATCCGCCGAATTTCTAATGAAATTCAAAGATCTGAAATTTCTGAAGGAAATGTGATAAAACGTTGAACTGCTGGTTCGATAAAAGAAAAATCTGATGCAAAATCAGAGTTGTTTTACAGAGATCGAAGACTCATGATTCCTCTTACTGTTCTACTCATGACTGCTGCTGAATTTGCTCGTAGTTTTTAACGAAAGATTGGAGTCTACATTTATACATGTTTAAAATAATTAATAATATGTTAAAATGAATAAAAAATCTGTAATAATAAATAAGCATTTAATGGGGGAAAGAACGTCTGTGTTAAAGTTCACTAAAGACATTATTAAATGGTAAAATGTTCCATTTTCGGATGAAAAACATTTTATTTTTGATTAACCAAATGGTTTTTAACAGTTACTGGCACGATCTGAAGATAGCGAAAGACAGAGCAGATTTTTTAAAGGCAGATATGAATCGGGCATTTTAAAGGTGGATCTATGGAGCTCCGGGGAGTTTCTACTGAAGGCAAAATGAATTTAGTAATTTTTTCTATTATTATGAGCATCAAGAGAATATCCGCAAATTTTAAATGTGGAATTCTCAGATATTTGTTAGATTTTGGGGGTTAATAATATTTTTTTTTTCAACAAGACTTACAATTTTGCTCTAATTCTAGAACAATAGGAAATAGTTTGAATAAAGAAACTTCTGTATTATTGCCTTTCCGTGGCCTAAAACTTGAAAAATCCTTAACTTATCATATTAGAAAAGTGCATGCAAGCAATTTTAAGTAGTTTAAATGTATTCAGAAAATCATCTATTCTGTATGAAATGGTATTGAAACTGAATGTTAAAAAAAAAAAAAAAATGTGTATGTATATATATATATATATATATATATACCAGAGAGAATGCCTGACTATTTAACCCTAAAAAGAGACCCCATAAAATATTAATTTAAAGAATAACTGAAAAAAAATTACTAAAATTCGAGCTGTCCTTATAATTGTGAACACCTGAAAAATCATCTTTTTGACTATATTTAAAGTTTTTTAAGACAGAAAAACGATAAAACTTTTAAAATATAGTCTATTAATGAAATTCAATCTAATAAAAAATATATTTGTTTAAATAATAATGTTCAGTCTTTAGTTAATATAGAAAAACGGATGCCCTTATAATTATGAGAACCAGTGTATAAGTGAAAGAAATAGTATTTTTTGCTTTTTATTAATAAATAGATATAAAAATGAATTTGTAAAAATGAGATTTATAAAATTTTCTTTAGTATAAGACAAAGTTATTATTAAAAACTGAATAATAAACCAGAAAATCAGAAAAATAGTTGATTTTTTTTTCTTTCTTTTTTTAAACATAATATTTTGTCTTTTTCTTCTCTGAAATATTTGTTTTTATCTGAAGATGCTGCAATTTTCTAATTTTAGTCAAACTAATGTAACTCCATAAAACTGCTTTTAACACGCTTGCATATATTTCTGCTGTGTTGAAGATAATGTTCGCTTTTAGAATGATGCAATTAATGGAACTCTTCTATCACGTAAAATTAATTGTTTGTAGCTCATAGGTATTTTAGAATATGAAATAATTTAGTCGGTTTGGTGAATGTATTCATCAAGTATACTTTTCCGTCATTTTAACATTTTTGTCTTTAACAATTCTAAAACTTTATCTAGAAATGATTTAATATATTGATTAAAAAAAAAAAAAAAAAAAAGATTTTTTTTTCCTTCTTTTATTTATTTATTTTTTTTAAGTAAGCATATTTTAGTTAATATAGATGTATTTAGTGTATCGTTAATAAAGATTGTCATTCTCATTGGATATATTGTAATGTTTTAAAAAGACCAAACTATTTTTTAATTTTAAATATAATAACTAAAAACAAAGTACAGACTAATTAATTAAAATAAACACAAAAATAAACTTTACTGACTTCGTTTAAATTACCACTACGCGATGTTCCCCGAATCCATTGAAATCACAACCATTAGGGAGGCCTGCAACGACAGCGGCGCAGTGGCACCCGATCACGAATGGCGCCACCTTATGGTGACAGAAGATACAGCACTTCAGTCAAGCTCAAGTCCCACACAGAGGATGTCATCTGAAGAGAGCCGGGTACCCGACAGAAAGATTTAAGGAACACAAAGTCAGTAAAAGGTTTTTCGTATTTATTTTAATTATTTTTTAATTATTTATTTGTTATTAAAGAATGTCGCTCATATCATGGCTTTATCAAATATTTGTTTTAATAACGATTTTGAATCCTAAAGTGTGTAAAATAAAATTGTACTTGTGCGTCACGCTGTATTTTTACTTTCTGAACACTATAGTGAGGATAGTATTGTAATCATGTCAAAAATCCGAATTTGAGATTTTGATGTTTCTGTGCGTTTCGAGGTTCCCTCGGTCCGTTTCCACTATTTTTACGATGATGTATGTATGTGTGTATGTATGTATGTGTGTATGTGTGTGTGTGTGTATGTGTGTGTGTGTATGTATGTGTGTATGTATGTGTGTATATCTGTGAGTGAACGCGCTAGCGTCAAACTCTTAGATAGTTTGATCGTTGACAAACACCTTATTCTTATAGCTTTCGGAGCTATGGTTACTTACGGAATAATTATCGCAACTTTTAATTTAAATATTAATACTTGTTGAAATTTCGAACAAAAAAATGTAAAATATTTGGTAACACTAGGAGAGATTGCACACGCAGCGGATCGGTGGGAAGGAGTTGAGAGGGCGCACTGAGACTACAGGGAGATGTACATCATCAATAGTGAAGTGCCGATTTGAATGTGCATGTTGATTGCTCCATGACAAAGCGTGGTTATTTTGTGTCGCGTTCAATAGTGATTGCTGGAATTTTCCTAACTCTTCAGAGAAATTTCTGTAGAATGGTAGCATTACAAAATATTTTTTAATTAAACAATTTCTCATGGACTAGTTTGTATACGTTACTTGTGGCAAATAGTTCCACAAAAGTTGCATCATTTCTAACAATAAGTGCAATGATTGTGGACAACGACAGATTACGTAAGGACACAAGAAATCATTCAAACTGTAAAGGAACTGTACCCATTTTAAGTTGTGTTATCTAGTAACTAAATGTTATATTTACTTTCCGAACACTATAGTGAGGAAAGTATTGTAATCCTGTCAAAAATCCGAATTTGAGGTTTTGATGTTTCTATATTTTTCGCGGTCCCCTCTAAGTCCGTTTTCACTATTTTTACGATGATGTATGTAAGTGTGTGTGTGTGTATGTATGTGTGTATGTGTGTGTGTATGTGTGTCAGTGAACACGTTAGCGTCTAAACGCTTTGTTCGAATAAGCTGAAAGTTGGTACGTATATTGTTAGTCACCATAGTACGAACCCTATAGGTTTTGTGAATCTAGCCCTTATAGTTTTTTTACAGTTACACCAGGAAAAATTCGTAATCATTATGGCCTACGGGGCTAAATTTTTAAAAGTGCGATACCGTCTAAACACTTTATTAATCTGAGAAAAAAAAATTTTACACATGTTATAGATCACAGTTGCAGCAACTGTATAGATTTTGGTGAATTTAGAACTTACAGTTTTTTTTGCAGGGGCACAAAGAAAAATTCTTTATCTTTATGCCCTATAGGGGCCAAATTTTTAAAAGTGTGATAGAGACTAAACGCTTTATTAATCTGAGCAAAAACAATGTACACATGTGATAGGTCACAATTGCACCAACTGTATAGATTTTGGTGAATTTTGCGCTTACAATTTTTTTACAGGGACAAAAAGAAAAATTCTTTATCCTTATGACCTATGGGACCAAATTTTTAAAAGTGCGTTAGCATCTTTACGCCTTATTCAATTGAGATGAAAATTTATATGAAATTATAAATCACTGTTGCACTAACTATAAGCATTTATAGGTTTTTACAGGGACACAACGAAAAATTCTTTATCAATATGATCTATGGGCTCAAAGTTCAGTAGCGTTAAAAAAAACATCGTGTAATATATGGAGAAAAATACTCAAACACACTATTATGGTCTTCTCTCTTTTGTTTGTTTAACACAACTCCTCTTTCTTTACTTTATCTACAAATCTGTTAATTACTCAATGTTCGGAAAGTCGAGTGGAGTCAATCCAGATTTTTTAATATCTGGTCTTATTATTATTATTTTTTTCCGATTCTTTAAAAAAAAAATTCTTTTTTTTTTTTTTTTTTTTTTTTTAGTTTCCCATCATACTATAAGGTTATGGGGAACTTACGTAATGGTGAAAATTTTCGCCCTCGATTTTTGACTTTTTTACACATTTTCATGTGTGAGGATTCCGAAAATGACAAATTTTATATGTTCTCCGTCTGTAGGGTGTCTGTTAGTGTGTTATTCCGTTAGTTTGTTAGTCTGTTTACACGATATCTCGCGAACTAACAATCGCAAAGAGGTCATACCAGTTTTTAAATATTACTTTCGACACTGGCAAGAACGTTATTTATTTGCAACATTCGAATTAAAAAACTTCGTAAGTTAATTAAAATTTACTATTTTCTTAACACAGGAGAATAGGGCAAAATTTCACTTAAACTTGCTTTAAATGAAAAATTTTTGCTATAAAAATGTCAGACCTGTTTTAAAATATCAGTTTTGATGGCGGAATGAACATCAGTTTCTATAAACATGCTACTTTAAAAATTCCACGAGTTATTGGATATTTACGAATTTTTTAACATGGCAGAATAGAACAAAATTTCACATAAATGTCAATTTTGAGGGATATTTTCATCGTAAAGATGTCAGACTACTTTAGAAATATTATTTAGGATACTGGCATGAATATTATTGACTATGAATTTTCCAATATAAAAATTTCGTAAGTTATTAGAATTTTACGAGTTTCTTATTATAACAGAATAGGGCAAAATTTTACACAAACGTCCATCTTGAGGGATATTTTCATCGTAAAAATGTCGGACCACTTTTCAAATATTATTTAGTATACTGACATGAATACCATAGAGTATGAATTTTCCAATTTAAAAAATTCGTAAGTTATTTGGAATTTACGATTTACTTAAAATGGCAGAATAAGGCAAAATCGAGCATAAACGTCCATTTTGAGGATCATAAATATATCAGACAATTTCAAAATAACATTTATGATACTTGTATGAACATGATTGACTACAAATATTCTAATAGGAAAATGTCGTAAGTTATTCGAAATTTAAGATTTTATCAACATAGCAAAATAGGGCGATATTTCATATAAATATGCATTTTTGGGAAAGTTACGTTGGAAATAGTAGCATGAAAATGAACTACGAAATTGATCCCAATAAAATAAATTAATAGATTAGAATTAGATAAATATATCGAACTGAAATGTGTGTAGCCTATTAGGCGATGATTTCGTTCTGGCACTGTGTCAAGCGTTTGGTCAAATTCATTTCTCTTAGCATGGATATAATATGTACTGTACAAGAAATTTATGAGAACACGATGGGGAACTGATCAGAGTTCACCTCTGCCAACTAGTTTGAACACATTACAAGAATGAGATTCTTAGCATTTGGAATTACCACACACTTCTGGTCATACACCAATAAATTATTATTCTTTAAAAAGATCTGTCAAATAAAACTATAGAATAAAATTTCGTCATTTAATATTAAATGATTATTAATGCCATATATTTATTTAAGTGTCCGATCATAGTAAAATGTTTTCTTTTAATTTACAAAACAAAAACAAAAAAACTTTATGAGTAGTTATAATTGCACAAAGGTTAAAATTTAAAAGTATCTAGATAACGAAGCTAATATGAGATTAATAAAGTATGCACCAAATAGAATATAATCCCTATTTTACAGCTATTTACGGTTCCTGCGATTTATAACATTTTTTTCGGAAACTAGGGGGCTCTGCCCCCTGCTCGGTCCGCTCACAAACCCCCGAGGAAAGCTTCGCCTCCCCCCGACTCGTTTTGCTCATTAATCCCTGCGGGATTGTACACGACTATTTGCAACTTTGCCTTTCATTGAATTGGAATATTAATAGTACATGGCACAAGAGAAAAGTTGAACAATGTTATAGAAATCCACCATATCTGGTATCGCATTGAAATACACAATATTTAATATTATATCGTTTATAATATGTAAAAAAAATCTGTTATAACGTTCGATAATTTAATAACAATTTGCCATTATTTTGAGAGAAAACATATTTTAGACAGCTAGACACACAAAATAAACAACCATAGCACTAATTATTTAGAACAGAGAGAAATTCTTAACATCAACCATTTAGCGTTACAGCTTTAGTATATGATCGACTTGTTTAATTTTTGTCACTGTTTGACGATGAATTTTTGGGGTGTTATTGCTTGATTAAAGAAATTGTGAACTTATTTTTTCTAATGCCTATATTTTTTTTCTATTGAATTTTTTTTAGTTAATTTAGAACAATATGTAACACTCTCCATTTATTTTCAATGTACAGCAAGGTTTTAAATTGTGCTTCCAACAGTAAAGATGCAACTTTTTGAAGTGCATTTTTTCTAGAATATGATTTAGTCAGGTTGAAAATAAATATCTTATGTTATTATTGCAGTTATTTCAAACATTTCATTAGTAGTAGTTGTATGACAGGACAATTTCTCTCAGATAGCGATTTTGCATTGTCGCCACATCTTGAATTACACTATGAATTTTCCAAGATGCCTGTCAATATCTCATTTTACTATTTAATTTCTTAAACTATATTAAATACTAAGTTAAATCGAAAAAAAAAAAATCATATTTTTCGAAACCTACTGATAAGTGAAAAATTCATTCTCTATTGTATTGTAAAAACGAATTGCCGGTTTGAAGCATTCGAGATAGACCATCACGATTCATAAATTGGATGGCCTTTGGATGTTTGTTGACAATATTTTTTGAATAAGTATTGATCATAGCTCCTGAATACTTGTTGGCGATATCTTCTGAATAATTATTATTGTTGGCGATATCTACTAGATATATAGTGATCATGACATTTTAATAGTTGTTGGCGATATCTCCTTAACTTGTGTTGATGATGGTTCTGAATATTTGTTGGCTAAATCTTCTGGTTACACCTTGATTTTTTTAATATATATATTATGTAATGTTAAATTTAGAAAATAAAAACGGTGCGTGGAGAATGAAATATAATGATTACTGGATAATTTAATTTAATTTAATTTATAGAGACATCAATGGTACAGGAAAAACTACTTCAGCCATTTTCTTTCTAATAATGAACAGAACGAAAAACGCATATTTTACCTGGAGATATTTTGTACATTTAGACCAAATAAAAAATGTTCTTTTTTTCCCTCTTGAATTAAGTTAAAAAATATTGAAAATAAAATTGAAAAAATCGTGCTAAAGCAATGGTACATTTTAACCTCTTGGCGAAATTTTAAATTTGGCACCAAAGTAGCTTAGACATTTTTCTCGAAAATCTTCACATGCATTATTGCGATAGATAATTTAAGTCATCGTCGAAATAAACGAAAAATTTAAAATCAGCCAGTGAGATCCTGTATTAGCTGTAACTAAAATATTTTAGCAATGCAGTTACCATATTCCTTTAATGAAAAAGTAACTCCCCCCCCCCCAAAAAAAAAAAAAAAAAAAAAAAAAAAAAAAATTGTCCTGTTGTATTAAATTCTGTTTTCTGCACAGTTTTATATCAATGCTTAAAAAACAAAAATAGGTTGCGGATTTTTTTATTATTATCATTATTATTGCACCATTTTATAATTTATCTCGGAACAACTATAGTATTTCTCCTCAGCTAGATTTGGCGATTTTTCGTTGGCGATTATGGCTAAATCATAAATCATATAGCATAAATGATAAAATCGTAAGCTAAATTATAAATCATAAATCATAAAATCATAAATCCAAAATAAATAGCATGTAGGCTGCCATATTATATCGCAAACAATCCAGAACGACATCGTTATCGTTCAAATCGACGCCAAAGAAAAATCGCCAAATTCAGCTGAGGGGAAATATTATACTTGTACCTTTATCTCAATATTTAAGGCATGGCTAGAGTTAAAATGGCTATTGTGGTTGCGTAAATGAATTCTTTGGCGAAAAACGCACGAACTTTTTCATTTCTAAATTTTAAAAATAGCTAAATTGGTCATAGTAAAGATCTATCCTTTTAAATATGTTTTGAGTTAAAAAACTAAATCTTTATATAAACTAATGTAAATTTTTAACTCGTAAATTTCATTTTAAAAATTTGCGCTTAACCTCTAACTCTGTATCAATAGTTGTATAACATAATCATGGTATTCATTACTAAATCGTTTTCGCCTAACGTTAAAATAAAAACTAATAATATAAACTAAACTAACTGTATAAACTTAACTAATAATATAAAACAAGCTATACACATCGACAAAAAAGGCATTTCTGATGCAAAAAGTTAAAAAAAAATTATACAGACACGACATTATTTCATTATTTAAAACATGAAAATCTGACATTGACAGATTTTAATTTAGTGCCAGAGGCCTACTGCTAAACTTGTTAATATTGTTACGAAATTGTAAATAATTGTGTTTATTTTTGTATAAATTCTTTCAAAGAGGCTTAGTAAGTTGATAAAGTGCTAATTTTGTGCATTTCTAGTCGTTTTAGCGTTGAAATAGCCTTATTTTCCCTTAAAAACGCATTATAAAGCCCCAGTAATGCAGGTAATGGATTTGGCGCCGAATTTGGCGACTTTTCACCACCTTGGCGATTTTTTTGGCGACATTGGCGAGAAAATCCTTATATGGGATATACCAAATATGGAAGCTGTAAGTTGATTGGTTGACCACTTTCTAGAGTTTTCTCGAAAAATCTGGGTTCCATGGAACAGCATATAAGGAGCGCTTCCTCGCCAAGCCAGTTAGTTCAGTTCAGATCTCAGCCATCTTCGCTAGTGCTTGCATTGCTCTTGAGCCTCTTTGAGAGAGACTTGCTTCAAGTGTTATTGCTATACAGTTTGTACTGTGGATTTGCTATTGACAGCTGTTGTTTAAGCTGTGGTTACTGCTTGAATTGAAGCTGTTAATTGGTTTATTGACCTGTATTTTTCTGGAACTTTCTGTGAATAAAATTACTGAATTTTTGTAAGTTTGGCCTTACATTCCCGGACAACTCACGAACCCTCAAGTACTCAACAATATGGACAAATTCTTCTTTAGTTAATTCGTGACGATCTAAATTCCATGATAAAGTTTTCATTAAATCAAACGAATGTGTTTCAGCTGCAGATATTGTAACAAATAATGTTGGAAGTCCAAACTGTCTTATAGCCGCAAAACAACGTTTTTTCTCTTTTTCCCAATGAGGGGGAGGTGTGCCTTGAGGGGGGACTCATGCCAAAGGTGTGCCTTGGTGGGGGACTCATGTCAAAGTTGTACCTTGGGGGGACTCATGTCAAAGTTGGGCCTTGGGGGGACTCATGTCAAAGTTGGGCCTGGGGGGGACTCATGTCAAAGTTGGGCCTTGGGGGGACTCATGTCAAAGTTGTGCCTTGGGGGGGACTCATGTCAAAGTTGTACCTTGGGGGGGACTCATGTCAAAGTTGGGCCTTGGGGGGGCTCATGTCAAAGTTGGGCCTGGGGGGGACTCATGTCAAAGTTGGGCCTTGGGGGGACTCATGTCAAAGTTGTACCTTGGGGGGGGGGGTCATTGTGAAGTCGATTTGTCCGCTTTTTAGACGGTCACAAGTGACGTGGATATGTCGTCACCTGTGACGCATATATGACTGAAGGCTCTTAGTGACTAGAATGTGTAATCGAAATCGATTACAAAAACGAGTCACATACGGTCGCATTTCGGTCACATCCAAATCATTGTGAAGTCGATATGTCCGCTTTTAGACGGTCACAAGTGACGTGGATATGTCGTCACCGTGTGACGCATATATGACTGAAGGCTCTTAGTGACTAGAATGTGTAATCGAATTCGACTACAAAAACGAGTCGCATGACGTCGAAAATTAGTCACATCTAAGTCATTGCGAAGTCGATATGTCCGCTTTTTAGACGGTCACATGTGACGTGGATATGCCGTCGCCCTGTGACACGTATATGACTGAAGTCTCAAAATGACCAGAATGTGTAGTCATAATCGACTACAAAAATGAGTCACATGACGTCGAAATTCGGTCACATCGAAATTACTTTGAAGTTGATACGTCCTGTTTTTAGAAGGTCACAAGTGACGTGGTTATGTCGTCACCATGTGACGCGTATATGACTAAAAGTTCCTCGTGACCAGAATGTGTAGTGAAAATCGACTGCAAAAACGAGTCACATGACGCTGAAGTTCGGTCACATTCGAGTCACTGTGATTAAAAATGTGCTAAAAGGAAAGTTTTAGAATTTTATATACTACATGCTGTTGGCAGCAAAAGTATCCAAGCACTAGCCAATAATTCCGATATCAAAAAAGTACACTTAATACTGTTTTTTCAAACAAATCCTTTTCGAATCATGTTCTTAGATTGACTAAGCACATGACTCGAGAAGGATTTATTTAACAAAGCAGTATTAAGTGTACTTTTTCAGACAGGTATTATTGCTAGTGCCCGGATACTTTTGCTGCCGACTGTATTACCTACATCTTCTTTTGAATCTTGTTAAAATCTAAGAAATTAAATATGTTTTCAAAAAGCATGAATATTTTTGCTGTAAAGAGACATTGTTTTTAAGTATGTTTAATACTAAAATATTATTGTTATATAGCAATTTCAGTTATAATGCCAAAATTGTTACTATTTCTTCTTCTTCTTCTTCTTTTTTTTTTTTTTTTTTTTTTTTTGGCGTTTTTTGGCATTTACTTTGTTAACCTTCAAGTATCGAAATTTCTAGCTTCCGAAGTAAAGAAAAAAAAAAAAAAAAAGAAAAGGAAAGGAAAGGAAAGAAAAATGAATGAGATAAAGAAAAAATGAAACGCACACCTTTATTAGTTTATTGTTAAAATAAACATGCATTTATAAAACGAAAGAAGAAAAAAAATTACTAATGTAATTTTGATTTTTACTATACCCTTTTCAATTAAAAAATAAAATAAAATAAATAAAAATAAAATAAAATTATTACACATTGTGCAGCTTTAATGAATTTGGGAAATGTCAATTTATACAAACTGGTTGTTTTAGTTTAAATTGTGCTATAGTGAGAGAAATGAATAAATATAAACATAACAAATATTTTTAAAAATTTAATGTTATATGTTAGAAAGTATACATAGTAAAATCAAAAAAGAAATATCAAAATTACAGTTAACAGTTAAACATATTTCAATAGTCAATGAAAATATAGCAGTTGCATTTATTATGGTCTGCACACAAAGCATAAAATATATTTACAAAAAATAGTCTGTTTTTATGCATTATCCGGAAAGTATAAGGTACATATTTTGAAAACATCACCGTTACCTGGCTCCTCTTTTGCACACAATAACTCTGTTGTACTCAGAAATAGATTTAATTTGTAAAATATATGCACGCTGCGTTTAAACTATGCCCTTTTCCCTCAAACCCTTATAGTAATACTAAAAATCGTGACCCCACACCCTTTCAGAATATTTAATATTGCCTTAAATAAATGTAAATAAGAGACGTAATTAAGTAAACAAAAGGAAAAATCATAGTAGTTTGTTTGAATATTTTTTCCCAAGTTGGTTGTATATCATTTAATAAATTGTAATGTATTCAGATTCTTTTCCACGTCCATGAAAAAGATATATAAATGCTCGTAATATCAAATATCGATCTAGTATTTTATGTTTTAAAAAATTTAACATTATAAGAAATTCAAATTATTTGAGCTGATAGACCGTAATGTATAAAAGTTCTACCTTGTATACTGGCAAGGGAAAAAAAAACCCTGTCAGTTCTACATTTATATAAATCTGTACGGATCTTGCGATAATAATCTATGACATGACAATAATTTTATATACTAATTGAATGTACAGTTTAGACGCTAGCGAACTTTTCATTTAAATTTACTTTTCAATTTGCAAATAATTCGTGTCTATAGTCCGTCATGATAAAGAAATTCCATTTTGAATCCTTCTAAATGAATTATAAATACTACACTCATAAAAATCTATCTAAATCGTGCGAAAGTAACCTATAACAAATCTCCAAATTGTTATTTTATTCGGGTAAGACGTTTCTACGCTATTACGCTTTAAACAATTTGAATTCGTAGACCATAATGATAAAGAATATTTGTATCCCTGTAAAATAACTATGAGTCATATACTCATGAAAATCTATACAAAAGCTGTGATAATGGCCTATAAGATGCCTATAAAGTCTTAATTCAATCAAATAATTTGGATGCTATCGCACACAAAATAATTTGAGTCCAAGGACAATAATGATAAAAATTTTCTTTATGAAAAATCAAAATGTATACAAATCATACGACGGTTAATTGTGTATAAAAATAACCAACTCTCAACTTAATCAATTAGAGCATTTATACGTTATCGTATTCACTCAGACACACACATCACAGTAAAAATAGCACAAATGGACACAGGAATCCTCAAAACGTATAGTTACATCAAAATCTCATAGTCGAATTTTTTAATAATTACAATACCTTCCTTACATAGTGTATGCTCAGAAAGTAAAAATGGATTACTTTCATGTAGTATTAAAGTTAACGAATGCATCAGTTAGAATATATATAAATTTCTATTACTTTACCATTTTGTTTCTCATTCCTGAAAATTTAAAATTTACACATACACACACATATATATACATACAAATTTCTGAAATAGAAAATGAACTCAATTAAAACACCGAAGGGAAATAAATATAAACAAGAAATCTTTATTTATTTATTTATTTATATTTATATTTTATTTTTTACAAAATATTATGCATAAATAAGGTTATGAAATATTACAAAAACAATAATAAAATTAAAAAAATACACATAATGTCTACTCTAATGCACTGTATGTTGCCATGGCTCTACCTTTAAACTGGGCATGTTTCAAAAATCTGTTTTTTTCTGAGCAATTAACTAAAAATAAAATGAAAGTATGTATAAATTTATGGGAAAAAAATTTCTAATTCATTTATTCACTCAAATAAATACGTTTAAAAAAGAAATAAAAATAAATTAATTTTAGATGTATAGCAAAATAATTATTAATTGTTAAGAAGAAAATATGGGCTCCCCCCCCCCCCCCCGAAGAATTGTATGAATATGCTATTGGGCATATCCATAATGCTAAATGGTAAGGATTTTATAATAATAAGGATTTTAGTTATACTTAAAAAATACTAGTTCAACCTTTTTTTTTTTTTTTGTATTTTTATTTGCCCTGCTTTTATTTATACACTTCAATGGGGGATATCCCAACACGAGCGTGTTTATATTTGCCGCTATCACTAGAGATAAGTAAAATTTACGTACTTATGTAAAATTCGTTTTATTTTGCTTGCATTACATTAATGTTGTTTTTAAATATGTTTAATTATTTGCTGTTTAGCCCAAAATTACTAACTTTCCTTTAACTGAATAATTATTTGTATTTAAAAATGTATTTGAAAAGTATAAATGTGTACCAATAGAGACAAATTTACATATAATAGTATTCTAGGTCTGATAACATTTTTGAGTTTCATAAACATTTATGGGAGTTACAAGGCGGACAGATGGACAGACAGACAATCCGAAGTCATAAACACTTTTCAATTTTGTTGGTAAGAGTTAAAAGTCGATACATTTGTTAGCTACGATTCCCACAATAAACATCAATAATTGTTGCTATGCTAACCCTCGCCAAAGGCCACCAGTTATGTATAATAATATTTGAAAACATACATTTACAGACATTTTAATATTTGCATATAAATTTAGAATGAAACCCGTGCATATTTTAAAATAAAACAAAAGCACACACATTTGATAATATTATAAATTTATAATATATAATATTTTATAATTTATAATTTTATTAATTTATTATAATATAATTTATATAGATTATAATATTATTTCTAATTATTTCACCTAAAAAAATTAAATACATATATTTTGATATTTATTTTGATCGTTTATTCGTCATAAAAATAGTACCACTAAACTATTTTACAATTATTTTAATATGAATACATATAGGACAGCTTACTTTTTAGTAAATTGAGAATTATTATAACTACATAAGATAATAAGATGTACTTGTACACTAAGGCGATTAAATGTCTCCACTTTGTGGGGACAGTCCCCTCTTATTGTACTTTGTTTTCTTTTTCCCTGCTTAAACTTGTTTTCTAAATAAAGCTTTTCTCCCAATTTATAATTTAAAATAGATGATAGTGCACTTTTTTTTTAAATTGCTTTTCTCATCATTTCTTAATTTTAAATTGGGGACAACTCGCTGATATACCTCCACTTTTTATTCTGGAAAATTTGGTCGCCTTATTGTACATATGATAATTTCAAAAGATAGCTGTTTAATTTTCCGACTTCCGAAATGTTTACATTATGTACAAAATTCTAAATTTCACTTTTGAAAATTTTCTGATGATTTCTATTTACAGACATCAAAATGAAAAGATATTTTATTTATTTATTTTATTTTTTCAGTGTGCGTGTGTGTGTTTCCCCATCCCGACCTGACCCACTCCAGGCAGATAAAAATATTATCTTTGCTTTTCTGGCTCAGATAAGTCAAAGCCTCGGGCCATGTGGATCTTTAATAAATATATAAAAGTTCGTTTTAGAAATTTAAAAAAAAATTTTTTTTTTCTGTTATATCACTAGAATTTCAACCAAACCAAATTTAACGCCAGGTTTGAGGTAAATTTAAAACTAATATGTTAGGGCCACCACAAGACTTTCTTATATATTTCCCTGTATAAATTCACGCGGCACAAATTATTTATTAACATTAATATTTATTAAACCAGCTTTCCAAGATCAATGGAGATTACTTTAGAACGCCAAATACCGAAAGAAAGTTAGTTTTGTGCCAACATCTGAATTTTTTTTTTTTTTTTTTTTTGTCTATATTCACTTTTTCTTTACTTTTAAAACTTATTTTTTTGAAAAAATAAAAGTACTAATTTTTAAATTAATTTTTAAACCAGAAAAATAAAAATATCGATATATCATTTTATAATGAACGTCTTATCTAATTTT
Organism: Salticus scenicus; assembly: GCA_963930645.1. Classification (NCBI taxonomy): domain Eukaryota; kingdom Metazoa; phylum Arthropoda; class Arachnida; order Araneae; family Salticidae; genus Salticus; species Salticus scenicus. The sequence goes on from OZ005661.1 coordinate 136,769,344, forward strand.
CCTATTTGTGTGTATATTTAAATATATATATATATATATATTCACATCTAATAAAAGGTAGAAAAAAAAGGAAAGAAACAGAAACAGAAAAGTGGATACAGGAAGAAAAATCCAGTTTTAATCTAACATATGGATTCAAATCCACTTTTTTACCTATCCGTAATGCATCTTTAACACCGTTTTTCATTAAGTTTTCTTTCTAAAACTGTTGAAATTTCTATTTTTTCCCAAGCTTATACTTCTGAGAAATATTGAATAATTATTAGTCTAAAAATTATTTCTTATGCTAAAATTCAATTAATGATATGATAACAAACATGCCATCCGAATTTTATGTTTTTGCGCTTTTGTTTAAAAGTTATGCGTAAAAGAAGAAAATAAGAAAACAGGTTGTTTTAATTTTGAACACCAGTGTATTTTAACTGCGAATGGTATACATACATCGCGGACATACATTTAACAAAGAATATTTTTATTTATTTATTTATTTATTTATTTATTTTCATTATGTATACTAAAATAAAATAACGAAGAAAAGTATTATAAAACTATGACACTATTTCACATAAAAAAGTAAATAAACAAAAAACTAAATAAATATGAGGATATTAAATAAGTAATTTTACACTTTTAATTTGTTAAATTATCTAAAAAATGCTTGTATTATATTATTATAAAAATTTGTTTGATAAAACTATGTAATATTTTCAAATATATACATATATATGTTATCAATATATAATATTGACATATATTTAACAAATACCACTAATTTGATATTCTTAACAATAATACATATAACTTTTCTGCAGCGATAAGTTTTGTTGTTTTCTAGTCGGAAAATTATTTTATCAAGATTGTGAATAAAAATGCTCAAAAAAATTAAAATAAAATGAAACAAAAGAAAATAAATTTTTGGTGCAGTTTTAGGTTTCATTTATTATTATTATTATTTCAATTATCCAATCTTTTGAAACGACATGGTTATTACACACACACACAAAAAAATAAAATAAAAATAAACAAATAAAAGTGTTATACATTTTATTAACAAAAATAAAAAATAAAATAAAAATAGAAAGGGAAAAGGTATTCAGTTAATGTTAATAATAATAAAATAATATAAAACCAACTTAATGAAGATTTAAGAAGTCACATTTTTCTAAGATATATGTAATTTATTTTCACCTTTAATTTTACTTGAAAATTAATGAGTAAATAAAACATTGAAATCCTGTTGAGAATAAAATAAAATAAAATAAGAAATATTTAGTACAAATTTTCGTTTTTTTTCTTTCTTTTTTTTTAAAGCTCTAAAGAGAAAAATTAACTGACTTTTTAAATATCCATACATAATTTTTAATTTTATTTAGTGGATTTTCAAATCCGAAGTTTAAGGGGACTTAGCACCTCTGACTTGGCATCGTTGAAGGTTTCTTATGAAACATTATATTTCTATTTAACATTTATAAATTGAACTGCAGTAGGTTTCACAAAAAGAAATTCAAAACTGATGTACACTCAATATTTAAATTTTAAAACTTCTTCACACACCATACAATTAAAGATAGCACAGCCGGTTTAGAAGTAAGATTTGATGAAGAAAGACCACGTCCTTTCGAAACCGGTTGTGCTGTCTTCAATTTTATGGTGTGTGAAGGGGTTTTAAAGTTTAAATATGCTGTAGGTTTGTTCCATAAAATATATATTCAACTAATAATTCTTATTATATTGATATATTTTTTACAGATTTCAAATCTTTAAATTGTGTTTCCTCAGTTACCATTTTTCCATGAATTCATGATCTTCAAAATGCAAAAATTTCTGCAGATATTTAAAAAAAAAAAAAGATTTTTTTCTTTCGGATATTTAATTGAACCTACTTGAAAGAATTAGGGATGAATTTTGCAATATCTTTAAAAGAAAAAAATATTAAAAATAAAAATGTAGTAATTTTTTTTTTTTTTTTTTTTTATGCATTTTTACATACGAAAGCAACATTTTAAATTATTTCAAAATCCATCCCTAATGCTTTGATATAAGTTCTACTAAATATCAAAAGAAAAAAAAATATTTTTTTTCTTAAATATTTGCAGAAATTTCAGCATTTTGAAGATCATGAATTCATGAAAAAATACAAACTTAGAAAAGGCAATTTAAAAATTTCAAATCTGTAAAATTATATCAAAAACCTTAAGAACTGTCACCGGAATACATATTTATTGAATAAATCTAGTACAATTCAATTTATGAACATTAATAAATATAATTTTTGATAGGAAATCTTCAGTGGCGCCAAATCAAAGGAGCCAAGTTCTTTTAAAAATTAAAGTTATCTACTCAGCATATGATTCATAAATATAATAATTAATAAAATCAAAGTATTTATTTGAATCTCAATAAAAGAAATACGAAATATATAGTTCAAATGCATGGTATTTATATTAAAATGTTAAGTTTAATTACATAATGGTTAAATTAAACACCAATAGAAGTTACATGTTTATTAAATGCTTAAAATTTATTTTAATAAAATGAATAAGAAATACTTACATTACAATATCTTTGAGTCTTACACAAAAAATCCTTTAAAATTAACGTTTACTTGACACGAGATCTGTAGAGAATCAAATAAATATCTTGCTTGAAGTAATGTTTGGACTTTGACCTTCCTGAGGTTTTTCTTTGGAAGCTGTGTTTATGCAACTAACTCCTCTTGAAATTTAACGGTTATAATTCAAAGGAAATGAAGCAGATGGCTTTATGTGCGTTTGTTTTATTCATTTTTTTTTTTTTTTTTTTTTGTGATTGCTCTAATATTTAACTTTGAAGAAATTGTGGTTTTAAATTCCAAAAAGAGTGTAATAATAATTTATTCACACTTTCATTTAAATCAGCAAGAAACAGAAAATTCTATATATTTCAAGTTATCATAATTGTTAATTAACATTTTATTATTCTATTACTTTAAGGGAGCCCTTGTGAAGCGTTGATTTTGAAAAATATTCTAAATATTAATATTATCCTAAGCTATTTATTTTATGGTGCTGTTTATTTTCGTTAATTTTACATGAAACGAAAACAATTAGTTACGTTTTATGTTTCATAAAAAGTAATTAATTGTATTTAACTAAAAGTAACAAAATTCATTAACGGTGTTTATCACATATAGTTTCATATTTTAATTAAAAAAAAAAATCACAAACAATATGTCGGAAAATCACATACAATAAAATATTTTATTTATTTATTTATTTTTTAATTTTTTTTTTTTCTAAAGGAAAGGGTAGGGGAGGTGTATTAGATGTTTTTACGTATCCCTTCATATTGTAATGGGAAAATAAAATAAAAATCTGGTGAGTAAGAACCATACGACTTACATTATTACTTTTACGTGCATTAAATGCAGTTTTTAAATATAGTCAGAAGACGTAAAACTGACCGAGCAGATTAGACACCTAAAAAATTCCCTGTGAAAGAAAACTGATACATGTGTAATGACGGATGAAGAGAGTTTACATAGCGAGTTAAAAAAAAAAAAAAAAATCTGCAACTATTACTTTTTCGGTAATTTTGCTTTTTCCTAGATACATACGATTAAATTATTAGATTTGTCAAATTTTTAAACCTCTGATTTTTGATAAATTTACGCATTTTGAAACGTTTTGAACACGATTTGATCACTTTTAGAAAATGTTTGTGTGTCTGTCTGTGTCTCCTGTCATTGCATATGGGAAATGCATTGCATATGTCATTGCAATTTTGTGATATGCATTAGTTATGTTATAGCATACTAGTTACACACACACACAAAAAAAAAAAACCTATATATATATATATATAATAGTAATAAATAAAAAATATACTAGAAACTAATTTTATAAAAAAATAAGAGTGTATATACTTACATTTGTGGCAAAATGCAAAATCGAAGAATTCATTTATTTCAATCTTGTTCCTGGTTTGGTATGATTGTAAAATATATAGTTCTTTACTTATATGGCGAAATCATGATTTTATCACATAAAAAAATGATTTAATTTTGGACGTCCAAACGGTACGGTCCGCTGTCGTAAAAAAAAGTAACATATACCATATTTTTTACCAGAAAACATATATTTAAAAATATATACGCCGTTTATGACTCATATTGCATATATACTGTATTTTTATTTTTAATATACTATAGAAATAGTGTGTTTATACCGTAAACAATAAAAATGATACAAACACCGTATAATTTACTGTACTTGTACTGTAGTTTTACGAATTTTTACAGTGTATTTTTATATCTTTATAACTACTTACAACATAACTAAATAGTATTTATATATATTTAAAATATATGATATTAATATATAACAATTTTATGTAAGTCAACGGGCACCGTCAAAGGGACATTATAATGAAACCGCCAAGTGACTGTCATCTAATAATCACAATGAAAAGAAATTAAAGTACTCACGTTTTATAGTCACATTAGTGACTACATCTAGGAGTCACAATGTGACATATTAAAGAAGCCATATTTTGTTCATCGAAGTGACGGTTTTCTAAGAGTCACAATGCAACTCATTAAAGAAGTCACATCTTAGTCACCGTAGTGAGTTGTTATCTAAGAGTCACTATGTGACGCATTAAAGAGTCACATTTTGGTCACTGAAGTGACAGTCATCTAAGAGTCACAATGTGACGTATTAAAGGAATCATGTTTGTCCACTGTAATGACTGTCATGTAAGAGTCACAATGTGACACATTAAAGAAGTCAAATTTTGATCTCCGTGTCATCAAAGAGTCACAATGTAGCGAATTAAAGGAGTCACATTTTGATCACTGTGGGGACTGTCATGTAAAAGTCACAATATGACTAATTAATGGAGTCTCATTTTGGTCACTGTTGTGACTGACACTTGTAACCATTTGTGACGTCATAGTGACGTCACATTGACTGGCTGTGCTGTTAGGGCAATGACAAGAAATTAAAGTACAATCGTTTTAGTCACATTAATGAGTGTGTCTAAGAACCACAATGTGACGCATTAAAGGAGCCATATCTTGCTCACCGAAGTGGTGGTCTTCCAAAAGTCACAATGTGATTGATTAAAGGAGTCACCTTTTAATCATCGTAGTGAATTATCTAAAAGTCACAATATGACGCATTAAAGAAGTCGCATTTTGTACACCCGAGTGACTGTCACTTAAGAGTTACAATATGATGCATTAAAGTAATCACATTTTGGTCATTGTGGTGACTGCCATCAATGAGTCACAGTATGACTCATTAAAGGAGTCACATTTTAGTCATCATAGTGAGTTATCTAAGAGTCACAATGTGACACATTTAAGGAGTCGCATTTTGGTCACCGCAGTGACTGTCATCTAAGAGTCACAATGTGACGCATTAAAGGAGTCACATTTTTGTCACCGTGGGGACATATCTAAGAGTCACAATGGGACCCATTTAAGGAGTCACATTGCAGTCACTTTGGTGACTGTCATTTAAGGGTCACAATGGGACGCATTAAAGGAGTCACAATTTTGTCACCGTGATGACTGTCATCAAAGAGTCACTATGTGACGCATTAAAGGAGTCACATTTTAGTCACCGTGGGGACATATCTAAGAGTCAAAATGTGACTCATTTAAGGACTCACATTGCATTCACCTTGGTGACTGTCATTTAAGGGTCACAACGTGACGCATTAAAGGAGTCACATTTTTGTCACCGTGGTTACTGTCATCAAAGAGTCACTATGTGACGCATTAAAGGAGTCACATTTTAGTCACCGTGGGGACATATCTAAGAGTCACAATGTGACCCATTAAAGGAGTCACATTGCAGTCACCTTGGTGACTATCATTTAAGAGTCACAATATTACTAATTAATGGAGTCCCTTTTCGGTCACCGTTGTGACTGTGACACTTGTGACCATCTGTGACGTCAGGGTGACATCACATCGACTGGCTGTGCTATTAGGGCGGTTATTTATTCGGTTTTGCTATTCTAAATAATTTTTTTTTCATGTCTCGAGCATCACAAAGATGCCAATTATTCATTTTTTCTTATTTACATCATTGATAACATTTTAATTTTCCTGAGGAAAGTGACGTCAGAGACACAGAAAAAAACGTCATAAGAGAAACTTTTTCTCCGGTGGCAAATAGAGTACCTTCATAAACCCGACGTTTTTAGCTAATAACTTCGTTAATAAAAATGATAGAAATTTCTAAGCAGCTGAAATGCCTTCCTTGAAGCAGGCGGAATACACTGATATATCTCGTGACGCGGAGAACCCTGCCCTCCGCGAGAAGTTGCTGTCGCAGACAAAAAAAATTGACGCCAGCGACAGTTACTTTTTTTTTAATATATAGACTATATATTTCATATGATTGCAGGAAATGCCATATTTCCTTTTAATTAAGCTAAATTTTTAATTTACAATTTTATACGTCACGTACATACTGTAAATAAAAAGAAAATGCATATTGTGTCTTTCATGCCATTTCATTTCATTAATTGTATTCTTATTGTTTTAATAAATCAATTTTAGTAAATATTAGTGAAATTTCGAAAGGTAAGGAATTCGTACATTTATTAAAATTTTTTTCTAAAATATTTTGTTAATCTGTCTATTCTTATAACACTTCCCCGGCAACGTAAACAAATTAAATTTTGTGATATATATAAAATTATCATTTTAGATTTTGCATTACAGAAAAAAAAAGAAAAAAAAAATTAGTATGTTGTGCACACCACAAGACTTTCTTCTATGTTTTCCTACACACATCATTCACTAAGTGCAAATGATTTATTAAAACTATTAGCTATTAAAATTATCTAACATGATCAATGCAAATGATTTTTATCTTAAAGAAAACTAACACTAAATATCCAAAGACAGACAGTTTTAGTGCCTATAAATATCATCTTAAAATGTACGTTTTTTTAATGGTTATTTAACATATCAAATTTCGTACAGTTACATTCCACAGAAGTTGAGACATGACCTTCCCATTACAGAGAAATTTTCAGTATAGCAGCGCCGGCTATTGAACAGTAAGCATCCAAATTGAATAATATCTCATAATGGCCTTCTCCCATATCAAGTTTTGTTTCCGCAATAGAACTTGAGATATAGTTTTCCCTGAAGTTGAAGAAATCGCTGTGTAGCAGTGCCACCTGTTGAGAAACTGACACAAAAAACTGATAGGCATTGATTTATGTCAAAATGCACCTACATATGAATTTATATGCAATTCTGTCCAGTAGTTCCTGAGATATAGCCCCTTAAATTACGGAAAACACTGTATAGTAGCGCTACCTGTTGACAGGTAAGCATTCAAATTGGATCAGCATAATGTCTCATAATGATCTTCTCACAATGCAAGTTTTGAATGATTATACGCAATAAAACGTGAGATATAGCCTCCCCTTAAACTACGGAAATCATTATATAGCAGCGTCACATGTTGAGCTGTTGACACCAAAAGTTGATAAAGAGTAATGTTTGTCAAAGCGCATCTACATATAAATTTATATGCAATTATGTACAGTACTTCCTGAGATATAGCCTTCCCTTAAATTGCAGAAATCGCTGTATAGCAGCGCCACCCGTTGGCCGATAAGCATTCAAGTTGAATCAGTTTAATGTCTAATAATGGCCTTCTCACATATCAAGTTTGAGAAATTATACGCAATAGAACCTAAGATATAGACTAAGATATAAATTGCGGAAATTGCTGTATAGCAGTGCCACCTGTTGAGCTGTTGGCACCAAAAGTTGCTAGGAAATAATTTCGGTCAAGGTGCATCTACATATAAATCTATATGCACTTATGTGCAGTAGTTCCTGAGATATAGTCTTCCCTTAAATTGCAGAAATCGCTCTTTATCAGAGCCACCTGTTGAGCTGTTGACAACAAAAGTTGATAGGCAGTAGTTTTGGTCAAGGTGCATCTACATATAAATTTATATACAATTATGTGCTGCAGTTCCTGAGATATAGCCTTCCCTTAAATTGCAGAAATCGCTGTATAGCAGCGCCCCCTGTCAGCCGATAAGATTCAAATTGAACCAGTTTATCAGTTTATTGTCTCATAATAGCCTTCTCATAAATCAAGTTTGACATTGATTATACGCAATAGTACGTAAGATATAGACTCCCATTAAATTGCGGAAATTGCTGTATAGCAGTGCCACCTGTTACACTGTTGGCACCAAAAGTTGCTAGAAAGTAATTTTGGTCAAGGTGCATCTACATATAAATCTATATGCACTTATGTGCAGTAATTCCTGAGATATAGTCTTCCCTTAAATTGCAGAAATCGCTCTTTAGCAGAGCCACCTGTTGAGCTGTTGGCACCAAAAGTTGATAGGCAGTAATTTTGGTCAAGGTGCATCTACATATAAATTTATATACAATTATGTGCAGCAGTTCCTGAGTTATAGCCATACCTTAAATTGCAGAAATCGCTATATAGCAGCGCCCCCTGTTAGCCGATAAGCATTCAAATTGAATCAGTTTAATGTCTCATAATAGCTTTCTCATAAATCAAGTTTGAGATTGATTATAAGCAACAGAACCTGGGATATAGCCTCCCTTTAAACTGCGGAAATCGCTGTGTAGCAGCGCCACCTGTTGAGTAGTTGACATTAATAGTTGGTAGGCACTACTTTAGGGAAAGGTGCGGTTACATATTAATTTATATACAGTTCTGAGCAGTAGTTCCAGAAATATAGTCGCCACATTTTTTTTTTTTTTCATACGCCTACACACACGCGCGCACAAACAGACAGACGGACAGACATACATTTTCTAAAAATTGTCAAATCGTGTTCTAGATCTCTCAAAACGTGAAAATCCGTCGATAACTGGGTGTCACAAATTTTTACGAATCCAATACTTTCTTCTATCGAATATAGAAGAAAATAAAAATGTATAAGTGAAAGAAACGTTTTTTTTTTTTTTTTTTTTTTTTTTTTTTTTTTTTTTTCCCTATCAAAATACTGTAATTAAATATAAAAATGAATTTGTAAAAATATTATTTAGAAATTTATCTTTAGTACAAGAAAAAATTTTTATTAAAAAAATTAAATAATGAACCATGTAAATCAGAAAATTTTTTGATTTTTAAACATGATATTTTGTCTTTTTCTTCTCTGAAATATTTCTATTTGATCTGAAGATGCTGCAATTTTCTAATTTTAGTCGTACTAGTGCAACTGCATAAAATTGCTATTACCATGCCTGAATATATTTTTGCTGTGTTGGAGATGATATTACTTTTAGAATGATGCAATTAATGGAACTCTTTTATCACGTAAAATTAATTGTTTGTAGCTCATATGTATTTTTAGGATATGAAATAATTTAATCGGTTTGTTGAATGTATTCATTTTAGTATACTTTTCGGTCATGAATTAATTAAATTTGATAAATATTATTGACTTTTTTGAAAGATAAGAAAATACTACATTTATCATTATTATTATCATTTTTATTATTATTACTTATTTATTTATTGAAATTCTTATAATTTATAATAGGCAACGTAAACCAACACAGTTTTATAATGAATAAAAAATTATTGTTTTGAATTTTAAATATATATATATATATATACATAAGTCAAAGAAGCAACATTATTTACTATTATCAAAATTTTGTACTTAAATACAAAATTCAATTTCAAAAATTGGGATTCAGAACATTGTCTCTAGCACAAGAAAACATTTATTAAAAAATTCAATAACGAAATACATAAACTAGAAAAAAAAAAATAATCTGGAGTGACTCCATTCGACTTTCCGAACATTGAGTAATTAACAGTTTTGTAGACAAAGTAAGGAAAGAGGAGTTATTAAACAAACAAAAGAGAGCAAACCATAATACAGTGTTTGAGTATTTTTCTCCATGTGTTACACGATGTTTTATTTAACGCTACTGAACTTTGAGCCCATAAATCATAATAATAAAGAGTTTTTCGTTGTGTCTCTGTAAAAACCGATAAATGCTAGATTCACCAAAATGCTTATAGCTAGTGCAAAAGTGATTTATAATATTCATATAAATTTTCAGCTCAACTGAATAAGGCGTTTAGATGCTATCGCACTTTTAAAAATTTTGTCCCATTTGTGGCCATAATGATAAAGAATATTTCTTTGTGCCCCTGTAAAAAAAAAAAAAAAACTGTAAGTGCTAAATTCACCAAAATCTATACAGTTCGTGCAACTGTGACCTATAACATGTGTACAAATTTTTTGCTCAGATTAAAAAAGCGTTTAGACACTATCGTACTTTTAAAAATTTGGCCCCATAGGCCATAATGATAAAGAATTTTGCCTGGTGTCCCTGTAAAAAACTATAAGTGCTAGATTCACCAAAATCAATAGGGTTCATGCTACGGTGACTTACAACATGCGTAACAACTTTCAGCTCATTCGAGCAAAGCGTTTAGACGCTAGCGTGTTCGCTCACACACACACACACACATACATACATCATCGTAAAAATAGTGAAAACAGACTCTAGGAACCTCGAAACATCGAAATCTTAAATTCGGATTTTTGACATGATTACAATACTTTCTATAGTGTTCGGAAAGTTAAAAAAAAAGGGGGTGGGGGGGAGGTAATCGTAAATACTAATTCTTTTTTCGACGTCAATGTATGTATTTATGTGCTGGTTTTTATATCTAAAGTTCATGTTCGAGAACAGTATATATTTAAAAAACTTTTTTACAAATAAATCGTTCGTAGTATTAAAAAAAAATAATAATAATAATAAAAATAATTAAATTAAAATTAAAATTAAAAAATGAATTAAATTAACTTGAATTTAATATTATTATCAATTTTACTTTTAAGGACAGAAATTTTATTTCATCCTATAAAATAAACTATTCCAGTTAAACTGTTTTTTTAATCAAATTAGACTTTTTAATACCGTATTATTATAAAAACTTTATCTGCTGTAATGTTTTATTTTCAATATTTAGAATTTTCAGTCTCAAAGTAATTTTTTTTTTAATTCACTTTTGTCATTATCTACAAAATAATAGATATTTTCATTAAAAGAAAAAAAATGCGTGTAAGAAATTACTTTTTCAGTATAATTGCTTTCTTATTAAATGAACTGATAATCCATTAAAACCGATGAAGCTTCCTTTTGCTTCTAAAGCAAACACCTTTTGTTATGATGTGATTGTTTTGCAATGAAAACAGAAATAGTGAATATAATTGATCCTCAAATTTCCTTTCATAACTTTGTGATATGCTGTTAAAAATGTCAATCAAATTAACAAATTCTTTCAATAAAAAAACTATTTGTAAATTAGATTTAAATTTCTGCGGATCTCATGAAAATCATTTAAAATTGTTCCTGTTTTAGTGGCTTGAGACGCTTTTAAAAATGTATGGAAGTAACCGAACTGAAGTTTTAAAAGTTTCACTTCAGGAACAAACACGTAAAAAGGCAAGAAATTTGCGTTCAATTCCTGCCTTTTTTAACACATACCTATGTTTCCATGGCCTTCCATGTGCCTCAAAATTACAGTGGACATGCAGAAGCTTCACTTTTTATATCACTTCATTATTTCTTCTAGTTATTAATGTAATGAATAGATTTTATTTGATTTTATACCTGTTGTATAACTTATATTTTTCAGGCAATAAGCGAGAAGAAAATGTTTATATGACGCTCCTAATCTTAGATTTTCCGTTAAGAATAATTTTTTATATCAAGAGAAAGAAGTTGAATCATATCATTTATCGAATGATAAAGATTTATTTTACTATCGTCCCAAAGAAAAATTCCGAAAATCCATTTAACCCAATGCTTATGCTTATAATTAATGACATTTGCATCATATGTGTAATTTTATTTATCTTTCTAAGACTTAGCCCATCTGAAATATTAGTTATTTATCATGATAGATTTTTATTTAATCATTTCAGTAGAGAAACACATTTAGCATCATATTATATCTCCAGTTTTATGGAATATTGGGGTTCGCTAGTATCTTTTATTCCTGTTTATTTTTGTTACTTCTGTTCGCTTTTTAAAAAATTATTAAAAGAATTTAAGAAAAAGCTTCAAAAAAGTACAAATATAGATTTGAAATATATCGATGAAATTTGCTCTATGCTTCTAAATTTATCATCTGATTTCAATGAAATTTTTCATGATATATTACTACTGGAAATTACTTGTCTGCTTGGAAGTGCATTTTATCATTCATATAAAATACTCATTGAGAAAACATTGACAGGATTTTCATTGACGTACCGCATTTTGTGGACAGTTTTTTCCTTTCTCCGTTTCGTAATAATTTGCATATCTTCTTCAACGATATCTAACGCAGGTTCAGAACTTAAAAATTGCATCTACGATCTCAATATCGTTGTTGATGATAGATGGAAGTATTTGCACGCTTTTAAAATACGAGACAATATTTTTGCATTCAAACTTTTAGATAGTTTGATCGTCGACAGACATCTTTTTTTTACAGCTTTAGGAAGCATGGTTACATACGGAATAATTATCGCAACTTTTGGCTTAAATCTTAGTAATACTTGAAAAAAGTTCACTCAAAACATGTTTAAATAGTTTGCATAATATGTTAACAAGACCAATTAAAAACAGATTTCAGAATTAAAGGAATTGCTTACTAATTTCATAAGAATTATGATTCTTCTACCTACTAAGCCAATCTTATTCTTAATATTTACGTAGATGGGTTTCTTCAGTATTTAAAATAATAATAAAACTCTCTTTTTTTTTTTTAACGCAGATAAAACAGTGTAAAAGATTTTTTTACTTTTTGAAAAAGAAATCATATGAATAAAAAAAAAAGACATAAAAATTAGTAATTTTAAATTAAATCATCATTTAATACATACATTTATTCAGGCCCATATTATCGCATGAGCAAACCGGGACTTTGTCCAGGGGCCCCAGGCATTAAGCCCCCCCCCCCCCCAAAATCTCATAATATTAAAATGCAAAATATTCCCTTTTATTTTAATGAGAATTTAAATGTATATTTGTTTATTTATGTTAATGAAATTTTTCTTTAAAAAGTACTAAATATTCTAAAAAAAAACAGAATTTTCATTTTGGATATATTTCGCTTTTTCTATTTCTGCTAAATAGTGAACATACTTTAATAGCCTTTAATCAACGGATGGAGAGTCCATGTCCCAGTTCAGGCAGGGAGTTCATTAGTGGTTCGAAATTCATTTTGATCAGTAGATCCTTCTATAATTAAGCCTAATGTAGAATAAGCAGCAGTAGAATGACCAAACGAAAGCGGGCAAATCAATGACTACTAAATTTATATGCCAAATCCTACTTATTGTAAATTAAATATGCTATACAGTGCTTCTTTGTGTCGCCTTTCGGACACGATATCATGAAGGAGATCAGCAGAACACACCCATTCCATATTGGATTGTGTGGACGTGGAGCTTGTAGCATTAATAGCAATGAAAAATGAAAAAGAAATTAATATGTTTAAACATTCACCCTCGAAAATATTGTTTAAGTATTGTACATACGATTGATCATCATCATTTATCGCAGCGTATATAAATGATTTTCCGACAGTTTCCAGAGGGGCCCCTAATTTCGCTTTGTCCAGGGCCCCAATCTGTCATTATCGGGACCGGCATTTATTCGATTATAAATTACCATAAATATTTTCCCTTTAATTTACAAAAATAAATATAAAACTATATAAGTAGCTTCATATGCAAATTTTAAAAGTATATTGATACAAAAGATTCTATAAGATTGATAAAATATGCCCAAAATATGATATAACTCCGCTTTAAACGTTTACATAATTTACGAATGTTCTGCAAATTCTTATGTCACCACATGTTTCTTGTGCTTGCAGTGAATACAGTACTTGTTTTTTCGTTAACTAAATTTTGAATTTGCCACTTTTTACACTATATGTAGAGAGCAAATATAAAGAAAATGCATATTGCGATTTTCAGGCAATTTCATTAAACAAATTACATTCTTATTGTTTTAATGAATTAATTAAATTTAATAAAAATTGGATAATTTTTTGAAACATAAGACAATGAGGCATTTATAAAAAAAAAATAAAAATAAATAAAGTCATTTGCAAATCTGCATACTCTTGTAATCCATAATCGGCAACGTAAAAAAGTAAAATTTTATAAAATTATCGTTCTTCATTTTACATTACAAAAAACAAAATAAATAAATGAAAGAAACAATATTTTCCTTCTATAAAATGATATACTTAAACACAGGAATGATTTTGTAAAAATGGGATTTCGAAAATTGTTTTTATTAAGAGAAAATCATTTGTTCAATAACAGAAAAATGAACTATGAATTAGAAGAGTAGTTCATTTCTAAAAATAATAAATTTGTTTTTATTACGAGAAAATCATTTATTCAAAAACTGAAAAATGAACTATGAATCAGAAAAGTAATTGATTCCTAAAAACAATAAAATTGTTTATATTACAAGAAAATCATTTATTGAAAAACTGAAAAACGAAATGTGAGTCAGAAGAGGAGTTAATTTTTAAACATAAATACATTGTCCTTTTCTCTCCTGAGTATTTGTGTTTCTTTTCAAGATGCTGCACGTTTCTATTTTTAGTCTTACTAGAACAACTGTCTTTTATCGCTCCTATATATATATTACTGAGGTGTTCATTATAATGTTAAATTTTAGATTGTTGCAAATGATGGAACTCTTCTAAAATGTAAAATTATTTATTGTATCTTATGTGTATTTTAAAATATAAAATAATTTATTCGATATATTGAATGTGTTTAATAAATACGCCATTCAATAATTTTAACACGTTTCCTCTATGAACATACTAGAATTACATCCCGAAATGCTTCAGTATATTGAACATGAAACTAAAATGTTTTTAATAAGTATATTGCTATTAATATAGATGTACTTAAAGTATTTTCAATAATTATTGTCATTTCTATGACATATATTGTAGTACCTAAAAAGGAAAAAATCTCTAAATAAAAAAATACAAAGTAGAGCAACCTCTCTCGTAAACATTCGATTAAATTACGTGATAAATTCTCTCTTCTTCGTGGTTCACAGAGACCTAACAGTTCTAACGACCTTTCTGACGTTAATAAAAATGCTATCGCTAATCTTTCCAGTGCTAAAATTTCCAAAATTCAATATTCAGTTCTTAAACTTAATTCAAATTTTGCTATTCCTGAACTACCTGCTTTTCCTCTGTTAATTGCTCCTGGTGAAAATGCTTTCGAAAATTCTGGGCTCACTGACTATCAGAAAGAAAATCTTCGTCATTTAATCCTTAACAATGCAATCCTTAACAATCCATAACATGTGGGGGTACTTCCATGGTTAATTTTCATGATGGGTATCTTTCAAAAGAGCTTGCCAATACCTTTAAAACGAATGGTTGAACAATCGATCTGCGATAATTTAAAACAAAGTTATCGATTCTTTTTTTTTTTTTTTTTTTTTTTTTTTTTATTAATATTGAAAATAAAATGGACTTTTTTGGATATTTAGTGTTATACTGCTTCTCTAATATGGAAATCGTTTGCATTATCATAAAAGATAATTTTTTTAAATAATAATTTTAATAAATTATTTTTTAAAACCAGAATTAATTTTTAATAACCGAATTAAATTTTATATAAATGTAGGTGCATTAATCAAAGGGTGGTTTGAGGGGGGCGGTAGCCCCCCCTCACGCAGAATTAATTATCATATAAAACTCTTCAGAAGCCTAATATGAATTGTGTAACACAGGTTTACATAACAGTGCTCGTTATCTTACCTTTTAATCTGCAACCTGTATTTATAGTATTAAATTTCGGGGTAAGAGAAAGTCGTGTGAGTAACACACCAGATTATATTATTTTGTTGATGCTTCTTCCGAATTTCCTGTACGTGTTCTTGAGAGGAGAGTCTTATCTTAGTAAAAATCTCCCGCTTTTTTACTTGGGTTCAGAAATGCCAGTGGGCAGTGCGGTGTTTGTATGATCAGAGATGTTTTAAATTTTATTTTTAATTGATTATTAAAATTTTCTCTACATTATGAAAATATTTAATACACATACAAAAGAAAAAATTCATTTAACTCCTGGAATTAAAGGCACCAAATATATTAAAATGTGGGGAATATTTTTTTATTCCCTTATCACTTAGGCCAATGATCATACAGTGAAAAAAGGCTAAGATCGCATGTTAAAATTTTAAAACCATTAATCAAATATTTCAACCTATTAAATTATATCTCTCTAATTTGACTATGCTATTTCTTTTTTATTTATTTTTTAATCTGAAAAAGAAATTCTCATAAAGAGCACTCACGATACTTGAAGAATATCCGGCCATTAATCTAACGACTTGAATCTAAATTTATTTTATCTACTCTTTATTTAATTGTTTATTCATATATATATATATATATATATATATATATATATATATTATATTCATTTATTTTATCGCAATTGCTCTTCATAATTAATATCTAGGCATTCATTAGAACAACTAAGAAGAAAACACATAAATCTTGCTAAAAGGCACCTAAAATAATTTTTTATTCTATTTTTTATTTTTATTCTTTAATCTTTAAAGATTTTTCTTGACTACTATATCATATTTGATTACTCTGGTGGTTTTACCAATATCTGTAAATTGCAATTAGTGGATATATCAATAAAAATAAATAAATATATATATATATATTATATCTATACATATATATCTAGAGTCTCTCTATCATCAATTATATGTTATATTTAAGGCACTCACTTCCACACTGATGAGGAATTTCCAGTCATATGAGTTCATATATTCAAAATGATGACTTGAGTCACATTTATTGTCCACAATTTAAGATGCAATCAATCTATTAATAATTGTTCATTTTCATTTAAAATCCACATTTCACGCATAGTAAATATGTATGCTGTATCACATAAGAGATAAAAATTCATATTTCACTCAATATCAGTATATCGTTGGAACCATATCGGCGAAAAATATTTCATCTCCGGAATAGTTTCCTATCGTTAAAAATTATTCACGCCTCCATCAAAGAAGTTCCTTAAATATGAGGTTCCATAACATAAGTGATGTAATTGTAAATTATTATTATTTCTCCATCTATCAATTAATTATCTTGATTTCCAGAATTATCGTGCCGGCGTCTAAATTATGCTGGTTCAAAAATATGCCCTTTTATATCATTTAGGGATTTTTAGGTTGATTTCTTTAGAAATCGACCTATTGCAATCACTTCGTTTATCTATATATATATCTATCTATCTATCTATCTATCTATCTATCTATAATGAAAATTTTGTCACCACGATAACTCCCGAAATAATACTCGAAATCGAACCAAATTTGGACAGTGAACTAATCTTATAAATATCTTGGATGAGTTCGTTAACAAGTTGCTCCGACTTTTTGTTTTCAAGTGGCAGCCACTTGAAAATTTCAAACCGACATTGTAAAAAGCATATTTAAAGCAAGATTTGCTTGAATTTTGATGTAAATACAGGCCACATAAGGATCTCAATGAAGTTTATTATTGAAGTTTATCCGCCATTTTTAATAAAGTGGCAGATATTTAAGTTAAGCGGGACCACTTGAAATCAGGCTACCACTTGAAAATTTAAAATCACTATAACTTCCGAAATAATACTCCAAATCGAACCAAATTTGGATAGTGTCTTATTTTATAATATCTTAAAAGAGTTTATTAACCAAGTTGCTCCGACATTTTGTTTTCAAGTGGAGACCACTTGAAATCTTCTAATTCAAATTGTAAAAAGCGTATTGCGAATTTGTTTGAAATTTGATGTAAATATAGACCACATAAGGGTCTCAATGAAGTTTATTAATGAAATTTATCCGTCATTTTTAATAAAGTGGTAGATATCTTAAGTTAAGCGGGGCCACTTGAAATCAGGCTACCACTTGAAAATTTAAAATCACGATAACTTCCGAAATAATACTCCAAATCGAACCAAATTTGGACAGCGTCTTAACTTGTATTATGAATATCTTAGATGAGTTTCTTAACCAAGTTGCTCCACCATTTTGTTTTCAAGTGGAGACCACTTGAAATTTTCTAATTCAAATTGTAAAAAGCGTATTGCGAATTTGTTTGAATTTTGATGCATACATAGACTACATAAGGGTCTAAATGAACTTTATTAATGAAATTTATCTTCCATTTTTAATAAAGTGGCGTATATCTTAAGTTATGTGGGGCCACTTGAAATCAGGCTACCACTTGAAAATTTTAAATCACGATAACTTCCGAAATAATACTCCAAATCGAACCAAATTTGGACAGCGTCTTAACTTGTGTTATGAATATCTTAGATGAGTTTCTTAACCAAGTTGCTCCACCATTTTGTTTTCAAGTGGAGACCACTTGGAATTTACAAATTCAAATTGTAAAAAACGTATTCCGAATTTGTTTTAAATTTGATGCATACATAGTTTATACAAGTGTTTCAAAGAACTTTATTTATGAACTATATCCCCCATTTTTAATAAAGTGGCGGATATCTTAAGTTAAGCGGGACCACTTGAAATCAGGCTACCACTTGAAAATTTAAAACCATAATAACTTCCGAAATAATACTCCAAATGGAACCAAATTTGAAAAGTGTTTTAACTTATCTTATAAATATCTTGGATGAGTTCGTTAACCAAGTTGCTCCGACTCTTTGTTTTCAAGTGGCAGCCACTTGAATATTTCTAACCCACATTGTAAAAAGCTTATTTAAAGCAAGATTTGCTTGAATTTTATGTAAATCTAGACTACATAAGAGTCTAAATGAACTTTATTAATGAAATTTATCTGCCATTTTTAATAAATTGGCAGATATCTTAAGTGGGCCACTTGAAATCAGGCTACCACTTGAAAATTTTAAATCACGATAACTTCCGAAATAATACTCCAAATCGAACCTAATTTGGACAGCGCCTTAACTTGTGTTATGGATATCTTGGATGAGTTTCTTAACCAAGTTGCTCCACCATTTTGTTTTCAAGTGGAGACCACTTGAAAATTTCAAATTCAAATTGTAAAAAGCGTATTCCGAATTTGTTTGTATTTTGATGTATACATAGATTATATAAGTGTCTCAATAAAGTTTATTAATGAACTATGGATTTTCTCGCCAAAAGTCGCCAAAAAAGTCGCCAAGTGTAAAAGTCGCCAAATTTGTCGCCAAATCCATTACCTGCCATATTGGAGCTTTTTAATGCGTTTTTAAGGGAAAATTACGCTATTTTAACGTTAAAACAAACTGGAAATGCAGAAAAGTAATGTTTAATCAACTTACTAAGCCTCTTTGAAAGAATTTCTACAAAAAAGAAAAAAAAAATTCAAATTTGCAACAATATCTTAGATTAATTAGTTCACTGAGCAACTTTCTCTGCCATTTTGATCCAAGTGGCAGCTACTCAATTTTTCAACACGATGACTTTTGATATTCTGAATTAATTCCAACTATATTTGTACAGTAGTCTTATCTCACAAATGCATTTGATACATTTGTCAACTTGGCCCACCATCTTGTTTCCAAGCCACTTGAAAATCACCAAGTCACATAAAAAAGTTTTTTATGATATTTATGAACCGATTTGCTTAAAACCCCATATGCAGATAGCCTACATCAATATTTCTACTAATTCGTTAATAATTTGTAGCCGTGCTTGATACAGAAAAAGAAATCAACCTAACCTTCCGAATAAGCCGGAAGGACTTGTTTTTTTTTTTTCTTTAATTTTGCCTTTTGTGAACAAACCACTCACGCTATGGCTTCTTCTATATTTCCCATACATGGGGGTGGTAGGGAGTTTTTCCTTTATTTTATTTTATTTTTTTGGTCAGTCAGAGACCAATCCAGTAGAGTTGTGTCCATTTACTTTTTATTATTTTGTTGATGCTTCTTACGAATTTCATGTGCGTGTTCTTGAGAGGAGAGTCTTATCTTAGTAAAAATCTCCCGCTTTTAGGTTGATTTCTTTAGAAATCGACCTATTGCAATCACTTCGTTTATCTATATATATATATATATATATATATATATAATGAAAATTTTGTCATCACGATAACTCCCGAAATAATACTCGAAATCGAACCAAATTTGGACAGTGAACTAATCTTATAAATATCTTGGATGAGTTCGTTAACCAAGTTGCTCCGACTTTTTGTTTTCAAGTGGCAGCCACTTGAAAATTTCAAACCGACATTGTAAAAAGCATATTTAAAGCAAGATTTGCTTGAATTTTGTTGTAAATACAGGTCACATGAGGGTCTCAATGATGTTTATTAATGAAGTTTATCCGCCATTTTCAATAAAGTGGCAGATATTTTAAGTTAAACGAGACCACTTGAAATCAGGCTACCACTTGAAAATTTAAAATCCCTATAACTTCCGAAATAATGCTCCAAATCGAACCAAATTTGAACAGTGTCTTAACTTATCTTATAAATATCTTAGATGAGTTTGTTAACCAAGTTGCTCCGCCATTTTCTTTTCAAGTGGAGACCACTTGAAAATTTCAAATTCGAATTGTAAAAGCGTATTCCGAATTTTTTTTAATTTTGATGTATACATAGATTACACAAGTGTCTCAAATAACTTTATTAATGAACTTTATCTGCCATTTTTAATAGAGTGGCGGATATCTTAAGTTAAGCGGGACCACTTGAAATTAGGCCACCACTTGAAAATTTAAAACCATGATAACTTCCGAAATAATACTCCAAATGGAACCAAATTTAAACAGTGTCTTAACTTATGTTATAAATATCTTAGATGGGTTTGTTAACCATGTTGCTCCGCCATTTTGTTTTCAAGTGGAGACCACTTGAAAATTTCAAATTTAAATTGTAAAAAGCGTATTCCGAAATTGTTTGAATTTTGATGTAAATGCAGACCACATAAGGATCTCAATGAAGTTTATTAATAAACTATATCCGCCATTTTTAATAATGTGGCAGATATCTTAAGTTAAGCGGGACCACTTGAAATCAGGCTACCACTTGAAAATTTTAAATCCCTATAACTTCCGAAAGAATACTCCAAATCGAACCAAATTTGAACAGTGTCTTAACTTATCTTATAAATATCTTGGATGAGTTTGTTAACCAAGTTTCTCCGCCATTTTGTTTTCAAGTGGAGACCACTTGAAAATTTCAAATTCAAATTGTAAAAAGCGTATTCCGAATTTTTTTAAATTTTGATGTATACATAGATTACACAAGTGTCTCAAATAACTTTATTAATGAACTTTATCTGCCATTTTTAATAAAGTGGCGGATATCTTAAGTTAAGCGGGACCACTTGAAATTAGGCCACCACTTGAAATTTTAAAACCATGATAACTTCCGAAATAATACTCCAAATGGAACCAAATTTGAACAGTGTCTTAACTTATGTTATAAATATTTTAGATGGGTTTGTTAACCACGTTGCTCCGCCATTTTGTTTTCAAGTGGAGACCACTTGAAAATTTCAAATTTAAATTGTAAAAAGCGTATTCCGAAATTGTTTGAATTTTGATGTAAATGCAGACCACATAAGGATCTCAATGAAGTTTATTAATAAACTATATCCGCCATTTTTAATAAAGTGGCAGATATCTTAAGTTAAGCGCGGTCACTTGAAATCAGGCTCATACTTGAAAATTTAAAATCCCTATAACTTTTGAAATAATACTTCAAATCAAACCAAATTTTGACAGTGATATTATCATATAATTATCTTGAATGTTTTCACTAGGCAACTTGTCCCGACATCTTGTGTCTAAGTTCCAGTCACTTGAAATCACACTGCCACTTGAAAATATGCCATCACGATAACTTTTAAAATACTAAACTGATTCAAATAAAAGCTGGTTAGTGAACTTTTGGTTCAAATATCCAGGATATGTTCTCTTGATGACTTGATCCGCAATTTTATTTTCAAGTGGCGGCCACTTGAAAATTTTTCATTATGGTAACTTTAGTAAGACAGAATCAATTCGCTTCAAGTTTGGGTAGTGGATTTATCATTCAAATATCTCAGATAAGTTCGCTAGGTATCTCACTCCACTTTTTTTTTACAAGTGGTGCCACCTGAAAATTTCTTATGATTATAATTTTTGAAATTCTGATTTAATTTAAACTAGAACTGGACAATGAACTTATCGTACAAATGTACTGGATGATTTCGATGGGCAAGTTGTTTTGCTATTTTGTTTTACAAGTCGCAGCCACTTAGACTGCCACTTGAAAATTTGCCATAATAATAACTTTTGAAACACGGCACTGATTTAAACCACAGTTGGACAGTAACCTATGCTTCAAATATCTTCGATGTGTTTGCTGGATCTTTAGAAATACTTAATCAATTCAAACCAAAGTTGAAAAATGGAATTTATCATTCAAACAACAAAAATTTAGAAAATTCACGTAACTCATGAACCAATCACGTTATAGCGTCCATCTTTGGTATATCGATAATAAGTATTTTCTCGCCAAAAGTCGCCAAAGAAGTCGTCATAGGGGAAAAGTCGCCAAATTTGGCGCCAAATCCATTACATGCGTTACTGGATCTTTTTAATCCGTTTTTAAGGTAAAATTAGACTATTTTAATGCTAAAACAAACTAGAAATGCAGGAAACTAACATTTTATCAACTTACTAAGCCTCTTTGAAAGAATTTCTACAAAAAAAAAAAAAAATTATTTTCAAATTTGCAACGATATCTTAGATGAGCAACTTTCTCTGCCATTTTCATCGAAGTGGGAGCCACTTATTTTTTCAACACAATGACTTTTGAGATTTTGAATTAATTCGAACTATGTGTGTACAGTAGACTTATCTCACAAACGCATTTCATATATTTGTCAACTTAACCCACCATTTTATTTCCTAGCGCCGGCCACTTGAAAATTTTAAATTCACATAAAAGTGTATTTATGAACCGATTTGCTTAAAACTCCATATGTGCATAGCCTACATCAATATTTCTACCAAGTGCATTAATAATTTGTAGCCGCCATTTTGAAACAAAATGATGGCTACTTGATAAGGAAAAAGAAATCAACCTACCCTTCCGAAAAAGCCGGAAGGTCTTGTTTTACTTGGGTTCAGAAATACCAGTGGGCAGTGGGGTGTTTGTATGATGAGAGATGTTTTAAATTTTATTTTTAGTTGATTATTAAAATCTTCTCTACAGGGATATTGGGATTCTTATTGATCAACCCTATTTTTGAGAATGTCAATATACTCAAAAATGAGTATATGGATTTTAAATTTAAGTATATATTGTTTCGGGGCTATTTTGAGACAATATATACTTATTTTTATGAACCTATTTTTTACAGTGTTGTGTGCTATGAGACATGAGAGGCATTTCTATAAACCATATTTTAATACCGTTACTTTGCACAAATCTTAATGAAATTGAAATATGTTATTCAAGTCCACTATCGGACGGTTCTCATTAAAAATGGAGTAAATACCACCAGGGGTTTATGTACAGGGACACCCGAAAGTATTCTTACACTGTTAAAAGTGGTTTCTTAAAAATGAACTAAATTGTCTCAAAATAGCTCCGAAACAGCATATACTTAAATTTGAAAACCTATGTACTTATTTTTGAGTATACTGACATGTCAAACATGGGGATATTGGGATTCTTATTGGTCAACCCCATTTTCGAGCATGTCATTATACTCAAAAATGAGTACATAGGTTTTCAAATTTAAGTATATGTTGTTTCGGAGCTATTTTGAGACAATTTAGCTCATTTTTAAGAAACTGTTTTTTAGAGTGTAAGCATTGTGTTCTATGAGAGGTATTTTTATAAAACATATTTTAATACTGTTACTTTACACAAATCTTAATGAAATTGAAATATGTTATTCAAGTCCGCTATCGGATGTTTCTCATTGAAAATGGAGTATATACCATCACTGGTTCGTATACAGGGATACCGGAAATTATTCCTAAGCACTGTGTTCTACAAAAAGTATTTCTATAAATCAAATTTGAAGGACTGTACTTTGCACAAATCTTAATAAAATTAAAATATATTATTCATATGCACAAAAGAATGCTTTTCATAGAATACAGTTTGATTAGAATCAGATTTACAGGGACACACACACAAAAAAAAAAAAAAAAAAAAAAAAAAAAAAAAAAATGCAGTTACATTAATGGGTGTTATTGGAAATTTGCTGAAATTACATTTTCGTTTATATTAATCTTTTTTATCGTTTTCTAAATGTTTATAACACTTTCCAATAAGGTTGAAAAGTGTTAATGACTTCGGTTTGTCTGTCTGTCCGTCTATCTGCCTGTCTATCCGCGCTTTAACTCATCTAAATATTCATGGAATTTTTTGAATCCGATATGTGATATTCAAGTTCACTATCGGTCGTTTCCTATTAAAAATGGAGTAATTATCTCTTCTGGCTTATATATAGGTACACCCAAAATATTCCAAAGCATTGTGTTTTTATGAACTATATTTTAATTCCTTTATTTTACCCAAATTTTAATGAAATTGAAATATGTTTTTCAAGTTCGCTATCGAATGTTTGCTATAGAAAATGGAGTAAATACCACTTCTGGTGTGTGTACAGAGTCACCCAAAAATATTCCAAGCATTCGTTCTAAGATAGGTATTTCTATAAACCAAAATTTAATAACTTTACTTCGAACAGATCTTAATAAACTTGAAATGTGTTATTCATATGCACAAAAGAATGCTTTCTACAGAATGTACTATGATTAGCATTAGATTTACAGGGCCACACAAAAATATTTAGTTACATTGAAGGCTTTTATTACAAATTTTCTGAAATTGCATTTTCGTTTACATTTAGCGATTTAATACTTTTTAAGTGGGAATATGATTTCAATTTAAGTATCTATCTGTCCGACTGTCTACCTGTCTCTCTATTCATCTGGTCGCTGGATGGACAATGGTTTGTAAATTAGATTTAAAGAACTTTCTATTGTAAAAATCATAAAGAATTTGACATTAAATTTTAATAGGCTAAATAATAGTTTGTATAGAATATGATTTTTTTATCCTTCAGATTTACAGGGCTACACTAAATAATTCAGACACATTATGGACTGCAATTAGAATATAAGGGTTACGTTTTCTTTAGTGTTAAGCATTTTTAATACTTCCTATAACAATGCTTACGAATGATTAGGAATCCAATAAGTCTATATGTAAGCCTTTCACAACTATACTGTCTGTCCGTTGTGTGATTACGTAGGCAAAGAGTATCAAAAGTTATACAATACAACAATTACGTACATTTGGAAAGTGTTAATTAATCAATGTGTACCGCATGATTTTGCGTTCTTGTTATTTTAAGGACATAAATTTCATTTCATCCTATAAAATAAACTATTCTAGTTAAACTGTTTTTTTTTTTTTTTTTTTTTTTTTTATCAAATTAGACTTTTTAATACTGTATTATCATAGAAACTTTATCTGCTGTAATATTTTATTTTCAAGATTTAGAATAGCAATTCTCAAAATATTTTTTTTAAATGTACTTTTGTCATTATCAACAAAATGATAGATATTTTCATTTAAAGAAAAAATGCATTTAAGAAATTACTTTTTCAATATAATTGCTTTCATTTTAAATGTACTTTTAATCCATTAAAAGCGATGAAATATCCTTTTGCTTCTAAAGCAAACACCTTTTGTTATGATATGATTGTTTTGCAATGAAAACAGAAATATTGAATATAACTGATCCCCAAGTTTCCTTTCATAAATTTGCGATATGCTGTTCAGAATGTCAACCAAATTTAACAAATTCTTTCAGTAATAAAACTATTTGTAAATTAGATTTAAATTTTTGCTTTTATAAGAGGATCTCATGAAAATCATTTAATTTTTTTCCTTTTTAACTGGTTTGAGACGCTTTTAAAAATGTATGGAAGAAACCGACCTGAAGTTTTAAAAGTTTCACCTCAAGAACAAACAAGTAAAGAGGCAAGAAATTTACGTTCAATTCCAGCCTTTTTTAACACATACCTATGTTTCCATGGTCTTGAATGTGCTGCAAAATTACAGTGGACATGCAAAAGCTTAACTTTTTATACCACTTCATTATTTCTTCTAGTTATTAATGTAATAAATAGATTTTATCTGATTTTATACCTGTTGTGCAACTTATATTTTTCAGGCAATAAGCGAGATGAAAATGTTTATATGACGCTTCTAATCTTAGACCTTCTGTTAAGAATAATTTTTTATATCAAGAGAAAGAAGTTAAACCATATCATTTATCGATTGATAAAGATTTATTTTACCATCGTACCAAAGAAAAATTCCGAAAATCCATTTAACCCAATGCTTATGCTTATAATTAATGACATTTGCATCATATGCGTAATTTTATTTCTCTTTCTAAGACTTAGCCCATCTGAAATATTAGTTATTTATCATGATAGATATTTGTTTCATTATTCAAGTAGAGAAACCAATTTAGCATTATATTACACCTCCAGTTTTATTGAATATTGGGGTTCTCTAGTATCTTTCATTCCTGTTTATTTTTGTTACTTCTGTTCGCTTTTTAAACAATTATTAAAAGAATTTAAGAAAAAGCTTCAAAAAAGTACAAATATGGATTTGAAATATATCGATGAAATCTGCTCTATGCTTCTAAATTTATCATCTGATTTCAATGAAATTTTTCATGATATATTACTACTGGAAATTACTTGCCTGCTTGGAAGTGCATTTTATCAATCATATAAAATACTAATTGTAAAAACATTGACAGGATTTTCATTGACATTCCGCATTTTGTGGACAGTTTTTTCCTTTCTCCGTTTCGTAATAATTTGCATAGCTTCTTCATCGATATCTAAAGCAGGTTCAGAACTTAAAAATTGTATCTACGACCTCGATATCGTTGTTGACGATAAATGGAAGTATTTGCACGCTTTTAAAATACGAGACAATATTTTTGCATTCAAACTTTTAGATAGTTTGATCGTCGACAGACATCTTATTTTTACAGCTTTAGGAAGCATGGTTACATACGGAATAATTATCGCAACTTTTGGCTTTAATCTTAGTAACACATGAAAAAAGTTCGCACAAAACATGTTAAATAGTTTGCATAATATTTTAACAAGACCAATTAAAAAGAGGTTTCAGAATTAAAGGAACTGCTTACTAATTTCATAAGAATTATGACTCTTCAACCTACTAAGTCAATCTTGTTCTTAATATTTACAAAGATGGGTTTTTCAGTATTATAATTATCATAAAACTCGTTTTTTTTTTTTTTTTTTTTTTTTTTTTACGCAGATAAAACAATGTAAAAGATTTTTTTACTTTTTGAAAAAGAAATCATATAAATTAAAAAAAAAAAAATTAATAAAAAAGACACAAAAATTAGTAATTTAAAATTAAATCATCATTTAATCCATGCATTTATTAGATTTTAAATTACCATAAATTTTTTCCCTTTAATTTTCGAAAAGAAATATAAAACTGTATAAGTAGTTTCATATGCAAAATTTATAAATATATTGATATAAAAAATTGTATAAGATTAATAAAATATGCCCAAAATATTATATAACTCCGCTTTAATTGTTTACATAATTTATAGTTTTTCTGCAAATTTTCATGTCACCACATATTTATTCTGCTTGCAGTGAGTACAATGCTTGTTTTTTCGTTAAGTCACTCTCTACCTATCGTCTCCAAAAGCCGAATCCAATGTTATTCTATGGGAAATTTTATCCCATTCTAATTCATTAATTAATACATATTTTTAAATTCCATTTTATCTTTTGAAAGCGATAACTTGTTTAATAGTTGTGAAGTTTCTGACTGTGAAAACGGAATTTAAAAATATATATTACTTAATAAGTTAAAATGGGACGATTCTCCATAGAATAACATTGGCTCTGACGATAAGTGGAGAGGCCTCTTAACTAAATTTTGAATTTGCCACTTTTTACACTATATATATAAAGCGAATATAAAGAAAATGAATATTGTGATTTTCAGGCAATTTCATTAAATAAATTGCATTCTGATTGTTTTAATGAATTAATTAAATTTAACAAAAATTGGAGAATTTGTTGAAATATAAGACGCATTTATTAATAAAAAATTTTAAAGTCTTTTACAAATCTGCATACTCTTGTAATCCATAATCGGCAACGTAAACAAGTAAAATTTTATAAAATTATCGTTTTTCATTTTATATTACAAAAAATTCAAAATAAATAAATGAAAGGAACAATATTGTCCTTCTATGAAATGATATACTTAAACTCAGAAATGATTTTGTAAAAATGGGATTTTGAAAACTGTTTTTATTAAGAGAAAATCATTTATTCAATAACTGAAAAATGAACTATGAAGGAGATGAGTAGTTCATTTCTAAAAATAATAAATTTGTTTTTATTACAAGAAAATCATTTATTCAAAAACTGAAAAATGAACTATGAATCAGAAAAGTAATTGATTCCTAAAAACAAGAAAATTGTTTATATTACAAGAAAATCATTTATTGAAAAACTGAAAAACGAAATGTGAGTCAGAAGAGGAGTTAATTTTTAAACATAAATACACTGTCCTTTTCTCTCCTGAGTATTTGTGTTTCTTTTCAAGATGCTGCACGTTTCTATTTTTAGTCTTACAATTACAACTGTCTTTTATCGCCCCTATATATATATTACTGAGGTGTTCATTATAATGTTAAATTTTAGATTATTGCAAATGATGGAACTCTTCTAAAATGTAAAATTATTAATTGTATCTATGTGTATTTTAAAATATAAAATAATTTATTCGATATATTGAATGTGTTTAATAAATACGCCATTCAATAATTTTAACACGTTTCCTCTATGAACATACTAGAATTACATCCCGAAATGCTTCAGTATATTGAACATGAAACTAAAATGTTTTTAATAAGCATATTGCTATTAATATAGATGTACTTAAAGTATTTTCAATAATTATTGTCATTTCTATGACATATATTGTAGTACCTAAAAAGTAAAATATCTCTAAATAAAAAAATACAAAGTAGAGCAACCTCTTTCGTAAACATTCGATTAAATTACATGATAAATTCTCCCGTCTTCGTGGTTCACAGAGACCTAACAGTTCTAACGACCTTTCTGATGTTAATAAATATAATATCGATAATCTTTCCAGTGCTAAAATTTCCAAAATTCAATATTCAGTTCTTAAACTTAATTCAAATTTTGCTATTTCTGAACTACTTTCTTTTCCTCTGTTAATTGCTCCTGTTGAAAAAGCTTTCGAAAATACTCGGCTCACTGAGTAATAGAAAGAAAATCTTCGTCATTTAATCCGTAATAATGAAAACTTCAGTTCTAAAAATTTTTAATCTAATCTCAGCCCTGAAATATATATATGAATTAAAATCTAATGAAAATATAATCATCACTAAAGCTGATGAAGGTGGTCAGATAGTTATTTTAGATAAGAAACAATATATTGATAGTGTAACTAAATCGATTAATGGTGGCCCATATATTCCTCTATTCCGTGACCCCCTCTCCTCAAGAATTAACTAAAATTAAATCTGTTATAGAATCTTGTACCTTGTTTTTGAACTCAACTAAAACTCATCTTATACCGTCTACCTAACTATGCCATATTTTATGCTTTACCAAAAATCCACAAACTCAATATCCTATTTCGTCCCATAGTCTCCAATATCGGTACTGCTTCCTATCGTTTAACTAAATTTCTCACAAGAATTTTTGCTCCCATTCTTTCTGAAAATATCTATATACTGATTAAACTCCATGAACTGCTCGAACTCCCTTAAAAGCAGCTATCACACGTACTCTCATACTATCAGCAGTATCAGATACTTTCTCCTGAAACCACCTGAAACAGGTTTTTCGAGAGGCAAACGCTTGAAAACGCACCGTATGATAGTTTCCCTCTCCTACCTTTGTCAATGACGAACTTATGACTGACTAAATCCCCTATGTTAGATGTTAGCTCATATTCAACCAATCGGAGTGCGAGAAAATCAGAGTGCGTTTAAAACATGAAATAGCGAGCGATTAGTCGCCAATTGTTAACGGCTTTTTGAATTCATTTCAGTCTTCAAAATAACCCTACTACCTGATGCTCGACTATTCGGAGAGGTATTAGCGTATAGTTCAGAGGGTAGGATCATCCGTGTGATAACTGCTGTTAAATTCGCAAAAAATATTCAAAATTGCTCTCACACTAATCTTAGTATGGTTCCTTTTGATGTAAAATCTCTAGCCACTAATATTCCAATAAGTGGCGCCATCTGCTGTCATGAAAAGAGATTAAATGAGTTTCATTTTACTTGTTTTGAAAAACAAGAATTAATTTCTCTCACCCGCTGTGATATAGATTATCACATATTAGAAAATTTATATTTTTATTTTTAAAGGATAGATAAATTCTCTAAATAAATTAAATTCTAAATTAAATTCTTTAATTTTAAACAACTACTTAAAATATAACGATATAACGATTTTTATCCTATAAATAATAAATTTTACAATATACGTTTTCTAATTTCTATATCTTCCCTTTCATATATTTTTCAGTGTAACTAAAACTTTTTTTTTTTGAATCGATTCCCAGTATTCTATTAGCAAGCTTAACGTAATGGAAATTCTTTTCGCTCTGTTAATGATAATGTTTTGACTTATTTCTATCCTTGTGTTTTGTGAAACCAGAAAATAATTAATTCGGTTTCTTTTAATCTTACATCGAAATGTAACTCATGCACTCTCTTGTCGCCTAATTCACATCAACGGTTAGACAAAATATTTGCTTAGCTAGTTATTTTCCCAGGATCTAAATCTTGGCGAAATCATGTCAACACTCTATAATAACGGTCATTGAAGTACTGGTTGCCTTTTAAAAATATACATGTGAATATTCCTAACGTAACCGCAACCATCCTCTATCTTAAACTTTGAACTTGGCATCTACATTATAACGCCAAATGCATTGTCATTTTTTTTTTTTTTTTTTTTGCTCCAGTTTTGGAGGACACTTTTTTTCTGATTAACGACCATGTAAGATCTCAAGGGTGATTCGGGCCTGGGGCCCGGCCTAATCCTCGCGACTGTTTCCCCCTCCATGCTGTAAGCTTCGTACTGTTATCCCATCTATGATCACGCGTCAAATTAGATGCTTTGGAATATTTAATAAATTTACCTTAACCAATATACTGCCTCTTGGATGCGTTCTTGAGTAATCAGTTGACAAACATGATACCCGCATTTGTTTATAACAAACTACTTTTTCGTTCCAAAGAAAATTTTATCGTCAATCTGAAGGTTTAGCCATGGGTTCCACTCTGTCCCCAATTCTCGCTAATATTTACATGCATTATTTTGAAAGTGCGTTTTTTAAAAAAGTATATTTCCCTTTTTGGACCCTTTGCGTGACACCTTCCAGCTTCGCTTATCGACACATCTCGTCACAAAATTGACCATGTCTTACAAACTATGAATTCTATAGACAGTAACATCCAATTCACATATGAAATAGAAAATAATGGTTCACTTCCATTCCTCGATACCCTTGTCTCTTGCACTGTAGATGGCTTTCCACCACCGTACATAGTAAAATTTTTGCAGTCTCTCTACCTTCCCATGCTTGTTCGTGTTACCCACCAACCCAAACAACAGCAGATTTCTCTACTTTTATTAACAGCGCCTTTAATATTTGTTCCGATCCTGTTTTATTAAGCTCTGAAATCAAATATCTGAAAGCCATAGCAATTGACAGAGGTTATAGTTAAACCGTTCCATTATAGATAAAGCTATCCAGGAATTACAACTTCCTGGTACTTTGTCTACTAATTCAGTCTCTTCTGATATCAGTATTGTTTTATTCTATTTTCCTAAATCCAGGATTTAGGAAATTATGATCCAATTATGATTTCATTAAGATATAAGCAAATTAGAGTGTGCTCAGAGAAGTCCGTTTTCTTTCTTTTAACTTACTGAACGGCTGCAGCTACACTCATAAAAGTAGTATGTAAGTATAGTAAAGTGGTCATGCGCTACAATATGCAATCCCTTACAGAGCCACCTGGGGGAAAATAGCGGAGTTCGTATTTCTATCTCTAAAAGAGTACGAGGTAGGAGAAAAAAGTAAATTACAAAGTTTGAGAGCATCATCGATTTAGTACAGAAAGAAACTTTAAAAATAATAATGTTAAAAACAGAATGTATAAACTTACATCTGTTTGTTCTCAGTTTCCTGCTCTGTAACGTGCCGAAGCGATCTTACAAATCAATTAACTTTGTTTCTATCTTTAAACTTCTGTCCGTCAGTTTCAATGCATATTTGGATCCTTGTTTGAAATATACGCTGTGCACATTTCAGCCCAGCGGGTGAAACGTACACTCTGTAAAATTGAATCAGAATCCAGATGTGTATTTCAGTCGAGGTTATCGTTATATTCTTTCTATATCTGTTTTAATTTATTAAAGATACACGCTGTAATTTTTTTCGCTAGAGCCTGATAGCCTTATATGAATAATAGAGAGTCATAGATTCTTTTCAGGCTGCTTCTCTTTAGAATGTTTATATTTCGTATATTTACTGATATTGGATACTTCTTACCTAAAAGGATTTTTGGTTGCGAATGCAGTGCATCCATTCTTTACATTTCTAAAACCTTTTTTAATTTAATGCACTTGGATTCAATAGATAGTTTTTTTTTTTTTTTTTTTTTTCTATAGCATAACGGGGGGAAAAAGTGACACAAATTAAAAATGCAAATTAAAATTTGAGAAAAATCAACTAAAAGTAAAGGCATTGACGACTAGAATAAAACTGTCACAACTGCCTCTCGAGTGGATAATTTTTGATATGGAAATGTAACTTTTTTTGTACACATTGTGGCACTTCATACATTTTTCAGCGACATAAACTTGAAATTACCATATTTTGAGTTGTGTCACTTTTCTTGCGGGTTGCGATGTGTGAAACCACCCTCAAACATATTCTCTTGTTCTACTATGAATACATTTTTACTGAAAAGAAAACAATAAAATATTTTAATTAAAAAATAGACTGAGTCTAAAAAGCAATTGTTATGCAAACAACTAAAAATCTGATGTGGGCACCATATGACTTCCTTATACACTTTTAGAAATATACATAATGTAAAAAACATTGCCACTGGACCCGAAACAGTTGGCTAAAAATATTTAAAAAAAAATGCATGCATACGTAAAAAATAAAATAAAATAAAAATAAAATTGTGCCTTGAGGGGACTCATGTCAAAGTTGTGCCTTGGGGGGGGACTCATGTCAAAGTTGTGCTTTGGGGGGACTCATGTCAAAGTTGTGCCTTGGGGGGACTCATGTCAAAGTTGTACCTTGGGGGGGACTCATGTCAAAGTTGTGCCTTGGGGGGACTCATGTCAAAGTTGTACCTTGGAGGGACTCATGCCAAAGTTGTGCCTTGGGGGGGGGACTCATGTCAAAGTTGTGCCTTGGGGGGACTCATGTCAAAGTTGTACCTTGGGGGGGACTCGTGTCAAAGTTGGGCCTTGGGGGACTCATGTCAAAGTTGGGCCTGGGGGGAACTCGACTCATGTCAAAGTTGGGCCTTGGGGGGGGGGGACTCATGTCATAGTTGTGCCTTGGGGAAGTTTTAAATGTCTAGCTAGTCGTGAAGTTAGTTAAAAATCGATTGCAAGATTTGTACTGGTAACGCTGCGAAGGCAGCAGGAACCCTACGCAGTTGGCTAAAAGTATTAAAAAATGCATTTTCACCGTGTTCTGATCTAGTCTGAAAGTTTCAAATGTCTAGCTAGTCGGGAAGTTAGTTAAATAAATTTTCTGTTGAATCGCATAAACGCTGCTGAAGGCAACAGGTATCGGAAACAGTTGGCTAAAAATATTTAAAAAATGCATTGTCAACGTGTTCTGAGCTTTTCTGAAAGTTTCAAATGTCTAGCTAGTCGGGAAGTCAGTTAAATTGCAAGATTTGTCTAAACCGTTTCTGAGTTATTACCGTTTTTTGATACATTATGGCCAAAACCTATGTATTTTTGTCATTATGAACCTAATTTTCCTAAATATCTCCAAAACGGAAAATCATAGAATGTCCAAAAAGGGAGGTGCACAACTAGATGTTATAACAAACCTATGTACAAATTCGCAACTTTCTACGTCCAAACGTTTTTGAACTATGCGACATACACACACACAGACGCACATACAGACGTCACTAAAAATCGTGTAAAAACCCTTATATCTCTAAAACGAGAGCTCGTTTTAAGACGGACGACACTTGCAGGTATGCAACTAGACATCATGACAGTCACACGTATAAATTGGCAACATTCAGCGATCATTCGTTTTCGAGCAATGTGAAATACAAAATCCATTTCGCAAATCGGGATTACTATACTTCCTTTGAAACCTTTGGACGGCCCCTGCCTGCCTGGGCTCGGCCAAGCTTAACGGGTTGGATGCCGTCCGCCGGAGCGAATAAATCGCCAGATCACCGCGTGGAAGCTGCTGGACAGCAATGTAACTAGAATGCCAAAGCTCAGGAATTGCAGCACGCTCCAGATGTTAAGGAATTTGGAATAAGTGCACTAACTAGCTGAGAGTCGAAATAACCGGAATTATACAAAATTAAAACAATTTTGAATTTAGGCAGGGAGGGGAAAAAAAAACGCTGGGG
This sequence comes from Salticus scenicus, assembly GCA_963930645.1. Taxonomy (NCBI): domain Eukaryota; kingdom Metazoa; phylum Arthropoda; class Arachnida; order Araneae; family Salticidae; genus Salticus; species Salticus scenicus. The sequence goes on from OZ005661.1 coordinate 136,804,126, forward strand.
GAGCCGCTAAAGTTAGTTGTCCACACAATAATTAAAGCCGAAAGAGGAGGCCATTTGAAAAGGGGAAGGGGACAACACTTATGATTTGAGAAAGACGAGGGAGGAAGAATGAGATTATAATTAAAAAAAAAAAGAAAGAAAAAAATATTACGTGAAGCCACTGGGGGATGGAAGATAGTTTTGGGCGCATAGCGAAAATTTTGAAGTTTTTGAAGTGGCAAGGCCTAATCCTAATTGGGAGGGAAATTTCTATGCGCAGGGAGGCCGAATGGAGAAGAGAAAGAGGGACCATCGCAATTTTGATCCACCACGGGGGATGGTTCCCCGCGTTGGTAGCCCGACGACTGCTAAACGACCCCATCGAGCACTTGACGGTGCAGCACAGATTAACGAGGACCAGACACCGCCACACCCTCGTAAAAAAAAAAAGAATAAAATAAATAAAATAAAAATGATAATAAAAATACATAAAAATAAAGTAAATAATAATAAAATAGAATAGAATTAAAATAGAATAAAAATAAAATAAAAATATAGAATAAATAAATAAATTAAAGTAGATAAGTACTTAAATTAAAATTGGTGCGGGTCAAAACTTGGAGAGTACCAAAAAGAAATGTGACAGGAAATAGTTCTAGGCTTAACAAGGAAAGTATTACCCCTACAATTTAGAAAAAAAAAAATGCGTGTCAAAACTAGATGAGTACCAAAAAGACTAAGTTTCCGGGATTTCTATGTTGTGCGACCTGTTATGTCCTGCACTCTTGATGATATTGTACAAATCCGGCAAAGGTAATTAACATTATGGTTGCTTTTTGACACGCATTCAAACCTGTAACATTAAAAGAAGTTACTATACTTCCTTATACTTTGTATAAGGAAGTAAAAATAATATGAAACTGTAACTTGCGACTGAAAGTATGAAATAAATTCCTTCGCTAAACAACATAAACACTACAATTAAACAGAACTTTTGAATCGGCGCAAAATTAAAGAAAAATTTATAATTTTATTCAATATAAAAATCAAATTCTATTTAAAATATACATCTCCCTTTGGCAACTGCAAAATACAGACGAAAACTATTTTGATTCAAATAAACAGTTAAGATTTCGTAGATTGTAAAAGTTTGCGGAGTTGACTTGGTACCTGTCGTCCTAGGCCTAGGCGAAAAAGAAAAAGAAAAAAAAGATCGCAAAATTATCTGGTGAATATATTTAATTCCTTTAAAAAATCATGGTTATTTTAATAAGGTATAATAAGAGAGGAATTAAGAATGTGAAACAATATTTCGTACAATATATATTACGAAATTATACATCTTGCGTGTATATTTTTTTATTATGATTTGATCGCCAAATCCAAAAACCGCCAAAGGAGACTGATAACAAAGTTATACCAAGTTTGCAAAGAAAACTAACGTCGTAGAAACATAAATATGTAATCGCGAATGATGTTCACTGTTCTACATAGATTTTACTAATGGACCAGTTGCATACAGTGATAAAATAATAATGGAAACTACGAAGATGGATCATTCGAGACAACTGGGGGGGGGGGTACTGTCAACTGCTCGAACGATTTCTATATAAAATTTAGAATTATCGAAATTTTATATGTCAATTTAATCAGAACTACCTTTATTTTTTGAAAAATAATCAGTTCACTGTTACCCCGCCTTGGGGGTTATATATATACCCAGAGTAATATACCCAGAGAAATAACCCAGAGTAAAATACCCAGAGTAAAATAAAGCAGAAATCAGATTTTTGGAAAACAGTTCTAATAGCTTTAATAAAAATCACCGATAAGGGGATTTTTAAAATCCGTATGATACGGACAGCAGTGGCGAAGCGTCCATGGAAGCGATGGAAGCAGCGCTTCCCCTATTTCAGATTTTTAAAAAGTAATCAAGTAACGTCGCCTTCTCACAAGACTGAATTGATTTTTCCTCTGCTTTTGACAGCGCTTCGCTTCGGCGCTTCCATAGTTTTCTGAACCACGTCTCGCCCCTGACCGACAGTTTGAGATTTGTAAACATTCGGTCATTCCAAGTTACTTTATCGCTTACTTTCTCTTGACTACAAAGATTATCACCGTTATTTTAATTTTGTACCTGCTGAGTTAGCTCCATTTGCAGAGGCTTTCGGGGTCGAACAGTATCTCTATGGTGATGATTTCTGGAAATAAATCACTGTATTTACTCCGCAAATGATTTTTACCATGATTCAGAGTGAAACTTGATCATCTACGTACTGGTAGTAAAGAAAGAGAGTTTAAAAATTGTTCATCAGATAATATATAAATATGGTGTTAATAGAAAAAAATTAAACATGGATAACAATTTGTTTAACTTATCACATTTTTAGGGAAAAAAAGAAAAAAGTTATGATGCAATTTGTATTTTAATCATAATTATATTTATTTCGTTAACTAAAAAATTATATTTGTACATGTCAACTAAATATTCTGTCTGCTTTAATTATTGTATCTATAACACAATATTATTCAGTTATATCAAGAAAATTGTTATAATAAAAAATTTACTACTTTTTCTATTTCAAGGTTGATTTTGAGATTAAGGTAAAGCGATATCAAAATCCTGGTAATAGAAATTCGAGTCGGATTATAATCTATAATTCAAAGCATTTGCTACAAGAATTTAACTACCAGTATAGAACCATTTTTTTTTTTCAATTACATGGTACATTTGAAGCCTCAAGAAATAAGCTTGATAGACCAAAAAATAAAATTTTGAAGAGTGTTACTTCTTCTCAATTATATTTCGTTCGAATATGTGCCATGAATAAAAAATAATTATGATTAACTTGTCAAAACTTTAATTAATGAACATACGAAAGCAATTGTTTAAAATATTGTCTAACTATTTTTTAAAATTTTAATTTCTTTCTATTTTTAACCACTTCTAATTTCGAAGCTAACACTTCGAAAATAAATTTATTCCTCAATAATTACAATGTCTTTCCATCGGTGTTAGTTTTGATCCTTCGGCGAGATGATAAATGTTTTTCTTCTTAAGCGCTCCTTGTGAGGGTATCTCAAGTGTCTCTGTGGATTAAAGCCTCTCCGACGATGCAAATAAGTAGCTTAGAGGATTTTAAAGGCTTATCTAGATTTAATGAGGTTTCAAGAGGCATTCCAAATGCGTTTTTAAAATGATATCTTGAGTAAATAAAACCGAGTGATGTGATAATAATACTTAATTATTTTTTTAAGTAGCGTTACACTTTATGTATATATATGTATATATGCATGTATATATGTATATGTATATATATATATACAGGGTGATTATAAAAAAACTACCCCGATATATGAGACCATAGCTGTCATACCATTCACAGTAACTGAATAAAATTTTGGTGGAAGGTATTTTGAGGTATGCGCTCAAGAATTATATAAAAAACTATACAGTTAAACTCTAACAGTTACGGTTACAGTGACAAAATTTAAAAAAATTCAAATGGCAACATCTTCTTTCTTTTTATTGAAATGGAATCACCATAGCAAAAAACCATGAATAATGTTGAAATGGTACCTGTAGCACAAAAATCGCCATCGCTAGCAGGCTAAGAAAAAAACAAAAAAACAACTGACTGTTATGTGTCTACCAGAGCACGAGTTTCATTTTTTTAATGACGTCACATTTCACACTGAGTCTTTGTTTCATACTAAAGTGTACCGAGTCTGCTTTCAAATGAAAAGAAGAGATCACGGTATCCTTAATTTCGTGTAAGGCATCTGAATAAAGGCTTTAATTTCGTTGTTAGTCGTAAGATGCCGTCATGACTGACGTCATCGCACTACGTGAAAACAAGACATTGTGAAATGGCAATCAAAATCGATTTTGATGATGATAATGATGTTTCCCAGTAAGCGGCATATTGTTCACAGAGCAAGAAAGCAAGATAACAATCACACATTTCACAATGCCTTATTTTTCATTTAATGTTATGACGTCAGTCATGACGGTGTCTTACGACTAACAGAGAAATTAAAACCCTTATTCAGTAGACATACATGAAATTAAGGATACCGTGGTCTCTTCTTCTCCTTTCGAAGCAGAATCAGTAGACTTTAGCGAGAGCCGAAGACTCGGTGTAAAATGTGACGTCATTAAGACGTCACCAGCTCTCCACTGTAGCCGGTTACCAACTAACTTTTTCGCTTGTCAGCTCGTTACATCAGAGACAGCGCCATCTGTTGACTGTGCAAGGAATTACTTTCCCCATTTATAATCCTCAAAATGGACGTTTACGCTCAATTTTGCCCTATTCTGCCATGTTAAATAAATCGTAAATTCCAAATAACTTACGAAATTTTTAAATTAAAAAATTCATAGTTAGGGATATGTTCAAGCCAGTATCCTAAATGATATTTTTAAAGTGTTTTGACCTCTTTACGATGAAAATGTTTCTCAAAGTGGACGTTTATGAGAAATTTTGCCCTATTCCGCCATATTAAGTGAATCGTAAATTTCCAGTGGCAAACGAAATTTTTAAATTGGAAAATTCATAGTCAAGAATGTTTATACCAGCATCTTATATAATATTTTAAAAGTAGTCTGACAACATTACGATGAAAATATCCCTCAAAAGGGACATTTATGAGAAATTTTGCTGTACTCTGCCATGTTAAGAAATTCATAACTTTCGAATAATTTGCGAAATTTTCAAAGTAGTATGTTTCTAGTTAATGATGTTTATCCCTGCATCAAAACTGATATTTAAAAGCTGTTCTTACGTTATACACATACACACTGTATACACTCTGTATTTACGTTAAAGATATTTCTTTTCATACACTTTTATGTGAAATTTTGCCCTATTCTCCCATGTTAAGAAAATAGTAAATTTCGAATAACTTCTGAAGTTTTTTTTTTTATTTGAACGTTTCGAATGAATAGGGTTCTTGCCAATGTCATAACTAGTACTTTAAAATAGATTCGATCTCTCTGCGATCATTTGTTTGTCAGATATCGTGTACACAGATTAACATACTAACACACTAACGGACTCAAACACTGACACACTAACGAACTAACACACTAATGGACTAACACACTAAAGGACTAACAAACTAAAAGACACCACGCAGATGGACACCATACGCATTTTGATATTTTTGCATTCCTCAAACCCGAAAACTTGTAAAAAAAGTCAAAAAACCGATGTCGAAAATTTTCACGATTACCTAAGTTCTCCATACCTATAGTATGATGGGGAACTAAAAATAATATGTAAAAGAAGTATTGTAAATATCAAACAAATTCGACTAAACCATTTCTACGCAGTAAACAATAGGGTCTTAAAAATAAGTATATATTGTCTCAAAATAGCCCCTAAACAATATATACTTAAATTTGAAAACCCATGCACTCATTTTTGAATATATTGACATGCTCAAAATGGGGTTGACCAATAAGAATTCCAATATCCTCATGTTTGACACGTCAATGTACTCAAAAATGAGTACTTGGGTTTTCAAATTTAAGTATATATTGTTTCGGGGCTATTTTGAGACAATATATACTTATTTTTAAGAACCTATTTTTTACAGTGTACTTACGTATTTTCCGGTCTCCAATTTTCGCCAAATCAGAACCGTAGCCAAATGTGGCCATAGCTTTTATTTCCTAATATAGTATAAAATGTTCTATTAAAAACCCCTTTCAAACAAATGAGATTTTTTTTTTATATTGTATTATCATAAACACTTTTTCTTTATTCAGTATAATTATTTATTTTTTAAATTTAGAAAGGATATTCTTAAATCAATTTTTTAAATGCATCTTTCATATTGACTACAATTTGTTTTTTCAGCGAATAAGAAACTAACATTTTAATATAAAAAAGGAACTGTCAAAAAGTTTTTCTTTTTTCAATATTATTCCTTTTATTATTAAGTGAATTTTTATTAAATCCGAAGTGATGAAAACTCAATATGGCCTTGAGGCAAACACTTTTGTTATGATATAATCGATTGTATTGTAATGAAAACAAAAATATTGAATATCTTATGATTGATTGCATCTTCTATATTAATAAAATCAGACTTTTGTCTGTAAATTTGTCGGAATCGAAAAATTTTGCGATATCTTCACGTTTTACACCCCATGAAAGCCGAAAATGACTTCAGAAAATTTTGCCTGTGTGTGTGTGTATGTGTGTGTGTGTCTGTGTGTATGTCATCGTGTCCGAATGTCGCTTTTTTTGTCCGGGCATCACTTGAGAACGGCTGGACGGAATTCAACGGCGCTTGGCAGGAATTTAGGTCTTCACCCAACTTAAAATTATATCTATCAACTTTTCGGAAATTCCTCCCCGTTCCCCCCCTAGGGGGTAAAAGACTAAAACACGTTTGTCCGGGCATCACTTGAGAACGGCTGGACGGAATTCAACGACGCTTGGCAGGAATTTAGGTCTTCACCCAACTTAAAATTATATCTATCAACTTTTTGGAAATTCCCCCCCGTTCCCCCCTAGGGGGTAAAAGACTGAAACACGTTTGTCCGGGCATCACTCGAGAACTGCTGGACGGAATTCAACGGCGCTTGGCAGAAAGTTAGGTCTTCACCCAACTTGAAATTATATCTATAGAAATTTTCAAAATTATGATTAGTGTTTAAATTGTGTGTAAAAAACGCCTGCGCATGCGCCATAAATATTTTTTCACTAAAACGCTTTGAATGGAAAAATAAAATGCAAAAATAAATTTTTAAGATAAAGACTTTTTTCATTCGCGTGAATCGCACTACAAATTATGAAAAGATTTAAATGAAGTTTTGCCATCTGAGTTTCATACTTTAGTTAATTTTAAAACATCTAATTGTCGTATCGAAAAACTGTTTACACCCCAGGATTCAGAAAAATTATCTCTTTAATTTGGTACTGAATTTGTAATGATAGGTCTGATATTTCTAATTTATTTTTCCCTTTTTCCGTTTTTCCGTTGCCACTTAAATTTCATACTTTAGTTATTTTTTAAAAATCTAATTGTCGCATCGAAAAACTGTTTGCACCCCTGGATTCAGCAAAATCACCCCTTTCATTTGGTACCAAATTTATAAATATAGGTCTGATATTTCTAATTTATTTTACCCTTTTTCCGTTTTCAACCCAGATTCGATATGGAACAGCTTTAGTATTGGATCCCTTTGGCAAAATTTGAAATTCGGAACCGAAGTAGCTCGGACGTTTCTCGCCAAGATCTTTGATTGCACAATTGAGATAGCCAATTCAGTTCATCGCAAAAATGGCTTAAAATATTTAAAGTCACCAAAGGGTTCCCATACTAAAGCTGTGCATTTTGTACTTATTTATTTATATTTTCTATTAAAGACTTCTGTGGTCACGAAATTTGGTGCGTAAATTGTTTGTTTGCATCCGGCACTTATTGTAACTGGATTTCACGAAATTCGAAATCTCCCCCCCCCTTCTCGGAGTCGGAGGGCAATAAACGGTATAACTTCTGTATAACCCCACAGCTGAATTTGGCGATTTTTCTTTGGCGTTGTTTTGAAGGATAACGATGTCGTTCTGGACTGTTTGCGATATAATATGGCAGCCTAATATTTTGTTTATTTTGGATTTATGATTTAGATTATGATTTTATCATTTATCATATATGATTTATGATTTTTAGATTTATGATTTAGCCATAATCGCCAACAAAAAAAATCGCCAAATATCGTTGTGGGTTTATACTGAAGTCGTTCCCAATAAACATGTGTAAAAACATGTTTTTCCGTTTGAATTCGCTTTGAATTATCTTAGAATGGCGAACTTTTGTGTGCGGATATTGATTAAGTGTACGCATTATGTACGTTAGTGGGATTTTGCAAAACTTCGAACTCACCCACTGAGGAAGGGGAAGTAACAAGTGGGTAAGTTGTGCCTAAGGCAGTGGGGACCCAGACTGTATATTGATTAAGTGTACGCATTATGTACATTAGTGTGATTTTGCAAAACTTCGAACTCACCCGCTGAGGAAGGGGAAGTAAGAAGTGGGTAAGTTGTGCCGAAGACAGTGGAGACCTAGACTCTTCACTTTGCGAGCGAGAAAACCTCTACCAATCACAGCGAGAACTTGGGTTATTAATAAAGATATGGGATTTTGACAACTCATTTAAGTTTAATGTCCAGCGAAGCGGGCAAAGCCTGCTAGTATCTTTATATATAAGTTTATAATGTGTTTCAAAGACTGTCAATCAAACTTAAAAATTATTTCAAAAAAAAAAAAAAAAAAAAAAAAAATGTAAGTTAATTTGTGCATTTTTAAGAGGAGTGTTTTGAAGATCCTCTAAAATTTAATTTTTTAAGTGCTTTGAGATGCTTGTATAAATGAATAGAAGCATCCCTCTAAAAAATTGAAATTTTTTAATCTCAAGAGCATGCAAAAAAACTTTGTGAAACAAACATCTTTTGTTATGATACAATTATTTTGTAATGGAAAGAGAATATTGAATATATTGAATATATTTGAAATTGAATATATTTGAAAAACTTTCTTTCATAGTTCGTGATGCACTAAAAAGATCAATTATAATTAATAAATCACTTCTGTAAAAAAAAAAAAAAAAAAAAAAAAAAACAGCTATTTGTAAATTAGATTTACAATTGTGTTTTTATAAGAGGATCTCATGAAAATCTTTAAAATTTTTCATTTTTCTCAGATGTGAGACGCTTGTAAAAATGAATGGAAGAAGTCATCCCGATATTATAAGAGTTTCATCTCAAAAACAAACAAGCAAAATGGGAAAAGAATTACATTCTATTCCTGCCTTTTTCAACACATACCTATGTTTTCATGGTCTTGCATGCGCCAGAAGATTTGAATGGACTTGCAAAAGTTTCATTTTTTATATCACTTCATTATTTCTTCTTGTTATTAATATAATAAATAGATTTTATCTGCTTTTATATCTGTTTTATAATTTATATTATTCAGGCAACAGCAGAGATCAAAACGTTTACATGATGATATTACCATTAGATTTGCCGCTTAGAATACTATTCTATACCAAGAGAAAAAAGTTAAACTGTATCATTAACCGAATGATAAAGCTCTGTTCTGCTATTGCTCCACAGAAAATTTATAAAAATACATTTAAACCAACGGTTATGCTTATAATTAATGACATTTGCATTATTTCAGTAATTTTATTCCTTTTACTGAGACGTAGTCCATCTCGTATATTGGCCAGTCGTGATACAACATTTACATTTTATTATCTAAATAGAGAAAGCTCTTTAGCCCTATATTATATTTCGAATTTTATGGAGTTGTGGGGCTCGTTAATATCATTCATTCCTGTTTATTTTTGTTATTATTGTTCAGTTTTCAAAAAAACTTTAAAAGAATTAAGGAAACGGATTAAAACAAATACAAATTTGGATTTGAAATATTTCGAGGAAATCTGCTCAATGCTTTTAAGTTTATCGTCAGACTTTAATGGAGTTTTCCATGATATATTGCTTCTGGAAATTACGGGTTTGCTTGGAGTTACATTTTACCATTCATATAGAATACTAATTGAAAAAAAATCGACTGAAATTGAACTAACATTTCGCATTTTAAGGACACTTGTTTCGTTTCTTCGATTTGTAATAATTTGCATATCTTCTTCATCAATTTCTAAAGCTGGTTTAGAACTTAAAAAAAGTATCTACGACCTCTATACTGTTGTTGACGATAAATGGAAGTATTTGCACGCTATCAAAATAAGTGACAATATTTTCGCATTCAATCTTCTAGATAGTTTGATGATTGATAAACACCTTATTCTTACAGCTTTAGGAAACATGGTTACTTACGGAATAATTATTGCAACTTTTAATCTAAATCTTAATACTTGACGAAATTTCGAACAAAAACATGTGTAAACGTTTTGTATAGTAAATTGACAAAACCAAGTGGGATTAAAAAATGCACACTGGATTTTCTTTTTTTTCCTTATTATTAAGGATTATCGTTATTTTGCCTCATTTAACCCTTTTTAATTTTTTAACATATTACAAGAATGGGATTCCTAGCGCTTGGAATTATCATAAACCTCTTTCCATTACACCGATAAATTAATGTTAAAGTTATTGTTGAAAAAAACACATCAAAACAAAATTATATAATAAAAAATATTGAAACATTAATTCCATAAAAAATAATTCCATTAATTCCATATATTTACTTAAATTTGAAATTACAGTAGAATAATTTACTTTAACTTTGAAAAAAAAATTGTTTTTAATTACACAAAGATTTAAATTTAAATGTGTGTAGTTGTCAACGAAGCTAATATGATATTAATAAAGTATGCACAAAATACAATATAATTCTGATTTTACGTTAAAGAGATATTTAAGTTTCCTGCAATTTACAATCTTTTTTCAGGAAACTATGAATACCGTATGATTTCAGGGAATAACATGTTTGTTTTTAAATTAGCTAAATTTTTAATTTACCACCTTACATGCACCATAAGAAGAAAATGCGTATTGTGTTTTCCATGCCATTCCATTTCGTTAGTTGTATTCTTATTGTTTTCATCAATTAATTAAATTTGGAGAATATTAGTGAATTTTTTGAAAGGTAAAGAAAACGTACATTTATTAATAATTTTTTTTTTCTAAAATATTTTGTTAATCTGTTTATTCTTATAATACATCATCAGCAATGTTAAAAAAAAAAAAAAAAAAAAAAAAAAAAAATGAAAAATTTTAAAATATATAAAATTATCGCTTTGGATTTTGCATTACGAATATACAGATACACTCTTTCTCATATTTATAAGGACACCTTATGTTTTGAAATAACTAATGTAAAAATAATTGTGAACAAGATTATACTAAGTGCACTTAATATATCTAGTATTCTAAAAACAAAAACTGCTATAATTTTTTCTTAATATGAAAGACAATTAATAATAAATAATGCAAAATATTTTTTTCTCCACGTTTTTAGATGTTCATAATTATAGGGACAATCAAGATTTTTTCGTTTTATTTATCTTACTAGCGGATAAATTACAGTTGACATGCGAATTTGTTAACTGCTGGGTTAGATGAATTCATATATAAGCCTTCAATTTTTCTTGGACGGACATTGCTGATAATTCCTCGAAAAAAAGAACGTTCATGTAGTGAAGTATGATAAATGTGTTTTTTTAGTGGAAGGATAATTTCAATCCGCCGAATTTCTATTGAAATTCGAAGATCTGAAATTGCTGAAGGAAATGTGATCAAATGTTGAACTGTTGGTTCGATAGGAGAGAGATCTGATACAAAATCAGAGTTGTTTTACAGAGATCAAAGACTCATAATTCCTCTTACTGTTCTACTCATGACTGCTGCTGAATATGCTCGTAATTTTTAACGAAAGATTGGTGTCTACATTTATACATGTTTAAAATAATTAAGAATATGTTAAAATGAATAAAAAACCTGTAATAATAAATAAGCATTTAATGGGAGAAAGAACGTTTGTGCTAAAGTTGAATAAAGACATTATTAAATGCTAAAATGTTGCATTTTCGGACGAAAACATTTTATTCTTGATTAACGAAATGGTTTTTAACAGTTACTGGCACGTTCTGAAGATAGCGAAAGACAGAGCAGATTTTTTAAAGGCAGATATGAACCGGGCATTTTAAAGGTGGATCTGTGGAGCTCCGGGGAGTTATTTCAACTGAAGGCAGAATGAATTTAGTAATTTTTTCTATTATTATGAACATCAAGAGAATATCCGCAAATTTTAAACGCGGAATTCTTAGATTTTTTTGTTAGATTTTGGGGGTTAATAAGACTTTTTTTCAACAAGACTTACAATTTTGCTCTACTTCTAGAGCAATAGGAAATAGTTTGAATAAAGAAACTTCTGTATTATTGCCTTTCCCGTGGCCTAAAAGTTGAAAAATCCTTAACTTATCATATTAGAAAAGTGCATGCAAGCAATTTTAAATAGTTTAAATGTATTCAGAATATCATCTATGCTGTATGAAATGGTATTGAAACTGAATGTTTAAAAAAAAAAAAAAAAAATGTATATATATATATATATATATATATATATATATACCAGTGAGAATGTCTGACTGTTTCCTCAAAAAAGAGACCCCATAAAATATTAATTTAAAAAATAACTGAAAAATATTACTAAAATTCGAGCAGTCCTTATAATTGTGAACACCTGAAAAATCATCTTTTTGACCGTATTTAAAGTTTTTTAAGACAGAAAAACGATAAAACTTTTTAAATATAGTCTATTAGTGAAATTCAAATTAATAAAAAATATATTTGTTTAAATAATAATGTTCAGTGTTTAGTTAATATAGAAAAACGGGTGTCCTTATAATTATGAGAACCAGTGTATGAGTGAAAGAAATAGTATTTTTTGCTTTTTATCAATAAATAGATATAAAAATGAATTTGTAAAAATGGGATTTAGAAAATTATCTTTAGTATAAGACAGAGATATTATTAAAAACTGAATAATAAACCATATAAATCAGAAAAATAGTTGATTTTTTTTTTTTTTTTTTTTTTTAACATAATATTTTGTCTTTTTCTTCTCTGAAATATTTGTTTTTATCTGAAGATGCTGCAATTTTCTAATTTTAGTCAATCTAATGCAACTCCATAAAACTGTTTTTACCACGCCTGTATATATTTCTGCTGTGTTGAAGATAAGGTTCGCTTTTAGAATGATGCAATTAATGGAACTCTTCTACCACGTAAAATTAATTGCTTGTGGCTCATGTGTATTTTAGGATATGAAATAATTTAGTCGGTTTGTTGAATGTATTCATCAAGTATACTTTTCCGTCATTTTAACATTTTTGTCTTTAACAATTCTAAAACTTTATCTAGAAATGATTTAATATATTGATTTAAAAAAATAAGATTTTTTTTTTCTTCTTTTTTTTTTCTTTTTTTTTTTTTTTTTTAATAAGCATATTTTAGTTAATATAGATGTATTGAGTGTAACTTTAATAAAGATTGTCATTCTCATTGGATATATTGTAACGTTTTAAAAAGACCAGACTATTTTTAATTTTAAATATAATAACTAAAAACGAAGTACAAACTAATTAATTAAAATAAATACAAAAATAAACTTTACTGACTTCATTTGAATTACCACTACGCGATGTTCCACGAATCCATTGAAATCACAACCATTAGGGAGGCCTGCAACGACAGCGGCGCAGTGGCACCCGATCACGAATGGCGCCACCTTATGGTGACAGAAGATACAGCACTTCAGTCAAGCTCAAGTCCCAAACAGAGGATGTCATCTGAGGAGAGCCGGGTACCCGACAGAAAGATTTAAGGACACAACACGAAGTCAGTAAAAGGTTTTTCGTATTTATTTTAATTATTTTTCAATTATTTATTCGTTATTAAAGAATGTCGCTCATATCATGGCTTTATCAACTAATTTGTTTTAAAAACGATTTTGAATCCTAAAGTGTGTAAAATAAAATTGTACTTGTGCGTCACGCTGTATTTTTACTTTCTGAACACTATAGTGAGGATAGTATTGTAATCATGTCAAAAATCCGAATTTGAGATTTTGATGTTTCTGTGCGTTTCGAGGTTCCCTGGGTCCGTTTCCACTATTTTTACGATGATGTATGTATGTGTGTGTGTGTGTGTATGTATGTGTGTATGTGTGTATATCTGTGAGTGAACGCGCTAGCGTCAAACTCTTAGATAGTTTGATCGTTGACAAACACCTTATTCTTATAGCTTTCGGAGCTATGGTTACTTACGGAATAATTATCGCAACTTTTAATTTAAATATTAATACTTGTTGAAATTTCGAACAAAAAAATGTAAAATATTTGGTAACACTAGGAGAGATTGCACACGCAGCGGTTCGGTGGGAAGGAGTTGAGAGGGCGCACTGAGACTACAGGTAGATGTACATCATCAATAGTGAAGTGCCGATTTGAATGTGAATGTTGATTGCTCCAAGACAAAGCGTGGTTATTTTGTGTCGTGTTCAATAGTGTTTGCTGGAATTTTCATAACTCTTCAGGGAAATTTCTGTAGAATGGTAGCATTACAAAATATTTTTTAATTAAACAATTTCTCATGGACTAGTTTGTATACGTTACTTGTGGCAAATAGTTGCACAAAAGTTGCATCATTTACAACAATAAGTGCAATGATTGTGGACAACGACAGATTACGTAAGGACACAAGAAATCATTCAAACTGAAAAGGAACTGTACCCATTTTAAGTTGCGTTATGTAGTAACTAAATGTTATATTTACTTTCCGAACACTATAGTGAGGAAAGTATTGTAATCATGTCAAAAATCCGAATTTGAGATTTTGATGTGTTTATATTTTTCGCGGTCCCCTGCTTAGTCCGATTTCACTATTTTTACGATGATGTATGTATGTGTGTGTGTGTATGTATGTGTGTATGTGTGTGTAAGAGTATGTGTGTGAGTGAACACGCTAGCGTCTAAACGCTTTATTCGAATAAGCTGAAAGTTGGTACGTATATTTAAGTCACCATAGTACGAACCCTATAGATTTTGGTGAATCTAGCCCTTATAGTTTTTTTTACAGGGACACCAGGAAAAATTCGTAATTATTATGGCCTATGGGGCCAAATTTTTAAAAGTGCGATAGCGTCTAAACGCTTTATTAATCTGAGCAAAAAATTTGTGCACATGTTATAGATCACAGTTGCACCAACTGTATAGATTTTGGTGAATTTAGCACGTACAGTTTTTTTGCAGGGGCACAAAGAAAAATTCTTTATCTTTATGGCCTATGGGGCCAAATTTTTAAAACTGTGATAGCGTCCAAACGCTTTATTAATCTGAGCAAAAAAAAAAAAAAAAAAAATGTACACATGTTAGAGGTCACAGTTGAACCAACTGTATAGATTTTGGTGAGTTTTGCACTTACAGTTTTTTTACAGGGACAAAAAGAAAAATTCCTTATCATTATGGCCTATGGGACCAAATTTTTAAAGGTGCGATATTCAATTGAGCTGAAAATTTATATGAAATTATAAGTCACTGTTGCACTAACTATAAGCATTTATAGGTTTTTACAGGGACACAATGAAAAATTCTTTATCATTGTGACCTATGAGCTCAAAGTTCAGTAGCATTAAATAAAACCTCGTGTAATATATGGAGAAAAATACTCAAATACTCTATTATGGTTTTCTCTCTTTTGTTTGTTTAACACACCTCCTCATTCTTTACTTTATCTACAAATCTGTTAATTACTCAATATTCGGAAAGTCGAGTGGAGTCAATCCAGATTTTTTATTACCTGGTCTTATTTTTATTTTTTATTTTATTTTTTCCGGTTCTTTAAAAAAATTTTCTTTATTTTTTAATTTTTCTTTCTTTCTTATTTTTTTCTTTTTTTCTTTTTCTTTCTTTCTTTATTTTTTTTTTTAGTTCCTCATCATACTATAAGGTATGGGGAACTTAGGTAGGTAATCGTGAAAATTTTCGCCCTCGGTTTTTTGACTTTTTTACACGTTTTCAGGTGTGAGGAATACGAAAATGACAAAATTTATATGTTGTACGTCTGTAGGGTGTCTGTTAGTGTGTTAGTCCGTTTGTTTGTTACCCCTTAGAAAGACCTCCACGGAAGGCACTCCCCCTCAGGCCTAGGACCCCAGTGTTGTCAATCGGCCTTAATCCCTAACACCAACACCGTTTGTTTGTTAGTCTGTTTACGCGATATCTCACGAACAAACGATCGCAGAGAGGTCATACCAGTTTTAGAATATTACTTACGACACTGGCAAGAAACCTATTTATTTGCAACATTCGAATTAAAAAACTTCGTAAGTTATTTGAAATTTACAATTTTCTTAACACGGGAGAATAGGGCAAAATTTCACTTAAACTTGCATTAAATGAAAACTTTTTGCTGTAAAAATGTCAGACCAGTTTTAAAATATTGGTTTTGATGGCGGAATGAATAATTTTTTAACATGGCAGAATATGACAAAATTTCACATAAATGTCAATTTTGAGGGATATTTTCATCGTAAAGATGTCAGACTAATTTAAAAATATTATTTAGGATACTGGCATGAATATTATTGACTGTGAATTTTCCAATATAAAAATTTCGTAAGGTATTAGAATTTTACGAATTTCTTATCATAACAGAATAGGGCAAAATTTTACACAAACGTCCATCTTGAGGGATATTTTCATCGTAAAAATGTCAGATAACTTTTGAAATATTATTTAGTATACTGACATGAATACCATAGAGTATGAATTTTCCAATTTAAAAAATTCGTAAGTTATTTCGAATTTACGATCTACTTAAAATGGCAGAATAAGGCAAAATCGAGCATAAACGTCCATTGTGAGGATCATAAATATATCAGACAATTTCAAAATAACATTTATGATACTTGTATGAACATGATTGACTACAAATATTCTAATAGGAAAATTTCGTAAGTTATTCGAAATTTAAGATTTTATCAACATAGCAAAATAGGGCGATATTTCATATAAATATGCATTTTTGGGAAAGTTACGTTGGAAATAGTAGCATGAAAATAAACTACGAAATTGATCCCAATAAAATAAATTAATAGATTAGAATTAGATAAATATATCAAACTGAAAGGTGGGTAGCCTATTAGGCGATGATTTCGTTCTGTCACTGTTTGGTCAAATTCATTTCTCTTAACATGAATATATGTCCCGTACAAGAAATTTATGAGAACATGATAGGGAACTGAGCAGAGTCCACCTATGCCAACTAGTTTTAACACATTGCAAGAATGAGATTCTTAGCATTTGGAATTACCACACACTTCTAATCATACACCAATAAATTATTATGCTTTAAAAGATCTGTCAAATAAAACTATAGAATAAAATTTCCTCATTTAATATAAAATGAATATTAATTCCATATATTTATTTAAATGTCCGATCATAGTAAAATGTTTTTAGTGCTAGAGGCCTATTTCAGTCGGTACAGTTGTCGAATTTTTATAATACACTCTTAATAGTGCTAAGGGTCTATTTCAGTCGGTTTATTGAATGGGGATTAATTGAATGAAGTCCCCCCAAGGCACAACTTTGACATGAGTCCCCCCCCAGGCCCAACTTTGACATGAGTCCCCCCCAAGGTACCCCTATTTCAGTCGGTACAGCGTTGTCGAATTTTTATAATACACTCTTAATAGTGCTAAGGGCCTATTTCAGTCGGTTTATTGAATGGGGATTTACTGAATGAAGTCCCCCCAAGGAACAACTTTGACATGAGTCCCCCCTAAGGTACCCCTATTTCAGTCGGTACAGCGTTGTCGAATTTTTATAATACACTCTTAATAGTGCTAAGGGTCTATTTCAGTCGGTTTATTGAATGGGGATTTATTGAATGAAGTCCCCCCAAGGCCCAACTTTGACATGAGTCCCCCCCAAGGTACCCCTATTTCAGTCGGTACAGCGTTGTCGAATTTTTATAATACACTCTTAATAGTGCTAAGGGCCTATTTCAGTCGGTTTATTGAATGGGGATTTACTGAATGAAGTCCCCCCAAGGAACAACTTTGACATGAGTCCCCCCTAAGGTACCCCTATTTCAGTCGGTACAGCGTTGTCGAATTTTTATAATACACTCTTAATAGTGCTAAGGGCCTATTTCAGTCGGTTTATTGAATGGGGATTTATTGAATGAAGTCCCCCCAAGGCGCAACTTTGACATGAGTCCCCCCCAAGGTACAACTTTAACATGAGTCCCCCCCAAGGTACAACTTTGACATGAGTCCCCCCCCCCCAAGGTACTCCTTTGACATGAGTCCCCCCCCAAGGCACACCTCCTCCTCATTGGGAAAAAGAGAAAAAACGTTGTTTTGCGGCTATAAGACAGTTTGGACTTCCAACGTTTGATTTAATGAAAACTTTATCATGGAATTTAGATCGTCACGAATTAACTAAAGAAGAATTTGTCGATATTAACAAGTTTAGCAGTAGGCCTCTGGCACTAAATTAAAATCTGTCAATGTCAGATTTTCATGTTTTAAATAAAGAAATAATGTCGTGTCTGTATAATTTTTTTTAATTAAAAAAAAAAAAAAAAAAAAAAAAAAAAAAAAAAACTGTATGAGTAGTTGTAATTGCACACAGTTTAAAATTTAAAAGTATCCAGATAACGAAGCTAATATGAGATTAATAAAGTATGCACCAAGTACAATATAATCCCAATTTTACGTTACAGCTATTTGCAGTTCCTGCGATTTATAACATTTTTTTAGGAAACTATATTTTTCATATGATTGCAGGGAATGCCATATTTCCTTTTAATTAAGCTAAATTTTTAATTTACAATTTTATACGTCACGTACATACAGTCACTAAAAAAAAAAAATGCATATCGTGTCTTTCATGCCATTTCATTTCATTAATTGTATTCTTATTGTTTTAATAAATCAATTTTAGTAAATATTAGTGAAATTTTGAAAGGTAAGGAATTCGTACATTTATTACAATTTTTTTCTAAAATATTTTGTTAATCTGTCTGTTCTTAAAACACTTCCCCGGCAAGGTAAACAAATAAAATTTTGTGATGTATATAAAATTATCATTTTGGATTTTGCATTACAGAAAAAAAAAAAAAAACTAGTATGTTGTGCCCACCACAAGACTTTCTTCTATGTTTTCCTACACACGTCATTCACTAAAGTGCAAATGATTTATTAAAACTATTAGCTATTAAAATTATCTAACATGATCAATGCAAATGATTTTTATCTTAAAGAAACTAACACTAAATATCCAAAGACAGACAGTTTTATTGCCTATAAATAGCATCTTAAAATGTACGTTTTTTTAATGATTATTTCACATATCAAATTTCGTACAGTTATTTCCACAGAAGTTGAGACATGACCTTCCCATTACAGAGAAATTTTCAGTATAGCAGCGCCGGCTATTGAACAGTAAGCATCCAAATTGAATAAGAATAATATATCATAATGGCCTTCTCCCATACCAAGTTTTGTTCACGCAATAGAACTTGAGATATAGTTTTCCCTGAAGTTGCAGAAATCGCTGTGTAGCAGTGCCAGCTGTTGAGAGACTGACACAAAAAACTGGTAGGCTTTGATTTATTTCAAAATGCACCTACATATAAATTTATATGCAATTCTGTGCAGTAGTTCCTGAGATACAGCTTTTCCTTAAATTGCGGAAAACACTGTATAGTAGCGCTACCTTTTGACCGGTAAGCATTCAAATTGGATCAGCATAATGTCTCATAATGATCTTCTCACATGGCAAGTTTTGAATGATTATATGCAATAAAACCTGCGATATAGCCTCCCCTAAAATTACGGAAATCGTTATATAGCAGCGTCGCTTGTTGAGCTGTTGACACCAAAAGTTGATAAGCAGTAATGTTTGTCAAGGAGCATCTATATATAAATTTATATGCAATTATGTACAGTAGTTCCTGAGATATAGCCTTCCCTTAAATTGCAGAAATCGCTGTATAGCAGCGCGCCCTGTCAGCCGATAAGCATTAAAATTGAATCAGTTTAATGTCTCATAATAGCCTTCTCATAAATCGAGTTTGAGATTGATTATACGCAATAGAACTTAAGATATAGACTACCATTAAATTGCGGAAATTACTGTATAACAGTGCCACCTGTTGAGCTGTTGGCACCAAAAGTTGCTAGGAAGTAATTTCGGTCAAGGTGCATCTACATATAAATCTATAAGCACTTATGTGCAGTAGTTCCTGAGATATAGTCTTCCCTTAAATTGCAGAAATCGCTCTTTAGCAGAGCGACCTGTTGAGCTGTTGACACCAAAAGTTGATAGGCAGTAATTTTGGTCAAGGTGCATCTACATATAAATTTATATACAATCATGTACAGCAGTTCCTGAGATATAGCCTTCCCTTAAATTGCAGAAATCGCTGTATAGCAGCGCCCCCTGTTAGCCGATAAGCATTCAAATTGAATCAGTTTAATGTCTCATAATAGCTTTCTCATAAATCAAGTTTGAGATTGATTATAAGCAACAGAACCTGGGATATAGCTTCCCTTTAAACTGCGGAAATCGCTGTGTAGCAGCGCCACCTGTTGAGTAGTTGACATTAAAAGTTGGTAGGCACTAATTTAGGGGAAGGTGCGTTTACATATTAATTTATATACAGTTCTGAGCAGTAGTTCCAGAAATACAGTCGCCACAATTTTTTTTTTCATACGCCTACACACACACGCGCACAAACAGACAGGCGGACTGACATACATTTTCTAAAAATTGTCAAATCGTGTTCTAGACCTCTCAAAACGTGTAAATCCGTCGATAACTGGGTGTCACAAATTTTTACGAATCCAATACTTTCTTCTATTGAATATAGAAGAATGTAAAAATGTATAAGTGAAAGTTTTTTTTTTTTTTTTTTTTTTTTTCTATCAAAATATTGTAACTAAAGAAAAAACAGAATTTGTAAAAATGTTATTTAGAAATTTATCTTTAGTACAAGAAAAAAATGTTATTAAAAAAATTAAATAATGAACCATGTAAATCAGAAAATTTTTTGATTTTTAAACATAATATTTTGTCTTTTTCTTCTCTGAAATATTTGTATTTGATCTGAAGATGCTGCAATTTTCTAATTTTAGTCGTACTAGTGCAACTGCATAAAATTGCTATTACCACGCCTGAATATATTTTTGCTGTGTTGGAGACGATATTCACTTTTAGAATGATGTAATTAATGGAACTCTTTTATCACGTAAAATTAATTGTTTGTGGCTCATATGTAGTATTTTATTATATTTAATAATTTAATCGGTTTGTTGAATGTATTCATTTTAGTATACTTTTCGGTCATGAATTAATTAAATTTGATAAATATTATTGACTTTTTTGAAAGATAAGAAAATAGTACATTTATCATTATTATTATCATTTTTATTATTATTATTTATTTATTGAAATTCTTATAATTTATAATAGGCAACGTAAACCAACACAATTTTATAATGAATAAAAAATTATTGTTTTGAATTTTAAATATATATATATATATATACCGGGTGATTCAAAATAGATGTTACAGCGATTATCTCATAAACTAAGAACGATAGAAACAAACTTCCAATTACAAAATTGGTGCAAATTAAGAATAGATTTCAGATATGGCATTCATTTGTACAAGGGACTGTATACATATTAAATACGAAATTTAATTTTTATACCACCCCTCCTATCATATGACTTATATTTAGAAAAATATTCTCCTCGCTCTAACAATCAAAATAAAAAAAAAATCATCTCTCTAAGTCAAATTCTCGCTGAGTTATTGCAATTTGAAAATTCTAGCATTTTTCGCCAAGTCTTAAGGGGTTGTATCAAAAGTGAGAAATTGTAATTACTATTGCTTTTGTAATATGACACACGTTGATCAGCGTTTCGGGGGGGGGGAAAAAAAGAAATCATTCAGGGAAAGACGGTTATTTTAACCTGTAATGTCTCTCTTTCTCCTAGTGAATACACAAGAGAATACTCACTGATAATTTAACAAATAAAATTTATGAATAATTTATGTACTAAAAGGGAATTTTCAAATTCATTTTTTTTTTCTTTTTCTATATACATTCTCTTACTCATATACAAGGTGTAGAGAAAGAAATGTCTTTGAGTCAAATTTCCGAAAATTAGTTTTTGTTATATTAGCACGTTTTCAGGTCCTCTGAATTCAAAAATCATGTTTTTAGCGGTTGGTCTCTCTCTCTCTCTCCTTGTGTAAGTGTGTCTGTGTAATATTAGAATATCTCAAGAACAAATAGTAGCAGAAAATCTAAATTCGATATTCTAAATCCG
Organism: Salticus scenicus; assembly: GCA_963930645.1. NCBI lineage: Eukaryota > Metazoa > Arthropoda > Arachnida > Araneae > Salticidae > Salticus > Salticus scenicus. Next base: position 136,826,000 of record OZ005661.1, read on the forward strand.
TATCATATTACGGTGCTACACTAAAGTATACGTTACGATCAGACAATTGTTTGTTTACAGGGTCATCCAAAAGAATTCAAATACATTACGTCTGTGAGCGAAATTTCTCATATGTACAGTGTGACATGTATAGACTGCTCTAAACAAAATGAAAAGAACAAATTTTTTATACGCATAAAAGCATGTTTTATGTAGATTGTGGTATAGCAACCATTCATCATTCATTTACAGGGTTACCCAGAGTATTTCGATATATTGGAGCTATACTTGGGAATTGCAGGAAGTGTATTTCATTTTGTGTTACCCATTTTACATATAACACTAAATTTACGTATGCAAAGTCATGTGTATATAGTTTATAGACAATATACAGGGCTACCTAAAATTAAGGTAATTTTTTATTATTATTATTATTAAATGTAATTGGTGTAAGCGTTTGCTGCTTTTTTTTTTTTTTTCGAAGAACACTGCTGACACAGAACGAAAAATTAATTTCTCATACCCATACTGTAAACAAAGTAGCTTTTGGAGAGCGATTTTTTTTCTGTATAATATCACATTTTAAGGCCTCCTGAATACGAAAGGTAAATTTTTATTCGTTGATCTGTATATATATGAATTATCAGCCTAATTTAACAACAAATAATCTGGTGTGCCACTCACATGACTTTCTCTTACCCTGAAATTTAATACCTTAAATACAGGTTGGAAATTAAGAGGTAACATAAAGAGTACTGTTATGTAAACCTATGTTAAAATAATTTAAATTAGGCCTCGGAAGAGTTTTATATGATAATTAGTTCTGTGTGAGGGGGGAAACTCCTGAAATTATTCGACGCAGGCAATAATCAAACTTTAAAAAACTTGACTTTGGTAATAAGGAAGCCTCAAAACGTGTAAATACACAAAGCACAAGCGTTGCATATTTAGCTTAAAAACATACATTACTTATCATATGTCTATGAGGAATTCATTTCCATTCCTGAGCAGCTTTCCTGGACATGGTAAAATATTATATTAAAGCACTTTCACTAGCAATAAAAAAGAATATTATAGCTTAAATATTTGCAACCCTGTATATCTTTTGAAAAATATGTACAAACCACAAAGTGCACCTAAATATAAACCTATAGTATTAATATACGGAACAACATAAAATGCACTTCCATCAATTTTCAGCTATTGTCGCATTATAATCTAATTATTTTGTGTAGCCCTGTAAATGAACTGAGAATAATTTCCCTGCCATATTCTACATGAGGCATGTTTTTATGCATATAAAAAATATATATTCATTTTATTTGGTTTAGTGCAGTCTATAGGTGTTAAACTCTACTTACCTGCAATTTTCTCCATAGACGTAATGTATTTGAATATTCTTGAGTGTGCATGTACACGAACCATTTGCTTCATCTCAATGAAAAGCTTAGTGTAGCATCCCTATATGATACATATTAAAAATACCAAGTTTGGAATATCTGCTGCTATTTGTTCTTGAGATATGCTGATAACAGACAGACACACACAGAGACCAACCGCTAAAAACACGATTTTCATATTCAGGGGACCTCAAAACGTGTAAATATAACAAAAACACACTTTCGAAAATTTGGTCCCAAAACAATACTTTCTCTACCTTATGGGTATGAGAAAGTTATAACTACAGGAAATGCGAATTTGATACTTTGGATTCCATATCTAGTTGCCACTTGAAAAGTTGATCAAGGTTTGCAAGTTTTAAGGAAATTGATAACAGACTTGATTTATGTTTTGATAAGTATAGGCACTATAATTAAACAGGGGTTGAGAAGGGCGGCAACCCCCTTGACATAGAATTATACATCTATACCATATTATATTCTATACAAAACATTATTTTAGAATATTAACAATAAATATGAATTTCCTTATGGTTTTTACAGTATAAAGTTATTTAAATGTAACTTATAAGAATATCTGTCCCAAAACGCATTTTTTGTGCGTTCCTGTACATAAACCAATTGTAGTGAATTAATTAATGCCATTTTAAATAGGGAATATCATATAGTAAACCTGAATAACATATGTCATTTCTCAAAATATTTATAGCCGCTGGGGACGGGCAGACGGACAGATGGACAGTCAGACAAAAAAAAAAAAAAATGCAAATTGAAATCTTATTCACAGTTAAAAATTGTTAGAAAATGTTTAATGTAAACGAAAATGCAATTCCAGCAAATGTTCAATAATAACCCTTAACGTAACTGAATATTTTTGTGTGCCCTGTAAATCTAATGCTAATCGTACTGTACAGTATTGAAAGCACCCTTTTGCGCATATGAATAACATATTTCAACTTCATTAAGATTTATGCAAAGTAATTAAATTTTGGTTTACAGAAATATCTTCACATAGAACGCAGTGCTTTGGAATACTTTCGGGTGTCTCTGTATACAAACCAGTGATGGTGTTTATTCCATTTTCTATAGAAAATATCCGATAGAAAACTATAATAACGTATTTCAATTTTATTAATATATGCATAAATTAAAGGTATTAAAATATGGTTTATAAAAATACCTCTCATAGAACACAATGCCTTGGAATACTTTCGGGTGTCCCTGTGCACAAGCTAGCAGAGGTATTCACTCCATTTTCTATAAGGAACATCCGATCGTGAACTCAAATAACATATATCACTTTCAGGGAATTCTATGAATATTCACGGGAGTTAGAGCGCGGACACACAGAAAGACGGATGGACAGACAGACAAATCGAAGTCATTAACACTTTCCAATCTTGCTGGAATTGTTGAAGAGCCGAAGTCATTAAATTTTTCAACCATGATGGAAAGTGGTAAAAATAAAGCACGGAAATTTTACACGGTTTTGCTAGTCTTTTAATTTTTTCCCTCTCTTAACGTGTTTTAATTTGCAGGTGACCCCCCTAAGAAATTTAAGTATTAAATTTTTTAACTATACAAAATAATGTAAATTTGCGTTAAGTTCTTAAATCTGTTGATTTCACGCGTTTGAACGATTTTAGTTGCTGTTTTAAAATAAAGGATCTTTTTTAATTTTTTCTCATCTCATAGATAACCCCCTAAAGTGAGCTCGTTGGCGTAGAAAAATAGATGCCAAAATTGAAAAAAAAGTGGTGTAAGTCATCATTTTCAAATTGCAATAACTCAGCGAGATTTTGACTTAGAGAGATGATTTTTTTTTTATTTTGATTGTTACAGCGAGGAGAATATTTTTCTAAATATAAGTCACATGATAGGAGGGGCCGTATAAAAATTAAATTTCGTATTTAATATGTATACAGCCCCTTGTACAAAATAAATTCCATATCTGAAATCTACTCTTAATTTGCTCTAATTTTGTAATTGGAAGTTTGTTTCTATCTTTCTCAGTTTACGAGATAATCGCTGTAACATCTATTTTGAATCACCCGGTATATATATAAGTCAAAGAACAACATTTTTTACTATTATCAAAATTTTGTACTTAAATAAGAAATTGAATTTGAAAAATTAGGATTCAGAACATTGTCTCTAGCACAAGAAAAACATTTATTAAAAAATTCAATAATGAAATACATAAACTGGAAAAAAAAAACCTCGACTGACTCCACTCGACTTTCCGAACATTGAGTAATTAACAGTTTTGTAGACAAAGTAAAGAAAGAGGAGTTATTAAACAAACAAAAGAGAGCAAACCATAATACAGTGTTTGAGTATTTTTCTCCATATATTACATGATGTTTTATTTAACGCTACTGAACTTTGAGCCCATAGATCATAATGATAAAAAGTTTTTCTTTGTGTCTCTGTAAAAACCTATAAATGCTAGATTCACCAAAATGCTTATAGTTACTGCAACAGTGATTTATAATATTCATATAAATTTTCAACTCAATTGAATAAGACGTTTAGATGTTATCGCACTTTTAAAAATTTGGTCCCATAGGCCATAATGATAAAGAATATATCTTTGTGCCCCTGTAAAACAATGCAAGTGTAAAATTCACCAAAATTCACCACAGTTGGTGCAACTGTGACCTATAACATGTGTACAAATTTTTTGCTCATATTAAAAAAGCGTTTAGATACAATCGCACTTTTAAGAATTTGGCCCCATAGGCCATAATGATAAAGAATTTTTCCTGGTGTCCCTGTAAAGAAACTATAAGTGCTAGATACACCAAAATCAATAGGGTTCGAGCTACGGTGACTTACAACATGCGTACCAACTTCCAGCTCATTCGAGGAAAGCGTTTACACGCTAGCTTGTTCACTCACACACATACACACACACATACATACATACGTACATACATACACATACACGTACATACATCATCGTAAAAATAATGAAAACAGACTCAGGGGACCTCGAAACGTATAGAAACATCAAAATCTCAAATTCGGATTTTTGACATGATTACAATACTTTCATCACTATAGTGTTCGGAAAGTTAAAAAAAAAAAAAAGGTGGGGGGGGGGGGGAGGTAATCCTAAATACTAATTCTTTTATCTACGTCAATGTATGTATTTATGTGCTGGTTTTTATATCTAAAGTTCATGTTCGAAAACAGTATATATTTAAAAAAATTTTTACAAATAAATCGTTCTTAGTATAAAAAAAAAAAAGATAATAATAATAATTAAAATTAAACAAGAAAGAAAAATCATGCAGTACGCATTGATTAGTAACACTTTCCAACTGTACGCAATTGTTGTATCGAGTAATTTTTAATATTCTTTGCCTACGTTATCACACAGCAAACAGAAGGACTAAAAAATATACAGATATACTAATTGATTTTTAAATTACTCTTAGGCATTTTGGAAGGTGTTAAAAAGGCTTAACGCAAAAGAGAATGCAGCCCTTAGATTCTAATTACAACTTTTGATCTCCAAAAATAAATTCAAAAACTGGCGTATAAACAATACCAAGAAATTAAAACTTCTTCACACACCATAAAATTTAAATCAGCACAACCGGTTTCGAAAGGACGTAGCCTTTCTTCATCAGGTGCAAACACGTGCAACTGCCTTGGAGGCAAAAGCAAGACTGAAAGCAGGACAAAATCCAGAGGGGGAGGAGCAATACAAACGACCAATAGGAAGCAACATGCAGGGCAGAACCAATCAGAGAGGAACACACGTACACACACACCAGAAAAAGAGGAGGGAGGAAAGGAGTAAACAATTAATTTTATTTATTTATTTATTTATTTATTTATTTATTTTTTTAATTTCAATAATATTAAACTAATAAGTAAATTTAATAAAATTTATCCATTAATTATTAATATTTTAATTAGAATTATTTTATTATAACTAACATGATGTTTTAAACATAATGAAGGAAATTATTTAATTGAATTAAACAAATTTTTCCAGGCTGTAGACAGCAAAGTGGAATCAGATTTTTCATTGACAATTTTATCACGATTAAGGTAAATAGTTAAAATTTCCAAAAAATCCAGTTCGGAAACGCGTTTGGCATGAAAGATATTTTTGGCACTCTTAAAATTAAAACTATGATCAAATTCCCAACTGTGCTTCGCAATAGAAGATTTAGAAATTTCTTGATTAACAACATACCGAGAATGTTCACGTAAACGACATTCAAGATTCCTTTTAGTTTGACCAATATAAGATAAATCACAGTTATTACAAGGGATATTATAGATACCCCATTTTTGAAGCTCAGGGACAGGGGATTTGGTTGAAGGGAATTGGAATTTATTGACCGGTTTAAAAATAACGTGAAAATTAAAACCCTTCAAAACTTTGGCTAATTTAAAACATAAGGGGGGGGATAAAAAGGTAAGACAACAAGATTATCAGGTTTAATTTTATCATCAATGGAAAGAGTAGAATTATAAGTTGGACTACTGAACTTTTTGAGAGCTTTATCAATTATAGAGGGTCTAAAACCTCTTTTAATAGCAACAGACTTTAAATAATTCAGCTCTTCTTTAAGAGAAGAAGTATCAGAACAAATTTTAAGGGCACGATACACGTAAGTGTAAAAGGTGCCAATTTTTTGTTTAGCCGGATAATTAAAGAGAGCATGGGGAGGGTTAGAAACAGAGAAAGGTTTCCTGTACACAGAGGTTTTAAAAGAGGAATCGTACCTAGTAACTAAAACATCAAGAAAGGGAAGTTGATTACAATTTTCTATCTCGAAAGTAAACTGAATATGGGGATCAATAGCATTAGCAATATTAAGAATGGCAGAAACATCAAACGGATTTTCAACAAGAATGAAAGTGTCATCTACGTAACGTAACCAGAATTTTAAATTTAACATCTTTAATAATTTTTCCTCAAAATAATGCATATAGATATCGGCAAGAATAGGAGATAAAGGATTACCCATACTTAAACCATCACACTGTTTATAAACTTTCTTATTAAATTCAAAAGTAGTTTGGGAAACACAGAGTTTAGTTAGATTGGCAAATTCTTTGATTTCAATGTCAGAATAATGAAATTCGCGTAACCTTTTTTCTAAACAATTAAGCGCACCTTCAGTGGGAACGTTAGTAAATAAAGACTTCACATCAAGCGATAACATTGAGCAATTTACAGGATTCAAATTATTTAACTTCATAACAAAATCATAGGAATTTTTTATAGTATGACTATTAGTGCTGCATAAAGGAGAAAAAATAGAAGCTAAAAATTTAGAGAGGGGATAAGTATATAGTAGTTCGAATATTGGTACTGCTACTTATCCCCTCTCTAAATTTTTAGCTTCTATTTTTTCTCCTTTATGCAGCACTAATAGTCATACTATAAAAAATTCCTATGATTTTGTTATGAAGTTAAATAATTTGAATCCTGTAAATTGCTCAATGTTATCGCTTGATGTGAAGTCTTTATTTACTAACGTCCCCACTAAAGGTGCGCTTAACTGTTTAGAAAAAAGGTTACGCGAATTTCATTATTCTGACATTGAAATCAAAGAATTTGTCAATCTAACTAAATTCTGTGTTTCCCAAACTACTCCTACTCTTGCCGATATCTATATGCATTATTTTGAGGAAAAATTATTAAAGATGTTAAATTTAAAATGCTGGTTACGTTACGTAGATGACACTTTCATTCTTGTTGAAAATCCGTTTGATGTTTCTGCCATTCTTAATATTGCTAATGCTATTGATCCCCATATTCAGTTTACTTTCGAGTTAGAAAATTGTAATCAACTTCCCTTTCTTGATGTTTTAGTTACTAGGTACGATTCCTCTTTTAAAACCTCTGTGTACAGGAAACCTTTCTCTGTTTCTAACCCTCCCCATGCTCTCTCTAATTATCCGGCTAAACAAAAAATTGGCACCTTTTACACTTACGTGTATCGTGCCCTTAAAATTTGTTCTGATACTTCTTCTCTTAAAGAAGAACTGAATTATTTAAAGTCTGTTGCTATTAAAAGAGGTTTTAGACCCTCTATAATTGATAAAGCTCTCAAAAAGTTCAGTAGGCCAACTTATAATTCTACTCTTTCCATTGATGATAAAATTAAACCTGATAATCTTGTTGTCTTACCTTTTTATCCCCCCTTATGTTTTAAATTAGCCAAAGTTTTGAAGCGTTTTAATTTTCACGTTATTTTTAAACCGGTCAATAAATTCCAATTCCCTTCAACCAAATCCCCTGTCCCTGAGCTTCAAAAATGGGGTATTTATAATGTCCCTTGTAATAACTGTGATTTATCTTATATTGGTCAAACTAAAAGGAATCTTGAATGTCGTTTACGTGAACATTCTCGGTATGTTGTTAATCAAGAAATTTCTAAATCTTCTACTGCGAAGCACAGTTGGGAATTTGATCATAGTTTTAATTTTAAGAGTGCCAAAATTATCTTTCATGCCAAACGCGTTTCCGAACTGGATTTTTTGGAAAATTTAACTATTTACCTTAATCGTGATAAAATTGTCAATGAAAAATCTGATTCCACTTTGCTGTCTACAGCCTGGAAAAATTTGTTTAATTCAATTAAATAATTTCCTACATTATGTTTATAACATCATATTAGTTATAATAAAATAATTCTAATTAAAATATTAATAATTAATGGATAAATTTTAGTAAATTTACTTATTAGTTTAATATTGTTGAAATGAAAAAAAAATAATTGTTTACTCCTTTCCTCCCTCCTCTTTTTGTGGTGTGTGTGTACGTGTTTTCCTCTCTGATTGGTTCTGCCCTGCATGTTGCTTCCCATTGGTTGTTTGTGTTGCTCCTCCCTATCTGGATTTTGTCCTGCTTTCAGTCTTGCTTTTGCCTCCAAGGTAGTTGCACGTGTTTGCACCTGATGAAGAAAGGCTACGTCCTTTCGAAACCGGTTGTGCTGATTTAAATTTTATGGTGTGTGAAGAAGTTTTAATTTCTTGCTACAACTTTTGATCTCTCTGAATATTTTAGTGTAGCCCTGTAAATCAGAAAGTTAATCATATCAAATTCTATACAAAACACTATTTTAGAATATCACCAATATATTTCAATATATTTATGGTTTTTACAGTAGAAACTTATTTAAATATAACGTTCAAAAAATTATGTCCTAAAACGTAATGCATTGGCAGTATTTTTTCCCCTGTAAACAAACTAATTATACAGGACCTATTAATGTCATTTTAAATTGGGAACATTCTATACGGAAAATATCTATAAAAGTAACACTCATAGTACACAATGCTTTCGAATGCTTTTGGGTGTCCCTGTACACAAACCAGAAGCAAGATTTACTTCATTTTCAATATGGAACTTCCGATAGTAAACTTCAATAAAATATATCAGTTTCGAGAAATTCCATAAACATTTACGGGAGTTAGAGCGCGGGCAGACAGACAGATGGACAGATACACAAACTGAAATCATATTCACACTTAAAAATGTTAGAAAGTGTTAAAAACGCTTTCTGTCAACGAAAGTACAATTCTAGCAACTTTTTATTAATAGCTCTTAATATAAATGGATATTTTTGTGGTGTGGCACCCTGTAAATCTAATGCTAATCATGCTATATTCTATGCAAAGCATTTTTTTGTGCATATAAATAACATATTTCAATTTCCTAAAACTTCGTGGAAAGTAAAGTTATTAAAATTTGATTTATAGAAATATCTCTCATAGAACGCAATGCTTTGGTATACTTTTAAGTGTCCCTGTACATAAATCGGTGGTGGTATTTCCTCCATTTTATACAGGAAACATCCAATAGTAAACTTGAATAACATATTTTAATTTCATTGTGATATGTCTACAGTAAATGTATGAAAATATGGTTTATGGAAATACCTCTCATAGAACACAATCCTTTGAAATACTTTCGGGTGTCCCTGTACACAAACCAGTAGAGGTATAAACTCCATTTTTAATAGGGAACATCCGATAGTGAACTTGAATAACATATATTAGTTTCAAGAAATTCCATGTATATTTACGGGAGTTAGAGCACGGACAGACAGACAGACGGACAGGCAAATACACAAACATGAAATAATATTTACACTTAAAAAATGTTAGAAAGTGTTAAAAACGCTTAATGTCAATGAAAGTACAATTCTAGAAATCTTTTATTAATAGCTTTTAATATAAATGGATATTTTTGTGGCACCCTGTAAATCTAATGCTAATCATGGTATATTCTATGCAAAGCATTTTTTTGTGCATATAAATAACATATATCAATTTCCTAAAACTTTGTGGAAAGTAAAGTTATTAAAATTTGATTTATAGAAATATCTCTCATAGAACGCAATGCTTTGAAATACTTTTTAGTGTCCCTGTACATAAACCGATGGTGGTATTTCCTCCATTTTATACAGGAGACATCCAATAGTGAACTTGAATAACATATTTTAATTTCATTGTGATATGTCTACAGTAAAGGTATGAAAATATTGTTTATAGAAATACCTCTCATAGAACACAATGCTTTGAAATACTTTCGGGTGTATCTGTACACAAACCAGTAGAGATATAAACTCCATTTTCAATAGGGAACGTCCGATAGTGAACTTGAATAACATATTTCAATTTCATTAAGATATGTTTACAGTAAAGGTATGAAAATATGGTTTATAGAAATACCTCTCATAGAACACAATGCTTTGAAATACTTTCGGGTATCCCTGTACACAAACCAGTAGAGGTATGAATTCCATTTTCTATAGGGAACGTCCGATAGTGAACTTTAACAACATATTTCAATTTCATTAAGATATGTCTACAGTAAAGGTATGAAAATATGGTTTATAGAAATACCTCTCATAGAACACAATGCTTTGAAATACTTTCGGGTGTTCCTGTACACAAACCAGCAGAGGTATAAACTCCATTTTCAATAGGGAACGTCCGATAGTGAACTTGAATAACATATATCAGTTTCAAGAAATTCCATAAATATTTACGGGAGTTAGAGCGCGGACAGACAGACGGACAGACAGACAACTCGAAGTCATAAACACTTTTCAACCTTGTTGAAAAGTGTTAAAAATGAATTAAATTAACTTGAATTTATTATTATTATCATTAAATTTGATCATTAAATCATTTATTATTATTAAATGTCATTAATAGGTTCTGTACAACTAGTTTGTTTACAGGGACAACAACGACAAGAAAAATACCATTGCATTACGTTTTAGGACAGAATTTTTTGAAAGTTATATTTAAAAGTCTTTCTACTGAAAAAATCATAAAAATATTGAAATGTATTGTTTATATTCTAAAATAATGTTTTGTATAGAATATGATATGATTAACGTTCTGATTTATAGGGCTACACTAAAATATTCAGAGAGATCAAAAGCTGTAATTATATTCTAATGGCTGCATTTTCTTTTGCGTTAAGCCTTTTTAACACTTTCTAAAATGCCTAAGAGTAATTTTAAAATCAATTAGTCTATCTGTACATTTTTCAGTCTTTCTGTCTGTTGTGTGATAACGTACGGAAAGAATATTAAAAGTTATTCGATACAACAATTACGTTCAGTTGGAAAGTGTTACTAATCAATACGTTCTGCATGATTTTTCTTTCTTGTTTTAATCAAATTAGACTTTTTAATACCGTATTATCATAAAAACTTTATCTGCTGTAATATTTTATTTTCAATATTTAGAATTTTCATTTACAAAGTAATTTTTTTTAATGCACTTTTGACATTATCTACAAAATAATACATATTTTCATTAAAAAAAAAAATGCGTGTAAGAAATTACTTTTTCAGTATAATTGCTTTCTTATTAAATGAACTTATAATCCATTAAAACCGATGAAGCATCCTTTTGCTTCTAAAGCAAACACCTTTTGTTATGATGTGATTGTTTTGCAATGAAAACAGAAATAGTGAATATAATTGATCCTCAAATTTCCTTTCATAACTTTGTGATATGCTATTAAAAATGTCAATCAAATTAACAAATTCTTTCAATAAAAAAATTATTTGTAAATTAGATTTAAATTTCTGCGGATCTCATAAAAGAGGATCTTATGAAAACCATTTAAAATTTTTCCTGTTTTAGTGGCTTGAGACGCTTTTAAAAATGTATGGAAGAAACCGACGTGAAGTTTTAAAAGTTTCACTTAAAGAACAAACACGTAAGAAGGCAAGAAATTTGCGTTCAATTCCAGCCTTTTTTAACACATATCTATGTTTCCATGGCCTTGCATGTGCCACAAAATTACAGTGGACATGCAGAAGCTTCACTTTTTATATCACTTCATTATTTCTTCTAGTTATTAATGTAATGAATAGATTTTATTTGATTTTATACCTGTTGTATAACTTATATTTTTCAGGCAATAAGCGAGAAGAAAATGTTTATATGACGCTCCTAATCTTAGATTTCCCGTTAAGAATAATTTTTTATATCAAGAGAAAGAAGTTGAATCATATCATTTATCGAATGATAAAAATTTATTTTACCATCGTCCCAAAGAAAAATTCCGAAAATCCATTTAACCCAATGCTTATGCTTATAATTAACGACATTTGCATCATATGTGTAATTTTATTTATCTTTCTAAGACTTAGCCCATCTGAAATATTAGTTATTTATCATGATAGATTTTTATTTAATTATTTAAGTAGAGAAATAAATTTAGCATCATATTATATCTCCAGTTTTATCGAATATTGGGGTTCACTTGTATCCTTCATTCCTGTTTATTTTTGTTATTTCTGTTTGCTTTTTAAACAGCTATTAAAAGAATTTAAGAAAAAGCTTCAAAAAAGTACAAATATGGATTTGAAATATATCGATGAAATCTGCTCTATGCTTCTAAATTTATCATCTGATTTCAATGAAATTTTTCATGATATATTACTACTGGAAATTACTTGCCTGCTTGGAAGTGCATTTTATCATTCATACAAAGTACTAATTGAGAAAACATTGACAGGATTTTCATTGACATACCGCATTTTGTGGACAGTTTTTTCCTTTCTCCGTTTCGTAATAATTTGCATATCTTCTTCATCGATATCTAAAGCAGGTTCAGAACTTAAAAATTGTATCTACGACCTCGATATCGTTGTTGACGATAGATGGAAGTATTTGCACGCTTTTAAAATACGAGACAATTTTTTTGCATTCAAACTTTTAGATAGCTTGATCGTCGACAGACATCTTATTTTTGCAGCTTTAGGAAGCATGGTTACATACGGAATAATTATCGCAACTTTTGGCTTAAATCTTAGTAATACTTGAAAAAAGTTCACTCAAAACATGTTTAAATAGTTTGCATAATATTTTAACAAGACCAATTAAAAAGAGATTTCAGAATTAAAGGAACTGCTTACTAATTTCATAAAAATTGTGATTCTTCTACATACTAAGTCAATCTTATTCTTAATATTTACAAAGATGGGTTTCTTCAGTATTTAGGATTATCATAAAACTCTTTTTTTTTTTTTTTTTTTTTTTTTACGCAGATAAAACAATGTAAAAGATTTTTTTACATTTTGAAAAAGAAATCTTATAAATAAAAAAAAAGACATAAAAATTAGTAATTTAAAATTAAATCATCATGTAATACATACATTTATTCAGGCCAAATTATCGCATGGGCAAACCGGGACTTTGTTCAGGGGCCCCAGGCATTAAGGGCCCCCTCCAAATCTCATAATATTAAACTGCAAATTATTTCCTTTTATTTTAATGAGAATTTAAATGTACATTTGTTTATTTATGTTTATGAAATTTCTCTTTAAAAAGTACTAAATTTTCTAAAACAACACAATTTTCATTTTGGATATATTTTGCTTTTTCTATTTCTTCTAAATAGTGAATATACTTTAATAGCCTTTAATCAACAGATGCAGAGTCCATGTCACAGTTCAGGCAGGGAGTTCGTTAGGGGTTCGAAATTCATTTTGATCAGTAGATCCTGCTATAATTAATCCTAATGTGTAATAAGCAGCAGTGGAATGACCAAACGAAAGCGGGCAAATCAATAACTACTAAATTTATATGCCAAATCCGATTTATTGTAAATTAAATATGCTATACAGTGCTTCTTTGCTGTCGCCTTTCGGACACGATATCATGAAAGAGATCAGCAGAACAAACCCATTCCATATTGGATTGTGTGGACGTGGAGCTTGTAGCATTAATAGCAATGAAAAATGAAAAAGAAATTAATATATTTGAACATTCACCCTCGAAAATATTGTTTAAGCATTGTACATACGATTGATCATCATCATCTATCGCAGCGTATATAAATGATTTTCCGACAGTTTCGAGAGGGGCCCCTAATTTCGCTTTGCCCAGGTCCCCAATCTGTCATGATCGGGACCGGCATTTATTCGATTTTAAATTACCATAAATTTTTTCCCTTTAATTTACAAAAATTAATATAAAACTATATAAGTAATTTCATATGCAAAATTTAAAAGTATATTGATACAAAAAGATTGTATAAGATTAATAAAATATGCCCAAAATATGATATAACTCCGCTTTAAACGTTTACATAATTTACGTTTTTTCTGCAAATTTTTATGTCACCACATATTTCTTCTGCTTGCAGTGAACACAATATTTGTTTTTTCGTTAACTAAATTTTCAATTTGCCACTTTTTTCACTATATTTAGAGAGCAAATATTAAGAAAATGCATATTGTGATTTTCAGGCAATTTCAGTAAATAAATTACATTCTTATTGTTTTAATGAATTAATTAAATTTAAGAAAAAATGGAGAATTTTTTGAAAGATAAGACAATGACGCATTTATTTTTAAAAAAAAGAAATAATAATAATAATTAAAGTCTTTTACAAATCTGCATACTCTTGTAATCCATATTCGGCAACATAAACAAGTAACATTTTATAAAATTATCGTTTTTCATTTTATATTACAAAAAACAAAAATAAATAAATGAAAGGAACAATATTGTCCTTCTATGAAATGATATACTTAAACACAGAAATGATTTTATAAAAATGGGATTTAGAAAATAGTTTTTATTAAAAGAAAATCATTTATTCAATAACTGAAAAATGAACTATGAAGGAGATGAGTAGTTCATTTCTAAAAATAATAAATTTGTTTTTATTACAAGAAAATCATTTTTTCAAAAACTGAAAAATGAACTATGAATCAGAAAAGTAATCGATTCCTAAAAATGATAAAAGTGTTTTTATTACAAGAAAATCATTTATTGAAAAACTGAAAAACGAACTGTGAATCAGAAGAAGAGTTAATTTTTAAACATAAATCCATTGTCCTTTTCTCTCCTGAGTATTGTGTTTCTTTTCAAGATGTTGCATGTTTCTATTTTTAGTCTTACAATTACAATTGTCTTTTATCGCTCCTGTATATATGTATTACTGAGATGTTCATTATAATGTTAAATTTTAGATTGTTGCAAATAATAGAACTCTTCTAAAATGTAAAATTATTAATTGTATCTTATGTGTATTTTAAAATATAAAAAAATTTATTCGATATATTGAATGTGTTTAATAAATATGCTATTCAATAATTTTAACATGTTTCCTCTATGAATATACTAGAATTATATCCGGAAATGCTTCAGTATATTGAACATGAAACTAAATTATTTTTAATAAGCATATTGCTATTAATAACCATATACTTGAAGTATTTTCAATGACTATTGTCATTTCTATGACATACATTGTAGACTTAAAAAATATATAAATAAATCTATAAAAAAATAAAAAATAGAACAACCTCTCCCGTAAACATTCGATTAAATTACGTGATAAATTCTCCCGTCTTCGTGGTTCACAGAGACCTAACAGTTCTAACGACCTTTCTGATGTTAATAAAAATGCTATATTTAATCTTTCCAGTGCTAAAATTTCCAAAATTCAATATTCAGTTCTTAAACTTAATTCAAATTTTGCTATTCCTGAACTACCTACTTTTCCTCTGTTAATTGCTCCTGTTGAAAATGCTTTCGAAAATTCTGGGCTCACTGACTAACAGAAAGAAAATCTTCGTCATTTTTAATCCTTAATAATGCAAACTTCAATTCTAAAAATTTTAAATCTAATCTCAGCCCTGAAAAAAAAAAAATAATAATAATAATAAAAATAAATACATATATATATATATATATATATATATATATATATATATATATATATATAATTTGAATAATTTAATTCCTTTACAACACTCAGCAAATGAAAGATAGATGAAAATACCAACATATGAAATTTTAAATGAGGTGTATTTCGAATAAATTAATTGTCACGATGATAATTTAATTTAAATACACTGAGTACTAAAAACATGTTAAAGTACAGTAAAACCTCTCTCAGTTGGACACCTACGGTTCCAAGAAAAAGTGTCCAACTTAGAGAGGTGTCCAACTTATAGGGGTTAAACATAATGTTAATGGATACATTCCGTTCCGAGAAAAAGCATCCAACTTAGAGGGGTGTCCAACTTATAGGGGTGTCCAACTTGAGAGGTTTCACTGTACTTGCGCAGAAAAGAAATGACACGCAAATCACATAAGCCTAACGATGAGATAATTTGCATAATCCATTAATCCAATAGAAACATTCATCAAATAATAGAAATGGAAAGAGATAAAAAAACAAAAAGGATCTGTTAAAAGAAAAGAGAATTCATGAAATCAAAAATAGAATTTTAAATACTGAAAACATGAAATGGTCATTCATCAGGAAACTTGCATCTCTGTCAGCATATGGAAGATTTAGGATCGCTGTATAGCTATTTCAAGCAATATACAACTCAAGTTTCTATCCTGCAACAAAACAAAGTAAAAAAGGAAATTAGATTAAACAGTAACACAACCAGTATTGAAAAATGGAATAAGTATTTCTGATAAGTCCACATGTAACCGATTCCTAACAGAAATAGTAGAAATAAACAGGTTGCCAAAACGAACTAACTGAAAAGAAATGATTAAAAGTAAAGAAACGATAAATCGATATAGTGGCTACTAAAATGAAATATATATATATATATTAGGTGTACCGGAAAGTTATGTCGTTTTGAATTAATAAAATGAAACCGGAAATTTTTGTTTAACAGTGTTTACATGGTACTTTACAAATAACCATCTTATAAGTTACCTAAGAATATCTTAAATTTTATAAAGAATAAATTTCTGATGTCAGTATTTTAATTCAACACGACAGAACTTTCCGGTACACCTAAATGAATTAAAATATAATAAAAATATAATCATCACTAAAACTGATAAAGGTGGTCAGATAGTTATTTTAGATAAGAAACAATATATTGATAGTATAACCAAATCGATCAATGATGGCCCATATATTTCTCTGTTCCGTGACCCCTCTCCTCAAGAAATAACTAAAATTAAATCTGCTATAGAAACTTGTACCTTGTTTTTGAACTCAACTAAAACTCCTCTTATGCCGTCTATAGCTAACTGTGCCTGATTTTATGCTCTACCAAAAATCCACAAACTCAATATCCTATTTCGTCCCATAGTCTCCAATATCGGTACTACTACAATTTTTTCTCCCCTTCTTTCTGAAAATATCTATACTGATTGAACTCCATGAACTCCTCGAACTCCCTTAACTTCGCAAAAAAAATTCAAAATTGCTCTCACCATGAAGATAGAGGCTCTCACACTAATCTTAGTATGGTTTCTTTTGATGTAAAATCCCTAGTCACTAATATTAATAAATGGCGCCCTCTGCTGTCATGGAAAAGATTAAAAGAGTTTCATTTCACTTGTTTTGAAAAACAAGAATTAATTTCTCACACCCACATTTGTTTATCACAAGCTACTTTTTCGTTCCAAAGAAAATTTTATCTTCAATCTGAAGCTTTAGCCATGGGTTCCCCTCTCTCCCCAATTCTCGCTAATATTTATAAGCATTATTTTGAAAGTGCGTTTTTTAAGAAAGTATATTCCCTTTTTGGACCCCTTACGTTGATCACACCTTCCCGCTTATCGACACATCTCGTCACAAAATTGACCATGTCTTACAAACTATGAATTCTATAGACAATAACATCCAATTCACATATAAAATAGAAAATAATGGCTCACTTCCATTCCTTGATACCCTTGTCTCTCGCACTGTAGATGGCTTTTCCCCCACCGCATATAGTAAAAATTTTGCAGTCTCTCTACCTTCCCATGCTCGTTCGTGTCACCCACCAACATAAACAATAACATAAACAATATCAGTTTTCCATACTTTTATTAGCCTTTAATTTTTGTTCCGATCCTGTTTTATTAAGCTCTGAAATCAAATGTCTGAAACCCATAGCAATTGACAGAGGTTATAGATAAACCCTTCCATTATAGATAAAGCTATCCAGAAATTACAACTTCCTGGTACTTTCGTAACAGCACAACTCATCTGCATTACATCCTCAGGATGTCATACAGGTAAAAAGACATCCAAGGGACATCCTCAAGATGAACTTTGGATAAGTGTGCTATTAGGGATTTGTCTACTAAATCAGTCTCTTCTGATATCAGTATTGTTTTATCCTATTTTCCTAAATCCAGGCATGCGATAGCTAAAATTCTCAAAGAATATGATTTTAAAATAATTTTTCGCCTTCAATAAACTCACCTTTTCTCAGTTAAAAAATTCTATTGATATGTATAATTTATTCATCATCTATAGTATTTCCTACCAGTCTGGTTTATCATACATTGACCAAATAAACGCAGTCTTAAATTCCGTCTAAAAGAACATATTAATTACGTTTGTAGGCAAGAAACAAATAAATCGGCTATTACTTAGCATTGCTGGGAGGAAAACCATAATTTTAAATTTGATTCAGCTAAAATAATTTGCAGGCCAAAATCCACTCATGAACTCGCTTTCTTTGCACCCCATTTGCCAGATTGTTGAAAATTTTACATTTAGTCCACATTTTCTTAATTTCTTCTACATTTTTCACAATTATTGTTTCTTAAATTCCTATTGGCCAACCCCCACATTTCGCGTAGTTCTATTGGTTGATCAGAATTCGATTCCTTTCCTATATATAAGAACACTTCTCTCTCGTTTCTTTATGTTTCGTTCGTTAAAAAAAAAAAAAAAAGAAAGATAATTATAGTTTAATTGCTAGGATTTTTATTTTTGTATGGCAGAATGTTTCCACAGCTGTTATTTTAACTCTTTCCAAGTCTCTTGCCTCTGCCCCCTGTCATACAAAGATCAATAACTTATCATGCTGGGAACTCATTCATCTTAAGGTTCCAAGCATCTCAATGAAGCAACTCACATCCAGTTCGTTTTCCTTCCTCAGGTGGAAGGAGGTGATGGTTGCGATCATCCTAAAAACTCCAAGAAGCCCCGTGATGATGATGATATGCACTGAAGACGGTACGCTAAATGCTACCGAAATAGCTCTCTGCTTCCCAATTTTTTCTGATTGGCGTTCCAAACGTCGTAGTTTTTACATGTTCTTATTAATCCAGCGCCATGTCTACTTGTGATACATTAAGGATATATTGGATGATATATTAATTAGAAAATGCTGCAATTGTATTTTTATTTTATTTATTTATTTATTTATTTATTTTATTTATTTATTATTATTTATTTTATTTATTTCTTTTTTTTTTTTTTTTTTTTGAGTAAACATTTTATACACTTTTTAACGTTTAACAGTGATTATAAATTCATTTTGTTTATACGTCACTTTTTCTGTCTTTCTCTGAATCAATTGGGTGATCACGTAGGCAAAGTACATTAAAGGTTTAACTATGAAATGAGTTCGTACAGTTGGAAGTTGGTAATAATCTATACTGATAGCATGATTTTTTGTTCTTGTTTATATATATATATATTATATATGTGTGTGTGTATATATATATATGTGTGTGTGTATACATATATGTATTCTAATGATACCAATTAGTCTGCTCAGGCCTAGCATTCCGTTTTTGCACATGCATTTACAAATTTATTTTTTCTTGCAAGTTTAACTTACACTGTACTCGAAAAAAAAAAAAAAAAAAAAACTCGAGCCCTGACACCATTTCTGCTGATTCTTATGTAAAATGATCTCCTGAATTCGAATATGACCCCCATTTTGCCCAATCACCCACCGCTGTCTCGGGACGCTACCCCCTCCTTCAATTTCCATCAGTGTAATTCATTTTGTTGTAACATCTTGGCTTGAAATAGATCCAATTATCATTTCATTAAGATCTAAACAAATTCAAGGGGGCTCACAGAAATCCGTTTTCATTCTTTTAACTACTGAACGGCTGCAGCTACACTCGTAAAAGTAGTATATAAATACCGTAAAGTGGCCATGCGCTACAATATGCAACCTCTTACAGAGCCACCTAGGGGAAAACAGTGGAGTTCGTATTTGTATCTTTAAAGGAGTACGAAGTAGGAGAAAAAAGTAAATTACAAAGTTGTAGAGCATCATCGATTTAGTAGAGAAAGAAATCTTTAAAATATTAATTTTAAAAACAGAATGTATAAACTTACATCTGTTTACTCTCAGTTTCCTGCTCTGTAACGTGCCGAAGCGATCTTACAAATCAAAATGACCTTTATTTCGATCTTTAAACTTCTGTCCGTCATTTTTTATGTATATTTGGTTTCCTGTTTGAACTATACGCTGTGCACATGTCAGCCCAGCGGGTGACACGCACACTCTGTCAAATTCAACCAGAATCCAAATGCGTATTGCAGTCAATGTTATCGTTATATTATTTCTATATCTGTTTTAATTTATTAAAGATACACGCTGTAATTTTTTTTTTCTTGCTAGAGGGTCATTAGATAGCCTTATATGAATAATAGAGAGTCATAGATTATTTTCAAGCTTCTTCTCTTTAGAATGTTTCGTATATTTACTGATATTGGATACTCCTTACCTAAAATTGATTTTTGGTTACGAATGCAGTGCACCCACGCTTTACATTTCTAAAACCTTTTTAACACGCTTTTATTAGCTTCACCAGTATGTATGTTTGTAACAGCTCTGGGAGCAAACAAAAAATCTATATTGTAAATAATAATATTATAGTTTTAAAAAATTAAAGAACACGCTTTTATAGAAATGTGAACTAAAACACACAAAATATCTATCTTAGTATTAAAATGCAGGGTAAGGGAAAATCGTGTGGGTCACACACCATAATATTTACATACATTTAAATCTTTAATTAAAATAATTTAGAATTTAAAAAAAAAACATTTTTAAAAAATCGCCCTTGATTGGGATCGAACGCTAGACATTTAGGTTCGTGGCGCGGAGCTACACCTCAACGCCACTATGTTCACGTACGGAAAGTCTTTTTTTTTACAATATAGATTTTTTGTTTGCTCCCAGAGCAGTTACAAACATGCAAACATACATACAAACATACATACAAACATACATACATACAGGTGAAGCTAATAAAAACGTGTTAAAAAAGATTGTCACTACCTGAAATTTTTGGCTGTGAGGTAGAGCGCCGCGCTACGAACCTAAAGGTTTAGCGTTCGAGCCCAGTCAGGGAAGATTTTTTAAAAATGGTTTTTGTTTAATTCTAAATTATTTTAATTGAAGATTTAAATGTATGTAAATATTATGGTGTGTCACTCACACGATTTTTTCTTACCCTGCATTTTAATACTAAGATAGATATTTTGTGCTTTTTAGTTCACATTTCTATAAAAGCGTGTACTTTATTTTTTTAAAACTATAATATTATTTAAATTTAATTCACTTGGATTCAATAGATAGTTTTTTTTTTCATATAGCATAAAGGGGGAAAAAAGTTACACAAATTAAAAATTAAAATTAAAATTTGAGAAATATCAACTTAAAGTAAAGGCACTGACCACTAGAGTAAAACTGTCACAACTGCCTCTCGAGTGGATAATTTTTTATATGGAAATGTAACTGTTTTTGTACACATTGGGGCACTTCGTACATTTTTCAGCGATATAAACTTGAAATTACCATATTTTGAGTTGTGTCACTTTTCTTGCGGGTTGCGATGTGTGAAACCACCCTCAAACATATTCTCTTGTAATACTATGAATACATTTTTACTGAAAAGAAAAAAAATAAAATATTTTTGTTAAAAAATAGAACTGAGTCTAAAAAGCAACTATTATGCAAACAACTAAAAATATTATGAAACTGCAACTTGCGACTGAAAGTATGAAATAAATTCCTTCGCTAAACAACATAAACACTACAATTAATCATAACTTTTGAATAGGTGCAAAATTAAAGAAAATTTTTTAATTTTATTCAATATAAAAATCAAATTCTGTTTAAAATATACATCTCTCTTTGGCAACTGCAAAATACAGACGAAAACTATTTTGATTCAAAAAAACAGTTAAGATTTCGTAGATTGTAAAAGTTTGCGGAGTTGACTTGGTACCTGTCGTCCTAGGCCTAGGCGAAAAAGAAAAAAATCTGGAGTGACTCCACTCGACTTTCCGAACATTGAGTAACTAACGGTTTTGTAGGTAAAATAAAGAAAGAGGAGTTGCTAAACAAACAAAAAAGAGAAAACCATAACAGAGTGTTTGAGTATTTTTCTCCATATATCACACGAGGTTTTATTTAACGCTACTGAACTTTGAGCCCTTAGATTATAAGGATAAAGAATTTTTCGTTATGTCCCTGTAAAAATCTATAAATGCTACATTCACCAAAATGCTTATAGTTAGTGCAACAGTGACTTATAATATTCATACAAATTTTCAGCTCAATTGAATAAGGCGTTTAGATGCTATCGCTGGTCTCATAGGCCATAAAGATAAAGAATTTTTCTTTGTGTCCCTGTAAAAAAACTGTAAGTGCTAGATTTACCAAAATCTATACAGTTGCTTCAAATGTGACCTATAACATGTATACAAATTCTTTGCTGAGATTAATAAGGCGTTTAGACGCTATCACATTTTTAAAAATTTGGCAAAGAATTTTTCTTTGTGTCCTTGTAAAAAAACTATAAGTGCTAGATTCTCCAAAATCTGTACAGATTGAGTACCTGTGACCTATAATATGTGTATAAAGTTTTTGCTCAATTGAATAAGGCGTTTAGATGCTATCGCACTTTTAAGATTTTGGTCCCTTGGCCATAATGATAAAGAATTTTTCTTTGTGTCCCTGTAAAAAAACTATAAGTGCTAGATTCACCAAAATCTATAGGGTTCGTACTATAGTGACTTACAATATACGTACCAACTTTCAGCTTATTCGAACAAAGCGTTTAGACGCTAGCGTGTTCACTCACAGACATACACACATACATACACACATACATACACACATACATACACACACACATACATACATCATCGCAAAAATAGTGAAAACGGACTCGTTGGACCTCGAAACGTATAGAAACATCAAAATCTCGAATTCGGATTTTTGACATGATTACAATACTTTCCTCACTATTGTGTTCGGAAAGTAAAAAAAGATCGCAAAATTATCTGGTGAATATATTTAATTCCTTTAAACAATCATGGTTATTTCAATAAGGTATAATAAGAGAGCAATTAAGAATGTGAAACAATATTTCTTACAATATTTCTTACAATATATATTACGAAATTATACATCTTGCGTGTATATTTTTTTATTATGATTTGATCGCCAAATCCAAAAACCGCCAAAGGAGACAGATATCAAAGTTATACCAAGTTTGCAAAGAAAACTAACGTCGTAGAAACATAAATATTTAATCGCGAATGATGTTCACTGTTCTACATAGATTTTACTAATGGACCAGTTGCATACAGCGATAAAATAATAATGGAAACTACGAAGATGGATGATACGAAACAACTGCGTTTGTAGCTATCGATCTAAAAACAAATCTATAAAAAAATAATAAAATTCTATTTAATTTTGCGCCGACTTCAGGAGTTATAATTAACTAGCAGACTTTGCTCGCTTCGCTGGTCACTATATCTAAAGGAAACCCTTTTCTATATAGCTTTATGAAAAAAAGAAACAAAAGAATACTGAAATCGCTCAAAAGCTCGCTTTGGGTTCCCTCTACCTTCGGCAGCGCCTTCGTCCTCTCAGTCTCCGGTGCCTGTCCCTATTGCCTGCGACAGTGCCTTACACTTGGGCTTCCATTTGGGTACTTGTCATACATGACAGTTTCGATACGGACAGTATCGAAAAATTTGAAGTAGCTCTTTTATATAGGAATCCCAGTTATATATTAACAACAATGTACGTGATGTACATAATATTAGCTTTCACGTTATTTCCTATATTTATTTGATTTAACCAATCAACCATAAAATGACAACAATTTCAAGCCAAATATAATATTACAATATGCTATGATCGGCTATGCCTATCGCATGAGACAATTATTATTATTATTATTATTATTATTATTATTATTTATTTATTTATTTATTTTTTATTTTTTTCATTTATTTATTTTATTATTTATTTTGTGGTTATATATACTTCATGCTTAGTTAATAGTAGTTGGTATATAGAAAAAGAAATAAATTAATTAATATGTAAACCTGATCATGGTGCCGCCTCCCCTTAGCGACTTGTGAATTTTTGTCGCCGTTTTAGACCAAAATATAATTTATTCGATTATTGTTCCTATTTCTTTCTATCTTTTCTTTTCTTTCTTTTCTTCAATATTTTATAATTTAGTTATACTTTTAATGCGCTACTTGGCTTTAAGTGGCTGTCCTTGGCGAAATATGTCCGATCTACTTCAGCATCAAAATTTTAAAAATTGTCCAAAATTATCAATAAGTAAATGATTTAATATAATGCTGAATTAGCTTTTATGCCAAGCGTGATTCATCCGTGGGAGAAAAAAAATCTAAATTTGAGGTATATAAAAAAATTCTATGAAATAAAATTCAGAAGAAACATGATAGACTTGTATTATTACTATTTTATTTTAAAGTTATAAAGACGTCATTTTCTCATTCACCAATTTAACATATAGTATTTTTTTTTTTTTTTTCGCATGAAAGCATATTTCATTTTATGTTGAAATAAATAAATTAATAAAAATACCTCGTAAACATTTTGGCAACAATTAAAAATTTAAATGGCTTATATTAAGGCAATTACCAGTTTATTATTTTCATATTTTAATTAGTTTTCAAAAATCTAATCAAATTCCCGATATAAATAGTAGTCTATATCCTATTCCAGACTATTATCTATCTCTGTACCAAATTTCATCCAGATCCGTTTAGCTGTTGTGGTGTGATTGAGTAACAAACATCCATCGAAAGTTTCGCATTTAAAATATTAGTATAGATTGTAGTGTTTATGTCGTTTGGCGAAGGAATTTATTTCATACTTTTAGGCGCAATTTAGTTTCATTTTAATTTTAGTTGTTTGCATAGTAGTTGCCTTTTGGAGTCGTTTTTTTTTTTTTTTTTTTTCTTACAAAAAGATTTTATTTTTATCATCTTGAGGACTTTATGGTATGATATGTGTCGATATCGAACGCGTCTGAATGACGCTCTAAATTTCGTTGATATCTAAATTTGGTTTGCCTGAATTTGTTTGAAATCTCTAAAATTTACATATTTTTTAAAAAATAATATTTAATTAAATTCATGACCAGTCTTGTGGTGACATTTATAATTTGCGACCTTGAGTTTTCAACTGAAATTTCAAATTTTTATTTAAAAAAAATATATATATATTATATAATTAAATTTAAAGTTGGAGGTCTTAATAAAGCTTGCTATACATTTTTTAAATACTCCTTATTAATGAACAAGTTAATCTTGTACATAAATCCTAGATTTCTTGGAAACGACTGAAATAATTTCATAAAAATTTAGAGTTAAGGGTTACTGATATAACAATTCGAATTACTATGTTCATCTTTTGGTAAATTAGAGTTCACTAGTATATCGTAATCCACATGTTGCAAAATATAGCAGAAATTGAATTTTCCAAGCAACAACTCAAACAATATTCATAAAATTTTAAGTTTCTTTTCTTTCTTTTTTTTTTTTTTTTTAAAGATGACGATTTGATTCGAATTACTCTCAATTTCAGTAAAATTATCATTCACTGCCGATCCTTGTTCCGACCAAGACAAAGCATGTATATATATATGTATTTATATATTTTTTTACAATTTAGATAAAGTTTAAATCTTGGTCATCTTTTGTTCCTCTTGGAAATATTTCGAACGATTTTCATCAAAGCTCGGACTTTGAGTGTTTTATTCTTGAAATGAGAATTCTATTCGAATGACCTCCATCTTCAAGAAAATTAGCGTTCGCTGGTAATCTGCACTTTGACTGAGAAAATTCTGCTAGAAGCATGATTTTTTTTTTTTTTTTTTTTTTTTTTTTTTTTTTGAGGTGGGGGGAATGGCGGGCGGGGATTACTGTCAACTGCTCAAACGATTTCTATATAAAATTTATAATTACCGAAATTTGATACGTCAATTTAATCAGAACTACCATTATTTTTTGAAAAATAAACAGTTCACTATTAACCCGCCATACACCCAGAATAAAGTAAGGCAGAAATCAGATTTTTTTGGAAAACAGTTCTACCAGCTTTAATAAAAATCACCGATGAAGGGATTTTTAAAATCCGTATGACACCCACAGCAGTGGCGAAGCGTCCATGGAAGCGATAGAAGCAGCGCTTTCCCTATTTAAGATTTTTAAAAGTAATCAAGTAACGTCTCCTTGTCGCAAGACTGAATTGATTCTTTCTCTGCTTTTAGAAGCGCTTCGCTTCGCCGCTTCCATAGTTTTCTAAAACACGCCTCGCCCCTGACCGACAGTTTGAGATTTTGTAAACATTTGGTCATTCCAAGTTACTTTATCGCTTACTTTCTCTTGACTACAAAGATGGATGGTTGGGTTTAACGTCGCACTAGTGCTGCGCAGTTGGGCAATTGGCGACGGTCTGCGACACACCCCTAGAGGTGGTCCGGAGACATGCCATCACAATTTTGATCCTCCACGGAAGAGATGGCTCTCCCGCTTCGGTGACCCCCAGAGATACCATTTTTGATGGGAACATGGAGGAGATTGCGGTCACGACAGATTTTACGTGCACCAACCACCATTAGCGTACACGATGGTCTTTGGCCGGCTCGAATACCGAACCCGCAATCTTCCAATTACGAGGCCGGCGCTCTACCGACTGGGCTACCACGGCCCCTTGACTACAAAGATTATCACCCTTATTTTAACTCAGTACTTGTTGAGTCAGAACATTCGCAGAGGCTTTCGGGGTCGAACACTATCTGCGTGATGATGATTTCTGGAAATAACTCACTATATTTACTCTGCAAATGATTTTTACCATGATTCAGAGTGAAACTTGATTTTCCACGTACTGGTAGTAAAGAAAGACAGTTTAAAAAAATGTTCATCAAATGATATATATATAGTGTTATTAGAAAAAAAAAAATGAAACATGGATAACAATTTGCTTATATTATCATATTCTTAGGGGAAAAAAGAAAAAAAAAGTTATGATGCAATTTGTATTTTCATCATAATTATATTTATTTCGTTAACTAAAAAATTATATTTGTTCATGACAATTAAATATTTTGTCTGCTTTAATTATTGTACTTATATAACACTATATTATTCAGTTACATCAAGAAAATTATGATATTAAAAAATTTACTACTTTATCAATTTGGTAATAGAAATTCGAGTCGGATTATAATCTGTAATTCAAAGCATTTGCTACAAGAAATTAGTGATCATTATTTACATGGTACATTTGAAGCCTCAAGAAATAAGCTTTATAGACCAAAAAGTAAACTTTTGAAGAGTATTATTTCTTCTGAATTATATTTCGTTCGAATATGTGCCATAAATAAAAAATAATTACAATTAACTTGTCAAAACTTTAATTACAACATAGGAAAGCAATTGTTCAAAATATTGTCTAACTATATTTTTAAATTTTCTTTATGTTTTTTAACCACTTCTAATTTCAAAGCTAATACTTTGAAAATAAATTTATTTCTCAATAATTACAATGTCTTTCCATCGGTATTAGTTTTGATCCTTCGGCGAGATGATAAATGTTTTTCTTCTTAAGCGCTCCTTGTGAGGGTATCTCAAGTGTCTCTGCGGATTAAAGCATCTCCGACGATGCAAATAAGTAGCTTAGAGGATTTTAAAGGCTTATCTAGATTTAATGAGGTTTCAAGAGGCATTCCAAATGCGTTTTTAAAAAAGATATTCTTGAGTAAATAAAATGTGATAATAATACTTAATTATTCTTTTAAGTAACGTTACACTTTATGTATATATATATGTGTATATGCATGTACAGTCGGTAACAAAAGTCTCCGAACACTAGCAAAAGTTCCTATGTAAAAAAAGTACATGTAATACAGTTTTGTTAAATAAATCCTTGTCGAATCCTGTTCTTAGTCAGCCTAAAAACAGGATTCGACAAGGATTTATTTAACGAAACTGTATTAAGTGTACTTTTTTTATATAGGAATTTTTGCTAGTGTTCGGACACTTTTGTTACCGACTGTATATATATATTCCAGGATGATTATAAAAAAAACTACCCCGATATATGAAACCATAGCTGTCATATCATTCACAGTAAGTGAATAAAATTTTGGAGGAAGGTATTTTGAGGTATGCGCTCAAGAATTATATAAAACACTACAGTTAAACTCTAACAGTTACGGTTACAGTGACAAAACTTCAAACGGCAACATCTACTTTTTTTTTTATTGAAATGGAATCTCCATGGCAAAAAACCATGAATAATGTTGAAACGGTACCTGTAGCACGAAAATCGCCAGCGCTATCAGGCTAAGGGGAAAAAAAACTGTTATTTGTCTACCAGAGCACGACTTTCAGTTTTTTAATGACGTCACATTTCAGACTGAGTCTTTGGTTCAGACTAAAGTCTACTGAGTCTGTTTCGAAATGAAAAGAAGAGATCACGGTAGCCTTAATTTCGTGTAAGACTACTGAATAAAGGCTTTAATTTCGTTGTTAGGCGTAAGATGCCGTCATGACTGACGTCATCGCACTACGTGAAAACAAGACATTGTGAAATGGCAATCAAAATCGATTTTGATGATGATAATGATGTTTCCCAGTAAGCGGCATATTGTTCACAGAGTAAGAAAGCAAGATACACATCGCACATTTCACAATGCCTTATTTACGACTAACAGTGAAATTAAAACCCTTATTCAGTAAACCTACATGAAATTAATACCATGGTCTCTTCTTCTCGTTTCGAAGCAGAATCAGTAGACTTTAGCGAGAGCCGAAGACTCAGTGTGAAATGTGACGCCATTAAGAAAATGAAAGTTGTGCTCCGGTAGGCCCATCACAGTTGTTTTCTCTTTTCTCTTAATATTCCTAGCGTTGGTGATTTTCATGCTAGAGGTACCGTTACAATGCTATTTATGGTTTTTTGCTATGGAGATCCCACACCAATTAAAAAAAAAAAATTGGTGTTGCCATTTGAAATTTTTAAAATTTTGTCACTGTAATAGTAACTGTTAAAGTTTAACTGTTGTTTTTTATACAGTTCTTGAGCTCATACCTCAAAATACCTTCCACCAAATTTTTATTCAGTTTCTCGGAACGGTATGGTAGCTATGGTCTCATATATCGGGGTATAGTTGTTTTATAATCCCCCTGTATGTGTGTGTGTGTCTGTAGTTGTGGGCTTTTATAATTAATAATGGCGAGCACTTTATATACTATCTAATTATTTTGATTAAAGATTAAAATATGTACAACAGATTACAAAGTTTAGAAATGAAGCAATAAGAAAGCTGCCTGGCCAATAACAATATAATTGGATCGTCGAAAAGTTATATGCGTACAATTTGTTCAGTCAGTTCGTGTGTAGAGCAGTTTTATAAAGTTTTCAGCAGACACAACTATATAAGAAGTTTTAACCGTCATTTCATCAATTTGAAAGTATAATATTCATCCAGTACTCGTCATAAAAAGAACAGTTAAAGTTATATTACGTACGTCTTATCACTGATCGTCAAGATTCGAAGAGAGAGACTGACTTCTTAAGGGTATGAACGTCTCGCTCCATCTCCATCCGCGCTGTTCTCCCTTCTGCACAAAAATTCTCCCTTCTGTTAAAAATTTCAGCAGAAAACTCCGTGTAATCCATTATCTTAAGTCTTACGTAAAATTACAGAGAAAAAGAAACGGAGATGTTAAAAAACTTATTTTATACATTCATTTTAATAACTAATATTAATTTAATTAATTAGTTTTGAGAATATATTTCGGACTTAGAATGCTTTTTCTAAAGTAGAAAGAGTCATTTTAATTTTAATTAAAAAATTAAATAATAAAATTAGGTAAAAATACAAAATAAAGATTGAGAATCGCGATCATTCACTTTTAACTAAGAATTACTGTAAATTTACAGAGACTCTGAATAAATATTCACATTAAATTTACAGAATTTTTTAACAGTGTGTTAGAAAATTCGAAGCGTGAAGACTGCCATTGTAACAAGATTTGGGGACTTTTTTAATTCAACATTCACCGCTAAATTTTAATTGTAAAGGTTGCCTAATCACTTCGAAGACTAACCGTCCATTTTGTATATCAAATATCACTTCTCAAAATTATTGGTGGTAGTTGAAGAAAAAAATCCCCAAATCTGGCAACACTGAAGACTGCGAGTGCCAAAAAGGTGGATTTTACGCTGTGATATCCGTCTGACGTCACGGCTATGTCACTACTCGTCTAGGTTGCATTATAGCCCCTAAATAAAATAATAGGCCGGCGCATCACCGCCATTTTTTTGCCTCCGAAGAGGACAGCATTCCCGCTTGGCGTCCTAGTCGCTTCCCTAATGATTTTAAGAAATCTTGATCTGAAGCTAATCCGGTCAAGATAAGAGCAATAAACAACAATAATATTCCTAAAAACATTTTTTTTTTCACAGTACATTCTCAGGATGTCATTTTATTCTGAGGATAACCTATGGATGAACTGGGGTAAGATGTGTTGTTCGGGCGGTTTCTGTTTCTTTTACAAAATGTCGCCAAAACTCAAATGCACAGTCTGCGAACACTTTATATTCACTTCTTGAATGATTATAGCAGTTTATCGCTAAACAAACTTCCATATCATCGTTTACTTATGAAATTATGAAATATAATAAAACAAGTTACTTTAAAGTAACGTAAGACGATTAAAAAAATATATTTGTCATTTGTTTATCAAAGAAACACGCTGGGTACACGTGGCAACCCTAAGGCAACAAAATCCCTGATGCGCCAGCTCGTATATATAGGAGCCTTAGTTTAGGTTGCATCATCGGCATCGGCTTGACAGGATTTTACAGAAAGAGGAATACTGATACTACACTTCGGAGAGAAGAGCACTAATACTACATATATACAGGGTGGTCAGTTTAAAAAAGAACCCGTGGGTTTTCTTCTAACGCTTAAATTTGACGGATGTGGCAACTATCCTAACACTGATGTATGATTGTTCGAACCTTGTTTAAATTTGTGAGACAATTTCTAAGATTGTTGGACTGTTGCAACTTTATTTGTGAGGTAAAACAGAAATGGAGACGCACAATTTCTTTTTTTTAATCCTGTAATAAGTTTATTTTTGAAAAACATAATTTAATTCAATTTTTTTACATTATCATTTCTCACAGAAAATGTTCGCCACCATTTTGAATGCAAACATGAACACGTCGAACCAGATTTTTGTCACACTTCGCAGCATTGTTAGTGTTATTGACGAGATTTCTTCAGTTATGATCTGTCTTAATTCATGGATGTTTGCAGGACTTCTCTGGAAAAGCCTATAGAATGATAATGTAAAAATGATAATGACAATGTAAATGTAATGTAGAAATGATAATGTAACAAATTTTAATTAAATTTTGTTTTTCATAAATAAAATTAGTCCAGGATTAAAAACAAGTCCTTCCGGCTTATTCGGAAGGGTAGGTTGATTTCTTTTTCCTTATCAAGTAGCCATCATTTTGTTTCAAAATGGCGGCTACAAATTATTAACGAATTAGTAGAAATATTGATGTAGGCTATCTAGATATGGAGTTTTAAGCAAATCGGTTCATAAATACCTTTTTATGTAAATTTAAAATTTTCAAGTGGTCGGCGCTTGGAAACAAGATGGTGGGCCAAGTTGACAAACATATCAAATGCATTTGTGAGATAAGACTATTGTACAAATATAGTTGGAAATAATTCAGAATCTCAAAAGTCATCGTGTTGAAAAATTAAGTGGCTGCCACTTGGATCAAAATGGCAGAGAAAGTTGCTCAGTGAACTAATTAATCTAAGATATTGTTGCAAATTTGAAAATAATTCTTTTTTTTTTTTTTTTTTGTAGAAATTCTTTCAAAAAGGCTTAGTAAGTTGATTAAATGTTAATTTTCTGCATTTCTAGTTTGTTTTAACGTTAAAAATAGCCTAATTTTCCCTTAAAAACGCATTAAAAAGCACCAATATGGCAGGTAATGGATTTGGTGCCAAATTTGGCGAGTTTTCCACTTGGCGACTTTTGGCGAGAAAACTCATAGTTCATTAATAAACTTCATTGAGATACTCATATAATCTATGTACGCATCAAAATTCAAACAAATTCGGAATACGCTTTTTACAATTTGAATTTGAAATTTTCAAGTGGTCTCCACTTGAAAACAAAATGATGGAGCAACTTAGTTAAGAAACTCATCCAAGATATTCATAACACAAGTTAAGACACTATCCAAATTTGGTTTGATTTGGAGTATTATTTCGGAAGTTATCGTGATTTTAAATTTTCAAGTGGTAGCCTTATTTCAAGTGGCCCCGTTTGACTTAAGATATCCGCCACTTTATTAAAAATGGCAGATACGTTCATTAATAAACTTCATTGAGACACTTATATAGTCTATGTATACATCAAAATTCAAACAAATTCGGAATACGCTTTTCACAATTTGAATTTGAAAATATCAAGTGGTCTGCACTGGAAAACAAAATGGGGGAGCAACTAGGTTAAGAAACTCATCCAAGATATCCATAACACAAGTTAAGACGCTGTTAAGACAAAGTGTTAACACAAGTTAAGACTTTATTAAAAATGGCAGATAAATTTCATTAATAAAGTTCATTGAGACCCTTATGTAGTCTAGATTTACATAAAAATTCAAGCAAATCTTGCTTTAAATACGCTTTTTACAATAAGTGTTAGAAATATTCAAGTGGCTACCACTTGAAAACAAAAAGTCGGAGCAACTTGGTTAACGAACTCATCCAAGATATTCATAACACAAGTTAAGACACTGTCCAAATTTGGTTCGATTTCGAGTATTATTTCGAAGTTATCGAGATTTTAAATTTTCAAATGGTAGCCTGATTTCAAGTGGCCCAACTTAACTTAAGATATCCGCCACTTTATTAAAAATGGCGGATACGTTCATTAATAAACTTCATTGAGACACTTATATAGTCTATGTATACATCAAAATTCAAACAAATTCGGAATACGCTTTTTACAATTTGAATTTGAAAATTCCATGTGGTCTCCACTTGGAAACAAAATGGTGAAGCAACTTGGTTAAGAAACTCATCCAAGATATTCCTAACGCAAGTTAAGACGCTGTCCAAATTTGGTTCGATTTGGAGTTTTATTTCGGAAGTTATCGTGATTTTAAATATTCAAGTGGTAGCCTGATTTCAAGTGGCCCCACTTAACTTAAGATATCCGCCACTTTATTAAAAATGGCGGATAAACTTCATTAATAAACTTCATTGAGACCCTTATGTGGCCTGTATTTACATCAAAAATCAAGAAAATCTTGCTTTAAATATGCTTTTAATAATGTCGGTTTGAAACTTTCAAGTGGCTGCCACTTGAAAACAAAAAGTCGGAGCAACTTGGTTAACGAACTCACCCAAGATATTTATAAGATCAGTTAGTTCACTGTCCAAATTTGATTCGATTTGGAGTATTATTTTGGGAGTTATCGTGATGACAAAATTTTCATTATAGATAGATAGATAGATAAATAAACGAAGTGACTGCAATAGGTCGATTTCTAAAGAAATCAACATAAAAATTGTATGTCTCAATTTCTGTTTTACCTCACAAATAAAATTGTAACAGTCCAACAGTGTTGGAAATTGTCTCCCACACTTAAACAAGGTTCAAACAATTATAGTTCAGCGTTAGAATAGTTGCCACCTCCGTCATATTTAAGACTTACGAGTAACAAGAAAAACCAACGGGTACTCTTTAAAGTTGATCACTCTGTGTATGTATATATATATATATATCCTAGAAAAGTTAAATATTCAATATACATTTTTCTTTTTCTGATGGAAATATTTTAAATGTATGTAATATATGTATCCAAGTTATCAGCTATGTATTTATAAGGTAAAAATAATTAACACTGCGCTGAAAAAAAAAAAAAAAAAAAAAAAAAAAAAAAAAATTCAATCCCTAATACCATTTTTGCTGATTCGTATGTAAAATGACCTCCTGAATCCAAATATGACCCCCATTATGCCCAATCACCCACCGTTTTCTCGGGATGCCATCCCCTTCCCCAATTTTGATCACTGTTCGGTAATTTTATGGCCATAAATTTGATTTGGAGAATAGAAGAAAATTATTTTAACACTTAAAATATAATTTATAATGAGTAATAATAATAATAAATGATTAGTAAAATATAACAAATGTAATATATAATTTCAGTAGAACCCCCCCCCCCCCCCAAATTTTCTTCTTGCTGCAAATGTTCATGTTTTACAATTTTCCATTATTAGCAGTTAAAATAACCCCCCTCCCCCATAAATTTAAATCTATAACCATAAAATTAGCGAAAAGTGATAAAAATAGGGAGGCGTCACTAAAAAACGGTAGGTGATAAGGCAAAATGGGTGTCATGTTCGGATTCAGGAGGTTATTTTACATAAGAATTCGCAAAAATAGTGTTGAGACGGATTTGCATGCAGAGCAGTGTAAGTGCACGAATTTATATAGAGAAACGTTATAATAATCAAAATTAACAACTAACAAGTCCTTCCGGCTTTTTCGGAAGGGTAGGTTGATTTCTTTTTCCTCATCAAGTAGCCGTCATCTTGTTTCAAAATGGCGGCTACAAATTATTAATGCACTTGGTAGAAATATTCATGTAGGCTATGCAGATATGGATTTTTAAGCAAATCGGTTCATAAATACCTTTTCATGTGAATTTAAAATTTTCAAGTGGCTGGCACTTGTAAACAAAATGGTGAGTTAAGTTGACAAATATATGAAATGTATTTGTGATATAAGTCTACTGTAGACATATAGTTCGAATTAATTCAAAATCTCAAAAGTCATCGTGTTGAAAAATTAAGTGGCTGGCACTTCGATCAAAATGGCAGAGAAAGTTCCTCATCTAAAATATCGTTTCAAATTTGAAAATAATTCTTTTTGTAGAAATTCTCTCAAAGAGGCTTAGTAAGTTGATAAAATGTTAGTTTTCTGCATTTCTAGCTTGTTTTAGCATTAAAATAGCTTAATTTTTTCTTAAAAATGCATTAAACAGATCTAGCAACGCAGGTAATGGATTTGGCGCCAAATTTGGCGACTTTTCCCTTATGGCGACTTTTTTGGCGACTTTTGACGAGAAAATACTTGTTATCGAAAAACCAAAGATTGACGCAATAACTTGATTGGTTCACGAGTTACGTGAATTTTCTAGATTTTTGTTGTTTAAATGATAAATCCATTTTTCAACTTTGATTTGAATTGATTAAGTATTTCTAAAGTTACCGTGATAACAAATTTTCCATTGGCTGCCAGTTGGAAACAGTACAGTGGAACAAGTTGCCCAGCAAACATATCCAAGGTATTTGAAGCATAGGTTCACTGTCCAACTGTGGTTTAAATCAGTGCCGTGTTCCGAAAGTTAATTTTATGGCAAATTTTTAAGTGGCAGTCTAAGTGGTTGCAACTTGGAAACAAAATGGCAAAACAACTTGCCCAACGAAATCATCCAGTATACTTGTATAAGTTCCTTGTTCAGTTCTAGTTCAAATTAAATCAGTATTTCAAAAATTATAGTCATAAGAAATTTACAGGTGGCACCACTTAGAAAAAAAAGCGGAGTGAGGTGCCCAGCGAACTTATCTGAGATATTTGAAGGATAAATCCACAATGGAAATTTGATGCGAAATGATTCTGTATTACTAAAGTTACCATATTGACAAATTTTCAAGTGGCAGCCACTTGGACATAAAATTGCGGATCAAGTCACCAAGTGAACTTATCCTATATATTTGAACCATAAGTTCACTATCCAACTTTTATTTGAATCAGTTTAATATTTTAAAAGTTATCGTGATGGCATATTTTCAAGTGGCAGTGTGATTTCAAATGCCTGGAACTTAGAAACAAGATGTCGGGACAAGTTGCCCAGTGAAAACATTCAAGATAATTATATGATAATATCACTGTCCAAATTTGGTTCGATTTGGAGTATTATTTCAGAAGTTATCGTGATTTTAAATTTTCAAGAGGGAGCCTGGTTTCAAGTGGTCCCGCTTAACTTAAGATATCTGCCACTTTATTAAAAATGGCGGATATAGTTTACTAATAAACTTCATTGAGATCCTTGTGTGGTCTGTATTTACATCAAAATTCCAACAATTTCGGAATACGCTTTTTACAATTTAAATTTGAAATTTTCAAGTGGTCTGCACTTGAAAACAAAATGGCGGAGCAACTTGGTTAACAAAATCATCTAAGATATTTATAAGATAAGTTAAGACACTGTTCAAATTTGGTACCATTTGGAGTATTATTTCGGAAGTTATCCTGGTTTTAAATTTTCAAGTGGTAGCCTGATTTCAAGTGGTCCCGCTTAACTTAAAATATCCGCCACTTTATTAAAAATGGCTGGATCAAGTGGTCTCCGCTTGAAAAGAAAATGGCGGCGCAACTTGGTTAATGAACTCATCTAAGATATTTATAAGATAAGTTAAGACACTGTCTAAATTTGGTTCGATTTGGAGTATTATTTCGGAAGTTATAGCGATTTTAAATTTTCAAGTGGTAACCTGATTTCAAGTGGTCCCACTTAACTTAAAATATCTGCCACTTTATTAATAATGGCGGATAAACTTCATTAATAAACTTCATTGAGACCCTTATGTGGCCTGTATTTACAACAAAATTCAAGCAAATCTTGCTTTAAATATGCTTTTTACAATGTCGGTTTGAAATTTTCAAGTGGCTGCCACTTGAAAACAAAAAGTCGGAGCAACTTGGTTAACGAACTCATCCAAGATATTTATAAGATCAGTTCACTGTCCGAATTTGGTTCCATTTCGAGTATAATTTCGGGAGTTACCGTGAGGACAAAATTTTCATTATAGATAGATAGATAGATAAACGAAGTGATTGCAATAGGTCGATTTCTAAAGAAATCAACCTAAAATTAAAAATTCTGTATAAAATACTAACTGATGTAGATTTTTTAGAACACTAGTTTTAAGAATTTAATAACAAATATTTCCTTTAAAAAAAGTAAAAATAAACAGCTATGTTATCTTGAAGTATTTTTAAAAGCAATAAATTTATAAATTGAGATATAAAAAGAACAATTTTTGAAACCTCTAACTGATTATTTGTCTTTTATACAAATTTTTACAAGTCCAAAAGAAAAACTGAGATTATTTTATTTATGTGTTTATTTATTTTTGCAAACTTTTTTATTATAGTTAGACAAGTCGCAAAATTGATTTCAATATATAGTCTGTATGACTATTGGCTTAAATAGAACAGCTTTTGAAGGAAATATATTATCAATAATATTCTTCCGATGGTAACATATTTACATGAAGTGCAAGATAAATAAGTAAAATATTCAAAATTCTTATCTATAACTTTCATATTCCAAACAAATATGTTAAATTTTGAGCCATTTGGCAGACAAAATACCGTAAGGAGAAAATAAGACAAGACAACAGACCCAGGCACAGGCAGAATCGTCACTCCAAAACTGTAAGTTTCACCACGAATGATACGAAGCGAGTACTCTGCACTGCAAAACAATTCTGTTAAAAAATGGAAAACTTCTGTAACTTTCTTAAAGAAAATTTCTATTTTCTAAAAGTACAAAAATTTACTCTAAAATTACATCTTATTCTGTCAAAAGTCACTTTTTAATGTTAAACTTATAAAACTGTAATGGTTACATATTTTATCTGGTGGTAAATTTTTTTCTTCCACATAGAAAAATTGGTAGAAAAGCAAGATTGTAAAGTGTTAAGTAAGATATTAAAATGCGTTTCCGTGGCTGTGAGGTAAAGCCGTTGTTTTCTTATTATGTGGTTGACCCTAGTTCGATGCTGGATGATCGATCCGAAGAATACATGCTTTTTTTCTGACAGTGTGACTTACGGAAAAATTCTGTTATGTACGAATACATTATGTGTTGTATTTCTTTGAACGTATTTTTAAGGATATTTTTTTTCGCAAGTTTACTGGCAGAAATTTTCTGTAAAATAACAAGATTTTTTTTTTTTTTTTTTTTTTCACAGTATAGTGTCTACATAAAACAAAACAACAGCAATGGAATTATATCATCTTCTCTAACACCTATTCCGTTACATCATTTTAAAGCAATTAACATGTGTTCATTTGTTAAACACCGGCAAAAGATTTTAAAATTGACATGGTAGTTCATACCATGAGAGGTAGATGCAAGTCTATAGTGATGTGAAGTAAATCATCGTGACATGATTTGAGCAAATCGTGGTCCAGAAGGGAAAAATATTGCCGAGCATTATCACATTATTATCACAGATCCCTCCTCTTCTTCAGACTCTGTTTCATCTATAACATCCAATGTTCGAAAATGACAACGTCTCTCTTGATACTATAGCTTTTTCGGTGTTTAACCGTAGTTAGACAAGAATGATGAACAAATAGAACATCTCACTAGTACTAGGTCATTCATTGTAGAGCTTCAATGAGCATGTGTGACGGTTTTTACAGAGTCCATTTCAGAATTTTTAGAGCTCATTCTAAGTTATGCTTCCTCTTCTAAAAGTACTACTACTTGCGTAAAAGACTGTTCTGCACGAGGAATGAATGCGAATTATTTTGAATTTCAGCAGCATCAATGTGTAATAAAATCTAACGATATTCCAACCTCCAATTAATCAATAGTTGTATTTTTTCCAAGTTGTTCCTGATTTTCTTTTCTATACATGTGAACTTTATAGAAAATATATTGTAAACCTAAAAATATAATATACATTTTAGTTTATTTTACACTTTCGTGACCCTGAAAATTTTTTATTTTCTTTCATGTTTAAAAAAAAAAAAAAAAAAAAAAAAAAAAAAAAGTATTAGATTGAAGCAAAATATTCTTAAACATAAAGCAGATTTTTTTCATAAAGCAATCTATCTTAATATCATAAATATCTATCATAATATATCTTAATAATAAAAGCGAAATGGCGTTTGTCTGTTTTTGCCTTTGTCAGCTGCTCCAGAAATATCTACCACACTTACGGAAAAAAACACTTACTTAGCCAAATTTTCAAATTCTTAATTAGGAAGCAAGCTATTAATTAAAATTTTTATGTTTCAAGCGCTTTTTAGCATTTTTCAGACATTTTTCTTTGAGATGCAATTTCAAACTGTTGCCAATAAAATTAAATGCTCTTAAATTTTTATTAAATTTATTTTTTAACATAAAACGAAACATTATTATTTCTTCTTTTACAGAGGAAAAATATATATAAAAAAGGTTTCTGACAAAACTGACGTGATAACAGTTTTTTTTTTTTTTTTTTTTTTTTTTTAAATTATTAATTTCAGTTAATCAAATAGTCTTATATATAGTATATATGTATATTTTAACCAACGAGAAAAATAAAGTAGAGTGATAAATGACAACCCTGACATGGTCCAACATGAGTCATGTGACATGAACCTTATATGCGTTGGTTCCCTTGGTAACAGCATATTTCCAATAAATTTTTATGGCAACGGTCTGGAGATTGTTCTTGGCAAAAGTCATAATCAACATTGTTAGTTCCCCATCATACTATAGGTATGGGGAACTTAGGTAATCGTGAAAATTTTCGACCTCGGTTTTTTGACGTATTTACACGTTTTCAGGTGTGAGGAATCCGAAAATGACAAACTTTGTATGGTGTCTGCCTGTAGGGTGTCTGTTAGTGTGTTAGTCTGTTAGTCTGTTAGTGTGTTAGTCTGTTAGTGTGTTAGTCTGTTAGTGGGTTAGTGTGTTAGTCCGTTAGTTTGTTAGTCTGTGTACACGATATCTCAAGAACAAATTGTCGCAGAGAGGTCAGATCAGTTTTAAAATATTACTTTCGACACTGGCAAGAACCCTATTCATTTGCAACATTCGAATTTAAAAACTTCGTAAGTTATTAGAAATTTACGATTTTCTTAACATGGGAGAATAGGACAAAAATTCACTTAAACGTGCATTAAATGGAACCTTTTCACTGTAAAAATGTCAGACCAGTTTTAAAATATCAGTTTTGATGCCGGAATGAACATCAGCAACTATAAATATGCTACTTTGAAAATTTTGCAAGTTATTGGAAATTTACGAATTTCTTAACATGGGAGTATAGGGCAAAATTTCACATAAACGTCAATTTTGAGAGATATTTTCATCGTAAAGATGTCAGACTACTTTTGAAATATTATTTAGGACACTGGCATGAATATTAATGACTATGAATTTTCCAATATAAAGATTTCGTAAGTTATTGGAAATTTACGAGTTTCCTAACATGGCAAAATAGAGCAAAATTTCACATAAACGTCAATCATGAGGGATATTTTCATCGTAAAGATGTCAAACCACTTTCGAAATATTATTTAGGAAACTGGCATGAATATCATAGACTATGATTTTTCCAATTTAAAAAATTCGTAAGTTATTTGGACTTTACGATTTACTTAACATGTCAGAATAAGACAAAATTGAGCATAAACTTCCATTTTGAGGATCCTAAATACATTAGACAACTTCAAAATTACGTTTATGATATTTGTTTGAACATGATTGAATACAAATATTCTAATAAGAAAATTTCGTAAATTATTCGTAATTTGCGATTTTACCAACATAGCGAAATTGTAAATTTTTCATATAAATATGAATTTTGAGGATTATTGCATTGGAAATAGTAGCATGAAAACTAAACAACGAAATTGACCCTGATGAAATAAATTAATAGATTATAATAAGTAAAATATATCGAAGTGAACGGTGGATAGCCTATTAGGCGGGGATTTCATTCTGTCACTGTATCAAGCTTTGGTCAAATTCTTTTTTTTTTTAACATGATTATAATATATCTCGCACTAGAAATTTATGAGAATATAAATATAATGGGGAACTGAGCAGAGTCCACCTATGCCAAGTAGTTTTTGTTTACTTATGTAGTTTAACATTCCTTGGTTCTAAATCATTTCGATTTTTATTTTGCTTCTGTTTTATTTCATGTAGTCGAAATATAACCGACAAAATGCTTAAAAATCGTTGAAAAATTATTATTTGTTGCTAAATTTAGCTCTTTAAAAGTTTAACTTTTCTTTTATAGACACTTTTAAACTTTGTTGGGAAGCGATGAAAAACAAAAGGTATTTTATTATTTATTAAAATGTGAAATATGTGCAAAATTATTTAAAAAACAATTTATTTCGGTCATAGGACTGTCATGTTACCTAATAATAATGATAATTTGTCGAACTGATATTTTATATGCCAAAATAGCGATAAAGGACCAAACACAGCAATCTATTGGAGCATGTCACGTGATTCATCTTGAACCACGGAAAGCTAATCCTTCATTCATTGAATCAGAACTCTAATTTATTTATCTCGTTGATTTTAACCACAGACTATTCTTTAGTCTGTGATTTTAACCTTGATTTTATCGTCCAAAGTAATGTGAATATAGGCTTAATATGAGTACCCTGCAATTTTAAATTTTGCCAAGGGGGTCCTATATTAAACCTATCCCCTATACTGTGAATGCATATTTAGTTTATTTTAAATTAACCATGTTTCTAATCAACATAATGAAATTCAAATATATAAATTTCCCTTACATTTCATTAACAGCTGTTTATTATACTTGATCATGATTTTGAATTGCTGAAAATAGTCGCCAATCGAAATATATTTATTTAAACATTTCAATTATTATTATTATTATTTTACATTTAAATCATTGATAGCTGAAGAAGATTAACTATCGAGGTGTTTGCTATTATGTACTAAAAAAAACACTTTTTTAAAATCCGAATCGTGCGTTTGCTAATTTTTCATTTCGACATCAAATTAAACTGTATAACATATGCAGTATTATATTTGGAGGGAAATTGCAGTCATTTTGTGGTAGTCCGAGTAAATCGAATAAAATATGAGAAATTACATGGTGGTAAATACTATGTATATTCCGTATAGTTTCCTTCAATATAATCACGAATTCGAAATTGAAGTCAAATTGTAAGACGTTGGTTTTCTCAAGTAATAGCGAGCTGATCTTCCTTTTTGTAGCTATTTCAGTTCTTTATTTTTATTTTTTATTTTTTTATTTTATGTTTTTATTTATAAATAGTGGTTATTATTTTTATTCATTTATTTAAATATAGTAACGAGCGATGGCAAAGTCTGGTAATGCACAAATAAATTGTCGTCAGAATTTGTATAATAAACAATTTGTCCACTACAAATTCCGCGTTAAACTTAAAAGTTATTGATTTTTTTCCCTTTATTCGCATGAGAAAAAAAAATGGATCATTTATTAATATTACATATTATTAATACTAATATATGAGAAAAATAAAAATATGAACACTGTATAAAATGTTTTAAGATTAAAACTGATTTTACAACACGATTTAAGATTAACTCTGATTTTTCCGATACAATTTTTCCATCATTAAATTATCACTTCTTTTCATAAACCTACCAAAAAAGGTATGGTAAAAGGAGGAAATGTACTTCAATACTTTCTGAAATTCCTTTCCCAAACTGACACAATTTTCGCATTTCCTACTGACCCTTCCTCTGGGATATTCGAAGAACATGACATGTTCATCTTCGCCTGAAAGTCTTTGAGGCATAAAACGGATCTAGAGTGTCCCCTGTCAAATTCTGCACCTGAAATCTGATCGATCGTTTCTGAGATCGAGTTGAGAAAAAAGTTAAGAGAACAGTTTTTAAATCTATATTTTTTTATATGTTGGCGGAATTTATACATATATATCTATACCTATATAATTTCAAATTCATTTTATTGTATTTTGCAAATGTATTTGTGAATTTCTGTGATATATATAAATAAATATTTGTTTTTGGAAAGCTGCGGAGCTAAATAATTCAATGCCATTATACGAGTAAAACTGATGAGGAAAGTTTTTGTATAGGTTCAAAATTAAAATGAATCTATTTGTTTTAATTTACATTGACATTTTTTAAAAATATTTTGTTTTAACAAACTAAAATTTTTATATATGCATGAAACATACAGATATTAAAAAATCGTAGATATTAATGTTATTTTATGCTCATACTAATAGTAGTTTTATATCTATATATATGTTTATTTCTAACTGTATAACTTTAATTAAACGTAAAAAATTTTTTGGTTCTACTTTTACTTTCAAACAAGTATAACGCCTCATTTTTCCTTAATCTAAATGTTTTTTTTTTTTTTTTTGTATTTTACATGTTTTGAGGCTTCTTGAATAGCGAAGTCAAGTTTTAAATGTTTGATCTTTGTCTGTGTTTCTCACAGTAAATTAAAGACAAATAATTTCAGGCGATCCAAATGTTGTGTTTTGATGTTACGTTTGTTACCAGAAAAGTTTGATCAAGATTGATAAGTTTCAAGGAATTTTGCCTGTGAAAGTTTTCGGAATAATTTTAAATGAACTTTTGAATTTAATAACACATTAGAATTCTATATAAATGTAAGTACAATAATGAAACAGGAGGTTGAGGAGGGGGTGGGGAGATAGCCTCCCTCCACACGGAATTATTTGTCAAATAAGGATGTTTCGAAACCTAATTTGAATATTTTTAACATAGGTTTACATAACAATACTCGTTATCTTACCCTTTAATTTCTAATCCCTATTTATAATATTAA
Source organism: Salticus scenicus (assembly GCA_963930645.1). NCBI lineage: Eukaryota > Metazoa > Arthropoda > Arachnida > Araneae > Salticidae > Salticus > Salticus scenicus. Next base: position 136,869,625 of record OZ005661.1, read on the forward strand.
ATTTTAGGGTAAGAGAAAGTCGTGTGAGTGACGCACCAGATTATTTTTTAGATATTTTCACAAACAGATTCCATTTATTTATATCTTACTAATTTTTTTTTTTCAATAAGAATCGCGCAAAATTTTATTAATAGTTTTATTCATAGGCAATAAAAAAAATGTCCTTCAAAATCAAATTGTTTGATAAAAAAATCCTAAAAAGATTTTCTTAGCACAGTCTCACAAAAAATAAGAATATTATATTGATCCTCTTCTAACAATAGCTGGTAGCGAAAAAGGCGACGCCCCGTTTAACAAAAGATTTCTATGAAGGATTTTGCTGCATAATTTCACGAAAATTTATTAATTAAAAAATTATTGAATTACAATGAAAGCGCTTTTATTAAATGCTCCTCAATTTATTGATTGTCTAAAACTACAAGACGCGGTTGATTCAACACTTAATAAAATAGAAATTAATCATTTCTTTCTTTATGACAGTGTAAATTAAAAAAATAATAATAAATCTATGACGAAGTAAATCTCTCCGTTTTGTTTCCAGTAAAATATGAATCCAGTTGAAAGAATTATCTGGAGTGACTCCACTCGACTTTCCGAACATTAAATAATTAACGATTGTGTAAATAAATTAAAGTAAGAGAAGTCGTTAAGTAAGTGAAAGAGAAATAATAGGGTGTTTGAGTATTTTTCTTTATATAGTATATTGTTTAAGTTAACGCTATTACCCTTCAAATAAATTGAGCCCCATACAAGACAAATTTTCGTTGTGTCCCTTTAAAAATCTATAAACACTAAACTCACCAAATCTATACAGTTCATGCGAAAGTTACCTATAACATACAAATAAATTCTCAGATCAATCGGATTAGGCATTAAGACTCTATCGCACTTTAAATAATTTCAGTCTATAAGTCACAATGATAAAGAGTTTTACTTTGTTTCCCTATAAAAAAGCTAGGTTCTCCAAACTCATACAGTTTGTGTGATGATGATTTATAACATATATAAATTTTTAGCTCAATCGGATAAGATGATTAGACGCACGCTATCGTACTTAAAAGAATTTGAGCCCATAAGGCGTAATGATAAAGAATCTTTCGTTGTGTCCCTGTAAAAAATCTATAAGTGCTACATTCATCAAATCTATACAATTTGTGCAACGGTGACTTATAATTATTAATAATAATAATGACCCTCATCTGTCATAAACGATTCCGGTTAGACAGCTTCAAAACATAGAAACTTTTGGCAGCCATTTTTTTTTTTCCGTTTGTTGAATTCAACTTACTGAAACATACATATCATTTTCATACATGTTTTGTATCGCACATAGTCTTATTTATTTCGGAACAACTATAGTACTTCCCCACAGCTGAATTTGGCGATTATGGCTAAATCATAAATCTAAAAATCATAAATCATATAGCATAAATGATAAAATCATAAGCTAAATTATAAATCATAAATCCAAAATAAATAGCATGCAGGCTGCCATATTATATCGCAAACAGTTCAGAACGACATCGTTATCGTTCAAATCGGTGCCAAAGAAAAATCGCCAAATTCAGCTGTGGGGAAATACTATAGTTGTACCTTTATTTCCTCTAAAACCTTGAAAAACTATTCAATTGTAATGTTTAAATGTCTAAATTAAATATAACGGATCACTGGCTATTATAAACATGAACCTATAAATAGAATTATGTAACTTCATGATTATAAACAACGCAATGCCAAATAAAAACAAAACCAAAACTGTTGCCATTCAGAAAATACAAATTCCAAATGGACAACTCTTTAATTCCGAATGAACGACTCTTTGACTGTTTCATTAAAAAAAACGCTTTAGATATTTCTAAAACATATTAAAGCCTTAAAAATCTTAAAATATTTGTAAAAACGTATTAAAGCCTTTAAATATTTTTATCAAGCTCCAATGTTTGTTTACATTATAAGGTATGATTGGCGTCGAGTTTAGTACGTAAATGCCGCCAGTTGATTTTAGTTTTGAAATTAGTGTAAAGTGATAGTTGGGATAGAATGTTTGGTTGGGCAAGTAAAAGTCACCAGTTGAAATGAGTATTGAAAGTAGAGTAGCCTAAGGTGATAATGTCGAGTCAAGGTAAAATGTTCGGTTGAGAATGAGAAAGTCCCTACCTGGATCCTGAATATTTTGGCGATGTTGTGGGTGAGATAGCTGGTTGGAGGTATCGAGTAGAGGTGAATTTGGGGTAACATGGAGTGTCTGTAGTTATTAGATAGTTAGTTAGAAAATTTAAAAATAGGATCTACGATAGTCTTAAAAAAAGTATTTTGGTAAAATGAAGTGAATCGTTTTTTCTTATTATGAGGACTTTAAACACGCAAACGAAGTGACGTCACTGGCCGTTCGTGGATACAAGAAAAATATTCCCTATGTTAAACGCCCAATGGATTTTTCGTAAAAAATTATGAAAAATCGAGGGAAATTTTTTCCCGATTTTAATCCCCATATTTAGGTATAGATATGTATTAGTTATCACGTGCATGCGTTAGATTAAGTTGTTTTTCTTCTAAAATTGATAAAATTTGAATTTTAAATTTCAAAACTCTAGATTAAAAAAAAAAGGCAAACTTCCATATTCCATTGAAAACATAAATATTTCATTTCAAAGGATGGTATTTATACAATAAATATCCAACTAATATATTAATTAAAAGGAAAATGATAAATATTCTATCATAATTTGAAGTGTTTTATCTAACTATATTGTGTGCGTGTTTGTGTCGAGCTTCGGAGGCAATGATTAAGCATAGTTCATTAGCACGCACATTTTAATATTACTTTAAAGCGGCCACAAAACACATGACAACATAAATCACATTATATCATAACATTTTAACTAGCAGCTCGTTCCTAGCTGCAACAACAACAACCGACATGCGAGTTCTAACAACAGTCAAAGTTACAGTTCTTTTATTGTTCTTTTTGAGTTACAGCTGGATACCACATCTCCCTTCCTTTAAAGATTAAGTCTCTTGGGGGGATGAACTTCTCGAACACTTCTGGTGACATATGGTGTTGTAATAACTGCAGAGGAAGGATTGGACCCATATTTACATTTACTGGAGGATACTACCTTTGAATCTGATGAATCAGTTTTAGTAGGACTGGATACTTTAATTACAGGTGTATTACAGTTTACTGGATCTGAATAATCAATTTCATCAGCCTCTGGGTTGAAATCTGGTGAGGGTATTAGATGCATTCTATTCCTTCTATATTGCTTCCTTCCTGATTGCACTGTATATGATCTTGGATAGTTTAATCTTTTGGTTTTTTTTCCTGAAGTTTTCCTGTCTGTAATCCACACTGTGTCTCCTGGATTTAAGACGCTCAAATCTCTTGCTCTATGTCTCTTATTGAAGTTTGTAGCTTGTTTTTCCACTCTTTTCTCCTCCTTTCTCTCGAGATCACGTTTATTTTCCATTTTTGGTTGTAGTTGTGATTTTGCGATAGGGAGAGTTGCTTGTATTCTTCTATTAAAGAGTAACTCAGCAGGACTTAATCCATTTTCTAGAGGAGTTGCCCTGTAATTCAATAAAGCTATATAAGGATCGCTGGACTTCTTTAGTCGAAGCTTCATATTTTTCACAGCTGATTCCACAAATCCGTTGCTTTGTGGATATCTAGGACTTGAAGTGATGTGACGAAATCCATAAGCTCGTGAAAATTCTGCAAATTCAGAAGAATCAATAGGTTCAAATTGTGGACCATTGTCTGATCTAACTAAGTCTGGAATCCCGTTTCTTGAAAAAATAGACTTACAATGATTGATTACTTCAGCTGATGTTAATCTATCTAATCTGGCAGTTTCGGGATATCTTGAAAAATAGTCGGTGACAATAAGATACCAATAATTCTTCAACTTAAAAAGATCCATGCCGACAATTTCCCATGGTCTTTCTGGAAATTCTGTTGGCATAAGAGGTTCATGGTGATTTGTTGCTTCTTTAATGCAATTTGTACAGTTTTTTACCATTTCTTCAATTTCTTTATTTATTCCTGGCCAATAAACAGATGTTCTCGCTCTTGCACGACATTTAGTAATTCCTAAATGACCTTCATATATCTGCTTTAAAACTTTTCTTCTATGGTCTAGAGGTATAATAATTCTGCATCCTTTCATTAAAAGTCCATCTTGAATAGATATTTCATATCGATGATTCCAATATGGCAAACAGGAGCTGTCTAGGTTTTTTCTTGTTGGCCAGCCTTCTAGGACTAATTTCTGTAAGATCTTGCATGTTGGGTCTGCTTGTTGAAGATTTCTTAATTCTTTCAGTCGATGATAAGATGCTGGTAAAGAAGAAGATATTATGCGAACATATGCATCTATTTCTTCTTCTAGTTCATCAGGTATTTTCTTAATTTCTTGTGGCTTTCTAGATAGGGCATCAGCAGCATACAACTTTTTACCTGGTGTGTGAAAAATGGAATATGAATATCTCATCATTCTTAACTTCATTCTTTGTAGACGAGGAGACAAATCATCCATGTTTTTCTTTGAGAAAATTGGAATAAGAGGTTTATGGTCGGTTTCCAACCGGAAATGAGTGCCTGTAATATAGTCTCTAAACTTTTCACAGCCCCAAGCCAAGGCAAGTGCTTCTTTTTCTATTTGGGCGTATCGCCTTTCTGTAGGTGTAAGAGTTCTGGAAGCATAAGCAACGACACAAGGATTTCCATTAGGCTGTTCTTGTCGTAAAGTGTCTCCGATTCCGTATGATGAGGCATCCGTAGTGACAATAGACAATTTTTGAGGATCATACACCTTTAAAACTGGTTGTGAAGTTAAAAACTTTTTCCAATCTTCATATGCTTTTTCTTGTGCTTTGTCCCAGACAAATTCCTTTTTGTTACTCAACATTGACGTTAGAGGGGATAACATTTCTGCATAATTTGGAACAAATCTTGCAAGGTAATTTGCCATGCCTAACATTTGCTTTAATTCGCTTTAATTTGTAGGGGGAGGGTACTCCTTTATAGCAGCAAATTTCTCTTCGTCTGGATGAATACCATAGCCATCAATAATATGTCCTAAAAATTTAATCTTGTTGACAGAAAATTTACACTTATTTTCATTCAAAGTAATACCAGCACACCTAATTTTTTCTAAAACACACTTCAATCTTTCATCATGTTCAGCTTAATCCTTGCCCCATACTAAAATGTCGTCCATATGACAAATTGTTCCTGAGGTCTTTTCTAGGAGCTGCATCATTCTCTTTTGGAAAAGTTCAGGCGCTGAGGAAATTCCAAAAGGTAATCGTAAGAATCGAAATCTTCCAAAAGGTGTAATGAACGTCGTTAGGTATGAAGATTTTTCCTCTAGCGGTATCTGCCAAAAACCAGAGTTCGCATCTAATTTTGAGAAAACTTTCGCATCAGTCAACAAATTTAAAGAATATTCAACAGAAGGTAAAGGATGAAATTCTCTTTGTACACTGTTGTTTAATTCGATTAAGTCGACACATATTCGAACAGTTCCATCACCTTTCGGAACAACTACTATTGGAGAACACCACTCTGTTGGTCTATCAACTGGTACTATAATTCCTTGCAACACCATATTTTTAATTTCAGATTCAGTTTTCTTGAGAAGAGGAATTGGAATTCTTCTTGGTGCAGGAACAGCAAAAGGAACTGAATTTGGTTTCAGTTTGATTTTATAACATCCCTTGATTAACCCTAAGCCTCTAAACAATTCTGGAAAATCTTGCTTGGGATGAATGGAACCAATTTCTAGAATTCTTGGACCTAGTTCGAATGCCTGTATTGCTGGCTTCCCTAATAAACAGTTCTGTAAACCTTGAATGACATAAATTGTTTCAGTATTTTTTTTTCATTTTATAACTAATTTCTGCATTGAATTTGCCCAATAATTTGAGTGCATTACCATCTGGACCACAAAGTTGCTTGTCAGGTTTCATAACTTTTGCATCTGTAAAAACAGAATCTTTAACTGATACCGGAATTACTGTATGATCTGCCCCACTATCAATTTTGAAATTAACAGTTTCATTTTTATATCTGATTGGGACCTTCCATTCAGTGCTGACAAATTCAGAATGAACATTTTCGATTGCTCCTAGAAATGAAATAGCTGATTTTTTATCTTTTTGACAACAAACCCTAGCATAGTGCCCAATTTTAGAACAGTTCATGCATTTTGCATCTTTAGCGGGACAAAATTTTCTGTCGTGTTTTTGTTTTCCGCACCACTTACAGTTCTCAGAAAGTTTTTGTTTTTCAGAATTTTTATTAAAAACTCTCTTCCCCAAAGTTTTTGCTTCTCGATGAAAATAACCAGCTTTCTTCGCTTTCACTTTATCAACATTTGACACCGCTTGAACTAAGGTTTTGTCAGTAGTTAAAATTTCCTGTTGTTTCTTGACAGATTCAGATAATCGAACTTTTTCTATAGCTCTACACAATGTGCGAGTTCTAAATCCAACTGAAGTTTCTCGCTTAAATTTTTATCTCGGATCCCAACCACTATTCTATCTCTAAGTAACTCGTCGTGAAGTGTACCATACTCGCAATATTCCGCGAGAGAATATAATTCTGTGATAAAATCGTTGACAGATTCCCCTTCCTTTTGAACCCTTTGGTTAAACTGGGCTCTTTCAAAAATTGTATTTTTCTTAACTATAAAGTGATCTGTGAATCGTTTAATTACGATATCGTATTTTACTTTGTCTTCAGCAGATAGATCGAAGGAAGTAAAAATATCTTCTGCTTTATCTCCCATAAAACAGATTAACGCATTTACTTGTTCTACGTCAGGCTGCTTATTAAGCCCGGAAGCGGAACGAAATCTATCGAAACGCTGTTTCCATTTAGACCAAAGTACAGGAGTAGAGAAAGTAAAACTTTCGGGTGGGGTGACCTGGTAAGCTGGAGTCGAATGTTCTGTCATTATAAATTTTTTCTCTCGTTTCGAACAAATTCAATGGAATATGCAATGATAATAATGTTCTTAACTTACCTCAGCGGATGTTTATCCTACTTGTATTTTCAAAAAATCTTCCATTATAAAGCACTAAAATACTTTTAAGAACAGTTCGTGTCGAAACCATTGTTATCCACATTCGAAACCAAAACATTTGCCACTGCCGCCATGTTTTATCTAACTATATTATGTGCGTGTTTGTGTCGAGCTTCGGAGGCAATGATTAAGCATAGTTCATTAGCATGCACATTTTAATATTACTTTAAAGCGGCCACAAAACACATGACAACATAAATCCCATTATATCATAACATTTTAACTAGCAGCTCGTTCCTAGCTACAACAACAACAACCGACATGCGAGTTCTAACAACAGTCAAAGTTACAGTTCTTTTATTGTTCTTTTTGAGTTACAGCTGGATACCACAAAATTTGTTTTCAAATGTCTAAATAAAGTATCTGATATAAGATACTAATATGTTGCAGCGGTTTAGATTTGATATCGGTCATCCTTGGCAGAATATATATATATATCGCCAAATTATCTGGCGAATATAGTTTAATTCCTTTCAAAAATCATGGTTATTTAAAAAACTTATATTAAGAGAGTAATGAATAATATGAAACAATATTTCTTAGAATACATATTACGAAAATATACATCTGGCATGTATATTTTCGTAGTACGTTTTTGATCGCCAAATACAAAACCGCCAAGGACAATAGAGTTTTGAAAATTAAAATTTTGTCAATCTGACAGCAAAATAACTCGGTCTAACACATGCACATGATAACTAATACATATATATACCCAAATATGGGGATTAAAATCGGAAAATAATTTTCCTCGATTTTTAATAATTTTTTACAAAAAATCCAATGGGCGATTAACATAGGAAATCATTTTCTTACATCCACGGATGGTCAGTGACGTCACACTTCGCTTGCGTATAGAGCACTTAATGGAACACTGGGATGTGATGTTGCTGTTGTATTGTCGGGCCTATATTTTTTGTCAACCAGCAGTTTTTTTATTGTCATTCATATTTATTGATCGGGTAGAATTTTTTTTATTTCAGAACAAAAATTATAAAATATCGAAACACATTTGATTTATAAACAAAAATTGAAAATACATTTAAATGATCACGCGGTAACCATCATGATCTAAACATTGTTTTCAAGATTTATCGTTAACATTCCGCCATTTTTGACGGGGTCATATACTAGTATGTATATAATTTTTCAGCTCAATCGAATAAGGCGTTGAGACGCTATTGCATTAAAAAAAAAATTGGACCATACGCCATAATGATGAAGAATTGTTCCTTGTGTCCCTGTAAAAAAAACTATAACTGCTAGATTTGTTATGGATTCTCTCCACCAGGGGTCGCCATGTGTCAAGACACGTGGTACATGTAATGTTTTTGCTTTGCTGTCAGTGTGTGGCAGGCTACTGAAATGGAAGGGTCAAAATAGAAAAACCTAAATATGTTAATCTTGTAATATATGTAAATAACTGTAAATTTAATATGTAAATAGATTAATGATTCTTAGTTAAGAAAGATGGAATGTTTATTTGCACCTGATAAATAGTACTACTGAATCCCCGATAAAAATATTCACCAAAATCAGTAAGTTTCGTACAAGGGTGACCTAAAACATGCGTGCCTAATTTCAGCTCTTCCGAATAAAGTGGTTTGACGCTACCCTGTTCACTCACATACGTACATCACCGTAAAAATAACAAAAATAAACTCAGAGTACCTCAAAACGTGTAGAAACACCAAAAGTTGGATATTTGACATGTTTATAATACTTTCCTTACATATGTATGTTCGGAAAGAAAAAATATTCTTAGTTTTACAGATAAATGTTTCATTGAGATAGCATTTTAGCAATGTTTATATTAGAGAATGAATTATCATCTATACTAATATTACAAATGCGAAAGTTTTAAATGATACCTGCATTTGGCTTCCTGTGAACATAGCATTTCTTAAATTTCGGAGTAGTGTTATTATCAACCAAACAGAGGAAGAACAATGCTTTCAAATGGTCTGTTAAAACAAGGAAAAAATATTTAAAAAATGGTGCATAAAAAAATGTTAAATGTTTGGTTTCAGTGCGAAATCAATGTACGTTAAAGCGTTAAGTAAATGGAGCCGAAAAATGAAAGTATCATCAATATAAATTTCAATTAAAAAAGCAATTTGCATTAATCAGATAATCCGGATTTTTTTTTTTTTTTTTTTTATGCAATAGTGTACGATTATGTAATCAGCAAAAACGAAATGTCAATTTAAATGTCAGTAAGAAGGTACTGTACTAAGGCTGTACCCAAATCATTTAAAAAGCACACATCTTTGCGATAAATTAATATTTCTTTACTTTATTTTTCGGAAAACTTTTGGCTTGAAACGTCAATATGTTAACCTGATTAAATTTAAATAATAATTAATCTAATAAATAACTTTGCAAGTAAGCACTAGAAAATGCAAAAATTCTCAATAGTTGTTTCAAGTGAAAATATTAGCACGACCTTTCATCAGGTGATAAAACTAGGCACGAATGACATCATCAAAATAACAAGGGACACTCGAGCTGACTAAGAAATTTGTTTATTTTAATACCCTCTCTTTTTAATAGACTTCAGAACCTCGTTTATTCAATGGACAATATTCCTGTGACGTCACCGTAGGTAAAATCGCCGAACACGTGGCCGATATTTTGTAAACAAATTAGATTCAAGATGACATTTTATTGTTACGTATAACATTTTCCTAAATATTTCTGCAGTGAAACTTAACAATAATGTTCAAACAAGAACAAAAGAGAAATGTAAACAACTGAATCGAATGATAAAGTTAAAACTATTCCATATCGTAAAATTGCAGAACATTTTATGTATACACACACACATACATACATATATATAATGAAAAAAAGATTAATAAGAACATTTTCTACACACACACATATATATAGACATCAAAGCTTAAATAAATAGAATTTCAATCACTTTAATAAAGGAATTTATTAAATGGAACATCCATTTAAATTTGTTAACATCGCCACAGTTCACACGGCAACTTTTAATATTACATATGTTGATTAATATTAAAGTATATTACTAAAACTGGATTAAAAACAAAACAAAGGTATCACTATATCACTCTTACTTCAATTTCATATAATCTGTAACTCTTAGAAATAATATTGCAAGATAAAAATTTGCAAGCCACAATGCTTTGCTATGGTAGAGTTGAGAATTATTTACCGAAAACAGCTGATTTTTTATAGTCTCGAACCCAAAAGAGGAATATGGTCCATTCCCTTTAACTCCATTAACACCACTACCTACTCTTGTAAATGTCTTACATAAAATTTTATTAATTACATTTTTAAAATGTTTTATAGTATTTGAAATCAAAAAACACTTTTGTTTCTTTGCATAGTTTTTTTATACAATATTGGAAATATTTGCTAATTTTAATTTTGTTTCAAAAAGTGCTTCCATATAAAAATACGATAGTAATTAAAATATTGGAACGTTTATTGACTAACCAGTTACGGTTTACTCTAGCATTATTTGCTTTGTTTCTCTTATTTTATGAAAGAAAATTCAAAAATAGCTGTTAAACGAATAGTTGATCATAAATGTGTAAAAAGAAATATAAGAAATATAAAAGAAATACAAGCACCGGAGACTGCGAGGACGAACAAGTCGTGTTCGAAGGCAGCGGGAACCCAAAGCGAGCTTTTTGAGCAATTTCAGTATTTTTTTTTTTTTTTTTTTTCCATAACGCTATATAGAAAAGAGTTTCCTTTAAATATAGTGACCAGCGAAGCGAGCAAAGTCCGTTAGTGTTGGAAAACTAGAGCAGCTGTAATAGTTCCTTCCCCAAGGCCAGCAATAACTGCAGAACTCAGCAGTACAACTCAACTCCTCTCCAGTTGAAGCGGGTTATACCGGAATGTTTCTGTTTACCGCTACGAAAGAATGTTCTGTTTTTTTATCAATATGTCGCTATGGTGCGAATATTATTCGAATTTATTTTAATTTACGGGCCCTCTGTATATAATTGATGCATAATAGTTTGTAAATAGTAATGTTTGTGTTCAATAATATCTGTTTATGGAAGTGTGTACAGTTTGATTAAAAGAAAATATTGAAATTATTCTATGCTCTATTTCAAGACTCCAGCCTGCTTTATTCTTTAAAAATTGATTGTGAAACCAATATCTGGCGCCCCCGGGTGGGCCTGGCGTCTTTTAAAATAGAATGAGTAATAATTAAGAGGTAAGAAGATTAGATTTTTTCCATTTTGAAGTTTTTCATTGATGATCTAAAAAAAAAAAATATATATATATATATATATATATATATTAAAACGAAACTTACGAAGAATATTTCATAAATGAATGCATTTTATTAATGAATGTATTATATCATTTAGATAGTATTAGATAGTAATACAAAGTGATATAATGAGATTGATATAATGAAAATAGAAATATTTTGAAGTTTATGATTGTCAATTGAAAGTTTGTAAAACGAAAATATTTTGATTTTGAAGTTTATCTTGTGGTGAATTCAAACTTATGAAAACGAAATTTACTTAGTAAAATAAATACGAGTTATTGAGTGAATATTGTATTATATTATTTGATAGTAAAAATGGAAATAATCAAAAGAAATAAAACTGCACACAGAGCTTCCTTCACGAGGGCCTATAACAAGCTAGAAAATATACTAGCAGACGAAAATTCTTCGTTCGAAGAAGTAGAGATCAGTTTAGTTTTATTTAAACAAAAATCTGATACATTAGAACTGACACATAATACATATTTAGATAGTTTAAAAGAACAAGAATTTGAAACAGAATTTGATTCTGTAGAAGAATATAGGGAAAAATCACTGAGAATTCAAGTAAGATCTCAACGCTTTTTAGAAAATCACAAAAAATTAAATGTAACAGAAAGTAATATTGTTGATAATGATAATCAATTAGAGATTAACAAATTGGGTAAAACATTATGTCAGCGTCCCCCTGAAGTTGAACTTTAAACGTTCGGGGGAGATTTAAAAGATTGGCTAACATTTTGGAACCAATTTAAGAATATTCATGAGAATAAAAATTTAAGTAATGCAGATAAATTTCACTATTTGATTCAGTCAACTAAAATTAAATCAGAAGCAAGAGAAATTGTTCAGTCATATCCCGTAACTGAAGGAAATTATGATTTGGCTATACAGAGCTTAAAAGAAAGGTATGGTCGAGAAGACCTTTTGATCGATTTTTATGTTAGGGAGTTATTAAAACTCGTTCTTAATTCTAATAATAAGAAAAATGGTTCTTTGAGCGGTTTATATAATAAATTATCTACTCAGTTACGAGCGCTAGGCACTTTGGGTGTTACTAGTGAAATGTGTGGCCTAATTTTATATCCCTTAGTTGAAAGTTCATTACCCATAAATATATTACGTTTATGTGAACGACAGAGAAAAATTCTAGAAACTGAAAATAAAATATCGAGTCTTGATGCCCTACTTCTGTTTTTAAGAAATGAAGTACAGTCCGGAGAAAAGATTAAATTGAGCAGAACCGATCTTTGTAATACGCTTCCTGAGCGCGAACATAAAGGTTTAACAACATATAAAAATGTAAAAGATAATTATCCATCCGCAATGGAACTAATTACACATGATTCAAAAAGTAATTTATGTTAGTTTTTTTCAAAAGATCATGAAATGCGATTTTGTAAGAAAGCATTTTATATCCCTTTAAGCGAGAAACTTTCAGTTATTAAAAATAAGGGATTATGTCGAATTTGTTTAGTTAGGGGCCACGTAGCCAATTCATGCAAATCAAACTTTAGGTGTCAGATTTGTAGTAAGAAACATTTAAAATTTATGTGTCCCACGTTGGAATCTAATAAAAATAATGAAGGTTCTAAGTCATTTTCGAATCACGATGAAATAAAAGAAAAGTGTGTTGACACACTGTTTACACAGAAAGAAACTAAATCAAAATCGCATGCCACTAATAATGTATTTTTACAAACTTTAGTTGTAATGCTGCATGGAAAAAATGCGAAGCGCAAAGCGAGAGTTGTCCTAGATACAGGGTCTCAAAAGTCATATATATTGAAATCCACTGCAGAAGAATTAAATTTCGATTTTGTAAGAGAAGAAGAATTTTGTCATTCATTATTCGGTGGAGAGAAAACAGATATAAATAAACACATATGTTACAAAATTTATTTGAGTAATCTTCATAATGATTATATTTGTAGCTTAGATGCTCTAGATCAAAATGTTATTTGTAATGATATTTCTGCGATAACTCAAGGAAATTGGATACGTGAGTTAAAAAATAAAGGAATCAATTTAACTGACATTGAAAATTCTGGGCCTATCGAAGTCCTTTTGGGAGCAGACGTCGTGGGTAAATTATTTACTGGTAGACGAGAACAACTTAAGTCAGGCTTAGTCGCCATGGAATCGAAATTAGGATGGACTTTGATGGGAAAAGTCCCTCAGTCCAGTAGTTGTAGAGATATAAATATGTCTGTCATTAGTATGCTTTCACAAGAAGACATATCGGTTTCGAAATTATAGGACTTAGAACTCCTTGGCATTAGAGATCCTATAGAACAAAGTAATAGGGAAGATATTGAAAAGGCTGTTATGATACATTTTAAAGAAACAGTCAAACAAAAACAAGATGGAAGATATGAGGTCCATTTACCGTGGAAAAATGATCATGCTTGCTTACCGAGCAATTACGAAGTTGCAGTACAAAGATTAGAATCTGCTGTTAAAAAGTTAGAAAAAACTGGATATCGTAAAAAATACAATGAAGTTTTTAAAGAGTGGATTGATGATAGAATTATTGAAGAAGTTCCCTTTGAAGAATTGGCACTTGCTAATTCTTATTACCTTCCCCATCGTCCAGTAATTAAGGAAACATCATCAATGACCTCTATCAAAATTAGGCCCGCTTTTGACGCCTCAGCTGAGAAGCCTGGTTATCCATCCCTAAATGATTGCTTAGAGACTGGTATTAACTTTATTGAAACCATTCCTTCGATTTTAACAAGATTTCGCTTATACAAAATTGGGGTTATTTCTGACATTAAAAGAGCGTTTTTACAGATAGCTCTGTACGAAAAAGATCGAGATTTCTTAAGATTCTTCTGGTATAATGACAAAGATGACATAAAGGTTTTCCGTCATACACGTTGTGTTTTTGGGGTAACCAGCAGCCCTTTTTTACTCATGGCAGTTATTCATCACCATTTGTCAGCTGAATCGTTGAAAATAAAGTATTCTGAAAAATTGCTGGAAAAGATTTCGTGACAGTTTTTACGTGGATAATTGTGTGGCCAGTGTACATAACATTTCAGAACTAGATAACTTTGTGAAGTATGCCACAGATATTATGAAAGAAGGGAAATTTGATCTTAGGGGCTGGGAAAGTGCAGCTTTTCCTGAAATCCCTTCTCAAGATTCTAAAACACAAGTTTTAGGCTTAATATGGGACAAATACTCTGATACCTTAGAAATAGATTATGAAGCATTAAAATTTGATAAGACAGAAAAACTAACGAAACGAAAAATTTTGTCATTTATTAGTAAAATTTTCGATCCGACAGGTTATATTGCCCCAGTTTTAATACAACCCAAAATTTTGCTTCAAGCCATATGGAAAACTAAAGAACATTGGGATGCGGAAGTTAGTGATGAAATTAAAAAGAAGTTTCTTGGTTGGGTCAAAAATTTGCATTTTTTAAAAGACATAAAAATACCTAGATGGACTGGTGTGAAAGTTTGCATACATTTGTAGATGCGAGCAAAGATGCCTATGCCGCATGCGTTTTTCAAAGATCTGAGTCCACTGATGGTGTAGTGAACATTCACTTATTGCAAGCTAAATCTCGAATAACTCCACTGAAAAAGATAACAATTCCACGTTTAGAGCTCATGGGAGCTACAATAGGAGCAAGATTGTTCAAATCAGTTAAAGATGCTCTGAAAATGGAAAAAATAGAATCCTATTTTTGGACTGATTCATCTACAGTACTCAGTTGGATTAAGCGGCAAGAACAGTGGTCAGTTTTTGTAAATAATCGCATAAATGAAATTAGGAAACTTACTGATGATGAGAATTGGTTCCATGTTTCTGGTGAATTGAACCCTGCTGATCTTGCATCCAGAGGATGTGGAGCTAAACAGTTGTTAAAATCTCAGTGGTGGCTGGGACCAGTCTGGTTGAAGAATCCAAGAGAGCAATGGCCTAAGTCAGTCATAAATATCAATGAAGAAGAGATTGCTCAAGAAAAAAGAAGAACTGTGGTTTCTGCTAATAATATTGAGTTTGAATCTGTTGTATCCCGATTAGCGAACAGAGTTTCAAAATTTTCCAAGATTGTTAAAATCATAGCTTGGATATTACGTTTTCAACCGAAATCTAAAGACTTAAGAAAATATCCAAATATTACATCTGAAGAAATTGAAAATGCTCAAAAGGCACTTTTTCGTTGTGTACAGACTGAATGCTTTACAGATAAAGAAGGCAAAAGATCTCTCGTAAATTTCCAAACTTATAAAGATGATGAGGGAATACTAAAACTGAAATCAAGACTTACAAACGAAAATGAAAACTCTGATTTTATTTTTCCTTTGGTTCTTCCTTCCAAACATCCAGTAGTGAAAAGACTTATCGAGCAAGAGCACATTGTCAACAAGCATGCTGGAGCGTCTGTTCTACTTGTTATTTTGAGAGAACGATTTTGGATTTTAAAGGGAAAAAGAATTATTCGAAGTGTCATACATGAGTATAATATCTGTAAGAAGCAAAAGGTTAAACATCTAGAAGTACCATTTCCTCCTCTTCCAGAAGATCGCACGAAATTAACAGCAGTTTTCCAAGTCTCAGGAGTTGATTTAGCAGGTCCTCTGCTCACCAAGTCCAAAGAAAAAGTTTGGATCGTACTATTTTCTTGTGCGGTGTTTAGGGCTGTACATTTAGAATTGATTCCAACACTTACTACGAATGCTTTCATTCAGGCTTTACGAAGATTTATAGCGAGAAGAGGACGGATTTCTGTGTTATACTCCGACAACGGTACAAACTTCACTGGATTAAATAATGCATTGAAGAGTTTGGATTGGACTGAGATTCAACGAACGTTTGAAGTAAAGGAAATTAGATGGAAATTTAACCCACCATCAGCCCCATGGTGGGGAGGGTTCTGGGAAAGACTTATAAGAATTCTCAAAGATTTGCTTCGAAAAAACTTAGGTAGAGCCTCTCTGACACAAGAAGAACTACATACGCTTGTATGTGAATGTGAATCTATAATGAACACTAGACCGTTAACGTACATATCTGAAGATCAAGAACTAAATGTTCTAACGCCTTCATTGTTCCTTCAAGAATTACGAACCAGTGATGTACCTGACTTGGATCAAATTGAGAAAACTGACGTTGTTGAAAGATACAGATATATTCAGTGAGTAAGAGAATCTTTAAAGCAAAGATTCAGAAGAGAATATCTGGGTTTTCTACGTTCGTCGATCCCCAAAAGTCACGACACAGTTCAAGTGGGTGATATAGTCTTGATTGGCAGCGACGATAAGAAACGCTTATGTTGGCCCTTGGCAAAAGTCATCGAACTCTTTCCTAGTAAAGATGGAATCATTAGGCTGGTTAAGCTTAGAACATCGAAAGGAGTTTTACTACGACCAATCCAGAGAATCTATCCTCTTGAAATCACACAAAGACTTGAACAGCATGTGCCAAATCCTGCACCGAAAACAAATAACACTAGTGAGAAGCCTAATGATGGAGAGCTACTTAAGACACGTTTTGGTAGGGTAGTGAGACCAGTAAAAAGACTTGATGTGTAATTTTAACATAAGACTGCTCAAAAACTATAAAAACATTTTTTTTCTTTAAAAAGTGAACTCTAAATATTTTTTTTTTTTTTTGGTATTTTTCTTTTTTTATTATTAGATGTTTAATGTAATTCATATATATATTGTCATTTGTTAACCTTTCTATTAGTATTTTTCAGTATCATATTTCTGTTGAGCATTTTTGCAGAACGCTCAAGTGGGGAGGATGTTGGAAAACTAGAGCAGCTGTAATAGTTCCTTCCCCAAGGCCAGCAATAACTGCAGAACTCAGCAGTACAACTCAACTCCTCTCCAGTTGAAGCGGGTTATACCGGAATGTTTCTGTTTACCGCTACGAAAGAATGTTCTGTGTTACTGAATCACACCACAACGGCTAAATGGATCTGGATGAAATTTGGTACAGAGATAGATAGTAGTTTGGAATAGAACATAGGCTACTATTTATACCGCAAATTTGTTTAGATTTTTTAATATTAATTAAAATATGAAAATAATAAACTGATAATTGCCTTAGTATAAGCCATTTAAATATTTAATTGTTGCCAAAAATGTTTACGAGGTGTTATTTATTTATTTATTTTATTTTATTTTTTCAAAATAAAATGAAATATGCTTTCACACGAAAAAAAAAAATTACTAAATGTTAAATTGGTGAATAAAAAAATGACGTCTTTACGTATCAATCTATACTAATATTATAAATGCGAAAGTTTGGATGGATGTTTGTTACTCAATCACGCCACAACGGCTAAACGGATCTGGATGAAATTTGATACAGAGATAGAAAATAGTCTGGAATAAAACATAGGCTACTATTTATATCGGGAATTTGATTAAATTTTTTTAAAATTAATTAAAATATGAAAATAATAAACTGGTAATTGCTTAATATAAGCCATTTTAATTTTTAATTGTTGCCAAAAAAGTTTACGAGGTATTTTTAGGAGTGGATCGAGGCAGCACATTTGCTCCTTTGAAATAGACATCTAAATTTTTAATTGTTGTCTTTATATTTTAATTTTTTCAACCATAAAATAAAATATGCTTTCACGTGAAAAAAGTAAAAATAAAAAATAAAATATTAATATTTTCTTTTGACATCCAAATGCTTTAAAATGCTGATTAGATATTTTCTTTTGTAAGAAAGCCTCCTACTACATGAAACCCCCGTTATGAATTTAGACACTTCCACTAAAAGTAAGGAAATAGAAAACGAAAGATGTAATGGGAAAACACGTAAACTTGTGTTGTATCATGCACGTATATACGCTTCGCGCACATAAAATAAAAATAAAAATATCACTGGACACCCCTACCTCGCTGTGCATGAATCTGAGAGCGCATGTAACTCGTTTTCGAAGCCATCACTATCACGCACGTATGTTCGCTTCACTCACATGAAAACAAAAAAAAAAAAAAAATCACTGGACACCCCTGCCTCGCTGTTCATGAATCTGAGAACGCATGTAACTCGTTTTCGAAGCCATCACTATCACGCACGAATGTTCGCTTCGCTCACATGAAAACCAAAAAAAAACATCACTGGACACCCCTGTCTCGCTCTGCATGAATCTGAGAACGGCATGTAACTCGTTTTCGAAGCCATCACTATCACGGATCACGCACGTATGTTCGCTTCGCTCACATGAAAAAAAAAAAAAAAAAAAAAAAAAAACATCACTGGACACCCGAACCTCGCTGTGCATGAATCTGAGAGCGCATGTAACTCATCTTCGAAGCCATCACTATCACGCACGAATGTTCGCTTCGCTCACATGAAAACCAAAAAAAAAAAAACATCACTGGACACCCCTGTCTCGCTCTGCATGAATCTGAAAACGCATGTAACTCTTTTTCGCTGCAATCACTATCGCGCACACAACTCCCCTTCCCTCCGAAAAAAACAAAACAAAAAACAATGGATACCCCTACCTTGATGTGTTTGAATTGCAAAAGCGCCCAAAATTACGATACTTACGTATTATCCGTAAGTACATGCATGAACAAATTTGATATTTTATTTATTTTTTCACGTGAAAGCATATTTTATTTTATGGTTGAAAAAATTAAAGACAACAATTAAGAATTTAGATGTCTATTTCAAAGGAGCAAATGTGCTGTCTCGATCCACTCCTGTATTTTTTATTCATTTTTTTCAACATAAAATGAGATATGCTTTCACGTGAAAAATAAAAAATTACTAAATGTTAAATTGGTGAATGAGAAAATGACATATTTATAACTTTAAAATAAAATAGTAATAATACAAATCTAGCATGTTTCTTCTGAATTTTATTTCATAGCATTTTTTTATATACCTCAACTTTAGATTTTTTTTTTTTTTTTTTTTTTAGCACGGATGAATAACGCTTGGCATAAGAGCTATTCAGCATTATATTAAAGGTATTTACTCATTGATAATTCTGGACAATTTTTTAAATTTTGATGCTGAAGAAGGTCGGACATTTTTCGCCAAGGACAGCCACATAAGCCAAGTAGCATATCAAAAGTATAACTAAATTACAAAATATTGAAAAAAAGAAAGAAAAGAAAAAATAGAAAGAAATAGGAACAATAATCGAATAAATTATATTTTGGTCTAAAACGGCGACAAAAATTTTAAAGTCGACAAGGGGAGCTATATTAAGGTTGTACCATGATCAGGTTTACATATTAATTTATTTATTTATTTTTCTATGTACCAACTACTATTAACTAAGCATGAAGTATATATAACCACAACAACAACAACAAATAATAATAATAATAATTGTCTCATGCGATAGACGTAGCCGATCATAGCATATTGTGATATTATATTTGGCTTGAAATTGCTGTCATTCTATGGTTGATCGATTAAATCAAATAAATATAGGCAATAACGTGAAAGCAAATATTATGTACATCACGTATAATGTTCATATGTAACTGGGATTTAAATATTAAAGAGCTACTTCGAATTTTTCTATACTGTCCGTATCGAGACTGTCATATTTGATAAGAACCCAAATGGAAGCCCACGGGTAAGCCATTGTCGCAGGCAATAGGGACAGGCATCGGAGACTGCGAGGACGAACAAGTCGTTGCCGAAGGCAGCGGGAACCCAAAGCGAGCTTTTGAGTGATTTCAGTATTTTTTTTTCTTTTTTTCACAATGCTATATAGAAAAAAGAGTTTCCTTTAAATATAATGACCAGCGAAGCGGGCAAAGCCTGCCAGTAGATCTTAAGTCCAATTTGTAAATTTTCATTCATATGTACATATATTGCTTTTAATTTGCATAACTGTTTGTACGCTGATTTGAACATAAATTTTCTCAACGCCCAAAAAAAACAAAATTTCCATTGCCGTTTGCATTAAAGAAAATGGCTATAATAGCTAGAAAAAAAAAAAAAAAAAAAAAGTCTCATAAAGGGTCCTATACTAAACTATACCTTTTCTTCAATATTTAACTGTATCGAAAATATATTAGCTTATTCTGCGCTGGATTTTCGTTAAATGTTGAATATATGGGGATTTTGAATCTAGTATCAATAACAGGGAATCAATATATATATGCGGTATAAAATAGAGAAAATAATTATATTTTAAAAATAGCTTTATGAGCCCCATATAGTGAAATGTGAAATTCGGCATCGAAGTAGCTCAGTCGTTTCTCACCAATCTCTCAATACGTGTAAAAAATACATAAATAATAAAAAAAAAAAAAAATCCTGAGGTTGAAAATTTTCCTGATTACCCAAGTTCCTCATACTATAAGTCCTTTTCTAACGTAACTGCGATAGCAATTTTAATTTATCGCCAAAATGGGACAAACTTTTAAGTGCCAGCAAGAGTGTACTGTACTAAAGCTGTACCCAAGTCATTTAAAGAACACATCTCTTTGTGAAAAATTAATATTACATTCACATTAGCGTCCATTTTGAGAGATATTTTCATCGTAAAGTTGTCAGACTACTTTTAAAGTGTTATTTTGGATACTTGTATGAACAAAATTGACTATGAATTTTCTAATTTAAAAAATTCGTAAGTTATTCAAAATTTACTTTTTTTTTTTCCCTTCTTTTTCCAACATGGCAGAATTGGGCAAAATTTCGCAAAAACGTCCATTTTGAGTGATATTTCATAGTAAAAATTTCAGATCACTTTTAAAATATCATTTATGAAACAGGCTTGAACACAATTAACTATGAATATTCTAATTTAAAAATTTTGTAAGTTATTCAAAATTTAAGATTTTTTAATGTAACAGAATAGAGCAATGTCTCATATAAATTAGCATTATGGGGATAATTTGTAGGTATTGGAAATAGTATGAAAACTGAATTCGGAAACTAACACCAATGGAATTAATTAACAAATTAGGATAAGATAAATGTATCGAACTAAACGGTGGGCCCTATTAAGTGGGACATTTAGTATTCGCTGTGTCAAGCGATCGGTGAAATTCATTTATCCTAACAGGAATATAGTATGCCTTGAAATTTATGAGAAAATATATATGACGGGGAACTGAACATAGTTCACGTTTCATAACTAGTTTCATGTCTATTGTAATCTTATTTTCATTCTGAAGTTAGCCATTTTCTTCTTCTTCTTTTTTTCCCCCGCATATTTGTGATTGTGGGTTTTTTTCGTTTTTATCCCATGCTATATTCTATGGATTTCTGGCATTTTTTTCCGTTTTTTGTGTTCTAAAATTCCTACTGGATTTAAATGTGCTAAACATTAATCAGCTGATTGCAGAGAAAAGTTCAGTTTTCTGACAATTATCGCGTTATTAGAAATTATGTCTTTTAAAACTCTCTCCCTCTTCTCTCTCCTCCCCTCCCCCTCCCCCTCTCTCTCTCTCTCCCTCTCTCTTTTATTTTTTTTCCTTTTCTTTCATTCATTCTTTCTTTTATTTATTTGTTTATTTTTTAATTAAAAGATAAAGCAAGCAAACTTGCGTGAAACGTTACATTTTCAGGTTTCTAGCTTTATTTATTTATTTATTTTTTATTTTTTTTTTTTTGAGGGGGGATTCAATATAATCATCTAGAAACAAGCATAATTCGCATAATAAATTATTATAAAAACAATATTGCATCTCTCTCTCTCTCTCTCTCTCTATATATATATATATATATATATATATATATATACACTCATTGATATAAAAATTTGCGCACCAAGAAGTAATTGTTGGACCGTAACGAAACTTGGCATGTAGGTACGTGCTAGGCAGATATGCAATTTATTAGAATTGCAACACGATTGCACATTGCGTAAGACCACCAGAGGGCGTTAAACTTCGTACACCTTGGAGTGTAAAATAGGAAAGCCGAGCTTGTTTGCTGTACGTAATCTGTTTCGCTTTTTAAATAGAGATGCCGTTACGCCGCCATCGAAAACAACACGAGCCACTGTCTCAGTCTGAGAGGGGAACAATCATCGACATGATGGAATCCGGGTAATCACCTCGGCGAGTAGAAAGACACCTAGGCCGTTCTGATTCTACTGTGAGAAGGTGTTAGGACCAGTGGACAAGGGAGAGATCGCTTACACGGCGATCAGCCTCAGGACATGCTCGACAGACCAATAATCGAAAAAACTGTCGCTTCATACGAAACATACGCATAGCGCCAACTGTCTCGTTGTACGCCATCCAGACACACAACCTTTCCTAAGGCTCCTATATATACGAGCTGGCGCATCAGGCATTTTGTTGCCTTAGGGTTGCCACATGTGCCTAGCGCGTTTCTTTGATAAACAAACGACAAACATTTTTTTTTTTTTTTTTAATCGTCTTACGTTACTTTAGAGTAACTTGTTTTATTATATTTCATAATTTTAGCTAAGTGAACTGTGATATGGAAGTTTGTTTAGCGATAAACTGCTATAATCATTCAAGAAGTGAATATAAAGTGTTCACAGACTTTCTATTACTGTGTATTTGAGATTTGGCGACATTTTGTAAAAGAAACAGAAACCGCCCTAACAACACATCTTACCCCAGTACATCCATAGGATATCCTTAGAATAAAATGACATCCTGAGAATGTACTGTGAAAAAGAATGTGTTTTTAGGAATATTATTGTTGCTTATTGCTCTTATTTTGACCGGATTAGCTTCAGATCAAGATTTCTTAAAATAATTAGGGAAGCGATAAGGACGCCAAGCGGGAATGCTGTCCTCTTCGGAGGCAAAAAAATGGCGGTGATGCGCCGGTCTATTATTTTATTTAAGGGGCTCTAACCTTTCCCTGTGTCTGTATGTACCATCGCAAAGCACCTGGCTGAAGGACATTTGCTATCGTTCCGCCCATTTTGTGTGCTGCCAATAATACTCAAACCCTCTTCCGTTTGGAGTGGTATAGTGCTCGACGGGGTTGAACAGTAAACGAATGGAACCAGGTCGTCTCAAGGAGGTTCAATATCTCGAAAACGGCTCTAACGATTTTCTTCCAAATTACCGTATAAACACTCTATTAGATGTCCTTTCGAATGGTATAGTTGATTAGTATAGGAAAATTGATAGGTGCCCTGTATAAATAGCTTAATTTCAGGTCCTGCAAGTGCATTCCTTTCAAAACGGCTGTATGTTGTTGTTGTTGTTGTTTTCCCCCAAACTTGCCATATTAACTCTCTTTTAAATATCCTTTTGTGTGTAATTGTTGTTTTCTGGTCAATAATTAATTATGCTAAATTTTGGTAAAAATTTAGCATTTATGCTAAATTTTTACCAAAATTTAGCATTGCATTTACCAAAATTTTTCTTAGTTTACATATTATGTGCATTTATATCAACTTACACCTCACCCTCTTCACAATCAAGGAATATGTATTAAGTAGTAAGAATATGTATCAAGTTAAAATAATGTTTTTAGACTGGTGTGTCATGTTAATAAACAAATTGTATATTTAAGTATTTTGAATCGTCAAATTTCGATGAGTATTTTTGACTGGTATTACTATAATAAATTGTTACATTTTTGCTGTAACCATACTTTTAAAAAACCTGTTATAGACATGAATCACTTTTTCAGAACAATAAAAATCCATAGTAGCATTGTAATAGGAAAATATCTAAGTACTTTAGAGAAAATATTTTTATATTTACATTAAATACATAGATTGGTTAAGAGAGTAAGTATTCTCCTCACCAGATGGCGCCACACCTCAGCTGTGAGTATTTTTGTTTTCTCTTCTTGTCAGTTGTTGTTTATGATTGTGATGTAGACACGCACAAGTTAGCAGCAAGAGCTGCTCGCAACCAAAAATAAATGTGTGAGTTAATTACTTTAAGGGCGTATCAGATTCAGCAACTTTAGAAACAACCAATTTTTGAGCCGACTTAAGCGCCGATTTCTCCTCGACGAAAGCACCGTAGAGGTTACAATAGTCGGGTGAAAAGTTGGATGAAAGAAGACTAACTTCTGACGCTTATCACTTTTCTTGGCGCGAATAAAATACGCAATGATTAGCGTTAAAATTCCCTTTCATTTGGGTAAAATATCGCATTATTATTTCTATTTTGATCTTTTTTACAACTATTGTCATAACGCCATACGAAAATAAAAACGATTAATTGAAAATTCTTATCATTTAACGGTAAAATAAACGTGCTTAACGATAATATTTCTTCTTCAAATCTCCACTTGAAGCGATTCCCGTGTTCCGCCATCTTGGAAATATGACGTATCAAAATAGCGCATCGTGATTGGACGAATCCGAGGAGAAATTGAGTGTACGGACAATTTTATCAAGACAGCTCTGAAAAAGTTGGGCAACTTCGGTCTGCGCTATCACACTGGGAGTAGAGACAATTTTTTCCGAAAAATCGGCGCTAATCAGTGGTTGGCTCTAAAATCGCCTGTAAAGTCGTCGAGTCTGATACGCCCTTTAGTGAGTTAAATTCTTTATACAGTCCATGTATTCTTTAGTAAAAGTAAGAACCAGCGCATAAGTGTAACAAATTCATCTACGCCAAAATATTGGTCGGAATCGCCGGAGATAATTAATTTCGGTTTGGGTTTAGATTTCGCCGCGCCGCTCTCGATGTTCTCAGTGACTCAACGTCGGAATAAGCCGGTAAGTGACTTTTAAACATTCTATTTAAATGTATCACTTTGAAAATAGTAATTTTACAGTTCAAGTATTGTGAAAATATTTATATATAATAAACTAGTGCAATGAAAATAAAAATAAATTTGTATATATATAAAAATAAATAAATAAATAAATAAAAAATAAATTATTAAAAAATAAAAGTAAAAGTGATTATGTCTTCACAAAAGG
Source organism: Salticus scenicus (assembly GCA_963930645.1). Classification (NCBI taxonomy): domain Eukaryota; kingdom Metazoa; phylum Arthropoda; class Arachnida; order Araneae; family Salticidae; genus Salticus; species Salticus scenicus. The sequence continues at coordinate 136,894,827 of OZ005661.1, forward strand.
CAATTATAACGAGGAAAAGAGTCCTTAAGGGACAAATCACTAAATTTAAAGAGAAATGTGATCTTGAAACGTCAGATTACGATACTTATCAGTCAGAATTATTAAAAAATAAATGCAATAAATACTGTTCTGAACTAGGTGAAATTTTTAATCAGTTGTATGAAGTTTCAGATGAAAAAGAATTAGATACACTAATTGATGAACAAGACAACATTCAAAATAGTCTTGACGAATAGTTATTATCACTAAACAGAAAGATTTCAACAATAAAAATAAACAATGAGGAAGTTTCAGTTTTAAAAACAGAACAAAAAGTCGAGAGTGTGCGCTTAGCGAAACTGTTACTGCCAACTTTTAGTGGAAACATTACCGACTGGTTAACTTTTTATGACTTGTTTACCGCTAGTGTTCATAATAATACCAATTTGTCAAATGCTCAACGACTACAATATCTGAAATCATCGTTAAAAGGTGACGCTTTTAAAGTAATTCAGTCGATTTCTATCTCAGACGCAAATTACGAAATTGCTCTAAATTTATTGATAGGTATTCCAACAAAAGAGAGCAATTATTTGCTCAAATGAGAAAATTAATATCGCTTCCAAGTATTCAGAATGAATCGTCAATCGCCATTTTACAATTAGTAGATAGTGTAAATGAAATTATTCGCTCATTTGAGATTTTGGAGCAAAAAGTTGATGACCTCAGTGATACTTTAATATTATACTTAACAATGCAAAAATTAGATAATGCTACTAAAATGTGGTTCGAGCGTGAATTGAAAAAAGAAAATATCCCCAAGTTAAGGGAGCTCTTTGAGTTTTTGCAGCATCATGCGCGAACTGTAGCAAATAACAAACTTCAGTTTAAGAAAAACATTCCATCAAAGGCAACGGTTTTGATTTGAAACAACAATAATGCAAATAGCAACTGTTTTTTTTTTTGTCATGAAGAGCATAATTTGCAGAAATATTCAAAAATTTTGAATTTAAGTGTTCAGAAACGCGTAGACTTTGTTAAAAGTAACAATTTGTGTTTTAATTGCTTATCACATTTACATAAACTTAAATTGTGTAAAAGTTTTAATAAATGTAGACATTGCGCCAAATCACACCATTCGCTTTTACATTTTGAGAATTACAAACGAAACCCAAAACAGTTTGTGAATAGTAGTATGCCATTGAACGTTCAAGCACAAACTTTCAATCCCTCAGAATTACATACTGATAGGAATGAATCCCCTTTGATTTGTGCTTCTCTTTTTGGAAGTTACACTTCTTCAGGTAATTTAGAACCAGTTAAACGCAAGCAAATACTTCTCCGCACTGCATTGATTAAGGTAAAGGATTCAACTAACAATTATGTCTATGGGAGGTGTATTCTGGATATCCCAGGCTAATTTTATTACACGAGAATTCGCAAACAAATTACAAATTAATGCGAAGGATAGTTCAATTTCAATTTCATGTTTGGGTTCCTACAACACACTAACAAGTGGGCAAGTCGATTTATTATTTTCACCCCATTTTCGGAGTGATTTACGTGTTTCTACTTCTGCGTTTGTGATCAACGAGATAACAGGAAAAACTCCAAATGTTTCATTACCCAGTGACATTAAAAATCATTTTAGAGATTTAAATTTGGCCGACCCGCAATTTGACAAGTCAAATTCAACATTTTACTTGGAGTTAATGTTTTCCTCACACTATTAAATGGCAATATTGTTAAAAGAAATCCTAATTTACCGTTTACTGTAAGTTCAAAATTAGGGTGGGTAATTGCAGGAACAACTTTTTTGGAAGTTAGTGAATCAAATCCTATCGCAGTAAATTGTATAAACACTACTGACTTAATTCAGAGGTTTTGGGAGTTAGAGCAAGTTCCTAACAAAAATATAATGTCAAATGAAGAAAAAATGTGCGAATTACAGTTCGAAAGGGAACATAAAAGAAGTCATGATGGTCGCTATTCAGTTAGTTTACCTTTCAAATTTAATCGAAAAATTTTAGGAAATTCAAAAGAAATGGCTACGCGGAGATTTTTTAATTTGGAAAAAAGACTTTTAAAAATGCCTCACATTTACGAACAATACATTGATTTCATGAAAGAGTATTTGTCCCTTGGACACATGGAGCCCATTACAGACATTGTTGAGGTTGAAAACAAACATTATTACATGCCGCATCATTTTGTTCTTAGAGAATCTAGTATATCCACACGCCTTCGTGTTGTTTTCGATGCAAGTGCTAAATCATCATCAGGAATTTTGCTTAATGATACGCTTATGGTAGGTCCAAAAATTCAAGATGATTTATTCGCAATTATTTTGAGATTTCGTTGCCATAACATCGTAATTACCGCAGATTTAAAGAAAATGTATCGACAAGTGAGGGTGCACGAAAATGATAGAGAATTTCAACGTATTGTTTGGAGAGGTAACGTAAACAAACCACTAGAGACATTCCGTTTGTGTACAGTCACTTACGGAACCGCATCAGCCCCTTACTTGGCCACCAGAGCGCTAAAACAGTTAGCAATCGACGAAGGTGAAAATTATCCAAATGTGACTAACATACTATTAGAGGACTTTTACGTTGATGACGTTTTGACAGGTGCATCAAATACTGAAGAAGGCAAATTACTGATAACACACCTATCTGAATTACTGTCCAAAGGAGGATTTGAATTGCACAAATGGTTTTCCAATGATGAACAAATGCTAAGGGATACAGGGGTAATAATTCAAGAAAAAGAGCCAGAATTGATACCCAATAAGGCAATTAAGGTATTGGGAATAGAATGGCATCCTAATGAAGACTCATTTAGTTGTAGTGTCGTTGTGCCGCAAATAATTACTCCTGTTACTAAAAGAAAAATATTGTCAGTAATTTCGAGCATTTTTGATCCATTAGGTTGGATTGCTCCTTTCGTAATATCTGCTAAGATTTTTTTACAAGAACTTTGGAAATTACAACTATCATGGGATGAGCATACTCCTGATAGCGTCAATGAAAAGTGGTTACAAATTTGTGAGAATTTACCCTTTTTGAAAACATTCGCATCCCTAGGAAAATAATAGTAACAGATCCAAGCAAGATTGAATTGCATGCATTTTGTGACGCTTCTGAAAAAGCTTACGCAGCTGTTATTTTTGTTAGGTCCATATCTGAAACTAATGAAATAAAAGTACAAAATCTAATAGCAAAAACACGTGTGGCTCCTCTGAAATCAATTTCACTTCCGCGTTTCGAGTTATGTGCAGCTTTACTTTTAGCTCGTTTAGTTAAGGCTGTTTTACCCGCATTACACATAAACATTGATGCAATTTATGCTTGGACTGACTCAACTATGGCTAAATGCTGAACCTATTAAATGGCAAACATTCGTTGCGAACAGGGTAGCAGAAATACAAACATTACCTGGCGTACATTGGAATCATGTAAAGATTTCAGAAAATCCCGCTGACTGTGCTTCGCGTGGACTACAACCTACAGAATTAATTTCACATAATCTATGGTGGTCTGGGCCTCATTGGTTATCCACATTTGACATTCCCAATTCTGTTTCAATTACCATCGACAGAGAAGCATTGAAGGAAGAAAGAAAAGGCATATCATGTACAATTTCGCAAATTCAAGAACCTTTACCTGTCATATCAAATATATCTTCGTTTACAAAACTGCGACGTGTAATTGCATGGTGTTTACGATTTATTTCAAATGCAAGAGTAAAATCACCAGAAAGAACATTAACGTACCTAACTAGTAGCGAAATTACAAATGCAATAAATTGCATAATTAAAATTGTTCAAGTTTCTACCTTTCAAAATGAAATTCACTGTTTGAAATCAGGAAAGACTGTGCCTCCTACTAGCAAAATTTCTAGTCTATGTCCATTTTTAGACAACACAAATTTGTTGAGAGTAGGTGGACGATTGAAGCACGCAAACTTACTGGTAAATGATAAACACCCCATTTTGCTTCCGAAAAAACATCATTTGACTGAAATTATAATTAAACATTTTCACATTAAGTATTTACATGCTGCTCCTGAACTCTTACTTTCTTTAATACGACAAAATTATTGGATAATAGCAGGTAGATCAGTAATCAGATCTCTAGTGAAAAAATGTGTAACATGTTGCAGATATCGAGCTCAAGCTGCTACATAAATTATGGCTGACTTGCCAGAAAAACGAGTTATTGTACAACTGCGATAACTTGGCACGCGAATCACGTGATTTCAGATGATTCCATGAATGAAATAAGGTGAGAGGTTGTGTTTCCATGGTAACACAGAGTAGAGTGGCTTCCAGATTTGGCGTTGTTAGCCCGTTTCTTAGTGTGAAATTATAATTTGAAGTTGTTGATAAACTTAATGTTTGGATGTATTTTTAATTATTATTTAAAAGAAGTGTTCGGAGGTACTATTGTTTACAAATTTTAAAGTTTCGGCAATCAAATAACATTCAAAAAGAAATTTTGATTTTTTAAAATAAAGCAATCTTAATGGCTTCCGAGAAGTAATTTTTAAGTACAATCATTATCAGCAGAAAGGGATGAAAGAAGTAACTTAATTAAACTTTTAAAAAGTTTATTTCTACAATGTATGAAATAAAAGAAACCATGATTAATACCATTACAGTTTCGATAAAATAAACATTAAATTATTGTAATTGTCATTAAATAACATGACATAATCATATAATGGTTGTAATAAAAGTAGAAAGAAAGAAATTTAATTAATCATGATAGTTAATATTTACAAAACATTCAATTATGATATATTTTTAGATTTAAATAAATAAACTAATCATGATAGTGAATGTCTATTAAAAAAAAAAAAAAAAAAAAAATGGAACTGTTTTACGTATACTTTGAGAAGTTAAAAGGTAAACGAGTAAATTTTAGGGATTCAGTTAATTTAAATACTAGAAATAAACATTGAACACAAATTATAAGCAATGTTTAAAGATATTTTGATTTATCGATTTTCTGCATATCTGATAAAATAATTATAAGAAATAATTAAAACAATATTTAATTTGACAAAAATTTAGCAATATTCTATTTAATTAGCAACAATAGACACTTTGATTGCTCGTATAGGTGCCAAAGAAGCTGGTAAGTCGAAGAATTGTTTGGCGAAAAGAACTGCCGCCAAGCATCATTTGTATTTCATTCGGCCGCCCCTTCTTCAAAATGAACTATTCCAAGGTCGTATGCCATCTTTTCGCGGTTTCACAGTACTTAACCTAGACCTTTTAATTGCATTGGTTTGGACTTCGCAGGTCCCTACATGATCAAACATCGAACTGGACGTGGTCAAAAATCTTTTAAATGTTATGTTTGTATTTTTGTGTGTTATTCAACAAAGGCTATTCACTTAGAAATTGCAGAAGATTTGTCCACCAACGCATTCTTGAGTACCCTTAAGCGATTTATATCCAGAAGAGGAAAACCCTCCATCATTAACAGTGACTGTGGAACTAATTTTAGGGGTGCTTACTCAGAATTACAAAGGTGTTTTTCACAATTCAACAAAAACGAAAAAGTTCAAGGGTTTTTGGCATCTGAGGAAATAAAATGGAATTTCAACCCTCCTGGAGCCCCACATTTTGGTGGTCTTTGGGAGTCCGCAGTAAAATCCATGAAGTACCACATTAAAATAACAGTGGGTGATACCGTACTTACTTATCCAGAGTTTGCTACATTGCTAGCCCAAGTTGAAGCCTGCCTCAACTCAAGGCCGCTCAGCCCAGCTTCTTCAGATCCTTGTGACTACTCAACTCTAACACCAGCACACTTCATTTTGGGTACATCACTAACAGCCTTGCCTGAGCCTGATATCAGCGAAGTCAAAACAAGTTATTTAGATAGATGGCATGTGCGACAATCAATCTTGCAGCAATTTTGGAAGAGATGGAGCAGAGAATATTCAACCCAACTTCAACAAAGACATAAGTGGTTTAAAGAAAACAAAAATGTGTCAGTCAATGACTTAGTATTTATCAAAGATGACAATTTACCTCCTCTAAAGTGGAAAATGGGACGAGTGAGCGACATTCATCGAGGTCCAGATGGCAGAGTTCGAGTAGTAACTGTTCAAACTAGTCATGGTTACATGAAACATCCCATAGTGAAAATTTGTCCTCTTCCTATAGATTCTCATTAACACAACCTTTAAACTGTAAATCATATTGAACATTTATTTTAGTGTTTATATTAATATTTTTTTCTCTTTGTAGTTACAATTTTGATTAATCTTTGTATAATTTGAAACCTTCCTTAAGGGTTTCAAGGCGGCCGGAATGGTTAAGAGAGTAAGTATTCTCCTCACCAGATGGCGCCACACCTCAGCTGTGAGTATTTTTGTTTTCTCTTCTTATCAGTTGTTGTTTATGTTTGTGATGTAGAGCACGAGTTAGCAGCAAGAGCTGCTCGCAACCAAAAATAAATGTGTGAGTTAATTACTTTAGTGAGTTAAATTCTTTATGCAGTCTTTAGTAAAAGTAAGAACCAGCGCATAAGTGTAACAAATTCATCTACGCCAAGTTATAGATATTTCTTCAAAAATAACCTTAAACAATCAGTTATTTTTATTCTGTTGGAACTTTCTCAATATAATTTTACGTGAAAAAAAATCCCACTGAAATAGTTCGTTTTCGCATTACATTGTAAGAGAAGAAAAAATATATAAGTTCATTCCCTAGTCTGATTAGAAGATAAATTAAAACACTATTTCATTTCGAAATAAATATTCATTCTTTTTTATGCGAATTTTTTGAAAAAGGGAAATAATCTCCAAATGAAAAATTGGGAAAAGAAAAACTGTAGTATTGATTCTGTTCAAACAATAGCTAAACGAATAGCTGGCGCCAACGCCCTCTTTAACAAAAGGGATTCAAAGATGAAGCTTGAATTAATCTGCATAATTTAACTGTCTAGTTATCAATTATAAAGAAGGAATGATCGTAAAATGGTTATTGTAAGGTAGATTAATTGAATAATTGATTTTCGTTTGTCATAAAGCAACATTCTAAGTAATCAATAATGATGTTTCACTGAAATAAATCTGAAATGTGGAATAGTTTTTATTCATCAGTTATATTTATACGTTTATACGGAGTGTTTATAAAGTCCTGGACCCATTTTGATGTTTAATAACTCATAAAATAATGAAGATATAAACAAACTTATGGCATTTATTGATGGAATAACTCATATATTTTCTTTTCAGGTCTGAATATCTTTACTTTTGTAAATATCGTCTGCGCGTGTGGTTAATTTCAGATAATTTCATTTTCCAGTCTAAATATCTGTACTTTTCTACATATCGTCTATTAGGCGGGGATTTCATTCTGTCACTTTGTCAAGCGTTTTTTTTTTTTTTTTTTCTTTTCAAATTCATCTCTCTTAACATAATAACTATGTTAAGAAAATGTCCTGTTTTAGAAATTTATGAAATATGAATTTTAGAAATTTATGAATTCATGCTTGCCGCTACCTGGCGTGAAATTGACTATCGACTTGATATTCTCCGTGCGACGAAGGGGACACACGTGGAAGTTCATTGACATGGGTCATGAAACTTTTTGAGTCTATCTAACCATTTATGTTATTAATTTTAATCTATCTTTATTATTTTATGAGTTATTAAACATCAAAATGGGTCCGGGACTTTATAAACGCCCTGTATATGTTCATTCATAGAATTTAAAAGGAAAAAAGCATTTTAAAAATTGTGGCGTCTAGTTTCAAAATCGGCCATCTCCAAAAAGTAAAATTTCAAGAAAAAGCCGATTTTTGTCACACTTAGCCAAACTAAGATAAGAAACAAAACTCTTTAGTTTTATAATTGTTAGAGCAGTATATTTGAAAACTCGAAATAAGGTGGCATGGGCACGTGATGGGAGGACATTATTCAAATTTTTATTTTTGATTTGGCCGGTTTTACAACATACCAGAATTTAATTTTTGCTAAATTTAATGTGAATGTTTGATTGTTAAGTTTGCACATGCACAATATGTTTTGTTTAATTAAATTTTATTTTATTAGACGGATTTCTGTTATCTGGCAAAAAGAAAAAATAACTTATAAAAAGAAATATATATATACATCTGATAGAAAATAGCTGATGTCCATAACAAAAAACATAACTCTGAAAAATTATGAAAATGTATCATAAACAGTCCCAAATTCATTAAACACAAGCTATTCTTTAACACAGTGGACAATATTCGAATTGTAAACAAACTTACATAAATACATCGCTATAACCTGTTGAATCATCATAGGTATGTTATTAAATTAACATGTGATTAATTAATCATATGCTAACCAAAGATGCTATTATGTTATCATTAATATTATGTTATTACAAAATGTTTGAACATTATCTTTGAACTTAGGCTTTGTTCCTTTTCTACGTCGTAGGGTCACTTTTCCTCTTCCTCGATTGGTTAGAAGATTTTTCTTCAACAAACTTCTCCATTGTCGATGAAAACATGAAATTCAATGATTAGAAACTTTGTACGCATCAACTGTTTGAACTATAAAATGATATCACACAGGATCAAAATTTGATTAGTTCAGGTCAAATTATTCCCATTGAAGTCAAGAAATATAGCGTGCGTTACACGCATAAATAGCGTAATGATTAAAGGTGAATAGTTAACCTTCTGAATGCAGTGGTATACGTATTCTTATGCCGCATCGGCTGCTATCTTAACCCTTAGTGTGTTCATATATGCCGCTATCATTAGAAATACGCAAAATTTACGTACTCATGTAAAAGTCGTTTTATTAGCTTATATTACATTAATGTTGTTTTTCAATATGTTTAATTATTTGCTGCTTTACCCAATATTACTAACTTTTCATTAACTGAATAATTATTTCGAAGCACTCAAGGTCAAACAAGTGTATCGGAAGTATAGGGAAAGGACAGAAAAGAACCAATAAAGGAAGACCGCACGTAAAATTCATGTACCACTAGTGTTCTAGGGTTAAGAGGGCGTAAAAGATATCTGTGATTTTGTACTTTATATGAACTATAAAATGATATCACACAGGATCAAAATTTCATTAGTTGAAGTGAAATTATTCCCATTGAAATCAAGAAAAATAGTATGCGTTGCATACGCGTAAATATCGTAATTATTAAATGTGAACTGCTAACCTTTTGAATGCAATCGTACACATGTTCTTATACGCCGCATCGGTTATTACTGTCTTAAGATGGCATAAATGATATTCGTGATTGTATACTTTATATGAACTATAAAATGGTATCACACAGGAACAAAATTTCATTAGTTCAAGTAAAATTATTCTCATTGAAGTCAAGACATATAGTATGCGTTACATACACGTACATGTGATTGTTATTTAAGGTGAACTACAATTTTTATAAAACAAAATTCACTGTAAAACATGTATAAAACGATACATTTAATTAAAATCATTAAAATTACATCGAGTCAAGGCCTTTCGCCCTGAATATCAGGGCATCATCAGGACAGAGCCATTTTAACTAGAAATACAGTAACATTTGCTTTATATATACAAAAGGACCATATTACGGTTACAGTTATTATACATGAAATAGATGAAACAGTTGAACACAGATCAATCACAAATGAAACAGTCTGAAAGCGTAGAGTCGAGCTTTACTTGGTTTACTATGGAGACACATTTTTTGCGCAATAGTTGAGGCCTTCTTTAATGTAGTTGAACTCTATTATGCTTCTATGGAGCAGCTTATAGTCTGTAGTAAAAGGAACTTGCATTAATTTAGATCTTTACAAGAAAAAGACTTGTTTTAAAAGGCGAAACCGTCAAGTCTTTTTAATGGAGAATTCTTTGGGTAGAATAGTAGAGGAAAACTTGCAATAACTGTAGGAGAGGAGTTTTTGGAACATTTTCATTAAGAAGAAGCTGGACTAGCATTAAGAGTAAAAAATGAAGATTAAAAAACTTTCTCTGTTAACAATCATTAAGACCAAGAAACTGTTGAAGGAAATTATATTAGATATGTGGTTGTATTAGAAAATACCATATTTTAGGAAGAAACGCAGCATATTCACAGCTTCCGAAACTGTTAATTCTGAACTAATTGGTGGAGAGGAGATGATTTAAACACTCTCCTCTTATTAAAAATATTTAAAAAACGTACGACAAATTATGCATATTAATGTCTAAACAAAAGCTGTTTCTAAGAAACGCAGACGAATAAAATGAAAAGAAATTTAAATACAAAAGATCACGTGTATAAAAGGGAAAATGGATAAAAATAAAGGTATTTTTGAATGCCTTCTTGTAATCGTAACACATTTTTTTCTCTAACTCACATTAACCAAACCTTTCGAATGGTACTATTTTACCATGTTTTTATTAACTTCGATTCTTGTTTGTTTGTTTGTGGGTTTGTTTGTGGGTTTGTGTGTTTGTCAGGGACAAATCTTGCAATCGATTTTTAACTAACTTCCCGACTAGCTAGATGTTTGAAATTTTCAGGACAGCTCATAACACGGTGACAATACATTTTTCTAATAATTTTAGTTAACTATTTCAAGTCCAACTGCCTTCGGCAGCGCTTATATGATTCGACAGAAAATTTATTTAACTAACTTCCCGACTAGCTAGACATTTGAAACTTTCAGAATAGTTCAGAACACGGTGAAAATGCATTTTCTTAATACCTTTAGCCAACTGTTTCGGGTTCCTGCTGCCTTCGGCAGCGTTATCAGTACAAAATTCGCAATCGATTTTTCACTAACTTTCCGACTAGCTAGCATTTGAAACTTTCAGGTCGTCTCACAACACGGTGACAATACATTTTTCTAATAATTTTAGTCAACTATTTCAGGTCCCGCAGCCTTCGGCAGCGTTTATATAATTCGACAGGACATTTATTTAACTAACTTCCTGACTAGCTAGACATTTGAAACTTTCAGAATAGTTCAGAACACGGCGAAAATGCAATTTTAAAATATTTTTAACCAACTGCTTTGGGTTCCTGCTGCCTTCGACAACGTTACCAGTACAAAGCTTGCAATCGATTTTTCACTAACTTCCCGACTAGCTAGACATTTGAAACTTTCAGGATAGTTAAGAACACGGTGCAAATACATTTTTTTAATACCTTTAGCCAACTGTTTCGGGTTCCTGCTGCCTTCGGCAGCGTTATCAGTACAAAATTCGCAATCGATTTTTCACTAACTTTCCGACTAGCTAGACATTTGAAACTTTCAGGTCGTCTCACAACACGGTGACAATACATTTTTCTAATAATTTTAGTCAACTATTTCAGGTCCCGCTGCCTTCGGCAGCGTTTATATAATTCGACAGAACATTTATTTAACTAACTTCCTGACTAGCTAGACATTTGAAACTTTCAGAATAGTTCAGAACACGGCGAAAATGCAATTTTAAAATATTTTTAACCAACTGCTTTGGGTTCCTGCTGCCTTCGACAGCGTTACCAGTACAAAGCTTGCAATCGATTTTTCACTAACTTCCCGACTAGCTAAACATTTGAAACTTTCAGGATAGTTAAGAACACGGTGCAAATACATTTTTTTAATACCTTTAGCCAACTGTTTCGGGTTCCTGCTGCCTTCGGCAGCGTTATCAGAACAAAGCTTGCAATCCATTTTTCACTAACTTTTCGACTAGCTAGACATTTGAAACTTTCAGGCTAGCTCATAGCACGGTGACAATACCTTTTAAAAAAATTTAGTCAACTGCTTCAAGTCCCTACTGCCTTCGGCAGCGTTTATATGATTCAACAGAAATTTTATTTAACTAACTTCCTGACTAGCTAGACATTTGAAACTTTCACAAGAGTTCAGAACATGGTGAAAATGCATTTTTTTAATATTTTTAGCCAACTTTATCGGGTTCCTGCTGCCTTCGGCAGCGTTAACGGTACAAAGCTTGCAGTCGATTTTTCACTAACTTCCTGACTAGCTAGATATTTGAAACTTCCAGGATAGCTCAGAACACGGGGGCAATACATTTTTTTTTAATACTTTTTGTCAACTGTTTCAGGTCCCTACTGTATTCGGCAGCGTTCATATGATTCAACAGAAAATTTATTTAACTAACTTCCCGAGTAGCTAGACATTTGAAACTTTCTGAATAGTTCAGAATGCGGTAAAAATGCTTTTTTAAAATATTTTTATCCAATTGCTTCGGGACCCTGCTGCCTTCGGCAGCGTTTCCAGTGCAAAGCTTGCAATCAACTTTCAACTAACTTCCCGGCTAGATAGCCATTAGAAACTTTTATAATAGCTCAAAAGACGATAGCAAGGAATTTTTTTAATACTTTATTTAATTGCTGGGGTTCCGGCTGCCTTCAGTAGCGTTTATATGATTCAACAGAAAATTTTAAATAAAATTTTTTTTATCTTATAATTATTTATGATTAATGTATATAATTAATATATTAAAATTGTACGAAAATTTTCATGTTTGCCTATTATTGTATAGATTTTTAATTAGCACTTGACAAGATGTCTAACAATGGTTGAATTAGTTAAGATCATAGAGACGGATAAGCTATTATTTTTGTTATCTTCCAAAAACAAATTGGCAGATTAAATGAATATCCTTTGTTATTAATTTTAGACAAAGAGTTCAAATACTAAATATATCAATCGTTACATTTATATAAACATAGAAATTTAAGTGAACCGTACGTTCTTATTTGTTTTACGTGTAATCTATATAAATAAAGAGAAGTGTCTGTGTGTCTCTCTCTCTCTCTGTGTGTGTATGTCTGTCTGCGCTCTGGTGCTCACACTACTGATCGCAGAGTTACCAAATTTGGCATGTAGGTACCTGGGACCCTGCAGATGTGCACCTCATCGAGATTTTTTCGAATTTCGAATTTGAATTTTTTAAATTAATGTTTTTCCGATTTTAAATATTGGCTTCTTTGTTTCATTTTTCATAGATTTATTCTCTTGCTTCAACCGTCTGCGTATCTTAGCAACGGCAATTACGCAACTTATTTTTATTTAATAAGTTCATTTAAAGGCGATTTTTTTTTTTTTTTTTTTTTTTTTGTTATATTTATTAAAAACTAGCAGGCTACGCCCGCTTCGCTGGTCACTATATTTAAATGAATTTTCGAAAGAATTGAATTAATATTTATTTTTACACCATATTATAGAAAAAAACTAAAAAAAAAAAAAGAAAAGAAAAGAAACTGAAATTGCTCCAAACCTCGCTTCGGGTACCCGCTGTCTACGGAAGCTCTTTTCCCGCCCGCACAGCATCAGGTCTAGGTTTCCTTTGCCCGCAGAAAGATATTTTCCGGGCACTTTAATCTGGATATTTATCGACGACAGGGGGGATCTGCTACGATTTAAGAACTACGATTTTAAAGATGACTGTATCTCAGCATCTATTAAATATTTTAGTTTTGAACCATGTATTTTATAGCCCATGCTATTTACACTATATTACGATTTAATTCCGACCAATATAATAATAATAATAATAATAATAATAATAATAATAATAATAATAATAATAATAATAAAAGTAGATTAAAAAATAAATATAATATATAAACAAATAAATTTTAATCAACGTATATACTACCATTTTTCCTGATAAATACTGTAAATAAATAAAAATAATTAATAAATAAAAGTTTTTTCTTTTAAAGGAATTAATTAAAAAATGAAAAATAAGAAGTTGTTATACTATAAAAAATTAAACATAACTGTTATAAATAAATACGTTTTTACATTCAAAAGTAATTATACTTAATTTTTCCTGCTGCATTACGATTTTATTTTCAATAAATATACCAAATAAAAAAATAAAAAATCGCCTTCAAGTGAATGTATTAAATAAAAATAAGTTGCGTAATAGCTGTTGCTAAGATACCCAGACGATTGAAGAAAAAGAATAAATCTATGAAAAATGAAGGATTAAAGCCAATATTTAAAATCGAAAAAACATTAATTCAAATTCGAAATTCGAAAAAATCTCGATGAGGTGCACACCTTGCAGGGTCCCAGGTACCTATATGCGAAATTTGGAAGCTCTGCGATCAGTAGTGTGAGCGCCAGAGCGCAGATACACACACAGACACACACATACACAGACACACACACACACACAGACACTTCTCTTTATTTATATAGATAAAATTGTAATGCAGTAGAAAAAATTAAGTATAATGGGTTTTAAATTTAAAAACGTATTTATAACAGTTATGTTTAATTTTTTATAGTAGAACTTCTTATTTTTCATTTTTTAATTAATTCCTTAAAAAAAAAAAAAAAAAACTTTTATTTATTCATTTTTTTTTTTTATTTACTGTATTTATCGGGGAAAATGGTATATGATACATAGTAAAAAGCATTAAATTGCTTAAAATGTATTTGTTTATATATATATATATATATATATATATATTAATCTACTTTTTATTTTATTTTAATACATTGCTCGGAATCAAATCGTAATATAGTGTAAATAGCATGGGCTATAAAATACATGGTTCAAAACTAAAATATATAATAGATGCTGAGATACAGTCATCTTTAAAATCGTAGTTCTTAAATAGTAGCAGATCCCCCCTGTCGTCGATAAATATCCAGATTGAAGTGCCCGGGAAAGATCTCCCTGCAGGCATAGGAGACCTAGACCTGATGCAGTGCGGGCGGGAAAAGAGCTGCCGTAGACAGCGGGTACCCGAAGCAAGCTTTGGTGCAATTTCAGTTTCTTACTTTTTTTTTTTTTTTTTCTTTTTTTTGTCTATAATGCGGCGTAAAAAAATAAATATTAATTCAATTCTTTCGAAAATTCATTTAAATATAGTGACCAGCGAAGCGGGCGTAGCCTGCTATTAAATAATATGTTGATTGAACACACTTGTCGTCAGGACCTACTCAAACATGCAATTAAAGAATTTTAATTGTGGAGATTATATATGTATACATAGCTAGTTATAATTATCTAACAGGAAAATCCCTTACTCATATGTTACTAATTTCGTAAAAAATATTCACCTTAAAATAATTTTAAAATTAACCTTAATCATTTTTCATGGCTTTATATACCGAATTTTGAACAAAATTCGGTATCCCCAATTTGTATAAAAATAATTTTAAATCGGAAACGTCTTGTAACACTATATTTAAATTATTGAAAAATGCATATCTTTAAAGCATTTATTTAAAAATCTGCATCAGAAACTTTGTATAACATTACTTTTTTTTAATATTCTAGTTGGAATTTCCTGAAAACTGGAGCAGTTCCAAAAACTTGACATTCCCTATTTCGTTCAAAATATATTACTGTTGCATACACTTTTTTTTTTTTTTTTTTTATGTAATTTAGAACCAGTAAGGCGAAAAATTTTACAAGTTTAAAAGAATTAACTTCATTCAGATAAATCTTCCTTCTAATTTTTTATTTTCGATTTTTATTTTATTTTATTTATTTTTTTTTTTTTTACCAGGATGCTTTAATTAGCTATACTTTTAGTAACAGAGTAGCTATTGCTTTTTACCTTCAAAAACAGTTTAGCAAAAATTATAAAGTCGTCATTTTTTTTTTTTTTTACCGGGATGATTTAATTAGCTATACTTTTAGCAACAGAGTAGGTATTGCTTTTTACCTTCGAAAACAGTTTAGCAGAAACTATAAAGTCGTCACTGTTTTTTTTTTTTTTTTTTTTTTTTTTTTTTAAGGGAAGAATAAAAAATTCTGATAGACTTTTTGTATATATGAATAATTTTATTGAAATGTAACTGAAATGTGTGTTTTATATGCTATATGTAATATAAATTATATGTTGATACAGTCGGCAGCAAAAGTATCCGAGCACTAGCCAATAAATCCGATATTTAAAAAAAAGTACACTTAATACTGTTTTGTTCAATACATCCTTGTCAAATCAAATTCTTAGACTGACTAAGAAGATGCGTCGACAAGGATTTGTTTAACGAAGCCGTATTAAGCATACCTTTTTTACGCAGGGATTATTGATAGTGCTCGGACACTTTTGCTACCGACTGTATGTGGCCCATCGCATTGTTCGCGAGACTGTTATGAAAATTACAATGGACCCTTCCCAGTTTCGTCTGCTCAGTCATGTGATAGAGAAAAACGAATAATCGATTTTTGATAATCGAATTCAATTAAATATTGTTCTTAAGAACAAAAATGGTAATATTTAATATAAAATAAAATAAAAGTAATATTGTGCATTTGTAAACAGTAGAATAATTGTATTTGTAAATTTAAGAATTTTTAAAAACACTTTATGTATTTATTTATTTTCAACTGTAAGAATCGATTTTTGAATGTTCCAGTGTAACTGTTACATTAACTGATCTAGCAATAAATAATAGCTTGTTATTGTGGAATGTTTATGGATTATAATTTTAAATTTTTAAATGTTTTAATTTAATTTAAATGCATAAAGGTGTTACAACAAGTTAATTAACTTAGTTACTGGTCTAAATGGATTTACGCAGTATGATATTGCACTGTCACTGATTTAAGTACCAAAAATAAGAGTATTTAACATATTCTTCATGAACATCAATAACAAATATAAACTAAATGGTGATTGTAAATGTATACAGCAAACAAAAGATGATGAATAATGTCATAAAATGGATTAAAAATGATGGCGTATAAAAAAAAAATTACACAGATTAAATACGACTGATCAAAAATAAGAATAGGAAATATGTTATTTCAGCAATCGCCATAGATAAGCAAGACTCCGTCTGCTATTTGTTTTCCCTCTATCATGTGATCTGACGTCAAGTGGGAAGAGCCCATTGTAGAGCAATTATAAATTCTAAATCTAAAATTATCCTGCGAAATTAATTATTATATGAAATGATATTAATTGTTATATTTTTCCGTACTGTGTTTGCATAGGTAACTTAATCGAATGTGATTTAATTACTTATTTACAGATATATAACTTTTTTTACGTGAGACGACCAATAAAGAGGATGCACAGTGTCGTTACAATCAATTTAAAACAAGTGCGTCTACCATTAAAAAAAAAAATGTAATTATTTTGTGAGATTAAAGAAACATTGATAAATTTTAAATGTACTGTTAGTCACTTTCTTTAATGATCCTCAATAATAACACATTGTTAATTTCATTTCTGAGGAATAGACATTAGCCTGATTTCTTGTCCAATTTCAAATAGTAAATCTTGATTTATCTTATTGAATTTTGGTATGCCGATATATCTGTATATATAGCTTATAAATAATTCAAAACTTTTAACCTAAGAAAAATAACTTAGAATTAATAAGGTAAGAATATAGTTTGACAGATTGGTTCAAAAATAGACCATATTTTCAGCTTAAACACTCAATTTCTCTAAATTGAGGCACATTTGAGTTTATTTTCTTGAAGTTCAGATATTTTAATTTATACAAGCAAGACTTTCATCTGATATCTAATTATTATTATCATTTTTTTTTAATAAGTAAATATATATTATATATATATTAAAATATGTGACAAACATGGCATTTTGAAAATTTATAATTATCTTTTGTTTATTTACTTTTTAATTTAAATTTTCTTTTTTAATTGCAAAATACACAAAGATTTTTATATATTAAATATCATATTTTTCATATGTATCACAAGTTTGCTACACAAAAAAAAAAAAAAAAATTAAAAATAATTCAGTTAGTTTAACCCATTAACGCCTAACATAATCTAAAGTATGAAAAAGAGCAAATTTATTTTAATTATATTTAAGACATCACTATTAAGTTAATCTAGACAAAATCAGTCAGAACCAGTTTTTACTTTCTCTTACCCATAAGTTAAAGAAAGTATTCTTTTTGGGTCAAATTTCCGAAAGTGAGTTTTTTTTATATTTACACGTTTTGAGGTCCCCTGAATTCGAAAACTATAACGGTTGGTCTCTGTGTGTGTGTGTGTGTGTGTGTGTGTGTGTGTGTGTGTCTGTCTGTGTGTGTTATCAGTATATCTCAAGAACAAATAGTAACAGAAAGTCCAAACTTGGTATTCTAAATGTGTATGATATAGGGATGCTACGCTAAGCTTTTTTTTGAGATGAAGCAAATGGTTCGTGTACCGGGACACTCAAGAGAATTCAAATACATTACGTCTATGGGGGAAATTGCAGGTAAGTAGAGTTTAACATCTCTAGACTGCACTAAACAAAACGAAATGGATATATATTTTTTACATGCGTAAAAACATGTCTCATGTGGAATACGGTAGGAAAATGATTCAATGTCAGGGCTACACAAAAGAACTAGATTATAGTGCGACAATAGCTGAAATTTGATGGAAGTGTAATTCAGGTTGTGCCGTGTATTAATACTATAGGATTATATTTAGGTGCACCCATGTGGTCTGTACATAATCTTCAAAAGATATACAGCGCTACAAATATTTAAGAAATAACATTCTTTTTTATTGGTAGTAGAAGTGCTTTGCTATAATATTTTACCATGTCCAGGAAAGCTGCTCAGGAATTAAAATGAATTCCTCATAGACATATGATATATAATGTATGTATTCAAGCTAAATATTCATCGCTTGCTTTCTGTATATTTACACGTTTTGAGGCTTCCTGATCACCGAAGTCAAGTTTTTTAACGTTTGATCTTTGTCTGTATCTCTTAGAGTAACTTAAAAATGTATAATTTCAAGAGATCCAAATGGTGTATTTTGAAGCTAATATAAGTGTGTTGCTGGAAAAGTTTGAAAGACTGATACGTTTCAATAAATGTTGCCTATGAAAGTTGTCTGAATAATTTTAAGTGAACTTTTAATTTTAAAAACAGATTTAAATTCTATATAAATGTAAGTGCAGTAATGAATTGGGGGGTTGGGGGGGGCAGCCCCGCTCACACAGAATTAATTATCATATAAATCTCTTCCGAAGGCTAATTTGAATTGTTTTAACATAGGTTTACATAACAGTGCTCGTTATCTTACCTCTTAATCTCCAACCTGTATTTATAATATTAAATTTCAGGGTAAGAGAAAGTCCTGTGAGTGACACACCAGATTATTTAGTGTTGGAATACATCAACACTTGACAGGAAAGTTAAAAAAAATAGAAGGATTGGAAAGTGATTTGTTTAACTTCGGAAGCAAAAAACAGCTGTCTTATAAATAGGACTAACTTATGATATGAAGCTAACTGATTTAAAGCAAAAAAAATGGTGTTTTTTGTCCACTTTTGCATGAAATTAAGCATATAACAATTTCATTAAATTTGATTATGGGCCGCGGTAGCCTGGTCGGTAAAAGCAGCGAGTTCGTGATCGAAAGATTGCGGGTTCGGTCCTCGAGCCGGCAAAAGACCGTCGTGTACGCTAATGGCGACTGGTGCACGTTAAATTCCGTCGTGGTCGCAAAGTCCTCCAAAATTCCCATCAAAAATTATACCTCTGGGGGTACCGGAACATGGGTTTAACTCGCTCTGATCCGGATCAAAATTCGAGTTCCTGTTGTCTGGCTGGTGCTGCCATCTTTCACCAGCTTCTGGAGCTAAAGTCGTACTTCCTCCCTATGAGGCGCTCCTAATAACGAAAGACGCACCCTCATGCCTTAAAAATCCGGTTAGTTCAACTCTACCGGGGCTCAGAATTTCCGAGTGGCACACGACAACAACAACATTAAATTTGATACAGTTATGGATTTAAAAAATATCAGACAATTACTCATCATACCCATAAACATATAAAAATCTTTTTTGTGTGTCCTCCTAAAAGCGATGTGAGTGCTATGCAGAGTATATGTTGCATAGAGAATATGTCATATTAATCAAGCTTAAATTTTTTAAGTTTATTTTGATGCGCAAGTTTCGTGAGATACAGTAAAACATGTTTTCCTCTGTACCCAATTTATCTAAGTCTTCGCTATAATAGTTTTACATTTAGCGTGACGTTTATTCATAAAACAAAACTAATGATCTGTTATTTTTCTTTTACATAATAAATATATTTAATTTACACTTAAATAATTAACAGAATCGAAATAAATTGTTACTTAATATTAAAGTTGCAACTTAAACTTCTGGTAAAATTGATGGCGAATTTCTCGTTTTTTTTTTTTTTTTTTTTTTTTTTTTTAATATCGATCTATATATAATTAGTAATTTAGTGGCTTATGATATAACCAGGAAAAATGCATAAAACCTATATTAAGGTCTCAACTAAGGTTATCAACTGGATCCGTTATCTTCTTTCAAAATAGTGGATGCTTAAATATAACAAAGACGCCAATCTAATCTTCCGACTGAGCCAGAAAGATAATTTATTTTTGAACCAGAATACTCAAACAGGGCCATGCCCTTAGCGACCGTGTCCTTAGCGGAAATCTATAAACCCGTATCCTTAGCGGAAATGTTATTTCCCCTCGGTGGCGTGCTTTCAGCATACGTGCCTTTAGCGGAAATGTATAATAAATTTAAAAGTAAATTAATAAATAAAAAATGAGATCTTCTATTTTCCTCTACACCTTATCCACATATAGCACAGGCTATATTTTGCTTCAGAAGTAACCCGTCGCAAAAATAGATATGCGTACTGTAGAATATCCGTTATTTGAGAGAATGGTGATCTGTAACAATATAAAGTTTAATGAATCACAGTACTCCATACGAAAACGAACATTATTGTCATTTTATGATTTTATTTAAGTTTTTGAGAAAATATAATTAAGCATTACACCTTTTAAAACTAAAACAAAAATGAAAAATCATGAGGTATACATTGATTATCAACATTTTCCAACTGTACGTATTCGTTGTATCGTATAACATTCTATGTTCTTTGTCTATATTGTCACACAATGAACAAACAGAAAGACAGACATATAGACTAATTGAATCCATAATCACTCTGAAACATTGTTGGAAAGGGTTAAAAATGCCTAACACTAACAGATATGCTGCTCTTAATTTCCTGTGTGCACCCCTTAATGTATCGAAACATTTTTGCGTAGTCCTGTAAATCTGGAGGTTAAGCATATTATAGTTTATACAAAACATTTTCTTAGCATATAAACAATAAATGCGAAATTCTTTATGATTTTTTGATGAAGCTATTTAAAATGTCTCTCCTAAAGCGCAAGGCATTGGCATTTTTTGGATGTCCCTGAACACAAACCAGTGGCATAGGTTCTATTAGAGCCATTTTAAGTAGGAAATAATCAATAATGAATTTTAATAACACATATCATTAAAAAATAAATAAATAAAATAAATAAAAACTAGTATGCTGTGGCCACCGCAAGATTTTCTTCTATATTTTCCTATACAATTTCACTAAGTGCAAATAATCAATTTTTATCTTAGAGAAAACTAACACTAAATATCCAAAGAAAGACAGATTTATTGTCTATAAATGACATCTTAAAAAATGTATGTTTATAATAGTTATCTCACATATCAAGTTTCGTACAGTTATATGCCATTGAAGTTGAGATATAACTTTCTCGTTATCGAGGAAATTTGCAGTATAGCAGAGCCACCTATTGGCCGATAAGCATCCAAATTTAATCAGCATAATGTCTCATAATGGCCTTCACATATATCACGTTTTGTTCGATTATAAGCAATAGAACCTGAGATATAGCCACCCCTTAAATTGTGGAAATCGCTGTATAGCAGTGCCACCTGTTGAGGGGTTGACACTAAAAGTTTATAGACACTCATTTAGAATAGAGTGCATCAATATATAAACGTATATGCAATTATATGCAGTAGTTCCTGAGATATAGCTTTCCCTTAAATTGCAGAAATATCTGTATAGCAGCGCCACCTGTTAGTCCATAAGCATTCAAATTGAATCAGCATAATATCTCACAATGGCCTTCTCTTATATCACGTTTTGATTGATTATGCACAATAGAACCTGAGATGTACAGTCGGTAACAAAAGTCTCCGAACACTAGCAAAAATTCCAATGCAAAAAAAGTACACTTAATACAGTTTTGTTAAATAAATCCTTGTCGAATCCTGTTTTTAGATTGACTAAGAACATGATTCGACAAGGATTTATTTAACAAAACTGTATTAAGTGTACTTTTTTTGCATTGGAATTTTTGCTAGTGTTCGGAGACTTTTGTTACCGACTGTATCTTCCTCTTAAATTGTGGAAATTGCTGTATATCAGAGCCAACTGTTGAGCGGTTGGCATCAAAAGTTGACAGGCACTAATATAGCTCAAGGTGCATCTACACGTAATTTTTTATGCAATTCTAAGCAGTAGTTCCGGAGATACAGTTGCCACAAAATTTTTATCCCCCCGCACACAACTGCTAAGTTATTAAAATTTGGTTTGTAGAAATACCTCTCATAGAACGAAATGCTTTGGAATACTTGCGACTATTCCTGTACATAAACCAATAACAATATTTACTCCATTTTCCATAGAGAACACTCCATAATGAATTTAAGACGCCATATAGAATTTAAGACTCCATATAGAATTTAAGACGTTTACAGTGCATAAATTTTGAATAATTTTCAAAGTAGTGGGAAATCAAAAGGATCTTGCCAGTATCACAAGAGATATTTTTAAAAATCTTCCGACCTCTTTAGAATCAGTCGTTCTTGAGATAATGTATACACAAATTAATGAACTAACAAACTAACAAACAGACAGACATTAATATTATAATTTTCTTTATCTTCACACCTCAAAACGTGCAAAAAAGATAAAAGAAACAGAGTTCAGAAATTTTCATAAATAAATTTAAGTTCCCCTTGCTTATAGAATGATTCAAAACTGAAAAGAGAATTGTCTACCTAAAAATAAATAAATAAACAATAAAGATTGACTTTACTTTTCGTTTTAACTCAATATCTTTACTTTCATTAAAAAATATATAAGTTTAAACAGACAGTAAAATCACAAATATTAAGCTCAACACTGAAAAATCCATTTTATTTTTCACCTAAATATACTTCATTTTTTAAATGTGTATGTACCAAGAATTATCATTCATTACCAAGAATTTTGTTAAAACAACTAAAAAATAGTTCTAAAAATATTAGGGGGGAAAAAAAACCTTCTGTAACAAAATATTAAAGCTTGTCACTTGAAAAAAAATTTTTTTCTTTTCAAAACAAGAAAAAATTAACGAGTGTCACCTGAAACTTTTATTTTTCGAAAAAATACAAAAGAGTATGTAAGATTTTCTACCCTTTCTTTGAAACTTCTGTAATTATATTCACAATGTAGCAACTAACTTTACTCGATTTTCAAACTTTTTTTTTTTTTTCCACCTGCTAGGTTTTTTTAATGAGCTAACTCTTACATAATAAAATTACTCATTATATGATTTTATCTCACATTTCACAGAACAGACGGTTTTGACTCTTCTTTTTAACGAGCTTTCCCTTTGGAAAAAAAAAAAAAAAAAAATAAGAAATTGGAGGGCAATTATTGATGTTTACCGACAAGATATTTTCTGTCTTTATTTTATTTATTTATTTATGTATATATTTTTTAGAATAACTTTCTATTTCAAAATGCTTAGAAAAGTTATTTTGATTTTTAAAAATATATTTCGCTATTCAAATGATAGCTAACAATAAAAAATTACTGTTTCATCTACATATTTTTTCATAAACTTAAAACTAATTATTGAACTTCAAAGAAAATGTAAAATACTTGCAATTATTTCTTCTAGAATTATAATTGATTTTTCATGTCCATTTATCATATTGATAAAAATGTATCTCCAGAGAGTAACTCATTACCAAAATTAAGTAAACATTTTTTTTTCTTTCCCTAGTTTAGTTGTTGTTTATTAATTTAATTGTGGAATATAGTAATTTAAAATTTTTAAAGATATTTCTCTATGCAAATGGTAGATATAAAATTATTATTATAGCCATGAAATTTTTTTCAACATAAATATGAATCTTAAACTTATAAGTTATGAAGCCTCACACAATCTCTTTCGATTTCAAGGGATCGAAATCCCGTCTAGTTGTCCATGGAATGTTTGGTTGGAAAAGGTAATCTCACCGGTTAAATCTTGGGTTAACTACAGTGCCTAGAATACATACGGTGAAAAGCGACCAGCAAATCAGTGCCTTAAGAATTAAGCCTCTCACCAGATGTCAGTGCTATCGAGTTTATTGCTTGAAAAACTCCCTATTGGTATATTTTGTGCTTAGATCACGTGATTGAGCAGGCGAAACTGGGAAAGCCAATCAGTTTTTCGATTTCAACATAAAAATTCGTCAGTAGCGCCATCTATGAAGCATAATTTTTACTTACATTACCTTACTACCATAGGTAATGGAAGTATTGTATTTGGTCCAAAAATTCGATATCGAGATTTCACCTCATTTACACGTTTTAAGGTCCCCTTAGTCCAAAAAAGTAGTTTTTGGCAATTGGTGAGTGTGTGTGTATGTATGCATGTAATGTATGTATGTGTGTATGTACGGAATATTCTGGCTATCATATCGCCGAAACTAATAAAGACAGAACTACGAAACTTCAGAATTGAGACAGGTCTGGTGTACAGATGAATTTTCCGAATTTTGGTGAAAATTGAAAAACCGGAAATAGGAAATCGGAAACCGGAAGTGGTAACATAAGTTTGTATCTCAAAAACGGCTCTAACGATTTTCTTCAAATTTGCTCTATTAACACTCTATTAGATATCCTTTCGAATGATATAGTTGGTTAGTTCAGGAAAATTGATTGGCGTCCTGCATAAATAGCTCAATTTCAGGTCTCGCAAGCGCGTTCCTTTAAAATCCGCGGTACGGATTTTTTTCAAACTTGCCATATTAACTCACTTTTAAATATCCTTTCGTATGTAATTATTGTTTTCCGGTCAATAATCGGGTTTTCGTAAAAGTTGGTATCTCAAAAAGGCTCTAACGATTTTCTTGAAAATTGTAATATAAATCCATTCCTTTTTCATGTATTACGTAGTTATTAGAGGAAAATTAACAGTCATCCTGCTTAGGTAGTTCAGTTGTAAATCTCGGAAATTGGTGTTTCAAAAAATAACTCTACCATCCCCCCCCCCCTCCTCATTTTTTATTTTAACCCTCCTCGCTATATCTAAGCTTCGTTTCAAATGTCTTTACAGATGTATAAAATTTCTCTTACCGGAAAAATTTTAAGTTCCTACTACTTCTTTTGGTCACTTTTATGTCTTCTGATCACATTATCTCCAAAAAATGCATATAAGGCGTGTAATAGTGGGTAATGGAAGTCATGTGGCAGTTTCACACAAGATTTTTTTTAAGTGATATTTTAAGCATTCGATCACAAGCGTTTGCCACACTATATCCTAGGCGCTTACGTTATATAACTATAACAATGGTCTCGGTGAAATTGTAAGGTTGAGCATAGAAGAGTTGGGTTGGTGTAAAAGAAGGCTGCCAATTCTTTGAATTTAACTTGGTATTTAGTTCCAATCGAGATATAGAAAGAATTTAAGCGAAGTTGTGAAGCCTTTCATATTTAGTTGGATATCGGTATTTTTAGGATGAATATTTAAGGAAGTTTATGCTTTTGAATGCAGTTTTTCCTCAATGGTGATAATATTCGAGTTTCTGAATTAAGATGTTACAAAGGTGCTTCGTAATACCTTTTTACTTTCTTCTATATTCAATAGAAGAATTCGTAAAAATTTTCGACCTTTGGGTTTTTGATGGATTTACACGTTTTGAGAGCTGTAGAACACGATTTGACCATTTTTAGAAAATGTCTGTCTGTCTGTCAGTCTGTGTGTGTGTGTGACAAAATTTTGTGGCAACTGTGTCTCAGGAACTACTGCACAGAATTTCATACAAATTGGTATGTAGTTGCACCTTGACATAAATTAGTACCTGTCAACTTTTGGTAAAAATTTTCTTACAGGTTGCGTTGCCATCCCGCTATTTCTAAATTTCTAACATGAAGATATAGGACAAAATTTTGTATAAATGTACATAAAGAGAATTATTTTTTAGTAATCATTATGAAATTTACAAGAATTATTTATTATAGAAATAGTCAACTGGGAAAATTTTTTTGTATATGTAGGAGCCTCGCCCCCCCCCCCTCCAGGGTAGTAAATTTTCATGATGGGTACCTTTCAAAAGAGCTCACCAATACATTTAAAACGAATGGTTGAACATCGATCGGCGATAATTTAAAATAAAGTTATCGATTTTTTTCATTTTTAACAATTTTTTTTAATGTAATATTGACAAAAAAATTGACTTTTTTTGGATATTTAGTGTTATACTACTTCTTTAATATGGAAATCGTCTGCATTATCATGGAAGATATTTTTTTCAAATAACAATTTTAATAAATTATTTTTACTACCGAGTGAATTTGTATAGGAAAATATAGAAGAAAATCATGTGGTGGCCACAACATGCTAGTTTAATTTATCATTTACTAATGGAATTTAGAGCGATCCCATTTCTCAGGCTAATTCAAGAGTGAAATTTAATTAAAGTCTGGTGAATTCACTACTTTATAGTTTCTTCAGCTTTACGATCTGCTTTAAGATTATTTAAGTTTAGCACTTGTGTGAAAGTCACACGTTGCCTTCTGTTAAAGTTAAAATAAAAAATTAAGTAAAAATACATTTCTTTAACAGTAGAAGCTTTTTATTGTGTAGCCCTAAAACCCATAAAATAAAAATTTATTCCTGCAAAGATATGCTATACAGAAAAGAAAGTTTCAGTACTACGAAAATTCTAGAGAAAATTTAGATATTTCTCTTTTACAAGAAATGAAAATTTTTAAATATTCAAAATTTAAAAAAAAATTCGAGACCAATATTCTTAGTTATTAGTTTTTGTATAAGTATTCGTTAAGTCATAAATTTCAAAGGTCTCGAAAGCTTTCTAAAATATTTTGAATATTTAAAAATTTTCATTCAGTTCTGAATTCGCACAGGAATAAGCTTCCCATTTAAATACATTTAATTTAACATTATATATGTGTGTTAATATAAATGTACTTGAATGAGAAATTTATTCCGGTGTGAATGCAGGATTTCGTTTCCATTGGGAAAAAAAAAAAAAAAAAAAAAAGTGGAACTTTCATCCCTGCACACATTACAGCCAAAACGTATTTCAAACATTACTTTTTACAAAGTAATCTCAAACAGTGTATTTTTTTTTTTTTTTTTACTAATACACTTTTTCTTTAGGGGCCAAACTTTCGCTGAAATGTACGAAATGCAGCACGTTCTTTACACCCTTAACGTTTCAAGGTAACTCGTCAAGTACTTTTTGAGGCATTTCAGAAAACGTCTGAAATCGAAAGAATCCGGACATTTATTCTAGGGGGTAATGTATGTGTCAGATTTTATATTTGTTATGAATGAGAAGTCGATTTAGTGACTAATATATTAATTTACACATAAAAACTGTTTAAGAACATTTTGTGAATAGAACTCCGTAATTAAATTCCACAAATTGCAACAATATTTCGGATTAAAGTATTAGTACGACCCTTTATAAGGCGAAAACACTAGAACAAAATGCTACAAGAAAAAAACTTTTTTCCTGCTTTTTTATTGAGATAATGCATTTCGCTCAAATTAATCATTTCTAACGTCTTTCTGACACGGAAACATTCAAAAGGTGTCGTCTTTAAAAAATATTGAAAAAAATATATGTGATTGTATTCTTCCTAAAACACCAAGAAGTGAAAAAATCATCGGCTGAAATGAATTACAGCGACCACAAAAAATTATCAAAATTAAGCATTTTTGGCGATTTAGCACTGATAGGCGATAAGTTCGCTAGCACCTAGATTGTCGTGTACGAACAGAACCGTGTTTTGCTTCTCCGCCAAGTACTCAAAATCAATCGCCTAACAGTGTGAAATCGTCAAATATGCTTAATTTTGATAATTTTTTGTGGTCGCTATAATGAATTTCAGCCGACAATTTTTTTACTTACTGGTGTTTTATAAAGAGTAGAATCGCATATATATATTTTTTTTTCAATATTTTTTGAAGACGACACCTTTTGAAGGTTTTCTTGTTAAACACGTTTGCAGTTTTCAAATGATTTAAATTTTCTTCTTGGATTCATATACATTCAAGGGTGTTGATAAAAATTGAACCATTTTCTTTTTTCTTTTTTCCAAAAACTTTCTGAAAAAAGGCAGTTTATTTCAATAGCCCAGGCAGACTGGTTTCAGTAGACTTTCATATATCTTTCGTCCAGGTGTTAAAAAAAAAAAGTGCATAACTTCGGATGGCAGATGGAAATGATGGCAGCAGTACCTCTGTTCAGTCAGAATGCATGTTTTTTTTTTTTTTTTTTTTTTTTTTTTTTTTAAAGGTGACCAGTACCTGCACATGGAACCTATGAAAGTCTATTGAAAGATCGCAAATATATTTTTTATTAAAAGAAAGGGAATTTCAATACCTGGATTGATGTTTAATACTACATTCGTAGCTATTTATTTCCGTCTAAAGAGAAGTTGTGCTTGACTATTTATACCCGTAACAATTTTTGCTTGTTCGTAAAATTTACGATGTTTGCTTAAAAAGCTTTAGTTCGTCTTCCTCGAACACCAGTGTTTCTCTGAATTTTATTGCGTCAGCTTAACAAAAAATATATAAAATAATCTGGTGTGTTAGTCAAACGACTTTCTCTTACCCTGAAATTTAATACTATAAATACAGGTTGGAGATTAAGAGGAAAGATAATGAGTACTGTTATGTAAACCTATGTTAAACAATTCAAATTAGGCTTCGGAATAGATATGATAATTAGTTCTGTGCGAGGGGGGCGGCAGCTCCCCTCAAACCCCCGTTTCATTAATGCACCTACATTTATATAGAATTTAATTCTGTTTTTAAAAAATAATTTATTAAATTTATTATTTAAACAAATTATTTTTTATGATAACGCAGACGATTTCCATATTAGAGAAGTAGTATAACACTAAATATCCAAAAAAAAGTTAAATTTAATCTCATTTTTTTTTTTTTTTTTAAATGGAAAAAAATCGATAAATTTGTTTTAAATTATCGCAAATCGATGGTTCAACCATTCGTTTTAAAGGTATTGGCGAGCTCTTTTGAAAGATACCCATCATGAAAATTTACTCATTTGCTCATCCCCCCTCCTCCCAGGGAGGGAGGCGAGGCTCCTACATACACAAAAAATTTTTCTTAGTTGACTATCTCTATTACAAAAAATATATATCCGTTTCATATGGTTTAGTGCAGTCTATAGATGTCTACTTACCTGCAATTTCCCCCATAGACGTAATGTATCTGAATACTTTTGAATGTCCCTATACAGGAACCATTTGCTTCATCTCAACGAAAAGCCTACTGTAGCATCCCTATATGATACACATTTAGAATACCGAGTTTGGAATTTCTGCTACTATTTGTTCTTGAGAAATGCTGATAACAGTCACACAGACAGACACACAGACCATTCGCTAAAAACATGATTTTTGTATTCAGGGGACCTCAGAACATGTAAATATAACAAAAACTCACGTTCGAAAATTTGACCCTAAAACAATACTTTCTCGATCCTATAGGTAAGAGAAAGTAAAAAATAACTCTTTACATTTTAAAATGAATGAAATATGTCATCGAAATACAAAGCATAAATACAAATACATAATTTATTTGACGTAATTACAGATCATTCCTGATTTATAATACAATCACAGTTAACTCTCCAACAAACTCGGATTTACATCTGTCACTTTGTGATCGATTTATCTTCAACTTGCGTGACGCGATCTTTTCTGGATTTTCGTGATACGGTCATATCACCTGAAAGATCACTAGATATCGGACATTTCTTGGAAAGACCGCACTATACCTATTGCCGTTAAAATTCAATACATTTCTATACTCATGACACGCTTTATGTCTCCTGAATATATTTATAAAAATTACGCTAAGAAGCCATCTATCATCTTTTATTTCTGAAAGTATTAGCTGCCAACACCAATGCAATTGGTAGCTTAATAAAAAAACGCAAATAGAATAAAAGAGTCTTGATTATATGAATTTGGATATTTTGCTGCATTTTTAATAAACTGTTATTGCTTAGCCATTAATATAGTATGTTTTTAATTTTGTTCTTTTTCAGTTTTTTTTTTTTTTTTTTTTTTTTTTTTTTTAACGCGCTTTTATTAGCTTCACCTGTATGTATGTTTGTATGTATCAATGTATGTTTGTAACCGCTCTGGGAACAAACAAAAAATCTATATTGTAAAAAAAAGACTTTTCCTACGTGAACGCTGTGGCTGTGAGGTAAAGCTCCGCGCTACGAACCTGATGGTCTAGCGTTCGATATCTGTCAGGAGAGATTTTTTAAAAATAGTTTTTGTTTTTTTCTAAATTATTTTAATTAAAAATTTAAATGTATGTAAATATTATGGTGTGTCACTCACATGATTTTCTCTTACCCTGCATTTTAATACTAAGATAGATATTTTATGCTTTTTAGTTCACATTTCTATAAAAGCGTGTTCTTTAATTTTTTAAAACTATAATATTATTAACTTAGTAATTCATTTGTGCAATTTTCACGATGATGTATGTTTGTATGTGTGTGAAGGAACACTATCACGCCTAAGCGCCTTATTTGATTATACTAAAAGTTGTTAGGTATGTTATAGGTAGCCGTTGCACAAGCTATATAGATTTTTCATAAATTTAGGATTTAGAATTCTTTTACAGGGACAGAAAGAAATTTTTTTAATATCATGGCCTATGAATTTAATTCATTTGAAATACAATAGCGTATATACGTCCTATCTGATTGAACTAAAAGTTTGTAGGTATGTTATAGGTCACTTTCATACTACCTGTATAATTTTTTACTTATAATTATTTTACAGAGACACAAAAAAAAAATTCTTTAAAACGGCCTACGACGGGAACTTTAAAGTCAAATTATTTAAAGTTCAATAGTATCCAAACGTCTAATCCGATTAAGTTAAAAACTGGTAGACATGTTACAGATCACCGTCTCAAGAAATATATACATTTTTTAGGAGTGTGTAGGATATATATTTTTTCCACAGAGATACAAAATAAAAGTGTTATGCAATACAGTCTATGGACTCAAATTAATTCAATTAGGTTTTCATAATATTAAATTGTTTAATGCATAAAAATGATATACGTTAGATTGCTTTGCTAATATAAGATTATTACAGGAAATGACGTAATTATTACGTATAGTTCTTTTACAGGGAAATGTAAAATAACTTATATCACAATTTTATTGGAGCTGAGGTCTTATATGAAGTTCATTAAATTATACACTAAAACTGATATATGTTTTAAAATTTTATTGCTCCATGCTTGTTATCGGAAATTGGTTGCTTAAAATTTATACACTTTTAGATCTACGCACAAAAGAATTCGGATACATCACTGTCTCATACAAATATTTTAACTTGACGGGAAATATTCAATTAACCAACCATACTTTTTCCTTCTTATTATTTACTGAAATATTCAGACATAAAATTTGTTGATAATGCCTAATAACTACTAAATGTTCGAAAATCTATTCCAGAATTTTAGGCGATTAAGTATATATATATATATATATATATATATATATATATATATATATAATATATAACGTAATAAAATTTAATCTTAAAATTTAGCAATTAATAGAACCAAAACAATATATATATATATATATAAACATATATAAATGATAGTTATCGTAATAAAATTTAACCTTAATATTTAGCAATTAATAGATACAAAACAATACCAACACAACAAAAGTAGAACTGATTGTAACTTATAGGTAAGACTTACACAAAAATGTTGCGATACAGATTAAGAACACATAAGAGACAAAAACAGTTTGAATTACTTGCGCCGACATGAATATTAATAATAATGAAAAAAAAAAAAAAAGACTCTTAAACTTAATGACGGAGAAAGTAAATAAAGGACCACAGAAATAATAATTGGATAAAAATTCTTAAAATTTGAAGTATAAACTCTTCAGGGGGCATGTACTTCACAAAGCAGTGAAAGCTGCATCGATTTCGTAAAACAATATAGCTAATTATAGAAATTTTTATTGTTTCAGCCCCGATCGAAGCAGCAAAACCATATTGAATAAGAAATTAATTAAAATATTAAATTAATTCTTCATGGAAACCAGAGAAAAAAACTAGAAAAAAGCATAGTAGCCACATGTAAAACTTTTAACACAAACAGGAGAATAGGATGTTGCCAAAAAAAAAAAAAAAAATGAAATAAAAATAAAAGCTTTGCAAACATATATATATATATATAACTTACATAAAAAATATATCTGTAGAATAAAATAAAATTATTTTTCCAATATAAAAAAAACCTTTAAACCAATATAGGAACTATTTTAATAATGCATACACCAAAAATCCGATTAGCTTTACTTAACAACATTATTTATATGACCTTGGCTATTTTGTCAGAATTTTAAACAAATTTATATAAAACTTACTCAAAAATTGTCCCATGCTGCGTGAAAATTCTGATATTTATTGTTTTCAAATGGAGATGAAGTCGTTGCATGCTCATATCGGCGTTCAGGTAGTAGCTGGAATCGAACCTAGGAACTACCAAACTATAAGTAAGCATCTTATAGTTAAGCCAAAATACAACATAGTTACACATTTCTAAGCTCTCCTATTCTACTG
Organism: Salticus scenicus; assembly: GCA_963930645.1. Lineage (NCBI taxonomy): Eukaryota > Metazoa > Arthropoda > Arachnida > Araneae > Salticidae > Salticus > Salticus scenicus. The sequence goes on from OZ005661.1 coordinate 136,927,517, forward strand.
TATGTGAGATGACTCATCTGCAGATTAATAACATTTTTAAATCATTCTTACTCTACACATAATTCTTCTTTTCCCTAATTTTGATAGAAGTATATATATATATATATTGTTGCGTACTTGGGGGTTCGTGAGTTGTCCGAGAATGAAAGGCCAAACGTACAAAAATTCAGTAATTTATTCACAGAAAGTTCAAGAAAAATACAGGTCTATAAACCTAGTATCAGCTTCAATTCGACCAGTAAACACAGCTTAAACAACAGCTGTCAATAGCAAATCCACAGTACAAACTGTATAGCAATAACACTTAAAGCAAGTCTCTTTCGAAGAGGCTCAATGCAAGCTGACCGACTCTGATCACAGACTGAACTGAACTAACTCGCCTTGGCGAGAAAGCAGGCTTATGTACCCCTGTAGAAAAGCGTGGAACGTTCCAGAAATCTCCATATCTCATCAGCCAATGTGATTAGAGCTTCCATATTTGGTATATCCCTTATAAAGATTTTCTCGCCAATGTCGCCAAAAAATCGCCAAGGTGGGAAAAAGTCGCCAAATTTGGCGCCAAATCCATTACCTGCCTTATTGGGTTTTTTAATGCGTTTTTAAGAGGAAATAAGGCTATTTCAACGCTAAAATGACTAGAAATGGACAAAATTAGCACTTTGTCAACTTACTAAGCCTCTTTGAAAGAATTTCTACAAAAATAAACACAATTATTTACAATTTTGTAACACTATATATATATATATATATATTTTAAATACATACAATAACTATAATAAATAAATAAATAAATAAATAAGGTATGTAGCTTAACTCTATAAATCTGCAGTTTATTGTAATTAAAATATAACAATATTTGTCATTACTGTAACTATGTGATTTTATAAATGTATCGGTACTAATATTTTTGAATATATCGGTATTATAAATGTAAACAGCGCACATTCATTTTCAAGTCAAAATTACTGTGAAACTATACGCATATATTTAGTCTCATTTTCTCCACTTTTTTTTCCAATAATGCATAGAATAAAGGCGAACAGTTTAAACATTGATTTTAAAATATATATTCTTAAATATATTCATAAATATATTTCTAAATATATTCTTAAATATAACTGTTTTATATCCTCGGAAAACAGATTCTCATTTAATTCACGATATAACTTCTAGACCTGTGTGAAGTTGGCACCCCCACATCACAATTTGAAAAATTGGTTTATATGTAACGTTTGCCCAAGTTTTGCCCAGGTTTGCCCAACCAATATTTTTATTTGCCCACCCACTAAAATTCCAAAAATCAAAAAAGTAAAATTTGACCTCATTTCCGCATTAGCACCCCCATGTCGGAAAAACTAAAAACAAATGATACCATACGTTTGCCCAAGTTTTGCCCACGTTTGCCCAACCTTTCATTTTATTTGCCCACCATTTAAAACACTGTAAATTACGAAAAATGTAATTTGAGAACCGTGAAGTTGGCACCCCAAAGTTGGAATTTCGAAAAACGGTTTGTGTATAACGTTTGCCCAAGTTTTGCCCAGGTTTGCCCAACCAATAACTTTTTTTGCCCACCCACCAAAACGCTAAAAAAAATAAAATAACATTTGACCTCATTTCCGTACTAGCACCCCCATGTCGGAAATCCTTCAAACTGATTATGCCATAGGTTTGCCCAAGTTTTGCCCAGGTTTGCCCAACCATTAACTTTTTTTGCCCACCCAGCAAAACGCTAAAAAAAATAAAATAACATTTGACCTCATTTCCGTACCAGCACCCCCATGTTGGCAAAACAAAAAACAAATTATACCATAGGTTTGCCCAAGTTTTGCCCAGGTTTGCCCAACCTTTCATTTTATTCGCCCACCATTTATAACGCTGTAAATCCGGAAAAATGTAATTTGAGAACCGTGAAGTTGGCACCCCCAAGTTGGAATTTCGAAAAACGGTTTGCGTGTAACGTTTGCCCAGGTTTTGCCCAGGTTTGCCCAACCTTTCATTTTTTTTGCCCACCATTTATAACGCTGTAAATCCCGAAAAATGTAATTTGAGAACCGTGAAGTTGGCACCCCCATGTTGGAATTCCGAAAAACGGTTTGTGTATAACGTTTGCCCAAGGTTTGCCCAGTTTTGCCCAACCAATAACTTTTTTTGCCCACCCACCAAAACGCTAAAAAAAATAAAATAACATTTGATCTCATTTCCGTACTAGCACCCCCATGTCGGAAATCCTTCAAACAGATTATGCCATAGGTTTGCCCAAGTTTTGCCCAGGTTTGCCCAACCATTAACTTTTTTTGCCCACCCAGCAAAACGCTAAAAAAAATAAAATAACATTTGACCTCATTTCCGTACCAGCACCCCCATGTTGGCAAAACAAAAAACAAATTATACCATAGGTTTGCCCAAGTTTTGCCCAGGTTTGCCCAACCTTTCATTTTATTTGCCCACCATTTATAACGCTGTAAATCCGGAAAAATGTAATTTGAGAACCGTGAAGTTGGCACCCCAAAGTTGGAATTTCGAAAAACGGTTTGCGTGTAACGTTTGCCCAAGTTTTGCCCAGGTTTGCCCAACCAATGATTTTTTTTGCCCACCATTTATAACGCTAAAAATCCCAAAAATAGTTTTCTGGAAAGCGTGAAGTTGGCACCCCCATGTTGGAATTTCAAAAAGTGGTTTGGGCGTAACGTTTGCACAAGACGCCCAGGTTTTCCCAACCAATAACTTTTTTTGCCCACCCACCAAAACGTTAAAAAAAATAAAATAACATTTGATCTCATTTCCGTACTAGCACCCCCATGTCGGAAATCCTTCAAACAGATTATGCCATAGGTTTGCCCAAGTTTTGCCCAGGTTTTCCCAACCATTAACTTTTTTTGCCCACCCAACAAAACGCTAAAAAAAATAAAATAACATTTGACCTCATTTCCGTACCAGCACCCCCATGTTGGCAAAACAAAAAACAAATTATACCATAGGTTTGCCCAAGTTTTGCCCAGGTTTGCCCAACCTTTCATTTTATTCGCCCACCATTTATAACGCTGTAAATCCGGAAAAATGTAATTTGAGAACCGTGAAGTTGGCACCCCCAAGTTGGAATTTCGAAAAACGGTTTGCGTGTAACGTTTGCCCAGGTTTTGCCCAGGTTTGCCCAACCTTTCATTTTTTTTGCCCACCATTTATAACGCTGTAAATCCCGAAAAATGTAATTTGAGAACCGTGAAGTTGGCACCCCCATGTTGGAATTCCGAAAAACGGTTTGTGTATAACGTTTGCCCAAGGTTTGCCCAGTTTTGCCCAACCAATAACTTTTTTTGCCCACCCACCAAAACGCTAAAAAAAATAAAATAACATTTGATCTCATTTCCGTACTAGCACCCCCATGTCGGAAATCCTTCAAACAGATTATGCCATAGGTTTGCCCAAGTTTTGCCCAGGTTTGCCCAACCATTAACTTTTTTTGCCCACCCAGCAAAACGCTAAAAAAAATAAAATAACATTTGACCTCATTTCCGTACCAGCACCCCCATGTTGGCAAAACAAAAAACAAATTATACCATAGGTTTGCCCAAGTTTTGCCCAGGTTTGCCCAACCTTTCATTTTATTTGCCCACCATTTATAACGCTGTAAATCCGGAAAAATGTAATTTGAGAACCGTGAAGTTGGCACCCCAAAGTTGGAATTTCGAAAAACGGTTTGCGTGTAACGTTTGCCCAAGTTTTGCCCAGGTTTGCCCAACCAATGATTTTTTTTGCCCACCATTTATAACGCTAAAAATCCCAAAAATAGTTTTCTGGAAAGCGTGAAGTTGGCACCCCCATGTTGGAATTTCAAAAAGTGGTTTGGGCGTAACGTTTGCACAAGACGCCCAGGTTTTCCCAACCAATAACTTTTTTTGCCCACCCACCAAAACGTTAAAAAAAATAAAATAACATTTGATCTCATTTCCGTACTAGCACCCCCATGTCGGAAATCCTTCAAACAGATTATGCCATAGGTTTGCCCAAGTTTTGCCCAGGTTTTCCCAACCATTAACTTTTTTTGCCCACCCAACAAAACGCTAAAAAAAAATGAAATAACATTTGACCTCATTTCCGTACCAGCACCCCCATGTCGGCAAAACAAAAAACAAATTATACCATAGGTTTGCCCAAGTTTTGCCCAGGTTTGCCCAAACTTTCATTTTATTTGCCCACCATTTATAACGCTGTAAATCCCGAAAAATGTAATTTGAGAACTGTGAAGTTGGCACCCCCAAGTTGGAATTTCGAAAAACGGTTTGCGTGTAACGTTTGCCCAAGCTTTGCCCAGGTTTGCCCAACCTTTCATTTTTTTTGCCCACCATTTATAACGCTGTAAATCCCGAAAAATGTAATTTGAGAACAGTGAAGTTGGCACCCCCAAGTTGGAATTTCGAAAAACGGTTTGTGTATAACGTTTGCCCAAGTTTTGCCCACGTTTGCCCAACCTTTCATTTTTTTTGCCCACCCTTTATAACGCTGTAAATCCCGAAAAATGTAATTTGAGAACTGTGAAGTTGGCACCCCCAATTTGGAATTTCAAAAAACGGTTTGTGTATAACGTTTGCCCAAGTTTTGCCCAGGTTTACCCAACCTTTCATTTTTTTTGCCCACCATTTATAACGCTGCAAATCCCGAAAAATGTAATTTGAGAAACTTGAAGTTGGCACCCCCAAGTTGGAATTTCAAAAAACGGTTTGTGTATAACGTTTGAACAAGTTTTGCCCAGGTTTGCCCAACCTTTGATTTTTTTTGCCCACCATTTATAACGCTGTAAATCCCGAAAAATGTAATTTGAGAACTGTGAAGTTGGCACCCACATGTCGGAATTTCAAAATATGGTTTGTGTGTAACGTTTGACCAAGTTTTGCCCAACCATTTTTTCCCCCATCCACCAAAACGCTAAAAATAAAATTTGACCTCATTTCCGTAGCAGCACCCCCATGTCGGAAATACTAAAAACAAATCATACCATAGGTTTGCCGAAGTTTGCTCAACCTTTCTTTCCCCCCCCCCTCCATTTATAACGCTGTAAATCTGGAAAAATATATTTTGAAAACCGAGAAGTTGGCACCCCCAAGTTGGAATCTCGAAAAGCGGTACGTGGCAAACGTTGGGGAAATCTCAACGTTTGCCCAACTATTAATTTATTTTTTGACCACTCACCAAAACGGTAAAAAAAATTGTGTAACTTTCAGTGCGCGAATTTTACACCCATAAATTAGAATAAAAAAAATAAATAAACAAAGATTTTGCGCAAGTTTGTCCAATTTTTAGCCTTTTTACTATCTTTTTTTAACTCGGTAAAACAAGAAAAATGTTTCTTTTTCCCATTCTTTACAAATCTTAAATATATTTAAAAAAGAAAAAAAAAGAAAAGAGAAAGGAAAGAAAAAAAATTACCACATTATGCAAAGCAGCATCCAGTAGTGAATGAGTGGGCATCAGATTATTACTTTTTTTTTTTTTTTTTTTTTTTTTTGGCAGAATTTATTACTAAAATTGAACGAAAACAATCACAATAATTTTTTTTTAAATTTTAGTATTGCACATCATTTTATGATTAAAGATCAAGTTGTTTTTAATGGTTATTATTATTATTATTTTATATATATTTAAGATGACATTTTTATTTATTTATTTGTTTTTTATTTTCATTCCACTCATAAAAATTAGAGTTTCGAGAGAATTGTTCGTCTTTCAAATGAAATTTGTCGCAGAATTTTTTTTTACGGTTAAAATATGTAAGATTAGCAGCTTTTATAGATTTATTTTATCTGTAACAACGTAGGGTTTATTCTACTCTCAGAATAAAATCGTTTATGATAACCTGGTGTTTTAGAATATAAATTTATAGTTCGTATCGCTATCTAATGACAAATATAAATGATAAACATGAAACAGAGTTTTAACAGACATATTATATGTTTTTTCGTTTAAGATTGGGAATAGCAATACATTATTATTATTATTATTATTATTTTAAATTAATTATATATCTATATATAAGCTGCCATATATTTTGATAAAGTAAGAAAAATGTATTAATGTTTCAAAGTAATATTTAAAAAATTTAAAAAAATTAAAAAACAGAGAATTCTACAAAGAAACTTAATTTTTTTAAATCAGTCGAAATTTATACGAAAAGAAATATAGTGCTTTAACTTAATGCGAGCTGTAGATGTTAAAGCGATAAAAAAAGGGTGTTAAAATTTTGAGATAAGTTAAAATTATGAATGCCTCAAAAATGTGTATATATTTATTTATTTTCTTTTTTTATTAACAAAACATTAATTGTTTTTTAATTTCTAACAAAATCCAGATGGGATAGGGAAACAAAGTTTTACCGTTAAAAAACATTCGTGTGTAACACATTTTAGCTTTTATTCTGAAAATCTCTAACAGAATTGTCGTTTTCATCAGTGAAAGTGCATCAAAAAATTATTTGACTGTTTATTAAATCATTTTACATACATCATTTGTCTATTTATTAAATCATTTTCCACCTCATTGTCTATTTATTAAATTATTTTCTACAATAGCTCCCTAAAATAATGTTTATTTGCACCTCAGATTTTTCTACTGTACGCTTAAGAATAATATTAATAAAAACAGGAAATAAATAAATAAACAGAATGAATAAAGACAGTCATTCAAATTAGTATACTTTTGGTGGGTTAAAAATAAATTCTAGTAGTCCCTTCTGCAATTCATTTATACTAGTAATTATTATTTAATATATTTAGTAAATTACAGTAAATTAGCATTATGGTAAACAGATAAAGTTTTACTATTATCAAATTTTGCTTTAAAAATATTAAATATTTTGTTTTATTTTATTTTATTTATTTAATTTATTTATTTATTTTTTTTTTAATGTAATTTCTTTGATGATGTAGACAGAACATCCATTTTTTTATTGACAGAGCATGCATTTTTTTAATGACGATCAACCTATTTCTTATTAAAAACTATCACTCTGTTACACACAAATAGTAACTTTTAAACATATCTTTTTTCTCTACCTCATATGGATATTAATAAAAATAAAATATAAAATAAACATGTAAATACTATTATTATTCTGTAAATTGAACTAATGCCAATGTACACTGATATGGGAAGCTTTCAAATACAATCTCCAACCAATTTTAATAAAATTATCTCAAAATTCACCCCATTTTTTTTATAACCATAATATCCCTAACTTGCATTAAATTTTGCACTCTAACTTATTCTTATAACTTTCAGTTTCATTTCAAAAGATGTTACTTTTAGCAAAGTGTTTGTATCGGTTAAATATCATTTCCAAATTTAAATATTTTACAGTAAACGTTCTGCTATCCGCCATTCAAATAAACAAAAATCTCAAGTATCCGAAAAAATCTTGACGATTCCCCCCCCCCCCCACCCCCATTAAATGGTGAGTAATTAATAAACCTTTTTTCATTTCCTTTGTGATGTAGAAATCACATATATTTAAAAAAATTTCTTTTTAATTTTAATTCAAATCTATTTTAACACTTTGTATAGTAATTTACTCGTGTATTCAATATTAATCTTTAGTATCCGCCGAATTCGTTCTTCATCAATAAAATAAAAAATAAATGTAAACAATAATCAATCTCTGAAAAATCTCACAATCATTTCGTCTCATAAAGAATAACAAATGGCTTATTTCATTTATATTCCTCCTAAATTGTCGTCTAATATGCTAACGTAATTTTTTTCAGTTAATCAAAATTATCCTTGAACACAGTTACACAAGCAGATGATCAGCTTTTTTTTTTTTTTTTTTTTTCCCCCTTTGTTTATGTATCTCTACTGCTCACATTTCGATCTGCCACTAAGAAATGCAGATTGCTCTTTAGAACTCATTTAATTATTGCAGCTGTGGAACAGTGTTGAAATGGCCGCGATACCGCGATGAAGAGAATTTCTTCTGTGAAGTAATCTGCATAGTTTGCAAGTCTAGTTGAATCAAACGCAGGACAGGGAGGGAGGAATAGATAAATAAATACAATCTCCTTACTTCCTCTCCCACGGCTGTTTTTTTTTTTTCAGATAACTCTTCTTTCTTTGGAGAATTAAACACGCTTAACAAGGATAACAGGATAAATTACAGATAAAAAATTATAATGCTCATTTTTTTTTTCTCTCTCTCCTTTCACCCCCTCCTCCTCAAGGAAACAAGATTTAAAGAGTGATAAAGAATCAGTAGGTAAATTCCGGACCAGACTAATTATGTAGCTTTTCATACAATCAACCCAAAGGAAAAGTTCCGGAACAAACGTTGGTCCTGAATTTACCTATGCGTTTCCTCTCTACTCTTGTAAAGTGAGGGATGTTCACAAATAAAAATTAAATAGGTAACGATTGTCAGGTTTTATTTTAACGAGCGATTTGACAATTTATATTGCTTAGTATTGTGTTAATAATTATTATTTCAAAAATTACTAATTCATATTAGTGAGATTATCCATTTCTGCTGTACATTACAATTAAAACTAAGTACTATTATTTTCCAAAAGAACTGAAAATACATTTTTAAAGATTATATCAGGAAACAAATATTTAAAATGCACACATATTTAAGTTTAATATTAGTGTGAACATATTTAAAATTTTAAATGATTAAAAAAATCAAATAATGGCAAATACTCTTGTTAAAAGGTTAAGATAGATTAAACAAATAAAGAAACAAATATATAGTTAAAAAAAAAAAAAAAAAAAAAGCTTGAATCAAATTAAATATTATTACCTTTCTCTTATTCATGTGACAGAAGATAAACTTTTGTTTTTGCGTCAAATTTTCGACATTGAGTTTCAGTTATAGTTACACGTTTTGAGATGCCATAAATCCGAAAATCAGGATTTTGACAGTTGGTCTGTGCATTTTTTAAGATTAATTAATGAAATAAATATGCACATTAGTTTAAACTTATTTAAAATTTTAAATACTTGTTTTAAATGAGACAAATAATAATAAGCTCTTTCATTTAAAAGCTAGCTTTATTATTATTAAAAAAAAAAGAAGAAAGAAAGAAAGAAAAAAGAAACTGGTGCAAAACAACCACCAGACTTCCATCACCCGCTATTACATGCATTTTATGCTTTATATATATATATACAGTAAAACCTCTCAAGTTGGACACCCCTCTAAGTTGGATACTTTTTCTCGGAACGGAATGTATCCATATGATTAACATTATGTCTAACCTCTATAAGTTGGACACCCCTTTAACTTGGAAGTTGGACAGTGAACTACTGTACTAAGTTGGACAATTTTACCCGATGAGACAGAAAAAAAGAAATAAATCTTCCATTTTCTCACTCTTATTTTAGAAATTTTACTTATCCCTTGTAGAAAAAACTGTAAATATCTAAAAAAAAAAAAAAAAAAAAAAAAAAAAAAGTTTCTTGTCACAATATATTTATTTCTGTCTTATCTTATAAAAAATACTTCTTTTCTTCAGTTGAAACATTCACAAATTACTGTAATTTAGTGCATAATGCAAGAATCTTTCTTTTTATTGAATTGCATGAATTATCCTTGCAATTTTTTTTTTTTTTTTGAAAAATTCCACAGAGAGCTTACAGGCACGTTTTCTTTTATTAAATCTCGAATAAAGGACTACGTCAGAAACGCCAAAGAAAAATATTGGAAATGCATACAGCTGTTTCGGCAGCTTTAAGCGTGCCGTCTTCAGTGCAAAAAGGATCCTTTTTGCACTGAAGACTGTACGCTTAAAGCTGCCGAAACAGCTGTATGCATTTCCAATATTTTTCTTTGGCGTTTCTGACGTAGTCGTTTATTCGAGTTTTAATATTCCAACGCCAAGTCTCCTGTTATTATTATACGTTTTCTTTTTCTTAAGACTGTTTAAAAATTGGCATTAGAAAATACATTTTGGTTGGTAGAGTTCCTCTTCATTTACCCCTTTTATTTTTCCTGCCAAGTATATAACTTGAGTGGCTAATTGCACTAAACTTAATATGAGAAAGATCTGTTGTGAAAAACAATGCTGATTCAATTTGAACGCATATCATCTGACAGGTGTTACTGCTATGCTTCAGTTTTCCCCATTCACCGGAAAACTATATCTCAGTTGCTAGAGTGAATAAATTCATCAAACTTCATATGTGAGATGGCCGTTATGGAAATGAATATCATCTTAATTTGGGTGTAGATCAGCATAAAGGTGGTGCTACTTTTACTCACATTATCTGATTTTCCACATGACTATCTCAGCATCTATTGGATAAAATTGCACCCAAATGTATGTGCAAAATCTTTATTGTGAGAAGCTATATTAATTAAATTTCCTCGCATGTTAACTGGTAAGTAGTGCTGTTATATAAAAAATTATAGAAGAAAGTATTATAATGGCCACAACATAACAATTTAAATTTGAAATCGGCAAATTAATTATTTTTTGTATATAAGTCGTGGATACTTAATTATATTATATGTAGATGTGATTAAAAGTTAAAAAGCATGCATAGATACAGTTTAATTAAATCAAGAAAAGTAAGCACCCCTATAAGTTGGACACCTCTCTAAGTTGGACACTTTTCTTGGAACCGTAGGTGTCCAACTTAGAGAGGTTTTACTGTATATATATATATATATATATACAGTAAATCACCGTTTATACTCTCTCGTTTTTACGTCTTTTACATTTACATGTCTTTTTAGTGAAGTCCCGATTCATTCTTATTCATATTCATGCAAAAATTATTCGTTTATACCCCGCTAATATCGGTTATACGTCTTTTCCACTTTACTAAAATACACAAAATTTCTCGACTTGTCATTATTTTTCATTATAAATAAGACGGATTTTTCCTGAAAGCATCTTAAGTGGAGGAACACAGGAAAGATCGAAGAATACTAATCAAAGAATCAATTGAATTCACAGCAGAATTTTTAGTACTCATAGACAAGCAGCAAATCAGACAAACATTAAAAAAATTTAATGTTATTAAATAACTATCTGTATGGACATAAATCGTATCCGTATGCTTGCTATTAAAGATACGCAATATATATGATTGATGTTCAAAATGTGTTCATATAGTGCTTAAGATATGTAATATAATACTCAATATGATATATGTAATTAGTACCCAGTCATGCATTAATAGTAGGTTTTTTCTCACTTTTTATAATAAATCTTTTATTATTATTATTATTATTATTAATTATTGTCTTAAAATAAATATAATGTACATTTATTAACTTAAGAAACTTATTAATTAGTATTTTCATATAAATTTTGCTTAAATATCATTAAATTTATAGCATTCAAAGTGTCATTATTAAAATTTCGATTGTACGTCTTCTCATTTATACGTCCTTTTACGTCAGTCTCTTGAAAGACATATAAACGGTGCTTTATTGTATAATGTAATCTGAAGAGATAAAATTCACCTAAAGAAAGTAAATATTTAAAATTTTTCCGGTAATATAAAGCTGATACTCGTGTAAAGACATGTAAAACCGATTTACATAGCGAGTTAAAAAATCTGGTGTGAAACAACCACAGGACTTCCATTACAAACTATTACATGTATTATACGCACATTTGGAGATAATTTTATCAGAAGACATATAATTGACCTAATGAAATAGACACCTAAAAATTTTCCAATAAGAGAAAGTTAATACGCGTGTAAACACATATGAATTATTGACCCGAAAACAATAATTACATACAAAAGGATATTTAAAAGGGAGTTAATATTTCGAGTTTGAAGAAAATCCGTACAGCCACTTTTGAAGGAACGCACTTGTGAGACCTGGAATTGAGCTCTTTATACAGGACGCCTATCTGTTTTCCTGAACTAACCAACTATATCAATCGAAAGGACATCTGATAGAATGTTTATCTTTATATATCAACTTTGAAGAAAATCGTTAGAGCCATTTTTGATATATGGACTTACGGTCCCACTTCCGGTTTTCCAATTTTCACCAAAATTTGAAAAATTCATCTGTACACCAGACCTGTCTCAATTCTGAAATTTCGCAATTCTATTTTTATTAGTTTCGGAGATATGGTAGCCAGAAGATTCCTCACATACATACAAACACACACACGCACGAATACTTTTTTGGACTCAGGCTTTCTTAAAACGAGTAAATCAGGTGAAAACTCGTTATCGAATTTTTAGACAGAATACAATACTTCCATTACCTACGGTAGTTGGGTAAAGGAAGTAAAAATTTCAGAGTTGAAAACAGAACTTGAAAATATATTTTGTTTACAGTATGGGTATAAAAAATTAATTTTCAGTATTAGTCAACATAATAAAATGTACAAAGCACTTCCATCAAATACATTCAATAAAAAAGAACGTTTTGCTTTATTCTGGGAAGCCTTGTATAATGTCTTTTATCAATATGCACTATAAACAATACTGTGTATTTAAAATTTGTTTTACTTAAAAAAAGCATCTAACACAAACGGAATTACGATTCCTACAATTTCCAAATATAGTCCCAACATATCCAAATACTTTGGGTAGCCCTGTAAACATATGATGAATGATTTCCATACGCAATTTACACAAAACATGCTTTTATGAACATAATAAATTTTCTTCATTCCGTTTTGTTTTAGTCAGCCTGTAGATGTTACACTGTACTTTCCAGAAATTTAATCATAGACATAATGTATTTGAGTTCTCTTTTATGTCCCTGTACACAAATCATTTGCTTAATCTCAACGAAAAGTTTCCTGTAGCATCCGTATAATATGCACATTTAGAATACCAAGTTTTCACTTTATACTAATATTTGTTCTTGAGATACGCTAATAAAAGACGCACACACACGCACACACAGAGAGCAACCGCAAATGCATGATTTTCGGGACCTCAAAACGTGTAAATATAACAAAAACTCGCTTTCGAAAATTTGACACAGAAAGAATACTTTCTCTACCATATATATGGGTAAGAGAAAGTTATAAATAAATAAATAAAATAAAAAAACAGTACAAAACTTTAAAACAACGCCATACACCGCAAGAACTCTCAGAAATTGTTTCGATCGAAAGAAAATCCAACTCTTCGTCAGGCGAACAAAGTACTCACATGCTGCAAAGACAGCGATAACGCACAAACTACACAAACACCTACTTTGTTCATGCCTACTTTTTTCGCCAGACGAAAAGTCGTGTATTCTTTCGATCTGAAACAACTGTTGTCAATTCTTACATTGGATGATGTTGTTTCAAAGTTTTGTACTGATTACATTTAAATTCCAGTTCTGTAGCGTTTTTTATTAATAAAATAAATCACTATTTTTATTCCGTTATCCGACTACCTTAGGTAATGGAAGTATTGTAATCGCACCGAAAATTCGATATCGAGTTTTCACCGTATTTACATGTTTTAAGGTCTCCTGAATCCAAAAAAATTCTTTTTGGCAATTGGTCAGTGCGTGTGTGTAGGGGAGGGGGGGGGGATTTTCTAGCTATCATATCTACGAAACTATTAAATATAAAACTATGAAACTTCAGAATTGAGACAGGTCTGGTGTGTAGATGAATTCTCCAAATTTTGTTGAAAATTGAAAAACTGGAAGGGGAACATTGAAAACCGAAGGTGGGACCGTCAGTCTGTTTCTCAAAAACGGCTGTGACGATTTTCTTCAAAATTGCTATATAAATACTCTATTAAATGTCGTTTCGAATGATATAGTTGGTTTGTCCAGAAAAATTGATAGGCGTCCTGTATAAATAACTCAATTTTAGGTTTCGCAAGTGCATTTCTTTAAAAACGGCTGTACGATTTTTTTTTTTTTTCAAACTCACCATATTAACTCCCTTTTAAATATCCTTTTGTATGTAATTATGTATTGTTTACCGGTCAATAATTGTGTATGTAAAGTTTTAGTAAAAGTTGGTATCTCAAAAACGGCTCTAACGATTTTCTTGAGAATTATTTCATTAATCCATTTTAGATATCCTTTGTCATATATAATTTGGTTATTACAGAAGAATTAAAAGTCATCCCGATTGGGTGGATCAGTTTAAGATCTCGAAAATTGGTGTTTTACAGAGTAACTACTTTTTTTCCCCCCCTAATGTTTTTTAACTCGCTGTGTATACTCTATTCTGTATGCCTTTATACGTGTAACAAATTTCTCCAACGGGAAAATTTTTAGGTGTCTACTGCGTTAGATCATTTTTTTCGCCTTCTAAACACATTATCTCCAAAAAAAAAATGCATATAATACGTATATGTGTAATAATGAGTAATGGAAGTCGTGTGGTTGTTTCACATCAGATTTTTTTTATATTGTTTTATAAATAAAAAATAAAAAAGAATTATTGAAATTATTGAAATCGTACAAACCACTTAAGGCCCTCCACTGCCTTCGATAGCGAAAATATATTGTGCCCTATCTCCACCAACCTTATATCTAATCAGAGTTTCCACTGTTTACGGCAACATCTTACCAACCAGGCACTTCCACTTGAGCGTTTATTTTACTGTAGGTGGCCCTCTTAGGCTCCAATTTTCCCTGTTTGCAATTAGAATATATCTCATAATCTGCAGTGTATAAGTGCATAAGTTTTAATCTGAGTATATACGAGTACATAAGTCGACAGGTAGCGCTGCTACATTGAAATTATTCAGTTTATTTCAAGGCTGTATTTCAGCTTCTACTGTGTGTAACTGCACCAGTTTTAATTTAAGTGTACATAGACCGACAGGCAATGCAATTATGTTGTAATTTGTCTTGATTGTGAGAAGACTATATCTCAGATTCTACATTCTACAGTGTAAAATTGTAACATAAGCATATCTGTCTTAATAATATTTTGCTGTGTATATTTTAAATTCTTGTTTTATAACAGTATTGTTACTTCATAGTAAAATGTTAATAAATCAATTGAAATTTATGTGTTTTAATTTTTGATCTTATACATATGTTTATAAAAAAATATATATCTTTAATGTATCATATATAAATGGCGTTACGCTTGTATTTTATTGTATTTACACTTTATTATTACTGCTGCAATTGAGTTCTATAAAATCTGAGTATTATCTACACATTGATAGATGAAAGGTCATTCATACAGAAATTAAAAAGAAAGGAAAGCAGATTACATTATAACCAAAACCACTATTTTATGCATATGCATGTATTAAACTAACAGTACAATTCTGTATCAAACTCATGCTACAAAACTTTTTAAAAGCGAAGCTCCCCTTTTAAATTTGTGACTGATCCCTCGCGTTTTACGAATCAAAAATAAAGTTATTCCATCCTTTCTAAAAAGCATAGATTTAGCCATGGAATTGCTCCGACTCCCCCCCACCCTTTTTTGGTTCGGAACTTACTTACACACGGTTTTAATTACAAAGTCTAATTAAAGCTTTTTTTTTTAGTTCCCCATCATACTGTAGGTATGGGGAACTTAGGTAATCGTGAAAATTTTCGACCTCGGTTTTTTGACTTTTTTACACGTTTTCAGGTGTGAGAAATCCGAAAATGACAGAATTTGTATGGTGTCTGTCTGTAGGGTGTCTGTTAGTGTGTTAGTCCGTTAGTTTGTTAGTCTATGTACACGATATCTCAAGAACAAATTGTCGCAGAGAGGTCGGATCGGTTTTAAAATATTACTTTCGACACTGGCAAGAACCCTATTCCTTTGCAACATTCGAATTTAAAAACTTCAGCAGTTATGAGAAATTTACGATTTTCTTAACATGGGAGAATAGGACAAAAATTCACTTAAACGTGCATTAAATGGAAGCTTTTTACTGTAAAAATGTCAGACCAGTTTAAAATATCAGTTTTGATGCCGGAATGACCATCAATGACTATAAATATGCTACTTTGAAAATTTCGCAAGTTATTAGATATTTACGAATTTCTTAACATGGCAGTATAGGGCAAAATTTCACATAAACGTCAATTTTGGGAGATATTGTCAGTGTAAAGATGTCAGGCTACTTTTTAAATATTATTTAGGACACTGGCATGAACATTAATGACTATGAATTTTTCAGTATAAAAATTTCGTAAGTTATTGGAAATTTACGAATTTCTTAACATGGCAGAATAGAATAAAATTTCACATAAACGTAAATCTTGAGTGATATTTTCATCTTAAAGATGTCAAACCACTTATGAAATATTATTTAGGATACTGGCATGAATACCATAGAGTATGAACTTTCCAATTAAAAAAATTCGTAAGTTATTTGGAATTTACGATTTTCTTAAAATGGCAGAATAAGGCAAAATCGAGCATAAACTTCCATTTTAAGGATCATAAATATATCAGACAATTTGAAAATAACATTTATGATACTTGTATGAACATGATTGACTGCAAATATTCTAATATGAAAATTTCGTAAGTTATTCGAAATTTAAGATTTTATCAACATAGCAAAATGGGGAGATAATTCATAAAAATACGCATTTTTAGGAAAGTTGCATTGGAAATAGTAGCATGAAAATAAACTACGAAATTGATCCGAATAAAATAAATTAATAGATTAGAATAAGATATCGAACTGAATGGTGGGTAGCCTATTAGACGAGGATTTCGTTCTGTCACGGTGTCAAGCGTTTGGTCAAATTCATTTCTCTTAACATGTATATAATAAGTCCTGTACAAGAAATTTATGAGAACATACATATGATGGGGAACTGAGCAGAGTCCACCTATGCCAACTAGTTTTTTTTTTTTTTTTTTTCCCCAGGGGACTTCCAAAATGGGTCGATCTATACTTATCTGTTATTATAATGTAAACAAATAAAAGCGTATCTGTGTCTGATTAATGACCTTGACTGAAAAAGTTTCGGACGTACGAAAACTAAAAATGATTCTTTCGTTTTGAAAAAGACCTCATTTGAACTTTAGCCAATATTTATCTTTTTAGGTAGATTTCCTATAAGGAATCTACCTGCAATGGTCCTCATGACACGACTTCTGGAAAATGTCTTCATATCTTCACCGATCATGACCCCTAGAAGCCAAAACCACCCTCCGTTCAAAAGTTTATATATATATATATATGTGTGTGTGTGTGTGTGTGTGCGTATATAACGGTCCATTTTTTCAGTTGCTATTAAAAAAATTATATAAAAAAAAGGTAAACATAATTATTGATTTTGTTTGAGTGCAACACAAAACCCAATATATAGGTAATATGTACACATATTTTCAATAGTGAAAAATCATTAGTTTGTGAGTAAACACTTAAATTTTTCAAAATTGGCCCATTGTACCCCGGTCTCCCCTATACTTTTTTCAGATTTGTGGCTCAAACGAAAATTTTCATCGCTCAAATGCACTAAAACGACACTCAATCGTATGGTGTATTCAGTTTTTCATTTACTTAAGGTCGGGGAGCTAACTTTACAGACCTTATTCTTTTATTTAGTATAAGGTATTAAGGAAATTCGCTGCCAAAAATTTGAATGCTCCAAATTCGTAAAACAAAGTTGGTGCTAAAAGAAGAAAATCTCAAAAGATTTTCATCAGAATCATTTTTTTTTTTTTTTTGTAAAGAAAAAGAAAAGAAAAGAAAATTAATAACATTCAGTATCGAAACAAACACTATCGAAACAATCGATATCGAAAAAGTTTTTTTAAATAATTTTGAACTAGGAAATAAAAAGTGCGCGTGCAAAATGAAATAAAAATAAGTAAAAAATTGAATTTATGCCAGCACAAGCGATTGTTATGCCAGCACAAGCGATGACACTTTTTTTTTTTTTTTTTTTTTTTTTAATGAAATTCACTAATGTTTAGACAAAGGATTTTTAAAAATTGAAATTGATTTTATTATTATTATTATCATTGTTGTGTGTGTGTGTGTTCACTAGTATGCCATTATTCTATTGATTAAATACATTATTTTGGTTTACTTTAACAAAGAAAATTATTTTTATCGCAGATTATTTTTTTTTTTTAATTCAAGGGTGCTTTCTCACTGCTATCTGGATATCTCAATAACAATTTCATTCATCCTTATATTTTTTACATTAAAGGAAACAAAACATTTAAATTAAGAATCTGAACTTTAAGGTTTAATTATTTTAATAATATAGAGAATATAGAATAATATAGAAATTAATAAATAAATTTGAAACATGAAATAACCATTAAAATTTTTGTGTTTTACACTCATAATTTTTTCTGTTGAACAGAACTTTTTCTTTTCTTTTTCTTTATGAAACCGACAAAAATACCATATGTTTGGATTTTCAAACTCTTTATCCAAACGATCAAATTCCCCGCGTTACAACTTTAGAAAATGATCATATTCGAAACACGCCCTATGCTTTACTTCTCTGGGATTCCAGAATTTATAAACAACTGACCGCAGACGTTTCGCTTCTTTATAGAACGATCCTCTCTCACACAAATCACTTCCTCTTGTAAAATAATCATGTGATAAGCATAAAATGAAGATACTGCTATTTTTAAAGTAGAAATGAAAGCAAATTTCGCTTTTTATTTAATTTTATATTATGCCTTTTTCTTTCTGTGTTGTATACATAATACTAGAAATTTCTTTTGTGGAAAAAATGTTTTGCAAGCAATTATTATTATTTTTTTTTTCGAATTATTATATCAGTCAGTGAATTATATGCTTTCAGATTGTGATTCCTTCTTTTTTATTAGAGTTATGAATGCATAGTCATAAGTTTTTCACGATTCTATTGTTAATTCTTAAATTAAAATTATTTAAATTAATGCATTCTACTCTGAATCTTAACCAGTGGTGGCATAAGAAAGTCCTTGACAGGGGGCCCCGTTACCTCGATGAGGGGCATTATATGTAGAAACATTATTTTAGGCATATTTAGCACCATGCACCTTCCTGTCATTTTTTAATCCACCATGTCAAATATACACTACTATTTTTTGTTTGCTCGATGTTTCTTTTTTCTTTCTTTTTTCTTTTTTGTGTCTCCGTACTATTTTTAATACCGATTAAAAAAGAGGGGGAAGGTGTTATAAGTTTAAAGGCTTTGTCAGTGTGTCTGTTTGTGGCACTGTAACTTCCAAAGAAATAGACCGACTTCAATGCAATGTTTCGCTACCATTATCAGAAACCTGATGTAATCGGGATGTTTCTTAGCTATGTTTAATAAATTTCTGTTTGATAGATTTTTTTTTCTTTAATTAATTAAAATATAAATTTTCAAGCCACTTTGCATTTATATTTTAAAATTTGAGAGCTTGCAATTTTCCTATTTTCAAATTATTCCTGTAAAACGTGTGAGCTTGTAATCTTCCGAATTTAAATCACGTTAGATTATGAATCACGTGTTCTTTTTTTTTTTTTCATTGAAGCATGAAAACACTTATTTTAAAAATTTTGAATTATAAACCGATTTTCGCAAAAAATAAAAATTGGTTATAAATAATGACATGAGTTCAAAGTAAAAATTTTTTAATTCATTTGAAAATTACTGAGCTTGAGATATTTTAAATAAATTAAACAGTTTTTTTTTTTTCCCAGGCTTTATAGCTTAAATTTTGCAAATCGTCAATTTTCCAACATCAGATTCATATTATATGATAAACCATGTTATATTATTATTACTATTATTACTATAAAGGAATGCATTAAAAAAAATCACAATTTTTTTATTGATTTAGTGAAAAATTAAAAAGAATTATTATAATTTCACAGTAAAAAATTGCTAAATACAATTGAAATCTATATTTTTTAAAGAAAAATAATATTTAACTAAATTCAACACCACTCCCGCGTTTAAATTTTATAAATTGTAAGCTAGAGTTCTTCCAGCTGAAAATTGTAGAATTTATAGAAAAATTGGCGATTTTGAAATTATACATAAATGCATATATATATATAAAGCTAGCTTTTAACTTAATCGTGTCATTTTTTCAGTATACTGAGCTATTCCCTATCCCTATAAAATAATACATATGTAATATGTATATTCAAAATATGATTAATCGTACATTTTAGAGCTTGAGTATAGTTCTGAAAAAAGAAATAGAGTCAAAGATATGCAACAAATATCAGGTAAAACTTCATTAGAGTACGCATTTCTTATATAAACATACATATCTTTATTACATTTCTATAAAATGTACAAATTTTACTTAGAATATTCTTATTTAAACGTGTACCTAAGCTTTAAATTTCTCATAGTCATAAAATATCAATTTTAATTTAATAATGTTATTTAATTTTCGTATTTTCTTGAATTGAATCTTTTTATAAGGTGTTCCTTTTTTTATCTCTCTCTTTCACTCTTTTTAAATCCTGAGGACGAATATTTTTGTCAGTATACCCATCTGTTGGCTTTGTTGTTAGCGCTTTAGCCTTCAGCTTGCTGTGTTTGAATTTTGTTTCAGGCACGACGCACGAACGTTCACAAGAGTTTGGAATCCACTTTTAAGCCGCATTTTCTTGCCTAGTTAGCATTAGGGCGCATAAAATATCCGTAAAATTAAATACCAACCTAAAATTTTCTGTCAATGACAAAATTAATTTCATTATGCTAAAAGTATTCGTTGGATAATTTTAAAATTCTTCATTTTCAACAAAAAAAATTCAATATAAAAGAAAGTTTTCACTAAATTTTGAGTAGCCGTATATATTATCTATAAATAACAAGCACACACATGGCTAAAAATTTGACACAGTGTGAAAAACTCATAACATAACTTCAAATAAACTCCAAGTTGATAATACATCATTGTTCTTTTATGCGGCCCTTTAAACAAATATTGAATGACTTTCATATTAAGTTTTACATGAAGCATGCTTTTTACGCACATAAAAACATGTTCAAATGTATTTATTTTATTTTTTCTAGTAAAATCTAAAAATATTTCGCTTTATCTATCAGAAATTTGGCCCATAAACATATATTTGAATCCTCATGGTAGTCCCTGTACCAGAATTATTTGTTTGATTTTTACGAATCATGCCATCTCCATACACTAAAGGTTTGGGATGTCGAGTTTAGACTTCTTGCTAATATTTATTTTTGAGTTATGGTAATAGCAGACATACAAACAGACTGGTAGAGAGAGAGACCAACTGCTAAAAACTCGATTTTCGTAATCAGGGGACCTCAGAACGTGTAAATATATAAAAATCTCAATTCCGAAATTTCTATCGCCCAAAATATTTTCCGTACCATACATGGATTAAAGGAAAAAAGTTGTTTTATGTGCGTATTAAAATTAGTTCATCTTTGATGAAAATATTTAGAAAAAGTAAACTTTGATCTATTTACCTTTTTCTATTTACCTTCTACCTGCCTTTTTTACTCCTTACCTCTTTGTCTTGCAGAAGCAATATTATGTAAATTATTGTTGTGAAATAACGAGTACTTATATTTCATTACCCTATAAAATATATAATATTATATACTATATTAAATCACGGTATTTGACCGTATAATTTTACGAGAAAGGAATACTAGAAAGTTTTACTAGTTAAACGGTCAAATCTGGTAAATTGATATTGTGAAAGTATACTCTTAAAATACAGGCTCTTTTTTTTTTTTTTTTTTTTTTTTTTTTTTTTTAACTTTTTTATGGGAAAAAGCCTATTATTATTAATCTATACGTAAACTGCCAAATCTACTATAAAACTATATTTATGGTCAAATTGCGTAAAATGTAAAGTGTTAGATTTCATTGACGTCATATTAGAGCCACTTCGTATTTCAAACTGAAAATATAATTTTGTAGTTTTATTGGTTTAGAGAGTTTATCTATAGATTTATGCAAACAGCGATTGATATAAAAGATGTATTGCGCACAGAAGACCCCGCGGACAAAACCCTCACCGAACGAAACCCCCACCTATACCGTACAAAAGTCCCACCTATACCGGACAAAACCTCCAAATTCAGCGGACAAAAGCCATATTTAGCGCTGACAAAAACCCTATGTATAAAAAATGATATTTTGGATAAAATTAACATTTCAAAATTATTAAACTGGCGATAAGATAAATTATAAAATAAAATCTGTTACTTTTTTGACTAGAAACTTGTCATGATAGTTCATATTTTATTAAAGCTATTAAATTGTTAATTGTTTTCATAACCGTACTAAAGTCGTCACGAGTTATTACTAATTTAGGAATAAGTTAATTCATTTTGGTTAATGTGGTTTTCGGTGGCATTTAATTTTCTGTTATTTTTAATTTTACTATGATAATAAATATATTGATGTTGTAGAGTTTTATGGCTGACTGACTATGCTAGGTTCTTAGGCCAATAATGGAATGTGCTCTGTGGGTGTCATTATAAAGGTCCTAGCCCAAATTTACTCAAGTTTCGGAGAAAACCACGGAAAACTCCGAGCAGATAAGTCGATTAACTCGACCTGGGATCGAGCCCGACATTTTCCATCTACCAACTTCTATATATATATATAAACGTAAAAATGAAATTTGTCGTAGATTTTTACATATTAATTATTGGAGTAGAGGTTTGAAAGTGGTATCACTTGAAAGATATATTTAATGTAAGTTTGAGGAAAAAAAATATTCTCCTATGATGTCATGAAAGTATTGAAAAATACTTTTATTTTTTTATGTTAATTGTCATTTTATACACATAATCTTTTGTATTAAAAAAATTCCTATAGAAGAAAGTTCTTAAAATATTTCTGCATTTTTTCAGTTTGTAGTTGGTCTGCTAACTTCATTCGTGACTAAATGGATAGGGGAAAATGTGAGTTTATAAATGTTCTATAAGTGTCTGAATTTCAAGGCTATTTTGACCAGTATTTTTTTTTTTTTTTTTTACAGAATCGGAAAACAGTAAAGAAATAAAGAAAGAAAGAAAAAAAAAACTAATAATTTCATCTTTTACTATATTATACAGTAAGGACTAAACTGTCTTTCTTTGGATATTTAGTGTTAATTTTCTTTACCATGAAAATCATTTGCATTTATCATGTACAATAATTTTAATAAATAATAGTGTTAATAAATTATTTACACTTAATGAGTTTGTATAGGAAAATGTGGAAGAAAGGTGTGTGGTGACCAGAACATACTAGTATGTTTAAGAAATAGTGGACTTTAAATATTTTATATTTTTTCTAATTTTTAAAGTATTACTATGATATTATTTATAAACTGAATAATTTATGAAATGATTACATGAAGAAATCAGACATATCACATGAAGCAATATGATTGAAATGTAGGTATCTGTTAATCTATAAGCTGGTAGACGTGAAGTGCAGGGTTCGATCACACGTTGTCCTTATGAACCTAACGGTTCGCAATTTTCTGCGGTTTTCTCCGATCTCGCGTTAATATGTCCTTGAATCTCTTAGAAAAACATTTGCGGAAGGCATTGCATCCAGAAAGAAAGAAACTCTCCAAAAATATCAGAATCAAAGAAATCAGATATATCATCAAACATTAATTAATTTAGAAATTCAAATTATCTGTTTTTTTCTTTTTTAGAGAGCCGTGGGTGTTAAATATTTTACATGTTTAATTATTTTTAAAAAATATTATAATGATCTTATCTATATCTTGAATAACTTATGAAATGATTACATGCAGAAATCAGATATATTATATGAAGATAAATGATTGAAATTTAAATATATGTTAATCTCTAAACTTGTAGACGTAAAGTGCCGTCAAAAAAAAAAAAAAAAAAAAAAAGAAAGATTGGGCAAACGTTACCCACAAACCGTTTTTTGACATTCCAACTTGGGGGTGCCAACTTCACAGTTCTGAAATTACATTTTTCGGGATTTACAGCGTTATAAATGGTGGGCAAAAAAAAAAAAAAAAAAATGAAAGGTTGGGCAAACCTGGGCAAAACTTGGGCAAACGTTATACACAAACCGTTTTTTGAAATTCGAACTTGGGGGTGCCAACTTCACGTTTCTCAAATTATATTTTTTGGGATTTACAGCGTTGTAAAAGGTGGGCAAAAAAAGTTATTGGTTGGGCAAACCTGGGCAAAACTGGGGCAAACGTTACTCACAAACCACTTTTTGAAATTCCAACATGGGGGTGCCAACTTCACGCTTTCCAGAAAATTATTTTTGGGGTTTTTAGCGTTATAAATGGTGGAAAAAAAAAATCATTGGTTGGGCAAACCTGGGCAAAACTTGGGCAAACGTTAGACACAAACCGTTTTTTGAAATTCCAACTTGGGGGTGCCAACTTCACGGTTCTCAAATTACATTTTTCGGGATTCACAGCGTTATAAATGGTGGGCAAAAAAAATGAAAGGTTGGGCAAACCTGGGCAAAACTTGGGCAAACCTATGGTATGATTTGTTTTTAGTTTTGCCGACATGGGGGTGCTGGTACGGAAATGAGGTGAAATGTTATTTTATTTTTTTTAGCGTTTTGTTGGGTGGGCAAAAAAAGTTAATGGTTGGGCAAACCTGGGCAAAACTTGGGCAAACCTATGGCATTATCTGTTTGAAGTATTTCCGTCATGGGGGTGCTAGTACGGAAATGAGGTTAAATGTTATTTTATTTTTTTTAGCGTTTTGGTGGGTGGGCAAAAAAAATTATTGGTTGGGCAAACCTGGGCAAAACTTGGGCAAACGTTACGCCCAAACCACTTTTTGAAATTCCAACATGGGGGTGCCAACTTCACGCTTTCCAGAAAACTATTTTTGGGATTTTTAGCGTTATAAATGGTGGGCAAAAAAAATCATTGGTTGGGCAAACCTGGGCAAAACTTGGGCAAACGTTATACACAAACCGTTTTTTGAAATTCCAACTTGGGGGTGCCAACTTCACGGTTCTCAAATTACATTTTTCGGGATTTACAGCGTTATAAAAGGTGGGCAAAAAAAATGAAAGGTTGGGCAAACTTGGGCAAAACTTGGGCAAACCTATGGTATGATTTGTTTTTAGTTTTGCCGACATGGGGGTGCTGGTACGGAAATGAGGTCAAATGTTATTTTATTTTTTTTAGCGTTTTGTTGGGTGGGCAAAAAAAGTTAATGGTTGGGCAAACCTGGGCAAAACTTGGGCAAACCTATGGCATAATCTGTTTGAAGTATTTCCGTCATGGGGGTGCTAGTCCGGAAATGACGTCAAATGTTATTTTATTTTTTTTAGCGTTTTGGTGGGTGGGCAAAAAAAGTTATTGGTTGGGCAAACCTGGGCAAAACTTGGGCAAACGTTGCACACAAGCCACTTTTTGAAATTCCAACATGGGGGTGCCAACTTCACGCTTTCCAGAAAACTCTTTTTGGTTTTTTTAGCATTATAAATTGTGGGCAAAAAAAATCATTGGTTGGGCAAACCTGGGCAAAACTTGGGCAAACGTATGGTATGATTTGTTTTTAGTTTTTCCGACATGGGGGTGCTGATGCGGAAATGAGGTCAAAATTTATTTTTTTGATTTTTGGAATTTTGGTGGGTGGGCAAAAAAAAATATTGGTTGGGCAAACCTGGGCAAAACTTGGGCAAACGTTACATATAAACCGATTTTTCAAATTGCGAGGTGGGGGTGCCAACTTCACACAGGTAACTTCTAGCCCTTATGTTATTTCAGCGATTCATTCAAATATTAAAGATAAATCTCTGAATCTCTTTTTTCTCTCATCCAAGAGCAAAAAGATAAAAAAATTTCCCAGTCACTTAACAGGATGACTGTCTCTTATTCATCTTTGCCGTGCACAAAAGCTGAATGCTCTGGGGGTTTATTGAGGGTTCACTAATATCAAAGAAGTGTCACCTGGCAAAAGACGTGAAATGAAGTACTGCGATACTCATTAACACAGAAAAAAAAGTGAAACCGAATAAAAAAGGGTTGTAACAATAGATATCATGCATAAGGGTATTCTGGGAGCTGAGTATCAGTATTTTTTTTATTTATTTTTTTTCCCCTGAAATCATTGTAACATAAATATTTATTAATGATTATGATACTATATGCACTTAAAATGAATATTTAACTATCTATAAAATACCGGTGAAAATAAAATTGATTTAGGTGAATCTTTGAACGAAGACCTGGTAATATATTACATCATAAGGGTACAATATACTTTCGATTTAATGACCACGCATAGAAAATCTGTTCTAGTTCCTACCGGATAATGCTAGTTAGTTCAAACAGATGATTTCATCGACAATCTATATTAATAAAATCAGACTTTTGTCTGTAAATTTGTTAGAATCGAAAAATTTTGCGATATCTGCACGTTTCACACACCATGAAAGTCGAAAATGACTTCAGAAAATTTTGCCTGTTTGTGTGTGTGATCGTGTCTATATGTCGCTTTTTTTGTCCGGGCATCACGCGAGAACGGCTGGACGGAAATCAACAGCGCTTGGCAAAAATTTAGTTCTTCACCCAACTTAAAATTATATCTATCAGCTTTTCCGAAATTCCTCCCCGTTGCCCCCGGGGGGGGAAGTCAAAAACACGTTTGTCCGGGTATCACTTGAGAACGGCTGGACATAATTCAACGGCGCTTGGCAAAAATTTAGGTCTTTACCCAACTTAAAATTATATCTATCAACTTTTCAGAAATTATCCCACGTTCCCCCCTGGGGGGCAAAAGACAAAAACAGGTTTGTACGGCTGTCACTTGAGAACGGCTAGACGGAATTCAACGGCGCTTGGCAGAAATTTAGGTCTTCACCCACCTTAAAATTATATCTATCAACTTTTCCGAAATCCCCCTCCCCGTTCCCCCTGCGGGGGCAAAAGACAAGAACACGTTTGTAAGCATAACTCGGCTCCTAATCACTTCACAATAAAGAAATTCCACATGGGGAGACTAGACATGAGTACAAATAAAACGTTATCTGCAATTTAGGAATTTTCGATTTTTTAGGGAAGGAAGGGGGGAAATCGATTTTTGGCGGATAACTTCGAAAATTCCTGATTTGCGTAGAACTCTACCAAAAATGGAACAAATATGTTGAAAAAAGTCTATGCGACTTTCTTAGGATATTTCCTAAAACACATTTTTGATTTTATGTGATCTGTCATTTTTTTTTCTTTGGGGAGGGGGGGGGGGGGTATGTGTTACAAAGGGCAAATTCGAGACACCCTTTTTAGAGCTAAATTTGTCCAGGGAAATTTATGAGAGCTGCGGTCACGAAATTTGGTTCTTGGGTTGTTTATATGCATCCGGCACCTAAAGAAACGAGATTTATCGAAATACCCCCTTCCCCCCAGGGCAGAGGAATTAAAAAAACGTTTATAAGCATAACTCGGCCCCAAATTACTTTACGGTGAAGAAATTGCACATGATGAGACTAGACTTGAGTATAAATAAAACATTATGTACGATTTTAGAATTCTTGATTCTTAAAGGAGAGAGGGGGAAAATCGTTTTTCGAGCTGGAAATTTCAGAAATTCCGGATTTTTTAGTAGAGCTCTACTAAATATGTTACAAAAGTATTGAAAACAACCATGTGTCTTCTTTAAAATAGTTTCAAAAACACATATTCGTTTTTTTGGTATTTTCGGGGTTTTTTTTTAGGGGGGGGGGGGGGAGTTGCAAATTCAAGAAACCCCTGTTTGCGCTAAATTTGTTATGAGAAATCTATGGGATCTGCGGTCAGGAAATTTGGTGCGCAAATTGTTTATATGTATTCGACACTTATTGTAACGAGATTTTACGAAATTCGCCCACTTACCCCCTTGGGGTTGGGGGGGGGTGCAATAAACACGCGTAAAAACACGTTATTCTGTTTGAATTCGCTTTACATTATCTTAGAATGATTCGTTTTGGTGTCAGGATGTTGAATAGATGTACGCATTATGTACGTTGGTGGAATTTTGCAAAACTTCTAAATTAGCTACTGGGGAAGGGGAAGTAAGACGCGGGTAAGTTGCTGCCGAAGGCAGTGTGGACGCGGAATCCTCACGTTACGAGCGGGAAAAACATCTACGGAATACAGAGGAAACTTACTTAGGTTAACTTATTTTTTTACTTAGGTTATTAATAATGATATGGAATTTTGACAACTCATATAAGTATAGTGCTCAGCGAAGCGGGCAAAGCCTGCTAGTCTATATTAATAAAATCAGAGTTTTGTCTGTAAATTTGGCAGAATCGAAAAATTTTGCGATATCTTCACGTTTCACAAACCATGAAAGCTGAAAATGACTTCAGAAAATTTTGCCTGTGTGTGTGTGTCATCGTGTCTGTATGTCGCTTTTTTTGTCAGGGCATCACTTGAGCACGACTGGACGGAATTCAACGGCGCTTGGCAGGAATTTAGGTCTTCACCCAACTTAAAATTATATCTATCAACTTTTCAGAAATTCCCCCACGTTCCCCCCTGGGGGGCAAAAGACAGAAACACGTTTGTCCGGGTATCACTTGAGAACGGCTGGACAGAATTCAACGGCAGTTGGCAGTAATTTAGTTCCTCAACCAACTTAAAATTATATCTATCAACTTTTCAGAAATTCCTCCCGTTCTCCCATGGGGGGGGGGGGGGTAAAGACTAAAACACGTTTGTCCGGTTATCATTTGAGAACGGCTGGACTGAATTCAACGGCGCTTCACAGAAATTTAGGTCTTTGCCCAACATAAAATTACATCTATCAACTTTTCAGAAAGTTCCCCACGTACTCCCCTGGGGGGCAAAAGGCAAAAACACGTTTGCCCGGGTATCATTTGAGAACGGCTGGACAGAATTCAACGGCGCTTCGCAGGAACTTAGGTCTTTACCCAACTTAAAATTATATCTATCAACTTTTCCGAAATTACCCCCCCTTTCCCCCCTGGGGGAAGCAAAAGCAAAAACACGTTTATAAGCATACTCGGCTCCTAATTACTTCACAGTAAAGAAATTGCACATGGGAAGACTAGACATCAGTACAAATAATACATTTTCTACATTTAGGAATTTTCTATTTTTAAGGGAAGGGAGGGGGGAAATATTCAAAATTCCTGATTTTTGAGTGGACCTCTACCAAGAATGGAACAAATATATTGAAAAAGGCTATGCGACTTCCTTAGGGTATTTCCAAAAACACATTTTTTTTTTTTGGGGGGGGGGTTACGAGGGGGCAAACACACCTTTTAGCGCTAAATTTGTCCTGAGAAATCTATGGGATCTGCGGTAACGAAATTTGGTACGTAAATTTTTTATATGTATCCGACCCTGATTGTAACGGGATTTTTTCGAAATCCCCCCCTTACCCCTTGGTGTCAAGAGGGCTATAAACACGTGTAAAAACACGTTTTCCCTTTTGCATTCGCCTTAAATTATCTTGGATTGGCGAACTTTGGTGTGTGGATGTTGATTAGGCGTACGCGTTATGTACTTTGTCGCGATTTCGCAAAACTTCAAACTTAACCACTGGAAAAGGGGGAGTAAGAAGCGGTTAAGTTGCTGCCGAAGGCAGTGGGAACACGGACTTTTCACGTTGTAAGCGAGAAAAATCTCTACCGATCACAGCGGGAACTTTAACTCAGGTTAATTAATAATGATATGGAATTTTAACAAATAAGCGTCCAGCGAAGCGGGCAAAGCCTGCTAGTCACCTATAAAATGTGTAAGGGGAATACAGCTCTGATTCTGACATATCACCAGTTTTAATCTAAAATTAGAGATAACGTAACATGACCATCTATTTCATAATGCCTACCAGTTTTATTTATAAAATTTTAGCAATAATTTTCAATTATTTATGTAAAAAAATTAGAAATTAAAAGTGTGAGCGATACTCTTTCTTTATGTTTTACAATCAATTTTCAGTGTTCATGGAATAATGTTCAAACACTTATAAAATATAAGTAAAAATGTTTACTATTTAATTATAATTTCATTAAAGTAATTTTGCATTATTATAAATCTCATTTTAATATTAAAAATCTGGCGTTACTCTACTCGACTTTCCAAACATTAAGTAAGTAACGCAGTCATTAAATAAACAAAAGAGAAAATTATCATAAGGTATATAAGTATTTTTCTCTATATAGTATGCTGTTTAAATTAACGCTGTTGCTTTTCAAATAATTTGAGACCGTAGATCATAATGATAAAAAAAATATTTGTGGTGTCCCTGTAAAAATCTATAAATGCTAGATTCACTAAAGTCTATACAGTTCGTGCGATGGTGACTTTAAAAAATTATATAAATTTTCAGCTCAATCGGATAAGGTGTTTAGACGCTATCGCACTTTAAATAATGTGAACACATAAGCCACACTTATAAAGAATTTTTCTTTGTGTCCATTAAAAAAAAAAAAGTGACTGTAAGTGCTACATTCTCCAAAATTCATACAGCTCGTGTGAAGGTAAACGCTACATCGTTTGGCAACAGCTTCCATGTCCTGAGTTTCACTGAGTGGCATCAACCTTGTTTTTTTTACGTCAGAGCAGCTAAGCTATATAAAAACGGAGCTGGGAGACTGAGCAGCGACATCAGAAGAACTATTATTTTTGTTATGATTTAATTCTTTTAAGTTACAAGATGCAACATAATTTTAGTTCTATTTCTTGTTAATGTTAATAAATATGTTATCGTTTCAATTTGAGTTAGTTTTACTCTTATCACCAATTAACACAGCCAGTTTAAATGTCAAGATGAATTAGAGTGCTACAGCTTCATCGGCGACATATATAATAAGGTCATGCGTATAAATTTACAGCTCAATTGGATATAGCGTTAGACGCTATCGCCCTTTAACGAATTCGAGCCTATAAAGCATAATGACAAAGAATTTTTCATTGTTTCCCTGTTAAGAAAAACTATACTAGTTAGATTCACCAAAATCTATATGCAGTTCATGCAACGGTGACCTATAACATGTATATAAATTTTCAGCTCAATCGAATAAGGATTTTATACGCTATTGCACTTTAGGAAATTTGGGCCTATAGACCATAATGATAAAGAAATTTTCGTTGTGTCCCCGGAAAAAAAACTATAAGCGCTACATTCATCAAAATTTATGCAGTTCGTGCGACAGTAGCTCATAACATGTGTATGAACTTTCAGCTCTGTCGAATAAAGCATTTAGACGCTATTGCACTTTAAAACTTTGGGTCCATAGTCCCTAATAATAAAGAATTTTTCTTCATGTCCTTGTAAAAAAAATATTAAAAATAACTATAAGTGCTAGATTAACCAAAAACAATAGGTTTCGTGCTATAGTGGCTTATAACATACGTACCAACATTCAACTCATTCGAAGAAAGCATTTAGACGCTACCGTGTTCACTCACAAACATACACGCATACATCATCGTAAAAATAATAAATATGAATTCTTGGAACCTCAAAGCGTATAGAAACACAAAAACTCAAACTTGGATATTTGACATTAGTGAAATACTTTCCTCACTCTATCTAGTGTTCTGAAAGTAAAAATTAGTGTGCAATTATTTAATCGCAATGTTTTATTTTCTACTTTAGTGTGTGTCACCCAGCCGATTTATACTAATTAAAACAAATATATATATATGTATATTATTGTAAACCACAGAACAATGCATACAGTGTACTCATAGTACTTTAATAGAGTAGTAAATTGGCAAAGCTTTTTTTTTTTTTTTTTTTTTTTTCATCACTTTTTATGTGGAGGCTTGAAAGTATCCTTTTTCTGACATTTGAAGAAATTATAAACATTAAAGGGTTAAACACCACACAATTACAATTAAATTTTCTCATTGGTGTGATTCCAGAGATTAATTTGTGTGATATTTCATTTTGTGGTTTGATTCCCTAGAAGAGTTATTCACTATCGAAATTGAAAAAAAATTGAAGTTTGACCTTGAACTTTGACTTGTTGCAATTTTTTAATTATTAATATTCAGCAGTATAACTAAGCAAGCGGAATCTTTACCTTACATACTTTGATACTAATATTTAAAGTTAGCACTCATAAATTTAATGCAAAGAGATTTGTGTCAAAATTTAAAAGTCTAATAATCTCATTTTTGTTCAGGAGATCGACTTTTGATGATCTGTATAAAATTCCAGGTTAATAGTAGAGAAAATATAAAACTTATTTTGAACATCTCTCATAAAATATTTAAAAAAAAAAAAAATGTCGAGCAACTCACTTCCTTGAACTTATATGGCATGACCCAATAATAATAAATTAAATATATAATGTCGAACTAATTCACAAGAAATTAATAATGTTAAGGGTCCGCTTCACTCACCGCCGCCGGAAGCTAATGTTATTCTATGGGAAATTTTTCTTTATAAATAACTTATTAACTAATACATATTTTTAAATTCTGTTTTCACATTCTGAAAATTCCCAGATGTTAAATTGACGGACCTTTTTTAAAAAAATTATTTTTTTACTTTTTTATATTTTATTTTGAAGCTGCAAAATACGAATTTTCAATATGTGAAATGTTTTCATTTTGCAATTTTAAAATAAAATATTAAAAATTAAAAAAATACATTTTTAAAAAAAGGTCCGTCAATTTAACAGTTGGGAATTTTCTGAATGTGAAAACAGAATTTAAAAATATGTATTAGTTAATAAGTTATTTGTAAAGAAAATTTCCCCATGGAATAACATTGGCTCGGGCTTTCGGCGACGGTAAGTGAAGAGGGCCGTTATTTCGGTCCTCGAGCCGGCCGAAGAACGTCGTGTACGCTAATGGCGACTGGTGCACGTTAAATTCCGTCGTGGTCGCAAATACCTCCAAGTTCCCATAAAAAATTATACCCTCTGGGGGTACCGGAATATGGGTTTAACTCGCTCTGATCCGGATCAGAATTCGAGTTCCTGTTGTTTGGCTGGTGCTGCCATCTTTCACCAGCTTCTGGAGCTAAAGTCGTACTTCCTCCCTATGAGGCTCTCCTAAATAACGGAAGACGCACCCCTCATGCCTTAAAAAATCCGGATATTTCCACTACCGGGGCTCGGAATTTCCGAGTGGCATACGACAACAACAACAACAACAAACAAATAGACACGTGATTATAAAATTTCAGCTAAAGGATTACGATGTCATTTACAATTTCTCGGAGATGTTTAGATTTCAAAACACGTAAATATTATGGTATAAAATAGGAATAAATTTAGTTTAAATATCATGCAAACCAACGTTTAGCAATTTGAACTGAAAAGGAGAAATCAGTTTGGAAAGGATATACATGTGTAAAAACTGAGCGCTAGGCGAGCGTAGGCCGACTACTAGTTGCAGAAATGTCAGTGGAGGCCTCCCTGTTGAGACTCAAAAAGATTTTGGGTTCCGCCTGCATGTCTGTCTGTCGCGCGATAGCGGCCGCAAAAACCACGCTAATATTGACTTGAATTTTGGTACACATGTTCATGAGCCCCGCGGAATCAGCTGTAAAGTTTTGGTGTGTATTACATTTGTATTTCGGGTAGAGGGACACGCCAAAGTTTTTCTTATCATTACGGCCGATGGGAAGAATTTGTATTTACCGCGATAGCGGCTGCAAAAATCACGCTATTGACATACAATTTGGTACACCTATTCATGTGCCCAACGAAATTAGCTGTATAGTTTTAGGTGTGTATTCCATTTCTAATTCGTGTACAGGGACACACCAAAGTTTTTCTTATCATTACAGACTTTGGGAAGAATTCGTATGTACCGCGATAGCAACCGCAAAAATCACGCTATTGACTTGCAATTTAGTACACATATTTACGAGCCACACGGAATTTTAGCTGTATAGTTTCGGGTGTGTATTTCATATGTAGTTCGTGTACGGGACACACCAAAATTTTTCTTCTCATTTCGGCTTATGGGCAGAATTTGTATGTACCGCAATAGCGGCCGCAAAAATATTCGATTGACTTGCAAATTGGCATATACGTTTAGGTTCTGTATAAAAATAGCTGTATAATTTTTTTATGTCAATATTTTTTATGGATAGTGTACAGGGACACGTCAAAATTCTTATCATTACGGCATACGGAGTGAATTTCTTTTGAACGCATTTTGACATCATTACCATTTTGACATCAATAAAATGAAATTAGCGTGCATTACTGAGATGCTTAGACTTATGCTTTCTGCAGGGAATATGTGCTCTTAGGCTTCCTAATTAATGTACAGGATCATACAAAACTGTTCTGAGAATGCAATGTAATCAGCCAAATTATGTCAAATTTCGAACAATTATTCATGAAAAACGTAGAATACTAAGTCGAATAGTTTTTACTGGTGTATAGAATGTTTATGGTTCATTTACGGAGACACACAAAAGTTTGTAGTTTTATGTGTCTGTTTGTTTTTGATAGGTTTTCATTATTATTTACTTAAAATGTTAAAAAGAAAAAAAGAAAGAAAAAAAATTCATTATATTTTCCAGCTAATAGTGTTGTTAAACAATAATTTGAAAAATCATCGATATATATATATACATATTTAATGATACATGTTTTTTTTTTTAAAGGTTTGAATACGTCGATAGAAAAGATCATGAAAATTATATTAAGGTTATGATTTTTTTTTTTTTATCTGTCAAGTCAACAGATACCCGATTTCAGCACTTACTTAAAGAACGTGTATTTTAGAATTTTTATAAATTATAAATTTTAAACCTTTTTTACTCCAGTATCAGGTATTCTATGAAAACAGCTACAGTATTTTTGCTTTAATTGCTTCAGCTAAATATTAAGTGCATACCAAATTTGCTTAAGCAAGATCTAATAACTGGGTGAAAGGTGTAATAATGTTTCTATTTCCGAAAACTTTTAAGCCATATAAAAAATTTAAATAAATGCATGAGTACAGTAAAATTCCTAATTTCGAAGTTAGCTTTCGTAATTAATTTATAATAATTCTTCGAAGTTTCTCCCCCATTGATTGAAAATAATTGATTTTGATACAACGAAAAAATATTTCAATGATTTATTTAAAAAAATTCTTGTGAAAACAATAAAGTAACTTATGTTTCTTGCCGATTTCGCTCAAAATTATTTTTTAAATGTACATTTGGATAAAAAAAGAACAAATAATCTTCGTACATTTAATGAGATTAACAATTAGAATAGCCTTCGTAAGCAAGACAATATTTATAAACGTTTAAAAATTGAAATACTAAACAAGCAGATGCAGATATATTTAAGGAAATCTAAAAATAGAGAATAAAGAGAAAATGCAATTACAGATTTTTATTTAAAATTAATTATTAGTAAACCATAAGTGAGAGTTGCTCCAATAGCAGTCAGTATAAACTGTCTTGTGAAATAAAACATCCCACAAGCAGAAATGTACACAATATCTTCTGCTTCGATTCTTCGAAGGTAGAAAAAAGCATGCCAATGGATATTATTACTGTCACCGTAACTATTTATACATTCTTTCACAGTTTTTTTAATCTCTGTTATTTTTTCGGGAATCATGGCTGCACTAAAACTGTATGTTATAATAATAAAAAATCCATACAAAATGTTAAACGAAAATTCGATGAAATAGACAGGTTTTTCCAATATAACTTCTCTCCGTGATACGATAGCGTAAAGTGATACGAAAATGACCCCTAAAGCATTAAAAATAATCAGAAATGAAGGATATGCAAGGTCTGATTCTAGCTTTTGCAAAATTTTTATTATGTTAAAGAAATCTTTTAAAAGATCAATTCTCTTATTTAGAGTTTTCTTATTTAAATGAAATCTGAGTATGTTATTGTAAGAATTCAGTATTTCTCCCCATCTGTAAAATAGAGTACACAATGAAATGCTTACAATTAACATAATCGCACTGCAAATATAATTAATGAAATAGCTATAAAATGTAAAAATTTCATGGAGGAATAGTTGGCGAATTTGATATCCAAAAAACCAATATTTCAATTTAGGTTCAACATCTCCAAATGAAATGTAAACTGGAGTAGAAATTAACACTGGTGAAAAGATTGTAGCTATTATAATAGCATTTATAAGAAGGGATCTGTTGGATTTTTTTACGTATCGTTTTCTGAGAAGATACAATTTTTGAACGCTGTTGGAAATATTTTTCTTTTTTGCATTCAAAAATAGAAAAATAAGGATTGATTGCACTGGTAGTAAAAAGTAAGAAAAACCATTGATATAACTATCAGTGAACATGTGGAAAATAGATGCTAAAATCCAGTGCAAATGTAGTATGCAGATAAATAATATAATTAAAAAAGACAATAATCTCTCATATGTCTGCAGACGATATTTTACTAGATTTATTCCAATTATGGCTAAATTACGCCAAAGTAATTCGTCTTCTTTCGTATTTTTCATTGTAAAATTGTTATATATTAAATAAATTTCAGTTATATATATATATCTTTTCTTCCTTCCTTTTTTTTTTTTTTTTTTTTTTTTTTTTAAAGCTGATTTTAAACCTACTTAATTTTTCAATGTTTTGTATTACTAGTAAAGCTGGGATTTCTCTTTCTGCGATCCTGCTTTTATAATGAAAGAAAACTATATATTTTATTTATTTTATTTTTATTTTTCATAAACTAAAATGTGGTTCAAAAATCCGTTTCAGATTTTCATTATATGTAAAACTTCAGTTGAAAACACTATATGAGCTGCTTATTATTTCATTTATATAAATTGTTTTTCATAAAAATTTTAAGTTTTTTTTTTTTTTTTTTTTTTTTTTTTCAGTTTAATAATATTTTTTTGTTCATCTCTTGTAAAATGATATTTTTATAAAAATATTTTTATTTTCTAAAAAGGATCTATATTCACGTTATTATTATGATTTCGATCAGTGCAGGTACTCCCCAAGCACTCGTGATGATGATGATAGGTATTTTTTATTTATTTATTAATGTTATTGTTATTATTATTATTATTATTATTTAATTGTTCATTCTGAAGGTATTCAATTGCCTATTTCGTAGTTCTAGAGGGACACAAAACTAACTGAAACTCAATCACAATCTTAAGATATTCTTATCAAATTTTGTTGAAATGCCTTTAAAGCTACTGATGATAAGACATAGATATGTTAAATTAAGTAGAAAGTCAGTTAGTCGAGATTCCTCTTGACTTATAAAAGTTGCTAAACAATGTAAAAAAAAAAAAAAAAAAGAAAAGAAACCTTACTTTCAAGTTTCTCTGTCAAGTCATATAAATTGGTTCTTTAATTATTCAGCATTCAAATTTTTAATATTTCGTGAATTAAAAATAATCAAAATAGGCGATCTATAGACAGCTTTAAAATCATCATATTTTATTATTTCCCACAAAGTGTCTGATCACTAGCAACTAATCATTATCGTCTTATCATACTTTTGAAGAAGTTGATATTGGATTAATACGATCAATTAAAAATAATGGATCAATTTAATTCGAACAAGAAATTTGTTTAAAAAGTTAATTTTATTAATAGCTTTCATTAAAAGAAAAGTTTTAAATGCTGTAGAACTCTTTTATATTACAGAATTTTAAAATAATACATTTACGGATGTTTTCTATCTAAGGCATAATATTCTGAATAATTTTTTTAAAGAAATAAAAAAAGTTCAGCATTTTTTTTTTTTCTTTCTTGGAAAAATCGAAAGTAAATTGATAATTCATATAATTCGTCTTTTTTATCCGAAAGCTTTCCTATTTAACGGAGTTTACTTTAAAATTTCTTGAAGATAAAAGCTGTCAATACATATCTACACGTGTGTACATGTGTCTGAATTTACCCCGAAAGGAGTGGTGTTGCTACAAACAAAATTTTAATCGGCTAATGTATTTGTTTAATAAATGTACATAGAAACACTTAAAAAAAAAAAAAAAAAAGAACAGAATTGATAGTGAATCGATATTTCGAGAAAAACATCTCCCGTCAAAACATCACCGTCAAAACATCGCTTCTCAAAACGTCACCATGACAATAACATCGCCCGCAAAAAACATAGCGAAGCAAAAAATTGTATACTGATTTGGCTTGACATTGGAATAAAATTTTCTAAAATCTTTTTTTTTTTTTTTTTTTTTCCCAACATGGATCTAAAGGTTGAAAATTAATGTGTGATGATTTGACGTCATGCCAAAACTATTTCGAACACATTTTTCATTAGTTTCTTCCGTACGCTAAAAAAGAAAACATTGGGTTTGTGAAAATTTTCGATGTTCGTTTTTCAATGGATTTATACGTTTTAGATATACTGAACATGCTTTGACCATTAAAAAAAAAAATGCATGTGTGTCTGTGTATTTGTTACCAAAATTTTATAGGCGCACGAACCAGTGGACGGAATTTAAGTAAATTTGATATTTAGTAAAACCCTTGTCTTAAACTGATGCGGATTAGCTTTTAGGGTATATTGCCCAAAAGGTGGCACTGTTAAGATTTCCTTACTTTAAAAAATGTATATTTCAGCTTATATAGCATATAAATGCATTAAATTTGGCATCTGGAATGGATGTTGTGTAAAACTATACAAATTAAATTTGAATACATATTGGCCGATAAGTGGCACTTCTGTGCTGCAACTTAATATCTTTTACGAGATGGCAGTATCTAAAGCTCTATGATATATAAATGTACTAAACTTGGTATGTGAGATGCATATGCAAAACTGAACTGATTGAATTTGGGTGCACATCGGTCTTCAGATGGCGCCAGTGTTGGGCATAATTGATTAAAACGTAATTGACTTACAACTGAATTACAATTAAATAACATTTATAATTATTTTGCTGTCAATCGATTAGCAAGTAATTGATTACAAATAAATTGAATTATTACAAATATATTGAATAAATAGTTAAATTTATTTGTAATCAATTACTTGTGAATAGATTCACAGTAAAATAATTATAATTATAATTTAATTGTAATTCAATTACTTTTTAATCAATTATGCCCAACACTGGATGGCGCTGATATGATGCATTATTTTCTATTCAGTTATATTTTATGTTATATAAAAGGACAAAACTTGGTATGTGAGATATATATTACGAAAAAGTATGCTGATTGAATTTGGGTGCATATTGGCCGAAAGGTGGCGCTACTGTTACTTTTCTCTCTATTAACATTTTGTCTATGAAATTTGGTGCAATTTTTACAAACAGTTGCTGAGTTACAACCATTTGCAAAAACTAAAAGCAACACCACTTGTCGGGCGATATATACCCAAAATGAATCGGCAAATTTGAATAATTTATGTATCACATACCAATTTCGTGCATTTATATAATATAGAAACTGAGATATAGCCTTTCTTCAAAAGAAATTAAATTGAAGTGTAGCGGCGCCACCTGCAGCGATAAGCACTTAATCTGAATCTGAATCAGCATAGTTTTTCGTATATTTCGCTTCAAATTCGAAATTTCGTGCATTTAAATATTATAAAAACTGAAATATTGCCTTCTCATAAACGGAATTAATTTGCAGCACAGCATCGCCTCCTGACGGTCGATATGCACAGAAATTGAATCAATATAATTTTGCATAATATTTATCTCGTATACTAAGTTTTTTGCGTTTGTATATTATAGAAGCTGAGATATAGCCTTCCTTTAAATGAAGAAAATGGCAGCCAAACAGCGCTACCTATATATAAGGCAATATATCTCAAAGCCAATCAGCACTAATTATGTCACGGTCCAACCAAATGCCAAGCTTCGTTAAAATTTCGTATTTTAAGTCTTGAGATTTTAATTCGTGTTTTAATTCTGAAGAAAGTTTGCTATCATATTATCCACAGACAGATATCTAAAAATGGGCGAATCATTTTCAGAAATTTAAAAATGTGTAAAATTTTCAAAAACTAGAATACGAGAATTTCTGCGAACAAAATTTATTTTTCTTGTATAATAATATATAAGAAAGTAAGTATGGCCATCTAAAAACTTATTCTGTACCATTTTATATAAAAGCGTCAATTACGTTTAACATGCATAAAGATTTAATCAACATAGCTTCTCACAATTAACATTTTACAAAAACAATTTGGTACAATTTTCACCAATAGAAGCTGAGATATATAGGCAATGAGAAATCGCATAAATTGATAGTAGCGCCACCTTCCGGCCGATATATACCAAAATCTAGTAGGCATGTTTTTTCATAATATATATTTAATACACTAAGTTTGTCACGTTTATATATCATAGAAGCAGAAATATAGTTTTCTCGTAAACAATAAATATCACAGCACAGCCGTATCATCTATCGTCCATTATTGCAGTCAAATTGAATCAGCATAGTTTTACATAATATTCATCTCAAATTACAGCGCCACCTGTCAGTCGATATTCCCCAAATTAAATCAACAGAGTCTTACATAATATGCAATTCATTCACTAAGCTTGGTACACTATAGAAGCTGAGCTATAGCTTTTCCTCAACATGCCGCTGCGCCACCTGTTGCAAGATATATCTGAAAAAACATTCAGCGCCAATTTAACTTCCAACCAAATATTAAATTCGGTTAGATTCTGACCATTGTTTTGGGAGATACAGTATCCACATTGTTTAACTAAAACATCCAGACACATGTTTTCTACATGAAGCCGAATCTTGTTCTTGACATCTCAAAAGATGTAAATTCATCAAAAATTAGAAATCGAAAATTTTTACAAATCCTATACTTTCTTCCTATGTATGGAGATAAAAGTAGAAAATCCATAAAATTCAAAAATAAGCAGTCAATTACAGTTAACTGTAAGACATTATGCTTTAAATAAAAAATATGACAGCATATTACTGCTGACAATCATAAAAACAAAAATTATGAAATAAATAAATCAGAGTTTTCATTTGTCTCTATATATATATTCATTTACTGTTAAGTTTAGAAATGTAAAATTTCGATTTACTGACTGGTATTTAGAAAGAATGGCTACGGAAAAACTTCAAAATTAATTATTTAAATTGTAATATCTATAATTTTTAACTTAGAAACTTGATTTTTACAGCGTTTGGTCAAATCATAGTGGTAGCCAGATTTACAAATTTTTGAAAAAATGGGAACAATTCTATTGCTTTTACGGCGTTCTTAATTTTACTCCAATACCGTAAAGAATAAAATATAATTATCTTTTACTCCAGACAAGATGTCTGTTATTGAAAGAGAATCGTCTGTTAGAGGAAATTGGCAAGAGATACTACGTCATAACATCGCCGGAAAAACATAAAACGAAATCAAATTTCATATTTTAATAATTTTTATTACTGTGATAAAAAAAATTCGAAATCAAGCTCCAAGGTGCATCATGAGGGGTCAAAACATACCTCCGTGTAATTTTTTTTATATTTTTACTGGCCTCCGTTTGTCCATAAAGCGACCGACATACTACAAACAAGAAAATAGACACACTTTTTATTATATGTAGAAATAAAACTTATTCTTTGGCGACGTTTCTGTCAGCGATGTTTTGGGCACGGCGATGTTTTCGCGGCAATGTTTTGACGTCTATGTTATGACGTGCTATGTTTTTTCCGGCGATGTTATGACGCGATACCCCAAGGGGTCTACGCCCAAGTTTGCATGAAATTAACTTTAATAAATTAAAAAAGAACTGGTATACGTGAAATTCATTTTTAAATGACGGTAATTTAAGACGGGATAACAGAACAGTCCGTTATAAACCCACATATATACATACAGTCGGCTGCAAAATTATTCGAGCACTAGCAATAATCCCTGTCTAAAAAAAAGTACACTTAATACTGCTTTGTTAAATAAATCCTTATCGAGTCATGTTCTTAGTCAGTTTAAGAACATAATTCGACAAGGATTTATTTAACAAAACAGTCTTAAGTGTACTTTTTTAATATAGGAATTATTGGCTAGTGCTCGAATAATTTTGCAGCCGACTGTATACATGCATGTATATATGTGTGTGTTAATATATTTATATATGTGTGTGTAAAAAACAAAATATACTCACTCAATATATAAAATGAAGAGATAATCGTTTCAACATTAAATAAATATTTCGAGTTAATTTACAAAGTTAAAATGAAACCAAAATTCACTATTTAACTCAAATAATCACTCCGTCTGTCTACACACGAACACTTTTAATACGATAATTACTTACAGGAAATCAAGGAACGCGGTAGCGTTCCGCCCCACCAAGCTAAAATAAACATTAAGAGAAAAACAAATGCGAAATTTACAAAGTAGGAAAGTCAATAGTGAACGCTACAAGTGCATATTGTGTCGACACGGTGAAAATGCATTTTTTTAAATACTTTTAGCCAACTCTTTCGGGTTCCTGCTGCCATCGGCATCGTTACCGATACAAGTCTTGCAATCGATTTTTAACTAACTTCTCGACTAGCTAGACATTTGAAACTTTCAGTATAGCTCAGAACACGGTGACAATGCATTTTTTAAATACATTTAGCCAACTTTCGGTCGCAGAAGTATTAACACTCTCTCATGGCCCATGCGTTAATCTGACAAATTAAATTTGAAACATTTAGCTTTATTCCAGGTCGTAGCTAAGGGAAGAGTATTTGGTTGTTTTAAAAACTCAGAAAAATTTTGCAGATTTGTCGAAAATTTTTTTGATTATATTTCATTTTAAACACTTAATATTACGTACTAAATATTGAACCTACTCTGAAATTTTTATGTGGCTACGATCTTGGCTGTATTAAAGGCAAAATTTTTACAATTGTTTATGAATTATACTAGCGAAAAGCATCTGAAATACTTTATTCCTTAGACTGACTTACCGTTGGGTCTCATTGTGAGCATCAATCGCCAAATGTGCCAAATGGCATGACAGTTTTCTAATGAAAAAGTTCTCACATTCGGTTACTTACTAAATTATTCTTCCGATTCAACCTTTTTAAGCATCATTAATTAATAAATGTTCAGAAAGTCGAGTGAAGTCAATTCAGATTTTTAAGTATGAAATTACAAGAAATGACAATGACAATGACATAAGTGGCTTTAAGTAGAGTTTAAAGGAATAAATACAATGCAAATTCATTCGAATGTCAATATGAAACGCATGCATCATATGAATACATATTCATAAACATGGGTTCCCTAAGAATTACACGCTCACATAATATGTACACATTAGACAAACATATTGTTGCGCACTCGAGGCTCGTGAATTTTCTGTGAATGGAAGAAGAATCTTGCAGAGGTTTAAAAGATTACTTACAGAATATATCAGAAGATTAAAGGACTGTTAAACCTAGTATCAACTTGAGTTTCACCAGAAAACGCAGCTTAAATAACAGCTGACAACATAAAAATCACGGCACAAACGATACCATAGTCATAACATACAGAAATAGGCTGCAATTCATTAGTCAAGCCGAACTTTCTATTCCGTAAAGTCTTTGCGAGAAACTCACCTCAGTGGTCGGAACGGGACCCCTTTTATAGTAGCAGGAGACTTGGCGTTGGAATATTAAAACAGGAATAAACTACTACGTCAGAAACGCCAAAGAAAAATTATTTAGGTGCATACAGCTGTTTCGGTAGCCTAAAGCCTAAGAATTAGTAGCCTAAAGAATTCTGAATCTGGAGATTGCACCTGAATAATTTTTCTTTGGCGTTTCTGACGTAGTAGTTTATTCCCTTTTATAGCTTGCCATTAATCCTGAATTTTATATTAACTCCCGTAATAATCGAGTTTGGACAATGGGTCTATCGATAATAAAGGTTTTTTCACCAAGGTCGTCAAAATAGTTGTCAAGCTGCGATAAATTGGCCAAATTCATCGCCAAGTCCATTACGTGCCCTGATAAAGTATGTTTTTAACGGAGAAGGATCTTTTTTAACGCGGAAACAAGCTAGAAATGCGAAAAATGGACATTTTATAATCTGACAAATTCTCTTAGAAAGAAATCACATAAAAATAACTAGTACTATTTAGAAATCTGTAACACTATATTTACATCTA
Source organism: Salticus scenicus (assembly GCA_963930645.1). NCBI lineage: Eukaryota > Metazoa > Arthropoda > Arachnida > Araneae > Salticidae > Salticus > Salticus scenicus. Next base: position 136,971,316 of record OZ005661.1, read on the forward strand.
TACATAACATGCACGATTTTTATTGATCTGTTACACAAATATATTTACTATGCATAAGTATTATATTTATAAAAGCACATACATAACCTGCAAAAAGAAGTGATATCTCATAAAAAGCAATACTATTGTAAAAGTCACCCAGCCCAGCAAAAACTCGTACCTTTCTTAAGCAGCCAAAGAAAGGATTGATATCAAATTTCGCCGCCGCTATTGAATCCCGGGTACTCAATACCTAGCTTAATGAAGATCTGCCAATAACACTGCATGTATCTTTCTAATAAATCCTAATCTCTTTCAACATTCTTTGTTATCTGTGTTAGATTTTTCGCTGCATTATAAAATTATAATTTAAAGTATTTTTACGGCGGGGTGCGTCCCCTATATAGAAGTTTTAATTAATAAAATATTTAGTTAATAAAGATTAAAATATTATTACGCACCCCGCTATTAAAATACTTTAAATTATAACTATAAAGACACAAGATTTCTCACCAGGTGGCGCTGCGTACGTAGGTCTTTTCGCGGTTTATTTACATGGAATTACTAGGACGATATTGCGTATTTATTTTGTTTTCTTTTCTATAGATTGTGAAATTATTGAATATATGTTATATTAGGATTCTGATTAAATGTTATTTTAAATAGTAACTTAAGTTCTGGCAAGAACTAGATTTCAGTCAATGAAGAGATAGATTATAAACTTCGTGAATATGGCATACTACTATGTTCCATTTTGCAAATCGAATTTCAGAAAAAATAAAGACTATCGTTTGATGAATTTTCTTCGGATAATGATGGTTAAAAGCCTGGTTAAAAATTATTTCTCGTAAGGAATATTATGCAATCGATAAACCCAATTCGTCACGTGTTTTGTAGCGGACATTTTAAAAATGAAGATTGCATACAGAGTGAAAAAAGACGACGGCAGAAGCCTAAGTCTGTGCCTTCTATTTCTCCAGGATATCCTTTGTATAAATTATCTTCTAAGGATAGACCTAGACGAATTTTAAAGTGCAGGGATGGAACACGGGCGCAAAATTCACACCGGAATCTGGTTAAGAAATTTCTTTACCTATAATATCGTTGATTTAAGAAGTAGAAAATTTTCTTACATTGATAGTGGTATGAATTCTGCGCCCGTGTTCCATCCCTGAAAGTGGCAATTAGAGGAACCTAATGCATCAGCAAAACGTAAACAGGAAGAAATTCCAATTGTAAAAGTAGAAAGTACAAGATGCAGAGCTATTGTTGAATTTTTCTCATAACTCTGAACTAAATATGCCACCTGTAAATACTCTTAAAGATCAAGGAATTTTAATAATACTTAAAATATATAAAATTTGAAGGTGGATACCTTAACCCTTTCAGTCGCAGTGTTCCCGCTGATGGAACACCTAATTTTATTTCTCAAGTGCAAAAACTCATCCCGGAAATTTTTTAGCAAAAATTTACATTTATAACATAGCAGAAAAGGCCCCTTTTTTAACGTGAAAATTTAAAATTTCTTCTATTTTAATTATGTTCGTAAATTCCGGTGGCAGTGTAATTTAAATGATCCGAATTACCTTGCGCTTAAAATACTCCGCAATAAATTGAAATGTTGGGATCTATGCAACTTTTACGAGTTTTTGTTGTCGATAATGTTTACTTATAAAGTGATTTATTTATTAAATTAAATATTCTTTGAATTTAATAAGGTTTACTTACAGATGTTTCAAACCGAAAATTTCTGGAAAAGAAACAATGCTAATTTTTTATTTTTTAAATATTTATGATCAGCTATGTGTCTAAAAGCCATTTTTAAAATTAGTTTAGTAATTTTTAAAATAAATTAAGTAGTGAACGTTAAAGGGTTAAATGCTTAAATCACCTCTATCTTGAAATAAAATAAATGATAATAAAGGAGATGATGATTCTGCAGTTGAAAGATTATCTAAGCAGCTTGCTAAAAGATTGACATGTATGTCATTATGTTCTGAAAGTGGATTCTGTAAGAACATTTTTAGCAATTATCAAATTTGCTTTTTTAGAAAAGAGTTAAATTAAAGGTTTATTAAAGTGATATCATAGTAATATATTTTGCTTATTATTAGATTGAGATTTACTGCTTAATGAAGAATTAGTATCAAAAAACAATTGTGTATCTATTTTTTTTTTTCTCTCTCTCTCTAACACTTGAAACATATGTAAAAATAAAATGTATTTTTCTGGATTAAAAAACATTACAGGATCATCTCGTAAGTAACTGAATAATTTATTATTTTTTCAGGAATTTAAAAAGATTGTTTCAAAATTCTCCTTTTTGAAATTGTACGAAAATTCATGATGTGTTAGACTACTATATTGTTAAATAACTTTTTTCTAAACTACTTTGTTTAACTAGTTATTTATCTTTTTTCCAAAAGTTAAATAACTTTTTTCCTGCTTTTTTCCAAATACATACTGTATATACATACGACATATGTGTGTATACAGTGGCGTATCCAGAGGTATGTGTGTGTGTGGGGGGGGGGGGGGGGAGTTATGGACTACAGCTCCTCTTGAAATTTTGTAGAAAGTTTTAAAAAATAAAGATTAAGAATAATAATTATGATTTCTGTATGCTATGAAACATTATCCAACTTAACTCATCCCTCCCCGAAATAAAATCCTGGATACGCCACTGCAAGGTTTTAAGAAAACTTTTTTTTTTTTTTTTTTTAAGGGATTTTTTTAGGTTTAATTTTTTTATTATTATTATTTATGTTAAACATAGAATAACACAACTGGGTTTGAATTTTAAGTTTATTTCAAAAGAGAACAGTTTTAAACTAAGCGAAAACTTATTACAAAATAATAGTAATACTAATTTATTATAATTAATTAAAAATTAAATGACCTTCATATTCTTAATATTTATGTAAAATGAATTATTTCATTCTATACAGTATTTCAGAGTTGGCAAAAAGTCCGTTTTTTTTTTTTTTTTAACCAAAAAACCCCTTTTTTTTGGGGGGGGGGATTTATTAAGAAATTATACTTTTGGATTATGTAATGGAATATTGCAATCAATTTGAAATTTACATATTGAATAGAATTTGCATTTAATATTTTAAATAAAATTAGAAGTTTTATAGCTTTTGTTGAAACTAAATTTTCTATTTCAAGAAAACACTCTTCATCAGATGTAGAACCTTTTGCGATGGGAATTATTTCAACATTTTTCAATACTTGGATATTAAAATTTTAATATCATTTTCTTAATTCTAGTGCTGTTACATTTTAATAAAATAATTCTCAAAATGTCCTTGAATGGAGACCGTTTTGCATAAAATTTAAAAATCAAAGGTTTTTTTTTAAACTGGCTGGACAAATTCTAATGCAACTTCTTTCTTATTTGATAATTCAAAAGCAGTATATCTTACTTTTGGATTTAGTATACAGATAAGAAAGTGGGCTGCTATTGATTGCCATATTATAACAAATACCACATACATAATTTTTTTAAAGACTACTTTGTTCAGTTTTGCATAAAACAAAGATGAGAACAATTTTTTTAATTATACAATTTTCACTTTGTATCTTGTACAAAATAAATGTATTTTCCATTAATATTTATTTTATTTTACTTTACTGCGTTTAGCGTTAGACCCTTTAATTTATAATTTTTTAAGATAATAAATATAGACATTTCTCTTCTACAATTTCTAGATCCCCCCCCCCCCATATATAATAACTTTTAATAAAGCCAGCTAATCACATACAAAACACATAACTGAAACCTTCTATGAAGCAAAAGTACAATTGAAATAATCTGAATTAAAAGTCATTTACATAAAAATAATTTATAAATTTCAATCAAAAAAGGGACAATAGTATAAAATTTTTGAGTTGTTTGGAAAGGAAAAAAACCAATTGGTTTTATGGGGGAAAAAAACAGTTGGTTTAAACCATGCCAACCCTGCAGTATTTTACCACAATTTTGAATTTAATTAATTTTTTATTAAGTTATTTTGCATAAAATTAAAACTGGTAACAAAAGAAAAATAATTACAACCCTTCCATGTATGATTTTCATATTACAAATTATGCATTTTCATATGGTAAATAAAGTATAAGTAAAGTGTGCAAAATTTTTAAAAATTTTTGTTAATATTGATGTTACTCTATCTAATTACTCTATCTTATGTTTAATATGAACTTAACAGCATATTATTGAACCAAGTATAGACACTCATTAAAAATAATACTGTTAACATGGAAAATTTTTACAAAATCATTTTTTTTTTTTTTTATATATAAATCTTGTTAAAGGGCTGTTATGAATCTGAATTTTGTGAAGAGACCCATTTTATCGATTTGAATTTTGTGAAGGGGACCACTTTACAAGATTTGAATTTTGTGAAGGGGCAACAAATGGGTCAAAATTTTTGCCTGGATCGACCCCTGAGTTGAATTAACAAGAAGCGTGCATGATGTTGCCATCTAGGAAATTTCGCATTGCACCCTGGCAAGATAAAAATGGCTCAAGTCATAAAAGAGCAAATTTGAGTTTGTCATTGAAAAATGTGTATGAAGTACCCCAACATGCACGAAAAGCAAAATAAAAAATAGCTTAAAAATGAAATTTAATTTAATTTTGTAATTGGTTACTCATTACATAAAATTTAAAATCAAAATAAACAGTCAGTTTCATTTTCTGATAAAAGATCAAATAACCCTTTCAGACCCAGATCATACAATCGTGCGAGTTAGACATTCACGACATCCTCTTACATTTTTGCATCTGGAACAGTCGTATGTAATAAAATAAGGAAATGATTGATCAAGCAAATTAGCAGAAAGTGTAAAGTACAATTTTCAATCAACAAATTTTGGTTATAGTCCACATATATATATATATATATATTCAGTTTGCAAAAACAGAAGAATGTAATGTTTTAAGATAAAAATGTTTCGGGTCGGAAAGGGATAAGCTAGCTTCTTCAGTGCTAGACAACTTATCTAATTCTTTATCATCAATATTACCTACTTTGTATAAACTCAACTGTTTTTGTTTTTTATTTGGCTTTTAATTTAATATTGTCTACATACATCAATTTGCCATTTTTTCCTACCAACACACTTTTTCTTTTTTATTTGAAAACAGTGTCATATGTTTACTCTTTAAATAGCTGTTGAATAAATTCATTTTTATCTCATGTAGATACGTGTAAAACATTTTAAAGCAAAAATATAAAAAATTAGATATATATATATATATATATATATATTATGTCAGTTTAAAAAAATATTTGTAAAGAAATTTAAAAAGAAATTTCATTAATGGTTTGTCGCTTAATTGCTTGAATTATCACTACATTTCATGTTCAATAATTTACAAGATTTTATCTTTTAGCCCTAAAGAATTAATTTTATTTTAATGCCTACAACTAAATCAATTTAATTATTTCTTTAATCAATCCGATTATTTTATTAAAAGCAAAATTTTAAAAAATTCTAAATTTCCACCCAAATCAATACTTATACAAAGCACGCAATTCAAAATTGCCTGTTATTATAGCTTCTATAAGAATATTTTCGATTATTCTCTTCGAGGAGAATATTCTCAGAAAGATTATTCTCGAGAATTTTACAACTCTAATTATGTATAATAATGTCAAGTAAGAAAATATATAAGTAAAAAAGTAATAAATTATTTTTAAAAAATAAAAAACTTTATTAGATAAAAAAAAGACCTTGAGAGTGGGTTTTATTGGTTTTTTTTAAGTGGGTAACACCCCCTACGCCCCCCCCCCCCCAAAAAAAAAAAAAAAAAAAACTTTTTTTTTTTTTTTTTTTTTTTTTTTAATCTAATCTTTTTCCATCATCAGATTCCGATTTTCTGTACAATACGCCATTTCTCACATGCAGAGAATCCCAGTGTGCCCAGTAACTCTTCGTAATAGGGCTAAGTGTGGAGACGTCCTGCCAGGTAGGTCTGTTGCTAGTCGTCTTCTTCAGTTGTAATATTTTTTTTTACATCAGGATCTTCCAACTGGGCTTTTCTTATTTTCTCGTCACTCCATAGATCTTGTTTCGATGAAATTAAGACTGTAGCTTAGCGAAGAACTGGCTTGATCCTCTGGTAATTCTCTTCGGCCTTAGAGCTGTGCTTGCGAACTTCAGAGGAAGGTTTCTGCGGCAAGGCATCTGGATTTTCATGTAGAGCTCCTTCCCGATGACGTATTTCAGAGGTCTTAATAATTTCCCTCGGCATTTTTACTGGGCAGCTTCGTTTCATGTGCCCCTCTCTTCCACAGCCCCCAGCATTTAGTCGTTGGATTCTTCGCTTCTTTCTCACTCTCAAGAATGCGTAATCTTCTAGTAAGATCTGCTAGAATTTTCTTCATCTCTTCAATGTCATCTTAAAAGTCATCCAAATTCACTGCTGTGCTGCACTGGCGATCTTTACCGGAAGCGTGTTGGGCTGCCTCGATCTTCAGGGCATACACTAAAACTGGTTCCATATCCTTGACGTTGGAGAGTCTGAGTGCTTTTTGAATCTCGGGATTTCCCACAGTATTGATGGAGTATTCTAGGGCCAAATATTTACGAGTTTCAGGGTGACAGTCCGAAAAAGCCAAATGTAATAGCCTCCGGATATTTGATGCCAGTTCTTGTACACCTGTCTGAAGTCAGAAGTGTTGCGAGTTTATAAATAATTCTGTTTATTTTTGTAGAAAGTCTTTCAAGGAGATTTAGTAAGTTGATAAAATGTTAATTTTCTGCATTTCTAGTTTGTTTTAGCGTTAAAATAGCCTAATTTTCCCTTAAAAATGCATTAAAAAATTCCAATAAGGCAGGTAACAGATTTCGTGTCAGAAGTGGGATTGTCTGTGAATATTGATAACTAGAGCTATGGAGCAAGAAATGAAGAACCTTCTAGAAATCTTAGCTGCCCAGTTAAAGGAAATGAATAAAGGGCAAAAAGAAATGAATTAAAGACAAAGAAAGAGATGAAAGACACTATGGAAACGGGATAAAAAGAAATGAAAAAGATGGAGACCAAATTAATGGAAAGAATGAAGTCTAATCAAGACGAAATGAAGAGAGAGCTTTCTACAGTGAAAGAAGTAATTGAGGGTAGACTAGCAATAATGGAAAATAGAATGGATGAAATAGAAGAGAAAGCTTTGAAGATACAACAGAATTTTCAAGAGAAAGTTAAAGAAAACGTTGATCAAGAGCTGAAAGGAAGGTTTTCGGAAACAGAACGTAAATTTAAGAGACTGGAGGAAGATCTGGAGAGAAAAAAATAAACGAAGAGTGCAACAGGGAAGTGATAGGAGATGAATTACAAAATAAGATCCGTAGTCTGGAAGAGCAGTTAGCTGTCGTGCCCCAGGAAACTGAAAAGAAAGAAAAAAGAATCCATCATCAAGAATTTATTAAGTTATCTACCTATGACGGCAGTTCCCCCTGGCAGGTATATAAGACACAGTTTTCCATCGTAGCGGAAGCTAGCGGCTGGGACTCTACTGCAAAGACAGTTCACCTAGCAGCAGCATTACGGTGTGACGCCGCAGACACCCTGGAGACCCTTTCGAAGGAACAGCGAAATGACTTCGATGCTTTTACCAGAGCGCTGGAGCTTTGTTTTGAAGCAAAAGGGTCTAAAGAATATAGTCGACTTCAGTTAAACTCCCATCATCAAAAACCAGGAAAAAGCTTACAAGAACTGGAATCAAATATCCAGAAGCTATCACATTTGGCTTTCTCGGACTCTCATCCTGAAATTCGCAACGATTTGGCCTTAGAATACTTCATCGATGCTGTAGAAGATCCAGAGATTCAAAAAGCACTTAGACACTCCAATGTCAAGAATGTAGAATCAGCTTTAGTGTATGCCTTGAAGATTGAGGCAGACCAACAAGACCGCCAGAGCAGTACAGCAGTCAGTTTGAATGATTTTCAAGATGACCTTAACGAGATCAAGAAAAGCCTGGCAGATCTTAGTATGAGACTACGCATCTTTGAGAGAATGAAAGAAGCGAAGAATCCAACGACTAACTGCTGGAGCTGTTCAAGAGACGAGCACATCAAACCAAGCTGCTCAGTAAGAACACCTAGAGAAATTACCAAGAAGGCTTCTGAAGTACGCCATCGGGAAGGAGCTCTACAGAAAAATCCAAATGTCTTGTTACGGAAGCCTCCCTCTGAAGACCGCAAGTAGTTCTCTAGAACCGAAGACAAACACTTGCAGATAAATCCAGTTACCTGCCAAGCTACAGTCTCAACACATCGATTCTGGACGAATGGAGTGACCAGGAACTTAGACAAGCCCAGCTGGAAGGTTCTGAAATAAAGCCAATATTACAACAGAAGGAGACGACGAGCAACAGACCTACCTAGCAGGACATTTCCACATTTAGCCCTATAACGAAGAGTTACTCTGGGACTCTCTTCATATTAGAAACGGCGTACTATACAGAAAATTGGAATCTGACCATGGAAGGAGTTTCAGATGGCAGATCTTATTACCAAGAACGAACATTCCAGATGTTCTAGAGCAGCTGCATAGTAGCCCTACCAGAGGCCATTTTGGGGTGAGGAAGACTCTACAGAAAGTTCGAGAACGCTTTTACTGGTGCAAGGCAAAGGAGGACGTGGAAAAATAGTGTAAATCCTGCGATGCTTGGGCGGCACGCAAAGGCCCAAAGAAACGAAGCCCAGGAAGACTACAACGATATGACGTAGGAGTACCATTTGAACGGATCGCACTCGATATCTTGGGTCCTTTACCACGGACATCCAGCGAAAATAAATACATCCTCGTCGTGATAGACTATTTTAACAAGTGGCCTAAGGCATATCCCATTCCCGATGAAGAGGCATGCACATTCGCAGAGGTCCTAGTGCAGCCATGGGTGTCAAAGTTCGGCATGTCTCTACAACTTTATACCGACCTGGTTAAGAGCTTTACTTCTGCTGTTTTCAAAGGGCTGTGTCAATTACTCGGATTAGACAAAACCCAGACAACACTCCTACATCCTCAGTCGGACGGCAGGGTCGAGTGGTTTAACCGTACCATCCTGAATAACCTCTCTTTTCTTGTATCAAGGAACCAGCAAGATTGGGACTTGAAGTTGCCGTTGTTCCTGCTGGCTTATCGAAGTACTGTCCATGAAATCACCAGCTGTGCTCACTCCGATGCTCAGATGCTGTTTGGACACGAATTTCGTCTCCCATGTGATCTCCTGTTTTGTTGTCCAACAGATGCGCCTTCATCGCCCGAGGAGTACATCCAAGATCTCCAGACACGATTTGAAGACGTACACAACTTTAATCGGGAACGGATTCACATGGCAACGGAGTAAATGAAGGCAAGGTACCATCTAAAGGCTACACAACATGAGGTCAAGGAAGGAGACAAAGTCTGGTTGTGGAATCCTTTCGAACCAAAGGACTCTCTCCCAAGCTATAGTGTAACTGGGATGGTCCCTAAACAGTCTTAAAAAGAATGAATGATGTAGTGCTAAGAATAGCTAAAATGCCTTCATTAAAACTAATGGTCCTTTATGAACGGCTTGCCACTTACCACACGTAACGGTGATGTTCAAATTTAAAATGTAAATATTTGTCAAATTTGTGCAATGTAATGTAAATAAATATTTGTATATAAATATTTGTAAATTTTGTAAATATTTCTCACTTAATTTTCAATCTGTATTGTAATTTAATTGTTACATGCAACTTAGTTTTTGTATTTTAGATTGTATAGATTGTTTCGCTTCCTGACCAAGGGTTGTACTGCCCGGGACGTACAGTCCTTGGGAGGGGGACAGTGTTGCGAGTTTGTAAATTTATTTTGATAGAAATTCTTTCAAAGAGGCTTAGTAAGTTGATAAAATGTTAATTTTCTGCATTTCTGGTTTGTTTTAGCTTTAAAATAGCCTAATTATCCCTTAAAAACGCATTAAAAAGCTTTAATAAGGCAGGTATTGATTTTACTGCTTTTCCCCTTGGCGACTTTTTTGGCGACTTCTGGGGAGAAAATCGTCATTATCGATATACCAAATATGGAAGCTGTAATCTCATTTGCTAAGGATATACTGATTATAATATTTGTAAATTTTGTAAATATTTCTCACTTAATTTTCAATCTGTATTGTAATTTAATTGTTACATGCAACTTAGTTTTTGTATTTTAGATTGTATAGATTGTTTCGCTTCCTGACCAAGGGTTGTACTGCCCGGGACGTACAGTCCTTGGGAGGGGGACAGTGTTGCGAGTTTGTAAATTTATTTTGATAGAAATTCTTTCAAAGAGGCTTAGTAAGTTGATAAAATGTTAATTTTCTGCATTTCTGGTTTGTTTTAGCTTTAAAATAGCCTAATTATCCCTTAAAAACGCATTAAAAAGCTTTAATAAGGCAGGTATTGATTTTACTGCTTTTCCCCTTGGCGACTTTTTTGGCGACTTCTGGGGAGAAAATCGTCATTATCGATATACCAAATATGGAAGCTGTAATCTCATTTGCTAAGGATATACTGAAAAATTCCAGAACAACCTGGGTTCGATACAGGGGTATAAAAGAAGGCTCATCGCACTAAATCTTGGTCAACCTCAGATTAATTTCCGCCAATGCTTGCATTGCTATTCAAAGAGCTCTAAGCATGTTTGGAAATACAGTTGCATTGCTGTATGTGTTAATGCTATACAGTTTGTACTGTAGATTTGCTGTTGACAGTTGTTATTTAAGCTGTGTTTATTGGTGGAATTGAAGTTGATACCTAGTTTATAGGCCTCCCTGTGAAGACTCAAAAAAAGATATTGGGTTTCGTCTGTGTGTCTGTTTGTCGCGCGATATCGGCTGCAAAAATCACGCTATTGATTTGCAATTTGGTACGTATATTCATTCGCAAAAAGGAATTAGTTGTATGGTTTTTCGTGTATATTTCATTTGTATTTCGTGTACAGGGGCACAGCAAAATTTTTCTTATCAGTACGGCTATTGGCAGAATTTGTATGTATCGCGATAGCGGCCGCAAACGTCACGCTCTTGGCTTGCAATTTGTACACATGCTCATGAGCCAAGTAGAAATAGCTGTATAGTTTACCATGTGTATTCCATTTGCAATTCGTGCACAGGGGCACACCAGATTTTTTCTCCTCATTACGGTTTATGGAGATAACTTGGATGTACCGTAATAACGACAGCAAAAATCTTGCAACGAACTTGCGAATTTGTAAACATGTGCAGGCTCTGTATAGAAATTGCTGTATAAATTTTTATGTGTATATTGCTTATGGGCTGTGTACAGGGACATGCCAATTTTTTTTTTTTTTATCATTACGGCCTATTGGGTGAATTTCGTTTAAACGAATTTTAACATCGTTATTCCGCATTCAACAAAATGAAATTAGCATACATTACTGAGATTTTTAAACTGAAATTTTCTGCAGAAAATATGTGCTCTTAGGCTTCCTAATTAATATACATAGGACTTTACAAATGTGTTCCGACAATATCACGTAATCAGCCAAATTATAGAAAATTTCTGACAATTTTTCGTAAAATACGCAGAATAAGTTGAATAGTTTTTATTGATGTATACAACGAGATATATAAATTAGAGTGCTGATTCAATGGATGAAGGATTAGCTTTTCGTGGTTCAAGATGAATCACGTGACATGATCCAATAGGTTACTGTGTTTGGCCTTTTATCGCTATTTTAGCATTTAAAATATCAATTCGACAAATTATCATTATGTTTAGGTAACATAACAGTTCTATGACCGAAATAGATTGTTTTTAAAATAATTTTACAGACATCTCACATTTTAATAAATAATAAAATACCTTTTTTTTTCATCGTTTCCAAACAAAGTTTAAATGTGTTTATAAAAGAAAATTTAAACTTTTAAAGAGCTAAATTTAACAACAAATAATAATTTTTCAACTATTTTTAAGCATTTTGTCTGTTAAAGTTCAACTACACGAAATAAACAAGAAGTAAAATCAAAATCAAAATGATTTAGAACAAAAGAATATTAAACTACGTAAGTTAACAAAAACATTGGCGTTTATGACTTATGCAAAGAACAATCTCCAAACCGTTGCCATAGAAATTTACTGAAAATAAGTTGTTACCAAGGGAACCATCAAATACGCATGTGCAAGGAGAGCATGTCACATGACTCATCTTGGACCTTCTCAGGGGTTACCATTTATCACTCTACTTTATATATCTCGTTGGATGTATACAATGTTTATAGTTCGCTTACATAGACATACAAACGAATTTTGTGGCATTATTGCCTATAGACAAATTTTTATTTAAGCGCATTTTAACGCGTTTTTGCTGCATTCAACGTAATGGAATTTGCATACATTTTAAAGGTGTATAAAATCATGTTTACTCTAAAAAAAGGAATACGTGTGGTCTAAATTATTTATTTGCGGGACCACACAAAAGAATTCGGATGACATTCTGTAATCATTCAAATGATGTCAAATCAGATTGAAATATTAATGAGTTATAATTAATTAAATATGTGTATTCTTTTATAGTGTATATAATAACTATACATAAAAAAATTTCGTACTTTACGGTCTATAGTCGGTATTTCTTAAAAGTGTATTTTAAAATGGTTACACCTTATCAAATGTAATGAAATTTTATTGGGATTTTAAAAGCATGTTTTTCTGTGGAAAACTGTAGGCATAGAATTTGTAATTAATCTACAGGGTTACACAAAATAATTCCGATATGTTACGTAATAATTTTGCATGAAATTTGGTACAAGCATTTATGAATTACAGGGAATTAATACAAGACTATCAGTTATTAGGAATACATATACATACATATATATATAGTTATAGAAAAAGAATACAGCGATGAGTTGAGGGGCGCTGACGTCCCCCTCAAAAACGTTTCTGTTTATGTTGGAAGTCAATCGAATCAATATATGTATATCTATACTATTATATAAAGAGCAAAACTTTGTTTGTTTGTGGAGGGTAATCTCTGAAACTACTGAACCGATTTAAAAACTTCTTTCACTGATCAAAATCTACACTATCCCTGAGTGCTATAGGCTATATTTAATTTTGATAAAATAAATTTTAGTTCAAAAGTTGAGTATTTTAATTAGAATCCCCATAAAAGCCATAATAGAAATAGAAATAATGAAGTATTAAAAAATTTAGCTGCTGCCAACATAAAACAAAATTTTAAATGTTCATTTTGTTTTTAAAATATCTTGACAGGAAAAGAAAAGAAATATATTTACACGGGAATTAAATTGAAATTTATATAAAGCTTTGTTAAACGTTAAACTTCTGACGTCATTATAGCTTTAAAAGTATTTATTTTACTAATAATATAATATGTTTAAACTGAAGTGTATAAACGAAATTGGAATTAAAAAAAAAAAAAAAAAAAAAAAAAAAAAAAAAAAAAAAACTTGCCTGAAGCATTAATTAATTTTTCATATTAAATACTAAAAAATGCAATTTATAATAAAGTTTATACACCTTATTAAAATAACCATGATTTTGATGGGAAATTAATATGTGCGCGAGATAAGTAAGCGATCCTTTTTTCTCCATCAAGTCTATTCCGAAAACGTCGAAAACTTCATAATAGCCATTTTAAATCATCTCTTTAACATTTCCCTCTTGAGCATTTCCAAAAATTAGTAATTCAAAAATAATTTTCCAAAAAAAATAAGCAATTATGTTTCCTTTCTCTAATGATTATAATTTATTAAAAGTATTTGTCTACATTTTGTGTGTTAATACTTAAACATAATTCTGCTTTTTTCAATTATATGACTGTCACGTAATTTGGCGCATTTGGCGATTTAGACACATGGTTAAACCAGTGAACATTTCGTTTCTGCGACCGCAATTAACATTAAATGTTTAGCGAGTTTCACTGATGAACCAGGGAATTAAAAATCGCAGATAAGCTAACTCTTTGAATCACTGATGTTCCATTTAGTAATCAAAGAGACTTTGCTCATTCAATTTTATTGCCCGCTTCGCTGGTCACTATATTTAAATGACTTTTTTTAATTGAATAATTGAGAAGTTTAAATTTATTTGGCGACTATTTTTAGCAACTAACAGTTATGACAGGTAGCCCAATATACATAGCGCATACAGCTATTACTGAAATAGCAAATAGCATTTAATTATTTGAGTTACATTATATTGATTAGAAACCTGTTTAATCTATCTATGCTCTATACTAATATATAAAGAGTAAAGATTTATTTATATGTAGAAAACGATCGCTAGAACTAAAAAGCCGATTTCATTTTTTTTTTTTTTTTTTTTTTTTCTTCTTTTTTCACTAATCAAAAATTACGCTGTCTCTAAATGCTAGGGACTATAATGAATTTTGGTAAAATAAATTTTTAATTCAAATTTTCAATATTTTAATTGAAAACAATCTATAGATTTGATATCTGTTGTCCTCGGCGATTTTTAATTTGCCGATCGAAAATGCAATACAAAAATCTGTATAATTTCGTATTAAATACGGGATCTGTGTTTTTACTTCAATTACCTACCCTACTACCGTAGGTAGTGGAAGTATTGTATTTGGTCCAAAAATTCGATATAGAGTTTCACCTGATTTACACGTTTTAAGTCCTCCTGAGTCCAAAAAAGTAGTTTTTGGCAATTGGCCAGTGTGTGTGTATGTGTATACGTATGTGTGGAATCTTCTGGCTGTCATAAAAGCATGTCTTAAATCATCTGTGATATGGGATTCCATTTAAATGCTTGATTTGCGCACTAATATGCGAGCCCATTTAAACTGCAATAACAATAACGACTTTCCGCAAAAACTGCTCAAACTTGGAGAAGGAAAGTTCCTTTCTTCCAGCATGCATGGTATTAGCACTGAAATAGAATTGGACAGTAGATTAGATCGTATAGTCCATAGTATCAAAAGTCTTATAGATGCAATATATCCTGATGTAGAAAATCTTCTGCAAAGAGATTATCACTGGGCTTTGTTTAAGAGCAATAGTATCACCCAGAAACGAAACAGTTAAGGAAATAAATGATTTGTATTGGAAAAAGTTCCTGGCGAAATGAAACTAAATAAATCTATTGATACTGTCACTAATGTTGAAGATACAATACACTACCCACAAGAATTTTTAAATTCCTTAAAACCCTCTGGCCTACCACCACACAAATTGGTGTGAAAGACAGGTATCCCTATCATGCTGTTAAGAAATTTAAGTCCACCTGACATGTGTAATGGAACAAGGCTGTTAATAAAAGACTTACGAGAAAATTTAATTGTAGCGATCATTCTCACCGGGTCAGCAGCTGCACAACTAGCATATATTCCGCGTATACCGATGATACAGACTGATTTACCTATATCTTTTAAACGCTTGCAATTTCCGGTACAAGTGTAATTTGTCCTCACAATAAATAAGTTTCAGGGACAAACGTTCTCGCTGGTGCGTGTAGACTTGAGAAAGGAGTACTTTTCCCACGGACAGTTATATGTTGGTTTATCCCGAGTAGGATCATCTGAAAACCAAATAAGGAAAGGGCACGTGACGTCACTCGCAGTCAAGTTATGGGCAAAGTGGCATAACATTGGCATTTCCACCAATATAGGTTGATCTTTTGCCACTCGAGAGTGGCAAAGATTGATTGACGGAGCGTTTGTTTGTAAACATGCCCTTTCCTTATAGTTTGCTACCAGAAAACAACCAAACATTAAACATAGTATACAGAGAAGCCTTGATGTAATGTACTATTGTTAATCTTCATGGCTAAATTATTCATTAATATTTACATTTAAAAAGCTATTTCATCCTACTTCCAGTTGAATGCATTAAGATGTTACGATAGTTGTTTTCTATTGTTTTATAGTAAAACTAATTAAAAAAACTAATTGTAAATTTATATTTTGACTTTGCAGTTAATAATATTGCCTGACTATAACATAAACTGATATTTGTTGAATATTTATATGTTAATCCATCTTTAACTAAAATTTGTTCCTCCGTGCGAAGCCGGACGGGTCAGCTAGTATATTATATAACAAGGAATAAATAGAAATGATATTTTGAATAATGTCTGATTCAAATAGGACGCTGAGGCTTCTGATCTGCAGATTCACTAGTCTTGTTATCGTTCGAAACAGACTCAAATTTTGCACACTCTATGATATTCTAAAAAAGTTATGTGATCATTTAAAAACGGTAAACTAACGGGGAAATCAAAATAAATGATTATTTAAAAATAAACCGAAAATAATTTTATTTAAAAATAATATAATAATAATTTATATGGATTTAAAAAAAAATAATTATCATTAGTAAACACTTAAAATATTTAAAAATAAATTAAAATAACTATTTTTTTTTTTTTTTTTCATGGCAATCCGCGTTTGTAATGATCGATAGATGGCGCTTTTTCAGCTTTTGTTGTTAGTAAATATAATAGCCACGTGTATTTATTATTGTTCTTTTTGTTATTCTACTTAATATTCGTACTATAATTTCTCCGCCATTACATCATGGAAAATTGATTGCTTTTGGGAAAAAATATTTCAGTTTATTCAAAGTTCGATCGGAAGTAGATTTTTAACTGAAGTTGAACAAATATTAGTTTCAAATCATCTGATTAATTCTTTACTTCCGTTAGCCGAAGCAACTGAAATTTTAAATTTGTCATTTGGAAATAAATGGAAGCTTAATTCTGGATTTCTTGATCCTTTGGAGTTACACTGGAGCACACAACAGTATGTGTTATCTTTTTTACCGGATTTATTCATTTTTATTCAATAAATATATGTGAAACTAAACATCGGCAAGCAATGGCGGCTTAATGAAAGCCTAATTAAAGCATGGTTATTGTAATTTCACCTTAGCCCACTAGAGGGCGAGCATTTCATTACAATCACGGATATCTCAGTCATAATATATTCGATTATCATATCGATATTCGATGAATTAAGCTTACACACTCTTCATCTTCCAGAAGAAACGAGCTTTTTCTTTAATAATTTTAACAAGAAAGAGGCCAATGCATTCTATATCCACTGGAAATCATATTCTCAAGTTTCCTAAATTTTTTCTCAACACAAAACACTGAAATTAAATCTTAAACGTAAGTAATCGATGAAGAAAAGCCTCTATCGATTCTGAAACGGGAAAAAATACAAGTTGCCTTGATTTAAAAACAAAACCTTTAACCGAATTATTCCCACCTTCGATTTTCCCTAAGAATAAAGCAATTCACGCATCACTGATTTCTAGAAACAATAGAAACTCAGTTTATCTTTCATGTCAGTGTTTTTCAAAGGTGTTTTTTTTTGAGTTAAAAAAAAAAAAAGTATTAAAATGCAGAGAGATTTTTCTCATTTCCTTTAAAATTTTATTTTCGCAGTTTTACGTATTAAAAAATGTCATAGTTTGTCAAAATAATCATTTATTACTATTATTTATTTATTAATTTTTTTTTATTTTTATTTTAAGGTTTGATTTTTTATTTACCGGGTGATCCAATGCAGCTATATGCGGTTTATAGTGAAATGTACAAAAAAGCATGGGATTTTTTAATGTAAATATATATATACAGGGTGATCAGTTTAAAAGAGTACCCGTTGGTTTTTCTTATTACCCTTAGATCTGACGGATGTATTCGCTGTTCCCTACTTCCCTGATTGTTGGAAATTTTACATTCAGTCCACATTTTCTTAATTTTTCTACTGTTTACACAGCTAACATTCCTAAAGTCCTATTGGCCACACACTCCACCTCTTCCGTAATCCTATTGGTTGAACTAAATCCGGTCTCTCTCCTATATATACGAGCACTTCTCCAGATTCAGAATTCTTTTTGCACTGAAGAAGGTACGCTTAAGGCTACCGAAACAGCTGTATGCATCACAAATATTTTTCTTTTAGCGTTTCTGACGTAGTAGTTTATTCCTGTTTTAATATTCCAACGCCAAGTCTCCTGCTACTGTTTGAACCTTGTTTAAGTGTGGGAGACAATTTCCAACACTGTTGGACTCATACAACTTTATTTGCGAGGTAAAACAGAAATGGAGACGCACAGTGTTACTTAATCCTGTGATTATTTTATTTTCGAAAAATGTGATTTAATTCACTTTTTTTACGTTATCATTCCTTACAGAAAGTGTTGAAAATGTTCGCCACCATTTTGAAGGCGAACATGAACACGTCGAACCAAGTTTTTTCACACACTTCGCAGCACTGTTGGTGTTATTGACGAGATTTCCTCAGTTATCTGTTTTAATTCATCGATGTTTGCAGAACTTCTCTGGAAAACCCTATGAAATTATAACGTAAAAATGATAATGATAATGTAAATGTAATGTAGGGATGATAACGTAAAAAATATAAATTTTATTTTATTTTCCATAAATAAAATTATCACAGGATTAAATCACATTGTGCGTCTCCATTTCTGTTTTACCTCAGAAATAAAGTTGTAACAGTCCAACAGTGTTGCAGATTGTCTCCCACGCATAAACAAAGTTCAAACAATTATACTTCAGTGTTAGAATAGCTGCCCCATCCGTCATATTAGGTGTACCGGAAAGTTCTGTCGTTTTGAATTAAAATACTGACATCGGAAGTTTATCCTGGATAAAATTTAAGATATTCTTAGGTAACTTATAAGATGGTTATTTGTAAAGTACCATGTAAACACTGTTAAACAAAAATTACCGGTTTCATTTTATTAATTCAAAACGACATAACTTTACGGTACCCTATTTAAGGGTAATAAGAAAAACCAACTTGTACTCTTTTAAATTGATTACATCTATACATATATTATTTACATTTTTCACCAACATATCATGCTGTATTCGCAGCTCACATTTTAAACAGATCCGCCCAATCAAATGACGCCATATTACGAACACTTAAGCTTTTTTTAGGAGCATTTCCAATGCGTAAAATCTGTCGGTCATTCTATTAAATGACGACCCTCACATTGAGCATTTATAGTGCTTAGTTACGTCACTGAATGTACGACGTCACTGTAAAAAAAAGTAATTTTACAATTAAAGCTCCACCTGATAAAAACAATTTAAACAAATCTGCTAAAAATAAATTTATTAACTAAAAAAATCCCATGTCTTTCTGGGAATTTTAGTGAAAACCGCACATGCTGCGGTCAGTTCTTTTTAACACGCTTTTATTAGCTTCACCTGTATGTATGTTTGTATGTTTGTAACCGCTCTGCGAGCAAACAAAAAATTTATATTGTTAAAAAAAGACTTTCCTACGTGAACGCTGTGGCTGTGAGATAAAGCTCCGCGCTACGAACCTAGCGTTTGAGCCCAGTCAAGGGAGATTTTTTAAAAATGGTTTTTGTTTAATTCTAAATTATTTTAATTAAAGATTTAAATGTATGTAAATATTATGGTGTGTCACTCACACGATTTTCTCTTACCCTGCATTTTAATACTAAGATAGATATTTTATGCTTTTTAGTTCACATTTCTATAAAAGCGTTTTCTTTAATTTTTTAAAACTATAATATTATTAATAATAGGGGAAAGTACCCCAAAACGGGATAGCTTATCTATTTTTCGCTTTATTTCTTATTGTGTACTAGGTACATTCCAAAGCTAGACGTCATTTAAAAGTATACACCTTTTCAACTACTTAAAATACCTCTTTCACATTTGTTCAATAATATTTATGTGAAAAATACTGGTTTCACAAAGCCTTACACGATCCCGTTTTACCCTACCAAGGGTGGGTAAAAAGGGATAGGGATTTTTATGTTATTAGGTTTTTGCTGATTTTACTTTTGATTTAGTTTTTAGAACAAAAATAGGCTACGTTTTTATAGGAAGAAACTTTTCAATTGTAAATTTGAAAAATTACATAACACAGAAATCGCATAAAAATGTGTCGTCTTCTTCTTCTGCTCTGGAACAGGCTTCGTGGGCCCATCCCTGGCAGGGGTGGATCCCCCACCCCTCCAACCTTCTCCAAATTTCGATTCAAGATACAGAGCGTTGCAGAAAATACATGCTTCATCCTTTCCAGCTTCATCTTCTGAAGACGACGACGTCCAACCTTGGCTAACTGATGATTTTTTTTTAGGTTTTCTTATGTTAGGTCCATTTTCTTCGATTTTTGCAAATGATGATTGTGGTTTTTTTCAGGTTCAGAGTAACATTTTTTAACTTTATCTGCCTGTTTTGCATCTCCACTTGGTTTTCTTTTACGCCTCGTTTGTTTTCTCTTTGGAACATTCAAGAGACTTGTTTTGGCAGCCCTTTTTTTCAGCTTTTGAGTTCTTTCTCGTTCTTTTTTCTCAAGCTCTTCTTCTTCCAACTCAAGTTTATATGGGCTTGCTGTTATAATTGCTGTTTTCCCTTTTCTCCTATCGTGTTTATTTTGAGGTCTTGGTCCAATCACTCGTGGTGGAGGTAGAATTTCTTTGGGTGATATAGAAAATGGCAGTGAAGGACGATAGTATAGCCCAAGTACTTTGTTTCCTGTTGAAGTGGACGGTTGGATAAGTCCTGCGTTTGTGCTAGTGTTATCGGTGCCCCCATCACTAGGTGATTCATTCAATACTGTCTCTAAAGGTTGTGATGACTGCAAACTCTTAGATGCTATGATTGAACTTGAAGATCCTTCGGATCTGGCCTCGTTTTGTTGCAGATTTAATGGTTGTTCGGACGTCCTGTTCTGAACATCCGGCAACGGGTGATCTGTTGGAAGAGAAGGAGCGAAAAGATATTCAGGAAAGACATCTGGGTTATATGGAAAAATGCCTGTTTTCCTGAATCCATTCACAGCAGTTTGGACAAGAGCTGCTCGTTGAAATGCTGCATTGAACATCTTTCCTACTTCGTAGATAGTAATCCCTCTGCCAGGATGGTTGAACATCCACTTGCGAACTTCTTGCTCGTAGAAGGTGATCAATGGAGACATAACTGTAACATCTAATGGCTGAAGCCGATGAGTAGTGTGGGGAGGGAAAGTCAGCATGATAACATTTTTTTCTCTTGCCAGATTTATTAGTTCGATACTTTTAGTGTGGCTGCAGTGACCATCAAGCAACAGCAGAACAGGTCTTTCTTTTGAAGGATTTGCTATCTGAACGAATTTTTTGAACCACACAATGAATGATTCCTTGTTTATCCAGCCTGTCTTGTTGTAAGCCGCGAAAGAGCCTGGTGGAGTATCATCCATTAGCCTTGGGTTTTCCCTTTGCCTGGGGAAGACAAACATGGGAGGAAGATAATTCCCTGCAGCACTTACACAGGTTTCTACTGTGACCAAGACTCCTCGCTCACCAGATGTCAAACTTCCCACTTGCTTTTTACCTCGCAATGCAACAACTTTAGAAGGTTTGTTAAGAACTATGAGAATACCAGTCTCATCAATATTGTAAATGTCATTGGGAGCAAACTTATACTTTTCATAGAGAGAGGACAATAGGTCATAAAACTTTCTCACGGCAACGCGATTGAAACCTTTTGCTCTAGCCATCGATGTATCTTCAGGGTTTCTCAGACTAAGGGGTTTATTTCTTCCAAGAAAATTGTACAACCAGTGCTTACCCGCCATTTTTTTAACGGTGTTAAAACAGTGCTGAATATTGTTAATTTCAGCTAACTCAAAAGGTAGGATTCTCAAGTCGGTCAGGGTAATTCCAAAGAGCCTTTCTTCTAATATCAGTACATGTTGAGCTAGCTTTTTTTCCTGATCTGCACTGAAGACGTTTTCAAACCTGCCCAGCTTTTTTACAGCAGCCACTTCTTGTGTCAAAGCATTTAAGCGAGCTTTTTTCACTTTTCTCTCCAGTGTAGATTTGGGGACATTAAATGAATGGGCAGCTTTCAGAAAACCCATCCTCCCTTCTAGAACTTCTCGAACAGCCTCTGCCATGCTCTGCTCGTCCCAGCTATTTCTAGATGAAGTTCGCTGATAATTGCGAGGCATCTTGTATTCTGAAACCAAAATAAATTATTGGCTTTTTAAAAATTGCCAAAGAAAATATGGTCAAAGTTTAGCTGTGATTAGCTTATGTTTTTATAATATTACAGTGCGCACAACGTGTGGTTTTCTGGTTTATCTTTCTATAAGCCGCCCCCCCTAAAAAGATTTTTAAAAAAAACTCAACTTTTTTTAATTTAAAACTTAAATTGTTGGTCAAAACATTTTTCTGACTTACAGTTTTAACCTATAACTAAATTTTGTACATAACTCAGGCCAATTATTTGTACCCCAAAGTAAAGTAAACTATTTTATTTCGAAAATATAATTATTTAAAATTAAAATAAATTGTTGTAATTGATTATACATATTTTAATTCATTACTTATTTCAATTAAAATAACTTAAACACATTGCCAAAACATTAATGGAAATGGTCGGGTAAAACGGGACACATCAAAATTGTATCCCGTTTTGGGCACCCCAAAAGTGTCCCGTTTTGCCCGACCGTGATGCTTTTGACAACATAAATGGCTGACCCCTGAACCGTCACTCACTAGCAATATTTAAATACATGAAATTGTTGTTAAAAGAGCTATGAACAAAACACAGTACTTACCGGAATTGTTCCGAAGGACGGAGAAGCACAAGGATAGTTGTTCTGCAGTCGAAAAAAGTACAAAGTAAGTAAAAATCTCACTTGAAAACTATGAAAAAATATTTCTTTGCGAAACACGTGGCTAGCGTTGAGAGATCAACTGAGAATGCTGTCATGGCGGTCGAGAACCAGTTTAGCCTTTCTCCCGCGATGTAGCACCACCAGTCAAGACCCGACGCTCAATATCCCGTTTTGCCCGCCTATCCCGTTTTGGGCAACTCTCCCCTAAATTTTTATTTTTTTCTGTGACTTTTTTGGATACTTGGTATATATAATAGGGTAAATTAATAAATTTTCTCTGGGATATCTAATGAATTTGGATTGTGATTTCATTTCATTTCATTATCCGAAAGCAGTGAAATGTTAAATTATAAATGTAAACATAATCAATCGATGAATATGAATTTTACCATGTTTTTAATAACTTACTTTCTTGCTTGTTTGTTTGTGCAGCACAAATCTTGCAATCGATTTTTAACTAACTTTCCGACTAGCTAGACATTTGAAACTTTTAGAATAGCTCAGTACACGATTACAACGCAATACCTTGAAGCCCGATTATCGAATTTTTGATTAAATTTTTTAATTAATTAAAATATGAAAATGATAACCTCCTAATTGCCTTAAAATTAGCCATTTAAATATTAGCTATAATTTAATTGTTGCCAAAAAAATTGCGAGTTCATTTTCTTTCGACATATAAATAAATACATTTAATTAAACGTAAACATTAAGAATTTATAAAATGTTAAATTAGGCATCTCACAAAAATTGACGTCATCATAACATTAATCATCATAACATTTCTTTATCTATCACCCATATATAACGTCTGAAAATCATATTGCTTGTTCTGAAAGTAAACATAATTTATACTAGACATTGGCAGACACTGCTAAGTTCTTCATCATATATTTGTCCTCATAAACTTATGATACAGCTCATACTATAATCATGTTAAGGAGAATTAATTTTGTTAAATTCTATACATGGTCGCAGGCTGACATATCCCGCCTAAAAGGCTAACAACCATTCAATTGTGTACATTTACTTTATCCTAAATTGCTGAATTTTTTTATTGGGGTCAGTTTCGTGTTTTAATTTTCATGCAAATTCATACTATTTTCCAATCTCTATAATGCAAGTTTGCGTGAAATATTGCTCTATTCTGGCAAGGTTATATATATATATATATATATATATATATATATATATATATATATATATATATATATATATATATATATATATACATATCAGTTTCGAATAATTTAAGAATTATTTTAATTTGAATATTCGAATTCAATAATGTTCAAACCAGCAAACCAGTAAATAATATTTTAAAGTGGTCGTATATATATTTACTATGAAAATATTCTCCCATGATGGGGAACAAAAAAAAAAAATCAAACAACATAATTATTTGATTATCAATAACGGATTTATTTATATATTTCAAGCAAAAACTATTCAACCATAAAATTTTCCAAAAAAATATCCGGTCAGTTTTCTTTGCATTGCAACTATGAAATTATTGATCCATACAACCTAAGGTGGACGTGAAAATTGACAACGGCCTCTCTAGATTTATTTTTTTATTTTCTTCTTTTTTCTTGGAAAGATATGAGGTTGGGCTGAAAATGTCATGTTCTCCATGATCCCCCGGGGACGTGGTCAGAAGGAAATGTGAAAATCGTGTGAATTAAGGAAATAACATCCGGAGGATACGGAAGCTATTTCCTTTTTAGTTACAATATTTTGAATGTATGTATGAGTATCGTAAAGTTATATTTTATTTTTATTTTAAATAAATAATATAAACAGCAAGATAAAGTTTATTCTCCATATTCATTGGTCCTTAGACGCAATGTTGTAAATTACAGAAGATAATGCTGATTAGTTGGTTTCAGTAAGCCATAGATTGAAGTAATCCACATCCGCTACATCTCCAAATTCAGTGGGAGAGTATCGTAATTTTTAATTATAATTAAGAAATAACCGAAATAGCTGGATATATTCTATTTTACAGATCCAATTGTCATTATGTTTATAATATTCTATTGATATTAAATTGTTTATTTTCATGAAACAGATTGATGTTATCCACATTTGTCACAATCCCAATCTAACAACTGGATATTTTAAAGTTTTAATTATAACTAAGAAATAACTAAGTCATCTGATTATCAATATGTGCATAATGATGTAAATAACAGATATTAGGGTTCATGTATATAGTTTCAGGAAGTCCTAGATTGAAATAATCCACATTTGTCTAATTTTACGATGACAGCTTTTGAAAGGTCTAAAATCGCTGGGAAAAATTATAGTTCTGGGCGGTGACTGAGCAACAAATTCTTAAGAATAACAACGAAAAAAAATGTTTATATCTCGATTATGTTGTAGCAACAATTAAAAGTTTATACACTTCTTGTGTATAAAGATACAGATATGCATAGTTCTTTAATATTTGAGAATGCTGATCATAAAACAAGCCAATCTCCTTGTGGTAGAAAAACTTCACTGAGAATAAAACCATCTAAAATGAATAAGTAGTCCTTTTCTGAATTCCTAATCTAGAAATATAGATTCACGAGCTATACGTATAAGATAAATAATCTGTATAGACGAAATTATTGTAAATTTCTAGTCGGTAAAACAATATTATAAATATTATGGATCCTTTGCAATGCGAGAAATTCGCGCTTGATTTTCTGGAACTGGTCATTAACAATGATTAGATGTTATTAAACTCGTCTCTTGAGTTCGCTTTCATTTGCAGAGACTTTTAAATAATATATAAAAGGTAACAAACCACTTTAAAACACGTAGATAAAATATTTTTATTAAAAACGGCACAAAGCTTTTCGCCATTATAACAATAGCATCATCAGGTGTAATTGCGTTACATAGAACCAGCAATATATAAAAAAGAGAAGTTCAAACGGTTTAAAGTTACGGTTAGAATATTTTTTTTTTTTTTTTTTTTTTAAGTTACGGTTACAATAAAAATTTTTTCATTTCAATATCATTTTCAGTTTTTTTTTTCTCTATGAGCACAACGCGTGCAACATTTTATGAAGTGATGCAGCATCCTTGGAGTTAATAACTTTATTGTACTTGATAATATTCATTAAAAAAAAAAAAAATACTGAAAAGGATATTGAAATGAAAAAATTTTTATTGTAGCCGTAACTTAAAAAAAAAATAATAAAGAAAGAAATAAATAAATATATATATATATATATTGTAACCGTAACTTTAAACCGTTTGAACTTCTTTGTTTATATATTGCTGGTTCTATGTAACTTAATTACACCTGATGATGCTATTGTTATAATGGCGAAAAGCTTTGTGTCGTTTTTAATAAAAATATTTTATCTACGTGTTTTAAAGTGGTTTGTTACCTTTTATATAATATATATACACGTGAAATGCTTTCTAATTTTAAACTTTTAATGGTTGTTAAACTTAACTTTTAATTAAGTTTGACCACGATAATATAGAAAATGATCTAGAATTCTAATAGGGGTTTTTAGAACTCTCAAGTAAAGGGAATTAGAATTTATAAGAATGACACGAGCTATATTTCTAAAGACACAATTTAGTTTCTAGATGTCACAGATTTTTTTTTTTTTTTCAGTATTTTCTGAAAAGTTGGTATTTAGTGAGGATATATAAAACGAAAATTTTATTAAGCAAATTCTACAAACTGCAAAACAAGCAACTTCTTTTTCGAATTGAAATAGTTAGACTCTATATTAGGGGGGAGGGGGAATAGAAACAAGTGGAGTAAACAAGAACCAATATGCAAAATATTTCTTTTTATTAAATTTATTCGGCGTTGCTGTTTCCCTGCTGCACTCTTGCTAATTTTATTCAGTTGGTGGAGGATCAGGCTTCATCCAGAAATAATTATAAGGTATCACCAAAACAAAATTCAAAACTGGTGTACAATCAATATATAGATTTTAAAACTTCTTTGCACACCATAAATGTTAAGCCAGCACAACCGGTTTCGAAAGGACGCAGCCTTTTTTCATCAGGTGCAAAAGATTTATATAACTATTATTATGTTATAAACTTAGTTTATAACATAATAATAGTTATAATAAAATAATTCTAATTAAATAAATATTAAATAAATAAAATAAATAAATAAATGAATGTTATTAAATTTACTTATTAGTATAATATTTATTAAATAAATAAAACAAAAATTTAATTGATTATTCCTTTCCCCCCTCTCTCTTTTGTGCGTGTGTGTGTGTGTGTGTTCCTATTTGATTGGTCCTGCATGATGCTTCCTATTGGTTATTTGTGTTGCTCCTCCCCCTCTGGATTTTGCCCTGCTTTCAGTCTTGCTTTTGCCTCCAAGGCAGTAGTACGTGTTCTTTTGCACCTGATGAAGAAAGGCTACGTCCTTTCGAAAGCGGTTGTGCTGGCTTAAAATTCATGGTGTGTAAAGAAGATTTAAAATCTATATAATTAAAAGGTATTTTTAAAATTCATGATGTTTGCTTAAAAATGAAAATTGAAAAGTTTTTCCAATAAGTAAGATTTTAGTTATTGTTTAAAAAGATAACCAAAACGTAATGGTTATAATATACGAGTATTTCTTCTTTAAATCTATTAGTTTCTCATCGTATAAGTAATGGGAATTTAGGTATTAACTTTTTTTCCCCCACGTTTTCAGTCATGAGGAATCAAAAATCACAAAATGGATGCGATACGGTATAAATTTGTTGGTTGTAGTCAGTTTTTAGTTGGTTAGTAAATGCTTATTAAGTCTTCTTTAAAAACGAAGAATGTTCATGTTATTATTTACTTTTCAATTGTTCTCAAAAAGAAAAGACTATAAGTCTCGGAAAAATGAAGTGAGAGAAAGCGTGATGAATCGACATCACGACAGTCATAAAAGTTTTAAAGAAGTTTTATAGTTTATCATTAGAAATGCAAAAATCACTACTTACACAAAGATGCTTAGAGCTGGAAAACTCGTCGAAGGTTTCAGGATGACTCTTTGATTACACTAAATACTTGCATAAACGATAATAAAGAGAACTACTGTCTCTTTTCTTAGATCGCATGCGATATTATTTGTAGAAAAAAAAACTCGTTTATTGTATATTCTTCTTTTTATACTATATTATTACTTTAAAATAATGTTATTCTTGAAAACGTTCTTAAAAATAACAGCAAATCATAATCAAATGTTCTTGACAGTGCACAAAACTTGTTCTCAGAAAAAACGGAAACACATTTCACAACACTAATACTACTTTTAAGCAAGCAGCTTTATTCACGATAAATAAGAACACTAATATTTATCTTTAATTTCTCGTTGGGCGCCAGTGTAACAGAATGGCCCCATGATAGAACGTTTAAAGAACGAACTCGGGCATTCCATTATTTAATATTTTAATTATAATAAAACACAATTACAAAGCTATATACAACGCGCGCAGTAAACAGAACATTAGGATATATAAGAACGAAGATAACTTCTTACAGGCCGCTGCCTGCGGCCCATGGCCACAGGGGCGTTTTACACGAAAACAGCTACATCTTTCAGCGAGAGCTGACGAACTTCTGACTGACTTCTGAAAACAAGATGATTTCACTTCACTTTAATGATCGGCAAAATATCATTAGATATTTTGCCGAGAATTGTGACAGCGCCGTCTATATTATTTTAAATGATAGGGAAGATGGCTCAATAGTAATTACGCTATTTAATCTATTCGTAAGAGTTTGAATTTAGCGCTACATTCTTCCCCTATGTTCCCGAGCCTACGTCCCGAGGCGGGAACAGCACTTAAAAGTTTCCGCGTATACCACAGGAGATTGAATTTTTGTAACTATAACATTTTAACATGACGATGAAAGTCGATGCGCAGTAGATACCTAAATTTTAATTTAATCAGGGTTCACTATTTCAAAGGTACTGCATTCTCAATTACTGTTAATAATACCGTTAAATTGTCCATCTTCCCTTTACAATGAAATATAATTAAAATCAACTTTCAAAATACTAAGAAAATTAAGAATAATAATTAAAATATTATTGATATATCATTATGGCGGGAAATATTTCCTCTGAAAATTCTTTTTTCGTAAATACACAAAATATACTGAAATATTATTTAAAATATATATCTGTATATATATATAAATTACGTGTCACGATGTTTTCCGGGGTAAACTCCTAAACTAAGGAACCGATTTTAATGAAATTTTGCACACTGTGTGCAGTTGGTCCAACTTGAGAGATAGGATAGTTTTTATCTCAATTTATTGTCACAATGTTGTTTTATTGCAATTATTTGTGAATTATAGACCTTTATTAAAGTTGCTCCAAAATATCTCTGAGTTCCATTAATTTAATTGTTGCCAAAAAAAAAAAAAAAAAATACGAGTTCATTTTCTTTCGACATAAAAATAAATACATTTAATCAAACGTGAACGTTAAAAAATTATAAAAAGTTAAATTATGCATCTCACGAAAATTGACGTCATAATCAATTTAAAGATTTTATACACATTGATAAAGTGCTAATGTAGTTCTATCATAGATATAGTAATATATATAGATCGCTCATCCCCATGTTATTGTACAAAGATTTTTGATGCCGAAAAAAAAAAAAAATAAATAAAAGCTTTGGAAACAGCCATTAAGTGGTATTGAAAAAAAAAAAAAGAAAAGAAAAGAAAAGAAAGAAAGAAATATGAATTTGAAACTATATCTGGAGTCTTCCATTCCCCTTTAGCAAATAAATTATTCATAAATTTTATTTTCTAAAATATTAGTATGTATTCCCGTGTGTATTCACTCGGGGAAAGACGGCCATATTTTGGTAAAAACGTCGTCTTTTCCCAAATGAAAAGGAATAACTTTTTTCTCCCCAATGATCACTCTATTCTATATATGCTATACTATATCTATGAGTTCTATACGCAAGCGAAGTGTGACTCACTAACCGTCTGTGCAGCCAAGAAAAAGATTTCCTATGTTAATTGCCCACTGGATTTTTTGTAAGAAATTATTAAAAATCGAGGAAATTTATTTCCCGATTTTTATCCTTATATTTGGGTATTGATATGTATTAGTTATCGCGGGTGTTAGATTGAATTATTTTGCTGTCAAATTGACAAAATTTTAATTTTAAATTTCAAAACTCTGTCGCCCTTGGCTTTTTATTATTATTATTATTATTTGGCGATCAAAAGCGTAACACGAAAATATACATGCCAGATGTATGCATTGTACGAAATGTAATATGTATTATTCATTGTACGTATGTATGACATGTAATATGTATTGTACGAAATATTGTTTCATATTATTCATTACTCTTTTAATATAAGTTGTTAAAATAACCATGATTTTTGAAAGGAATTAAATATTTTCGCCAGATAATTTGGCGATATTCTTTTTTTTTTCCGCCAAGGATGACAGAAATGAAATCTATTACGCTGCAAAATATTAGTATCTTACATCAGATATTTTATTTAGACATTTGAAAACAAATTTGACTTCAAACTATGATAGAATATTTATCATTTTCCTTTTAATTAGTATATTATTAGTATATATTAAAATTTAAAAGCATGGTATAAAAAAAGTTTTTTTTTTTTTTTTTTTTTTTTTTTTTTAATCTTATAATTATTCTTATCTTAATCCTCAATGTTTCCCACCTTTATTAACTTGAATTTACTATTAAAATTTTAACATACTCAAAAACTTCTCATCACTTCGTTAAAATACACTAAACTTTTCCAAAATCTTTTTCTATTTAAAATGATACATGTATTTACTTTAAATGTCCAATATTTCATAAGATTTCCAATTTTAAAGTTTTAAAATATTTATCAAATTTACTTATTTTTCTGGTTTAGCCTTATTGTTTTCCTTTTTATAACTACAGCTGTTGCCCTCTTTAAAATATTTAAAATGATGAGGTCATTTTATAGTAAAATTATCCATTATAGCATATATTATATTTCACTCCTCCATAAAAATTTATTTTAAAATCGTCTGTTTCTTTTATACTTTTATTTTAATAGAATTTTAATAGAATTTAATTTATATATTAGTCATTTTAGCAATTTTATCCAAAGTAGCATTAGAAATAATATATATCACTTCTCCATTAAAATTTATAGGACCCTACAATGAAATTAATTTGTGCTTAATATCAACACTACGAAAATTTTTATCAATCGCTTCCAAATTTTGACCCAAGTTTCAAATCTCAACCCTGTGGGTTTTTACATCGGCTACAACGTTTTCGTCTTTGTTCGTAAATAATAATTTGACTGTACTAAATAGTTTACAGCCGTATAATTCAACGTATAACTTAGTCACAGCAACGCGTGGCCGGGTCTGCTAGTATTTAATATAAATTAAAAAATTTCACATTAAAAGTTACATTGTTATTTTCAGAACAACTCTTTAAAAAAAAAAAAAAAAAAAAAAAAAAAAAAAAAAAAACAGATGCATTTAAATGAATATAAACATATTCCGGAAGTGCGTGGCAACCTCTAAAAAAAATAAATTACTCATTCAAACTTGGTCGAATAACTAATAAATAAAACAAACACTTCGAAACCAAAATAAAATAGCATTCGTTAAAGAACAGAAATAATTATTTAAAGACTAGTTTCGAAACTCAGTACTTAAAACAAAGTGTATATTTTAAGAAAAACGTATTACATATTTTCCTTTTTCTTTAAGAAAACACCAATAAAATTCTAGAATGATAATTAAAAATATATTATTGATGTTACTTTATATCTCTGATCTCAGATATATATTTAATAAAACCATTCATAAAAAATAATAATAAATAAAACTAAAACACATTTATCTTCTGCACAAATAATTTTCTAATATTTTCGATAAAAATGCTTTAAACATATTATTAAGAAATGAATACAGTTGTTTAGATTACTAAAATTATTATTGAAAATAGAATTAGAACCTTATCTTCTTCTTCTTTTTTTTTTTTTTTTTTTTTTTTTTTGGGTAAATTCAGACATGAAAAAAATTTCGGAATTGGAAACACAGAACAAAAATAACATTTCGTCTTCCATCTCATATCGGTAAATAAAAAGAAAACAGAAAGAAACACAAAAATTTTAACGAGTATATACGTTATTACTACAGAAAAATAAAGCATGTTACAATACTTACGAAAAATCTTGCTTATGATATTAGAATAAGAACTTGATAATTAATTTTTAAACTGTTCACTTTATTGTCCACATTTCATAAGTCTTTCGGAAATATAAAAGGATATTACAATAATAAATGCTTATTAAGTCTTCTTTAAAAACGAAGAATGTTCATGTTATTATTTACTTTTCAATTGTTCTCAAAAAAAAAAGACTATAAGTCTCGGAAAAATAAAGTGAGAGAAAGCGTGATGAATCGACATCACGACAGTCATAAAAGTTTTAAAGAAGTTTTATAGCTTATCATAAGAAATGCAAATATCACTATTTACACAAAGATGAGTAGAGCTGGAAAACTCGTCGAAGGTGTCAGGATGACTCTTTGATTACACTCTTAAAAATTTCCGTTCAACGTTGAACCAGCGAATGGGTCTAGCTAAGAGAAAATTCCAAACAATGGAACACTTGCTTTCTCGAAAAATGTGATCATGGTTCAACTTTCAACACGGTTCAAAGTTTAACCAATCCATGGGAATACCTTTAGTCCAGAACACCGCTTTGCGCATGCTCGCTCAGAAGCCTGCTCCGCTGCTCACGTGACTTATGAAGAAACGACTTGTTCTTGTTGGTGCTTACGGTGAGCTTTTGTGAAAGTTTCAGGTAGTTTCAGAAAGATATTTCAGGTATGTAGTATATTTTTTATTATTTCTGTTAATATTACTTTTCTTACACGAATTTATAATGTTCATCTGAAAAAAATATAAAATTCTCTCGTTTTTTTTTTTTTTTTTTTTTTTTTTTTTAAATTCATCCCACTTTCCACTCAACAAAAATGTAGTGTTCTGTACTGGGTGCGATAACAGCAGTTACTATATTTTTTCATATATTTCTCATTATGGAAATTCTGCGTATCAGATATTTAATTCAAATTTTAACGTACACACTTGTGTAGTCTTATTAGATATATGATATAAGGATCAGTTTCTGTTCTTAAATTTTAGAACGTCTGTTTATACATTTTTCTGTTTTATTGTCTCTCGAATATATGTTCACGAGAGCGAGACCAAACTTTTTCATGAATAATTGCTTTTACAGAATATTATTCGTTTTAATCAGAAGTGTATTCAGTATTTGAGAAAAGTAACTATTACTTATCAATAAAATAAAAGCCTTAAAGACCCGTAAAAACTAAGCAAACCTTCAAATAATGCCTTTTCAAAGTTATTATTTTGATTCAATTTATTTATTTTGCGTCCCTAATAATAAATACTTATGTTCTAATTTTGCAAGTACTTATTATGTTCTAATATTACTGTTTCCATTATTGAGAAATAAGATTAAATATATAATTTATATAATTAACCTTAGTAATAAGCTTTACTTAGCCTTTAAAATCTAAGTTAGGCTTCAGATAATGCTTTTTCAATGTTATTATTTTAATTATTTATTTTTCATCCCTAATATAATAATTCATTAGCAAATACTTATGTTTTAATATTACTGCTTCCATTATTGAGAAATAAGGTTAATTATTTATCTCAATAAAATGCTTTTAAAATTAGTACTATAAAATGTTTAATTTTAAATTAAACAGACGCGCTACTTTTCAGCTTTTTTGTCTTTCAATGAATATGTTGGTAGTACTAATAAATACTTCCAAAACAACTTTCTGAATTTTAGTTATCTTAAAATTTGGATGTCTAGTGTATGAATGCAATAAAAGTAATAATCAACTATCTAATATTACCATTAGTTGCATGTTGTTGTCTTGATCTTGAGTTTATTTGTTTACATCGCGTTGCCGCTATTTTGTCGGTTTTCTTTCAGATATTTCTTATAGAACAAAGTTTTTTTGATTAAAAATCACTTTACATTGTTTGAAAAAGCCCTTAAAGAATGGGTAAATGCAAAACATATCGCTCAAAAAAGCGAAAATTTGCCGGAAATCAGCATAATATTGCGAAAAGAAAGAACATCGCTTCTGATGATTTCAGTAATGTTAAAACTGCAAGTTCCTCGAAACTTGAAGACAAAAAGGATCTTGTTTTGGCTAAAAACTCAAATTTTATTGGCCTTTGTGGAAAACGAGTGATGGATATAGAGATTTTGATATCTGTATTTGCAATATTGTGTTGTCCAGGTTGTTTGAAAAATGAACTGATATTGATTGAAGATTCGATATTTGGTATGTGCTCTAATTTCGTAATAAAATGCAACAACTGTAGTTTTTCAAAAGGATTTTCATCTTCAAAAAAAAAAAAAAAAAAAAAAAACTAACAAGTCTAATAATATCAATATTATTACTGTTTATGCTTTAAGACTTATAGGAAAAGACTTTACAGTAGGAAAAAAAAACTATTCTATATGGTTCTAAATATGGTTCAATGCTGGGTGCATCCATATGATGGTAAAACCTGTCTCCATAACATGGTTCTTCCTTTTCTGAAAATGTGGTTCAACATTTTCTCAAAACATGGTTCTTGCTTTTTTGAAAATATGGTTCAACTTTTTCCCAAAACATGGTTCAACGTAGTTCCAAAGTATGGCTCAAAGCAAGTACCATGTTATGGAGACAGGTTTTACCATCATATGGATGCACCCAGCATTGAACCATATTTTGGTTCAACGTTGAACCAAAATTTTTTACAGTGTACACTAAATACTTGCATAAACGATAATAAAGAGAACTACTGTCTCTTTTCTTAGATCGCATGCGATATTATTTGTAGAAAAAAAAACTCGTTTATTGTATATTCTTCTTTTTATACTATATTATTACTTTAAAATAATGTTATTCTTGAAAACGTTCTTAAAAATAACAGCAAATCATAATCAAATGTTCTTGACAGTGCACAAAACTTGTTCTCAGAAAAAACGGAAACACATTTCACAACACTAATACTACTTTTAAGCAAGCAGCTTTATTCACGATAAATAAGTACACTAATATTTATCTTTAATTTCTCGTTGGGCGCCAGTGTAACAGAATGGCCCCATGATAGAACGTTTAAAGAACGAACTCGGGCATTCCATTATTTAATATTTTAATTATAATAAAACACAATTACAAAGCTATATACAACGCGCGCAGTAAACAGAACATTAGGATATATAAGAACGAAGATAACTTCTTACAGGCCGCTGCCTGCGGCCCATGGCCACAGGGGCGTTTTACACGAAAACAGCTACATCTTTCAGCGAGAGCTGACGAACTTCTGACTGACTTCTGAAAACAAGATGATTTCACTTCACTTTAATGATCGGCAAAATATCATTAGATATTTTGCCGAGAATTGTGACAGCGCCGTCTATATTATTTTAAATGATAGGGAAGATGGCTCAATAGTAATTACGCTATTTAATCTATTCGTAAGAGTTTGAATTTAGCGCTACATTCTTCCCCTATGTTCCCGAGCCTACGTCCCGAGGCGGGAACAGCACTTAAAAGTTTCCGCGTATACCACAGGAGATTGAATTTTTGTAACTATAACATTTTAACATGACGATGAAAGTCGATGCGCAGTAGATACCTAAATTTTAATTTAATCAGGGTTCACTATTTCAAAGGTACTGCATTCTCAATTACTGTTAATAATACCGTTAAATTGTCCATCTTCCCTTTACAATGAAATATAATTAAAATCAACTTTCAAAATACTAAGAAAATTAAGAATAATAATTAAAATATTATTGATATATCATTATGGCGGGAAATATTTCCTCTGAAAATTCTTTTTTCGTAAATACACAAAATATACTGAAATATTATTTAAAATATATATATTTAATATAAATTAAAAAATTTCACATTAAAAGTTACATTGTTATTTTCAGAACAACTCTTTAAAAAAAAAAAAAAAAAACAGATGCATTTAAATGAATATAAACATATTCCGGAAGTGCGTGGCAACCTCTAAAAAAAATAAATTACTCATTCAAACTTGGTCGAATAACTAATAAATAAAACAAACACTTCGAAACCAAAATAAAATAGCATTCGTTAAAGAACAGAAATAATTATTTAAAGACTAGTTTCGAAACTCAGTACTTAAAACAAAGTATATATTTTAAGAACAACGTATTACATATTTTCCTTTTTCTTTAAGAAAACACTAATAAAATTCTAGAATGATAATTAAAAATATATTATTGATGTTACTTTATATCTCTGATCTCAGATATATATTTAATAAAACCATTCATAAAAAAAAATAATAAATAAAACTAAAACACATTTATCTTCTGCACAAATAATTTTATAATATTTTCGATAAAAATGCTTTAAACATATTTAAGAAATGAATACAGTTGTTTAGATTACTAAAATTATTATTGAATATAGAATTAGAACCTTATCTTCTTCTTCTTCTTCTTTTTTTTTTTTTTTTTTTTTTTTGCGTAAATTCAGACCTGAAAAAAATTTCGGAATTGGAAACACAGAACAAAAATAACATTTCGTCTTCCATCTCATATCGGTAAATAAAAAGAAAACAGAAAGAAACACAAAAATTTTAACGAGTATATACGTTATTACTACAGAAAAATAAAGCATGTTACAATACTTACGAAAAATCTTGCTTATGATATTAGAATAAGAACTTGATAATTAATTTTTAAACTGTTCACTTTATTGTCCACATTTCATAAGTCTTTCGGAAATATAACAGGATATTACAATAATAAATGCTTATTAAGTCTTCTTTAAAAACGAAGAATGTTCATGTTATTATTTACTTTTCAATTGTTCTCAAAAAAAAAAAAAAGACTATAAGTCTCGGAAAAATGAAGTGAGAGAAAGCGTGATGAATCGACATCACGACAGTCATAAAAGTTTTAAAGAAGTTTTATAGCTTATCATAAGAAATGCAAATATCACTATTTACACAAAGATGAGTAGAGCTGGAAAACTCGTCGAAGGTGTCAGGATTACTCTTTGATTACACTAAATACTTGCATAAACGATAATAAAGAGAACTACTGTCTCTTTTCTTAGATCGCATGCGATATTATTTGTAGAAAAAAAAACTCGTTTATTCTATATTCCTCTTTTTATACTATATTATTACTTTAAAATAATGTTATTCTTGAAAACGTTCTTAAAAATAAGAGCGAATCTTAATCAAATGTTCTTGACAGTGCACAAAACTTGTTCTCAGAAAAAACGGAAACACATTTCACAACACTAATACAACTTTTAAGCAAGCAGCTTTCTTCACGATAAATAAGAACACTAATATTCATCTTTAATTTCTCGTTGGGCGCCAGTGTGACAGAATGGCCCCATGATAGAACGTTTAAAGAACGAACTCGGGCATTCCATTATTTAATATTTTAATTATAATAAAACACAATTACAAAGCTATATACAACGCGCGCAGTAAACAGAACATTAGGATATATAAGAACGAAGATAAATTCTTACAGGCCGCTGCCTGCGGCCCATGGCCACAGGGGCGTTTTACACGAAAACAGCTACATCTTCCAGCGAGAGCTGACGAACTTCTGACTGACTTCTGAAAACAAGATGATTTCACTTCACTTTAATGATCGGCAAAATATCATTAGGTATTTACTAGCAGGCTTTGCCCGCTTCGCTGAGCACTATACTTAAATGATTT
Source organism: Salticus scenicus (assembly GCA_963930645.1). Taxonomy (NCBI): domain Eukaryota; kingdom Metazoa; phylum Arthropoda; class Arachnida; order Araneae; family Salticidae; genus Salticus; species Salticus scenicus. The sequence continues at coordinate 137,008,720 of OZ005661.1, forward strand.
GTCAAAATCCCATTACATTATTAATAATCTAAGTTAAAGCATCCTCTGTATTCCGTAGAGGTTTTTCCCGCTCGCAACGTGAGGATTCCGCGTCCACCCTGCCTTCGGCAGCAATTTACCCACTCCTTACTTCCCCTTCCCCAGCGACTAAATTAGAAGTTTTGCGAAATCTCACCAAAGTACATAATGCGTGCACCTAATCAACATTCACACACCAAAACGCATCATTCTAAGATAATGTAAAGCGAATTCAAACAGAATAACGTGTTTTTACGCGTGTTTATTGCCCCTCCCCCGACCCCAAGGGGGAAAGTGTGTGAATTTCGTAAAATCTCATTATAATAAGTGTCAGATACATATAAAAAATTTGCGCACCAAATTTCGTGACCGCAGATCACATACCTTTCCCAAGACAAATTTAGCGCTGAAGGGGGGGGGGGTCTTCAATTTGCCACTCCCCCCCCCCCTCCTCAAAAAGAAAAAAATCGAAAATCACAAAAAAACGAAAATGTGTTTTTGAAAATATTCTAAAGAGGCACGAGGCTATTTTTAAAACCTTTGTAATATCTTTAGTAGAGCTCTACTAAAAAATCCGGAATTTCTTAAATTTGCCCCTCAAAAACGATTCCCCCCCCCTCCTTTAAGTATCAAGAATTCTAAAATCGTGCATAATGTTTTTTTTTTATACTCAAGTCTAGTCTCATCATGTGCAATTTCTTCACCGTAATGTAATTTGGGGCCGAGTTATGCTTACAAACGTTTTTTTGCTTTCCGCTGGGGGGAAGGGGGTATTTCGATAAACCCCGTTTGTTTAGGTGCCGGTTGCATATAAAAAATCCAAGCACCAAACTTCCATACTTCGTGACTGCAGCTCTCATAAATTTTCCAGGACAAATTTAGCGCTAAAAAGGGTGTCTCAAATTTGCCCTTTGTAACACATCCCCCCCCCCCCGCTCCCAATGAAAAAAAAGAATGGCAGATCACAAAAAATCAAAAATGTGTTTTAGGAAATATCCTAAGAAAGTCGCATAGCCTTTTTTCAACACCTTTATTACATTTTTGGTAGAGTTCGACTCAAATCAGGAATTTTCAAAATTTCCCGCCAAAAATCGATTTTCTCCCTTCCTTCTTTTAAAAATCGAAAATTCCTAAATCACAGATAATGTTTTATTTTTACTCATGTCTAGTCTCTCCATGTGAAATTTCTTTATTGTGAAGTAATTAGGAGCCGAGTTATGCTTACAAACGTGTTTTTGAATTTTTCGCCCGCAGGGGGGAACGGAGGGGGGAATTTCGGAAAAATTGACATGTATAATTTTAAGTTGGGTAAAGATGTAAGTTTCTGCCAAGCGCTGTTGAATTCAGTCCAGCCGTTCTCAAGTGATGCCCGGACAAACGTGTTTTTGTCTTTTGCTCCCCAGGGGGGAACGGTGGGGGATTTCTGAAAAGTTGATAGATATAATTTTAAGTTGGGTAAAGATCTAAGTTTCTGCCAAGCGCTGTTGAATTCAGTCTAGCCGTTCTCAAGTGATGCCCGGACAAACGTGTTTTGTCTTTTGCCCCCCCAGGGGGGAATGGGGGGGGAATTTCTGAAAAGTTGATAGATATAATTTTAAGTTGGGTAAAGATGTAAGTTTCTGCCAAGCGCTGTTGAATTCAGTCCAGCCGTTCTCAAGTGATACCGGACAAACGTGTTTCTGTCTTTTGCCCACCAGGAAGGAACGGGGGGGAATTTCTGAAAAGTTGATAGATATAATTTTAAGTTGGGTAAAGATCTAAGTTTCTGCCAAGCGCTGTTGAATTCAGTCTAGCCGTTCTCAAGTAATGCCCGGACAAACGTGTTTTGTCTTTTGCCCCCCCAGGGGGAATGGGGGGGGGGAATTTCTGAAAAGTTGATAGATATAATTTTAAGTTGGATAAAGATCTAAGGTTCTGCCAAGCGCCGTTGAATTCCGTCCAGCCGTTCTCAAGTGATGCCCGGACGAAAAAAGCGACATACAGACACGATCACACACACACACACACACACAGGCAAAATTTTCTGAAGTCATTTTCGGCTTTCATGGTGTGTGAAACGTGAAGATATCGCAAATTTTTTCGATTCTGACAAATTTACAGAAAAAAGTCTGATTTTATTAATATAGATATAAATTGTTGCAAATTGAATTGTCTTTGCATCCTCTCAGGCGGCGCTACTAGTCGCGCCGATGTATGATTACTGACTAGTTAAAAATGTGATCTGAAGGGTGTCGGTCGTGCTTGACCGTTTAAAAATATAGCGCTTAAGAAATGTTTATTTATGTTTTTATTGTGAATCCGTTATATGTTGTTTTGTGAAGTGAATAAATAAAATGGAAAAGAACGTCACTTGCATTATTTATGGAAATGGATTATTACAATGTGTGTGAGTTTATGGAACATTGAAAGATTAATGAACATTCTGGTGACCCAAGATCGTGATGAACTGCATTTTTTGGATTAATGATGTAAAAAATCATCTAAGCATGCATCGGATATGGGAGGTAGGCTTTTCCCTTATTATTTCATTATTTTGGTTTGAATTTGGGGGTTAAAAGTTATGGTTTCGGTTTTAAAAGAAAGTGTAGTTTTTGTTCTGAAATGGTTGCAGTCTGTGAGGACATCGAATTCATTTGGTTTATATTTGATATTATTTATAATTTATAAATTTTGCTGATATATGAAATAAATGGTTTCAAAATTTGAATAATTAAAAAATAGTTTGGGTTTTTGAATATAAATGGTTTCATTCAACATTTAAATAATTGAAAAATTACTTTCGTTTCATAAAATGTTGTTTAAATGGTGTTTCTTTTTGTTTCTTTAAAAACGAAATTGTTTTTTTTTTATGGAATATTATTTATTTATTTTTTGTTTCTTGCAATGCTATTAAAATTGAGTTACTTCTGGTTTAATACAAAATTATTTATTTAGTTTTTGTTTCATTAAATGCCATTTTAAATTGATTTACTTCTGTTTTAACAATATTTATTTTTTTGTTCTTAAATGATATTTAAAGATGATGTTTACATTTTTTGATATATAGATAATACACATTTATTTTTATTTAATAAATATATGGATAGGGGTTATTATTAAGTAATTAGAAGGTTTCATAATTTTTTATTTTTGTTCTCTTGTTATGATATTGGGTTTAAAATGGATCTAGAAAGATTGAAGGAAAAAAGAAGAGGTTTAAGAACCTCATTTACGAAATATTTGGGGAAAATAGAAACAATCCTGAACTCCGAAATTACGGAGGAGTACACGAAATTAATGAAAATTGAGGAGCTTCTTAGATTAAAGGCTCAACTCCTCGACAAACAAGCAGAACTCGTAAACATCGATTATGAAATACAAATAAAAATTAAAGTTAAAGATATAGCTGAAGATGTAGCAGGCTGCGAGGAATACAGGGAAAAAGGGATCGATGTAAAAACAAAATTAGAAAGGCTAGTGGATAATTTAAATGACAGGCCGTTGCCTGGTGTTATTCAGATCGCTAGATCAAGTGATCAAACAGGGATTGGTTCAGAGAACCTAACAGTTAGAACTGAAACCAGAAGTACAGTTAAACTTCCGAAATTACAAGTTGTACATTTTCTTGGTGACTGTAGTTCATGGTTGGACTTCTGGAACTCTTACGAGGTAGCGATACATAATAATAATTCTTTAAGCAAAATTGAAAAATTTACGTATTTGAAATCTTTCTTAGGAGGCATCGCCTTGAGCGCTGTATCTGGGTTTTCATTGACAGAATCGAATTACGATGCATCAATACAATTACTTAAGGAACGTTTTGGACGAAGTGACGTAATTATATCGTCCCACATGCATAAGTTACTATTAATAGAACCGGTGAAATCATCTGCAAATGTTACTGAATTAAGGAGAATGTACGACGCGATTGAGGTACAAATTCGTTCGTTACAATCATTAAATGTAGCAACAGGCACTTACAGTAATCTGTTATGCCCTGTAATATTACAAAAACTACCGGAAGAATTAAATTTAAGTTATAATAGACAGCGTAATTCAGATGAATTGTTTGATATTTCTAAATTAGTTGATTTTATACGTAAAGAACTAGAAATTCGAGAAGCATCGATAATTTTAGCGAATCCCAGAAATAATAGCGCAAATGAAAATAATTTTCGGAACAAAATGACAGGCCACAATAAACCTTACTTAAATTCTAAAAGGAGCGAATATCATCCCCCTAAATCATCAGCTTCCGTTTTAGCGACTCAGGCGGAAAGAAATTTATCTGGTTATCATAATAGGTATTCTTATGATAATAATAGGCCTAAATTTAATAACAAAAGAAATACGAGTTCATTTTCTCAAAATACTGGAGTTCAGGGCTGTTTGTTTTGTTCCTCGGCACATATGAATCATGATTGTTCTTTAAATGTTTATGATAAGAAAAAGGCTCTAATGGCCAAGGGATTATGTTTTATATGTTTTTCAAATCATTTGAGTAAATTTTGTTCTCGTAAAGATCATAAGTGCAAGTATTGCACATCTCCCTGGCATAACTCATTAATATGTAATACAGAAGGAAATGAATCCCGCTCAGTTGAGGATAAAAAACAAATACAGTCAGAAAGTTCTTTAAATTTGGTTTGTAATAAGAATAAAGAGCTTGAGGACACGCCGAGTGATTCGGTGTTGTTGCAGACTGTAACGGCAAGTGTATTTAATATTCGGGCCAAATGCCATTTATTGAGGTGTCTTATTGACAATGGGAGTTCTAGGACATTTGTATTGCGCGAAATGTGCAATTTATTGGGATTAAAACCAATCGGGAAGGAAACCCTTTTAATTTATACCTTTGGAAATGAGAATACTGAAAGGAAAACTTATGATATTGTAGAAATAGTATTACATAATGTAAGAGAAACTAATAAGAAAATTAAATTAAGGGCTGTGGTTGTTGATTCAATTACATTTGGGGAAATTAAAATTCCTTCACAATGGGTGCGTAATATCGCACTAAAAAAGGGCATTGAATTGGCAGATAAGGGTAATTTAAGTAAAATTCATGTACTTATTGGATCGGATTACATTGGGGAAATTCTTGGAGAAAAGAACGTGAGAATTTCTAAACGATTAATGGCAACAGATACCTTATTTGGATTTGTGATACAAGGAAAGGAAAGGGACCCTAAAGCACTTAAGAATTGTCAGAAAGTGCGCGTTAATCATTTACACGTTGTTAAGGAGGAATTGGACCATCAAAGGGTTAAAAATTTATGGGAATTAGAGGCAATTGGAATTAATCCAGACAAAGAACATTCTAAATCAGATGATGAAATTTTAGAGTTATTTAGGCAAACCACTACTTATAGGAATAAAAGATATGAAACGCGATTGTTGTGGAAAAATAATGTTAAGGAATTGGACAGTAATTATGTGATAGCAAGACGACGCTTGTCTCATTTGAACACTGTTTTTGGTAGGAATCCGGACTTATATTTTAAATATAAAGAAATTATTGAGGAACATTTTAAGGACGGCATCATAGAGGAAGTAGCGTCGGATTTAAATGAAAATACGGGTACAGGCTATTACATGCCGCATCATGCAGTAGTACGCGAACAAAAGAAAAGTTCTAAGGTTAGGATAGTTTTTGACGGTTCATGTAAGGGCAGGGATGAATTATCTCTTAACGATTGTTTAGAGAGCGGTCCTAATTTAAATCCAGATTTACTCAGGATAATTTTGAGGTTTAGGTTACACCCTGTAGCGTTTTGCGCAGACATTCAACGAGCTTTTCTAGAAGTAGGAATCGCGGATGAGGATAGGAATTTTTTGAAATTTTTATGGAATGATGGGGAGGGGCCCGATCTCCATTCCGATGCTGCTAAACGAATTAGGACATTACAATTCTGCAGAGTTCCCTTTGGGGTGAAATGTTCCCCATTTCTATTATCGGCAACAATCAGGCTTCATTTGAAAAAATTTGAGAATGACTACCCGGAAGCAACAGAAATATTAAGATCTCTCTACGTGGATGATCTCATCTCTGGCACTGATGATGTGAACAAGGCATTACAATTGTCTAAAGAAATGATGTACATTTTGGGTGAAGCTAGTATGAATTTCAGGGCTTGGATTTCTAACTCTTCTAAGCTTAATCAGTTATGGAAGACAGACAATTTCGAATGTCGAGAAGATCCGGAGGAATCCAATGTTGAACTAAAAATATTAGGAATTATTTGGGACAATACGAATGACGAATTACTGATTGACACTTCACAATTTAACAAATTACCGGAGGACAGAATTATAACAAAGCGATATATTTTGGCTGTTTGCGGAATGTTATTTGATCCATTGGGGATCACGAATCCATTTTTGATTCGCATAAAAATTATATTACAATCAGTATGGGAAAATGGTAAACAGTGGGACGAACCTGTTCCACATGAAATCGAAATGTTGTTTTTAGAATGGCTAAATGAAGCTAAAAATTTGAAGTTCACTGGAATTCCTAGGCTGTATTTTAATGAACTCTGCTGGAACTCAGTAGAGGTACATATATTTTCCGATGCTAGCCCAAAATGTTATGGTTCAGTGGCTTATTTTCGATTTACGAATTCTGAAGAATGCAAAACAAGTTTTATAATTTCTAAGTCTCGACTAGCCCCTTTGAAGAAGATTACATTACCGAGACTTGAATTACTTGGCACTTTAGTCTCAGCAAGATTGGGATCATATCTCAAATCTGTTTTTCCTATGCTGGACCCCAGAAATATTTTTTATTGGACTGATTCTCAGATTTGCCTTCATTGGATAAAAGGTTCAGTTAACGATTATAAGCAATTTGTGAAAAACCGAGTGATGGAAATCAAGGAAAAAACTGATCCTGAAAAATGGCACTTTTGCAAAGGCAAGGTCAATCCGGCGGATAAATTGACAAGAGGTGTAAAAGCAAATTCCTTAATGAATGACAAAGTATGGAGTCAAGGACCAGCTTGGTTGTCAGAATTAAGTATACCGTATGACTCTCTAGTGGAATTTTCCTGTGACATGGACAGTGTGGTTGAAGAAAGACATGGAGTTACAACACTTCAGGTTAACGTAGAAGTTCCAATGCCATTATTAAATCTTGAGAATTACAGTAGTGTGAATAGAGTTTTGAGAACAACCGCCTATGTTTTTAGATTTCTAAATAACATCAAATCTAGGTCTAAAAAACGTTCAGGGACGCTGACAGCAAATGAAATATCTGCAGCAGAAAATTATTGGCTTCTATTTGTGCAGGAAAGTGAATTTAACAAAGAATATACTACATTAAAGGCAAAAAATTCAGTTTCTCCTGATTCTAAGTTATATAATTTGAATCCCATTTTGACAACAGAAGGTCTAATAGTATTAAAGGGAAGAATTCAAGGCTCTAATTTTTCTGATGAATCTAAGCATCCAATTATTTTGCCGAACAAGGCTCGATTTACTAATCTTTTGATCATGAAGGAACACGAAAATTTAGGTCATTCTGGTATATCTGACACACTCACTCAAATAAGAGAACGCTTTTGGATCATTAAGGGCAGGCAAGCTGTGAAATCCTGCTTGAATAAATGTTTTCTATGCAGACGGTTTAAGGCCAAACAAGGACAGCAAGTAACAGCTCCGCTTCCCATATCAAGAACTAGTGAGGCTCAACCTTTTGAAGTCGTCGGAATCGATTTTGCTGGACCCTTATTCACAAGAGACAACAACAAATCTTACATTGCGTTATTCACGTGTGCAGTCACTCGAGCAGTGCACTTGGAAATAGTCTCTAGTCTGAGTTCTGAACATTTTCTACTTGCATTCAGACGTTTCATCTCCAGAAGAGGTGTGTGCAAGGTTGTGAATTCCGATAACGCTCTGACTTTTAAAGGTAGTGAAAAGGAACTAAAGAAACTTTATACGAACATTAAGAACTTTGAAATACAGAACTATTTTGGTAATAAGGGTATCAAATGGAATTATATAGTAGAAAGAGCCTCATGGTGGGGGGGTTATTGGGAGCGAATGGTTCGTATGACAAAGGTCATTTTGAGGAAAATTCTTGGTAGGGCATTAGTTACATTTGAAGAACTGCAAACTATACTTGCAGAAATTGAATCTATTATTAACTCTCGACCTTTAACTTATGTATACAATGACCCTGTAGAGCCATTCCCTCTCACCCCAGCCCACTTCTTAATAGGAAAAAGGTCAACTGCATTGCCACCACAAAGTGGCCGTTTAGTGATAGCAAGTCAATCTAACTCTCAAAAATTGTTAATTAAACGATACTTGTATCGTGAGAGACTTCTTAACGAATTCTGGAAGCGCTGGAAATTTGAATATATTTTGCAGTTGAGAAATGCTAATGTTGTAAAACCTGTTAATCCAATTTCTAATTTTAATATAGGTGATATAGTCCTAATAGGTGATGACAAGGCCCCAAGACAAATTTGGAGGTTAGGAAGGTTAATTGAGACACATGTAGGACGTGACAATAAGGTAAGATCTGTAACCTTAAAAACTTCATCAGGAATGTTAAAGAGACCCATTCAACTTCTTTGTAACTTGGAAGTCCAAGGGGACTTACCTTAATTAAACCAACTGTTCACCTGTAAGGTAATATTAATATTGTTTTCATTTTTCAATTGTATCCAGGTAACATTGATTTTTGTATTTGATATAATTTCTATTTTCAGTATTATGTGGTTGTGAAATTTATTATTTATGTACTGTGATTTTTTATTGGTTGTATTTTTGAATTGTATTTGTATTGAACTTAACTTACCTTTCGGGGCGGGAGGATGTTGCAAATTGAATTGTCTTTGCATCCTCTCAGGCGGCGCTACTAGTCGCGCCGATGTATGATTACTGACTAGTTAAAAATGTGATCTGAAGGGAGTCGGTCGTGCTTGACCGTTTAAAAATATAGCGCTTAAGAAATGTTTATTTATGTTTTTATTGTGAATCCGTTATATGTTGTTTTGTGAAGTGAATAAATAAAATGGAAAAGAACGTCACTTGCATTATTTATGGAAATGGATTATTACAATGTGTGTGAGTTTATGGAACATTGAAAGATTAATGAACATAAATATTTATTTATTTATTTATTTAAGTTGTTTACCTTCATTATTACTTTTTTTTTTTTATATACATATACAAAGAAAGATGGAAACGATAAAACTCTTTAAATGTCATTATTTATTAAAAAACAAAATTAAAAAAAGTTAATTTGAAATTGTACCAGAATTTTTTAATTCTCTTTTAATACATAAATTATTCCTAAATTTTATTTGCTAAAACATATGTGTGTATTCCAATGCTATAAAAAACTGCTTCTGATACGAGCGCTGTTACAATTCTTCTCTAACGGCCGCCTATATCCGAGTGAAATGGAATCACATTTCCCCCCGTGGTGATCAATCTATGCCTTATAACTATATATATGCTTTCGAAGGAACTAGTCAACACCTTTAAAACAAATGGTTGATAATTTAAAACAAAATTATAAATTTTTTTCATTTCTGACAAAAAAAAAAAAAAAAAAAAAAAAAATCGACCCCTGTTACCGCTTTTGCTGATTCTTATGTAAAATGGCCTCCTGAATCCGAATATGACTACCATTTTGACCAGTCACCAACCGTTTTCTCGGGACAACCCCCCCCCCATTTTTATCACTGTTCGGTAATTTTATGGCCATGAATTTGACAGGGCTAGTATAGTATAACCATTCTACAGAGCGCATCCTAATTGTACAATCTGATGTGATCACAGGGCCCACCAACGGCCGAGCAGTTCTGCGTTCAGAGCTGGTAGACGGGAGGTGCCGGGTGCGATTCCAGGTCGCGCTCGTAGGACTAGCCGTTCATAGTTTTCTATGGTTTTTCCAAAACTTACGTAAATACGGGCTAAGATCCCTTAGAAAGACCCACATGGAGGGCACTCCCCTTCAGGACTAGAACCCTAGTGCTGTCAATCGGCCTTAATTCCCCGAACCAACCTTGATGTGATCACAATCTACTTCATATAAAATTACACTTAATTGTTTCACTTTAAAGAAAGAAAATAGGAAATTATTCTAGTGATATATATATATATATATGTATTAATTCTTCTAGGACTATTAATATAACTATATCATTTATTTTTAAAACTATAAAGATAAATTCAGATGTATGAAAATTATTGGAAAAAGAATTACAGATATCGGCTTTTACACTTCATCTAAAAAATTAAAAATACATTTCCATAAATGCATAATTTCACTTTTGTATAAATGCTGTCACGGATCATGAAAAAAAAAATCTATAAATTCTTTATCTGATATAATTGCGAAACATATAAAAACTAGTATGTTGTGGCCACCACAAGACTTTTTTCTATATTTTCCTATATACATATTCAATAAGTAACAATATTAAAAAAAAAAAAAATTACGATTTTTTTTTCTAAGTTCTTTTTTTTTCTTTTTTTTTTTTTTTTTTTTGTTAAAAGTAATACATATTCAATCAGTAACAATATTAAAAAAATAAAAAATAAAACGATTTTTTTTTTTTTTTAAGTTTTTTTTTTTTTTTTTTTTTGTTAAAAGTAAAAAAAATCGATAACTTTGCTTCAAATTATCACAGATTTATAGTTCAACCATTCGTTTTAAAGGTATTGACGAGATCTTTAGAAAGATACCCATCTTGAAAATTTACCCCCCCCCCCCCCATGCACAATTTTTTTTTTCGTAGTTTACTACTATTATCAATAATTCATATTAATTTTACAATCACAAGTTTAAAATAACGCTCATTATGTACATTTATACGAAATTTCGTCCTATACTGCCATGTTAAAAGTTTACATAAAATGCGATCACAGCGCCATCTGCTGGGCGATTGATCCCAAAATCTAATCAGCACCATTCTATGTCAGGGTCCAACTATATACCAAGTTTGGTTCAATTTCATTCATTGGTTCGTGAGATAGGGTGAGAAATACGAAATTTTGCGATCACAGCGCCACCTGCCAGACGATTGATCCCCAAATCTAATCAGCACCATGCCCCGTCAGGTTCCAACTATATACCAAGTTTGGTTGAATTTCATTCATTGGTTCGTCAGATACGGTGAAAAATACAAAATTTTGTCCTATACTGCCATGTTAAAAATTTACATAAAATGCGATCACAGCGCCACCTGCTGGGCTATTCATCCCCAAATCTAATCAGCACAATGCCCCGCCAGGGTCCAACTATATACCAAGTTTGGTTGAATTTCATTCATTGGTTCGTGAGATACGGTGAAAACTCGAAACCACAGACAGACAGACACACAGACAGGCAGACATTTTTTAAAAACTATCAATTCATGTTCAGTACATCCCAAAACGTGTAGATCCGTCAAAAAACTGAGGTCGAAAATTTTCGCGAATCCAATACTTTATCTATATTACATATAGAAGAAAGAAATATTCCTTTCAAAAATTGATATTAAAATTTTATCATACCTAAAAATCAAGCCGTTCTGAAAGTTCGGAAACAATAACAGAAATAATTTGATAAAATGTATTCTGTAATATCTCGAAATGACTTTTTCTTATTCAAAAACTATATCAACTAGATAAGAAGGAAACTTTATAAAAGCAATGATTTTTAATATTATACATATATCTACATATATAATTCATTTCTTAATTTATTTTTAAAGGTTTTGAATCCTGTGGATGAGAGAAAGTTCGTCTGCTCGACATCCAAGTTCGGAATGCTCTCAGCATATCAGTGCCTTAAAAAAAAGCATCGCTTGATAAGCAAACATAGCGCCATTATATCATTTTCTGGTATCAGGACATAGGAACAACCCATCAATGAGTATTGCCAACCTTTCGGGTCTACACTGAGAAAAAAATGCACCGCCTTTCACTAAAATGAATAAGTGGCCATTTTCTAAATCCCTTAACTAGAAATATAGATTTCCGAGCTATGCGCATAAGGCACGCCAATAAACTGAATAGACGAAATGATCGAGAATTTCTAGTGTGCACATTTTTAGATGGTGAAACAATGTTCTGAATACTCTAAATATTCTTAGTCATTTATATTGCGAGAAATTCTCGCTTGATTTTCTAGAATTTGGTAATAAACCAAAATTATAGTTGCAGAAACCCGCCTCTTGTAGCCTCATTTATTTGCAGAGATTTTTAAATAACTTTGTCCTCGAGAATATAGGAAAGCGCTCTAGAATTCTAATAGGGGCTTCCAGAACTCGCTTTCTAAGGGGATTAGAATTTATAAGGATGACATGGAACTATTTTTTCTAGAGCCACAATTTAGATTCTAGACGTCAGTTACAGAATTTTTTCTCAGTGTATTCTAGCGGAACCCAGTGAAGGATCAGGAGACCCAAAACTATCAAGACACAATTATCATTTTTAATACAGATCCTACGTCAGTTAGTATCATCGCTAGTCAAATTATTGAAGAACATTTCATGCTATGAGGATTGCGCCACCATTACTTTTGCTACCAACGACACTCACTCATCGTCGTTTCCATGTGGAATGATTTTGCGCACGACGATGTTCGATAGTAATCGAATGGAACCAGATTATTTTTTGCGACGATCATAAATTAAATTTTAACGATGATATAAATTGTATGCATTTGTGGAAGTCCGTGCTAAACCAACACCTCCTGTAATAATGCCTCCTCGCTGAGCTCTACGTCATGGAAGATCGGCCGATTTTATCCAATCAACACTTCCTATGATACATATTGAATCGTAGGGATTGGACGTAATCGGCCGATCTTCCGTGACGTAGAGCTCAGCTCGGAGGCATTATTACAGGTGGTGTTGGCTAAACGCCTCAAACCTGTCTTCACTTAATATTGGCACATCCATCCCACAGTTCATACGATGCTGTAAGACACCATCGCACACAACAACCGGTCATCTCTAAGATGCTTACATGATATCCTGTTACGATCCTCACTTCCTTCAGACACATATATTTCATAATTGCCAACCTTTCTAATTTGCCGTTGATAAAATTATAGGCGTTGGAACTAACTGTTTTTAAAATACGCGTAGCATTTCTCCACGTTTTCCTCATTCTTTGAAGTAGGGTTGTTGATCTTTAATGCTTTTCATCTTTGGTTGATCTTTAAGAGGGGACAATACCTAATCTCGCCGGCAGCCTTCGCCCATGTTATTCTATGGGAAAATTTGTTGCTACAATTACACATTACCTAATGAATACTTTTAAATTCTGTTTTCGCAGTCAGAAAATTCATAACTGTTAAATGAGTACTCATTTTTGAAAAATTCATTTTTTTTTAATTTTTACATTTTAATTTTGAGTTCAAAAATGCGTTTTTTCACAAAATGCATTTTTCTCATTTTCTAGTCGCAAAATGAAATACTAAAATTTTAAAAAATCAATTTTTGGAAAACAAGTACTAATTTAACACTTATGAATTTTCTAAATGTGAAAACAGAACTGAAAAATATTCATTAGGTAATGAGTAATTATGTAAACAAATTTTCCCATAGAATAACATGGGCGAAGGCTGCCGACGAGATTAGGTATTGTCCGCTCTAGCGGTTGTACCACTCACAAACTTGTATTCTTTATAACGATGCATCATAATATACTGTTCGAATCATCTCTAAAATGTCAGTATCAGATTTATCTAAATTGTTACAAAATTTAATGTTACAACGTGGTTCCATGCCGAAGATTTTTTTTTTTTTTGTAGAAGCATTCTTCTCATTAAATGAAAATGGCTACGGTCTTTTAATATGGAAACGGTTAAATAACCAGTTTAAACTGGTTTTAATAAGAATTGAAATGTCACTCTTTCTAAACATATATTTATTCTTTCAATTTTTTATTTTTCTTGCTTTATTATTATTATTATTATTATTATTATTATTATTATTATTATTTTAGTTTTTTTATGAGCGAACCTGGTAGATTTAAAATGGGTTTCTCATTTATAATTAAAAGTCAATTAGTTAAACATTATTAATTGCTAGAAATCCCAGTTTTGAAATTACAAACCCAACAATACATTTTTTTTTTTTTTTTTTTTTACTCAGGTTACCAAAAAAGTTCTTGCCGTTCTAGAGAAGTGATAAACAAAGAGCAATACACTAGACAGTACATAACTTTAGGTTTTAAAGTAATCGCCATAAACATCCAACACATTTTATCAACGTTCCTACAGTTGCACAATGCCCTGCTGATAAATGTCAGTGGTCTTCGTGCCAAAGAAGTTCTTGACAGCGTTTCTCACATCTCCCGCATTGGCAAGGATCTCCTACGGAGATGGTTATTTAGAGACAAAAACAGGTGGTAATGCGTTGGAGCAAGACCTAATAAATATGGTGTACCACACAATGTCTATCAACCAAGTTGTTGAAGAGTCGCCGATACTTTATTTGTACATGTAGCCTGATATTGTCACGCAGGAACACACCATTGCAATTTACCAATGTTGGCTTTTTCTACCGCAATGCACGGTGCATCCTTTGCAGCTGCTGCTAGAAGAGACCAACAGGGATGGTCTGACTAGGTAAAACGACCACTTGGTAACAATTCACCACTTGGTAACAATACCACGATACAGAGTACATTCCTTTTCATGTAAGGTGAAATGGTCTTGAGATGTGGGAACAAGGTCACGTGAGAACTAATATCTGGTACTCTTGAAAGTATCTTAGAAGACCTCTTTTCGTTGCCAATCAGCAAGTGATCAAATATAGGTGTATTGACATACCGAATACTCAAGCAGAAACAGGCTGCTGTTCGTTGTTATTTGTTCACTGCTGTGTGGGTTTCTAACTTGCCTAACTTGTATGACTTTCCTACTCCAGCAGGTGCAATATGATTATTTTACCAGAAAAAGGGGACATTTCTGCACAGTGATGACAGATTGGGGATTTTATCCCCATTTAGGGGGAATTTTGAGGCTTCTGGGGACAATTTTGGGGACCAAATGTTTGTGGGGACTTTTTTGGGGAATTCTACAATTTTTGGGGACAAATATGGGGAGTTCTTCAACTTTCTGTCAATGTTGGCAACGTAATGATTTATCCCTACGACCAGGGAATTTCAATAGCGTTATTGTTATTTGGGGATTTGTTTCAAAAATTGCCTTCATCTGAGGAAAAATCTGAGCTTAAATCCACATAAATCTGCTTGATATATATATTTTTTTTTTTAATTTTTATTTTTAGTAGAAATCAAGTTGGGGATTTTTTCGAAAAAAGACGCCTCATTTGGGGAAATTTGAAGACCTGTTTGGGGAAATAATTTTCAACCGTCTGGCATTACTGCTTCTGCAAGTTCATAACATGTTACAAAACTGCTCTCCTTCATGGCGGCTTTCAAGCCTCGTCATCCCAACATCGGTCATCTACTGCGAGGTTCATCAGGAAGGCTCATATTTCCCGAATGGAATTTGTGAAATTATCACCATGTGCTTATTCACGACATTCTGTCAAAACTCTTGGCGTGTTCGGCGACTTCATGCGAAACTTGACAGGAGTTCAAAAACTTGCAGCTGGAGTAGTAGAAAAACAGTAATAGATACGCATAGTACTGTAGTGTACTCGCAATATTGTTATACAACATTGAGAAAAGCCTTTGTGATATTTTAAAATGTTGCTCATACAAAATATCTCACATAGGCAAAAAAATAAGAAATATGTTCTGTTTTATGCAATTTTCTGTCACTGCAACGCAATTTTCTCCCTTATCGACTTAAAGGTGAACTTTAATTTTCAAAAATGAAAACTGTATGGTCAAGACAAGGGGTGGCCAACCCGTGACCCACCGCGTAGTTCCTTGCAGCCCGCGAGGAGACTAATGATATTTAAAGTGTGACAACTTTGGTTAATGGATTAAAAATTAATAAATACGTTCTGACTTTTCGAAGTGAAATTACCTTTTAATGATTATAGTAGCTAAAAAACTGTTGTAATGAAATATTATTAGATCCATTATTCATTTCTTTTATTATAGTTTTTAATGTATAGTTATTAATTTTTCGCGATTCTATTGTTAATTTATGAATGAAAATAATTAAAATTTATGTACTCTACTCCGAATTTCCACCCTGCCCTTCCTCGAAAAAAGTATACACATACACGATTCATATACTCACAAGCATTCTATATGCACATATACGTATGTAAAGTCATAAAATAATAATAATAATAATAATAATAATAAAATTAAAAAATCTCCTTCCCCGACTAAATTCGCAATAAATTATCGTAGAAACATGCGACTGATGCCTATCGATTGGTAATAACATCTAGTTTTTAAGGGAATAATTAAATTTTGTTCAGGGTGTCATCCACATATTAAAAATTGCACAAACTTTTTTTTTTCGAATAGTAGCACCCATCTTTGACTCCATATTCGAATTTCTGTGGTCAAGGCAGTTCGGAAAAAGGTATAGTTTACATTCTTTATATCAAGTCTTCATAGCAAAAATATGTTAGGGGTAAATCCCTATATTTAAAAAAATTATATTATGATATCACACGGAAAAGCGTTACATCCATTCAGATAATAACCGGAAAAAAAGTATAACAATTTTAAATATAAAATACAGTAAAATGAGGTTAATTAAGAAACGATGTGCACGTCTAAACTTACTTGAATAATTATTTTAAATCATGCTTATGCTAAGTAATATATGACACAAATGATAACAAGTGACAGCCCTCTAAGAGCAATAAAATTTCAATACCACTATAATTCGAAAAATAATTATAGGAATGAACTGTAAATTTGGAAAACCACATTTTTGATGATGCCCGTTCTATTCGCGAAAAAATTAATGTAGGTCATAAACTCATAATTTTTTAAAATATGAATTTATTAATAATTTTCATAATTCAAAAAATGTTTTTTTTTATTAAAAGTATGCATGGAATGTGTTTGGGTTACTTCATTCTAACGTGTAAAGAATTAAATTTGAATATATTACTTTTTGGGGGGAAGATATGAATTAATGTTTGTTGCACCATTTAACGTTAGCATCCCCATATTTTAACAAATTACAACTCTGTAAAAAATTGAGAGAAATATATAAAATATAGCATTCTATGGGCTGTTCCAAATAATCCAAAAAGCTTGCCGAAAATGGGGGTTGCCTTTGAAAAAAATGAAGTTGATGACGGTTTTAATATGTAGACACCCCCTAAACAAAATCTAACGAAACCGTTCTAAACTAGGCTCGACCGGCACCAGCTACATATTTTTACACTAATTTAAGGCAAAATTAGTCGGGAAAGGAGAGGGTTATGACTGTAAATACGGTGCGGCACGAATGAATAAAATATATTTCCAATGCGGCCCACCAAGTGTTATGGGTTGGACAGGCCTGGTCAAGACTATATATCCAGAATATGGTTCTGATCCAGACAGTTGTTTTTGCATAGAAGGTGCCTGTTTATAACTTGGATAATATGGCATATTGTGGTTGAAAAACTTCTTCGAAAAATGACATTAATTTATAGCATCAAAATCTTAGGAATATATTTATTTCTTATTTTTTGTTGATTCTTCATTCTTCACATTTATAAAGATTTAAAGAAATATGTATATCAAAATAATAAGAATCTGCGAATCGTTGCGCATAAAATTCTGATATACAAATACTATTTTTTTTATCCGCTAAGATCTCAAATTTAAAAATGAATTAGTAAATTTCTTCACTTTTGAACTCATATAAAATTTTAAAAAGAAAAAATGGAATGAAAGAATTAAAAAATACTTTTTCATAAAAACTTAGAATCGTTTTATAATATTATCTAAATGCAGTATCAAATTATAACCCGTCAAAAAATTTTGTTTTAACACCAAACTTTTTATTTAAATGAGCATATTTAAGAAACCGATTTTAAACTTATCGCCTCAAGCTTTCTTATCACAACTTTACTTTAGATATCCCTTCAAACAAAGCAAAGTCTGACTCATCATACTTTACTCTACCAACTCGATATAATGATTTGAAGCAAGTCTTCCCCCTCTTGAAATTTTAAGAATTCGAATCATTATGCAAATGCTTCTAGATATAATCTGTCATAAAAATGATTGATTATCTTTAGCTAAGACACTTGCAGGGCCCGGTAGCACATGTTTCAGTTTTACGAAAATTGATCTTCCCTCAAGAACATTGTTTCTGAATCAGAAAAGTATTCCTTTAAATGTTTTTTAATAAGTTTCATAAACTTTATATGTTAAAGGATTCAAAAAGGTGAAAATTTGTGAATATTTTATTTCTATTTTTTTTTTTAATCGAACTATTTTAAATACATTATATATAAATTTTAAATTTAATTTTTAAAATTAATGTTTTGTAAAAGACAAGAAGGAAAAAGCTATGCTTTTCAAATAAATTACAAAACACTTGCACTCAAAAGTAACATTTATTCTTGAATATATTTTATTCCCGTGCTAGCATTTTGTAATATGTCTTGTATTTTGTATTCTCCTGTAAACCAATTACACTGCTCGGCATGAAAGTTGCCTCTGATACCATTTCAAGCATATTCTTATGTAAAATGGCCTCCTGAATCCGAATATAACCACCATTTTGCCCAATCATCCACTGTTTTCTAGATACACCCCCTCCCACATTTTTATCATTGTTTGGTAATTTTACATCCATCAGTTTGATTTGGAGAGGAATGATGATTATTTTAACCGTTAAATGTCTTCTGACTTCAGGGGCTACAGAAGTAGAAAGTTCTATAACACGAACATTTGTAGTAAGGAGGAAATTTGAGGGGATTTGTGCCCAGGAAACAAAAGAAAATCAATAAAAACAATCAGTTTCTGTTTCTTTTCTTGTCGTAATATTTCTATTATTTTTTACATATTCCAGCTTCCAGTTTGCCATTTTCTTACCAAAACACCTCAAATAATAAAAGTTATACAGTGAAATTTTTTTCAAAAAGTTGGTAAAGTCTCAAAGCCCTGGCAAGAAAGTTTGACGAATTCACTGTACGACGTTTGCTTTCAATAACTCCCACGTTAAATGTTTTGGGCAGTAAAACATGAACAGTAAAATTTCCTTTGACACGTGTTAAAGATCACCACACAAGATCACCACACAAGATCACCACCATCGAGAACACCATAAAGTTCGCTCTCTTATCTCAAAACGTGTACTAAAGATAAATAACGACTGATGACTACAATGATAAGAGTAAGGACCTTTAACACGTGTGAAAGCAGGAGATTTTACTGTTCATGTTTTACTGCTCAAATTTAACGTGGGAGTTATTGAAATCAAACGTCGTACAGTGAATCAGTCTAACTTTCGTGCGAGGGCTTTGAGACACCAACATTTTGAAAAAAATTTCACTGTATAATTTTTATTATTTGGGATGTTTTGGTAAGAAAAGGGCCAACCGGAAGCTGGAATATGTAAAAACTAAGAGAAATATTGCGGGAAAAAAAAAAAAAGAAAAAAAAAGAAAGAAAGAAACAGAAACTGATTATTTTTATTGATTTTCTTTTTTTTTTTTTTTTTTTCTGGGCACAAATCCCCTCAAACTTCCTCCTTACTACAAATGTTCGTGTTTTAGAACTTTCTGCCTCTGTAGCTAGTCAGGTCAGAAGACATTTAACGGTTAAAATAAACATCATTCCTCTCCAAATCAAACTGGTGCTGGGTATAAAATTACCAAACAATAATAAAAATGAGGGAGGGGGTGTATCTGGAAAACGGTGGATGTTTGGGCAAAATGGTGGTCATATTCGGATTCAAGAGGTCCTTTTACATAAGAGTCTGCAAAAATAGTATCAGATCTCGATTTTTTTTTTTCAGAGAAGTGTTATTAATACTATAAGAAACATGCTGTTTTGAATTTAAGCAATTTATTTTGTTAACTTCGTTATGTACTGTGCATAATCGCATTATTCTATGTGCATAAAAAAAAACTTTAAATGTTAATAAAAGTAGGATTGAATTTTCTACCACATTGGAAAAGAGACATTTGAGCGAGCGTGTTAACATTTTGTATTTGAACAAGTGCAAATCTAGCTTTTCAACCCCCTTGAGTTTGGATTTCATTAAATATTATTTTTACACATAAAATGTGTAATTTTTAGTTGGAAGAGCCCTCCCTAACATGCAAATTTTAAAGTGTCCACACATGGTTAGTCGCAATTTAAATAGTATTACAAAAATTTAATTTTTTTTTTCTCTCGTGAAAAATGTAGCCATGATATAAATGTACAATTACAATGAAAATAAAATTGTCTATTGGCTTCTGAAGATGTTGCCCTTAGCGACAAGTTCAGAGACTTTGTTTCCTTTTTTTTTTTTTTTTTTTTTAATGGTATTATGCTGTTTTTGAAATCTTGAAACCCCATCTCCATTAGGAAGGGAATTATTGAGATTTTGTCCAAAACTATAAAAGAAGAAACTTGTTCTTGAATAAACTTGCATGTATATGTATATATTGCGTTTGTTATTAAATTATTGTGTGACAAAATATGGATAACTACTTCTAAGTAAGTGATTTATCCTGTAATATCTTTTATACAATAAGATATTCTCTTTCGTTAAACAAAATATCAGAATTAAGTCTAAGATTAGCAAGATTAATGAGATAGTATGTAAGTATTATTAGAAGAATCTTTATATATTTAACAAATTCGGATTTTCCTTTGCATTAATTTGAAAATTCATAAAATAAAAAAATAATTCTATTTTCATATTTTTTCACGGAAAAGTTCTTGTAATATTTGTAAAAGTTTTTGCTTTTATAAATATATATATATATATATATATATATACACAAATAATTTACAATTGAAGATAATAGGCATGTATGCATATGTAGGTAAAACTTTTTATCTACTATTAGTAGATATCTTTCATTGAATGAAATATCAGATATCAGAATTACATTTGAGTCCGAAAGAGGAAAATTTTGTGGTAAATATCTTTTATATGCTTACGAATTTCAATTTTTCCTTTTCTTCCGTTGAAAAATATCATGATGAAAAGATAAAAATCTTTTCTAATTGCGCATTCAAAAATAGTAGTAATAATTGTAAATCATGTTGCTAATATCTATATAATATTTCTCTAACGTTGACCAGTTACGATTATATTTTGTAGAAACGATACGATAGTGACAATGAAATACGTGAGGATAAAAAATATCATACAAGTAATATTTAAGGATGCGGACTCAGTTCAGTAATCTAATAATAATAATAATAATTGACGCCATTTGTCTGATTAGACCATTTTATTGAAAAAATTATTTTTAAAAGTGCATCTATCAACTTTTGTCATATATTGACTGAAAAATGCAATATTAAAATGTATAATCAAAATAGGCACTAAGTATTTTTAACAAAAAATTATGCCAAACTAATAAATAATAAAAATATAAAATGAAATAAAATAAATCTTGCCGAAATGGCGGCAAAAATTTAAAAGTCGCCAAAGGGGTCTTTATTAAACCTGTCTTGCTTGGGGAAACATGAAAAGTGGGTCATCAACCATGAATTTTATTTTGAAACTTTTCTTTGAATGATTTGGTTTAACTATCATTAGGGTCTCATCCCACAAATAATAATAATAATTTGGCTTCTGGCGAGCTAAAATTTTAATTGGATGGGGAAATTGGTATAAGACTTATAAGTTTCAAATTTTAAAGTTAAATTTAAAAAAAAAAAAGAAAGAAAGAAAGAAAAGAAAGAAAATTAAAAAAGAAATTAAAAAAAACGAAAAGAAAAAATTGCGAAAGTTTTGCATGGGTTTGCTAGTATATATATATTCGGCTGCTTATGCGCAAAAAATTTTTTTAATGTATTTTGTTTATTATCTTATTTATAATGCTTATTATCATTATTTATTAACTTAATTTCAAATTTTTGTTTATTGTATATATAATTAAATATATACAAATATTGGCCTATTTTGGTATTAACACTATTTTTAAAAATTATATACACTTTGACTACAGCTGCTAATGCGCTTAAACAATTGTGTATTATTTCAACTTTTATTCCTGACATTGATTTTATGCAATTCTTAAATAAACTTGGCATTTAATTGTTTGTTTGATGTACCAACTCTCTACCTCTGAAAGTAAAATGTTAATAACTTTATACGTAATACATCTCATTTCAAATTTCATTGTTGGTATTTTCATCTTTCTTTCATTTGCTGAGTGTTGTAAAGGAATTAAAATATTCATTATATATATATATATATATAAACCATTTTTTATATTAGCAACAGACGCTGTTTTTTTTTTCTTTTTTTTTTTTACTTTTTTATATGTTTTGAGGTGCAAAATTGGTGTGGAAGGTGTCGGTCTGTAAGGTGTCTGTTAGTGTTTGTTAATGTCTTACTTCGTTAGTCTGTGTACAAGATATCTCATGAACAAATAATCGCAGAGAGGTTGTACCAGTTTTAAACTATCACTTATGACACTAGGAAGAACTTTATTGATTTGCAATATTATAATCTTCGCAAGTTATTCGATATTTATGATTTATTTATCACGAACTATGAATTTTTCAATTTGAAAAATTCGTAAGCTATTTGAAATTCACGATTTTTTTAACATAACAGAATAAGACCAGTTTTAAACTATCACTTGTGACACTAGGAAGAACTTTATTGATTTTCAATATTATAATCTTCGCAAGTTATTCGATATTTATGATTTATTTATCATTAACTATGAATTTTTCAATTTGAAAAATTCGTAAGCTATTTGAAATTCACGATTTTTTTAACATAACAGAATAAGACAATATTTCTATAAACTTGCATTATGGGAATCATTGCATTAAAAATAGTATGAAATTGCCTCAAAACGAAAAAACGAAAATGACCCAAATAATTAGCAAATTAGGATAAGGTAAATGTATCGAAATGAATAGCGGGTAGCCTATTAGGTGGAGCATTTCAGTCACTGCGACGAGAGATCGGTCAAATTCATTTCTCTTAACATGAATATAGTATAAATGAAAAGTGGTAGAAATTTGTGAGAACAAATGTATGATGTAGAATTGAGCAGAATCCACCTATGCTAACTAGCTCATTATTTTCTTTATTTTATTCATTTATTTATTTGCTAATTTTTTGTTTAAATAACGTTTTAAAAAATCAATCTTAATTGCTTAAAATTTGTATAAGATTTTCGACATGAAAATGACATTTGTATTATTTTATGGATGCTCATAATTTAAAAAGGAACAGTTGAAATTGTTTTTAAAAAATCCGTTATGAAGGTAAAAAAAAATAAAATAAAGTGAATAATAGAAGAAAAAGATGGTTGTAACTTAATATTTGGAGGCATGCATATATTTGCCTAACTATAATGCACGTACTTACTCAATGTCGTCTTTCATTTCCATTTATATAATTATTTATTATTTTCCTGTCTTAAAAATCGGATTTTTAAGAAAAATTAGATATAAAGAATTAGCACAAATTTTTAGATTTTTTTCCGAAAGTCGAGTTGTTTAAATATTTCTAACGATTTGACAACGAATATGTCATCCAAATTTCAAGTTTATATGTTCATTTGTTTAAAAAATTATATCAAAATGAAAAAAATAAAATAAAATAAAAATACGAGAATACATCTTGATGCTTATAAAAAAAAAAAAACTGTGTTTGTCTCTGCATAATAAAATCATTTTTAATTACCAGATAATAACTAAAGACTTTATAGATTTACGTAAATGAACATAAATTAATTTTTAGTGTAATATTTTCTATGTATCTCTTATGAAAAAAATACCAGCATACAAAAACAATCATTTACTTTTAATTGCCGATAAATTTTAAATCATAGTCTTCCTTATATTCAGCATTTGTAATGTACAAAAATTCCTCGAAGAGATTGGAATATTTAATTCAATATACTCAAAAATTCATTAGCATCAGTGTGCTAATTAATTTTGTACTATCTTTCTGAAGAAAAAACACCATTAAGCAGAGATTTTTTTTTTTTAATTAAAAAAAGATTTTGGGGTTCCAATTAAAACAGATGGACGCTTTCAACCCCATCAAATGAAAAACATGACAGCAAGATTAAAAAAGCGGTTATGGTACTTTTTTGCATTCACTGCTTTGTTCGACAATGGATATCTTATAAAAAAATATATAAAAGAATATGAAAAAATTAATTGCAGTGCATAATTGCTTTCCTTTTTTATACATATGTTTTTCGTATCACTTTTAGTAGATGAGATAGCTTAAATCATGAAAGTAATTTCATTTGGTGATTTGGATCAAACCACATTCAGTCATAGAGATAAAGATTTCTTCACAACGAACTTCTAAAAGTAAAATAAATAAAAATATTTGATTACATATTTATAATTTTTTAATTAATATTTCGAACATACTGAAATAATAATACATAGACTGAGTATTATTTATTTAATAAAATATTATTTATTTTTTATTATTATTATAACGCGAGATAAATATCGCAGGTCTCATTTTGACTATAATTGGTGTTCATATTTTTTTAACAGTATTTAATATATATATGTACGACTGCATATCGTAAAATTTAAATTATCTCTAAAAAAATCGATATAGAAGCTTAATTATCATTTGTTATTCTTAAGACGCATTCTATTAATTATAATAATTCTTAATTTTAATTCTGATATGTATTCTGTTAATTTTTATTTGTTATTTTTATCTCTGCCTAGACACCATCCAGCATTATACATATCTCTGAGCTTCTCTTGCCCTTTCAAAAGTCTTTTTCATTATAGAGTAAGTCAGATGTGGGTCAATTAAATCTAAGGTTTCCTTTCTTTTTAATTCTTATTTATTTTTTATCTCATTGTTTGACCGTAAAACTGGGCCACATACTTTTAAAAATGACTGAAATGAATTAAAATGAAGTGCTGCTACCTAAATTTCATACATTAGTTAATTTTAAAAAATCTATGTGTCATGTGGAAAAACTGTTTGCACCCCTAAATTCAGAAAAATCGTCCCTTTCATATGGTACCAAATTTGTAACGATAGGAATGATATTTCTAATTTATTTTGGTGTTGTACAAAACTGGTCTACAAAAAATCCAGATTGGAACTAATAATCCTCCGTCTTAAAAAAAGAAAGAAAGAAGAAATTATATGATAAATAAATTAGAAAAAAAAAATAGAACTTTCATAAACCAAATCCTTTTTTAATTTCCGTACATGTTCAATAGTATAAAACTTCGGTCTACCACTCATTCACACATAACCATTTTTACCACTCTAATAGCCATTGCCTCTTACAGTGAAAAATTTGTAGTCGAGAGTTTAAGAATTTTACATCTATACCAATTATTGTCTCTATGTGTATCTATATCAATTATTTGAATTTTAAGCAATTGCCAGATTTAACAAATTTCTTCTTTAGGAACTTTTTAATACACTCATGTCCATAAATTAAGAATAATTCAGAATCACACGGAAATCTAATGCAAAAATTTCACCTGTAGAAATACCACACACATCTTTAAGAATAATATGCAAATTATAGGAAGCCATCAGATGACGCCGGTATTATGTTACAATGACGAAAGTGTAAGAAGGGGTAGATGAGGAATGGGAGCAAAGAAGGAAAATTGTTCACAAGCGTTCTGTATGCCACTCAGTGCCCCAACCGAATAGCTATGACACAGAGGACGCATGCAGATAATTTTTTATGTGGTAGAATTATCGGCCGACTAGAATGTGGGCGCACTCAGATAGAAGTATCGGGAGAACTTGGAATCGCCAAAAGTGTCATCTCTAGGCTTTGGCATCCATTCCAAAACGATGGAAATGCCAGTCGACGTTACAGTACTGGTCGGCCCGAGGGACAATGCCGAATGACAACCGGTATTTGACAGTAATTGCTAAAATGAGCAGATGAAGCGAAGCATCAGACTTGTCTCGTCAGCTGTCTGCAGCCACAGGTACCACAGTTTCAAGGCAAACCGTGTATAGTCTTATGGGAGGTATTGATCTATATGCTAACAGGCATTTTAGATGTGTTCCGCTCGCAGCAGTGCACTGTTGCCAACGGTTATCTTGGAGTAGAGGACATGCAATGTGGACAGCAGCACAGTGGGCTTGTGTGATGTTTTCCAACGAGTCAAGGTTTAAATTTCAGTGTGATTCACGTCAGACTTTCATATGTATAACTTCAGGTACCCGTTACTATCAAAATAACATAGTCGAACGACACCGTTACTGTGGAGCAGGAGTGCTGGTTTGGGGGAGGGGGGGTCCTATTGAACATTAGAAAAGATCTGCATTTCAAATCGGAACCATGACAAGCTAAATTTATCAGGACTTCATTCAGTAACAACATGTACGTTTGTTTAGGGGTGCCATGGGCCCAGAATTTGTGTTTATGGATGACAAGGCGCGTCCTCACAGTGCAGACATTGTACACGGATGCCTACAATCTGAAGCTATCACTCGCATGGAACGACCAGCATTCTCACCTGACTAGAATCCGATAGAGCATGTGTAGGACAGGCTTTTCCAACGAGTTGCAGCCCGTCAACCCCCTCCTACATGTGTACCGGAGCTTCGGAGAACAGTGCTTACTGAGTGGAGTAATCTTCCCCAACATCAGATCAATAATTTAATACTCAGCATTCCTAGACGTTATAAGGACTGTATTTCATCATCTGAGAGACATAGAATGTATTTACCATCATACCAACCATGCAATGTTAAAAGTTTTTGTAAGGGAGATATTTTTTGTAATTGCTTCAGGGAGCAAAAATCGTAGTTTTTATAAGTGGTATCCTACATAAACCACCTTTTTTAGTTCTTGATCTTTTGTTTAATAAATGGGCTGTATGAATAAGTCATGTTTGTTTTGCTTCTGAATCTTTATTTGCCGCAGCTAGCATTATCCTTAATTTATGGACATGAGTGTACAAAAGAATATGTATATAAAATGAAAAAGCGCATAAAAAACAAAAGTATTTTAAATTATCGTTTTGACATCGTAAGAAAATAATTTTTGTATTCTGCAAATCAGGCTAATCATACCTTTCGAATGATACTACTTTACTACTTTCGACTTTGTACTCTCATAATTAATATGTTAAAAGTGTACGGTAAATTAAATATTTGTCTATTAATATTTAGATGAAAATTCCTCCACATAAACCTCATAAAAACTAATACGTCGTACGAAATTCCGAAAAGAATGTATGAAAGAAAAATTACACGTGTCTTAAAAACATACCAACAATAATCAGGATAAAATGAGGAAATGTCAAATCTGGAAAAATCAAATTACAAACCATTTTTTTGTTGCCATAGTAACCTACTTAACGAAAAAAAGAAATATGTTGTTTTCTTTGAATGACATTTAGAGTAAGACATACACATTTATGTGTCTTGAGGTTATATATTATTTTCATATAGAATAAAAAATATAGAATAACAATGTTCGTACGGCCACATCTTATCTGTAAAAGTATTCCACAAGTATTTTTTTAACGATAAATATATGGAAGAGAAGAACTGAATCAAATCAGAAGCTTTAAGCTAAACAACATATTTAATAAATTTTAGAAGGGTTGTTTACATGGGGTTTAAACTCAAAATCAACTTATTTAATAACTCGGAAACTCAGATATTTTTTACTCAGGCAGCTAACTTGCGCTGGTTCCTCTTTTTTTTCAGAAGCTCGGAGGTGGTCTCTTCGTTTTTCAGCGCACGTTCATCTCTATTTCTCTCTGTTGTCACTTTTAGCGGACAAATCTTGGACTGGAATTGAGCTACCACTCTGAAGAGACAAATCTTAATAATTTGAGTTAGAGTAACTGTCCTAGAAGAGTGGGGTGACATCAGCCGATTGACACTCGGCCATTCGACAGCGAGACACCTGACGAGCCGGATCTGAAAATCGACAAAGAAAAAAAAAGAAAAGAAAAAAAAAAAGGGCTAAAGAAAGGTAAACAGAGAGAAAAAAAATAATAATAATCTGTAGCCATTAAAACTAACACACACACACACACACACACACACAAAAAAAAAAAAAAAAAAAAAAATAGTAGAAAAAAAATATAACCGGATAGATAAAAAAAGGTTTAGTCAGCAAAATAGTAAAAAAATAAAAGTAGGTAAATAAAAGGGAAAACTGAAAAAGAAAAAAAGAAACAGGAAGGTCATGGAGCAGCCCATGGTTTGATACAGTCGATTGCTGTTGATGTGACGTTTGGGCCTTCATGATTTCCCATCTTCTGAACGTTATATCGATCATGAGGCTTTACTTCAGTAATCCGATATGGTCCAAAGAAGAGAGGTCAGAGTTTTAACACTCTGACAAATTGAGTACGGGCGATTGCTACGATGTCACCAAGTTGATACTGGTGAGGCTTTTTCCTATGCTTGTATAGCATGTTTTTTTGTTTGTTTATTGCATTTTATAGATATTCTCTTTGGCGATGGCACGTATGGTATCTCTTTGATCTATAAATAAATTAATGTATTCATCCTTTAGAAGTTAGAGTATGTACGAATCATGTTTATGTTTTAGGGGGACACCAGTAAGCAGTTCAAATGGGGAATTTTTTTTTTTTTTTTTTTTTTTTTTTTGGTCGAGCTACTGATGGTGCTGTTTAAAGTTCGTAGTACCGCTGTAACGTGCTAGTACCATTTGAGGAGATCTGATATGAATAGTTTGGTCAACACTGGAATGACGGTTTGCAACATTCTCTCGACTTGGTCATTATCTCGGGGCATGCCAGTGGTTATGTGATGTAGTTAGATGTCGTTATCTTTGCTATTCTGCAAAAAATCCTCTGATGTGGATGCTGTCCTCGCTCCGCGAGTATCCTAGACGGATTTCCAAAAGTCGTTTGTAAGAGAGATAATTTTTGAGTAACTACCTTAGTCGATTTTGTTTTCACTGGATATAGCCATATGAATTCTGTAAAGGCATCCACGACAGCCAGAATGTGGTTGTATTTTTTGTTGGTAGAAGACAAAGGTCCCAGTAAATCAAGGTGGAAGGTTCAAAATGGCATATCCTCTTTAGGTATAGGATTAAGGAAAACCACAGATTTGCCCCGTTTTTTGTTAATTAATAGGCATTCTATACAATTGGCAATAACTTGTTCAACCCTCTTTCGCATATTTGGGGAAATAAAACGACTGTTTGAGGATGTTCTCTGTTTTATCAGCCGAGAAATGTCCTTGTGAATGGGCATCGTGGATCAGCTGAATCTGCATCTGAAGCGGTACCAGTGGCAGGTCAAGTCCATTAACATGCTTATATAGGACATTATTTCGAATGAAAAATTCCGAATAAGGTTTAAGTAGAAAAAATATTAAGATTTTTCTGAAAATAGCAATTATATATACATAGATAGATAGATATAGATATACATGCATATATATATACGCATACACACAACCATATATATATATATGTGTATATGTACAGTCGAACCTCGTTAATGTGAATTACTTTTAACATGAATTGTTTCCGCAAACCCCGTCAAAATGAAGATTAGTTTCTGAGTTACTGATAACATGAACTACTGATAACGTGAACGAATTGTTCATTCCCTTGAGATTAATTTAACGAGGTTCGACTGTGTGTATATATATATATATGCACTATTCTACACTGTGGTTTTTGAAATCTATTAAAGCATACGTATATACATCATATTAACTTACTATATGTATACAAAATAATTGGGAAATTAACATCATATACATTCAGTATATATAATTGCTCAGTTATAAATATCGATAAAAGCTTAAAAATTTCATATATCACATATTTTTCTCTAACTACGCCTTCTTCAGTAAGCAGATAAAAATAATAACATATATACTTTGACAAATAAGTGTAAGAGCATTAGAGAAAAAAAAATTGTTATTTGTCATGATTTATTTCCTATAGGCTCAAAAATATTACCTTTTTCTGAGGAATAAATATTCTCTCTTTTTGAAAAAAATAAATATTGCATTAGCGTTGTTCGACACTTGAAAAATTTCACATATACTTATTATACGCTTTAGAAATTCTCGATGTCAATTTTCGATAAATAAGGCAAATTTTCTAGTTTAATATATATTTTTTTCACTTATCTTGCTAATCAGATATTACCTTGTCTTTCATATTTGAAACTTATTTGCCATCATTTCATACGACTAACAGCTTTTCAAAGACAAAATTTATAGTTTTTTTTTTTTTTTTCACCTATCTTACTGATCAGATTTTACCTAGCCTTTTATATTAGAAACTTACTTGCCATCAATTCGAATGACTTGCAGCTTTCCAGTAGCGGTTAAAATAAGAAAAGAAAAAGCCTGACGTAAATTGAAATTTATCATACGGAAAAGAGGGAGCAGAAAATGGATCAATTGCAATCATCTCCACGTGCGTGCGACGTACCTTACGAATAGATAAGTGGGGAATCAGTCTCCCATAAAATTGTCATCAAGCCCCCATGTAATGTGTTACCGATCTCAAAGACACATTGGAGAGGTACCCGAACAAAGCGGATACGTTTATAAATGCATTTATTTTCGTTTCATTCGACTACCGAAATGCTTTTCTACTTTTCTTGATAGAAAGAGATCTGTCTATCTGTAGATTGCTAGAAGGTAGGAAGAAAAATGATGAGAAAATTTGACGTTTCAACTAGTGGAAGATAAAGGCGATAAAATTTATCTATTTGAAAAAAAAAAAAAAAGAAGAAAATCCTAGGCCTATTTTTGTTTCTAAGTAATAGATATAAAATTCTGCACAAAACAGAATTTAATTTAGTACGACAAGTCTTATTCAGATCTATTCTTCCATATAAAGGCATCCGGTAACCAGGGCCCGCTTTACCATTAGGCGAACCTAAGCGGTCGCTTAGGGCCGCCGAAAAAGCAGGGTCGCCAAAGAAATTAAAGCACTGTTTCAAAACATTAAAACTGGAAGAAAAAAGCGAAAATCTTGAATCAGTTTTCGATTTTCTCTTTTTTTTAAAGCATATGCGTATATTCAATTGTAAATTAAAAATAACCGTCTTTAAAGATTTTAACTTTGTGTAAAAACACCATATCTTTTAATAAATATATATATACTTTGAATTGTAATGTGATAATGAATGAAGACCAGGTCTTTTTCAAATTAGATGGAAAAGAGGAAGAGTGATGGGGAATGTGAAGTGATTTGCAATTGCAACCCAAACAATTTGGTTTTAGAGTTAAGCATTCCACCACCCACCAGATCTTAAAAGTCACAGATAGTTTCATTAATTCTGAAAAAGTCTGAGCTCTATATTTCTTGACATCACTAAAGTCTTTTCACACGATCTCGTATAATGGTCTTATTTTTAAACTCATCCAACTTCAAATTCCAACTACTTTTATCAAATTCATTTATAGATAATCAAATACTAGAACTAATAAGACAGAAAACGCTACTCAATTTCTAAGCATCAAAATAAAAATACGCAAAAGTTTTAAACATTTGCGAAAAAATAGACTTTTATATACGTCAGAAAGTTAAAGTTTCAGAAAATCTTAAGAACAGATTTAAAGTACACAAAATATATAAATTAGTAAAATAATAAATAAGGGTAAATATAAATTATATTAGGACGACATTTTCTTGACTAACGTGTCTAGAAATTAGTTTAAAGCATTGACTTAGACATCCTTTCTGCAAAAGGCTTTACTTTTAAACAGAAAAAGCAAATGCTACTTCAATTCGTATAATTATATCTAAATAAGAATACCTAATTATGTTGTACGTTTATGAATGAGAAGGCTTCGCAATTAAGTTTGAAAGTGATTGGTTTGGAATTAATAATAGCCTACGCAAAATTTCACCTGATAAATCTATTTACCAAGAAGTGAATTTATGAAAATTTTAATTTCACATTTACGATAAGGATAAGGTTCAAGCAAAAGTAAAGAAGGAAGCATTTTTAACACTTTCCAACAAGGTTTTAAAATATTTGACTACAAGGTTGTAGCCAAAGATTGAAAACTGAATTGAAATCTTATAAGCATCTCATTTAAAATGTACAATTGGAAATTATCATTTATTATGGAACGATTAAAATTATTATAAATAAGAACTAATTTAAAAATAATAATAATAATAATAATAATAGCAGTAATATTTTATTATTATTATTCACAGTGGAACTTCTTTTTCTATTGTAAAAATGTAGAAGCTTGATATAATTTATTCTCCATTTTGTTGTGAGATTTTGCACTCTGATAGCATAAATAATGAAAATGGGACGGTGAGGAGGGCAGTAAAAATAACTGGATCTCATTTATTTATTTATTTTCTGCTATGCAAAAATTTTCTTTTCATACCATTGAAACTATTTTTACTCAAAATTTTAGCCAATTTTAGCCTGTTCGTGGTGCGCCAATACGTTCGACGCCATCAATGTACAAAATGGATATTCGTATAGGCAGATATTTTATGGCATTTTCCCAATTGAACATTTAGCACGGTCAGGTAGAAATACTAAAACATTGGTTCAACCTGTTTTTTCTTATTCGTAAATTTGCCCGGTTCAACTCAATAAAAAAAAAAAAATGCTATTTAAATTCATATTCAGTTATTATATTAGAATAAACTGAGTCTTAATACAGTAACTTATGATCAGAAGGCTTTTTTCTAGTGTGATTTTTTTTCTGTAGGGAAAGGGGCTATCAGAGCAAAAGAAAATTTATCTGGGGTCACATGAGAACTATAAACTGCCCGGGGGTAGTTTCTACAGTCGGCAGCAAAAGTATCCGAGCACTAGCAACAATCCCTGTCTAAAAAAAGTACACTTAATACTGTTTTGTTAAATAAATCCTTGTCGAGTCTTGCTCTTAGTCAGTCTAAGAACATGTTTCGACAAGGATTTATTTAACAAAACAGTATTAAGTGTACTTTTTTAACATCGAAATTATTGGCTAGTGCTCGTATACATTTGCTGCCATTGGTTGCCAAAAGTCTATTGCCTAGGGCCGCCAAAACTGTAAAGCGGGCTCTGCCGGTAACAGTATTTCATTCCCTAATGTATCGGTTACAAAATTCATTTCTTAAAGTTTCTTGGGTATAACTTCAGCTTAGGAGCCCCTTTGCGGCTTTTAAAGTTTTATTCTCATTTCGGTGGTGAATTAAAATGGCTATCACAATTTCGTAAGTAAATTCTTGGCGAGAAACATACAACTAATTCGGTGGCAAGTTTTAAATTTCGCAACGGGCTTTTATACAGAAGTTGTTCTATTTCTTTAGCCCGATTTTTCTCAATTTTATTTTAATTATTTAAAACAAAATAGTCATAGATATAGTAATAAAACATAGATTGGGGTAAAACAATGATTCCTTTTTACTCGGAGAAAAGTCCACAATATGGTCGTCTTTCTCCGAGTGAATACATATAGATAAGTTAGCAAATAAAATTTATGAAGAATTCATGTACTAAAGGTGATTGAAAAACTGCAGATACAATTTCAAATTCATTTTTCTTTTTCTTTTTCTATCTTTCTTTTATATATTTATTAATTTAGTTAATATTTAAACTCTTTTTATATACTAAAACTAACATTCTTTACCTACGCCGCTGCTGACTATATTTAAAAGAATTTTGAAAATTCTATATTACTTACTAATATAAAATCTTAAAAAATATCAAACTTTAAAAAACTTATTCCATTAAAAATCAAACTTGTTTTTATTTCATAATAATAAAAAAGCAACTGATTATAAAAAATTTATTTTTCCTAATTTAGTCAAATATAACTTACTTTTATGATAACTTATCCATTTCTTTTCATAAATTTATTAGAAGAATTAAAAGACGCAATATTTCGACATTTTGAAAATTCGTCAACATTCTATTCTATTATAATTGCCGAGTTTCAGTGGTTTCAATACCACTATATAGCTGATGCCAAAAAAATTTTTCGGCATAAAAAATTTTTGCATGATAACAATGGGATGATAGATCTATATAAATTACTATATCTATGGAAATAGTACTTTTTTTGTTGTTGTTGTTGTTTTGACATAAAAAATAAATATATTCACTTTTAGGTAGATTCCTTATAGGAGATCTACCTATTGCAATGGTTCTCATGACACGACTTCTGCAAAATTTGTTCATATCTTCACCGATCATGACCCCTAGAACCCAAAACCACCCTCCGTTCAAAAGTTTATATATATATATATATATATAGGTATATATATATATATATATGTATAACGCTTTTTCCCATGTTAAGTTGTGAACACGATAACTGGAGTAATTTTTATTTAAATTTAACCAGCTCAGGATATGTTGTCAGGACAGTAAAAATCTCGGTCGAGTTCGTAGATGGGGTGTCCAGCTCAAAGGGGGTGGAAATTTTCATATGCCCATAATTTCTTTAATATTGAAAATAGGGAAAAAAACCAAATCAGTCGAATTACCGCCTTACCCTAAAGAACAACTTTTGTATTTAAATTTTTTCGATAGCTTCAATTGCTTAGAAGTTATAAGCTAAAAAGTGATTTTTCGTGAATTGTGTTGAAGCCGACATTTTCTATAGCTTTCATTGCAAAAATTTATAATCTGATGCTTATGTCACGTGCAAACGATAATAAAAAAAGATTACTGAAAATATAATAAAATTTTAATCACGTTTTTAAACAATATAATAATCTGATTTAAAAAAAAAAAAAAAAAAAAAAAAAAAAAAAGAGTTTAATTTAACAGAAAATATGACGTCACTATTAAAACAATGTACTGAGAAAAATGAAATAAAATTTTATCCGTGCGATTTTAAAGAAATAAAATAAAAGTTAATAAATAAATAAATAAATACGTAAATAAAATCAACATATCTTAGGGCTAAGCAGATTTAGACTTACCTTTATGACATAGATGCTATAATGTAAAAGATAAATGTCATCGTTTAAAAAAAAAAAAAAAAATCGTGCAAATCGATGCTAAACGAATTAAACTGGCATGATAGAAAAAGTAATAAATTTGGGGACATTTAGATACTATCCCTTTGACAAATGAACTAGGGACGATTTTAATGAATTTTCCGTTGAAGTTTATTCTCATAAAAACTTAAATTTAAATTAACGGCCCTCTTCACTTACCGTCGCCGGAAGCCCGAGCCAATGTTATTCTATGGGGAAATTTTCTTTACAAATAACTTATTAACTAATACATATTTTTAAATTCTGTTTTTCTTATTCAGAAAATTCCCAACTGTTAAATTGACGGACCTTAATTAAAAATGTATTTTTTTAATTTTTAATATTTTATTTTGAAATTGCAAAATGAAAAAAATTCACGTATTGAAAATTCGTATTTTGCAGCTTCGAAGTAAAATATAAAAAATCAAAAAAATAATTTTTTAAAAAAGGTCCGTCAATTTAACAGCTGGGAATTTTCAGAATGTGAAAACAGAATTTAAAAATATGTATTAGTTAATAAGTTATTTGTAAAGAAAAATTTCCCATGGAATAACATTAGCTTCGGCTTCCAGCGGCGGTGAGTGAAGAGGGCCCTTAAAGTCACTTTCATTACTCGAATTCCCTTATTTTGATAAATAAAATTATACCATTTTAAAAAAATAAAGAATACTCTTTTATTGAAAAGTGAACTAATAAAGGTTTTAGAAAACTATTACATACATTTAAATCTTTATTAAAAAAAATTAATTGTTGCCACTCGACATTATACACATACATCCAAATCCTGTGTCACATACGATAGTTTTGTATAAGTACATATTTTTTGTTTGCCCCTGGAACCTGCTCCTGATAGGAAAAGTGCCTGGAAACACTTGTATCTAGTATTGTCATTGATTATGAAGTCATGTGCAAAATTTCAGGCCCTTCGACGACAAGAAGTTGCCGAAAATTGAATTGCAAATCTCCGTTACATACATTAATAGTTGCATCATATCAAGTTAATAAAATTGTGTTAATTAAAAACCATCTTAAACGTTTTAATTAATCATTTAAAATATATAATTACAATAATACGTCAATCTTAATACAAATATCGTTTGTGGTGAATAGTTTAGAATGTCGGTTTAGGCAAAAGAATTTAAAATTTACGATAGAGAGTAATACGTTACAGCTTTCTTTGAATTTTTATCTTGTCGAAATAAGATATTGGTCTGTGAAGAGATATGAGGTTTTCGCGTGGAAAGAAAATACATATAATGACGCCAAAGCTGCCTTTCTCCACCGCCAAGCTCGCCAAATTTTGTCGTCAACTATCATATTTTGCCACCAAATCACAAATTTCATTGTTAAGTCGCAAGTTTTGTCACCAAAATTTCGCCAAATCATATAATTTCCTAAATTCATAACAATTAACATTGAAATTTAGCGGTGCCAAATGGTCCAATGTTAACTAATGTTAATGTTAATGTTCCAGCTTATATCAACCAAAACAGTTTCACTTTACAATTTTTATTCATCTGACAATAAGAATCACAAAAACACAATACAAAACTCTCAGTAATTCAATAAAAATTACAATGAAATAACTATCCAAAAACCGCTACCACTTAACTGTATTTGACTTGACCATAGCAACGCCAGGCTTACCAGTGCTTGACCATAGTAAGATCAAAAGTGCATTTTCACGTTTCTATTTTTTCTTTAAAAGAAAGATATTGAACAACAGTTATATGGATTTTAAATAAAAATTATAATTTTGATTAAGCTTGGGTAGGGAGGGGGGGTGTAGACCAATAGCCCCCTCCGGGATTCACCATTGCTGGGATTGTATATCTTTAAGACTTCTATTTGTTGAATGATTATGAGCTTGAGTTCTAAAAAATTGAAACATTCACAGACCAATAAATCTAGCCTTAAATTTTAAGTAGATTGAATCCCTTTTGTAGTTGAAAATTAAATTTCTTGATAACAGAATAGCGGCTTAAATAATGCAATGCGTGAGAACAAAACCATTGGTTAAGTATTAATCCATATGTAAAATTTCTTTACATTTGTAATATTAACGTAAAGGAATCTGCCTTTGCCTTTAAGCTTGCCGAAAAGGGATTTATTTTATTTTATTTTTATTTATTTATTTACTTTGGCATCACTTTTATTTTCTATTAAATAATTTTAAGGTTGAAATCACGGAGATAAAGGCAGGGGAAGAAGGTAACGCTGAAATTTTGTGATGTTGTTTTATAATGTTTACAGATGGCACCAGCTTACAATACTTCCTTCTCTAAAAGCTTCCGCAATGTTATTCAATGGGGAAATGTCTGGTTTTATTTATTTTTTTTTTAATAATATCAAGCTGAAAATAGTTCGATCGAAATCAAATTTCATTAAATAGAGTATTCTAACCAACATGCTTTTTTTAAGAGCCATTTTATACTAATTTTACTTTGAAAGAGAGCTTTTAAAAAATGACGATCCTTATGAACCGAAGCTAGCTAAAACAGACAATTGGGAGGAAGGAGAATGGATGAAATTTTGTAAAGAAAAAAAATAAACTTACTTTAGGTGCAGAAAACACGAACTCGGACATTATTTCTCTCCTGGGGCTTTTTTTTTTTTCTTTTCTTATCACTATCATAGCCTGTTTTACAACTAGGAACGACACATTTATTTGAAACATCTGAATTATGCAGTTTTAAGAACTTACAACAAAATTAAATTGCTTAAAATAAAAATTTTAAAATGTACTCCAGCAAAATTCTATTGAAAACAACACTATATCCGCGCCCAGGTAGGAAGTAATGACAAGTGGCGCCCTCAATATTTACCAAAAATTTACATCAGAGTATCGTAGCTTTCTCCCATTGGGCCTTCAACTCCTATTAATATTACTCCGTGGTTGAAATCAACGACATATATAAAGTAGAGTAGTAAATGGTCAACGAGATATATAAATTAGAGTGCTGATTCAATGGATGAAGGATTAGCTTTCCGTGGTTCAAGATGAATCACGTGACATGCTCCAATAAGTTGCTGTGTTTGGCTCTTTATCGCTATTTTGGCATTTAAAATATCAGTTCGACAAATTATCATTATTATTAGGTAACATGGCAGTCCTATGATCGAAATAAATTGTTTTTAAAATAATTTTACACATATTTCACATTTTAATAAATAATAAAATACCTTTTTTTTCATCGTTTCCCAACAAAGTTTAAAAGTGTTTATAAAAGAAAATTTAAACTTTTAAAGAGCTAAATTTAGCAACACATAATAATTTTTCAACTATTTTTAAGCATTTTGTCGGTTAAAGTTCAACTACACGAAATAAAAAAGAAGTAAAATCAAAATCAAAACTATTTAGAACAAAAGAATATTAAACTACGCAAGTAAACAAAAACAATCTCTAAACCGTTGCCATAGAAATTTTCTGAAAATAAGCTGTTACCAAGGGAGCCACCGAATACGCAGGTGCAAGGAGAGCATGTCACATGACTCATCTTGGACCTTCTCAAGGGTTACCATTTATCACTCTACTTTATATACCTCGTTGTAAATGGTAACCCTTGAGAAGGTCCATGATGAGTCATGTGACATGCTCTCCTTGCACCTGCGTATTCGGTGGTTCCCTTGGTAACAGCTTATTTTCAGTAAATTTCTATGGCAACGGTTTGGAGATTGTTCTTGGCAAAACTCGTAACCGCCAATGCTTTTGTTTACTTATGTAGTTTAATATTCTTTTGTTCTAAATCATTTTGATTCTGATTTTACTTCTGTTTCATTTCGCGTAGTCGAAATTTATCCGACGAAATGCTTAAAAATAGTTGAAAAATTACTATTTGTTGTTAAATTTAGCTCTTTAAAAGTTTAAATTTTCTTTTATAAACACTTTTAAACTTTGCTGGGAAACGATGAAAAAAAAGGTATTTTATAATTTATTAAAATGTGAAATATGTGTAAAATTATTTCAAAACAATTTACTTCGGTCATAGGACTGTCATGTTACCTAATAATAATAATAATTTGTCGAACTGATATTTTAAATGCCAAAATAGCGATAAAGGGCCAAACACAGTAACCTATTGGAGCATGTTACGTGAACCACGGAAAGCTAATCCTTCATCCATTAAATCAGCCCTCTAATTTATATATCTCGTTGGTTAAAATGGGGTTTTTAGTTAATATATTTTCAACACTTGTCGTACGGAAAAAGAAAAAAAAAAACACCAAATCATGGTAAAGTATTTCACAGTCTTGTGGTTGCAGCTAACTGTTTACCATGAATTGGATCAACCTAATACAGAATTTTTAATAGTGTATATCTAGCTGCAATAATAATAAAAAGACATAAGCTGATTCACAAGCCCTCAAAAACAAATCTTAAAAATTTACGAGTTCTTTTTTTTTTTTTTTTTTACATAAAAAGAAATATTTTTTCAAGCAAATAATAAAAAATTCTATCAGAGACAGAATTTAGTTTAGTACGTAGGACTATTAATTCCAATCTGTAAAATTTTTAATTTTTATTTATTTTTTATCTGATTTTTTTTTTTTACCATAAAACTGGACCCCGTACTTTTTAAAATGAGTAAAATGAATTAAAAGTGTTTGCACCTAAATTTCATACTTTAGTTAATTAAAAAAAAAAAAAAAAAAAAAAAAATGCCGTGTCAAAAAATTGTTTCACTCTTGGGTTCAGAAAAATTACCCCTTTCATTTGGTACCGAATTTTTAACGATAGGACGGGTATATCTTATTTATTTTGGTTTAACACAAAACTAGTCTATAAAAATTCCAGATTAAAACTAATAGTCTTCCGCTTTAAAAATTATGGGGGGGGGGTAAATAACAGTCAATTAGGTGTACTTTAGAGTAAAATTTAATGGATTAAATTATAAATAGTATTATAATTTAAAACTACTACAGAAATATAAAAATAACTAAACTCTAATGTTGCTGATTTCATGTTACACTCTTGTCTGCTTTTTTCACATGATGAAATTTTATGCTTCGTTATTTTAAATCAAAATAATTTTTGTATGTTTCGTAAGTTATGGTATTTGCTTACTTTTTTTCCCCTTCTTATATTTATATAATTTATTGCTAGTTAGTAAGATCGCGAAGGGAATCAGAATTACTTTTAGATATATTTAATTAAATTTTTAAAATTAAGCTTTTTATAGACTAAATCATAGATTTTTATAGACAAATGCACAAATTGTGTTTCATAATACTTTAAATGAAATACAAAATACTTAATAATGGAAATACAAATACAAATTTTATTAATTTTATATAAACGATTCTCTATCACTGTAAAGTGAAATGAAACCAAATTTAAGGCTAGACATTTGGTAAATTGATGCCAAACTTTAGCCATAAATTTTACTGAAGCCGTATTCGTTTTATAGTTTATGTCATATATTTATTTTTTATGATTTATTTGTCATAAATTTTATGGAGGAAAGTACCGTAATTTTGGGCGTCCAATCCGCAGGTCAGAAAAGTCATTTTTGCACCAAAAATTTTAATTAGCAAATAAAGTTATATTTGTACGAGCTGCTTCTTTCAAAAACTAAAAAATTCTCTGTTTAAAAGAAAAGAAAAAAAAAACTGGTTGAGAAACTGTGTATTTTATCTGCGGATTGTATGCTGAATATTATGGTAGATTATACGGCAGATCGATTGTATACATATATATTTTTTTTCTTTTAAACTATCATTTGCCATCGTATTTTACAGTGAATGAGCTATAGGGTGACCTGCTGTCTTGAATCCTTAGGACAGTCCTAGAAAACTGCCCTACGTCTCCAAAAAATTATAATACATTTGAGGACGCCGGTTATAAAATTATTAATGTTTTACAATAATAATTAATATATATTATATGTATAATAAATAAGCTTAAATAAGTGGTTTCAGGTACTTCATACATAAAAATAAAAATATATATATATAATTTAAGGTAATTTATTTATTTCATCTTCGGAATTCGGGAACACCTTTATAATGTCCTCAAATTCAATTTAACAAAATCTAGTCGCCCTAATAAACTAGAATATTCATGGTTGTTGTTTTATATATATATATATATATATATATAAACTTAACAAATCTATATCTTTCACATATCTTTCAATTCGTTTCTAATATGCTACTATTAAATATTGGGGAAAAGATAATAAACTTTCAAGTTGACAAATAATTAAAAAAATCATGTAAATGGGTATATATTTTTTTTATAATAAAATTTGTTTTCCGAAATGTAGAATAAAATATATTTAATGTAAATTAATAGCCAAGCATCAAAGCAGACAAACGAATGCGGAGTCACATTGACAGACAGACATTTGGAATTAATATTGCTGTTTTTATTATTATTATTATTATTATTTATTTTTTTTTTTTCTAAATTAGTTTTAAAATAAATCGACAACAAATTAATTTTATTTTCTAGAAAGGATTTTGATAATTAATTTCTATGCATAAAGAGCTCATTTCTTGAACATACCTGGTAAAACTTATAACTTATTCCATAGTATCATTAGTACCCGCTTTTCTTGCACACCAGTATTTTTAAAGGTAGTTTTTCTACTTATATTATCGTAATAACATATTGTAAAAAATTTCTCCACAAGTAAAGTGATGTGAAAAAAAGGCGGGTACTGAGTGTACTCTGGAACCAATTATAAATGTTGCTAGGTATGCTTATATAGATTGTCACCTTATATCCTTGATTCTTGACTAAATATCTAACTCTAATTTTTCATGAAATTAGACTTTTTCTTTCAAAAGTATTCTTCATGAGTGATTTACCAAAGTTTTTTGACTCACCAAAAGGGCAAAAGTCATTAGAAGAAGTTTTGACTGTTTTCGTAAGTTTTTTCTTTCTTTTTAATGGGGCACATTTTATTCCTTTCGCCAATAAGGTAGAGAAAGTATTGTTTTGGGGTCAAATTTTCGAACGCGAGATTTTGTTATAATTACACGTTTTCAGGTCCCCTGAATACGAAAATCATGTTTTTAGCGGTTGTCTGTGTGTCTGTGTGTGTGTGTGTCTGTCTGTGTGTATGTGTGTGTGTGTCTGTCTGTTATCAGCATATCTCAAAAACAAATTATGGCAGAAAGTTCAAACTTGGTATTCTAAATGTGTATCATATAGGGATGCTACAGTAAGCTTTTCGTTAAGATCAAGCAAATGGTTCGTGTACAGGGACAATCAAGAGAATTCTGATACATTACGTCTATGGGGGAAATTGCAGGTAAGTAGAGTTTAACGTCTATAGACTGCACTAAACCAAATGAAACGAACATATATTTTTTGTAATAGAGATAGTTAACTGGGAAAAAAATTTTGTGTATGTAGGAGCCTCGCCTCCCCCCCCTGGGGGGGAAGTCCCCCCTCGAGGGGAGTAAATTTTCATGATGGGTATCATTCAAAAGAGCTTGCGAATACCTTTAAAACGAATGGTTGAACTATAAATCTGTGATAATTTAAAACAAAGTTATAGATTTTTTTTTAAATATTGAGAGTAAAATGGACTTTTTTTGGATATTTAGTGTTACACTACCTCTCTAATATGGAAATCGTCTGCATTATCATAAAAAATAATTTTTTTAAATAATAATTTTAATAAATTATTTTTTAAAAGCAGAATTATTTTTTAATAACCGAATTAAATTCTATATAAATGTAGGTGCATTAATGAAACGGGGGGTATACTCGCTAATACCTTTAAAACGAATGGCTGAACCATCGATCTGCGATAATTTAAAACAAAGTTCTCGATTTTTTTTTTTTTTACTTTTAACGAAAAAAAACAGAAAAAAAATCTTTTTTTTTTTTTTTGTAATATTGAGAATAAAATGGACTTTTTTTGGGGTATTTGGTGTTATACTACTTCACTACTATGGAAATCGTCTGCATTATCATAAAAGATAATTTTTTTAAATAATAATAAATTATTTTTTAAAAACATAATTATTTTTAATAACCGAATCAAATTCTATATAAATGTAGGTGCATTAATGAAACTGGGGGTTGAGGGGGGCGGTAGCCCCCCTCACACAGAACTAATTATTATATAAAACTCTTCAGAAGCCCAATATGAATTGTTTAACACAGGTTTACATAACAGTACTCGTTATCTTACCTTTTAATCTGCAACCTGTATTTATAGTAATAAATTTCAGGGTAAGAGAAGGTCGTGTGAGTGACACACCAGATTATTATTATTTTTTTTTTTTTTCCATTTGTTAAATAAGTGGCTGATAAATTGTGACTTTAGGTTTGCCACTATGAAACGCATTTCGCTGGATGAATAATAGAAATTTGCACTTTTTATTATAGAAATGGAAATATCAAAAAAGTATGTCTCATCAAGGATTACCGTTACCACAAATTTTCATTTATGAACAGCTGTGTCTTTGTATGTGTACGTATGTAATTTTTCTAAAATTTTCTTTTTCGTTATTTTATTTATTTATTTATTTATTTTTTAAGACATAAATTTTAGGCATATCACCTCACTGAGCAAAACTTCTATGACTAACACCTAGAAACTCCAGTAAAAATAGTTCCATTTTAGCCTTATAAATTCTAGTCCCCTTTGAAAGCGAATTCTAGAAAGCCCAATTCGAATTCTAGAGCCTATACTATCGAGATTACTATCGAGATACTATTTCGTGCCTATACTATCGAAAAATAAAACTTATTTGAAAATCTTTGCAAATAAATGTCAACACAAAAGATTAGTTTTAGCAGCTGTGACACAATTCTAGAGAATCAAGCGAGAATTTCTCGCAAGACAAAGGATTCATAATATTCATAATATTGTTTCATCATCGAGAAATGTATAAATTCTCGACCATTTCGTGTATTCAGTTTATTGGCTTACCTTATAGACGTAGCTAGGAAATTTATATTTATATTTTATTAGTGATTCAGAAAATGACATCTTATTCGTTCTAGATGAAGGCGGTGGCGTCATCTTTAAAAATCTCATGATGAAGCGGGACAACTGCTGTCACAGCCCCTCTAATTAAAAAAATATCTATACATAACATGATTTTACCTACAGTTCATTCCCAGTTTCTGTGCAACAAATCTTGCAGTCGATAAATTTTTCTTTTGTAATACAGAATTCACTTTCTTACATTTATCC
Organism: Salticus scenicus; assembly: GCA_963930645.1. Lineage (NCBI taxonomy): Eukaryota > Metazoa > Arthropoda > Arachnida > Araneae > Salticidae > Salticus > Salticus scenicus. Next base: position 137,052,848 of record OZ005661.1, read on the forward strand.
ATGCTGGAACGATAACACGTAATATTTCGAATGTTTTTAAATTTCTACTTTCAACTATACTTTCTTTTTTACTTTATCTTACCCATAAGGTGGAGAAAGTATTGTTTTAGGGTCAAATTTTCCAACGTGAATTTTTATTATATTTACACGTTTTGAGGTCCCCTGAATACAAAAAACATGTTTTTAGCGAATGGTCTGTGTATGTGTCTGTGTGTCTGTTTTATCAGCATATCTCAAGAACAAATTGTATCAAAAAGTCCAAACTTGGTATTCTAAATGTGTATCACATAGGGATGCAACACTAAGCTTTTCGTTGAGATGAACCAAGTGGTTCATGTACAGGAACACCCAAGAGGATTCAAATACATTACGTCTATGGGGGAAATTGCAGGTAAGTAGAATTTAACATGTATAGACTGCACTAGTTTCCACATGAAACGATATATATTCTTTATATGCGTAAAAACATGTATCATGTAGACTATGGTAGGGTAATCATTCACTGTTTGTTTACAGGACTACACAAAAGTAGATGATTATAGTGTGACAATAGATGAAAATTGATGGAAGTATATTTCAGATTGTGACGTGTATTATTACTATAGGATTAAATTTAGGTGCACCACGTGGTCTGTACATAATATTCAAAAGATATACAGGACTGCAAATATTTAAGCGATAACATTCTTTTTTATTGTTAGTGGAAGTGTTTTGATATGATAGTTTATTATGACTGAGAAAGCTGCTCAGGAATTGAAATGAATTCCTCACAGACATATGGTATATAATGTATACTTTTAAGCTGAATACTCATCGCTTGTTTTTGTAATATTTACACGTTTTGAGGCTTCCTGATTACCGAAGTCAAGTTTTTTAACGTTTGATCTTTGCCTGTGTCTGTGTCTGTTAGAGTAACTTTACACGTTCATCGCCATGTCAGTCATCAGTGGCTGACACTGAACTTTCATTTTAGGCCACGTCAGCCACCGGTGGCTGACAGTGTAAAATATGATATAAAACTAAAAAAAAATGCATTGTTTTCAGTAATTACCGAAGGTTTATTTAAAATTTACTTAATTTTTATTTATTATAGGATTATATCATTAAGGCATTTTAAAGGATTTTATTGAAACTCGGTAAACATAACACGGTAAACATAACGCGTTTCTAAGCAGCGCGCGTGGCCTGAATGGGATTTCCTAAAGAATTCGCGTGGCGCTCAACGTGTTAAAAACGAATAATTTTAGGAAATCCAAATGTTGTATTTTGAAATTAATACAAGTTTGTTGCTGGAAAAGTTCGATCAAGATTGATAAAATTCAAGGAATGTTGAGTGTGAAAATTGTCTGAATAATTTTAAGTGAACTTTTAATTTTAAAAACAGATTTAAATTCTCTATAAATGTATGTGCAGTAACGAAACGGATGGTTGAGGGGGGCGGTAGCCCTCCTCACACAGAACTAATTATCATATAAATCTCTTCCGAAGCCTAATTTGAATTGTTTTAACATAAGTTTTCATAACAGAACTCGTTATCTTAACCTCTTAATCTCCAACATGTATTTATAGTATTAAATTTCAGTGTAAGAGAAAGTCGTGTGAGTGACGCAACAAGATTATTATTATTTTTTTTTTTTTCTTTTTTTTTTTTTTTTTTTTTTTTTTAAGTTAATAAATTAAAAATCCTTTTCTTTAAAAAGTTTTTTCAGTTTTTTTTTTTTTTTTTTTTTTTTTAACGCAATTTTAAAATGTGTTGATAAATGAATACATTTTTTGAGAAATAGCCTTTACATAATTTTCAAACCATTTATAAATTTTTTAAGTTATTTTCAAAATAATTTTTAGTTAAACTTTTTTTTTTTTTTTTCCATTTCACTAAACTATTAAATTTTATTTCATTTAACTATTTAATTTTCATTCTGAACAAATCAATTACATACGATTTTGACTGGAGATGACAAGCTGTTTGCAAGAAACATAAAAAATAAAAATATTAATTTTTTTTTTTTAAATTAGGAATAATTGATGAGTACGATTAATATAGTTAACAAAGTAACTAAGAGGTTATATTTATTTGCACTTAATATAAACACTGATGCCATTTAAAATCGTAAAACTTTTCAATAAATAATAACATAAAAATTTTGAAAGAAATACATGTTAAAATTAATTAAAATACAAATTATAAACATTAAAAAATGAAACAGTTAATTTACTTAAATTAACCAAAAAGGAAAAACTGAGTCCGATGTTATTATCGGAATAGAGTAAAACAACCTTTCATTCTCCAACAGGGATAGTGGAATAACCAAATATATATTTTTTCTGTAGAAAAATGTGTATCTGTTATAACATTATTCATTTTGAGTCAGTGGGAGATTTAGGTGGTAAGAAAGGTAATCTTAAATATTATGGTTCTCCAATTGGCATCAGGGTGAAGGAGACAGCTAAAGGAATTAAAATCATGATGTCATCTCACATAAAAATACACATATTTAAGTTTGTTAAAAATTTTCAAAATCTAAATTTTTATATGCTTCTCTTATACCTGTAATTATAATAATGTAACCAGTAGTAAAACAATGTTGATTTAGGGATATAGGAAAAAGCATCTTACAGCAATTAAAATTAAAGGAATTTTTAAAAACTTACAATTTTTTTTAATTTGCAAGTTTTTTGTGACATTGACTTTTTTTTTTCCTTTGAAATACTTTTGCAATTTAAAGTATACCTTTTGATGAACTGTTATGAAAATACACACACTTTTGGAAAATACACACTGTTATGGAAACACTTTATACCATATATATTGGCAAAAACTAAAATATTGACTATAACATAAAACTTCGAGACGGGAAATCATAATCAGATAATGATATATAATAAAAATAAAAGGACGCTCTCGCAGAAACACATTTACTTCATCTTAAATAAAAATTAATCGAAATCTTTGTAATTGAATTCTTTTGTTTAAACTTTTTTTAAAAAATCATCTACCTCCTGGGGAATTTTCGAAACCTAGCAGACCACAACTTATACGTCTTATTTCCTTTTAATCGGATTCCATTGTTCGAAACAGGGAAGAAGGGAGACACGAAGAGTGTGGGGGAGGGGCTTCCCATTCTATCCAAATTGAAATTCATCGTTGTGGGGGGATACAATGCAAAAGAGCACAGAATATACGAGGTCGGATCAATTCTAATCATTTGCCATTTTCTGAACGGAATTGACGCCAAAACGGGTCGAATCTTCCCTCCCAATATTGTTCCCGTTTATCTCGCATGCTATACGCCGGCGAAGGTGGCAGATGATGCAGAATATAATGCTTTTAGTCATAGGAATTGTCATAAGATATGTTTTAGAGAATATAAATTAATAAGTGTTTTACGATGCGTTGCACTTTTATTTGTCTTTCAATATTCAAAGATAAAGTCTTTGAATAAACAGTGGAACAAAAATACTGTTCCTTAAAGGGAGAGAAGAACTTTTGAACATTTTATGCATAAAAGAGAGTTCGTTTTGTGAATTTTTTTTTTTCCAAATTCAGACTTTACACAATCCGAAAGTGCTGAATAAGAATCGGCTGTTTTTAAAATATGTCTGCCTATAGGAGTTGCCGAAAGTGAGTTTGCTCCACCAGTGGTCCAGATGTTTTGCTCTCGAAACTGGTAGACGTGAGGTGTCGGGTTCGACAATAGTTCGCGTTCGCCGGCCTAACCGATCGGAGTTTTCTGTGATTTTCTTTTAAACTTGTTTAAATACAAGCTAATACCTATTAGAAAGTCCCCACGAGGGCATTCCTCCCTGGCCTAAGTCCATCGAACAATAAATTGGCTTTAACCCTAACACCAACACCAAAAGTGAATAGGCTCTTTCCACTTGACGTCAGAGGACACATGATATTGCTGTTTCAAACCAAGAGCAAACGAAATTTCCTATGTTTATCTGTAGCGATTATTGAAATAACGCGTTTTCTGTTCTTATTTTAGATCAATCCGCCGATTTATTCTTTTATTATTTTAAGCATCGTCACATTTTATTCAGTTTTACATTATTATTCATCCTCTTTTTCGTTGCATACATTTTCAATTATCATTTAATTTATAGTATTTGATCTTTATTCTTATGCTGTAATCTGTATGCTGTTTTCCTTTTCAACGCTCAATAATAGTTCTAGTTACTACGATGTTCATAATAAGAAAGCACCACAGAACTGGCGTTTTAAAGTAATAGGTACAAAACTTTGAATAAACACCATAAAATGTAATAAACTCGCAACAATCGTTTCGGGTCGAAAGAAAACACGACCCTTCATAAGGCGAGGTGCGTTGCCGCTTTGATTGCAGCAATCGTGACTACTTTGTTCGCCCGACGAAGAACCGTGTTTTCTTTCGACTCGAAACAATTGTTGCGAGTTTACTGCATTTTATGCTGTTTATTCAAAGTTTTATACTTATTTCCACGATGATCAGTTTGACAGATCATCTATTGCACATAAGGAGCTTTAATTCATCAACTATACTAAATTACGTATAGGGGAAAAATAATCGTTCTTTGTGTGCTAGCAACGTTGATAGCTTGTTTCTAGACGAGAGCCCAAACGGTATGAAGGTGTACATGGAACGTTTTGTAGAAGACATTTACTTGTCTTCTACAGAAAATGTTAATATTGATGAATAACACATTTATTCAGTAGAAACAATAGTAAAAGCCAAAAATAAATAAATAAATAAAATCTAATTTTTTAAATGTGTTTGTCTTAGTTGTATTTTCAATAATTCGTATGTATTATAAATATTATACGTTTAAACACTAATATTATGCATTATTAGTATACATTATATTTATTAATTAAACTTTTTAATAATTTCCTTATCAGTTATTTTTAGCATGTTTTTCTACTACTTTTAAGTTTATATTACTCAGAAATATCAGCTATCAAGTATTTCTTACCTGGTGATCACCTCGACCAGAATGTTTTCTCGCGAAATTTTACTAATCATAATAAATAAATAAATAAATAAAATAATAATAATAAATATATAATATTAAGTACAATTCCAAGTTTTTAACAAAATTTCCTTGATATGAATAGGAAATATCGTTTAAAATGGTATGAAATAATATCAAAATGATAAATGATAACGATAATTAAATTAATATTATAACGCAAATGATAATGAATTGAAGCAAAATGGTAAAAACAAATGGAGTACAAAAATAACTGGGTCGTAACCTTAGCGACAGTACCCGTAAAGCGCAGTTTCCACTGCGGTTGGTTGGAGGTTGTTTCGAGCGGCGTTATTCAGAATCATTTGATGTGGTCAAGCGGTTGGAAGAGGTTCGAAGGGAGAAATCCCTGGCTCTAACCCCAGCTGAAATAATTGAGGGGCCAGAGACAGATATCTTTGTCAATTTTGCATGCTTTCCTTTGAAGTAACTGCGCAATCTGATTTAAAAAAAAAAAGGTTACAACTGATGACAAGACAGTTGTCTCTTTGTGTCGGGAGCGTGATTAATGGTTTTTTGAACCTCGAAGTTTCAACCTTGGTGAAAACCGGCCTTTAAGGCTGGTTTCCACTAGGGTTGAAGCTTCGAGGTATTTTTTTTTTTTTTAACGAAATTTAACCAAACTTGGTATTTAGTTGATCCCCGAAATAAACTGGTGCTGATTACATTTGGGGTTCAATCGCTCAACAGGTGGCGCTGTGATCTCATTTTTTCTAAATTTTTAACATGGCAGTATAGGACAAAATTTCGTATAAATGTACATAATGAGAGTTAATTTTAACTTATGATTGTAAAATTAATATGAATTATTGATAATAGTAGTAGTTAACTAGGAAAGAATTTCTGTCTTTCGAAAGATCTCGTCAGTACCTTTAAAACGAATGGTTGAACTATAAATATATGATAGTTTAAAACAAAGTTATCGATTTTTTTTTTTTTTTTTTTTTTTTTTTTTACTTTTAACAAAAAAAAAAAAAAAAAAAAAAAAAAAATGTTAAACAATTGAAATATTTGTTAAATACAGGAATTTTCAGTTGAAAATTACAAATATGCGGGTAAAAAAAAAATTGAAAATGTAGACCTCAACCTATGTGTGATTAGTAAAAGTGGTGTAAACTTATGAAAACTACTTTAGGTAACATGTACTGAAAAGTGATTATTGTTATTATGTAAAGAAACTTAAAACAAGTCCTTCCAGCTTATTCGGAAGGGTAGGTTGATTTCTTTTTCCTTATCAAGTAATCGTCATTTTGTTTCAAAATGGCGGCTACAAATTATTAACGAATTAGTTGAAATATTGATGTAGGCTATCTACATATGGAGTTTTAAGCAAATCGGTTCATAAATATCTTTTTATGTGAATTTAAAATTTCCAAGTGGCCGGCGCTTGGAAACAAGATGGTAGGCCAAGTTGACAAATATATCAAATGCATTTGTGAGATAAGACTACTGTACAAATATAGTTGGAATTAATTCAAAATCTCAAAAGTCATCGTGTTGAAAAATTAAGTGGTTGCCACTTGGATAAAAATGGCAGAGAAAGTTGCTCAGTGAACTAATTAATCTAAGATATTGTTGTAAATTTGAAATTTTTTTTTTTTTTTTTTTTTTTTTTTTGTAGAAATTTTTTCAAAGAGGCTTAGTAAGTTGAGTAAATGTTAAATTTCTGCATTTCTAGTTTGTTTTAACGTTAAAATAGCCTAATTTTCCCTTAAAAATGCATTAAAAATCTCAAATATAGCAGGTAATGGATTTGGCGCCAAATTTGCCGACTTCTCCACTTGGCGACTTTTGGCGAGAAAATCCATAGTTCATTAATAAACTTCATTGAGAAACTTATTTAGTCTATGTATACATCAAAATTCAAACAAATTCGGAATATGCTTTTACAATTTGAATTTGAAATTTTGAAGTGGTCTCCACTTGAAAACAAAATGGTGGAGCAACTTGGTTAAGAAACTCATCCAAGATATTCATAACACAAGTTAAGACACTGTCCAAACTTGGTTCGATTTGGAGTATTATTTCGGAAGTTATCGTGATTTTAAATTTTCAAGTTGTAGCCTGATTTCAAGTGACCCCATTTAAGACATCCGTCACTTTATTAAAAATGGTACATAAATTTCATTAATAAAGTTCATTAAGACCCTTATGTAGTCTAGATTTAGATAAAAATTCAAGCAAATCTTGCGTTAAATACGCTTTTTACAATGTGGGTTAGAAATATTCAAGTGGCTGCCACTTGAAAAAAAAAAAGTCGTAGCAACTTGGTTAACGAACTCATCCAAGATATTTATAAGATCAGTTCACTGTCCAAATTTGGTTTGATTTAAAGTATTATTTCGGGAGTTATCGTGATGACAAAATTTTCATTATAGATAGATAGATAGATAGATATAGAGAGAGATAAACGAAGTGATTGCAATAGGTCGATTTTTAAAGAAATCAACCTAGTAAAAGGAAATTTGTCTTAACCTACGTAAACCTATGTGGGAAAATACAAAAACCTTGTGACTGCAAACGCTGCTGTTGTTCCACCAAAGATCTTATTTTCACTTTAACGAGTGTCTAGTATGGTAATGTGCAGATTTACGAGTGTCTAGTCTGTAATGTGCAGATTATCTAGGTAATTCGTATATTACCTAGGTAATTTGAGAAATGAAACAATTCTCCTCACTCTAACGGATCACTCTAGTTAATGTGCACATTACCTAGCTAATCTGCAGATTAACTGATTTCTGCACTTTAGCGGTAATATATATATATGTATATATATATATATATGTACTATATAACCGCTAAAAATTGGACTTTCGTATTCTCGACACCTCAACACGTGATCTTATACACATACACACACACAAAAAAAAAAAGAGAGAGAGAGAGAGAGAGTTGAAAATAGAGCTTGAAAAAATATTTGTTTACAATGTGGGTATGAAGTTTTAATTTTTTTTCCTAATCACTGTTCGTCGACTTAAAAATGTAATTTAATGTTAGTAAAACGTAGCAAAGCACTTCCATTATGTGCATTCAATAAAAAGAACGTTTAGCTTAATTTTTGCTAGCCCTGTATATTGTCTAGAAACTATGTGAACATCACATAGTTTCTAGACATCACATAGTTTCTATTATTTATAAACCACATCACACTGTGTACTTAAATTTAGTTTTATGTTGAAAATACCGAACACATAATGGAATACATTTCTAGCAATTTCTAAGTATGTGTATATAATACAGTTTATTCAATATACATTTGTATATAGTATATTTTACAACATTTTAATGTATATTGTATCTAATATACATTTTATGCTTTATATTGTATATTTTACAGGAATTAATATACAATATACTTTATCTCAAAAGTCCAAACTTCTTAAAAAGAAAAAAAAAAAAAAAAAAACTTTCATCTCAATTCTAGAACAGGATTTTCGCTATGAAAACTTAGCTCAAATGTCTTTTTCTTTTAAAGACTGACATTTATTTTCTGAATGTTGACTGACCCCCGACCCAACACCCTCTGTTGACCGACCTTACAAATGGATATTTTACGATAGCGGGCACTTTGAGGACATAAAAGAAAGTATAAAATACAAAATGTTTTTTTTTTCTTTTTTTTTTCTTTCTTTCACTTCTTGGCTACATAGGTTGTCTAATTATACCTGGTAGGTATTCAAAGAATGACCGTAAGCAAGTATATGGGATAAACCCAAACGAATTAGTTCTTTCTTCATATATGTCCTTCCGGAATATCCACATGCGGAAATGATTATTACACTTCCTTTATCTTAAATCTTTTCATTTGATTATAGAATTAGATATCGGATAATGGCTAGGTCGCACTCGTCGACCTAACCATTCGAAGTTTTCCGTGGTTTTCTCCGAAACTCACGGTAAAAAGGGGTAGGACTCCTTAGAAAGACTTCGCATGGAGGCATTTCACCCATAGGCCTAGGATCCTATCATAGTCAATCGACCTTAACCCACATAACCACAAGTGTTTCTGCTTCTTATGTTTGCAGAATTTAAAATCTCTCAAATAAAAATATGCCTGAAAATTATACTGGGCTTCTGCTAGCATCGGACGTCAATCGGGTTTTTATTATTTGGATTAAACTAATCTTCACAAAATAAAAATTTTTAGAATTTCAACTGAAATAGTTCCGAAGTCGTTATATTTAATGCGAATCTCATAAAATCCAATCTCTAGTTCAATACTGATTTGCTGTTATGGTTATTTGAATTGTATATACATTAGTTTCGTTTTATTTTTTGGATTCATTTTATGGCATGAAATGCGGAATTCCATTGGCGAACATTCTACATTCTTTATTTCTGGAAAGGGAGATACTTCCATAAGTGATGTTATTGAAAACTGATGCAACGGGTTATTGCAGAATAAGGACAGGACCGCATTCTAAGAATATGACTTCGCTTTGCATAAGCACTCCTGAAATATTCTAGGAAACTTTCAATCCCCCATCTGAGAAAAATTCCTAGCGTGCTTTTTGGCAATAAAGGGGAAGGGGACGCCAAGAAATGTTATGAACCGCTATAACAGTCGAAGTCCCTCTAGATGAAACCAATTTTTATTAAGAATGAAATAAGATATGGCTTGTCCCATATCTCTCAGAAAATTGAAACAGTGCGAGAAGAAAATTATTCATTAATAGTACAAAAAAGACAAAAAGAAATAAGAAACGTCAATGCAAAATCATGTGGATTGCATAGGCAATAAAACATTTTCAAACATTATATAATAGTTGCATCATTTAAATTGTAATCAACCTGTAGTAATGCTTTAAAATACATTATATTTAAATCTTAACATTCTTTGATAAACCTGAATAACATATAACAGTTTTAAGGCGTTTAAAAAATATTTACGGGAATATGAACATGCACAGAAAAAAATTATACTTTAAAAAAGTTAAAGAACACGCTTTTATTGAAATGTGAACTAAAAAGCATAAAATATCTATTCTTATAGTATTAGAATGCAGTGTAAGAGAAAGTCATGCACTGTTAAAAATATTGCAGTAAAATTATTATCAAAACCCGGCAGCAGAGATTCCAGACAATGCCCGTAAAAAAACATTTAGACAATGAATGATGTATCGCCAGTAATTTTACGTTGTATGAAACATACAACCAACCTGTAAAAAAAGTAGTATTGACCGTAAAATTGAAAGTTAAAGATTGAGTTTCTCGAATACTTTAAATGTTCAATATATTTAACATTCAAATTATGCATAAAACTATTTTCTTTTAAGATTATTTTAAAATTTAAATTTACTATTTTTGACAAAATTAAAAAGTCAGTCAATTCTCATATTAGAATAATTTAGAATTAAACAAAAAACATTTTTAAAAAATCTTCCCGGACTGGGCTCGAACGTTAGACCTTTAGGTTTCTAGCCCGGAGCTTCACCTCACAGCCACAGCGTTCAGGTAGGGAAAGTCTTTTTTTACAATACAGATTTTTTGTTTGCTCCCAGAGCGGTTACAAATATACATACAAACATACATACAGGTGAAGCTGATTTTTTTTTTTTTTTTTTTTTTTTTTTTTTTTGCCGTGTCCATGACGTAGTCGAATTAGATTAAACCGTGGATCTTTATAACTGCATCTGCGATTTGCTGGATGTTGTCGTCATATTAGGTCTATCAGTGACGGCAATACTCCAATTTCTCTCAAGTTCGCACTTATTGCCGGACACTCAAAGGTATGGCAAGGTGTAAGCTGTGTATCTGGGCAATTGTTACAGTTTCTATACACCCTTCCACCCTCTTTATTAATTTTCATGCCTCTGTGATGACCGGTTCTTAGCCTTATTATAGTTTTTGTTATTAATCGATCTGCATTTATTTCACAAAGCTGGTGTTTCGTTTGGATTGCTTTTTCTCTAAGTTTAGATTTAGTTATTGCATTTGCATCTTGAAGAGAGACACTTTTGCTGTTATTGTTGAGATTTCTGGACTCCTTGGCTAGTTTATCAGCATTTTCGTTGCCTGCTATTTCAACGTGTGCAGGTATCAACTGAAGTGTACAGGTTTTATTTATAGCTTGAAGATCTTGAAGTCCTGAGATGATTTCATGGGTGATAGAAGAGCGCCCCATTGAACAATAACCCATTTGTTGTGGGTTATTGTTCAAGAACCTATCTCTCGCAAAAGGCTTCCACTGAACACCAACATTCATACCGACCTTTTAGAGCCATGCAACAAAAATGAACAGAATGATATCATTAGGAAAAAGGGACTCGATACAATTGAAAACTTTCCAAAGATCAACTGATAAAAGCGTGTTAAAAAACGTTTTGTTAGAAAAAAAGAAAAAAAAATATTATATCCACTAATTTTTAGATATATTTTGTCAATTTAGCAATAGTTTTGTTTGGTTAGCAATATCAACTTTCTTTGACTAATACCTTACAAACACAACTTTTTTCCAGGACATTTATAGGATATTTTGAGGATGAAATAGACATCTTTAGGATGTAATGCAGATGAAAGGGATATCTTTAGGATGAACTGTGGATAAGTATGTGTTTGTATGGGGGGGGAGGGTTAAAAGAAGAGTCATTGTCACTGGATAGTTCGGTAAGCTATGCCATACACTCTATGTCATACACAGTTTGTTGAAATCAATAAAGTGATTTTGTTGATTTAAGTAAATATTCGTTGAATCAGCAAAATTGGGTGGTTAAAACAACAAAATAATTTCAGGGTTGATTTAGTAAAACTTTTGTTGTTTAATTTTTTTTTTTTTTTTTTTTTTTTTCCTGTGTGAACAGACAGAACCAAATTCATAAACACTTTTCAACTTTGTTGAAAAAGACTAAAAACGCGTAATATGATTAAAAATGAGCAATTCAAAGGAGCAAAACCCTGTGAGCAATTTCCAATTATAATAATCATAATGTATTTGAATATTTTTGTGCACCCCCTACGAATCAATAATTAGTATTAATCATTACCGTAGTCTATACTGAATAACCTTTTGTGTATTTGAATAATGTATGGTAATTTTGTCATGTTCCATGCATTATGATCATATTAAAATACGCTTTTAAAAAATGCTTGACATAGACCTTCATGTATCCGAACTCTTTTGTGAATCTTTGTACACAAACTATCAATGCTATTTATTCAATTCATTGGGAAACATACTGTAACAAACCTGAATAACAAAAATCAGTTGCGAAGAATTCTAAATATACGAAAATAACAGCGTAAGGTTTGATCACGTTACCAGATTGACAAATTAAGTATTATCAGGTTCATGCTGGCCCTGAAGTACAAAGATACATCTTTCCCTGCGTCCTCTGATTGAGGCTTTCTTGGAGTCCTCAGTCAACTAATGATTAACTTATGAAATCTGATCGTTCTCTTATTAAAAAATAAAATAAAATAAAATATAAAAATAAATTATTTTACAATACACTTACTTAAAATAGAAGAACATTTAGACGTTAAGATGAAGGTATTTGATAATTTCACATGTGGTATATGGTGAGACACAAATATATCTGCACAATACTATATAATTCAGTGTGAATGTAACCCCCAGAACATTCTCTCCACTTCCCTCTAAGATAGCTGGCACAAGACTGAGCATGATAAATTAGCACTAAAGTAAAAAATTACTATACAATTCTTAAACCCTAACATATTTTCAAAATACTAAATCGATACTGGAGACATTTAAAGTTTTTCCTCAAAATTAATAATGGTATACTTACTAAATATAACCTAGCCTAGAAACATCTAAGCCTACAGAATTACCAACATAATATACATCTCAGTTCATAGTAACGTTGTATCTCGTTAAGTAGGATTCAAACAAACAAGAAATTTTAGTGGTTTGGAAAAATTAGTGGTTCAAAGAGAGACAAAAGAAGTTATAATTTAATGGTCTAAAATGTAAAATTACAAACAATTATATTCACACACACACATATATACACTCTATTTAAAAAAAAAAAAAAAAAAGAAAGAAAAAAAAAAAAAAAAAAGAAAGAAAACGACGCACCAAGAAGAAGTGGGGGCGAAAATTGGTAGATGGGGTGGAATGGGTGGTCAGAATGGGACAAAAATTAGTAGATGGGATGAGCATGTAGGGTAAAACAACTGATTATATTTTCAGAAAATTTGAATGATTTAATCAAGAGAAAGGGCCTCACAAAGTAAACAAGTCAATAACGCGTTGGTCCACTTCTGGCCCTTATGTACGCAGCTATTCGGCTTGGTATTAATTGATATTGTCAGATGTGCTCTAGTGAAGTATCGTGCCAAATTCTGTCCAATTGTTGCGTTAGATTGGTAAAATTACGAGCTGGTTGTAGGACCCTTTTTATGATGATCCAAACGTCCTCAGTGGAAGAGAGATGAGGGGACTGAGCTCAACCCCACAGAGCCGCCTATTAAGGGTATTTGAAGTCACTGAAGTACCAGTTGCACGTAGGATCGACGACCATGATGAATTGGTGCTTGATTCCATCAAAACCTGTATGTATGTCAATTTGTGTCCAGTTTGCATTACTCCTTCTTGGTGCGTCACATTTTTTGTTATATAGTATATATATGTATATATATAAATATTGCAAATTTTAACAATTTTAATTTCAGCAATTAATTTGAGCATTTAAATTATGCAAGACTGGTTTTACACAGCTGGTCATAAAATGCATGAACGAACTGGTGCTGAAAGACAAAAAAAAAAAAAAAAAAAAAAAAAAAAAAACATCATAAATTGCCAAAACACAATTGTTTCAATTCAAAATAATTGTGCACGTTGCGAAGAATTCTAAACATACGAAAATAACAGCATAGAGTTTGATCACGTTACCAGATTGACAAATTAAGTATTATCAGGTTCATGCTTTCCCTGAAGTACAAAGGTACATCTTTCCTTGCGTCCTCTGATTGAGGCTTTCTTGGAATCCTCAGTCAACAAACGATTAAATTATGAAATCTCATCGTTCTCTTATTAAAAAATAAAATAAAATAAAATATAAAAATAAACTATTTTACAATACACTTACTTAAAATAGAAGAACATTTGGACGTTAAGATGAAAGTATTTGATAATTTCACAGGTGGTATATGGTGAGACACAAATATATCTGCACAATACTATATAATTCAGTGTGAATGTAACCCCCCAGAACATTCTCTCCACTTCCCTCCAACATAGCTGGCACAAGCCTGAGCATGATAAATTAGCACTAAAGTAAAAAATTACTATACAATTCTTAAATCCTAACATATTTTCGAAACACTAAATCGATACTGGAGACATTTAAAGTTTTTCCTCAAAATTAATAATGATATACTTACTAAATATAACCTAGCCTAGAAACAGTGTAGTGTCAGTGTAAGAACATGATTCGATAAGGATTTATTTAACAAAACTGTATGAAGTGTACTTTTTTTACATAGGAATTTTTGCTAGTGTTCGGACACTTTTGTTACCGACTGTACTTCCTAAGAAGGGATTTTGCGAAATTCACCCCCAAGAGGGGAGAGAGGGGAAACATGATTTCGCAAAATCCTTCATATCTCAAAGAAAAAAAAAAACAGATATTCTTTTTTTTTTTTTTTTTTTTAACATAGCTAACACAAATACCTAAAAATCAATTTCTGGAATTTTGGAAATTCAGTCCACAAGAAATAATGTGGCATAATGTGTTTCCACATGTGCAAAAAGGGATTTCACAAAAAACCTTCATACCTCAAAGAATATATATATATATATATATATATATATATATATATATATATTCTATAGTCTAATATAAATATATATATTCTATAGTCTCTAATATCAGTTCCGATATATATATGTATATATATATATATATATATATATCGGAATTATTGGCTAGTGCTCGGATACTTTTTCTGCCGACTGTAAATAATAATAATAATAATCCAACATACTTCTTCAAATTTTATTTCATAATCTTTTTTAACATACTTCAATTTTAGATTTCTTTTTAATAGTGTTTATATTTATTTATTTAGTTATTTATTGGCACGGATATTACGTTTGACATGAAAGCTAATTCAGTATTATACACTCTATGACGGAAAAAAAAAAAAAAAAAAAAAAAAAACGACGCACCAACAAGAAGTGGGGACAAAAATTGGTAGATGGGGTGGAATGGGTGGTCCGAATGGGACAAAAATTGGTAGATGTGATGTACATGTGGAGATAAATAATTGATTACAGTTTCAGAAAATTTGAATGATTTAATCAAGAGAAAGTGCCTCACAAAGTAAACAAGTCAATAACGCGTTGGTCCACTTCTGGCTCTTATGTACGCAGTTATTCGACTTGGTATTAATTGCTAGAGTTGGCAGATGTGCTCCTGTGAAATATCGTGCGAAATTCTGTCCAATTGTTGCGTTAGATTGGTAAAATCCCAAGCTGGTTGTAGGACCCTTTTTATGATGATCCAAACGTCCTCAGTGGAAGAGAGATCCGGGGACTAAGCTCAACCCCTCTGAGCCTCCTATTAAGGGTATTTGAAGTCACTGATATACCAGTTGCACGTAGGATCGACGATCATGATGAATTGGTGCTTGATTCCATTAAAACATGTATGTATGTCAATTTGTGCCCAGTTTGCATTACTCCTTCTTGGTGCGTCCCTTTTTACTTTCTTCTATATGTAATATAGAGAAAGTATTGGATTCGCGAAAATTTTCGACCTCCGTTTTTTGATGGATTTACATGTTTTGGGATGTCTAGATTACGAATTAATAGTTTTTAGAAAATGTCTGTCTGTCTGTCTGTCTGTCTGTCTGTATCATTTTTTTGCTGTATCTCACGAACCAATGAATGAAATTTAACCAAACTTGGTATTTAGTTGCACCCTGACATAAACTGGTGCTGATTAGATTTTGGGATCAATCGCTCAATAGGTGGCGTTGTGATCGCATTTTATGCAAATTTTTAACATGGCAGCATAGGACAAAATTCCGTATAAATGGGCATAAAGAGAGTTATTTTACACTTGTGATTGTAAAATTAATATGAATTATTGATAATAGTAGTAGTTAACTAGGAAAAAAATTTTGTGCATGTGGGGGCATCGGTTCCCCCCCCTGGGGGGAAGTACCCCCCCCGGGGAAATAAATTTTCAAGATGGGTATCTTTCGAAAGGTCTCGTTGATAATAGTAATAGTTAACTGGGAAAAAATTTTTGTGCATGTGGGGGCATTGGTTCCCCCCCCCCACAGGGGGGGAAGTACCCACCCGGGGGTGCAAAGTTTCAAGATGGGTATCTTTCGAAAGGTCTCGTCAATACCTTTAAAACGAATGGTTGAACCATAAATCTGTGATAATTTAAAACAAAGTTATCGATTTTTTTTACTTTTAACAAAAAAAAAACAGAAAAAAAAATCGCAATTTTTTTTTTTTTTTTTTTTAACGAAATTTAACCAAACTTGGTATTTAGTTGGTCCCCGACATAAACTGGTGCTGATTATGTTTGGGGATCAATAGCTCAACAGGTGGCACTGTGATAGCATTTTATCTAAATTTTTAACATGGCAGCATAGAACAAAAATTCGTATAAATGTGCATAATTAGAGTTGTTTTAAACTTGTGATTGTAAAATTAATATGAATTATTGATAATAGTAGTATGTAACTAGGAAAAAAATTTTCTGCATGGGGGGGGGGCATCGCTTCCCCCCCCTAGGGGGGAATACCCCCCAGGGGGGTAAATTTTCACAATGGGTATCTTTCGAAAGATCAGGTTGATAATAGTAGTAGTTAACTAGGAAAAAATTTTTGTGCATGTGGGGGCATCGGTTCCCCCCCCCCACCGGACCCGGGGGGGGGGGGGCAAAGTTTCAAGATGGGTATCTTTCGAGAGGTCTCGTCAATACCTTTAAAACGAATGGTTGAACCATAAATCTGTGATAATTTAAACCAAAGTTATCGATTTTTTTTACTTTTAACAAAACAAAACTTAGAAAAAAAAATCGCAATTTTTATTTTTTTTTTTAACGAAATTTAACCAGACTTGGTATTTAGTTTGCCCCCGACATTAACTGGTGCTGATTATGTTTGGGGATCAATAGCTCAACAGGTGGCGCTGTGATAGCATTTTATCTAAATTTTTAACATGGCAGCATAGGACAAAAATTCGTATAAATGTGCATAATAAGAGTTGTTTTAAACTTGTGATTGTAAAATTAATATGAATTACTGATAATAGTAGTATGTAACTAGGAAAAAAATTTTCTGCATGCGGGGGGGCAACGCTTCCGCCCTGGGGGGGAAGTACCCCCCCCCCCGGGGGTGGCAAGTTTCAAGATGGGTATCTTTCGAAAGGTCTCGTCAATACCTTTAAAACGAATGGTTGAACTATAAATCTGTGATAATTTAAAACAAAGTTATCGATTTTTTTTACTTTTAACAAAAAAAAAAATAAACTTAGAAAAAAAAATCGTACTTTTTTTTTTTTTTTTTTTTTTAATATTGTTACTGATTGAATATGTATAGGTAAATATACAAGAAAGTCTTGTGGTGGCCACAACATACTAGTTTTGTTATAGAGTATATTAAAGAGCTTTACTTATTCATAATCCAGGATAATTTTTTTTATTTTGATGCTGAAGTAGATAAGACATTTTTCGGCAAGGAGTCTACTTTCACGACAGCCACTTTAAGCCAAATAGCCCATAAAAATATAAACAAATAAATTATAAAATATTAAGAAAAGGAAAGAAAAGAAAAGAAACATAAACAATTATCTCATAAATTATGTATTTTTGTTAAAATCAAAAGTCACCAAGAGGAGCTATAATAAGCCTGTACCACGATCAGGTTAAATATTTATTTATTTATTTTTCTATATACCAACCACTATTAACTAACTATGAAATACATATAGCCACAAAAAGTTAGTTGTCTCATAGCATATTATAATGTTATATTTGATGTGAAATTGCTGTCATTTATTGTCGATCGGAAAAATCGAATAGAAAATATCGTCAAAGTAAATATGTACAGTACGTATGGTGTTGTTCATATGAAATTAAAATTCAAATATAAAAGGGCTAGTTATTTTTTTTTACCGCCTAACAGTGTAGTTTTTTATCATTGAAATTGCTATAAAACAGGATCGAAACCTTTATATTGCACAAATCAAAATGAAATTAACATATATTATTATGGTTTATGAAAGAGGCCTTTTATTAAGTATGTTTTAATATATTTACTCTACTGAAAGTTTAACAAAATTAATTTTCATTATTGTGGTACACAGAAGCATTTCAGCTGTAAAACAAAATATAGTTATTGCAATTTATTGCTTTACTGGGCCTTACAAAGCTAATCGTATACAAAGATGAAATATAAAAGGAAATTTCTCGTTGTAAATTTTCAATTTTAAAAGAGTTTTTTTTTTTTTTTTTTTAGTCTTTTTAGTACTATGTGCAAATTTTAGATGATATGCAGGTAACACAAAACCAAACTTTTTAATGCTTTCTCTCTCTTAAAAAAACTGCAAAATTATTTTGGGGAATTTCCCCATAATTAAAAATAAACTATATTTTGTAGCCTTGCTATTTTTACACAATATCCAGGGTTACGTTTAATGCAATCTGTTTTAGGATTTTTCTTAATATATATATATATATATATATATATATATATATATATATATATAATTTATTTTTGAAGTTTTTATGAATCAATGTAGAGAAACTTCCTAAGGCCGCTATTACACATGACATCTTTTCAAGCAACTTTCATTGATCCAATTTTTTATCCAGTTTCTGAAAGCTAAAATACAACGAAGATCATCCGAAAAACTAGTTTTCACTTTGTTCAGTACATATCAAGGTGCACCTATTAATCGCTCTTTTCTCAACACTTATAAAGAGATTTCTTCCTCTTGGTTTATCATCGTAGGAGCAATTCCTTGTAGAATCAACTTTTTATGACTAGCCAGAAAAAGTTGTTCCTTGCTCCCAACTTGTATTACGCTGGTCGTTGTGGCGATTTCGGTCAACAAAATTGGCTCAAATTAATAATATTCTTAAAGGCTGCGCGAAAATTTGTCGTTTCTAATACCGCAGAAGGAAAGCCACCCTCCTCTCCATAGAAAAATAGCTCTTTAAAAAGGAAGTCTTTTAATACAGGATTTCAGAAAAGTCATAAAACTGGTAACAAGCACTTTTTTTCTTTTTTTCTTTTTTTAATGGTTTATATTTTTATTATTTGTCTACACAGCTTCGTCTAATGTTCAATAATATGAGTTTGTTTCAATTGAAAAGTTTTTTAACAATAACACAGGTTGACAAAAATAATGTTGGCGTGTTGATGTTTTGGGAGTAAGGCCGACTGACTAATCTCGGGTCTGAGGGGGGAGTGCTCTCCGAAGGCGTCTTTCTAAGGGATCCTATTACGTATTTACGCAAGTTTTGGAGAAAATCACTGAAACCTCCGAACGGCTAGGCCGACGTGTGCGACCTGGAATCGAACCCCGCCACTCACGCCTACCAGCTTTGAGCTTAGAACCGCTTGGCCGCTGGTGGGCAAGTACTGTTGGCAAAATTTGATCGGGTAATTTTAGCTAATGCATGTTTTTTTTTTTTTTTTTGTGTGTGTGTGTGTGTGTGTGTGTGTGTGTGTGTGTGCTGAAACCGAAAATGAAGTCAGTTTTTCTTTCTTTATCATGTATAGATTTTTGTCAAAACAGAGTTCTGGTATATTTTCAGGATTAATTATAATTAATCATGAAAACATACTGTAAAATTTGGTGGAAGAGTTACGAAGAAATTGTATCTGTATAGACACGTACGTACAAAAATCTGTACGTGATAGAGAAAAACTGGCTTCAGTTTCGGTTTCAGCACACCTAAAAGATAAAGATCAATGAAAATTATCCAGTCAAAAATTTAGATGTAGGCCTTTATAATCTAAGCATGGTTCATCATTTTTATGGTACTATCTAAAGTGAATTGTACTTGCTTTGAAGCCATTTAAATTTATAAATCAGTTAATGGTATGGCACAAAATTTACTTACCGTGCTCGATCTTCACTTCTAAGTATGTACACTTACACTATAAAGCTTTATTTCTCACTGCTAATATTGGAATCTCTCTTCACTTACCGTCGTCGGAAGCTCGAGGCAATGTTATTCTATGGGAAAATTTCTTTACTTATAACTCATTAAGTAATAGATATTTTTAAATTCTGTTTTTACATTCAGAAAACTCCCAACTGTTAAATTGACGCCCCTTTTTAAAAATGCATTTTTTTTCTTTTCTTTTTTTTTTTTTTTTTTAATATTTTATTTTGAAATTGCAAAATGAAATAATCTGGTGTGTCACTCACACGACTTTTTCTTACCCTGAAATTTAATACTATAAATACATATTGCAGATTAAAAGGTAAGATAACGAGTACTGTTATGTAAACCTGTGTTAAACAATTCATATTAGGCTTCTGAAGAGTTTTATATGATAATTAGTTCTGTATGAGGGGAGCTACCGCCCCCCTCAACCCCCCGTTTCATTAATGCACCTACATTTATACAGAATTTAATTCAGTTATTAAAAAATAATTCTGTTTTTAAAAAATAATTTATTAAAATTATTATTTTAAAAAATTATATTTTATGATAATGCAGACGATTTCCATTGTATAAGAATTCTCTTGATTGTCCCTGTACACGAACCATTTGCTTGATCTTAACGAAAAGCTTACTGTAGCATCCCTATATGATACACATTTAGAATACCAAGTTTGAATTTTCTGCCATAATTTGTTTTTGAGATATGCTGATAACAGACAGACACACAGACACACACACAGACATACACACAGACCATTTGCTAAAAACATGATTTTCGTATTCAGGGGACCTCAAAACGTGTAAATATAACAAAATCTCGTGTTCGAAAATTTGACCCAAAAAAAAATTCTTTCTCTACCTTATGGGTAAGAGAAAGTAAAAAAATTCACATATTGAAAATTCGTATTTTACAGCCTCAAAATAAAATATCAAAAATTTTTAAAAATACATTTTTATGAATGGGGCGTCAATTTAACAGTTGGTAATTTTCTGAATGCGAAAACAGAATTTAAAAATATATAGTATTAGCTAATTAGTTATAAGTAAAGAAAATTTTCCATAGAATAACATTAGCTTCGGCTTCCGGTGACGGTGAGTGAAGCGGGCTCTTAAGAGAGGTGGTCCTTGTATAACGGTGGACTTTTATAGAGAGGTTTAACTGTAGTCGAAGCAAAAGCATGATTTTTTTAAATTTCATTACAAGTTTGTTTTGTTGCTGATATGCCATCATATACTAATATGCATAAAATTAGTATGTTGTGGCCAGCACAGAACTTTAATATTTAAAATTTTATATAACAGTGCCACCTACAGCTTAACATGAACAAATGTCCAATTCTAGGATCTCACAATAAAGATTTTACATATGCAACTTGAGGCAAATTTATTTTTAAAAAGTTGAGATGTAATCGTACGGAAAATCGCAGAAGGTAAATTTAAAAAAAAAAAAAAAAAAACTATGGATTAAAAAAAAATATTAAATAAAAAAATTGTGTGTAAAAACTTAAAGTTTGTTATTACTGTTTAAATTTCCGTAGAATCTTTTATTCAATTTACTTGAAAAAGTGAACAAATTTATTTATTTATTTATAACTTCCATCACCCGACTACCGTAGGTAATGGAAGAATTGTATTCGGTCCAAAAATTCGATATTGAGTTTTCACCTGATCTACACGTTTTAAGGTCTCCCGAGTCCAAAAATGCAGTTTTTGGCAATTGGTCAGTGTGTGTGTGTGAGAGAGAGAGAGTGTGTGTGTGTGGAGAATCTTCTTACTATCATATCTCGGAAAGTAATAAAGACAGAACTACGAAACTTCGGAATTGAAACAGGTTTGGTGTACAGATGAATGTTCCAAATTTTGGTGAAAATTGGAAATCGGAAATGAGACATCCGAAACCAGAAGTGGGACCATCAATCTGTATCTCAAAAACTGCTCTAAAGATTTTCTTCAAAGTTGCTATATAAACAGTCTATTAGATGTCTTTTCGAATGATATAGTTGATTAGTTCAGGAAAATTGATAGGCGTCCTGTATAAATAGATCAATTTCAGGCCTCACAAGTGCGTTCCTTAAAAACGACTGCACAGATTTTTTTTTTTTCAAACTCGCGATAGTAACTCACTTTTGAATATCCTTTTATGTGTAATTATTGCTTTCTGGTCAATAACAGAGAATGCGAAGGTTTGGTAAAAGTTGGTATCTCAAAAACGGCTCTAATGATTTTCTTGAAAATTGTTACACAAATCCATTTTAGATATATTTTCTGATGTATTGCATGGTTATTAAAGGAAAATTAACAGTCATTATGATTAGGTAGGTCAGTTTTAAATTTCGTAAATTAGTGTTTCAAAAAATAACTCTACCATTTTTACTTTCCGAACATACATATGTAAGGAAAGTATTGTAATCATGTCAAAAAATCCAAATTTGAGAATTTGATATTTCTATACGTTTTGAGGTCCCCTGAGACTGTTTTCACTATTTTTACGATGATGTATGTGTGTGTGTGAGAGAGAGGGTGAACACGCTAGCATCTAAACGCTTTGCTCGAATGAGCTGAAAGTTGGTACGTTTGTTGTAAGTCACTGTAGCACAAACCCTATTGATTTTGGTGAAGTAATTGTATAGTTTTTTACAGGGACACTTATAGTTTTGTTACAGGGACACCAAGAAAAATTCTTTATCATTATGGCCTATAGGGCCAAATTTTTAAAAGTGTGATAGCGTCTAAATGCCTTATTCGATTGAGCTGAAAATTTATATGACTATTATAAGTCACTGTTGCACTAACTATAAGCATTTTGGTGAATCTACCATTTACAGGGACACAACGAAAAATTCTTTATCATTATGATCTATGGGCTCAAAGTCAGTAGCGTTATATTAAACATCGTGTACTATACGGAGAATAACATTCAAACACCCTATTATAATTTTCTCTCTTTTGTTTATTTAACAACTCCTGTTATTTTACATTATTTACAAAACCGTCAATTACTTATGTTCGGTGAGTCAAGTGGAGTCACTCCAGATTTTTTTTTTTTTTTCTTCTTATTTTTTAGCTTGCTATGTAAACTCTGTATTATATGTCTTCATACGTGTATCAAGTTTCTCTTACCAGAAATTTTTAGGTGTCTACTTCGTTAGGTCAGTTTTATGTTCGTCTGAAAAATGCATATAATGCGTGAAATAGATTTTTTATTCAAATATAGAACTTCGAAAATTCAGTTGAAAAATAAATAATGCTAAAAAAAAAAAAAATCAATAACTTTTTTTATTATTTCTGTAGATATATTAGATTAAAAACGAAAATAAATACAATTCATTCATGAATACAAAAAGTATTCGAAAACGGTACAGCAGTTCCATTCGGCTGGGAAGAAAGAAAATTAATATTATTGCAATTACTAAATGCCGTAAGAATGAATTATACTAAAATTTTAAATAAATAACAAAAAAAAATAATGGTTTTAAAATCGTGTATGATTTGTTTAATATCCTAGATAATTTTCTTCTTAGACATCCTCATTATTGTTATACTTAGTTTTCTTATTTTACTGCAGATGGCAGCATTATTCGCATAATGCAGAACTCTCCTTCTGTTCTCTGCTACCAGAAAATATTTTCTTTTTAATCGCTGATTAGGAGGAAATAATTATAAGATTAAAAAGAACTTTAAATATATCATGTTTTTGAACTTTCTGTTGAATCATATAAACTTGACAATTCTATGTATTGATAAATACTTTCTTAAAAAAAATTTGGTGAATTATCCAGTGCATATTTTCAGGGCCTGATTATCCAAAAGGCTCAGGAAGCACAAGCTTCCCCTCTAAAATTTAAGAGGGGGCCCCATAAAGATTAAAAGCATGGTCTTGAATTTTTTGTTTCATATTTTCACACTGAGATTGAATTTTTTTCTGAGATAGGTTACCTAAAACAATACAAAACACTCCCTATTTCGGGAAAAATCTATTATTCAACCTCAAAAATCGGAATGTTCTTAATTAAAAAGCTGTATGATTTTAATGTTCTGTGTAGAAACCACCCAGATGTATGAAAAAAAAATTAAAATAATAAACACACACTATTTTTTGGTCTATAGCATTTTTATATTACAATATGTAACAGGAAAACAAGATTTTCCGAAATGAAAGGGGGCCCCGAAATAATGCTGAGCTTCCCCTAGCTCCAAAGCTTAATCGGGCCCTGCATATTTTAACATAGAAAGTAGGTGGCACTAGTACCACACAGTGAAAAAGTAATTTCTACCACGTAGTAGCGACCCTTGACTGAGATTATCCATCGCATTATCTAAGTTCGTGATCCAGCGTATCTAGAACTTATTGATAATCAGTGCCATCTAGTGCCACCCAACGAAAATCATTGTTCACATCACGGAGTAAACTATATTACTCCGTGGTTCACATACAGTGGGAGTCTTAAGCAAAACTTAATTTTATTATTTATATTTTAAATGGGAAAAATGAAAGTAATTGAGTCACGTTGACCCCATTTCTACATATTGCGATTTCTTTTTATTTCTTTTTTTCAATTCCTAATATTTGTAATACACTCTCCCTATATATAGTTTTTACAAATCTTGCAATCGATTTTTAACTAACTTCCCGAATAGCTAGAAATTTGAAACTTTCAGGATTGCTCAGAACACGATGACAACACAATACTTGGAAGTCCAATTTTCGAATTTATGATTAGTTTTCTATAATTAATTAAAATATGAAAATAATAACATCCTAATAGCGTTAATAGAGCCATTAAAATATTATCTATAATTTAATTGTTGCCACAAAAAAAAAAAAAAAAAAATTACTAGTTCATTTTCTTTCGACATAAAAATAAATACATTTAATTAAACGTGAATATTAAAAAACTATAAAAAGTTAAGTTATGCATTTCACAAAAATTGACATCTTTGTCACTTTAAAAATTGTATGCACATAGATAAGAGCTTTATGATTCATCAGAAAGTTTAAAACACGTAATCTGTATAAATAAAAAGTTTTTTTTTTTTTTTTTTTTTTTTTTTTAATCTTATAATTATTTTTCTTTCATTTTGCACGCACGCTTTTTATTTCCTAATTCAAAATTATTTTAAGAAAATTTTTCGATAGTGTTTGTAAGTAGGAATTGACTTTTATTTTTCTTGTTTTTTTTTTTTTTTTTTTTTTTTTTTTTTTTACTTTCCTATCACTATTTATAATTATTGTCGCTCTCTTGGTGCATTAGAATGGCAAGGTTGACATATATTCAGTTAATAACCTTTAATTTCAGAAAAAAATTAGATTAAAACTTAATTTGCTCATCTCATTTTATTGTTAACACACAGACACATATATACATAATGGAAAGCTTTTCAAACATTGCAAGATAATGAAAAATTTTACATAAAGGAGTGAAAAAAGAAAATTTCTTTAAAAAAAAAAAAAAAAAAAAAAAAAATGAGAATTCAAATGATATATATTTTAAATCATATTATTCATTCGATATATTTGAAAAAAGTTTTTGAATTTCAGTTTAAATTGAA
Organism: Salticus scenicus; assembly: GCA_963930645.1. Taxonomy (NCBI): domain Eukaryota; kingdom Metazoa; phylum Arthropoda; class Arachnida; order Araneae; family Salticidae; genus Salticus; species Salticus scenicus. Next base: position 137,078,515 of record OZ005661.1, read on the forward strand.
GGTAAGACAGACTATCAGAAAATAACAGTTTCCTTTTATCCTATTTTGTCACTTAGAATCTTACTACAGTGAAGCATCGATGATCCGGCATCGGCGAGAAATTGATATTGCCGGATTACGGAATTTTTCAGATTATAGGTGTTCCGAAAATGCATATGGAAATCATTTATCCGTCACAGCATCTAAAGAAATATTTTTTTAAATGTATGGTGTATGGAAACCCTTATCGAAAACGAAAATTAAAATAACGTTTGAAGTAAATTAAAATTTTTTAAATAACAATTATAAAATGGTAATACAGATCGTTTATTTTTCAACAATTAATAATTAAAAGAAAAAAATAATCTGGTGTGTCACTCACACGACTTTCTCTTACCCTGAAATTTAATACTATAAATACAGGTTGCAAATTAAGAGGTAAGATAACGAGAACTGTCATGTAAACATATGTTAAAACAGTTCAAATTAGGCTTCGGAAGAGTTTTATATGATAATAAGTTCTGTGTGAGGGGGGTTACCGCCCCCTCAACTCCCGTTTCATTAATGCACCTACATTTATATAGAATTTAATTCGGCTATTAAAAAATAATTCTGTTTTTTTTAAATAATTTATTAAAATTATTATTTAAAAATAATTATCTTTTACGATAATAGACGATTTCCATATTACAGAAGTAGTATAACACTAAATATCCAAAAAAAGTCCATTTTATTCTCAATATTTAGAAAAGAAAAAAAAATCTAGAGATTTTTCCTTAAAAGTAATAAAAATCGATAACTTTGTTTTAAATTATCGCAGATTGATGGTTCAACCATTCGTTTTAAAGGTATTGCCGAGCTCTTTTGAAAGATACCCATCATGAAAATTTACTCCCCTCGAGGGCGGACTTGCCCCCCAGGAAGGGAGGCGATACTCCTAACAATTTTTTTTCCCAGTTGACTATCTCTATTACAAAAAAATATACATTCGTTTCACTTGGTTCTGTGCAGTCTATTGATGCCAAACTCTACTTACCTGCAATTTCCCCCATAGACGTAATGTGTTAGAATACTTTTGAGTGTCCCTGGACACGAACCATTTGCTTCATCTCAACGAAAAGCTTACTGTAGCATCCCTATATGATACACATTTAGAATACTGAGCTTGGAATTTCTGCTACTATTTGTTTTTGAGGTATGCTGATAACAGACAGACACACACGCACAGACATACACACAGACATACACACAGACCATTTTCTGAAAACTTGATTTTCGTATTCTGGGGACCTCAGAACATGTAAATATAACAAAAACTCACGTTCGAAAATTTGACCCAAAAACAATACTTTCTCTACTTTATGGGTAAGAGAAAGTAAAAAGTAATATTAAAACTAGCTTAATATTAATAAGATCAGGAATTTGACAATGCTACATTCTATTAAATAATGTCGGTCAATTTCATTAGTTTCATTATTTTTTACTTTCTCTTACCCATAGGGTCGAGAAAATGTTGTTCTAGGGTCATATTTTCGAACGTGAGATTTTGTTATATTTACATGTTCTGATGTCCCATGAATACGAAAATCATGTTTTTAGAGAATGGTCTGTGTGCCTGCCTGTGTGTCTGTCTGTTATCAGCATATCTCAAGAACAAATAGTAGCAGAAATTCCAAACTCAGTTTTCTAAATGTGTATCATATAGGGATGCCACAGTAAGCTTTTCGTTGAGATGAAGCAAATGGTTCGTGTACAGGGACACTCAGAAGTATTCAAATACATTACGTCTATGGGGGAAATTGCATGCAAGTAAAGTTTAACATCTATAGACTTCACTAAACTAAATGAAACGAATATATATTTTTTTGTAACAGAGATAGTGAACTGGGGGAAAATTTTTGTGTATGTCGGAGTCTCGACTCCCCCCTGAAGTCCCACCTCGAGGGGAGCAAATTTTCATGATGGGTATCTTTCGAAAGAGCTCGCCCATACCTTTAAATGAATGGTTGAACCATCGATCTGCGATAATTTAAAATAAAGTTATCGATTTTTTTTTTTTTTTTCATTTTTAACAAAAAAAAAAAAAAAAAAAAATTAAATGTAATATTGAGAATAAATCCAACTTATATATATATATATATATATATATATATATGTATTAAGTGTTAAACTACTTCTCTAATATGGAAATCGTCTGCGTTATCATAAAAGATAATTTTTTTACTTTCTCTTGCCCATAAGGTAGAGAAAGTATTGTTTTTGGGTCAAATTTTCGAACGTGAGATTTTGTTATATTTACACGTTTTGAGGTCCCCTGAATACGAAAATCATATTTTTAGCAAATGGTCTGTGTGTATGTCTGTGTGTGTGTCTGTCTGTTATCAGCATATCTCAAAAACAAATTATGGCAGAAAGTTCAAATTTGGTATTCAAAATGTGTATCATATAGGGATGCTACAGAAAGCTTTTCGTTAAGATCAAGCAAATGCTTCGTGTACAGGGTCAATCAAGAGAATTCTAACACATTACGTCTATGGGGAAAATTGCAGGTAAGTCGAGTTTAACGTCTATAGACTGCACTAAACCAAATGAAACGAATATATATTTTTTTGTAATAGAGATAGTTAACTGGGGAAAAAGAAATGTGTGTATGTAGGAGTCTCGCCTCTTCCCCTGGGGGGGAAGCCCCCCTTTGAGGGGAGTAAATTTTCATGATGGGTATCTTTCAAAAGAGCTCGCCAATACCTTTAAAACGAATGGTTAAATGGTTGAACCATCGATCTGCGATAATTTAAAACAAAGTTATCGATTTTTTTTTTTTTTTTTTTTTTTTTTTTTTTTACTTTTAACGAAAAAAAAACTTTTTTTTTTTTTTTTTTGGGGGGGGGGGGGAATAAAATGGACTTATTTGCGATATTTGGTGTTATGCTACTTCTCTAATATGGAAATCGTCTGCATTATCATAAAAGATAATTTTTTTAAATAACAATTTTAATAAATTATTTTTTTTAAACAGAATTATTTTTTAATAACCGAATTAAATTGTAGATAAATGTAGGTGCATTAATGAAACGGGGGGTTGACCGCCCCTCACACACAACTAATTATCATATAAAACTCTTCCGAAGCCTAATTTGAATTGTTTAACATAGGTTTACATAACAGTACTGGTTATCTTACTTCTTAATCCCCAACCTATATTTATAGTATTAAATTTCAGGGTAAGAGAAAGTAGTGTGAGTGACATAACAGATTATTGTTTTTCAGTTTGTCGTTGACTGTTTAACACACGCACGGTGATTAATTGGTTATCGCTGATAAAATCATATTTTGCAAGTCATTCTAAAAAGAGATTTCGGGTGGTCAAGTTTATTTTGACTTTCGGTATTAGAATAGGAAGGAACGATGTCTTTTATTAATAACTTTTGGATTTGCCATAGCGAGACAAGAATTTCGTTGTCCTTATTCAGAATTTTTGCCGTCATAATGATTAATTTGTCAAAAATTCATGCTAGTCCGTAAATCAATAAAATTAAATGAAAATCCGCAAACTTTACTAACAATCCATAAAAGTTGGCAAGCATGCTGCGAATAACAAATTGAATACTAATATAATAACAGGAGATTTGGCGTTGAAATATTAAAACCCGAATAAACTACTACGTCAGAAACGCCAAAAGAAAAATATGTGTGATGCATACAGCTGTTTCGGTAGCCTTTAGCGTACCGTCTTCAGTGCAAAAAGAATTCTGAATCTGGAGAAGTGCTCGTATATATAGGAGAGGGACCGAATTTTGTTCAACCAATAGAATTACAGGAAAGGTGGAATGTGTGGCCAATAGGAATTTAGGAATGTTAGCTGTGCAAACAGTAGAAAAATTAAGAAAATGTGGACTGAATGTAAAATTTCCAACAATCAGACAAATAGGGAACAGCGAAATCACAATTGACAAGGTTTTTAAAATTTTTATAAATATGAAAAGCTTCAAAGAAATCGAGTGCGTGAACGGATTTAGGTCTGCAAATTATTTTAGCTGAATTAAATTTAAAATTATGATTTTCCTCCCCGCAATGTTTAGAAATAGCCGATTTATTGGTTTCTTGTTTGCAGACATAATTCATATGTTCTTTTAGACGAAATTTAAGACTGCGTTTAGTTTGGCCAATATATGATAAACCACACTGACAGGAAATACTATAAATGCCCCAAGAATTATGCATATCAATGGGATCTTTTAACTGAGAAAAGGTGAGTTTATTGGAAGGCATATCAATGGGATCTTTTAACTGAGAAAAGGTCAGTTTATTGGAAGTACTAATATGATATACGGGCTGAGGTAAGAAAAAAGAAAAAGTTATTAGTGCCGGATTATAGAATTCCGGATTATGGATGTTTCTTTGTTTTACAATGATGTATTTTTTACGGAAAAATACATAAGATAAATGACTGTGAGGAAATGTATGGGGTCAAAATGTAACTTAAGCATTTAGATCATATTTTGAGATTAGCAGGATTTGTCTATTTAAATCAACTTAATTAAAATCCCGATTTTAATCAGTGACTAAAAAAAACCTTGACTAAAATCTTTTTTCCTCCCTTTAAATCATTGATTAAAATATTTTTTTCTTTCAAATATTTTATATTTTTTCTGAATTTTTTAAATTATGTTAGAATGAGTTTCAAATACAAAATATTTTAGTTACAAGCTTCAATAAACAGTCAGTGCTTACGTCAATCAGGTCAAATTTACTGAATGGGTTTCTAATAATCAGTAGAGATGGGCGTTATTTCACGTAACATAATAAGTAATATTATTATTGCATTGTAGCCTATTAGCACTGTAATATAATACTAAAAATGTCCTATTAAAAAAATAATATATTCAACTTTATCTCTGCACGCGAAATAGACAATAAATTTTTGGCGATAAAACTGATATAATACACCATTATACAAGTAAAAAGCTTGGATTATTTCTTTTATATAATTACTTTTTTATTTTATTTTATTTACAAAATACAAAAACAATATTATGAACGCCGGCTACTACCGAAATCCAAATCATACGAAAACTGATAGTCCAAATCGCGTCATACGGTAGGAAAAAAGCAACGAGTAAGAAATAAAACACCTATCTTTTCGCATCTAACAATTCCCGCACTCCACATGTTACATAAAATATCATACATAAACGGGTAACGAAAAGTCTCGCATCAGACTTCCCGCACAAATGTTCTAACTGTGCTCTGCGTCATCTGGACGATAAGACCAGAGATGCCAAGTTACATCTAACGAAAAATCAATTCCATACCACAATAAAGAAAAGGTAAAACTTGTCCTATTAAATTGCAGATAATTATTACAAAAGAATACATTAAAAAAATTCCGGTATTAAGATTACGGACAATCCGTAATAATTTGGCATCTCTGTAAGACTCATGCGACGCAAGATACAGTAACAGAATAGAATGCGCAAGTAAGAGAAACGAGACAAATTCCAGAATACCGTTTCGTTACGTCAAGTCTGAATGAATTCGCGTATCTCAGTAACGAGTTTGACGCAGCTCTGATACTCAATGATATTCTCAGTCAGTAATCTCTTTCAATGATGTTAATAAAATTATCGTTAAAAAAAATAACACAGCTGAGCTCTCGAATATTTTCTAGAATGTATTACAGAATATTTCTTGTGAAACATATTAATCAAAATGATTTTAATAAGAAAGGTAATTTTAACGTTTAGGACAAATAGCATCGTGCTGATATTAACTTAGAAATGATTTTATATGGTGTTGACTATTTTTCATGGGATAATAAAATCGTTTGGGTACAGAGATACTTCGATTGATACCACGGTTTAACGAAATTGTGTTAATTTAAGCAGCTAGCATGAGATAGGTAAGGGGTGATTATTAGATGTTGTCGTATTAGACTATTTCGTCATGAAGGTGAGGAATGGGATTACACTTGCTAGGTTTGGATTCGCTTGCGTATTGGAAACAGATGTTTCGGGAGTGTGATAATTGAAAGGAAGGAGTGTTTGTTTATATTTTAATTGCTTATAACAGATGGAATTGAAAATGCGTAATCGCATACAGCATAGGGATAGTGTTCGGGAGCATTTATTTATTGTGGTTTTATCAAGAATATTGTTTAAGTTTAGTTAAGAACAATTTGAGAAGAAAATTGAATATTTATTTATTTATTTATTTTTACTGTTTAGCTTTTCTTCACTTTTTTTATCTGATTTTTTCTTGAGACTATTTTTTAAGATTTAAAATGAGTAAAGGTGTTAAGAATAGTTAATTATGCTTTTATGTTAAAATTAAGTGTCTCAGAAAATACATCATTTTATGCAATTTTTGTAAGCAAAATCTATATTTTTAAACAAGTTTTTCTAATTTTAGAAAAAATATTCAAAGTGACTGTTTATGAGTGAAAAACACTAATTTTCTTGTCAATCTGGAAAGTTCAAGTTCTTTGGAAAATCGAAAGAAACATTCACTCGGTAGTTTAAAATTTGGGATGCCTTAAAAAGGTTTCTTAAAAATTTGCTATTATCATTTAATTGTTTCTTAATTACATATATGGCTTATAATATGAGAATTCTTTTTTTTTTTTTTTTCAGCAAACGGCTCTCGTACATGTTTCTTGATATTATTTGAAATATTCTGTTTCCGTGTTTAAAGGAATTGGTTTAATGAACCTTAAGCTTACACGATTGGAACAAACGTTTGTGTAAAATTTTGACTCTACCACTATTTCATATCAACTTTTTTTTTTTTATTATTGAAGAAATTCTAGTGTTAAATAAAGTGAAGATTACTAATCGAAGGCATTGGGACTTAAAAACATGAAACGCATCCACTATGCAGGACACATGTATATATTGTATATCATCCCGAAAGGATTAGAAAGACATTAGCCATATATAAACTGAAAAGTAATATTTATTGAAATTTTTATTTTTCCGACTGAGTGAAAATAATGTCTGGACCGGGAGTCGAACCCCGGATCTTTGACTTACAATTTTATTTATTTTCACTTAGTTATTTTCACTCAGTCGGAAAAATAAAAATTTCAATAAATATGATTTTCTTCCACAGTTAATTGTGTGATTTTAATAAAAAATTGTAAAAAGTAATAGGTTATAAATATAATATGTTGCAAAAACCTATTACTAAAGTAAGTGTGGAACGAAGTAACCTACTACTGAAAAGTATCTATTTATCCCATCTCTAATAATCAGTAGCAATCAGCAAAGAATGTATCATTGCTATTGAGATAACGCGTAAAAGAAAAAAAACAGGATATGATGAGTTTCAAATATAAAATATTACAGTTACAACCTTCAATAAGAAGCCAGTGCTTATATCAGGCAGGTATTCCACTAATTTATAGATCAGTTTGTTCAAGATTTAGATAGTACTGTTGCATATTTTGACGATATTATTATTCAAGGTAAAGACAGACAAGAATGCCAACAACGTCTATTCAAAGTACTAAATAAATTAAAAGGATCTTAATTACATCTAAATCTTGCAAAATGCAAATTTTTTTAAGAAAAAGTTCAGTATTCAGGACACATTATCAACGTTGCTGGACTTCAGCAATCACCAGACAAAATCAAAGCCATCTCTAAAACACCTCGACCTAAAAACATTGATGATGTCCGTAAGTTTATTGGTCTAGTAATGTATTATTCAAATTTATTCCAGATGCTTCTCCAGTGTTCTTCATTCATTAAATAGCCTCTTATGTAAAAACAGTCGTTTCAAACGGTCTGCTCAATGTGAAGCTGCTTTCCTAAATGCGAAATCAGTTATTGCCAATAACCAAGTCCTTGTGCCACGTAATCCTGACCTCCCAGTTACTTTAGCTACTGATGCTAGTCCCTTCGGACTCTCAGGAGTTCTATCTCACACAATGCCTGATGGAACTGAACGCCCAATTTCTTTCGCATCCAGGAGTTTGACTGCTGCTGAGAAAAGTTATAGTCAACTCGATCGAGAGGCAACTGCATTAGTGTGGGCCTGTAAAAAATTCTATGATTACGTATTTGGAAGAAAATTTACTTTAATTCTTGATAACAAGGCCATTTGAACCATCTTCCATCCAGAGAAAAGCCTTCCGGTCATGTCTGCGTCAAGATTATTACGGTACGTTAATTTCCTTTCTCGCTTTGATTATACAATTATACACAGAAAATCTGAGAAACATTCAAACGCAGACTATCTTTCAAGATTTCCTTTACCAATATCAGTTAATCAGATAAATTGCACTGATGAATCACAAGCTTACCAACAATTCATTATCAACTACATTTCAGCAGAAAACTTAATAGCACATAAAATTAGAGAAGAAACAGAGCTTGACCTAGAATTGAGAAAAATAAAATATGACATTGTTCTTGGTAAGATATTTGATCTTACTGTAACTCTCCAAGATGGAATCCTGTTCAGGGGAAATCGAGTGATCGTTCCTAAATCCCTTCAACCTGATATGCTCAAGCAATTACATTCAACACACATGTAGGAATTGTCAAAATGAAAGCCCTTTCTAGAAATTATTGGTATTGGAAGAACATAGATTCCTATATTGAGAATACTGTTAAAAGTTGCCGAGAATGTTGTGATATAAAAAATAATCCAGACAAGGCACCTCTCCACATCTGGAAACCACCAGAAAAGAACTGGCAAAGAGTGCACATTGTCTGGGCCGGCCCATTCATGGAACACCACTTTTTAATTGTGGTGGATGCACTTTCGAAATGGCCTGAAATTTTTGCAACAAACAAATCTCCAACTACTGCAAACACAATTTCTTTCCTCAAAGAAATTTTCAGCCGACATGGACTACCTGAAATTTTAGTGTCTGACAATGCTTCACTATTTAAGTCCAAAAAGTTTCGAGATTATTGCAAAACTAACGGCATCCAGCAACGTCTTATTGCTCCAGGATATCCTGCCACAAACGGACAAGCAGAAAGGTATGTACAGATTCTCAAAACGAAATTAAAATGTATGAAATTCTATCCGGTCACAATTCATAGTAAGTTGTGTAAACTTCTTTTTCGATTTCGAATAACTCCTCTCAACAGTGGACAAACTCCATCTGATCTGTTATTTGGAAAAAATTTAAGATCAGAACTTGATCTAATCAAACCAACACCAAGACTCAAGAATAATGCTCCACGGCCAGATTTTTACAAAAGCTACAAATTGGGAGAAAGAGTTCAATCTCGAAATTACACATCCAACAAAGGGAAATATGGCACTGTCGTTGAGAAACTTGGACGACTTCATTAGCTAATAGAATTAGATGATGGCTATGTAATCAAACGACACTTCAATCAGCTAAGACCCTGTCAGATTGAAAAAGTATTACCCTCTTTAGATTTTTCTCGGCTGAGGAAAGTTCACTTCTCAATTCCCAGACATAGAGGTAAGCTAGCCTCACAAAATCAGGATTCTGCGCATCAACCACCAATTAAAGTGACTTCTCAAAGTTCGACACATCAACCGCCAATAAAAGTGACTCCTCAAACAGCAAACATTAGTGATTCTAATTCTTTACCTCAACCTCCTGCAAGCTCAACGGAACCACAAAAGACTAAACTCCCAAAATTTTCTAGTTCCAGTAAAACAGATCAATTAGTTCCATTAAGAAGATCAACTCGTCAACGAAGACCAGTCATAAAATTAAATCTCTAAAAAAAATAATAATAATAATCTTAAAACTATTCACAGAACCTTAAACGCTATTTTACATATTCATAGAATTAAAAAAAAAAATCTATTCTACTTTAATTTCAAATTAAGTCAATCTTTTTTTCAATTTGTTTCACTATGGGCGCATTCGAAAGTATTTCCCGGTCGCGTATCTCCGAACTGTTGGCGCACGCAGAACAAATTCACAATTTTTCGCCAGAGAATGCGATTTTCGCCAAATTGCAAAGAGAAACTTCACGCCGCTTAACCTGTATAAATAAACATCCGGCGTTTTTCTTTCTTTCTTTTTTTGTTATTAATTTTTTTTCTTCTGATTATTAATGTAGGATTTAAATCGCAAAACGAAACATATCTTGAAATTAAGAAATAGTTATCCGAATAGAGAAGTAGATAATAATAATGGTAATATATTAGCATTGAGATCCGATTTCATGTATAAGGCCAAAAAGTTTGTAAAAATTGTTCAAACAAATTACAAATTCTTAGTAAAATGCATGAAAAATGTTCATAAGTCCAAATCAGTAGTACGCCATTTTACATTTCAACTATTTTTATTGTCATTTTGTATTTAAATTTTTAAAATGTATGACTTTATAAAATATCTCTCTTACGATGCAGTGCTTGAATTTTCATAAATTATCACCTTATATTTATCTATTATGTATTTTTAAAGAGCATCTTAATCATAATAAAATAGATATTTCGTGTTAAATTTTATGGTTGAAATTCATAAAATTTTCTAAGTATAATTTCCTCCTCGGACATGTCCATTTCTCATTCTTTACCCACCCACCCCCAACCCCAACATACAAAGTTATAAAATAAAACGTTAAACATTTTATTAATGCTATTCTATTTGTTTTTCAGTAATCATAAACAATCTAACTTAATATGTTATACAAATCAAAGTAATAATGATGCGCATAACCATTTTCATCCTATATTTATTGTTACTAATTTCTATTGAGAGCGAAATGTATTCATATTAAAAGGAATGAGTATGATAGAACACTCAACACAGTCGCAGACTAAAATGCCGCACCTCATAGGCTACCCTCTATCCGATTCGATAAATTTGATTTATCGTAATTAAATGACTAATTTTATTAGGATTGTTTTCGTACATTAATTTCCAACACAACTGATCCCCATATTGCAAGTTCGTGGGAAGTATTGGCCTAATTTGTCAAATGAAGGAAACACAATTTTTAATTACTAAAGTTTCAAATTAAAATGTTCATATTTAATGAAGTGTATTAAAAAATATATTTTAAAATATTAGTCTGACATGTTTACGACAAAATATTGGCATAATGGACGTTTAAACGAAATTTTGCTCTATTTTGCCATGTTAAAAAGAAAACGTAAATTTTGAATAACATGTGAAGTTTACAACTTACATTGTTCCAAAGCAATATTGTCCTTATCAATGACATAAGTGATATTTAAAAACTGATGCATCCATTTTACAAACTCAATATCTGTAATACACACAGACAAGTCACATAAACCAACCACTAAAAACATAATTTTTGGATTCAGGAAACCTCAAAACATATAAATGTAACAAAAATTCAATTTCGAAAACGTGATCCGAAAACAATACTTTCGCGACCTTTTACGGATAAGATAAAGTAAATTAGAATAAGAGAATAATTTTAAATTAATTAAACTTTAATTGCATTTATTACATTGATTTTTATTTATAAAAAGAAATGCTTTTATTTAATTTGGGGTAGACCTGTATATTTACTATATATTTTACAAACACAATATAATGTACTAATTTAGCACAGAATTTAAAACACATAGCACGACATGAAATGACCTTTCAGCAATTCCATTGTATGAATATATCTGAATTCTTTTGTGGGGTTCTGTGTAAACTTCTAATAAAGGATATACATTCTACATTGTATACGAAACATTCTTTCATGCACATAAAATAAATGTTCAATTTTTTTTTTTTTTTTTTTTTTTTTTTTTTCATCCAAAAATATTAAATTGTATTTACCAGAAAATTCACACATAGACTTAATGAATTTGAATTATTTTCTTAGTCACTGCACACGAATTACTTAATATTTCATCCGAGTCCCAATATCTTCTTGAGGTATGGTGATAACAAACACACAGACACACACATTCAGGCAACCGCTAAAAACCTAATTTTTTGTTTCATGATATTTAAGCAAATGTAGCAAAAACTCAATTTCGAAAATCTGAATCAAAAATAAAACTTTTCTTACAATATATGGGTAAAATAAACTAAATAATGATGCGTAATAATGATAATCTGGTGTGTCACTCACACGACTTTCTTTTTCACCCTGCATTTCAATATTATAATGACAGATTGCACATTGAAGCTTAAGATCAATAGCGTAAGAATGTAAAGTTTAATGTACTTTTCAAATAATCTAAAATAGGTTTAGTTAGAAACAACTTTATTTGACGAAGAGAAAGTAAATAATAATAATAATAAAAATAATAATAAAACAGAATAAAATAAAATAAAATAAATGTATTTCAAGGATAATTTTAAAAGCTTTAAAATCATAATATTACAAATATACTTCTTCATTAATCTTGATAAAATAAATTTAAAGGGTTTTCTAATAAATTTTGGCATTAAATTATATTATCTAAAAATAACGATACAAAGACTCCATTGACACATTTTTAACAATTATGATTCAGGGAGCCTCAAAACGTGTATATATAACAAAAATTCAATTTCGAAAATTTGACCCCAAAACAATACTTTCTCTACCATATATGTTGGTAAGAGAAAGTAAAATAAATAAATAAATAAATAAATGTATTTCAAGAACAATTTTAAAAGCTTTAAAATTAGAATATTACAATTTTATTTCTTCATTAATCTTGCTAAATTAAATTTAAAGGGTGGAGGATTTCTAATAAATTTTTGCATTAAATATATTATTTAAGAATTACGATACTAAAACTCCACTGACACATTTTTAATAGTTTATTCTCTTGGGAAAAAAAAAAAAAAAGATTGCTCGAATCCTTAACGAATCATGAATGAAGTGGAAAGAAGGGTTGCTTTGCGACAGAGAGGGTTTTGGCGCGAGCTACAAAAATTCGCCAGGTTGACCTGTATGCGCCAACATTTCGGAGATACGCTTCCCGGTCACTTCCCGAGTTGGGAAATGACGTCACGCGGGAAGTTCGGGAAATTAGAACTAACATATAGGAGCCTTACGAAAAATGACCGAGATATAACTACTTCCGGACACATCTCATGTTCCCGGGAAACAAATATATAAACAAACATGGCTCCTATATGGTAGTTCTAATTTCCGCGTGACGTCATTTCCCAACTCGGGAAGTGACCGGGAAATACTTTCGAATGCGCCCTAAATTGTATATATGTAAATATTTAATGTTTTAATTAAGTGTCGGAGAATTGTTGTGTATATACTTCTACTTTTACTATACTGCATGTTAACTACTTCTACTTCTGCTACTACTATGTTGTTCAATAAAGAAACATGAAACAAATACGAAGTGTTTCCGTGTCTTAGATATTTCAAATTATTACATCTCTATTATTATGTTAAACCAGTAAATATTTAACAGTTTACAAAAGATAAAAAAGAAAATTTACAATGGAGTCATTTTAACTATGTCTCTGATCGTGTAAGAAAATCCATATCTCCAGTTACGAGCTAAATATAAGTACTGTAGAATTTGTTTTCGAGACTACTACATTCATTTTTCATGATAATAACAAATTTTTATATAAAACAACTCATAAACACACATGGAAAATTGTATTGTGTTAAGGATTAATATGTCATTTTTTTTTTTTTTAACTTAGCTTTTGAGTGAAAATTATTTACAACATTTTTTAGATTTATTTATTTTATTATTATATTTTAATCTCTTGTTCATTTGTTAGTCTTTTCACATAAATTTTTGTGAAAAGATTTTCATTCAACCTTTGAACTTTTTCTGTCCATGATATATTTCTGCTTGAGTTTGCAAATTTGAAGAAAATTTTTACAAATTATTACCTAACTTAATAATTTTAATATGTTATACAAATGCTCTGTAGCTTATATTTAATTAAAGAAATTTTCAATTTATTAGTTATCTGAAACTAAAGGCCACACTGGCCTATCATTTTACATTGCAGTCAAGACCTTAAGGTGCTTAAAGATTATCGGGTACTTTTCCATTTCACCAGCACAGGTGATAGGTGTATATAGTTACCCAAGCAGCACCGAAACGTTCTCTGAACGTTCAAAAATTGTTCTGCAAACACGTTCTAAGAACGTTCACTTTGAACGTGTTATAGACGTCTATCTGTCCATCTTGAAGACGTACAATAGTACGGTTCAGAAAACGTTCAATGAACGTGTAACTATCACCATCGGTGTTATAGTAGCGTTCTGAGAGCGTTCTATGTATACGGTCTCAGAACGTTCAAAACGTTTTTAGAACGTTTTCAAAACGTTATACACATTTTCAGAACGTTCTAGAAAACGTACTGTAAACGTTCTAAAATAGTGTAGAAACGTTCTGAAAACGTTCTATACACACGTTCTCACAACGTTATGTAAACAATTTTTGAACGTTCTTTGAACGTGCTAAAAATGTATTTCATGTATAATAAAATGGAAGAACTCGCAACAATTGTTCCAGGTCGAAAGAAGACACGACCCTTCGTCAGACGAACATAGTAGGCACGAATGCTGCAAATACAAGAGCTACGTTGCAGTTTTTTTTTTTTTTTTTTTTTTTTTTTTTTTTTGCAGCACTCCTGCCTACTTTGTTCGGTTGATGAAGGGTTGTGTCGTTTCTCGACCCGAAACAATTAGTGATAAAGACTAATAAAACATATTAGTCTTTCGAATGTAGGAGGTTTTTGGTTTACCTCTTACATACAAAAGAGTTTTATAAAAGATTACTTTAGAAGGCGACTTTATCACATTCGCTGGCGAAATAGAAAAGTACCAATTATCATTATAGTTTTATTGTTGAAGTTTTATTAAAAATTCAGAAGCTGTACATTTATTTATTCAAAATTGTAATTTGTTAGGTTTTATGACAAGTATAGTAGTTTGAATTGAATATTAATTTAGAGAGGCATATTTGTCCATGTTCATCAGCATCTGATAACATCATCTTAGTGAAATCAGCATAAGATCCAAAAATTACAGCTGGAATGATCATGGTAACTGAATTTATTTCATTTCTATGATCATACTTGCTACCCAAGCAGCACCGAAACGTTCTCTGAACGTTCAAAAATTGTTCTACAAACACGTTCTAAGAACGTTCACTTTGAACGTGTTATAGACGTCTATTTGTCCATCTTGAATCAGGACAATAGTACGGTTCAGAGAACGTTCAATGAACGTGTAACTATTACCATCGGTGTTATAGAAACGTTCTGAGAACGTTCAACGTATATGGTCTCAGAACGTTCTAAACGTTTTTAGAACGTTTTCAAAACGTTATACACATTTTCAGAACGTTCTAGAAAACGTACTGTAAACGTTCTAAAATAGTGTAGAAAAAAAAAAAAAAAAAAAAATGTGACGTCATTATAAAAAAAAAAAAAAAAAAAAAAAAAAAAAACACCACAGTACGGGCGTTTAAAAGTAAAAAGTACATATTATTACTTACAAACTTTGAATAAACACCATAAAATGCAATAAACTCGCAACAATTGTTTCGGGTCGAAAAAACACACGACCCTTCATCAGGCGAATAAAGTAAGCACGAGTGCTGCAGTCAAAGCGGCAACGCACCAATTGCGTTGCCGCTTTGACTGCAACACTCGTGCTTACTTTATTCGCCTGATGAAGGGTCGTGTGTTTTTTCGACCCGAAACAATTGTTGCGAGTTTATTGCATTTTATGGTGTTTATTCAAAGTTTGTAAGTAATAATTTTTACAACGCTAGTTTTGTGGTGTTTTTTTTATTAAAAAGTACATAGCTGATGACGAATAATGAAGCAAAACACATTAACAGGAATATAAACTACTTTTTTTTTTATTATTCAAATAATGTTTGAGAAATTTTAACATACTTACTATTCCTTTATTTTAACGTATATGAATCAAAAATTCTATATTCTATGACAGTTTTCCGAAAAAAGTGCCATTACGTCTCTTTATCCCTTAAAAAATTTCTTAAATTTTTTCATTTTTTTTTTTTTTTTTTTTTTTTTTCATTTCTTTTTTTACCCTGATCTGAAGATAATGAAGTTATAGTATTAATTAGAAAACTTTGAATAAACACCATAAAATGTAAGAACTCGAAACAATTGTTTCGGGTTAAAAGAAGACACAACCCTTCATCAGGCGAACAATGTAAGCGCGAGAGCTGCAAACAAGCACGTTGAGTGTGTTGAATGCGTTGCCGTTTTTTTTTTTTTTTTTTTTTTTAGCAGCTGCGAGTTCTTGCCTTTTATGGTGTTTATTAAAGTTTCGTAATTAATACTATAACGCCATTATCTTCAGATTAGGGGAAAAAAAGAAATTTTTTTTAAATTCAAAAATTTAAGGAACTTTTTAAGGTATATAGAGATGTTATGACAATTTTTGGGAATTACTGTCGTAGAATATGGAGTTTCTCATGCATATACGTTGAAATTAAGTATGTTAAATTTTCACAAACATTATTTGAATTTTAAAAAATGTAATTCATATCCCTGTTGCTGTGCCATATCCCTGTGCCATTCTTTATCTGCTATGTACAACTAAACTCTTGAATTATTTTGCTTGTTTTAATCCTTGGGATTCCGAATGCATCATCCTGTGAGTAATGTTTGTTTTTTATAGTTGTTTTCTGTTTGATTTTCTGATTTCTTGAATTAATAGTTTATTCCAGGGATGCAGAAAATGTTCAAACCTCGGAAATTTCCCCCAAACACCGTATAAATTTCCCTCAATAATGCAAAAATCTACTTTGCTATACAAAGTCATTTGTTCTATGTAATAAATCTTTAAGAGAATAAATATACAGTCTATCATAAAAATATCGCTGTTAGTGTATAAGCACTTCAAAGTAGCAAATTGTTATTTTTGATTTACATTTTTATTTTCTCTTAAAAAAAAAAAATATTCAAAATTTCCCCCGAACCTCGTTCGGGCGTTCAGGCATATTCTGCACCCCTGGTTTATTCCACTTTATTCTTCATTTTTAACTTCAATTAATTTCTTGTACGATTTGGTGTCCGCTGGCGATTTGCTATTATAGCTGCTAACGAACGAAATCGTACATTGGTGCTCAATGGTGAAAAAGGTCACCACTGACGAGTTTTTTTTTTTTTTTTTTTTTTCTTCTTCTTCTTTTTCACCGTTCTGAGCTTTTCCTTAAAAAAAAAAAAAAAAAAATTGCTGTTTTTTTTTTGTTTTTTTTTTTTTCTCTCGTTGCTTGTTTGTATCTTTTGATTTGAGTTTCATGTCGTTTTTACGCACCGGCAAAATTATTAAAATTGCAACGAATAATCTAGGAATAAATGTATGATTAGACTGAAGTTAAATAAAATAAAAATCACTAAACAAAAAATAAATGTTTCAATAAATCACAATCAGTCTCCACAGGTTATTTAAATTTGTTGTAATTTCCTTCTCATTGTTCTATGTGGTTTCAGAGATCTTATATCGGTTGCCTGGTTTTAACTACGATTAAAAATTCATTTATACATATATATATTAATTTTTTTTAAATACAGGGTGCAAAGATAGTCACGAGAATGTCTTTATCTCCGCAACTATTGGTCGCAAACATATAGTTTCAGTTACAAAATGTTTTAAAAAATATGAGCATTTGCGGTATGACATGTTTAAATTTAAAATATCTATTTTTTCAAAATTACAAAAACTAAATTTTTGTACAGTCCCAGATCCCTATAGTGATATTTAGAAAAATTGACACTCATCCTAACAAGAAGTTTCATTTATATTCTTCCAAAATGGAACAAGATATTTAAAGTTTAGATTTTCTAACACATTTCGGCCTTCAATAAGGGATCGGTTTAAAAATCCTAATTGGACTTTGTTTGCATTTTCCCTGGGTTTATTAAAGAATTTTTCGTTGACTTTTTAATAAAGCCCGAGAAAATGCGAAATAATCCTAAATTTTGAAACTAACTATCTCAGACAATTTTGGGTGCACAAAAGTGAAACTTTTTGTGTTATATAGGTTTTTTAGGTTGGAACTCAACTTTCACTATTAGTGTCATGAAAATTTTATAAAAATTATCAGTTTTTGTGAGTTTTAATAAATTGATTTTTTAAATTTAAACATGTCATATAATGAATTCTTACATTTTTTTTTTAAATACATTTTCTTATTGGAGGACGTCTGAGACCAATTGTTGCGCAAATAAAGGCCTGCTCTCGACTTTGCACCCTGTATATTCTAAACATTTCTGGGTACTACTTTGTAAGTCCATGGATAGTTTATAAATATATTTGAATGCTGAAGTTCATAGAAAGTTTTAATATTCCAACATAAAAAATAATTTCAAAAATGAATGTACCAATACACCGCTAAAATAATATATAATTGAGTTTAGAATATATTGTTAATTTATAATAATAAGAAATTGAAACAAAAAATTAAAAATTAAAAATTAGTTAGAAGGAGGAAATTTTAAAAATTTCCAAATACTTAAATACATATATATATATTTAATCAAAATATTTTTCTAAAATATTTAACATACTTCATATTTTTAAATTTCAGTGCATGTGTGTATAAATATTTTCAGTTTACAGCAGCAGTTTACAAAAAAGATGTTTGCAGGTATTTAAATTTATTCCACATGGCAATGTAATTGGTATTCTTTAAATGTTTAAATTTCTTTAAATTGAGTCAACGCAATTTTTACCTCATTTGATGTAATTATGCTATCACGGCATATTAAATAATTGATAAATGTAAATATTATTAGTATTAATAAATAATATAGTAAATCGTCCTTTTTTTTTAAACAGAATATCTTTTTTTTATAAAGATGTGGAATAAAATTGAATTGAATCTTTGTTTTATTATGCAGTTAAACAATTTCATATATTTTATTTAATAAATAACAGTAAAGAGATATTTAAAATTGTAAGTCAGTGAAACTTAGGATATTATTTTAAAAATGTGCAATTTGCATAACCTAGATTGTATATATATTATCATATAAACATTAAATAAATACTTCAGAATTTAAAAAGAAAAGAAAAAAAAAATTACGAACCTTCTGAATTTTCATAAGAATTTTCTTCAAGAAAACATCCTTCCAACTAGCATTTTAAAATACACAATGACCAGTCGGAAAGGCATTCACTTAAAATTAGCTCTTATCTTGCAAAGTCTTTGTGACTTCTTCATACTTCATTCAGAATTATAATAACCAAAAATAGTTATTTTAACAAATTCCATCTCAGAAGACTAAAATAATAAAATGAATCCATAATTTCTAAGCGGTTGTGTGTTTTTCTGCGATTCATCGCTGCTTTCAAGTACCAAAAGTTAGGCTTAAGAACTTACGCAGATATGAAAATGATTGTTTAATTGATATTAAAATAAGACTTTAATAAATAGAACATAGAGAATATTACAGGTTAAAAATATTACATTTTTACCTTTTCTAAAGCTTATCCTAGTCTTTATAACGCTAAAACTGAACAAATCAGATTACATGTTTTAAAATTACCACCTCACATAACGACACGACTTTCCCAAGACCTAACGAAGCGAACAGGCCAGAATAGACCCAGCGCCGCGCCTGGCGTTTGACTTTGCAGTTGCACGGTCAGCGAAAATTAAATAAATGCAATCCACAGATGTCGATGTTACCATCTGCTCTCCCTTCTTGCATCCGCAATAATCATATTTCAAAGTTCAACATTTGAAACAGAAATTTATTAAGCATTTATAGCTGTAGAAAACATATAGTCAATATTTTAAGGAAAAATTTAGTGGAGTTAAACAATTATTTAAATTTTTATAAAGTATTTTAAAAACTTATGAGATCACTTTATTTTTCCATTTTAAAATCTCGAATTAAACGGAAAAGCATATCTTGTTTTAGTGTATATTTCAGTATTGAACAAAATATTCAGTGAAAATAAATAAAATAAAATAAGACCAATCAAACAGAGTAATGATTTAACAACATGATCAATATTGATAATTTATCAGTAACATTTAAACTTAAATAGAACCATAACTTAAAGAAAAGAAGAAAAAAACTCATTTCTGTAACTTCCCGATGAGTATTAGAGACCGCGAGGTTCTACTCTCGAACCTTACAGACGGGAAGTGTTGGTTTCGATTCCTGGTCACGCTCGTCGACTTAGGTTTTCGGAGTTTTCCCGTGATTTTCTTTGAAACTCGCGTAAAGCACTATATTACTTATTCAATAACATCCGTGATTAGCTTTTTGTATCTAAACTCTGGGTCTGGGGAATGCATAGATTTTCATGACAGAAGACAATCATTTTTATGCTGTATAGAAGATCTTAGAAAATGTATTTTTCTAAGGGTTTATTATTATTATTATTACAAATGAAAAAAAAAAAACGGTAAATTTGTTTTAAATCATCAGAAAACGATGTTTCAATTATTCGTTTTAAGGGTGATATCGAATTCTTTTGAAAGATAATCATAGTGAAAATTTTTATCCACCCCTCCCCCATCCCCCAGGGATGATGTATACTTATTCCTAGGGAAAAAACAATGTCCTATGAATAATAATAATTAAAAAAAACTGTTTGACTATTACTCTTTATACATCCAAATTGAATCAATAATATATATCAAATATATGTCACGCAGAAGGTTTGGTGAGTATATATATTACAGAAGCTGATAGATAGCCTTTCTGTGAATGGAAAATTTTGGAACGTGGCAGTGCCACCTGTCTTCCAATATGCACCCAAAGGCAATCTGTAGAGTTTTACGTAATATTAATTTCACTTACCAAATTTACAATATTTATAAATCACAGAAGTTGAGATTTTCCGTTTCCGTTATGAGATTAAATTGCAACATAGCCACGCCACCTGTTGGCCGATGTGCATCCAAAATGGACCAGTAAAGCTTTACATAAAATCGATTTCACTTATAACTTCAGTGTATCACAAAATTTATTGTTAAATCACAAGAGTTAAAATATTGCCTTTCCGTTAAAATGATTAAATTGCAGATTAGCAACGCCACCTGTTGGACAATGTATACATCCAAATTGTATTAGCAAAGGTTATGATGATACATGCCAATATATCAAGTTTAATGCATTTGTACACTATAGAAGCTGAGATATAGCCGTCCCATAAATGGAGGGTTTCATTGCATAGCACCGCAATCTATCGGACGATATATCCCAAATGAAATTCAAATAAACTCCAATTTAGGGCAAGATCTAATATTGTAACAAGTTTGGTTGAATTCCATACATTGATTCCTGAAATACAAAATCCACAAAATTTTTCCATGAGTTTAAAATTTTGTAATTTTTTTTCACCTCACCGCTACTGATTATTAAGAAGCATTCTTTACTGACGTGCTAACAAAACGTTAAACTGAAAATGTAAAAAATGCTCTATTCTCTATCATGCTAAAAGTTATAAATTTCGAATAACTTACGAAGTTTTTAAATTAAAATGTTGCAAATCTCCCAATAAGATTCTTATCAATATCATAAGTGATATTTTAAAACTGGTCCGATCTCTCTGCAATCATTTGTTCTTGAGATATCGTGTACATGAACTAACGGGCTATCACACTAATAGGTGCCGAAGCCGATACACATTAACAGATACCATACCAACCTTTTGACTTCCGGATTCCTCACGCCACAAAACGTGTAAAAAAATCAAAAACTGAAGTCAAAAATTTTCATGATTAACCTATTTTCCCAACCAATAGTACTAAAAAGTCATTTTGTCATATTCGTTATAATTACACTGTTACAGAACGTGTTATGACGGTGTCACACTTGAACGTTCTATATAGAACTAGAATTGTACGTTTTATAGATGGTACAAATCAAACATTTTCAGAACGTTCTAAATAATACTATTTCTGAACGTGTTTTAGAACGTTCTTTTGGCACGAAACACGGTGTTTGAACTATTGAAACCGTTATTAGACGTTCACAGAACGTTCCTGTGCTACTTGGGTAGATGGATCATTTTCCTGGTTATGAAAAGAATTCTCAGATATAGTAACAGAAGCATACCAGTTGTAAGTATGATATATTAATCTATTTTACTTATTGAAGTAAGTTTATATTTTCTTCTTCATTAATTTCATTAAATTGTTGCTTTAATTTTAAATTAATTAGTGATATTATAATATCCATCTCAAAATTTTACTGAAACAAATCTTAAATCTGTAATTTGCTAATCATTATAATAATTTAATATTTACCATTTTGCTTTTTACTTTTTAATGTAAGCTTAGTTATAACTTTATATATATTTATTTGTGTGATATAATTTTTCTATAATAACGTATATGGTAAGTTTGGTTATTTTATGGAATAACACAACTTATATATTCACAAATTGGTGATTTCTTTGGATTGCCTAGTTTTTCTGGCAACCCACCACTGCAGAATACTAGCAACCCTTGTTTGTTTATAAACAAATGAAACACATGTTTACTTGTATTGTTTTTGATTAAAATTTTGATTAAACATTAGATCTTATTAAGTATTATAATTAATTTTGATTTGCTTTTTTTAATTAAATATGGTAAGAGTGTTTAACATTAATAATTATATATATTATAGATATTACTTTTTCTAAAAAAAGTGTTAACTATAACATTTGTGATAAATTCATATTATTCTCATGAATTTTTGTTAAACTATTTTGCAATTTTTATTACTTTATTTTATTGAAATTTTTAACTTAAAAATGAAAACCCAGTTACTGTTTAATTGCATGTTTATTATTATTATAACAATAAATAAATTATTGATAAACTGATCTAAACATAAACAGAAGAAATATATCAAATAAAACATTGTACATTTTACATTTTAATATTTTGCAGTTTTCAATACATTTTCTCCAAAAAGGTATATGTATTGTACTAATTGTGTTTAATTTGTGCAGAAAAAAATACAAATTATGTTTACTTTATAATATCTTATAAAATTTCATTAAAAAACTATAGTTAAAATTACTCTTTTTATACAGAGAGATTTTATTGATCTTATTTTTCCTATTGTGAATGACAAAAAGTACTTTTTCGATTATAATTTTAAAACTTTAGAAAAAATACTATAATGTTTTTAAAATTTATTTAAGAGGATTAAATTTTTATTTTATGGACACAACAATTCATGTTTACTTCATAATACATTATAAAATTTCATTTTTATAAATTTTCTCTTTTATATTTTTCATAGATTGTTTATTTTTATTGTAAGCAAGTTGTTTTATCTTGTCATGCCAGCTTGATACATATCAGAATTATTTTTAAATAGTAGTTATAAACTTCATTATTATTATTTATAACTCTGCAAAAATATATCAGAAGGGGTAAACAGCATTTTCAAGAGAGAAAGCTCAGATGGTCATTTTTTTTTAGATTTTGTTATTTGAAGAAATGTTTGGTATTCATATGTAATATTTAAAATTCTGGCAAATTTGATAAAACCCCGTTCATTAATTTTTTAAACTAAAATCCTAATATTTTACATCTGTTTTATGAGTATAATTTGCCCTGTGTCATTATTTAGGCAACACAGCAACATTGTCGCAAAAAAGATATTGTCACTTACAGAAAGATTTGATCATAAAAATTAAAGATATTGTTGCGTACTTGGGGGTTCGTGAGTTGTCTGAGAATGAAAGGCCAAACGTACAAAAATTCAGTAATTTATTCACAGAAAATTCCAGAAAAATGCAGGTCAATAAACCAATTATCAGCTTCAATTCAAGCAGTAACCACAGCTTAAACAACAGCTGTCAATAGCAAATCCACGGTACAAACTGTATAGCAATAACACTTGAAGCAAGTCTCTCTCAAAGAGGCTCAAGAGCAATGCAAGCACTAGCGAAGCTGGCTGAGATCTGAACTGAACTGACTGCCTTGGCGAGGAAGCGCTCCTTATATGCTGTTCCATGGAACCCAGATTTTTCGAGAAAACTCAAGAAAGTGGTCAACCAATCAACTTACAGCTTCCATATTTGGTATATCCCATATAAGGATTTTCTCGCCAAGGTCGCCAAAAAAATCGCCAAGGTGGGAAAAAGTCGCCAAATTTGGCGCCAAATCCAATACCTGCATTACTGGGGCTTTTTAATGCGTTTTTAAGGGAAAATAAGGCTATTCCAACGCTAAAACGACTAGAAATGCACAAAATTAGCACTTTATCAACTTACTAAGCCTCTTTGAAAGAATTTATACAAAAATAAACACAATTATTTACAATTTCGTAACACTGCCCCCCTCCCAAGGACTGCACGTCCCGGACAGTGCAACCCTTGGTCAAGAGGCGAAACTAAACAAATTTACACAATCTAAAACACAAAAACTAAGTTGCATCTAACGATAAAATAGAAATACAAATCAAGTGAGAAATATGTACAAAATTCACAAATATGTTCAAATACTTATATACAAATATTTACAAAATTCACAAATATGTACAAATATTTATATACAAATATTTACATTTCGCATGCGCAAATTTTACCAGTATTTACATTTTAAATTTTAATTTTAATTTTACCGTTAATTGTGGTACTTGGCTAACCGGTTATAGTGCACCACCTTCGGTTTTGATGAAGGTGTTTTAGTGATCCGCGCTACTACATCATTCAGCCTCTTTAAGACGGTGTATGGTCCGTCCCAGTTGCACTGTAACTTGGGAGAGAGTCCTTTGCGGCGAACAGGATTCCACAACCAGACCTTGTCTCCTTCCTGGAACTCATGTTGTGTAGCCTTTAGATCGTACCTTGTCTTCATTTTCTCCTTTGCCATGTTAATCCGCTCCCGAGCAAAGTTGTGTACGTCCTCAAATCGTGCCTGGAGATCTTGGATGTACTCCTCGGGCGATGAAGGCGCATCGGGTGGACAACCAAACAGGAGATCACAAGGGAGACGAAGTTCACGTCCAAACAGCATCTGGGCTGGAGTATAGCCGGTGGTTTCATGGACAGCACTTCGATAAGCCAGCAGGAACAATGGCAACTTCAAGTCCCAATCTTGCTGGTTCCTTGATACTAGAAGAGAGAGGTTATTCAGGATGGTACGATTGAACCTCTCGACCATGCCGTCCGACTGGGGATGTAAGGGTGTTGTCCGGGTTTTGTCTATGCCGAGTAGTTGACACAGTCCTTTGAAAACATCAGAAGTAAAGTTCCTACCTTGGTCGGTATGAAGTTGTAGGGGTGTGCCGTACCTTGACACCCATTGCTGCACTAGGACCTCTGCGACTGTGCATGCCTCTTGATTGGGAATGGGATATGCCTCAGGCCACTTGGTGAAATAGTCCATCACCACGAGGATGTATTTATTTCCACTGGAGGTCCGTGGCAAAGGACCCAAGATGTCGATTGCAATCCGTTCAAATGGTGCTCCTACGTTATACCGTTGCAGTCTTCCTCGACTTCGTTTCTGCGGGCCTTTACGTGCCGCACAAGCATCACAGGATTTACACCATTTCTCCACATCCTCCTTCGTCTTGCACCAGTAGAAGCGTTCCCGAACTTTCTGCAGAGTCTTCATTACCCCAAAATGGCCTCCGGTAGAGCTACTATGCAGTTGTTCTAAAACAGCTGGAATTTTTGATCTTGGTAATAAAATCTGCCATCTGAAGCTTTTCCCATCATCAGATTCCCACTTTCTGTATAATACGCCGTTTCTGATATGAAGAGAGTCCCAAAGTGCCCAATAACTTTTCGTAATGGGACTCAATCTGGAAATGTCCTGCCAGCTAGGTCTGTTGCTGGTCGTCTCCTTCAGCTGTAATATTGGCTTTATGTCAGGATCGTCCAACTGGGCTTTTCTAAGTTCTTCGTCACTCCATGGATCGGGATCTTGATCTGATGGTATTGAGACAGTAACTTGGCAGGCAACCGGATTTATCGGCAGGTATTTCTGTTCGGCTCTAGAGCAGTACTTGCAGCTTTCCGAGCAGGGCTTCCGTGACAAGGCATCTGCATTACCATGTAGAGTCCCTTTACGATGACGTATCTCGAAGTCATATTCCTGCAGGCGTTGTATCCACCTGGCAATCTGTCCTTCCGGGTTCTTGAATTGGAGCAACCACGTTAAAGATGCATGGTCAGTCCGGAGCAGGAATCTTCTGCCATAGAGGTAATGATGGAAATGTTCTATGGCTTTTACGATGGCGAGTAACTCTTTCCTGGTGGTACAGTAATTTCGCTCCGGTTTAGACAGGCATTTACTCCAATAGGCAATGACATGTTCTTGACCATCAATTTTCTGCGACAGAACAGCACCGACACTCTCATAGCTGGCATCTGTATCAAGTATGAACTGTCTGTCGGGCTGTGGATATGTCAAGATAGGCGATGATGTTAAGGCCTCTTTAAGTCGCTTGAACGCTTTTTCACATTCATCTGTCCACAGGAACTTCTGTTTGGCTTCCGTCAGCTTGTGCAGTGGTCTGGCAATATTTGAAAAACCCTTGACAAACTTCCTGTAGTAAGTGCATAACCCCAGGAAACTTCGTAGTTGGTGTACATTTTCAGGGCGACTCTAGTTCTCGACTGCAGAGATCTTCTCAGGATCAGTTCTCACACCTTCGGCAGAGATGATATGGCCGAGGTAGCTCACTTCACGACGGAACAAGTTACACTTGCCTGGATTCAATTTGAGGTTAGCCATTCTGAGTTTCTCCAGCACCTTTCGGATGTTTCGTAGATGGTCTTCAAAGGTGCGCCCCACAATGATAATATCATCCAAATACACCAGACAGGCTTCATAGGAAAGTCCTTTTAGCACTGTCTCCATCAGGCGTTCAAAGGTGGCAGGAGCATTACATAATCCGAACGGTATAACTTTAAATTGCCACAGTCCTTGTCCCGTGGTGAATGCAGTCTTCTCACGATCATCAGGATGTAATTCTACTTGCCAGTAACCGCTCTTCAGATCCAACGTCGAGAACCATTTATTGCCAGCCAGTGTGTCTAATGTGTCGTCAGTTCTGGGAAGAGGGTAACTGTCTTTCTTCGTGATGTCATTCAAACGACGATAATCCACACAAAATCTTGTTGAACCATCCTTTTTCCGCACCAGTACTATGGGAGAGGCCCAAGGACTCGTTGATGGCTCGATGACATAATTGTGCTGCATTTCACTTAGAAGTTCAGTGACCTCTTCCTGTTTAGCAAAGGGAAGTCTTCTTGGATGTTGTTTGATTGGAGGATGATTTCCTGTATCAATTCTGTGCTGGGTGATGTTCGTTCTCCCGACGTCTTCAGGTGTTCGAGAAAAAAGGTCTTTAAATTCTTGGCGTAGCTTCTCCGCAGCACATCTCTGTTCCTTTCCTAACTCTGCATTCTTGAGTAATTCCGTTATTAATTGTTCAGAAGACTTGGATTCAGTTGATTGCGTGGGGCGGTTGATGCATGTTACAGGAGTGCAGGCTGCTAACACCTCATCCTTCTTCACTGTTCGGACCTTATCGCTGATGTTTGCGACTCTCACAGGAATAGTACTCTTTGAGAGATCAACTAGAGATGAAGCTACCAGAACTCCTCTTGGGCTATTGTCTGTATTCGGGTATTCAATCAGTCTATAGCGGAAGTATTGCTTTGTAGGTGGTGTTCCTGAAACTATTGTCTCTGTGTGTGGAGGGATGGAAATTTCAGATTTGGCTGTTATCTGGCAAATTGTCTGAATGTCTTGATTTTCAGTGTTGAACACAGCGATGTCTTCCGAGCTCGAATGCAGTTCATTATTCTTGAAGTCCAATTGAAAGTTAAATTTTCTCAGGAAATCAATTCCAATGATTAAAGGATCTCTTATATCAGCCACATATGCCATATGATGGTAACTGGAATTCCCAAAAGTGATGGCCAAGTTCATTTTTCCATATATTTTGATTTCGTCTCCGTTCACAGTCTGGAGTTTAACGCAGGGCGGAGTCCAGATGATCTTCTCTTTTAGTTCTTGAGCCAAATCCGTTCTAATGATGGTCACGTTGGCTCCCGTGTCCAGAATCATCCGGCAGGTGGCGTTGTTCACTTGGCCATAGACGTGAAGTCCATTATCGCCGCCACTCATCGATGAAACATGATATACTGTAAATTGGGGCTCTTTAATTTTAGGCAACCTCCGCCCCGCGAGATGGCCTCCTCTTAGTTTCCCTGCAGTGATGGTGAAGCCGGGTGATTTCCTATAGTTGGTCGTACGGGGCAGTTCCTCTTCACATGACCATCCCCTCCACAGCCCCAGCACTTTATCTTCCGATCCTTTTTTTTCTATATTATTTTCCAGGCTGCGCAATCTCTTTAAGATCTCTGCGAAACTTCTCTTCATTTCATTCTCATCAGCAGGCGTATCATTTAATGAGACTGCTCTTATGGTATGGCGGTCTTTACGGGAGGCTTGTTGGGCTGCCTCTATCCTAAGTGCATAACCTAAAGCTGATTCTACGTCTCTGATGTTGGAGAGTCTCAGCGCTTTTTGAATTTCTGGATCCCGAACAGCATCGATAAAGTACTGAAGAGCTAAGTCGTTTCGAGTGTCAGCTTGACAGTCTGAGAATGCTAGGTGTGACAATCTCTGAATGTCCGCTGCCAGCTCTTGCAAACTTTCGCCCGTTTTCTGGTAACGGGACTTTAGCTGGAGGCGACTATAGTCCTTAGAACACTTCTCCCCGAACCGTAGCTCCAGTGCTCTAGTCAAGGCCTCGAAGTCGTTCCTTTCTTCATTAGTAACATTTCTCAGTATCTCGGCTGCATCTCCCCGTAATGCTGCTGCTAAGTGGACTGACTTGGCGGTAGAGTCCCAGCCGTTAGCTTCAGCTACGATGTAAAACTGCGTTTTATATACATGCCACGAGGAACTGCCGTCGTAGGTGGAAAGCTTAATAAATTCCTGATTCTGGATTCTTCTCTCTTTCTTTTCAGTTTCCTGGGGCAGGGATTCTAACTTTTCTTCCACTTTTCTCTCCAGATCTTCTTCTATTTTCTTCAGTTTACCTTCTATCTCTGAAAACCTTCCTTTCAGCTCTCGATCAAAGTTTTCTTTAACTTTCTCCTCGAAACTCCGTTCTATTTTCGTAACACTCTCTTCAACCTTCATAACATTTTCTTCTATCTTCATAGCTTTCTCTTCAACCTTCATAACATTTTCTTCTATCTTCATAGCTTTCTCTTCAAAACTTCCTTCTATTTTCAAAACTTTCTCTTCTATTCCATCTATTCTGCTTCCCATATCCGATAATTTACTTTCGATTGATTCTTTCACCGTTGAAAGCTCTCTCTTCATCTCATCTTGATTAGATTTAATTTCTTCCTGAACTTCACCCATAGTGTCTTTCATTTCCTTCATCTCTTGACTCAGGCTATCTTTCATCTCTCTTTGTCCTTCTTTCATTTCATTCATCTGGGTAGCTAAGCTTTCTAGAAGTTTCTTCATCTGTTCCTCCATAGCTCTAGTTATAACCATTCACAGACAATCCCGCTTCTGACACCAGAAATGTTGCGTACTTGGGGGTTCGTGAGTTGTCTGAGAATGAAAGGCCAAATGTACAAAAATTCAGTAATTTATTCACAGAAAATTCCAGAAAAATGCAGGTCCATAAACCAATTATCAGCTTCAATTCAAGCAGTAACCACAGCTTAAACAACAGCTGTCAATAGCAAATCCACAGTACAAACTGTACAGCAATAACACTTGAAGCAAGTCTCTCTCAAAGAGGCTCAAGAGCAATGCAAGCACTAGCGAAGCTGGCTGAGATCTGAACTGAACTGACTGCCTTGGCGAGGAAGCGCTCCTTATATGCTGTTCCATGGAACCCAGATTTTTCGAGAAAACTCTAGAAAGTGGTCAACCAATCAACTTACAGCTTCCATATTTGGTATATCCCATATAAGGATTTTCTCGCCAAGGTCGCCAAAAAAATCGCCAAGGTGGGAAAAGTCGCCAAATTTGGCGCCAAATCCAATACCTGCATTACTGGGGCTTTTTAATGCGTTTTTAAGGGAAAATAAGGCTATTTCAACGCTAAAACGACTAGAAATGTACAAAATTAGCACTTTATCAACTTACTAAGCCTCTTTGAAAGAATTTATACAAAAATAAACACAATTATTTACAATTTCGTAACAATATTCATAAATTTCAGTAGAAAACAGAAACTCTTATATTTAAGAATTCTATTGTGGCCAGATATCCACCATCTCAGTGGCTGCCCATTTTTACTGATGGTTCCCAGTTTGATTGTCATCTCAATGTAGGGGCTGGTGTGTTCTCAGATCTTTTTTCCTTCTATGCCCCTGCGGGCTATATTGGTACCTCCTTTGATGGTGAAGTTGTGGCGATACGTGTAGCCTTAAAGCAACTATTAGCTGTCCATTGCAAGTTTGAAAGGGCGGTCATTCTTTCTGATTCTCAGGCTACCATCCAGTCAGTAAGCGCTGTTGATCATCCAATAACATCTGAAATATGCCAATGTCAAGAATCAATCAGAACTCTCACTTTAAAGGGGAAACAAATTGTTCTCCAGTGGGTGCCCGGCCATTGTGGCCTTTGGGGTAACGAACAAGCGGACTTCCTTGCAAAAAGAGGTGCCACCTTACTGCAACATCCCAATACAGCCATTTCTTACTGGAGGATTAAACTGTTTTTAAAGAATTTATCTGCATCTAATGCCTTACGAGATCTTGAGAATCGTACAGTTCTAAAGAAATGGAAGAATTTAAGTTCTTCTCTAATTCCTGATAAACCAAGACGTAAGGCAGTTGCGACTTTCCGCCTATTTACAGGACATGACTGCCTTGGCGCTCATTTGAAGCGCATAGGTATCTTAAACGACCATACTTGCCCACTTTGTGATTCTGGAGAAGTAATGGACCGGGACCATCTGTCCAGTTGTAGGGCTCTTCGATGTTCTAGATATTGGGAGGCAAGATAGCTCCTTAGGCAATGACTTCGGTCTTTTGTTCTATGATATATTGTCTATAATTTGTTTCGTATCTTTATAGTCCTCTGTAACTTTTGCCTACCCATTGGAAATAAAAATTTATATATATTTAAGAATTCTTCAACAGTCTATTAATAATAATCATATCTTTATAATTAAATGTACATATTATGTGTAAATTAGAAAATATGTCAATACTGTCTTGCATGAAAAGTCTTGTCACAGAAAGTATAAAAGTATTCTGTCACAGGGATAATTTGTATTACCAAGAAAAATATAAATGTTGGAATAACAAAATATATTCACATTTACATATTTTAAAAATTTACCCCCTTACCAAAATAAATAGTGAAAAGGACATCACAATATAGACTTTAAAAATGTCAGAAAATTTCCAATTATTCTGATTACATTATGCAATAATTCGAAAAACCATTGAAATTTTGACTAGTAAAAACCTGTATAATGACATGGCGCCTTGCAAAAAAATATGGATCATAGAAATAAATAACACATCGTATGTCAGTACTCCTGGAGGAAACTAAAAGAAAAGATGAAGGTCATAGTCACCATAAAGCTCTCGAGGAAGATTGAGATTCCAACTGGAAAGGCTGTAAGCTATGAAACCTTTTTCTTTTACTGTTTTGATAATCTTTTAGATCTTACACAAAATTTGAATAATAAAATATATATTTAAAAAAAAAGCTTTATCTTATTTACTTTTTTTATTATAACATAGAATGTCACAATACAATAATTTAGACATTGATTGCAATGAAATGAATCTCTGTTTATTAAAATTTCAAAACATATAATGGTTACATGTTTTATTTTATACTATTAAGTGAGCAATATTTGCATCTATATATGTGTATATTTTACTATTCTCGAAAACGGTAGCTCGGACAGTCACGTGATTTAACACAAAGGTGCTCCGAAGGGTCATTGTGCACATCAAAGTCAGATTTTCGAATTTTTGATTAGTTTTCTTTCAATTAATAAAAGTATGAAAATAAAACTTCCCATTTCTATAATGACACAGAATGGGGAATCTTAGGAGAGATTTGATTGGTTTGTTTAATTTTCATTGATTTGAGTGTATTTTATATTGAACTACAGCTACATTATGAGGAATTACAAGAGATTTGATTGGTTTATTTGATTTTCATTGATTTGAGAGTATTTTACGTTGAACTAGAGCTACGTTATGAGGAATTAGGAAAGATTTGATTGGTTTATTTCATCTTCATTGACTTCAGTGTATTTTACGTTGAACTAAAGCTACCTTATGAGGAATTACAAAATATTTGATTGGTTTATTTGATTTTCATTGATTTGAGTGTATTTTACGTTGAACTAGAGCTACGTTATAAGGAATTACGAGAGATTTGATAGGTTTATGTGATTTTCATTGATTTGAGTGTATTTTATGTTGAACTAGAGCTACGTTATAAGGAATTACGAGATATTTGATTGGTTTATTTGATTGTCATTGATTTGAGAGCATTTTTCGTTGAACTAGATCTGCGTTTTGAGGAATTATGAGATATTTGATTGGTTTATTTGATTTTCATTTATTTGAGTGTACTCTACGTTGAACTAGAGCTACATTTTGAGGAATTAGGAGAGGTTTTATTGGTTTATTTGATTTTCATTGATATTTGAGTGTATTTTAGATTGAACTAGAGCTACATTATGAGGAATTACGAGAGATTTGATTAGATTATTTGATTTTCATTGATTTGAGGAAGGGGTGCCCAGTGATTTTTTTTTTTTTTTTTTTGGTGGGGGAGGGGGGGGTTTAACATGCTTGACAGTGATTGCTGCGAAAACGAGTTTCGTGTGTGTTTTCAGATTCATGCACAGCGCGGTAGCGGTGTCCAGTGATTTTTTTTTTTTTTTTTTTTTACATGCGTGATAGTGATTGCCGCGGAATCGAGTTACATGCGTTTTCAGATTCATGCACAGCAAGGTAGGGGTGTCCAGTGATTTTTTTTTTTTTTTTTAACATGCTTGATACTGATTGCCGCAGAACCGAGTTTCGTGCGTTTTCAGATTCTTGCACAGCAAAGTAGGGGTTCCAGTGATTTTTTTTTTAACATGCTTGATAGTGATTGCCGCAGAACCGAGTTTCGTGCGTTTTCAGATTCATGTACAGCAAGGTAGGGGTGCCCAGTAATTTTTTTTTTCAACAAGCGGGATAGTGATTGCCGCGGAACCGAGTTTCTTGCGTTTTCAGTTTCATGCACAGCGTTGTAGGGGTGTCCAGTGATGTTTTTTGGTTTTAACATGCGTGATAGTGATTGCCGGGGAGCCGAGTTTCGTGTGTTCTGAGATTCATGCACAGCGAGGTAGGAGTGTCCAGTGATGTTTTTTGGGACAGCGGTGTTGGGCTGTCCTGTGATTCTTTTTTGTTGTTGTTTCCATGTGCGTGAAGGGTACATATGTGCGTTATAGTGATTGCTGCGAAAACGACTTACGTGCGTTCTCTGATTCGACCATTCATCGAATAGTGACTTTTACTGTACGAATAACAGCTTCAACTGTTTCCAGAATATTCGAAGAATTAACATTGCTATTTGACTGTTTTCGTGAATATTCGTTTTAATAATAGTTTTGTTGCACAGATTCGGGAAGTTCAAAAAATGTTTGATCTTGTCAAGGAGATCTCATACTAAAACTGTGAAGAAAATAGTCGCCAATCGAAATATATTTATTTAAACGTTTCAATTATTCAATTAAAAATAAATCCTTTAAATATAGTGCCCAGCGAAGCGGGCGAAGCCTGCTAGTATAAGTAAACAATGTTATAATGTTGTTTTAGTTTTTATTTTCCAACTATATTTTTTAAAATTTTTTTATATTACTTCATTCTCTCTCAGATAATAATAATATATTAAGTTATTATAAGCTATACAAAGAATTTGGTCATAACTAAAATAATTTAATCTCTATATATTTAAAAAGAAAAAAAAAAATGTTCCTATGTCTTTTTTGTCTGCGACCGAATCTTCTCACAAACAGGAATGTTCTCGGCATCATGAGAAGTATTAATGTTTGGCGAATACTCCAAGGAAGACATTTTTCTTGGTTAAATATTTCTATTGCTTTAATTAAAAGAGTTATTGATTAAAAAACTTGCATTAACAAAAGTACTCTATTCGTCATCCTTGCTTTTAAAATGGGAAAAAAAACCGCTGAGCCTATTCTTGTTTTTTAAGTAAATACATATAAAATTCTGCACAAAACATAATTTCATTTAGTACGACAGAACTTATTTTAATCTATTCCATATAAAAGCACGCAGTAATTGTGTTTCATTCCCTAACATTGGTTACTATATTGATTTCTTAAATTTTTTTTAGTATAGCTTTCGAATAGTAGCTAGATATGGCGCCAGCTGGAGGGCTGGGGGGGGGGGGGGGGGGCCGCCTTGTCGTGGAGTCTGTGTCCTCCCATCGGGGCATATTTCTAAAATCATCGGGAAAAATATAATAAAGTTTTCAGTTTTTCTTCTTTTAGCAATTTATATATATATATTTACATAGGAATTTGGGGAGCATTTCAGTTTTTTAAAATAATAATACTGCGATATGTATTTACCATGGTGGACACAGAAACGGTATAACACAGCATGATTTGGCATAAATAATCGTTGATAAACTGTCCATATGTAGTGCCCCCCCCCATGTCGGGGAAGACCTGTCTCCCCTTTGGGGAATTTCTGATGTCAGTACTGATAGTTAAAGTTGATTTCAAAGTCGTCAAGACTTTAAAATTTTTGTTGTCATTTTGGCGATGAATCAAAATTGTCTATAAGCAATTGCATAAGTAAAATTATTGGGGAGATATGTCCGATAAGCATGACTTCTTATTGAATTAGACACTTCCTATCTACAAATGTCTATGTAATAGTGTAGGTATTAAGGCCTATTGACTACTCAAGGGACCAATACCGGTGTGAAGTGACGTCCGTGGAGTCTTTCTAATGGATAACAACCCGATTTACATGAGTTTTGAATAAAACCTTGCAAAACTCTAAATGGCTAGGACAACGAACGTGGTGCTTCCTGTCTATGAGATTCGAGAGCAGAATCTCTCAGCCACTGGTGTAACCTCATAAAAAAAATTCCTTACAAAAAGTAACATTTTTTTTTTTTTTTTTCACATTATTATTACTTTCTCTTACCCATAAGGTAGAGAAAGTATTGTTTTTGGGTCAAATTTTTAAAACCGAGTTTTTGTTATATTTACACGTTTTGAGGTTCATGAATCCAAAAATCATGTTTTTAGCGGTTGGTCTGTGTGTGTGTGTGTGTGTGTGTGTGTTATCAGCATATCTCAAAAACAAATTATAGCAGAAAGTCCAAACTTGGCATTTTAAATGTGTATGATAGAGGGATGCTGCACTAAACTTTTCGTTGAGATCAACCAAATGGTTCGTGTACAGGGACACCCAAGAGAATTCAAATGCATTGCGTCTATGGGGGAAATTGCAGATAAGTAGAGTTTAACACCTACAGACTGCACTAAATCAAATGAAACGAATATATATTTTTTATATACATAAAAACATGTTTCATGTAGCATATGGTACAGTAATCATTCACTGTTTGTTTACAGGGCTACACAAAAGAACTGGATTATAGTACAATACTTGAAAATTGATGAAAGTGTACTTGAGATTGTGCCGTGTGTCATTAATAAAGGATTATATTGATGTCCACCATGTGATGTGTACATAACTTTCAAAAGATATACAGGGCTGCTAGTATTTAAGCCATAACATTCTTTTTTATTGTTAGTAGAAGTGCTTTACTGTAATATTTTACCATGTCAAGGAAAGCTGCTCAGGAATTGAAATTAATTCCTTATAGCCATAAGGTAAATAATATATTTTTTTAAACTGAATATTCATCGTTTGGTTTTTAAAATATTTACACGTTTTGAGGCTTCCTGATTACCGAAGTCAAGTTTTTAGCGTTTGATGTTTGTCGGTGCCCGTTAAATTAAAAACAAATATAATTTCAGGCGATCCAAATGTTGCATTTTAAAGTTAATATGTTTTTTACTAGGAAAGTTTGACTAAGGTTGACAAGTTTCAAGGAATGTTGTCTGAATAATTTTAAATGAACTTTTGAATTTAAAAACAGATTTAAATTCTATATAAATGTAGGTGCAGTAATGAAACGGGGGTTGAGAGGGGCTGTAACCCCTCCCTCCCCCCCCCCCCCACACACACACACAACTAATTATCATATAAAACGCTTCCGAAATCTAATTTGAATTGTTCTAATATAGGTTAACATAACAGTACTCGTTATCTCACCCCTTAATCTCCAACCTGTATTTACAGAATTAAATTTAAGGGTAAAAGGAAGTCGTGTGGGTGACACAACAAATTATTTTTTATTGGAATGGGGAAAAAATATATATATATAGATAGATAGATAGATAGATAGATATGCTTTGTATGTGAAATAAAAACGATTTCAAAAAATTCTATAAAACAAATTTGGATTTTTATTTTCTCTTACCCATAAATATTGTTTTAGAGTCAAATTTCGAACGTGAGTTTTTGTTATATTTACACGTTTTGAGGTCCCCTGAATCCAAAAAATCATTTTTTTTTAGCCGTTGGTCTGTGTGTGTGTCTGTTATCAGCATATCTCAAGAACAAATAGTAGCAGAAAGTCCAAACTTGGTATTCTAATTGTGTATGATATAGGGATGCTACACTAAACTTTTTCGTTGAGATGATGTAAATGATTCGTTTACAGGGACACCCAAGAGAATTCAAATACATTATGCTTATGGGGGAAAGCGCAGTTTAACATCTATAGACTGCACTAAACCAAATGAAATGAATATATATATATGTATTTATATGTGTAAAAACATGACTCATGTAGAATATGGTAGGGAAATCATACACTGTTCATTTACAGGGCTACATAAAAGAACAAGATTATAGTGCGACAAAAGCTGAAAATTAATAGAAGTGTATTTCAGGTTATGCCGTGTATTATTACTATAGGATTATATTTAGGTGCACCATGGGTCTGCACATAATCTTCAAATGATATACAGAGCTGCAAATGTTCAGGCGATAATATTCTTTTTTATTGTTAGTGGAAGTACTGTACTATAATATTTTACCATTTCCAGGAAAGCTGCTCAGGAATTGAAATGAATTCCTCATAGACATATGGTAAATAATGTATATTTTTAAGCTAAATGTTCATCGCTAGTTTTTTGCATATTTACACGTTTTGAGGCTTTCTGATTACCGAAGTCAAGATTTTTAACGTTTGATGTTTGTCTGTGTCTCTTAGAGGGACTTAAAAACGAATAATTTAAGAGGTCCAAAAGTTGTATTTTAAAGTCATTATAAGTTTTTTTGCTGGAAAAGTTTGATCAAGGCTAGTAAGTTTCAAGGAATGTTGCATGTGAAAGTTGTCTGTATAGTTTTAAGTGAACTTTTAATTTTAATAACAGATTTAAATTCTATATTAATGTAGGTGCATTAATGAAACGGAGGTCTCACACAGAACTAATTATCATATAAAACTCTTCCGAAGCCTAATTTGAATTGTTTAACATAGGTTTACATAACAGTACTCGTTATCTTACCTCTTAATCTCTTAACCTCTTTATAATATTAAATTTCAGTGAAAGAGAAAGTCGTGTGAGTGACACACCAGATTATTTTCTATGCTAAAACTAATTTTTCTAGACTTTCCAAATTTAATTAAAACATTTATAGAACTAATTTTTAAAAATGTTAGTGAATTTTGTCAAATGATAAAAAATAGTGATCTAAATCAATATATATATGGTATATATATATATATATATATATATTTCATTAATTAAAAAACTATATGTTCCTTACCTTTTAAATTGCAAACTATTTAGTAAATAAAAGTTTCAAATAATTTCTATATTTTCACAAATACTTATACTGTATTTTGTTGGTTTTACATTTAAATTTTTTTAATTGATTGTCCTCGTTGGGGGGGGAGGGGGGAGCTTTCTAAGATGTCCTAATTCGTATTTGTGTGAGTATCGGAGAAAATCATGAAAAATTCAACACAGCTAGCTCAGGGCCGGCGCCAGGGTTGAGGCAACTGAGGCAGCCGCCCCATGCGCAATGATGCTAGGGGCGGCATTTGGCACATTTACATTGAACGTAGAATTCATTATGAGAAGGGGAAAAAAACTATTTCGTAGTTTATATAGATTATGAAACATTTTCTAACTGCATGTACTTTACTATTATAAGTTTTAACCTTCAAATTTAACCCTTTGCAATCTATTGTCCACTGCTATGTTATTGTTGTCCACTGGTATGCAACATAATGTAATGATCAAAAGACCATCACATTCTGTTTGAATAGGTTCACTGCCCAGTGGAACTGGACAATGTATCGTAAAGTGATATGCAAACTTGTAACAAAATTCAAAAAATTAAACCCTTTGCTGTTCACTGTACAGTGGAACTAGACAGCGGAGATATTCAACCGAAACGCAATGGCCAGTATCGCTGAACAGTGAATCGCAGAGGGTTAATCTTTTATTTTTAGTATTAAAAATACAAAACATACTTTGACCAATTTTCACCTGTATATTAAAATATACCTGAATATTTTTATATTGTCCTTTAAACTAATCAATAATACTAATTATAGCATATTTTATATATATATATACATAAAACTTTATGCATTTAAATATTGTATGGTAAATTTGTTATGTTTGCATAATATAAAGATGTAAATGAGCTTTAATGAAAAAACTCTTCATACACTAGTATACGAATACTTTTGTGATTTTCGGTGCTTTATTTAATATTTCATTTGTTCCAATGATGGATGGAGCGGCCGAGCGGTTCTGCGCTCAAAGCTGGTAGACGTGAGGTGCCGGGTTCGATCCCCGGTCGCGCTCGTCGACCTAGCCGTTCGGAGTTTTCCGTGGTTTCCTCCGAAACTTGCGTAAATACGGGCTAGGACCCCTTAGAAAGACCTCCACGGAAGGCCCTCCCCCTCAGGCCTAGGACCCCAGTGTTGTCAATCGGCCTTAATCCCTAACACCAACACACACCAATGATGGATGAAGAATCTCTCACAAGGACAATAATTATAGCTTTATATACAAAATATAATAATAACAAAATGAGTTTATTTATCAAAAGTCGAGCTCGGACAGACAAGCGAATCGATGTCATAAATCTTTTTAAGTTTTATTGGAAATTTTTTAAACGGAGGGGAGCAGAATTTATTTATTTTGCAGATCGAATAATAGCATAAATAAGCAAAAGTTCT
Organism: Salticus scenicus; assembly: GCA_963930645.1. Lineage (NCBI taxonomy): Eukaryota > Metazoa > Arthropoda > Arachnida > Araneae > Salticidae > Salticus > Salticus scenicus. The sequence goes on from OZ005661.1 coordinate 137,117,671, forward strand.
TTTTCTATGACTGTTGAGTTTTGTAATCCTTATTATAGATACAGAATAAAAATAAATATATATTATTATTTTTAAACTAAAATAAAAATGACCTAATGTTCACTTTCGATTTTCGAAAGTAATATTGTACCTGGAATATGATACAGATATAGAAACCGAATGTAGACTTCCTGCTACTATTTTTTCTTGAGATATGCTGATAAGACACACAGACAAGCAGACAGACGCAGACACACACAGATCAACCACTAAAAACATGATTTTCGGATTCTGGCACCCTCAAAACGTGTAAATATAACAAAAACTCAATTTCGAAAATTCCACCCCAAAACAAAACTTTCTCTACCATATATATGGGTAAGAGAAAGTAATTGCCAAAACGTCAGTGTAGGCCATCTGTTGAGACTTAAAACAGTTTTGAGTTGTGTCTATTTTTCTTTCTGTCTGTCTGTGTGTTTGTCGCGCGATAGCGGCCGCAAAAAATCAGCTTTTGACTTGAAATTTGGTACACATGTTCATGATCCCCACGAAATTAGCTGTATAGTTTTGGGTGTGAATTCCATTTGTAGTTCGTGTACAGGGACACGCCAAAGATTTTTTTATCATTACGGCCTATGGGAAGCATTTGAATGTCGCGCGATAGCAGCCGCAAAAATCACGCTATTGACTTGCAATTTGGTACACATAGTCATGAGCCCAACGTAATTAGCTGCATAGTTTTAGGTGTGTATTACATTTGTAGTTCGTGTACAGGGAAGGGACACGCCAAAGTTTTTCTTATCATCTGTATGTACCGCGATAGTCACCGCAAAAATCAAGCTATTGGACTTCCAATTTTTGCCGAAACGTCATTGGAGGCCCTCTGTTGAGACTCAAAAAGGTTTTGGGTTCCGTCTGTCAGTCTGTCATGCGATAGCGGCCGGAAAAATCACACTATTGACTTGAAATTTGATACACATGTTCATGATCCCCACGAAATTAGCTGTATAGTTTTGGGTGTGCATTCCGTTTGCAGTTCGTGTACAGGGACACTCCAAAGTTTTTCTTATCATTACGGCCTATGGGAAGAATTTGTATGTACCGCGATAGCGGCCGCAAAAGTCACGCTATTGACTTGCAATTTGGTACACATGTTCATGAGTCCAACAGAAATAGCTGGGTGTGTATTTCATTTGTAGTTCGTGTACATGGACACACAAAATTTTTTCTTATCATTGCGGCCTATCGGCAGAATTTGTATGTACCGCAATAGCGGTCGCAAAAATTCTCCGATTGACTTGCAAATTAACATACACATTCAGGCTCGGTATAGAAATAGCTATATAATTTTTTATGTCTATACTTTTTAAGGATCGTGTACAGGGGCACGCCAAAATACTTAACATTACGGCGTATGGGGTGAATTTCGTTTAAACGCATTTTAACATCATTACTTTGCAATCAAGAAAATTAAACTAGCGTACGTGAGTTAGATGCTTAAACTTATGTTGTTTGAAGAAAATATGTCCTCATAAGCCTTCTAATTAATGTACAGGACCTTGCAAAAGTGTTCTGACAATGTCACGTAGTCATCCAAACGATGTTAAATTTGGAACAATTATTAATTTTAAACGCAAATTAAGCTGAATAGTTTTTACTGGTGTATACAATGTTTACGTTCGTTTACAGAGGAGCACAAAAGCATTTCGTAACATTAGAGCTTATGGACAAATTTTTAGTTAAGCGCGCATTTTAATGCATTTATGCTGCATTGAACTTAATAGAAATAACATACATTATAAAGATGCTTAAAATAATGTTTACTCTTAAAAAAGGGTATGTATAGACCACGGACTTAGAGAAGAAGGACAGTTTTCCCCAACGGCAGCCTTCCCTCAAAAATGGACCCGAAATGGTCGCTATTATTCGTTCGCCGCTAGGGGTCGTATTTGTTCTTTGACTGTCCACTGCCTCCGTAGAAAACCATTGCGCGCAGACGAAATTTTAGTTTTATTTTCAGTTTTCTTTTTAATTTCTTTTTAATATTGGATTTTTTTCATAATGTCGCATTGTTACGCACCGGGTTGCACCTCCGGATATCGAAGTGTTCGAAAAAAAAACAAAGAAATAGGTGAAAAGAACCCAAGTTTATTTCGTCCACCTAATGTAAGCTATTGATTTTAATGTTTTGTTGACTGATAAAATTATTATCTTATAAATATTCTATTACTATTAAAAAAAAAAAAAAAAAAAAAAAAAAAAAGGCTGATTTAATTGGTATGGTTCTTAGTAAAATTCTGTTTGATAGATTTTTTTTTTTTAATTAATTAAAATGTAATTTTTAGGTCACTTTGCATTAAGATTTTAAAATTTGCGTGCTAGCAGTATTCCTTTTTTCATGTTATTCGGCGAAAAAAAAAAAAAAAAAAAAAAAAAAAAAACATGCGAGCTTGCAATCTTACGAATTTAAATCATGTTAAATTATAAATTACGTTTTTTTTTTTTTTTTTTTTTTTTTTTTTTTATAATTGCAGCTTAAAAAAAAAAAAGTATTTTAAAAATCTTGAATTGTAAACCGATGTTGGCAAGAGTTAAAAATTGGTAAAAAATGATATGAGTTCATAGTCAGTCTTTTTTCAATTCATTTCAAAATTACTGAGTTTTAAGATATTTAAAAAATAATTTAAATTTTTTTTTTTTTTTTCTATGCCACTTTGCAGTGACATTTTAAATTAATTTTACAAACTGCCAATCTTTTAACTTCCAATTCATGTTAGATGATGAATCACGTTATATTATTATCATTATTATTACCATATTATAGAAATGTATTGTTTTTAACAAAAAAGAAATTTTTAATTGGTTTTGTCAAAAATTAAAAATAATGATTATGATGTCACAGTAAAAAAACTCCTAAATTCAGTTGAAAATTGGAGATTTTAAAGAAAAATTATATTTAATTAAATTCATCACCAGTGCCACATTCACATTTCATAATTTATAAGCTAGTGTTCTTCCAGCTGAAAATTAGAGATTTTATGTAAAAATTAGAGTATTAAATTCAAGGTAAGTTGTTTTTATAAAGTTAGCTTTACACTTAATCTCCGTGTCATCTCGTCGGTGTATCGAGCTGTTCCCTAAAATAATATATATGTGATATGTATATAGATAAAATAAATAAATAAAAAAGTAAATCATGTATATTATAGCATGAGCATAGTTGTGAAAAAATAAATAGAGTCAAAGACATCCAACAAATGTCAGATAAAACTTCCTTCTTAATACGGTATACATTTCATTTGTAACCAAGTATATACATATTACATGTCTCTTGAACGTTCAAATTTTACTTACAATATTCTGATTTAAATATGCACTTAAGGTATAATTTTCTCATAATCATAAAACATCAATATAAAAAATTACGTTATTTAATCTTCATAATGTTAAATACTTCATGAACAAATGCATGACTTCCAGAAATCCGCATGTTGTAACCAATGTAACTATCAAACCGACAGTAAAAATTTTAATATGAAAAGTTCAAGATAGCGCTGATATTAACCCCTTAACGCGCGCTGTCCGCGCTGCGAGGATGCAAAATTTAAGATCCAGCAGCGAAAATTCATCCCGCTAATTTTTTAGAAAAAAAATTACCTTTATAAAATAGCAGAAAAGGCCATTTTTTTAACCTTAAAATTTAAAATTTCTTTTAGTTTAATTTAGTTTATAAATTCCAGTGGCACTATAATTTAAATGATCGGAATTGTCTTGCGCCGCAAAGGGTTAACAGTGATTCATTAGAAACTGAATATCACGAAACACAGAAAGTCAATTTTATGCAGATTACTTTCTGTTGATGATAAATTTTAAATGCATTGATGCTATAAACAAGAAATAATTGTTCATAAATAACAATAAATAAATAAAATAAAAAGGATTTTTGCCTATATTTTAAAAAAAGTAATAAAAGGTAATATACTTGTAATATAAGCTTATATTGTATCATATGTTATGTAAAATTTTGTATCTTACTTTATTAGGTACATTTTAATTTCTTAATTCAAGATTGGTTGGATGGTTGGAGGATTAAGGCCGATTGACTCCTTATGTGTCCTAGGCCTATGGGGGGAATGCCCTCCGTGGGGGTCTTTCTAAGGGGTCCTAGCCCGTATTTACGCGAGTTTCGGAGGAAACCACGGAAAACTCCGAACGGATAGGTCGATGAGCGTGACCTGGGATCGAACCCGGCACCTCCCATCTACCAGCTGTGAGCGCAGAACCGCTCGGCCGCTGGTGGGCCTCCTTAATTCAAGAAAAATTAAACTTCATTATCATGCATATTTTTTACAGAGTTGCTTATTCTCTATTTAATTTTTTCTTTTCTTTTTTAATTATTTTCCAAGCATACGTATTTGTATTTTTCCTCATTTTTTATGCATTACAGTATCAAAATCTCGTTTCATAAATGCTAATTTTCACAAAATTCCAAAATACACATAATTTTTGTTCCAATTTGTGTAGATTTCTGGGAATCTCCTGCATACACATTAAATTTAAAATTAAAATTAAAAAAATAAAATCCATTTACGTATTAATGTAACTGAATTCGGCTTTTGGGATAGGTTTTACCAAATATTGTTACTATTCTTTCTAAATCTAATTTCTTTGAATCCCTAAAATCATCAAATTTTGCAACCTGCTTTCTGCACTGCAAGTTCTGAGGTAGTTTTTCACTATTCTAACATTTATAAATTGAACCGACGGATGTTTCAGTCGTTGGCTGAATTATTTCATAATTATTAATATATTTTATAGTTGTTTGGTTGGTTGGGTATTAACGTTGCACTAGTGCTGTTCAATAGACAATTGGCGGACACACCCTATCCCTAAGGATGGCCCGGAAGCATGCCATCACAATTTTGATCTTCCACGGAGGGGATAATATTCTTTTATGTAAAAAAAAAAAAAGGCTGAATGAAAAATTGCAATATGACTTTTGAAGATAATAAAATATAAACATTCATGAGAGGCTGAAATGATAAAATAGAGCAAGAATATTTTTTACTGTTTCCGAAATTTTTGATTTTTATACAAACAAGCATTAAAAATCGGTAAAAGTTGTATTGTTCCTCGATTGCCTTTTTTTTTTCTTTTCTTTTGTTCCCTGAATCTCTAGCAAAAAGTAATTAAAAGTAAATTTTAAAAAGAAAAATACATTTTTAATTTGTTGGTGATGCAGAGTGTCGCGACGTAAAATAAATTTAACAATTTTAAATTCATATAATTATTAAAACGACTTTTAATTACACGGAAATATTTTAACGATTTGAATTTGACAGATATTAAACAAATTATCGTTATGAAATTTCACAAATAATTAAAAGAATTTTCTCTTTAGAAATAGAATGCAAAAAACAAATCTTATTTAAAGGTCTCAATTATTTTACTTATTTCATTTCTCATTGTTAAAGCTGTCTTTAAGTTCTAAAGCAAAAGCAACACATTTTCATCTTATTTTTTAGATATTTCCTTTCCAACGCCTTTGTAAAAAAATCATAATAAATTTTTTAATTTTGTCTTTTTTACATACTTCGCAATTTTTTTTTTTTTTTTTTTTTTTTTTGTTTAATTGGAAATGCTGGAATAAATTCTGATTTTTAAAATACATTCATTGTTTTAAATTATGAAAATTCATATTTTCATATTTATTTTTTAAATATCATATATTTATGTTTTCATTATACTATTTCGTCTATTTTTTTTTTTTTCTTTTTTTTTTCGGGGTGGGGGGAGAGAGCGAATTCTTTATATTTATAGATATATTTACATACTAGCAGGCAACGCCCATTTTTAAATGAATCACTATAATGAATTCTCAAAATTGCATTAATTTTTATCACGTGAAAAAAAAGAGAAACAAAATCTGATTAGGAAAAATGTCGCACCGGGTTCTCACTGCCTTCGGAAAAAATTCCCAATCTAACTCTTATTTCTATTATTTTTCCCCTTCGCCCCCCCTCCCGTCTATCCCAATAATTTTACAAATTCGAAAATATCCGCAATCGATTTGTAAGTATCAAAAACCTCTAAGAACCAGTTTTGAACGATCTATCTCTATTTTTGTTTTTTTGCCCCACCACTCCCCCCTTCCCGCCCCTCCCAATAATTTTAAAATTTCGAAAATATCCGCAATTGATTTGTAAGTATCGAAAACCTCTATAAACCAACTTTGAACGATTTAACTCTATTTTTATTTTTTTGCCCCCTCCCCCCCTCTCCCCACCCCCTTCTCGCCCCTCCTAATAACTTTACACTTTCGAAAATATCCCCATTCGACTTGCAGGCCTCTAAAACCTATCTGTACCAATTCTGAACGGCCTAACGGTATTTCTATTTGTCTATTTGCCCGCCCTTACCGCCCCACCCCCTACCCGTCCCTCCTAATAATTTTACAAATTCGAAAATGTCCCCAATCGATATGTAAATATCGAAAACATCTATATACCAATTTTGAACGATTTAACTCTATTTTTATTTTTTTGCACCCCCCCCTCTCCCCTCCCCCTTCTAGCCCCTCCTAATAACTTTACATAATCGAAAATATCCCCATTCGACTTGCAAGCCTTTAAAACCTGTCTGTACCAATTTTGAACGGCCTAACTGTATTTCTATTTGTTTTTGCCCATAGCCCCCTTTACGGCCCCACCACCCTTACCGCCCCTCATAATAATTTTACAAATTCGAAAATGTCCCCAATCGATATGTAAATATCGAAAACATCTATATACCAATTTTGAACGATTTAACTCTATTTTTATTTTTTTGCACCCCCCCCTCTCCCCTCCCCCTTCTAGCCCCTCCTAATAACTTTACACTTTCGAAAATATCCCCATTCGACTTGCAGGCCTCTAAAACCTATCTGTACCAATTCTGAACGGCCTAACGGTATTTCTATTTGTCTATTTGCCCGCCCTTACCGCCCCACCCCCTACCCGTCCCTCCTAATAATTTTACAAATTCGAAAATGTCCCCAATCGATATGTAAATATCGAAAACATCTATATACCAATTTTGAACGATTTAACTCTATTTTTATTTTTTTGCACCCCCCCCCTCTCCCCTCCCCCTTCTAGCCCCTCCTAATAACTTTACATAATCGAAAATATCCCCATTCGACTTGCAAGCCTTTAAAACCTGTCTGTACCAATTTTGAACGGCCTAACTGTATTTCTATTTGTTTTTGCCCATAGCCCCCTTTACGGCCCCACCACCTTACCGCCCCTCATAATAATTTTACAAATTCGAAAATATCCGCAATTGATTTGTAAGTATCGAAAACCTGTATAAACCAATTTTAAACGATCTAACTCTTTTTTTATTTGTTTGCCTCCCCCTCTCTCCACCCCCCCCCCTTCTCGCCCCTCCTAACAACTTTACACTTTCGAAAATATCCCCATTCGACTTGCAGGCCTCTTAAACCTATCTGTACCAATTTTGAACGGCCTAACTGTATTTCTATTTGTTTTTGCCCCATAGCCCCCCCTTACCACCCCACCCCCCTTATCGCCCCTCGTAATAATTTTACAAATTCAAAAATATCCACAATCGATTTGTAAGTATCGAAAACCTCTATGTACCAATTTTGAACGATCTGACATTATTTTTATTTTTTTGTCCCCCCCCCACCCCTCCCCCCTTCTTTCCCCACCTAATAACTTTACACAATCGAAAATATCCCCATTCGTCTTGCAGGCCTTTAAAACCTATCTGTACCAATTTTGAACGGCCTAACTGTATTTCTATTTGTTTTTGCTCCATAGCCCCCCCCCCCCCCCACGTTGCTGCCCCACCTGGGGGCTGAATTTCTAAAATTCCAGAAATTGGTTTTTAGATAGTTGCATTAGCTATATTTTAGAGCAAAAATTTCACGTATATCTATTTTTTTTTTGTTTGAGATATATAGGATTATGCGAAATCACGTTTTGCCCCCCCCCCCCCCGCCCCCCTTGGGGACCGAATTAAAAAAATTCCTTAAACCGATTTTTAAATATTTGTATTAGCTATATTTTAAAGTAAAAATTTCACGTATATCTGTTTTTTTGTTTGAGTTATATAGAATTATGTGAAATCACGTTTAACGCATGTGAAATCACGTTTCGCCCCCTCCCCCTCCCCCTTGGGGACCGAATTTCAAAAATTCCAGAAATCGATTTTTAGACATTTGTATTAGCTATATTTTAACGCAAAAATTTTACGGATATATGTTTTTTTGTTCGAGATATTTAACATTATTTCATTTAATTCTCGCGTTAAAGCGCTCTTTCAAGTCTGAAGTGGAAAGGCATTCGATGCGAGCGCCATCTTCTAAAAGCGACCAAAATGGGGCCATTCTGATAACACAGCGTGAGCGATCCATAGTGTACATCCATGGTATAGACTAAATAATTTATGGAACCACACAAAATAATTCCGAGTAAGTACTGTAATTTCGTACTATTACGGTCTATAGTCTGTATTTCTTAAAAGTGTATTTTAACATGGGTACACCCCATTAAATATAATGAAATTTTATTAGAATTTTAAAAGCATGTTTTTCTATTGAAACTTGTGGGCATAGAATTGGTAATTAGTTTACAGGGTTACGCAAAATATTTTCGATATGCTATGTAATTTTTTTTGCATGAAATCTGGTACTTATGAAATTTGGTATTTATGAATTTCAGGGAAATAATATAAGACCGTCGTTTATTAGGAATATATATATATGACATACAGATAGGTATACAAAGAGAGACAGCGGGGGGTTAATGGGGGCTGACGCCCCCCTCGGGAATGTATCTGATTATGGTAACAAGTCGATCGAATCAATATTTTCTATTATATAATAAGGAATAAATAAAAATGACCTATTGAATAATGTCTGATGCAAACAGGATTTTGAGTCTCCTGATCTGCAGATCCACTAGTTGCCGAAACGTCAGTGGAGGCCCTCTGTTGAGACTCAAAAAGGTTTTGGGTTCCGTCTGTCTGTCTGTCGTGCGATAGCGGCCTGAAAAATCACACTATTGACTTGAAATTTGCTACACATGTTCCTGATCCCCACGAAATTAGCTGTATAGTTTTGGGTGTGCATTCCATTTGAAGTTCATGAACAGGGACACGCCAAAGTTTTTCTTATCATTACGGCTTATGGGAAGAATTTGTATGTACTGCAACAGCGGCTGCAAAAATCACGCTATTGACTTGCAATTTGGTACACATGTTCATGAGTCCAACGGAAATAGCTGTATTGTTTCGGTTGTGTATTCCATTTGTAGTTCCTGTACATGGACACAAATTTTTTTCTTATCATTACGGCCTATGACCAAAATTTGTATGTACCACAATAGCGACCGCAAAAATTCTCCGATTGACTTGCAAATTGACATACACATTGAGGCTTGGTATAGAAATAGCTATATAATTTTTTATGTCTATACTTTTTATGGATTGTGTACAGGGACACGCCAAAATACTTAACATTACGGCGTATGGGGTGAATTTCGTTTAAACGCATTTTAACATCATTACTTTGCAATCAAGAAAATTAAACTAGCGTACGTGAGTTAGATGCTTAAACTTATGTTGTTTGAAGAAAATATGTCCTCTTAAGCTTTCTAATTAATGTACAGGACCTTGCAAAAGTGTTCTGACAATGTCACATAGTCATCTAAACGATGTTAAATTTGGAACAATTATTAATTTTAAACGCAAATTAAGCTGAATAGTTTTTACTGGTGTACACAATGTTTATGGATCGTTTACAGAGACACAGAAAAGCATTTCGTGACATTAGAGCTTATGGACAAATTTTTATTTAAGCGCGCACTTCAATGCGTTTATTCTGCATTGAACATAAAAGAATTAACATACATTATAAAGATGCTTAAAATCATATTTACTCTTAAAAAGGGTATGTATAGATCAATGATTTATGGGACCACACAAAATTATTCCGAGATTGTTATCATCCAAATGATGTGAAATTAATTTTTAAAAAATCCCTTTTCGGCAAGCTTAAAGGCAAAGGTAGATTCCTTTACGTTAATGCTACAAATGTAAAGAAATTTTACATATGCATTAATACTTAGCCAATGGCTTTGTTCTCACACATTGAATTTTTTACGTCACTATTCTGTTTTCAAGAAACTTAATTTTCAGCTAAAAAAGGATTTTATTCAATCTACTTAAAATTTTAGGCTAGATTTATTGGTCTGTAAATGCTTCATTTTTTTTTTTTTTTTTTAATTCAAGCTCATAATCATTCAACAAATATAAGTCTTAATTATTGTTGCGTACTTGGGGGTTCGTGAGTTGTCCGAGAATGAAAGGCCAAACGTACAAAAATTCAGTAATTTATTCACAGAAAGTTCCAGAAAAATACAGGTCTATAAATACAGGTCTATATCAGCTTCAATTCAAACAGTAAACACAGCTTAAACAACAGCTGTCAATAGCCAATCCACAGTACAAACTGTATAGCAATAACACATAAAGCAAGTCTCTTCCAAAGAGGCTCAAGAGCAATGCAAGCACTAGCGAAGCTGGCTGAAGACTGAACTGAACTGACTCGCCTTGGCGAAGAAAACAGGCTTATATACTGTTCCATGGAACCCAGATTTTTCGAGAAAACTCTAGAAAGTGGTCAACCAATCAACTTACAGCTTCAATATTTGGTATATCCCTAATAAGGATTTTCTCGCCAAGGTCGCCAAAAAAATCGCCAAGGTGGGAAAAAGTCGCCAAATTTGGCGCCAAATCCATTACCTGCCTTATTGGGGCTTTTTAATGCGTTTTTAAGGGAAATTAAGGCTATTTCAACGCTAAAACGACTAGAAATGCACAAAATTAGCACTTTATCAACTTACTAAGCCTCTTTGAAAGAATTTATACAAAAGTAAACACAATTATTTACAATTTCGTAACACTGCCCCACTCCCAAGGACTGCACGTCCCGGGCAGTGCAACCCTTGATCAAAAGGCGAAACTAACCAAATTTACACAATCTAAAATACAAAAACTAAGTTGCATATAACGATAAAATAGAAATATAAATCAAGTGAGAAATATTTACAAAATTCACAAATATGAACAAATATTTATATACAAATATTTACATTACGCATGCGCAAATTTTATCAGTATTTACATTTTTAATTTTAATATTACCGGTAATTGTGGTACTTGGATAGCCTGTTATAGTGCACCACCTTCGGTTTTGATGAAGGTGATTTAGTGATCCGCACCACTACATCATTCAGCCTTTTTAAGACTGTGTACGGTCCGTCCCAGTTGCACTGTAACTTGGGGGAGAGTCCTTTGCGTCGAACAGGATTCCACAACCAGACCTTCTCTCCTTCCTGGAACTCATGTTGCGTAGCCTTTAGATCGTACCTTGTCTTCATTTTCTCCGTTGCAATGTGAATCCGCTCCCGAGCAAAGTTGTGTATGTCCTCAAAACGTGCCTAGAGATCTTGGATGTACTCCTCGGGCGATGAAGGCGCATCGGGTGGACAACCAAACAGGAGATCACATGGGAGACGAAGTTCACGTCCAAAGAGCATCTGGGCTGGAGTATAGCCGGTGGTTTCATGGACAGCACTTCGATAAGCCAGCAGGAACAATGGCAACTTCAAGTCCCAATCTTGCTGGTTCCTTGATACTAGAAGGGAGAGGTTATTCAGGATGGTACGATTGAACCTCTCGACCATGCCGTCCGACTGGGGATGTAAAGGTGTTGTCCGGGTTTTGTCTATGCCGAGTAGTTGACACAGTCCTTTGAAAACATCAGAGGTAAAGTTCCTACCTTGGTCGGTATGAAGTTGTAGGGGCGTGCCGTACCTTGACACCCATTGCTGCACTAGGACCTCTGCGACTGTGCATGCCTCTTGATTGGGAATGGGATATGCTTCAGGCCACTTGGTGAAATAGTCCATTACGACGAGGATGTATTTATTTCCACTGGAGGTCCGTGGCAAAGGACCCAAGATGTCGATTGCAATCCGTTCAAATGGTGCTCCCACGTTATACCATTGCAGTCTTCCTCGACTTCGTTTCTGCGGGCCTTTACGTGCCGCACAAGCATCACATGATTTACACCATTTCTCCACATCCTCCTTTGCCTTGCACCAGTAGAAGCGTTCCCGAACTTTCTGCAGAGTCTTCATTACCCCAAAATGGCCTCCGGTAGAGCTATTATGCAGTTCTTCTAAAACAGCTGGAATTTTTGATCTTGGTAATAAAATCTGCCATCTGAAGCTTTTCCCATCATCAGATTCCCACTTTCTGTATAATACGCCGTTTCTGAAATGAAGAGAGTCCCAAAGTGCCCAATAACTTTTCGTAATGGGACTGAATCTGGAAATGTCCTGCCAGGTAGGTCTGTTGCTGGTCGTCCTCTTCAGCTGCAATATTGGCTTTATGTCAGGATCTTCCAACTGGGCTTGTCTAAGTTCTTCGTCACTCCAGGGATCGGGATCTTGTTCTGATGATGTTGAGACAGTAACTTGGCAGGCAACCGGATTTATCGGCAGGTATTTCTGTTCGGCTCTAGAGCAGTACTTGCAGCTTTCCGAGCAGGGCTTCCGTGACAAGGCATCTGCATTACCATGTAGAGTCCCTTTACGATGACGTATCTCAAAGTCATATTCCTGGAGGCGTTGTATCCACCTGTCAATCTGTCCTTCCGGGTTCTTGAACTGGAGCAACCACGTTAAAGATGCATGGTCAGTCCGGAGCAGGAATCTTCTGCCATAGAGGTAATGATGGAAATGTTCTATGGCTTTTACGATGGCGAGTAGCTCTTTCCTGGTGGTACAGTAATTTCGCTCTGGTTTAGACAGGCATTTACTCCAATAGGCAATGACATGTTCTTGACCATCAATTTCCTGCGACAGAACAGCACCGACACTTTCATGGCTGGCATCTGTATCAAGTATGAACCATCTGTCGGGCTGTGGATACGTCAAGATAGGCGATGATGTTAAGGCCTCTTTAAGTCGCTTGAACGCATTTTCACATTCATCTGTCCACAGGAACTTCTGCTTGGCTTCCGTCAGCTTGTGGAGTGGTCTGGCAATATTTGAGAAACCCTTGACAAACTTCCTGTAGTAAGTGCATAACCCCAGGAAACTTCGTAGTTAGTGTACATTTTCAGGGTGACTCCAGTTCTCGACTGCAGAGATCTTCTCAGGATCAGTTCTCACACCTTCGGCAGAGATGATATGGCCGAGGTAGCTCACTTCACGACGGAACAAGTTCCACTTGCCTGGATTCAATTTGAGGTTAGCCATTCTGAGTTTCTCCAGCACCTTTCGGATGTTTCGTAGATGGTCTTCAAAGGTGCGCCCGACAATGATAATATCATCCAAATACACCAGACAAGCCTCATAGGAAAGTCCTTTTAGCACTGTCTCCATCAGGCGTTCGAAGGTGGCAGGAGCATTACATAATCCGAATGGCATAACTTTAAATTGCCACAGTCCTTGTCCCGTGGTGAATGCAGTCTTCTCACGATCATCAGGATGTAATTCTACTTGCCAGTAACCGCTCTTCAGATCCAACGTCGAGAACCATTTATTGCCAGCAAGTGTGTTTAATGTGTCGTCAATTCTGGGAAGAGGGTAACTGTTTTTCTTCGTGATGTCATTCAAACGACGATAATCCACGCAAAATCTTGTTGAACCATCCTTTTTCCGCACCAGTACTATGGGAGAGGCCCAAGGACTCGTTGATGGCTCGATGACATCATTGCGCTGCATTTCACTTAGAAGTTCAGTGACCTCTTCCTGTTTAGCAAATGGAAGTCTTCTTGGATGTTGTTTGATTGGAGGATGATTACCTGTATCAATTCTGTGCTGTGTGATGTTCGTTCTCCCGACGTCTTCAGGTGTTCTAGAAAAAAGTCTTTAAATTCTTGGAGTAGCTTCTCCGCAGCACATCTCTGTTCCTTTCCTAACTCTGCATTCTTGAGTAGTTCCGTTATTAATTGTTCAGAAGACTTGGATTCGGTTGATTGCGTGGGGCGGTTGATGCATGTAACAGGAGTGCAGTTTGCTAACACCTCATCCTTCTTCACTGTTCGGACCTTATCGCTGATGTTTGCGACTCTCACAGGAATAGTACTCTTTGAGAGATCAACTAGAGATGAAGCTACCAGAACTCCTCTTGGCCTATTGTCTGTATTCGGGTATTAAATCAGTCCATAGCGGAAGTATTGCTTTGTAGGTGGTGTTCCTGAAACTATTGTCTCTGTGTGTGGAGGGATGGAAATTTCAGACTTGGCTGTTATCTGGCAAATTGTCTGAATGTCTTGATTTTCAGTGTTGAACACAGCGATGTCTTCCGAACTCGAATGCAGTTCATTATTCTTGAAGTCCAATTGAAAGTTAAATTTTCTCAGGAAATCAACTCCAATGATTAAAGGATCTCTTATATCAGCCACATATGCCCTATGATGGTAACTGGCATTCCCAAAAGTGATGGTCAAGTTCATTTTCCCATATATTTTGATTTCGTCCCCGGATTTCGTCTCCAGATTGATCTTCTCTTTTAGTTCTTGAGCCAAATCCGCTCTAATGATGGTCACGTTGTCTCCCGTGTCCAGAATCATCCGGCAGGTGGTGTTGTTAACTTGGCCACAGACATGAAGTCCATTATCGCCGCCACTCATCGATGAAACATGAAATACTGTAAATTGGGGCTCTTTAATTTCAGGCGACCTCCGCCCCGCGAGATGGCCTCCTCTTAGTTTCCCTGTAGTGATGGTGAAGCCGGGTGATTTCCTCTAGTTGGTCGTACAGGGCAGTTCCTCTTCACGTGACCATCCCCTCCACAGCCCCAGCACTTTATCTTCCGGTCCTTTATTTCCTTATGATTCTCCAGGCTGCGCAATCTCTTTAAGATCTCTTCGATACTTCTCTTCATTTCATTTTCACCAGCAGGCGTATCGTTTAATGAGACTGCCCTTATGGCATGGCGGTCTTTACGAGAGGCTTGTTGGGCTGCCTCTATCCTAAGTGCATAGCCTAAAGCTGATTCTACGTCTCTGATGTTGGAGAGTCTCAGCGCTTTTTGAATTTCTGGATCACGAACAGCATCGATAAAGTACTAAAGAGCTAAGTCGTTTCGAGTGTCAGCATGACAGTCTGAGAATGCTAGGTGTGACAGTCTCTGAATGTCCGCTGCCAGCTCTTGCAAACTTTCGCCCGTTTTCTGGTAACGAGATTTTAGCTGAAGGCGACTATAGTCCTTAGAACACTTCTCTCCGAACCGTAGCTCCAGTGCTCTAGTCAGGGCCTCGAAGTCGTTCCTTTTTTCCTTAGAAACATTTCTCAGGATCTCGACTGCATCTCCCCGTAATGCTGCTGCTAAGTGGACTGACTTGGCGGTAGAGTCCCAGCCGTTAGCTTCAGCAACGATGGAAAACTGCGTCTTGTATACCTGCCAGGAGGAACTGCCGTCGTAGGTGGATAGCTTAATAACTTCCTGATTCTGGATTCTTCTCTCTTTCTTTTCAGTTTCCTGAGGCATGGATTCTAACTTTCCTTCCACTTTTCTCTCCAGATCTTCTTCTATTCTCTTCAGTTTACCTTCTATCTCTGAAAACCTTCCTTTCAGTTCCTGATCAAAATTTTCTTTAACTTTCTCCTCGAAACTCCGTTCTATCCTCGTAACACTCTCTTCAACCTTCATAACATTTTCTTCTATCTTCATAGCTTTCTCTTCAACCTTCATAACATTTTCTTCTATCTTCATAGCTTTCTCTTCAACCTTCATAACATTTTCTTCTATCTTCATAGCTTTCTCTTCAAAACTTTCTTCTATTTTCAAAACTTTCTCTTCAAAATTTCCTTCTATCTTTATAACTTTCTCTTCAAAATTTTCTTCTATCTTTATAACTTTCTCTTCTATTCCATCCATTCTATTTTCCATCACCGTTAATTTACCCTCGATTGATTCTTTCACCGTTGAAAGCTCTCTCTTCATCTCATCTTGATTAGATTTAATTTCTTCCTGAACTTCCCCCAAACTGCTTTTCATTTCCTTCATTTCTTCAGTCAAACCGTCTTTCAATTCTCTTTGCGATGTTTCCATACTTTCTTTCATCTCTCTTTGTCCTGTTTCCATTTTCTCTATCAATCCAGATCTTAACTCATTCATCTGAGCATTGAGTCCTTCTAGAAATTTCTTCATCTCTTGCTCCATAGCTCTCGTTATCACCATTCACAGACAACCCCACTCCTGACACCAGAAATGTTGCGTACTTGGGGGTTCGTGAGTTGTCCGAGAATGAAAGGCCAAACGTACAAAAATTCAGTAATTTATTCACAGAAAGTTCCAGAAAAATACAGGTCTATAAACCAAGTATCAGCTTCAATTCAAACAGTAAACACAGCTTAAACAACAGCTGTCAATAGCCAATCCACAGTACAAACTATATAGCAATAACACATAAAGCAAGTCTCTTCCAAAGAGGCTCAAGAGCAATGCAAGCACTAGCGAAGCTGGCTGAAGACTGAACTGAACTGACTCGCCTTGGCGAAGAAAACAGGCTTATATACTGTTCCATGGAACCCAGATTTTTCGAGAAAACTCTAGAAAGTGGTCAACCAATCAACTTACAGCTTCCATATTTGGTATATCCCTAATAAGGATTTTCTCGCCAAGGTCGCCAAAAAAATCGCCAAGGTGGGAAAAAGTCGCCAAATTTGGCGCCAAATCCATTATTTGCCTTATTGGAGCTTTTTAATGCGTTTTTAAGGGAAATTAAGGCTATTTCAACGCTAAAACGACTAGAAATGCACAAAATTAGCACTTTATCAACTTACTAAGCCTCTTTGAAAGAATTTATACAAAAATAAACACAATTATTTACAATTTCGTAACATTATATACAATCCCAGCAATGGTGAATCCCGGAGGGGGCTATTGGGCTACATCCCCCTCCCCACCCAAGCTTAATCAAAATTATAATTTTTATTTAAATTCCATATAACTGAAGTTCAATATCTTTCTTTTAAAGAAAAAATAATAGAAACGTGAAAATGCACTTGTGACCTTAATATGGTCAAGCACTGGTAAGCCTGGCGTTACTATGGTCAAGTCAAATACAGTTAAGTGGTAGCGGTTTTTAGATAGTTATTTCATTGTAATTTTTATTGAATTATTGAAAGTTTTGTATTGTGTTTTTATGATTCTTATTGTCAGATGAATAAAAATTGTAAGGTGAAACTGTTTTGGTTCACATAAACTGGAACATTAACATTAACATTAGTTAACATTCGATCATTTGGCACCGCTGAATTTCAATTTGTTAATTGTTATGAATTTAGTAAATTGTATGATTTGACGAGATTTTGGTGACAAAACTTGCGATTTAGCAATGAAATTTGTGATTTGTCGGCAAAATTTGATAGTTAACGACGAAATTTTTGACTTGGCGACAAAATTCGTTGTCTGAAGACAAAATTCGGCGAGCTTGGCGATGGAGAAAGGCATAATTGGCATCATTATATTTTCTTTCCACGCAAAAACCTCGTATTTCTTCATCGACCAATATCTTGTTTCGACAAGATAAAAAGTCAAAGGAAGCTGTAACGTATTACTCTCAATCGTAAGTTTTAAATTTTTGCCTAAACCGGCATTCTAAATTATTCACCACAAACGATATTCGTATTAAGATTGACGTATTATTTTAATTTTATATTTTTAAATGATTAATTAAAGCGTTTAACATGGTTTTTAATTAACACACTTTTATTAACTTGATATGATGCAACTATTAACGTATGCAAAGGAATTTTGCAATTCAATTTTCGGTAACTTATTGTCGTCCGAAGAACCTGAAATTTTGCACACGACTTCATAATCAATGACAATACTAGATACAAGTATTTCCAGGCACTTTTCTCGTCAGGGGCAGGTTCCAGGGGCAGACAAAAAATCTATAATTATACAAAACTATCATATGTGACACAGGATTTGGATGTATTTATATAATGTCGAGTGGCAACAATTAATTTTTTTAATAAAGATTTAAAAGTATGTAATAGTTTTCTAAAGCCTTTATTAGTTCACTTTTCAATAAAAGCGTGTTCTTTATTTATTTTTTTTTTTAAATGGTATAATTTTATTTATCAAAATAAGGGAATTTGAGTAATAAAATACTTGAGTTTAAATTTAAGATTTTATGAAAAAAAACTTCAACGGAAAATTCATTAAAATCGTCCCTAATTTATTTGTCAAAGGGATAATACCTAAATGTCCCCAAATTTATTACTTTTTCTATCATGCCAGTTTAATTCGTTTAGCATCGATTTACACGATTTTTTTTTTTTTTTACGATGACATTTATCTTTTACATTATAGCATCTATGTCATAAAGCTAAGTCTAAATCTGCTTAGCCCTAAGATATGCTGATTTTATTTACATTTTTATTTATTAACTTTTATTTTATTTGTTTAAAATCACAGATAAATTTTTATTTCAGTTTTCTCAGTAGTACAGTACAGTCGGTAACAAAAGTGTCCGAACACTAACAATAATTCCTATGTAAAAAAAGTACACTTCGTACGGTTTTATTAAATAAATCCTTGTCGAATCCTATCCTTAGTAAGTGTAAGAACATGATTCGATAAGGATTTATTTAACAAAAGCGTATGAACTGTACTTTTTTTGCATAGGAATTTTTGCTAGTGTTCGGACACTTTTGTTACCGACTGTACATTGTTGTAATTGTGACGTCATATTTTCTGTTAAACACATTTAACATTTTTTTTTTTTTTTTTTTTAAATCAGATTATTATATTGTTTAAAAACACGATTCAAATTTTATTATATTTTCAGTGATCTTTTTCATTATCGTTTGCACGTGACATACGCATCAGATTATAAATTTTTGCAATGAAATAGCTATACAGAAAATGTCGGCTATATAGAACAACTGACGAAAACTCACTTTTTAGCGTGTAACTTCTAAGCAATTGAAGCTATCGAAAACGTTTAAATACAAAAATTGTTCTTTAGGGTAAGGCGGTAATTCGCCTGATTTGAAATTTTTTCCTATTTTCAATATTAAAGAAATTATGGGCAAATGAAAATTTCCACCCCCCACCATTTCCACCCCCTTTGAGCTGGATACCCCATCTACGAACTCGACCGAGATTTTTACTGTCCTGACAACATATCCTGAGCTTTTTAAATTTAAATAAAAATTACTCCAGTTATCGTGTGCACAACTTAACATGGGAAAAAGCGTTATCTGTATATATATATACTAGCAGGCAACGCCCGCTTCGCTGGTCCCTATTTTTAAATGAACCACTATAATGAATTCTTAAAATTGCGTTAATTTTTATCACGTGAAAAGAAAAGAGAAACAAAATCTGATTAGGAAAAATGTCGCACCGGGTTCTCACTGCCTTCGGAAAAGATTCCCAAAATGCTCTAACTCTTATTTCTATTATTTTCCCCCTTCTCCCCCCCCCCTCTTGTCTATCCTAATAATTTTACGAATTCGAAAATATCCGCAATCGATTTGTAGGTATCAAAAAACACTATGCACCAGTTTTGAACTATCCATCTCTATTTTTATTTTTTGGCCCCTCCGTTCCCCCCCTTCCCGCCCCTTCCAATAATTAAAAAAATTCGAAAATATCCGCAATCGATTTGTAGGTATCGAAAACATCTATGTACCATTTTTGAATGATCTAACTCTATTTTACTTTTTTTGCCCCTCCGCCCCCCACCTTCCCGGCCCTCCTAATAACTTTACACTTTCGAAAATATCCCCATTCGACTTGCAGGCCTCTAAAACCTACCTGTACCAATTTTGAACGGCCTAACTGTATTTCTATTTGTTTTTGCCCATAGCCCCCCCTTACCGCTCCACCCCCCTTCCCGCCCCACCTAATAATTTAACAACTTCGAAAATATCCGCAATCGATTTGTACGTATCGAAAACCTCTATATACCAATTTTGAACGATCTAACTCTATTTTTATTCCCCCCCCTCTCCCCCCCGACCCTCCTAATAACTTTACACTTTCGAAAATATCCCCATTCGACTTACAGACCTCGAAAAAATATCTGTAAAAATTTTGAACGGCCTAACTGCATTTCTATTTGTTTTTGCCCCATTGCCCCCCCTTACCGCCCCACCCCCCTTCCCGCCCCTCCTAATAATTTTACAACTTCGAAAATATCCGCAATCGATTTGTAGGTATCGAAAACCTCTATATACCAATTTTGAACGATCTAACTCTATTTTTATTTTTTGCCCCCCTCTCCCCTACCCCCCTTCCTTCCCCTCCTAATAACTTTACACAATCGAAAATATCCTCATTCGACTTGCAGACCTCTAAAACCTATCTGTATCAATTTTGAACGCCCTAACTGTATTTCTATTTGTTTTTGCCCCTTAGCCCCCTCCCCCCCCCCTTGCTGCCCCACCTGGGGGCTGAATTTCTAAAATTCCAGAAATTGGTTTTTAGATATTTGCATTAGCTATATTTTAGAGCAAAAATTTCACGAATATCTATTTTTTTGTTTCACATATATAGGATTATGCGAAATCACGTTTTACGCATGTGAAATCACGTTTTGCCCCCCCGCCCCCCTTGGGGATCGAATTTTGAAAATTCCAGAAATTGGTTTTTAGACATTTGTATTAGCTATATTTTAAAGCAAAAATTTTACGGATATCTGTTTTTTTGTTTGAGATATGAAGGATTTTGTGAAATCACGTTTTGCCCCCCCTCCCCCCCCTTGGGGGGCGAATTTTGTAAAATCGCTTCTTAGTGGATGCCTACGCCATAGAAAGAACATTGTCACGAAATTTCATGCTTTTAGGTCCAGAGGTTTGGTCTGGGCGTTGATAGATCACCCCCTCACTCACTCACTCAGGAAGTGTTCTTTTATATATATAGATAAATTACGTGTCACGATGTTTGTCCGGGGTAAACTCCTAAACTAAGGAACCGATTTTAACGAAATTTTGCACACTGTGTGCAGTTTGGTCCAACTTGAGAGATAGGATAGTTTTTATCTCAATTTATTGTCACAATATTGTTTTATTCACGGAGTAAAAAGACAGGAGAAGAAGGTAACGCTGAAATTTTGTGATGTTGTTTTCTAATGTTTACAGATGGCGCCAGCGTGCAATCCTTCCTTCTCTCCAACTTCCGCAATGTTATTCAATGGGGAAATGTCTCGTTTTAATTATTTTTTTAAAAATAATATCAAGCTGAAAAAATTTCGATTGAAAGCAAATTTCATTTAATAGAGAATTCTAACCAACATGTTTTTTTTAAGAGCCATTTTATACTAATTTTACTTTGAAAGAAAGCTTTTAAAAAATGACGATTCTTATGAACCGAAGCTAGCTAAAACAGACAATTGGGAGGAAGGAGAATGGATGAAATTTTGTAAAGAAAAAAAATAAACTTACTTTAGGTGCAGAAAACACGAACTCGGACTTTATTTTTCTCCTAGGGCTTTTTTTTGTTTTTCTTATCACTATCATAGCCTGTTTTACAACTAGGAACGAAGCATTTATTTGAAACATCTGAATTATGCAGTTTTAAGAACTTACAAAGAAATTAAATTGCTTAAAATAAAAAAATTTAAATGTACTTCAGCAAAATTCTATTGAAAACAACAGTATATCCGCGCCGAAGTAGGGAGGAATGACAAGTGGCGCCCTCAATATTTACCAAAAATTTAGATCACAGTTTCGTAGCTTTCTCCCATTGGACCTTCAACTCCTATTAATATTACTCCGTGGTTTTATTGCAATTATTTGTTAATTATAGACCTTTATTAAAGTTGCTCCAAAATATCTGTGAGTTCCATTAATTTAATTGTTGCCAAAAAAAAAAAAAAAAAAATACGAGTTCATTTTCTTTCGACATAAAAATTAAATACATTTAATCAAACGTGAACGTTAAAAAATTATAAAAAGTTAAATTATGCATCTCACGAAAATTGACGTCATAATCAATTTAAAGATTTTATACACATTGATAAAGTGCTAATGTAGTTCTATCATAGATATAGTAATATATATAGATCTCTCATCCCCATGTTATCGTACAAAGATTTTTGATGCCGAAAAAAAAAAAAAAAAAAAAAAAAAGCTTTGGAAACAGCCATTAAGTGGTATTGAAAAAAAAAAAGAAAAAAGAAAGAAAAAGAAAGAAATATGAATTTGAAACTGTATCTGGATTCTTCCATTCCCCTTTAGCAAATAAATTATTCATAAATTTTATTTGCTAAAATATTAGTATGTATTCCCGTGTGTAATCACTCGGGGAAAGACGGCCATATTTTGGTAAAAACGTCGTCTTTTCCCAAATGAAAAGGAATAACTTTTTTCTCCCCAATGATCACTCTATTCTATATATGCTATATCTATGAGTACTATACGCAAGCGAAGTGTGACTCACTGACCGTCTGTGCAGCCAAGAAAAAGATTTCCTATGTTAATTGCCCACTGGATTTTTTGTAAGAATTTATTAAAAATCGAGGAAATTTATTTCCCGATTTTAATCCTTATATTTGGGTATAGATATGTATTAGTTATCGCGGGTGTTAGATTGAATTATTTTGCTGTCAAATTGACAAAATTTTAATTTTAAATTTCAAAACTCTGTCGCCCTTGGCTTTTTTTATTATTATTATTATTATTTGGCGATCAAAAGCGTAACACGAAAATATACATGCCACATGTATGCATTGTACGAAATGTAATATGTATTATTCATTGTACGTATGTATGACATGTAATATGTATTGTACGAAATATTGTTTCATATTATTCATTACTCTTTTAATATAAGTTGTTAAAATAACCATGATTTTTGAAAGGAATTAAATATTTTCGCCAGATAATTTGGCGATATTCTTTTTTTTTCGCCAAGGATGACAGAAATGAAATCTATTCCGCTGCAAAATATTAGTATCTTACATCAGATATTTTATTTAGACATTTGAAAACAAATTTGACTTCAAACTATGATAGAATATTTATCATTTTCCTTTTAATTAGTATATTATTAGTATATTAAAATTTAAAAGCATGGTATATAAAAAGTTTTTTTTTTCTTTATCTTATAATTATTCTTATCTTAATCCTCAATGTTTCCCATCTTTATTAACTTGAATTTACTATTAAAATTTTAACATACTCAAAAACTTCTCATCACTTCGTTAAAATACACTAAACTTTTCCAAAATCTTTTTCTATTTAAAATGATACATGTATTTACTTTAAATGTCCAATATTTCATAAGATTTCCAATTTTAAAGTTTTAAAATATTTATCAAATTTACTTATTTTTCTGGTTTAGCCTTATTGTTTTCCTTTTTATAACTACAGCTGTTGCCCTCTTTAAAATATTTAAAATGATGAGGTCATTTTATAGTAAAATTATCCATTATAGCATATATTATATTTCACTCCTCCATAAAAATTGATTTTAAAATCGTCTGTTTCTTTTATACTTTTATTTTAATAGAATTTTAATAGAATTTAATTTATATATTAGTCATTTTAGCAATTTTATCCAAAGTAGCATTAGAAATAATATATATCACTTCTCCATTAAAATTTATAGGACCCTACAATAAAATTAATTTGTGCTTAATATCAACACTACGAAAATTTTTATCAATCGCTTCCAAATTTTGACCTAAGTTTCAAATCTCAACCCTGTGGGTTTTTACATTGGCTACAACGTTTTCGTCTTTGTTCGTAAATAATAATTTGACTGTACTAAATAGTTTACAGCCGTATAATTCAACGTATAACTTAGTCACAGCAACGCGTGGCCGGGTCTGCTAGTACATATATATATATACCTATATATATATATATATATATATATATATATATAAACTTTTGAACGGAGGGTGGTTTTGGGTTCTAGGGGTCATGATCGGTGAAGATATGAAGAAATTTTCCAGAAGTCGTGTCATGAGAACCATTGCAATAGGTAGATCTCCTATAAGGAATCTACCTAATAAAGCAAGTCTCTTCCAAAGAGGCTCAAGAGCAATGCAAGCACTAGCGAAGCTGGCTGAAGACTGAACTGAATTGACTCGCCTTGGCGAAGAAAACAGGCTTATATACTGTTCCATGGAACCCAGATTTTTCGAGAAAACTCTAGAAAGTGGTCAACCAATCAACTTACAGCTTCCATATTTGGTATATCCCTAATAAGGATTTTCTCGCCAAGGTCGCCAAAAAAATCGCCAAGGTGGGAAAAAGTCGCCAAATTTGGCGCCAAATCCATTACCTGCCTTATTGGGGCTTTTTAATGCGTTTTTAAGTGAAATTAAGGCTATTTCAACGCTAAAACGACTAGAAATGCACAAAATTAGCACTTTATCAACTTACTAAGCCTCTTTGAAAGAATTTATACAAAAATAAACACAATTATTTACAATTTCGTAACATTATATACAATCCCAGCAATGGTGAATCCTGGAGGGGGCTATTGGGCTACATCCCCCTCCCCACCCAAGCTTAATCAAAATTATAATTTTAATTTAAATTCCATATAACTGAAGTTCAATATCTTTCTTTTAAAGAAAAAATAATAGAAACGTGAAAATGCACTTGTGACCTTAATATGGTCAAGCACTGGTAAGCCTGGCGTTACTATGGTCATGTCAAATACAGTTAAGTGGTAGCGGTTTTTAGATAGTTATTTCATTGTAATTTTTATTGAATTATTGAAAGTTTTGTATTGTGTTTTTATGATTCTTATTGTCAGATGAATAAAAATTGTAAGGTGAAACTGTTTTGGTTCATATAAACTGGAACATTAACATTAACATTAGTTAACATTGGATCATTTGGCACCGCTGAATTTCAATGTTAATTGTTATGAATTTAGTAAATTGTATGATTTCACGAGATTTTGGTGACAAAACTTGCGATTTAGCAATGAAATTTGTGATTTGTCGGCAAAATTTGATAGTTAACGACGAAATTTTTGACTTGGCGACAAAATTCGTTGTCTGAAGACAAAATTCGGCGAGCTTGGCGATGGAGAAAGGCATAATTGGCATCATTATATTTTCTTTCCACGCAAAAACCTCGTATTTCTTCATCGACCAATATCTTGTTTCGACGAGATAAAAGGTCAAAGGAAGCTGTAACGTATTACTCTCAATCGTAAGTTTTAAATTTTTGCCTAAACCGGCATTCTAAATTATTCACCACAAACGATATTCGTATTAAGATTGACGTATTATTTTAATTTTATATTTTTAAATGATTAATTAAAGCGTTTAACATGGTTTTTAATTAACACACTTTTATTAACTTGATATGATGCAACTATTAACGTATGTAAAGTAATTTTGCAATTCAATTTTCGGTAACTTATTGTCGTCCGAAGAACCTGAAATTTTGCACACGACTTCATAATCAATGACAATACTAGATACAAGTATTTCCAGGCACTTTTCTCGTCAGGGGCAGGTTCCAGGGGCAGACAAAAAATCTATACTTATACAAAACTATCATATGTGACACAGGATTTGGATGTATTTATATAATGTCGAGTGGCAACAATTAATTTTTTTAATAAAGATTTAAAAGTATGTAATAGTTTTCTAAAGCCTTTATTAGTTCACTTTTCAACACGGAGTAATATTAATAGGAGTTGAAGGTCCAATGGGAGAAAGCTACGAAACTGTGATCTAAATTTTTGGTAAATATTGAGGGCGCCACTTGTCATTACTCCCTACTTCGGCGCGGATATACTGTTGTTTTCAATAGAATTTTGCTGAAGTACATTTAAAATTTTTTATTTTAAGCAATTTAATTTCTTTGTAAGTTCTTAAAACTGCATAATTCAGATGTTTCAAATAAATACTTCGTTCCTAGTTGTAAAACAGGCTATGATAGTGATAAGAAAAACAAAAAAAAAAAGGCCTAGGAGAAAAATAAAGTCAGAGTTCGTGTTTTCTGCACCTAAAGTAAGTTTATTTTTTTTCTTTACAAAATTTCATCCATTCTCCTTCCTCCCAATTGTCTGTTTTAGCTAGCTACGGTTCATAAGAATCGTCATTTTTAAAAAGCTTTCTTTCAAAGTAAAATTAGTATAAAATGGCTCTTAAAAAAAACATGTTGGTTAGAATACTCAATTTAATGAAATTTGCTTTCAATCGAAATTTTTTCAGCTTGATATTATTTTTAAAAAAATGATTAAAACGAGACATTTCCCCATTGAATAACATTGCGGAAGCTGGAGAGAAGAAAGAATTGCACGCTGGCGCCCTCTGTAAACATTAGAAAACAACATCACAAAATTTCAGCGTTACCTTCTTCTCCTGTCTTATTACTCCGTGCTTTTCAATAAAAGCGTGTTCTTTATTTATTTTTTTTTTTTTAATGGTATAATTTTATTTATCAAAATAAGGGAATTTGAGTAATAAAATACTTGAGTTTAAATTTAAGATTTTATGAAAAAAAACTTCAACGGAAAATTCATTAAAATCGTCCCTAATTTATTTGTCAAAGGGATAATACCTAAATGTCCCCAAATTTATTACTTTTTCTATCATGCCAGTTTAATTCGTTTAGCATCGATTTACACGATTTTTTTTTTTTTTACGATGACATTTATCTTTTACATTATAGCATCTATGTCATAAAGCTAAGTCTAAATCTGCTTAGCCCTAAGATATGTTGATTTTATTTACATTTTTATTTATTAACTTTTATTTTATTTGTTTAAAATCACGGATAAATTTTTATTTCAGTTTTCTCAGTAGTACAGTACATTGTTGTAATTGTGACGTCATATTTTCTGTTAAACACATTTAACATTTTTTTTTTTTTTTTTTTTTTTTTAATCAGATTATTATATTGTTTAAAAACACGATTAAAATTTTATTATATTTTCAGTGATCTTTTTCATTATCGTTTGCACGTGACATACGCGACAGATTATAAATTTTTGCAATGAAATAGCTATACAGAAAATGTCGGCTATATAGAACAACTGACGAAAACTCACTTTTTAGCTTGTAACTTCTAAGCAATTGAAGCTATCGAAAAAGTTTAAATACAAAAATTGTTCTTTAGGGTAAGGCGGTAATTCGCCTGATTTGAAATTTTTTCCTATTTTCAATATTAAAGAAATTATGGGCAAATGAAAATTTCCACCCCCCACCATTTCCACCCCCTTTGAGCTGGATACCCCATCTACGAACTCGACCGAGATTTTTACTGTCCTGACAACATATCCTGAGCTTTTTAAATTTAAATAAAAATTACTCCAGTTATCGTGTGCACAACTTAACATGGGAAAAAGCGTTATACATATATATATATATACCTATATATATATATATATATATATATATATATATATATAAACTTTTGAACGGAGGGTGGTTTTGGGTTCTAGGGGTCATGATCGGTGAAGATATGAAGAAATTTTCCAGAAGTCGTGTCATGAGAACCATTGCAATAGGTAGATCTCCTATAAGGAATCTACCTAAAAATAAGTAAATAAAATGAACATATCTTAGGGCTAAGCAGATTTAGACTTAGCTTTATGACATAGATACTATAATGTAAAAGATAAATGTCATCGTTAAAAAAAAAAAAAAAAAAAAAAAAAAAATCTTGTAAATCGATGCTAAACGAATTAAACTGACATGGTAGAAAAAATAATAAATTTGGGGACATTTAGGTATCCCTTTAACAAATGAACTAGGGGCGATTTTAATGAATTTTCCGTTGAAGTTTATTTTCATGAAAATTTAAATTTAAATTAATGTATTTCATTACTCGAATTCCCTTATTTTGATAAATAAAATTATACCATTAAAAAAAAAAAAAAAGAAAGAACACTCTTTTATTGAAAAATGAACTAATAAAGGTTTTAGAAAACTATTACATGCTTTTAAATCTTCATAAAAAAAAAAAAAATTAATTGTTGCCACTCGACATTATACAAATACATCCAAATCCTGTGTCACATACGATAGTTTTGTATAAATATAGATTTTCTGTTTGCCCCTGGAACCTGCCCCTGATGGGAAAAGTGCCTGGAAACACTTGTATATCTAGTATTGTCATTGATTATGAAGTTGTGTGCAAAATTTCAGGTCCTTTGGACGACAAGAAGTTGCCGAAAATTGAATTGCAAAATTCCGTTATATACATTAATAGTTGCATCTTTATCAAGTTAATAGAAGTGTGTTAATTAAAAACCTTGTTAAACGCTTCAATTAATCATTTTAAAATATAAAATTAAAATAATACGTCAATCTTAATACAAATATCGTTTGTGGTGATGGTGAATAGTTTAGAATGTCAGTTTAGGCTAGAATTTAAAATTTACGATTGAGAGTAATACGTTACAGCTTCCTTTGACTTTTTATCTTGTCGAAACAAGATATTGGTCTGTGAAGAGATATGAGGTTTTGGCGTGGAAAGAAAATATAATGACGCCAAAGCTGCCTTTCTCTATCTCCAAGCTCGCCAAATTTTGTCGCCAAGTCAAAAATTTCGTCGTCAACTATCAACTTTTGCCGCCAAATCACAAATTTCATTGCTAAGTCGCACGTTTTGTCACCGAAATCTCGCCAAATCATACAATTTACTAAATTCATAATAATTAACATTGAAATTCAGCGGTGCCAAATGGTCAAATGTTAACTAATGTTAATGTTAATGTTCCAGCTTATGTGAACCAAAACAGTTTCACTTTACAATTTTTACTTATCACACAATAAGAATCACAAAAACACAACACAAAACTTTCAATAATTCAATAAAAATTACAATGAAATAACTATCCAAAAACCTTTACCACTTATCTGTATTTGACTTGACCATAGCAACGCCAGGCTTACCAGAACTAGTAAGATCACAAGTGCATTTTCACGTTTCTATTACTTTTTCTTTTAAAAGAAAGATATTGAACAACATATGGATTTTAAATAAAAAATATAATTTTGATTAAGCTTGGGGGGGGGAGGAGGGGGGGTGTAGCCCAATAGCCCCCTCCGGGATTCACCATTGCTGGGATTGTATATCTCTAAAGCTTTTATTTGTTGAATTATTATGAGCTTGAATTTTAAAAAAAATTGAAACATTTACAAACCAATAAATTTAGCCTAAAATTTTAAGTAGAATGAATAAAACCCTTTTGTAGTTAAAAATTAAATTTCTTGAAAACAGAATAGCGACGTAAATAATGCAATGTGTGGGAACAAAGCCATTGGCTAGGTATTAATGCATAATGTAAAATTTCTTTACAATTGTAACATTAACGTAAAGGAATCTACCTTTGCCTTTAAGCTTGCCGAAAAGGGATTTTTTTGAGAATAATTTTGTTTTGGTTTCCTAGCACTAACAGAAACTTTATTCAAATTCAAATTTTTATTTTGTAATTCTACCAAATCATTTTCAGTACTTTGCATAGTTACGGCTTGTTCTACTGCTTTTTCAAATGTTAAATCTTCAACCTGAGACATTAATTTGCTTTGGATTGTTTCATTTTTTAATCCGCGTAAAAATTGTTCTAACAAATTTTCTGACAGCGAATCGCCCGTAAACGCGCAATGTGTTGTAAATTTCTTTAAACGAACGCTAAAATCTTGAACTGATTCAGAATCTCCTTGAAAACATTTTCTAAATTTAATGCGTTCTGTAATTTTGTTAGGAATTTTACATAGATGTTTTCTTCAGACATCGACTAATTCAGTGTAAGTTTTTGATTCAGGAAGATCTGGGAACAATAAATTTGTAAGTAAATTATATAATTTCGGTCCAATAAACGTAATTAAAGCACTAAGTTTTTTTTCATCTTTTATATCAAACAATATAAAATTCTGTTCTAATCGTCGAATATAAGTGTCAAAAGACTCAACAGAATCATTGAATTCTTTAAAATTTTGAAACATTTTTCATTTTTAATGAAAATATGCTACTTCTAATAATAAAAAGATGCAATCAAATAAAAGAACAGAAAGAAAAAAAAATAAATAAATGTATAAATACCTTTTTTCCTCTCTTTCTCGAAAAATAAAAAGTCACAGATTATCGCAGACGATAATTACACTCACTGGCGCCTAAATCGTACCTGCCCGCCACCAGACAATGATATTAACTGCTGCTGTCTCCGACCGCATAATGATTCATTTCAATAAATAATTTTCTTTATGAAATAAGTAGATTTTGAATAAACACATGTGTAGAAGATATTCCGTTCTTTTTTTATGAACTGCAGATTTCATTTTTAATTATCTTCAAGTAGATATTTGTAAATGTATAAGAGCAAAACTTTTTTGCTTTTTTCTTTTTCTTTATTCCTGGTCTCCATTATAGTATTTTATAGGCAGGAGAAGATTTATGATTAAGCCATAACTAGAATATGACGAGGCGTTTCATTTTAAACACATAAAATTTAATAGATGACTACGACAATTACAGATGAAATACACAAGTAACATAAACGACTACATTTTGAAGACTGATCTGTTCTAGCAGAGATAAAAGTAAAAAGGAATGAACAGATCATTGATTGGACAATACAGTTTACAGGTACATGTATATTTACGTGACGTCACTTACCAAAAGTCCAATAGATTTAATCAGGAATACAATGACGAAATACACCACAATTATGTTTTAGAATTCATTGCTATTTAAATTTTAAAAATTAAGTCTTTTACTATGTTCGCGCAGTACATGTTAATTATAATAAATTTTTATTTGTGCAGTAAGATTAAAAATTTTATTACAACCCATTGAAGTGGTGTTGGTTTAAGGCCAATTATGTGTACTAGGGACCTGGGTCTAAGGGGATGTCCTCTGTGGGAATCTCTTTAAGGGATCCTAGTCCGTATTCATACGAGTTTCGAAAAGAAACAACAGAAAACTCCGAACGGCTAGGTCGACAAGTGTGACCTGAGACTTTATTGCATTGAGATCCTACTCTAGAAAATTTGGGTTAGTTAGCTTTTAATATTACACACACACACACACACACATATATATATATATATATATATATATATATACCGGGTGATTCAAAATAGATGTTACAGCGATTATCTCGTAAACTGAGAAAGATAGAAACATACTTCCAATTACAAAATTGATGCAAATTAAGGGCAGATTTCAAATATGACATTTTATTTGTACAAGGGGCTGTATACATATTAAAATACGAAATTTAATTTTTATATGGTCTTTCCGATCATATGACTTATATTTAGAAAAATATTCTCCTCACTCTAAGAAGAAAAATTTAAAAAAAAATATCTCTCTAAGTCAAAATCTCGCTGAGTTATTGCAGTTTGAAAAAGATGACTTATACTACTTTATTTTCAATTTTTGCATCTATTTTTCAACGCCAAAGGGCTCACTTTAGGGGTTATCTATGAGATGAAAAAAAAATTAAAAAAAGATCCTTCATTTAAAAATAGCAACTAAAATCATTCAAACACACGAAATCAAGAGTTTTAAGACCTTAATGCAAATTTACATTATCCCGTATTGTTAAAAAAAGTAAATTTTTTAGGGGGTCATCTGCAAATTAAAACACGTTAAGAGAGGAAGAAAATTAAATGACTAGCAAAACCATGCGAAATTTTCGCACTATTTCTTTTTACCACTTTCCATCATGGTTGAAAAATTTTATTGATTTTGGCTCTTTAATAATTACAACAAGGTTAAAAAGAGTTAATGACTTCGGTCTGTCTGTCTGTCCACCCGTCTTTCTGTCTGTATGCGCTCTAACTCCCGTGAATATTCATGGAATTTCCTGAAACTGATATGTGTTATCTGAATTCACTTTCGGATGTTCCTTATTGAAAATGGAGTGAATACCTCTGCTAGCTTGTGTACATAGGGACACCTGAAAGTATTTCAAAGCATTGTATTCTATGAGAAGTATTTTTATAAACCATATTTTAATACCTTTAATTTACACATATATTAATAAAATTGAAATATGTTATTCAAATTTACTATCGGATATTTTCTGTAGAAAATGAAATAAATACCATTACTGGTTTGTATACAGCCAAAGTATTGCATTCTGTGAAAGATATTTCTATAAACCAAATTTTAATAACTTTGCATAAATCTTAATGAAATTGAAATACGTTATTCATATGCACAAAAGAATGCTTTCTATAGTGTACAGTACGATTAGCATTAGATTTACAGGGCTCACAATAATATTCTGCTACGTTAAGGGTTATTATTGGACATTTGCTGGAATTGGCATTTTCGTTTACATTAAACCTTTTCTAACAATATTTAACTGTGAATACGATTTCAGTTTGCATATTTTTTGTCTGACTGCCCATCTGTCTATCTGTCCGTCTGCCCGCCCCCCCACAGTCCGTAAATATTTTCAGAAATTTTAAAAATGGTATATGTTATTCAGGTTTACTATGGAATATTCCCTGTTTAAAATGGCATTTATAAGTGCTCTACAATTGGTTTATGTTCAGGAAAGAACAAAAAATACCAAAGCATTGCGTTTTGGAACAGACATTTTTATAAATTACATTTAAATAACTTTCTACTGTAAAAAATCATAAAGAAATTCATATTTATTGTTAATATTGTGAAATATTTTTTTGCATAGAATATGATACGGTATTGATGTATAATTCTACGTCAGGGGGGTTACTGCCCTATTGTTTAATTATAGTGCTACATTTATTAAAACAAAAATCAAGTCTGTTATTAATTTCCTTGAAACTTTCAAATCTTGATAAATTTTTCAAGTGGCAACTAGATATGGAATCTGAAGTAACAAATTTGAATTTCCTACAGTTATTTGTTGTTAAAATTTGCTGAAAATTCATATATATGCAGATCAGCCACTAAAAGTTTGACTTTTGTATTCAGGAGGCATCAAAACGTGATATTATACAGAAAAAAATCGATCTCCAAAAACTACTTTTACAGTATGTGTATGAGAAATTAATTTTCTGTTCTGTGTCAGCAGTGTTCTTCGACATAAAACAAATGAAGCAAAGCACTTAAGGCAATTACTTTTAATAATAAAAAAAAATGTTTACCTTAATTACCTTGTATACTGTCTATAAACTATATATACACATGACTTTGTGCACGTAAATTTAGTTTTATATGTAAAACACGTAGCACAAAATGAAATACACTTCCAGCAATTCCCAAGTATAGCTCCAATATATCCAAATACTCTGAGTAACCCTGTAAACGAATGATGAATGATTGCTATACCACAATCTACACAAAACATACTTTTATGCGTATAAAAAAAAATGTGTCTTTTTCATTTTGTTTAAGGCAGCCTATAGATGTGACACTGTACATATGAGAAATTTCACTCACACAAGTAATGTATTTGAATTCTCTTGGATGACCCTGTACACAACCCTTTGTCTGATCGCAGCAAATAGCTTAGTGTAGCATAGCTATATGATACGGATTTGGAATATCGAATTTGGACTTAATGCTACTATTTGCTCGTTAGATATGCTAATAATACACACGCAAGGAGAGAGAGACAGAGAGAAACCAATCGCTAAAAACATGATTTTTGAATTCAGAAGATCTGAAAACGTGCAAATATAACAAAAGCTAATTTTCGGAAATTTGACTCAAAAACAATACTTTCTCTGTACCATGTATATGGGTGAGAGAATGTACACAGGAAAAGAAAGAAAAATAAATTTGAAAATTCCTCTTTAGTACACAAATTATTCGTAAATTTTATTTGTTAAATTTTCAATGAGTATTCTCGTGTGTATTCACTAAGGGAAAAAGAGACATCCCCCTCCACACGCTGATCAA
The DNA here is from genome assembly GCA_963930645.1 of Salticus scenicus. Taxonomy (NCBI): domain Eukaryota; kingdom Metazoa; phylum Arthropoda; class Arachnida; order Araneae; family Salticidae; genus Salticus; species Salticus scenicus. Next base: position 137,151,522 of record OZ005661.1, read on the forward strand.
TCTGTGCCTTATTACAAAAGCTATAGAAATTACAATTTCTCACTTTTGATACAACCCCTTAAGACTTGGCGAAAAATGCTAGAATTTTCAAATTGCAATAACTCAGCGAAATTTTCACTTAGAAACATGATTTTTTATTTTTATTTTTCTTCTTAGATCGAGGAGAATATTTTTCTAAATATAAGTCATATGATAGGAGGGGTCAAATAAAAATTAAATTTCGCATTTAATATGCATACAGCCCCCTGTACAAAAAAAGAAAAAAAACGCCATATTTGAAATCTACTCTTAATTTTCATCAATTTTGTAATTGGAAGTATGTTTCTATCTTTTCTAGTTTACGAGATAACCGCTGTAACATCTATTTTGAATCACCCGGTATATGTATATTAAAAAATTTAAAAAATAAACTACCTTTAAAATACTTAAAATAATAAATTTGTAATTAATTTGATCGAAAATAATCAAGTTGTACATCAAATTAAGCATTACAAAATTCCCTTTAAAGTGAGTGTTCAGAAATAGAACTTGTTATAGAACTCCTTATAGAACTTGTAAAATTTGAGATTGGAAGTGTTCAGATAAACTAAAAATGATAATTTTTCAAAAATTAAAAATTTCATAAAATGAAATAAAAAATTCCCAAAAGTACATTTTCATTTATATCATCAAGAAGAATGATTTTTAAAGTTTTATTGAAATCTGAAGTGTTCAGATTAAAATTTGATTTTTTTTTTTTTTTTTTTTTTTTTTTTATTGATTTGGCATAAATTGACTCTCAGAACACACACACACACACACAGACCAACTGCTAAAAACATGATTTTTGGATTATGGAGACCTCAAAATATGTAAATATAACAAAAACTCAGTTTCGAAAATTTGTCTCAAAAACAATACTTTCTCTATCTAATGGGTGAGAGAAATAGTAAAAAAAAAAAAAAAAAGTTTATCGAATAAAAAAATTAAAAGTAAAAAAAAAAATTAATCTAATAAAAATAGGTATTTGTTAAAGTTCACTTTAAAAATAAAATAAAATAAAAATACAGTAGACTCTCGTGTAACGCGGGGGATACGTTCCGCGTAATATAAAATCGCTTTATAGGAGATAGGAGACATACATTGAGCAGACGATTTCATTCCGCAATGAGACCAAAAGCGTCGGGTGTTGGCATAGTAACGGAGCAATCCTTCCTTGAACAGGTTGAAAGTAGAAAAGATGTCGTCACATGCTTTCCTTTATCTCACGCGTTATACGAGACTCTTTATCGCGTTGTATGAGTAATAGTCGCAGATTTTTCGTCGCGTTGTACAAAATCGCGTTTTGTGGGAGCGCGTTGTACGAGATTCTACTGTAATAAAAAAAAATAAGTAAAACAAACTTTTTTTTAAAGAAATAATGATGAAATTAGTTAAAGGAAAAACTTCTTTTGGCCATTACACAAAAAAAAGGGGGAGGGGGGATCTTTTATAATATATACTTCTTGTCCCATGAGCTCGTCAATATCCCACAAAAGCAATCAATTGAAAGAGAATTGGATGTGTATTTTTTTCAATTAACCATTCAGTGTAACAAACAATACTCATTTAATTAAACAGAAACATACGAGTATGTGCTAAATAATAAGTATTTCACATTTTGACAGAATGCACAAAAATGAGTCAAAATCATCAGCAATTTCATAGAACTAACAAAGTTTTTCAATAGTTAATTAAGGAGATATAAATGATTTCCAAAATATGTCCCTCATCCCTGATTTATCATAAGGAAAATTTTATCTACTATTTTAGATGTATGGAATTAAAGAAAGAAAAAATAATAATAATGAGGGGCAGACGGGTATTTTTTTACTACACTATTTTTTAATAAAAACTATAAATTTTATAAAATGCTCATTTCTACGTACAGTATTATTTAAATAGCAAAACAATATGATAAAGTAGAAGATGTTTGTTTCTAGCATCAAAAAAGAAAGCAAGCGATATGAAAAATGGAGTACAAAAGAGCATTGTTTAATTAAATTACATATTATTTAAAATGTAGCAACAGATTAATCAAATCTAATAACCCAAATTTGTAGTCCACCAAAACTACGTTTAAAAATTATGCATGCAAAGACAAATTATTTAGCATCAATAAGCAAACGAAAAATCAACAACATAAAATATTTTGGTATAAAACTATTAATATGGTATAGTATAAACAAATCATTCTTATGTGTTTTTCACTAGAATGGCATGTTAATACTTTTGGGAAGAATATTTCAATAAAAAATAACTTTAAATAATTTTCGTGTTGTAATTTCGATGGGTGAAATAAAATCTCGATCGATACGTAATGAGATAAAATGCAAGTGAATGATACTTTTACAACCAACTATTTATTTCATTGCGATATCGCTATCCACTTACGGATCGGGGGGAACGGCAGATTCATTGGTTACAGCGTCTACTGTATTACCGTCACGAGAAGAACCCTGAGTAGGGTTGCTTCCTAAGAACAAACCAAAAGGGAGAGGTGGGTTAAGTTTTTATTACAAGTGCTACCTTGGCGCAATTAGCAATTTGTTTGATTTTTTTTTTTTTTTTTTTTTTTTTTTTTTCATTTCGTTTTTTCGCTAAGGATAAGGATCATCATTCTATTGAAATATATTCATAGAGGGGAAAAAATTGCTCATGTAAATTGTCCCAGCTATCAATTTTCCAATTAAATAAATATTCAATTTTTGAAAATATAATTACGTAATAGTGGTATAAATTAATACAACAGTAAATATATATATATATATATATATTACAGTATATATAATTCTGATACATGGTATGCAAGCTATGTTATATCGGTTATATCATATGATTAGAAATTTACATAAATACTACTAAAAGTACATTCTGTTGAAATAGTCTATGATGATCCAATTGTTGAAGAAATTTTATTTTGTATAGCCTGGTACAGATAAATCAAAACTTATCATTTCATCAAAGTGTGGATATAAAAGATGAAATAATCACAATGTACAAAAAAAAAAAAAAAAAAAAAAGGAAAAGGAAAGGAACTATATATATATATATATATATGCTGCCATTTACAAAGCTGGAGTGCTATAAAGTTTCTAGATTTAAAAACCAAGGAAATTTTTAATTTATACTGATTATATAAAACTGTCATACGATATTTGTTCTACATTTATTAAAATTAAAGAAAAATGAGATTTGAGGGTAATATTTAAGTGACTGCTAAATGTAAACTAACATTATTCAATAATTAATATTCATTTGTAAGGGTATAGAAATTGCAGATTTGTTTTCTCGACCATCGGAAATTTGATAACTTTTCCTACATTTTGGTAATAGTTTTTTAATCAATGCGTCAAAATTAAGAGCCAAAATTCCTTTCATTAATTAACAAAATTTAAATGTAACATCAGTTCTCTGTGTGAAATCTTTGTACGATTCCTGCATTATTTTTAGAGCAAATTCACTGAAAAAAATTCTAAAGTTTTCATACAGAATCTTTGCCATTTCAAATTTATTCTTCCTTGAAGGACTGACAATAATTTCGTGATCGAATTAATTATCTTTTTTATTAATATAAAATTCTGTTTGATTTTTCCAATAACATATTGTCAAAAGTTATTAGTGGAGTAATTATGATAGTAATGTCAAAAATAGTAATAATAATAGTAAGATAGTAATGTCATAATCATGTCAAAAATCCGAATTTCAGATTTCGATGTTTCTATTCGTTTCGAGGTCTCTTGAGTCCGTTTTCACTATTTTTAAGATTAAGTATGTGTGTATGTATGTGTGTATGTATGTGTGTGTGTATGTCAGTGAGTGACAAACAAATAAAATAAATAAATTTAGAAATAAATATACAAGTGAATAGTTAAATTTTGACTTAAAAAAATGACCGCCTAGCATTAGTGGAGGTTTGAAACAAACTGCGCACTGTGTTTTTTCTTTGCTTCTTCCAATATTTCGCGCCAAATGTTAGCTTAATAGCGCCCAGTCTACCTAAAATGAAGTGGACACATCCGTTTCTATAGTGACCATCCCTTCCCTCAGAGTCCTTCTCCTGACGGTAGGTCAGTAGAATAAACAGTGTGGCAATCGCCTATAACCGTGATGTTAAAATGATGCTACAAAAATTAAGCTTACCCAGATGTCGCTGTGATCGAAACTAAGACTCCTATATGATAAGAGCTGGCGCCACGGAGTAATATTAATAGGAGTTGAAGGTCCAGTGGGAGAAAGCTACGAAACTGTGATCTAAATTTTTGGTAAATATTGAGGGCGCCACTTGTCATTCCTCCCTACTTCGGCGCGGATATACTGTTGTTTTCAATAGAATTTTGCTGAAGTACATTTAATTTTTTTTATTTTAAGCAATTTGATTTCTTTGTAAGTTCTTAAAACTGCATAATTCAGATGTTTCAAATAAATGCTTCGTTCCTAGTTGTAAAACAGGCTATGATAGTGATAAGAAAAACAAAAAAAAGCCCTAGGAGAAAAATAAAGTCCGAGTTCGTGTTTTCTGCACCTAAAGTAAGTTTATTTTTTTTCTTTACAAAATTTCACCCATTCTCCTTCCTCCCAATTGTCTGTTTTAGCTAGCTTCGGTTCATAAGAATCGTCATTTTTTAAAAGCTTCCTTTCAAAGTAAAATTAGTATAAAAGGGCTCTTAAAAAAAACATGTTGGTTAGAATATTCTATTTAATGAAATTTGCTTTCAATCGAAATTTTTTTCAGCTTGATATTATTAAAAAAAAAAATAATTAAAACGAGACATTTCCCCATTGAATAACATTGCGGAAGCTGGAGAGAAGGAAGGATTGCACGCTGGCGCCATCTGTAAACATTAGAAAACAACATCACAAAATTTCAGCGTTACCTTTTTCTCCTGTCTTTTTACTCCGTGGCTGGCGCAGTGTCCGCCATTTTCTAGCCCGTCTGGGAAAGCGTTGGCGGTAGGAAAGCTAGGTTACCTGATTAGCGTTATTATCGCCTTTAAACTTCTATACAGATCAAGTGAGCTAGAACTTCTTATCACGAAACAAACAAGTTGGCAATTTTAAGAACGTCGCCAACATTCTCGAAACTGCAACCCTTCACGTAGAGATGTAAAAAACCCCGGAATTTTGCTTCTGGGGAATAAACATGGGAATTTTCGGGTTTAAACCTGGAATTTTGGGAACTTTGGAAACTTTGATGGAAAGAAACTAATATTCAATGTTTAGATTTAATTTCACTTTTTTTAGGTGTACCAAACAACTTGTTTCAATATCATTTTTATTCTAATTGCTTAAATAAAAATGATATCAACAATTATGTGATTATTTTGTAGAAAATTGTAAAAAAAATAAACATTTATGCTATTGACAATAATAAATGAAATTTTGTCTGCCTATTTAAATAACTTTTTTTTTTTTTTTTTTTTTTTTTTTAATGAATATCATAATAAAATATTTTATAAAAAAATAATACAATGAAATTAAATTATGGTAAAAATACTTTAAAATTATTAAATTTTATTATAATTCATCGAACAAAATTTCACATTAGTTGATGAAATTTTGTTATAATCACTCTAAGAGCACGGGGAACAAAATCGAACATGAGTTCTTCGGTTATTAAGAATTCAAGCAATAATTTTTTAATGCATTAAATCAATACATAAAATATTCAATAGCTAATAATTAATAATTTGGCTGTTATTTCTTTTTTCATTTCTTTTTTGCATATTAATATTGTTGAAATTGTAATTGAAATAATATTTCACAGTGTAATATTATTGATCGTTTTAGTAAATGCAGAATATTTTGAAGCATTTTTGTTTTATTTTTGAAATAAAATGTTAAAGATATACATCTGAAACATGCGATTGCGAAAAAAAAAAAAAAAGGGGGTTAAATTGATCTCAGTGTGTATCCGCGATTGTAATGAAATGCTCGCCCTCTGGTGGGCTAAGGTGAAATTATCACACCACTGCATATCCTCATATTATGCAATCGACTTTCCATGATGAAATGGCGGAGAAAGAAGAAGAATAAATACACGTGGCTGTTATATTTACTAACAACTGCAGTTCAGAGAGCGCCATCTATCGATCATTACAAACGCGGATACAGTCAGAACTAAAATATAAATATACGGCAATAACAGAGAATAAGTCTATTAATTAATGAAATTTGAAACTTGTACTTTTTAAATTTATAGACGTTAAAAGCACTATTTAAAAATTAAAAGATCATAAAAAACATCTGAATCTGAGGTAATATTTTGAAATGCCTTAGAACATCTCTAATCTAAGAAGAAAAAAAAAAAGATAAATTCGCAACGTGTGAAAACTTTCAAAATTCCCTTCCCAAAAAACCGGGTTTATTCCCTGGTTTAAACCCGGGTTTTTTCCCCGCTCACATCTCTACCTTCACGTTAAAAGAAATGTAATTTTAAAGTTAATTTTAAAAGAATTTAAAATCAATAACTTAAAAAAAACAGTTCATTCATATTAAGTTTGTCAAAGAACTTTAAAAATAAAATGAGATAAGTTGAAAATAAGGGAAATCTTGCGCTACAAAGTTGTGCTCCTGCTCCGGGTATCCACGAGTTACATCTGCAATTTATAATCCACTTTTTCCTTCTTCCTGGATTAGACGAAAATATAAGCAGGTGGTGTCCTTTTCTGGAGTTATTCGTGCAATTTATTGCCGAAAAACCACCAATAGAGCAGTTTCATATGACGTCATAGTGACGTAGATGGAGGGCTATCAACTCCACGTGAAAAGAAATAGACGCCATTTTTAGAACAGTAAGCAAATGGCAGTTGAAAACAGCTCACAGCACCATGGCAACCGCGCATAGCAACCAGTGATGGAGGGCACGCTGTCCGCGTTGCTATGCTGTTATCAGCTGTTTGCAACTGCCCTATAATAAGTCGTCAGCCTGTCTTGTGGGATAGAAAATGGCGGATGTGTCAGCCCTACAATCGAAGCTATTGCTCAAATTGAATACCTGATTGGCTTTTCCTAACTATTTACTAACAACAAAAGCTGTAAAAGCGCCATCTATCGATCATTACAAATACGGATCGCAACATGGGGATGATAGATCTATATAAATTACTATATCTATGGTCCCTTGCGAAATTTTCATTTGCCTGCAAGCGCAAGCGTTACGTTTACATGTTACTAAGCACCGAATTCCCGAGAACGAGATGGCAACACTTGGATTTAGCGGCAAAATATGTTTTGGATCGTGCATGCTCTGCTCCTACGTTTAGGATCTTTGACTTAAGAAGTTTATCATCTTTAATTTGTTTTATTATGTTTAAAATATTCTGAACAATAAGGAATCGCTTCCTGTTTTCTATCATGCTGCTTAAATAAATCACGCACTAATTTGTGACATTGACCAAAATTTTAATACTAAGATAACTCGCATGTAAATAATTACTACAACGAAACTGTAAACTGTCTCAAAAATTATGGAACAACTAGCATTGTTAAATTTTTCCGAATGTGGTTACATTGCAAGTCGAAAAAAAGAGTTTCAACATTATATAGAAAATGAATTTAAGCCCATTCTTGAATCTGCTAAAAGTAGTAATGAGTTTGATTGGGTACATCTGAAAATATTTTACAATAAGAGTAAAAAACAGTTACTCAGAATTTATAACTTGCGAATTTTTTGTGAGTTTACATTTAAACTCTTTTTTACATTTAATTGTGAAGATGATGAATTTGTTCTAAAAATAATTCAAATACATCAACAAGTAATCAGCGAGTATTCAGAATTAAATCTATGTGTGTCGTGTAAGGGGCACTTCGACGTATCTCCAAAACACTATATAAAAGAAGAAGGAAAGAGTTCGAAGAATATATTGATGTCAGTTAATAGATTATCATTGAATGTGTTTGATTTCGATAACCGTGACTATTATTCACAATTGTCGGTTATGTCCATTTATGCAGGAGATTACGTTTTTATGAAATTCTTAGTAAAGTATGGTTTAACCTACAGGACTGATGATTTATTATTGCAAGCTAGATTAGAACTTGAGAGATTGTAAGTATAAATAGTTTAGTAATTGAGTCATTAAACATTCACTAACAATTTCTCATAAATATCTTCTACCCCCTGTTTTTTTTCACCTTAAGGTTAAATTTTTATTCTCCGGTTACCATTTGCCGCAGAACTAACACAGATAGATGGTGGTAAGACGATAGAAAAAGATTCATTGAAATTGCCTGCTGTTATTTTATTTTTTTACTGCCTACTCACTTTCAAATTTCTAAAAATTTTTAGATGAAACATTAAATGTTTAAGTAATGTCAGGTGTCTGTCCAGAGGAAAACCTCAGACTCTTTACAAAATTGTTTGTCCTAAAAAAGGACTCTACACCAGACTCAGATAAAATGAAAAAAATTCTGCAAACTCAAAATCTAAAGCAAAAATTTTCTGCAAAAAAAAAAATTGCTCCTATTTTATACCTGCCAACTTAAAACTGGTAAAAATTAGAGCATTTTAGGAAAAACATTGGAAAAAATCACAAAATATTTTTAAACAATCAGAACATTAAAAAAAAAAAAAAATCAGAACAATATTGAATAATAAAAAGAATTTTTACTCAGGGAAAAGAAAATAAATGTTTTATAAACATAAGAATTAAAACTTATCAGATTATTAATAATTTGACATTTTTTGAAAGCCAATCACATAGAAATTTATTTTATTTTATATATATATATATTTTTTTTTTTGTCTTTTTTCAATATCGTGGAATCTAGCATAATCGGAAATTATGTTCGCCTTTCTAACAAAATTAAGTTTAAAATAAATGAGATAATAAATAAAACGTTTCAAAAAACGCTAAATTAAAAAAAAAAAAAAAAAAAATCAACAAAAATTTTGATGCACAAGTGCAACTCACAACCTAACTAAACTAAACAAACAGCATAGCATCTCCTTTTCTTCCGGATCCCAAGCCGGTTTTCCATTCGAAAGGTTCCCCTCGTATCCAAGCACGGCGCGTTGTGCAACAAATACCGAGCGCTGATTAAAAAAGAGAAAGCTGATCGCTTCTTTTTTCCTGTCCCTTCTGTCCTAAAGCGGCCACAGCCGCGAAAGCCTAGACTTCGGACTTTGGAATGAGCGGGAAGAAAACAGACAGAACCACTGCTATTATAAGTGCCCCCTGCTTTTAGTAGCGCAGACGATCGGCGTTCGTTAATAATGTATTGCACAAATAGAAACCAAAAATGAATAGTAGCCGTACGATTTTTCCATGATCACTGTTTTCAGAAAATTTTTCTGTGAGCTCAGCAAATTTTCTGCATGTTCAGAAAATTTTCCGAGAACGCCGTTCATGTCAGGGTTAGAAATATGCGGTCGTTAGTCGTATTTTGCGATCAGTTTTTTTCATTTTGACGCCTAGAATTCCAATCATAGGTGCCATATTTGATGCCTTGATTTTTTCCTCATCATATCTAATAATTTTCCCAATCCCATCAGACAGTAAACAAGTGTATTTCACCTAATCTAATAAAAACCTAATTTGAACTTAATAAAAACTGATTTAAGAAATCATTTCTTTACGAAAGTAGTTAATGATTAAATTAAACAGCCCTAAATTTGAAGATTTCTGCCCAGAAAATGCTATTAAATTGTGGTGGAATGATGTATCTTCTGGGCGAAGAATGAATTTGTGATTTTAAATATGTACGTTTAATATTGTCAATGTAATTAATTACATTCATTACATAAATATTTTTTATATAATCTTGCATATATTATTTACAAGTTGATGCTTTATTATTATTTTAAATATACATATTTAATTATAGATGGCACCTAGATTTTTAATTTGGATGCCCAAAAAATTTAATCTAGGCATTATTTTGATGCCTAGTTTCAAAATTCTTATTTCTAACACTGGTTCGTGTATATTATGCGGGTCTGCCCTTCACAAAGGGTGTAACCCCTGTTTCGCTGACAAGAAATTTCCTACCATCCTGTTTTTTCCATTCAAGCTTCCCTTTTGAGCTATTTAGGGATTTGTCCTATAACGAATGGGGAAAACAAGTGGAAAGGAAATTTCAATTCAATGAAATGGCCATGGCGGGTACTAATAGTTACGTAAGGAGATTAGTATCCAATCCACCCCTTTTTATCGGCTGATACTTACCGATACGATATGACTTACAGGCCCAGACAAACATCATGATTCTTACAGGTGCTTAAAAAACCTTACTTTTTATAGCTGTTTTTAGGTCCTTAAAAACTCCTTATTTTTTATACTTGTACCTTAAAAAGTACTTATTTTTCTTTTATAGTATTTAAAACTTAAGAAAATTTGTTTTTAGAACTGTGACAAACTTATGTTTGAAACGATAATAAATCTGATCTGAAACACGTAACAGCTTAGCAACAAAGATGGAAAAACATAAAAATCGTCTGCTTTTCATGCATTACTAAAAAGACGTACTACAGAAAAATGATTTGGTAAAGAAATGTAAAAAAGAATGATCTTTTATATTTATTTGAGGACTAATCAAGTAATATGTGATGAGGGAGGGGAGGGGGGAAAAAAGCATAAATCTAACTAGGTAAATTCAATTCTTCAATTTTCCTTTAAGAATTGATAGTAGATTTTATATTATTTTGAAAGAAAAAAAAAAAAAAACTGAATTTTTGCAGTTAAGCTATTTAAATATATAAGTGATTTTTACTGCTTGTTTTATTTATAACCAGACCTATAAACGCTATATAGGCCTATGTGTAGACTGCTGCAAAGAATAAATTACTTTTGTCACAGTTTGATTCAGCCCTGCTTCACATGCTGCATTAAGAATTTTATTACAAAGGAAGGGAAAAGAGCTTTATCAATCGCTCACTATATATGGGGGGGGGGGACCATCATAAAATTTTTTCCAGTTAGCTGAATCCCGACAGCAGAGCTTAGTCTCTGAAAATTTGGAAATTAGTCTCTGTGTTTGTGGAGAATCTTCAAGTGTTATATATCACCCAAACGAAAATCGATAGAGCGATGAAAGTCCAGTGTTCAGATGATTTTATCAACTTTTGATAGAAATTGTGGGAAAACCATAAGCAGGACGATAAATTTATATCTTTGAAAATGGTTCTAACGAAACTTTTCAAAGTTGCTACATAAATCATTTTTGATATTCTTTCATATATCAGTTGGTTACGTCAGGAAAATTGAGACATCTTCCATAAATTGGTCAGTTTTAGATCTTGTAAGTGGTTTCATAAAAAATAATCTGGTGTGTCACTCACACGACTTTCTCTTACCCTGAAATTTAATACTATAAATACAGGTTGGAGATTAAGAGGTAAGATAACAATGTTATGTAAACCTATGTTAAACAATTCAAATTAGGCTTTAGGAGAGTTTTATATGATAATTAGTTCTGTGTGAGGGAGGCTACCGCCCCCTCAACCCCCCATTTCATTAATGCACCTACATTTATGTAGACTTTAATTCGGTTACTAAACAATAATTCTGTTTTTTAAAAATAATTTATTAAAATTATTATTTAAAAAAATTATCTTTTATGATAATGCAGACGATTTCCATATTAGAGAAGTAGTATAACACCAAATATCCAAAAAAAGTCCATTTTATTCTCAATATTTAAATTAAAAAAAAAAAAAAAATTTTTTTTTTTTTTTTTTTTTTTGTTAAAAGTAGAAAAAACTGATAACTTTGTTTTAAATTATCGCAGATCAATGGTTCAACTATTTGTTTTAAAGGTATTGGCGAGCTCTTTTGAAAGATACCCATCATGAAAATTTACTCCCCTCGAAGGGGGACTCTCGCCCCCCCCCCCTAGGGGGGAGGCGAGGCTCCTGCATACACAAAAAAAAATTTCCCAGTTGACTATCTTTATTACAAAAAATATATATTCGTTTCATTTGGTTTAGTGCAGTCTATAGACATTTAACTCTACTTACCTGCAATTTCCCTCATAGACGTAATGTATTAGAATTCTCTTGATTGTCCCTGTACACAAACCATTTGCTTGATTTTAACGAAAAGCATACTGTAGCATCCCTATATGATACACATTTAGAATACCAAGTTTGGAATGTCTGCTACTATTTGTTCCTGAAATATGCTGATAACAGACACACACAGACCAACCGCTAAAAACATGATTTTCATATTCAGGAGACCTCAAAACGAGTAAATATAACAAAATCTCGCTTTCGAAAATTTGACCCAAAAACAATACTTTCTCTACATTATGGGTAAGAGAAAGTAAAAAACAGCTCGGCCGATTTTCTTTGAACACGTGCTATTAATTTTCTCTCAGATGAGATGTCTTTCTAACATTTGTGTTAATTAATAAGTTGCTACAAACGTCTGATTACTTAGGCAGGGGTGTTTGTGTTCAGGGTTTACCCCTGATTTCAGGGTTTTTACTTAACCCATCTGTATTTTCATATTTCCTATAAGTTATTTTTTGCTTTCATTGTTGTTCATTTGTTATCCAGGTGATATGTGAATGGAAAGTAAAAGGATTGAGGGTTTCTGGCCTAAACAGTTTGAGTATCATGTGATATTTTTTGGGTTTTTTTTTTTTTAATTTTTTTTTTTTTTTTCTAATTTTCAGGGTTTTTACCTTTGACTCACAATCACCCCTGCAGGTCAATTTTATGCCTTCTGACCACACTATCTTTAAAATGAATATATGTGTAATTGTAAGTATTAAAAGTGTTCTGTTTGTTACACACGAGATTTTTTTTAGTATACTTTTTTTTTTTTTTTTTTTTTAATCTCTCACTAACACATATAAGTATTGGATTCGTGAAATTTTTCAAACTCCGGTTTCCGGTGGATTTAACCGGTTTGTGATGTCCTGAACACGATTTAACTATTTTTAGAAAATGTCTGTGTGCATGTACTGTAAATTTTGTCGACGCTGTATCTCACAAACGAATGAACGAAATTTAACGAAACTTTATATTTAGTTGGACCTTTTTTCTAAACTGGAGCTTATTACATTTAGGGATCAATCAATCAATCAACAGGTGACGGTGCCATCCTTTTTTTTTTTTTTTCCCTAAATTTTTAACATGGCAGTGATAGGACAAAATTTTTGATAAATATACATAATGAGAGATATTTTTAACACTGATTGTGAAATTAATATGAATTATTGATTATATCGGTTATAAACTAGGAAAAAAAGTACCTGCTTCTAGGAGTGTTGCTCCAGAAGCAGGGTTGGGTTTCTTCCGGAAGAAACTAGTTTCTTCCAGGACAGTGGAAGAAACTGGAAAAAACCGGAAGAAATGGAAGAAACCAACCAAAAGACAAAACAGATGTTCAAAATTAAAATTTATGAACTATATAAACTCAAAGTATAAATATAATGCCAAATCTAAACTATAATTCAATTAATATTAAAATATCTTTAGAAAAATAAGTTATTTGATAACAAACATTAAGTATATACAGGTGATGGGTTTTTACTTTTCAATGCTAATATTTTTAGAATTTTTTGCATAGATACTATCTCATAATCTTAATATATATAAATCTCGTGTCACAATGTTTGTCCTCAATGGACTCCTAAACCACTTAACCGATTATAATAAAATTCGCACACCATGTGCAGTTCGATCCAACTTGAGAGATAGGATAGTTTAAATCTCAAATTATAGTCGCAATTTTAATTTATTGCTAATTATTTGTCTGTTATTATTTGACAGTCACAATTATCTGTTAACTCCAAATGATTCTAACAGATGTCGATACCTTTCGACTGGGTTGAAATGAAAGCTGAAATATATTTGGTGCTGCCATCTACACAAAGAATCTTCAACTTTTTAACCTATTAATAAATTTCGTATAATTCAATTATTTCCACTTTTTAAATTTTTGGTGTTAGCATAGCCGGCCACGTGTTACTTAGACTGAAGTGTAAATTGAATTCATATTATAATGAAGATAATACAGTGAAATTAATCCTGTTTTTTACTTATTTGTGCTTCATTGATCAAAACTTTATAATTTAATATCTTAATATATATAAATCTCGTGTCACAATGTTTGCCCTCAATGGACTCCTAAACTAAAGGGCAAAACTGGGAAAATTCATTAGTGGCCAGTGGCCGGTACTGTCAGTTTCATTAGTAGCCACTTTTTTAAGTTAGTGGCCACTTTTCACATGATAAGACTATTTCTTTCAGACTGCAAAAAGCATTGTCACCATTTTGCGGTATAATTACCACAAGAAAAATATGAAAATAAGAAATACATATAATAATAAAATTAACACAGGGACACTGAAATTGTAATTTGTAACTACGCTCTTTTTAAAAATCCTAAATTGCACATCCTAAATTAAAATCTGCTTAGGGCTGTAATAACAGCAAAAGTTTTTATCTTTCGGATAATTCAGCAGTACTTTTTTTTTTCCAATTTATTTAAGTGAAATAAGCTGTTATCATTCACAGTTCACATTGATTTTCTAGTAAATGAACAGCTGATTCATCATCATCACAACCTTTTACATGGTCATGTGTAAATACAGTTAGCAGTTTTATTATTTTTTCTTATTTCTAAAGACACACTTTTTTAAATGATTTTATTTCAATAGAGTTAAAATACTTTCTCTTAAAAAGTATAGATATGGAAACTTAGCTGCTTCATTAAAAATAATTTACTTAGCTGCCAAATTTGCAGCTTTAAAAATAGGGAGATTTCTACTTTAAAATGGGAAGGGAAAAGGAAGATTTCTACACAAAATAAAGCAAATACAAAAATTTTTGAAAAATACACATTTAAGTCAAATCAAATTTTGATACACACATTTGTCAACTATCTTAAATGGGTTAAATATACACTAAATACTATGGAGATATTAATGGAAAAAGATTGTGCTTTGCAGGACATTTGATCATTAACTGCTTGTGGAAATGGAGCTCACATGTGTGTGTGGGGGGGGGGGGGGGGAGGGTACATCTATATTCTTCTTTATAGGTTCTAGAATCTAATCAAGAAAGTTTAAAATGAATATTTACATTTATGTTATGGATAGAGAAAGATTGTAAACCACAAGACTTCAGTGGAGCATGTGATTGCCAATCGTTGGAGGGGGGCGGGACTACAAGAATTATGAGTAAGAGATATTAAACAATTCTACTTCTTTACAGATTCTAGAATCTAATAAAAGTAAGTTTAAAATATATATTTATATTTTTGCAGCAAATGGAGAATGATTAGAAATTATAAAGCTTTCTATAAGCTGTGTGATCACAGATCGTTAGGGGGAGGGAAAGGGAGGGGGGGGGTCCAAAAAATTATAAGAGTGAGACATATTAAACAATTCTACTTCTTTATAGGTTGTAGAATATAATAAAGCAAGTTTAAAATGAACATTGACATTTATGCCATGGATGGAAAAAGATTGGAAATCACAAGGCTTCGATTGCCTATCGTCGCTCGATTTTTAGATTATTTTAATGATCATAAAAAGTGGCGACTTTAGTGGCGATCGATGCATAATTTTTAATCGCCATCTTTTTTTATTTAGTCGCCACGTGGCCGGTGGCGACCGTTAATTTTGCCCTTTATCCTAAACCACTTAACCGATTATAATAAAATTCGCACACCATGTGCAGTTCGATCCAACTTGAGAGATAGGATAGTTTAAATCTCAAATTATAGTCGCAATTTTAATTTATTGCTAATTATTTGTCTGTTATTATTTGACAGTCACAATTATCTGTTAACTCCAAATGATTCTAACAGATGTCGATACCTTTCGACTGGGTTGAAATGAAAGCTGAAATATATTTGGTGCTGCCATCTACACAAAGAATCTTCAACTTTTTAACCTATTAATAAATTTCGTATAATTCAATTATTTCCACTTTTTAAATTTTTGGTGTTAGCATAGCCGGCCACGTGTTACTTAGACTGAAATGTAAATTGAATTCATATTATAATGAAGATAATACAGTGAAATTAATCCTGTTTTTTACTTATTTGTGCTTCATTGATCAAAACTTTATAATTTAATATATATATATATATATATATCTTTATATATAAAATTTATTATGTTTGTCCGCGATGAACTCCTAAACTAATGAGCCGATTTTAATGAAATTTGGACACTGTGTGCAATTTGGTCCAACTTGAGAGATAGGATAGTTTTTATTGCAAAATTCGCCTCCCAAAAGGGGGGGGGAGGGGCCAAAACGTGATTTCACAAACAAACAAACAAACAACAACAACCAAAAAAAAAAAAAAAAAAAAAATAGAAATGCAGATAGACTGTTCAAAATTGGTATAGAGAGGTTTTAGAGGCCTGCAAATCGAATGAGGATATTTTCGAAAGTGTAAAGTTATTAGGAGGGGCGGGTAAGGGGGCGGAGGGGCAAAAAAATAAAAATAGAGTTACATCGCTAAAAATTGGTACATAGAAGTTTTTGATACGTACAAATCGATTGCAGATATTTTCGAATTTGTAAAATTATTAAGAGGAGCGGGGAAGGGGGGGGGGGGGCAGAGGAGCAAAATATAAAAATGGAGTTAGATCATTCAAAATTGGTGCATAGAATTTTTGATACCAACAAATCGATTGCGGATATTTTCGAATTTGTAAATTTATTAGGAGGGGCGGGAAGGGGGGCAGAGGGGCAAAAAATAAAAATATAGTTAGATCGTTCAAATTGGTGCATACAGGTTTTTGACACCTACAAATAAACTGTAGATATTTTCGAATTTGTAAAATTATTTAGAATAGTGGGAGGGGGGAGGGCAAAGGGGCAAAATAATAGAAATAAGAGTTAGAACTTTGAAAATTAGTATTATTAAGTTTTAAGGCCCGATAAATCGATTGCGGATATTTTCGAAAGTATAGAGTTATTAAGAAGGGCGGGAACGGTGGATGAAGAAACGGTGCGCATGGTTTGCGCAGGTATACACTGCCGCAGGCAGTGGGGGTCCGAACAGATTATTCCACCAATGAGAGAAGATTTTTTTGTATTTTATATCATAATATATATAAATCTCGTGTCACAATGTTTGTCCTCAATGGACTCCTAAACCACTTAACCGATTATAATAAAATTCGCACACCATGTGCAGTTCGATCCAACTTGAGAGATAGGATAGTTTAAATCTCAAATTATAGTCGCAATTTTAATTTATTGCTAATTATTTGTCTGTTATTATTTGACAGTCACAATTATCTGTTAACTCCAAATGATTCTAACAGATGTCGATACCTTTCGACTGGGTTGAAATGAAAGCTGAAATATATTTGGTGCTGCCATCTACACAAAGAATCTTCAACTTTTTAACCTATTAATAAATTTCGTATAATTCAATTATTTCCACTTTTTAAATTTTTGGTGTTAGCATAGCCGGCCACGTGTTACTTAGACTGAAGTGTAAATTGAATTCATATTATAATGAAGATAATACAGTGAAATTAATCCTGTTTTTTACTTATTTGTGCGTCATTGATCAAAACTTTATAATTTAATATATATATATATATATATCTTTATATATAAAATTTATTATGTTTGTCCGCGATGAACTCCTAAACTAATGAGCCGATTTTAATGAAATTTGGACACTGTGTGCAATTTGGTCCAACTTGAGAGATAGGATAGTTTTTATTGCAAAATTCGCCTCCCAAAAGGGGGGGGGGAGGGGCCAAAACGTGATTTCACAAACAAACAAACAAACAACAACAACCAAAAAAAAAAAAAAAAAAAAAAAAAAAATAGAAATGCAGATAGACTGTTCAAAATTGGTATAGAGAGGTTTTAGAGGCCTGCAAATCGAATGAGGATATTTTCGAAAGTGTAAAGTTATTAGGAGGGGCGGGTAAGGGGGCGGAGAGGCAAAAAAATAAAAATAGAGTTACATCGCTAAAAATTGGTACATAGAAGTTTTTGATACGTACAAATCGATTGCAGATATTTTCGAATTTGTAAAATTATTAAGAGGAGCGGGAAAGGGGGGGGGGCAGAGGAGCAAAATATAAAAATGGAGTTAGATCATTCAAAATTGGTGCATAGAATTTTTGATACCAACAAATCGATTGCGGATATTTTCGAATTTGTAAATTTATTAGGAGGGGCGGGAAGGGGGGGCAGAGGGGCAAAAAATAAAAATATAGTTAGATCGTTCAAATTGGTGCATACAGGTTTTTGACACCTACAAATAAACTGTAGATATTTTCGAATTTGTAAAATTATTTAGAATAGTGGGAGGGGGGAGGGCAAAGGGGCAAAATAATAGAAATAAGAGTTAGAACTTTGAAAATTAGTATTATTAAGTTTTAAGGCCCGATAAATCGATTGCGGATATTTTCGAAAGTATAGAGTTATTAAGAAGGGCGGGAACGGTGGATGAAGAAACGGTGCGCATGGTTTGCGCAGGTATACACTGCCGCAGGCAGTGGGGGTCCGAACAGATTATTCCACCAATGAGAGAAGATTTTTTTGTATTTTATATCATTTTCCTTTCGATAATATATGGATTCATTATGAGTGTCGAACATTTTTCCCGATCAGATTTTTTTTTTCTCTTTTTTTTTCACATGTTAAAAATTAATGCAATTTTGAGAATTCTTTAATTATAGTGAATCATTTAAAAATAGGGACCAGCGAAGCGGGCTAAGTCTGCTAAGATCAAGGATGTTATCAAGGATGGTCTTTATTCGTAAATAATAATTTTAATATATTGAATATTTTACTACATTATAATTCAACGTATAACATAGCCACAGCAACGCGTGGCCGGGTCTGCTAGTATTATTATATGTTCAAACAGTACAAGTGATAATAATTATGGAATTTTTAGCCATAATATTTGCACTTTTTTTTTTTTTTTTTTTAAATGATACAACTTTTTGTATAAAGTAGAAACTGGTACCCAATGAACTGTATCAATAAGTAAGATACCTACTTTTAAACTGTCCTGCAAGCTCTCTAGGATTAAAAAAAAAAAAAAAATCCATAGTTTGTATTTATTTATTTTAAGTTGAAAAATAAAGTGCAGTATTGAACTACGAAAAAACTTTTCATTTGTTTTACAGTCAACTCCCTCTAACTCTCAAAAGTTGTGTCCAGAGGTTGTGCAGATAATAGGAATTTGCAAATTAGAGATCATTGCCTTTGTTTACAGTTTTCTTTTGCAGATACAAAGTCAGTTATTATTAATTAAATAGACATCAAAACGGAAAGAGGATTTTTAATAAATTTTAGAATAAATATTTCTTCAATATTAATAAAACTAAACTATCACATTCATATATGATGGTAAATAATTTAAGCATATTCAAATAATAGGTACCTATAAAATTTTAAACAAACATATTTAAAAAATACGAAACAAAATATTTTTGAAAGTCTGGAACAGGGTCGTACTGGCATGACAAAGAGGGCGCTGGCAATTTGAATAAAAAGGGCGCCAACAATCTAGATAAAAAGAGCGCCAGTTTACTACTAAACATTATTCAAGGTCATTATATGTAGTGTCGGTTTCGATCTCAGGTCTAAACGCTTGACCTAATCATACGAAGTTTTCCATAATTTTCTCCGAAACTTATGTAAATATGGGAATAGGAGCTAAGACTCCTTAAAAAGACCTAATGGAAGGCATTCCACGGAGAACTGGGCTCCAAGTGCAATCAATCTTGCACCAATACCAAGGTGATTCCAAAAAAGTTTCTTCATACACGACCAAAGTTCTCAAAGGCTTTTAATATACTCCTTTTCCACCTTAGACAGCTTTCTTTTCTTTTTAACGCTTCACCAATGGAATATATCGTATTAAAAAATCACTATATAAAATTTCTGATACATAAATAACATAAACTTTCCTTTGTGAGAAGAGAAGACTGTACACGACCCCTCTAGCTAACATCTCATTAAAGAAAAATGCCATGTCCGCTTGAATTTGAATATGTTAAAATATGCGCTCGAGCATGAAATTAAACACATTACTCCAGCTCTCTCAGTTAAGTCAACAGTGATAAATTTTTTATATAACAAAACTCATAATTCTTAAATTGCGTCATAAGTTTTTAGAGTAAAAACCATAATTAACGTTGTTTCGATGACTGTATCTATAGAAATTCTGGTTTAAAACATATTCAAAAAATGGACAATGAGCAAAGAAAGGGTTGTTGGAATTAAAGCCGATTGACTGCACTAGGATCCTAGGCCTGAGGGAAAGTGTCCTCCATTGGGGTCTTTCTAAGGGTGAAATACGTATTTAAGCAATTTTTGGAGAAGACCACGGAAAATTCGAAAGACTAGACCGACAAGCGCAACCTGGGATCGAACCTGGCACCTCACACCTACTAGCTTTGAGCGCAAAACCACTGGTAGGCCGCAAGGAAAGGGAGAATGAAGTCGCAGAAAAATTAAGAAAAAAAATTAAGCATTTTTCACGTAAGCTATTTCACAAGCAACAAATATTGCTCGCAGATTATTGTAAACAACAGAATGTCATAAGAAATTATTAGAATGTGTTTTATATTATTTATTTCATTATAATAAAGAAATTATGATTCAGAAGTATACAGGAGTGTTGTGAATCTAACTTAAAATAAAATAAATTAATAAGTTAAATGCATCAAAGAATTCTATAATGGCATTTGTATGAAAGATAAACTTGATAATGATATGAGATATAGATATGAGCATATTATAATTTTAAAAAATGAGAGAGAAAAAAAAAATAAAAAATAAATAAATGAACACTGCACAAACTAAGCGCCCGATATGCCAGAACGCAAGTTCAAGTAGGCCACGATCTAGAACAGCAAATTGTATCAGATCAGTTGCCCAAATTAAAAAGAAAAAAATGTTAACAAATGTACAGACAATTAACATATCATATAAGCTGTAGAGTATAAGCGAAATATATATATTTTATTTTACTTCAAAGCATATGTCAAGTTTTTATTAAAGCTTCATAAAAAGTTAATGTAGGGAGCATATAATTCCAATCTACAGGACTACAAGTGTGAAATAAAAAAATTATCACAATTTTGGAAGAATTCAAAGATATAATCTCTATCTCTCCACATTCCTGCACTTCAACAAATAATAATAAATTATAAAAATAATAATGAATAATCATACCTTAGATTATTTTTCCCAAAATGAAAATTCTTGTATTTCACATGGCTTGGCTGATACCATTCAGATAATTCCACCTTCACTTTTTCACGTTACATTATATAGAATTAAAAATGTGCAGGTTTCACAGTGAATGTCCCTCCCCCATCTTCAGCTATTCGTTAAAAAAAAATTGAAGCACGTGTTTTCCCAGTAGTAGAAAAAAGATTATTAGCATTTCTGTTCCGGATTTCTTTGAAATGCGTAAACGTGTGTGAACAAATAATATCTATCACCATAATAGTTGTTGAAAAAGACTTCGTATGTAAATGTACTATAACTATGATCATTTAGGTGACAAAAAGGGGAACACATCAACTGCGCTCACATTAATCCCCCTATTGTTGAAAAAGCATCAACTGTGCCCACATCGAAAATTACTGATAACATTCATTGTCATCCTCTCAGCCCAAAGTCCCAAAGCGTATACTAATCTGTAGGTTAGATATGCTTTGTCTCAGCCCCAGCTGTACATCGAGAAGTAACTAAGAAAAATTTCTAGAAAGGAAAGACTTTTTTATGTACTTGTTTTGTTTACTTTGAAGGATAAGGCGAGGTACAGTTCGTTCAAAGATGGAATTTACATTCACGGAGAAAAAAAATATAAATAAATAAAATGATATAAAAGGCACTTTTTTTTTTATATTGTATTCAGTTTTAATTTTCAGTTTATTTTTATAAAGACGCTATATTTTTAAAATTTTTACATGCATCTTTATTAGGGATGTACCTAGTGCTGCACCGAGTAGCACTTTGGCCGAGTACCAAGTACTCGGCCTTTTACTACTCGGCCGAGTACCGAGTAGTTGTAAGAAAGAATAATTGACATGAAGAATTTCGCACATCTTGAAATTTAAAAAAGGCTTTTTGAACACGAAATTAAGTTAATTGGCAAACAGCATGTTTTCATGAAATATTTCAGAATTTTTGTAGTGTATATACACAATTAGGTTCATTGTTATATTTGATACTTCCAGCTTAGTGGATTATTAAAACCATAATAACTGATAACTTCATTCTTTATTATATAGAATTTCTCAGATGCGAATCAATCTCAGATAATTCTTAGAGAATATAAAAGTTCTTATACACTCAGGCTTAATTTATGATGCATGAAGTTCACATATGAAATGAGAACATTAAAATAAATATTTTATCATGAAACATGATAGATTTCCTTAATGTTCAAATTCTAGAAGAGTAAAAAAGATAGGTGGTTTTGGGCCATAATTTGAAAAACAATATTTTTGATTATTAAAATATATTTTTAATAACATTTTAGTGTATTTACCTTTTTCATAATTACTATTATTTTTTAAATTAAAAACCAATCTTTTCTTACAGTTTTAAAAGTGTCTTACTTTTATTTGAACAAATATGTAACTAAAGTTTTATTTACTATATTAGTATTATATAAGGGTTCTTTTTTCTAAAATATTTTATTTTTGTCTGTTTTATAGATACAGTAAGTTAAAAAAAAAAAAAAAATTGTACATTACACACATACAAGTTGGTTATACTCAAATTCTTGTAACTAAAATGATAAGTTCATATCATGAATCGTCTCTATACAGAGTTTGGTGGCAATATACTTGCTCGTTTTAACTGCAGAAAGCTGTTTGCAGCAAAAGTTTAATGACTATGTTTATATTTTCATATTTTTTAGTTTAGTTATTAATAAACAACTCTTATGAATACATTTCTTTCAATAATACATAAAAATAATGAAATTCTTACAACTACTCGGTATTGGCCGAATACTTAGTCCATATTTGGCCGAGTACCGAGTACTCGGCAAACTGGCCGAGTACCGAGTATATAACGAGTACTCGGTACAGCTCTAGATGTACCGTATGTGTTTCACTAAACATGCAAATCGCCCTGCTTAGTGGAACATGCAAGATACCCTGTTAAGCATTCTATATTAATTGTTATTCTTGATAGGGTTTGAGGGGGATAGGGATACATGTTTTTTCATCCATTTTTAGAGAAAATTTAAGAATATGTGCAACTCACTAAAGCTAAAAGGCGTGCTGGTTAGTATTTCATGAGCATTTAATATTAGTTTGTAAGCAATTTTTGTCGTTTATAAAAACATTAAGAAGACGGCTCCTTTTATGCCTGATTGGGCGCATATGGTGTTTTTTCTACATTATTGATAGGGGCGCAGTTTTTATTTATTGATTTTATTTCATTTATATAAATAATTTTAGTGGAGAAATAAGTGCATGTACCATCCGGTAGATGTAAAAGGCGCTCTGTTTTGTATTTTTTTTTTTTTTTTTTTTTTTTTTTCAAAAATAGTTTTTTAGTTCATTTTTATAAGGTGGCTACATATAAAATTCTTAAAAATTGCCTTTTATGCCTAGCGGGGTGCATGTAATGTTATTACTAACGTTACGATATATTCTATATTAAGCACTAACTTTTTTTTTTTTTTTTTACATATTTGTAGTGTTTAAATTACATATGCGTACTCACTGAATATAAAAGACTCATGTTTTGTATTTATTTAAAAAATAGTTTTCAGTTCATTTTTATAAGAGGCTTACATATAAAACTGTTGAAAACAGGGCGCCTTTTATGCCTAGCGGGGCGCATATAGTGTTATCGCTAAAGTTACGGTATATTTAATTGGGCACTTAAAATTTCTTTTGCATATTTGAAGTGTTTAAAATATATATGTAGGCCAAGTGCACCTCACTAAGGCTAAAAGGCGTCCCGTTTAAAACAGGACAGGGTGCCTTAAAAAAAAGGACACTTTTTTATATAGAGGGGCGCATATAATGTCATTTCGACTTTACTGTATTATTTACAGGGCGATTTTTTTTTTTTTTTTTTTTAATTGTATTTAGTATTAGTTTTCAGCTTATTACTTTCTTCTATATGTAATATAGAGAAAGTATTGGATTCGTAAAAATTTTCGACCTCGGGATTTTGTTGGATTTACACGTTTTGAGAGCTGTAGAACACGATTTGACCATTTTTAGAAAATGTCTGTCTGTCTGTCTCTGTGTGTGTGTGTGTGACAAAATTTTGTGGCAACTGTATCTCAGGAACTACTATACAAAATTTCATACAAATTGGTGTGTAGTTGCACCTTGACATAAATTAGTGCCTATCAACTTTTGGTAAAAATTGTCTTACAGGTTGCGTTGCCATCCCGCTTTTTCTAAATTTTTAACATGGTGATATAGGACAAAATTTTGTATAAATGTGCATAAAGAGAATTATATTTTAGTAATCATTATGAAATTTACAAGAATTATTTATAATAGAGATAGTCAACTTGGAAAAAATTTTTGTATGCGTAGGAGCCTCGCCACCCCCCCTGGGGGGGAAGTCACCCCTCGAGGGGAGTAAATTTTCAAGATGGGTATCTTTCGAAAGGTCTCGTCAATACCTTTAAAACGAATGGTTGAACTATAAATCTGTGATAATTTAAAACAAAGTTATCGATTTTTTTTTTACTTTTAACGAAAAAAAAAAAAAAACTTAGAATTTTTTTTTTTTTTTTTAAACGAAATTTAACCAGACTTGGTATTTAGTTGGCCCCTGACATAAACTGTGGCTGATTAGATTTGGGGATCAATCGCTCAACAGGTGGCGCTGTGATCGTATTTTTTCTAAATTTTTAACATGGACAAAAGTAGTACAAAATTTCGTATAAATGTACATAATGAGAGTTATTCTTAACCCTTTATCTACTGCATTATGAAGCAGACAAAAATTGTGTTTGAAACATATATTTACTTTCCGAACACTATAGTGAGGAAAGTATTGTAATCATGTCAAAAATCCGAATTCGAGATTTTGATGTTTCTATACGTTTTGAGGTCCCCTGAGTCCGTTTTCACTATTTTTACGATGATGTATGTATGTGTGTGTGTGTGTATGTGTGTATGTCTGTGAGTGAACACGCTAGCGTCTAAACGCTTTGTTCGATTAACCTGAAAGTTGGTACGCATATTGTAAGTCACCATAGTACGAACCCTATAGATTTTGGTGAATCTAGCACTTATAGTTTTTTTACAGGGACACAAAGAAAAATTCTTTATCATTATGGCCTATCGGAGCAAAATCTTAAAAGTGCGATAGCATCTAAACGTCTTATTCAATTGAGCAAAAAATTTATACACATATTATAGGTCACAAATACTCAATCTGTATAGATTTTGGAGAATCTAGCACTTATAGTTTTTTTACAGGGACACAAAGAAAAATTCTTTATCATTATGCCTATGGGGCCAAATTTTTCAAAGTGTGATAGCGTCTAAACGCCTTATTAATCTGAGCAAAAAATTTGTACACATATTATAGGTCACAGATACTCAATCTGTATAGATTTTGGAGAATCTAGCACTTATAGTTTTTTTACAGGGACACAAAGAAAAATTCTTTATCATTATGGCCTATGGGACTAAATTTTTAAAAGTACGATAGCAACTAAACGCCTTATTGAATTGAGCTGAAAATTTATATGAGTATTATAAATCACTGTTGCACTAACTATAAGCATTTTGGTGAATCTAGCATTTATAGGTTTTTACAGGGACACAACGAAAAATTCTTTATCATTATGATCTATGGGCTCAAAGTTCAGTAGCGTTAAATAAAACATTGTGTAATAGATGGAGAAAAATTCTCAAACACTCTATTATGGTTTTCTCTCTTTTGTTTGTTTAACAACTCCTCTTTCTTTACTTTATCTACAAAATTGTTAATTACTCAATGTTCGGAAAGTCGAGTGGAGTCACTCCAGATTTTTTTAGTTACTAAAGAGCATTATTTAAAGATATATGCATTAAAAATCATTCATATCCCCTCATTAAAGTAATTAATGAGAATTTTATAATTTGGTATTTTAGTGTACCACTGGTACATAGAGGTCGAAAAATGTATTTCAACATGAAAAAAGTGTAAAGAAATATTTACTTTTTATATTCCTTATATTTTTACTTTCTTCTATATGTAATATAGAGAAAGTATTGGATTCGCGAAAATTTTCGACCTCCGTTTTTTGACGGATCTACACGTTTTGGGATGTCCTGAACACGAATTGATAGTTTTTAGAAAATGTCTGTCTGTCTGTCTGTCTGTATCATTTTTTTGTGGACGCTGTATCTCACGAACCAATGAATGAAATTTAACCAAACTTGGTATTTAGTTGCACCCTGACATGAACTGGTGCCCATTAGATTTGGGGATCAATAGCTCAACAGGTGGCGCTGTGATCGCATTTTATGAAAATTTTTAACATGGCAGCATAGGACAAAATTCTGTATAAATGAGCATAATGAGAGTTATTTTAAACTTGTGATTGTAAAATTAATATTAATTATTGATAATAGTAGTAGTTAACTAGGAAAAAAAAATTGTGCATGGGGGGGCATCGGTTCCCCCCCCCCCTGGGGGGGAAGTACCCCCCCGGGGGGGTTAAATTTTGAAGATGGGTATTGTAGCATAAAAGCCACTGTCCTCTAAAAACTAAGTCAATAAAAATAGTCATTTTAAAATAAAAGTCAATTCCAGTCTATTTGTAATTAGCCGTGAGGATTTATTCAAAAATATAAAATGACATATGAGGACAAACCAAGTTCGTATCCAGTAAAGTTGAATTCGTTAAAAATGGTGGAGGAGAGAGAGATTTTCACTTTACAAAAGTTTTACATGTTGCTAGTACGGTGATTATTAACAAACTGTCCCGGAATCAAATTCCGCAGCATCCTTGTAAAACTCCGGGTTATGGAAATATCTCCACATTTTGAAGCCAAGGGCGCCAATACATCTTTCTTTGTTGTTAATGTTAATTCAATGGAAAATTTTTTAAAAAGAAATGACGGTTAAAAATATGGCAACCCTTTTTGGCATGAAATACATTCGCCAACGAATACCGTTGGAAAAGACAGGTGCAAGTAATTAAGAAATATTGCGAAAATTCTTGCGACATAATGTCTACATAATGGATCATTAATAGCTGCAGTTAAATAGATTATCTGTATATAAAATAAAATAAAATAATAAAAAGATATAACGGAAAGTTTCCAACGTACATTTACAGCTATAAATATAAATTAGATTTATTGGGAAACATAGTGAAATCGAAATAAAAATATAATTACTTTAAGGGATAATAAAATTAAATTGTGTTTAGATCCCTACATATATATATTGCATTAAGTTAAAAAGAGATCAATGTATTTAATACTGAATTTGTTCTTAAAATTAGAAAATGATAAGTATTTTAATTTTGAAAACATAATTTACTAAAATTGGAATAAGCTTGACCTAAATACAAAAGATTATAAAAGTTAATACTTTTTAATTGTGAATAAATAGATCTTTAATTATAATTGAATAAATTTGGTAAAATAAAAGGATATGTGAGGAACTCCCTCACAGGTATCATTCGAAAGTTCTCGTCAATACCTTTAAAACGAATGCTTGAACCATAAATCTGTGATAATTCAAAACAAAGTTATCGATTTTTTTTACTTTTAACAAAAAAAAAAAAAAAAAAATCGTTTTTTTTCTTTTTTTTTTTTTTTTAACGAAATTTTACCAAACTTGGTATTTAGTTGGTCCCCGACATAAACTGGTGCTGATTATATTTGGGGATCAATAGCTCAACAGGAGGCGCTGTGATAGCATTTTATCTAAATTTTTAACATGGCAGAATAGGGCAAAAATTCGTATAAATGTGCGTATTAAGAGTTATTTTACACTTGTGATTGTAAAATTAATATGAATTATTGATAATAGTAGTACGTAACTAGGAAAAAAATTTTGTGCATGGGGGGGGCATCGCTTCCCCCCCTGGGGGAAGTACCCCCCCGGGGGGGTTAAATTTTGAAGATGGGTATCATTCGAAAGATCTCGTGAATACCTTTAAAACGAATGGTTGAACCATAAATCTGTGATAATTTAAAACAAAGTTATCGATTTTTTTTTACTTTTAACCAAAAAAAAAAAAAACTTAGAAAAAAAAAAATCGCATTTTTTTTTTTTTTAATATTGTCAGTGATTGAATATGTATTAATTTTTACAAAAAAAAAAAAAAACACTTCGAAAAATTTTTTTTTTTTTTTTTTAATATTGTTACTGATTGAATACGTATAGGAAAATATAGAAGAAAGTCTTGTGGTGGCCACAACATACTAGTTTCTAAGATTAGGGGGATATTCTTGAAATAATATAGGAATTAATTATAACACACATGAAGATCGTGAATAATATCAAACAAAAACAGCAACTGCACTCCATAAAATCCCTTGTGGAACAAAAATGGCTATATATATCGTCTAATGCTTTGTAGTGAGATTATAGGGAGGTACATATGTTCCCTTCTTATAAATATCTTTGACATTACTTCTTTAAATTTGATTTTAAACTCTTTTGAAAGTAATGGTACTTTAAAGTACCGTCAGTAGATAAAGGGTTAACCTGTGATTGTGAAATTAAAATGAATTATTGATAATAGTAGTAGTTAATTAGGAAAAAAATTTGGGGTATCGCTCCCTAAATTTTCAAGATCGGTATCTTTCGAAAGGTCTCGTGAATACCTGTAAAACGAATGGTTGAACTATAAATATGTGATAATTTAAAACAAAGTTATCGATTTTTTTTTACTTTTAACGAAAAAAAACTTTGGAAAAAAATCATATATGTATTTTTTTAAAATATTGTTACTGTGTGAATTTGTATAAGAAAATATAGAAGAAAGTCTTGTGGTGGCCACAACATACTAGTTTTTATAAAGATGCTATATTACTTTCTTCTATATTCAATAGAAGAAAGTATTGGATTCGTAAAAATTTTCGACCTCGGGTTTTTGATGGATTTACACGTTTTAAGATCTGTAGAACACGATTTGACCATTTTTACTTTCTTCTATATGTAATATAGAGAAAGTATTGGATTCGCGAAAATTTTCGACCTCCGTTTTTTGACGGATCTACACGTTTTGGGATGTCCTGAACACGAATTGATAGTTTTTAGAAAATGTCTGTCTGTCTGTGTATCTGTCTGTCTGTATGTGTGTCTGTATCATTTTTTTGTGGACGCTGTATCTCACGAACATATGAATGAAATTTAACCAAACTTGGTATTTAGTTGCACCCTGACATGAACTGGTGCCCATTAGATTTGGGGATCAATAGCTCAACAGGTGGCGCTGTAATCGCATTTTATGCAAATTTTTAACATGGCAGCATAGGACAAAATTCCGTATAAATGGGCATAATGAGAGTTATTTTAAACTTGTGATTGTACAATTAATTTGAATTATTGATGATAGTAGTAGTTAACTAGGAAAAAAAATTGTGCATGGGGGGGCATCGGTTCCCCCCTGGGGGGGAAGTACCCCCCCGGGGGGGTTAAATTTTGAAGATGGGTATCATTCGAAAGATCTCGTCAATACCTTTAAAACGAATGGTTGAACCATAAATCTGTGATAATTTAAAACAAAGTTATCGATTTTTTTTACTTTTAACAGACAAAAAAAAAAACTTAGAAAAAAAATTCGATTTTTTTTTTTTTTTTTTTTTTTAATTATTGTTAGTGATTGAATATGTATTAATTTTCCCCCCAAAAAAAAAAAAATCTTTTTTTTTTTTTTTTTAATATTGTTACTGATTGAATATGTATAGGAAAATATAGAAGAAAGTCTTGTGGTGGCCACAACATACTAGTTAGAAAATGTCTGCCTGTCTGTCAGTCTGTGTGTGTGTGTGAGACAAAATTTTGTGGCAACTGTACCTCAGGAAGTACTGTACAGAATTTCATACAAACTGGTATGCAGTTGCACCTTGACATAAATTAGTGCCTATCAACTTTTGGTAAAAATTGTCTTACAGGTTGCGTTGCCATCCCGCTTTTTCTAAATTTTTAACATGGTGATATAGGACAAAATTTTGTATAAATGTGCATGAAGAAAATTATTTTATAGTAATCTTTATGAAATTTACAAGAATTATTTATAGTAGAGATAGTCAATTGGGAAATTTTTTTTGTATATGTAGGAGCCTCGTCAACCCCCCTGGGGGGGGGGGAGTTCCCCCTCGAGGGGAGTAAATTTTCAAGATGGGTATCTTTCGAAAGGTCTCGTCAATACCTTTAAAACGAATGGTTGAACTATAAATCTGTGATAATTTAAAACAAAATTATCGATTTTTTTTACTTTTTACAAAAAAAAAAAAAAAAAAAAAAAACTTAGAAAAAAATCGTACTTTTTTTTTTTTTTTTTTTTTTCTTTTTGGTAACGAAATTTAACTTAATTTGGTATTTAGTTGGCCCCTGATATAAACTGGTGCTGATTAGATTTGGGGATCAATCGCTCAACAGGAGGCGCTGTGATCGTATTTTTTCTAAATTTTTAATATGGCACTATAGGACAAAATTTCGTATAAATGAAATCATATTCTATATTTGTGTGAAAAATTTGTTTTACTCTTGGTGTGAAATTTCAATAAGATTTCATGTGGATATAAAATTTATTGCAGGTATATTAAAGAATTTTTTTTATGCTAATAAAAAATCCTGAAAATGCTTAATGTAGATAAAAACTATATATATAAATGTTTATGTCATCAGTTTATTGAAAGTGACGTTATCAATATTCAACTAATCATCCAATCAATCATATCAGCAAAAAATTTTCAGCTAATTTCTTCTAATTTCAGCAATCACATGTCTATAATTTGCATATTTCTTGAAAATACTTTTTTTTCTGTAAAATCTCCTTATATTATTAAAATCTGTGCACGTCTGTCTGTCTGTCTGTCTGTGAGAAATGCCTTGTCATAGCTAAAGCTCTGGCGCTAATGGTCGCATCGCTTCGAAACCGGTGTCGACAGACGCAGCATTTCTTCATCTCGACATTGCGATAATTCGCTAAGCGATGCGACCTTAATCAGCGGAGATATTAATTAAAACGTCGACCCATAACTACCGAAAAATGACCCAGAATTCATGATTAAATGCTTAAAAAGCGACATTTTTACGGAAAAAGTGGAAAATAAATTAGAAATATCAGTCGTATCGTTACAAATAAGATATCAAATGAAAGGTCCGATTTTTCTGAATCCGACGGTTTAAATAGCTTATCTATAGGGCAATTAGATTTTTTAAAATTAACTAAAGTATGAAAAAAAAGGTGGCAACAAATCACAACAGTTCTATTAATTTCGCAATAGACTTATTTCGGTTACCATGGCACCGGGCGAAAGAATAAATAGATTTTACTTCCAGCTTTACTGATTTTGTACTGGAAATAAAAATTGCAAATTTCAAAATGCTTCAATTTTCTTCAAAATTAATTCAAACTTGCTACAAACTTTTAACATCACAAGACGAAGTTCCAGTTCAAATATCATCGGGTTTCGAGAATAAATAAAAAATGTACAATTTAATTGCAAATTAAATGTTATTATAATATGCGTATTTCAAATTCTAACTATGATTAAATTATTTTTAGTACATCATTCGAAAGATATTTTAAAGTACTTTTATATTATCGAAAGCGGGATTCAAGATTTCGCTTCATTTACATGTTTTGAGGTCTCCTGAATCGGTTTTCTTTTGTATCTGAGCTACTAATTAAAATAATTCCATAAATAATATATCATAAGATAGCTTTGTTGGTTTGAAATCGAACAGTAGATTACAGAAATTTCTACCGCCAGATGGCGCTGTAATATTTTAAAATTTCAATATTTCAATTTCTAATTATGATTAAATTGTTTCTAATACATCATTCGAAAGATATATTAAAGTTCTTTTATATTATCGAAAGTTTTAACCAGATTTGCACGTTTTGAGGTGTCCTGATTAAGTTTTCTTTTGCATCTCAGCTAATTCAGTTAGACCGTTCAAAATTGGTATATGTAGGTTAATTAGGAAGGGCTGAAAGGGTGGGGAAGATATAGGCGTGCACCGCGCGCACGGGACAGCGCTGCCGAAGGCAGTGGGGACCCGGTCCGACTTTTTAACCGATGAGAAATGATTTTTTTTTTCATTTTCTTTTCTTAAGAATAAAAATTTGATTTGAGAAGGAATATGTGCGCGTAGCGCGCGTATACCTTCACACGTGCGTGTGCAGCACGCATGGGTCTGCGCTGCCGAAGGCAGTGGGGACCCGGTGTGAGTTTTTACCCGATCAGAATTTTTTTTTTTTTGAGGGGGGGGGGGCACGGAGGGTCAGGGAAGGAATACGCGCATGCAGCGCGCACGGGGCAGCGCTGCTGAAGGCAGTGGGGACTCGGGCCGACTTTTTACCCAATCAGAAATGATTTTTTTTTTTTTTTCTTTTCTTAACACTAAAAGTTACTGTTAGTGATTCATTAATTTTAGTGATTCATTTGAAAATACTGACCCGCTAGCGGGCAAAGCTCGCTAGTGTAATTACTAATTACTGACTTAAATTTCAAAAATCTCACTTAAATTTTCAAAATCCCACTTAAATTTTTTGTTAGAGTGGGAGAATCCCATTCATTTTTTTTTCTTTAGTGCGAACACTGGTATATAGAAATATCATTTTGCTTTTTACTTTCAATTGTTTTTGCTCTGTCCTGCATGCCTTATGTTTCAACTTCATCAACTATTCTTTTTTTTTTTTTTTTCTCTTCAATATTTGAACTATACATAAAAATAAAATAAGTTTTCAACTTTACTGGATTAAAACACATTCCAGGATCATCTGGTGTGGTGACTAACTGAATAATTTATTACTTTTTTATAAATTAAAAAAAGATTGTTTCTCAGTTTTCCTTTTTGAATTTGTACTTGAACTTACGAAATTTTATTTTATGTTGTGTTAGACTATAATGTTAGTTAACAGTGCTCCTTTCCCTCTCTCTCTATATAGGTACATTGGGGAAATATATATATATAATGTATAAATTATTATTTTACGTAGTCCTTAAAAAATCTTCTGGAAGCCCTTAAAAAGTCCTTACATGATAAATGTGTACGAACCATGAACATGTGGTGAATTAGAATTTTTTGATTTTAGGTCGAATTTTTTAGATTTTCAGACAAAATAATGCAAAGAGAAGAAATTCCATTACCTCGTCATTTTACCATGTTTTTAATAACGTCTATTCTTGTTTGTCCGGTACAAATCTTGCAATTGATTTTTAACTAACTTCCCTACTAGCTAGACATATGAAACTTTTTGAATATAATAACCTCCTAATAGCTTTAAAAATAGCCATTAAAATATTAACTATAATTTAATTGTTGCCAAAAAAGAATTATGAGTTCATTTTATTTCGAGATAAAAATACATTTAATTAAACGTAAAGGTTAAAAAATTATAAAAAGTTAAATTATGCCTCTCATAAAAAATGACGTTATTATCACTTTAAAAATTTTATGCACATTGATAAAGTGCTAATGTCCCAGTGGCAGAAACACGGCGACATAGTCACGGACACAGAAAAATGGCTTGCGGACAGTTTTTGTCTGCACTGATAAAAATTTTGTCTGCAACTTTTGAATAATAATTCTCTTAAAAAAAAATTCTGTATCAAAACTAAAACTAATTCTTTTATTATTTATATTGTGTTGTGTCAAACATTGCTATAAAATATTTAATTGAATGAGATGAATTGAATGAATACACACAATTGTTTATACTATATTGTTCTGCAGTAAAATTGTATTCGTGTATTGTTGTACGAGATCCCCACTGATGTTAAGCCCCCCCCCCCCCCCAATCAGCTTGCAGGCTTTTTGAGTGTAAGCCATTTTAACCCCTGATTACACACAAATTTTGCAGACAGATTATGAAATTTTAAAAGCCTGTTGTCGCAGACAGCTACAAAACTTTCTGCCACTGGGGCTAATGTAGTTCTATAGCTATGATTCAACAGAAAATTTAAAAATGTGGTACATAAAAGTTTTTTTTTTCTTATAATTATTTTGTGCCTAATTTATGACCAGATTATTGCCCATAAAATTTATTTCTCTTTTTACAGTACACTCTCAGGAATTCATACAGCTTGAGACCAGAGACTGCAAATTTTAGAATTTTGTGGACTTTACCTTTTTTTTTTTTTTTTTTTTGGCATTTTAAAATTAGAATTTTGATATTATAATGCATTGAAAATGATTGTCAATACATAAGATATATGAAATATTACAGAAGAATTAGATAGATGAAGGCAAATAAAGAGTATAAATGTAATTAAAACCAGCGTTGTAATTTTGACTGGTCAAAGCTGATTTCGACCAGGACGCTGGTCAAAAATGGTTTTAACCGTCCAAAAATGGTCAGCACTGTTAAAAATGGTTTTAAACAGCTTTAATTTTTGTTTTTGCAATTAAAAATAACTTAATAAGTAACAAAAACAACAATTCATTAAAAATAATAATACTAATATAGTAATAATGTTAGAAATTTAAAATTGGACCATGCAATATAAAAATATAAACCAGTTACAGTTAAAAACATCAAGGATCAAGGAAGATGAAACAGGGTTGGCAAAAACCCGGGTTTTTCTAGAAAAACCCAACCCACTTGGGTTTTTCTGGGTTTTTGCGGGTTTTTCTGGGCATTTGTGGGTTTTTCTGGGCTTTTGTGGGTTTTTGTTTGAATACATTTGCATTGCAATGTTAGATATATGTTATTTAGCATATTAGTTGTAATACACCTAATTATATTAAACTACAAATTAATAATTAATCTAATATTTATCTCAGAAATAAAAATTGGTTTGATTCTAATATTAAAATAGTGTCAATTAGTAAGATTAAGCTATATTTTATTTTAATGTATGCTTATTCAAAATAAATATTCTTAACGACAATAACTGATAAAATAAAAGAATTTAAATTCTTAAGTACAATACATATCATTTAAATTTTTTAGTTCCCCATCATATTATAGATGGAGAACTTAAGCAATCGTGAAAATTTTCGACCTCTGTTTTTTACTTTTTTACACGTTTTCACGTGTGAGGAATCCGAAAAATGACAAAATTTGTATGGTGTGTGTTAGTTTGTTAACACAATATCTCAAGAACAAATTGTCACAGAGAAGTCAGATCAGTTTTAAAATATTACTTTCGACACTGGCAAGAACCCTATTCATTTGCAACATTCGAATTAAAAAACTTCGTAAGTAATTAAAAATTTATGCTTTTCTTAACATGGGAGAATAGGGCAAAATTTTACTTAAACATGCATTAAATGGAAAATTTTTACTGAAAAAATGTGAGACCAGTTTTAAAATATGAGTTTTGTCAGAATGTCAATTTTGAGAGATATTTTCATCGTAAAGGTGTCAGACCACTTTCGAAATATTATTTAGGATACTGGCATGAATATCATATAGTATAAATTTTCCAATTTAAAAAATACGTAAATTATTTGGAATTTACGATTTACTTAAAATGGCAGAATAGGGCAAAATTGAGCATAAATGTCTATTTTGAGAATCATAAATATATCAGACAACTTCAAAATAACATTTATGATACTTGTTTGAACATAATTGACTACAAATATTCTAATAGGAAAATTTCGCAAGTTACTCGTAATTTAAGATTTTATCAACATAGCAAATATGCATTTTGAGGATTGTTGCATTGAAAATAGTAGCATGAAAACGAAACTACGAAATTTATCCTAATAAAATAAATTAATAGATTAGAATAAGATAAATATATCAAAGTGAACGGTGGATAACCTATTAGGTGGGGATTTCATTCTGTCACTGTGTCAAGTGTTTGGTCAGATTCATTTCTCTTAACATGATAATTATGTTAAGAGAATGTCCTGTACTAGAAAATTATGAGAATATATATATGATGAAGAACTGAGCAGAGTCCACTTATGCTAACTAGTTTTAGTTATAAAAATAACTAAAATAGCTTTATCCTTTTTTTTTTTTTTTAAAGTTTTTTAATAGTTGAAACGGTTATGGAAGAAAATTTTATTTTATTACATTTATAATTATGTTGCTACTAAAATTATTATAAAATCATTATAAAATTGAACCAGTTATAGAAGATAAACTTGCTTTTACTATATTTATAACTGTAATTACTTTTTATGTTTAATACTATTTTCTAGAAAGTAAAAACAAGAGTTTTTTGTTTAAAGGTAAGGTGTTTTCTATACTTTATAGATGGGATTTGTAAATTATAAATAATTTTTAACAAAAACCCACTTATTTTCAAAAACCCAGCGGGTTTTTGTTGGTGGGCCCGCCCAGAAAAACCCGGGCGGGTTTTTCTGGGCTGGGCCCAGTTTGCCAACCCTGAGATGAAATAGATATCATCTTTGAAACACATGAGCTGCAGTTAAAAGCATAACACAACACATGAATTGTAGTTAAAAACAAAACATTAATTTCAGTTAAAAACATGAGTTTTAGCTTAAAACACAAATCTTAAAATTAAAACAAACAATGTGGTGGTTTGCAGTTAAAATTTTATTAAAGTCTATAATAATATTAACTGCATTGGTAACAGATTCTAATTTCTGTCCTTGATTGGTAGTAAATAAATTCAATAATGAATTTCAGTGGTCAAAACTGATATCGACCAGGACGGTTAAAACCAGGGTTTAACCTGGCAAAAAAATTACTTTAGCATTTTAGCGAAAATAGGCAAGCACTATTTTAGCTTTTTCGAAAGTTAATTCTTTGGATACCAATGATTTCTTTTACTTAGCTTTGTTATCCTCAGTTTTATTTTCTATTCTTTTGTTCATTGATGAATTTAACCAAGCATCCATATTTGTGACTTTAAAAATATGAATCAGGGAAACTATGTTTTGATTTTAACAATAGAAAAAGAGGTACTCATATCATATGTGTAAAATGAAAAAAGCAATTGAAAAATTAACTAAAGTGTAGTGGTAGATAATCGTGAAATACTAGTGATAAGAATGCTTCTATGAATCAAATTCTGAATTCTGACATACTTTTAAATATTTTGCATTTAAATTCAATCATTAAAAATTAAAAATAAATCCAAATTACTATAGGTATAAATAATCATTCCCAAAAATTTCAGTCCTTTCGTAGTTTTTGCCTGCAAATATTACAAAAAAAAAAAAAAAAAAAAAAAAAGAGTTATTATATAGAGATATTTTATACAGTTATCCAGTTTTAGCTTTTAAGCGAAATTCTGACCAACATCAGGGGTCTGTCCAGAGGCAAATCTGGGTCCGTTAAAGGACCCTTCACAAAATTATTTATCCTAAAACAGGACCCTTCACAAAATTATTTATCCTAAAACAGGACCCTTCACAAAATTATTTATCATAAAACAGGACCCTTCACAAAATTTTTTATCCTAAAAAATAGACCTCAGATAAATATATTTCATTTTTAAAACTATTTTTCCATGGAACGAACAGTCTGCTTATTCAAAATCAGATGTTTTGCTGTATTTCCCCAAAAAGCTGATACTCAATTTCTAATTTATTAAGGGTTCTATGCATATATTTAACTTTAGTTCTATAAAAATGGACTGTCATTGTCTAAAATGAAACTTAAATTACATTTTTCACAATTTCACAAAAATTGGGCCCTAGCCGAAAAATTCGGAAGAACTTTATTTTCACACAAAGTTTAAATTCACAAAAATACATGTAGCGTTTTTCACAATTTCACAAAAACAGGACCCTGTCCAAAAAGTCTGGACAGACCCCTGAACATGTTTTAGCAAAATGCTAAAAAAAACTAATGGCAGTTTAAACCCTGGTTAAAACCAATACAACCCTGATTAAAACACGCATATAAAATTTAAGTATAGCAACTTTTTATTATTATAATTTTTTTTTATAATTTCTTTTGAAAAGGAAATCTTTATTTTATTTTGTATTTATTTGTTAATTTAAAATATTTATCAGAAAAAATCTGATGTGGGTACCACATGACTTCCTTATACACCTTTAGAAATATATACATAATGTTAAAAAGCGTTGTCATTGGACCCGAGACAGTTGGCTAAAAATATTTTTAAAAATGCATTATCACTGTGTTCTGAGCTTTTCTGTAAGCTTCAGATGTCTAGCTAGTCGCGAAGTTAGTTAAAAATCGATTGCAAAATTTGTACTGGTAACGCTAACGAAGGCAGCAGGGACCCGAAACAGATGGCTAAAGGTATTAAAATGATGCATTTTCACCGTGCTCTGAACTATTCTGAAAGTTTCAAATGTCTAACTATTTGGGAAAAAAGTTAAATAAATTTTCTGTTGAACCATATATAAATGCTGCCGAAGGCAGCAGTGACCCAAAGCAATTGGCTAAAAATATTTTAAAAATGCATTGTTATAATTTAAAAAGTGGCTTTATTTTTTGCAATTTTTAAAAAAAATCTCTATCTATATATATGGGGTAGTCTCATAAAATTACATGCAGGTAATTAGAATAATCCTCATAATCACATACTACAGCAAAAAGTGCATTTCAAGCATTACTTTTCAGAGTGACATAAAACATTTTCACTTTTTAATTTTTTTTACTTGTCCCCTTTTCCTCTTCGGGACCAAATGTTTGCTGAAACATGAAGTATAATATGTTCTTTATACTCCCAAAATTTCAAGTTGATTTCTCAAGAATTTTTCTATACAGGGTGTCCAAGAATTATCTTTACAACTTTGAAATTTAATAACTTTTGAAATAAAAAAGATATTCACATTCTGTGTTCTGCAGTTATTAGTGCAACCGCAACGCATAAAGTTTTTTTTTCTGTTTAGGTTAGCCAGTTGTAACTGAGCATGTGGACCCCACAGGAGAAAGCACAATGTGTGGCATGGTTCATTGAGAGCAAATCGGATACACGAGTTCAACTCAATTGCAGGACCAAATCTGGCAAGGCGCCACCATGCAGACCCACCATCCGTGCATGGCACACCAACTTCATGACCACAGGCTCAGTGTTACATAAGAAAGGAGCAGGACGACCCAGCACAAGTGATGAAACTGTTGAGCGGGTTCGCAAAGCATTCCAACGCAGTCCCAAAAAATCAGTTCTTATGTAACACTGAGCCTGTGGTCATGAAGCTGGTGTGCCATGCACGGATGGTGGGTCTGGATGGTGGCGTCTTGCCAAATTTGGTCCTGCAATTGCGTTGAACTTGTGTGTCTGATTTGCTCTCAATGAACCATGCCACACATTGTGCTTTCTCCTGTGGGGTCCACATGCTCAGTTACAACTGGCTAACCTAAACAGAACAAAACTTTATGAGTTGCACTAATAACTGCAGAACACAGTGTGAATATCCTTTTTATTTCAAAAGTTATTAAATTTCAAAGTTGTAAAGATAATTCTTGGACACCCTGTATATATGACGAAACATCTAAATTTGAATGAGTCCAAATACTTATTGGTAGATAGTTTATATTTCAGTACTTATGTACAACTAAATAAATTTAGTAACTTTGTAATGCTGACTCTAGGCTAATATGGCAGGGTGCTCCATCCTGCTGCCCTTTCAAACCCATTTTAGCACCCTGCGGCCCTTTTCAAAACATTTTGGTACTAAGTAGCCTTTTCTAACATTTTAAATGTTCAGAGGCCTTTAGTTAGAGATACCTTTCTTTCTGACTTTTCAACCTTCTAGGAATAATTCTACAGCATTCCTGGAAAAACAAATGTATATATTCTATATATATATACACATAAATGTAGTAATTTATTTTTATCATGTAAAAAAATCAGAACATAGAAGATCGCAAATTATGCAAATAATGCCCTTTTTATTGAATTCCCTGCGGCGGCCTGTTTATTCTAGAGTCAACACTATTTTGTTATTTTATGAAAAGCAAAATTTCATAAACTTCTAAACTCTTTAAATAAAAGCATAAGTCAATACATATACAGAGCACACATTTCAAAATTACCCATTATTATAACTTCTATGAGAATATCCTCGAGAATTTTACAACTCTGCATATATATGTATATGTGTAAATGTGTAGTAAGATATATAAGGGGGTGGGAAGCGAATGTGTTTCTACTACTAATTGTTTTTTACTTTTCTTCACAGATTCAACAACTATGCTTTATTGAAAGAATTGGAAGGATGGCCCATTGAGATGGCCTATAAGAGGGCCCATTTTGTAGAGTCAGTTATGAAGAGATTGTTTACTGATATGAAGTACCTAAACTTGATGAGATTAAATCTTGTTATATTGGGTGTAGATATTTCTCTGTGCATGTTATCAGGAGATATCTATTGTGCAGATTATTCAACATGTTTGAATCTCTATGCTTCAACTTTACCAGAACCTGCTATTTCTATGAAAGATGTGAACCATTTCCTTAACTCAGCATGCCCTGATGACGAAGAATTTGTAACTGATATATGTTGTGCATTCAAAAGCGTTTTTCCAGACACTCCAAGCCTTCCTTCTCCTAGACCTCTAAAATATCTATGCCGTTGCAAAGTTCGAGATTGTATTAAGAAGGGTCCTTCTACAGTAACTGTACTTTCAGACTTGCACATTCCAACTGCTGTAAAAGAATATGTATTATATATGTCTACTTAAAATAAAAGTCATTTTGTGCATCAATTTTTCTTGAAGAATTCATTTTACCAGTGGCGTTGATGTAGCCCCCCAAAAGCTTTCATTTCAAACTTTTTTTTTTTTTTTTCAGTTTTACAACTGCACAACACATATTTCTTTAAACATTTAAAAGTTGTATTTCTTTTCCTACTTCAGACTGTACAATACAAAATTATTAGTTTATTGAGATATTTCTGAAAGATCTCAAATTTTTACTATTTTCAGAGTCACTGAAGAAAGCATATGGAATTCTTAGTGCCGAAACAGCTATATAAACAAAAACCAAATGTATGTGCATGGTAAGGTTAGACCCACTTAGAAAAACACATTCTCTGTAGACCGAAAATAGCGAAACTAAAACAATGAAAATACTGGTTTTCAGTAAGTGGTATTGGTCAGTCTCAATAGTCAGGTGTGTGTGTGTGTGTGTATAGGATCAGGGGGGGGGGGGGTCGATTTCTAAAGGAAAATGACTCTCCAATGTTGGTAGCGACAATCTTCAACCTATTTTGGTTACAAGTAAGCAAACATTATTTAATTTTTTTTAATCTTTTTTCCTGTATTACTTTCTAAGGTATAAAAGTTCACGAATGTTGAAAATGTTCTCGAATCCAATACTTTTGTATTGGATTCGTGAACATTTTCGAACTAGAATTTTCAACAATGTGCATGTTTTAAGATGTCCTGAACACAATTTGATTTTTAAAATGTCTGTCAGTGTATACATAAAAAAAAAATCTTAGATGCTGTATCTCATGAACTAATAAACAAAATTTAATCGGACCTGAAATTAAATTGCACCCTCGCCTAATCTGGTGCTAATAACATTTGGGGGTGAATCGCTCAACAGGTGTCACTA
Source organism: Salticus scenicus (assembly GCA_963930645.1). NCBI lineage: Eukaryota > Metazoa > Arthropoda > Arachnida > Araneae > Salticidae > Salticus > Salticus scenicus. Next base: position 137,193,093 of record OZ005661.1, read on the forward strand.
TGATTTCATTTCTTATAATTTTTAATATGGCAGTATATGACAAAATTTCGTAAAAATATACATAATGAGTTATTTTTAACGAATGATTACAAAATTAATTAGTGATAATAGTAAGTAGTAAACTAGGAAAAAAATTGTGTGCATATAAGAGCATCACTTTTCCTTTAGGGGTATTTTCCTCGGGGTTTGTAAATTTTTAATATGGATAACATTCAAAAGAAATCAGCAATACCTTTAAAACAAATGGTTGAACTGTGGATCTGTGATAATTTAAAACAAAATTACCAATTATTTTCATTTTTAACAAGGGAAAAAAGAATCTTTCTTCTGATGTTAGCACAAAATTGACTTTCATTTGGAATTTAGTGTTATACTTCTCTGAGATAAAAATCATCTACATTCATCATGGAAAATCCCTTTAATAACTAATAACTTAATAAATAATTGGCGCTGCTTAAATTTTTATAAGATAATATATAGAAGAAAGTTTTGTGTGGCCACAACATACTAATTCTTTATTTCACATGCATGCATACAGTAAAACTTGCATAATGCAGAACGTGTATAAAACAGAAATGTAATGAGTACAAACTTTGTAAGCAATAGTATAAATCGCTAAAACTTGCAACAGTTGTTTCAAGTCAAAATAATTGAACATAGCTATTCATCAAGAGGAATAAAGTAGGTTTGAATGCAGTATGAAAGTGGCAACACACACCAGTTTTTGAAAATTATGATGTTTAATATTTATACCTGTATTGAATTCAATTCTTCATATCTATTATTTTATTTATTCATTAAATGTTCTATTTATTTTTTTCATTATTAAAGATTCTTAAAGTGTTCACCAAATTTCTTGTGACAAAAATTTCCAATGCTGTATTATTCTTTTTCTTCATTTAGGCAGTATCTCCTATCCTTAACCCGATCAGTTTATCGCTTTTTTCAGCACCTTGTCAGGTTATCTTGTGTCGCTGAAGACCTGAAGCATGTTAGAACACGTAATTTGTAATGAAAAAAATCTGATAAAATTCTTGAACACTTACTTTTACTATAAGGGTAGACCATAAATATTGCAAAAAAATTTAAACAAATATTTTATTTTTCGTCATAAACGTACCCACTCCCCCAAAACGCAGGCATTGACTAAAAGGTTCATAACTCATGAAAAAATTGGTATATTTGAAAAATTCAAATTGGATAAAAGTGCTTAAGAATGGTATTTTTACAGAACCAATCATGGACTCTGTAGAAAAAAAAAAATAAATGCTTAAGTTTGTGGTGCCAACTAGTGCATGTTTTATATTTATTAAAAAATCAAAAATGTTACAAAAAATAGAAAATATGTCCATGCTTTAAATTATAACATCTTGTTACCGTAAGCAAGCTTTACAGCAGGAAAATCTGTGTTCATCGAAAATTGGCGACTTACATCTCACGCAACAATTTATGGTTTTCCTGTCTTTTTTTTGGATTGCACGCAGAGCATCTCTTTCGTTTTTTGGGTTTGTCATTCAAATCAACGGTGTTTTTTTGAGTCTCCGACAACAGATTTGATGCTTTTTACAAGATTTCGTTGAAGATTTGATATCTGTAATCTGTTTCTCATGTGAGGTGTAACTAATTAAAGTACCAGTTCTTTCAGAAATTCTCGACGATCTTTGACTGGATTTTCGCGTGGCAAATTATACAGGATGCAAGCATTCACATCTGCCTGATCCAAAATCCCCATGAGAAAACGCATAGGCAAACGACGTGTTTTACGAGCACAAGAGAATGAACTGCACAAAAAAATCAAAAATGTCAGTGCCAGATTTCTTTTCATTATACATCTGCATAATTTCCGGCTTTTCTCTTGATTCTTTAGACACAGATTTGTGGTATGACGACAAGCATAGAACAACTTTATTCTTTTTTGGACAATAGGATAACAGAATATTTTTACCATCGTAACCATATCTAGTCATTCCAGCAGATGCAGTTTGTGTAAAAAAAAAAACTGGAATATGTCTTTTATATTTTCTAACCATTCCGAGCATTGTCAACTTGGTCATCTTTCATTTTGTTGAAAATTTCAATGGATGTGAACCAATTGTCTGTTGTATTATGTCTGTTGGAACCATAAATTGGCCGACAGATTTCGCACGTAATAATCAGGGATAGCATTGAACAGATAAAAAGTTTTAGCATCATTAAGAGTTATAATTTTGATGCCGTACTTTGCAGGCTTCGATTTTATGTGAACTCGAGCCGAAAATTTTCCTCGAAAACCAAGCAATTGCTCGTCAATTGTTAGAAAATCGGAGGGTGTATAATTGGCCTGGCAGTTCTCGGTGAAAGCATCCCATAATTCTCTAATCAGTGTGAGAGTATTCAGATTCTTGACGGATCGTTCGAGTATTTTTATCATCGAAACGAAGCCTCGAGGATATAAGCCCACCAGCGGCCGAGCGGTTCTGCGCTCAAAGCTGGTAGATGGGAGGTGCCGGGTTCGATCCCAGGTCGCGCTCATCGACCTAGCCGTTCGGAGTTTTCCGTGGTTTCCTCCGAAACTTGCGTAAATACGGGCTAGGACCCTTTAGAAAGACCCCCACGGAGGGCATTCCCCCTCTTGGCCTAGGACACATCAGGAGTCAATCGGCCTTAAATCCTACAACCAACCAACCAACCTCGAGGATATAAACTTGGAAACTTATAAACTTGGAAACTTATTTCTGTCATTGTGTTTCTATATAAACATCTGCCAAATTCATTCGACCATAGTTCGTCGATCGCAACATTGTTTTGTCTTTGATAACCTGATAAGTATAGTAGGCCTATAAAAGCTTGAATTTCGATTTTAGTAACATTAGTTTGTTGTGCTGGCGGATATGTACAGTTGGGGGGAAAAAAAACACAACACTCAACGTAACTTCGTTACTAATTGATGTAGAAAAATTTAATAGGTATCATTCGACGGGGATTTTTGAGTAGTTTCAGAAAATGAACTGAAATTTTGAATTGGGGGTCATCTACATATTAAAACGCGCACCAACTTTGACTTTTTCAATGGTAATGCCCCATTTTTCTTTTATATTTGAATTCCTGGGATCGCGACAACATGAAAAAGTAGATTGGTTGTGTATTTTACTTATTTTTTCACAGAGTTATAAGCGTTCAAAGTTTAAAAGTGCTAATGTTAAATTCATATTTCAAACTTTTATTAATATCTTCACAAAAAATAACTTGATCGATATAACTTTTTTTGTACGAGATATAGTGAAGAAATCCAAACATAATCCATCATTACTTTTGATTCTAAAAAATATTTTTAATTCTGAAAAATATTAATAAATTCATATTATGAATTATGATCTATATTAATTTTTACATAAAATGAATCCTAATGCTGAAAAATATGGGTGTGCAAATTTGCAGCTCGTTCCAGTTATTAGTTTTCAAGATATAAATAAATCTTTCTTTTGGAGTGGTTTAGGGGGCCGTCTCTTATAAAGTTTTGCATGAGATAACGAATCGAATCTTAAAAAATAACAAAGAAAATTAAACAAAATATTTTTATTTTTTATTTACGGGTCAAATTATATAATAACAACGTCAAACGCAAACAAATGAAACAAAAATGAGGATTTTTAGACATTAGTGTTAGCATCAAGAATTCCTGTTTTCTAAAGAAGACAAGCCCCGCCTTCATCGTTCTTCAAAACAAAACAATACAGAAAAGAAATGTAAATGTGACATTAAGTGGTGAGTTCATGTTAAACCCCTTATTTTATGTTGAGAAAAATATGCACAAGTGGTATTTACTTCATCAATTACTGGTAATAAATTTTGAATCTTAAACGAACACTAGAAGACAAAATTAACTAAATAGGCAGGGTTTACTGTTTTGAATAGAAAAATAGGTTTAACGTAAAAATTGTCTATTAGGAAAAAAACGAATGGAATTGGAATGCAAGACAGACTTGTAAAATCGTTTCTTAACTACCGTCATAGTTAAAGTCATTTGCTTCATATGTTGCATTATTTTTATTTATTTATTTTGTAGGTGGGAGGATTATTATTTTAAAAGATACTTTAGTCTTTAAAATTTTATTAATATATTTTAACTTTTTATATTTTTAAAACTATACTTTAACTTTATTATAAATATATTTTAACACTTTTTGAAGCCGCAGGATTTTGTCTTTTTGACTGTAAGATCCATACAGGCGTTATTCTCTCAAAATAAAATATTTCAAAACAATTTTTCTGTATCCACAATTATATTACAAATGGATATACATTACAATTATATTATTTCTAATCAATATATTTCTATCCATAGTATATTTTATTGCAAAAATATGACCACTGAGTGCACATCTAAGAAATACGTAACACACAAATTACTAAAGAAGCGCCCACTGACAGAGTTACAGATTTTCAAATGACGTGAATCTACATCAACAGTCGCGAAAGGGTTAATTAAATTATATTTTCATAGAAATTATAAAACAAATCGTGCAGTTCCAAAGAGTTCAACTGACCCAAAACTGGTAAGTGCGATTAAAATTATTTAATATTTACTTCATGAACCCTTACAATAATTTATCCGAAAAGATTTAGTTTATGCGTTCCAGGGTGTCTACTAGGTCATGAAAGTCATTAAAGTCAACAATGGGTCATGAAAGTCATGAAAAGGTCATGAAAATCAGCAATAGGTCATGAAAGTTAAGAACAGGTCATGAAATTTGACCATCGGTTTGAGTCACATATTCGTTCAGGTAACCCAATTTCACTAGTCGGGTCGGACAATTTTTTTTCTCTTGCAATTCAGGTTGACTTGATTGAATTTTTTTTTTCCTACAAGTGGGGTCGACTTGAGAATATCTTTCAAAATAATTTCTTTAACAGACAAAAACATAATTCGGCAACACATCCTTCAGTGCATTGTCGCTTTGCTTGTAGCACTCGTGCCTACTTTCACCTGATGAATGGTTGTGTTTTTTTCAACCTGAAACAATTGTTGTGAGTTTATTGCATTTTATGGTGTTTATTCAAAGTTTTGTACTTATTACTAAACTTGGAAAACATTTTGTGCACTTAAAGTACGCAACACACCTAAATGTTTAAAAATTGTTTATCCATTTTTCAGATTTTAAAACTTTTAACTTGGTGCATTAGTAATTACATTTTAAATTATTTTTAAATTATTTACCAGTTGTGTAGCAATAAAAATTTAAGTTAAATTGCAAGATTTTTAAATGAATTATTAATTTTCATTTTAGGTTTTGAGTTGGGTGTGGGTCATTAAAATTCTCTATTATGAATTCATGTCAATTTTCAGGTTACTATTATTTAGTAGCATAAATATATAAACATGATTATAAACCTAGTATAGTTATTTGTATCTTTAAAAAACAAAATTATCTTCTATGAAAATGTACAAGCATTCTAACTTTTGCCCCCCCCCCCCCCCCCGAAAAAAAAAAAATACTTTTAAATTTTCTAAAATATATGTATGCTTAAAATATTTTGTTAATCAAAACAGTATTAATGTATAACTGAATGAGCTAATTTTTTCTAATTCAGAATGTATTCTATTTTGAAGTATCAGAAAGAAATTGAAATGCAAAGTTTGAGATGTATAGTTATATACTTTTTTTTTTTTTTTTAGTTTAATAATTCTATTCTTAGTCTTTTCGTGGAAAAAAAAAAAAAAAAAATGTTTGTAGATTTGAAGAAAAATTTAATACATATATTCCTCTCCTTAATGCAAGGAAAATAAACGACAATTTTCAAATCCTCCAAAAAACTAATAGTTACAATATTATAACATTGCACAAATAGTGTACAATGTATGTAGTTATATATGTCTGTTTTAGATTGATTTCCATTACTATTTGCTTAGATTGTTAATAAAAAAAAAAGTTGTCAGACTTTTTTTTTTAACAGCTAATATTGTTGTTAAACAATAATTTTAAAATTAAAGCAAGGTGAAGGTGATATATCGGTTAAAAAAAAAAATGACTATGTTAATTTAAAAAGAAAGGTTGTATATGTCGATAAAAAAGGTCATGAAAATTTTTTTGAGGTCATGAATTTTTTTTCTGTCAAGTCAGTAAGACACCTTGGTTACCTATATTATTTCATTTCTTATATTATGTTACACCTACGAAAGAAAATTTAAGCTTTATTGGTGATCAGTACAGCCTTAATAGACACTTTTACTTGAAAAATATTGCACTTTTTTCAGAGTACTGTCTGGACCAATCGCAAGTGTAATGTATTTGAATAGACCTAAAATTATGTAAAAAAGTACTGAAGTATATACAAATCTAAAAACTTCTGGTTCTTTAAAAAACTGAAAAAATGATCGTTTTTATTAATTTTTATAATTCTTTCTTTCCTGAAAGATTTCTGGTGTGAAACATTAAAATTTTGTCTTTTTCTTATAGGATCTTAATTTTATTTTTTCTACATTTACAGATAACCCCCTAACACATTTTTGATTATAACTTTATAAATACTAAAGTTAAAGTATACAAACAGTATACTTATCCGCACTGCCAGACTCAGAAATTCGAATATGAAGTCAAAATTGGGTGTTGCTATTAAAAAAAAAATCAAAGTTTTTGCTCATTTCAATATGTAGATGACCCCTAATTCAAAATTTGACGACATTTTCAGAAAGTGCTGTTAATTTCCTGTTGAATTATGTCTATTAGGTGTTCCTGCGTCAATTAATAACGAAGTTACAGCGGGTGTTGAGTTTTTTTTTTCCGACTGTACATTTGTTTGACTTGCGATAGTTCTCAATTTCTGCATTAGTGTACTGGACCAGTATGTCAAGCATCGTATCAGTGAATAACAAACTCCAGAAAATAAATGGGGTATTACAAGGAGTATCACCTTTCTTCCATGGTAGATGAATTTCCACCTTTGACCTCTGTCCTCGAGGATCTGGGACTTCCGTCGACCACTTGTGCCCATTTTTTCCATACACAATTTTTTTTTTCCTCGAAGTTTCAACACTCTGCCTTCTAGTTTCTGCTGAAGTCTCTTCATCTTCTATAACTCTTTCTTCTTGTTCATTTCCGCTGTCATCATTATCAGAACAACTGTACTGTGATGATTCCTCATAAACATAATCGATCTCCTTCACTTTCTTCGTCCAAATAATTCACTGATTCATCACGTGGACGAAGTATTCTGGATAATTCATTAGACCCACGATGAGTCATGCTGTAAGAAAGGAAAAATTGATGTATGATTCTAAAAAATGTATAATCTTTCGAATATATTAATAAATTTTATTTAAAAAAAACAAAAACTTACCTTGTCACTTCAAATGGTTTCACACCACAGTTAAAGCTATCATGGGTCGCTGGTGACCCGACACGAACTTCACTTGTCCACTTCAAGGACCAGATCGATACCAGTGGAACGTAACTCAGCGTGAAGATACCCACCAGCCTAAAGTTTTTTTCCGGTGGGGTAGACATTTCTTATAATCATGAATTTTGAGAAATAAGACTAAAGAGAAAAATGGCTTGGGTTTCCAACGACCCACGGTAACCTGATCGGGTTAAGCTTTAAATCTAAATAATGAAACCCATATTATTTCTCTAAAGCGGTATTTCTTTAGAAACTAGTATGTGGCAGTCATCACAAAACTTTCTTCTATATCTTTTAATATAAGAGCGCCACTTGCTTTTTACCACTTTGACATGCATAAAAGTTTAACCATAGCTTTTCACAATAACTAATTTGAGTATGCAGACTCGGGAATTTTAATCAGCAGATGCTATAATATAGTCATGTGGAAAATCATATATGGTTAGCAATAGCAGTGCCACTTATCGGCTGATATGTACCCAAATTAAGTCAGGATTGTTTTCATAATGGTTATCAGGCATACCAAGTTTGATGCATTTATATGCAATAAAAGTTATAATTTAGCCTTCCTATTCACGAGCTAATTTGCAGATCATCAGCGCTACCTGTCATCCGATATGCACCCAAATACAACCAGCAAACTGTTTCATAATGGGTTTCTAATATTCCAAGCTTTGTGCATTTATATGCAATAAAGGTCTGAGATATAGCCTTCTCGTTAGTGGGGAAAATTGCAGCACAGCAACGCCATCTGTCAGCCGGTTTGCACCCAAATTGATTTAGTATAATGTTTCATAAATACCCTCTCACATTCTGAGTTTTGTTCGATTATACACAATAGAACTTGAGATATAGCATTCCCTTAAATGGAAGAAATTGCAGTATAGCAGCGCCACCTGTTGAGTGATCTGCACCAAAATTAATAGGCACTAATTTATGTCAAGGGGCAACTACATATGGATTTAAATGAACTTCTGTGCTCTAGTTCCTGCTATACAGTTGCCATAAAATTTGTCACACAGACACACATTTTCTAAAAATGATTAAATTGTGTTCTGGACCTCTCAAAACGTGAAAATTCATCGAATAATCGGAAGTCGAAAATTTTACGAATCCGATACTTTCGTTTATTGAATATACAAGAAAGTAGAAATAATTGTATATCGTATATATCAAACAGCATCACAAAAGGGAGATAACCCCCCTTCCTTTCCCTCACCGAAATAATTTAATTTTTGTTACTTTATTTATTTATTTAATTTTTAGCAGATGTTAATACCAAGAATGAGATTCTGTTAAAAAATTTAAGACTATCTGCTCAGGGGAAAAAAAAAAAGAGCTTTATTGTTTTGATATTTTATTGAAAATAACTTGTTTCTAATGTCTAAAAAAGCATTTCAATTTATAACAATAAGCTTATATTCAAAATCAAAATGAAACGTACACAAATCATTTATATATGCATGTCTGTTTATATAATAATAATAAACATTATCAACTTATATATATATACTAGCAGGCTTTGACAGCTTCGCTGGTCATTATATTGAAATGAATAATAATAATTATTATTCATTTCAATAATATTCATTCAATAATTATTCATTCACTAATTATTCATTTCATAATAATATTCAAGTATACCCTTGAAAATTCTGATGGTGGCAAATTCGCAACCCGGTGTGGTCACCCAATCTTCTCCCTTTAAGTAATTTACTCATAATCAGAATTGGGGATATTGAATTATTAAAATATCAAAGCGCCCTCTGGCGACAGAGATTTGCAACATATACTCTTCAATTCCAATTCAAATAACTTTTAAAATGATATATTACTTATGAAATTATGTTAATTACAAGCTGAGATACAAAGGTAATATAAACATTTTTATAAAAAGATTTGTGTCTGACTTATCCGTGGTTTTCTCAGAAACTTGCGTAACTCCCGGTTATATAATGTTAAAAATCTTTAGTACGAAATGTGAGCGGAAATTCGAATTTAGAATTCAGCAATATATAAAAGAATAAAAGTGTTCTGGGTTTTCCATCGTTTTCTCCGAAACTCCCGTTCCTTTTCTACATTTTTATCCCTTTGTCCCCCACTTTTCCGTCCCTTCTAATAAATTTACACTTGAAAATATCCGCAATCGATTTATCTTTCCTTAAAATCTAATAATACCAATTTCAAATGCTGTAACCCCCCCCCCTCCCCTTTAAGCCCTTCCTGATAATTCTACGATTCCAAAAATATTCACAATCGAAATATCGGGCGTTAAAACCAAATATTACGAAATTTCAACGGCATATCACAATTTAAAATACTACAAAACATAAAAGAAAACTTAATCTTACATTAACTCAAATATATGTACTTTTGTAAAAGTTATAATTTTATTAATAAGTATATCTAATAAATAAATATAAGTATATCTAATAAATAAATCTGAATAGGCTCCAGATTCGATGATTTTAATAGTTTATAATAATGATTGCAAAAAGGATTGTGCACCATCATTGTATTTATGTAATTATTAATAGAATTTTGTTTATGTTAATATACTATAACATATTTTAAATGATTTTTGCATAGTAAAATATTTAATCTTTTTGGCGAGAAAACTTCAACAAGAAATATATTGTTTTGAAATAATGATCACTAAATCGAAAGTGCATTGCTAAGGGAATTATGATGATCTTTTGTGGGATATATCCATTGACGCAGCGATTGCCATTCCCTTAATTACGCAGCGGTCGGAAAAGCTACCCTCCGATGAACAGGTGTGCATAGATTTAAGAATTCGGTCGCAAGTGCTACGATTTTAACCCCGGTCGCATCTGTCCCGGTCGCAAGTGCGACGTAACCATTTATTTGTATGTTAAATTAGCGTAGTGAATGGTATATAAAAAAATAAATAATTAACTAAACATTATCGTGCTACACAACTTTATTAATTTTACATTTTTCTTGAACTACCTAGATTAATATCGCTGTGGCTAAATTAAACCTCTTTTATATTTTTCTTGAACTACCTAGATTAAAATCGCATTGCTAAATTAAACCTCTTGGCGAAAAATGTTCGGTGTACTTCAACGCAACAATTTAAAAAATCACCCAGGAGGATCTATAAATAAAACTGATTTTAGTACAACACACATTAGCATCGTAAACTATATTAGCACTTTGTAAAAGAAATTTTAAATTTAAAATGACGTCAATTTTTGTGAGACGCATAATTTATTTATTTATTTTATTTTTTATTGTTCACGTTTAGATAAATGTATTTATTTTCCTGTTGGAAAAAAAAAAAATAAACTCGACAACAATTAAATTATGGATAATTAAATTTAATTTTGGCAACAATTAAATTATGTTTAAAATTTAAATGGCTAATTTTTTGCTATTATTAGCTTACAAAATTGCTATTTTATGCATAAAAATAACAAAAAAAAAGTTGTTTTTCGGAATAAAAGGCAGCCAACTTTCTAAGTTAGGGTATAAGCTACCTCCATAACAAATTTTATCGAAATCCATCGAGCAGTTTTAGCGTGAAACGCAGTCAAATAAACGGACATTCACATTTATAATATATATAAGATATATATATATATATATATATATACAGACCCCACAGAGCTCCTACTTTTCCTTTTTTCTCCTACTTTTTAAAATTTGTTACTTTTTTTTCTGTTTTTCCTACTTTTGATTCAGTTATCAAAATTTGAGAATGAAAATAGTTTATTATTATTATTATAAATAAAAATTATTTTCAAAACCAACTACAGTACAGTCTCCGAAATCCGAACTTCATAAATCTGGAAAAATTCAAAATTCAGCATCATTACAATTTTAGTCATTTATGATTAATTTGGCTTCTTAACTTGCCGATAGATGGCAGCACCATTCAGTTTTTTACCATCTACTTTTTTACTGTGAATGATTTCTATTCAACTTTTTCTTATTTAATTCATATTTAGGATGAGTTTATAATTACAGTTGAGTACTATTAATCCACGAACCTGTAATTCGCGATGTTCCCGTAAATGTAAACAAACTTCATTTCAGTAGAAATATTTTTTATTTATTAAATAATTGTAAATTTATGAAATATTTTTAATTAAATATACAATTTTTGTGACATATATTCTTCATATTATTAAATTTAATTTTAAAGTGAAAACTACAAGATAAAACTGCGTACACTCCTTCTCATGTTTATTAGGACACTTTATGTTTTGAAATAACTAATGTAAAAATAATTGTGAACAAGATTATACTAAGTGCACTTAATGTATCTAGCATTCTAAAAACCAAAATTGCTATAATTTTTTTAATATGAAACAAAATTAATAAAAAATAATGCAAAATATGTTTTTCTCCAAGTTTTTAGAATGATGTTCATAATTATAGGGACAATCAAGATTTTTTTCGTTTTATTTAACTTACTAGCAGATAAATTACAGTTGACATGGACATGCGAATTTGTTAACTACCGGGCTAGATTAATTCATATATAAGCCTTCAATTTTTCTTGGATGGACGTTACTGATAATTCCTCGAAAAAAAGAATGTTCATGTAGTGAAATATGATAAATGTGTTCTTTAAGTAGAAGAATATTTTCAATCCGCTGAATTTCTAATGAAATTCGAAGGTCTAAAATTGCTGAAGGAAATGTGATCAAACGTTGAACTGCTGGTTCGATAGGAGAGAGATCTGATGCAAAATCAGAGTTGCTTTACAGAGATCGAAGACTCATAATTCCTCTTACTGTTCTACTCATAATGACTGCTGCTGAATTTGATCGTAATTTTTAACGAAAGGTTGGGGTCCAAATTTATGCATGTTTAAAATAATTAATAGTATGTTAAAATGAATAAAAAACCTGTAATAATCAATAAGCATTTAATGGGGAAAGAACGTCTGTGTTAAAGTTGAATAAAGGCAATATTAAATGGTAAAATGTTGCATTTTCGGATGAAAAACATTTTATTCTTGATTAACCAAATGGTTTTAACAGCTACTGGCACGATCTGAAGATAGCGAAAGACAGAGCAGATTTTTTAAAGGCAGATATGAATCGGGCATTTTAAAGGTGGATCTATGGTGCTCTGGGAAGCTGTTTCTGCTGAAGGCAGAACGAATTTAGTAATTTTTTCTATTATTATGAACATCAAGAGAATATCCGCAAATTTTAAACGTAGAATTCTCAGATTTTTGTTACATTTTGGAGGGGGGGGGGAAATATATTTTTTTTAACAAGAATTACATTTCTGCTCTACTTCTAGAACAATAAGAAATAGTTTAAAGAAAGAAACTTCTGTATTATTGCCTTTCCCGTGGCCTAAAAGTTGAAAAAACCTTAACGTATCGTATTAGAAAAGTGCATGCAAGTGGAATACAATTTTAAATAATTTAAATGTATTCAGAATATCACCTATGCTGTATGAAATATGCTATTGAGACTGAATATTAAAAAAAAATCTATTATTTATACCAGAGAGAATGTCTGACTGTTTCACCCTAAAAAGGGACCCCATAAAATATTAATTTAAAGAATAATTGAAAAAAAAAAAAAAAGATTCGAGCTGTTCTTTATAATTATTAACACCTGAAAAATCATCTTTTTGACCGTATTTAAAGTTTTTTAAGATAGAAAAACGATAAAACTTTTTAAATATAGTCTATTAATGAAATTCAAATTAATAAAAAAATATAGTTGTTTAAATAATAATGTTCAGTGTTTAGTTAATATAGAAAAACGGGTATCCTTATAATTATGAGAACCAGTGTATATTTAATTATCTTGAAATTTAAATTTTCAATTAAAGCTATTATTAAATGATAGGCAATGCATTTCAATTCTTCATTATGTTGGTGAATTAAGATATTGGTAATTAGAAAAGCTGAAAATTTTTATAAAAATCGTTTAAAAAGACTAGAAACTTTTTTTTTTTCTTGTAAATTTAATTTGAATGTATTTTATGTAATATTTCATAAAATCTAATAAGCCAAGGTTTCACCTAAGCAAGAGAATGTTTAATACAAAGTTTGCTCGAAAGATGGCGCCACCAAATATTCCTTTTGCTAAACTGCTAATAGGGTGAGGCAAATGTGATCGATCTTTTGTGTAAGTTCCGCAGGGAAAATTTTTTGAAATTGTAATCAAATTAAAGCTGTAGAATGTGAAAGTTCTCATTTCGATTTTTTTTTTAAATTCATTTGTAGTTTTGCCATTTATTGTTTCAACTGTATGATTTTTTTCTTCTGTTCTTAAAAAAAAAAAAAAAAAAATCTTAATGAATATATCCGTACTGATAAGTATAAAGGATTTAAGTCCAAAAAAGTCGATTTTGAGTTAAGTACATAGTCAGACCCAGAAAAAAATTCTCTTTTCGATTGGTATAAAGGATTTAAATCCATGTCATTTAGTCTTTGAGAAAATCCATTGGTAAAAAAAGATTCAAGTCAGAAATTTAGCATTAATCTTTGTATAAAATATTTAATTCAATTTTTTCCCTTTATTAAATGGAGGTTGACAATCACTGAACGGTATAAAGGGTATAAATCAACACAATCCCTTTTTCCTAATCGATTCTTCTGATTAGTTTTTTGGTAGTTTAACTTAATTTTTCGTCTCCTGAAAAATCAAGAATATGGACTTAAATCCTTTATACTTATCAGTACAGATATATGTATACATATATCTGTACTGATAAGTATAAAGGATTTAAGTCCAAAAATGTCGATTTTGAGTTAAGTACATAGTCAGACTCAGAAAAAAATTCTCAATCGATTGGTATAAAGGATTTAAGTCTATGTCATTTAGTCTTTGAGAAAATCCATTGGTAAAAAAAGGTTCAAGTCATCATGTATGGTATAAAATATTTAATTCAATTTTTTCCCGTTATTAAATGAAGATTGACAATCACTTAATGGTATAAAGGGTATAAGTCAACGAAATACCCTTTTCCTAATCGATTCTTCTGATTTGTTTTTAGTTAGTTTCTTTAACTTTATTTTTCGTCTCCTGAAAAATCAAGACTATGGACTTAAATCCTTTATACTTATCAGTACAGATATATTTATTAAGTTTTTTTTTTTAACATAATTTTCCTTACTCTCTCTCTCTCTCTCTCTCTCTCTCTCTCTTATTTTAAACATATTTTGTTTTAATTTGTAGATGAGTTATTTAAAAAGATAATTCATCTACAAAATAAATGATTGTTAAATGAGGAATTATTTTAAAAAATGTAATTCTTTATTTAAAAATGTAACATATTATAAAGGAGAATTTTTATTATTATTTTAATATTAAAACCTATGTTTTCAAGATAGGTGTAGAGTAGGTTTGCACTATAATCTATTTCAAAGCATAAGTAATCTTTAACCACATATCTTGCGACCATGGAAGCCTCTGCGCAAGTGCGGACTCGGCGGGTCCACTGTTAAAATAGGGAAGAAAACCTTTTCGTTGAAAGAAAATAAGCGATAAAGGAACACCGAATGATTGGATGTTTACTAAATCCCAGATTGTCAGTCAACCTGGCAACCCTCCAAGATTTTGGACTCGTCCTTACTGCTAGGCGTAAGAAACGTGGTTACACTATATGTATACTATTTATTTTCAAATTTGTAATAAGTATACATCACTCATTTATTATTTATCAACATGTAACAATTTGAATTTGTTTCAAGTGCAAAAAGTGCATTTATTTTTTAACAGTAATAACAAATCTGAAGTTGTTTTAAATGTGCACATTTTATTTATTTATTTATTTTTAATCGTTAACAATCCAAATTTATCATAGATGTAGCTTAAAAAAAAGTAAAAATTTTAATAGCTTTTATCTATAATACATACACAAGATATTTGGAACCAAGCTGTATGAATATGTATTAGAGGACAGAGGGTTGGGTTGTGGGGTTTAAGGCTGATCGACTGCACTAGGGTCCTTCGCCTATGGGTGGATTGTCTTCTGTGGGGAACTTACTAAAGAGGACCGAGGGAAGTTACAGCTTATAGTTCCATGTAATTCATATTCATTCCATTATTATTTGATCATTTTTGCAAAACTATTTGTGCCTATCTGATGGCCGAATGGTTAGTGTTCTGGCTCTCAGGTGCCAGGTTTAAATCCCGGTTCAGGCATGAAAATTTTAAGTGGTTCGGAATCAGGCATGTGTTTTTGACTTCAAAAAGTGGTGTTTGAGCTATTTCAATTATCATATAAATGTCTGCATATTTTGCTGCAGTCCAACAATCTTCCTTTTATAGGCCACGAAAACTTTCAGCTGAAATATTTTTATGCAAGAGTCTCTTTTTTTACTATTATCACTATTATTTTTTTTAACTACATACACAGTTGCATATAAGATTATCACAAAACGAAAAATATAATTCCAGTCACTAGCATTAGAATTATATAATCAAAAAATACTAAATTTATACATTATATTATATATGCACACTGAAAGAGAGAAAAATAATATATACTACACATATTTTCCTTATATATATTGTTCAGTATGCATATATAATATGGACAAATTAATGTATAAATTTAGTATTTTTTTTTTTTTTTTTTTTTTTTTTTTTTTTACACATTTTCCTTAGTATATATATTGTTGGACTGCATGGATACCCCTTGTATCTGGGACAGTCGATGATGGGGCGCGCAAGCGTGCCACCTGTCTTATATATATTGTTGTAATCTACATTTGTTCTAAGTAATATATATTGGTCTAACACACATTGGTTAAACATACATTACTAGAACACACATTGGTAGAAGAAACGCTGGCCAATGTTAAACAAAATTATGTAATTATGTACAAAAAAAAAGTAAAATGAAATAACATGAAGAAAATTTTGTTCTGCATATCACACAGGAAAGATTTTAAAAAGGACGCTATTGGCAGTAAAAAAAAAAATTAATCTTCTCTTAATCCTTACAAAAGTGTAACAACGTTAACTTAAGGCTAATTATTATTACTATTATCATTAATTAATTTATGTAGTTAATCTCTATTCAATTGAATTGTCTGTATAATATTTCAAATATTTAACATTTGTTTAACATTAACCCAACAATAATATATAGCAAACTTTAAATAAAAATACATTATAATACCTTGATTAATAATTTAGAAATTCAAAATATGATTTACAAGCTTTTACTTTATTATTACAATCATTTATTTTATTTATTTATTTAAGCAAATATTATTATTAAATGTTATGTGTATCATTTCACAACACTGCAATGCAAGAAATAGTCTTTAAATAATGAAGAAAAAGTAAAACGGTGAACCAGCCACAAAAATAAAATAAAATAATAATAAAAATAAAGACGAGTTCCTGTACAGCAAGCAAATATATCTCCTGAAAATGCATTTGTGATGTAAAATACACTTATAAAACTGTGCGAGAAAAATTAATTGCGATTTCTTAAATTATAAGAATGGGTAGAATTATTGCTAACATTATCTCTTAAATTTAAGTTGGGCTCACAAAACAAATAGTTATGTCTAGGCGGAGCAATCTGAAGTCTATCAATATGTACTCTGTTGAGCTGCCAAACAAATCCCGCAAATTGTTAGTACCGCCCCTTTTTCTACACCACTTAATTTTTAGAGTAATTCTTCTCTTTAAATAAATTTACGATGAATGAAGAAAACAAATACTCTAAAAATTAAGTGGTGCAGAAAAGGGGCGGTACTATCAATTTGCCGGATTAGGTTGGCAGCTCTGACTCTGAAAGCCTTATTATCATGTGCATGTAATCTCTTAATGGAAAAGGAAACTGGGGAGTGTTTTTGTACAACAATAAATGGACCAGAATACTTAGGTTTGAATTTATCAATTGATTTGAAGTATACAGCATCATGAACAGCAACAGGTCTCAGTTTTGCACGTTTTTGAAATTTTTGATACCTTTTATTTTAATTGTCTTTAGTATTAGAATATGCTTTATTATAGATTTTATCTGTCTTGTAATAATTTATATATGTCAACACTTTTATCTAAAAATGGTTGATTTATAAATGGATCATATGTATGAAAGATTAAAGAATGTTCTCTACCAAAATGAAGTAAGTTAGGTGAAAACAATGTGGATGAATGTGTTGAACCGTTATAAAGTGATTTGTGTATAGCCAATGAATTTTCAAAAGAATACCCTTCAGAGATCAAAGTATTAATTGAGTACATTATAGATTTATTTATCCTCTCAGAAATCGAGTTACTCTGGAGGTGAGCGACAGATGAATGCAGAATTTTTATGCCAAGTTTATCATTAAAAATATTATAAATATTAGATGTAAATTGTGTACCAAGATCTGATAATATTACTGACGGTCTACCGAATGTTGTAAAGTAATTAAATAAACATTTAACTATTTTAGATGTGGAAGTGTCTTTTATTTGATATAATTCAATGTGTTGAGAAAAATGGTCTATCACAGTAAAAACTGAATGTCCATCTATAAAAGGACCAACCAAACCGACACTAACAGTATGCCCTGGATGTGTTGGAGTACAGGTGGATTGTAGAGGAGCTGATGGTGTCTATGATGTTTATTTTGCAGACATAAAGTACATGAAGCAACGCAATTTAAAGTGTCTGTGCACATACCCTTCCAATAATATCTATTTGATAAAAATTCATATGTTTTTGTCAAATCAAAGTGAGAAAGATGTGAAATAGTTAAAACTTTAGATTTTAAAGAATGTGGTGCAACAATGATATATGAAAAAGTATTATCATGCAAATTTTGTTCCTTGTACATTAAAACCTTAGAAAACGGATGAATAAAAAAGTTATCATTATTTTTTGAAAAACTTTTTCTTAAAATCTGTTTGTAAATAACAGACAATTTGGGTTCATTTTTTTGTTCAGATACAAATGTATTGTTTGAAATTTCCAAAAGGGGGGTCTGGCAGTATTACCAGAAACCAGAAAATTACTGAATTGATTTTGTTGCAAAGACTGAGTAGAAGTGGAAATTTGATTAACTGAATGTGTGTCATTTTGTACAATAGGAAGAGGTTGAGAACTGAATATTAATTCTGGATTTGTTTTGAAATTCTGTTGATTATTTGAGAAATCTGATCTTGATAAATAATCCGTTAAAACATTTGTTGGGCCAGGAATGTGTTCAAATTCAAATGAGTATTCAGATAATTCTAATAACCATTTTGTAGTCAAATCAGCAGGACTAGTTTTTTTTTTTTTTTTTTTTTTTTCTTCAATGGAGCACTGTCAGATAAAATAATAAACTTTCTATTGTATAAGAAATATTTAAATGCTGTAACAGATTTATAAATGGGCATTAATTCTAATTTAATGACCTGATATCTTTTTTCTGAAGATTTAAGCGATTTGGAGTAAAAGGCGACAGTTAATAATTGGTTGTCAAGTTTCTGCATTAAAACGCTTGCAATAGAGATATTTGACGCATCAGTGTTCAAAAAGAAAGTTTTGTTCCAATCAGGTAATTTTACCATAGGTGGGTTTAAAAAACTTTTTGTAATTTCTTAAAAATATCCTGATGATGTTTATTCCAAACAAATTTTGCTTTGAGTTTAGTTAAGTCAATAAGTGATTGAATTAATTTATAAAACTATGAATAAGAGATTTATAAAAGGTTACAACTCCTATAAAGCGTTTTAATTGTCTCTTCGTTGTAGGAGTAGGGAAAGAGTTTATTTTAATGATATTTGACTCTATTGGAGAAATTGAATTATTTTCTATGTGAAATCCCAAATAATTTACAGCGCTCTTATGAAATATACATTTACTAGGAGTTAACGTTAAATTATATTTAATTAATATCTTTAGAAGTCCTTCAAGCTTAACACATGTCTCTTTAAAACTATTTGCACCAAAAATCAGACCATCCTGATACACGTAAATTCCATCTATATTAATCTCGTCAATTAAAGAATCCATGAGTGCCTGGTATTGAGAAGCCGCGTTTTTAAGTCCAAAACAGAGTTTTTTAAATTTGAAACTGCCAAACATTGAAGTAAAAGTAAGTTTATCCTGTAAATGTTCAGGTAAAGAAACTTCTTGATATGTCTGTTGGAAGTCAAGGCAAGTGAAAAATTTATATGCAGATAAATAACGATTATATTTTGAATTTTGGGTAACTGATACGAAGAACATTGAGTTATAGAATTTAACATCCCCAAATCTAATGCAAGTATACATTTCTGTTTAGTAGACCCATCTTGTTTTTTTTTACCAATGAAATTGAGCAAGCCCATTCCAAGCAGTTTCGCTCAATAATCCCAGCCTTTATCAACTGGTTAATTTGGTCTAGCTTCCTGCTGTAAAGCCTGAGGAATGGGAAAGGGCAAAGTCTTAATTGGATAATCACTGATAAATTTTAAATAGGGTACAACCTTGTCCGTATGACCAGGAGTTTCCATGTTTTTAGAAAAAGCCGCGAAGTTACCAGGGGTGATTGTGACTCAAAGGTAAAAACCCTAAAAATTGGAACCTCAAATTAGAAAAGACTCAAAATATCAAATAATACTCAAACTATTTAGGCCAGAAGTCCTAAATCCTTTTACATTTCATTCACATATCACCTGGATAACAAAAGAACAACTAATGAAAGCAAAAAATAACTTTATAGGAAATATGAAAATACAGCTGTGGGTTAGAGTAAAAACCCTGAAATCAGGGGTAAACCCTGACTTAGTAAAATTTTGTTTTAACTTTGTTGCATGAGCCCTATTGAGATGTTTAACATCAAAGTCCATGGGTGTTAAATCTTGTTTTCTTATCTTAAGTACATTACTAGTAGGTAGAATATAATTAATAAATTGCGACTCTTCTGCAATTTCAACATTTTTATCTAATTTTAACTATAGTCTATAATTTGTTCAATTTCTTTTAGTGTACCTATATTTGAAAATTTATTTAAGTGCATACTTTTGTTAGTGTTATTTTTTACATATATATGTATCATATTTACTGTTGCTATTTTGTTTTAGTGATTGATCAATATTAACTGTTGAATCCAGAAAAATTAATTTAGAAGAACTTTTTTTACTGTGAAATAAATAATCACCTGAGGAAACTTTGGGACAATAGACAGTAACACAAGATTCTTTCCTGGGTTGCAAATAAGTTTTTGATAAGTTTTTACAGATATTTTCTTAATTTGAGTATGCATATTAAGATTTTCTTCATGGTCGTTATAGGTGTTTGTTATAGGAATACTTAAGTGTTTTATTTTTAATAAACACTTATTCATATCTAATATGACATGATACTGTTGAATGAAGTCATAAACTAAAATAACTTGAAATGCAGAACTTTCAGGAATATCCACAATAAAAAAAATTTGTGAAAAAAATTGATTTTAAATTTTGAAAATAGTTTTATACAAGATGAAAAATGCACGTTAGAATTCACTGTCTTAATTGTGACATGGGAAGATAGATGTTTATATTTCAAACTATGTTTTAATTCATTAAATGTACTTTCAGCGAGCAGACTGACAGAACTACCAGTATCCAAAAGTGTATTTACTTTCTGCTTATCTAACAAAATTTTTATCACTACTAGTTTGAGTAGTCTTGTTATCTGAAATTTTTATGGTTTGTTGTGTCTGAGAAGCAGTAAATTTTACCAATCTATCACTAGATAATTTAGGTTGGTTAAAATCATAACTCTTATCAAAAAAAAAAAAAAATGTGCTGATACCCTAGTCAAATCCTGAAATGTAATTGCATCAGCTTGACTACGTCTCTGAAATCGTTTAAATTATCTCTCTTTTTATTATAATTACTCCTGTCACAATATTTATTTTTGGTCGGTTTTCGTTGCCATATAAATCACTTAGTGGCAACGTGGCGTTTTTTATTGCATAATCGGCAAATAGGGAAATAATAATATTTGCTTTTGTTTGATTACCTTTGAAATTTTGAGTACTTCTATATTTATAATTCTGTCTTAAGTCATTTTGTCTGCTTTTTTTTAGACATGTTTTGCACTGGGAAGGTGTACGAATGGTTGATATTTTCATTAGATTTATTAGCAAAAGTTAAATTATTTATCTTATCTGTTAACTCAACTAACCTCTCAGAAAGAGTGTTGACAACCGGATTAGACAAATTTAACTGTAATAACGACTCATTGGAATTGATGTCTTGTAACTTTTGTGCTCTATTTACAGCACATTGGTAATCAACGATTCCTTCTTCCTGAAGTTTCACTCTGATGTTTGAAGGAATCGTAGAAATAAACTTCGTAAATTTTATAGTGTTTAAAGCGCTTGTGTCTTTAATTTGAGTATATACATCAGCCAACATATTCAATCGATGACAAAAATTTCTAATCAATCCTGTGGTAGAAGTGTCAAGTTATTAAATTCCACAAGAGCTTGAGTTGAGAACTGCTCATTGGAGGAAAAAAAAAAAAAAAACTCTAAAATTCTTCTTTAATGAATTTTAAATCCGTAGATTTATACAGTAAAGGAGATTGAGTCATAAATTTTAATGCAGGGCCAGTAAGTTTACCTTTCAAAACTGCTGCTGCCTCTTCCGAATTTAGTTTATTTAATTTAGCATATGACTAAACTTGATCGAAAAAAAGAAAAAATCTAGCTAAGATGAATCATCATCAACGTTTAAAATATTTATGTTAATATTTTTTTTTCTAGCCATATTGATTAAGTATGCTGGCTCAAATTATTTACGATTATATAAATTCAAAACTTTGTGAGTTATCAAAAGAAATAAATTACATTAGGATATATATGCACAAAATACCATTCATTTTCCGCAACCAGAAAAACATATATTTTATAAAATATTTTACTAAAATAATACGTAAAATTACCAAACTATCTAAACTTCAAAAATATTCTGAGATATAGAAAAAATAAATTACATTAAGATCTATATGAAAAAAAAAAATACTAATTATCATGAAATCAGAAAAAACATACTTATATGGAATGAAATATTTTATTAAAATAATATGCAGAATTACATATTTTATTAATTGAAAATCTTTATGCATGACCACCTAAAATCAAATGTAAAATGAAAATAAAAATAAAATCTCACATATAATAAGAAGAAAACATTTATATCTATAATTTCCATAAACCTTAACTCAAAGTGGTATTTTATTCTACTCATTTATTTTATTATATTTCCTTTAAGAATTTATATATATCTTTATTTAATTAAACTAAAAATTTCAACACATTCACTAAAATCTTCTTTCTTTTTTTTTATTTTTTTATTTTATTTTTTTAATACTTATTTGAAAATTTATATCTCAGTTTTATACTGTGTATACACTTAATGCACTTTGACGTATCAATTAACAAGGACTCTTGGTGTAAAAATATATAATTTCAATAAAATCTATATATTATATATTTTATTTAACTAGTATCACCCAGTGGTCGAAACTCGACCATTTTTTTTTTTTTTTTTTTTTTTTTTTTGCAAAGCGAGGCAAAGCAAAGTTATTGCCTTGTCCTAAACGGAATGCAATTGCAACACAGCTGCGGCAATTGTTTGCCGATATTCACTCTAACTGAATCAGCAGAGTTTTACTTAATATAACTATTTCTCTCTGTAGATATTAGCCTTACCTGAAATGAGAGAAAATCGCAACGTGAAAACGCCCCTTGTTGTGTGATACAGCCCAGAAGCTAATAGGTACCATGTCAAACCAAGGCCCAACCAAGTATCAAATTCTGTTAAATTAATTCGATTAGTTCATAAAGTACAGTGTTTGAAAAAAAAAAAAAAAAAAAAAAAAAGATATTTTTCAAAAATGGTCGAATTGAGTTCGGGAAATTTCAAAACATGTAACTTTATCGAAAACTGAAAATCTAAAACTTTTCTGAATCTTATATTTTCTACTTATACATGCAGAGGAAAGAATAATAAATCCATTTTTAAAAAAATAAAAATAAGTAGTCAATTTCACTTAATTAAAATGCAAGGAAATCTCAAAACGTGTAAATTCATCGAAAACCGGAAATCAAAAGTTTTTATGTATCTTCTACTTGCTTCTTCTACCCACAAAAGCTAGCAATAAAGACACTTTTTTAAAAAATAAGTAGCCAATTTCAGTTAATTGAAACGTAAAGAAAGCTCAAAACATGTAAATTCAGCAAAAAAACAGAAATCGGAATTTTTTCCGTATCGTCTACTTATACATGCAGCAGTTAGTAACAAATCCATTTTCCTTTTATTTAGATATATTTCTAATATTTCTAATATTTTTTATTTCTAATATTTATTGTTTAAATATCACCCTTTGAAATGAAATGTTTATGTTTACATTCGAAACTGGAAGTTTGCCATTTTTTTTTTCTGGAGTTTTGTGATTTTAAATTAAAATTTTATCAATTTTACAGAAAAAATAACTCAATCAAACACATGTACACTGTTAAAAAAATGCAGAAAAAATACAGAAATTCTCTGTAATTTCAGGAAAAAAGTCGTAAAATACGTTTTGTCTACGTAATTTTTCCGTAATTTACGCCTTTTTTTCTGAAATTACAGAGAATTTCTGTATTTTTTCTGCAATTTTTTAACAGTGTAGACAGTAACTTATATATAACTATACCCAAATATCGGAATTAAAATCGGAAAATCGGCAGATAATTTCCGTTATTTTTTAATAATTTTTTACAAAAAATCCAATGGACGATTAACATAGAAAATCTTTTTCATGGCTCCATGGACAGACAGTGACGTCATCACTTCGCTTGCGTATAGTGATGCTACATTATACAAATTACTGTGTCTATGGTTTTATTTGAGCTTTATGAAATTGCCAGATTTAACAACTTTCTACTTTTAGGTATTTTTTAATGTAAAGGAATACGTGTATAAAAGGGAAAAAATGGGGGAAAATGCATAAAAAATAAATGTATTTTTAAATACCTCCTTGACATCGTAAGAAAATAAGATTTGTATTCGCACCTTCCGGCTAACCATACCTTTCGAATGATACCATTTTCAACCCTGTACTCCCATAATTAATATGTTAAAAAGGGACTACAAATTTTATGCTTGCCTATTAATATATAGATAAAACAAAAACAGAAATCTCAATTCAAATATTTAAAATGCAAGCCGTAAATTTAAGACTTACCACTTCTTGAAAGGAGCTTGACTTGCACAATATATATATATATATATATATGTATGTATATGTATATAGATAGATATTTCAAATGTCTATTTAATTGCCTTTTATTTTATTTATTTGTTTGTCCGTTTATCTTTATTAAAAATATTGATAGTTTTTGAGTTAATAGATTTGCAATTGTTTTAGTGCACAATACAGTTCACAATACTCTATCAACATATGTAAATCGTTCAAATCGAAAAAGGTAAAATGAAATCACATAAAAAATAAGGTGTTGTTCTTTAAGTCCGAATAAGTGACGTACTGATAAACCGCAGAAGAAAGATCCCTGGCGTCATCTGCGCATGGGTGAGAAGGGCTGGTCCATTTATAAAATAGGAATGTCCGTAGTATCAATGATTCAACACATAGCAAACGAAAGTAGAGTAATAAAAAAATTCCCCCTCCCTCTTCCTTTGCTGTCTTCCCTAGCGCGTGAGTAGAATCGTCCTGGCACTTTGCCAACCGAGGATCAATCTAACGCAGCGAAAGAGTAGTACTGAAGTGCTAGACTCAAACCAGCGTAGTTAAAAAATTGTTCGTTGACGATTCATAAACACAGTGAGAAAAAAAATATCTAAACGTAATCTAAAAATAAATCTCTAAAAGAAGACGTACTCTCATAAATAGGCTGTCACCCCAGTGGCAGAAATTTATTATGCTTTCTGCGACAAGCTTCATCAACACTAAAATCTTTCTGTAGGAATAGTTTGTGAAATTAACATTTACGAATTCAAAATAAATTATTTTTAAATAGTAAATAATATTCAGTATAACCAATGTATTTAAATTTTTAATTAGGCAAAAATGCATATATCTGCACTAATTCAAAAAATACTCTTTATTTTTTCTTTTTAAAGAAAGGTGAAGATAAATCTATTGATCTAAATTGCTTCAGATTTTTTGTTCACATTAATATACAATATTGTTTATAAAATATTCAATGAATTCAAACCATAAAATGCAGTAACACATCAAAAATAATCTGCAAATATTTTTAAGGCATTTAAATCGTGTTCATAGCTTTTTTTTTTTTTTTTTTAAATATTAAATACATATATTTAAATACACAAATGCACTTATTTCATAAGTACAAACACCATAAAGTATAATACAGAACTCAAAATTAAGATACAACAAATTAAAAGTAAAAATTAATATAGAATACTGAATAGCATAATGAAATATAAATAATTTACAACATTTATAGTCTTTGAGATTATTAGAAATATGCACGATAACATTCTAATACACAAGATTAATTTTTACTTCCTTATATAAAGTATAAGGAAGTATAGTAATCCCGATTTGCGAAATGGATTTTGCATTTCAAATTGCTCGAAAACGAATGATCGCTGAATGTTGCAAATTTATACGTGTGACTGTCAGGATGTCTAGTTGTACACCTGCAAGTGTCATCTTAACACGAGCTCTCGTTTCAGAGATATAAGGGACTTTAAACGATTTTTCTTGACGTCTGTATGTGTGTGTGTCTGTGTGTGTGTGAGTATGTCGCATAACTCAAAAACGGTTGGACGTAGAAAGTTGCGAATTGATACTTAGGTTTGTCATAACATCTAGTTGTGACCCTCCCTTTTTGGACTTTGCATGATTTTCCGTTTTGGAGATATTTAGGAAAATTAGGTTCATAATGGCCAAAATGTATCAAAAAACGGTAATAACTCAAAAACGGTTTGGACAAATCTTGCAATTTAACTGACTTTCCGACTAGCTAGACATTTGAAACTTTCAGAAAAGTTCAGAAAACGTTGACAATGCATTTTTTTAAATATTTTTTAGCCAACTGTTTCTAATACCTGCTGCCTTCAGCAGCGTTTATGTGATTCAACAGAAAATTTATTTAACTAACTTCTCGACAAACTAGACATTTAAAACTTTCAGACTAGATGAGAACACGGTGAAAATGCATTTTTTAATACTTTTAGCCAACTGTTTAGGGTCCCTGCTGTCTTCGGCAGCTTTCCCAATACAAATCTTGCAATCGATTTTTAACTAACTTCCCGACTAGCTAGACATTTAAAACTTCCGGAAAAACTCAGAACACGGTGACAATGCATTTTTAAAATATTTTTAGCCAATTGTTTCAGGTCACTGCTGCCTTTGAAAGCGTTTATATGGTTCAACAGAAAATTTATTTAACTAATTTCCCGACTAGCTAGACATTTGAAACTCTCAGAAAAGTTCAGAACACGGTGAAAATGTATCTTTTTAATACTTTAAGCCAACTGTTCCCTGCAGCCAACAGGTCCCTGCTGCCTTCGTCAGCGTTACCTGTACAAATCTTGCATCGGTTTTTAACCAACTTTCAGAAAAGGTCAGAACACGGTGATAATTCATTTTTTTAAATATTTTTAGCCAACTGTTTCGGGTCCAATGTCAATGTTTTTTAAAATTATGTATATTTCTAAAAGTGTATAAGGAAGTCATGTGGTGCCCACATCAGATTTTTTGTATTATATACAAATAGATAAAGATGTGTATTTGAAGCGTAAAAAATGTGATTTGACATTAAAGAATTCAGAATGTATAATTATACCATCATTTAAATACATAAAGCAAAACAAAATACAAGATGTAAGTAACACAATTACAGACAAAGCATAGTCGAAATATTTTCATAAAGATTGAGGCAAAAGAAATATTTATTTTTTAAGGAAATGTTGAAATCTGAAATGTAACAGATTTCATGGATAAAATCTGTAATAGAAAATAATGATTACAGAAGAATAAAATAAATAGAAATCAATTAAAAGTAATATTTGATATTGATATTTATACGAATAAGTAAATAAAAATAAATAAATAAAAGCATTTGCTGTTTAATTAGTATTTATTCAAAACAACTACTATTAGATAAAATTCCTTTTGTTTACAAAAAAAAAAAAAAAAAAAAAATCAACAAAACATTTGGTTTGATTTTTATTCAAAATAACTATTTAATTTGCAATATTTCAATTAAAAAAAAAAAATAAACATTTTTTTAAAAATTCAAATATTTAAAAAATGAAATGAACAAGCTGTAGAAACTAATGATAAGAGTATTTTTGTAAAATAAAATAATTTTTTTAACGACTTCATATGCTTAAACAACAAAATTTAAAGCTAAGAATTTTAATCACAATTAAAATAATTAATTAAAGATAAGTAAAGAAAACTATTAGAAAAGCTACCAATTTTATAACTTAAGATACCCATTAATATTTATTGCTAAGGTCTTTTACTACATATAAAATGTTATATATCAATAAAGTATTTTTGAGATTAATTTCTTAATTTTCTATTTTTTGAAGCAAGGTTTGAAGCTTCAATTTTTATTTTGCGTATAACTACAGACGTTACAAATTTCCCCATAGTCTTATTTCTGTATATATTTGTGAAATGCATTGCATAGTTTGAACCAAACATTAAAACTAATGCCGCTTTAAAAAAGTTACGTGTATTTACTATCACGCACGTATGCACGCTTCGCATACATTAAAGAAAAAAAAAATCACTAGATGCAACTAATTTATCGTGCGTAAATCAGAAAACGCATGAAAATCGGTACAGCAGCAATCACGCACTTAAAAAAAAAAAAAAAAAAAAAAAAAAAAAAAAAATCACTGGATGCAGCTATTTTGTTATGCATGAATCTGAAAATGCATGAAATATGAATTTCGGAAAATGGTCGCAAAGCCACATTCTTTCGAAAAAACATCTTTTTGCAATGCAATAAATGCACACGACACGAACGGCAGGCGCGGCGCGAAAACAAAATTTGAAGACACGAAAATGAAGTTTCGATGTGAAGAGGTTACCAATGAAAAGTGTCGATACACCGAATCATATCACCGCATCACGAATCGCCAATGCATGCCGTATCAAAGCCAACCCAAGTGAGTTACATCTGCTTTATCTCCTTCCTTATTCAGGACAGATGCGATCGTATCTGCAGAAACGAAAATTTGTTCTGCAGAACAGTTTATAAACCATTCTTTGTGTTTCTTTCTCTCTCTCTCTCTCTCTCTCTCTTTTTTTTTTTTTTTTTTTTTTTAACACAATGGCAAAATTTATTTGACTTAAGTAAAATCTTTCTGCAAGAACATTTCTGTTTCTGCGACATTGTCGCCGTGTCGCCGTGTTTCTGCCACGGGGGCTGTCACAATGGTGATTACTTAATTATATGCAGAAGATCCTCGAAGAAGTTTTGCATCATAGGATTTGAACCCGCGAACTTGCTGATTTCTTCTTCGAAGACGCGAAAACACATCGGAAAACAGAACAGTATATTAAGATGTAGACCTAGACGCCACAACACGTACTAATAGGCTTTCACCAGTAAACCCGCGCGATTTACACTTCACCAAAAATCTCACCGATATCGCACAGAAGGCAAAATATCCCGTATCGTGCTGAGAAGTGATGAAGAGGTGATAACCTTCCTGTCAACATCATCATTCGGTCAACTACTTTCTTCTAAACAAACGTTTGTAACCGGCGATCGATGAGTAATCTCATTTAAAAAAAAAATCAGGACGATTATAAATAGACACATCTTGAACGTGCAGTCCTTTGTGAGTCGTCAGAGACAATGAAGAAAATTCGCAGTTATTCCCAAGTCCTTTATTAACCCCTTCCACTCCAGGGACGTACGTGCGTACGTCCTAGTGTTAATGGCCATTAATACCATGGACGTACGTGCATACGTCCAAAGAAATTATACGATACAATAAGCCCAATGTTGTTGTGGTATCAGAGAGAGTTATTTTATTTGTCATATGGTATTTTTAAATTGTATTTTCATTACTGACAACTAGATGGCGTTCGTAGTCTCGGTGACCTATTAGTTTTGGCTACGCCAGTTGTTCCGTGATTTCTCGCGGCTGCGGTTGTGTGTAATTTTCGCTCCTCGATTTTGTGTGTTTTGCCGGTGTTCGAAACTGTGAATAATGTCTGATTCTAGTGATTCGGATAGTGATTATATCCCCGATTATGACGAACTTGAAGATTCCAATGATGACTTTACAAGCGATGACAGTGATGATGAGCCACTTACAGCAGTCATTGCTATAAATAATTGAAATACTTTGATATGTATTCATATTTACTACCTTCATTAATTAAATATATTTACTTCACAACAAAATGCACATTGTTACTTAGTTATGTATTGCATTATTTCAAAATTATAATCTAGTATTTCACATATTTATACTACAGCTAGCCTGAAGCGGAAGGGGTTAACGTCTCTAATATGGGACACATTACATGACATATGTTAATGAATCGATGATATATACAATGAAGAAATTTTACAATTCTGGTTTACATTTCGTTTTATAGCTACTACTGTCGCTAGGACCAGTACAGATTGCAGTCATTCTTCCTCCACACCCCAACTCCGTCTCCCCGCTTCTCGTCCCCGAGAGCTGAGTTGGCGTCTTTTTTCTGGCGGAGCAGGTTTTCCAGATTTGGTGCACCTTACACGCTCTATGCATAAAATTAGCCCACAGTGGCTGATTTTATCACTTTTAAAACAAAAACATACACACACATATATATATATATATATATATAAATGCTATTACAAAACATACACTTTCAAAATACTAATCAATGCACTATATATATAATCAAATTGCAATTAAAGTATCTAGATTACTGAACAAAGCAACATAATTAAAAAATAAAAATAAAATAAAATAACAAAATAAAGATACAATACAAGTAATCAATTATTCCAGCCTTGACAAAGCGTATGCCCCTGGATGCTGAACACCTGGTCTACGAGTGATGGAATGATTCCATCTTTGTAGAGCTAGAGCCCAACGGGTGAACTTGGGACCCTTAGGAGTAGTCTGATTTAAATATTTATGTGTATTATGATCAGAAATTATCTCTACCTTAGCCCCATAAATCCACTTGTCAAATTTGTTCAGTCCGAATAAAACTGCCCATGCTTCTTTTTAAATACTTGCCCAATTTTTCTGCGTCGTATTGAATTTTTGACTTGCGAACGCTATTGGGCGGTAAAACCCATCAGCATCTTGCTGAGATAAACAACATTCCTACGCCATAGTCAGATGCATCGCAATGAACTTGGAATGGCAAGTTGGTATCAGGGGTAGCCGAACTATTTACCTCACCCAGTAATTCTTTTAGTTTATGAAAAGATTTTTGTTCTACCTCACCCCAACTGACTATGTTTGCTTTATTTTTCTTGGTCAGCTCCGTGAGTGGAGAAGATATTTCCGCATAATTTAGTATATAAGTGCGATAGAAACCCATCAGTCCTAAAACAGACCTGACATCCTTTTTAGTGACCGGCTTAGCTAAACTCTCTCTTCTAATAGCTGATATCTTATCTTCGTCGGGTTCATGCCTACCTCAACCTATCACGTGACCCAAATATTTTATTTTCTGTGCCGCAAAGGAACATTTATCCAATCTCACTGAGAAACCTAATTTATGTAGCTCGGTTAGAATGAACTCTAAATGAGCCAAATGTTCTTCAAAAGAACTAGAGAACATGACGACGTCATCCATGTATGCCTGTGCATAATCTGAATGAGCTTTTAAGACACGGTTCATTTCTCGTTGAAAAGTACCCGATGCCCCTGCTAGACCTAAAGGCATTGTCTTCCACTGGTATACAGCATTGTGAATGGTAAATGCTGTTAATGGTTTACTTTCCTCATCCATTTTAATTTGCCAGTGCCCCTTCAAAAGATCCAAACTAGTTAACCAATGGGCTGATCCTGCGGTGAATATTAACTCTTTCATGGGAAAAACAGGAACCTTTAGTTACCGCATTTAAAGCCCTGAAATCGATACACATTCTTACGGAAGAATCTTTTTTTGGCAACGCAAACAATTGGGTGAGCTATTTCGGATTCTGATGGTTCTATTAAATCTAGATCTAGCAATTCTTGAATCTGACGTTCAAACTGCCTTTCTATACACAATGGAAACACTGTAACAATGGGTTTTTTTCCGAATTGCATTTGGTAATAGTTCAATTTTATGAGTGCCCACCGAGGCTGGTTGAACGGGTTTAGTAAAGATATGTTAAAATTTTACAATTAAATTTTTAAGAAATTTCCACTGAAAAGAATTTAAATGTCCAACTTTAAGATTATCAAGAATTTCAAAGAATTTAGATTCCTTGGTAGCAGTAGGTAAAGTTTCAACCCGACCGAATTCTTTTTCTTCCTCAAAAATAACATTTACAGAATTCGGACTAGCTATATAATGTTTTAATTTATTTTGATGAATGTGTTTGGTCTCACCATCTGGTAATTTCACTGTAAAAGAATGAGGATTACGTTTTTCAACAATAGTTACAGGACCTTCCCATGTGGCAGATAATTTATTTGTCGAATCGGGTATTAAAACTATCACCTGATCCCCAACTTTAAATACTTTGTTAGACGATCTCAAATTGTGGTAGTAAGCTGTTTTTTCGTGTTGTACTGTCGAAACAAGTTTGGCTTGCTCCGCAGCCTTCTCAAGTTTTAATTTCAAATCTTCTAAATATGTGGAAACAGGAGTAGTATCTCACTGTATATTATTATGTCTCCCAGTCCAAGTTGATTTTAAGATTGACAAAGGACCTTGTGGTTGCCTACCATACAGTAACTGGAATGGCGACACATCCGTAGTTGAATGGGGTATTTCTCTGTACGCCCATAACACATAAGGAATTTGCAAGTGCTACCCTCTACCTTCTTCCCTTACATTATGTAACATGTTTTTCAGAGTTCTATTGAATTTCTCCACCAATCCGTGTGATTGTGGATATCCTGGGGACTGCTATTTTGGACTGCTCCCTATACGTTTCTCGAACTCTTTAGTCAGTTCAGCTATGAAGTTTGTCCCGTTATAAGACGCGATAACATTCGGTATTCCTGTTCTCGAAAAAATGCTTAGCAACGCCTCAAGTTGTTTTTGCATTTAGACTAGTCAATGGTATGGCTTCGCTCCACCTTGTATGTTGGTCGACCATACACAATACATATTTATGTCCCTTCAAACTTGGGGGATCAATCGGACCTATCATATCTATATTAACTACCTGAAATGGCAATTCAGGTCTCGTCACCGGCGTGATTGGCGTTCGGTCATTCGTTCTAACTGTTTGAGTGAGTTGACACTCTTTACATGATCTACAATATTTTTTTACGTCAGCCCTCATACCTTCCCAAAATAATGAGTATTTGATCCTTTCTAGAGTTTTTCTAGGACCCATATGGCTGCTAAATACTGAGGTATGAGCAAGTTTTAGTACCTCCTTTTGCCTACATTCTGGAAGTACGAGTTGCCCAATGCTCTCACCGAGTATTTTGTCCCTACGAAATAAGTAATCATATACCTCATAATAATTACCCTTACCTTCCTTAGCATGCTTCCAAGCCACTGCTAAATCGGCACACTGCTCTTGCTCAGAGCGAAAAGTATCAGCTACCATACTTCCCTTACCATCTGTTTCAGTGGTTATCTTCTCGTCCTTAGCATATTACCGTTCCCACTTCATTCCCACATGAAGAAATTTCCTTTTGAGATTCCTCAAAAATAAAGTTGTCCCGTGCTTTTTCTGACAGTGTCCCAGATGAAACTTCCGTCGTTTCATCTAAATTTCCTGAGTCACCCCTCAGATCCTGAGAGTTCTGAGCCAGTGAAATTCCTTCACTCCGAGCTCCTCCCAACATGTTCAAAATATTCGGTGGAAGTAACACGTCTTCCACCAAAATATCTGCCAAAGCACACAACACTTGCTGATGCACCACATTAACCTGGCCACCAGTAGCAAGACCTAACGGAACGTAAACTAATGGACATTTCACAGCTGGACGAAAAATACCCTTCAAGAAAATTGTAGAAGCGCCTTCCACCGAAATTCCCGGAACTAGTTACTTTTTGACAACCGTAATTTCTGTTCCCGAATCCACTAATGCATCAACTAATTTACCTACACTCATGGATGTCTTTTTTTAGTTTGCGTAATTTATCTTCAATAGTTTGCCTAGGGATGACTTCACCTAGTAAGTCCACCTTGGTAGGTACAGTTTCTTCCTTTCAGTCTGTACCCTCTGCCGAAATTTTGTTAATGTTAAGCCATCTAGTATCTGACCCTTTATTTTTTGGACAATCCCGTCTGAAATGTTTATCGAACCTACATGTGAAGCATGTTGTTTTTTTAATTTCTGCGAGCTTTGATTTTTCGAAATTTTTCTTGGGGAAATTTTTTTTTAAATCGGACCTTTTTTCACTAATCTGCGTTATACCCAAATTAGAATGATATCCCTTTTTATCAAAATCCATCCCTTTAGCTCTAACTGATCCATCATAGGATTTAACCCTTAGATGCATAAAATACATCACAGTGATTACCTAAGTCCTTTGGCTTGAACCAATCTTCTCCTTGAAGCACTCCTATGTGGATGACAGTCTCTGAATCTAACGTTTGAAACATTTTATCTGCTACAATCAGCTGATTCAGTGACTCAAAATAACTTACCATTCTGGCCTTGCAGTAATTCAACCACATTGAGGTTAACCTGGAGGCGAATTCAGAGAAATTTTCATCAGGGTTACGTTTTGCCTTACGAAAATTTTCTAAACATAATTTTGGAGAATGTTCATATTCTTGTAATACTAATTTTTTTAAGGATTCATAATTATCCAACTCCTTTTCTTCAATATTAGCTAAAAGATTAGTTATTTTATCCCCTAGTAAGCAAAGTAAAACTTTAGGTTTAAATTCTTCGCTAACATTTTCGTTTACAAATGCTTTCTCTAAACTCGAGAAAAAATAGTTCCATCCATCTGATTTACTAGGAACCTTAACTGTTAAGAGCCTAACCATCCTTACTATTCCGTCTAAAGATCTTATACGCGTGGTTTGATCACTACTTTGAACCAAATTCTGATTACTGTTAGACAATTCTACTTCCAAACGAAGTTTTTCTAATTCAGATTTCTCTCTTTCTCTTTCTCTCTGCTTGTAACTTAAATTCCGTCTATGATGAGATATTAAAAAAAGGCAGTCTTTTTTGTCAATGACATTTTAAAATAGCAGTCATTTTCGTCCTCCCTCTAAACTTGTTACGATCATGTCGGGTTCCTCCTTCCCCTCCATTCAAAAACTCTGGGGGAGCTGGATGGGCATCATAGAATCTGTACTGTTATAGATTGTTAAACCTGGTTCCACTTTAGAAAAAACCGTGTCGTACTTCTAAACAAACATAATGTAGAAGAAATTTTTGTCAGAATAAATAGGAATGAATCCATATGTACTGACTTTTATTTATACTACGTTCAAGAAAAATATATCCTTTAACCCAAATAAATGATCTATCCCCAAATAAATGATCTATCAGCAAACTGCAAAATATGGGTG
This sequence comes from Salticus scenicus, assembly GCA_963930645.1. Classification (NCBI taxonomy): domain Eukaryota; kingdom Metazoa; phylum Arthropoda; class Arachnida; order Araneae; family Salticidae; genus Salticus; species Salticus scenicus. Next base: position 137,228,044 of record OZ005661.1, read on the forward strand.
ACAATAAAATTCCACTGCAGTAATTCAGGCGGGGGGGGGGGGAGAGGAGGCCTACTGTATCAAAACGTAGTTTATTCGATCAAGGCAAGCGGAGAAGTCCCATCAAATCTGCCCGTCTTAAAGCCGATAGTGTCAACCGAAAAGTTGGGGTAGTTAAAATTAAGCCAAAAAGAATACAAAACCATTTCTTTGTTTTCAGCAAATTTTAATACAAAATTTTTGAATATAATTTGTCATTACCAAAACTCAAATTAATTTGGCATACAAAATACACGACAGCTGTCAATCAAACCAACGGACGCAGATGCTGATGATACGAGATGAGTTCATAACCCGCGCCAGTCAGTCGACATTAATACCTTAAAAATCTATTTTTAGAACTATAATCGTTTGCTCAAAAGTAATAATAGCTTTTTTTTATCTTAACAAAAGTATTATAATTATTAAAGGAAATTCCCCCCCCCCCTTTTTTTTTATTACTACAGACATATGTTAGAAATATTGCTGGTAACGGTTTTGAAATATATTCTTAAATAAACAAATTATAGCGAAAATGATTTAATTCTTTAGGGGAAGAAGTATGAATAAAATTAGTTTTCAAAAACCCCGATATAAAAATTGCTTTATTTTACTCTGAGGACAATATGCTTCTATTAAAAGACAATGAAATGCTATTTAATAAATCAGTTTTGATTTGAAAATACTTAAATTTAAAAAGATATTTTTTTTTTATTTAATTATATTAATCTCTCTTTTAGGTAGATTCCTTATAGGAGATCTACCTATTGCAATGGTTCTCATGACACGACTTCTGGAAAATTTCTTCATATCTTCACCGATCATGACCCCTAGAACTAGAACCCAAAACCACCCTCCGTTCAAAAGTTTATATATATATATATATATGTATAACGCTTTTCCCATGTTAAGTTGTGAACACGATAACTGGAGTAATTTTTATTTAAATTTCACCAGCTCGGGATATGTTGTCAGGACAGCAAAAATCTCGGTCGAGTTCGTAGATGGGGTATCCAGCTCAAAGGGGGGGGGGGGGGTTTCATTTGCCCATAATTTCTTTAATATTGAAAATAGGAAAATACTTCAAATCAGGCGAATTACCGCCTTACCCTAAAGAAAAACTTTTGTATTTAAACTTTTTCGATAACTTCAATTGCTTAAAAGTTACAAGTTAAAAAGTGATGTTTCTTGTGATGAAGCCGGCATTTTCTATAGCTTTCATTGCAAAAATTTATAATCTGATGCTTATGTCACGTGCAAATGATAATAAAAAAGATCACTGAAAATATAATAAAATTTTAATCATGTTTTTAAACAATATAATAATCTGATTAAAAAAAAAAAAAAAAAATAAGGCACTTTTAAAACTGTAAGAAAAGATTGATTTTTAATTTACAAAATAATAATTATGAACAATTAAACATTTCACAGAGATAAAGAATGAAAAAAAAAAAAGATTCAGTGAATAATGAATTCCCCGTACTTTTGCAAATGTATCCGAAATTACAGAATTGAGTCCAACAACTTCACTGCTAAACCTTTTCGAAACCACTAATAGATGCCTTGAAAAGGAATAAAGAGATATAATACTTTGTCGTATATTTTTTGACATCTTACACGGACTTATATCTAAAGAACAAACTTTCATTAAATTATTTATTTTAATTTATAATTGTTGCCAAGAAAATTAAACTTTAAATTTTAGATCTACTTTTTAAGATAGCACGCGATCGTGTTTTATATAAAAATCAAATCATTAAATTCATATTTTTATTTCATATTATTGCACGCGCACTATTTATTTCCTAATTCAAAATTATTAAAAAAAACGTTTTCGATATCTCTTGTAACGATACTCATTATTATTAATTTTCTTTCTTTTTCTTAAAAAAAAAAAAAAAAAAAAAAGGTTTTGACGAAATTCTGGCCAAAGCAGAATTTAGTTTAGGACGGAGGGCTATTAGTTTTTTTTTTTTCTTCCCAATTATAACATCGCTTTCAAATTATTCAATTATATTTTCGATAAATTTTAGATTTCGATAAATGTCGAACTATCGAAAAATGATTTCGACAAATGTCCAACTATCGAAAACGACAACGCAAAAATCCCTGTCTGAGACTAATAGGCCCTCAGTCCTAAAAAAAAAGTTTAATTTAACAGAAAATATGACGTCACAATTAGAACAATGTACTGAGAAAAATGAAATAAAATTTTATCCGTGATTTTAAACAAAGTTAATAAAAAAATAAGTAAATAAAATCAACATATCTTAGGGTTAAGCAGATTAAACTTAGCTTTATGACATAAATGCTATAATGTAAAAGATAAATGTCATCGTTAAAAAAAAAAAAATCTTGTAAATCGATGCTAAACGAATTAAACAGGCATGGTAGAAAAGGTAATAAATTTGGAAACATTTAGGTATCCCTTTAACAAATGAACTAGGGACGATTTTAATAAATTTTCCGTTGAAGTTCATTTTCATGAAAATTTAAATTTAAATTAAAGTATTTCATTACTCGAATTCCCTTATTTTGATAAACAAAATTACACCATTAAAAAAAAAAAAAAAAAATGAAGAACACTCTTATATTGAAAAATGAACTAATAAAGGTCTTAGAAAACTGTTACATACTTTTAAACACGGAGTAATATTAATAGGAGTTGAAGGTCCAATGGGAGAAAGCTACGAAACTGTGATGTAAATTTTTGGTAAATATTGAGGGCGCCACTTGTCATTACTCCCTACCTCGGAGCTGATATAGTGTTGTTTTCAATAGAATTTTGCTGAAATACATTTTAAATTTTTTATTTTAAGCAATTTAATTTGTTTGTAAGTTCTTAAAACAGCATAATTCAGATGTTTCAAATAAATGCTTCGTTCCTAGTTGTAATACAGGCTATGATGGTGGTAAGGAAAAAAAAAGCCCCAGGAGAGAAATAATGTCCGAGTTCGTGTTTTCTGCACCTAAAGTAAGTTTTTTTTTTCTTTACAAAATTTCATCCATTCTCCTTCCTCCCAATTGTCTGTTTTAGCTAGCTTCGGTTCATAAGGATCGTCATTTTTTAAAAGCTCTCTTTCAAAGTAAAATTAGTATAAAATGGTTCTTAAAAAAAAAAAACATGTTGGTTAGAATACTCTATTTAATGAAATTTGCTTGCAATCGTACTTTTTTCAGCTTGATATTATTAAAAAAAAATAATTAAAACGAGACATTTCCCCATTGAATAACATTGCGGAAGCTGGAGAGAAGGAAGTATTGTACGCTGGCGCCATCTGTAAACATTATAGAACAACATCACAAAATTTCAGCGTTACCTTCTTCTCCTGTCTTTTTACTCCGTGCTTTTAAATCTTTATTAAAAAAAAAATTAATTGTTGCCACTCGACATTATACAAATACATCCAAATCCTGTGTCACATATGATAGTTTTGTATAAGTATAGATTTTTTGTTTGCCCTTGGAACCTGCCCTTGATGGGAAAAGTGCCTGGAAACACTTGTATCTAGTATTGTCATTGGTTATGAAGTCGAGTGCAAAATTTCTGGTCCTTTGGACGACAAGAAGTTGCCGAAAATTGAATTGCAAAATTCCGTTGCATACATTAATAGTTGCATCATATCAAGTTAATAAAAGTGTGTTAATTAAAAACCTTGTTAAATGCTTTAATTAATCATTTAAAAATATAAAATTAAAATAATACGTCAATCTTATTAAAAATATCGTCTGTGGTGAATAGTTTAGAATGTCAGTTTAGGCAAAAATTTAAAATTTACGATTGAGAGTAATACGTTACAGCTTCCTTTGACTTTTTATCTTGTCGAAACAAGATATTGGTCTGTGAAGAGATATGAGGTTTTCGCGTGGAAAGAAAATATAATGACGCCAAAGCTGCCTTTCTCCATCGCCAAACTCGCCAAATTTTGTCGCCAAGTCAAAAATTTCGTCGTCAACTATCAACTTTTGCCGCCAAATCACAAATTTCATTGCTAAGTCGCAAGTTTTGTCACCAAAATCTCGCCAAATCATACAATTTACTAAATTCATAACCATTAACATTGAAATTCAGCGGTGCCAAATGGTCAAATGTTAACTAATGTTAATGTGAATGTTCCAGCTTATGTGAACCAAAACAGTTTCATTTTACAATTTTTACTCATCTGAAAATAAGAATCACAAAAACACAATACAAAATTTTCAATAATTCAATAAAAATTACAATGAAATAACTATCCAAAAACCGCTACCACTTATCTGTATTTGACTTGACCATAGCAACGCCAGGCTTACCAGAACTAGTAAGATCACAAGTGCATTTTCACGTTTCTATTACTTTTTTTTTTTTTTTTTTTTTTTTTTTTTTTTAAAGAAAGATATTGAACAGCAGTTATATGGATTTTAAATAAAAATTATAATTTTGATTAAGCTTGGGTGGGGAGGGGGGTGTAGCCCAATAGCCTTCTCCGGGATTCACCATTGCTGGGATTGTATATCTTTAAGGCTTTTATTTGTTGAATGATTATGAGCTTGAATTTTAAAAAATTGAAACATTTACAAACCAATAAATTTAGCCTAAAATTTTAAGTAGAATGAATAAAACCCTTCTGTAGTTGAAAATTAAATTTCTTGAAAACAGAATAGCGACGTAAATAATGCAATGCGTGGGAACAAAGCCATTGGCTAGGTATTAATGCAGATGTAAAATTTCTTTACTATTGTAGCATTAACGTAAAGGAATCTACCGTTGCCTTTAAGCTTGCCGAAAAGGGATTTTTTTTCTTTGCTTTTATAAATTTGTAAAATTACTTAACTTTTATAGAACATATGTGTGAACACTCACTCAACATAGTGAGGTAAAAAAAAAAAAAACTGGTGTGAAAAGACCACACGACTTCCATTACCCACTATTACACGTATTATATGCACTTTTTGGTGATAATGGGATCAGAATAAATAGAATTGACCTAATGAAATAGACACCTAAACATTTTCTAGTAAGAGAAAGTTAATACACATGTAAAGACAAATAAAACATCTCCTTATATTATACTTTATTAAAACCTGAATAAACTACTACGTCAGAAACGCCAAAGAAAAATATTTGAGATGCATACAACTGTTTCGGTAGCCTTATGCGTACCGTCTTCAGTGCAAAAAGAATTCTGAAACTGGAGAAGTGCTCGTATACGTAGGAGAGGGACCAAATTTAGTTCAAACCAATAGGATTACGGAAAAGGTGGGGAGTGTGGCTAATAGGAAATCAGGAATGTTAGCTGTGTAAACAGTAGAAAAATTAAGAAAATGTGGACTGAATATAAAATTTAAAACAATCAGACAAATAGGGAACAGCGAAATCACAATTTACAAGGTTTTAAAATTTTTATAAATATGAAAAGCTTCAAAGAAATCGAGTTCATGAATGGATTTAGGTCTGCAAATTATTTTAGCTGAATTAAATTTAAAATTATCATTTTCCTCCCAGCGATGCTTAGAAATAGCCGATTTATTGGTTTCTTGTTTGCGAACGTAATTCATATGTTCTTTTAAACGAAATTTAAAACTGCGTTTAGTTTGGCCAATATATGATAAACCACACTGACAGGAAATACTATAAATGCCCCAAGAATTATGCATATCAATGGGATCTTTTAACTGAGAAAAGGTGAGTTTATTGGAAATCGAAAATATTATTTTAAAATCATATTGTTTGAGAATTTTAGCTATGGTTGTTGACTGGATTTAGGAAAATAGGGTAAAACAATACTGGTATTAGAAGAGACTGATTTAGTAGAAGAAATACGAGGGAGTTGCAATTTTTGAATCCAAAAATTGCAAAAAATATTTTGCAATTATATTATTTGGATTGCAAATAATAATAATGATAAAGGTTTTTTTTTAAAACACCAATTTCCAAGAATTAAAACTGATCTATCTGATCTGGCTGACTATTAATTTTCCTGTGATAACCACGTAAAGCATGGGAAAGAATATTTAAAATGGGTTTATGTAACAACTTTCAAGAAAATCATTAGAGCATTTTTTGAGATACCAGCTTTTAGGAAAACTTGACATAATGAATTGTTGACCGGAAAACAACAATTACATTCAAAAAGACATTTAAAAGAGAGTTAATATGGGAGGTTTGAAAAAAATAAATAAAAAATACATACAGCCGTTTTGAAACACACTTGCAGTACCAGAAATTCAGGACGCCTATTAATTTTCCTGAACTAACCAACTATATCATTCGAAAGGACATCCAATAGAGTGTTTATACAGTAATTTTGGGAAAAAATATCGTTAGAGCCGTTTTTGCGATACGGACTTCCGGTTTCGTATGACCCACTTCCGGTTTTCAAATTTTCACTAAAACTTGGAAACTTCATCTGTACACCAGACCTGTCTCAATTCTGAGGTTTCGTAGTTCTACCTTTATTAGTTTTGGAGGTATAATAGTCAGAAAATCCCCCCCCCACACACACACACTGACCAATTGCCGAAAAACACTTTTTTGGACCCAGGGGACCTTAAAACGTGTAAATCAGGTGAAAACTCGATATTGATTTTTTGGACCGAATACAATACTTCTATTACCTACGGTAGTCGGGTGATGGAAGTAAAAATAAAAAAATTGTTGAGTTATTTTTTGAAACACCAATTTCTGAGATCTAATATTGACCTACCCAATCAGGATGACTGTTAATTTTCCTGTAATAACCACGTAATATATGAGAAACGATATCTAGAATGGGTTTAAGTAACAATTTTAAGAAAATTGTTAGAGCCGTTTTTGAGATACCACCTTTTACCAAAACTTGGCATACACAGTTATTAACTGGAAAATAATAATTACATACAAAAGGATATTTTAAAAAAAGTTAATATGGCGAGTTTGAAAAAAAAAAAAAAAAAAAAAAAAAAAAAAAAAATCCTTACAGCCGTTTTTAAACAAACGCACTTGCGAGGCCTGAAATTGAGCTATTTATACAGGACGCCTATCAATTTTCCTGATCTAACCAACTACATCATTCGAAAGGACATCTAATAGAGTGTTTATATAGCAACTTTGAAGCAAATCGTTAGAACCGTTTTCGTGATATGGATTTACGGTCCCACTTCCGGTTTTCCAATTTTCAGCAAAATTTGGAAAATTTATCTGTACACCACACCTATCTCAATTCTGAAGTTTTGTAGTTCTATCTTTAATAGTTTCGGAGATATGAAAGCCAGAAGATTCTCCACATACATACATACACACACATACACTGAGCAATTATAAAAAACTACTTTTTTGCACTCAGGTGACATTAAAACATGTAAATCAGGTGAAAACTCGATGGCAAATTTTTTGACCGAATACAATATTTCCATTACCTTCAGTAGTCGGGTGATGGGAGTAAAAAAGAATGTTATTGTAGATTGCAATTAACTGATAAGTTAATTTCCTGACAGCAATTAAAATTCTACTTTCAGGTATCACAAAGGTTATTTCTAAATGATAAGCTAATAAAAGTTATACTGCATTTTACTGTTTTGATCATAATCCTTTGTTGTAAAGTTATTTATCTCATTAACTTATCAGAAAACTAGTTTTGTTTATCTTTCAATGTCAAATTGTATTTCGTAGATAAAGCATGCGTCTATCATTTTGTATTACATGTAAGTTACATTTCCAGTTTTTTCACAAACAGATGATATTTAAAAAAATGTATAATTTGAAGTCATGAACGTATCTTGAAATCAATAATAAGCAGATAATTTATTTAAAAAAAAAAAAATAATAATAATATGCATAATATTTAGATGGCTGAATTCACTGGACTTTTCAACTAAATTATTTTTTATATTTATAGAGAGGTAAGTTACTTTATTATTAAAATATAAAGCTAATTAAATATAATGAATAAATAAATATTTCAGTTAATGGGATAGATTTATTTGATTATATTAGGGGCCGTGGTAGTCCAGTCGGTAGAGTGCCGGCTTCATAATTGGACGATTTCGGTTTCGGTACTCGAGCCGGCCAAAGACAGTCGTGTACACTAATGGTGGCTGGTGCACGTAAAATCTGTCGTGGCCGCAATGTCCTCCATGTTCCCATCAAAAATTATACCTCTGGGGGGCACCGAAGCGGGAGAGCCATCCCTTCCATGGAGGATCAAAATTGTGATGGCATGTCTCCGGACCAACTCTAGGGGTGTGTCCCAGACCGTCGCCAATTGCCCATCTGCGCAGCACTAGTGCGACATAAAACCCAACCATCCATCCATTCTTTCTTTATATTAAAAAACAATATGGTGTTGCACTCGCACGACTATCTCTTATTCTGAGATTCAATACTATTAAGACAGATTGGATATTAAAAGGTTAGATAACGTGTACTGAAAAAACAATTTAAACTAGGCTTCGGAATAGCTTTATTTGACAAATAATTCTGTGTGATAGGGAAGAGGGGTGGGGCTACCGTTCCAAATATAATCCTACATTAACAACATATAACACAACTTGAAATGCACTTTTATCAATTTCCAAGTATTGTCCTACTATATTCTAGGCCTTTGTGTGTGTGTGTGTGTGTGTGTGTGTGCAGCCCTGTAAATGAATGGTGAATGATTTTCATACTATATTTCTACATGAAACACACTTTTCTGCATTTAAAAAGTATATATTCATTTCATTTAGGGCCGTATTCACCAAACTTCATTGATCGAGGATTAAACCATGGATCAGCAAATTCGAGAATCAAAGCTAACACTGGATTAATTTCCTATGGTATTTCACCATCAACCGAGTACCGTGATCCATGGATTAACTAGGAGAGAAATTAAAGCTTCGTTTTGATTGGCCAAGAATGAAGATAGCTTTTATTCACCGGCATTTGAAACATCGTTAATAGCTCTCGAAGCAGAAGACTGGCAGACTTTCGCTAAATCTCCAAGACCTATCTGAAAACTACCCGTTGCATAGAATCATAACACTATTAAATTTTTTTCTGCCGAAGTTAATGCAGTAATCTTTTCAGTGGCAGATGACATCCAACATACGTATTTGAGATTCCACGGAATCTTTATTTAATCGATAGCGATATCGAAATGCCACATTATCCAAAGAATCCAAGTCCTTTACACTAATTTGATGCACCGTCCTTTTGCTTCTTTTAAACGTTTCCAATAGTTCTAAGCTTTCAATATCATCTAGTGAGAACAGATCGTCACCGTCAGCCTTGTTTGCTATTTGTTTACGAATATGAGCTGAGAAGTGCGCATGCGTTACGAAAGGATCCGAGAATTACGTCTGTTAATCGTCCGATATTCGAAATCAATAAGAAAGTGTTAAAGTAGCTGGTGAACTGCGGATTTTCGTTGGAGAATACCGATTTTTGAATGATCGAGCGATTACCGCTGATCCGATGTTTAATCCGAGTGTTAAAAAGTTGGTGAATACGGCCCTTAGTTTGGTTAAGCCTACAGATGTTAAAATCTACTTACCTGTAATTTCGCCCATAGACGTAATGTATTTAAATTATCTCGGAAGTCCCTGTACACAAACCATTTGCTTGATCTCAACGAAAAGTTTACTGTAGCATCCCTATTTGTAACACATGTAGAACACTAAGTTAGGACTTCTTGCCGCTTTTGTTCTTGCAATATGCTGATAACAGACACAGGTCAACCGCTAAATACGTGAATTTCGGATTCAGGGCACCTCAAAACGTGTAAACATAACAAAATCTCGATTTTGAAAATTTGACCTAAAAACAATATTTTCTTTACCATATGTATGGGTAAGAGAAAATAAAGATAAAAATGATTTGGAAGGAATTATTATATACAGAATTGGCAGAGTTTCAGTGGAATAAACATCAAACGAAATACTTTTTTTGTTAATTTATGAAGAATGCTTTTTAAGGATCTAGTAATCTCAGTGTAAAATTTTGAGGATTGACTGAAATGAATTTTGTAGACTGTTAAAATCACATTTCACATTCATACAGTCGGCAACAAAATTATTCGACTGCTAGCAATAATTAGTGTAGAAGTAATCTGGTGTGTCACTCACACGACTTTCTCTTACCCTAATTTATTTCTATAAATACAGATTGGCCTCTAGTAAGTTAATCTGGTTCTGACGCCCGACGTAATTTTTAGAACTTCTTATTAAAATTATTTTTTATTGTTGTTATATTCGAGATAATCCCGTTTAAAGCCTGAAAAAGCTTTATGCTTCAATTATATTTTGTGCTTATACTTTAAATTTATGGTTTACAAATTTATTTACATAATTAAATGCATGAATTTTAGATGCAAAGGAATACAAGAGAAAATTACGGTATAATTTTTATTACTTTTCACATGATATTGTTGGATAAATTAAGTTGAGTAAATACGATAGTAATCAGAATATTCCATACGAATTTAATGTAGATTTTTGTCTCCGAAGAAAAGGAAATAATAATATATATAAGAACGGGAAAGAGCTAACGACAGCCAAGGCCGATGTTATTATATGGGAAAATTTCTTCTTCTATTAGTCGTTGCCTAATATATATACTTATATATAATTTTTTTTTTCGTTTTTACATTCAGAAAATTCACAACCGTTAATTTAGTGGTCTTTTTTTATTTATTTTTTCCTCTCTCTCTCTTTTTCCATTCAAATTTATTTATTATTATTACAGGGTGGCGACAATCAGGGAAAACATGAAAATATCAGGGTACTTTATCAATCTGGAAATGTCATGGAAAAATCAGGGAATTTTGTAAAAACACCCAAAAATCATGGAAATTTTCATTTTTGTTCAGCAAGCGTGACTGAAAGATCGCCAAACAGGTGTTATCTTAACCATGATTGCACAAGATTGGCTGCTTTCTAGATGAATCTCGCCAAGTTAACATAAAAAAAGAAAATTAGATATTTTTAGTTTAACAACTTGAGGAATAATTTTATGTCTTGATGGCTAATATGTTGTGAAATTAAAATGAGTCATATTTTTATAATTTTGTTAATTTCTCCAAAATTTTGAATTTTTCATTTTATTTTCCTTTTTTGTAAGTGAAAAAAGAAATAAATAAAAAGATTGGGATATTTTTGCCCATCAGTATAGTTTTTTGAATTGCAATGGTTTAGCGAGCATGTCACACAAGAGTGTGTGACATACACAAAATTATGAAATGTATATGTAATAGGTAACGGAAATCATGGAAATTTATCAAAATTAGTCATGGAAATCATGGAAAAATCAGGGAACTTTTTTTTAAAGTTTCTGTAGCCACCCTGTATTATTTTCTTTTTTGTTAAAAAATAACTAAAAGCATTTTCGCGTTTTTTTTTTTTTTTTTTTTTTTTTGTTTTAGCAAGAAACTAAAATATGAAAAAATAAATTCTTTCAAAACGAGTACTAATTTAAAAATTGTGAATATTCCAAATGTGAAAACGGAATTGAACAAAAAAGGTAATTAGTAATTCTGGAAAAGAATTTCACCACAGAATAACACGGCCCTTGACTGTCGGCCCTTAGTATAACGTTCTTAGGTTTCATAGCTTTCCCAAAATTTTTTATTTATATTATAGTAGCTGGCTTTGCCCGCTTCGCTGGACATATACTTGAATGAGTTGTCAAAATTCCATATCTTTATTAATAACCACTGTGATCGATAGAGGTTTTTCTCGCTCGCAACGTGAGGAGTCTGGGTCCCAACTGCATTTCGGCAACAACTTACCCACTTCTTACTTCACCTCCCTCAGCGGGTATGTTCGAAGTTTTGCAAAATTCCACCAATGCACATAATGCGTACACTTAATCAATACCCACACACCGAAATTCGTCATTCTAAGGTAATTTAAAGCGAATTCAAACGGGAAAACATGTTTTTACACGTGTTTATCGCCCTCCGACCCCGGGAAGGGGGAATTTCGAATTTCGTAAAATCCCGTTACAATAAGTGTCGGATACATACAAACAGTTTACGCACCAAATTTCGTGACCACAGATTCCATAGATTTCCCAAGACAAATTTAGCGCTAAGATGGAAGTTTCGGATTTTCTCCTTCTTAACCCCCCCCCCCCCTCCCCTTCCCTTTTCCAAAAGAAAAATAATCGAAAATCGTAGAAAAAAAAATGTATAAATATGTTTCTGGAATTATTCTAAAGAAGACACATGGCTGTTTTCAATAACTTTGTACCATTTTTATTAGAGCTCAACTCAAAAACCCGGAATTTCTGAAATTTCCTCCCGAAAAATGATTTTTCAACTCTCACCTATAAGAATCGAAAATTCCAAAATCGCAGATATTTTATTTATACTCAAGTCTAGTCTCCTCGTGTGCAATTTCTTCACCGTGAAGTAATTTGAGGCCGAATTATGCTTACAAACGTTTTCATTTTCTTCCTGCCTCCCAGGGGAAAGGGGGAAAATTTCTATAAATCCTGTTACTTTAGGGGTCGGATACATATAACAATCCAAGCACCAAACTTTGTGACAGCAGCTCTCATAAATTTCTCAGGACACATTTAACGCTAAAAGGGGTGCCTCGAATTTGCTCTTCGTAACACATACCGCCCCACCACAGATGACAGATACAAAAATGACAGATAATAAAAAATCAGAAATGTGTTTTAGAAATAACCTAAAAAATACGCATGGCTGTTTTCAACATCTTTGATACATTTTTGGTAGAGTTTTACTCAAAAATCCGGAATTTGCTAAACTTCCCTCCAAAATCGATTTTTCTCCTCCTTCCCCTTAAAAATGGAAATTTCCTGAATCGTAGATAATGTTTTATTTGTACTCATGTGTAGTCTCCCCATGTGAAAATTTCTCACTCTGAAGTAATTTGGAGCCGAGTTATGCTTACAAAGGGGATTATACCTTCTGTTCCCCCGAAGGCGGGAACGGGGGTAATTTCGATATATCCCGTTACTTTAGGTGTCGGATACATATGGACAATCCAAGCACCAATATTCGTGACCGTAGCTCGCATAGATTTCTCAGGACAAATTGAGCGCTAAAAGGGGTGTCTCGATTTTGCCCTCTCGTAACACCCCCCTCCCACAATAAAAAATTGCGAATCACAAAAAACAAAAATAGATTTTTGGAAATATCCTAAAAAACTCGCTTCGTCTTTTTTTGAAAATCATTGTGTCATTTTTAGTAGAGTTCTACTCAAAACTCCGGGATTTGCGAAGTTTCCCTCCAAATTTGCCAAATTTCCCTCCAAATCCGGAATTTGCGAAATTTCCCCCATTCTTCCCCTTAAAAATAGAAAATTCCCAAATCGCAGATAGTATTTTATTTGTACCAATATCTAGTCTCCCCCTGTGCAACTTCTTAATTGTGAAATAATTTCGAGCCGAGTTATGCTTATAAACGTGTTTTTCACTTTTGCCCCCACCCCACCCCACCCCAATGGGGAACGGAGAAGAATTTCGAAAATCTTGATAGATATAATTTTAAGTTGGATAAAGATCTAAGTTTCTGCAATGCGCCTTTGAATTCCGTCCAGCCGTTTTCAAGTGATGTCCGGACAAAAATTGGGCGTACGGAATGTGCAAAATTTCCCGCCAAAAATCAACCTTCCCCTCTCTGCTATTAAAAATCGAAAACTCCAAAATCGCAGATAATGCTTTATTTGTACTCATGTCTAATCTCCCCTTGTGCAATTTCTGTACTGTAAAGTAATTTGGAGCCGAGTTATGCTTCAAACGTGTTTTTGAATTCCCCCCCCCCCAGGGGGGAACGGAGGGGAAGTTCGCAAATATTGATAGATATGATTTTAAGTTGGGTTAAGATCCAAGTTTCTGCTACGCGTCGTTGAATTCCGTCCAGTCGTTCTCAAGTGATGCCCGGACAAAAATTGGGCGTCAGTAATTTGCGAAATTTCCCGCCAAAAATCAAATTTCCCTCATTCTCCTTTTAAAAATCGAAAATTCCATAATCGAGGATAGTGTTTTATTTGTACTCAAGTCAAGTCTCCCCATGTGCAATTTCTTTACTGTGAAGTAATTTGGAGCCGAGTTATGCTTCAAACGTGTTTTTGACTTTTGCCCCCCCCCCCCCCCCAGGGTGGACGGAGGGGAGTTTCGAAAATATTGATAGATATAATTTTAAGTTGAACTAAGTTTCTGCCAAGCGCCGTTGAATTTCGTCCAGCCGTTCTCAAGTGATGCCCGGACAAAAATGTCGGACAGACATGCGGACACCATGACACGCAGACACACACACATACACACAGGCAAAATTTTCTGAAGTCATTTTTGGCTTTTATGGTGTGTGAAACGTGAAGATATCGCAAAATTTTTTGATTTTGACAAATGTAAAGACAAAAGTGTGATTTTATTTGTCATCTCTGTTTTATTTTTACGTAATATTTTAGCTTTAAATCATTCACGAAAAAAGATTTTTTTTTTTTTTTTTTTACGATAATGGTGGCAATATAATAAAACATATGTAAAATTTTAGGAATGCTGCATTGCTGATAATTTTTTTTTCATAACTAATAACTTTGTAAGTAAAAAAAAAAAAAAAGAAAAGAAAAAGAAAAAAGAAAGCACAAATTTTTAAAAACTCCCAGTTGTTCCTGTGAGCAATGTACACATCTGCATTTATGCCTGCATTTTTCTGTTTGTTTGAAGTCAGGGTTTAATTGAGGATTAAACATTCAAACCGTGTTTTCTCCAAAAATAAAAAATCTGGTGTGAAACAACCATACGACTTCCATTATCCACTATTAAACGTATTATATGCATTTTTTGGAAATAATGTAACAAGAAGACATAAAACTGACCTAACAAAGTAAACACTTAAAATACGTTTCTGGTAAGAGAAAGCTGATACACGTCTAAAAGTATATAAAAGAAATTTACACAGCAAATTAAAACATGAGTAAAAAAAAAAAAAAAAAAATCAGTAAACCTATTTTTTGAAACACCAATTTCCGAGATCAACTGGCCTACCTAATCATGATGACTGTTAGTTTTCCTATAATGAACGGGTAATACATGCGAAAGGATATCTAAAATGTGGCTCATGTAGCTATTTTCTAGAAATTCGTTAGAACCATTTTTCAGATACCGACTTTCACCAAAACTTGGCATGCTCAATTGTTGAACAGAAACAACAATTACATACAAAAGGATATCAAAAATGGGTTAATATGGTGAGCTTGAAAAAAATCTGCACAAGCCATTTTTAAAGGAATCCACTCGTGAGACCTGAAATTGAGCTATTTACACTAAGCGACAAAAAAAAAAAGCCGCACTGCAGAAAAAATGACTTATACCTTTTTTATTTGTAATAACTTTAAAATTAATGTTTGAAAGAAATAAAACTGTCTTGTTTGCATAATACCAAAGGTATGAAATGATACCTATGTATATTTTCGATTTAATAACTCGCTTTATTGCACTTTACGAAGTACTTTTTAAAAATCTGCATAAAACTTTCTTTTTTAACATAATGCAATGGCCATACACTTTGCATTCTATTATGATTTATTATATGAAATAAACAAGTTATATTTTAATATATGAAATAAAACTATTTATTTGTTAGATCTAAGCAATTTTTTGTTAAAAATATGTATTCTGCATTGGGTTAATTCCACCTTTATATGGAATTACTGCATTAATGCGCAATGGCATAGTTTTGTACAGTGCTTTAATATAAATCTCAGAAATTTCAATGTGCCAAATAACACAAATAAATTTTTCTAGTTCTGGCAGAGTTATAGGCTGCAAATTTCGAATCCTCTCCCCTCTCCCCTCTCCCCCGCCTTTTTATAGACGAAACATTTTCGAGCGGATCGCGATTTTGACCATTTCCATGTCTGGTAAAGAAGAAATTCTACTATATCTTTTGTGGTATTTAACTTAAAGTGAAAAAAAGTATGATTACTTACAGAATTATAGGTTCTCATGGGAATGTATAAGAAATTTTGACAATTTGAAGTGAATAAACTTACCACAGACGCCGTGTAGTAAGGTGCCTTATTATCTTCAAATGCTGTTTACGGAAATGCCTAAGATACCTCCAAAATAGTCGGTCAGGCACCACTTTTATGCAGATTGTGTTTTATCTCGAGTTAATTGATCCCTTGAGCATAAAAATTTCCCAGAGTGTTTGAAAAGTTATGCACCTCCGTACCATAATGTACGGAGAATGTGTCACTGTTTTAAAAGTGCGGATTTTCATTAAGTCGGTCACATTTTCGTCTTCATTCTAGCTTTTTTCAACTGCACGAAATAAAGAAAACTTGATTCATCAGAGAAAACCAGTTCAGCCTAATAATTAACTGATAATGTTTTTAAATTTTGGTCAACTAAAGTATTGTTTTTTCTAATTATTTTCCTTAATAATGGCTTTTTTCGCAGATCTTCCGTTCTTTAACCCGCTTTGTTTAATTGTTCCCGCATTGTTTTTGAAGAAAGTAATTTACTATACACTTTTTTAAAATCTTTTTTAAGTCCTGAACATGATATAAATCGATTTTTTAAACATTCGCATTTTAACTTGCGGTTATCTTGCTTGGATGAGCAACATGACCGCCTAAAGCCAAATTCCCAGTTTAAACGGCCAAAAAAATTTATATTTTGCTAAAATTCATTTTACCTGTATTTCGTTAGCATTTAATTATTTTGCCATCTCACGTATTAAAATATTTTCTGATTTTCATTTAAAAATTAATACTTTTTGTGGCATCGTTAACTGCCTTATTCTTACCATTTTTGAAATAAATTCTAAAATTACAATTTTCCTTATCATTGCATTTTGTTTTTAACACTAGACTCAAAGCTAAAGTGTATGTGGAGGACAACATAGTAAAATCTGTTCGAAAATTTGCTTTTTAAACGATAAAATTGGCGGTTGTAGAAGGCGAAAAGGAAAACATCCAAGTGGGGCTTTTTTTTTTGTCGCTTAGTGTATACCGGGCACATATCAATTTCCCTGAACTAACCAACTAATTCGTACGAAAGGATATCTAATAGAGTGTTTATATAGCAATTTTTAGAAAATTGTTATAGCTGTTTTTGTGACATGGGCCGTGACCTTCGAAATACTCAAGGCCGTGACACTCCCTGAAAGAGAAGGGGGGAAGGCAAGATTCCCGTGCTATAGTACAGAATGTTTTTATTATTTGATATCCAAAATCTATCTGATAATAAATATTTAATCCAATGTTAATGTTTTATTTATTGTACGAATGCTGCATGAACATTTTTTGAATGCTAATGAAGTATTTTCCCGAGTAATAGATAAGCAGCGGGATTTAAATAAATAAAAATGAAATAATAAAAGAGAAAAGAATTACAAAAACAAAAATTAACAGTATATAATGAATATTAGTAGTACATAGGAAAAGTGCTTATTTAAATTAATTATTTTTCTATATAGTTATTTTGAGGAAAATAGTAAGAAATAGAGTCTGAATTGATATGAATATTATACATGGAATAATTATTGTATTAGTTTATTTGTTGTATTACTGCATTGAAACTTATTTATTTTCTTTCTCTATCAAGATTTGTTTTTATGAACTACATTAATAAGTGTCAAACCTTTAAATTACAAAATTTTCTACATTAAAATTTCAACAGTGTAATCAGTTATATATAAAATTTTTTTTTTCTAACTAAACATACTCATAAAGATATTTTTTATTTTTATTATTATTTTTTTTTTTTTCGAGGGGGAAAAAAAAAACAGAATTTTAATTGATTTAAAAAAATCTACGTAAAATAATGATTACTCCAATGTATTATTATTATTATTATTATTTATCTATCTATTTATTCACTGCATGGATGTAGAACAATTTTTGAAATTTTATGTATTGCTTTTTTAAATATATAATCCAAGGTTGTTTGTATCCCCGTTTGCTACCAGAATTTTTTAACAGTTACATTATTGATAGTTTTCTAGTGAAGTTTAGCAATTAACAGTAACCAAAATTACAATTCGTAATTACTGGTGGAAAATAAAATATAAAAACAGGAATGTAAATACTTCTGATAATCAGCAATGTTAAAATATTCCGAATTAATCAGAAGAAAAAAGCATATTAATGAACTTTAGTTGTATATTGTAAAAGGTTATCTAAATCTATTATTATTATTATTTTGCGGTAATAATAAGAAAAGGAAACTAAATTGCTATGAGTAATATACAATGAATAACTATAATATTGTTTTATTTATTGTATCAACGTATTAAAATTTATTGTTTTATTTATTTTCCTTCTTTTATTTTCCTTCTTTTATTTATTTATTTATTTTTGTGATTTACTTCCATAAAAACTTGTTTAATGATAATAAATTGTAAAATTTATGTATAAAAATTCTCTTTCATTACCTAAAAATTTATTTTTCTTAATAATAATAAAAATAACTAGAATAATTATTGTGTAATACTAATAATAATAAAATCCATAACATAAGTTTCGTTTGTGAGTATTCGTTGCATATAAAAATTCATTATCTACGTAAAGGTATAGACATTATTTCTTGGAAAAAAAAAAAAAAAAATATTTTGAAGTTTTTATTTTATTTATTAAGCTAATACATGTTTGTTAGCTGCTTACTAGAGACTATTATTCAGTGCGGTGTACTAAATAATTATAATCTGTTTCACCTGTGTATAAAAATTATTTATAAAGAGTAACTATTCTTCAAAATGCCTCTTAAAAAATTACGAAGCATGACAGTGAAATTTAAATGAATAAATGTGCAAATATTTAATTTATTTACTTATAATAAACGTCAGTTATAATCATCAATAAATACATTATGGTCGTACTTTACCAGGTTGTCGATAGTCGAAATTTTTTCCTTGACTCTTACACAAGTGTATTTATAAAATATTTTTTTTTTTACTTAATTGATTGTGCAAACTTACTACTAAGATTTCCGAAAGAAAAATATTGGTGGAAAAATTAAAAAAAAAAAAAAAAGACTGTCGACACCCTGATTATACGGGCAGATAGGAATAAAACTGAAAATATGTACATTTTTCTCTATATGTTTACTATAAATTATTTTTCCTAAAAGTATAATTATTTTTAACTTTTTGTTGTGAAAACAAGACTATATTAAGAAAGAGCGGACATTGAAGGAAGACGGACGGAAACGTCCGCCATGTTTTTTTAGTGTCATGGCCTTGAGTATTTCGAAGGTCACGCATGGGCTTACAGTTCCCCATCCGGTTTTCGAAGTTCCACTTCCAGTTTTTCAATTTTCACCAAAAGTTGGAAAAATCGTTTGTACACAAGACCTGTCTTAATTCTGAAATTTCGTAGTTCTATCTTTATTAGTCTCGGAGATATGGTAGTCAGAAAATTCCACAAATACATACACACATACTGAACAATTGCCAAAAACTACTTTTTTGGATTCAGACGATCTTAAAACGTGCAAAACAGGTGATAACTCGATATCGAATTTTCGGACCGACTAAAATACTTCCATTACTTACGATAGTCGGGTAATGGAAATAAGGAATGAGTTAGTGATTTTTTTTTAAACTTAACTTAAAAATAGTATGTCCACATATCTTCCTAGATATATCTACATATTTTCTTAGTATCTGGTAATACATCTAAACAAACGGTAATTAGATTTTAAATTTAATTATTTTTTAATTTATTAGTTTTTGTGTTGTCTGAAAAATTGTATCCGAAGGAAAAAACACGGTTTGAATGTTGCTCCTCAATTATTTTATATATATATATATATATAAAAAAAAAAAAAAAACTGTTACGTGTGTTTTTAATTTATGATGTTTGTTTACAAAATTTCGTCTTTAATGTATTATTTTAATGAAATGATAAATTTCTATACATAAGTGGATTTATATTTCTTCCTTATTCGCTTATTTTTTTTCTAGAAAAGCAATAATCCACAAAATCATTAAAAAATGGATGGCATATCTCTCTGCGGTAGTTTGAATAAAGGTCTAGCATCTAGAGAACATCTTCAAAGTTTTGCCGAGGAGGAAACCAAGAATTTTGAAAACAAGAACAATGGTATACGAAAAATGTGGCTGGCTGCTTTCGCTTCATTGTTGTTATGCTTTACGAAAGGTCTTGCTAAAGGATATTCTGCTCCAGCAACGTATGACATGCGGCACAGAAGTGATAGTATGATTAAACCAACTGAAAAAGAAGTTATGTGGATTGGCAGTATTTTAGCTCTTGGGATTGTGCTTGGAAGTTTGATATCAGGTAAGCATAGTTTCTGGGAAGAAAATTCTGATTAATTGTATCAATATTTAGATATTTTTTGCAAGGAAAATTTTTTAATTAATTGTATTAAGTAATTTACATTTTAAAAATAACTTTATATGGATGGTATTATTTTATAAGAAAGTTCTACCAATTATTTTAATAATGAATCTACATTTTGAGTTGTTTTTAATTAATTCAAAGCTATTTATTTCATGGAGCTGCTCTCATCTTTGTACATTTCATTAAAAAAAAAAAAAAAAAAATCGGTTCTTCTCTTAATAATGCATTAGAAACCTGAACCAACATCACACCAGTTCCTCTCTACAAATGCGGCCACATCTCTCAGACTATAAATAATAAGATTTAAAGGATATGGGAAGGTGGGCACAGCTTTAGCTAGGGGTATTATTCATATTCGTGGGGAAATGGTAAGGAGAAAACTATAACGTTTCAGAAGATACAACTTAAACTAATAACCGGCATCTGCGAATGGCCTGCATGAAAACCAATTTAATTCATAGATGTAAGCAGACCCTGATTACCAAATAGGCACGAGGAGCATGCGCTTGCCTTTGAAATTTTTGAAAGAGCTCCAAATTAAGCAAAATAAGGGATCCAAATTAACACTTTGCCCGGAACATGTTTTCATAGTGCTTACCCTTACACAGAAAAATGGAAAATCGAAACGTGTCAAGAAACGTGTTATCTTTGTCATAGTACACGTCTTCCTAGTATATTGACAAATTTGCACAAAATTACGCAACATTTTAAACAATCAAACCACTACCTGACAATCCCATTTAGTCACGAGACACAAAAGTCGTTTTATTTTACCATGTATCTTTAATGTGTTTCGTCTGGTGATCCGTTTTGCCTTTAAAACTTGTCAGATGACTAATTTCCCAGGTACAGTTTTCATTTTCCTCAAATTTGACCGGTTAGTCAGATGAGAGAATAAAAATAAATTGTTCCTGTTTTGTCAATTGACTAAGAAAAATTTGTTTGGCTAGTCCAAAAGCTCAGCATTATTATTTTTTTATTTTTTATTTTTTTGTTTATTTTGTTTTATTTTTTTTTTGTCTCCTTCTGACAACTTGAGTTAGTCAACCGAAATCGAATAATTTAACCTATCAAATTTGGCGGGATAATGCAATCGCAGAATTCGAAATCCAAATACTTAGAAGTCTGAAATCGTGGATCCGTTGATGTTGTTTCGGTTCCATTTCCATATTTGTGATAATTTTCATTTTAGAAATAGACCGAGAGATTTTAATTATCTGCGAATCGAGTTTACGGTCAAAAGTAAGTGCTAAATACTTTATTTATTGTGTGTATATATATATATATATATATATTTATTGTAAAGCTTTGTTAGAATAGTAAATTGTAAAATTGTAAAATTCTAAGCTTTAGCAATCTTCTAACAATATCAATGGTATTTAGAATTTGTTTTAATTTATAAAGTTGTTTAAAACGTATAAATTTTAAAATACGTTATTATAAATCTTAGTTTTGCGTATCGTTGTATTATAAAAATAAGTATTTTAATTTGTCTGAACTATAGTTTTTTACATATATTTTTAACATTAAGCTCATATTTTTATTTTTTATACACAGAATAGTAACGCTTTATTTTCCCTTAAAGGTGGTTCAGAAGGTATTTGGATTCCAAGAGATAAAAATTCAAAAAAGATATGGAAAAATGCTATTTATAAGGATTTTGAATAACTCCGAATTATAAGGTATGTTTTTAAATTATCTTTTGCTGCATTTTATCTATCTTATCTCCGAACAAGAATAATATTCATACTTTTTTATATTTAAAATTTTTAATGAGATGAATTAAAAAAATTAAAAGGTTCCTCGTTTATCTGTTATTTGTTCTATTTTTTATTTATTTATTTTTTCCAGTTCTAAATAAATAAATATATCTTTATAATTTAAATAATTTTGGGAAATGGTTGATAATTGCATGTAATAAAAAATGTCTTCATTTATTATTAAATGTTTGATAACAATTTTTTCAGAACAAATTTGAGCAAAAATGATATGAATTTAATATCACATACTATATTCTTTTCTCAATTTTTAAATTGTTCTTGTGTACAATATTAATTATTAGCGATAAATAATAGATGTCTTAGTTAAAATTAAATAGATTTAACTTCATGTTACTTGTTTCATTCAAATGATTGATGATTGTTTTAAAAGGTTGATATTTTTAGTTATTAAAATTTTGATATCATATATATATATATATATATATATATATATATATATTCCTTTAGAATAAATTTAATCAAAAATAATATGAGCTTAAATTATTAGATACTATTAAGTATTCGTTATAAACAAAGGTATCTTGTTAAAAATATGTACTTAATTTCATGTTATTTGTTTCACTGAACAAACTGAAAAAATATAAGTTATATGCTATAAAAATGAGACAAATTACTATAAAGATACAAAATGATTTTAACCTTCGACAAAACGGTTATATGGCAGATGCGTACAAGACATTTCCGTACAAGCTGAAATTAGTGACACTTGCGTACAAGTCCAGGTGTTCCAAATATTACAGATATGTTTTCGAAAAATCAAGTGGCACTTCCGTACAAAATTTGTTTCGCTGTATTTTTGGTTTCTAACACATGTTCTCCATATGTTCTCCATATGTTAAACTTGAAGAGAAATACTCTTATATAAATACGTGAATTTTCTCTTATGCATGTAGTCTTATGACTGACAAAGTTATGAGCTTGACGCATATAAAAGTTGCAAGCTATAATAACCGTAGTTATTTTCTGAAATGACATTCAATTATTTATTCACTGAATCAAGACCAATAAAGGTCTTTATAAATGCTATTAAGGTCTTTAAAAATATTTTTATTTCTTAAATACTTTTTTATTTTAAGTATGAATTTTTTTGTCTGCCAATAAAGAAAAAAATGTTAAAAAGACAATCTATCTTCTTTATCAATAACGAATTGAATCATATTCCATTTCATGAGATTATTTGTCGTTCACCTATATGCCTCTCTTTCTCTCTCTCTCTCTCTCTCTCTCTCTTCTCCCCCCCCCCCCCAAAAAAAAAAAATATATATATATATATATATATATAAATAAAATATAAATAAATAAATAAAATAAAAGAAAGAAAGAAAGAAAAATGTTTTAATGTTTGCATCATATGGATACAACCCCTTCATGCAATGATCCTCAAATAAAGCGAAAGAAATGTTGTACGCAAGTGCCACTAGATCTTTTGAAAACACACCTGTAATCTTTAAACCACCTGGACATGTACGCAAGTGCCACTGTTTTCAGCTTGTACGCATCTGTCTTGTACGCATCTGTCACAACACCGACAAAACGAGTCATATAGTCTGAGAAAATAGTGCTCAAAAGCTGAATGACAGAATCAGCAGCTATCAGACATTTGTTGATATGTATCATTACAAAAAAAAAAAAGTATAAGAGTTTCAAGCCTGCCTTTTTTCTCCCGGGGACAAAAAAAGAAAAGAAAAAAAAAGAATAAAAAAAAATGTCATGTTGATGCCACCACAAAACTAACTTCCTTCTACCTTTTCCTATATAAAATCATGCAATGGAAATTATTTTTTATTTTTATTTTTATTTATTATTAATGCAGACGATTTTCATATCACAGAGGTAGTCTAAAGGTTCAACGGAAGTAAATTTTTACCGTACAGATGATCACGGGGAAAATTGCAGTATAACAGCGCCACATATCGCCTATATACACCCAATTTAATAAACATTACGTCTCTTAATGGCCTTTTTATACATTAAATATTGTTCAATTATACGCATTAGAACCTGAGATATAACCCTTAAATTGTAAAAATAGCTGTATAGCAGCTTCACCTGTTGAGCGATTAGCACTAAAAGTTGGCATAAACTAATAATTTATGTTAAGGTGCATCTACATATAATTTTATATGCAATTCTGTGCAGTAGTTCCTAAAATAGAGCCTTCCCTGAAATTGCAGAAATCGATGTATAACAATGCCACCTGTCGTGCAATTGGCACCAGAAGTTGGTAGACACTAACTTATGACAAGGCGCATCTGCGTATAAATTAATATGCAATTTCGTGCATTAGTTTCTAAGATATAGCCTTTTCTGAAATTGCTGTAGAGCAGCGTCATCTGTTGAGCGATTGGCACCAAAAGTTGATAGACACTAATTTACGTCAAGGTGCATCCGTATATTAATTTATATGCAATTCTGTGCAGTAGTTCCTGAGATACAGTCGCCACAAAGCTTTTTGTCACATACAAACATTTTCTATTGTCAAAACATGTTCTCGAGTTCTCAAAACGCGTAAATCCATCAAAAACCGAAAATCGAAAATGTTTACGAATCCAATGCTTTCTTCTATTGAATACAAAAAAAAAAAAAAAAAAAAAAAAAAAACTAAAGAATAGTATGTGTCTAACTGTAATGCAAAATAATTTACTTTTAACGAAAAAAAAACTTTGAAAAAAATCGTTTTTTTTTTTTTTTTTAAATATTCTTACCGCGTGAATTTGTATAGGAAAATATAGAAGAAAGTCTTGTGGTGGCCACAACATACTAGTTTTTCTAAGTTTTTTTTTGTTAAAAGTAAAAAAAATCGATAACTTTGTTTTAAATTACCACATATTTATAGTTCAACCATTCGTTTTAAAGGTATTGACGAGACCTTTCGAAAGATACCGATCTTGAAAATTTACACCCCCCCCCCCACTGTCATGTTAAAAGTTTAGAAAAAATACGATCACAGCGCCACCTGTTGAGCGATTGATCCCCAAATCTATCAGCCTCAGTTTATGTCAGGGGCCAACTAAATACCAAGTCTGGTTAAATTTCGTTAAAAAAAAAAAAAAAAAAAACGATTTTTTTCTAAGGTTTTTTTTTTTTTTTTTCGTTAAAAGTAAAAAAAATCGATAACTTTGTTTTAAATTATCACAGATTTATAGTTCAACCATTCGTTTTAAAGGTATTGACGAGACCTTTCGAAAGATACCCATCTTGAAAATTTACTCCCCTCGAGGGGGGACTTCCCCCCCAGGGGGGGTGGCGAGGCTCCTACGCATACAAAATTTTTTTCCCAGTTGACTATCTCTATTATAAATAATTCTTGTAAATTTCATAATGATTAATAAAAAATAATTCTCTTTATGCACATTTATACAAAATTTTGTCCTATATCACCATGTTAAAAATTTAGAAAAAGCGGGATGGCAACGCAACCTGTAAGACAATTTTTACCAAAAGTTGATAGGCACTAATTTATGTCAAGGTGCAACTACATACCAATTTGTATGAAATTCTGTGCAGTAGTTCTTGAGATACAGTTGCCACAAAATTTTGTCACACACACACAGACAGACAGACAGACAGACATTTTCTAAAAATGGTCAAATCGTGTTCTACAGCTCTCAAAACGTGTAGATTCATCAAAAACCCGAGGTCGAAAATTTTTACGAATCCAATACTTTCTCTATACTACATATAGAAGAAAGTAAAAATAATATAAAAAAGATTAAGCATAAGTTTAGATTAATAACAATTAATATGAAATGATTGGGCTTCTATAAACATCCATAAAAGAACAACAGAAGTTTTAACTAAGTGTTAAAATTCTTATGTGAAAACTAAAATTTAAGACACAAAAAGAACCAACTCATTCAAAAATTTGCGTTTTATCACTCACAGCTAACTGCTCAAGTGCTTTTTCTTTCTTTCTTCTGTTTTATTTATTATTCTTAATATTATTATTATTTTGTGTGTGTACGCGCGGAATTTGGTTGCGAGGAAGGGGGGGGGGGCAATTGATTGCACAATCGAAACTGAATCAGACTCAAAACTATGAAAAAAAAAAAAAAAAAAAAAAAAAAAAATGTTTTTCCTATTTCTATCTGCCCTTCTCCCCGGTCATTAAAGTGTTTGTTTATTTATGTGAACTGGATTATTACTCTTGTAGCATTTTAGTCAATTAAAAAAAAAAAAAAAAAAAAAAAAGAGTTGGAGATTTGGTATTTTCTCTAGCTTGAATGAATCACTAAATATATATCACCGAACTTCAAATACTTAACTTTATGGGTGGGGGGGGGGGCAGGGGATGTAAGTAATAGGTATTTCAAAAAAAAAAAAAAAAAAAAAAAAAAATACACTTGTAACAGAAGAAAACAGCTGCCAATTTGTTGTTTAATAGTAGAAATTTTGTTTTTTCAGTATATTTTTACTCCATTACCCGACTGCCGTAGGTAATGGAAGTATTGTATTCGGTCCAAAAAATCGATATCAAGATTTCACCTGATTTACATGCTTTAAGGTCGCCTGAGTCCAAAAATGTGTTTTTTGGCGATGTCCTCTGACTATGATATCTCCTAAACTAATAAAAATAGAATCACGAAACTTCAGAATTGAGACAGGTCTGGTGAACATATGAATTTTTTAAGTTTTGGTGAAAATTAGAAAAATAGGAAGTGGGATATCCGAAACCGGAAGTGAGTTCGTAAACCGTATCTCAAAAACGGCTCTAACGATTTTCTTCAAAGTTACTGTATAAACACTCTATTAGATGTCCTTTCGATTTATATAGTTGGTTAGTTCAGGACAATTGATAGGCGTCCTGTATGAATAGCTCAATTTCAGGTTTCGCAAGTGCGTTCCTTCCAAAACGACTGTATGTATTTTTTTCAAAGTTGCAATATTAATCCTCTTTTAAATATACTTTTGTATGTAATTGTTGTTTTCCGGTCAACAATTGAACATGCCAAGTCACTATCTCAAAAATGGCTCTAACGATTTCCTTGAAAATTGTTACATAAACCCATTTTAGGTATCCTTTCTCATGCTTTACGTGGTTATTACAGGACAATTAATAGTCATCCTGATCAGTTAGATCTGTTTTAGATCTTGGAAACTGGTGTTTCAAACAGTAAAATAATAATTAAAAAAACTACCCCCCACCTTTTTTCTTCTTCTTTTTTTAAACTCGCTATGTAAACTCTGTTTTATATGTCTTTATGCTGTATTAACTTTCTCTTACTGGAAAATTTTTAGTTGTCTATTTCATTAGGTCAATTCTATGTCTTCTGATCACATTAACTCCAAAAAGTGCATATAACACGTGTAATAGTGGATAATGGAAGTCGTGTGGTTGTTTCACACCGAACTTTTTTTATTTCCGTTTTCATTTTTATTTTAAGAAAATAAATATTCAAAATTTCCCCCGAACATCGTTCGCGCGTTCGGACATATTCTGCACCCCTGGAAATATGTTAAAAGGCACTTTAAAGAAATTCCTTCCATAGACTGTACTGTATTGGACGTTTCGTATTTGTTTGAACATACATAAATTATATAAATAGCATTTATAATACGGTTGTCAACTTCCAAATATGTTTAACAATAGTGTACTAACAGCAATATATTCATTTAAAAAAAAATCTATTAAACCAGATCGATTAAAAAAAAAAAGCTTGTGCGTGCGTAATCAAGTAGTAAGTAATCATACGAATACGAATCATACCCAAAGTAATCATACGAATTATAAAGTAAGTGAAATATGACAATATATATATGTATCATCATTATCAATTTCAGCCTTTATCAATTCACTGCAGGATGAAGGCCTCTCCTAGGTGATTCCAAAGTGCCCTGTTTTCACATAAAAATTTATAAACGAGTATATAATAATTTATGCATAGATTAAGAAAGGTTTTGATTTATGCAACTTCCTAACTAAATGCAACCTATGCAATGAGGTGAAATTTACACCTCATATAACGTACTTCTTAGCGACATCCTAATGACCTTTTTTTTTTTTTTTTTCATTTTAAGGTTTGCGAGCTCCATTTTAAACCTGGTGAAATTATACAAACAGTAACATATTTTAATGAAAAAGAAGAAAAGTTATATCAAGTTCCAAGAAATAAACCAATTGTTAAAGATGGTGCTATTCCTACGATTTTCAGTGATTTGCCATCATATCTATCAAAGCCAAGTACATGAAGACAAAGTCCTGTGGAAATATTTCGTTTTTGTTTAAGAGCTATTTAGATTTGTAAATAATTCAGTTGGAAAAAATTACCAAATAATGACTAAAAAAATTTGAGAAGTATTGCAAAAGCCAAGGCAAAAAAATTACGTTTTATTACCTAATGATATTTGTGCTTTTATATTATTATTATGATTAATTTTTATGCAAATGATAGAAAAATCTTCTTTATGTACATGAAACATATTTATAATTTTCAATAAAATTATTTTTTTCTTGATTTTTGTCTTTTATGTCTTATTTTAATTACTTAGTTTCTTATTTAAATAAGCAAATAAATCTATTTAAAATCTTGAGATTTAAAATCTTATTTAAAATGTTGGTCTAAAGAATGTTGAAAGTATGTTATCAGGTAAGTGAGAGTTATTTTGGATGATCAAATACTTGTAAATTATTGCTATATATTAAAATTTATCTGTGCATAAAATTTACAGAGATGATTAAAGGAAAAAAAAAATTCTTATTATATACGGTAAAAGGTGTTTTTAATGCAAATTCTATGCCCTCACCATAAAAAAAAAAAAAAAAAAAAAAGGTGTTTGATGTTATTTATAATTTAGTACATTGTAACTTCTATACCTTATATATCGTTAATATTGTCTATATCAATACATTGTATCGTCGTACCTGTTTATAATTTTAAATTGGTGAAAAAATCCATTATTTAAAAAATATATGCATATATTCAGGTGGCTTAACCCTTTGTATCCCACGGGGTCTTTAAAGTCCTACCAAAAAAATTCCTCAATATAGCCTAAATTTACTACAGGCTTTCATTGGAACTTCAAAGTCCCTATAATTTAAACTTTCTCTATTGTTAAGCAAAAGTAAGCTAAATTTAATATGAGATGTTTCTCTTTCAGAAAAGAAATATAATAAAAAAGTTTCAAACTATTTTTCCAAAAATATGGTGATTTGGTATGTAAAGGGTTAAGTAAATTAAGTGTTTGAAACATTTTTTATTTTATTTTTTAATGTTTATAATTTGTATTTTAACTAATTACAACATGTATGTTTCCCAAAATTTTCATATTTTTATTTATTGAAAAGTTGTGATTATTAATGGCATCAGTGGTTATATTAAACATAAATAAACACCGCTCAGTTGCTTATTAATTCGTACTCTGCTATTACTCATATTTAAAATATATGTATATATATATATATATATATTACCTTTGAAATAAATTTATGACTAAATATAAGATTTATTGTTTTATGGAGGGAAAAAATTGGGAATGAAATGGGTAATATTAAAAAAAGGAACTTAAAAAAAAAGGTTTATATTTATTTTTGTAACCACAGCGTATAAAACGAAAGCACCGAGGAGAAAAAAAATAAATTCTAAATATAATAAATTCTAAAAATAATTCTAAATCCATTTATGAGGATGTGCATAAAAAATGGACTAAATCATGTGGCGCCACAATCCATTTGGAAGGTCTTGATAAGAAGGTGTTGGATAAATGCTTGCGTTAATAATAAATAAAGGTAGGGAAGAATATTTAAACTAGCGAATTCTTTGTTTTAGTGGTTTGTTAAATTTCCAGTATTCATTGCTGCTAACTTTTTTAATTGATTCCGGAATGTTGTTAGTAATGCCCTTTTTTCAAATCATATTCTTTGAGGAGTAATTTTCTTCATATTTAATTGTAATTACATGCTAAAGAAGATTATTCTAGAAAGAATATGGTATGATGAAAAGGGCGAATGTTAACAACATTCCGGAATAATTTGAAGAAGTTGGCAGCTATGAGTATTTTTTTTTTTTTAATTGATAGACAAGTAATATTTTCCAGAAAAGTTCTTTAAATGTATTTTCAAGGTTGAACACCTTAAAGGGGAGAAAAGATTAAACAATTACAAAAGTAAAGAGGTTAAGACTAATAACAATGCTTTTACAAAAACCCCTGCAAACAAGCACGAATCTCTTATTCTTCATAAAATATGAAGGATTTTAACCAATTAAAATTTTGATTAATCTGCTCACTTGCCAACTCCACTGTTTTTACCAGTAGACTACCGTTTTTTTTAGCTATTTCTACTTGTCTGCTGTTTTTAGGAACTTACAAGAAAAATTGTAAAATTGAGCAACTTTACTGGAAAATATATAGAGGAAAATATACAGAGAATACATATAATAATGAAATGAGGCTTATTAAATGTATGTGTAAAAATTACAATATTGATTTTAATTAACTCAAAACAAACTTAAATTTTTGGATTTTTTACTTCCATCACCCTACTACCGTAAGTAATGGAAGTACAGAGCTGACAACCTAATCCGGCAAATTGTTAGTACCGCCCCTTTTTCTACACCAGTCATTTCTTAGAGTTTTTTCTTCTTAATTCATAGTAAATACATTTGAAGAAAATTGCTTTAAAAATTAAGTGGTGTAGAAAAAGGGGCGGTACTAACAATTTGCAGGATTAGGTTGGCAGCTCTGGAAGTATTGTATTCGGTCCAAAAATTCGATATCGAGATTTCACCTGATTTACACGTTTTAAGGTCCCCTGAGTCCAAAAAAGTGGTTTTGGCAATTGGTAAGTGTGTGTGTGTGTGTGGAATCTCCAGGCTATCATATCTCCGAAACTAATAAAGATAGAACTACAAAACTTCAGAATTAAGACAGGTCTGGTGTACAGATGCATTTTCCAAATGTTGATAAAAATTGAAAAACCGGAAGTGGGACATCAGAAACCAGAAGTGGGACCGTAAGTCCGTATCTCAAAACCGGCTTTAACGATTTTCTTCAAATTTGCTATATAAACATTCTATTAGAAGTCCTTTCGAATGATATAGTTGGTTAGTTCAGGAAAATCGATAGGCGTCCTGTATAAATAACTCAATTTCAGGTCTCGCAAGCGCGTTCCTTTAAAAACATCTTTACGGATTTTTTTCAAAATCGCCATTTTAACTCAATTTTCTCAAAAAAAAAAAAAAAAAAAAAAAAAAAAAAGTCTGGTGTGAAACAACCACACGGCTTCCATTGCCCACTATTACACGTATTATATGCATTTTTTAGAAATAATGTGTTCAGCGAACACGTAAAATTGACCTAACGAAGTAGACACCAAACAAATTTCCTATAATGAAAGCTAATATGTGTGCGTGTATGTGTGTGTGCATGCATGTATGTATATATATATATATATATATATATGCATATGTAAACATGTAAAACAGAATTTATATAGCGAGTTAAAAAATAAGGGGGGGGGGAATGAGTTATTTTTTCAAACACCAATTTCCGAGATCTAAAACTGACCTACCTAATCAGGATGACTGTTATTTTTCCTGTAACAACCACTTAATACATGAGAAAAGATATCTAAAATGGATTTATGCAACAATTTTCAAGAAAATCGTTAGAGCCGTTTTTGAGATACCAACTTTTACCAAAACTTGGCGTACTCAATTATTGAACGGAAAACAATAATTACATACAAAAGCATATTTAAAAGTGAGTTACTATAGCGGGTTAGAAAATAATCCGTACAGCCGTTTTTAAAGGCACTACTTGCGAGACCTGAAATTAAGCTATTTATACAGGGCGCCTGTACACCAGAATTTCATCTGTACACCAGACCTGCCTCAATGCTGACGTTTCGTAGTTTTATCACTCTTAGTTTAGGAGATATCGTAACCAGAAGATTTCGTTCGTACATACATACATGCACACACATACACACTATTGCCAAAAACTACTGATTTGGACTCAGGAGACCTTAAAACGTGTAAATCAAGCGAAAACTCGACATTGAATTTTTGGACCGAATACAATACTTCCATTACCTACGGTAGTGGGGTAATGAAAGTAAAAATGCATATAAGTCGTGTGGTTTTTCACACCAGATTTGTAAATAATGCTTTGTAATTAAATAGTATATTTACATAATCATTGTGAGTGTATTTTCAGTCAAATAAGATAATTAAAAACTGAATTTTGATCCTCATTATCTTATAAAAATCTGGAGAACATTTTAATTTCTAAATGCAGTGAAAATTTTGTTTACCAATTCTATGAATAACAATTTAATTGTTATTTTCTTAATGAAGCAAAATCTGCTATAAATGTAAAAATTTGTGTTTAAGTAAATATCATAGACAATATTTTTTTTTTCCTAATTTTTAGGATTTGAAATTAATTCTTTAATACACATAATCTCAATATTTTATTTGTTTTCGTTTGAAAGATGAGTGATTTTTATTTAAAGATTATGGAAAATATTTTGTAAATATTCATATATTTTTCTTTTTGTCTACTATATATTTATATTAATTCAGTCTCTATCGTTAAATTTACAAAATCTCTACTGTTTTTTTTTTTTTTTTTTTTTTTTGTTTTTCCCGATAAAATCTACTGATTTTTAAAACTGATATGTTGGCAAGTATGAATCATCTCAAATATTATGAGACATGCTAGTCATTGTTTTTTTTTTCCTAACTAATCTTCCTCCACAAATATTATGAGGCAGCTTAATCAAATAGAGACTCGTTTTCCTCTTCAGATATTACCAGACAGGTTAGTCAGGCAAATAATCTTGACTATCCTGCCTCTTCAAATATTCTTTGAAAATTGACTACCTTTCTTAGTCAGATACCTGAGATCTGTTGACTAACTTTCTTAATCAAGTGTAGATTCTGACTAAAATGCCTTGTCTTTGAAACTGCGGTTGTTGACTAACCTTCCTGGTCAGATAATTATGATTGTCGACTAGCCTTCTTTGTCTGATAATATTAACCTTCCTAGTCTGGAGTGGTGTTTTGGTGACTAGTTCAGCAAGTACACTTTTTAGTTTTGGAGACTAGTTCAGCAAGTACACTTTTCAGTTTTGGTGACTAGTTCAGCAAGTACACTTTTCAGTTTTGGAGACTAGTTCAGCAAGTACACTTTTTGGCTAGTCAGCTATTTTGGTTAGTCAATTCTGTATTGTCAGTTGAGCATTTTGCCAGGTCACTGTGACCAATTTATTTTTCTGTGTGAGGCGAATTTTGTAAAATCGCTTCTTAGTGGATGTCTACGTAGCAGAAGAAACTTTGTAACAAATTTCATTCTTCTAGGTCCAGGGGTTTGAACTGGGCGATGATGAGTCAGTCACTTACTCACGCAGGACAAACGATTTTATATATAAAGAGACAAAATGCAACTATGAAGGTAATAACCAAAGTACAGGGAAATAACTATCAAGTGTACAATATGTTTTTTTTTTTTTTCTTAATGCTATGTTAGAAGCGAAATAAAATAAAATAAATCTATGAATGCAAAGTTAAGAGATGAAGCAAATTCCAAAAGGCCTAAAACATGTTTTTACGTACATGAAATTTACTAGTTTTAGATCAACAGGTTACTTTTTAAAATTGTAAGCACAGTCTGCGGTTATAATTGCTCTATTTTACGAGTGATAAATTAATACTTGAAATGATTTCTACACTGCATAAAATGTTTTTGCGAATCTAAAAAATTTTCAGGCTACCAGGTTGCGCTTTCTAACCGCGAAAACGGTCAGCAGTTATGATTTCCACATTATACGAGTGCTAAATTAAGACATGAAACAAGTTCCAATGTGCCTAAAATATGTACTTTGCGTACCTATAAATTATACTTTTCAGGCTATCGGGTTACGTTTTATAACCGCGAAAACGGTCAACGGTTATGATTTCCATTTTCTACGAGTGCTAAATTAAGAGATGAAACAAGCTCCAAAGTACAGTCGGCAGCAAAGGTGTCTGAACACTAGCAAAAATTCCTATGTTTAAAGCGTACACTTCATAGGGTTTTGTTAAGTAAATCCTTGTCGAATACTGTTCTTAGTCAGTGTAATCACATGATTCGACAAGGATTTATTTAACAAAACCGTATGAAGTGTACTTTTTTTTTTACATAGGAATTTTTGTTAGTGTTCGGACACTTTTGTTACCGACTGTACCAAAAATATGTACTTTGCGTACCTAAAAGTTACACTTTTGAGGCTATCTTGTTACGCTTTATAACCGCAAAATCGGTCAGAGGTTATGATTTCCGTATTCTACGAGTGTTAAATTAAGAGATGAAACAAGTTCCAAGGTGCCTAAAATATGTATTCTGCGAACATGTTTTTGCAGAAGTCATGAGATGCGCAGTAGCTAAATAACCGCTAACTCCATTTCCGACTGTCGATTCCCTGTTCTACTAACATTGAATTAATAACTTTTTATTATTTCACCTTGCCTAAAGTATGTACTCAAAATTCGTTATGAGCTCTCCGACTAATACGCTCCATGTTACTACGTTATATAATAAAATAGGTTGATTGGTTTGCTGATTGTTTGTGTTTAACGTCGCACTAATGCTGCGCTATGATAATAAAATAGGAATGAAATAAACTATTAAAAATTCTAATTGAAATCTCTCTGATGTTAGAACACAATGCTATTTTTCAAAAAAGGAAAGGAAAAAAAAAAGGGATTTCTAGAGCAAGAAAAATGTGCACGCGTAGACGATTAAAAAGTACAATTTAAATAAATAAATCAACAGCGTGTGTTTGATGAGGAAAAAATAGAAAATTCAAATAGATAAATTAAATGACGTCACAAGTATTGGAAAAATATACACCAATACCTCTATTTGTTCTGAAATAACGTTTGCCGATATAAATTGGTAGGAGTGTATATCTTCATACCTTCTAAATTACCTGTAAATTTTGATTACAGAGGCTGTTCGCACATTTTTTAGACGATTTTGATGAAGTGTACTGAAGCAATTTCACTCATATTTCGTGTTTTAATTGTTCAGTTTGATAGCCCTTGTTCTGAACTATCATTCTACATCGTAATTTCTATGATAATAATGCTTTTTATAATATCGGAAGAGGTATATTTTTCTACTCCTCTTGAACGGCTTTCCAAAGTCCACAAAGCGTTGTAGTCGGTGTTTGGATAATGTTGATTTTAAGAGTCAAAAAACACAAAAATCCAACAGTGATACATCAGGAGATTTAGCAGGAATAATGCTTTTAATTCCCGTTTCTTGTTCCATTTTTTTCTAGAAAAGCAATTGCGGATTGCGATGTGTGGCTGCTTGTTTTGTCTTGATACAGTTTAACGGATTGATAGCATTGTGGATAAAGATCTGGTTTTCATTTTTAAAAATTGGAATTAAAATATGTTCTTGATAGTATTTAGAGCTGATTTTGACATTTTTGTCACATTTTTTTTTGCTTTTATCTTGCGCTTGTATGAAAAACCAGTGGCAATCATTAATCCTTTAGAAAAACTTTCTTTTGATGCTTTGAACCATGTAGCAAAAATTTTTTTCTCCACTTTTGTGATAATAAATTGATCTTTTTTTATTGCAACCACTTAAATAGACCCAAGATTCATCTATTGTTGCGACATTTTTCCATTTTTCTCCTGATAAATGCTTTTCATAAAGATTTCACTAAAAACTCTCTTTGGAAAGAGCGGAAACCTATTCTTCCATCCACTGCCTTTTTAACAGCGCATTTTTGCATCTAAATGAAAATTCTAAATATCAGAAGATAAATAAAACTTCCAAAAATATAACTGTTGTAAAAATAAAATTCTCCATGCAAACGATTTTTTCTTACTGCGAAATAAAATCGTCTAAAAAATGTGCGAACAGCCTCTGTACGATCGGTGTGTCACAGTTTGTGTGTGTTCCTTGTTAGATGTGAGCCACAAACATAAACAATTTCACAAGCTAAATAAAAGCGTGTTTGTTTGTTTATTGATAACATATATAGATTTGTATGCTTGACTCGTAGTCCGCTATAAAAGCGTGTTAAAAAGTTTCTGGTCACTCTAGATAAGAAAAATAGGTAAGTATAATTCAAGGCTTCCAGGCTTCCCATTCGCTGATTTTCTCTTGTCTGCGAAAAATTGTTATAGATTGCGCGACTAGCCAGGTTTTTTAGGGATATTGTTTACAAAATATCCCTATACTGACGATGAATATCCCTACTTTAAGAAATTTATGGAAATAAAAATTGGAAAAGTTAGCCTAATCCATGCAGAATCATACGAAATTTCTTACAAAAGAACCACACAAAAATCCCTACGAATTCAAAACTCGTCGCTACATACAGAAAAAAATTGCTAAAAGTCCCTACGCATAAGGACAAATTCTTATAGTTGGCAACACTGTAGGAATTTGTGAGTCTCTTTTTAAACGAATTTTATGTTTTATCTTATGTTTAAATCTTTCATTTTTTCTATAATTTTCAAAGATCAGATGATTATTATGAGAGGTAAACTATGTTTTACGCAATACTTATGTAATATTAAAAATATAGCTATTACAATTTTGTCTACAATACCATGTTATCCAATGGATATTTAACAGATTTCATAACACACTCTATGCGACATCTAGTAAGTAACACACTTTCAAGGGCGGATATTTTTTTCCCATAGAAGATCGCCAGAATGAGTCGCCTGATATTATATAGAAAGCCTTGGTATAATTCATGATAGAGGTGCACAAATTACAACCTCTGTGGAATAGATTGTAGCCCTCCGTAAAGTCTTGTGATGTTATAAAATTTGCTTTTCATAACGTCACATCTCAAAATGTTTAGTAGAAATAAAGCAAGAAGGTAATTTAAGTATTAATATCGTTTCAAATCTATCTACATTCAACTTAATATATATACAGTCGAACCTCTTTAACGTGAACTATTTCCACAATCCCCGTCAAAATGAAGATTAATTTAGTTACATGGAGTTTAGTTACTGATAGCATGAACTACTGATAACATGAACAGTTTTTTTCCTCTTGAGATTCACGTTAACGAGGTTCGACTGTTTATATGTATATTAAGTTTTATAGCCTTAGGTTAAAGAAAAATAAGTGTGATAGCAAGGTTATGTAAAGACAACTAATTTTTCTATATAAATCTGTACTGATAAGTATAAAGGATTTAAGTCCATATTCTTGATTTTTCAGGAGACGAAAAATAAAGTTAAAGTAATTAAAAACTAATCAGAAGATTCGATTAGGAAAAAGGGA
Organism: Salticus scenicus; assembly: GCA_963930645.1. Lineage (NCBI taxonomy): Eukaryota > Metazoa > Arthropoda > Arachnida > Araneae > Salticidae > Salticus > Salticus scenicus. The sequence continues at coordinate 137,265,369 of OZ005661.1, forward strand.
TTATGTTTGTTTATACACTTTATACCATTCAGTGATTGTCAATCTTCATTTAATAAAGGGAAAAAATTGAATTCAATATTTTATTCGAAAGATTAATGCTAAATTTCTAACTTGAATCTTTTTTTACCAGTGGATTTTCTCAAAGACTAAATGTCATGGATTTAAATCTTTTATACCAATCGATAGAGAATTTTTTTCTGGGTCTGACTATGTACTTAACTCAAAATCGACATTTTTGGACTTAAATCCTTTATACTTATCAGTACAGAAATATGGATGTGATTAACATTGTTTTTATTTTATTCTAGGACCTATGGCTGACAGACTGGGGAGGAAAGATACCTTAATATACAATTTAATACCACAAGGATTCGGTTGGCTCATTATATGTTATGCAGAGACAATTCCAATATTGCTTATCGGCCGTTTTATTAACGGAATAGCTATTGGCGTTATAGCTTGTGTAGTTCCTGTATACTGTGTAGAAATTTCAACTGTTGAAGTACGTGGCATTTTAGGATCAGCTTGCCAAGGATTTATCGTCATTGGAAATCTTATAAGCGTTACAATCGGAGCTTGTATCGCTTGGAATTACCTGGCTTTAAACGGGGCAGTATGTTCGATAATAGCAGTGATGATTTTCTGTCCATTTCCAGAGTCTCCTCGCTGGTTATTGATGAAAAATAAGTTCCAAGAAGCAGTTAAAGTTATGAATAGCCTCCAAGGAGGATTTGTGAATGCAGAAGAGGAATGTCGAGTAATTTACCAAGATTTACAAAACAAGCCTAAAGGAGCAGTGACTTGGAAAGAACTTATGCAGCCTTCGTCGTACAAACCAACTGTATTATGTCTTTTTGTAATGTTTTTTCATGAATTTTCTGGTATTAATGCAGTAATGTTCTATTCCACAAGTATTTTTGATGTTTCGAAAGATTTTATAAATCCGAAAACGGCAACAATTATTTTGGGAGTAGTTCAAGTAATTGCAACGCTTCTAAGTAATGCAATAGTAGATAAAGTAGGTCGAAAAATACTCCTTACACTGTCCGGATGTCTTATGGGATTAAGTTTTGCAGTGTTCGGATTTTATTATTATAAGTTATTTCTTGATAAAGTATTTGAAGACAATCATGGATGGATTCCTCTAACTTGTTGTGTGACAGCAGTAATTGCTTATTCGATAGGCTATGGTCCTATTCCATTTTTGTTGGCAGCCGAGCTTATTCCAATCCGAGTCCGCAGTACCTTAAACTCTGTCATTCATGTTGCGAATGCAATGTTTGGCTTTACGATGACAAACACCTTCAGTGATTTGAATCATACACTGAAAAATTACGGTACATTTTGGTTTTATAGCTGTTTGTCGGCACTTGGAGTAATATTTATTTTGGTATTTCTTCCTGAGACGAAAGGAAAAACAACTGACGAAATACAAAATATATTTGATAAAAATGGAAGTGAGATGAAAGAAAATATAATATGATTTTTGTTTTTAGAAAATAAATTTGCGTTTTACTCAAATTATTGAGTATAACACTTATACTAATAAAAGTTATAGTCTTACATAGTATGGCATTCATGTATATATACCTTATTGAAATAGTATATAAATATTAAAAAAATATAATAAACTGTTTTATATTAAAGTAGCTTTGTTTTACTTTCTCATGAGAATAGAATTAATATATTATTTTTTTTTTCTCCATTGGGTGAACTCCTTACCAATATGCCATTTATTTCAACATTGACTATGCTAATGATTTGGATATTAACCGCACGATAAGTTATAAAATATACCTTATGATTATTCTACAGAAAGATATAATTTTGTTAACCCTTTCATTAATACAAAAACTTAAGGATTTTCAGGCATTTGGAAATAGTGTAATAAGTGTCATATTTTTTCGTTAACTATTAGATTCTTTTCTGTTCTAGAGCTCGGGTCATTGGGTTTTTTTTATTGCAAAATTGAATCATTTGCTTTATTAATAAAAGACATTGGCAAATTCAAATCTGCAAGTTTAACTGTAAAGTATTTTTTTAATTTTATAAAAATATATTTAAACTTTTATTTTATTATTTTATGTATAATATTCATTTATTTTTTCGATTTAAGAATATATAATGTAGATAACCTCTAAAGGGGAAATCTCAGACACTTGCTGTTTGCCCACTGCCTAAATCTTTTTCAGTGGACTAAAAAATGTGAAAATTCATTTAATGCAATTAAACAGGAAATTACTTCCGAAAGGATTCTCACCCACTTTAATCCTAAATTACCCTTAATTTTAGCCACTGATGCTTCTCCTTATGGAATTTCGGCAGTACTTTCGCATACAATGCCAGATAACTCCGAAAAACCCATAGCTTTTGCTTCTAGAACTTTATCTTCTGCAGAAAAGCGGTATAGTCAGGTAGATAAAGAAGCGTTATCAATAATTTTTGGTGTAAAGAAATTTTTTCAATTTTTATATGGTAGGAGATTTACACTGTATACAGATAGTAAACCCCTAGTTTCCATATTTTCACCCGTAAAAAGTATTCCGGTACTTTCGGCAGCTAGAATGCAAAGATACGCATTATACTTACAGACATTTAATTATGATATTAAATATAAAAAATCTGCAGAGCACGGAAATGCCGATGCTCTATCACGTCTTCCATTACGTAGTGAAGACTTACTGCTGCCGTCGTCCGATTCGCTACAACCAGAAAAAGTGTCACCAACTTTGTCACCAAATTTATTTGGCAACCTTGATGAATCCGATTGTTTATTTATTCATCAAATCACATCGTTACCGTTAAATACAAAGATATTATGTGCAAGTTCTAAGCGAGATCCAACATTGAAAGAAATGTACCGACATTTAATATCAGGCACACAGATGCCAAATTACTTACTTTTCGGACATAAACAAGAAGATTTTTCTATACTAAATAATTGCATACTACAAGGGAATCGTGTTGTAATTCCTACTGTTCATAGACAAAAAGTGTTGGAAGATTTACATTTTGGCCATTTTGGCATAGTTAAAATGAAAGCACTGGCACGTAGTTTTGTATGGTGGCCAGGGATTGATAAAGACATTGAGAATTTAGCAAATAACTGTTCTGTTTGTATTAAATTAAAACATAATCCTCCTAAAATGGAAAATCATCACTGGGAATGGCCTACAACACCTTGGAACAGAATACATGTAGACTTTTTTGGTCCAATGATGGGGAAAATGTTTTTAATCGTAGTAGATGCCCACAGTAAATGGACAGAAGTGTTCATTGTTCCTAATACTACTGCTGAGAATACTATAAACTGTCTTTCTTCGCTTTTTGCCAGATATGGCTATCCTGTGTCCCTTGTGTCTGATAATGGGCCACAATTCATTTCAGAAAAATTCGAACATTTTCTACAAAGTAAAGGCATAAAACATAGTTTAACTGCACCATATCATCCCTCTACAAATGGTTAAGCCGAAAGATATGTCCAAATTATTAAAAAAGGATTGAAATCCTTAAGTTCAGAACCCGGAAATCTCCAATTTAAGTTGAACGAATTTTTATTCCAATACCGAATAATGCCTCATATTACAACAGGGGAGAGTCCCGCATCATTATTTCTGAAAAGAAATATCAGATCAAAATTAGATTTGCTTGTACCAAATGTTAAAAATTATGTTGAAAGCAAACAACATAAAAATGTTTTTAACAAGAAAAAGATAAGAGAATTCCAAATAAATGAAAAAGTTGCAGTACGCAATTATACATCAGGAGACAAATGGAAAATAGGTAAAGTAATTACCAGATTAGGTAAACTACATTACAAAATTCAAGTAGGTCCATGTGTATGGAAAAGACACGTTGATCAACTGAAAAGTGTAGGTTCCAGAGTACAAGTGGAGGAAGCTACAAGTCCTGGTGCAAATATTTCCATGGTTCCCGATAGCAATAGTCCACACCTACAAAGCAATGGAGAATCTAAGTCTGGTAGGAGGCCTGCCATGATACCAGATCCAGCGCCAACCGATCCTGTCAGTACACCAGATCCATTGCCAACCAATCCTTTCACTACATCAGATCCAGTTCCAACCGACAGTAGATCTGTGTCTACAAAGCCTGGTGAAATTGACTGTGATAAAAATATCAACAGTACTGTAAATAATGAACTAAAATCTGAACATTCAAAACTTAAAAATGCTAATTTGTCTTTTTCTGAACAGGTTGTAAGAAGATCATCTAGAGTAAGAAAACCTCCCATCAGGTATGGTATACGGAATTAAGGGGAGGAGAGTTGTAGTGTATTTCGTCATTGTATTTCTGATTAAATCTATTGGACTGTTGGTAAGTGACGTCACGTCCAATCAATGATCTGTTCATTCCTTTTTACGTTTATCTCTGCTAGAACAGATCGCAGTCTTAAAAATGTAGTCGTTCATGTTACTTGTATTTTTCATGTGTAATTGTCATAGTCATCTATTAAATTTTGTGTGTTTAAAATGAAACGCCTCGTCATATCTTAGTTATGGCTTATAAATCTTCTCCTGTCTACAAAACATTAAAGGTGTGAACGCTGTAGTCACTCAATTTTAAGAATATACGAATTGATTTAAAGGACGTAATTCACATGAGTCTATAATTTTCATATGTTGAATCCTTAAAATAATACAGGCTGAAGTATCACCCACCAATTTTTCTGCTCAGCATATTTATAGCAGCTATGTTTTTTGTCTCGTAGGATTTCAGGGAAATATAAACACCGTGGGTAACTGTCTTTCTTTGTGATATCATTCATACGACGATAATCGACTCAAAATCTTGTTGAACCATCCTTCTTTCTCACCAGTACTATGGGAGAGGCCCAAGGACTCGTTGACGGTTCGATGATGTCATTGCGCTGTATGCCATTCAGAAGCTCAGCCATCTTCTCCTGCTTAGCAACTGGAAGTCTTCTTGGATATTGTTTGATTGGAGGATGATTAACTGTGGCAATTCGGTGCTGTGCGATGTTAGTCCTTCCGACATCTTCAGATGTTCGAGAAAAGAGATACTTAATTTCATAGAGTAGCTTCTCCACAGCACGTCTCTGTTCTTTTCCTAATTCTGCATTTTTGAGTAATTCCGTTGTTGAAATTTCAGAGGACTTGGTCTCGGTTGACTGCGTGTACCGGTGGATGCATGTAACAGGAGTACAGGTTGCTAACACCCCATCATTCTTCACTGTTTTGACCTTATCGCTGATGTTTGCGACTCTCACAGGAATAGTGCTGTTTGAAAGATCAACCAGAGATGAAGCCACCAGAACTCTTCTTGGGCTATTGTCTGTATTCGGGTATTCGATCAGTCCATAGCGGAAGTGTTGCTGTTTGGGAGGTGTCCCAGAAACTATTGTTTCTGTGTGTGGAGGGAGGGAAATTTCAGACTTGGTGGTTATCTGACAAATTGGTTGAATATCTGGATTTTTAGTGTTGAACACAGCTATGTCTTCCGAACTTGAATGCAGTTCATTATTCTTGAAGTCCAATTTAAAATTAAATTTTATTAGGAAATGAATTCCATGGATTAACCCTTTGCCGTTCAGTGTTAAACTACATGGAACAATTAACTTCGCTAGCTTCTCCAACCGTTAAATTCAATTGCAAGTGCATATAAAAATAGATTTATTTTTTACTTTGAACTTTCCTTTTCATCCATAGATGGCATCACTACACAAGGCAATCCATGATATTTAGCTGGGACGCGTTATTTTAAATCCTCATATTTACAAGAAATTTTGTATATATTTTTTTTGTGATACAAAAAAGATTGCTGGAAAAAAGATTTCTATGTTATATCGCTGGCTGTGCTCTCAACTATGTATTCTATATTATTTTTAATTTTTTATACAGGAAACATACGAGGAATCGTTGAATAAAATAAGGTGTTCCATCTCCTGGAACACTGCGACACTAGCGCTTTTCATATTATGCAACTGAAAACAATGATGAGAGAAGATAGCTGTGTTTACGTACTCTGTTTTCCTCTGTTTGGAGGGAATGACGTCAAGCAATCAGATGCTGCGAGGGAGGGTTGGTTGTTTATATATATATAAAGAAACCGCGCAAAACTACTTTCACGTGCAAAACCTGCAATGTTGGTTTGTGCTTCTATCAAAAGAGTGTGACGTGCTTCCAAAAATTTCATGAAGCTATAAAATAGACTAATTGTAAATATTTTTGCACATAAGACTTGCATATATGTATACTAACTGCAAATATCAAATTATTTCATAAAAAATCATATAACCAAGATTTTTTTGTGGGGGGGGGGAATGGGGTGTAGAGTAGCGGGCCTCCCCGTGATGCACCATGGGTCATGCTAAATCTACTACACTGGTATAATACAGTGTTTTTTAATTCATATGCAAAATCTTCTACTCATTTACGCGCTTCACTGCAATGCTCTTAGACGCACTTTTCAGAGCTCTAGTGGCGCAGTGTTCACGCTGATGGAACACCCACAGATTCAAAACGTTAAGTACTATCTTTACAAAATTATACCTGTGTACTCCTTTAGACCTAAGTAGATAGCCTACAAGTTTTTTTGTTGAAATTCCAACTTTAAAGGGTAGTGCGCTGTGAAGGGTTAAAGGATCTCTTATATCGGCCACATATGCCATATGATGGTAACTGGCATTTCCAAATGCCAATCATTTTCCCATATATTTTTATTTCGTTACCAGTAACAGTCTGGAGTTTAACGCAGGATGGCGTCCAAATGATCTTCTCTTTTAGTTCTTGAGCCAAATCCGTTCTAATGATGGTTACGTTGGCTTCAGTATCCAGAAATGGTATTGTTAACTTGGCCATAAACATAAAGTCCATTATCGCTGCCACTCATCGCAGAAACATGGAACACTGAGAATTGGGGCTCTCTTATTTCGGGCAACCTCCGCCCCGCGAGATTACCTTTTCTTAGTTTTCCTGCACTGATGGTGAAGCCGGGTTATTTTCTTTAGTTTGTCGTATAGGGCAGTTTCTTCCGCAGTCCCAGCACTTTATATTCGGATCCCTTACTTCTTTATTATTTTCAAGGCTGCGCAATCTCCTGAAGATTTCTGCGAAATTTGTCTTCATTTCCTTTTGATCAGCTGGTGTATCATCAAATTAGACTGCTCTGATGGTATGGCGGTCTTTACGGGAGGCTTGTTGGGCTGCCTCTATCTTCAGTGCGTAGCCTAAAGCTGATTTAACATCCCTGATAATGGAGAGTCTAAGTGCTTTCTGAATTTCTGGATCTCGAACAGTATCGATAAAGTACTGAAGGGCTGAATCAACTCGAGTGTCAGCGTGGCAGTCTGAGAATGCTAGATGTGAAAGTCTCTGAATATCCGCTGCCAGCTCTTGCAAACTTTCACCCGATTTCTGGTAACAGGATTTTAACTGGAGGCGACTATAGTCCTTAGAACACTTCTCTCCGAAACGTAGCTCCAGTGCTCTAGTCAGGGTCTCGAAGTCGTTCCTTTCTTCTTTAGAAATAGATCAGATCTCAGTATCTCGGCTGTATCTCCCCGTAGTGCTGCTGCTAAGTGGACTGACTTGGCAGTAGAGTCCCAGCCATTAGCTTCAGCTACGATGAAAAACTGCGTCTTATATACCTGCCAGGAGGATGGATAGATGGATGGATGGTTGGATTTTACGTCGCACTAGTGCTACGTATATGGAAATTGGCGACGGTCTGGGACACACCCCTAGACGTGTTCCGGAGACATGCCATCACAGTTTTGATCCTCCACGGAAGGGATAGCTCTCCTGCTTCGGTGACCCCCAGAGGTATAATTTTTGATGGGAACATGGAGGACATTGCGGCCACGACAGATTTTACGTGCACCAGCCACCATTAGTGTACACGACGGTCTTTGGCCTGCTCGAGTACCGAACTTGCAATCTTCCAATTACGAGGTCGGAGCTCTACCGACTGGGCTACCGCGGCCCACCTGTCAGGAGGAACTGCCGTCGTAGGTGCGTAGCTTAATAAATTCCTGATTCTGGATTCTTTTTTCTTTCTTTTCAGTTTTCTGGGGTACGACAGCTAACTGCTCTTCCAGACAACGGATCTTCTTTTGCAATTCATCTCTTAACACTTCTCTGTTGCACTCTTCGTTTATTTTTCTCTCAAGATCTTTCTCCAGTCTCTTAAATTTACTTTCTATCTCTGAAAACCTTCTTTTGAGCTCTTGATCAACATTTTCTTTAACTTTCTCTTCCAAATTTTCTTCTATCTTTATAACTTTCTCTTCAATTTCAACCATTTTATTTACCACAACTGATAATTTCCTTTCTATCACTTCTTTCACATTTACTAAGTCGTCCCTTATTGTTGATAGTTCTTTCTTCATCTCCTCTTGATTGCATTCAACTTTTTTTTTAATTGACTTAATTTCTTCCTGAACTGCACTCAAACTGTCTTTCAACTCTCTTTGTCCTTCTTTCATTCTTTCGATCAATCCGGTTTCCATCTTTTCCTGTCCTGCTTTCATTTCATTCATCTGGGGAGCTAAGCTTTCTAGAAGTTTCTTCATTTCTTGCTCCATAGCTCTAGTTATCACCATTTACAGACAACCCCACTTCTGACACCAGAAATGTTGCGTACTTGGGGGGTTTGTGAGTTGTCCGAGAATAAGAGGCGAAACTTACAAAAATTCAGTAATTTATTCACAGAAATTTCCACAAAAATACAGGTCTATAAACCAAGTATCAGCTTCAATTCAACCAGTAAACACAGCTTAAACAACAGCCGCGAAAAAGAGCTGGAAATGCAGAAAATTGATATTTTATTACCTTACTAAGCCTTTTTGAAAGAATTTATACAAAAATAAGTACATTTATTTACAATTTCGTAACAGTATGCTTCAGTTACTTGAAATTAAGTATTTAAGATAAAATACGTTTACTACTTCATATGCGTAGCTTAACTTCTTACATTGGGGAAGAGATAATTTTTTTTTCAAACTATACAAACTGAAGCCCGATCGATAATGTTTGAAATTATATGCGTAAGGATTTTTAATGTAATGTGTGCAAATTTTTTCATTTGGTCATAAGGATTTTTAATCTATTTCACTTAAAATTTAAATGTCGAACTGCTTTTCTAATATCTAACTAAAATGACTTAATTTAAAAATGTCTACTGTCTAACTAAAATTAATAAGTTAATAAACTATTTCTGCATTTTTTTTTACATTTTTTTTTTTTTTTTAGATTTAAGCTGATTTAGCTGTCTTTAGATTTTCCATACATACAGATACAGAGAGACTTTTCACGCCTCTACAAGCATATTTCACATGTTTAAAATAAAAGCTCGCCATAAAATATTAATACAAAATATCATATTTCATATCACCAGGTTTCCCAATCAAAGTTTGAAAAAAAAAAAAAAAAAAACTTTCATTTTTAGATTGTTGGAAGCAGATTCACAAAAACAGAAAACAGTTTTCTTGTATTTTTGAGCTAAAAATTTTTGGACTTTTTTAGGGTTTTTTACAAAAGATTTAGGGACTTTTAGGGGATTTTCAACGAGAATTTAGGGGCTTAAGTTTTTTAGAGTTGGCAACCCTGTACTCTTTAACTTGACATTGAAAGTCTGAATCTCAGTCCCCTACAAACCATTAAGCTATGCAGCAATATTTTGTTTATTTTCTTTCGAAAATAAGAAATTCTAAAGTAATGGTTTATGATTTTTTTTTTAAGGTTAATGGGATGTACATATATTATTGGAGTTTTATTGGATATGAATATAATTATGGTATAAAACCTTTTGTTTTTAATTCATTGCGATTTTTCATTTCTTTCAAAATAACATAGCATGTATGAATTGTAAGTTTGTTTCTGTTAATCCTAATTTCTTTTTATTCTTATTAAAATTACACAAAAATTGTATAATGTTTAAGATTTATTTAAGCTTTTGAAAAATTATAAATTTGATACTTTTAATTAATTTAAAAAATACATAGTTAATTAATGTTGCAAACATTTTCAGTGCTATTTCTCGATCCATATGATAATTTAATTTAGGGTTTCAATATTAAGAATGAATTAAAATCTTTAGGATAATTAAATTACTTCATTACTTTTAATCATTAATTAATAATAATCATTAATTAATAAAACTTTCATATGTCTTTTTATGTGTTATATATATATATATATATATTTAATTCTTCTTAAAATTATACAAAAAACTATATGGTATAGTGTAACCACGTTTCCTACGCGTAGCAGTGAGGACGAGTCGAAAATCTTGGAGGGTTTCCAAGTTGACCAACAGGCTTGAATTTAGTAAGCATCCAGTCATTCGGTATTACCTTATCGCTTATTTTCTTTCAACGAAAAGCTTGTCTCCCCTATTTTACTAGTGGACTCGTTGAATCCGCACTTGCGCAGAGGTTTCCATAGTCGCAAGAAATGTAGTTAAAGAGTACTTAAAAATTGTTTAAGGTTTTGTAAAAATTAAAAATACTACACTTAATTATAATAAAAAATAGCAAAATTCAAAGGGAAAAAAGAAAAAAGAAAATTTTTCAATGTTATTTCAAGACTTGTAAAGTAATTTATAATTTTAATGTGTTAAATTTTCATGTTAACGCATAATTTGCATTTTAATAAAAATAACGCATTTTTTTCTTTCCTTTCTTTCTTTCTAAAAATACAGATTTTAATCTTTAAGATAATGTAGTAATTTCATTGCTTTCAATTATTGACGTATTCAAAATTTCTTATATATATATATATTTTTTTTTTTTTTTTAATTTTTTTATTGAAATATTTTTACTTACTTTACAGTAAAGAATTTTATATACTTAATTTATTTTAGAACATACAGTTTTGTAAAATTCTTATTCAAATTTTATGTTATAGATTAAAAGACACTTTTCACTAAAAATAACTAATAACTTAAATTCGAAATACCTTCTTCAGTTATTTTTTATACATCAGCTTTTCTTACGCCAAAGTATTCCAAACATTTAAAAAAAAAAAAAAAAAAAAAAACTCACCTGTAAACAATTTGAAATCATTAGTATAAAGAGCGTATAATTTTACAAATTTAACTTAAAAACTTAATTTCATAAAAAATTGCAAAAAATAATTAGGCATAAAAAAGTGCATATTTTTGCTTATATATGTTTTTTAATTAAATTTACAGAATTTGAGCGATTCAAATTTTTTACCGAAAGAATGTACGGTTTCTTAAATGAAAATGACAAAATATTTTACATAAATGTATAAAAAAATTACGTAAACTAAGAATTTCATTTTTTTTTTTTTCTTCAATTTCATATTTACCATTTGATCTTGCTTCACTGTTTGCACAGAATAGCCATCTAGTTGCAATAATTGAAATGAAGTCGAATACAACTAGAAATTAACTGTAATCTTCATTTTTTTTTTTTTTTTTTTTTTTTTTTTGTCACTTTAATAATTATGTAAATTACAAAATAGTATTAACCACTTGATCCCGAGATAGTTTAGGGAAAACTTAGCCTTCCAAACTCAACAGTGCCCGGTAAAGTTATTAATAATTAGAAAGAATTTTATATTTTTCCCTCCATTTGAATGAAAGTCATATTTATACAGCCACCAAGGACAGTAGTTGAAATGAAATCTATGGTTATTTAGTTTTGTACAGGAATATTGAAAAAAAAAAAAAAAAAAAAAAAAAAGGAGACTATTTTCTATTTTTATTTAAAATAATAATATTTTATTCGTAGACTAGATGTTTATAATGGTGCACCTGTTTAAGTTGAGCCGCTGTTAAAGAATTGGGCAGCAAATATATATTAAATTTAGAATGTAAATGTTATATAATCTTTCGCTTAAAATAAATTTTACCAAGAACTACAATTGTGGATTTTATAATGTTTTTTTATTTTGTGCATTTTATGATTAGTAAATGTAATCTAAAGCCGCTTTTATACAACCCCTAAGGATTTTTTTCTTTTCTTCTTCTTCTTTTTTACTTTCTTCTATCTTCAATTGAAGAAAGCATTGGATTCGTAAAAATTTTCGATTTCGGGTTTTTGATGGATTTACACGTTTTGAGAGCTGTAGAACACGATTTTACCATTTTTAGAAAATGTCTGTCTGTCTGTCTGTGTGTGTGTGACAAAATTTTGTGGCAACTGTATCTCTGGAACTACTGCACAGAATTTCATACAAATTGGTATATAGTTGCACCTTCACATAAATTAGTGCCTATCAACTTTTGGTAAAAATCGTCTTACAGGTTGCGTTGCCATCCCGCTTTTTCTAAATTTTTAACAGGGTGATATACGGCAAAAATTTTCAAGATGGGTATCTTTCGAAAGGTCTCGTCAGTACCTTTAAAACGAATGGTTCAACTATAAATCTGTGATAATTTAAAACAAAGTTATCGATTTTTTTTACTTTTTACGAAAAAAAACTTAGAAAAAAAATCTTTTTTTTTTTTTCTCTCCCCTTAATTTTATCAAAGTCCCACGGTTTCCGTGTTTTGACAAACCTTAACAAATTTTCACATTTTACCCAAAATTTTGTCAAAGTCCCACTTTTTTTTTTTTTTTTTTTTTTTTTCTTCTCTCTCCCCTTAATTCTATCAAACTCCCACGGTTTCCGTGTTCTGACAAACTTAAACAAATTTTTGCATTTTACCCAAAATTTTGTCAAAGTTCCACTTTTTTTTTTTTTTAAATTATTGTTACTGAGTGAATTTGTATAGGAAAATATAGAAGAAAGTCTCGTGGTGGCCACAACATACTAGTTTTTTCTTACTTTCTTCTTTTGGCCGTTTACGTTTGCTCTTTAATAAACAAACTTAGTGACTATTATTTCAGTTAAGTTCTTTTAAAAAATAATTTAATCTTCGTTTTTAATTTTTTCCTTTCTCCCTCTCTCTTTTTCAGTTTCGTTTTTTTTTTTTTTTACAAAAATTATATGGAATTATAAATATTATTCCTGGCCATAAACACCGATTAAACGTATAGCAGTTCAAAATAAGTTTATTAAAAAAAAAAAAATTCGTCTAATTGGAAATTCCAATTCATTATTTCATGACACAAATAATTTTTTTTAATTAACTACAACCCGTAATTTTTTTTAAAACCTTTTTTTCATAATGACGTAAGATTTTAATTCTCTATAAGTCAAAAAAAAAAAAAATAAAAAATAAATAAATAAAAATAAAAAATAAATAAATAAATAAATAAAATAAATAAATAAATAAAATAATAATAATAATTTTGAACTTTGTAACTTTTGTTTTAAATCGAACGATTATGCATAAGAAATGATTTCAAGCATCTTGAAATAACTTAAAACCCAATGCATATACAGTATCTGACATAAGTGAAGGCATGCTTTCAAATCTAAAGCTTTTTATCAAATATCTAAAGAAATATTTCATAAACTCTTTTTAAACCTTAGGGATTTAAAAAATATGTTATTCCACATATGTGCTGTGATTGTACAGGCATGAGAATTTTCCGCGGATCCGCGATTTTCCGCTTTTTTGTGATTTTCGTTAATTTCGCGATTTTTTATTTTGTTAAAATCAAACTCCAATAACGATCAGTGTTCAAACGCTCCACGAAAAACTTTAGATTCTCAATCTTTTTCGATCCAAAATATGAATGTCAATATTCATTTTAAACGTGCTTTATCATATTCTATAACATATAAAAGAACAGAATTATTCAATATTTCTCACTCATGTATTTTTTTTTTGTCCCCCCCCCCCCCTTTTCATCTCTAACCATCGCCAATCAAACATTCTGCGGGAAGCCTTTTATTTTTGAATATTTATCCATCCACAACAAAAATGTCAATATTAATTTTAAACTTACTTTATGATATTCTAGAACCCATAAGGAAGAAGAATTGTGTTTAGTATTTCTCACTCAAGAACTACTTTTTAACCCCCCCCCCCCCCTCTTCCCATTTTCCACCACCAGTCAATGTTATTAAATGTTGATTGCTAGCTATTTTTATTTTATTTTATTTATTTCTTTTTTTTAACACATGTTCTATTGTGCTGATGTGTTATTCTTTTAGTTTAATTTGTCACTTTTAAAATATTTTGTATAGTTTTTTCCTGTGAGCATTATTTTTTCATTTGAAATAAATTTTATGAACATATTTGTATAGTTTTCCCCGCACGCGTTATTTTTCATTTGAAATTAATTTTATGAACACGCATGTTTCCTCTTTTTTAATTTTCTGCACTCTCATGCCTGTATGTAGAAATCACATATATTTTTAATTTTTTCTATTTAATTTAATTCAAATCTATTTTAGCACTTTATGTAATAATTTACTCGTATATTCAATATTAACCTCAAATTACCGCCGAATTGCTTCTCCATCAAAATAAATAAATCTAAAAGAAAAACTCTGCAAGCAGAATCTCATAATATAATTTCGTCTAATAAGGAATAACTGCTTATTTCATTTTTTATGTTCATCCTAAATCATAATATCGCTAACGTACTTTCGCCAGTTAATCAAAATTATCCTTGAACAAAATTAAATTATATCTTTTATCATGGATAAAAGCATTTTTTAATTTCTGCAAGTTATATATTTCAAAATCTCATTTGATCCATCCAATAAAATGATTTATCTTTTTAAATTTCTCTTAAAATTAACAAAGGTTGCTAAACGTATTTTATAGTTTGTTAATTTATAACACTTCAGTAAATGTTATACAGGACGCGAAATTTCCGCTCGCCAGCTCGCCACTGGCGAGTGGAAATTTTACTGTGGCGAGTAAAACTTCGGTCTGAATGGAAATAGAATTCTTACAGTATACGATGCTACCAAAAAAAAAAAAAAAAATCGATCTAAAAACGTAAAATCATGCTAATTTTAGGTGTGACCAGATCTTCTTTTTCAGCGCTCTGCCCTCAAAAACTAGAAAAAAAAAAAAAAAAAAAAAAAAATAATAATAATAATAATAATTAGAGGACTAAAAAGTCCTCTGTCCTTTTTTCAAATGAAAAAGAATTGGTCCTTAATTTAAAAAAAATCGCAAAACTGGGAAACTCAATCGGCTGTTGGCTGTATGAAATCACTAACTTTTTTCTGCGTTAGGTTCGCAAAAGAACAAACTTTCAAATAAACTTGCCAAAGCATAATTTGGTTTATGTCTATTTAGATTCTGCGATTCAGAAAGAAATAAAAGTATTCTCTATATTTGTACGGATCTTTGATCCAGAACACGGAATCACTATTGAAATTGTCATGAAACCATTAAGAAGGTGTTGCTCCAGTTGGTACGCTGTGGGTTGACGTGTGTTCTCACTTTTGCATGAATAATATTCCTCATAAAAATAAGCCTACCAGTGACCGAGAAGTTCTGTTCTCGAAGCTGGTATACGTGAGGCGCTGGTTTCGATTCCCAGTCGCGCTCGTTGGCTTGGTCGTTAGGAGTTTTCCGTGGTTTTCTCCGAAACTAGCGTAAATATGGGCTAGGACCTGTTAGAAAGACTCCACACTCTCCTACTCAGGCCTAGAGCCCTAGTGCTGAAAATTGGCCTTTATGATAACACTACTACCCCCCTCATAAATAGTGCCTGATTTAAGGCAGGGCATTCGGGCCACGTGCCTTGGACCCTCACAGTGAAAGGGCCCTCAAGAAATTCCATCATATATTTAAAAAAAATAGTTAAAATGAGAAATTTCCAAATTTTGCTGTAATGGTCGTTGATTTTTGTTTTTTGTCAATGGATGGAGGAATTACTGCGCTGTTTTATAAATCAGCTTGATGATCTTTGAAGGAAACTATCAACTCATTGGAAAAAATGCAATATTTTTGCTAAACGCAAATACAACTGCAAACTACCAATACTTGCACTTCAAACTTTTACTAAGGCTAACTAAATCTGAGGCACGCAACGCAATGCAGATACACGGGGACGACGTACGTCGATCCGATAGACAAACGATGGATCTTGTTTAGCCTTACTTTTATCAACAAAATGAATTTTTAGACGGCTGAATCGGAAATAAGCGGTTTGTTTTGCTTGTTGTAATATTAAAAGAACGAAACGAGAAAAATGGGGCCCACGGAACATGAGTGCCTTGGGCCTCAAAGTGAGTAAATCGGTCCCTGCTCATAAACATATGCAAAAGTTAGTTGAATTCATTTTATATCCTCCAGGCAGAGACACTCCCACAAAGCGACTGTTTTCTTCAATGAACAAAAAGTAGACATGTGAAAAAAATCTCCTTCATATACTTACTTTAAAAACTTATTAACTACTAAGACTAATTTAGGTTATACTTGTGAGAACTTTTATAAAACGTTGATAAAGAATGACTGTTCGTTAAAGCGAATCTTTTCATCTGCCGAATATTAATTTTATTTTTTCCTTTGCCAATTTCATTTTTTCTTTTATGATCATGATTAAAAAAAAAAAAAAGTATACCAACTTTTTTTTATGTAACTGCATGAAAGTACCAAAAAAAAAAAAAAATCTATAGCAAAATTAATAATAAAAAAAATTACATTATCCAGTGACACCTATGAAAATTAGAGATTTTTCCTCTCGTACTCGTATATTATTAATTTAAATTAAAGTATACTGATCCAAATTCATCATTTGAGATAAATATGTTTCCACCACTTGTGTAAAGTAGCTTGAATCGGTTTTTATAATCATTTTCATTTAATTTCGTGTCCTCTAAAATGACTTCTTTTTCAAATTTGAATGTCTTCTATTTTCTTATAAAATAAAGGACATTGCGTAATTTCTTCTCTTTTTCCAAATAAAAACTGCTGGTCACTTTATACGTAAAAAATAGAGTAAGTTAATCATATTTTTTGGCGAGTATCTTTTTTTTTTTTTTTTTTTTTTTTTTTTTTTTTCCAGCGAGTGTAATCTAAGTTGAAATTTCGGGCCCTGTGTTATATTACATTGATTTCAATAATAATAGTAATAAATAAAATATTAATGTCATTTAGATGTCTTCTGTTAGATATTTACGTTTGGCGATTTTTTTTATGGTTAATGTGATGGCACTTCTGTCATGAGAATTCAAAATTACACAATAGATTTAAGCTCAACGTTTTTTTTTTTTTTTTTTTAAACAACTTTTTATCTGTTCCTGCTGGCAAAAAATTATATGTCAATATGTTATGATAATTTTGAATTTGGCTTCTGTTAGAGCCTTGGCGAAATTAATGAAGAAGTAGGAAGGAGCATCACTTCACCACCGTCATGTAACTGTAATAGACGTCTTTGTTGGGGCTCCTGGCTCCCCCTCCACCCCGTACCTTGTAACGACTTTGAAAATTTATTAATTTTTATATTCATATATATGATCACCACAGTTGTTTAATATTTTAAAAATATTTAAATAAAAAAGGTCTGCAGATTGAATAATTTTTATTTCTGAAGATTTCCTGAGTTGTTGCATTACTGCGCATGTACTCTCTCAAGTTGTATTTTTACTTTCCGAACACTATAGTAAGGAAAATATTGTCATCATGTCAAAAATCCTAATTTGAGATTTTGATGTTTCTATACGTTTCGAGGTCCCTTGAGTGCGTTTCCACTATTTTTACGATGATGTATGTATGTGTGTATATCTGTGTGAATGTCTGTGAGTGAACACGCTAGCGTCTAAACGCTTTGTTCGAATAAGCTGAAAGTTGGTACGTATATTGTAAGTCACCAGAGTACGAATCTTATAGATTTTGGTGAATCTAGCACTTATAGTTTTTTTACAGGGACACCAGGAAAAATTCTTTATCATTATGGCCTAAGGGGCCAAATTTTTAAAAGTGCGATAGCGTCTAAACGCCTTATTAATCTGTGCAAAAAAATTGTACACATGTTATAGGTCACAGTTGCCCAAACTGTATAGATTTTGGTGAATCTAGTACTTACAGTTTTTTTACAGGGGCACAAAGAAAAATTCTTTATCATTATGGCCTATGGGGCCAAATTTTTAAAAGTGCGATAGCATCTAAACGCCTTATTCAATTGAACTGAAAATTTATATCAATATTATAAATCACTGTTGCACTAAATATAAGCATTTTGGTGAATCTAGCATTTATAGGTTTTTACAGGGACACAACGAAAAATTCTTTATCATTATGATCTTATGGGCTCAAGGTTCAGTAGCGTCAAGTAAAACACCGTGCAATATATGGAGAAAAATACTCAAACACATTATTATGGTTTTCTCTCTTTTGTTTGTTTAACAACTTCACTTTGTTTACTTTATTTACAAAACTGTTAATTACTCAATGTTCGGAAAGTCGAGTGGAGTCACTCCAGATTTTTTTAAATTGCCAATTAATATGTCAATATATCCGGCCATCGAAATCTATCTAGAAACTGGTGCTAAGACCATTGGTATTATTCAAAAATTTTAAGTGTAGTGGGGAGCCCTTCAAGAATTTAGGAGCCCCTTTAAACAAATGTTCGGGAGTCCTTAAAAAACTCAGCAGATCCTGTTAAATAATTTCTTGGAAATCCTTCATGATTCTGGGAAGTGTAATTCAGAAGCACCCGCCGGTCCTAAAGCAGCCGTTGAGCGATGTCTCACATGCCTGAATTTCCCGATTGGTGAAAGATAAAATTATCAGGACTCCAAATGTACTATTATGGATATATCAATTACGATTCCTGTTATTTGTCTTACAAAGAAGATGATACTGAAATTTTTATCAATAACATATCCTGTTGTGTACAGGTGTTCAAAGAAAACAAGCACGTCATTCCATAATTAAATTTGAATATTTTTTATTTTCTGTTTGAACATCAATATATATATATAAGAAGAAAACTTTTGATGATAATTAAAAGCAATTTTTGCGAAAACGAACTCCATGATAATATTTTTCCTCTTTTATATGTTTTTATGGATTTAACCGCAAAAATAATATTCTACTAAACGTTCTGAGGTACCATTACTCATCATATTAGAGGAAAACTTTCGTTCAGGATTTCCGATCAAGTTGCACTTCTTCAAATGTGGATTAAATTATTCCTCTATTTTTAATAACAGGATAATTCTTCTGCCAGTGATCAAGAAATATATTTATGCCGTTGATCCTTCGTCACATGGATCCGATTTTTATGCAAAAGAAAAGCGTTCTTATTATTGAATAATTAATCTGCAAGTGCAAATCTTTGCCTATTTGGAAATTTTGACGAATGATTTGTGGTATAAGGTACATGCCACCTCTTTCGCTTTTCAGATTTGCGGTTACATCATTTTACTATAGAGGAGGATATCTGCGATATATTTTTAGTTCATGAGGAAACAGCAAGTCTGAGAGCGACAAACAATTCTACATATTTTTCTGTTATAAAAAGAAGAAAAATAAAAGCTCCGACTTTACACTCATTTAATTATACCGCAAGAAAATTTTCTGCTAAATATTCTGATGTACCTCAACATTTTTTCATCAGATCAAATTAAAGGTCCTCTACACTCACCGCCGCCGGAAGCCGAAGCTAATGCTATTCTGTGGGAATTTTTTCTTTACAAATAACTTATTAACTAATACAATTTTTTAAATTCTGTTTTCACATTCTGAAAATTCCCGGCTGTTAAATGGACGGACCTTTTTTAAAAAATTATTTTTTTATTTTTTTTATATTTTACTTCGAAGCTGCTAAATACGAATTTTCAATATGTAAAATTTTTTCATTTTGCAATTTCAAAATAAAATATTAAAAATTAAAAAAATACATTTTTAAAAAAGGTCCGTCAATTTAACAGTTGGAACTTTTCTGAATGTGAAAACAACAGAATTTAAAAATATGTATTAGTTAATAAGTTATTTGTAAAGAAAAATTTCCCCATAGAGTAACATTGTCACGGGCTTCCGGCGACGGAGAGTGAAGAGGGCCGTTTCTATTATGAGTGGTGAAATTATGCGTACATTGTACATACGACTATTAAGAAACAGGTATGAATTTCTACTGTATAGAATGACAATGTGATTATATCTGCATATATCTTGAACATCAAATCATATCATATTTGTGTTGTGATGACTCAATTTATCATCTGTATGCAGACATTTTTTTTTTTTTTCAAAAAAACAAAGAAATGCTTCTTCGATTGAAGCTATAGGTAACAGTTCATTAAAAAAAAAAAAAAAAAAAAAAAAATGTATTCTGAAAATGCAAGTAATTTTTTCTATTATATATTATTCAAAATAAGAATAAGAATAAGAATAACATTTTTAATGAAAGTAATAAATACATTTTTCTGTAATTATTAGTGTGTTCATGCCATAATATAGATAAGTCTCTTTTTTAAACTTTTACAATGCATATAGTTGTATATTTTTGCTGTTTTAATAAATAATATTACTTGCATATTTAATTAGAATATAAGTTAAAAAAAGAAATGTTTATAGTAAGATCTATATATTTTATTTTCAATTTCTTTAATACTTTTTTGTATATGTTGCAATTAATACTTTAACATCTGCTAATAATTAATAAGGTGTAAGAATTTCATTTTTACATTAATTTTTAAATACTAAGCCTTCAGTATAAAAAGAAGGAAAATATAATATGTGGCTGAATTTAGGGCCCATTTCATAGTTTTTGTTTATTTTAATCATATGAAAATATATTATTTTATTATTTTGCACAGCATAAAGGTAATAATAGTAAAAATAGTTTTACATAAATTATGAGTGTAAAAATATCTCATATTTTATTTGTGTTATTGTATATGTGTTTAATGTTTGTTACATTTTTATTACATCTTTGGTAATTTATGTGAGATTTTTTTTTAATCAGTTCAAATAGCTTCATAAACAGCAATAAATAGTGATATATATCACATAAGTTTAAGTTGACAATGCACTATATAATCATGTGCTGAATTTTGATTACAATTTCACACATGCTTTTTGCATAATATTAGAAATCAATTTGTTGTAGGAAAAAAAAAAATCCATTTCTACATTTTTTTCAATTCCTTCATACAGTTTGTGTTGGAACGCTTCATGGCAATTGCCAAAATTTTTCAATATTTTAGAATTACATTATATGAGTCACAAATTTTACAAGTACTTTGCAACTAATTGTACATTTTTCTTTCCTTCTTGAATATTTATTTAAGGAATGATATATATATATATATATATATATATATATATCAGTGGCGGATTTAAGGTGGGGGGGGGGCGTTAGGGGGCTGAAGCCCCCCCCCCCAAAAAAAAAAAAGTACTGATATTCCCAATTGTAAACTTTTCATTGATCTGGAATTACATCTTGAAAAATCTTAGCCCCCCCCCCCCCCCCCAAAAAAAAAAAAAAAAAAAAAAAAAAAAAACACTAAGTTCTGGATCCGCCACTGATATATATATATTAACACACTGAAACGCACTTTGATTTTTTATGTGGCAGAATATTTATTAAATAACTAAGTAATTGAAATGGCTTGCATAATTGTATTTCTCAAATCTCTAATATTTTTCTCTAAAAATCGTATTACTTATTTTGGGCACATTATTTTATTTTTGCTCAGAATAAATAAATAAATAAATATATAACATAAATATCTTTTGCCAAAAAGCTTAATAAATGTCCTATAACTTTAAATAATTTTATTGAACAATTTTTAACAATATTTTATTTTTAAATATGTTTGGTAATTTTATGCCCCACGTGAGTGTTTTGTAGGCCTGAAATGCAATACTGGTAAATTTGTTATGCATGATTTTATCCTTTCAGTATGAATGATGGCGCCAAATTTTTCTTTTGTAAGGGTGGAAACAGGTATAACATTGCAGGTATAATTTTACATTTTGTATCAATATTTCATAATGAAATTAGTTAAAGTTACATATATATATATATATGTTTATAAATATTAATATTTAGCATAATAAATGATAAAGAAAATATGTAAACATAATTATATAGATAAATTGCCATGATGAAAAGAATGATTTATTTTTAAACAGAGGAGATTTTTTTTTTAAGCTATTGCATAGCTTTTATCGCGGGCTTTGAGCTCGGCGACCGAATCGAGAAATTCCGTAACGAAAAAAAACCTAACACAGTTCGGCAGACTTCGGCAGACTGTACGAAGCTCCCACGGATCGAGACGAGCTGCTCCGAAATCGGACGAATACGTAAGCAGCTGTTTGTGAGAAAGTATATAGGTGTATAGGTATCTATCATCTATGTACAACAGTGAATAGCTGTAAGCGTAATATTTGTGTATAAAGTAGATCAGATAAAACTTGAATATCCCCATTCGACTTACAGGCCTTTAAAACCTATTAAATACCTTTTCTCTATTAAAATTTGTTTTCTTATCGGTCACCACACTCAAAAAGTGTAACTTGAATTAATATCAAAGAAAAAACTTGAATATCCCCATTCGACTTGCAGGCCTTTAAAACCTATTAAATACCTTTTCTCTATTAAAATTCGTTTTCTTATCGGTCACCACTCTCAAAAAGTGTAACTTGAATTAATATCAAAGAAAAAACTTGAATATCTCCATTCGACTTGCACGCCTTTAAAACCTATTAAGTACCTTTTCTCTATTAAAATTTGTTTTCTTATCGGTCACCACGCTCAAAAAGTGTAACTTGAATTAATATCAAAGAAAAAACTTGAATATCCCCATTCGACTTGCAGGCCTTTAAAACCTATTAAATACCTTTTCTCTATTAAAATTTGTTTTCTTATCGGTCACCACGCTCAAAAAGTGTAACTTGAATTAATATCAAAGAAAAAACTTGAATATCCCCATTCGACTTGCAGGCCTTTAAAACCTATTAAATACCTTTTCTCTATTAAAATTTGTTTTCTTGTCGGTCACCACGCTCAAAAAGTGTAACTTGAATTAATATCAAAGAAAAAACTTGAATATCCCCATTCGACTTGCAGGCCTTTAAAACCTATTAAATACCTTTTCTCTATTAAAATTTGTTCTCTTATCGGTCACCACGCTCAAAAAGTGTAACTTGAATTAATATCAAAGAAAAGAACTTGAATATCCCCATTCGACTTGCAGGCCTTTATAACCTATTAAATACCTTTTCTCTATTAAAATTTGTTTTCTTATCGGTCACCACGCTCAAAAAGTGTAACTTGAAATTATATCAAAGAAAAGAACTTGAATATCCCCATTCGACTTGCAGGCCTTTAAAAACCTATTAAAATACCTTTTCTCAAAAAATAGAGTTAGATCATTCAAATTTGGTACATCGAGGTTTTCGATACCTACAAATCGATTGCGGATATTTTTGATATATTCTCATTGCGGATATATTCTCATTTATTCAATAAAAGAACAAAAATTGTTTTCTTATCGGTCACCACGCTCAAAAAGTGTAACTTGAATTAATATCAAAGAAAAAACTTGAATTAATATCAAAGAAAAAAAAAAATACTGCATAAATAAAATAAATAAATAATTATAATTGCATAAGTTGATAAAAAATGCTATGCAATAGCTTTACCGCGGCAGTCCCCGAGTGCCACACGTATTTTTTTTTTTTTTATCATTATTGGTGGTTAATTTTCCGATTTATATTTATGTCGTATTTAATAATAATAATAATAATAATAATAATAATAATAATAATAGAATAAAAATAAATTAATGTTCTTTTGGTTAAAATAAAAATGATAATGATAATAACTAATCAACGTTGAATGATTTTTAAAACCCATGTGGTAAGTATTTTTGTTTTATTTCATGAGTTTATTCATTTGTGCATTTTGTATTAAGTCGGAACCTGCATTGTTGTTTAACTGATTGGTGGAGCAGTTGAATGACAAATTTTTTTCAATAGATACCCTTTTACACTTATACACATACACACGTCTACTCATTAAGCTATGTTTTGGTAAATGAATTCACGATTCATAAATCAGGCGTATTTTTCTTCTGGCTTTTATTGGAATGCGCGCGAATTTGTTTCATGAAGGATTAGCAATTTATTTATCTAATTCTTAAGCTATAAAGTTTATTTCAACACGTCTTTAATAACTTCCTGTATGACCATATTAACAGTAATAAACATAACTTTCCTTGAAATTTGTTCATTAAAATATAATTATGAAAAATAACAATTAAATTTATTTATTATTAATATATGAATTTGTCCATATTTTTCTAATTTTATTCTCCTCTTTCACATTTTTAAATTGTTGCTTACATTCTTTATTTATTTCATATTTAACAGTTATTATATTTCAAGTTAAAATTTTTCTTTCAGTACTTTTTCTTCTTTCTTTCATAAATGCACAATTTTCTCTTTTCATAATTTTATAGTATTTTATATTTTTGCTTAAATTGTTTGGTAAATTATCTATAGACATTTCATGATTTTATATATGCATTTTATGCAAATTAACTATTATTCGCACACACCATTTACGTCACTGTTTCTACACACACATACAAAATAAATAAATAAATAAATAAATAAATAATAATAATTAAAAAATAAAAAATAAAAGATAAAATAAATAAAATAAGGGCATTTATTATTTGCTCGAGATTTCTAAATATCACATACATTTTAATTATGGCTATTACTCAATACTTCAAACTGAGATCCGTAATTAATTTAATGACATACACATACACACATATATGTACTGTTCCAACATATTTCAAATAGTTTTACATTTTAATTTGTTGCTGTCGGTAATATTTTAATATCATGCCATTTCTAAAAATATGTTATTTTCAAATTATTGGTTAAAATCAATGAGATTATATTTTCATATGTCTTGCATTTAAATTTTTTCGCTCTCACTTATATCTATATTACAGATCCGTCTTATTTCATGTAAATGAGATTATTCGTTATTGAGATGTAAACAAAGTCTTATACTATTGTGCATTTCAAAATTTACCCAAATATTTTTGGGTAAATTTAAAGGGGAAACAAATTGTTCTCCAGTGGGTGCCCGGCCATTGTGGCCTTTGGGGCAATGAACAAGCGGACTTCCTTGCAAAAAGAGGTGCCACCTTACTACAACATCCCAATACAGCCATTTCTTACTGGAGGATTAAACTGTTTTTAAAGAATTTATCTGCATCTAATGCCTTACGAGATCTTGAGAATCGTACAGCTCTAAAGAAATGGAAGAATTTAAGTCCTTCTCTAATTCCTGATAAACCAAGACGTAAGGCAGTTGCAACTTTCCGCCTATCTACAGGACATGACTGCCTTGGCGCTCATTTGAAGCGCATAGGTATCTTAAACGACCCTACTTGCCCACTTTGTGATTCTGGAGAAGTTATGGACCGGGACCAACTGTCCAGTTGTAGGGCTCTTCGATGTTCTACAGAAGAGTCGAGATATTGGGAGGCAAGATCGCTCCTTAGGCAATGACTTCGCTCTTTTGTTCTATGTTATATTGTCTATAATTTGTTTCGTATCTTTATAGTCCTCTGTAACTTTTGCCTAGCCATTGGGGAAAAAAAATGGGGTATTGACACTTTCACACACATACACTCACAAACGAACGAAATAAGTAAATAAGTAAATAAATAAAAATGGATATGTTCAAATAATAAATATAAATTCTCTAGACATGCATACAGTCTTCGTCCAAGACGAAAATAATATGAATATATTGGTACACATTTGAATTTATCCCAACTGGGATGGAAGCTAAATTTAAACGAGTTCTTTTATTTACATTTTTAAAGCGGGATCCGGACATAATATCGCGGGACAAAATCTCACCAGACAAAATATCGCGTGAAAAAAATAGTATGATCTATTTGAAAATTTGATTTAGTGTCACGCGTGATCTCTAGCGGGGGCCACGTGGCCTTATAAATATTAATTAATTAATTAAAATAAATAAATAATTAAATAAATAAATCATAGAGTTGAATTTCATTATTTTATCTATGTTTATTTTAAAGTTATTTTATCATTTGCTTTTCATTATTCAAAATACATTTAAAAAATCGTGTACATCACTGCTGACATTAAAGCTGAACACTGTTCACAAACTTGAATTAAAAATTTTAAAATTGATAAGCACGATTGAATTCATTATGACTAATCATGACAAAAGTTAATAAATATAGTCTTTAAACTATTTTAAGTAAAATTTATAAAAATTTTTGTTGTAGGTTTGTCAGAATGTCAGTGCTCTGACTAAGGTATGTGTCGTCATGAAATTTTATACAACATTACTAATAATTACCAACTCATTTTTGCTTTGTATTCATTTACGTCGGCGATATTTTGTCCTCGCGATATTTTGTCCCGCGATATTTTGTCCCTAACATGCAACTCTCATATGTATGTATTTGTTACACCATTACAAATTTTATACATTTTTAATTGAAATAATTTGAATATGCATTTTTAATAATTCCCACTGCAGGGGGAAAGTGGAATTAAAAATTTTCTCACAAAATATTGTATTTATAACATACACATACAATATCTTTGTTTGTTTATATTACAACTTATTAAAATTTTATTTCAAAATTTTTTAATCATTTAATTAATTTCTTTGAATTTATTACTTAGCAGTACTTCTAAGCAAAAACAAAAGGAATATGTAAATGTTTTGCTGCTTTTCCCGGTGCGCAACGGAACTTTGCTGTGTTTACAGCAACATTGTATGCCATCTCTGGCGGGTCCAATCTTTGCATGTTCAACGTTGCAGTTGGCATAACAACATTGCAATCATGTTCATATTCTAGTCATCATAATTTATTACAGGCATTTTTCACATATTTGTACACAGCAATAATAATAAATACAGACATTTATTTGAAAAAAAAATTTAGAAATAATTTTTAATGCAAAGGGTTGCTTAAGGCTTATAATTTTTTTTTTTTTTTTTTGTAAATTACTGATATATATATATTGTTTTGTTTTGTTTTTTACACAGTATTTAGAGAATTTTTTCTCTATGCAACTTACTGTTCCCTTTATTATTCCCATATATTTTTGTCTACAAAATAATAATAATAATAATATTAATAATCATAATAAAAATAAATAAAAAATAAAATAAAAAATAAAAATAAAGTAAAAATAAATAAAATAAAATAAAAATAAATAAAAATAAATAAATAAAATAAAAATAATGTAATTAAAGGTAATAATGAAAATATTTTTCTGTGCAATCATTTGAAATTCGATATTTATGTGTGGCAAACAAGGCTTCTCCACATTTCACACATATACACACACATTTTTTACAAATACTTTATATTTACACATTTCACATTTTTCATAAATTTATTTTTCAATTTTAGTTGGGAAAATCTTTTTTTTATCAATCATAAATATCTTGATTGAGTTGCCTTGTCTTGAAACTCTAAAAAATATTTGTTTTCACACGTTTGTAAAAAAAAAAAAAAAAAAAATCGTACATAGCATATTTTTCACATACATATTTCAGACAATCTATTTTTTTTTTTTAATTTGTGGATGACCATGTGTCATTTTTAATAATAACTTAATACACATTATGATTACATTTTTACTACGAATCAAAAGTTTTAGTTATCAGTATAAATTCACACATTTTAATTGTTCATATTTTTTTACTTTCTCTTACCCATAAGGTAGAGAAAATATTGTTTGGGTCAAATTTTCGAACGCGAGATTTTGTTATATTTACACGTTTTGAGGTCCCCTGAATACGAAAATCATGTTTTAACATATGGTCTGTGTGTATACCTGTGTGTGTGTGTGTGTCTGTGTGTGCGTCTGTCTGTTATCAGCATATCTCAAAAACAAATTATGGCAGAAAGTTCAAACTTGGTATTCTAAATGTGTATCATATAGGGATGCTACAGTAAGCTTTTCGTTAAAATCAAGCAAATGGTTCGTGTACAGGGACAATCAAGAGAATTCTAATACATTACGTCTATGGGGGAAATTACAGGTAAGTAGAGTTTAACGTCTATAGACTGCACTAAACCAAATGAAACAAACATATATTTTTTGGAATAGAGATACTTAACTGGAAAAAAAAATTGTGTATGTAGGAGCCTCTCCTTCCACCCCATGGGGGGGAAGTCCCCCCTCGAGGGAAGTAAATTTTCATGATGGGTGTCTTTCAAAAGAGCTAGCGAATACCTTTAAAACGAATGGTTGAACCATCAATCTACGATAATTTAAAACAAAGTTATCGATTCTTTTTACTTTTAACGAAAAAAAACTTAGAAAAAAAAATCGTATTTATTTATTTATTTATTTATTTTTTTTTTAAATATTGAGAATAAAATGGACTTTTTTGGATATTTGGTGTTGTACTACTTCTAATATGGAAATCGTCTGCATTATCATAAACGATAATTTTTTTAAACAATAATTTTAATAAATTATTTTTTAATAACCGAATTAAATTCTATATAAATGTAGGTGCATTAATGAAACGGGAGGTTGAGGGGGGCGGTAGCCCCCCTCACACAGAACCAATTATCATATAAAACCCTTCAGAAGCCTAATATGAATTGTTTAACACAGGTTTACATAACTGTACTCGTTATCTTACCTTTTAATCTGCAACCTGTATTTATAGTATTAAATTTCAGGGTAAGATAAAGTCGTGTGAGTGACACACCAGATTATTAATTTGTGATTTAGCTAAAAGATTTCTCAGTGCAATGATTTTTTTGAAGTATTTATAGGTTTCAATAAGGTATCACACATTCACACATATTTTCTCTTGTTTACAATTTTCACACTTAATATAAAATTTTCCTACGCATTTTTGGTAAATATTGATCAATCATATTTTTCATGATTGATTTGCCTTAGCATGAAACTGTAAAAAAAATATTCACTCCAGACTCTTGCACAAATGTTTATCTTTAGTTTTTCTCTAATTATAACTACACCATATGCATTCGCATTTTTTAACATTTTTAAATTCTATGCATATTACAAGTAATAAAAACTAATTATCATTATAAATAATAATAATTATTATTATTATTATTATTATTTTACACTTATACATTCACACTGTTTATATAAAATATTTTGACATAAAAAAAGGCATATTAAAGAAATAATAATAATAATAAATAAATAAATAAACAAAAAAGACTATCCTTATATGGATACAGACGACAACAACATACATATTAATTTCTTACTATATTTCATTTGAAACAATTTTTGTATTCATTCAGCACATTAAGATTATGTTAATAATGTATGTACATTTGGTGGCAACATGAGGGAAGCAAAGTACTTCCTATACTTTATTATTGTTGTTGCCATCTCTCTGTATTTTTTAAATATAATTTGCAAGTACGAAGAATTGATTTTGACTATTAATTGAAAGTATTCACAATATAATTTTTGAAACTATTGTAAATATACACTCTAAAATATTGATTTCAAATTCAAATTGCTGCAAATAGACATTTTAAATAGTGATTGTTATTTGGATGCAATGTAGATCCAATTTTGAGAAAGTAATGATTTATATTACTTAAAATATAAAACTGCAGTATAAAATTTTTATAAGATCAATAATATAAATATAGTTAAAATGCTATATTTTATTAATTATTTAGCAACCTATGTGCTCTTAGTGGAAGAATGTCATGGCTTAATATGTTATATTTGGTGCACCTTGTAAGCAAAGGTCTTACAATATTGAATTATTGACATGTCATGTAAGAATATATATATTTCTTTTCTCAGTTATAATATACTATTTTCAAAGTTATAACATTCAACATATTGTATTGCATTTGTAATCCTATGGGTGACCCTATAATCAATGTTACTCATTTTATATTATATAATCATACAATCATATATACATATTTTATTATTTTATTATTTTAATACTTCATTTTACTATGTATTTTTATATTTTTGTATGGGATAAATGCCTTGTGTAATATTCTTTATAGTTCGTTATATTTTTATTTTTAAAAAGAAAATTACACTGGGATAAGGTTAATATCCTCTAGTTTGATGATAAGTATTTTATCTCATGTTACACAAGAACATATAAAAACTTTCTCCCTTCTTTAGAAATTTTTCTGGGTGAAGGGGGAAATATGTGATGTAGAAATCCCATATATTTTTAAATTTTTCTATTAAATTTAATTCAAATCTATTTTAGCGCTTTATATAATAATTTACTCGTATATTCAATATTAACCTTAAATAACAACCGAATTGCTTTTCCATCAAAATAAATAAATAAATCTAAAAGAAAAACTCTGCAAGCAGAATCTCATAATATAATTTCGTCTAATAAAGAATAATTGCTTATTTCATTATTTATGTTAATCCTAAATCATAATATCGCTAACGTGCTTTCTCCAGTTAATAAAAATTATCCTTGAACAAAATGAAATTATATCTTTTATCAGGGATAAACGTATTTTTTAATTTCTGCAAGTTATATTTCAAAATCTCATTTGATCCATCCAATAAAATGATTTATCTTTTTTAATTTCTCTTAAAATAAACGAAGGTTGCGAAACGTATTTCATAGTTTGTTAATTTATAACACTTCAGAAAATGTCATAACATTGATTTCAATAATGATAGTAATAAATAAAATATTAATGGCATTTAGATGACTTCGGTTAGATACACTGCTCGACATTGAAAATGCAACACCAAGAAGGAATGATAATAACGGAATGAAATTTGTTGGACACATACATTATAGTAGGAAGAACAATTGATTAAATTCTCAGGAAATTTGGAGTAATATGTAGACAGAAAACAGTACATAAAGCAGCGACCTCTGTGAGCAATAACAGCACATATTTTCCTAGGCATTGAATCGAACAGCAATTGGATGACATGTACGGGTAGAGCACTTCATGAAGCTTCAACACGATGCCACAATTCATTGGTCGAAGTTACTGGTGAGTGGTGGGGGGCCAGTCGCTTTTCAATGATTAAACAGTCATTTTCATCGGTGCGAGATCAGGAGAACGCGCTGGCCAGAGCAACATTCGAACACATTCTGTATCAAAGAAGGTCCGTGTTACGTTGCTATCTTAAAGCAACAATGTAACTTAGTTTTCCCCCCTTTTGCAAAGATTCTCAAAATAGCAATTTAAAAAAAAAAACTATTTTTTTAAAAAAACTTCTTTCTAAATTTCAATTAATTTCTGAAATTAAAAAGGCTAAATAAACTATCTGTAAAATAGAGCTGCACAGTTTAGCGTGGCTGCTATTGCATTTATATTTAATTTTGCATATCCACAAAATAATATAAAAGTGATAACTGCTAGTGTAGGAGACATTGAACACAAAATTGAAGTCTATTTAAAACTAACGTTTATTAAAAAAAAAAAAAAAAAAAAAAAAAAAAAAAGATATTAAATTAACAGGAACAATTCTAAAATTTTGCCACATGGAGCAGAAACAGCTGGATAAGTTATTCTGGAAACACTAAACTATTCTGAAAATACACTCCTCATGATTAACACAGGTGACTGAAACTAGAAAATATATCTTTAAGATTACTTTTAACAAAGTTCCTTATTACTAGCAAATCACAAACAAAAAATAAAAAAACAAATTCAAAATTTCTAGTGAGTCAGAAAAAATAACATGAATTAATCAATTTCAAAAAGATAAATTAAACTCGCGGCGTATACCGGTCTACAGGAGCAAAGAAAAGGAAAAACAAACATCTAAAAAAAAACTCTCACCACCTCATGACAGAGTTAAAACAAACTTTAAACTACATCCTCTAAAAAATGCCTTTCCAACAAAAAGTGAACTAACAACAGCAGCAGTGGTCAAAGATAAAAGCCACATGCTACTCAAGCAGACAGCTTTTATAAGAAAATAAGAACTTATTTAAATTACTACAAACAGCGCGGTTGACAGAAAAAGAACACACCCCTCAAGAGAACCAATCAAAATAACGATGTCTCGTCTGAGGGTTGAGTGGTTGAATAAAATATTACACGGATGACAGAGGCCACCTTACGGGAGAAATGTGAAGTACGTACTGTGTGACAAGACTCTCTATAATAACATGATCTCACAAGTCGATCGCGTGTAAACAAACAGTAACGAACTGTTGAATGAAGTAAGTGTTGAAAACATTAAAAAAAAACTATTTCAATTAGGAATTAATGATATAAGATAATACTTAGGAGTTATTTTAATGAAAATTTAGCTTCAATTTAAATTAATAAAAACAAACTTAATGAATGATAAATGTATTAAAGATTACATAACAATGGCATGTACGGACGAGCTAAAAACTATAAGAAAACTATTTTTTGCAACAGTCCGGACAATACAAACAACTTGCGGTCGTGCACTATCTTGCGCTTAAATTTTGCGCTACTGAGGCCTGGAATACAGGGCAGAGGGGCCCATAAATATCATTGCAAATGATGGGCAGTATGATGATGTCGAATCCCAGCTGGCAATGTGCATTATTCATAATGCCGTTAAATACGGATAAGGCAATCTTGATGCTGTAAACAGGATTGTGATTTGTCGAAAAGTGACTTCACGCCATTCCTGCGTCCAGGTTCATCGTTGATCACACGTTAATGGCGCCCATATCATTGATGCAGTTTTAAGGGTAATCAGAATTTTGGTAGCTGCATACTGAGTGAACACCTGGATTGATGGTATGTTGTACCATTGGATACACGTCCCGGTCACCTCTTGTTTTCATTCCCGCCACTCTGAATACCAGCCATTACGCTTCTGACGAGTTAAGGCCCATAGCTCTGCCCTATGTTCAAGGCCTCCAAAGCGCAACATTTAAGCAGGACAATGCACGAACGCAAGTTGTCCATATTGTCTGGACCTTCATTGATGTCGAATGTGTTCGACTGATGCTCTAGGCAGCGCGTTCTCCTGATCTCGCACCAATGAAAACGACTGTTTAATCGTTGAAAAGCGACTGGCAGCCCACCACTCACCAGTAACTTCGATCGATGAATTGTGGCATCGTGTTAAAACTTCATGAAGTGCTCTACCCGTACATGTCATCCAATCGCTGTTCGATTCAATGCCTTGGCAGATATGTGCTGTTATTACTCACAGAGGTCGCTGCTTTATGTACTGTTTTCTCAGTACATATTACTCCAAATTTCCTGAAATTTTAATCAATTGTTCTTCCTACTATAATGTATGTGTCCAACAAATTTCATTCCGTTATTATCATTCCTTTTTGGTGTTGCATTTTCGATGTAGAGCAGGGTATTTACGTTTGGCGATTTTTTTCTATGGTTAATGGGATGGCACTTCTGTCATGAGAATTCAAAATTACTCAATAGATTTAAGCTCAACGTTTTTTTTTTTTTTTTTTTTTTTTTTAAACAACCTTTTATGTGTTCTTGCTGGCAAAAAAGTATATGCCAATATGTACTGATAATTTTGAATTTGGCTTCAGTTAGAGCCTTGGCGAAATTAATGAAGAATTCGGAGCATCACTTCACCACCGTCATGTAACTGTAATAGGTGTCTTTGTTGGGGCTCCTGCCCTCCCCCTCCCTCCACTCCGTACCTTGTAACAACTTTGAAAATTTATTAATTTTTGTATGCACCTATATGGTAACCATAGTTGTTTAATATTTTTAAAATATTTAAATAAAATAAGTTTGCAGATTGAATAATGTCTATTTCTGAAGATTTCGTGAGTTGTATTACTTCGCATGTACTCTCTCAAGTTCTGTTCTTTTAAATTGCCAGTTAATATGTCAATATATCCGGCCATGAAAATCTATTTAACAACTGGATTTAATGTATATTTTTTTCAATCTGCAGACTTATTTTATTTAAATATTTTAAAAATATTAAACAACTGTAGTGACCATATAGGTGAATATAAAATTTAATAAAGTTTCAAAGTTGTTACAAGGTACGGAGCGGAGGGGGAGCCAGGAGCCCCAACAAAGGCGTCGATTACAGTTACATGACGGTGGTGAAATGATGCTCCGACTTCTTCATTAATTTCGCCAAGGCTCTAACTGAAGCCAAATTCAAAATTATCATTACATATTGGCATATAATTTTTTGCCAGCAAGAACGCATAAAAAGTTGTTTAAAATAAACGTTGATCTTAAATCTATTGAGTAATTTTGATTTCTCATGACAGAAGTGCCTTTACATTAACCATAGAAAAGAAATCGACAAACGTAAATATCTAAATGAAGTCATCTAAATGTCATTAATATTTTATTTATTACTAGTAGGCAACGCCCGCTTCGCTGGTCCCTATTTTTAAATGAATCACTATAATTACTGAATTCTCAAAATTGCATTAATTTTTATCACGTGAAAAAAAAAAAAAAAAGAAGAAGAGAAGAAAGAGAAACAAAATCTGATTAGGAAAAATGTCGCACCAGGTTCTCACGGGTTCCTTCGGAAAAATTCCCAAAATGCTCTAACTCTTATTTCTATTATTTTTCCCCTACGCCCCCCACCCCCTCCCGTCCATCCTAATTTTTTTACAAATTCAAAAATATCCGCAATCGATTTGTAAGTAGGAAAAACCTCTATGCACCAGTTTTGAACGATCTATCTCTATTTTTATTTTTTTGCCCCTCCGCTCCCCCTTCCCGCCCCTCCCAATAATTTTAAAAATTCGAAAATATCCGTAATCGATTTGTAGGTATCGAAAACCTCTATGTACCAATTTTAAACGATCTAACTCTATTTTTTTTTTTTTTGCCCCTCCGCCCCCCCCCCCCTTCCTGGCTCTCCTAATAACTTTACACTT
Source organism: Salticus scenicus (assembly GCA_963930645.1). NCBI lineage: Eukaryota > Metazoa > Arthropoda > Arachnida > Araneae > Salticidae > Salticus > Salticus scenicus. The sequence continues at coordinate 137,300,056 of OZ005661.1, forward strand.
TCGAAAATATCCCCATTCGACTTGCAGGCCTCTAAAACCTATCTGTACAAATTTTGAACGGGCTAACTGTATTTCTATTTGTTTTTGCCCATAGCCCCCCTTACCGCCTCACCCTACTTCCCACCCCTTCTAATAATTTTATAAATTCGAAGATATCCGCAATCGATTTGTAGGTATCGAAAACCTCTATGTACCAATTTTGAACGATCTAACTCTATTTTATTTTTTTTGCCCCTCCGCCCCCCCCTTCCTGGCCCTCCTAATAATTTTACACTTTCGAAAAAATCCCAATTCGACTTGCAGGCCTCTAAAACCTATCTGTACCAATTTTGAACGGCCTAACTGTATTTCTATTTGTTTTTCCCCATAGCCCCCCTTACCGCCCCACCCTCCTTCCCGCCTCTCCTAATAATTTTAAAAATTCGAAAATATCCGCAATCGATTTGTAAGTATCGAAAACCTCTATATACCAATTTTGAACGATCTAACTCTATTTTTATTTTTTTGCCCCCCCCCCTCTCTCCTCCCCCTTCACGCCCCTCCTAATAACTTAACACTTTCGAAAATATCCCCATTCGACTTGCAGGCCTTTAAAACCTATCTGTACCAATTTTGAACGGCCTAACTGCATTTCTATTTATGTTTGCCCATAGCACCCCCTTCCCGCCTCACCCTCCTTCCCGCCCCGCCTAATAATTTTTAAAATTCGAAAATATCCGCAATCGATTTGTAAGTATCGAAAACCTCTATATACCAATTTTGAACGATCTAACTCTATTTTTAATTTTTTGCCCCCCCCCCTTCCCGCCCCTCCTAAACTTTATACTTTCGAAAATATCCCCATTCAACTTGCAGGCGTTTAAAACCTATCTGTACCAATTTTGAACGGCCTAACTGTATTTCTATTTGTTTTTGCCCCATAGCCCTCCCCCCTTGCTGCCCCACCTGGGGGCTGAATTTCTAAAATTCCAGAAATTGTTTTTTAGGTATTTTTATTAGGTATATTTTAGAGTAAAAATTTCACGTGTACCTATTTTTTTGTTTGAGATATATAGGATTATGCAAAATCGCGTTTTACGCATGCGAAATCACGTTTTGCCACCCCCCCCTTGCCCTCCTTGGGGACCAAATTTTGAAAATTCCAGAAATTGGTTTTTAGACATTTGTATTAGCTTTATTTTAAAGCAAAAATTTTACGGATATCTGTTTTTTTGTTTGAGATATGAAGGATTTTGTGAATTCACGTTTGCCCCCCCCCCTTCCCCCTTGGGGAGGGCGAATTTTGTAAAATCGCTTCTTAGTGGATGCCTACGTCATAGAAAGAACATTGTCACAAAATTTCATGCTTCTAGGTCCAGGGGTTTGGTCTGGGCGATGATGAATCACCCCCTCACTCACTCACTCAGTCAGTCAGTCAGGAAGAACGATTTTATATATATAGACTATCATTATTGAAATCAATGTAATATAACATTTACTGAAGTGTTATATATTAACAAACTATGCAATACGTTTCGCAACCTTCGTTTATTTTAAGAGAAATTTAAAAAGGTAAATCGTTTTATTGGATGGATCAAATGAGATTTTGAAATATATAACTTGCAGAAATTAAAAAATGCGTTTATCCCTGATAAAAGATATAATTTCATTTTGTTCAAGGATAATTTTGATTAACTGGCGAAAGTACGTTAGCGATATTATGATTTAGGATGAACATAAAAAATGAAATAAGCAGTTATTCCTTATTAGACGAAATTATATTATGAGATTCCGCTTGCAGAGTTTTTCTTTTAGATCTATTTATTTATTTTGAGGGAGGAGCAATTCGGCGGTTATTTAAGGTTAATATTGAATATACGAGTAAATTATTATATAAAGCGCTAAATCAGATTTTATAATGGAATGGCACGATAGAACATTTAAGAACGAACTCTGGAATCCTATTATTTAATATTTTAATTATAATAAAACACAATTACAATAACTATATACATCGCGTGCAGTAAACAGAACATAAATGTAGGATACATAAGACGAATATAACTTCTTATAGGCCACTGCCTGTGGCCCATGTCCACGCAGGTGTCTTACACGAAAAACGTCTACATCTTTCAGCAAGAATTGACGAACTTCTGACTGACTTCTGAAAAATAAAATGTTTTCACTTAACTTTATGGATTGGCAAAATATCATTAGATATTTTGCCGAGAATGGTGACAGCGCCGTCTATATTGTTTTAAATCCCAGCAAAACCTCAAATGACGGCCAGCATGAGGCCAAGTGCTAGTTGCCAGCAGTAGCTGCAATCGGCCCGCCGGTGGCAAAAGTTAACGTTGCCGCAGGGAATATGTTACGCCGGCCGTCAGTAGGCCGTATTCAATCGATCCACTGTTGGCAGCCTGCAGTAAGTTAAAAATAAGTTAGTGGGCCAGTGAATGGATCGCTGCTGGCAGCTAGCAGTATGATGAAAATAGGTAATGGGCCACTGTTGGTAACCGATATTAGGTTGGAAATTGTTAGTGGGCCAGTGCTGGACTACCTGGTGGCAAACATAATTTTTCTATGTTATTGCTGGCAGCCTGCAGTGGGCCAGCTGTGGCAAACATAAAAAATTATATTACTGCCGGCAGTTTTCATTGGTCCTTTATATTTTCCCATTAAAGGCCCGTTTCACTCACCGTCGCCGGAAGCCGAAGCCAATGTTATTCTATGGAAAATTTTCTTTGCAAATAACTTATTAACTAATACATATTTTTAAATTTTGTTTTCATATTCTGAAAATTTCTAACTGTTAAATTGACGGACCTTTTTTAAAAAATTATTTTTTTTATTTTTTTTTTATATTTTATTTTGAAGCTGCAAAATACGAATTTTCAATGTGTGAAATTTTTCATTTTGCAAATTCAAAATAAAATATTAAAAAAAAAAATATATATACATTTTTAAAAAAGGTCCATCAATTTAACAGTTGGGAATTTTCTGAATGTGAAAACAGAATTTAAAAATATGTATTAGTTAATAAGTTATTTGTAAAGAAAATTTCCCATAGAATAACATTGCCTCAGACTTCCGGAGACGGTAAGTGAAGAGGGCCGTTAATAGGACAGCAGTGATTTAGTTATAGCTAGTATATTTATTTTACTGGTGATACCTTTAATTTTATTAATGCTTTTTTCTTTTTTTTTTCCCCCTCTCTTTTCTGATGAAGTAGCAGCCAGTTTTTTTCTATGAATCCAATATTTAATTTGATTTTGTACATATTCATTTTTAAATACTATTTACAAGTATTTGATTCATACACTATGGTTGTAAATTCAGGATTTCTAGTGCAATATATAGGAAATATTCAGTTGATCCATTTTCCTTATGATAAAAGTTTAATTTGTTACTTTCAGTGCAAACGTTTCTCTATATTACATCTTTTGGTATAAAGGAGTTTATGTTTTTTTTTTTTTTTTTTTTTTTTTTTCTTTTTTTAACTGTTCAAATTTCAGTATCTTATATGTAACTTTAATATCTTAATGTAACTTTACATGTGAAAATTATAAAATATTGAAACAAAAATTGTTATAAAGAGAGCATTGTAAAAAACACCATAAACTAAAAAATAAATAAAATAAAATAAATAAATAAAAATAAAAAATTGCAGCAATTGTTTCCGGTTGAAATAGCACGAAGACCCTTCATCAGGCGAAAAAAAGTGGGCACGAGTGCTGCAAAAGTAATTTGCTGCAATCGTGCTTTTTGTTAAACTCACGGATGTGTTATTATTTCAACCTAAAAGAACTGATGCATTTTTTTGGGGGGGGAGGGGGGGGGCGGCAATGATTATGTTCATTTACAAAGTTTTCTATTTATTACTACAGTACAAAATCTCAAATCTGGAATCGTCCGTACCGTGGCTATTTCCGGATTTCGGACTTTTCCGGATTTTAGGTCACTTTCTGATTTACGGCAATAAAAAAAACGGACATCTCCATTCCGAACGCCCTTTTAGTTAATAACTAGCTTACGCCCTCGAGGGTGCGATTTCTTAAGAAATTGGAGTATACTCTCAAGTAACATGTACAATACTTTGAACAAACACCATAAAATTTTGCAAACAAAACGCAGGCAGGAACGCTTACGCTTTGTTTGCCGCACTCGTACCTACTTCGTTTGCTTGATGAAGGATCATGTTTTCTTTCCATCCGAAACGATTGTTGCAAGTTCTTACATTTTATGGTGTTTACACTTATTACTTTTAAACACCAATTCTGTGGTGCTTTTTTATTATAACTCTTAAGTATCCAGAAAATCTTGAATATTTTTCTTTTCCCAATTGATAATTTTTTTAGGAAGGCAGATGATCAAGCTTTCTTTTTTTCTCTCTGTGTGTTTATCTTGAAAGTCGCACATTTGAAACCACAGAAATTATCACTGAGAAATGTGTTCGGCTATTTAGAATTAATTACACAGCTGTCAAACTTAACCAGGCCGCCACAAAGAACCTTTTCCTGTTGTTGATAGTCCAATAGAATCTTAACTCCCTCCCTAACTCTCTTCAATGTCTTTGAGTGAATAATTTTTCGACGTGCGATACCGAAAGATGATTTTGCAGTTTTATACAGATGACGTTATTTGAACTTAATGCGAATATTCAGCATTTGACCTGTGCCAATTTATTTTCATTAGGTTTGGAAAGCAGATTCTGAAAAGGGTAAAAGAAGGGAATACAGTTTCAGCTGAAAGGAAAAAAAAATAATTATCGTTCGGTTGAGTAAAGAGATAACGGAATTAGGGAGAAAAAGAAGAGTGCATTTGTCTTTGTAGTTGTAAATATTTGAGAGTTTTATCTGCCAATTACCTATTTAAAAAATATTTTTAGAATTCCATAAAACTCATATGTTATACAGGTTTTCGAGATTTACTATAGGACGCTTGTCATAAAAAGTTGTACAGGTAACACAAATGGTTTCAGTATAAAAATGCATAAAATAATTTGGATACATTACAGTTTAAGAGAAACTTCTTATCAGCGCACGTAAAAATCTCTATACAACGCTAAAATACAGATCAACATAAATTTTATAGATGCAATAAGAAATGGTTCCGATCAAAAATGATAAAATAAATATTTGTGGTTCATTTAACAGTGATGCACAAAATATTCTTATACGTTACGGGAAATTGAGGTGGAAAATATTTCAGTTTCGTAAAAGTGAAATTATTTTTCAAACTTGCATTTAAAAAATAATAATAAATAAATAAATAAAATAAAACAGTTTGTTATGGCTACCACTTTTTATTTTATTTTCCTATAACAGTTTATAGAAATTACATATTAAAATTATTATTTATGAAAATTATTTTCTATGATGGAGATAGGCGATTTTCATTTAAAAGAAGTACAATATACTAAATTTCGAAAGAAAATCCATTTTATAGTAATATATATATATATATATATATATGTATATATGAAGAAATTTTTCGACATTCGGTTTTCGAAGTATTTGCATGTTTTGAGATTCCTGAACACGATTTGACCATTTTTAGAAAGTTTCACTCTGTAAGTGTGTATAAAAAAATTGTGGACGCTGTATCTCACGAACCAACGGACGAAATTTAACCAAATTTGTTATTTAACCAAACTTGATTAAAATCGTTCCCGATTACATTTGTGGATCATTCACTCAACACATGGCTCTATATTTCTACTTCTTCGTAATTTTCAATATGACACAGAATAGGAAGAAATTTTACATAAATGATTTCAAATAAATGATAATTATTTTTTTTTTTTTTTTTTTTTTTTTTTTATTATGAATTAAAAAATAAATATTTAAATATCTAACTACAAACCAGGAAAATTTTTTTGTATAAGTTGAAGAATCGCTCGCCCTCCCCATGAGGGGATAAATTTTGCTGGTATTTTTCAAAAGAAACTCATCAATAACTTTCAAGTAAATGAGTGAATTAAATTTGTGGTAAATTAAAACAAAGTTATAAATTATTAAAAAAAAAAAAAAAAAAAAAAAAAAAAGATGTAGAAGAAAGCATTTTTTTCAGAAGTTGGCACAAAATTGATTCTTTTTTTTTTTTATTATTATTATTGAGAAACACTGTTCTAAAATGAAAATCGTTTGCATGCATTCAGGAAAATGATTTTAACAAATTATTTGCACTACGCGAATTTGCATAATAAAAAATATAGAAGAAAGTTTTGTGGTGCCACATCATACTAGTTTTTGTCAAAAATTAAAAAATCAATAATTTGCTTTAAAATATCACAGGTGTATAATATAATCGTTCGTTTAAAGATACTGGCGAATTCTTTCCAAGAATACTCATAATGGAAATTTACTCTATCTGGGTATACTTCTCCCTCAGAGGTGAAGGAAGCGATGCTTGTACATAAAAAAAAAAAAAAAAAAAAAAAAAAAACGCGGAAGAAGTAAACTTTTTAGACAACTATCACTTTCATAAATTTTTAAGACACAAAGGAGACAGACAGACAATTTTCAAATTGTTTTCATCAGAACAACCCAAAACGTGTAAAATCTATCGAAAACCGGATGACGAAAAATTTCCCGAATCTAATGCTTTCTTCTTAACTACACTGAAGGAAGAAAAAATAAATAAAACATAAACTGTAGTTATAAGTGTTCTAATAACTTTCTCCCGTCCAATTAAGATCCATAATTTTTATTTTATTAAATAAATTAAAATAATAATAACAATAATAAAATACTAGAAAGTTAGCGACTATCATAATTTACTAAAACGGATCAACTGGATATTTGTTATATAGTTCTAGAAATCATTTTGCTATAACAATGGCTTTAGAGTCAAACATTTTAAAAAAATAGTATTTAAAAAATAATACAAAAACAAATTAATAATTGAATTACTTACTCATATATTCTTTTTACGAGATTTTCAATCTCGCACCCGCACCCGCAGACTACAACAACGAAGAAGAACTTCGTATGAAATGGCGGACAGCGAGGGAATTTCAAATCAACAGAAAAAGAATCACAGCGCCCTCTATGCATACAAATTGGTAATGGCCTAATAATTTGTGGCCACAACATGAAAAACATGATGTTGGCCGTGTCGTGATAGCCTGCATAAGGCCAACTGTGTTTATGCCACTTCTGGGCCATCGACCATTTTTCTTTAGGCTTCCATCACTGCTGGCAGCCACAAACGGCCCGCTGCTGGAGTTATATGGGGCAACCGGTAACTGATGGCATGTGCAGGATGCCAGCAGTAGGCCATAACGAGCCCAGCAGTATAAGTTTTGCTGGGATGATAGGGAAGATGGCTCAATATCGATAGGTTATTTAATATATTCGTAAGAGTTTGAATTTAGCGCTACATTGTCCCCCTCTGTTCCCGAGCCTACGTCTTGAGGCGGGAACAGCACTTAAAGCTTTCCGCGGATACCACAGGAGATTGAAGTTTTGTAACTGTAATATTTTAACATGAATGTGAGGGTCGATGCACAATAGATACCTAAATTTAATTCAATCAGGGTTTACTATTTCAAAGGTACTCAATTCTCTCCCTTGTCGGAAGATTTAATTGACAAGACCATCACACTTGTATTTAGATGATTATTTCTAATGCATTTAGTTAATTCTATAAATAATGTTAATTTATTTTAGAAATATGGCTATTCATTTGAACAACTTTGAATCAGGGTGGTTCTACAATACATCGGAATGCAGGACGATTCCCTGAAAATAACTGAACCATGGCGGTTCCACAATACTTCGGAATGCATGATGATTCCTTAATAATTACCTTTGACCATTGCGGCTCCATAACACCTCAGAATCATTGCGATTCTTTAAAAAAAAAACATTGGACCATTGCGGCTCCCATAATACATCAGAATCATTGCGATTCTTAAAAAAAAAAACTTTGGACCATTGCTGCTCCATAACACAGCAGAATTTTGAAAGAACTAGAAAAAAATGTTTATGATATTTGGCACAATGAAATTTATGAGTTTCATGTTAAAAAGCTGTAAAATACTATGCCATTGCGCATTAAAGTAGTAATTCCATATAAAGGCGAAATTATCCAATCCAGAATACATATTTTTATTAAATAATTGTTTAGATCTGGCGAATAAATAGTTTTATTTTATACATTAATATAGCACTTGTTTATTTCATATAATAAGTCATGATAGAATGCAAAGTATATATTTGCTATATTACGTTCAAAAAGAAAATTTTATGTAGATGATTTTTATTAAATACTTCGAAGTGTAATAAAACGAATTGTAATCGAAAATGTACATAGGTATCATGTTATGACTTCCGTATTATACAAACATGACAATTTTATTTGTAGCAATCATTAGTTTTTAAATTATTACAAACACAAAAGGTATAAGTCAATTTTTCTGCAGTGCGGATTTTTTTTGGCCGCTTAGTGTAGCAGCGCAGCCTATTGGTAGATATGCATTCAAATTGAATCAGCATAATGTCTCATAATGGCTTTCTCACATATCAAGTGTTGTTTGATTATACCCATTAGAACCTGAAATATAGTCTTTCCCTTAAGCTGAGGATGTCGCTGTATAGAAGCGCCACCTCTTGAGCATTTAGTACCAAAAGTTGATTCGCAGTGACTTATCTCAAAGTGCATCCACATATAAATTTTTATGCCATTTTGCGTAGGAGTTCCTGAGATATAATCCTTCCTTAAAATATGAAAACCGCTGCACAACAGCGCCAGCTGTTGGGCAATTGACCCTAAAACTTACTAGGCCCTAACATATGTGAAGATACATTTACAAATAAATTTATATGCATTTTTATGCAGTAGTTCCTGAGATATAGTCTTTCCTTAAATTGTGGAAATTGCTGCATAGCAGCGCCATCTGTTGAGCGTTTGACACGAAAAGATGACAGGCATTAATTTATTTCAAGATTCATCTATATAGGACTTTATATGCATTTTTGTCCAGTAGTTCCTGAGACATAGCCTTCCCTTAAATTGTGGAAATCGCTGTATAGCAGAGCCACCTGTTGAGCAGTTTACACCAAAAGTTGAGAGGCCCTAATTTAGGTCAAGGTGCATCTAGATATAGATTTATATATTATTCTGTGCTTTAGTTTCGTAGATACAGACGATACAACATTTTTGTCTCAGACACACAGAGAGACAGACGGACAGACAGACTTTTTCTAAAAATATTCAAATCGCATTCTATACCTCTCCAAACGTGTAAATCCGTCGAAAACCGGATGTCAAAATTTTATACGAATCCAATACTTTCTTCTATTGAATATAGAAGAAAGTAAAAATGCGTTTTTATAATGGTTATCTCAGAAATCAAGTTTCGTACAGTTATATGCAGGGCCCGATTAAGCTTAGAAGCTAGGGGAAGCTCAGTATCATTTCGGGGCCCTCTTTCATTTCAGAAAATCTTGTTTTCCTGTTACATATTGTAATATAAAAATGCTATAGACCAAAAATTAGTGTGTGTTTATAGTTATTTTTTTTTTTCATTCATATATCTGGGTGGTTTCTACACACAACATTAAAATCGTGTAACTTATTAATTAAGAACATTCAGATTTTTGAGGTTAAATAATAGATTTTACCCGAAATAGTGAGAATTTCTTATTGCTTTAGGCGAATTTTCTCAGAAAAATTCAATCTCAGTATGAAAAAATAAAACAGAAAATTCAAGACCCTGTTTTTAGTCATTTTCGGGCCTCTCTTAAATTTCAGAGGGGAAGCTTGTGCTTCCCAAGCCTTTTGGGTAATCAGGCCCTGGTTATATGCCATACAATTAGAGATATAGCCTTTTCGTTATCGAGGAAATTTGCAGTATAGTAGCGACACCAGTTGACCGATAAGAGTCCAAATTGAATCCGCATAATATCTCATAATGGCTCTCTCACATATCAAGTTTTGTTTAATTATACACAAGAGAACCTGAGACATAGCCTTCCCTTAAATTGCGGAAAACGCTGTGTTGTAGCGCTACCTGTTGAGCAGTGGGCACCAAATGTTGGCAGGCATTAATACATGTCAAAGTGCATTGACATATAAATTTATATATAATAATTCTGCGCAGTAGTTCCTAAGATATAGCCTTTCCTTAAATTGCGGAAATCGCTGTATAGCAGCGTCACTTTTTGGCCGATAAGCCTGCAAATTGAATCAGTATAATATCTCACAATTTCCTTCTCCCGTATCAAGTTTTATTTGATTATACTCAATAGAACCTGAGAAATAGTCTCCCCTTAAATCGTGAAAATCGCTGTATTGCAGCGCTACCTATTCAGCGGTTGACACCAAGAGTTGATAGACGCTAATTTAGGTCAAGGTGCACCTACATATAAATTTTTATACAATTATGAGCGGTAGTTCCGGAGATACAATCGCCACAAAATTTTTGAAATACACGCACAGACAGACAGACATTTTCTAAAATTTGTCAAATCGTGTTCTAGACCTCTCAAAGCTCATAAATACGTTGAAAACCGGAAATCGAAAATTTTTACGAATCCAATACAGGGCCTGATTATCCAAAAGGCTCAGGAAGCACAAGCTTCCCCTCTAAAATTCAATAGGGGGGCCCGTAAGGATTCAAAACATGGTCTTGAATTTTCTGTTTCATATTTTCCCACTAAGATTGAATTTTTTCTGAGAAAGATTACCTAAAACAAGACAAAACACTCACAATTTTGGGAAAAATCTATTATTTAACCTCAAAAATCTGAATGTTCTTAATTAAAAAGTTGTATGATTTTAATGTTCTGTGTAGAAACCACCCAGATTTATGGGGAAAAAAAATAATAATAAACACACGCTACTTTTTGGTCTATAGCATTTTTATATTACAATATGTAACAGGAAAACAAGATTTTCCGAAATGAAAGGGAGCCCCGAAATGATGTTGAGCTTCCCCTAGCTTCAAAGCTTAATCGGGCCCTGATCCAATACTTTCTTCTATTAAATAGAGAAGAAAGTATAAAACATAAAAAAAAAAAAAAAAAAAAAAAAAAAAAAAATTGTAGACATTATTAAAGAATTCTTTATATATCCGTTAATATAAATTCAATTATCATGTAAATTTATATATATAAAAGAAACCTTTATACAGTGTGTCCTAAAAGTTCCAGTACTCCAACTTAAAGAAATTCTTTAATTTTTATCGTTTGTTTCTTTTCTCGCTCAAGTTGTGTGAGAATAAAGTTTTATGTTATTTTGTTCTTCATAGTGAAATGAGTTTATCACGCATTTAGAGAATTACGCTGTTTGAAGCTTATTTTGAATGTAAATCGTATGAGAGATGCAAAGATGTTTGGCGATATAAATATCCAGACGATGCAATACCGAGTAAAAATTTGCTATATCAGCTCGTTCGACAATTTCTTAAATAATACAGATTCTGTGCAGGTGTGTACAGGTTTCTCTACAAGAAGTCACTCCCAGCATGTTAAAACGCGTTTTTAAACACATGCGCAAAACGAGTTCAGCTTTGCCAAAGGATGGACATTTTGAACATTTATTATAAATGTAAGTTCTGTATTTTTTCCTCCGTTATTTTAAATGTGCCTTTTATCATTAGCATAAAAATAATCGTTTTAAGGTTTGTTGTTTTGTAAATAAAAAATACATCAGCGTCAGTACTGGAACTTTTAGGACACTCTGTATTTCCGTTAATATAAAGTCAATTTGCATGTAAATTTCCATATTTAATTAAAAGAACACTGATAATCATATACTACAGCTACAAGTCCTTTCAAGCATTATTATACAAAAGATTATGTTTTTTTTTTTTTTTTTTTTTTTTTTAAATTTGTGACTGATCCCTTTTAACTTTCGGGACAAACTTTTTGCTGGAATATATGAGGCATAACATGTTTTTTAAATCAATATAAGGTTTTAAAAGGTTTCATGAAATATTTCTTTACATATTCGACGAAAAGTTCTAGATTCGAAAGTGTGCCTTCACTTATTTTAAGTATTGTAATTTTTAAAAAACAGATTTGAGTAAATTTCAAATTGTTTATGTGGATACTCAAAATGGCATGCAATACTTACTGTGATTCACATTTAGCTTTTTTAAAACGCCAAAAGTTATAGTGCTGTTGAATGCGGGAAAATAAATATTAAAAACAAGACTTTAACATCATGTATACATATATATTTTTTTTAATCGAATTTTGCACGAAATATCCATTTCGTTTCATATATATATATATTTTCCTCATCTATAATACAATGAAGGAAAAATGAATGAAAATCATGTCATCAAAACATTCTCTTTTGATTTAAAAGTAATAAAAAATTATGATATTTATCACAATATAACATTCGCGAAAACATATTTTCATAGAACAGGAAAAGCAAATTCATTGTTAGATTAAGTGTTGAGTTTATTCATCTGAATACCGTGTTACATTTTAATGATTTTAGTCACACGCCTATAGAAAATATTGAGGAACCAGGAAAACTTCTTATTTATCGCAACACAAAGAGATGCAGGTGTTAATGGTTACATAAAATTTAAATATTTATTCTTACTTTTATATTTAAACTTGAAGTATTACCCGTCCTTTTTATTCTTATGCATTGAGTTCAAGCATCTTCATATGATTATGAATTTCCAAAGCTTAGCATTTTCCAAAAATTTTCTGATTTTGATAATCTTGATAATATGTGGCTTAGAAAGCTTAGACTTCCAAAGTATTAAAAATAAAGATTTTGATGCAGATGAATGGTTAGGGGATAATATGGACTGCTTAATTCATGTTATGTGCGACATGCGTAAGTATGTTTTTATTATTTCAAAGCTTATTTCAATATCTACACTCTTGCTCAATAATTTAGGAAAATTTGAAAACGATCAGTTTTTTCAGTTTAAAAACATATCTCTTGATGAAATGTTTTCAAACATTGGACATTTAAAGAACTGGGTCTTCTTCATGTTTTTCAGTGAAGATTGGTTTAAGACAACAAATTGAGTAAAAACAATAATGTATGAAGTTCACCCTGCATCGTTAAGTGAACGAAATTAACTTTAGGATATGTTAATATAGACTCAGTTCCATTTGTTGAGGAATTTGTGTGAGGATAGTATATTAAATAACGGAGATATAAGCATTTATTTTAAAACTAAAAAAAAAAAAAAAAAAAACTAAAAAAAATCAGCATGTTTTTTATTTATAATGTACAGAGTTTTTACGAAAATTATTCCCATTTTCAGATAAGTTGGAAAAACACTTTTAAAACAGTATACTGCAATCGGAATACAAATATCTTAAATATTTCAGGAAATATGAAAATTTTTATGAAAAACATTTTCACTGCGCATGTGCAAAAGATAAAAGATTTTTTACTGCATAGGTTGAAAGCTAGATATACTGGGCAACTTTTGTCAAAAGTGCATTTGAATAGAGTAAAAATTAAGCAAATTATACGAAAAAGAACGAGCTAGATTTGAGATATTTCTCAAGAGTTGAAAATTTTTAAAGGGTTTTTCAAACTCCGCGTAATTAATTTAAAGATCCAATTATTTTATCCACTTAGCAAAAGTGTTTTTTGTGAAAAACCCCTTATAAGCTTGTAACTCTTACATATTTTTGTTTATTTACTAAGATTTGTGAGATAAGGGGTTTTCCACAAAAAAGAACTTTTGCTAAGTGATTAAAATAATTGGATCTTTAAATTAATTACACGGTATGAGAAAGAAGAAATAAAGACACCCTTAAAAATTTTCAACTCTTTGAAAATACCTAAAATCTAGGTCGCTCTTTTTCGTATAATTTGCTTAATCTTTACTCTATTCAAATGAACTTTTGATAAAAGTTGCCCAATATATCTAGCTTTCAACCTATGCAATAAAGATTTTTTTTATCTTTCGCACATACGCAGTGAAAAAATTTTTCATGAGATATTTGTATTTCGTTTGCAGTATATCGTTTTAAAAATGTCTTTCTAACTTATCTGAAAGTGGGAATAATTTTCGTTGAAAACATAGTATATCATAAATAATAATTACACGATAAAAAACTTTTTATATACCACGATTTTAAATTTTCTGTTGAATCATAGCTGTAGGACTACATTAGCCTTTTATCAGTGCGTATAAAATTTTTAAAGTGATAATGATGTCAATTTTTGTGAGATGCATAATTAAACTTTTTACATTTTTTTAACGTTCATGTAATTTATTTTTATGTCGAAAGAAAATGAACTCGTAAATTTTTTTTTGGCAACAATTAAATTATAACTAATATTTTAATGGCTATTTTTAGAGCTATTACGAGGTTATTATTTCCATATTTTAATTAATTAAAAGAAAATTATTCAAAAATGTGGAAATCGGGCTTCGAAGTATCGTGCTGTCATCGGATTCGGAGCTATTTCGGAGTTAGTTAAAAATCTATTGCAAGATTTGTACCATACAAACAAACAAACAAGAATCGAAGTAAATAAAAACAGGGTAAACAACGTGGTGATTTTTTTTGGAGTTCTAAAATAAATGCTTCCGTTATTTAATATGCTATCGTCACTCAAATAACGGTGTAACGATGGCATATATTTGTGTGATATGCTACAAGATGCCAAAAAAATATGCTGATTTTTTTTTTTTTTTTTTTTTTTTTGAGTTTTAAAATAAATGCTTGCGTTATTTAATAAGCTATCGTCACACAAATTCATCCACATATTAATTTGGGTCTGTATAAACATATGATAAAGTTACAGATCATTTCGTTTACTTAATGATACAGGGTGATCAGAAACATCATTGATTTTGCTAAGTTTGTTACCGGCTCCTGAAATGTTGTCTTGAATCAATCTTCACTGGAACGCATGAGGAAGACCCAGTTCTTTAACCCTTTCTTTCCCAAGTTTTTCCCTCCATAAACAATAAATCTTATATTTGGTCATAAATTTATTTCAAAGGTAATATAGATAAATATATATATTTATTTTAATAGGAGTAATAGCAGAGTACGAATTAACATAGCTGACAAAGCAACTGAGAGGTGTTTGTTTATGTTTAATATAACCACTGATGCCATTTAAAACTATAGCTTTTCAATAGATAAAAATATCAAAATTTTGGAAGAAATACATATTGCAATTAATTAAAATACAAAATATTAATATTAAAAAATAAAATAAAAAATATTTCAAACAGCTAATTTACTTAAATTGTCCAAAGCAGGAAACTGATTCCGATATTATTATCAGAATAGAGTAAAATATACTTTCAATTATCAACAAGGATTGTGAAATCATCTAATATATATATTTTTCTGTATGAAAATGTGTATAGATTTTAATATTGTTCATTTTGAACCAGCGGATGTGTTAGATGGTAAGAAAGAAAAGCTGAAATATTATGATTCCAATTGGCATCACGGGGAATGAAAGGGTTAAATATCCAATGTTTGAAAACATTTCATTAAAAGATAAAGTTTTTAAATAAAAAAAATAAAATAAAAAATCGTTCACAAATTTTGCTAAACTTTTTTATCAGGAGTGTATTAGTTATTTTAATAACACAGTAATTCGTTTGGAAATTACAGAGTTTAGAAAAAAAAAAATATTTTTGTGATGTATAGATGAGAAATATAGATGTGTTGCATTTTAAATAGTCTTTAAGTTTTTTTTGTGTAATTCTACCCTTTTCTCCATATATTATACGCACTGTGAACGAAAAATTATGCACCTTCTTCTTTGTCCATGAACGTTAAATTACGAAAAACACATTTTCTCTTTTTCACTATTTTCAGTCGACAATCAGTAATTTATATATATATATATTTCGATAATTCAAGCGAAATAGTATTAATTTTTTTGTCTGACAGCAATTTTTACTTTCTCTTACCCATAAGGTAGAGAAAGTATTGTTTTTGGCTCAAATTTTCGAACGCGAGATTTTGTTATATTTATACGTTTTGAGGTGCCGTGAATACGAAAATCATGTTTTTAGCAAATGGTCTGTGTGTGTGCGTGTCTGTGTGTGTGTCTGTGTGTGTGTCTGTTATCAGCATATCTCAAAAACAAATTATGGCAGAAAGTTCAAACTTGGTATTCTAAATGTGTATCATATAGGGATGCTACAGTAAGCTTTTCGTTAAGATCAAGCAAATGGTTCGTGTACAGGGACAATCAAGAGAATTCTAATACATTACGTCTATGGGGGAAATTGCAGGAAAATAGAGTTTAACGTCTATAGACTGCACTAAACCAAATGAAGCAAATATATATTTATTTTAATAAATTATTTTTTAAAAAGAGAAATATTTTTTAATAACCGAATTAAATTCCATATAAATGTAGGTGCATTAATGAAACGGGGGGTTAAGGGGGGCGGTAGCCCCCTTCACACAGAACTAATTATCATATAAAACTCTTCAGAAGCCTAATATGAATTGTTTAACATAGGTTTACATAACAGTACTCGTTATCTTACCTCTTAATCTCCAACCTGTATTTATAGTATTAAATTTCAGAGTAAGAGAAAGTCGTGTGAGTGACACACCAGATTATTTTAAATTGGAAACAGCTATAAATAACAATTTGTAGCTGCTCTGATATCATATCTTTTATATTTTTCAGTGAAGCAATGGTTGCTGAAGTTTAGTGGGGGCTCCCTGTTAAGACTGAAAACTTTTTTGGAGCTTCTATCTATATATCCGTGTGTGTGTGCGTCTGCGTGTATCGCTATAAGGGCCGCAAAAATCATGCACCCTACTGCCTTACAAATTGGTACACATGTTCATAAACCATGCTGAATTAGCTATATATTTTTGAGTGTATATTCTATTTGTAGTTAGTGCACAGGAACACTCCGAATTTTCTCTCATCATAATAGACTATGAAAATAATTTATGAGTACCGTTATATAGGTCTCAAAAGTCACAAGATTGACTTCCAAATTAGTACATACATTTATGATTCATACAAAATTAGCTGTATATATTTTTGTCTGTATATTGTTTGCTCTTCATGTGCTGGAATACACTAAAGTATTTTTCATCGTTACGGCCTATAGATAAAAATCATACAGCGATAAGGACCGCAAAAATCACCCAATTGGCTTGCTAAATAGTACATATACACTATTCTGTATAGACAATGTATAGTTTATATTGTTCAGATTATTCTGTACAGATTCTAAACTATACAGAATCAGTTGTATATTTTTTGGTGTGTATATATTTATGGCACGTGTACAGGGACGTATCAGAGTAATTCCTTATCATTACGGCTTACGGACAAAATTTCATTTAATTTCATTTTAACATGTTTAAGTTGCATTCGATGCATTGAAATCAACGTACATAATTAGGATGCTTAAAACACGTTATCTGTGGAAAAAAGCGTGCTTAGATTTAATAATTATGCACAAGACCACATGCAACAGAACTCCGAGAATGTTACTTAATCCCCAAAATGTTGTCATATTTCGTATAAACATATGCACTATCTACAAATAAGAATTTTCACGCTTTCGAATTTAGACGTTTTATCATATATCTAGAAAAGAACTGCAGGAATTACCTCGAAACTTTAGGAGCATAAAGAACATATCAAACCCCATATATTTCAGCAAAAGTTTTCTCCTATAGGCTGTAGAGGGAAAGAGGACCAGTAAAAAATTAAATAAAAGTCAAAATGTTTCAGATCACCCTGGAAAAATAATTCTTGAAATACATTTTGGCTTTAGCATGTGATTAAAAGGATTCTTCTAATTATCAGTATAAATTTTTATGACGCTACCACATATATGCATTGAGATATAACGGCTTCTTTAAAAAATTGCCACTTTTTAAGTATAACACGTAGGGTATTAGATCCAGTGCAAAGCCATTTTTAGGAAACTTGGCATATTATATTAGACACAGCATACAGAAATCAGAATGCAAAAATGTTCACTATCTTACGAAATATGAGTACTTATACTAAATATTTTTAACTACGCATGCGCAAGCTTTTAAAAAAATTCATTCGCATAGTTCAATAGCCGAAAGTATTCAGGTACGTATATGAAAGCCCCCCAAATATATCGTGTAAATTAAAAAAGTTATGAGTCATACACTGTTAAATGTTTTGTCCTAGGTTGAACCAAAACATGGTATACTGTTAAAAATTTCAGTTCAAGGTTGAACCAAATGTTGGTACTACAGTAGCTTCAGTTTGCTAGGTTGAACCAAAACTTGGTACAAGTATAGTTTCAACCATGCGATGGTGAAACTTTCTACTATGATTTGGCGTTTCTTGATTGAAAAAAGCACCAAATTATGGTAAAAAAATTCTCCATCTTATGGATGTAGCTATTGCAGTACCAAGTCTTGGTTTAGTAAAGCACCAAATAAGGGTAAAAGGTTTCACCATCGCATGGTGGCAGCAAAAATGTACCAAATTTTTAACAGTGTAAAATGAACAGAATTTCAGTTCCTCTCAAAATAAAAGCTCAACCACACTTATGTTTGTGAAAACTGCAACACCATGAAAGAATTGTCAGAAATTAATGAAATTTATTCCACATCTTACTGATAGTTGTACAAATAAACGATCACATGTACAAAAGAAAAAAAGAACGTCTGAGATTAGTACTTTGTGTGTTTGCCACGCTGAGCGATGAGAGCCTGTACACGTCGTGGCATTGAATCATGCAAGTTCTGAATGTAATCCTGGGGAATCGCATTCCAGATGGCTTCGACTTGACGCAAAAGTTCAATTTTACTGTGCGCCCACCATTTGTGCGAGCGAGTCGCAGACCAATGAAATCCCAGACATGTTCGATGGGCGACATATGCGGGGAATAAGCAGGCCAGGGAAGAAGCGAAACCTATTGTGCATTGAAGAAGGCTTGTGCAGTCTGAGAAACATGTGCACGGTCTGATATACAGATAGATTTCCTGCTGATATACTGCACCCGGAATGCGTCAAGGAATGGGAAGGACCTCTGGCTCCAAAATTCCCCTTATGTAGTTATTACTGTTGAGGTTGCCCGCAATCTACACTAGATGGGATCGATAATTATACCATGATGCTAGGCGTTTGTGCAGTATGACGCTGGATGACACACTGTCGGAACAGACCCCCCCCCCTGTAATGTCTGTCGCGTACTCTTCCATCATTGTACTCCAGATTGTAGCGAGATTCATCGAAGAAAACAATTTATTGCCACTGGGCACTCCACGTGCTGTGTTACTGAGCCCATTGAAGTCGGAGACGTCTGTGGTTCAGCGAGAGGGGAATCCTGCGTAGAGGAACCATTACACGCAGTTCACGCGGCAGCAAACGGCGACGAACCATTTAACTAGACAACAAAACATCTGTAATCGTGCTCCAACGTTGTGGCAACACACGAGAGGACGCTGTACGGTTCGTCACAGCCATGCGAATAAGGTGTCTGTCGTATCGTGCCGTTGTTCTTTTGTGTGCCTCACTGCGAGGTTTTCGGCTTGTTTGTTTCTCCTCTGTCCATTTCTTCCAAACACTATCACTGTTGTGGCCTTAACACTGCGTGCGGGCTGCGATTTCTCGATACGAAATTCCACTCTCTTGCATACCAATGATGCGACCTCGTACGAACTCCGTTAGTTGTTTGTATGTCACCCTCCGCTTTTGATGAGGCATATTAACCACAATGAAACGTTTACCGCACACAGAGGACGATTAACAGATTTCAACGTGCCTTTACATTCCTTTATATACCAGGAAGAAGGGACTGATAAGGAGTCGGTTCTCGTTCCCCGCATGCGCAATCGCTTTCTAATTCTAATTATTTGCATAAAAATACTAAAAGTTCTAAAAGATTGAGGTATACTAAACTACATATACTAAAAGTTTGAGGCAAACTTTTATTGTAAAGTTGCAGAAATCTGATGCAATAGTACGCAAATTTTAATGCAATGTCACATAAAAAACAATTGTCTTATACATTGTTTTATAGACATGAAGTCAAGTAGTATGACATCAGCGTTACATTTGACGAAAATCACATGTTTTGAAAAAATAAGATTGAAGATTAAACACTGGATTATACAGTGTGTCCTAAAAGTTCCAGTACTCTAACTTAAAGAACTCATTGTCCACGATTTTTTTTTAAATATTAAATTTTATCGTTTGCTTATCATTGCATCAATTCTTTAATTTTTATCGTTTGATTCATTTCTCTCTCAAGTTGCGTGAGAATAAAGTTTTATGTTATTTTGTTCTTCATAGTGAAATGAGTTTATCACGCATTCAGAGAATTGTGCTGCTTGAGGCTTATTTTGAATGTAAATCGTATGAAAGATGCAAAGATGTTTGGCGATATAAATATCCATATGATGCAATACCGAGTAAAAATACGCTTTATAAGTTCGTTCGATGTTTTCGTAATACAGATTCTGTGGAAGGTAAGCACATGAGTGGACGGCCTAAAGTTGTCACACAAGCCTTTCTGCAAGACATTTAATCAAGAACACTGCAAATTCCTCAAAAATCCGTTTGATGTTTGGATCAAGAAATGAGCGCATCTCGTGAATCAACACATAAGGCTTTAAAATCTTCAAATTTCTGCGCTTATCGTGTAAAAATGGTACAGGTGACAAAGCCGCCAGACATCGAGAAGCGATTTCATTATTGTCAGTGTTCCCGTAGATTTATTCGCCACAACATCAACATTTTGGACAATATATTTTCCTCCAATGAGGCGTGGTTTCATTTATGCGGTTACTTGAACAGGCAAAACTCTTGCATTTGGGCAATGACCAATCCTCATTCATTAATGAAAAAAACTTCACTTTCTCAAAAAAATTGTGTATAGTGTTCTATATCATGTAAAAGGATTACTGGACCTCTGTTTTTCGAATCAACTGTTGATGGTTCTCTATACCGGGAACTTATCCAGCAATTTGTTGCATTATTAGAAGTGAATGAACAAGATTCTTGGTTCCAACAAGATGGTGCAACATACCATACAAATAATGAAACCATGGACATGCTTGAAGACCTTTTTGGCGATTGACTCATCTCAAGAAATAATTGACCACCTCGATCCCCTGATCTGAACATGCTGGACTTTCTTCTGTTGGGGATATTTAAAGAAAAAGGTTTATGCAGACAATCCTCAAACAATAGATGATCTAAAAATTGCCATTACTCAAAGGATACAAGAAGTCACACCCAGCATGTTAAAACGCATTTCTAAAAACATGCGTAAACGAGTTCAGCTTTGCTTCCTAGAAAAGGATGGACATTTTGAACATTTATTATTAATGTAAGTTCTGTATTTTTTCCTCTGTTATTTTAAATGTGCCTTTTATCATTAACATAAAAATAATCGTTTTAAGGTTTGTTGTTTTGTAAATAAAATGTACATCAGCGTCAGTACTGGAACTTTTAGGACACACTGTAATAAACACCCCCTCCCTATCATACACACACACACACACAAATATATATGTATATATATATATATATGTATCCCCAAATTTTCTTTTAGTGATGCAGATGTTTTCTATTGTATTATCTTACTTAAATCTTCACCCATGTTTTAAATGCATACTATAAATATTTACATTTTCATTCTGTTTTCATTTTTATCAATAAAAATAAAACTAAAAAAAATCGCTTTTTCAGGTAAGCCATTGGAAATAAAACCACCTGTTGATTATATGAAGGATGAAGTGAGTACAATTATATTTAAATGTTATTGAACTTTATCATAATTTTTAAACATGTTAATTTAATGTCGTGTTTTTAAAAAGTTTACTAAGATTATCAGATTTCTTTTTCTTTCGTTCTATCTTTAATTTTAGTTCTCTGTTACTCATTTATGGTAAAGAAAGTATAGCATTTTATCAGCCCCAAACCGAATTGTTGATATATTTATGCATTTTGAGGTCCCCTGAGTCCAAAAGATAGGATTTTATAGGTTGATCCGAGTGTCTGTCGTTTTGTCTTTGTGTCTGTGAGTCTATTATCAACATACACACCCTCTCAAAGTAATAATTGCCGAAACGTGAGTGGAGGCCTCCGTGTGGAGAGGAGACTCGAAATCTTTCGGGTTCTTTCTTTGTGTCTGTGTGTCTGTCTCGTGATAGCTGCTACAAAAATCAAACTATTGACTTGAAATTTATTGTACATTTTCATGAGCCACACAGAATTAGTGGCATAGCTTTAAGTGTGTATTCTGTTTGTAGTTCGTGTACAGGACACACAAAAGTTTTTTTTTATTACGGCCTATGGACAGAATTTTCATGTACTGCAATAGCGTCAGCAAAAATCCTCCGATTGACTTGCAAATTGGTACACACATTAAAAGTAGCTGTATA
Organism: Salticus scenicus; assembly: GCA_963930645.1. Taxonomy (NCBI): domain Eukaryota; kingdom Metazoa; phylum Arthropoda; class Arachnida; order Araneae; family Salticidae; genus Salticus; species Salticus scenicus. The sequence continues at coordinate 137,322,366 of OZ005661.1, forward strand.
AAATTTGATGTCTATATTGTTTATGGACTCTGTACAGGGATGCACTAAAGTTTTTCTTACCATTATGGCCTATTGGGTGAATTTCGTTCAAACGCATTTTAGCATCGTTACTTTGTCTTCAACAAAATGAAATTAGAGTACGTTACTGAGTTTCTTAAGCGAATGTTTTCTGCAGAAAATATATGTTTTGAAGCTTCATAATTAATGTACAAAACTTTGCAAAAGGGGTCGACGATAAAATTTGCATAATTTTAATTAAGAAACTTAATACTTCGCGATGGTGAGGGAGAGGTCATAGGTTTTCTCCCTCACCTTCGTAAGGTGAGGGAGAAAACCTATGACTCATCCATTCTGCTTAGGTGAGGGGAAAACCCATGACTCATCCATTCTTCAAAACCATCTAATCAGCACAAGAGATTTATAGACCTTATCATATCGTTAGATTTTAGTTGCAGTTTAACTCTCATCCTGCTAGCATCTCTTTAGTTGTGCGGCTTATTTTCATCGGGCAGTATGCATAGTGTTTTCGGCCTTCTTTTTCTGCGTGTTATATTTCAATTTACCGTATAAGACAATGAAATCGTTTCGAGTAATGTCCCGTGGACTTTGAATAATTTCACTGTGTATTGAATGACATTTTCCGCGTGTTGTGGTAGCTGATAAGCAATCGGTAATTTGAACCTCATCTCCTAATTTTGCATAAACAGAATTACTTTCAATTTCTCTGACAGTACAGCATAGACAACTTTCTCGCCAACCAAATTAGCATTAGAATTAGCTTCATTACTTTGTTTTTCATCATTTTTATTCTTAGAAATAGATGAGCAATCTTTATTATCTTGAAAATTTTACAATATTTTATAATAAAAATCATTCCTCTGAGATTTTAATTTATTAAGCATATCTATAGTAATAAGATTCTTATCAGAATCATCCTTTGGCACACTAACATTATCAAATGTAACTTTTGATTTCACTGACCCAAGTTCTTTGTTTGATTCATAAGTATTTACAAATGCTTTTATTATATCATTCAGTGTATCGGAACAACGAGATATATAAAGTAGAGTGATAAATGGTAACCCTTGGTCCAAGATGAGTCATGTGACATGCTCTCCTTGCACCTGCGTATTCGGTGGTTCCATTGGTAACAGCTTATTTTCAGTAAATTTCTATGGCAACGGTTTGGAGATTGTTCTTCGCATAACTCATAATCGATAATGTTTTTGTTTACTTACGTAGTTTAATATTCTTATTTGTTCTGAATCATTTTAATTTTGATTTTACTTCTTTTTTATTTCGTGTAGTTGAACTTTAACCAACAAAATGCTTACTAATAGTTCAAAAATTATTATTTGTTGTTAAATTTAGCTCTTTAAAAGTTTAAATTTTCTTTTATAAACACTTTTAAACTCTGTTGGGAAACGATGAAAAAAAGGTATTTTATTATTTTTTAAAATGTGAAATATGTGTAAAATAATTTAAAAACTATTTATTTCGGCCATAGGACTGTCATGTTACCTAATGATAATGATAATTTGTCGAACTGATATTTTAAATGCCAAAATAGCGATAAAGGGCCAAACACAGCAACTTATTGGAGCATGTCACATGATTCATCTTGAACCACGGAAAGCTAATCCTTCATCCACTGAATCAGCATTCTAATTTATATATCTCGTTGTATTGGAAGGCTTAGAAATATTTTTCTGCCTAGAATTTACAAGATCATCTCTGTCTTTTAGACTATCCTTTGGTTCAGATATTTCAGGTATCTTACCTAGATGTTTTTCATTTAGTTTTTCCCCATCAGTTTCAAAATATTCGCATACACTACCATTATCACTTATTGTATCTTGCTTTTCTAATATATTTGTAACATGAAAATCAATAGGATTTTTATAACTCTCACAGGTGCAAGGTCTGTCAGAAAACTCACTATCAATAAATTATTTTTGATTACATTCTACAATGTCTTTAGTAGATTTTACATCTGCAACTGCAGTTATCACTGCTGGCTCATTATTACTAGCAACATTACTAATATCACCATTAGCCTTAGGAGCACATTTTTGCTGAATACTTTTTGAATTAGCTTCATCTTTTAAGTTGCCATCAACTTTCTCTCTCAACCCAAACGTAATGGAATCTTTTGAATCCTCATTTTGTGTATCATGAAGTGCATGGCTATGACGCAGTTGGACACTCTCTCGGAGCGCTTCGTACTCAGACATACTTAGCAGAAAATCATTGACTACTTTCTTCGAGACTGCACAAGCAACTGGCACTGGGCCATGTAAGCCATCGCCTAGTTCGAAATTAAAAATCTATAAAGGAGTTAACTCTTTTTCCCCAAAAACTGACTGAATCACTATCTGGCTCTCTCCCTCAAAATATTCATCAGCCACCAGATCTTCACACACAACTGAAATTTGTGCACCTGAATCTATAATTCCGATTAATGCCTTACAAGGAAACATTCAAAAGGTGTCGTCTTCAAAAAATATTGATAAAGGAATATATGTGATTCTACTCTTCATAAAAATCCAGAAAGTGAAAAAATTATCGGCTGAAATGAATTACAGTGACCACAAAAAATTATCAAAATTAAGCATTTTTGGCGATTTAGCGCTGTTAGACGTTAAGTTCGTTAGGATCGAGATTGCCGTGTACGAACAGAACCATGTTTTGCTTCTCCGCCAAGTACTCAAAATCAATCGCCTAACAGAGTAAAATCGCCAAATATGCTTAATTTTGATAATTTTTTGTGGTCGCTGTAATTCATTTCAGCCAATAATTTTTTCACTTTCTAGTGTTTTATGAAGAGTAGAATCACATATAATTTTTTCAATATTTTTTGAAGACGACACCTTTTGAATGTTTCCTTGCTAGTTCCACAACGGATATTCACAGTTTGTAATTTCCTGACAGTTTCAATACGGGAGGAAACTGGGATATTTCTTTTTGCCGTTAATACTGGATTTTCTGTCTCTGGTTTCAGCTTGCTGGTTTTCATTAAATTATTCTGACCAGATAGATTTCACGTTTTCTTTTGAATAGGCTTAGAAAAACAACGACGTAAAAGGTGATCTTCGACCCCAGATGAAAAACAGGTAGGCTTGAATGTTTGACTAGTCTTGGCCGTCTTCCACTGTGATGGTGCTGGTGGAATTCGAAAATTAGTGCCTTCGGAACTGTTTTTATTTTTCCCAAATTTTTCATTGAAATAATTTTGAGGCTGATATTTTTCCACTCAGCATACTTTTCCACTTCACCAGTCCAGTTTTCTTATTAGTGATTCGGACACTCACATATGCATCCAGCTTGTCGGCTAATTGCGATGGAGGTATTACTTTTGCCCATTCATCAACAAAGTGTTCTCTGATGTCTGGGGACACTCACCTTTTTATCTGGTCTGTAATAATCAAGTTCTTTAAACTTTCGAATTGCCCATCTGCGCAGCACTAGTGCGACGTAAAACCCAACCAACCAACCAACCATCTTTAAACTTTCGAAGTCTTTTACTTCAAGACCATCTATCCATTCATGGAAATAATTTGTGACTTCATATGGGAGATCCCTCCACGAGTTTTCTGATTTTTTCTGATGGGTGACAAATTTCTTTCGGAAGGATTCTGTCGTGTGTTTAAATCTTGACAATAATATATTCCTGATGTATATATAATCTACAAATTTTTCTTGCGACTCTCTTGCGATGAGCTGCACTATTTCAGACGGAAGTATTGTTAATAAAGCAGACAACCAATTCTGCTCTTCTACCTTAATTCTTTTAGCTTGTCGCTCGTAAAGAGATAAGAACAACACGATATATCACCATTTTTAAAATCAAATTTTGGCATCATGTTTACCAAATCATAACATGCTGATGCGCTTTCACGAGAGGAAAGAGTGTTAACCTGATCGTACTGTGCTTCTATTTTCAATTGCTCTAGCTGTAGTTCGTGATTCATACGCTCTATCTCTCTTTGATAATTTTCTTCATCACGCTGTTTCTCTCTTTAGTAATTTTCTTCATCGGTTCTAGTTTTTACAATTGTCTCTAAAATATTTTTTACAATTTCTTCCTCATATTGCTAGTAATTAGATTTTTTAGCCCGAGGACTTTTAGATCGGGACATGGACTTTCCTCGACCCTAAGAGCACACGTTCTCCAAATGTCATCCTCAGGATGTCCTATGGATGGAAAGGGCGCCTACCCAGACAGCACATCGTCTCCTCAGGATATCTTCAACATGTCTTCTGGATGAAAAGACATCCCAGAAACGTCCTTAAGATGTACTGTGGAGAAGTTAAGCCTAACTGTGCTGTTAGGGTATAGGCATCTTGTGGATATCTTGAGGATGTATTGTGGACAAGTGTGTTGTTAGGGGAGTTCTTCTGCAAGAGATTGCAGATCATTTTTTTAAGCTTTGGTAAGAAACCCCATAACCCCGGTCAGTAATATTAAATTCAGATACTTATTTATTGATATATTAAATTACTAAATATTAAATTCAGAGAGAAAAAAACTAACGATATAAAATGTTATATAACTCCTTTAACACACACACACTCACACACTTAAATAAAAAAAAAATAAAATAAATAAAAAGGCAATGAAACAAACTTATATTATTTTAATTTATACTATAGCGACGTTAATTAATACGTGAGAAGAAACAAATAAATGTCGTTTTTAAACTTTCTCACATACAGGTAACAAAATAATATCAACTTCAATTTATTATTGTAAATGTTCAAAATGAATATAAAAACAATTGTGCAATTATTTTTAAATGTGTGACAATAGAGTAATCAACATGCACAACCTGTTAGTGAAATATTAATATCAGAGAGAGAGAGAGAGAGAGAGAGAGAGAGAAAGAAACTCGATGTAGAAGAAACCAAAATAATCTATTTTTTATATTAAATATAAACCATATTCTTTTATTATTTTAACACAGATGATGCTACAATAAATGTAATAAATAATTCCAAATAATTTTTAAAAACCTTTCTTTTTAAAGACTTATAATCGTTATTACTCAAATAATAATTATTATAAAGCACATTTCTTTCTTTTTCAAGATGCAAAGAAAAATAACACTAAAATATCCCATGTATTTTATTTATTTTATTTTATCTACTTTCCTTCTTCTTCTTCACTAGTAAAAAAAAAAAAATAAAAATAAATAAATAAATATCATTCATAATTTTCAATGGAATGAAAAGAAAAGAAAAGAAAAAAAATAAAATAATAGAATGAATCTATATTAATAAAATCAGACTTTTGTCTGTAAATTTGTCGGAATCGAAAAATTTTGCGATATCTTCACGTTTCACACCCCATGGAAGCCGAAAATGACTTCAGAAAATTTTGCCTGTGTGTGTGTGTGTGTGTGTGCGTGTGTCATCGTGTCCGATCGCTTTTTTTGTCCGGGCATCACTCGAGAACGGCTGGATGGAATTCAACGGCGCTTGGCAGAAACTGAGGTCTTCACCCAACTTAAAATTATATCTATCAACTTTTCAGAAATTCCACCCCGTTCCCCCCTGGGTGGTAAAAGACTAAAACACGTTTGTCCGGGCATCACTCAAGAACGGCAGGACGGAATTCAACGGCGCTTGGCAGAAACTTAGGTCTTAACCCAACTTAAAATTATATCTATATAATTTTTCAAAATTATGATTAGTGATTAAATTGTGGGTAAAAAACGCCTGCGCATGCGCATAAATATTTTTTCGCTAAAACGCTTTGAATGGAAAAATAAAATATAAAAATAAATTCTTAAGTTAAAGACTTTTTTATTCGCGTGATTCGCACTACAAATTATGAAAAGATTGAAATGAAGTGTTGCCATCTAAGTTTCGTACTTTAGTTAATTTTAAAAAATCTAATTGTCGTATCGAAAAACTGTTTACACCCCAGGATTCAGAAAAATCACCCCTTTCATTTGGTACTGAATTTGTAACGATAGGTCTAATATTTCTAATTTATTTTTCCCCTTTTCCGTTTTTCCGTTGCCACTTAAATTCCATACTTTAGTTATTTTTTAAAAATCTAATTGTCGCATCGAAAATCTGTTTGCACCCCTGGATTCAGAAAAATAGGCCCTTTCATTTGGTATCAAATTTATAAATATAGGTCTGATATTTCTAATTTATTATACCCTTTTTCCGTTTTCAACCCAGATTCGATGTGGAACAGCTTTAGTATTGGATCCCTTTGGCAAAATTTGAAATTCGGCACCGAAGTAGCTCGGACGTTTCTCGCCAAGATCTTTAATTGCACAATTGAGATAGCCAATTCAGTTCATCGCAAAAATGGCTTAAAATATTTAAAGTCACCAAAGGGTTCCCATACTAAAGCTGTGCATTTTGTACTTATTTATTTATATTTTCTATTAAAGACTTCTGTGGTCACGAAATTTGGTGCGTAAATTGTTTGTTTGCATCCGGCACTTATTGTAACTGGATTTCACGAAATTCGAAATCCCCCCCCCCTCCCACACACACACACCTTCTTGGAGTCGGAGGGCAATAAACGGTATAACTTTAGTATAACCCCACAGCTGAATTTGCCGATTTTTCTTTGGCGCCGTTTTGAAGGATAACGATGTCGTTCTGGACTGTTTGCGATATAATATACAGCCTAATATGTTGTTTATTTTGGATTTTTGATCTTATGATTTAGATTATGATTTTATGATTTAGATTATAATTTTATCATTTATCATATATGATTTATGATTTAGCCATAAGCGCCAACAAAAAAAAAATCGCCAAATATCGTTGTGGGGTTATACTGAAGTTGTTCCCAATAAACATGTGTAAAAACATGTTTTTCCGTTTGAATTCGCTTTGAATTATCTTAGAATGGCGAATTTTTGTGCGCGGATATTGATTAAGTGTACGCATTATGTACATTAGTGGGATTTTGCAAAACTTTGAACTCATCCGCTGAGGAAGGGGAAGTAAGAAGTGTGTTCCGAAGGCAGTGGGGACCCAGACTGGATATTGATTAAGTGTACGCATTATGTACATTAGTGTGATTTTGCAAAACTTCGAACTCACCGCTGAGGAAGGGGAAGTAAAAAGTGAGTAAGTTGTGCCGAAGACAGTGGAGACCCAGAGTCCTTAATTTGCGAGCGAGAAAACCTCTACCAATCACAGCGAGAACTTAGGTTATTAATAAAGATATGGTATTTTGAGACTTCATTTAAGTTTAATGTCCAGCGAAGCGGGCAAAGCCTGCTAGTTAAAAAATATAATAACAACTGAGTAGTATTTGATTTTTTTTTCTCTTTTCAAAATAAAGATAAAAAAAATATTCTTCTATTTAATGATATTTATTCGCTTTTATTAAAACACATTTTATTCCATTCGACAAATGCACACGAAATTATATTATTATGGTGAAAAAAAAAAAAGAAAGAAAAATAAAAATCTATTTATTCCATTTCAAATTAAATATATGAAAGTAGTGAATTTAGAATTTTATTATTCCGGATCAAGATATATCACACTCTGGTTTAGAGTAGAGCTGGACGGTATCAGAAATCAACTATCGCGATCTATCGCCAAGTTAATATCGATATTAATGATATTATCGATATTTTTCAAGAAAAGGAAAATAGACATTTGCCACTTTTTAAAGATAAATGAGCACCAATTTTAATGTATACAAGCGTGGATTGTTTTCAGAGTCCGGAGATGAGAGAAGTCATGTAAAGCCGCACCAGATTGTAAAAACGTGAGAAAAATGACGGCTTTGGGCTTTCTCACGATTTTGTGAGGTCTAACTGCAATAGAGACAGTGCCCGGAGATGAGAGAAGTCGTGTAGATCCACACAAGATTGTAAAAACGTGAGAAAAATGGCTGCTTTGGCCTTTCTCACGGTTTTGTGAGATCTAACTGCAACGTTTCCGGCTGCAATCTTTAAGAGACAGTGTCCGGAGATGAGAGAAGTCGTGTAAAGCCGCACCAGATTGTAAAAAAACGTGAGAAAATGACGGCTTTGGGCTTTCTCACAGTTTTGCGAGGTCTGACTGCTATAGAGACAGTGCCCGGTGATGAGAGAAGTCGTGTAGAGCCACACCAGATTGTAAAAAACGTGTGAAAAATGGCGACTTTGGCCTTTCTCACGGTTTTGTGAGGTCTAACTGCAACGTTTCCGGATGCAATCTTTAAGAGACAGCGTCCGGAGATGAGAGAAGTCGTGTAGAGCCGCACCAGATTGTAAAACAATATACAGTATATAATTATTAACACTTCACATTAGCAAATTAATTGTATGATACATTATTTGTATCATACAACGATGGAAAGCGTTCGCTGACGATGACGCGAGTTCAATGATGTTTGTTCACCCAAAAGTGCTCAACGCGCCTAAAGAAGTTTTCACTTGGGAAATGAATGAATATATAATGAATGAATAATGAATGAATATGTAAGTAAATACATTACTTTTATGTCGAAAAAAATATATAAATGTACAAACATTTTTTTTTTTTTTTTTTTAATAATTAAAATAGAATTGAAAAAAAAAAAAAAAAAAAAAAAAAAACAGTGCTAAAGAAATGGAACCATTTCAGCATAGCCCTTTGCAAAATTTAAATTTGGTACCGAAGTAACACGGATATTTCTTTCCAAAATTTTCGATAGCCACTTTAATTCATCAATAAATTCACAACAAAAATTTAAAAACTACAAAGGGGCTCCTTTGCTAAAGTTATACCAAAGACATTTTAAGAAATGAATATAGTAATCGATGCTAGTGAATGAAACACAGTTATTAAAATAAGTCCTGCCGTACTAAATTAAATTCTGTTTACATAGAATGTAAGTAGAATTTCTATTTATTTTTTTATTTTTTTCAACCACTTTTCTTTTGTTTAAATCTCTTATATTTAATAAGAACAGCTAAAATAAATAAATGAATAATAATAATAATAATAAAATGCTGCACAAAAAATAAAATAAAATAAAAATGAATAAATATAATAATAATAAAATGCTCAGTGTTATATCATTGTTCAGTCGGAAAACTGTCCCTATAAAATTTCTGAAGATAAAAATCTATTTTACTAGTTTAATAATGAACTGAGTTTATTAAAATATTTAATAATAATAATGATAGAAGGTAAACTTATATATACAAAAAAATTTACATTATACTGCACACGATTAAAAATTACAGATCGAAATATGTTCGGAAATTATTTTATTATTTTCATCTCCGAGACATCCAAAACATTTCCATTTTTCCATTTTTTTCTTTTTTTAATACCACTTGATATTATTTCGAACAATCGATGTGGCTGCGAACATTTTCATTTTACATTCAATATTCTAAATATTACTTTCACGTAAACCGCAATATACTACATGAAGAAAATATATCGATGTCAATGAGTGAACATCCGGCAGACGAGATTACTCTTGCGATCAAAGTTCTAGTGGATATCAGTGTTTGAAATACTGCAATTCGGCTTTGATCATGTTTGATAAACATATGTTGAATCTCGCATGTCATTGGCCAGTTAAAACCGATATGAATGAGCCAATAGCAAGAAATGAGCTGCAATATTACTGGTATGGGGATATCTTCGAATGTGAGAAGCTGGGAAATAATATACTGCGATAACTTGATGAATGATGAATGAAATATTTTATATGTTATCGTTCAACGTCTGACTTTTTAAGCAGTGGTACTGGTATTTATTTTCGATTTGAGAGATCACAGGTATGACAGAAAAAGGAAGTGGTTATATTACATTCGGATGTAGAGGGATATATTGCGGTTACGGTAACATTATAAGAGAGAGATCGTTTGGGGCTATGAGAGATCAATGTGGGGATGTGGGGAAAAAAGGAAAGGAATATTAGAGTAAGATATTCGGTGCTATCACGGAAGAAGAGTCTATAGGAATTAAAACAAGATAGGGCAGCGAGCGCGGGACCAGAAGCTTCCCTTTCCGCATTAATTCAGCCCAGTCCACGAAAGCGATTCGATCGCCGCCTGGTGTAGTATCTTTGAAACTTATCGGAAGAAAGGGAAAGCCCGCCCCTTCGGCTTCAGTCATCCAACGAACGAACAGCCAGAAATGAAAAAACGCGCTGATTGGTGTATTTTCGAGATTTGGTCGCCCTCTATCTGTAAGATGAAAATTACTACCTTTCCGTAACATTAGTAATACATCCTCCTCTTTTAATCCGTGGGTGCTATATTTCGGGTGGGATTCAATCGGTCGTTCTGTGCATGCGTGGTAGGGAAAAGCGGAAGCGGAAAGCGGAGTTTGAAAGGAAGGGAAAGAGGCGGAGTTTGAAGGAGGTAGTAAGATTGGATGTTTTAAAGTTATTTATCGACGTGCGATCGGTCGGCTGCATGGTGCACGCTGAGAAATATCGTTAAAGCGATATATCGGCAGAGTAAAATTTTAAATACTGTTATTGCGATACTAAAAAAATATTGATATTTTGTGATATATTGATAAATAATCCAGCCCTAGTATAGAGATTAACAAATTGTTCCTAGAATAGAAAGAAAATGCAAGCAGATTTTATATTCTTAACTTAGAACACAAAAATTATATTTACTGTTTTAACATACAATCGAATATATTTCTCGGGATGAGAAATTAAATTTTGCACTTAATTTGAAATTATGTTTTCGAAAAAGAACACACAAAAATTATAACAGTATAAATATTATTTAAAATTCCAAGAATAAATAATTTTTCAAAATGTTATAAAAAAATGACTCTTTCAACTAAAACATTAGTTATTGAAGCTATACAAAGAAAAATAAAAATGCACTGATGTGCTACACAGAGACACATTTATGAGCACGGATGGCTTTGTCAAACAGAGTCTGGGTGGCCTTTTACTATTAATCAGCAAGCATTGCTGAACTTATAGCAACAAAAATAGAAAATAAAATAAAACTGATTGCCGGGATGGCTTCATTAATTTTTTAAACCAGGATGGTTTTAAATTTCTAGTACGCCAGGGTGGTTGTACTATCAAATATAATATGCTAATAGCATGGGGAGCATGCAGTATGCAACAAATATTTAAAAGCGCTCATCCTACATTGACTACGCCAATAAGGATTAGGGTGTAACTGATGATTATCATATGCTGACTAGATCCAAGAAAAGGTGGAACACATTTCAAAAAGATGACTCTGCAGATACTTTTCAACCTGTAAATTTAATACGAAACAGCACAAAGATATTTATAAATACACACATTATCACATATAAATCACACATTCTAAATATTAACATTTCCAATTGGCTTTTGAAGCCGGCTCGTTTCAAACATTCGTTCACCCCTCTTTTCTGCCATTTTTTATTCTAATCTCTCTGCAGCCTCTCAATGCTACTTCTAAAAACATTAAAGTTCGAAAACGATTCGAATAAAGTTCGAATATGATCTTTACAACCCCATAGGACGTAATGTTAAGAAAAACTTTGGCTTGTCCCTGTACCCGATTCATAAATAATCTAGACATAAAAAAATATACAGCTGTTTTTATACAGAACCTGAACATTGACTAATTGACAAGTCAATAGAAGAATATTTCGGCCGCTACTGCGGTACATACGAATTCTGTCCATAGTGGCCGTAATGAGAAGAAAAAATTTGGTGTGTTCCTGTACACGAACTACAAATGGAATATACACGCAAAACTATACAGCTAAGTCTGTGTGGTTCATGAACATGTGCTCCAAATTGTAAGTCAATAGCGTGATTTTTGCAGCCGATATCGCGGGAAAGACAGACAGATATACACACAAACAGAAGCTAAAATCTTTTTGAGTTTCCACATGGAGGCCTCCACTGATGTTTCGGCAATAATTTAGCTACATTTCAAAGTAAAATTTACCGTAACACTTTTTGTGGTAGTTTATGCTATTGTCGAAAAGCAGATAGTTTATTAATTGAAAGAAGAAGCAAATCAATGGATATTTTTCTTTGACGAATATTTAAAACTTTCCATTGATCAGCACACAACCTCACTTTATCCCAGCTTATTGAAGAAAAAAAAAAAAAAAAAAAAAAAAACGTCATTTTTAATGTATTTCATCACCGATGGGCAAACAACAAGTAATTTCGTTTGACATTATATTAACTTTAATAATTTTAAATCTACTGAAAAATATAGGAAAAAAGAGTAATAACAGAATTCGATCAAAATGTTAATAATACGCAGGATAATGATGTCGACAAAAACAGAAAAATATTTCACTTTGTATATGCAAGCAATATGCCCTTTTTTTCTCACATTATATTAAATGCAACGATTACTTCAAAGTATACGAAAAAAGAGCAACAATAAAATTGGATCAAAATGTCAACAATACTCAAGATAATGTAAACATAAACAAAACATATCAAATGGTAGCGCGCGCACTAACGACAGCCGTCATTGGGCTAAAAATATCAGCTGAGAGAAAATTACTGATTTGATTGGAGGATAAGCGAATGAATGAGTAGAGAATGTGACTATCTCTAAGTGTAAGTAGAATAGCAGGACCGCAGAAATGTCAAATTTGTAGAATTAATTTAATCAATTTTAAAATAATGTGCACATCTTCAGACCGGAACATTGCGAATTTGTAGATAATAGAATATTCTTTTAATTTTAACATTAATTTGAAATTGCCCCTCGATGACTGAAACGGACTTGAACGATATCTAGCTATGGCCCACGGTCTACATATGTAATTCGGTCTATGAGGCTATTTTTATGTTTTATTAGTACCACTTTTTCAACGCAGTACCATCGCATATGAGTCTAATGTAGCTAGAATACTTCTCACACTTTCAGAGTCTCACTTAACGAATGTAGGGCAAAAGACATTTTATAAGCTTTTCAGTGTCCTCCGAAATTTTATTTATTTTAATGTCAGTTACTGTTACCTTTTCAAGCGATGTAGATGAAACAGTACTGCCATGCACAAAGTGGTATATTAGATTTTCTTCTACTAATTCATTTTTTACTTTCTTCTATATATATAAACACGCACTCTCTCTCCCTCTCTCTTTCTGTAAGTATATATATATATATATATATATTTTTTAAAAAAAGTTTCTGTCGCTGGCGTCAATTTTTTTTTTTTTTTTTTTTTTTTTTTTTTTTGCGACAGCATCTTCTCACGGAGGGCAGGGCTCTCAGCATCATGAGAGGTATCAATGTGTTCCGAATAGGTCAAGGCAGGCATTTCAGGTAGTTAGAAATCTGTATCATTTTAATTAAAGAAGTTATTAAATAAAAACTTCGGATGTATAAAGGCACTCTATTTGCCACCGTAGAATAAGTTTCTCTTATGACGTTATTTTTCTGTCATGACATCATTTTACACGGGAAAATTAAAATATGATCCATCGTGTAAAATATAATAAAACCAATGCCAATATTGCTGTTAAGAAAAATATTTCTATTACTTGATACTTCGGTACAAGTATAGTGTTGGTCCACAACTGGATTTAGCGATTTCTCTTTGGCGCCGTTTTGAACGATAACGGCATAAATAATTAAAAATAAGCTTAATTAATTTTGTACATTAAAAATACGCCATTTTGAAAAATGCGTTTTGCCTTTGTTTACGTTTGGAATCCATGGCAACCATTTGCGAAAATGGCATTTCGCCATAGTCACCAAAGAAAAATCGCCAAATGCACTTGTGGACCAACACTATATTAGTTCCTTAATTTTAAATGTTTACAGTCGGCTGCAAAATTATTCGAGCACTAGCAATAATCCTTGCCAAAAAAAAAAGTACACTTAATACAGCTTTGTTAAATAAATCCTTGTCGAGTCATGTTCTTAATCAGTCTAAGAACATGATTCGACAAGGATTTACTTAGCAAAACAGTCTTAAGTGTACTTTTTAAATATAGGAATTATTGGCTAGTGCTCGAATAATTTTGCAGCCGACTGTATTTTATTAATATTAAAAATAGGCTTAATTTATTTACGTACATTACAAAACAGACGCATTTTGAAAAATGCGTTTTCACTTTGTTTACGTTTGAAATCCATGGCAAAAACTTCCGAAAATCGCATTTCTCCGTTATCACCAAAAGAAAATCGCCAAATAGAGTTGTGGACCAACATGCAAGTTGTTCCAAATAGAGTCAAAATCAAACTCGTTTATAAATCTTGTAATTTTGCACTGATAATTTTATAGCATTACACAATTAGACATTTTTGGGACACATTTCATATTTCTAATTATGGCAAGACAAAAATTCATGACCAAAAAGTGGTATTCTCACTTGCGCGATTCCCATTTGCGCGAATTGGTGAAACATTCTCATTTGCGCGATTTCTTTTTCCATTTGCGCGAACAAAGTAAAAATACAAGAATAGTGCGTTCGTATATCATTATTTATTTACATAAAACATAAAAACACAACTATTTCATATATCTATACCAAAAAGAAAAAAGAAAAAATGTTTTGTGCACAACAAAATTTAAAGTAAATAAACTGAACAAAATAAAGCGTATTAGTACACTTGTCACTATAAGTAATCAATATAGAAAGTGATAATCAGTCCTATTCTTCATTAATCCAATTTGTTAATATACGAAAGGGCTGTTAAACATTTACCGATATTTTTGTCAGATTCATGCACAGAGATGTAGGTGTGTCCAGTGAGGTTTTTTTGGTTTTTATGGGCGTGGTAGTAATTGCCGCGGAACCGAGTTACGGGCGTTCTCGGATTCATGCACAGCGAGGTAGGGGTGTCCAATGATGTTTTTTTAGTTTTTACGTGCGTGTTAGTGATTGCCGCGGAACTGAGTTACGGGCGTACTCAGATTCATGCACAGCGAGGTAGAGATGTTCAGTAATGTTTTTTTAGGTTTTTACCAGCGTGGTAGTGATTGCTGCGGAACTGAGTTACGGGCGTTTGATCTACGAAGTAGTCATAAAACTCTTGTAACTTAAAATTTTTTGGTGTCGTTTCCTGAATTGATAGCCAACCTTCTTCAATGTCTGTAAGTGGAAGGTATGCTAAGAATGCACACATTTTTATGTGTTTTCGAATTTCCTCATGCTATCTATTGACCCAGGTTGTACTTGTTTTGTTGGTTGCGTGTTACTATCACGTCCGGGTCACAAATTTAGCGAGCAGTTGGATTTGATCCTCGGTCCATCGGATAAGAAATCAAACGACATACCTCTGGACAAAAGGTTAACCCGTTGTACATCGGTAAGATCTGATAATCTATCCTGAGAAATTGCGTCCGCTACAATGTTATATTAACCATTATATTTCTCTTGTATCGCAATTATGTTGCTTGGAAGGGAGTAGTGTAACCTCTATGCGCCATATATATAATCTTTGTTTTCACAACTTTATTTTTATATTGTATGGCAATGGAGATTAAAACGTTATTCATGTAAAACAATGTTTGAAGAAAAGATCAGCCTTTGAAAACTAGTTGGCATGGACTCTGCTCAGTTCCCCATCATATTTATGTTCTCTAAATTTCTAGTGCGAGACATATTATAATCATGTTAAAAGAAATGAATTTGACCAAAGCTTGATACATTGACAGAATGAAATCCCCGCCTAATAGGCTATCTACCGTTCACGTCGATATATTTATCTTATTCTAAACTATTAATTTATTTTATCAAGGTCAATTCCGTTGTTTAGTTTGCTACTATTTCCAATGCAACAATCCTCAAAATTCATATTTATATGAAAAATTTAAAATTTCGCTATGTTGATAAAATCGTAAATTACGAATAATTTACGAAATTATCCTATTACAATATTTGTATTCCATCATGTTCAAACATGTATCATAAATGTAATTTTGAAGTTGTCTAATGTATTTATGATCCTCAAAATGGAAGTTTATGCTCAATTTTGCCTTATTCTGACATGTTAAGTAAATCGTAAATTCCAAATAACTTACGAATTTTTTTAATTGAAAAAAATCATAGTCTATGATATTCATGCCAGTATCCTAAATAATATTTCGAAAGTGGTTTGACATCTTTACGATGAAAACATCCCTCTAGAATGACGTTTATGTGAAATTTTGCTCTATTCTGCTATGTAAAGAAATTCGTAAATTTCTAATAACTTACGATATTTTTATATGGGGAAATTCATAGTCATTAATATTCATGCCAGTGTCCTAAAAAATATTTCAAAAGTAGTCTGACATCTTTACGATGAAAATATCTCTCAAAATTGACGTTTATGTGAAATTTCGAAATACTGCCATGTTAAGTAATTCGTAAATTTTCAGTAACTTGCGAAATTTTCAAAGTAGCATATTTATAGTTACCGATGTTCATTCCGGCATCAAAACTGATATTTTAAAACTGGTCTGGCATTTTTACAGTAAAAAGTTTCCATTTAATGCACGTTTAAGTGAATTTTTGTCCTATTCTCCCATGTTAAGAAAATCGTAAATTTCTAATAACTTACAAAGTTTTTTAATTCGAATGTTGCAAATGAATAGGGTTCTTGCCAGTGTCGAAAGTAATATTTTAAAACTGATCTGACCTCACTGGGACAATTTGTTCGTGAGATATCGTGTACATAGACTAAAAAGCTAACGGACTAACGGACTAACCCACTAACCACTAACCCACTAACACACTAACAGACACCCTACACTGTTAAAAAAATGCAGAAAAAATACAGAAATTCTCTGTAATTTCAGAAAAAAGGCGTAAATTACGGAAAAATTACGTAGACAAAACGTATTTTACGACTTTTTTTCTGAAATTACAGAGAATTTCTGTATTTTTTCTGCATTTTTTTAACAGTGTACAGGCAGACACCATACAATTTTTGTCATTTTCGGATTCCTCACACCTGAAAACGTGTAAAAAAGTAAAAAAACCGAGTTCGAAAATTTTCACGATTTCCTAAGTTCCCCATACCTATAGTATGATGGGGAACTAATAAATAATAATATTATTCTAAAACTAAAAAAAGTACAATTTTATTTGTTTTTAGCTGAAAAATGATGTTTTAGATGTAGCAGTTGCTACATGTTTATGTTTACAACCGAATGTGGAAGTTAGTCATTTTTCTTTCTAGAGTTTTGAAATTTAAAATTCAAATTTTATGAATTTTTCAGCAAAAATAACTCAATCTAACACATGTGGGCAGTAACTTAAATGTAACTATTCCCAAATATGGGGATTAAAATCAGGAGATAATTTCCCTTAATTTTTAACAATTTTTATAAAAAAGCCAATGGACAATTAACATAGGAAATCTTTTACCTGGCTCCACGGACGGCTAATGACGTCATCACTTTGCTTGCTTAAGTTTTCGGAACAGATTTACTCAGAAAAGTATCTGTTTATGTAGCGAGTCAATATATATATATTGACTCGTGGTTATTATGTAATATATATATATATATATTACATAATATGGAATAAATAAAATATCTATATAGATCCACTAGTAATGATAATAATAATAATAATAATAATATGCAGGAATGCCAAAATCGGTGTTTTAGATCTTTATTAAACAGAAATGTCAATTTTATCGTCAATTTCAAGAAATGTCACTTTTAAAAATTATATTAAAATTGAATCAATAGATCGTGTATTCAGAAATATGCAAAATGATTACAATACAGTACGTTTATGGGCAAAATTTCTGGTTCATACAGTTTAATACCTTTTAGCCTTTTCTGAAGAAAATTAAATTAATATATTTTTACACAAATGTATCGGGGGGCTTTATTTGAAAATCTCTCAAAGTACATCTCAAAGAGCGTTTTGTGTTTCTCTTACTGTGTACACTATTTCGTGGGTAGATTATTTACAAACAATATACGGATGTATCTAAAATTTAGCGAACATACAACCTTTTCTATTCAATATAATTAAAGATTTTTTTTTTAGAAAATTACAACTTGAAGAAGAAAGATGTTTAATAATAATTACTTTTTCTTACAGATAATTTTCTTATAAATCGATTGTAAGAATTCCATTGTTGTTTTCTAACTATAATTACCGTTTTTAGATCCTCTGAACACGTAAATAAAGGTTTTAACGGTGATGCGTATTTTGGTTATCAGCATGCTTTAAAAAAGATGTAATGGACTCTTCCCACCTGACGTCAGAGGTCACATGATTGAGGAAAAACAAATAGCAGACGAAGTCTTGTTTATCTAGAGCGATTGCTGAAATAACATATTTTTTGTTCTTATTTTTGATCAATCGTATTTAATCTGTGTTATTTTTTATACATCATCATTTTTAATCCATTTTATATCATTATTCATCATCTTTTGTTTGCTGTATACATTTACAATCATCATTTAGTTTATACCTATTATTGATGTTCATGAAGACCATGTTTAAATACTCTGATTTTTGGTACTTAAATCAGTGACAGAGCAATATCGTACTGCGTAAATCCATTTAGACCAGTAACTAAGTTAATTAACTTGTTGTAACACCTTTATGCAATTAAATTAAATTAAAACATTTTAAAATTTCAAATTATAATCCATAAACATTCCACAAGAACAAGCTATTATTTATTGCTAGATCAGTTAATGTAAAAGTTACACAAAAACATACAAAAATCAATTCTTACAGGTGAAAATAAATAAATACATAAAGTGTTTTTTAAAAATTATTAAATTTACAAATACAATTATTTTACTGTTTACATATGCACAATATTACTTTTATTTTATTTTATATTAGCAGGCTTTGCCCGCTTCGCTGGACATTAAACTTAAATGAGTTGTCAAAATCCCATATCTTTATTAATAACCCAAGTTCTCGCTGTGATTGGTAGAGGTTTTCTCGCTCGCAAAGTGAGGAGTCTAGGTCTCCACTGTCTTCGGCACAACTTACCCACTTCTTACTTCCCCTTCCTCAGCGGGTGAGTTCGAAGTCTTGCAAAATCACACTAATGTACATAATGCGTACACTTAATCAATATACAGTCTGGGTCCCCACTGCCTTAGGCACAACTTACCCACTTGTTACTTCCCCTTCCTCAGTGGGTGAGTTCGAAGTTTTGCAAAATCCCACTAATGTACATGATGCGTACACTTACTCAATATCCGCACACCAAAATTCGCCATTCTAAGATAATTCAAAGCGAATTCAAACGGAAAAACATGTTTTTACGCATGTTTATTGGGAACGACTTCAGTATAAACCCACAACGATATTTGGCGATTTTTTTGTTGGTGATTATGGCTAAATCATAAATCTAAAAATCATAAATCATGTATGATAAATGATAAAATCATAATCTAAATCATAAATCCAAAATAAGCAAAATATTAGGCTGCCATATTATATCGCAAACAGTCCAGAACGACATCGTTATCCTTCAAAACAACGCCAAAGAAAAATCGCAAAATTCAGCTGTGCTGTTATACTGAAGTTATACCGTTTATTGCCCTCCGACTCCGAGAAGGGGGGGGGGAGATTTCGAATTTCGTGAAATCCAGTTACAATAAGTGCCGGATGCAAACAAACAATTTACGCACCAAATTTCGTGACCACAGAAGTCTTTAATAGAAAATATAAATAAATAAGTACAAAATGCACAGCTTTAGTATGGGAACCCTTTGGTGACTTTAAATATTTTAAGCCATTTTTGCGATGAACTGAATTGGCTATCTCAATTGTGCAATCAAAGATCTTGGCGAGAAACGTCCGAGCTACTTCGGTTCCGAATTTCAAATTTTGCCAAAGGGATCCAATACTAAAGCTGTTCCATATCGAATCTAGGTTGAAAACGGAAAAAGGGTAAAATAAATTAGAAATATCAGACCTATATTTATAAATTTGGTACCAAATGAAAGAGGCGATTTTTCTGAATCCAGGGGTGCAAACAGTTTTTCGATGCGACAATTAGATATTAAAAAAATAACTAAAGTATGAAATTTAAGTTGCAACGGAAAAACGGAAAAAGGGGAAAATAAATTAGAAGTATTAGACCTATCGTTACAAATTCAGTACCAAATTAAAGAGGTGATTTTTCTGAATCCTGGGGTGTAAACAGTTTTTCGATACGACAATTAGATGTTTTAAAATTAACTAAAGTATGAAACTCAGATGGCAAAACTTCATTTAAATCTTTTCATAATTTGTAGTGCGAATCACGCGAATGAAAAAAGTCTTTATCTTAAAAATTTATTTTTGCATTTTATTTTTCCATTCAAAGCGTTTTAGTGAAAAAATATTTATGGCGCATGCGCAGTCATTTTTTACCCACAATTTAAACACTAATCAGAATTTTGAAAATTTCTATAGATATAATTTTAAGTTGGGTGAAGACCTAAGTTTCTGCCAAGCGCCGTTGAATTCCGTCCAGCCGTTCTCGAGTGATGCCCGGACAAACGTGTTTTAGTCTTTTACCCCCCAGGGGGGAACGGGGGAGAATTTCTGAAAAGTTGATGGATATAATTTTATGTTGGGTGAATACCTAAATCCCTGCCAAGCGCCGTTGAATTCCGTCCAGCCGTTCTCGAGTGATGCCCGGACAAACGTGTTTTAATCTTTTACCCCCTAGGGGGAGAACGGGGGGGAATTTCTGAAAAGTTGATAGATATAATTTTAAGTTGGGTGAAGACCTAAATTCCTGCCAAGCATCGTTGAGTTCCGTCCAGCCGTTCTCAAGTGATGCCCGGACAAAAAAAGCGACATTCGGACACGATGACACACACACAGACACACACACACACACAGGCAAAATTTTCTGAAGTCATTTTCGGCTTTCATGGGGTGTAAAACGTGAAGATATCGCAAAATTTTTCGATTCCGACAAATTTACAGAGAAAACTCTGATTTTATTAATAGAGATTAAATATTAACACTTTTGTCCTTAAGAACAATATTTAATTGAATTCGATTCTCAGAATTCGATTATTCGTTTTCCTCTATCACGTGATTGAGCAGACGACGGTGGGAAGAGCCCATTGAAGGACGTTCAAATTCAGTATTTTAATGTCATACGGGATGCTAGTTGAAACGTTCTCACATTTTATAGCGGACAATAAAAAATGAGCATCTTTATCTGTCCTTCGCTTGCACTAAACGAGTTATTCACGTTTGTATCTTGGATTTCTCAGAAATGGCTCCAAAAATTTTGATGAAAGTTTGTGGTTAAAGCTATTTTGGAGTAAAATATTAATTGAACTTACGTCATCTTTAAAATATTTTGCGTTCGCATTTAACTTTTTATCTGTCGATTGCAAAGTATGGCAGTTATTGGGTTTACTAATAAATGGATATAACGATTTTGATGTAAATTTATGTTAAGAGTTTTTTAAGGTACAAAATCGATTGCAGTAATTCTTATCTTTAGGGAAATTGTGTTCGCTGTTAACTTTTTATCCCGTAGTTGCAAAGTATGTCAGAAATTAGATTTACGCGGAAGTGGCTATAATGATTTTAAGGAACAAAGGACGTTCAAATTATTATTATTATTATTATTATTATTTTACATTTTACAGCTTTTAACTTTTTTTATATATCACATTTAAATAACATTGTAAAGCAAAAAATCATAATGAACTTGTTATTTATAATTCATTTGCTAAAAAAAAATTCTATGGAATGTAGTTTGTTTAGCGTTAAGATTTACAGTATTACACTAATATGTTTTTATACATTAAAGGCTACAACTGAAAATTGCTAAAATAACTTTCTGGTTTGTATTAAGTGTTTTTAAAACTTTCCAACAATGTTTAAGAATGATTATAAATTCAGGTAGTTTGTCGGTTTTTCTGTCATTCTGTCTGTTATGTAACCACATAGCCAACATAGAAGGTTAATTAAAAAAATGAATTCGTGCAGCTGGAAAGCCTCCATATAAACTATAGGAACCGCAATATTTTTTGTTCTTGTTTAGTTAAATCACGAAGTGTATTAGACCCAATATAAAGACATTTTTATAAAACATGACATGCTACATTATACATACCAAACTGCAATCAGAATAATAAAATGAAAACTAACATCGAATGTTCAATATGATTGTTAAATCGCAAATTATCCACGTTTCGGTGACAGAGATTCTACAACAAATTAAACCACGTTACATTCACGATTTAACGCATCGCATTCGCATACAATCCTCGATGAAGCATATGAACGATTTTTCCCGAAACACCGAAAGATCGAAAAAGGGTTTTTTCATCATTTTACGTATGATCATAATTTGTGACTTCGATGGAAAGCAGATTTTCCACCAGAGTCACTAACGACCGGACTAAACGCGATGGAAGAAACGTTCATCGGTCAATATCGGTCACATCGGCTTAAATCGGAATGCCCGATGCGTCGAAAAAAAATCACAATATTAATATCGAAACGCTGTTGATTATTTAAAATCTTTATGCATCGATTCATCTCCCAGCCTTAGGCTGTAAAAGGCAGTTCAAGCATTACCTTTTACAACGTGATCCCAAATATTCGGCTTCTTCTTTAATTTGTTGCTGATTCCTTTTTTATCTTTCCAATGAAATTTTCATTAAAATATATGTCATATTTAATTACATTAAAAATCGATACAATATACATTAAAATATACAACTACAACGCTGTGCTTTCTTAGAGGAAATCTATTGTTTATCTCAACTTCTCAACGTTTAATTTTGATATTTTTTTTACTGATAATGAGCCTAAAATAAGGCTCGGAACGTTTAAATTTATGTTGTGTGTACTTTAATATTTTAATTGAATATTTTAATGTATATTGCCTCGATTTTTAACGCAATAAAAATATAATATAATTGTACAAGACGTAATGAATTTTAAATATTTTAAAAATATATGTCTTATATTATTTTAACACGCTTGAATTTTCAGTATAATTCGTAAATTATTTTACAAAACCTCTAATTTAGGTATTTACGGCCATTTATCCGCCATTGTAATGAAATGCTCGCCCTCTGGTGGACTAAGGTGAAATTACAATAAACATGCTTTAATTCGGCTTCCATCAAGCCGCCATTGCTGGCCGATGTTCAGTTTCACATATATTTATTGAATAAAAATGAATAAATACGGTAAAAGAGATAACACATACTGTTGTGTGCTCCAGTATAACTCCAAAGGATCAAGAAATCCAGAATTAAGTTTCCATTTATTTCCAAATGAGAAATTTAAAATTTCAGTTGCTTCGGCTAATGGAAGTAAAGAATTAATCAGATGATTTGAAACTAATATTTCTTCAACTTCAGTTAAAAATCTACTTCCGATCGAAATGTTTTTTTCCAAAAGCAATCCATTTTCCATGAAGTAATGGCGGAGAAATTATAGTACGAATATTAAGTAGAATAACAAAAAGAACAATAATAAATACACGTGGCTATTATATTTACTAACAACAAGAGCTGAAAAGGCGCCACCTATCGATCATTACAAACGCGGATAGGAAAGAAATGTATAAAATTTTAAGAAATAAATTCTAAAATAACAACAATAATATTAGAAGTAATAATAAATAAATAAACCTCATTGGAAAAAAAAAAGTTTTGAAACTATCTCTAGATAGTTTTTACCATTGAAAAACGTTCCTTTCTGATTAGACATCTAAAGCTAAACAAATATTTTTAGAAACTAAAAACTTTAACGTTTATATTACTTAGCATTGCTTTAGAGAGTGATAGTTATCATGTGTTAAACAGGTGATGAAATTAAATATATATTGTTATTATATTTAATTTCCTCATTTCCCTATTATTTTTAACGAAATTACTTTTAGGTAATTTATAGTTTTTCATTTATTCACACTTATGATTAAAAATTACATTTGTAAAAATTATTTTTCGCATTAAATAACATTGAAAAATAATAATAAATAGTTCCTAATTACTTATTGTTTATTTTAATATTTTAAAACATCATTTATAAGTAGAACCATTTTTTTCGTTAAGTGTATTTCATAATGCTTTTGCTTTTAAGTCACTCGTTACAATTATTCAAAATATGTAATTCCTTTTTTCTTATTTGTTTAGACGCTGTCACATGGTCTTGAAATTATTGCATCAAAATTACCTCCACATTTGGGAAAAGAACTAACTTTAGAGAATATGAGGAGTGATAAGTTCTGGACCGGTACGCTTCCGCAAAAAGCATGTGCTGTACCAAAAGAGAAAATGGTTCGTACTATGAAAAATTATCTATTGAAATTTCAACCCCCCCCCCCATATGCCCTCTGTTTTCCATTGCTCTATCTTTTTAATCAAAATGAAATCCCTCTCAATCTGATTATGCACTTTTTTCAGTTTTCAGAACTTTTAAGGTGTTTTCGAGGTACAGAGGGAAAGGAAAAGGATTTTAAACTTTAGTCCGCACATAACTTTCTAAAAAATCATAGTAGAACAGAACTTTTTTTAACAAACCTTTCCTATGAGTTAAAAAGAAAAACTTTCTTTTCACTTAAAATTTTAAATTTTGCCCCTAATTTAACCCTTTTGCTCCAGAACCATTTTTCTAATTAACCGAAATGTTTTGCAAATTGATTGAATACGTATTTTCACACACACAAAAAATCCGAGACAGGTAAGATGGAAGTTATAGGAAAGATATAGGAAATCTATACACGTTGTTCCCAAGATACATCTGTAGGGTGTGACTTTTGATAGACTCCGTATATACAGGGTGTGCTATTTGTGTGCAGTACGTCCAGTGTCATAATAAAATGTATTTCAAAAGCGGTTGAAAAAGCCTTTTAATTTGGACCCCGTATATATATGGGTGTGTGCTGTGTGTGCAGTGTGTGCCGTGTCGTAGATAATATTACAAATGCGGTTGAAAAAGCCTTTAAAGGGAGGCATACTATTGTAACAATCGCAGCTATCGTAGATCACAAGTCGGATCGTACACTCCGCAGCAAAAGTATCCGAGCACTAGCAATAATCCCTGTCTGAAAAAAGTACACTTAATACTGCTTTGTTAAATAAATCCTTGTCGAATCCTGTTCTTAGACAGACTTTGAACATGACTCAACAAGGATTTATTTAACAAAGCAGTATTAAGTGTACTTTTTTCAGACGGGGATTATTGCTAGTGCTCGGATACTTTTGCTGCGGAGTGTACGATCCGACTTATGATCTACGATAGCTGCGATTGTTACAATAGTATGCCTCCCTAAATTTGGTCAGGCCTCTTATAGAAAATCGCATACTGACTTTATGGAAACGATTTTGAAAAACAAATTTATAATAAAAACAATTCTATAAATACAATTAAAGAAATACAAAAGGCTATTTCCTTGTGAGTTAATTTCTTCAGTCAGATACCCTCGATTCTTCACTATATCTATATAGTGCTCGAATTTTCAGCAAAAGTAGATTTTTTTCACAATAATCTTCCAATAATTGTCATTTCGCTTCTCTAGTATATCCTTTTCTGAAGTCCGTTTGTAGTGTGTTTTATTGTCGTAAACTCGTTTTAACGAATGGAACGTGCAAACGGCTGAAAAAGAAAAGTCCAGAGATTTTACAGTTACTTTCTTAAATGACATATATTTTATTCTTGTTTCGAATTTTATCCTTTTTTCATCAGTCTAAATTGATTTAAAGAAGACTAAAGACTGGCCATGAGCTGGTTTGGCCCTATGCACATTTTTTTACAAATTACTGATATTATTACTTTCTTTTATTTTCAAAAGAGGGGGGTATTATTTTTTAAAAATTTCCAATTTCAGATTTTTCGACGTATCTACAGGTTATGGAAGGTCTAGAAAATGATTTGACTAAATGCCTCTATGAGTGTAACAAAAGATTTATGGCAAATGTAGTTCAAGAACTAATAATCAAAACTTCATAATTTTTTTTTATTTCATGGCATTTTGACATAAGTTAGTGCCTATCAACTTTTTGTGAACAAAATGCGGTGATGGCATCCCGTTTTTCTAAAATTTTAACATGGCGGTATAGGGCTAAATTTCGTATAATTGTGCACAATTAAAATTAGTTTTAGCGAATCATTATGAAATGAAAAAGAATTATTTATAATACTAGGTCATTTATAATACTAATAGTCAACTAGGAAAAAATATGTATATATAGGACGGGATCCGGAACTTTCGCCCCCAGCATCGCGCCCCCGGAATTTCGCCCCCCCCCCCCCAGCATCTCACCCCCGTGAAATTTCACCTCCGAATGATGTAAAATATAAACGTAATGACAAATAAAAATAAAAATATGCATACAGTACTTTTAGAGACTTTTTTGTTCATTCACACTACTTTCCTTTTTTCTTGCAATATAAAACACATGGATTAAATTAAAGTTTTCGATTGAAATTTGTTTGATGACATTTTAATGGCAGGTAATTAAATGACAGTTTAAGTGTAGAGTAATGTTATTTATTTATTTATTAAATTTTAAGTGTACAGTAAATTTATTTATTTAACAAATTTTACTTTATTTATCAATTTATCAATTTATTTTTTTACTGATAATTAAGAAAATCAGGCAACTGAACTAAATTTTTTTTCAAGTATTTATAGATATATTTTAGGCCAAATAAATGGGAAATAAATGTATTTAATAAACTTTAAAAGTAGGCAGATTATTAATTTCATATTGCTCTTTGGACACTTATACAATTGATGATATGTGTATTGTATAATTGTCCAAAAGTGTCTTAATCGATTATATATATACTAGCAGGCTTTGTCCGCTTCGCTGAGCACTATTTAAATAAGTTGTCAAAATTCCATATCATTATTAATAACCTACGTTAAAGTTCCCACTGTGTTCGGTAGAGGTTTTTTCCGCTCGCAAATTGATGAGTCTGGGTCCCCACTGCCTTCGACAGCAACTTACAGGCTTCTTACTTCCCCTTCCCCAGCGAGTAAGTTCAAAGTTTTGCGAAATCCTGCAGATCCCATAGACTTTCCAAGATAAATTCAGCGCTAAAAGGGGGGGGGGGTCTCGAAATTGCACCTTCGTAATCCCCCCCCCCCAAAAAAAAAAAAAAAAAAAAAAAAAAAAAACGAAAATGAGTTTCTGGAAATATCCCAAAGAAGATATATGGCTGTTTTCAATACCTTTGTAAAATTTTTTGTAGAGTTCTATTCAAAAATCCAGAACTTCTGAAATTTCCCGAAAAACCATTTTCCCCCTTCCTTCTGTAAGAATCAAGAATTCCAAGATCGTGCATAATGTTTTATTTATCCTTAAGTCTTGTCTCCTCATGTGCAATTTCTTCACCGTGAAGTAATTTGGGACCGAGTTATATTTACAAACGTTTTTTTGTTTCCTGCCACCCAAGGGAAAGGGGGGGAAGGGTTTCAATAAATCCCGTTACTTTAAGGGTCGAATACATATAAACAATCAAAGCACCAAACTTTGTGACCGCAGCTCGCATAAGTTTCCCTGAACAAATTTAGCTCTAAAAGGGGTGTCTCGAATTTGCTCTTCGTAACGCATACTACCCCCCCCCCGAAAAAAAAAAATCAAAAATGTGTTTTGGAAATATCCTAAACAAGACGCATGGCTGTTTTCAAAATCTTTGTTCCATTTTTGGTAGAGTTTTACTCAGAAATCCGGAATTTGGAAAATTTCCCGCCAAAAATCGATTTTTCTCCTCCCTCTTCTTAAAAATAAAAATTTCCTAAATCACAAATAATGTTTTATTTGTACTCCTGTGTAGTCTCCTCATCTGCAATTTCTTCACTGTGAAGTAATTTGGAGCCGAGTTATGTTTACAAAGGTATTTTTACCTTCTGTCCCCCCCAAGGGGGGAACTGGGGGGGTAATTTCGATAAATTCCGTTACTTTAGGTGTCGGATACATATAAACAATCCAAGCACCAAAATTCGTCACCGCAGCTCCCATAGGTTTATCAAGACAAATTTAGCGCTGAAAGGGATGTTCAGATTTTGCCCCCTCGTAAATCACCCCCCACCCCTTCAAAAAAAAAAAAAAAAAAAAAAAAAAAAAAAAATCGCAAATCACAAAAAACCAAAACTGTGTTTTTGGAAATATTCTGAGAAAGTCGGATAGCTTTTTTCAACATCGTTGTTCCATTTTTGGTAGAGGTCTACTCAAAAATCCGTAATTTGCGAAATTTCCCGCTAAATCAATTTTCCCCTCCCACCCCTTAAAAATCGAAGCTTTCCAAATCGCAGATAGTGTTTTATTTGTACTCGTGTCTAGTCTCCCAATGTGCAAAATCTTTACTGAGAAGTAATTTTGAGCCGAGTCATGCTTACAAACGTGTTTTTGACTTTTGCCCCCTCTCCTCCCAGGGGGAACGGAGGGAAATATTGATGATATAATTTTAAGTTTGGTAAAGATCTAAGTTTCTGCCAAGCGCCGTTGAATTCCGTCAAAGCCGTTCTCAAGTGATGCCTGGACAAATATAGCGTTACACACATACAGACACCATGACACACACACACAGGCAAAATTTTCTGAAGTCATTTTCGGCCTTCATAGTGAGTGAAACATGTAGATATCGCAAAATTTTTTGATTCTGACAAATTTACAGACAAAAGTAAGATTTTATTAATACAGTAAGACCCCGCTTAACGCTGTTCCATTTAGCGCTGTTTTTGTTAGCGCTCTTTTATTTCAACCCGGGGATTCCCCGAAATTGCTCGCAGCAGTACGGGGATTCCCCGAAATTGTAGGTAGCCTCGTTTAGCGCTGTTTCGCATTACGCTCTACTTTGATGGAACGTATCCCCCGCGTTAAGCGGGGTCTTACTGTATTGATAATTTCACAGCTATTTTATTTTCTTGTGGGGTCTTTTATCAGTATTTTATAAGTGTAATCAGTATGAAAATGTAAGGCCATTGTCAATAAAATGGAGTAAATTTATTAGTTGAAAAATCGCGCTCGTAGCTACTACAGAATTTAAGTGTATTAAGCATTGAATAAATAAAAAAAACTTATGCAAATTTTATCCAGAATATCTCATTGCAATACAGAATATTATTCAGCAATTTGTTATTAAAATGAAATGTAAAGAATCAAATTAATAATAGTAATAACAAAATAATAATAATAATAATAAAAATCTGTGTAATTTTGAACAAAAAAATTCTAATTTCTAACATTAACTAATTATTTTCATCTTCAAATAATACTGTTACCATGTTAATTCAAATGATTGCACATCTAGTTGTAAAATCCGTTATAATCTTAGTCAATCGAGAAGTACACTGGAATCAAATGGTAATCAAGCTCTAGAAAAAACTAGTATGTTGTGGCCACCACAAGACTTTCTTCTATATTTTCCTATACAAATTCACTCAACAACAACAACAACAACAACAACAAAAAATACTTTTTTTTTTCAACTATTTTTTCGTTAAAAGTAAAAAAAAAAAAAAAATCGATAACTTTCTTTTGAATTATCACATATTTACTGTTCAACCATTCATTTTAAAGGTATTGACGAGACCTTTCGAAAGATACCCATCTTGAAAATTTATCCCCCCCCCGGGGGTACTTTCCCCCAGGGGGGAAGAGATGCCCCCACATGCACAATTTTTTTTTACTAATTAACTACTGTTATTATCAATAATTCATATTAATTTTACAATCACAGGTTAAGAATAACTTTCATTATGTACATTTATACGGAATTTTGTCCTATACTGCCATGCTAAAAATTTAGAAAAAATACGATCACAACGCCACCTGTTGAGCGATGGATCCCCAAATCTATTCAGCACCAGTTTATGTCAGGGGCCAACTAAATACCAAGTTTGGTTAATCTTCGATTAAGAAAAAGAAAATTACGATTTTTTTTTTCAAAGTTTTTTTTCGTTAAAAGTAAAACAAATCGATAACTTTGTTTTAAATTATCACAGATTTATAGTTCAACCATTCGTTTTAAAGGCATTGACGAGACCTTTCGAAAGATACCCATCTTGAAAATTTACTCCCCTCGAGGGGGAACTGCCCCCCCCCAGGAGGGGGGGGGTGACGAGGCTCCTACACATACAAATTTTTTTCCCAGTTGACTATCTCTATTATAAATAATTCTTGTAAATTTCATAATGATTACTAAAAAATAATTCTCTTTATGCACATTTATACAAAATTTTGTCCTATATCACCGTGTTAAAAATTTAGAAAAAGCGGGATGGCATCGCAACCTGTAAGACAATTTTTACCAAAAGTTGATAGGCACTAATTTATGTCAAGGTGCAACTACATACCAACTTGTATGAAATTCTGTGCAGTAGTTCCTGAGATACGGTTTCCACAAAATTTTGTCACACACACACACACAGACAGACAGACAGACATTTTCTAAAAATGGTCAAATCGTGTTCTACAGCTCTCAAAACGTGTAAATCCATCAAAAACCCGAGGTCGAAAATTTTTACGAATCCAATACTTTCTTCTATTGAATATAGAAGAAAGTAATAACAAATTGGTCAAAATTTAAACGCTTAAAAATTTTTGAAGAAATAACCCAAGTGACTCACTTTGGTAAACCGAAAATCTTAAAACACCCACCTATTTTCAAATTAGATAAAAAAAAATATAAAATTTGAAAACCAAATGTAAGATATCTCGGTATAACAATAGACCAATCCTTCTCTTTACTGCCCTATCTTAAAAACAAACGTTTAGAGGTTCAAAAAATCGCGCAGAACTTATACAAATTTTCTTCTAGATCAGGTCGTCTTCCTCAAAATTTTTCAAAGTGTGGTATGATGCCATTTTGCCGCGTAAATTAGCCTACGCGTGCTCGATGTGGTTTCCACATATGTGGTCATCACACGGGAGCTGGCACTTATTATCAGAGCAGAGGTCGGCTCTCTTGCTTATCTCAAGGGCATACAATAAAATACACCGCAAAAAAATAACTATTACCAGCTGCAAGAAACTCTCTGTGATTGGATAAAACAATTATTTTCTCCAATCACAGAGAGTTTCTTGCAGCTGGTAATAGTTATTTTTTTACAGTGTATCTACTGTGGCTCTACAAGCAATAACAGATTCTCCTCCTACAACGGAACAATTGAGAATGGAAGCGGAGTTCTCTCTGGTTACGAGGCACTCAAAAACTTTTATGAACCATTTCCCACCAGATTACAATACAAAAGTCTCAAAGCATTTAATTAAACCAACATGGAAAGGAATAAGTTTGCTCTCCCAAGAAAAATGCAAGGGTGGTCTAAAAATTTATACAGACGGTTCCAAAATGGAAAAAGGAACAGGCTTTGCTTTTTGTGTTTTCAATAACGGAGAGTGAATTTATTCTGAAAGCCGTTTATCGGACAGGAACTCCGTTTTTCAAGCAGAGTTGTGCGCAATCAGACAAGCTGTGGAGTGGTTTCATCCCTTACCATTTAATTCAACTATAATAGTTTCGGATAGTCAATCAGCACTCCTAGCACTGAAGAAACTGGAATCGCAAGACTCACTAATTGTAGAAATTCAATACAAATTGATAAATAAAAACAAAAAAATATATTTTGACTGGGTGAGAGGTCATACAGGTATTCAAGGTAATGAGCTGGCAGATGCATTAGCAAAGGAGGCAATCGGGAACGAAAGTGCAAAGCAAATATATCAACCAATCCCATTATCATCATTAAAATATGAATTGAAAAACGAACTTATTCAAAATTGGCAATATTTTAATGACTATTTTTATTGCTATTAGGAGCTTATTTTCATATTTTAATTAATTAAAAGAAAACTATTCAAAAATTCGAAAATCTGACTTCGAAGTATTGTGTTGTCACCGGGTTCTGAGCTACTGTGAAAGTTTCAAAAGTCTTGCTAGTAAGAAAGTTAGTTAAAAATAGATTGCAAGATTTGTACCGGACAAACAAACAAAGATACAAACAAATAAGAATAGAAGTTAATAAAAACATGGTAAATAATTATAAGATAAAAAACTTTTTATAAACCATATTTTTAAATTTTCTGTTGAATCATAGCTATAGAACTAACTACATTAGCACTTTACCAATGCGTATGAAATCTTTAAACCGATAGTGACGTCAATTTTTGTGAGATACATAATTTAACTTTTTACATTTTTTTAACGCTCCCGTTTAATTAAATTATTTATTTACTCACGTTTATTTATTTTTATGTCGAAAGAAAATGAAATCGTAAATTTTCTTGGCAACAATTACATTATAGCTAATTTTTAATGGCTATTTATAAGGCATTAGGAGGTTATTATTTCCATATTTTAATTAATTATAAGAAAACTATTCGAAAATCGGACTTCGAAGTATTGTGTTGTCATCGCGTTGTGAGCTATACGCAAGCGAAGTGTGACGTCACTGACCGTCCGTGGATGCAAGAAATATATTTCCTATGTTAATCGCTCATTGGATTTTTTGTAAAAAATTATTAAAAATCGAGGGAAATTATTTCCCGATTTCAATCCTCATATTTAGGTATAGATATATATTAGTTATTGTATGGCTTCCTTAGATTAAGTTGATTTTGCTGTAAAATTGATAAAATTAGAATTATAAATTTCAAAACTCTAGAAAAAAAAAAAAAAATAATAATAATAATAATAATGGCAAACTTCCATATTCGATTGAAAACATAAACATTTCATTCCAAAGGATGATATCACGATGATATTTACACAATAAATATCCAACTAATATACTAATTAAAAGGAAATAGATAAATATTCTATCATAATTTGAAGTCAAATTTGTTTTCAAATGTCTAAATAAAGTGTTTGATATAAGATATTAATATCCTGCAGCGTAATATTTGACATCTGTCGTCCTTGGCAGAAAAAAAAGATCGCCATATTATTTGGTGAACATAGTTAGTTCCTTTCAAAAATCATGGTTATTTTAACAACGTATATTAAGAGAGTAATCAATAATATGATAGACTATATCGTACAATGCATACTACGAAAATATACATCTGGCATAAAACGACAAGGACGACACAGTCTTGAGATTTAAAATTAAAATTTTGTCAATTTGACGAAAAAATTACTTTATCTAATGCATGCATACGATAACTATTACATATCTATACCTAAATATGAGGATTAAAATCGGGAAATAATTTTCCTCGATTTTTAATAATTTTTTACAAAAAATCCAATGGGCGATTAACATAGGAAATATTTTTCTTGCATCCACGGACGGTCAGTGACTTCATCACTTTGCTTGCGTATTGTGAAAGTTTCAAACGTCTCGCTAGTAGGGAAGTTAGTTAAAATTCGATTGCAAGATTTGTACCGGACAAACAAACAAACAAGAATAGAAGTTAATAAACGCATGGTAAAATAGCCATTAAAATATTAGCTATAATTTAATTGTTACCAAAAAAAAAAAAAAAAAAAAAAAAAAAGATTACGAGTTCATTTTCTTTCGACATAAAAATAAATACATTTAATTAAGCGTGAACCTCAAAAAATTAAACTTTTTTTTTTTTTTTTTTTTTTCAGTATTATTATTAGTTCACTGAACTGAGTCCGCGTGCTTAGATATTGGTTATATATTATTTTTTATCCTCGCGTATTTTATTACTGATTCATCAGAAAATTTAAAAACATGGTATATAAAAAGTTTTTTATCTTATAATTATTAATATTTTATTTTGTGGTTGTAAAATGCAAATTTACACAATGTTAATTTTTGCATTTTTGAGCTTAAAAATGAACTATTAAAAAATAAGATAATCAAATTTTAGAAAGTGATAAACTGTTTAATAGTTGAGATTTACTGAATGGGAAAACGGAATTTAAAAATATGTATTAGTTAATGAGTTATTATAACGGGGCAAAATTTCCCATAGAATAACATTAGCTTTGGCTTTCAGAGACGATAAGTAGAGAGTCCCCTTAAGTCTATTTTATCAGGTGGGCAATATGAAAGTGAAAAAATATTATTTACGAATTTTGCTAAACATTTGATCTGTAGTTTAATTTAAATGCAATGTAATAACAGTAACTATTTAATGAATATTAAAAAATAGGTAATTATTTAAAACAGCTTGTGAATTTAACGACTGTGTATTTTAACCAAAGACCTATTATAACTGTAGACGAGACAATGATAACCTTTTTAGTTTGACAAAGATCACTCATAAAAAAGTCACTTGACACTATGAACCAAAATTTCAATGTAAGCCAAAATAGCCAACAATATTTTATCGCCAAGCTCTAAACTCTGCTTTCTATTACGCAGAATATATCTTTCCTTTCTTTAAAGCTCTTTTTAAAATTTTTATTTTCCTTTAAAAGTTAGATTGTTTAGAATCTAAAAGGAATTTTATCACAAGCAATGGTTTTTAAATGTTGTGCAAAAAGCTGTAAGGAATATTTTATAAAATTAGGAGCTATTATATTTCATTGGTAAGATTTTTTATATTTTATTATTTCATATTTCTTAAGTAATTATTTTTCTAAAAAGATTGTAACTCATAACTGTTATATTAGGTTGATTTCTTTAGAAATCGACCTATTGCAACCATTTCGTTTATCTATACCTATCTATCTACCTATCTATAATGAAAATTTTGTCATCACGATAACTCCCGAAATAATACTCCAAATCGAACCAAATTCGGACAGTGAACTGATCTTATAAATATCTTGGATGAGTTCGTTAGCCGAGTCGCTCCGACATTTTGTTTTTAAGTGGCGACCACATGAAAATTTCAAATCCACATTGGAAAAAGTATATTTAAGGCCGGATTTGCTTGTATTTTGATGTATACATAGACCATATATGTGTCTCAATCAAGTTTATTAATGAGCTTTACCCGCAATTTTTAACAAAGTGGCAGATATATTATGCTAAGCGGGGCCACTTGAAATCAGGCTACCACTTGAAAATTTAATATCGCGATAACTTCGAAATAATACTCCAAATCGAACAAAATTTGGACAGTGAACTTATCTTATAAATATATTGGATCAGTTTGTTAACCAGATTCCTCCGCAATTCGGTTTTCAAGTTGAAGCCACTTGAAAATTTCAAATTCATACTGTAAAAAGCATATTTAAGACAGGATTTGCTTGAATTTTGATGTATACATAGACTATATAAGGGTCACAACCAAGTTTATTAATGAACTTTATCCGCCATTTTTACCATTTTTTTATTAACTTCTATTCTTGTTTGTCTGTGCGTTTGTTTGTTTGTTTGTTTGTTTGTTTGTCCGCTACAAATCTTGGAATCCATTTTTAACTAACTTCCCTACTAGCTAGACATTTGAAACTTTCACAGTAGCTCAGAACCCGGTGACAACACAATACTTTGAAGTCAGATTTTCAAATTTTCGAATAGTTTTCTTTTAATTAATTAAAATATGAAAATAATAAGCTCCTAATAGCAATAAAATAGCCATCAAAATATTAGCTATAATTTAATTGCTGCCAAAAAAAAAAAAAAAAAAAATTACGAGTTCATTTTTTTTCGACATAAAAATAAATGCATTTAATTAAACGTGAGCGTTAAAAAATTGTAAAAAGTTAAATTATGGCAAAAATTGAGGTCATTATCACTTTAAAGATTTTCTACACATTGATAAAGGGCTAATGTAGTTCATGATGCAAATATATGTCGTTCTGAAAGGATTAATATTTTATTTTTAAAACCAACTTTTTTTTTAAATTCAAACTTCCTGTAACTCTTTAACTAATCACATTAAAACGTCCATCTTTAGAATATCGATAATAAGGATTTTCTCGCCAAAAATGTCGCCAATGGCAAAAAGACGCCAAATTTGGCGCCAAATCAATTATCTGCCTATTGGAGCTTTTTAATGCGTTTTAAAGGGAAAATTAAGCTATTTTCACGCGAAAAAGAGCTGGAAATGCAGAAAATTGACATTTTATCAATTTACTAAGACTCTTTGAAAGAATTTATACAAAAATAAATACAATTATTTACAATTTTGTGACAATACGCATTGATAAAGTACTAATGTTGTTAGTTCTATAGCTATGATTTAACAGAAAATTTAAAAACATGGTTTATAGAAAGTTTTTTATCTTATAACACTGGTCTACAGTGGTTCGGTAACAACGGCCAAATTATTATTATTTATATTAATTATAATTTTTATTTAAATATCTGCACGTAAAAAAGTCACATTTTTCTGTTAGAGTATCAGAAAATGGTAATTTTCACGATTTTTTTTTTCATTTTCACAGTACCATAGGTGGTACCCTTCCTGCTGGCAACCCAGAAGCCTGGCAATTCAGAGTCCCGGCAATCATATTTGTTCCATTTTTTTGTTAAAGTATCAGATATTAGCAAATTTCACTATCTTTTTTTATGATTTTTACAATACAGTCGACAGCAAAAGTATCCGAGCACTAGCCAATAATTCCGATATCAAAAAGTACATTTAATACTATTTTGTTAAATAAATCCTTGTCGAATCATGTTCTTAGGCTGACTAAGAACATGACTCGATAAGGATTTATTTAACAAAGCAGTATTAAGCGTACTTTTTTTAGACAGGGATTATTGCTAGTGCTCAAATACTTTTGCTGCCGACTGTGTCACTCATGGTAACCTTTCGTGCTATCAACCCTGCCTCCTGGCCATCCTCTCTGCTGGCAACCCCTGTTTGGCATCCTTGTATTCGTACCTTAAATGTTTTTTTTTTTTTTTTTTTTTTGGTATTCTAGTTAACAGATATCCTTTGTTAAGTATGATTGTGCTGTTTCATAGTTAAAGTTTTATATTCAAAATGGCAAGTTTTCAGTGTAGAACTTGTAAAACCGTACCCGATAAGTTTCACTGTATTTGTGAACTATTCATATTAAAATGACAAGGTAGACAATTAACACAAGACGTAAAAAAGTCTATTTTTTGTATTTTGGTTTTAAAATAACAAATAATAACAATTAAATCATTTAGTGTATTTTCCATGTTTTTATGTTCTACTTAGTCTGCAGTATATTATCTCCATATTAACAGTATTCCATGCTAAATTAATAATATTGATAGTAATAATGCATGTCTTCTAAAGACTTTTGTACATTGCTTCCAGTACAGATTAAATAATCATAACAAAAAAAAAAAACGGTTCTTACGTATTATCGAAACCAGGTTGGCGCGATTTGTAAGTTTGAGTAAGAAAGTTAAGTTTTTAGTATTAATTAAGTTATTATTATTAATAGTTATTATTATTATTAAGTTATTATTATTATTAGTTATTATTATTATTATTAGTTATTATTATTATTATTATTATTAGTTATTATTATTATTATTATTATTAGTTAAGTTATTAGTATTAGTTAAAGTATTTCACGGCATTCAATCTAACCAGTAAGCAAAATAATTTATTTACGAAAAACCACGTATAACACGCCATAAGTAGGGTCGCCAAATTTGGCGATTTATACGAATTTTGGCCTGGTTGCGTTAATACGTAAGTACCAAAAAACTATACGTGTTACAGATTTTTCACTATTATTTTTTAATTCTGCACTACAAAATTAGTTGAAAATAGTTAATTTCATTTCTGTTACCCCCCCCCCCCATTTTTTTTTATTTTTTTTTATTTTGTCGATTAGTGTAATTATTATTAAAGTGCGGATGTTATAAACTAAGCTAGACAACTTGGAATTTAGGCTATTACTTGAATATTTATAAATATGATAACATTTTAAATTGTGATTCAATTTGGACCAAAGTTGGGAAGTGGTCTTATCATATAATTATCTTGTATTTGTTCGCTGGGCAATTTGTCCCGACATATTGTTTCCAAGTTGTTTCCACTTGAAATCACGCTGCCACTTGAAAATGTTCCATCACGATAACTTTTAAAATACTAAACTGATTGAAGCAAAAGTTGGATAGTGAATTTATGGATCTTGGATAAGTTCTTGGTAATATCTTGGATAAGTTCACTTGGTAACTTGATCCGCAATTTTATTTCCAAGTGGTGGCCACTTGAAAATTTATCATTATGATAACTTTTGTAATACTGAATCAATTCGCATCAAATTTAGGTAGTGGATTTATCATTCAAACAACGATGCCACTTGAGACTTCGTTATCGTGATAACTTTTGATATACAGAATTTATTTGAACCAAAGTTGGACAGTGGATTTATCTTAGTAATATCTTGGATTAGTTTACTGAGCAACTTGCTCTGCCATTTTGATCCAAGTGACGGCCATTTAATTTTTCAACACGATGACTTTTGAGATTCTGAATTAATTCGAACTAAATTTGTACAGTAGACTTATCTTACGAATGCATTTTATATATTTGTTTACAAACTTAGCCCGCCATTTTGTTTCCAAGTGCTGGCCACTAGAAAATTTTAAATTCACATAAAAGGATATTTTTGAACCGATTTGCTGAAAAATCTATATCTACATAGCCTACAACAATATTTCTACCAAGTCCATTAATAATTTGCAGCTGCCATTTTGAAACAAAATGACGGCTACTTGATAAGGTAAAAGAAATCAACCTACCCTTCCGAATGTGCCGGAAGGACTTGTTTAATTCTTCAAATTATATTAGTTCAGATATGTTATAATAGGTCTACGATTTTAACAACACCTTTTTATTTTTTCAGAAAGAATACGCAATGGCATCTCAATATGATCTCATGCAATACGGAGCTGTAAGTTAAATATGATTTATTCTTTCATAAAATACAATTTAATTTAATTTTACATTTCTTGCTAAAGTTCTCATAAATCCTGGCAGTCATATTCTTTATGAAATTGAAACAATTCTTTCTTTTTTATTCCCTAAACAAATTACATAATCTGGTGTGTCACTCACACGACTTTCTCTTACCCTGAAATTTAATACTATAAATACAGGTTGGAGATTAAGAGGTAAGATACGATGTTATGTAAACCTATGTTAAACAATTCAAATTAGGCTTCGGAAGAGTTTTGTATGATAATTAATTCTGTGTGAGGGGGCTATCGCCCCCCTCAACCCCCCGTTTACTTAACGCACCTACATTTATATAGAATTTAATTCGGTTATTAAAAAATAATTCTGTTTTTAAAAAATAATTTATTAAAATTATTATTTAAAAGAATTATCTTTTATAATAATGCAGCCGATTTCCATATTAGAGAAGTAGTATGACACTAAATATCCAAAAAAAGTCCATTTTATTCTTAATATAAAAAAAAAAAACTTTGTTTTAAATTATCGCAGATCGATGGTTCAACCATTCGTTTTAAAGGTATTGGCGAGCTCTTTTGAAAGATACCCATCATGAAAATTCACTCCCCTCGAGGGGGGACTTCCCCCCCAGGGGGGGAGGCGGGGCTCCTACATACAAAATTTTTTTTTCCCAGTTGACTATCTCTATTACAAAATATATATATTCGTTTCATTTTGTTTAATGCAGTCTATAGACGTTAAACTCTACTTACCTGCAATTTCCCCCATAGACGTAATGTATTAGAATTCTCTTGATTGTCCCTGTACACGAACTATTTGCTTGATCTTAACGAAAAGCTTACTGTAGCATCCCTACATGATACACATTTAGAATACCAAGTTTGAACTTTCTGCCATAATTTATCTTTGAGATATGCTGATAACAGACAGACACACAGACATACAGACAGACACACAGACATACAGACATACACACAGACCATTCGCTAAAAACATGATTTTCGTATTCAGGGAACCTCAAAACGTGTAAATATAATAAAATCTCGCGTTCGAAAATTTGACCCAAAAACAATACTTTCTCTACCTTATGGGTAAGAGAAAGTAACAAGTATTATAGGTCAGAAATTTTCTGAAACAAATAGAGTGATATCAATGGATTTTTTTTTTTTTTTTTAGAAAGCTGATTTAATCGAGATAGTTCTTATCTATGTTTCATTAAATTTGTTCCGTAGACTATTTTTACTTTCCGAACGTATACTGTGCGCGGAAAGTATTGTGATCACGAAAAATTCGACTTCGAGATTCTGGTGTATTTGTACTTTTTGAAAGGACGTGAATGGAGTTCTTTACAGTAAAGATATTTGCAGAACGAAAGGGAGCAAAAATTGTATTGAGAAATTTAGCTAAATGGTAGGAAGCAATACCGATATTAGAAACTATGGGACGAAAAGTGATATTTGGTAGAGCATAAAATCTGGCACTGTTAGCTATAGAAGGGATAAGATGAGCTTTAGTTGAGTTCAACAACAAGGGTTAAGATTTATATCTGTACTGTAAAGAACTCCATTAACTTCGCAAAAAATATTCAAAATTGCCCACTTACTAATCTTACTCTGGTTTCTTTCGATGAAAAATCCCTTTTCACTAATGTTCCACGTGTCCTCTGCTGTCTTGAATAGAGATTAAAAGTGTTTCATTCCGCGTCTTTTGAAATAGAGGAAATAATTTCTCTCACCAACATTTGTTTATCCCGAACTACTTTTTCATTCCAAAGGAAATTTTATCGTCAATCAGAAGGTTTAGCCATGAGTTCTACTTTCTCTCCAATTCTCGCTGATATTTATAAGCATTATTTTCAAAGCACGCTCTTTAAGAAAATGTTTTTCTCTTTCTGGGCCCTTTACGGTGAGGACACCTTCACGCTTATCGACACATCTGTTCACAATATTGACCACGTCTGACAAATTATAGATTCTATAGACAGTAATATACAATTCACATATGAAATATAAAATAATAATGGCTCACTTCACTTCCTTGATACCCTTGTCTCATGCACTGTAGATGGATTTTCACCACCGTCTATATTAAAAATTTTGCAGTCTCCTCATGCGCGTTCATGTCACCCTCCTACTGAAAAGGTTGCAGCTTTCTATACTTTTGTTAACTGTGTCCTTAATATTTGTTTCGATCCTGTTTTATTAAGCTCTGAAATCAAATATCTGAAAACTTGACAGAAGTTTAAGACAAAGCTATCCAAAAATTACAACTTCCCTGTACTTCGTCTACTAAATCTGTCTCTTCTAATATCAGTATTATTTTACCGTATTTTCATAAATCTAGTCATGTCATAGCTAAAATTCTCAACCAATATGATTTTATAATAATTTTTTTCACTTTTCAATAAACTCATCTTTTTTCATTTAAAAGATCCTATAGATATGTATAATTTTTGGGGCATATATAGCATTTCCTGCCAGTGTGGTTTATCATACATTGTCCAAACTAAACGCAGTCTTAAATTACTTTCTAAAAGAACACATTAATTACGTCAGTAAGCAAGAAACGAATAAATCAGCTATTTCTAAGTATTGCTGGAAGAAAAACTATCATTTCAAATTTGATTCAGCTAAAATAATTTGCAGGCCTAAATCCACTGACGAACTCGATTTCTTTGAAGCTTTTCACATTTATAAAAATCTTTAAAATATTGCTATTTGTGATTTCGCTGTACCTCATATGTCTGATTGTTGGAATTTTTACCTGCAGTCCATATTTTCTTAATTTCTTCCATATTTTTCACAACTAGTGATCCGTAATTTCCTACTGGCCAATCACCCACATTCTGCGTAATTCTATTGGATGATCATTCTAAGCTGAATCATTTCCCTTTTCTATATATAAGAGCACTTCTCATAGTTTAATTCTTAACTTAATTTACATTTATCTCATTGTAATACTATTCTATTTAACTTTTTAAAACATTAAACTTAATATTCTTAGACTTTTTACGTTGCAGCTCTGGCTGCATTAGCAGATTTTTCTGCAATTAAACTTAATTACTGGTTCTTAATAATAGCACGACAACTATGCATATGACTGGCCGTAAAGTATGTGGTTACTAGACAGACCATTAACGCAAAATTCACTTCGAGTTCCAATTTCTTTAAGGCAGTCGTCAGTAGTCAGCAACCGTGGGATGCGGACGCTTTTAGCTACGCTCCCAAGTGACGCCGTCTGTCGTTGACTTTTGATGCCAAATGTTATTTTCGACCACGGAAGAAGATTGTATAGGAATTAAAACGAGATAGGGCAGCGAGCGCGGGAACCGGAGCTTTCTTTTCCGCATTAATTCAGCTGAGTGTAGGAAAGCGATTCGATCGCCGCCTGGTGTAGTATCTTTGAAACTTATCGGAAGAAAGTGAAAGCCCGCCTTCGGCTTCAGTCATCATCCGATTTCCGCGAATGAACAGCCAGAAATGTAAACAAACGCGCTGATTGGTGAATTTTTTAGATCTAGTCGCCCTCTATCTGTAAGATGAAAATTACTACTTTTCCGTAACATTCGTAATACATCTTAAACTCTTTTAATCCGTGTTTTCGACTTATTTTAAAGCAATTTTTGCCTGCTACGCCGTCTATTAGAGTTCTCTTACACTAAGCTTCGATTCTCTGGATCTGGGCGTGTACTCGCTTCGTAGGCCACGCCTATTCGTTCTGAGTGCTAATTTCGGATTGGTCGAGACTTTTACGGTCAATTTCGATCTTTTACGATCTATTTTCACAATTAATCACATTTTTAGTGATTTTTATCGAATTTTTTGGCCGATAAAAAAAAAATTAACAGTGCAATGTTCGAAAATAATGAACATGCTATATCTGCTGAAGTTGTTACTTCCCAAATTGTATCTGGAGTCTTTAAACCAGACTTCCAAAAAATATTTTGTTATAAAACCATCGAAAAAAGTGAAACCACTGCTATACTGGATGGATATCTCCAATTTATTGATGAAACTATATTCCAATTGCATAAGCAGATGAAGTAAGTTGACGACACCTCTGCTTTGGAGCATGGTGAGTCTGCTTTGATTCATTTTATGTTATTGTTGAGCCCTGTTTAAAGACTATTACTAAACTTAAATTTTTTGAATGAAAAATTTTGTGTTGGTGTCAAGGAAACCACTCTTAATGAAATATTAAGTAAACAAAACGGTGCTGAATTTACGTGATTAATTCAAATACAAGGAAAAGGAAAATTCTCTTAAATAACGACAGTCAAGAAATTCCGACTAATAACCCATTTGCTCCACTAGAGACTGAATCTCATATTCAGGACTAGCAGGGTTTGCCCGCTTCACTGGTCACTATATTCAAAGGAAACTCTTTCCTATATAGCTTTATGAAAATAAATAAATAAATAAATAAATACTGAAATTGTTCTAAAGCTCGCTTCAGGTCTCTGCTTCCTTCGACAGCGATATGGTCATCCACTGAAATTCGGGTGCCTGTCCTTATTGCCTGCGACAATAGCTTATCAGTAGGCTTCCATTTGGGTGCTTATCATATATGACAGTTTCAATACGGACAGTATCGAAAAAATTTGAAGTAGACCTTTTATATTTGAATCCCAGTTACATATGAACAACACTATACATGGTGTGCATAATATTTGCTTGCACGTTATTGCCTATATTTATTTGATTTATCCAATCAACCATAAAAAGGCAGCAATTGTAAGCCAAATATAATATTACAATATACTATGATCGGCTACGTCTATCGCATGAGACAATTATATATATATATATATTTGTGGTTATATATACATTATGGCTAGTTAATAGTAGTTAATATATAGAAAAAACAAATTAATTAATTAATTAATATGTAAACCTGATCATGTAAGCCTTAATATAGCTCCTCTTGGCCACTTTTGAATTTTTGTTGCCATTTTAGACCAAAATTCATAATTTATACGATTATTGTTTGTATTTCTTTCTATCTTTTTTTTTTTTTTTTCAATTATTAATAATTTAGTTATATTTTTGATGCGGTACTTTGCTTTAAGTATGACGAAAAATGTCCGATCTACATCAGCATCAAAATTAAAAAAATTGCCCAGAATTATCAATAAGTAAATATCTTTAATATAATGCTAAATTAGCTTTTATGCCAAGCGTGATTCATCCGTGCTAAAAAAAATCTAATGTTGAGGTATATAAAAAAAAATGCTATGAAATACAATTCAGAAGAAACATGCTAGATTTGTATTATTACTTTTTTATTTTAAAGTTATAAAGACGTCATTTTCTCATTCACCAATTTAACATGGGGTATTTTTTTGTTTTTCGCGTCAAAGCATATTTCATTTTATGTTGGAAAAAGGAATTTAAAAAATGTACCTGGTAAACTCGGCAGCAATTAAAAATTTAAAAGGCTAATATTAAGGCAATTACCAGTTTATTATTTTCATATTTTAATTAATTTTAGAAAATCGAATCAAAAATTCGAAAATACGGCTTCGAGGTTCATCAGAACAGGCCATAATGAACCATCATGCAAATTTGTATAGCTCTGCGATCAGCTGTTTTCTTAAAAAGCTCTGGATATATATATGTTATACACAATGAAACACACACACACAAACATCTTATTTTATGTATAGATAACAATGATTCAATGGAAGACAATACTATGGATGATTGTGGCGGCGATGATACTGCCACTAATTCTAAAATTCTCAAACCTA
The DNA here is from genome assembly GCA_963930645.1 of Salticus scenicus. NCBI lineage: Eukaryota > Metazoa > Arthropoda > Arachnida > Araneae > Salticidae > Salticus > Salticus scenicus. The sequence goes on from OZ005661.1 coordinate 137,366,707, forward strand.
ATCCATTCTTCATCGAACTAAATACTAATAATATATATAATGATCCTCATCTGTCATGAACGAATCCGGTTAGTACCACTTCAAAACAGAAACATTTGGCCATTTTTTTTTTCCGTTTGTTTAATTCAACTTAGGAAACATACATATCATTTTCATACATGTTTTGTATCGCACATATTCTTATTTCCTATAAAACCTTGAAAAACTATTCAATTGTAATGTTTAAATGGCTAAATTAAGTATAACGGATCACTGGCTATTATAAACATGAACCTATAAATAGAATTATGTAAGTTCATGATTATAAACAAAGCAAGACCAAATAAAAACAAACCAAAACTGTTGCCATTCAGAAAATACAAATTCCAAATGGACAACTTTTTAATTCCGAATGAACGACTCTTTGACTGTTTCATTAAAAAAACGCTTAAAATATTTCTAAAACATATTAAAGCCTTAAAAATCTTAAAATATTTGTAAAAACGCATTAAAGCCTTTAAATATTTTTATCAAACTTCATTGTTTGTTTACATTGTAAGGTATGATTGGCGCCGAGTTTAGTACGTAAATGCCGCCAGTTGATTTTAGTTTTGAAATTAGTGTAAAATGATAGTTGGGATAGAATGTTCAGTTGGGCAAGTAAAAGTCACCAGTTGAAATGAGTATTGAAATTAGAGTAGTCTAAGGTGATAATGTCGAGTCAAGGTAAAATGTTCGGTTGAGAATGAGAAAGTCCCTAGCTGGATCCTGGATATTTTGGCGATGTTGAGGGTGCGATAGCTGGTTGGAGGTATCGAGTAGAGGTGAATTTGGGTTAGCATGGAGTGTCTGTAGTTATTGGATAGTTAGTTAGAAAATTTGAAAACAGGATCTACGATAGTCTTAAAAAAAAGTATTTTGGTAAAATGAAGTGAATCGTTTTTTCTTATTATGAGGACTTTAAATACGCAAGCGAAGTGATGACGTCACTGGCCGTTCGTGGATACAAGAAAAATATTTTCTATGTTTAACGCCCAATGGATTTTTCGTAAAAAATTATTAAAAATCGAGGGAAATTATTTCCCGATTTTAATCCCCATAGATATGTAATAGTTATCATGTGCATGCGTTAGATTAAGTTGTTTTTGTTCTAAAATTGATAAAATTTGAATTTTAAATTTCAAAACTCTAGATTAAAAAAAAAAAAAAAAAACTTCCATATTCCATTGAAAACATAAACATTTCATTTCAAAGGATGATATTACACAATAAATATCCAACTAATATACTAATTAAAAGGAAAATGATAAATATTCTATCATAATTTGAAGTGAAATTTGTTTTCAAATGTCTAAATAAAGTATCTGATATAAAATACTAATATGTTGCAGCGGAATAGATTTGATATCGGTCATCCTTGGCAGAAAAAAAAAAAATATATATATATATATCGCCAAATTATCTGGCGAATATAATTTAATTCCTTTCAAAAATCATGGTTATTTTAAAAATTTATATTAAGAGAGTAAGGAATAATATGAAACAATATTTCGCACAACACGTATTACGAAAGTATACATCTGGCATGTATATTTTCGTAGTACGTTTTTGATCGCCAAATACAAAAACGCCAAGGACAACAGAGTTTTGAAATTTAAAATTAAAATTTTGTCAATTTGACAGCAAAATAACTCAATCTAACATATGCACATGATAACTAATACATATATATACCCAAATATGGGGATTAAAATCGGGAAATAATTTTCCTCGATTTTTAATAATTTTTTACAAAAATTCCAATGGGCGATTAACATAGGAAATCATTTTCTTACATACACGGACGGTCAGTGACGTCACACTTCGCTTGCGTATAGAGCACTTAATGGAACACTGGGATGTGTTGTTGCTGTTGTGTTGTCGGGCCTATATTTTTTGTCAACCAGCAGTTTTTTATTGTCATTCATATTTATTGATCGGGTAAAATTTTTGAAGTGAAAACTTCTTTAGGCGCGTTGAGCACTTTTGGGTGAACAAAAATCATTGAACTCCCGTCATCGTCAGCTAACGCTTTCCATTTGAAGTGAAAACTTTTGGGTGAAGAAAAATCATTGAATTCGCGTCATCGTCAGCAAACGCTTTCCTTGTATGATACAAATAATGTATCATACAATTAACTTGCTAATGTGATGTGTTAATAATTATATACTGTATATTGTTTTAAAATCTGGTGCGGCGTTACACGACTTCTCTCATCTCAGGCACTGTCTCTATTGCAGTTAGACCTCACAAAACCGTGAGAAAGGCCAAAGCCGCCATTTTTCTCACGTTTTTACAATCTGGTGCGGCTCAACACGACTTCACTTAACTCCGGACACTGTCTCTTAACGATTGCATCCGGAATCGTTGCAGTTAGACTTCACAGAACCATGAGAAAGACCAAAGCCGCCATTTTTCTCACGTTTTTAAAATCTGGTGCGGTTCTACACGACTTCTCCAGAGCTTCCAACCTAATCCGGCAAATTGTTAGTACCGCCCCTTTTTCTACACCACTTAATTTTTAGAGTATTTTTCTTCTTAATTCATCGTAGATACATTTGAAGAGAATTTCTCTAAAAATTAAGTGGTGTAGAAAAAGAGCGGTACTAACAATTTGCCGGATTAGGTTGGCAGCTCTGCTTCTCTCATCTCCGGGCACTGTCTCTTAAAGATTGCAGCCGGAAACGTTGCAATTAGACCTCACAGAACCGTGATAAAGGCCAAAGCCTCCATTTTTCTCACGTTTTTACAATCTGGTGCGGCTCTACACGACTTCTCTCATCTCCGGACACTGTCTCTTAAAGATTGCAGCCGGAAACGTTCCAGTTAGACCTCACAAAACCATGATAAAGACCAAAGTTGCAATTTTTTTCACGTTTTTACAATCTGGTGTGGCTCTACACGACTTCTCTCATCTCCGGACACTGTCTCTATTACAGTTAGACCTCACAAAAAACGCAAATTACAAAATATCGAAACACATTTGATTTATAAACAAAAATTGAAAATACATTTAAATGATCACGTGGTAACCATCATGATCTAAACATTGTTTTCAAGATTTATCGTTCACATTCCGTCATTTTTGACGGGGTTATATACTAGTTGGAATATATTAGCCAAAGAGATCTCTTCCCTATGTGAAGAAGAATGTCTAATAAAACTTTCTGGACAATTATTAAAAGTCCACTGTAAAATTAACAATGGTTTTTAGGAAAATTCAAAATTATTTAACTTACAAAAAACTTAACTCTATAAGCGTTAAGTCCGTCTTTTTCCGTCAAGCATAGTCAAAATAAAACGCTGGCATGGCTAAATTTTGAAATATATGCTGCTTTTTTCGAGAAAATAAGATTGATAAACATGTAGAGAGTATTGTATTAAATTTTTATATTTATACTGTGCATAGTATTAATGTCATGAATCATTAAACAGAAATACCGAAAAACGGCTACCGCTGAAAGGGTTTTAAATTCACAAATTTAAACCCAATTGCCCAACGTCCTAAAAAAATCTGAGTACGTGGCATGCCATGTTACACAGAACAAAATACCATTATCGAAGGCTTTGCCGAACATAGTTTTACATGCACACCTGAAGCTATGCTGAAAAATAGTAAGACGGGAAGCCCTATGCCACTGTATATGTGTAACATACTCCCCAGAAAGGATTTTGATCAAATTTATGAAATTACTAATTTATCTTATTTCACAGTCAATATCGAAGGATTCAAATCTAACCATGTTAAGCAGTGTTATCACTGAAAGAATTATGGACACGCCTCCGAGACCTGTAGGCTCATCCCCTGGCCAGGGTTGCCAAATTTGGCTTTTTTTTAATCAATAGTCACCAATAATTTTTATTTGTAACGTTTGACTAATCACTTCGAAGGTTGATAGTCTATTATGTATATCTAATGTCACTTCTCAAAATTATTGGTGACTATTGAATAAAAAAAAGGCCAAATTTGGCAACCCTGCCCCTGGCGTGTGAAGCGCGCACAGAATCACATTTCCAATGATTGTCCTCTGAAAAATTACACCAAAATGCGCAAACACTTGCGAAGACTACCCTGCCACCTTCAGAGAGTGCAATAAAAACCCGCTTAACTTAAACTTACTAATAACAATTATAAAACTAAAGAACCTAAAAATAAACAAACCCATCTGCAAGATAGTTATGAACTAGCGGAGATATTCAAAGATTTCAATTATAAAAAAAATCCAAAAATGAAAAACCTAATAACAGTCCTAATAACGCTGAAACGGAAGTCACTGACAATAAAACTAATGAAACTAACACAAATACTTCCACTAACGCTGATAACACATCATCAGCTAAACCTGATACCAGAGTTGGGCAAAATCGTAATTCAATTAATTTGTAATGATTTACATTACAGTTAACAGTAAGCAATTACAATTATAATTACTTGTAATTGTAACTAAGCATTTGCAATTAATCATTATTTTAATCGTAACTAAAAGCTTTCAATTATAATTATTTTACTGTAAATTATAATTTAAAAATTTTAGTTACAATTATATGTAATGTAATGGATAATCATTTTATACAATTGAAATGTAATTGCAATCCTGTAATTATAATTAAAAAAGTTGTAGTTGCAATTACATGTAATGTTAATGGGTAATCATTTTATAGAATCAGAATATAGTTGTAATTACGAACGTTATAATTATAATTACTTTTATGTACTTATAATTAAAAATTTGGGATTACAATTATATGTAATTTAATAGTTAATTATTTTACGCAATTAGAAATGTAATTGTAATTACTGGCGATATAATTATAATTATAACATTGTAATTGTAACTTTGAAATTCAAATTATATTTAGGTGGACATCGATTTAACTTCTTCGCTGATGTTCTGACGAAAAGTTATGATTCGATCCATAAGAAATTTTTTGAATTTAGAGTTAAGTGTTAGTATGACAAACACTGCATTCCTGGAAGGGGGAGGGTCTGAGCCCAACTTGCTTTATTTAAAAAAAATTCTGGTCTGAACTTTAAGAAACTTTAAGTTTGGAGTTAGTTTGGTATTAGTATGACGAAAATCAAACCTTTGGAAGTGGAGGAGGGGGATTTTACTTCCCACGAAGCTTGATCTCGAAAAATTATGGTCGAAACTTTACAAAATTTTTAATTTTTGGCTGGTTGGCTGTTAGTATAACAAAGATTGCGCCGTTCAAAGGAAGGAGAGGTTTATCCGCCCCCCTCCCCAAAATTAGGTTACAAATTTTACAAATTTTTAAATTTCGGGATGTTCGGTGTTAGTATGGCAAAGGCTGCACAGTTAGAATGGGGAGGGTCTCCCGCCCCCCCCCCCCCCCCCAAGGAGCCTTATTTCGAAAAATAATGGTCTGAACTTTACAAAATTTTAAATTTGGAGTTGTTTAAGTGTTAGTATAAGAAAGACTGCACCTATATAAGGGGGGAAGTCCTTACCCTCCACAGTGTCTTATCTCGGAAAAATACAATCCTAACTTTTCGAAATTTTAAATTTGGTGTTGGTTTCGTATTAGTATAACAAAGATTGTACTATTGGAAAGGCGGAAGGTGTTACCCCCCCCTCCCCCTCCCGCTTAATGTATCGTATCACATAAATCTTTTCGAAGTTAGAATAAAATTTAATTAAAAATAATAATAAAAAAAATTAAAAAGGACCTTTTTTGTTTATTAACCAAAAAAATTGATGAAATTTGAAATGCAAGTTGGTCTTGTGGGGTACAGGCTGTATATGTTCGTGAGAGAAAAAAAAACAAAAAAACAAAAAAAACTGAAAACTGCAATTTTTAATCCCACTTCAAAAACATGTGACTTAATGTGAAGCAGATTTTTTTTTTATTTCTCCTAAGGTTTCCATACAATATTCTGCTGTTGCCACCTGAAATTCATACTTTAGTTAATTTTAAAAAAATTGTGCGTCCATCGGATTGTGCGTCCCTTTTGTGAATCCATCGGATTCACAAAATTTCTCCCTTTCATTTGGTACCTTATTTGTAACGATACGACTGATATTTCTAATTTATTTTCTAATTTTTAACCGACTTCAAAAAAGGAGGAGGTTCTCAATTCAAACCGTATGTTTTTTTTTTTTTTTTTTTTTTTTTTTTTGTTAGCTCATAACTTCTGAACAGATGCTACGATTTTGGTACATATCGTTTTGTTGTAAAGATCTTGGTCTGAAATAGGTCTCATTGTAATATCTTTACGATCAAAAGAAAATATAGGGTACAAAAAAAAGTGAGTCCTGACTATTTTAACTGCTGAACGGCTGCAGCTATAGTCATAAAAGTTATATCTAGGTATAGTAAAATGGGCATGCGCAACATGATTCAAACACCTTCTGCGCCATCTGGTGGTAAACAGGGGAGTTAGAGTTCCTATCTTGAAAACGGTTCAAGATAGGGAAAAAAAGTGAATTATAAAGTTACAAGATATCCTCGATTTAGTACGAAAAGACAGTTTGTAGACATTAATGCTAAAAATAGAACGATTAAAATGGTCATTTTTTTGTCCGCAAATTCCTATTTTCTTCACACTTCAACGACATTGCATACGTTGTAGCGTAGCGCGTGACATTTATGCTATGTAAAATTCAAAGTATGGTTATTGTAAGCGGTCACATCGATTAACGTATAAACGTTTTAAACCGACTTCATAAAGGAGGAGGTTCTCAATTGAGAATATGTTTTTTTGTTGTTGTACTTGAGGTTTGTTAGCTTATAAATACGTAAAGAATGCTTTAATTTTAATACTTATTTTCGTTGTCGCAAAGATCTTGAACTGAAATAGGTCTCATTATGATTTGATTAATATCTAAACAAATTACTGGGTATGTATATATATTCACAAGAGTCCGTTGTCACTCTAACTGCTGAACGGCTGCCTCTAGACTCATAAAAGTAATATGTAAGTATTGTAAAGTGGCCATGTGCTACAAGATGGGACCGTTTACAGCGCCACCTGGTGGGAAGAGAACGAAGTTAGCATTTCTATCTCAAAAAAATTATAACTTATGAGAGAAAGGGTAAATTACAAAGTTGTACTGCATCATTGATTTAGCCACGAAAAGACACCTTGTAGACATAAATGTTTAAAACAGGATGTTTGAATGTGCATCTGTTTGTTCCTAGTTTTCTACACTGTAAACAAATCAAAAAGTCTTTATTTCGATGTTGAATCTTCTGTCCTTGAGCTGCAATGCATATTTTTATCTTTGTTTGAACTTTACGCTGCACACATTCCAGTTTAGCGGGTGACTCATATTCACTGTAAAGTTCAATACATGCCTATCCGAATTTTTGGTTACTAATACAGCGTATCAATTCTTTACATTTCTAAAGCCTTTTTAATTTAATGCGTGGTCATCCAATAGCTATAGATGTTTCGCATATCCGATAAAGGCAAGAAAAGCGACACAGCTTAAAAATTCAGTATTTGGGAAAAATCAGCTTAAACATAATAGATAAGGCATTGACTAGAATAAAACTGACACAACTGTCTCTCGAGTGGGTAATTTTTTAGATGGAGATGTAATGTTTTTTGTTCATATTAGGGGCATTTCATATATTTTTCAGTGACATAAACTCGAAATTACCATTTTTTGAGTTGTGTCACTTTTCTTGTGGGTTGTGATTTCTCAAACCGCCGTTGAACGTCTTCTGATGTTCTGCTACTTGAATAAATTTTCACTGAAAAGAAAAAAATAAAATATTTTTGTAAAAAAAATAGAACCGACTCCAAAAAGCAACTACTATTGAAACAACTAAAAATGAAAGAAAACTGGTAAAAATGGAACTGTAAATTGCGCCTAAAAGTATAAAATAATTTCCTTCGCCAAACAACCTAAATACTACAATTAAACATAACTTTTGAAGTCAGCGAAAAATTAAATAAAAATTGATACCTTTATTTAATACAAAAATCAAATTCTATTCAAAATATACATCTCTCTTCAGCATCTGCGAAACACAGCCAAAAACTACTTTGATTCAAATGAATAAATAAGATTTCGTAAACTGCAAAAGTTGGCGAAGCTGCTGGTATCTGGCGTCCTTAGTGAAAAAAAATCGCCAAATTATATCGGAAAACATATTTAATTCCTTTGAGAAATCAAGGTTATTTTAATAAGGTATATTAAGATAACAATCAAGAATATGAAACAATACTTCGTACAATATATATTATAAAATTATACATCTCGCTTGTATATTTTTGCATTACGTTTTGATCGCCAAATCCAAACGCCGCCAAGGATGATAGTTATCAAAGTTACGCCAAGTTTACAAAGAAAACTTTAGTAACTTCGTAGAAACATAAATACCGAATTGCAAAAATGTTCACTTTTATATGTAGATGTTACTAATGGACCAATTGTACACAATGATAAAATAATAAAGTAAACATAAAAATGGATCATTCGAGACAACAGCATTTGTAGCTATCGTCTAAAAATAAATCTTTAAAAACGAATTAAATTCTATTTAATTTTGCTCCAACTTCAAAAGTTATGTTTAACTGTAGTATTTAGGTTGTTTGGCGAAGGAAATTATTTTATTCTTTTATGCGCAATTTACAGTTCCATTTTTCCTCGTTTTAAATAAATGTACGTTTTTATTTATTTATTTATTTATTTTTTATTCTGTCGAAAAAAAAAATTGGCAACAATTAAATTTATTAGCTTGGCATTCACAAACATACCGTAGTGAATGACAGTAAGTACATAAGAATTTGGGTATAACGGCCCAAACTTTACGAAATTTTAAATTTGGAGTTGCTTAAGTGTTAGTATAAGAAAGACTGCACCGTTGGAAGGGTGGAAGTTCTTACCCCCCACAGTGTCTTATCTCGGAAACTTACAGTCCTAACTTTTCGAAATTTTAAATTTGGTGTTGGTTACGTGTTAGCGTAACAAAGGTTGCTCCATTGGAAAGGGGGAGAATTTTATGCCCCTCGGTGCCTTATGTTAGAAAATTATGGTCCTAACTTTACGAAATTTTAAACTTGTTTCGTGTTATGACCATTGGAAGGGAATAGGGTCTTACCCACCATAGTACCTTATCTCGAAAAAATATGTTTCAAACTTTACGAAATTTTAAATTTGGAGTTGGTTTAGTGTTAGTATAACAAAGATTACACGGTTGGAATGGGAAGGGTCTTACCCCCCACGTTGCCGTATCTCGAAAAGTTACGGTGTTGGTGTTGCGGAATAAGGTCGATTGACTACTCTTGGGTCCTAGGCCATAGGGGGAGTGCCTTCCGTGGAGGTCTTTCAAAGGGGTCCTAGTCCGTATTTACGTAAGTTTTGGAGAAGACCTCGGAAAACTCCGAAAGGCTAGGCCAACGAGCGCGACCATGGATCGAACCCGGCACCTCATATCTACCAGCTTTGAGCGCAGAACCGCTCGAAACGTGCAATAGGATGTTTAAAGATTTCTCCACAAGTTCGAATAGTTGTAGAGCGGACGGAAATGTATCAGAATTCTTTTGTGCATACTTGTAAAAGAGTAATCATTTTAAGAAATTTATACTCAAGAAATTTTCAGTAACGACTATTTCGCATCAGAATTCTAAAATATATCGCACCGCGAGAAAAAAAAAGTGCCACAGATCAAAAATGCAGGATTCGAGAAAAATCAACTTAAAGAATATGATAAAACCTGACTTTGCCTACAGTAAAATGTAAAATTGATCTGCCACTCAGATAGATAAATTTCGAAATTGAGATTTTGCCTGGTACTTCGAAATTTTCTTGCTGTGGTGTGATAGATCATATTGTAATCTTTTTAAAATAAGTTAATACATTTTATGTAATTATCTCCAAAAGGACCTGATTATTGTAAATAATTTCAAACTTCCCTGTAAAAGAACTGTAAGCAATATAAATATTTCCCATAATGATAATGCAGGAACAAAGCAAAATAACACATATCACTTTTTTTACATTTCAGATAATTGAACATTATTAAAACAAAGTTAAATTAATTTGAGCCTATAAACTATAATGTGAAAAGAGTATTCCGTTACTTAATCCTGTAAAAAGAAATCAGCACCTGGAAAAATTGTACCGGAAAAAGGAGAAAAGACACCGGAAGAAAAGGGCACTCGGACAAGGAGTACAGAAAAAAGAGCTCTTTTGTAGTTTGCAAATCAAAAAACATATTAAAGAATGAATTTCACATTATATTTCCAGTAATTTCAATTAAATTGGTACAACATTCACGTAGTATTAAAGAAAAATAAGCAACGGCTACGTATAACTCTAGGAATCTAGGGGTAAAATGAAAGAAAATTATTCAATTTTTATTTCACCTTCTTACCGATTTTAATGAAAATCTGAATAACGATTGCTTACCATTTTTAAAAATTTGCAGTGAGCACTACGCATACTTGGAAGGGGGGGGGGGGGGGGTTAGTGCGGCAGAAAAGAAGAAATTGTTAACGATTTCAATGAAAATTTGCAAAACTATGGATTACTATTTATGAAAATTACAACAAGAGTTACATATAGCTCTGGGGTTCAGAGGTGGGGAAGGGGGGTAACGCATAAAAATAAAATGATCTTTTAAAAAGTAATAGGTGGTATAGGACAAAATTTTGTATAAATGTGCATAAAGGGAATTATTTTTTAATAATCATTATGAAATTTAAAATAAATTATTTGCAATAGTCAACTGGAAAAAAAAATTGTGTATGTAGGAGCCTCTCCTCACCCGTGGGGGGGGGGGGAAGAAGTCTCCCCTCTAGGGAAGTAAATTTTCATGATAGGTATCTTTCAACAGATCTCGCCAATACCTTTAAAACAAATGGTTGAACCATCGATCTGCGATAATTTAAAATAAAGTTATCAATTTGTTTCATTTTTAACTAAAATAATAATAATAATAATAATAATATATATATATATGTAATATAGAGGATAAAATTGACTTTTTTTTTTTTACTTTTTAGCGTTATACTACTTCTTTAATATGGAAAACGTCCGCATTATCATGGAAGATAATTTTTTTAAACAATAATGCTAATAAATTATTTTTACTGAGTGAATTTGTATAGGAAAATGCAGAAGAAAGTCATGTGGGCCACAATATACTAGTTTTTAATTGGACTGTATTGAAAAGTATAATTGTATGTAAGCAACAATTAATTATGTATAGTTTTAAAAAAGTGTTTGAGTATAGTGTTGTAAAAATCATGATGTGAGCATAATGTATAAGTATGTATATATAATATATATATATATATATATATATACAGTAGAACTTTGATAATTCGAAGTTGAAGGGACCAGAAAAAAATTCGAAATATCCAAAAATTCGAATTACATATACTATTTTGTCAAAAAAAGTGATAAATTAAAAAATTAAAACTCTGCGATCAGAGATTTAACACATAAACTTTATATCTAAGAATACCGTTACATTACCCCTTTAACCCCCCCCCCCCCCCCATTAAATCAATATTTTTTACGAGCTTAATTATTCAACACTTTTTAAAAAACAGTCCAATATTTTTTATTTCTTTTTTAAGTAGAATCTTTGTGTCATAGCATATGACCTGATACAAAAATAGAATCTTCTACATTACACATGACTTTCAATTCACAAAAACCTCAAAGTTCATACATATGCACCCTATCTTCTGGTGCACAAGCTAGGGGCTTCTACTGTATTTCCATATCCTTCTTGTGAAAGACTATAAAAATTGATAATGCACTTCAGATGAGTAAAATCTCGGGAACAATTTTTACTGTAATATTTTAAAGGTAATCGTATGAAAAATTCGAATTATCCAAAATAGAATTCGAATTATCCACGATTTTTTAACATTATTTTAATACAAAATTCAAGGGACCGTATAAAATATTCGAATTATCCAAAATTTCGAATTAAACAAGTTCGAATTATTCAAGTTTCACTGTATATATATTTTTTAAGACCCCTTAAACCACTTACAGCAATAAGAATAAAATTTCATCAAATAAAAATTACCTGTGGAGACTTCTACGAACTAAAGAAACAATTAATTTTACTTATTGGTTTTTCATTTATTTTAAGTTCATGTCAAACTTTCCTTAATTTTATTCCTACCTAGTTAGTTGCTATTAAAATAATGTTTCCTTTACGATAAATCGACACAAAACCAAAAGAAAAGAACCAAACAAGCAATGAGGGGATAAACAATTAAAACTCTTATTTTGACATACCATTTTTACTTTCTCTTACCCATAAGGTAGAGAAAGTATTGTTTTTGGAGCAAATTTTCGAGCGCGAGATTTTGTTATATTTACACGTTTTGAGGTCCCCTGAATACGAAAATCATGTTTTGTAGCAAATGGTCTGTGTGTCTGTTATCAGCATATCTCAAAAACAAATTATGGCAGAAAGTTCAAACTTGGTATTCTAAATGTGTATCATAAAATTTTCATGATGGGTATCTTTAGCTCGCCAATACCTTTAAAACGAATGGTTGAACCATTGATCTGCGATAATTTAAAACAAAGTTATCGATTTTTTTAAAATTTTAACGAAAAGAAAACTTTTTTTTTTAATATTGAGAATAAATTGGACTTTTTTTTGGATATTTGGTGTTATACTATTTCTCTAATATGGAAATCGTCTGCATTATCCTAAAAGATAACTTTTTTTAAATAATAATTTTAATAAATTATTTTTTTAAAACAGAAATATTTTTTAATAACCGAATTATATATTTTATAAATGTAGGTGCATTAATGAAACAGGGGGGCGGTAGCCCCCCTTCACACAGAACTAATTATCATATAAAACACTTCAGAAGCCTAATATGAATTGTTTAACACAGGTTTACATAACAGTACTTGTTATCTTACCTTTTAATGTGCAACCTGTATTTATAGTATTAAATTTCTGTGTAAGAGAAAGTCGTGTGCGTGACACACCAGATTATTTAATTAAGAATAGTTCACATTGTAAAAAAAAATCTATATATAAACTTACTGAGATGTTTATCCAGAATATCTGAAAATTTTAAATAATTCTAAGTTAAAAGTAAATAACCGAGATTCTCAATTTTTATTCTGTAGTTTTAGTTATTTTTATTATTTTATTTTTCCATTAAAATTAAAATTGACTGTTTTTTACTTTCTTCTATATGTAATATAGAGAAAGTATTGGATTCGCGAAAATTTTCGACCTCCGTTTTTTGACGGATCTACACGTTTTGGGATGTCCTGAACACGAATTGAAAGTTTTTAGAAAATGTCTGTCTGTGTGTCTGTCTGTGTGACTGTCTGTGGTTTCGTGTTTTCACCGTATCTCACGAACCAATGAATGAAATTCAACCAAACTTGGTATATAGTTGGACCCTGGCGGGGCATTGTGCTGATTAGATTTGGGGATCAATAGCCCAGCACGTGGCGCTGAGATCGCATTTTATGTAAATTTTTAACATGGCAGTATAGGACAAATTTTCGTATTTTTCACCGTATTTCACGAACCAATGAATGAAATTCAACCAAACTTGGTATATAGTTGGAACCTGACGGGGCATGGTGCTGATTAGATTTGGGGATCAATCGTCCAGCATGTGGCGCTGTTATCGCAAAATTTCGTATTTTTCACCTTATCTCACGAACCGATGAATGAAATTGAACGAAACTTGGTATATAGTTGGACCCTGACATGGAATGGTGCTGATTAGATTTTGGGATCAATCGCCCAGCAGATGGCGCTGTGATCGCATTTTATGTAAACTTTTAACATGGCAGTATAGGACAAAATTTCGTATAAATGTACATAATGAGCGTTTATCTTTCGAAAGATCTCGTTGATAATAGCAATAGTTAACGGTGAAAAAAATTTTGTGCATGTGGGGGCATCGGTTCCCCCCCCCACACACACACACTGGGGGGGAAGTATCCCCCCGGGGGGGCAAAGTTTCAGGATGGGTGTCTTTCGAAAGGTCTCGTCAATACCTTTAAAACGAATGGTTGAACCATAATTCTGTGGTAATTTAAAACAAAGTTATCGATTTTTTTTTACTTTTAATAAAAAAAAAACTTACAAAAAAATCGTATAAAAATATATATTTCTTTTTAACGAAATTTAACCAAACTTGGTATTTAGTTGGTCCCCGACATAAACTGGTGCTGATTACATTTGGGGATCAATAGCTCAACAGGTGTCGCTGTGATCGCATTTTATGCAAATTTTTAACATGGCAGCATAGGACAAAAATTCGTATAAATGTGCATAATAAGAGTTATTTTACACTTGTGATTGTAAAATTAATATGAATTATTGATAATAGTAGTATTTAACTAGGAAAAAAATTTTGTGCATGTGGGGGCATCGCTTCCCCCCCCCTCACTGAGGGGGGGAAGTACCCCCCGGGGGTGCAAAGTTTCAAGATGGGTGTCTTTCGAAAGGTCTCGTCAATACCTTTAAAATGAATGGTTGAAATATTTTTTCTAATAGAGATAGTCAACTGGGAAAAAAAAATTTTGCATGTAGGAGCCTCGAAAATGTATAAGGTCTCGGGTATGAGATGCCCGGCGCGCGTTCTCGCGAGTTAAACTATTTAAATCACACGAAAAAAAATAATAAATAAACAAATTAAATTAAATTAAAAAGATAAAAGGAATTTATTACATTTGATGCATTATGTATTTTTATAATTATATTGTATGATAACAATAATTTACCTTTGCATTTTTTAGAAGATTTGGATGACTCCGACAACAGAACAAAGCGTGAATCTAAGGAATGCTACGGTAAGAAGATTTATTTCTGTGCTCTGATGCTTATCGTTTGATATAATTGTAATATGTATAAGTTTGCTTTTCCGTTGAAAAGCATACATTGTAAAAGGACGAAATTTGTATGAAGATAATTCAAAAAATAGGGCGTAAAAAAAGATATCTTGATTTTTTCCTTTTCCTTTTTCTTTCTTTCTTTCTTTTTCTTTTCTCTTCTTTTTCTTTTCTTTTTTTTTTTTTTTTTTTTTGTAACTTCAAATTGATCTTCATTGCATTTTAGATCACGCATACACATCGCAAATTACAGTCTGTCTCGAAAGTTTATAGGCTCCAGTAAAATGTATGTTTCTGTAAAATGTAAAGGCATATAAACAACAATTACAAATATGTTTATCGAAATCATACGCGATTTGCATTTAATAAAATATTTAGAAAAAATATCAATTTGTATTAAAATTATGTAATAAAATATAAATATTAGGTGACCCAAAAGTTAATCTATTTTAAGAAAACATTCTCAATATAATATACTTAATAGTTTAAAGTCTTTCCATTCTTTAGTGTGACATTATATTATTATATACACGCTTTTCCATAGATATATAATTAAGGTTTCTAATATCTCTAATTCCAAGTTGTACCATGCACGTTCAATGGTTGTTGTCACAGCTTTTACCGAATAAAACTTTTCCCATTCACATGAACCTTCCGAGACAGATCGTGGCAGGTCGATAGTCATTCAAGAACAGATACATTTTTCCTTCTTAAATAATTTCGTAACGTTGGTAGTATGGATCGGATTCTGTGATAAAGTGGATGCCTGACTGTTTCAACAGTCAAGTGACTTTGGCTTTTCTATATCATCGACAGAATTTTTTCTAAATACATAACAACACTGGAAAATGGTTTTATGCCATTTGCTGAAAACAAAGGGGGACAAAATTGAGTGCATCAGCATGATAACGCTGATGCATCACCCCATTGCTTACAAAAATAGCTCCTGGGATCTTTTGGTAAATCATGCCAGTAATATGTATTTCCATCAGGTCTATCCAGGTTTTATTTTCTTCATCAATGAAAAGGATGAATCCATTTATCATCATATGACATATGGTTACCAGCCCATCGTAATCTTTTACCAATGTGAAGCTTTGAGAATGGCAAATTTTGAGCCATTTTTGCGGGGATCATATAACTGTTTTTTTTTTTTTTTTTTTTAATTTTTTGATAAAAAATGTTCTTGGAAAATTGCAAGCGGGAACGCCTAGTAATTTTACGAACCGACATCTTCTAACTTAAAGCTATTCTTTGTTTTCGTCTGTCACTGCGAATATCAGTCACTCATGGTATCTCCGAAAGGGTTTTTTGCTGATATGGTGTCTTACGAGCTAATACGTGATAAACCATACCTTAAGAATGACTTAACAGTTCAGATATTTCTTTAATAGTCTTACTGTACAATTTCAAATTCAGAATTTTACGCACTTCTTCATTAGAAAACTGCGAAGGTTTAGTTATCTTGAAACACAGAACAAATTACTGATTTCCCTGGCCCAGTGGTTCTGCGCTTAAGCTGGTAGTTAGCAAGTGTCGGGTTCGATCCCAGGTCACGCTCGTCGACCTAGCCGTTTAGAGATTTCCGTGGTTTTCTCCGAAACTCTTGTAAATACGGGCTAGGATCCCTTAGAATGATCCACATTGAAAGCCTCTCACCATAGGCCCAGGTCACTAGCGTACGCAATTGGCCTTAACCCGGACACCACCCTTTCTTACAGCTCATTTATTAGGCTCAAAATCGATGTCATGGTTACAATAAAAAAAATTTGAATAAAATTGAATTTGTCTATAAACTTTTGGGATACGATTTCTGGTTATCTTACGATTTAAAAAATTTCGTTAAATATACTGATATTTTGAATTGAGTATTGCTGTTTTCCCACTGTAAAGGACGTAGCATATCTACACAAAAAGTTACATCGATATACATCGTTTTCAACAAAAATTGTAGGCAAAATATAAGATTCTTTAAATTTTTGGGTTCGACTGTATATACTTTCTGAACTAAATTATTCCAATATATACTTATCGAAAACAGTAAAAAATTCAACACATATACAGCTCGTTTTAAATTTTTAACATAATTAAAAGATTTTCTTATTTTTATTTATTTTAAGGCAATTCCTAAACATAAGCATATAATTTTAACAAAATAACTTCTATATTATATATATATATGTATGTATGTATATATATGTGTGTATGTGTGTGCGTTGGATATGCAAAAGTCAGTTAAAACTTTAAAAAATTATTTAAAAAATTACAATAAACGAGTGCAATTAAATGTATGGTATTATAAGGAAATATAATTTTTAACAACAAAAAAGTTGCATTAAAAAAATTACCGACACATGACGTTTATAAGCATACAAGAATTGGATTTTTCGAATTTAGACTATCAATAAAAACCTGGATATACAGGGCCTCATAATTCGACGGTGGCTGTATGATATCATAACCAGATCAAGCGTTTTGAGTTACATATCATGTTTACTGAAATATGCGGTATGGAAATCATTGATTATTCGTTTACATTGCTACCATAAATAATTTGGATATATTGGGGCTATATTTACAAATACCTAAAAATGCATTTTATATGGTGTTATTCGTTTTTCGAACAGGACTAGTTTTAAGAACACAAGGTAATGTGTATACAATTTATTGACAATGCACAGGGCTACCGAAAGTGAAGATTATTCGTTGAACAGGCTCATAAAGATTTAGTAAATTTAAACGAGTATTGCGGATAAAAAGTCTAAATAATTTAAAATAAACTACAAATATAGTAACAGCTTTCAATTCTTTATCAATGTAGGTATTATAGTGAAAAGGGGGTTGAGGGGGTTGTAGCTCCCCCCACAAAGATTTATATATATATAGATATAAACTGTTCCTAAATTTATTTAAAGTTATTTTAAAAGTAGGTTCATATATAGTACTTATTACCTTATACTATAACATGCAAACTGTCCTTATAGTATTGAATTGCAGGGTTGCAAAAAGTCGTGTCAGTAACATAGTAGAATATTTTAAATATTAAACCCATATATATTTTTACTTTCCGAATACTATAGTGTGGAAAGTATTGTAATCATGTCAAAAATCCGAATATGATATTTTGATGTTTTTATACGTTTCGAGGTTACCTGAGTCCGTTTCCATTATTTTTATGATGATGTATGCATGTGTGTGTGTATGCATGTGTATGTGTATGTATGTGTGTGTGTATGTCTGTGAGTGAACACGCTAGCGTCTAAACACTTTGTTCGAATAAGCTGAAAGTTGCTACGTATATTGTAAGTCACCATAGTACGAACCCTGCAGATTTTAGCGAATCCAGCAATTATAGTTTTTTTACAGGGACACGAGGAAAAATTATTTATCATTATGGCCTATGGGGCCAAATTTTTAAAAGTGCGATAGCGTCTAAACGCTTTATTAATCTGAGCAAAAAATTTGTACACATGTTATAGGTCACAGTTGCACCAACTGTATAGATTTTGGTGAATTTTAACACTTACAGTTTTTTTACAGGGACACAAAGAAAAATTCTTTATCATTATGGCCTATGGGACCAAATTTTTAAAAGTGCGATAGCATTAAACGCCTTATTCAATTGAGCTGAAAATTTATATGAATATTATAAATCACTGTTGCTCTAACTATAAGCATTTTGGTGAATCTAGCGTTTATAGGTTTTTACAGAGACACAACGAAAAATTCTTTATCATTATGATCTTATTGGCTCAAAGTTAAGTACCGTTAAATAAAACATCGAAAAATTGTCAAACACTCTATTATGGCTTTCTTTCTTTTGTTTGTTTAACAACTCCTCTTTCCTTACTTTATCTACAAAACTGTTAATTACTCAATGTTCGGAAAGTCGAGTGGAGTCACTCCAGATTTTTTTAATAATTGATTTTGGTTATTATCATTTAAACCCGTAAAATTTGTCATGATGCAATTTTGTAAATATTTGAATTATTGTGATTAGTTAAATTTCTCCTTTTCTACATTTATTGAAAACTGTTATGAATATTAATTATTATGTTACAATAATTAATGATAACATATGATTAGGTTTAGAAGCTGCAATCGTATAAATCATGTTTTTTTTTTTTTTTTTTTTTTCATATAACGAAAAAAAAAATATATATATTACATTTTTTCTCAATTTTTAAAGTGTAAAAGCATTATTGTTTTTTCATTTTCACATCTTGTAAATGATGATCGTGCTTAGAAATGTTATTAAAACGTTCATTTCTTTTATTTTCTTGTGGCAGTTGATTTTTTTTTTTTTTTACTTTCTCTTACCCATAAGTTAGAGAAAGTATTGATTTTGGGTCAAATTTTCGAAAGTGAGTTTTTATTATATTTACACGTTTTGAGGTCTCCTGAATCCAAAATTCATGTTTTAGCGGTTAGTCTGTGTGTGTGTCTATGTGTCCGTCTGTGTGTCTGTCTGTGTGTCTGACTGTTATCAACATATCTCAAGGAAAATAATAACAGAAAGTCCAAACATGGTATTCTAAATGTGTATCATATAGGTATGCTACACTATGCTTTTCGTTGAGACGAAGCAAATGATTCGTGTACAGGGACACCCAAGAGAATTCATATACATTACGTCTATGGGGGAAATTGCAGGTAAGTAGAGTTTAACGTCTATAGACTGCACTAAACTAAATGAAAATTATATATATTTTTATATGCGTAGAAACATGTCTCTTGCAGAATAGGTAGTGATATCATTCACTGTTCGTTTGCAGGGTTCGTTTGCACTGTTCGTTTGCAAAATGACTAGATTATAGTGCGACAGTATTTGAAAATTGGTAGAAGTGTATTTCAGGTTGTGCCGTGTATTATTACTATAGGATTATGTTGTGGTGCACCATGTGGTTTGTACAGTCACCCAAAAAAAAAACGCCACCCCCCACCTAATTTTGCCGTAAATTATCGTAGAAACATGCGACTGGTACCAATCAGTTTGTAATAACGTCTAGTTTATAATGTTATAGTTAGATTTTACTTAGGGGGTCGTCTACATATTAAAACTGACATCAACTTCATTTTTTTCAATGGTAACCCCCATTTTTTATAATTTATTTGAATTCTTTGGATCAAATCATCACGGAAAATGGTATAGTTTATATATTTCGCTCAATTTTTCATAGAGTTATAAGCTGTCAAAGTTTGGGGGTGCTAATGTTAAATGAATGTGACAAACATAAATCATATCTTCCGAAATAATTATGATATTTAAATTCTGTTTTTTTTTATTCGTTAGAATGAAGTAACCCAAACATATTCCATGCAAATTTTTGCTAAAAAAACATTTTTTGAATTATGAAAATTATTAATAAATTCATATTTGAAAAAATTATGAATTATGACCTATGTTAATTTTTGCACGAATAGAACGGGCATCATCAAAAACATGGGTTTCCAAATTTACAGCTCGTTCCTAACATTATTTTTTGAGTTACAGTGATATTTCACTTTTTAGTCCTGTTAGGGGGCCGTCACTTGTTATAATCTGTATCCTCTATAAGTAAATGCTTGTATATAATTTGACGGAAAACTATTTTAATTTACCTTTATGTTATTTTTATTGTTTCCTAAGCAATATTTCGATGTTTATTATACAAATTGGCATATTTTTGTAAAGTTATCACAATGTAGGCGAGGGATTGTGAAAGAATTTCAAAAGAAAAGAAGCCCCGCCTCTGATTCGCTCAAACACTATTTAAAAAAAAAGACAAATTTGCATATTCCTATTTGACTCTATATGTGACACTGGTATGCATAAATCACAATGGTATTTACTACATCGATTATTGAAGACAAAACTTAAATGATTTAATTACAAATATGCAAAATTATTTTGCTTTATATTATAAAGTTTTAGAAAATTTGTGAAAAGGCGTGGCTATTTACATTAAGCCTTGATATGGAAGCTATGTTGCTGTTTTTCGATGCTGCGAAATTTACAAAATATATTTGTGTTAATATACTATACAGATAGAAGAATAATTATATAATATCAACAAATCTTCTTTAATCAATATGTTTATATACATTACTGTATGGAAATGTTTATATATGAATATTGTATTTATTTTTAATGAGAGATATAAACACAAAATACTAAAAAAAAAAGAAGAAAATGTGTTATAAATTTTTATAAATCAAGCAAAATATATATGCATACTTGCCAACCTAACCCGTAACATTGTTAGTTTCCGCCCCTGTGTGTACACAATTTAATTTTTAGAGTAATTAACTTCAAATACATTTACGATTAACTCATTGAGCGCCACGCGAATTCTTTTGGAAATCCCATTCAGGCCACACGTGCTGCTTAGAAGCGTGTTATGTTTATCGAGTTTCAATAAACCCCATTAGGCCTTAACGATATAATCCTATAGAAATCCTATTAAAAAAAAAAAAACATGAAGTAAATTTTAAATAAATTGTCAGTAATTACTTAAAACTATGTAAGTTCTGTAGTTTTATATCATATTTTACACTGCCGGCTGACTTAGACTAAATGAAAAGATCAGTGTCAGCCACCGATGGCTGACACAGCTCTAAAAAGACTGATGTGAAAAAAATGTACGGAAAGGGGCGGGACCACTAATCTTCCGGGATAGGTTGACAAGAATGTATATACATAGAGCAATGCCAGAAAATGTTCTTTATATTTCATGAACCAGATGAATAGTATTTTTTTTCTGAATAGTCTATGTATTAAATATAATGCTGCTTTAAATACCCTTTAAATGAAAAGTTTTATTACATAAAGTAATTTTCTGACACTCTACAGCTCCCAAATGACACACAATACAAAACCTCGCCTTTTCCCAGTGTTTAAAGGGTATTAACGTTTAATATGCTTTATATTCGTTTTGATCTTTCCTTCTCCTCCTTCTCTTCTTCTTTTTTCCTTAAAAAAAAAGAGTTATGTAACATTTTGACCTTTTCAAGTGAAGATTTAGATTAAGGGTAGTCAGCCTTTCTACACCCACCGTCCACTTCGGTATCTGTGTTAAAGTGTAGAATTTTAGAACATCCCATTAAGTAGTAGGATTTATTATTTTACATATTAATTTGTTACACATTATAAAATATAAAAGCAAAAGAATATCGTGGAGATTTATGTAAAAGTTTTTAATAATGTCATGAAAAAAAAAATAATAATAATTAATTAAAAAAATAAAAAAATAAAAATAAAAAAATCTGTTTTAATATTTTAAAAAAGTCAATTAAAGAAAATGAAAGTACTGCAGTATCAGAACAAACTCCCATTGTCACTGTGAAACGGTCGTGGGAACCAGGTTGAGTGCCGCCGTTTCAGACAATTATACGGCAGCTTGAGTTAAAATAATTTTGAATTTTCAAACAAATTTAAAACCATTCATCTTTTTTTTTTTTTTTTTTTTTGATAGATATTTTAATATCTATTCAAGCTACTTAATTTTCTTCGTATGAAGTGAACTATCTGATGTTTAATCAATAGAAACCAATAAAAATCTTTTAATTCATAAACTAACTCAGAAAGTTCTGTGAATTAGTCATTTTTTTTATTTTATAATTAACATTTCTGAAAAATTTTTCCGGTGTGAAACGTAATAAATAATGTATACTGGGTGGTAGATCGTGATTTATATTTTCTAAATGTATAGACGGACCCCTAATACATTTTCACATGTAACTCTGTTTAAAATTGATTTAAGGTATATAAATAGGTATGTTTTTCGAACCGCCTTGATCTCAGAAATCTGAATATGAAGTCAAAAATAGGGGTTGCCATTGAAGAAAATGAAGTTAATGCCAGTTTTAATATGTAGACGACCCCTTAGGCAAAATTTAATTTTACCGTTATAAACTAGACGTTATTACAAATCGATCGGTACCAGTCAAATGTTTCTACGATAATTTACGGCGAAATTAGGTGGGGGGGGGGTGGCGTTTTTTTTTTGGGTGACTGTACATAATCTTCAAAAGATATACAGGGCTACAAATATATAAGTGATAACATTCTTTTTTATTGTTAGTGGAAGTGCTTTACTATAATATTTTACATGTCCATGAAAGATGCTCAAGAATTGAAATGAATTCCTCATAGACTTCTGATAAATAATGTATGTTTTTAAGCTAAATATTCATCGCTTGGTTTTTTTTTTTTTTTTTTTTTTGCGTATTTACACGTTTTGAGCTTTTCTGATTACCGAAGTCAAGTTTTTTAACGTTTAATATTTGTCTGTGTGTCTTAGAGTAACTTAAAAACGTATAATTTCAGGAGATCCAAAAGTTGTATTTTCAAATTAATATAAGTTTGTTGATAAAAAATTTTTATTTATCGAATCGTGTTCTTACACTGACTAAGAACAGGATTCGACAAGGATTTATTTAACAAAATCGTATGAAGTGTACTTTTTTTACATAGGAATTTTTGCTAGTGTTCGGACACTTTTGTTACCGACTGTACAGTGACAGTCTCTCGTGCCTACAGGCTATTACCTGCCACAGAAGTAGGATTCTAATCATACTTGAAATTAAAACTAAACTGTACAACTTAAATCTGACGTAACCCTGGCACCCTTGTCACACCACAAGGGTGTCGTCGGAAATGAACTGGCTGATATTCTGGCAAAAAATGCCACTGAAAAAAGCCTTATACAATATTCCTTCCCCCCCCCCCCAACCTTCATTCATCAAACAAAAATTAAAACTTCAAATGATTCAAAATTAGCAATCTCTATGGGATGTCTCAGAAAAAGGTAGACACACGCACAACCTAATCCCCATAGCCACAACCAATGACTGGAAACTTACCCCTCCTATAACAGCCTTCCTGACGGGCCATGGCCCATTCCCAAGCTACCTCCACAAATTTCATCGCCGACGCTCACTCCTGTGCCCCTGTGGCGAGGAGGGAAATGCATTGCATTATTACTTTAACTGTGTCCTCACTTCTGCCTACCATATCAGAAATCCCTCCCCCAGACCAGTAAACTGGCTGGACAACATTTTAACTAGACCAAATCTAATTAACAAACTCAATAAGATTTTCTCCCTATTAATGGATATATCAAATGCCACTGATTAATGTTGTTATCAATAACACTGCCTACTGGCTCAGACAGGAACCTAGACCTTCTCAAGAGCAACGTATACAAGAGTATCATGCACAAGCTCTGCTGTAGAAATGGATTCAATGATCAGTAACCTGTTGCCCCTTGTCGCGAGGAGCGCACGCCCGCAACAGGTGATTGCACCACAGAGCTTATCTTAATATGTTTTAGCTGTTTACCTCATGAACTCTAAATGAACTTTATCGACCAGAATCAATTAAAACCAAGAACTTTTCTCTCAATTATTATTTTAACCTCTCTCGCCCTTTGTCAGTCTTGGTATACAAGGCTGGCGAAACTTTGTAGTTTTTTTTTTTTTTTTTTTTTTTTTTTTTTATAAACCTCGGAGTAGTCCCCTTTGTCTCGACATTGAATCGCTCAACATCGCTCTAACAGCGATGAGCGGGGGCTGCTCCCTGTTAAATATATTGTATATGTGTGAAATTATAGAGAAATTGTAATATGTAATTTTAATATATTTTTTAATAAAACTCAAATTTTACGATGTTCCACTCAAAACTCGAAATGTCACTACACTGATGATAAAAGTCCCTACTTTAGTGAATAATCATGAAAAAATTAGAAACAACAACATAATCCAATGCGTAATTCCTTGAAATTTCTTACAAAATTACCAAAATGTCCCTATGAATTTAAAATTTATTGCTACATCATGAATAAAGCTATTGAAAGTCCTTAGTCGTAGGGATAAATCATTACGTTGCCAACACTGACAGAAAGTTGAACTCTCCAGATTTGTCCCCAAAAATGTTAGAATTCCCCAAAGTCCCCACAAACATTTGGTCCTCAAAATTGTCCCCAGAAGCCTCAAAAATCCCCAAAATGGGGACAAAATCCCCAATGTGGCATCACTGAGCAAACAAGAGAAATATTTCGGCGTGGTTATCGAAAGAGATCAAATTTGCGTATCACTCTTTGACCATATTGAGCTAAAAGTAAGAAATATCCAGTCAATTTCAGAAATTTTCAGTTATCGGTACTATCGTTCTCAAAAGATAAGCCAGTTTTTTTTCCTGTTCCTTTTTCTTTGAAGTTCAGGATTTTCTTTTAAACCAGTTTTATTTGTACAAACTATTATATTCTTTTTACTTTCTCTTACCCACATATATAGTAAGAAAATATTATTTTTGAGTCAATTTTTTTAAATTGTATTTTTGTTATATTTACACGTACTGAGGTTTCCTAAATCCCATAAACATGTTTTTAGTGTTTTGTGCGTGCGTCTGTGCGTCTATGTGTGTATGTGTCTGTTATCAGCATATCTCAGGAAAAAAATAATGGCAGATAGACCTAACTCGGTATTCTCAACGTGTATCATATAGGAATGCATTAAACTTATCATTGAGATCAAGCAAATGTTTCGTGTACAGGAACATCCAAGAGAATTCAAATATATTATGTGTATGGGGAAATTTCTGGTAAAGACAGTGTAACATCTATAGACTGTCTTAAACGAAAAGGAATGAACAAAATTTATTACATTCATAAAAGCATATTTTGTGTTGATTGTGGTATGGAAAATATTGATTATTCGTTTATAGAGCTAATCAAAGTATTTGGATATATTGGAGCTACACTTGTAAATTGAAGGAATCGTAATTCCTTTTGTGTTAGATGTTTTTAAAGTAAGACTAATTTTAAATGCACAGCGTTGTTTATAGTGCATATTGATGATAGACAATTTACAGGGCTACCCAAAAATTAAGCAAAACGTTCTTTTCAATTGAATGTAATTCATGAAAGTGCTTTGTACGTTTTACTATGTCGACAAATACTGCAAAATCAATTTTTCATACCCATATTGTAAAAAAAATAATTTTTGAAATTATATTTTCAATTCTGTTTTTTTTTTTTTTTTTTTTTTTTTTTTTTTGCGGTTGTTCGTATGTATATCTGTTATCACCATACCATAAAAACAAATAACTGCAGAAAATTGAAATTTGGCATTTTGAAATTCATATTAGGTTGGTACTTAAAAATTTGATCAAGACTGGCAAGTTTGAAGACAAATTAATAATACCCTTATTTATTTATTCATTTTTAATTAAATTGTATGCACTGTATTTGAAGGGGAGGTTGCGGTGAGTGGAAGCCCCTCCCAAACACAGAATTACATGTTAAATTAAACTGTGCCTACACCTGTTTTAGATTATATTAAAAGTAAATTGACTTTTATGATCTTACGCTATTGATATTATGCAATTTATCATTATACTAGTATTAAAATGCAGTGTAAGAGAAAGTCGTATGGGTGATACACCAGATTATTTTTTTCTTTTTAGTTTTATCTGTTTTTAATTTTCTTTTTTAATTCAATAATAATTAAATTAAATCAAACAATCAAAATTACAATGTATTTTAATATTTTTTTATGAGTAATTTTTTTTTCCAGGTGATGTATTATATGTTCCAAGAAAAAATGGTGGAAGAAGGAGAATGCTATATCAGACACTTGAAAGCAATTGAATTTTGATTTCTCCTCGAGGAAGTAGACTAATGTAAAATTTTATTGCGTAAAAGGTGCATATGTATTAAGGACGAAAAAATAAATACATAAACAAATAATGTCATCCTTGAAGCTAAGTATTAGTTATTTCCTTCTTTTCATTTATCCCTTATTACAATATACTTATTGAGGTGACACACTTACATTATGCTTATTATTAAAAAGGGGGAAAAGAACTAAAAAACAGATAAATCTTCTTTTTTTTTTATGGTAGCATTAAAAGAAAAAAAAAAGAAAAAAAAGTAAAGAAAAGAAAGAACACAAAAACAATTAAGCATGTATCAAAGAAAATATTTAACGTTCTGAGTAGTTCTGAGTTTTGGAAAATTAAAATTATTCTCTATTACCATTTTCATAAAATGAAAAATTAAAATAGCTTGTCAGGATTCTCCTGTATAACTGCACGGTTACTTTTAACACAAAAACTACAGAAGTGGGATTCTGATGCCTTCGGATGCGTTCATAAAATGCAGTATTTAGTGATTTAATGTAAAACGGTCAAAGGTGAAGTTTTCAAAACAAACTCAATAATTTGTTTTTAGACTTTTGAGAAACTGCTGCATGCGTTCAAATTAATAGTAAATTTTTCTTATGTAAATGCTATCTTGAGAAATCGAACGATTCAGTTTTTCTTTATGTAAAAAATATGTACAGGTGTGACAAAAATCGTATATAATGCGACAATTGAAATATATAACTATTAATTTCATTAAAATGAGGTGGAAAATTGATGATTACATAATATTTAAGTTAGTTTACCATACTACTTCATTTATTGAGTTCTTTCATACCCATGCCCCAGGTCACCATCAGCTATTCTCGCTTGGTTTCTAAATTCGGCATATTCTGTTCGCTTCGTTCTTGAAACTGAGCATGACGCGACATCTAGCATGAATAAGGATTGGGTCGGGCAAATTACAAATGTTCATGTTGATAAAAATTTTCACTGTCTCACGACACAATGAATATATGACTGATTTATAAAATTTGCTACGAAAAAGACCAAATTAACCCACTTGAAACTGCAAGAATATGAAGTGATCGTAGCGACATCTATAATTTATGTACAAAAACTGCTACTTTCACTTTCAGAATATGTACTTCTAGATTCACTTTCAGAATATGTACTTCTACTTTCACTTTCAGAAGATGTACTTCAACTTTCACTTACAAAATATGTACTTAAACTTCAACTCACAGAACATTCTGTTTTTCAGCCTTGCCGGGAAAATGGTCCCGTAGTATGTCAATGAGTACGCCGCGCGCTAAGTAATGCGTGCTTGTTCCATTTATTGATTGTTAATTATTAAAGAGTTTATTTTCGTAATGAACGACTCGTCAATGTGTTAATTATCACGAAGACCTATAAATGGTGACTTTGGACTTAGAAAACTTTCATCCTTCTGTGTAATGTTTACGTGCAGCTAGAGTTTCGGTTTCAAATCGAAACCAATCTTAACTTTTTATTGCTTCTGTTTTGAATCTCTTCTGCTACGGATACACTATGAGTGATGTTTCTGCAGTCAAGATTCCTAATTTTATTCCAGCAGACCCCTCGTTGTGGTTTACCATGATCGAATCTACATTTGAATTAGCTACTCCAAAGGCCATAACGGAATCCAAAACAAAATATAATTACTGTGTAGCAAATCTTCCGCCAGCTGTTGCAATGACTGTCCGGGACGTCATTATTTCTCCTGACAGCACTGACCCCTATGGAAAGTTAAAAGATGAAGTGATATCTCGGTGTGGAGAGAGTAAATCGCAAGAAATTAGACGGTTGCTTACAGGAGAACAACTGAGAGATCGGAAGTCCTCTGACCTGCTTCGTCTTATGCAACGGCGTGCAGAGAACCATAACGTCGCAGATGCCCTGCTTCTTGAGCTTTTCCTGCAACAACTGCCTTCAAACGTGCAATCAATTTTTGCGTCTATAACTCCTCTCACTTCCCAAAAAGCTGCTGAAATAGCCGACAAAATTCTGGACATCACACCTGCACAGGTGAGTGCAATAGAAACTAGTTCCATTTCGAACGCTTCCTGCAACAATGACTCAGAATTGCTGAAAGAGATTAAACTTCTGCGTAAAGAATTAGCATCGCTAAGACGTTCGAGAAGTATTTCTCGTAGTCGTCGGTTTTTTCGACCAAGGAGCCTGTATGTAAAGAACGATCCCTTATGCTGGTATCATAAAAAATTTAGCTCTAAAGCCAATAAATGTTCACCACCGTGTACCTTCCAGGAAAACAACACACCCCAGGAGTAGCGGCGACATACGCCTGGTATACTAATAGTCCTCGTCGCCTTTTTGTGCGAGATCGTCTGTCAAATGTTAATTCTCTCATCGATACTGGTAGCGATTGTTCTATTATACCAGCTGTCACAGTTGAAAAGGTAAGCACTCCTATACAAGCTTTTAAAGCTGCTAACGGCACTTCTATTAATGTATATAAACAGAAACTTTTATC
Source organism: Salticus scenicus (assembly GCA_963930645.1). Taxonomy (NCBI): domain Eukaryota; kingdom Metazoa; phylum Arthropoda; class Arachnida; order Araneae; family Salticidae; genus Salticus; species Salticus scenicus. The sequence continues at coordinate 137,395,682 of OZ005661.1, forward strand.
ACTCGATTTAGGTTTAAGAAAAAACTTTATTTATCCTTTTTATGTATGGCAACGTGTCTACAGCTATAATTGGTGCAGATTTTTTACACTATTTTAACTTACAGCCAGATCTTAGAAATCGTCGATTAATCGACGCTAATACAAAATTAAAGTCTAATGGTACGGTTAAGATTGCTCATATTTATTCTATAAAATCTGTATTTAATGATAATAATTTCTCTCAATTGTTAAATGAATTTCCTAGTATTACTAAACCTCCATGTGCAGACCAAATTATTAAACATTCTGTTAAGCATCATATAGAAACATTTGGCTTTCCCGTTTTTGCTAAACCACGTCGGCTTGCTCCCGATCGTTTAAAAATTGCAAAATTAGAATTTCAGCACATGTTGGATTTAGGCCATATTCGCCCATCCAAAAGTAATTATGCTTCCCCTTTGCATATGGTCCCTAAAAAACAAAGCGATGATTGGCGTCCCGTTGGTGACTATCGAGCTCTTAATGCTCAAACCAAAAAGGACAAGTATCCAATCCCTAATATCGTTGATTTTACTAGCGAGCTTCATGGGACAACAATATTTTCTCACATTGATTTAGTTAAAGCTTATCATCAAATTCCGATTGCTCCCGAAGACATCCATAAAACTGCAATTTGTACACCTTTCGGACTCTTCGAGAGCACTCGGATGCAATTTGGTCTGTGCAATGCGTCTAGTACTTTTCAAAGATTGATTGATGAAGTGACTCGAGGTTTAGATGGTGTTTACGCATTTGTTGATGATATTCTTATTGCATCTAAAGATAAACAAGAGCATTTTAAACATCTCAGAGCCCTTTTTGAACAATTAAGTCACTACGGTCTTACTATTAAACCCTCTAAGTGTACTCTAGGTGTACTTAATATAAAATTTCTCGGATTTAATATCTCTGCCGAAGGACTTTTACCCCTCCCCGACAGAGTTGAAGCAATAAACAAATTTCCCCGACCTACAACTATTACCCAATTGCGGCGCTTTCTTGGCATGTACAATTTTTATCGAAGATTTATACCGAAAGCTGCCCACATTTTAGCACCCCAAGTAAAACTTTTGGAAGGCCATAAAAATAAAAATAAAAATCTTCACGTTCAAAAACATCTGAAGCACCTTTTGACTGGTCTGTCGAAGCAGAAACTGCCTTTTCCACCGCTAAAACGGCACTTGCGGATGCCACCTTGTTAAAACATCCCATTCCTGGTGCTCATTTACGTTTATGGTGTGACGCCTCGGATTTTGCTGTCGGCAGTACGCTCATGCAATATAATAATTCTTCATGGGAACCAATAGCATTTTTATCTGTAAAACTTACTAAAAGTCAGCTCACTTGGTCCACTTACGACCGCGAACTTTTAGCTATATATACTTCAATTAAACGTTTTCGGCACATGCTTGAAGGTACAGATTTTTCCATCTACACTGACCAAAAACCTGTAATTTATGCCTTTAAGCAAAAGCCAGATAAATGTTCTCCTCGTCAATTGCGCCATCTCGACTTTATTTCTCAATTTTCGACAGATATACGTCATATTAATGGTACAGAAAACTCCATTGCTGATGCCTTATCTAGAATTGAAATTGATTCAATTTCAACAGAAATTTTAGATTTCAAACAAATATCTCTTGCACAACTAGAGGATCCTGAATTAAAAAACATTTTAAATTCTACTGACAATACATGTAATATTCAAAAGCATTATTTTTCTTTTGAGGATGTAACATTATACTGTGACATGTCAACAAATATACCACGTCCTTTCATCCCAGAATCTTTTCGATCTAACATATTTAATCATATTCATAATCTTTCTCATCCCGGAATTTCTGCCACAACTAAATTAATAACTAAGCGATATTATTGGCCAAACATGAAAAAATTCATTAAAAATTCCGTCCAGTCATGTGATAAATGTCAACGTTGCAAAATACATTGGCATACGAAAGCTCCACTTGGAACTTTTGCCCTTCCAGATGCAAGATTTTCACACATACATATCGATTTCATTGGTCCACTTCCTCCATCTGAAGGTTATCAATATTGCATGACTATTGTCGATCGCTTCACTCGATGGCCCGAAGTAATCCCAACATCTGACATGACAGCTCTAACAACAGCTAAATCACTTGTAAATGGTTGGATTTCGCGTCTCGGATGTCCGGTTACCATCACGACAGACCAAGGTCGAAACTTCGAATCCACACTTATCCGTAAATTAACAAATATTCTTGGAACTACGCGTACACGCACAACAGTGTATCATCCAATATCAAACGGAATTTGTGAAAGATTCCATCGCTGGCTCAAAACTGCATTAAAAACCCATGACAATATGAAATGGACTGAATCACTGCCAATTGTCTTATTAGGTCTTCGAACTGCTATTAAAAATTACATTATGACGAGTAGTGCTGAACTAGTCTATGGTACTACACTTCGACTTCCATCTGATTTTTTCACAATAGATAACTACAAAACATCACCTGACTTAACATATGTCTCACAACTCTGTGAATCCATGAGAAAACTTTCTCCCATTAATCCCCTTAGTCATGGTACTTCTAATGTTTACATAAATCCATCCTTGCAGACTTGTACTCATCCTTGTACTCATGTATTTTTGCGCATAGATAGTATTCAACCACCATTAACTCCTCCTTACACAGGACCTCATATTGTACTTAAAAGAAATAATAAAAATTTTGTTATTAAAGTTAATGGAAAACCTACAGTAGTATCTATAGACAGGTTAAAGCCTGCATTTCTGTTCTCAGATAACGCCAACTTATCTTCACCACCTGATTGTCATAACAACACAAATTCTAACTTAAATGAACTTAGATCTAATACTTCTGCTGCACAAGAAAATTCACAACAGTAGAAAATAATTACAACTAGATCTGGTCGAAAAGTTCATTTTCCAAAGCATTTAGTAACAAATTATTTTTAATGTCATTGCAAATCTTGTATTTGTTTATATTATCATTTATTCTTTTATATATTGCACTTATTCCTTGTTTATCTACTGTAATATAACTTTTCATGTGCACATGTGTATGTATGTATATATATTTTAAACAATTCTGTTCTCAGCAATACTTTTTCAGATATTTCATTCTGTTATTGCATATGTGTACATATATATTTTAAGTGTATTAGCATCAATATTCTATTGTATAAGCATTGTATTATTATTATTTTACATACATAATTGCATTTGTAATTGTATTTGTATTAGTATTTTGTAAATTTTTATCGTTCTCCTTGTTCACTGGGGGAATACTCCTGTAGTGATCGTAGCGACATCTATAATTTATGTACAACAACTGCTACTTTCACTTTCAGAATATATACTTCTAGTTTCACTTTCAGAATATGTACTTCTACTTTCACTTTCAGAAGATGTACTTCAACTTTCACTTACAAAATATGTACTTAAACTTCAACTCACAGAACATTCTGTTTTTCAGCCTTGCCAGAAAAAAGGTCCCGTAGTATGTCAATGAGTACGCCGCGCGCTAAGTAATGCGTGCTTGTTCCATTTATTGATTGTTAATTATTAAAGAGTTTATTTTCGTAATGAACGACTCGTCAATGTGTTAATTATCACGAAGACCTATAAATATATAAAATTAATTAATTATTGATGATAACAAATCTGAAGCTTATATAAGAATGTCGCGGAGGAAAATTAAAATACGAATCTAAGAGAGCCAAAACGATAGTAAATTCAGTAAAATTACCACTGCTTTAACTAAAATTACCCACTTGAAAGTACTAAAAAGGTAGCAAATTTTGTAAATCTGTCGTATGCATTACAGCATGTAAGACAATGGAAATCAATGGACTTGAACAATTGACTAACAATGGAAAACACTAACAATTGACTAACAAGGAAAATCTTGACTAAATCTGTAACTTGTCCGACCCAAGCTTTATCAATGTGTGACATGCTGAGTTTCGAAGAAGAAGCTAAGAGAAGATGACAAATTTCGAAAGCAGATCAAAATAACTGATGATATCCCAGAGCATGGGTGCGAAGGTCTCAGTAAATGAAATAAAAATAAACTAACTTAAATATTACGTAAATGAGTACTTTTGAAAGGCCTTGATACTATGAACTACACCGTCAAAAAAAAGTCTTGTTTGCTGCCAGAAATTTTCTGTAATTCAGAAAAGTACGTTTTATCAACGTCATTTTTCCTTTGATAGAACGTATTTTTCTGAATTACAGAAAATTTCTGGGAGCAAACTGCAGCTAACAGGACTTCTTTTTCACAGAGATGTTTATAATTCCATATAAATCTTTGTTTAAAAAAAAAAAAAAAAAAAAAAAAAAAAGGACAGAGAGACAGAGACAGAGTTAGGAAAAGAAAAAAAGAAGATTAATTATTATTTTTTTTTTTTACAATTTATCTGAAATAATAGTCACTAAGTTTATGTATTAGAAGACAAACGTACACTCTCAAATAAAAGTCCTGTTTGCTGCTAGAAATTTTCTGTAATTCAGAAAAATACGTTCTATAAACGTAATTTTTCCTTTGATAGAATGTATTTTTCTGAATTACAGAAAATTTCTGGCAGCAAACTGCAGCTAACAGGACTTTTTTTTTTTTTTTTTTTTTTTACAGTGATGTTTATAATTCCATATAAATATTTGTAAAAAAAAATAAATAAATAAAATAAATAAATAGAGAGAGAGAGAGAGAGAGAGAGAGAGAGACAGAGAGAGAGAGAGAGAGAGAGTGAGACAGAGACAGAGAAAGAAAAAAAAACGAGGATTAATTAATTTTTTTTTTTTTTTTTTTTTTTTTTAACAATTTATCTGAAATAATAGTTTATGTATTAGAGAACAAACGTATCACTGTAAAAAAAAAAAAAAAAAAAAAGTCCTGTTTGCTGCCAGAAATTTTCTGTAATTCAGAAAAATACGTTCTATAAACGCAATTTTTCCGTTGATAAAACGTATTTTTCTGAATTACAGAAAATTTCTGGCAGCAAACAGAACTTTTTTTTTTTTTTGACAGTGATTATTCCTGGCCATAAACACAGATAAAACATAGCAGTTCAAAATAAGTTTATTAAAAAAAAAAATCCTTACAAATTTTGAATTAACATTTAAGAAATGCAAATTTTCACAAGTTGTTTGTTTTAAAATGAAATAAATTGTTTTGTTTCAAATTACCATAGCTCTATGATTCAACCAGTTTCTTCTAAATATATTGACGAATTAAATAGAAGAAATATTTTATATTGAAAAGTTTCGTTGCGTACTTCCCACAGGGAAAAGTGATGATCTTTCATATACAAAATTTTTATTCTGCTTGATTCTTACTATTATTTAAAAATAAATAAATAAAAATTCTTTTAATTTCACAATCCTTGGTTAAATATAATTCTCACTGTGTACACGGATTACCCATAGCACAGTACTAGTGCGACGTTAAACCCAACCTACCTACCTACCTACCTCACTGTGTACATTTACACGATGCTGCCATATTGAAAATTTTGAAAAAAATGGACAAATCTGTTCCACCTATTCATCGATATGCATAAATGGGTATTAAGACGGAGCTTTCAATGTTTCCAGAAAAAAAAAATGTGTGCTATAATTGGCTGTATTCCAACTATTTGTGGATTAAATTAAGACTCCTATAGGTTAAACTAGAGCTCCTCCAATACACGCTGGCTTATCAGGCACTTTGTTTCCCACTCAGCGATTGTTGCCCACGCGGTCCGAATTTCAAGTGTTATCAAATCACATAAAATGGAGGTTTTGCAGCCGAAAATTGCTCAAATCATACCAGAACTGCTTTTATTATGTTTAGATTTCCAACAGATGAAGAAAGGCGAAAAAAATGGGCTATTAATTGTTCAAAACAAAATTGTACGCTTAGCTTTCAATCACAAATATGAAGTGTAATTACGATATGTTTTCTTGCATTTTTTGTATAAATTATTTGTTTTTATTGCTGTTTGATTATCTAAATGTTGTATTTTACAACCTACACTACTTTTCAACGTGTATAAATATTTAAAATTAACTAATTTAACAGCAACAGTTATGGCTACTTTTTACAAGGGTTATAAGAAAATTTCGCCAAATATTTTCAACGTGTATAAATATTTAAAATTAACTAATTTAACAGCAACTGTTATGGCTACTTTTTACAAGGGTTATAAGAAAATTTCGCCAAATATTACCGACAAACTTATCAAGTACAAACAATAATTCGCTCTTCTGTTTAGGCAAACTCGTCATTTTAGGCGATAAAGACGCCGAGTAATACGTCTGCAACTGAACGTCGCCAAACTATATTTTCGCTGGGCAACAATGATCAGCTGTAAGTCAGCTCGTATTATAGGAGTCTTTAGGTTAAACGAATCAAAATCGTCATCATGACGTCAAATGATGTCAGAGATGCATGCCGTCCATTGGCAACAACATAAGTTAAGATTCAATTAAATATAATCTTATATAGAAATCCAATCATTGATTCGTGAGATATAATGTTCAGAAAATTTTGGTAACACACACACGAACCTTTTTACTGTGGCTCATATTTCGCATTTGTAACACGGCAGAAATTATAGCGTTGTTGGATGTGTGAAAATAAACATTGAAAACAGTTCTTTAATATTATAATTCTTTTTTTCCAATATAGAACTTTGCACGAAATATCCATTTCGATTCATATGTTTTTTCCTCATCTATAATAGAATGAAAAAAAAAGTGAATAAAGTCGTGTCATGCAAAACATTCCTTATTAGTTTAAAAGTAATAAAATTCATATTATTTATCCCAATATAACTCTTGTAAAAACATATATTCATAGAACAGGAAAAGCAAAATCATTGTTAGAGTAAGTGTTGAGCTGATTCATCTGAATACCGTGTTGCATTTTAATCATTTCAGTCAGACGACTATAGAAAATATTGAAGAACCAGGTAAACTTCTTGATTATCACAACACAAAGAAATGCAGGTGTTAATGGTTACATAAAACTTAAATATTTATTCTTACTTTATATTTAAGCTTGAAGTAATACCCTTCCATTTAGTTCTTATGCATTGAGTTCATGCAAATTCGGATGATTATGAATTACCAAAGTTTATAATATTCCAAAAATTTCCTGATTTTGTTAATTTTTATAATTTGTGGATTAGAAAGTGTTAAAAATAACTTTAAATGTAGATGAATGGTTAGAAGATAGTGTAGACCCTATCCACAAATTAGAAAATTAAATCACAATGTCTAATTCAATTTGAGTGTACATAGATTCTGAAAATTATATGTTATTTGTATTAATCAAAGTTTAAATTTTGTGTTGCATTTTCATATTTCTGGTCAAGTAATTATTATGGGTCTTGTGGTACCCTGAATGATGCAGCTGCGATTGGAAATATGCCAGGACTCTCCTATTAGTATTTTAGAAGATATATCAACAGCGAAAGAAAAGGAAATCGCTATTCTAGTACCTTTCGCCTTCGTTTTTCATAAACTGACGAATTGACGTATCTCAGCACTTTCGACAGCTCTATTTTTTTTCTTTTTTTTTAAAGAGACTAGCCTTTTTACCTCATTTGTAGACAGGGATCCCTCAGAAATCTGTCTTACACGATTCGAGGGTGAATAGTGGATTAAAAAAAAAAAAAAAAAAAAAAAAAAAAAAACTGGAAACGAAAGTAAACTTTCACACCAAACTCAAGTTCAATGAAACAAAAACGATGAAAAGTGAAAAATAAGTATGATTCCAACTATTTAGCTTAACGGCCCTCTTCATTTACCGTAGCCGGAAGCCCGAGCCAATGTTATTCAATGGGGAAATTTTCTTTACAAATAACTTATTAACTAATATATATTTTTATATTCTGTTTTCACATTCAGAAAATTCCCAACTATTAAATTGACGGATCTTTTTTAAAAATGTATTTTTTTTTTTTTTTTTTTTTTTTTTTTAATTTTTAATATTTTATTTTGAAATTACAAAATTAAGAAACATTCACATATTGAAAATTCGTATTTTGCAGCTTCAAAATAAAATATAAAAAAATAAAAAAATAATTTTTTAAAAAAGGTCCGTCAATTTAACAGCTGGGAATTTTCAGAATGTGAAAACAGAATTTAAAAATATGTATTAGTTAATAAGTTATTTGTAAAGAAAAATTTCCCATAGAATAACATTAGCTTCGGCTTCCGGGTGGCGGTGAATGAAGAAGGCCCTTAAGGGGACTGACTCTCTATCTATCGTCTCCGAAAGCAGAAGCCAATGTTATTCTATGGGTAATTTTGCCCCATTATAATTCATTAACTAATCGATATTTTTAAATTACGTTTTCACATTCAGAAACTTCACAACTATTAAACAATTTATCGCTTTGTAAAAATTGATTTTTTTTTTTTTTTTTTTTTTTTTTTTTTTTTTTAAGATTTCATTTTTAAGCTCAAAAATGGAAAATTTCACATTGTGAAAATTCGCATTTTACAATCTGAAAATAAAATATTAAAATTTTTTAAAAATAATTTTTAAAAAGCGATAAATTGTTTAATAGTTGTGAAGTTTCTGTATGGAAAAACTGAATTTAAAAATATATATTATTTAATAAGTTACAATGGGCCGAAATTCTCCATAGAATAACATTGGCGCTGGCTTATGGGGACGATAAGTGGAGAGGCCTCTTAATGTTTTTTCATAAAGTGAAGATAAAAAAAATCTGGTGTGAAACAACCACACGACTTCTATTACTTACATGTATTATATGCATTTTTTAGAGATAATATGATTAGACGACATAAAATTGACCTAAAAAATTAAACGCTTAAAACTTTTCTGGCAAAAATTTGATACTATCTAGCGCATAAAGGATGCAGTTTATAATAGGGCTGTGCCGATTAATCGGTTCGGTTAATCGATCAATGCTTAGTCCCGATCAATTTTTTTAATCGAGTTAATCAAATCGATTAATCCGATTAAAATTTTTCAAAATCCGATTAAAATTTTCAAACTACGAATTAAAGTACAATGATGATCTGCCTACAAAATATTTTTTCACATATTTTCCTAACAAACATTCTAAGAAACATCCATCAAATAATGAAAAAGCAATAATAATAATAATAATAATAATAATAATAATAAATAAATAAATAAAAATAAAATCTCATAAAAGAAGATGTTGCACTTTTGTTGATAGAGAAAAGGGGGAGGACAGTTATTAAACAAAATTTCGCTTCATGTGCATGCTGGAGCAACACCACCTGTCTGTAGCATTCTACAGAAAGTATTGGCCAGGGCAATAGTATTCTCAGAAACAAGAAGCTTTCAAAAACTGGATATGCTAAAGATAAAAAAGAAAAGAAAAGAAGGGATTGAGATTTCCACTATCCCTCTGATGGGGAAAATTTCAACAGAGTTTCACAATACCTTCAAGCGTTTATTGTCTGTTCAGAATTGCTGATAGTAACTATCGAAGTAGAAACAGAAAATAACATTCTGTGTTCTAGTCCGAAGTGATAAAGAAGAACTAACTTGTTAAATAGATCCTTGTCGAATCATGTTCTTAGACTGACTAAGAACATGATTCGACAGGGATTTATTTAACAAAACAGTATTAACTCTACATTTTTTATATAGGAATTTATGCTAGTTTCGGATACTTTTGTTACCGACTGTACACAGTATGGGAGTTTTATTAATCATTGAAATAAAATTATATGAAAACCTATTAAAAATCCGATTAATAGACCGATTAATCGATTAATGAACTACGATTAACCAAGTTAAAACTCTTAATCGATCCCCACCCCCAGTTTATATTATTTTTAACGAAAAGATCCTAAAGTAAACCGAAGTATTACAAATTTTAAATAGAAATTTCACTCTCAGAACTCATGAAATGCTATGGAAGCGGAAAATAAACTTTATGAATAAATCTATTTAAAAAAAAAAAAAAAAAAAAAAAATCATGTATAGTTTTAAAAAACATGGTGGTTCGCAGAAATGATGGAGTGCTTCAATGAACAGAAAATCTGCTAAAATAAAGTACTGAATGTAACATACTTTGGCGATAACTCGGTGATTTTTCTGATGTACAAAGTTTGTTTTAGCTACTTGTTTTCATACATTACATGATGAACAATGAATCTCATAAAAATAGAGTTTTGTTTTCTAATAATTTTCAAGATCCTCGGCAATATGAAGCAATGATTTAGATTGAATGAAATGTGTCAGTATATATATGTACGAATTATTCGCAGTAAGAAAAGCAGTGTTAAGACTAGTGTTTACAATTAGTGTAAACTTAGTACATAAAATTGTATCTATAAAACAGAGAAAAATAAAATATTTTAGAAAAAAGAACCCTTATATAATACTAAAATAGTAGATAAAACATTAGTTACATATTTGTGCAAATAAAAGTAAGTCACTTTTAAAACTGTAAGAAAAGATTGATTTTTAATTTAAAAAATAATAATTATAAAAAAGGTAAATACACTAAAATGTTATTAAAAATATATTTTAATAATCAAATTTGTTGTTTTGCAAATTATGGTCCAAAACCACCTATCTTTTTTGCTCTTCTAGAATTTGAAGATTAATGAAGTCTATCATGTTTGAAATGATAAAATATGTATTTTAATGTTCTCATTTCATATGTAAATTTCATGCATCTTAAATTAAGCCTGAGTGTATAGGGACTTCTATATTCTCTAAGAATTATCTGAGAAAGACTATATAATAAAGAATGAAATGATCAATTATTATGGTTTTAATAATCCACTAAGCTGGATGTATCAAATATAACAATGAACCTAATTGTGTATACTATACACTACAACAGTTCTGAAACATTTCATGAAAACATGCTGTTTGCCATTTAACTTAATTTTGTGTTCAAAAGGCCTTTTTTAAATTTCAACATGTGCAAAATTCTTCATATATTCATCAATTATTCATTCTTTCTTACAACTACTCGATACTCGGGTACTCGGTACTCGGCCGCGTAGGAAAAGGCCGAGTACTCGGTACTCGGTTACTTGGCCAAAGTGCTACTCGGTGCAGCACTAATTTTCATTAATTTCAATGATAAATTTCATATTATTTTTAACTTTAAAATTTATATAAAAATTTTATATATTTTTTAACTTCATACATTGTAAATTTGTACTATAATTTTAAGTATTGCATCCAAGTGAATTTTGAGATAATTCATTCATTCTGTAAAATGTAGTTTTGTAAATGTTGTATTGCAATTTATATGTCAATTCTAAATTAAGGTAGCTTATGAATACTGAAATAGCACTAGAAATACTTTGCTGCTTTAATAAATTGCTACATTTTTTTTAACTCGCTTTATTGTTTAATTCTTTGTTTGTCCAGCACAAACCTTTCAATCGATTTTTAACTAACTTCCTGACTAGCTAGACATTTGAAACTTTTAGAATAGCCGAGAACACGATGACAAAACATTCTTTTAATGCTTTTATTCAATCAATAAATGTTTTCTTTTAACCCGTTTAACGTTCACTACTTGATTTATTTTAAAAATTACTAAACTAATTTTAAAAATGGCTTTTAGACACATAGCTGATCATAAATATTTAAAAAATAAAAAAATAGCATTGTTCCTTTTCGAGAAATTTTCGGTTTGAAACATCTGTAAGTAAACCTTATTAAATTCAAATAATATATAATTTAATAAATAAATCACTTTATAAGTAAACATTATCGACAACAAAAAGTAGTAAAATTTGCATAGATCCCAACATTTCAGTTTATTCCGGAGTATTTTAACTCTTTGCTGCGCAGGGTAATTCGGATCATTTAAATTACACTGCCACCGGAATTTACGAACGTAATTAAAATAGAAGAAATTTTAAATTTTCACGTTAAAAAAAGGACCTTTTCTGCTATGTTATAAATGTAAATTTTTACTAAAAAATTTCCGGGATGAGTTTTGGCACTTGAGAATTAAAATTAGGTGTTCCATCAGCGGGAACACTGCGACTGAAAGGGTTAATTAATTAATAAAATGTGACAATAATAAGCGCATAATAGCTTTAAAATTTAAGTTTTATTTATAATTAAATTGTTGCCAACAAAATTTGTGAGCTCATTTTTTTTTTTTCGATAGAAAAATAAATACATTTACTTAAACGTGAGTAATAAAAAATTGTAAAAAATTAAATTATGCATCTCTCAAAAATTGACGTCACTATCACTTTAAAAAATGTATACACATCGTTAAAGTGCTAGTATAGTTCTATAGCTATAACATCCCGACTAGCTAAACATTTGAAACTTTTAGAATAGCTCAGAACACGATGACAATGCTTTCTTTTAATACTTTTATTCAATTAATAAATGTTTGGAAATTTCTTTATAATTGCTCTTTTTATTATGCATTTGATCCTTTTCTTTCAAGTTGATGGGATAATTCATTAAAAAATAAATAAATAAAATAAAATAAAAAATAAAAGTATTTGTTAATACATAGAATAGTCAAGTTAATATGATTCAACAGAAAATATAAAAACATGGTATATAAGAAGTTTTTTTTTTTTTTTTTTTATCTTATAATTATTTTTATTGTAATTAATTATGACTAATATATTTTTTTTAATTTTCTAGAAGCTGAAAAAAAAAAAAACCTTAAACATTATACCGATATTTGTGTCATTTAAATAAGAATTAAAATAATTTTGATCGATTGAAACACACTCAGTTTTTATTTGTACTTAAATATTTAAAGAGGTATAGTACTTCTTAATATGCTTAAAATGCATAGTCAATTTGTATCAAATAAAGTATATGTTTTTATTATATCCAACAGGTGTTTTCATGATTTTGTTGCTAAGTAAGCACATTATTGAAAAAGTTTTGTAAAACAACAGCATGTTCATTAAAAAAAAAAAAAAAAAAGGGGTTTAAATTTAAACACGTTTCATGCATCATTAATAAGTTATTCAAAAGAGCATCAGAATATAATGCAGCAAACTTTTAGAAAGGATATTAAAGTATAAAAGGCTTTTAACATAAATACAGTTTTTAGATATAACACTTACATCTAATAACCAAAGGAGATACACAGAAATAAATGTTTTAGAAAAAAATTATTTTCCAATAATCGTTAAACAAATCTGTTTTAACAATAAAAATTCAATATCTAATTCAGTATCAGTACTGTTTAGAGAGTAACTGCAAGGAGATATAATATGTGTTACACTGCGATTTACTACATATTTTCAAGCATAAAAATCAAAATTTCTTTGCTAAATGGCAGAATGTGCATAATTCAATTTCAAGTAAAAATAAAAATTTTGTAAGAAGATTATACTTGGCTCAAGAGTTTTTAATAATATTTCTATTTAGTGATGATAACAAAAAGATGAGAATTTAACGATTTATCAAAGAAAGATATTAAAAAAAAAAAAAAAAACTGTTAAAGACGCATATATTTAGAAAGTAGATTATTCAAAAGCTAGAATTTGAAGTATTATTTAATATAGAAATATTGATTGAATATCACTTTTCTGAAAGCTCAAATGAATTGAATGTATTTAAAATTAACAATTTTCTTCTATAATATTTAAAGTTAAACGTGTACATTGTTTTGATTTGTACGCGTGCAATATCTACATTAGTAATAATCATATTTCATATTTAATATATATATATATAACAAGTAAAAAATGAAACAGGTATATATATATATAATAATAATAATAATAAACAATCGACACTGAGGATGATAAAACAATCGTAAAAGAAAAAGAATTTCATAAATACGCTTATTGTATTGATAACTGTCTAAACCGGGACTGATTGAAAGCTGTGTTACATTACACATAAAACAACTTTTTCTCATGACTTTAACTTTCAAATAATTTTCGCCACGAGCTCAATTTCTCATTGCACTTATTTTTATTCCTTCAAAAATGCAAGAGACTGAGAAATTTCATAAAATTGCTAAAGTTGGTTTTTACGGCTTTTCAGGAAAAGAGCTCGGAAATTTTCCAATCAAAACACAAATTTGGCTTCGAATAACAATCGATCTTTTAGAGTATCTTGTATCTATTACAAAGAAATTTGATAACTTTTCTTTTTATATTTTGAAAGATCCAAGTAGTGTTCTTCTTAATGGCACTTTGAAAGGTCCAATTAAATTCATAAATCGATCACTAATTGACATTAGTTTACCACCCATGACTATAAACGAAGTGACTCTAAGTGTTACAGATTTTTGTTATCCATTTAAGCTTTTTTCCGCTACATTTCTAACATCGAAACCGAAATACAAACCTCAAGTATTTGGTATTTTTCAGTCTTTCTCAGTAAAGCTATGGATCGCTATTTTTTCAACTATAATCGCAATGATAGTTGTACATTATGTCCTTTTGAAGAAGAAATGTTCCTTTGTTAAAGTTTTTCATCACGTATTTTCTGTCTTTTTAAGACAAAACTCTGTTATAGGTCATACCTCGGTTGCAGAAAAGATGCTCGTCTACTCATGGGTTGTTGGAGCTATGTTTCTTTGCCTGGCTTTTGATTCCGTATTTCTATCATTTCTCACTTTTCCCCCTGTCATACAAATTAGGGATGTATCGCAGCTAGCTAAAGCTATAGCAAAGGGAGATTACCATTGTTGGGCTAACCCCTTGGCTGGTTATGGAGAGAAACTTCTAAATTCAAATCTGGAAAGTCTAAGAATAATCGGACTTGATATTCAAAAGAATAAAAATAGCACATGGAAAGAATTTGTTGAAAGCAAAACTGAAAATTTTGCTTTCATAGCTAATACAGACATTGTTGATACTTTCGCTGGAAAATACACCGTTTCCGAAGATCACTTTCGCGAATATATGGGCGCAATAATAGTCTGCAAAGAATTTTGTTGCAAGAAACTTTTAGAAACATTTGTACATAGACTTATGGCTTCAGGCCTTTTCTTCAAATATTACAGTGACAGTTCATTTTTGCTTTCATTGCCAGTGAAAATGAAAGAAAAGGAAGAGGATAATAGTAAACGAAGCTTAGTCCTGACAGACCTTACTCCTGCATTTATGTTCCTCTTGGTTGGTTACATCATATCCTTTTTTGTTCTTCTTTTAGAAAAAGGATCTAATAATGATATTAAAAAAAAAAAAAGAGATTCAAAAATTAAAATTTAAAAGAACAGAAAATAGAAACTTAAGGTAAATGCACCAGTAGTGGACCCTGTACCAGTAGTGGACACTTTTAATTTTAAACTCGGAAAATAAGCTACCTAATAACTCCGAAGATTCGAACAATATTCAGGAAGGAATTTATAGTTCTTTACTGTTAAACCCTTTAACAAAAAATAATTCCTGCCATTAGTTTTAAAATAATGTTAGTTCAACTAAAAAATTTGCACTTTTTGTGATTTTGCCGTTTTCTTCTTATCACTTTGAACAAGGAAATGAAATTTTATTTGCTCGCTCTCTGCTTATTTTTAACTGATTTCTTCTACCTTTTGCTTTCATATGACTAAAATAAGTATGCAGAATTCATTTATTGTGCTATTTTTTTAAATCTTGTATTAACATATAGTATTTTTATGGGTGAAATTATATTATTTTCTGTTAATTAGTGAAGTACCTTTACTCGTTTTCCTCTTTGAAAACGCACTATGAAGTTACAAAATAACTCTTAAAAAAGTGAAATAAATGACAATGGAAAGATATGTTGTTATTTCTCGTATGTTGTTTTATACTGAAAGCTTACTTTCAGAACTTCGCATGTACTGTGTTAAATGTTTTGCATATTATCATGTTTGGACTTAGCCTTGGAATTTTTATTGTCTTTTATGACATAAGGTCATTGTGCCTAAATGCAACGTGATTTTTGGTAAGTTTATCGCATTTAGGAAACTTATGACATTTTAGTAATCAAATAAGTATGAAAAGAAAGAGAAAATGGTTGAACATTAAACTCGTAGTTCTAAACTTGTGTTTTGTGTCACTTCTTTTTAAGAAGTTAAAAAAATGTCTGTAATTTATGAAAAAATATACCAGCGTCGCATTTAGGAAATTTTTGTCGCATTTAAGGTATATCCTAAATGCGATTTTCAAACTCCCTAATTGCGATAATGCATTTAATGTATGGGAGTTGCTTGAATGTTATTAACACTTTCCAAAGAAGGTTGAAAACTGTTATTGACTTCGGTTTGGGGCTGTCTGTCTGTCTATACGCCTATCCATTACTACGTCTGTCCGTCTGTCTGTCCGTGCACTAACTCCCGTAAATATTCATGGAACTTGTTGAAACTGATATATATTATTCAAGTTTCTTATAACATGTTCCCTATTGAAAATGGAATGTGTACCTCTACTGGTTTGTATACAGGAACACCCGAAAGTATTCCAAAGCATTTATGTTCTATGAAAGGTATTTTCATAAACCATATTTTATTACCGTTAATTTACACATATCTTGATGAAATTGAAATATGTTATTCAACATTACTATCGGATGTTCCCCATTGAAAATGGAGTAAATACCATCAATAGTTTGAATACACGGAAACTCGAAAATATTCCCTAAAGCATTGCGTTCTAATAGAGGTATTTCTATAAACCAAACTTTAAAAATTATTACTTACAAACTTTGAATAAACACCATAAAATGCAATAAACTCGCAACAATTGTTTCGGGTCGAAAAAACACACGACCCTTCATCAGGCGTGCGTTGCCGCTTTGACTGCAGCACTCGTGCTTACTTTATTCGCCTGATGAAGGGTCGTGTGTTTTTTCGACCCGAAACAATTGTTGCGAGTTTATTGCATTTTATGGTGTTTATTCAAAGTTTGTAAGTAATAATTTTACAACGCCAGTTTATTGATGCTTCCTTATCAAACTTTAAAAACTTTACTTTGCACAAATCTTAATGAAATTAAAATATTTTAGTCATATGCACTAAAGAATGCTTTCCATAGAATAAAGTATGATTAGCGATAGATTTACAGGGCCAAACAAAAATATTCAGTTATACTAAGGGCTATTGCAAATTTGTTGGAAATGCAGTTTCGTTTACATTAAACTTTTTTATTACTTTCTAAATGTTTTTAACACTTTCCAACGAAGTTGAAAGGTTTTAATAACTTCGGTTTATCTGTCTGACCGTTTATCGGCTGTCTGTGCGTTTGTCTGTCCGCGCTTTAATTAGCGTTAATACTTATGGAATTTCTTGAAACTGATACATATTATTAAAGTTTAGTATAGGACGTTCCCTATTGAAAATGAAGTGTGTACCTCTACTAGTTAGTTCACAGGGGCACCCGAAAATATTCAAAAGCATTTTGTTCTGTGAGAGGTATTTTTATAAACCATATTTCATTACAGTTACGTTACACATACCTTAATAAAATTGAAATGTTATTAAGTTCACTATCGGATATTTCCCATTGAAAATAGGGTAAATACCTTCACTGGTTTGTAGACAGGGACACCCGAAAGTACTTCAAAGCATTGCGTTCGATGAGAGGTATTACTATGAACTAAATTTAGATTCCTTTATTTTACCCAAATTTTAATGAAATTGAAATATGTTATTCATATGCATAAAAGAATGCTATCTCCAGAATGTAGTATGATTAGCATTAGATTTACAGGGCCACACAAAAATATTCAGCTACATTGAGAGCTTTTATTGAAAATTTGCTGGAATTGTGTTTTCGTTTACATTAAGCGATTTAACATTTTTAAACATTTTTTAAGTCTTAACGTGTTTTCAATCTTTGTATCTATCTGCCCGACTCTTCATTTGTCTATCTGTTCGTCTACCGCACTCATCGTCAGTAAATATTTTCGGAATTTTTAAAATATTATATAAGTTGTTCATATTCACTATTGAATATTCCTAAATTAAAAGGGCATTAATAGGTCCTATACAACTTTTTTATGTACACGGACACGCAAAAAAATGCCAATGCATCGCATTTTAGGAAATACATTTTTATAATTTACATTTAAGGAACTTTCTACTGTAAGATTATAAAGAAATTGATATTTATTGTTAATTTGCTAAAATAACGTTTTGTATAAAATATGATTTTGTTAACGTTAAGATTTACAGGGCTACACTGAAATTTTCAGATAGATTAAGGGCTGGAATTACAATCTAAACGGCTACGTTTCTTTTTCTGTTAAGCATTTTTAACACTTTAAAACAATGCTTAAGAATGATTAGGAATTCAATTAGTCTGACTGTATGCCTTACAGAACTACTGTCTGTTTGTTGTGTGATAACGTAGGTACAGAACTTTGAAAGTTATAAGATACAACAATTACGTGCAGTTGGAAAGTGTTAATAATCATTGCGTAATGCATGATTTTTCGTCTTTTTTTTTAGTTTATAAAACATTAAATACCACATAACTATTTGAAGATAAAGTGTTGTGTAACTCTACGTGTAACTCTGCCTTTAATAGTGAGTGAAACTCTTCCTTTTTATTAGCAGTGTGTGGAACCTCGTGTGTAACTCTGCTGTTTGTTAACAGTGTGTAACTCATCTTCTTTTTTTTAACAGTGTATGTGTGTGTAATTCTGTGTGTATTGCTGAACTTTTCTAACAGTGTACGTAACGCTATGTGAAACTGATACTGTGTGTGTAACCCTGTATGCAATTAACAGTGTGTGCGTGTGTGTATCTCTTCTTTGTTATTAACAGTGTGTGTAACTCTGTTTTTTATTAACTGCGTGTGTAACTCCTCTTTTTTGAACATTGTGTGTGTAACACTGTGTGTATCGCTGATTTTTTGCAAACAGCGTGTGTAATTATACTTAGGTGTAACTAACAGTGTGTGTGTAACCCTGTATGTAATTAAAAGTATGTGTGTAACTCTGCCTTCTTATTAACTCTGTGTGTGTAACTATGTGTATAATTCTGCCTTTTTATTAACAGCGTGTGTAATTCAATTTTTAAATCTTCTTTTTTTTTTTTTTTTTTTTTTAACAATGTGTGTAACTCTGTGTGTATTACTCATTTTTTGCTAACAGTGTAAGTAATTCTATGTGTAACTAACAGTGTGTGTGTAACCCTGTATATAATCAACAGTACGTGTGTAACTCTCTGTGTAACTCTGCCTTCTTTTTAACTGTGTGTGTGTAACCCTGCTTTTTTATTAACTGAGTATGTAACTCTGCATAATTCCGCCTTTTAAATAATAGTGTGTGTAACTCCGTATGTAAATCTCTTTCTTTTTTGTCAATGTGTGTAAAGCTGTGTGTACCGCTAATTTTCTGCTAACAGTGTGTATGTAGCTCTGTGTGTAACTCTGCCAGTTTGTGTGTAATTGTTGGTGTAACTTTGCCTTTTTCTAACAGAGTGTGTAACTCCGTGTTTAACTCTTCTTTTCTGAACAGTGTATGTGTAACTCTGTTTGATTCCATGAATATTTACGGGAGATAGAGCACAGACAGACAGACAAACCTAAGTCATTAACACTTTTCAGGTTTGTTGGGAAGCGTTAAAAACATATAGAAAGTGATAAAAACGCTTAATGTAAACGAAAATGGAATTCCAGCAAATTTCCAATTAATACCCCTTAATGTAGCTGAATATTGTTGTGTGGCCCTGTAAATATAATGCTAATAATATTGTATTTTATGGAAGACAGTCTTTTGTGCATATGAATAATATATTTCAATTTTTTTAAGACTTGTGCAAAGTAAAGTCATTAAAATTTGGTGTTTAGAAATACCTTCCACAGAACGCAAAGCTTTTAAATACATTCGGATGTCCCTGTATACAAACCAATGATGGTATTTACTTCAATTTACATGGGGAACATCGACAGTGGACTTAAATGATATATTTCGATTCCATTAGAATTTGTGTAAAGTAAACATATCAAAATACGGTTTATAGAAATATCTCTCATGGAACACAAGGCTTTGGAAAATTTTGGGTGTCCCTGTAGACAAACCATGAGAGGTATTCACTCCATTTTCAATAGGGAACATCCGATAGTGAATTTGAATACGATTCATCAGTTTCAAGAAATTCCATAAATATTTACGTGAGTTAGAGCGCGGACAGACAGACAAACCGAAGTCATTAACGCTTTTCAGCCTTTTTGGAAAGAGTTAAAACAAGAAAGAAAAATCATGCACTACGCACTGGTTATTAACACTCTCTGTACGTGCTTATTGTATCGTATAACTTTCAATATTCTTTGCCTGTATTATCAAGCAAAAGACAGAAGAATAGAAAAATATACAGACTGACTAATTGAATTTAAAACCGCTCTTAAACATCGTTGAAGAACGCTAAAAAGGCTTAATGCAAAAGAAAATCCAGCCATTAGATTATAATTGCTGCCCTTAATGTATTTGAATATTTTAGTGTAGTCCTGTAAATCTGAAGGTTGATCATATCATATTCTATACAAAACATTATTTTAGAATATTAAAATACATTTCAATTTATTTATAATTTTTACGGTAGAAAGTTATTTAAATGTGATTTATAAAAATATCTGTCCTAAAAAGCAAAGCATTGGAAGTTTCCTGTACACTTGTTCAGGACATATTAATGGCATTTTAAATAGGAAACATTCCATAGTGAACTTGAATAATTTATATCATTTTTTTTAAATTCTGAAAATATTTAAGAACTCTCGAGACGAGAGACAACCAGATAGAAAGATAGAAAGATAGACAATCGGACAGAAAGATAAACAAATAAAAATCATATTCACGCTTAAAAATTGTTAGAAAATGTTAAAAACGCTTGTTGTAAAAGAAAATGCAATTACAGCAAGTTTTTATTAATAGCTCTTAATGTAACTTAATATTTTTATGTGGCCCTGTAAGACTAATACTAATCATACTGTATTTTATAAAAAACATTCTTTTGTGCAAATGAGTAACACATTTCTATTCCATTAAGCTTTCTGCAAAGTAAAGTTATAAAAATTTGGTTTCTCGAAATACCTCTCATACAATGCAATACTTTCGTGTCTCCTTGTACTCAAACCAGTGGAAATATTGTATCTATTTTACATAGGAAACATCGATAGTGAAACTGAATAACATATCTCAATTTCATTACGATTTGTGTAAAGTAACGGTATTAAAATATGGTTTATAGAAATACCTCTCATAGAAAACAATAGTTTGCAGTAATTCCCGATGCCAATGTACACAAACTAGTAGAGATATTCACTCCATTTTCAATAGGGGACATCCGATAGTGAACCTGAAAAACATATATTAGTTTCAAGATATTCCATAAATATTTACCGGAGTTAGAGTGCCGAAAGACAGACAGATGGACAGATACACAGATACACAAATTGAAATTATATTCACACTTAAAAATTGTTAGAAATGCTAAAAACGCTTAATGTAAACGAAAGTGCAATTCCAGCAAACTTTTATTAATAGCTTTTAATGTATCTGAATATTTTTGTGTTGCTCTGTAAATCTAATGCTAAACATATTATATTCTATACAAAGCAGTCTTTTGTGCATATGAATAACATATTTCAATTTCATTAAGATTTGTGGAAAGTAAAGTTATTAAATTTGGTTTATAGAAATACTTCTCATATAACGCAATGCTTTGGTATGCTTTCAAGTGTCTCTGTGCCCACACCAGTGGTGGTATTTACTCCATTTAATATACAAAACATCCGATAGTGAACTGGAATAACATATTTCAATTTTATTAAGATTTGTGTACTGTAAAGGTATTAAAATATGGTTTATAGAAATATCTCTCATAGAACACATTGCTTTGGAAAAGGTTTGAGTGTCCCTGTACACAAACCAGTAGAGATATTAACTCCTATTGCAATAGGGAACATCCGATAGTGAACATAAACAACATATATCAGTTTCAAGAAATTACATAAATATTTACGGGAGTTAGAGCGCGGACAGACGAACAGACGGATGGACAGACGAACAGACAGATGGACAGACGAACAGACAGATACTTAAATTGAAATCATATTCACACATAACAATTTTTAGATAGTGTTAAAAACGCTTAATGTAAACGAAATTGCAATTCTAGCACATTTTTATTAACAGCTCATAATGTAACTGAATATTTCTGTGTGGCTCTGTAAATCTAATGCTGATCATAATATATTCTATAGAAAGCACTCTTTTGTGCATATGAATAACATATTTCAATTTCATTAAGCTTTGTGGAAAGTAAAGTTATTAAAATTTAGTTTATAGAAATATATCTCATAGAACGCAATGCTTTGGAATACTTTCGAGTGTCCCTGTACACAAACTAGTGTTGATATTTGTTCCATTTTATATATGAAACATGATATAGTGAACTTGAATAACATGATTCAATTTCACTAAGATTATACAGTTAAGGTATTAAATATGGCTTACAGAAATACCACTCATAGAACACAATGCTTTTGAATACTTTCGGGTGTCCCTACAGGAGTTAGAGCGCGGACAGACAGACAGACGGGCAGACAGACAGACAGACGGACAGACAGACAGAAGTCTTTTGTAAACCTTGTTGGAAAGTGTTAAAAAGGAAAAAGTGCTTAAAGTTACCTTTATATATCAACTGTAAAACTCTCCGCATTTAAGGGATAAAATTTGTCGCATTTAGGAATATGGTGTAAACAGACCCTTAAATGCGATAAAAAATTTTAAACCCCACTTTTTAAAAATTTGTAGTATTTTCTTTAATTTTCTAGCGTATTCAAGCACATGACATAACAGTGGTTATTTGACATTGAAAAACTAGTATGTTGTGGCCACCACATGACTTTCTTCTATCTTTTCCTATACAAATTCACTCAGTAACAATAATTAAAAAAAAAAAAAAAAAAAAAAGTGGGACTTTGACAAAATTTTGGGTAAAATGTGAAAATTATTCAAAGTTTGTCAAAACACGGAAACCGTGAGATTTTGACAAAATTGGGGGAAAAATGCAAAAATTTGTTTAAGTTTGTCAGAACACGGAAACCGTAGGACTTTGACAAAATTAGGGGAAAAAAGCAAAAATTAGTTTGTCAGAACACGGAAACCGTGGGAGTTTGATAGAATTAAGGGAAGAGGGAAAAAAAAAAAAAAAAAAAAAAAGTGGGACTTTAACAAATTTTTACATTTTACCCAAAATTTTGTCAAAGTCCCACTTTTTTTTTTCCCTCTCCCCTTAATTCTATCAAACTCCCACGGTTTCCGTGTTCTGACAAACTTAAACAAATTTTTGCATTTTTCCCCCAATTTTGTCAAAGTCCCACGGTTTCCGTGTTTTGACAAACTTAGAATAATTTTCACATTTTACCCAAAATTTTGTCAAAGTTTGTTAAAACATGGAAACCGTGGGACTTTGACAAAATTAGGGGAAAAATGCAAAAATATGTTGAAGTTTGTCAAGACACGGAAACCGTAGGACTTTGACAAAATTAGGGGAAAAAAGCAAAAATTAGTTTAAGTTTGTCAGAACACGGAAACCGTGGGAGTTTGATAAAATTAAGGGGAGAGAAAAAAAAAAAAAAGATTTTTTTTCTAAGTTTTTTTTCGTAAAAAGTAAAAAAAAATCGATAACTTTGTTTTAAATTATCACAGATATATAGTTCAACCATTCGTTTTAAAGGTACTGACGAGACCTTTCGAAAGATACCCATCTTGAAAATTTTTGCCCTATATCACCCTGTTAAAAATTTAGAAAAAGCGGGAAGGCAACGCAACCTGTAAGACGATTTTTACCAAAAGTTGATAGGCACTAATTTATGTCAAGGTGCAACTACATACCAATTTGTATGAAATTCTGTGCAGTAGTTCCAGAGATACAGTTGCCACAAAATTTTGTCACACACACACACACAGACAGACAGACAGACAGACAGACATTTTCTAAAAATGGTAAAATCGGGTTCTACATCTCTCAAAACGTGTAAATCCATCAAAAACCCGAAATCGAAATTTTTTACGAATCCAATACTTTCTTCTATTGAAGATAGAAGAAAGTAATAAAAGGATAAAATTACAGTTACTATTTGAAAATTTTTCATCGCAATTAGGAAAAGACGTCGGAAAGCCATAATGGACAATGTTTACTGCAAAAGAAAATTTTACTAGAGAAAACCTTTAAAATTTAATGAAAAGTTTCGCGAACCGTTCTTGAAATGTGTATGTTCAATTATGATTCATAAGTATGCGATTTATGCATTTAGATTTTCAGTAGAAGCACTTTGTCGCATTTATGGGTTATCGCATTTAGGCACAATGACTTTATTGCAAATATACACTCTAAAATATTGATTGGAAATTCAAATTGTTGCAAATAGACATTTTAAATAGTGATTGCTATTTGGATGCATTGCAATGTAGATCCAATTTTGAGAAAGTAATGATTTATATTACTTAAAATATAAAACTGCAGTATAAAATTTTTATAAGAGCAATAATATAAATATAGTTAAAATGCTATATTTTATTCATTATTTAGCAACCTATGTGCTCTTAGTGGAAGAATGTCATGGCTTAATATATTATATTTGGTGCACCTTGTAAGCAAAGGTCTTACAATATTGAATTATTGACATGTCATGTAAGAATATACATATTTCTTTTCTCAGTTATAATATACTATTTTCAAAGTTATAACTTTCAACATATTGTATTGCTTTTGTAATCCTATGGGTGACCATATAATCAATGTTACTCATTTTATATTATGTAATCATACAATCATATATACATATTTTATTATTTTAATACTTCATTTTACTATGTATTTTTATAATTTTGTATGCGATACGTGCCTTGTGTAATATTCTTTATAGTTCGTTATATTTTTATTTTTAAAAAGAAAATTACACTGGTATAAGGCTAATATCCTCTAGTTTGATGATAAGTATTTTATCTCATGTTAGAGCAAGAACATATAAAAATTTTCTCCCTTCTTTAGAAATTTTTCTGGGTGAAGGGGTAAATATGTGATGTAGAAATCCCATATATTTTTAAAGTTTTCTATTTAATTTAATTCAAATCTAATTTAGCGCTTTATATAATAATTTACTCGTATATACAATATTAACCTTAAATAACAACCGAATTGCTTTACCATCAAAATAAATAAATAAATCTAAAAGAAAAACTCTTCGTAGAATCTCATAATATAATTTCGTCTAATAAAGAATAACTTCTTATTTCATTTTTTATATTCATCCTAAATCATAATATCGCTAACGTGCGTTAACCAGTTAATAAAAATTATCATTGAACAAAATGAAATTATATCTTTTATCAGGGATAAACGTATTTTTTAATTTCTGCAAGTTATATTTCAAAATTTCATTTAATCCATCCAATAAAATGACTTATCTTTTTAAATTTCTCTTAAAATAAACGAAGGTTGCGAAAAGTATTTCATAGTTCGTTAATTTATAGCACTTCAGAAAATGTTATAACATTGATTTCAACAATGATAGTAATAAACAAAATATTAAAGACATTTAGATGACTTCAGTTAGATACACTGCTCGACATTGAAAATGGAACACCAAGAAGGAATGATAATAACGGAATGAAATTTGTTGGACACATACATTATAGTAGGAAGAACAATTGATTAAAATTTCAGGAAATTTGGAGTAATATGTACTCAGAAAACAGTACATAAAGCAGGGACCTCTGTGAGCAATAACAGCACATATCTGCCTAGACATTGAATCGAACAGCGGTTGGATGACATGTACGTATAGAGCACTTCATGAAGCTTCAACACGATGCCACAATTCATCGATCGAAATTACTGGTGAGTGGTGGGGGGCCAGTCGCTTTTCAATGATTAAACAGTTATTTTCATTGGTGCGAGATCCAGAGAACGCGCTGGCCAGAGCAACAGTCGAACACATTCTGTATCAAAGAAGGTCCGGACAATACAAACAACTTGCGGTCGTGCATTATCTTGCATAAATTTTGAGCTACGGAGTCCTCGAATACAGGGCAGAGGGGCGGGCCTTAACTCATCAGAAATTTAATGGCCGCTGTTCAGAGTGCCAGGAATACGAAAATGAAGTAATCGAGACGTGTATCCAATGGGAACCCATGACATCATTGCAAATGATGGGCAGTATGATGATGTCGAATCCCAGCTGGCAATGTGCATTATTCATAATGCCGTTAAATGCGGATAAGGCAATCTTGATGCTGTAAACAGGATTGTGATTAGTCTGAAAATTGATTTCACGCCATTCCTGCGTCCAGGTTCATCGTTGATCACACATTAATGGCGCCCATATCAGTGATGCAGTTTTGAGGGTAATCAGAATTTTGGTTGCCGCATACTGAGTCACCACCTGGATTGATGGTATGTTGTACCATTGGATACACGTCCCGGTCACCCCTTGTTTTCATTTCCGCCACTCTGAATACCAGCCATTTCGTTTCTGACGAGTTAAGGCCCATAGCTCTGCCCTTCGTCCAAGGCCTCCGAAGCGCAACATTTAAGCAGGACAATGCACGACCGCAAGTTGTCCATATTGTCTGGGCCTTCATTGATGCCGAATGTGCTCGACTGATGCTCTGGCCAGCGCGTTCTCTTGATCTCGCACCAATGAAAACGACTGTTTAATCGTTGAAAAGCGACTGGCCCCCAACCACTCACCAGTAACTTCGATCGATGAATTGTGGCATCGTGTTAAAACTTCATGAAGTGTTCTACCCGTACATGTCATCCAATCGCTGTTCGATTCAATGCCTAGGCAGATATGTGCTGTTATTGCTCACAGAGGTCGCTGCTTTATGTACTGTTTTCTCAGTACATACAGGGTGACAATAAATAATTTGGACACACATGATACATTATAACTTTATTGCTAATGAAAATATTACGACCAAACTTCAATAAATATGAACACATTATTTTGTCTATTACATTTACAAATTTTCAAAGTGGCTACCTTTAGCCTTCATACAGAGCTTTAAACGGGTCACCAAATTTTCGGCTATGGGCCGCAACTCACTTACTGATATTTTTCCCCATTCCTTGCATAAGAATTCCTTTAGGGATGCCAACGTTTTATGAAGTTTAGCACACACCGTTATCTCTAAGATGGACCTAACAGAATAATCCATTGGTTTCAAATCTTGGGAATACGGGGGCCATTCTTGAGCTCCAGTGAAGTCGGGAAAATTTGTCTTGCACCAATCTTGAGTGCCTTTCGCTCTGTGTGCTGCAGGTGCGGAATCCTGTTGGAAGGCCCATCTTTTATTTCCAAAGAACTTTTGCGACCAAGGTAAGACAACATATCTTCCAAAATGAGTTTGCGATAGTGGTAGTTACAGATAATTGGTTTGAAACTTCGTCAAAGTTATTTCTTGTCACACTGTATTACTCCAAATTTCCTGAAATTTTAATCAGTTGTTCTTCCTACTATAATGTATGTGTTCAACAAATTTCATTCCGTCATTATCATTCCTTCTTGGTGTTGCATTTTCAATGTAGATCGGTGTACTTAGGTTTG
The DNA here is from genome assembly GCA_963930645.1 of Salticus scenicus. Classification (NCBI taxonomy): domain Eukaryota; kingdom Metazoa; phylum Arthropoda; class Arachnida; order Araneae; family Salticidae; genus Salticus; species Salticus scenicus. The sequence continues at coordinate 137,423,202 of OZ005661.1, forward strand.
GCGATTTTTTTCTATGGTTAATGTGATGGCACTTATGTCATGAGAATTCAAAATTACTCAGTAGATTTAAGCTCAACGTTTTTTTTTTTTTTTTTTAAACAACCTTTTATGTGTTCTTGCTGGGAAAAAGTGTATGCAAATATGTACTGAAAATTTTGAATTTGGCTTCAGTTAGAGTTTTGGCGAAATTAATGAAGAAGTCGGAGCATCACTTCACCACCGTCATGTAACTCTAATAGACATCTTCGTTGGAGCTCGTTGTAATAGGTGTCTTTGTTGGGGCTCCTGCCCCCCCCCCCCCCCCCCCTCCATTCCGTACCTTGTAACAACTTTGAAAATTTATTAATTTTTGTATTCACCTATATGGTCACCATAGTTTAATATTTTAAAAATATTTAAATAAAATAAGTTTGCAGATTGAATAATGTCTATTTCTGAAGATTTCCTGAGTTGTTGTATTACTTCGCATGTACTCTCTCAAGTTGTGTTTTTTTAAATTGCCAATTAATATGTCAATATATCCGGCCATCAAAATCTATTTAACAACTGGATTTAATTTTTTTTTTTTTTTCGATCTGCAGACTTATTTTATTTAAATATTTTAAAAATATTAAACAACAGTGGTGACCATATAGGTGAATATAAAAATTAATAAATTTTCAAAGTTGTTACAAGGTACGGAGTGGAGGGGGAGCCAGGAGCCCCAACAAAGGCGTCTATTACAGTTACATGACGGTGGTGAAATGATGTTCCGACTTCTTCATTAATTTCGCCAAGGCTCTAACTGAAGCGAAATACAAAATTATCATTACATATTGGCATATTTTTTTTTTTTTTTTTGCCATCAAGAACACATAAAAAGTTGTTTAAAAAAACGTTGATCTTAAATCTATTGAGTAATTTTGATTTCTCATGACAGAAGTGCCTTTACATTAACCATAGAAAAAAAATCGCCAAACGTAAATATCTAACTGAAGTCATCTAAAGGTCATTAATATTTTATTTATTACTATCTTTATTGAAATCAATGTAATATAACATTTATTGAAGTGTTATATATTAACAAACTATGAAATACGTTTCGCAACCTTTGTTAATTTTAAGAGAAATTTAAAAAGATAAATCGTTTTATTGGATGGATCAAATGAGATTTGAAATATAACTTGCAGAAAATAAAAAATACGTTTATCCCTGATGAAAGATGTAATTTAATTTGTTCAAGAATAATTTTGATTAACTGGAGAAAGTACATTAGCGATATTATGATTTAGGATGAACATAAAAAATTAAATAAGCAGTTATTCTTTATTAGACGAAATTATATTATGAGATTCTACTTGCAGAGTTTTTCTTTTAGATTTATTTATTTATTTTGAAGGAGAAACAATTCGGCGGTTATTTAAGGTTAATATTGAATATACGAGTAAATTATTATATAAAGCACTAAAATAGATTTGAATTAAATTAAATTGAAAAAATTAAAAATATATGTGATTTCTACATCACATATGCCGGCAAAACGTTTGTCTCGAAAGCTAAAAGGGGATCAGTCACAAATTAAACAAAAAGTATAATCTTTGGCCTGTAATCCCTCTAAATAGTAGTGCTTAAAATGAATTGTAGCTGTAGTACATTATTATCAGCGTTCTTTTAATTATATATATAAATTTACATGAAAATTACACTTATATTAACTGAGATATATAGATTTCTTTAATAACATCCACATTTTTTTTTTTTTTTTTTTTTTTTACATTTTTTCTTTATTTTATGCAGGGTTTTAAAACCAAAGCAATATTACTTGAACAAAAAAAAAAAAAAAAAAAAAAAAGCTTACTTATGACATTAGAGAACACATAACGAAGTGAGAATTATAAACAAATATCGATTTTCGCATGAAATATGAGTATTTTTAGTAAATAAGCAAAATGCAGAGACTAACTCTAAAAAATCTCCAACAAATATCGTTAAAACTCAGAAAGATATCATCCATAGAAAAGGTGATTTTCAAGAACTTACAAAAACATGCAAAGCGCTAAGGGGGGTTTTACTCATATTTTCATTTTAAATCAACGAACAGTCATGAAGGCACAGTATGCATTTTTCCAAAATGTGGGGAAAATATTTGATTTTTTTTTTTTTTTTAAACTAATTCATATTGTTTATATAAGTTTTTGAATGGTATAATAACTACAAAATATTAAATTAACATTCAAATTGATAAACTTTCAAAAATAAATAGAGTTTTTTAGCATCAAACTTGAAGACAAAATTGAAAGCACAGTAATTGTAATATTAGACAGAATAATATGTTTAGTGAAGTGCTATTGTCGATACAAAAAGTAATTACGTTAAAAAAAAAAAGAAAGGTGCACTCCGGGAGTGCTGACAGAAGTGAAAACGTGAAAAATTACGTGAGTATTTCTTGAATCGTCAGGAAATATTTTATTGTGCAGGAAATATTTTTAAATGAAGTGTTTTTTTATTCATTAATATAAACTACTACTACAAAAATTATATTACATTAATATATTTCATTTAATGCGCTAACGGCAATAGAGACAGTGCCCGGAGATGAGAGAAGTCGTGTAGAGCCGCACCAGATTGTAAAGACGTGAGAAAAATGACGGCTTTGGCCTTTCTCACTGTTTTGAGAGGTGTAACTGCAACGTTTCCGGCTGCAATCTTTAAGAGACAGTGTCCGGAGCTGAGAGAAGTCGTGTAGAGCCGCACCAGATTGTAAAAATGTGAGAAAAATGGCGGCTTTGGCCTTTCTCGCGGTTTTGTGAGGTCTAAATGCAATAGAGACAGTGCCCGGAGATGAGAGAAGTCGTGTAGAGCCGCACCAGATCTTAAAACAATATACAGTATATAATTATTAACACTTCACTTTAGCAAGTTAATACAAGAATGGAAAGCGTCAGGTGACGGTGACGTGAGTTCAATGCTTTTTATGCACCCAAAAGTTTTCACTTCAAATGGAAAGCGTCAGGTGACGATGGCGCGAGTTCAAAGATTTTTGTTCACCCAAAAGTGCTCAACGCGCCTAAAGAAGTTTTCACTTCAAAAAAGTTTTAATAAAAGTAATGGTTTTCAAATATTTCCCCCATTTTTTGAGAAAATTCATAGCGTGCCTGTCCTTATGTCCATAACTGTTCGTCGATTCAAAATGGAGATATGGGGAAAACCCCTTCAGCGTTTTGCCTGTTTTTCAAAGTAATTAAAGTCACCTTTTCTATCGATTATATCTTTTAGAGTTTTAACGATATTTCCTTGGGGATTTTTTTAGACTTAATCTATACATTTTACTAATAAATTATGTTAAAGAAATGTTGCTAGTTGTTGCGAACGCGTAGTTAAAAATTATTTAGTAAAAATACTCATATTCAATGAGACAACCTATATTTTTATGTTTGATTGCGCTATGTTGTGTCTAATATAGTATGTAAAGTTTTCTTACAATAACATTGCTTTGATTTTAAAACGCTGCATGTTATGAAGAACTTGTATGTTGTGGCCACTCCAAGATTTTCTTCTATATTTTCCTATAAAAATTCTTTAAGTGCAAATAATTTATTAAAACTATTATTTATAAAAATTATCTAACATGATGAATGCAAATGATTTTCATCTTAGAGAAAACTAACACTGAATATCCAAAGAAAGACAGCTTTATTGTGTATAAATAGCATCTTAAACTAGGATGTTGTGGCCACAACAAGACTTTCTTCTATATTTCCTGTATAAATTCACTCAGTTCAAATAAGTTAAAAATCTATTACTTATTAAAATTATCTACCATAATAAATACAGGCGATTTTTCTCTTAGAGAAAACTAACACTAAATATCCAAAGAGACAAAGTTTAACTAACATTTCCAAAAATGAATTTTCATAATGGTTATCTCATGTATCAAGTTTTATACAGTTAAATGTCATAGAAGTTGAAATATAGCATTCCCGTTCTCGAGAAGAATTGCACTATACACTAAACGACCAAAAAAAAAAAAAAAAAAGCCGCACTTGGATATTTTCCATTTTTTTTTTTTCTGTAATCGCTAATTTTATTGTTTCAAAAGTAAATTTTTGAACAGATTTTATTACGTTGTATTCCGCGTGCAATTTAGGATTGAGCCAAGTGTTAAAAAGAAGATGCAATTGTTCGGAAAATTGTAATTTTAGAAAATATTTCAAAATTGGCAAGAATGAGGCAATTAATGACACCACGAAAAATATTAATTTTAGAGAGAAAATCGAAAAAGTATTTTAATACGTGGAATGTCAAAATGATTAAATGTTAACAAAATATTAGTGATATGGTTTTTAGCAAGACATAATATCTTTTGGCTGTTTAAACTACACATTTGTCCTTAGGCGGCCACGTTACTCATCCAGTCGAGATGACCGCAAGTAAAAAAGCCAACGCTTAAAAAATCAGTTTGCATTATATTTAGAACATAGCAGGGATTCAGTAAAAGTGTTTAGAAACATAATTTATCTAAATACGGTGAAATAACAGTTATACAAAGCCGGTTTAATTCCCAGAAAATCTGAATTAATTCTTAACGAAAAGAATTAGAAAACCAAGACATTAGAGGGTTAAAAAAAATAAAAAATGATAAATTAATTATTGGGCTGAAGTTGTTCTCTCCGATGAGTGGATGAGCCAAGTTTAACTTATTTCGAATTGACGGAAACAAGCAGATCTGATCACAAAAATGTGACTGACTTAATGAAATTCGAACTTTTAAAACAATGACATATTCCCCGTAGATTACGATACAAAAATGCATAATTTTTCGGTGAGTCTGGAAAATTTTCATGTTCAAGGGATCAATTAACCCGAAATAAAACTTGGCCATTAAAAAATTGATACCTGACCGGCTACTTTGGGGGGTATTTCAGACTCTTTCATAATCAGCATTTCAAGATGATAATGCACCTTATTATATGGCGCTTGTTATGCATTTATTTGATTCAAATTGTAAAAATTACATATCCATTCTCATGAGCATCTATAATTTTGTAAGTTATCATAACTTTTTTTAATTAAAATTAAATTCCGCGAAGAATATCGCAGGATTTCTTCTTTATTAGACCAGAAAATTGTTCTAATCTCAATCCGCTCGAAAATGTTTAGTCTATAAAAGAGGGTTTGGATTAGAAATTCGCAGCCTACAACTTTGAAAGAACTAGAAAAAAATATTTATGATATTTGGCACAGTGAAATTTATTATTTTCATGTTAAAAAGCTGTAAAATACTATGAAATTGCGCATTAAAGTAGTAAATCCATATAAAGGCGAAATTATCCAATCCAGAATACATATTTTTATTAAATAATTGTTTAGATCTAGCGAATAAACAGTTTTATTTCATACATTAATATAGCACTTGTTTATTTCATACAATAAATCATGATAGAATGTAAAGTATATAATATTACGCTTAAAAAGAAAATTTTATGTAGATTTTTATTAAATACTTCGAAGTGTAATAAAACGAATTGTAATCGAAAATGCACATAGGTATCATGTTATGACTTCCGTATTATACAAACATAACAATTTTATTTGTTGCAATCATTAGTTTTTAAATTATTACAAACCCAAAAGGTATAAGTCAGTTTTTCTGCAGTGCGGCTTTTTTTTTTGTCGCTTAGTGTAGCAGCGCAGCCTATTGGTAGATATGCATTCAAATTGAATCGGCATAATGTCTCATAATGGCTTTCTCACATATCAAGTGCTGTTTGATTATACCCATTAGAGCCTGAAATATAGTCTTCCCCTTAAACTGAGAAAGTCGCGGAATAGAAGCGCCACCTCTTGAGCAATTAGTACCAAAAGTTGATTCGCAGTAACTTATATCAAAGTGCATCCACATATAAATTTTTATGCCGTTTTGCGTAGGAGTTCCTGAGATATAATCCTTCCTTAAAATATCAAAACCGCTGCACAACAGCGCCAGCTGTTGGGCATTTGACCCTAAAACTTACTAGGCCCTAACATATGTCAAGATACATCTTCAAATAAATTTATATGCGTTTTTATGCAGTAGTTCCTAGATATAGTCTTTTCTTAAATTGTGGAAATCGCTGCATAGCAGCGCCATCTGTTCAGCGTTTGACACAAAAAGTTGACAAGCACTAATTTATATCAAGATTCATCTACAAAGGACTTAAAATGCATTTTTGTCCAGTAGTTCCTGAGACATAGTCTTCCCTTAAATTGTGGAAATCGCTGTATAGCAGCGCCACCTGTTGAGCAGTTGATACCAAAAGTTGTCAGGCCTTAATTTAGGTCAAGGTGCATCAAGATATAAATTTATATAATATTCTGAGCAGTAGTTTCAGAGATCCAGACGATACAAAATTTTTGTCTCACACACAGAGACAGACGGACAGACAGACATTTTCTAAAAATATTCAAATCACTTTCTATACCTCTCGAAACGTATAAATCCGTCGAAAACCGGAAGTCGAAATTTTTTACGAATCCAGTACTTTCTTCTATCGGAATGGGACGTTTTGGCGCGGCCGTTCCGGCGCGAAACCCATTTCGGCGCGGCTGTTTTGGCGCGAGATCCATTTCGGAGAGGCCGTTTTTGCGCAGCCTGTCCTTCACGAAATGGCCGCGGCTTTCGTCTCAGCCTTTTCAGTTAAAATTTATTTAATGATAGATATGATTTCTTATTTATTTATTTATTATGCGTGAAGAAAAAACTATTTTAAATTATTTATTAAATACGTTAATGATGAATAGAATTTTGCTTAATTTAAAGGAGCCAATGATAAGATTAGAAACTTGTTTTTTATTAAACTTAGTCATCAGATGGCAACACATACGCAGCAATTCTAAAGATTCTAACCAATTTGGTGATGGAGGTTCTTTGGGGAATAAAATAAACAATGTAATTTCTGATTTTTTTTTTTTTTTTTTTTTAATGTTTGAACCAAAAAATATTTTTAATTTTTTATTAATGACATTAAGGATGAATAGGATTTTTCGTAATTTTAAGAAGTCAGTGGTAATCTGAGAAAAGAACTCGATTTTTGTAGTTAAAACTTATTAAACCTATCGCCGTGCGGTTCTTTGGGTAATAAAATAAACAATGTAATTTCTGACTTTATATATATATATTATGCGTAAACAAAAAAATATTTTAAATTATTTGCTAAATATATTAATGATGAATAGAATTTTGCGTGATTTAAAAGAGCCAATGATAAGGTGAGAAACTAGATTTTTACAATTAAAAATTATTAAAATTAGTCATTTGCCTCGGAGCCTCGCCTCTCCCCCTGGGGGGCAAGTCCCACCTCGAGGGGAGTAAATTTTCATGATGGGTATCTTTCAAAAGAGCTCGCCAATACCTTTAAAACGAATGGTTGAACCATCAATCTGCGATAATTTAAAACGAAGTTATCGATTTTTTTTTTACTTTTAACGAAAAAAAAAAAAAAAAACTTAGAAAAAAAAATCTTTTTTTTTTTTTTTTTTTTTTTTAAATATATATATATATATATATATATATATATATATATATTTAGAGAGAGAGAGAGAGAGAGAGAGAATAAAGTGGACTTTTTTTGGATATTTGGTGTTATACTACTTGTGTATTATGGAAATCGTCTTCATTTTCATAAAAGATAATTTTTTAAAATAATACTTTTTATAAATTATTTTTTAAAAACAGAATTATTTTTTAATAACCGAATTAAATTCTATATAAATGTGACGGAGGTTCTATATAAATATGACAATGAAACGGGGGGTTGGGGGAGCGGTAGCCTCCCCCCCCTCACGCAGAACTAATTATCATATAAAAGTCTCCCTTTGAATTGTTTAACATAGGTTTACATAACATCGTTTTCTTACCTCTTAATATCCAACCTGTATTTATAGTATTAAATTTTAGGATGAGAGAAAGTCGAGTGAGTGACACACCAGATTATTATTTTTTTTTTTAATGCTTTAATCAAGAAATATTTTTAATATTTTATTAATGATATTAATGATGAATAGAACTTTTCGCAATTTAAAGAAGCCAGTGAAAACCTTAGAAAAAAAATCTCGATTTTTCTAGTTAAAACTTATTAAACTTATCGTCGGGCGGTTCTTTGCGTAATAAAATAAACAATGTCATTTCTGATTATTATTATTATTTATTTATTTATTTATTTATTTATTTATTTTATGCATGAACCAAAAAAATATTTTAATTATTTATTAATGATATTACTGATGAATTAATCGTAATTTAAAGGAGCCAGTGATAATCTGAGAAAAGAACTTGATTTTTGTAGTTAAAATTTATTAAACTTATTACTATGAAAATAATAATCTTATTTTCCAATTTTTTTTTTTTTTTTAAGATTGTCACATTAGCCTTTTATTTCAACTATTGAGTGACAGAAAAAAATGTTTGTAACTGATAAAGGGTTAAACTGATCATGTAATAAAACAAATTTCATGACGTCAGCATTGCTTTTTTTTATTTATTTATTTTTATTTTCAAAATATTGTTGTTAGAAATGGATGAAAGAATGGAAATTTCATAGTAAATAATATTGGGAAAATGAGAACTAAAAATTTTAAAATATGTCCCGAAGGTTTTTGGGGGTAAATTAAAAAACAAAAATAAATAAAAAAATAAAAATATAGGAATATTACTTTTTCTGAAGGTGGTAAAAACCATGGGAAAAACATGTTTTGGCCCAGATAGTAAAAACCGGCAAAAACCATTACACGGTAAATACACACCTGCTTTAATTTTTTTTTTTAATAACTTACTTAAAGCTCGCATTGCTCTAAATTTCTGAAACTTATTACACATAGTAGAATAGTTCCATACAACTTATTAATTTTTAATACCATCCCCCCCCCTCAGCTTACTATTTACTTTATTTATTGTAACTTAGTAACTCCCCACAGTTAAAATGTAGACTTAGGTTCATTAATCACTAAATCAGTAAAAATCAACTGTACAAAAGAAAAATGAGCAATTTACGTTTAGAAGTGCCAGATGAAAATATCCTGTACTTTTAAATCTCCACCAGTTATTAAAAAAATAAAAAAATTCATAAAAATAAAAAATAACTTTCTATAAAGTTTTCATTATCTTAAAGTTATCACTGCTATTCTTCTTCTTCTTCTTTTTTTTTTTTTTTTTTTTTTTTTGTTGTTGTTACACAGAATTTAATTATTAAAGACTTCTGTTTATTTTTATTTACAGTTTGCGTATTAAAATTTCCTATATAATAAAGCTTGCTGAGATAAAATAAAAGTTAACTTTAGCAAGAAACAGGATAAAGAAAAGGTATGCATTCTTAACCAATTCTTAAACTGCCTTCACTTAAATAAAGTCAATAATGATTAACTCGCGGGTTTATTTTATTCCATATAATAATAAACAGTTATAAAATTCTTGAATATTCCCGACTATTTATTAAGTTTTCGGAAAAAAAAAAAAAAAAAAAAAAATCTTATACTTAAAAAGTTCGGAATGTAAACATCTGGCGCCGAAACGGCCGGCGCCAAAACGTCCAGCGCCAAAACGGCCGGCGCCGAAACGGCCGCGCCAAAATGGCAGCGCCAAAACGGCCGCGCCAAAAAGTAACAAAATAGTTATGAAATCAAGTTTCGTACAGTTATATGCCATAGAATTAGAGATATAGCCTTTCCGTTATCGAGGAAATTTGCAGTATAGCAGCGAAACCAGTTGACCAATAAGCATACAAATTGAATCAGCATAATGTCTCATAATGGCTCTCTCACATATCAAGTTTTGTTTCATTATACACAAAAGAACCTGAGATGTAGCCTTCCCTTAAATTGCAGAAAACGCTGTGTAGTAGCGCTACCTGTTGAGTAGTGGGCACCAAATGTTGGCAGGCATTAATACATGTCAAAGTGCATTGACATATAAATTTATACATAATAATTCTGCGCAGTAGTTCCTAAAATATAGCCTTTCCTTAAATTGCGGAAATCGCTGTATAGCAGCGTCACCTATTGGCCGATAAGCATGCAAATTGAATCAGTATAATATCTCACAATTGCCTTCTCACGTATCAAGTTTTATTTGATTATACTTAATAGAACCTGAGAAATAGTCTCCCCTTAAATTGGGAAAATCGCTGTATTGCAGCGCTACCTATTGAGCGGTTGACACCAAGAGTTGATAGACTCTAATTTAGGTCAAGGTGCACCTACATATAAATTTTTATACAATTCTGAGCGGTATTTCCGGAGATACAGTTCCCACAAAATTTTTGGCTTACACACACACACAGACAGACGGACAGACAGACATTTTCTAAAATGGGTCAAATCGTGGTCTAGACCTCTCAAAACTCATAAATACGTTGAAAGCCGGAAGTCGAAAATTTTCACGAATCCAATACTTTCTTCTATTAAATATAGAAGAAAGTATAAAACGTAAAAAAATTGTAGACATTATTAAAGAAACCTTATGTAAATTTCCATATTTAATTAAAAGAACGCTGATAATCATATACTGCAGCTACAAGTCCTTTCAAACATTATTTTTTACAGGGTTATACAAAAGATTATATTTTTTAGTTAATTTGTGACTGATCCTCTTTTAACTTTCGGGACAAACTTTTTGCTGGAATATATGGGACATAACATGTTTTTTAAATCCCTAAGGTTTTAAAAGGTTTCATGAAATATTTCTTTATATATTCGACGAAAACTTCTAGATTCGAAAGTTTGCCTTCACTTATTTCGGGTACTGTAACTTTTAAAATACAGATTTGAGTAAATTTTAAATTGTTTACGTGAATACTCAAAATTGGCATGCAATACTTACTGTGATCCACATTTAGCTTTTTTAAAACGCCAAAAGTTATAGTGCTGTTGAGAGCGGGAAAATAAATATTAAAAACAAGACTTTAATATCATATATACATATATTTTTTTTTTTCAATCGAATTTTGCACGAAATATCCATTTCGTTTCATATATACATTTTTTTCCTCATTTATAATACAATGAAGAAAAAATGAATGAGAATCATGTCATTAAAACATTTTTTTTTATTTATTTAAAAGTAATAAAAATCAGGATATTTATCACTATATAACATTTGTAAGAAACTATATTCATAGAACAGGAAAAGCAAAATCATTGTTAGATTAAGTGTTGAGTTGATTCATCTGAATACCGTGTTACATTTTAATGATTTCAGTCACACGTCTATAGAAAATATTGAGGAACCAGGAAAACTTCTTGATTATCGCAACACAAAGAGATGCAGGTGTTAATGGGTACATAAAATTTAAATATTTATTCTTACTTTTATATTTAAACTTGAAGTAATACACGTCTTTTTTATTCTTATGCATTGAGTTCAAGCATCTTCACCTGATTATGAATTTCCAAAGCTTATCATTTTCCAAAAATTTCCTGATTTTGATAATTCTGATAATTTCTGCCTTAGAAAGCTTAGACTTCCAAAATATTAATAATAAAGATTTTGATTCAGATGAATGGTTTGAGGATTGTATGAGCTGCATACGGCGTGTTATGTGCGACATGCGTAAGTATGTTTTTATTATTTCAAAATTTATTTCAATATCTACACTCCTGCTCAATAATTTAGCAAAATTTGAAAACGATCAGTTTTTTTTTTTTTTTTTTTTTTTTTTCTTTTCAGTTTAAAAACTTATCTCTTGATTTTTCAAACATTGCACATTTAAAGAACTGGACCTTCTTCATGTTTTTCAGTGAAGATTGGTTTAAGACAACAAATTGAGCAAAACCAATAATGTTTGGGATCACCCTGTATCGTTAATTGAACGAAATGATCTGTAATTTTAGGATAAGTTAATATAGACTCAGTTCAATTTGTTGAGGATTTTGTGTGAGGATAGTATATTAATTAACGGAAATATAAGCATTTATTTTAAAACTCAAAAAAAAAAAAAAAAAAAAAAAAAATCGTGTTTTTTATTTATAATACACAGAGTTTTTATAAAATCATTCGCGCTTTCAGATAAGTTGGAGAAACGCTTTTAAAACGATATACTGCAATCGGAATACAAATATCTTAAATATTTCAGGAAATATGAACATTTTCACTGTACATGTGCGAAAAAAAAAAAAGATTGTTTATTGCATAGGTTGAAAGCTAGATATACAGGGCAACCTTTGTCAAAAGTGCATTTGAATAGAGTAAAAATTAAGCAAATTATACGAAAAAGAACGAGCTAGATTTGCGATATTTTTCAAGAGTTGAAAATTTTTAAAGGGTTTTTCAAACTCCACGTAATTAATTTAAAGATCCAATTATTTTATCCACTTAGCAAAAGTGTTTTTTTGTGAAAAACCCCTTATAAGCTTGTAACTCTTACATATTTTTGTTTATTTACTAAGATTTGTGAGATAAGGGGTTTTCCACAAAAAAGAACTTTTGCTAAGTGGTTAAAATAATTGGATCTTTAAATTAATTACACGGTATGAGAAAGAAGAAAAAAAGACACCCTTAATAAGTTTCAACTCTTTGAAAATATCTAAAATCTAGGTCGCTCTAATTTGCTTAATATTTACTCTATTCAAATAAACCTTTGATAAAAGTTGCCCAATATATCTAGCTTTCAACCTATGCAATAAAGATTTTTCTTATCTTTCGCACATACGCAGTGAAAATATTTTTCATAAAAATGTTCATATTTCATGAGATATTTGAGATATTTGAATTCCGTTTGCAGTATATCGTTTTAAAAATGTCTTTCTAACTTATCTGAAAGTGGGAATAATTTTCGTTGAAAACATTGCATAACATAAATAATAATTTCACGATAAAAAACTTTTTATATACCACGATTTTAAATTTTCTGTTGAATCATAGCTGTAGGACTTCATTAGCCTTTTATCAGTGCATATAAAATTTTTAAAGTGATAATGACGTCAATTTTTGTGAGATGCATAATTTAACTTTTTACATTTTTTTTACGTTCATGTAATTTATTTTTATGTCGAAAGAAAATGAACTCGTAAATTTTTTTTGGCTACAATTAAATTATAACTAATATTTTAATGGCTATTTTTAGAGCTATTAGGAGGTTATTATTTCCATATTTTAATTAATTAAAAGAAAATTATTCAAAAATTTGGAAATCGGGCTTCGAAGTATCGTGCTGTTATCGGATTCGGAGCTATTGTGAAAGTTTCAAATGCCTAGCTAGTAGGGAAGTTAGTTAAAAATCTATTGCAAGATTTGTACCGTACAAACAAACAAACAAACAAACAATAATCGAAGTAAATAAAAACATGGTAAACAACGTGGTGTTTTTTTTTTTTTTGAGTTCTAAAATAAATGCTTCCGTTATTTAGTATGCTATCGTCACTCAAATAACGGTGTAACGATAGCATTTATTTGTGTGATATGCTACAAGATGCCTGTTCCATATTCCTTTACTGAACAGTTCGTAAAAATCCATTTCAAAAACAAATAATGAAAGTAATGTTCTCTTTTCCATTTTATACTTTATTTTCACATCACAAAAAACATATAACACGGATTTACAATTAAACACAAATAAACATTTCTTAAACGCTATGTTTTAAACGGTCAAGCATGACCGAATTCTTACGAGTCACATTTTTCACTAGTTTGTAATCATATCTCGGAGCGTCCAAAATGACGACTACTAGCGCCGCTGAGAGGATGCGAAAACAATTCAATTTGCAACATCCTCCCGCCCCGAAAGGTAAGTTAAGTAAAATACAAATTTTAGACAAATCCAAATCAAATACAATCAAAAAAATACGACTAATAAAAAAATCACAGTACATAATAAAATAAGATTCACAATCAAATAACACTGAAAATAGGAATTATGTCAAATACAAAAAAATCAATGTTACCTGGATACAATTGAAAAATGAAAACAATATTAATATTACCTTATAGGTGAATGATTGGTGTTAGTTAATTAAGGTAAGTCCCTTTGGACTTCCAAGTTACAAAGAAGTTGAATGGGTCTCTTTAATATTCCTGATGCAGTTTTTAAAGTGACAGCTCTTACCTTATTGTCACGTCCCAGGTGTGTCTCGATTACTTTTCCTAACCTCCAAATGACCTTTGTCATGCGAACCATTCGCTACCAATAACCCCCCCCCTACCACCACCACCATGAGGCTCTTTCGACTATATACTTCCATTTGATACCCTTATTACCAAAATAGTTTTGTATTTCAAAGTTCTGAATGTTCATATAAAGTTTCTTTAGTTCCTTTTCACTACTTTTAAAAGTCAGAGCGTTATCGGAATTCACAACCTTGCACACACCTCTTCTTCTGGAGATGAAACGTCTGAATGCAAGTAGAAAATGTTCAGAACTGAGACTGGAGACTATTTCCAAGTGCACTGCTCGAGTTACTGCACACGTGAATAATGCAATGTTAGATTTGTTATTGTCTCTCGTGAATAAGGGTCCAGCAAAATCGATTCCGACGACTTCAAAAGGTTGAGCTTCACTAGTTCTTGATATGAGAATCAGAGCTGTTACTTGCTGTCCTTGTTTGGCCTTAAACCGTCTGCATAGAAAACATTTGTTCAAGCAGGATTTCACAGCTTGCCTGCCCTAAATGATCCAAAAACGTTCTCTTATTTGAGTGAGTGTGTCAGAAATACCAGAATGACCTAAAATTTCGTGTTCCTTCATGATCAAAAGATTAGTAAATCGACCCTTGTTCGGCAAAATAATTGGATGCTTAGATTCATCAGAAAAATTGAAACCTTGGATTTTTCCCTTTAATACTATTAGACCTTCTGTTGTCAAAATGGGATTCAAATTATATAACTTAGAATCAGGAGAAACTGAATTTTTTGCCTTTAATGTAGTATATTCTTTGTTAAATTCACTTTGCTGCAAAAATAGAAGCCAATAATTTTCTGCTGCAGATATTTCCTTTGTTTTCAGTGCTCCTGAACGTTTTTCAGACCTAGATTTGATGTTATTTAGAAATCTAAAAACATAGGCGGTTGTTCTCAAAACTTTATTCAAACTACTGTAATTCTCCAGATTTAATAATGGCATTGGAGCTTCTACGTTAACCTGAAGCGTTGTAATTCCATGTCTTTCTTCAACCACACTGTCCATGTCAGAGGAAAATTCCACTAGAGAGTCATACAGTATACTTAATTCTGACAACCAAGCTGGTACTTGACTCCATACTTTGTCACTCATTAAAGAATTTGCTTTCACACCTCTTGTCAATTTATCCGCCGGATTGACCTTGCCTTAGCAAAAGTGCCATTTTTCAGAATCAGTTTTTTCCTTGATTTCCATCACTCGGTTTTTCACAAATTGCTTATAATCGTTAGCTGAATTTTTTATCCAATGAAGGCAAATCTGAGAGTCAGTCCAATAAAAAATATTTCTGGGGTCGAGCATAGGAAAAACAGATTTAAGATACTCTTGCTGAGACTAAAGTGCCAAGTAATTCAAGTCTCGGTAATGTAATCTTCTTCAAAGGGGCTAGTCGAGACTTAGAAATTATAAAACTAGTTTTGCATCCTTCAGAATTAGTAAATCGAAAATAAGCCACTGAACCATAACATTTTGGGCTAGCATCGGAAAATATGTGTGCCTCTACTGAGTTCCAGCAGAGTTCATTAAAGTACAGCCTAGGAATTCCAGTGAACTTCAAATTTTTAGCTTCATTTATCCATTCTAAGAACAACATTTCAATTTCATGTGGAACAGGTTCGTCCAACTGGTTATCATTTTCCCATACTGATTGTAATATAATTTTTATGCGAATCAAAAATGCATTCATGATCCCTAATGGATCAAATAAGATTCCGCAAACAGCCAAAATATATCGCTTTGTTATAAATCTGTCCTCCGGCAATTTGTTAAATTGTGAAGTGTCAATCAGTAATACGTCATTCGTATTGTCCCAAATAATCCCAAATATTTTTAGTTCAACATTGGATTCCTCTGGATCTTCTCGACATTCGAAATGGTCTGTCTCCCATAACTGATTAAGCTTAGAACAATTAGAAATCCAAGCCCTGAGATTCATGCTAGCTTCACCTAAAATATGCATCATTTCTCTAGACAACTGTAATGCCTTGTTTATATCCTCAGTGCCAGAGATGAGATCATCGACGTAGAGAGAACTTAACATTTCTGTTGCTTCCGGGTAGTCATTCTCGAATTTTTTCAAATGAAGCCTGATTGTTGCCGACAATAGAAAAGGGGAACATTTCACCCCAAAGGGAACTCTGCAGAATTGTAATGTCCTAATTCGTTTAGCAGCATCGGAATTGAGATTGGACCCCTCCCCATCATTCCATAAAAATTTCAAAAAGTTCCTATCCTCATCCGTGATTCCTACTTCTAGAAAAGCTCGTTGTATGTCTGCGCAAAACGCAACAGGGTGTAACCTAAACCTCAAAATTATCCTGAGTAAATCTGGATTTAAATTAGGACCGCTCTCTAAACAATCGTTAAGAGATAATTCATCCCTGCCCTTACATGAACCGTCAAAATCTATCCTAATCTTAGAACTTTTCTTTTGTTCGCGCACTACTGCATGATGCGGCATGTAATAGCCTGTACCCGTATTTTCATTTAAATCCGACGCTACTTCCTCTATGATGCCCTCCCTTAAATGTTCCTCAATAGTTTCCTTATATTTAAAATATAAGTCCGGATTCCTACCAAAAACAGTGTTCAATGAGACAAGCGTGGTCTTGCTATCTCATAATTACTGTCCAATTCTTTAACATTATTTTCCCACAACAATCGCGTTTCATATTTTTTATTTCTATAAGTAGTGGTTTGCCTAAATAACTCTAAAATTTCATCATCTGATTTAGAATGTTCTTTGTCCGGATTAATTCCAATTGCCTCTAATTCCCATAAATTTTTAATCCTTTGATGGTCCAATTCCTCCTTAACAACACGTAAATGATTAACGCGCACTTCCTGACAATTCTTAAGTGCTTTATGGTCCCTTTCCTTGTATCACAAATCCAAATAAGGTATCTGTTGCCATTAATCGTTTAGAAATTCTCACGTTCCTTTCTCCAAGAATTTCCCCAATGTAATCCGATCCAATAAGTACATGAATTTTACTTAAATTACCCTTATCTGCCAATTCAATGCCCTTTTCTAGTGCGATATTACGCACCCATTGTGAAGGAATTTTAATTTCCCCAAATGTAATTGAATCAATAACCACAGCCCTTAATTTAATTTTCTTATTAGCTTCTCTTACATTATGTAATACTATTTCTACAATATGATAGGTTTTCCTTTCAGTATTCTCATTGCCAAAAGTATAAAGGAAAAGTGTTTCCTTCCCGATTGGTTTAAATCCCAATGAATTGCATACTTCGCGCAATACAAATGTTCTAGTACTGCCATTGTCAATAAGACACCTCAATAAATGGCATTTGGTTTGAACATTAAATACACTTGCCATTACAGTCTGCAACAACACCGAATCATTCAGCGTGTCCTCAAGTTCTTTATTCTTATTACAAACTAAATTTAAAGAACTTTCTGACTGTATTTGTTTTTTATCCTCAACTGAGCGGGATTCATTTCTTTCTGTATTGCATATTAATGAGTTATGCCAAGGAGACGCGCAATACTTGCACTTCTGATCTTCAGGGCCCGACTTAGACTACCTGGAACCCCGGGGCAAACCTATTCTGGGGGGCCCCCTTGCAGTGGCATAAGAGCTCTTTAGGTTGCAGAATTTCTGCATACACCTGTAGGGGGCCCCTTCCAGAAGGGGGGCCCAGGGCATTTGCCCCGTATGCCCTGCCGTTAGTCAGGGCCTGCTGATCTTTACGAGAACAAAATTTACTCAAATGATTTTGAAAATATATGAAACACAATCCTTTGGCGATTAGAGCCCTTTTCTTATCATAAACATTTAAAGAACAATCATGATTCATATGTGCCGAGGAACAAAACAAACAGCCCTATTTTGAGAAAATGAACTCGTATTTCTTTTGTTATTAAATTTAGGCCTATTATTATCATAAAAATACCTATTATGATAACCAGATAAATTTCTTTCCGCCTGTGTCGCTAAAACGGAAGCTGATGATTTAGGGGGATGATATTCGCTCCTTTTAGAATTTAAGTAAGGTTTATTGTGGCCTGTCATTTTGTTCCGAAAATTATTTTCATTTGCGCTATTATTTCCGGGATTCGCTAAAATTATCGATGCTTCTCGTATTTCTAGTTCTTTACGTATAAAATCAACTAATTTGGAATGTCAAACAATTCATCTGAATTACGCTGTCTGTTATAACTTAAATTTAATTCTTCCGGTAGTTTTTGTAATATTACAAGGCATAACAGATTACTGTAAGTGCCTGTTGCTACATTTAATGATTGTAACGAACGAATTTGTACCTCAATCGCGTCGTACATTCTCCTTAATTCAGTAACATTCGCGCATGATTTCACCGGTTCTATTAATAGTAACTTATGCATGTGGGACGATATAATTACGTCACTTCGTCCAAAACGTTCTTTAAGCAATTGTATTGATGCATCGTAATTCGAATCTGTCAATGAAAACCCAGATACAGCGCTCAAGGCGATACCTCCTAAGAAAGATTTCAAATACGCAAATTTCTCAATTTTGCTTACAGAATTATTGTTATGTATCGCAACCTCGTAAGAGTTCCAGAAGTCCAACCATGAACTACAGTCACCAAGAAAATTTACAACTTGTAATTTCGGGAGTTTGACTGTACTTCTGGTTTCAGTTTAAACTGTTAGGTTCTCTGAACCGATCCTTGTTTGATCACTTGATCTAGCGATCTGAATAACACCAGGCAATGGTCTGTCATTTAAATTATCCACTAGCCTTTCTAATTTTGTTTTTACATCGATCCCTTTTTCCCTGTATTCCTCGCAGCCTGCTACATCTTCAGCTATATCTTTAACTTTAATTTTTATTTGTATTTCATAATCAATGTTTACGAGTTCTGCTTGTTTGTCCAGGAGCTGAGCCTTTAATCTAAGAAGCTCCTCAATTTTCATTAATTTCGTGTATTCCTCCGTAATTTCGGAGTTCAGGATTGTTTCGATTTTCCCCAAATATTTCGTTAATGAGGTTCTTAAACCTCTTCTTTTTTCCCTCAATCTTTCTAGATCCATTTTAAACCCAATATCATAACAAGAGAACAAAAATAAAAAAAAATTATGCCATCTTCTAATTGCTTAAAAATAACCCCTATCCAAATATTTATTAAATAAAAATAACCATGTATTATCTATATATCAAAAGAATGTAAAAATCATCTTTAAATATCATTTAAGAACAAAAAATTAAATATCGTTAAAACAGAAGTAAATCAATTTAAAATAGCATTTAATGAAACAAAAACTAAATAAATAATTTTTATTAAACCAGAAGTAACTCAATTTTAATAGCATTGCAAGAAACAAAAAAATAATTAAATAATATTCCATTAAAAAAAAACAATTTATTTTTCAAAGAAACAAACAAACAAACAAACAAAAAACACCATTTAAGCAACATTTTACGAAACGAAAGTAAATTTCAATTATTTAAATGTTGAAACCATTTATATTTAAAGCCCAAAATAATTTTTAATTATTCAAATTTTGAAACCATTTATTTCATATAACAGCAAAAATTTATAAATTATAAATAATATTAAATATAAACCAAATGAATTCGATGCAATCACAGACCGTAAACATTTCAGAACAAAAACCACGCTTTCCTTTTAAATAAAACGAAACCATAACTTTTAATTTTTAAACCCAAACCAAAATAATGAAATAATAAGAGAGAAGGCCTACCTCCCATATCCGATGCCGCTTTGCTGATCCGTCATTAATCCAAAAAATGCAGTTCGTATGCACATCAGGTTCAGTGTCACCAAAAGTTCCATATTCCTTTACTGAACAATTCGTAAAAATCCATTTCAAAACAAATAATGAAAGTAATGTTCTCTTTTCCATTTTATACTTTATTTTCACATCACAAAAAACATATAACACGGATTTACAATTAAACACAAATAAACATTTCTTAAACGCTATGTTTTAAACGGTCAAGCATGACCGAATTCTTACGAGTCACATTTTTCACTAGTTTGTAATCATATCTCGGAGCGTCCAAAATGACGACTACTAACGCCGCCTGAGAGGATGAGAAAACAATTCAATTTGCAACAATGCCAAAAAAGTATGCTGATTTTTTTTTGGAGTTCTAAAATAAATGCTTGCGTTATTTAATAAGCTATCGTCACACAAATTCATCCACAGATTAATTTGAGTCTGTATAAACATATGATAAAGTTATAGATCATTTCGTTTACTTAATGATACAGGGTGATCACAAACATTATTGATTTTGCTAAGTTTGTTACCGGCTCCTTAAATGTTGTCTTGAACCAATCTTCACTGAAACGCATGAGGAAGACCCAGTTCTTTAAATATCCAATGTTTGAAAACATTTCATCAAGAGATAAAGTTTTTAATAAAAAAAAAAAAAAAAAAAAAAAACGAATCGTTCACAAATCTTGCTAAACTTTTTATCAGGGGTGTATTATTTGTTTTAATAACACAGCAATTCGATTGGAAATTACAGAGTTTTGAACAACAACAAAAAAAAAAAAATATTTTTGGGATGTATAGATGAGAAATAAAGATGTGTTGAGTTTAAGTTTTTTTGTGTGATTCTACCCTTTTCTCCATATATTATACGCACTGTGAACGAAAGATTATGCACCTCCTTCTTTGTCCATGAACTTTAAACTACGAAAAAACGTTTTCTCTTTTTCACTATTTTCAGTCGACAATCAGTAATATATTTTAGTTCCCCATCGTACTATAGCTATGGGGAACTTAGGTAAAAGTAAAAAATTTCGACCTCGCTTTTTTTACCTTTTTACACGTTTTCAGGTGTGAGGAATTCGAAAATGACAAAATTTGTATGGTGTCTGTATGTTAGTGTGTTAGTCCGTTAGTTTGTTAGTCTGTTTACCCATATCTCACGAACAAATTATTGCAGAGAGGTCTGATCAGTTTTAAGATATTACTTTCGATGCTGGCAAGAATCCTATTCATTTGCAACATTTGAATTAAAACACTTCGTAAGTTATTAGAAATTTACGATTTTTTTAACATGGGAGAATTCAAAAATTCACTTAAACGTGCAATTAATGAAAACTTTTTACTGTAAAAATGTCAGACCAGTTTTAAAATATCAGTTTGGATGCCGAAATGAATATCAGTAACTATAAATATGCTACTTTGAAAATTTCGCACTTTATTGAAAATTTACGAATTTCATAACATGGCAGTATAGGGCAAAATTTCACATAAACATCAATTTTGAGAGATATTTTCATCGTAAAGATCTCAGACTACTTTTGAAATATTATTTAGGGCACTGGCATGAATATTAATGACAATGAATTCTTGAATATAAAAATTTCGTAAGTTATTGGAAATTTACGAATTTCTTAACATGGCAGAATATAACAAAATTTCACATAAACGTCAATCATGAGGGTAATTTTCATGGTAAATATATCAAAACACTTTCGAAATATTATTTAGGATACTGGCATGAATATCGTAGACTATGACTTTTCCAATTTAAAAAATTCGTATGTTATTTGGAATTTACGATTCACTTAACATGTCAGAATAATGCAACATTGAGCATAAACTTCCATTTTGAGGATCATAAAAATTACGTTTATGATAGTTGTTTGAACATGATTGAATACAAATATTCTAATAGGAAAATTTCGTAAAGTGTTCGTAATTTACGATTTTATCAACTTAGCGAAATTGTAAATTTTTCCTGTAAATATGAATTTTGAGGATTAGTACATTGGAAATAGTAGCATGAAAACTAAACAACGGAACTGACCCTTATAAAATAAATTAATAGATTAAAATAAGATAAATATATCGAAATGGACGATGGATAGCCTATTAGGCGGGCATTTCAATCTGTCACTGTATCAAGCTTTGGTCAAATTCATTTCTTTTAACATGATTATAATGTGTCTCGCACTAGAAATTTATGAGAAGATAAATATGATGGGGAACTGAGTAGAGTTCACCTATGCCAACTAGTTTTTTTAGATAATTCAAACGAAATAGTATTAGTTCCCCATCATACTATAGGTATGGGGAACTTAGGTAATCGTGAAAATTTTCGACCTCGGTTTTTTTACTTTTTTATACGTTTTCAGGTGTGAGGAATCCGAAAATAACAAAATTTGTATGGTGTCCGTCTGTAGGGTGTCCGTTAGTTTGTAAGTTTGTTAGTCCGTTTGTTTGTTAGTCTGTTTACACGATATCTCACGAACAAATGATCGCAGAGTGGTCAGACTAGTTTTAAAATATTTTTTTGACACTGGGAAGAACCCTATTTATTTGCAACATTCTAATTAAAAAACTTCAGAAGTTTTTCGAAATTTACGATTTTCTTAACATGGGAGAATAGGGAAAAATTTCACTTAAACGTACATGAAAAGAAATATTTTTATCGTAAAGATGTAAGAACAGCTCTTAAATATCAGTTTTGATGCCGGGATGAACATCATTAACTATAAACATGCGACTTTAATTCGTGTTCGCTGTTAATCCTTTATCGGCCCATTGTATCATATAATAGAAATTAGGTTTATTCGGTAATGGATGTAGCGATTTTCAAAAAAGTTTGTAATTAAGTGTTTTTCCGGGATGCTTGGATTAACCCTCATCTTTTGAAAAAATTGCGTTTGCTATTAACCCTTTATTGGCCAATTGCAACATATGGCAGAGATTGGGTTTACTCTGAAATGGCTATAGGGATTTTGATGAAAGTTTGGAAATAAGTGCTTTTGGGGGTTTTTAAACGATTGGAATTGTCCTCATTGTCAGAAAAATTCGCGTTCACAGTCCCTTTAAAGGCCAATTGTAACGCATGGTAGAAATTGGATTTGCACGGAAATGGAGAAAGTTCTTTTGATGAAAGTTGGAGTTAGAGATTTTTGATGAGAAAAAACGATTGGATCTCATCTTCAGATAACTTCTCGTTCACAGTTAACCCTTTATCGGCCAATTGCAAAACATAGCAGAAATCGGGTTTACTCGGAAATGGATTTAGCGATTTTGTTGAAAGTTTGGTATTAAGTGTTTTCGGGGAGGTGCTAAAACGATTGGACATACCCTCATCTTCAGAAAAATTCGCATTTTCAGTTAACCCTTCATCGGCCAATTTCAACAAATGGCCAAAATTGGGTTTATTCGTAAATCGATATAGAGATTTTAGATGAACGTTTAGGAGTACATAAATTATTGGAAATACTTTCTCTTCAGACGCTGTTAAACCTTTAAAGACCAATCGCAACGTATGGCAGAAATATGGTTTACACGAAATTGCCGATAGCGATTTTAATGAAAGTTTGGAGTTAGGAATTTTTTGGTGAGAAAAAACGATTGAAACTATCCTCTTCTTTAGAAAAATTTCGTTCGCTGTTAACCCTTTAAAGTCCCATTGCAACATATGGCAGAATATTACTTCGAAATGGATATAGGGATTTTTAAAAAAATACTGGAGTTAAGTGTTTTTCGGCGTGCTAAAGCATTTAGACTTATCTTCATCTTCAGAAAATTCACATTCAAAGTTAACCCTTTATCGGCCAATTGCAATATATGGCAGAAATTGGATTCATTTAGAAATGGATATAGGAATTTTGATGAAAGTTTGGGTGTTAAAGGCTTTTCGGGCTGCTTAAACAATTGGACTTATCCTCATCTTCAGAAAAATTCGCATTCGCAGCTGAACTTTTATCGGCCAGTTGTAACATATGGCAGAAAATGGGTTTACATGGAAATGGGTATAAGGATTTTGATGAGAGTTTGGGGGTGCATAAACGATTCGAAATATTTTCATTTTCAGAAAATATTGCCTTTGCTGTTAAACATTTAAAGGCCAGTTACAATGTATGTCAGAAATAGGGTTTACAAGAAATGGACAGAGCGATTTTGATGAAAGTATATATAGTTACGGACTGTTTGGAGAGAAAATATGATTGGAAATATCATGGCGGACGAAATTCATTTATAAACTTGGTTGAGACCTTTACATAGTCTATGCATACATCGCCACTTGAAAACAAAATTGTGGAGCAACTTGGTTAACGTAATTATCCAAGATATTTATTAGATAAATTCGCTGTGCAAATTTGGTTTGATTTGGGATATTATTTCGGGAGTTACCATGACGATAATACTTCCATTATATGTATATAGAAAGAGAGAGATAAACGAAGGGGTTGGAATATTTCGATTTCCAAAGAAATCAACCTATGGCAAATTTAGGTTTATGTTATTGAAAAATGAATATAAAATGTCCCCCAATGAGCGCGGAAAATGTCGCATCTATAACTTTCAATTCATCCACCTGAGAGGCATTCATGTTAGTTTTATTATAGCCAAGTTAGTTCTTTATACCATCTTTAAGTTGATTCTTCTCAAATACTGCATATTTAAGTTGTGTCATTTTTCTTGCCGGGATGCGATGTGTCAATTTTACTTTGATATTTTTTAACAATAATTAAAATGTGTGGAAACAAATACGTGATGGGGAAGTGCGCGGAGTTCACCTATGCCAACTAGTTAATGTTTTTGTCTGACAGTATTTTTTTTTTTTTTTTTGTTTTTTTTAGAAACAGCTATAAATCGCGATTTGTGGCTGTTCTGATATCATCTCTTTTATATTTTTCAGTGAAGCAATGGTTGCTGAAGGGGTAGTGGAGGCCTCCCTGTTAAGACTGAAAAAGATTTTGGATCTTCTCTCTATATATGTGTGTGTACTTCTGCGTGTATCTCTATAAGGGCAGCAAAAAATCATGCATCCGACTGTCTTACAAATTGGTACACATGTCCATAAACTACTCTGAATTAGCTATATATTTTTGGGTGTATATTCTATTTGTAGTTTATGCACAAGTACACTCCGAGTTTTCTCTTATCATAATAGACTATGAAAAGAATTTATGAGTACCGTTATACAGGCCTCAAAAGTCACAAGATTGACTTCCAAATTAGTACATACATTTATGATTCATACAAAATTAGCTGTATAATTTTTGTGCGTATATTGTTTACTCTTCGTGTGCTGGAATACACTAAAGTATTTTTTATCGTTACGGCCTATAGACAGGGTTTAACCTGGCAAAAAAATTACTTTAGCATTTTAGCGAAAATAGGTAAGCACTATTTTAGCTTTTTCGAAAGTTAATTCTTTGGATACCATTGATTTCTTTTACTTAGCTCTGTTATCCTCAGTTTTATTTTGTATTTCTTTTGTTCATTGATGATTTTAACCAAGCATCCATATTTGTGACTTTAAAAATATGAATCAGGGAAACTATATTTTGATTTTATCAATAGAAAAAGAGGTATTCATATCATATGTGTAAAATGAAAAAGCAATTTAAAAATCAAGTAAAGTGTAGTGGTAGATAATCGTGAAATACTAGTGCTAAAAATGCTTCTATGAAGCAAATTCTGAATTCTGACATACTTTTAAATATTTTTGCATTTAAATTCAATCAATGAAAATTAAAAATAAATCCAAATTGCTATATAAATAAGGATTCCCAAAAATTTCAGTCCTTTCGTAGTTTTTGCCTGCAAATATTACAAAAAGAAAAAAATCTGAATTATTATATAGAGATATTTTATACAGTTATCCAGTTTTAGCTTTTTAGCGAAATTCTGACCGACTTGTTTTAGTAAAATATCATACCTTTTAGCAAATTGCTAAAAAAACTAATGGCAGTTTAAACCCTGCCTATAGACAAAAATCATACAGCGATGACGACCGCAAAAATCACCCAATTGGCTTGCTAAATAATACATATAAACTATTCTGTATAGACAATGTATAGTTTATATTGTTCAGATTATTCTGTACAGATTCTAAACTATACAGAATCAGTTGTATATTTTCTGGTGTGTATATTGTTTATGGCACGTGTACAGGGACGTATCAGAGTAATTCCCTATCATTACGGTGTACGGACAAAATTTCATTTAATTGCAGTTTAACATGTTTACGTTGCATTCGATGCATTGAAATCAACGTACATAATTAGGATGCTTAAAACACGTTATCTGTGGAGAAAACGGGCATAGATTTAATAATTATGCACAAGGCCACATGCAACAGAATTTCGAGAATGTTACTTAATCCCCCAAATGTTGTCATATTTCCTATAAACATATGCACTATCTACAAATACGAATTTTTACGCTTTCGAATTTAGACGTTTTATCAGATATCTAGAGAAGAACTGCAGGAATTACCTCGAAACTTTAGGAGCATAAAGAACATATCAAACCCCATATATTTCAGCAAAAGCTTTCTCCTGTAGGCTGTAGAGGAAAAGAGGACCTGTAAAAAATTAAATAAAAGTCAAAATGTTTCAGATCACCCTGGAAAAATAAGTCTTGAAATACATTTTGGCTTTAGCATGTGATTATAAGGATTATTCTAATTATCAGTATAAATTTTTATGACGCTACCACATATATGTATTGAGATATAACGGCTTCTTTAAACAATTGCCACTTTTTAAGTATAACACGTAGGGTATTAGACCGTGTGCAAAGCGATTTTTAGGAAACTTGGCATATTATATTAGACACAGCATACAGAAATCAGAACGCAAAAATGTTAACTATCTTACGAAATATGAGTATTTATACTAAATATTTTTAACTACGCATGCGCAAGCTTTTAAAAAAATTCATTCGCATAGTTCAATAGCCAAAAGTATTCAGGTACGTATATGAAAGCCCACTAAAAATATCGTGCAAATTCAAAAAGTTATGAGTCATAAAATGAACAGAATTTCAGTTCCTCTCAAAATAAAAGCTCAACCACACTTATGTTTGTGAAAACTGCAACACCATGAAAGAATTGTCAGAAATTAATGAAATTTATTCCACATATTACTGATAGTTGTACAAATAAACGATCACATGTACAAAACAAAAAAAGAAAAAAAGAACGTCTGAGATTAGTACTTTGTGTGTTTGCCACGCTGAGCGATGAGAGCCTGTACACGTCCTGGCATTGAATCATACAAGTTCTGAATGTAATCCTGGGGAATGGCATTCCAGATGGCTTCGACTTGACACCAAAGTTCAATTTTACTGTGCGCCACCATTTGTGCGAGCGAGTCGCCGACCAATGAAATCCCAGACATGTTCGATGGGCGACATATGCGGGGAATAAGCAGGCCAGGGAAGAAGCGAAACCTATTGTGCAGTCTGAGAAACATGTGCACGGACTGATATACAGATAGATTTCCTGCTGATATACTGCACCCGGAATGCGTCAAAGAATGGGAAGGACCCCTGGCTCCAAAATTCCCCTTATGTAGTTATCACTGGTCAGGTTGCCCGCAATCTACACCAGATGGGATCGATAATTATACCATGATGCTAGGCGTTTGTGCAGTATGACACTGGATGACACACTGTCGGAACAGAACCCCCCTCCTGTAATGTCTGACGCGTACTCTTCCATCATTGTACTCCATATTGTAGCGAGATTCATCGAAGGAAACAATTTGTTGCCACTGGGCTGTGTTGCTGAGCCCATTGCAGTCGGACGCGTCTGTGGTTCAGCGAGAGGGGAATCCTGCGTAGAGGAACCATTACACGCAGTTCACGCGGCAACGAACGGCGACGAACCATTTAACTAGACAACGCAAAACATCTGTAATCGTGCTCCAACGTTGTGGCAACACACGAGAGGACGCTGTACGGTTCGTCACAGCCATGCGGATAAGGTGTCTGTCGTATCGTGTCGTTGTTCTATTGCGTGCCTCACTGCCAGGTTTTCGGCTTGTTTGATTCTCCTCTGTCCATTTCTTCCAAACACTATCACTGGTGTGGCCTTAACACTGCGTGCGGTCTGCTATTTCTGGATACGAGATACCACTCTCTCGCATACCAACGAAGCGACCTCGTACGAACTCCGTTAGTTGTTTGTATGGCACCCTCCGCTTTTGATGAAGCATATTAACCACCAATGAAATGTTTACCGCACACAGAGGACGATTAACAGATTTCAACGTGCCTTTACATTCCTTTATATACCAGGAACAAGCGACTGATAAGGAGTCGGTTCTCGTTCCCCGCATGCGCAGTCGCTTTCTAATTCTAATTATTTGCATAAAAATACTAAAAGTATGAGGTATACTAAACTACGCATACTAAAAGTTTGAGGCAAACTTTTATTGTAGAGTTGCAGAAATCTGATGCAATAGTACGCAAATGTCACATAAAAAACAATTGTCTTATACATTTGTTTTTAGAGACATGAAGTCAAGTAGTATGACATCAGCGTTACATTTGACGAAAATCACATGTTTTGAAAAAATAAGATTGAAGATTAAACACTGGATTATACAGTGTGTCCTAAAAGTTCCATTACTCTAACTTAAAGAACTCATTGTCCACGATTTTGTTTTAAATATTAAATTTTATCGTCTGCTTATCATTGCATCAATTCTTTAATTTTTATCGTTTGATTCATTTCTCTCTCAAGTTGCGTGAGAATAAAGTTTTATGTTATTTTGTTCTTCATAGTGAAATGAGTTTATCACGCATTCAGAGAATTGTGCTGCTTGAGGCTTATTTTGAATGTAAATCGTATGAAAGATGCAAAGATGTTTGGCGATATAAATATCCAGATGATGCAATACCGAGTAAAAATACGCTATGCAAGTTCGTTCGATGTTTTCGTAATACAGGTTCTGTGGAAGGTAAGCACAGGAGTGGAAGGCCTAAAGTTGTCACACAAGCCTTTCTGCAAGACATTCAATCAAGAACATTGAAAATTCCTCAAAAATCCATTTGATGTTTGGAACAAGAAATGAGCGCATCTCGTGAATCAACGCATAAGGCTTTAAGATCTTCAAATTTCTGTGCTTATCGTGTGAAAAGGGTACAGGAGACAAAGCCGCCAGACATGGAGAAGCGGTTTCATTATTGTCAGTGTTTCCGTAGATTTATTCGCAACAGCATCAACATTTTGGATAAAATATTTTTCTCCAATGAGGCATGGTTTCATTTATGCGGTTACTTGAACAGGCAAAACTCTCGCATTTGGGTAACGACCAATCCTCAATCATTAATGCAAAAACCTTCACTTTCTGAAAAAAACTGCGTATAGTGTTCTGTATCACGTAAAAGTTTTACTGGACCTCTGTTTTTCGAATTAACTGTTGATGGTTCTCTATACAGGGAACTTATCCAGCAATTTGTTGCATTATTAAAAGTGAATGAACGAGATTCTTGGTTCCAACAAGATGGTGCAACATACCACACAAATAATGAAACCATGGACATGTTTGAAGACTTTTTTGGCGATTGACTCATCTCAAGAAATATTTGACCACCTCGATCCCCTGATCTGAACATTCTGGACTTTTTTCTGTTAGGGATATTTAAAGAACAAGGTTTATGCAGACAATCCTCAAACAATAGATGATCTAAAAATTGCCATTACTCAAAGGATACAAGAAGTCACACCCAGCATGTTAAAACGCATTTCTAAAAACATGCGTAAACGAGTTCAGCTTTGCTTCCTAGAAAAGGATGGACATTTTGAGCATTTATTATTAATGTGTTCTGCATTTTTTCCTCTGTTATTTTAAATGTGCCTTTTATCATTAACATAAAAATAATCGTTTTAAGGTTTGTTGTTTTGTAAATACAATGTACATCAGCGTCAGTACTGGAACTTTTAAGACACACTGTAATAAACACCCCCTCCCTATCACACACACACACACACAAATATATATATATATATATGTATTCCCAAATTTTCTTTTAGCGATGCAGATGTTTTCTATTGTATTATCTTATTTAAATCTTCACCCATGTTTTAAATGCATACTATAAATATTTACATTTTCATTCTATTTTCATTTTTATCAATAAAAATAAAATTTAAAAAAAATCTCTTTTTCAGATACGCCATTGGAAATGAAACCACCTGTTGATTATATGATGGATGAAGTGAGTACAATTATATTTCAATGTCATTGAACTTTATCATAATTTTTAAAAATGTTAATTTACTGTCGTGTTTTTAAAAAGTTTGCTAAGATTATCAGATTTCTTTTTCTTTCGTTCTATCTTTAATTTTAGTTCTCTGTTACTCATGTATGGTAAAGAAAGTATTCCATTTTATCAACCCAAAACCGAATTGTTGATATATTTATGCATTTTAAGGTCCCCTGAGTCCAAAAGATAGGCTTTTATAGGTTGATCCGAGTGTCTGTCGTTTTGTCTCTGTGTCTGTGAGTCTATTATCAACGTACACACCCTCTCAGAATAATAATTGCCAAAACGTGAGTGGAGGCCTCCTTGTGGAGAGGAGACTCGAAATTTTTTGGGTTTTGTCTCTGTATCTGTGTGTCTGTCTCGTGATAGCGGCTGCAAAAATCAAGCTATTGACTTGAAATTTATTGCACATTTTCATGAGCCACACAGAATTAGTGTCATAGCTTTAAGTGTGTATTCTGTTTGTAGTTCGTGTACAGGACACACAAAAGTTTTTCTTTATTACGGCCTATGGACAGAATATTCATGTACTGCAATAGCGGCAGCAAAAATCCTCCGATTGACTTGCAAATTGGTACATACATTAAAAGTAGCTGTATAAAATTTGATGTCTATATTGTTTATGGACTGTGTACAGGGATGCACTAAAGTTTTTCTTACCATTACGGCCTATTGGGTCAATTTCGTTTAAACGCATTTTAACATCGTTACTTTGTCTTCAACAAAATGAAATTAGCGTACATTACTGAGTTGGTTAAGCGCATGTTTTCTGTAGAAAATATATGATTTTAGGCGTCATAATTAATGTACAAAACATTACAAAATTGGGTCGACAATAAAGTTTGCATAATTTTAATTAAGAAACTTAATACTTCGCGATAGGTGGTAAGGTGAGGGAGAAAACCTATGACTCATCCATTCTGCTTAGGTGAGGGGAAAACCCATGACTCATCCATTCTTCAAAATCATCTCATCAACACGAGAGATTTATAGACCTTATCATATCGTTAGATTTCAGTTGCAGTTTGACTCTCATCCTGCTAGCATCTCTTTACCTGTGCGGCTTATTTTTATCGGGCAGTATGCATAGTTTCTCCAGCCTATGTCGATTTTTTTTTCAGCGTGTTATACTTCAATTTACCTTATAAGACAATGGAATCGTTTCGAATAATGTCCCGTGGACTTCGAATATTTTCACTGTGTATTGAATGACATTTCCCGCGTGTTGGGGTACCTGAGAAGCAATCAGTAATTTGAACCTCATTTCCTAATTTTGCATAAACAGAATTACTTTCAATTTCTCGGACAGTTCAGCATGGACAACTTTCTCGCCAACCAAATTAGCATTAGAATTAGCTTCATTATTTTCTTTTTCATCATTTTTATTCTTAGAAATAGATGAGCAATCCTTATTATCTTGAAAATTTTACAATATTTTATAATAAAAATCATTCTTTTGAGATTTCAATTTATTAAGCATATCTATAATAATAAAATTCTTATTAGAATCATCCTTTGGCACACTAACATTATCAAATGTAACTTTTGATTTCACTGACTCAAGTTCTTTGTTTGATTCATAAGTATTTACAAATGCTTTTATTATATCATTCAGTGTATTGGAAGGCTTAAAAATATTTTTCTTCCGAGAATTTACAAGAACGTCTTTGTCTTTTAGACTATCCTTTGGTTCAGATATTTCAGGTATCTTACCTAGATGTTTTTCATTTAGTTTTCCCCTATCAGTTTCAAAATATTTGCCTACACTACCATTAACACTTACTATATCTTGCTTTTCTAATACACTGCTCGACATTGAACATGCAACACCAAGAAGGAAATGATAATAACGAAATGAAATTTGTTGGACACATACATTATTGTAGGAAGAACAATTGATTAAAATTTCAGGAAATTTGGAGTAATATGCACTGAGAAAACAGTACATAAAGCAGCGACTTCTGTGAGCATAACAGCACATACCTGCCTAGGCATTGAATCGAACAGCGATTGGATGACACGTACGGGTAGCGCACTTCATGAAGCTTCAACACCATGCCACAATTCATCGATCGAAGTTACTGGTGAGTGGTGGGGGGCAGTCGCTTTTCAATGATTAAACAGTCATTTTCATTGGTGCGAGATCAGGAGAACGCTCTGGCCAGAGCAACAGTAGAAAACATTCTGCATCAAAGAAGGTCTGGACAATACAAACAACTTGCGGTAGCATTATCTTGCTTAAATTTTGCGCTACGGAGGCCTTGAATACAGGGCCGAGGGACGGGCCTTAACTCATCAGAAATTTAATGGCGGCTGTTCAGAGTGCCAGAAATACGAACATGAAGTAATCGAGACGCGTATTCAATGGGAACCCATAACATCATTGCATATGATGGACAGTATGATGATGTCGAATCCCAGATGGCAATGTGCATTATTCATAATGCCGTTAAATACGGATAAGGCAATCTTGATGCTGTAAACAGGATTGTGATTTGTCTGAAAAGTGAGTTAACGCCATTCCTGCGTCCAGGTTTATCGTTGATCACACATTAATGGCGCCCATATCAGTGATGCAGTTTTGAGGGTAATCAGAATTTTGGTAGCCGCATACTGATTCACCACCTGGACTGATGGTATGTTGTACCATTAGATACACCTCCCGATCACCTCTTGTTTTCATTCCCGCCACTCTGAATACCTGCCATTACATTTCTGACGAGTTAAGGCCCGTCGCTCTGCCCTATATTCAAGGCCACCGAAGCGCAATATTTAAGCAATACAATGCACGACCGCAAGTTGTCCATATTGTCTGGACCTTCATTGATGCCGAATGTGTTCGACTGTTGCTCTGGCCAGCGCGTTCTCCGGATCTCGCACCAATGAAAAGGACTGTTTAATCGTTGAAAAGCGACTGGCCACCCACCACTCACCAGTAACTTCGATCGATGAATTGTGGCATCGTGTTAAAACTTCATGAAGCACTCTAACCGTACATGTCATCCAATCGCTGTTCGATTCAATGCCTAGGCAGACATGTGCTGTTATTGCTCACAGAGGTCGCTGCTTTATGTACTGTTTTCTCAGTACATATTACTCCAAATTTCCTGAAATTTTAATCAATTGTTCTTCCTACTATAATGTATGTGTCCAACAAATTTCATTCCGTTATTATTATTCCTTGTTGGTGTTGCATTTTCAATGTCGAGCAGTGTATATTTGTAACATGAAAATCAAAAGGATTTTTATAACTGTCACAGGTGCAAGATTTGTCAGAAAACTCACTATCAATAAATTCTTTTTGGTTACATTCTACAATGTCTTTGGTAGATTTTACATCTGCAACTGCTATTACCACTGGTGGCTGATTATTACTATCATCATTACTACTATCACCATTAGCCTTAAGAGCACATTTTTGCTGAATACTTTTTGAACTAGCCTCATCTTTTAAGTTGCCATCAACTTTCTCTCTCAACCCAAACGCACTGGAATCTTTTGAATCCTCATTTTGTGTATCATGAAGTGAATGGTCGTGACGCAGTTGGACACTCTCTCGGAGCGCTTCGTACTCAGACATACTTAGAAAAAGATCATTGACTACTTTCTTCGAGACTGCACAAGCAACTGGCACTGGCCCATGTAAACCATCGTCTAGTTCGAAATTAAAAATCTATAAAGGAGTTAATTCTTTTTCCCCAAAAGCTGACTCAATCACTATCTGGCTCTCTCCCTCAAAATGTTCATCAGCCAGCAGATCTCCCCGCACAACTGAAATTTGTGCACCTGAATCTATAATTCCGATTAATGTCTTACAAGGAAACATTCAAAAGGTGTCGTCTTCAAAAAATATTGAAAACAATATATGTGATTTTACTCTTCATAAAAATCCCGAAAGTGAAAAAATTATCGGCTGAAATGAATTGCAGTGACCACAAAAAATTATCAAAATTAAGCATCTTTGGCGATTTAGCGCCGTTAGGCGTTAAGTTCGCTAGGACCGAGATTGGCGTGTGCGAACAGAACCGTGTTTTGCTTCTCCAACAAGTACTCAAAAGCAATCGCCTGACAGAGTGAAATCGCCAAATATACTTAATTTTGATAATTTTTTGTGGTCGCTGTAATTCATTTCAGCCGATAAGTTTTTCACTTTCTATTGTTTTATGAAGAGTAGAATCACATATATTTTTGTCAATATTTTTTGAAGACGATACCTTTTGAATGTTTCCTTGTTAGTTCCAGAACGAATATTCACAGTTTGTAACTTCCCGACAGTTTCAATAGGGGAGGAAACTGGGGCATTTATTTTTGCCGTTAATACTGGATTTCTTGTCTCTGGTTTCAGTTTGCTGGTTTTCATTAAATTATTCTGGCCAGATAAATTTGAAGTTTTCTTTTGAATAGGCTTAGAAGAGCAATGACGTGAAAGATGACCTTTGACCCTGCATAAAAAACAGGTTGGCTTAAATGTTTGTCTAGCTTATCCGTCTTCCACTGTGATGGTGCTGGTGGGATTCAAAAATTAGTTCCTTCGGAACAGTTTTATTTTTCCCAAATTTTTCATTGAAATGATTTTGAGGCTGATATTTTTCCAGTCTTTCCTTCACTTGTCCAGTTTTCTTATTAGTGATTCGGACACTCTCACATGCATCCAGCTTGTCGGCTAATTGCGATGGAAGTATTAATTTTACCCATTCACCAACGAAATGTTCTCTGATGTCTGAGGACACTCGCCTTTTTATCTGGTCTGTAATAATCAACTTCTTTAAACTTTCGAAGTCTTTTACTTCCCGACCATCTATCCATTCATAGAAATAATTTGTGACTTCATATGTGAAATCCCGCCATGAGTTTTCTGAATTTTTTCTGATGCGTGAGAAATTTCTTTCGGAAGGACTCTGCTGTGTGTTTAAATCTTGACAATAATATATTCCAGATGTATATATAATCTACAAATTTTTCTTCCGATTCTCTTGCGATGAGCTGCACTATTTCAGACGGAAGTAGTGTTAATAAAGCAGACAACCGATTCTGCTCTTCTACCTTAATTCTTTTAGCTTGTCGCTCATAAAGAGATAAGAACAACACGATATATCACCATTTTTAAAATCAAATTTTGGCATCATGTTTACCAAATCATAACATGCCGATGCGCTTTCACGAGAGGAAGGAGTGTTAACCTGATCGTACTGTGCTTCTATTTTTAATTGCTCTAGCTGAAGTTCGTGATTCATACGCTCTATCTCTCTTTGATAGTTTTCTTCATCACGCTGTTTCTCTCTTTGGTAGTTTTCTTCATCGGTTCTAGTTTTTACAATTGTCTCTAACATATTTTTTACAATTTCTTCCTCGTAATTTTGATTGCTGGTAATTAGATTTTTTAGCCCGAGGACGTTTAGATCGGGACATGGACTTTCCCCGAGTTCCTCTGCAAGAGATTGCAGATCATTTTTTAAGCTTTGGTAAGAAACACCATAACCCCGATCAGTAATATTAAATTCAGATACTTATTTATTGATATATTAAATTACTAAATATAAAATTCAGAGGGAAAAAAACTAACGATATAAAATGTTATATAACTCCTTTAACACACACACACACACAAAAAAAAAAAAAAAAAAAAAAAAGCAATGAAACAAACTTATATTATTTTAATTTATACTACAGCGATGTTAATTAATACGTGAGAGGAAACAAATAAATGTTGTTTTTAAACTTTCCCACATACAGATAACAAAATAATATCAACTTCAATTTATTATTGTAAATGTTCAAAATGGACCTAAAAACAATTGTGCAATTATTTTTAAATATATGACAATAGAGTAATCAACTTGCAGAACCTGTCAGTGAAATATTAATATCAGAGAGAGAGAGAGAGAGAGAAGAAACTCGATGTAAAAGAAACCAAAATAACCTATTTTTTTATATTAAATATAAACCATATTCTTTTATTATTTTAAGACAGATGATGCTACAATAAATGTAATAAATAATTCCAAATAATTTTTAAAAACCTTTCTTTTTAAAGACTTATAATCGTTATTACTCAAATAATAATAATTATAAAGCACATTTCTTTCTTTTTCAAGATGCAAAGAAAAATAACACTAAAATATCCCATGTATTTTATTTATTTTATTTTATCTACTTTCCTTCTTCATCACTAGTAAAAAAAAAAAAAAAAAAATCATTCATACTTTTCAATGGAATGAAAAGAAAAGAAAAAAATAATAATAGAATGAATTAAAAAAAAAATAATAATAACTGAGTAGTATTTGATTTTTTTTTCTCTTTTCAAAATAAAGATAAAAAAAAATATTCTTCTATTTAATGATATTTATTTGCTTTTATTAAAACACATTTTATTCCATTCGACAAATGCACAAGAAATTATATTATTATGGTGAAAAAAAAAAGGAAATAAAGAAAACTAAAAATCTATTTATTCCATTTCAAATTAAATATATGAAAGTAGTGAATTTAGAATTTTATTATTCCGGATCAAGATATATCACACTCTGGAAAAGAGATTAACAAATTGTTCCTAGAATAGAAAGAAAATGCAAGCAGATTTTATATTCTTAACTTAGAACACAAAAATTATATTTACTGTTTTAACGTACAATCGAATATATTTCTCGGGATGAGAAATTAAATTTTGTACTTAATTTGAAATTATGTTTTCGAAAAAGAACACACAAAAATTATAACAATATAAATATATTATTTAAAATTTCAAGAATAAATAATTTTTCAAAAAGTTATAAAAATGACTCTTTCAACTAAAAAATTAGCTATTGAAGTTATACAAATAAAAATAAAAATGCACTGATGTGCTGTATAGAGACATTTTTATGAGCACGGATGACTTTGTCAAACAAACAGAGCCCGGGTGGTCTTTTACTATTAATCAGCAAGCACTGCTGAACTTATAGCAACAAAAATAGAAAATAAAATAAAACTTATTGCCGGGATGGCTTCATTAATTTTTTAAACCAGGATGGTTTTAAATTTCTAGTACGCCAGGGTGGTTGTACTATCAAATATAATATGCTAATAGCATGGGGAGCATGCAGTATGCAACAAATATTTAAAAGCGCTCATCCTACATTGACTACGCCAATAAGGATTAGGGTGTAACTGATGATTATCATATGCTGACTAGATCCAAGAAAAGGTGGAACACATTTCAAAAAGATGACTCTGCAGATACTTTTCAACTTGTAAATTTAATACGAAACAGCACAAAGATATTTACAAATACACACATTATCACATATAAATCACACATTCTAAATATTAACATTTCCAATTGGCTTTTGAAACCAGCTCGTTCCAAACATTCGTTCACCCTTCTTTTCTGCCATTTTTTATTCTAATCTCTAAGCAGCCTCTCAATGCCACTTAAAAAACTCTAAAAGTTCGAAAACGATTCGAATAAAGTTCGAATATGATCTTTACAACCCCATAGGACGTGATGATAAGAAAAACTTTGGTGTGTCCCTGTACACGATTTATAAACAATCTAGACATAAAAAAATATACAGCTGTTTTTATACAGAACCTGAACATTGACCAATTTGCAAGTCAATCGAAGAATATTTCGGCCGCTACTGCGGTTCATACGAATTCTGTCCATAGTGGTCGTAATGATAAGAAAAAATTTGGTGTGTCCCTGTACACGAACTACAAATGGAACACACACACAAAACTATACAGCGAAGTCTGTGTGGTTCATGAACATCTGCTCCAAATTGTAAGTCAATAGCGCGATTTTTGCAGCCGATATCGCGGGAAACACAGACAGACATACACACAAACAGAAGCTAAAATCTTTTTGAGTCTCCGTATGGAGGCCTCCACTGACGTTTCGGCAATAATTTAGCTACATTTCAAAGTAAAATTTACCGTAACACTTTTTGTCGTAACTTATGCTATTGTCGAAAAGAAGATAGTTCATTAATTGGAAGAAGAAGCAAATCAATAGATATCTTTCTTTCACAAATATTTAAAACTTCCCATTGATCAGCACACAACCTTACTTTATCCCAGCTTATTTAAAAGAAAAAAAAGTCATTTTTTAATGTAACTCATCACCGATGGGCAAACAACAAGTAATTTCTTTTGACATTATAGTAACTTTAATAATTCTACTTAAAAATATAGGAAAAAAGAGTAATAACAGAATTCGATCAAAATGTTAATAATACGCAGGATAATGATATCGAGAGAAACTGAGAAAAAATATTTCACTTTTGAATGTCTCTTATCCTCAATATGCAAGCAATACGTCATTTTTTTCTCACATTATATTAAATGCAACGATTACTTAAAAGTATACGAAAAGAGAGCAACAATAAAATTGGATCAAAATGTCAACAAAATTCAAGATAATGTAAACATAAACAAAACATATCAAATGGTGGCGCGCGCACTAACGACAGCCGTCATTGGGCCAAAAATATCAGCTGAAGGAAAATTACAGTTTTGATTGGAGGATAAGCGAATGAATGAGTAGAGAATGTGACTATCTCTAAGTGTAAATAGAATAGCAGGACCGCAGAAATGTCAAATTTGTAGAATTAATTTAACCAATTTTAAAATAATGTGCACATCTTCAGACCTGAACATTGCGAATTTGTAGATAACAGAATATTATTTTAATTTTAACATTAATTTGAAATTGCCCCTCGATGATTGAAATGGACTTGAACGATATCTAGCTATGGCCGACGGTCTACATATGTAATTCGGTCTATGAGGCTTATACTAACGGCTATTTTTATGTTTTATTAGTACCACTTTTTCAACGCAGTACCATCGCATATGAGTCTAGTGTAGCTAGAATACTTCTCACACTTTCAGAGTTTCACTTAACGAATGTAGGCCAAAAGACATTTTATAAGTTTTTCAGTGTCTTCCAAACTTTTATTTATTTTAATGTCAGTTACTGTTACCTTTTCAAGCGATGTAGA
The DNA here is from genome assembly GCA_963930645.1 of Salticus scenicus. NCBI lineage: Eukaryota > Metazoa > Arthropoda > Arachnida > Araneae > Salticidae > Salticus > Salticus scenicus. The sequence continues at coordinate 137,462,320 of OZ005661.1, forward strand.
TGAAACAGTATTGTCATGTACAAAGTGGTATATTAGATTTTCTTCTACTAATTCCTTTTTTACTTTCTTCTATATATATAAACACGCTCTCTCTCTCTCTCTTTCTGTATATATATACATATATATATATATATATATTAAAAAAAAAGTTTCTGTCGCTGGCGTCAATTTTTTTTTTGTTTGCGACAGCAACTTCTCGCGGAGGGCAGGGTTCTCAGCATCATGAGAGGCATCAATGTGTTCCGAATAGGTCAAGGCATGCATTACAGGTAGTTAGAAATCTGTATCATTTTAATTAAAGAAGTTATTAAATAAAAACGTCGGATGTATAAAGGTACTCTATTTGCCACCGTAGAATAAGTTTCTCTTATGACGTTATTTTTCTGTCATGACATCATTTTACACGGGAAAATTAAAATGTGATCTATCGTGTAAAATATATGTAATAAAACCAATGCCAATATTGCTGATAAGAAAAATACACTGCTGGAAAAAAAAAAATCCCAACACCAGGAAGGAGCTGTGCTAGATAAACGAAATTTGGTAGGCGTGTTTAAACATCTGAAAGATGACGTCGATTCAAATTTCGAACTACGCCCATAAGTGTGGCGCTAGTAGCGACACTATGAACATGCAAATGAGGTTTGCTTTAAATAAGCGCTGTAAGGTTCGTGATCGTTATTTACAGTTGAGATTTGACGTAGTGGGTTAATGTTAGTCAAGGATGCCTCTAAGAAGACGAAGAAGTCATTATCAACAGCTCACTGAGTTTGAACGAGGTCGTGTAGTAGGGCTACGAGAAGGTGGGTTTTCTTTCCGCGATATTCCAGAAAGACTTAGCAGGAATGTATCCACTGTGCATGAGTGTTGGCAGCAGTGGTCAAGGGAAGGTACTGCCTCAATAAGACCGGGTTCCGTGCGGCCACGTGGCACTACTGAGAGGGAAGACCGCCGTGTTCGGCGTATGGCTGTGGCTAATCGTACTGCGTCTGCAGCTGAAATTCGAGTGCAGTTGGCACCACAGTGACACAACGAACTGTTACAAATCGGTTACTTCAAGGACAGCTCCGAGCCAGACGCCCTGTAGCGTGCATTCCACTGACTCCAAACCACTTCCGTTTGCGACGTGAGTGGTGTCAAGCTAGAGCTTATTGGAGGACGGAGTGGAGATCTGTTGTGTTTTCTGATGAAAGCCGGTTCTGCCTTGGTCGCAGTGATAGCCGTGTGTTGGTTAGAAGGAGGCCAGGTGAACGCCTGCTAGCGACCTGTCTGCGGCCTAGACACACAGGGTCTACTCCTGGAGTTATGGTTTGGGAAGCAATTTCGTATGACAGCAGGAGCACTCTCGTGGTTATCCCACGCACCCTGACTGCAAATTTGTACGTCAGTCTAGTGATACAACCTGTTGTGCTGCCATTCATGAACAGCATTCAAGGGGGTGTTTTCCAACAGGATAACGCTCGCCCTCATACCGCTGTTGTAACCCAACATGCTCTACAGAGAGTCGACATGTTGCTTTGGCCTGCTAGATCACCAGATCTTTCTCCAATCGAGCACGTATGGGACATCATTGGACGACAACTCCAGCGTCATCCACAACCAGCATTAACCGTCCCTGCATTGACCGCCCAAGTGCAACAGGCATGGAACTCCATCCCACAAACTGATAGCCGACACCTGTACGACACAATGCATGCACGTTTGCATGCTTGCATTCAAAATTCTGGCGGTTACACCGGTTACTAATGTACCAACATTTCACATTTGAAATGGCTCTTCTCGCCAATGGCTCTACCTGTGATCTTGAAACTTTAATCAATTAAATATTTTACCTAGACAAATATATTGCTGAAATTTCATTATTGTACAATAATTTTTTCTTGGTGTTGGGATTTTTTTTTCCATCAGTGTATTTCTATTACTGGATATTTCGGTACAAGTATAGTGTTGGTCCACAACTGGATTTAGCGATTTTTCTTTGGCATCGTTTTGAACGATAACGGCATAAATAATTAAAAATAATCTTAATTAATTTTGTACATTAATAATACGCCATTTTGAAAAATGCGTTTTGCTTTTGTTTACGCTTGGAATCCATGGCAACCATTTGCGAAAATGGCATTTCGCCATAATCACCAAAGAAAAATCGCCAAATGCACTTGTGGACCAACACTATATTAGTTCCTTAATTTTTAATATTTATTTTATTGTTAAAAATGGGCTTAATTTATTTATGTACATTACAAAACAGACGCATTTTGAAAAACTGGTTTTCACTTTGTTTACGTTTGGAATCCATGGTAACCACTTCCGAAAATCGCATTTCGCCGTAATCACCAAAAGAAAATCGCCAAATAGAGTTGTGGACCAACATGCAAGTTGTTCCAAATAGAGTCAAAATCAAACTCGTTAATAAATCTTGTAATTTTGCACTGATAATTTTATAACATTACAAAATTAGACATTTTTGGGACACATTTCATATTTCTAATTATGGCAAGACAAAAATTCATCATCTAAAAGGGGTATTCTCACTTGCGCGATTCCCATTTGCGCGAACAAAGTAAAAATACAAGAATAGTACGTTCGTACATCATTATTTATTACATTATTTAGTACATCATTATGAAAAAGTACAGGCTTTTGATTATAAGTACTAGATTTTTTTTTTTTTTTTAACAAGCAATTACACCAAAAAATTCATCGCCAAATACTGACAAAATTTTAAAAGTTGTCAAGGGGGTTATATATAATAAAGTTGTAACATAAAATGGTCTTAATATTGTAAATTCCTATCTATTCTTAAAAAAAAAAAAAAAAAATGTATTAAAAATTATGTATTTTCTTTTGACATTATATATGGAAAGTTCTATAATCTTTTTCTGCTTTTGTCTTGTGTTATACACAATTAATATTCATATTCAGTGAAAAGCCTCACAGGGATATCAATAAGTGAAGCGAACCGAAGCGAACCGGGGGTTGGTGAGCGGAGCTAGTATCTTAAAAAAAAAAAAAAAAAAAAAAAAAAAAAACATTATTTATCATATGGCAGTGAGGACTTAATTACATTTCCTGAGCAGCTTTCCTGTACATGGTAAAATATTATAGTAAAGCACTTCCACTTACAAATAAAATAATCTGGTGTGTCACTCACACGACATTCTATTACCATGAAATTTAATTTCTATAAATGCAGGTTGGAGATTAAGAGGTAAGTTAACGTGAACTGTTATGTAAACATATGCTATAAAAATTCAAATTAGGTTTCAAAAGGGTTTTAAATGATAATTAGTTCTGTGTTATATTATTACTGCTACCGTTATTATTACTGCTTTATCATTATTACTACAACCCGTTTTAACACTGCACCTAAATTTATATAGAATTTAAATCTGTTATTAAGATTAAATGTTCACTTAAAATTATTGGGACAACTTTCACACGCAACATTTCTTGAATCTTATCAGTGTTAATAAAACGTTTCCAACAAGAAACTTTTATTTATTTGAAAATACAACTTTTGGATCTTCTGAAATTAATCATTTTTAAGTTATTCGAAGAGACACAGACAAAGATTAAACATTAAAAAATCTTGATGTCGGTAATCAGGAAGCCCCGAATCGGGAAAATATACAAAAAACAAGCGATGAATATTTAGCTTAAACTCATACATTATTTATCATATGTGTATGAGGAATTCATTTTAATTCCAGATCAGTTTCCTGGACATGGTAAAATATTATAGTAAAGTGCTTCCACTAATAATAAATAAGAATGTTATCTCTTAAATATTTGCAGCCCTACATATCTTTTCAACATTATATACAAACAACATGACATGGTGCACCTAAATATAATTCTATAGTAATAACACACGTCACAACCTCAAATACACTCTCATCAATTTTCAGCTATTGTCGCACTATAATCTAGTTCTTTTGAGTAGCCCTGTAAATAAACAGTGAATGATTTCCATACCATATTTTACATGAGGCATACTTTCAAACATATAAAAAACATATATTAATTTCATTTGGTTTTGTGCACGCTATAGATGTTAAACTCTACTTATCTGCAATTTTCCCAATAGACGTAATGTATTTGTATAATCTTGGGCGTCCCTGTACACGAACCACTTACTTCATCTCAACGAAAGGCTTAGTATAGCATCCCTATATCATACACATTTCAAATACCAAGTTTGGACCTTCTGCTACTATTTGTTCATGAGATATGTTGATAACCGACAGACACACACACACACACAGACCAACCACTAACAACATGGTTTTCGGATTCAGGGAATTTCAAAACACGTGAACATAACAAACAGTTACTTTCGAAAATTTGACCCAAAAAAATACTTTCTCTACCTTATGGGTAAGAGAGAGAAAGTAAAATACTGTTATGGCTTAAATATTGGCAGCCCTGTATATAATCTGAAAGTTATATACACATCACATGGTGCACATAAATATAAGCCTATATTAATATCACATAGCACAACCTAAAATACACTTCCATCAATTTTCTAGTATTGTCGCATAATAATCTAGTTCATTTGTGTAGCCCTGTAAAAGAACAGTGGATGATTTCTGTACCATATTCTACTACGATATTCTACATTTTACGGATATAAATAATCTAGTGTGTCACTCACACGGCTTTCTCTTACCCTGAAATTTAATACTATAAATTCAGGTTGGAGATTTAGAGGTAAGTTAACGAGTAATGTTATGTAAACCTATGTTAAAACAATTGAAATTAGCCTTTAGAAGAAATTATATAATAATTAGTTTTGTGTGAGCGGGGCTACCGCCCCTCTCAACGCCCCGTTTCAGTACTTCACCTACATTTATATATGATTTTTTTCAGTTATTAAAATTAAAAGTTTACTTAAAATTATTCAACTTTCACACACAACATTTCTTGAAACTTATCAGACTTGATCAAACTTTTCCAGCAACAAACTTTTATTAATTTGAAAATACAAATTTTGGACCCACTGAAATTATTCGTTTTTAAGTTACTCTAAGAAACACAGACAAAGATCAAACGTTAAAAAGCTTGACTTTGGTAATCAGAAAGCTTAAAAAAGTGTAAATACACTGCGTGACATTGAAAATGCAACACCAAGAAGGAATGATAATAACGGAATGAAATTTGTTGGACACATACATTATAGTAGGAAGAACAATTGATTAAAATTTCAGGAAATTTGGAGTAATATGTACTGAGAAAACAGTAAATAAAGCAGCGACCTCTGTGAGCAAAAACAGCACATATCTGCCTAGGCATTGAATCGAACAGCGGTTGGATGATATGTACGGGTAGAGCACTTCATGAAGCTTCAACACGATGCCACAATTCATCGATCGAAATTACTGGTGAGTGTTGAGGGGCCAGTCGCTTTTAAATGATTAAACAGTCATTTAAATTCGGGAGAAGATCGGGCGAGATCGGGAGAACGCGCTGGCCAGAGCAACAGTCGAACACATTCTGTATCAAAGAATGTCCGGACAATACAAACAACATGCGGACGTGCATTATCTTCTGAAATTTTGCGCTACGGAGGCCTCGAATACAGGGCAGAGGGGCGGGGCTTAACTCATTAGAAATTTAATGGTCGCGGTTCAGAGTGCCAGGAATACGAACATGAAGTAATCGAGACGTGTATCCAATGGGAACCCATAACATCATTGCAAATGATGGACAGTATGATGATGTCGAATCACAGCTGGCAATGTGCATTATTCATAATGCCGTTAAATGCGGATAAGGCAATCTTGATGCTGTAAACAGGATTGTGATTTGTATGAAAAGTGACTTCACGCCATTCCTGCGTCCAGGTTCATCGTTGATCACACATTAATGGCGCCCAGTTTTGAGGGTAATCAGAATTTTGGAAGCCGCATACTGAGTCACCACCTGGATTGATGGTATGTGTTACCATTGGATACACGTCCCGATCACCACTTGTTTTCATTCCCCCCCACTCTGAACACCAGCCATTACATTTCTGACGAGTTAAGACCCATAGCTCTGCCCTGTGTTCAAGGCCTCCTAAGCGCAAAATTTAAGCAAGATAATGCACGACCGCAAGTTATCCATATTGTCTGGACCTTCATTGATGCCGAATGTGTTCGACTGTTGCTCTGGCCAGCGCGTTCTCCTGATCTCGCACCAATGAAAATGACTGTTTAATCGTTGAAAAGCGACTGGCACCCCACCACTCACCAGTAACTTCAATCGATGAATTGTGGCATCGTGTTAAAACTTCATGAAGTGCTCTATCCGTACGTGTTATCCAATCGCTGTTCGATTAAATGCCTAGGCAGATATGTGCTGTTATTGCTCACAGAGGTCGCTGCTTTATGTACTGTTTTCTTAATACATATTACTCCAAATTTCCTGAAATTTTAATCAAATGTTCTTCCTACTATGATGTATGTGTCCAACAAATTTTATTCCGTTATTATCATTCCTTCTTGGTGTTGCATTTTCAATGTCGAGCAGTGTATGCAAAAAACAAGCGATGAATATTCAGTTTAAAATCATAAATTATGTACCATATGTCTATGAGAACTTCATTTCAATTCCTCAGCAGCTTTACTAGACATGGTAAAATATTATAGTAAAGCACTTTCACTAACAATAAAATATAATGTTATCGCCTAAATATTTGCAGCCCTGTATATCTTTTGAGAATTATGTACAGACCACATGGTGCACCTAAATATAATCCTACAGTAATGGTACACGCGCAAAACCTGAAATACACTTCCATCAATTTTCAGCTATTGTCGCACTATATTCTACTTCTTCTGTGCAGTCCTGTAAATGAACAGAGTATGATTTCCCTACCATATTCTACATGAGACATATTTTTGTGCATATAAAAAATATATGTTTATTTCATTTGGTTTCGTGCAGTCTACATATGTTAAACTCTGCTTACCTGCAATTTCCCCCATAGAATTAGTGTATTTCAATTCTCTTGGGAGTCCCTGTAGACGAATCATTTTCTTGATCTCAACAAAAATTTTAGTGTAGCATCGCTATAAGATACACATTTAGAATACCAAGTTTGAACTTTCTGCCATAATTTGTTTTTGAGATATGCTGATAACAGAAACACACACACAGAGAGAGAAACACAGACCAACTACTAAAAACATGATTTTCGGATTTGGGGAACCTCAAAACGTGTAAATATAACAAAAACTCACGTTCGAAAATTTGACCCAAAAACAATACTTTCTCTTCCTTATGGGTAAGTGAAAGTAAAAATATATATTCGTTTCATTTGGTTTAGTGCAGTCTGTAGATATTAAACTCTTCTTACCTGCAGTTTTCCCCATAAATGTAATGTATATGAATTCTCTTGGGTGTCCCTGTACACGAACCATTTTCTTCACCTCAACGAAAAGTTTAGTGTAGCATCCTTATAAGATACACATTTAGAATACCAAGTTTGAACTTTCTGCAATTATTTGTTTTTGAGATATGCTGATAACAGAAACACACACAGACACACGCGCACAAACACAGACCAACTGCTAAAAACATGATTTTCGAATTTGGGGGACCTGAAAACGTCTAAATATAACAAAAACTCACGTTTGAATTTTCGACCCTAAAACAATACTTTCTCTACCTTATGGGTAAGAGAAACTAAACAAGAATACAAAATTCTGCGATACGCATTGATTATTAGCAATTTCCAAATGTACGTAATTGTTGTATTGCATAACTTTCGGTACTCTTTGCCTACGTAATCACACAACAGACAGATAATAGTTCTGAAGAGCATACCAATACACTAATTGGATTCTTAATCATTCTTAAACATTGTTAGGAAGTGTTAAAAATGCTTAACACTAAAGAAAACGTAGCCCTTATATTCTAATTGCAGTACATAATGTATCTGAATATTTTAGTGTAGCCCTGTAAATCTGAAGGATAAAAAAATCATAATCTATACAAAATATTATTTTAGCATATTGAAAACCAATGTCAATTACTTTATGATATTTATAACAGAGTGTTCTTTAAAAGTAATTTGCAAAAATGTCTGTCCTAAAATGAAATGTATTGGCTTTTTTTTTTTTTTTTTTTTTTTCGGTTGTCCCTGTACAGAAACCAGTTGTACAGGACATATAAATGTCATTTAAAATAGGGAACATTCCATAGTGAATCTGAATAATATACATAATTTTGTAAAAATACTAAAAGTATTTAAGGACGCTGGGGCGGGCAGATGGACAAAGAGACAAATGTGCAGTCGGACAGTTAGATACTTAAATTAATATATTTCACAAATTTAACGTGTTTCGATTTCATTGAAATTTGTGTAAAATAAAGGAATTTAGTTCATAAAAACACAATGCTTTGTAATATTTTGTGTATCCCTGTACATAAGCCAAAAGAGATAATCACTCCATTTTCAATAGGAAACAACCGATAGTAAACTAGAATGTCATATATCAGTTTCAAGAAATTCCATGAATATTTACGTGAGTTAAAGCGCGGATAGACAGACAGGTAGATGGGCCGACAGACAAACCGAAGTCATTAACACTTTTCAACCTTATTGGAAAGTGTTATAAACATTTAGAAAATGATAAAAAAGATTAATATAAACGAAAATGTAATTCCAGCAAATTTGCAATAACACTCATTAATGTAACTGAATATTTTTGTGTGGTCCTGTAAATCTAATGCTAATCATACTGTATTCTATGGAAAGCATTCTTTTGTGCATATGAATAATATATTTTAATTTTATTAAGATTTGTGCAAAGTACAATCCTTCAAATTTGGTTTATAGAGATACCTCTCATGGAACACAATGCTTTGGAAAATTTTCGGGTATCCCTGTATACAAACCAGTGATGATATATACTCCATTTTCAGTGAGAAACATCCGATAGCGGACCTGAATAATATATTTCAATTTCATCCGATGCACCGAAAAAAATAAATCGCAATATTAATATCGAAACGGTGACGATTATTTAAAATCTATATGCATCGATTCATCTCCCAGTCCTAGATACTGTAAAAGGCATTTAAAGCATTACCTTTTACAACGTGATTCCAAATATTCGGCTTCTTCTTCAATTTGTTGCTGATTCCTTTTTACTTTCTTCTATACGTAATATAGAGAAAGTATTGGATTCGCGAAAACTTTCGACCTCCGTTTTTTGACGGATCTACACGTTTTGGGATGTCCTGAACACGAATTAATAGTTTTTAGAAAATGTCTGTCTGTGTGTCTGTCTGTCTGTCTGTCTGTCTGTGGTTTCGTTTTTTCACCGTATCTCACGAACCAATGGATGAAATTCAACCAAACTTGGTACGTAGTTGGACCCTGGCGGGGCATTGTGCTGATTAGATTTGGGGATCAATAGCCCAGCAGGTGGCACTGTGATCGCATTTTATATAAATTTTTAACATGGCAGTATAGGACAAATTTTAGTATTTTTCACAGTATCTCTTGAACCAATGAATGAAATTCAACCAAACTTGGTATATAGTTGGAACCTGACGGGGCATTGTGCTGATTAGATTTGGGGATCAATCGCCCAGCAGGTGGCGCTGTGATCGCAAAATTTCGTATTTTCCACCATATCTCACGAACCAATGAATGAAACTAAACCAAACTTGGTATATAGTTGGACCATGACATGGAATGGAGCTGATTAGATTTTGGGATCAATCGCCCAGCAGATGGCGCTGTAATCGCATTTTATGTAAACTTTTAACATGGCAGTATAGGACAAAATTTCGTATAAATGTACACAATGAGCGTTATATTTAACTTGTGATTGTAAAATTAATATGAATTATTGATAATAGTAGTAGTTAACTAGGGGAAAAAATTGTGCATGTGGGGGCACCGGTTCCCTCCCTGGGGGGGAATTTTCAAGATGGGTATCTTTCGAAAGATCTCGTCAATACCTTTAAAACGAATGGTTGAACTATAAATCTGTGATAATTTAAAATAAAGTTATCGATTTTTTTTTTTACTTACAAAAAAAAAAAAAAAAAAAAAAAAAAAAACCTTAGAAAAAAAATCATGTTTTTTTTTTTTTTAATTTTTTTTTTTTAACGAAATTTAACCAAACTTGGTATATAGTTGGTCCCCGACATAAACTGGTGCTGATTACATTTGGGGATCAATAGCTCAACAGGTGGCGCTGTGATCGCATTTTTTCTAAATTTTTAACATGGCACTATATAGGACAAAATTTCGTATAAATGTACATAATGAGAGAAATTTTGAACTTGTGATTGTAAAATTAATATGAGTTATTGATAATAGTAATTGTTAACTAGGAAAAAATTTCTGTCCATGTGGGAGGGGGTAAATTTTCAAGATGGGTATCTTTCGAAAGATCTCGTCAATACCTTTAAAACGAATGGTTGAACTATAAATCTGTGATAATTTTTAACAAAGTTATCGATTTTTTTTACTTTTAACAATTTTTTTTTTTTAAATATTGTTACTGATTGAATATGTATTACTTTTAACAAAAAAAGAACTCATGAAAAAACTGTATTTTTTTTTTTTTTAAATATTCTTACTGATTGAATATATATATAGGAAAATATAGAAGAGAGTCTTGTGGTGGCCACAACATACTAGTTTATCTTTCCGATGAAATTTTCATTAAAATATCTGTCATATTTAATTACATTAAAAATCGAGACAATATACAGTAAAATATAGAATTACAATGCTGTGCTTTCTTAGAGGAAATCTATTGTTCATCTCAACGTTTACTTTTGATATTTTTTTTACTGATAAGGAGCCTAAAATAAGGCTAGGAACGTTTAAATTTACCTTGCGTGCATTTTAATATTTTAATCGAATATTTTAATGTATATTGTCTCAATTTTTAATGTAATTAAAATATAATATAATTGTGCAAGACGTAATGATTTTTAAACATTTTAAAAATACACGTCTTATAATATTATTTTTACACGCTCGAATTTTCAGGATAATTCGTAAATTATTTTACAAAACATCTAATTTAGGTATGTACGGCCATTTATAGGAAAGTAATGTATAAAAGTTTAAGAAATTCTAAATTCTAAAATAGCACTAGTAACAATAGAAATAGTAATATTAATGAATAAATAAATAAACCTCATAGGAGAAAAAAATTTTTGAAATTATCTATAGATAATTTTTACAGGCATGAGAGTGCAGAAAATTGAAAAAAGAGGAAACACGCGTGTTCATAAAATTATTTTCAAATAAAAAATAACGCGTGCGGGGAAAACTATACAAATGTGTTCATAAAATTTATTTCAAAAGAAAAATAATATTCACAGGAAAAAACTATACAAAATATTTTAAAAGTGACAAATTAAACTAAAAGAATAACACATCAACGCAATAAAACATGTGTTTAGGAAAAAAAAAAAAAACATTAGCTAGCAATCAACATTTCATAACATTGAACTGGTGTTGGAAAATAGGAAAGGGAGGGGGGGGGGGGTAAAAAGTTCATGAGTGAGAAATATTAAACACAATTCTACTTCTTTATGGGTTCTAGAATGTCATAAGTAAGTTTAAAATTAATATTGACATTTTTGTTGTGGATGGATAAATATTCAAAAATAAAAGGCTTCCCGCGGAATGTTTGATTGGCAATGGTTAGAGATGGAAAGGGGGGAGGGGGAGGATAAAAAAATTACATGAGTGAGAAATATTGAACAATTCTGTTCTTTTATATGTTATAGAATCTGATAAAGCATGCTTAAAATGAATATTGACATTTATATTTCGGATGGAAAAAGATTGAGAATCTAACGTTTTTCGTGGAGCGTTTGAACACTGATCATCATTAGAGTTTGATTTTAACAAAACAAAAAACCGCGAGATAAACGAAAATCACAAAAAAGCGGAAAATCACGGATCCGCGGAAAATTCTCATGCCTGTTTTTACCTTTTTAAAAACGTTTCTTTCTGATTGGACTTCTAAACAAATATTTTTAAAAACTAAAAGCTTTAACATTTATATTAGCATTGCTTTAGAGAGTGATAGTTATCATGTGTTAAACAGATGATGAAATTAAATATATATTGATATTATATTTAATTTTCTCATTTCCCTATTATATTTAGAGAAATTACTTTTAGGTAATTTATAGTTTTTCGTTTATTCACACTTATGATTAAAAATTACATTTGTAAAAAATATTTTTCGCGTTAAATAACATTGAAAAAAAAATAATGAATAGTTCCTAATTACTTATTGTTTATTTTAATATTTTAAAACATCATTTATAAGTAGAACTATTTGTTTCGTTAAGTGTATTTCATAATGCTTTTGCTTTTAAGTCACTCCTTACAATTATTCAAAATATGTAATTCCTTTTTCTTTTTGTTTAGACAGTGTCACATGGTCTTCAAATTCTTGCATCAAAATTACCTCAACATTTGGGAGAACAACTGACTTTAGAGAATGTCAGGAATGATAAGTTCTGGAACGGTACGCTTCAGCAAGAAGTATGTGCTGAACCAAAAGAGAAAATGGTTCGTACTATGAAAAATTATCTATTGAAATTTCTAACTCCCCGCCCCCCTCCCCATATGCCCTCTGTTTTCCATTGCTCCATCTTTTTAATCAAAATGAAATCCCTCTCAAACTGATTATGCAGTTTTTTACAGTTTTCAGAATTTTTAAGGTGTTCTCGTTGTATAGTGGGAAAGGAAAAGGAATTTAAATTTAAACTTTAATCCGCCATAACTTTCTAAAAAATCATAGTAGAACAGAACTTTTTTTAACAAACCTTTCCTACGAGTTAACAAAACACCTTCTTTTCACTTAAAATTTTAAATTTTGCCCCTAATTTAAACTTTTGCCCCAGAACCATTTCTCTAATTAACCGAAACGTTTTCCAAATTGATTGAATGCGTATTTTACACACACAGAACGTTTTCCAAATTGATTGAGTGTATTTTCACATACACACACAAAAATCCGAGACAGGTAGATGGAAGTTATAGGAAAGATACAGGAAATCCACACACGTTGTTCCCAAGATACATCTGTAGGGTGTGACTTTTGATAGACTCCGTATATACATGGGCGTGCCTATGTGTGCAGTGCGTCCCGTGTCATAATAAAATGAATTTCAAAAACGGTTAAAAAAGCCTTTCAATTTGGACCCCGTATATATATATATATATATGGGTGTGTGCTGTGTGTGTATTGTCGTAGATAATATTTCAAATGCGGTTGAAAAAGGCTTTAAATTTGGTCAGGCCTGTTATAGAAAATTGCATACTGACTTTTATGGAAACGATTTAAAAAAACAAATTTATAATAAAAACAATTCTATAAATACAATTAAAGAAATACAAAGGGCTCTTTCCTTGTGGATTAATTTCTTCAGTCGGATACCCTCGATTCTTCACTATACCCATATAGTGCTCGAATTTTCAGTAAAAGTAGATTTTTTTCGCAATAATCTTCCAATAATTGTCATTTCGCTTCTCTAGTACATCCTTTTCCGAAGTCCGTTTGTGGTGTGTTTTGCTGTCGTAAACAAATGGAACGTGCAAACGACTGCAAAAGAAGTGTCCAGAGATTTTACAGTTACTTTCTTAAATGACATACATTTTATTTTTGTTTCGAATTTTCTCCTGTTTTCACCAGTTGACTTAAAGAAGACTAAAGACTAGCCATGAGCTGGCTTGAGTAAAAATATATTTGAAGGTGCCCCCTTGGCGAAATGGGCGATTTTTTTGGCGCATTTTTGTTAATAAACTATCAAGAGACTCGGCAGAGTCTCAAGTGACGCAAGCGCAAAAACAAACGAACGCCACGACACTCAGCGGAAACGGAAAAACGAAAGAAACTGCGACACTTATATATACACGAATTTTAAGATCAAAGAGACCGCTGAAAGCCGACACTTAATATCTCAGGAAATATGGGAGGTTATGTTCTGATAATTTCAAAATAGTCTTTCACCTTCTGTCTGATCCTACTCTGAAATCGCTACATTTCTGCGTGCAATATATTTCGAGATATGAATTGGCTCATTTAAGCTATAAAAGGGCGGCCTAATGTGTAAGAATTTTTTCTCGAATATGGCTCGAGCGAATTTAGTTTAATTTATATATGATATTAATCGCTTTTATCTGATGTGCCTGACATCTCCCTTTTCCCTAGGAAAACTCTTGTATTTTTTATAACTCAGTTTAAAAATCGAACTATTTTTACTACGCGATGCAAAGATTTCTATTGATAATTCTCAGAATTCTGAACAGGTGTTATTCGGTTTGGTCTTGTAGTTGGTTGGTTGGTTCAATCTGAATGCAGTGAATAAAAAATTGTTTTTTAATGCAAGAAAGAAACTTTATTGTTTCTTTTAAATATTTATTGTATATATACGAAATAAAATTTCACTTAAATATATATTTTTTTTGTTATAAAGGAAATATTTAAGATTTTAAAATTTCGCATTTCGTGAAAAAATTATTTCGATAATATTTTAAATAAGGAAGTATTTTCTAATTTTAGATATTTCATTTTATCATAATAATGATGAATTTACAATTTTTTAAAGCAAAAAATTTTTAATCATTCATAAACATCGATTTTATAATAGCTCAATGATTTGCGATTCCTATTCATGTATCATTCCGCGCAGAGATGGGAAAAAACAGTAAATGGTGTTTTGGCGCCATCTTTTGTCTTTAATTTAAATTAAAACATACACTTTTGCATATATATATATATATTTCTTTTTAAAAATTAAAAATCTCTTTTTAAAATACAGTTAGTTTATTCATATATTTACTTTTCTGACTTTAAAATGATACATATTTTAAATATTAGCATAATAAAACTAATATTTTTATTATTATTTAAAGCTATAATGACTAGGAAATGAAAGAAGGGATATTCATGACACTGTATATTAAAAAAAAAAAAAAAAAAAAAAAAAAAAAAAACATGAAAATAGAATTAAAATTCATGAAAAATGTGTCAAATAGCAATTATTGAAAAACACATCAAAATAAATAAATAACATCTTTACTTTGAAACCCATAATTTATTTAAAAAATATAATTCTCTCTTTCCTTTTTTTTTTTTTTTTTTTTTTTTTATTAATTAATTTCTGCATGAAAAATTCCATTTCATAACTATGTTTAAAACTACAATAAACACCCTCCTTTAATTTTAAATATCTATTTCTACATGTTTTTAAGCAATTAACAGTGTTTTTTTCTTTTTTTTTTTTATTTTTTTAAGAAAAATAGCTTAAATATCGGAAAGTATATGGTTTTTATCATAAAGGTAATAATTTGGCCATCTAGTGGCGCCATCTCGTAGCTTGTATTGAAACCATATACATTCCTATATTAAATTTATTTTTCTTTTAAAAAAAGACACTTTTAATTGCTTAGAAAAATGTAGAAATAATTATTTACAATTAAAGGAGGGTTTTTTTTTTTTTTTTTTTTGCTTATTGTAGTTGTAAATATATTTATGAAATGGAATTTTTCATGCATAAATTAATTAATTTAAAAAAAAGAAAGAGAGAATTATACTTTTTAAATAAATTATTATGGGTTTCAAAGTAAAGATGTTATTTATTTATTTTGACGTGTTTTTCAATAATTGCTATTTGACACATTTTTCATGAATTTTAATTCTATTTTCATATATATATAGCGTGTTTATCCCCTCTTTCATCCCCTAGCCATTGTAGCTTTAAATACTAATAAAAAAATTAGTTTATGTTAATATTTAAAATATGTATCATTTTAAAGGCTGAAAAGTAAATATATGAATAAACTCTAACTGTATTTTAAAAAGAGATTTTTAATTTTTAAAAAGAAATATATATATAACTTGTATTTTCCATAAAACTTAAGCTTAACTTGTATTTTAATTAACTTGTATTTTACATAATTTTTTTCTCCAAATGATTTTATCTTATTTTTAAA
Source organism: Salticus scenicus (assembly GCA_963930645.1). Classification (NCBI taxonomy): domain Eukaryota; kingdom Metazoa; phylum Arthropoda; class Arachnida; order Araneae; family Salticidae; genus Salticus; species Salticus scenicus. The sequence continues at coordinate 137,478,302 of OZ005661.1, forward strand.
ATTATAGAAATGTAGAGCTTAATTTATATTTTGTCCAATTTTTTTCCCACCAAATATTTTTATGAAATAATTTTTACCTGCATTTTTTAAGAAAATTAAAATTGTGAATATTGGAGCTTAGCCTCAAAAGGGAAAAGAAAATAAATAATTTTCCATTTTTAACATTAACTTGATTTTTTAAAATTGTTTAATTTGCATTTGTAATTCTCTAAAAAGAAACTTGCAAAATGTAAATTACGTAATTCTAAAACTTAAATTTGAAATTTCCCACTTATTATTATTATTATTATTATTATTTTAAAGAGTTTGAGAATCCCACTCAATATTTTTTTTCTAGTGTGAAGCTTCTCCATTTCGTTTCCAAGTGGCTGGCTACTTGAAAATTTGTCGGCATGATAACGTTTGAAATATTGAATTAATTCAAACTAAATTTGTAGTTTGGATTTATCTCAGAAATGTATTTGTTATGTCCATTTGCCAACTTAATCTACCCTCTTGTTTCCCTGTGCCAGCCCACTGAAAATTTCAAATTTACATTAGAAAGGTTCTATGTTAAAACTCCATATATACAAGACTTCATTAATAAATCCACCAAGTCCATTAATAAATTGTAGAATTGTAGAATTTTGAAAAAAAAAAAAAAAATGGTGGCAACTTCATAATAAAAGATAAATCAGCTTACCCTTTCTAGGAGCCAGAAGGACTTGTTTTAATTTTTTGATCAATAACCCCTAAAAAGTAATGATATCAGTACAAAAAACCCTTAACGGGTTAAAAGTTTGTGACGCCGCTACTTTATGGCTATAAGAATTAGAAATATGAGTCTTAAAAATAATGATATCAAATTTTAAGTGACGCTTTGCAATTAGTTAAAATATACATAGATTTTCTTATTTGATCATTTACTTTCTACTTTTATTTATATTTATAATGGAAACGTAATATTTTTAGCTTCAAGATCAGACAGATATATAAAATACACTCACTGATGCTTTTTCATTCACATTTCAAATTCAAAATAACAGTTTTAAAAGGAATGACATAAAAATTCCAGTGGCGCCTCGGTGTTATTTTAAAAGATTTGTTTTTAGATTCCATTAAAATTACTTTTGTTTTGTCTAATAAAGTATATTTACATATTGAAACAGTGCTTTTAATTTTCAAATATACTATCAAATAATTATACTTTCACTGAGTTTGCATTATAAATTAAAATTATTTATTTCAATAAATTGATTTATCTTTTGCGTCATGCTATCCAAAACTGCAAGTAAAATCTGTGTAAATATTTTCTTTACGTTACACTACCTCTTTGCGCAAATTTTCACTCAGCTGGATACTATGATAATGATACTATGTTTTGGATAGCGTGATGCAAAAGATAAATCAATTTATTGAAATAAATAATTTTAATTTATAATGCAAACTCAGTGAAAGTATAATTATTTGACAGTATATTTGAAAATTAAAAGCACTGTTTCAATATGTAAATATACTTTATTAGACAAAACAAAAGTAATTTTAATGGAACCTAAAAACAAATCTTTTAAAATAACACCGAGGCGCCACTGGAATTTTTATGTCATTCCTTTTAAAACTGTTATTTTGAATTTGAAATGTGAATGAAAAAGCACCAGTGAGTGTATTTTATATATCTGTCTGATCTTGAAGCTAAAAATATTACGTTTGCATTATAAATATAAATAAAAGTAGAAAGTAAATGATCAAATAAGAAAATCTATGTATATTTTAACTAATTGCAAAGCGTCACTTAAAATTTGATATCATTATTTTTAAGACTCATATTTCTAATTCTTATAGCCATAAAGTAGCGGCGTCACAAACTTTTAACCCGTTAAGGGTTTTTTGTACTGATAACACTATATACATATAACCTATACATATACACTATATAAATATAACTATATGCGCCCTATGCACATTTTTTACAAATTGCTAATATTATTACTTTCTTTTATTTTCAAAAGAGGGAGGGGGTATTAGATTCGTAAAAATTTACAATTTCAGATTTTCTATGTATCTACAGGATATGGATGGTCTAGAAAATGATTTGACTAAATGCCTGTATGTGTGTAACAAAAGACTTATGGCAAACGTTGTTCAAGAATTAATAAACAAAACTTCATAATTTTTAGTTCCCCATCATACTATAGGTATGGGGAACTTAGGTAATCGTGAAAAATTTCGACCTCGTTTTTTTTACTTTTCTACACGTTTTCAGGTATGAGGAATCCGAAAATGACAAAATTTGTATGGTGTCCGTCTGTAGGGTGTCTGTTAGTGTGTTAGTGTGTTAGTTTGTTAGTATCACAGTCTATACAGATTGAGTATCTGTGACCTATAATATGTGTATAAATTTTTTACTCAATTGAATAAGGCGTTTAGATGCTATCGCATTTTTAAGATTTTGGTCCCATAGGCCATAATGATAAAAACTTTTTCTTTGGTAATATTGGCAATGAACGGGCTGATTTATTGGCCAAAGAAGCTGCTCTTTCAGAAATGCCTTACGATTTTGAAGATATCCCGAAATCACACATAAAGAGTGAAATCCGTGAAAATATACTCCGAAAATGGCAAAATGAATGGACTAGCTCACAGAAAGGTTTAACGACTAAACTCTTTTTACCAATAGTTAACGATCGTCTAAATGCAATAATTCCACACAATAGCAAGCTAACTCAAATTATGTCTGGACATGCAAGAATAAACCTATATCTTTTTAAATATAAACATTCCACCACCGAAAGTTGTCCTTGTGATACCACTGAAATACAATCGGTTGAACATGTAATCTTCTTTTGCCCGCTTCTGGATTCACAAAGATCAGAACTCTTTCGAACAGTAATCTCAAATGGACTTACCTGGCCTCCCATATTAAGTATTTTCTTCATTCTGATTATTTCAATATTTTTTGTAGATTTTGTGCGGCAATTTCATTTTTGTAATTAGTGATTTATGTTTGTAATTTTGTGATTTTCAATGCATGTAGTGTGACCTTGTCACGGAGCATGCTGATATAAAACTTTATTAAAAAAAAAAAAAAAAAAAAAAAACATACACACATACATACATATACACACACATACACACACACACACATACATACATCATCGCACAAATAGTGAAAACGGACAAAGGGGACCTCGAAACGTATAGAAACATTAAAATCTCAAATTCGGATTTTTGACATGATTACAATACTTTCCTCACTATAGTGTTCGGAAAGTAAAAATCAAACTTTTTTTTCTTTCAGTGTTATTATTAGTTTACTGAACTGAGGGTTATTATTAGTTTACTTATTGCTTAAATATTATTTTTTATCCTCGCGTATTTTATTACTGATTCATCAGAAAATTAAAAAAATTATAAAAAAAAAAAAATATAAAAAGTTTTTTTTTTAATCTTATAATTATTAATTATTAATATTTTATTTCGTTTTTGTAAAATGCGAATTTTCCAATGTGAATTTTTGCATTTTTGAGCTTAAAAATGAAATATTAAAAATTAAGAAAATCAATTTTTAGAAAGCGATAAACTGTTTAATACTTGAGAATTTTTCTGAATGGGAAAACGGAATTTAAAAATATGTATTAGTTAATGAGTTTTAACGGGGTAAAATTTCCCATAGAATAACATTAGCTTTGGCTTTCGGAGACGATAAGTAGACAGTCCCCTTAAGACTATTTTATCAGGTGGGCAATATGAAAGTGAAAAAATATTATTTACGAATTTCGCTAAGCATTTTATCTGTAGTTTAATTTAAATGCAATGTAATAACAGTAACTATTTAATAAATAGTGAAAAATAGGTAATTATTTAAAACAGTTTGGGAATTTAACGACTGTGTATTTTAACTACTTGATAAGGTAAAAGAAATCAACCTACCCTTCCGAAAGAGCCGGAAGGACTTGCTTAATTCTTCAAATTAAATTAGTTTAGATACGTTATAATAGGTCTACGACTTTTAACAAAACCTTTTTGTTTTTTCAGAAAGAATACGCAATGGAATGTCAATATGATCTCATGCAATACGGAGCTGTAAGTAAAATATGATTTATTCTTTCATAAAATACAATTTAATTTAATTTTGAATTTCTTGTTAAAGTTCTCGTAAATCCTGGCAGTCATATTCTTTATAAAATTGAAACAATTCTTTCTTTTTTATCCCCTAAGCAAATTACACGAGTATTATACGTCAGAAATTTTCTGAAACAAATAGAGTGATTTCAATGGATTTTTTAGTTCCCCATCATACTATAGGTATGGGGAACTTAGGAAATCGTGAAAATTTTCGACCTCGGTTTTTTCACTTTTTTACACGTTTTCAGGTGTGAGGAATCCGAAAATGACAAAATTTGTATGTTGTCTGTCTGTAGGGTGTCTGTTAGTGTGTCAGTGTGTCAGTCCGTTAGTGTGTCAGTGTGTTAGTCCGTTAGTTTGTTAGTCTGTTAACACGATATCTCACGAACAAATGATCGCAGAGAGGTCAGATCAGTTTTAAAATATCACTTTCGATACTGGCAAGATCCCTATTCTTTTGCAACATTCGAATTAAAAAACTTCGTAAGTTATGAGAAATTTACGATTTTCTTAACATGGGAGAATAGGACAAAAATTCACTTAAACGTGCATTAAATGAAAAATTTTTACTGTAAAAATGTCAGACCAGTTTTAAAATATCAGGTTTGATGCCGGAATGAACATTAGTAACTATAAATGTGCTACTTTGAAAATTTCGCAAGTTATTGGAAATTTACGAATTTCTTAACATGGCAGTATAGGGCAAAATTTCACATAAACGTCAATCTTGAGGGATATTTTCATCGTAAAGATGTCAAACCACTTTCGAAATATTATATAGGATACTGGCATGAATATCATAGACTATGATTTTTCCAATTTAAAAAATTCGTAAGTTATTTGGAATTTACGATTTACTTAACATGTCAGAAGAAGGCAAAATTGAGCATAAATTTCCATTCTGAGGATCATAAATACATTAGACAACTTCAAAATTACATTTATGATATTTGTTTGAACACAATTGAATAGAAATATTCTAATAGGAAAATTTCGTAAATCATTCGTAATTTACGACTTTATCAACATAGCGAAATTGTAAATTTTTCATATAAATATGAATTTTGAGGATTATTGCATTGGAAATAGTAGCATGAAAACTAAACAACGGAACTGACGCTGATAAAATAAATTAATCGATTAGAATAAGATAAAAAAAATCGAAGTGAACGGTGGATAGCCTATTAGGCGGAGATTTCATTCTGTCACTATATCAAGCTTTGGTCGAATTCATTTCTTTTAACATGATTATAATATGTCTCGCACTAGAAATTTATGAGAACATAAATATGATGGGGAACTGAGCAGAGTCCACCTATGCCAACTAGTTTTTTTTAGAAAGCTGATTTAATTGAGATAGTTCTTATCTATGTGTTTGATTAAATCTGCTTCATAGACTATTTTTACTTTCCGAACGTATACTGTGCGAGGAAAGTATTGTGATCACGAAAAATTCGACCTCGAGATTCTGGTGTATTTATACTTTTTGAAAGGACGTGAATGGAGTTCTTTACAGTATAGATATTTGCAGAAAGAAAGAGAGCAAAAATTGTATTGAGAAATTTAGCTAAACGATAGGAAGCAGTTTCGATATTAGAAACTATGGGACGAAAAGGGATATTTGGTAGAGCATAAAATCTGGCACTGTTAGCTGTAGAAGGGATAAGATGAGATTTAGCTGAATTCAACAACAAGGGTTAAGATTTATATCTGTACTGTAAAGAACTCCATTAACTTCGCAAAAAAATATTCAAAACTTCCCTCTTACTTATCTTACTATGGTTTCTTTCGATGTAAAATCCCTTTTCACTAATGTTCCAATAAGTAGTGTCCTCTGCTGTCTCGAATAGAGATTAAAAGTGTTTCATTCCGCGTCTTTTGAAATAGAGGAAATAATTTCTCTCACCAACATTTGTTTATCCCAAACTATTTTTGCATTCCAAAGGAAATTTTCTTGCAATATGAAGGTATAGCCAAGAGTTCTACTTTCTCTCCAATTCTCGCTGTTATTTATATGCATTATTTTCAAAGCACTCTCTTTAAGAAAATGTTTTTCCCTTTCTGGACCCTTTACGTTGAGGACACCTTCAGGCTTATCGACACATCTCTTCACAATATTGACCACGTCTTACAAACTATAAATTCTATAGACAGTAATATACAATTCACATATGAAATAGAAAATAATGGCAACATACAACAATGGAGAACATACAGCACTTTTCAATTTGCTTACGATTGGTGCTTCAAACCTGTCAAGGAATAGCGGTCAACTTAGAAAAGGAAGCGAATTTCAATATTCGTTTATTCTTAATGAAATTTTATTTTTCCGACTCAGTGAAAATAATGACTGGACCGGGAGTCGAACCCCGGATCTTTGACTTACAAGGTCAAGGCTCTACGAATTGAGATATCCAGGCCAACAACCGGTCAGCATTACTCACTCAGACAACCTTTAGGCAGAAACATCTGGTCTATAATTTAGATAGCTCGACAGAAATAAGCCGCAGGTAAAGGAAAACACCATTAAACAATGGGAGAAAGAAATTTCTCCCATTATTTCTTTCTCCCATTGTTTAATGGGAGACCTTGACCTTGTAAGTAAAAGATCCGGGGCATTATTTCTCCAGGCATTTCTACAGGCATTTCTACAGGCATTATTTTCACTCAGTCGGAAAAATAAAATTTCATTAAAAATATGATTTTCTTCCAATCAGTTGATTGTGATTTTAATAAAAATTCGTTTATTCTATTTGTTTAATGATGTAAGAGATTTTAAAGCATAAAGAAAATTAAATTATTATGCGTGACCATTCTTTTTCTAATCTGTATAAAACTAATTTCAGCTCACGAGCTCGTTTTTTCCTTATTTTTCAATACTTAAAATATTCAAATTGTGTCAAAGTATTTAGGAAATAAATTCCCTGAAGAAATGTATGCGGCTGCTTTGTAGAATTTTATACGAAAATTTTGGGTTGTGCCGATTTTGTTATATTAAAAATTTGTCAATTTTAGAAAATTTTCTCAATTAATTTTTTTATATCTAATTAAAAATAATCAATAATAACTTCTGCAAATTAATTATGGGTACAAATAAAGCGAAAAACATTTTAAAAAAATTGATAATTTTTTTGCGTTTCTTAATAACCATGAATTAGACAACCATGAAGGAATGCGAATATCATAATGACATTTATTGAACTCATACATTATAATAAGAAAAACAATTGATTAAAATTTCAGGAAATTTGGAGTAATATGTACTGAGAAAATAGTACATCAAGCAGTGACCTCTGTGAACAATAACTCCACTTATCTGCCTAGGCATTGAATCAAACAGCTATTGGATGACATGCACGGGTAAAGCACTTAGTGAAGTTTCAACATGATGCCATAATTCATCGATCGTAGTTACTGGTGAACGGTGGGGGCTAGTCGCTTTTCAACGATTAAACAGTTATTTTCATTGGTGCAAGATCAAGAGAACGCACTGGCCAGAGCAACAGTCGAACACATCCTGCATCAAGGATGATTTTTACAATATTTACAACTTGCGGTCGTGCATTGTTCTGCTTAAGTATTACGTTTCGTAGGCCTTGAATTTAGGGCACAGCGAAGGGCCTTAACTCGTCAGAAATGTAAAGGCTGGTATTCAGAGAGGCAGGAATCAAAACAAGAGGTGATCGAGATGTGTATCTAATGGTACCACATACCATCACTCCAGGTGGTGACCCAGTGTGCAGCTACAAAAATTTTGATTACCCTCAAAGCTGCATCACTGATACGAGCGCCTTTACTGTGTGATTAATGACGAACCTGGACGCAGGGATGGCGTGAAGTCGCCTTTCAGAGAAATCACAATCCTGTTTACAGCATCAAAATTGCCTTATCCGTATTTAACGACATTGTCAATAATGCATAATGCCAGCTGGGATTCGACATCGTCACACTGTCCACCACATGCAGTGATGGTCTGGGGTCCCATTGGATACACCTCTCGATTACTTCTTGTTCGCATTCCAGGCACTCTGAAATGCGGTCATTAAATTTTTGGTGAGTTAATGCCCGCACCTCCTCTCTATATTCAAGGCCTCCGCAGTGCCACATCTAAGCAGGATAATGCACGACCGCAAGTTGTCAGTATAGTCCGAACCTTCCTTAATACATAATGTGTTCAACCGTTGCTCTGGTCAGCGCATTCTCCTGATCTTGCACCAATGAAAAGGACTGTTTAATCGTTGAAAAGCGACTGGCCCCCCACCACTCACCAGTAACTACGATCGATGAATTGTGGCATCGTGTTGAAGCTTCATGAAGTGCTTTACCCGTACATGTCATCCAATCGTTATTTGATTCAATGCCTAGACAGATAAGTGCTGTTATTGCTCACAGGGGTCGCTGCTTTATGTACTGTTTTCTCAGTACATGTTACTCCAAATTTTCTGAAATTTTAATTAATTGTTCTTCTTACTATAATGTATGTGCCCAATAAATAGCGTTATGATATTCTCATTCCTTCTTGGTGTTGCATTTTTTACAAACAGCAGTGTATGAAATTGAAATTTGTAAATCTTGCTGCAAATCTGAAATGACAGTTTTTTTTTATTATTATTTAATTATTTATTTTGTACACTAACAGAATTTTTTGTTATGAATTTCTTGGGCATTATTATCTTCATTTCTGTTAACTTTTGCGGGCGTATTTTCTTATCTGTATCCGCATGCTACATTTTTAATTTTCATTATAAATTCGTTGTTTTTATGGGAAATTTTAGAACAGTTTCATTAGAGTTTATTTATTTAGTTTTTCTTTTTTAAATACTTTTTATATATTTTTTCACATTGTGTAAAAAATCCTTCTTCAAAATAAGCTGTTTTTTTTTTTTTTTTTCGAGGCAACCACTATTTCTCGAGATTTTTCACCTGGCAACCCTATGATACTCTAGAGAGAATATTATTCTCTACATTTTATGAACGGTTTCCTTTTTAAATACTTTAGGGTAAAAAAGCAGCTAAAATTCGTCCCTCCCCCCCCCCGCCCCACACACACACTTTTCGTGGCAACCTCTTTTCTTGACGGTTTTGACTACGCAACCCTATGCCATTTTAAAGATCATATTATTCTCTACATTTTAGCACCGGTTTCATCTTTACACTTGAGTAAATCACTTTTTACTTGGGTAAATAAGTCGTAAAATACGTCCCCCTTTTTCGTGGCAACCGCTGTTTTTTGTCGGCTTTGACCAGGCAACCCTATGCCATTTTAAAGAGCATATTAATCTCTACATTATAGCACCGGTTTCATCTTTACACTTGTGAGGTTCGAAAATCGTTTAAATTTGACCCCTATTTTCGAGGCAACCTCCGAATCTTGACGGTTTTGACCAGGCAACCCTATGCCATTTTAAAGAGCATATTAATCTCTACATTTTAGCACCGGTTTCATCTTTACACTTGCGGGGTTCGAAAATAGTTTAAATCTTGACCGGAAGTGAGGTTGTTTCTCTTAAACTTGACGGCTTTGACCAGGCAACCCTATCAAATTTTCATTGGAACAATGAATTCTATCTATAGAAAAAATATCAGCTTCACACCTTATAAAGTCAATTTTTTGCAGCCGCAGCTTGGATTATAAGCGGCTGTCTCGACAGCCATAGGTACTTCTCAAGCCCGTGATGATGATGATGATGATGTTGATGACTTGTTGACTTTTGTGAGACTGTTTCTTTTGATTAAACCATCCAAATTTTCTGAAACTGTAATCATTTGTTTTTCTTTGCATGTACATCACATCTACCAATTTTCGTCTCATTTGTACAACTCCTTCTTAGTGCGTCGATTTTTTTGTTATAGAGTATATTTTTACTTTATTCTATATTCAATAGAAGAAAGTATTGGATTCGTAAAAATTTTCGACCGCTGATTTTTGATGAATTTACACGTTTTGAGAGCTGTAGAACACGATTTGACCATTTTTAGAAAATGTCTTTCCGTCTGTCTGTCTGCGTGTGCGTGTGACAAAATTTTGTGGTTACTGTATCTCAGGTACTACTGCACAGGATTTCACGAAAATTGGTATGTAGTTACACATTGACATAAATTAGCGCCTATCAACTTTTGGTAAAAATTGTCCAACAGCTTGCGTTGCCATCCCGCTTTTTCTAAATTTTTAACATGGTGGTATAGGACAAAATTTTGTATAAATGTGCATAAAGAGAATTATTGTTTAATAATCATTATGAAATTTAAAATAAATTATTTGTAATAGTCAACTGGGAAAAAATGTGTATGTAGGAGCCTCGCCTCACCCCTTGGGGGGGGGGAGTCCCCCCTCGAGGGAAGTAAATTTTCATGATGGGTATCTTTCAAAAGATCTCGCCAATACCTTTAAAACGAATGGTTGAACCATCGATCTGCGATAATTTAAAATAAATTTATCGATTTGTTTCATTTTTAACCAAATAAATAAATAAATAAAATAATAATAATAATAATAATAATAGTAATATATATATATATATATATATATGAAATATAAGAGATAAAAAGAAGTAAGAATTAATATTTTATATTTTAAATTATTGTTTTCATATTTTCAGGGTATTCTGTTTATACTTCAAAGTAATATTGCAAAATAAATTAAAAGAGATTTCATATTAGGCTGCAAGACTAAAAGCATAAAAAAAAAAAAAAAATAACGAATGGGAATTTACAATCGAGATCATCATTTGAAAATAAACAAAGTAATTATTTAAGTATTTTGATATCTGGAAATAACCTATAAATAATATTTAATGAGCAATAAAAAATATCTGGGCGCCGGAAAGATTCAATTTAAAAGAACGAAAGATTTATGATTCTAAATTAAGGGTTGATTACTTATGTCGAAATAAAGTAATAAATAATTGTTTTAATGACTTGGAGAATTGGCAACTTTGGTGGGTTAAGGCTCCAGACTGTCTGGGAAAAACGAAAGTACAGCCAATAAGATTTGTTATTATTAAAAGGATAGTCAATTAGAGAAAAGGGGATGGAATTAGAAATACGCCAAATTACACCAAAAATTACGGGTATAAAGCACGAAACTCACAAAAATTAGAGGGAGTTTTTAGAGATATTTGAACTATCCTCGGCTAGAAAGATTTAAAGAATATTCGTCGGCAGCGGGCCCCGGGCTCTGCGGCTCGTACGCCCGGTAACCGCTTCAAACCATGAAACCCCAATGTGATTCCATGGCGCGATCCTAGACTGCAACATTAAAATACTGCGACTGGATATAATGTCCTCACTCTCCATCGCCTTCCAAGTCCCTACTCTCTATAATTTAAATAAAGTGCAGTTCCATAAAGCATGTCTATTTTCTTGAAGAGCCACGACTGTGCAACCCCAATACCCTAACATTTAACATTACAGATATATATATGTAATATTGAGAATAAAATTGACTTTTTTTTTACTTTTTAGTGTTATACTACTTCTCTAATATGGAAAACGTCCGCATTATCATGGAAGATAATTTTATTGAATAATACTGTTAATAAATTATTTTTACTGAGTGAATTTGTGTAGGGAAATACAGAAAAAAGTCATGTGGTGGCCACAACGTATTAGTTTTTAATTGGACTGTATTGAAAAGTACAATTGTATGTAAGCAACGATTAATTATTTATAGTGTTAAAAAAGTGTTTGAGTATAGTGTTGTAAAAATCATGATGTGAACATAATGTATATGTATATATATATATACATTAAAAAAATTTTTTAAACGTAGTAAAAGCCGAAGAACAGGAGATTTAAAACCCCTGAAATAACATGCAGCAATAAGAATAAAATTTCATCAAATAAAAATTATCTGTGAAGATTTTTGTTAATTACAGAAACAATTAGTTTTACTTATTGATTTTTGATACGATCAATTTTACTTATTGGTTTTTCATTGAATTTAAGTTCATGTCAAACTTACCTTAATTTTATTCCTACCTAGTTTGTATTAAAATAATGTTTCCTTTACGATAAATCGACCCGAAACCAAAACAAAAGAACCAAACAAGCTATGAGGGGATAAACAATTAAAACTCTTATTTTGGGATACTATTTTTTAATTAAGAATAGTTCACATTTAAAAAAAAATTCTATATATAAACTTACTGAAATGTTTATCCAGAATATCTGTAAATTTAAAATAATTCTAAAGTAAATAACCGAGATTCTCAATTTTTATTCTGTATTTTTAGTTATTTTTATTATTTTATTTTTCCATTAAAATTACAATTGACTGTTTTTTTCTTTAGAAAAAGCATTTTAAGTCACAAATAGATTCTCTCCAACAATTAATTCAAAGAATTTTAGTCTATAAAATGATTATTTAAAATAGATGTTTTAACATCTCCGTTTATTTTTCTCTGTAATTTTACATAAGTGTTAAGAGTAGTTTTCTGTAGAAATTTTTAACAGTGCAGAACGACAAAAGAAAAAAAAAAAAAAGCTTTTCAAGGGAGACTTTTGTTTTATTGTTGAGCACCAATGTACGATGTCGTTCGCTAGTGTCTATAACAGGAAATTTCTAGCAGGCTCCCGATCGTACATGAAAATAATTATGAGAAAGACTATGGAAGAAATAACTGAGTTCAAAAAATTGAAATACATATTTAAGAGATGTTTCAGTATTCCATCATAAGTTCATTGTATGGTACATTTTTCATAGTATAGCTCGTATAGTTAACCTAGAATCAATCATTTTTAACCCGGGAGAACACGCGCTGAACAAACGAACGCGAGTAGGCGCGCCGGGTATGTGATACCCGAAAACTATTTGTCGAATTTTAAAGGCTTATACACGCAGATATTTACTAGTATCATAAATAAAACTAAATTACGAGACAAATTTTATAATATGAACACATTTTAAATAAAAATAAAATATTTTGCTTAGATATTTTTTTCACAGCTTTTGCAGAAAGAGAGAAAATGAATAAGGTCTCGTGTATGAGATGCCCGGCGCGCGTTCTCGCGAGTTAAACTATTAAAGTCACACGAAAAAAATAATAAATAAAAAAATTAAATTAAATTAAAAAAATAAAAGGAATTTATTACATTTGATGCATTATATATTTTAGCATGTTTTTATTAACACGGTGTTTTTATTAACCGGTACAAATCTTGCAATCTATTTTTAACTAACTTCCCTACCAGCTAGCCATTTGAAACTTTCACAGTAGCTCAGAACCCGGTGACAACACAATACTTCGAAGTCAGTTCATATTTTCGAATAGTTTTCTTTTAATTAATTAAAATATGAAAATAATAAGCTTTTAATAGCAGTTCATATTTTCGAATAGTTTTCTTTTAATTAATTAAAATATGAAAATAATAAGCTTCTAATAGCAATAAAAATAGTTATTAAAATATTAGCTATAATTTAATTGTTGCCAAAAGAATTTTACGAGTTCATATTTTTTCGACATAAAAATAAATACATTTAATTAGACGGTGAGCGTTAAAAAATTGTAAAAAGTTAAATTATGCATCTGGCAGAAATTGACGTCATTACACTTTAAAGATTTTCTACACATTGATAAAGTGCTAATGTAGTTCATGATGCAAAAATATGTTGTTCTGAAAGGATTAATATTTTATTTTTAAAACCAACTTTTTTTTTTTTTAATTCAAATTTCCCGTAACTCTTTAACCAATTTCATTAGAACGTCCATCTTTGGAATATCGATAATAAGGATTTCCTCGCCAAAAGTCGCCAATGGCAAAAAGTTACCAAAATTGGTGCCAAATCCCTTACATGCCTATTGGAGCTTTTTAATGCGTTTTAAAGGGGAAATTAAGCTATTTTAACGCGAAAAAGAGCTGGAAATGCAAAAAATTGACGTTTTATCAACTTACTAAGCCTCTTTGAAAGAATTTATATAAAAATAAAAACAATTATTTACAATTTCGTAACAATACGCATTGATAAAGTGCTAATGTAGTTAGTTCTATAGCTATGATTCAACAGAAACTTTAAAAACATGGTTTATAAAAAGTTTTTTATCTTATAATTATTTCTAATTATATTGTATAATAACAATAATGATTTACCTTTGCATTTTTTAGACGATTTGGCTGACTCCGACATCAGAACAAAGCATCAATCTAAGGAATGCTACGGTAAGAAGATTTATTTCTGTGCTATGATGCTTATCGTTTGATATAATTGTAATATGTATAAATTTGCTTTTCCGTCGAGAAACATGCATTGCAAAAGGAAGAATTTTGCATGAAGAAGATAATGCAAAGAACAGGGCGTAAAAAAAGATATCTTGATCTTTTCCTTCTCCTTTTTCTTTCCGTCTCTCTCTCTCTCTCTCTCTCTTTTTTTTTTTTTTTTTTTTTTTTTTTAAACATCAAATTGATTTTTATTGCATTTTAGATCACGCATATACCTTGCAAATTACAGTCTGTCTCGAAAGTTTATAGACTCCAGTAAAATGTATGTTTTTTGTAAAATGTAAAGGCATATAAACAACAATTACAAATATCGAAATCATACGCTATTTGCATTTAAGGAAATACTTAGAAAGAATATCAATTTGTATTAAATATATGTAATAAAATAGAAATATTAGGTGACCCAAAAGTTATGCTATTCTAAGAAAACATTCTCAATATAATGTACTTAATAGTTTAAAGTCTTTCCATTCTTTAGTATGACATTATATTATTGTATACACGTTTTTCCATAGACATAATTAAGGTTTCTAATATCTCTAATTCCAAGTTGTACCATGCACGTTCAATGGCTGTTGTCACAACTTTCACTGAATAAAACTTCCTCCATTCACATGAACCTTCCGAGACAGAGTGTCTCGCATATTCTCAATTGGGTTTAGATCGTGTCACATCGGTGGTCACACAAGAACAGACACATTTTCCCTTCTTAAATAATTTCGTAATGTTTATATTATGGATCGGATTCTGTGATAAAGCGGATGCCTGATTGTTTCAATAGTCAAGTGACTTTGGCCTTTCTGTACGATCGACAGAATTTTTTTTTTTCATAATACATAACAACACTGGAAAATGATTTTATGCCATTTGCTGAAAACATAAAGTTGTTTGAAGCTGAAAACAAAATTGAGTGCATCAGCATGATAACGCTGATCCATCACCCCATTGCTTACAAAAATAGCTCATGGGATCTTTTGGTAAATCATGCCAAAAATATGTATGTCGATCAGGTCTATCCAAGTTTTATTTTCTTCATCACTGAAAAGGATAGCCATCCATTTATCATCATATGACATATGGTTACCACACCAGCCCATCGTAATCTTTTACCAATGTGAAGCTTTGAGATTGGCAAATTGTGAGCCATTTTTGCGGGGATCATATAACTGTTTTTATTATTATTATTATTATTATTATTTGTTGATAAAAAGTGTTATTGGAAAATGGCAAGCGGGAACCCCTCATAATTTTACGAACCGACATCTTCTAACTTGAAGCTATTCTTTGTTTTCGTCTGTCACTGCGAATATCAGTCACTCGTGGTATCCCCGAAGGGGTTTTTTGCTGATATGGTGTCTTACGAGCTAATACGTGATAAACCATACTTTACGAATGATTTAACAGTTCAGATATTTATTTATTAGTCTTACTGTACAATTTCAAATTCAGAATTTTACGCACTCTTTCATTAAAAAACTGCGAAGCTTTAGGTATCTTGAAACACACAACAAATTACTGATTCCCCTGGCCCGTGGTTCTGCGCTTAAGCTGGTAGTTAGCAAGTGTCGGGCTCGATCCCAGGTCACGCTCGTCGACCTAGCCGTTCAGAGTTTTTCGTGGTTTTCTCCGAAACTCTTGTAAATATGGGCTAGGATCCCTTAGAATGATCCACACGGAAAACCTCCCACCATAGGCCCAGGTCACTAGCGTACGCAATTGGCCTTAACCCGGACACCACCCCTTTCTTACAGCTCATTTATTAGGCTCAAAATGGATGTCATGTTTACAATAAAAAAAATTTGAATAGAATTGAATTTGTCTATAAAGTTTTGGGATACGTTTTCTGGTTATCTCTCGATTTAAAAAATTCCGTAATCCCGTTAAATATACTGATAGTTTGAATTGAGTATTGCTGTTTTACCACTGTAAAGGACATAGCATATCTACACTGAAAGTTACATCGATATACATCATTTTCAAGAAAAATTGTAGTCATAATACAAGAATCTTTAAATTTTTGGGATCTACATATACTTTCTATACTAAATTATTGCAATATATACCTATCCAAAACAGTAAAAAATTCAACACATATACAGCTTCAGACTAGTATTTCTAAATTGAAATTTCGTGGTCTATGGAGTTGTGCTGCGATTAATATTGTCACTTGATACAGCTGCGACTCGGTGACTTGGCCAACGAATATTACGTGAGAAATGCCTAGCTGGTTGTCAGCCAGGGTAGCTCAGTGGTAGAGCATCCGTGCATTAAGCGGCGGTGCCCGGGTTCGATTCCCGGCTCTGGTATTTTTCACATAGTTGGTAAATTAAAAATATCAAACTTTACACTCCAATTTACTTAAGAATACATATACAGCTTGTTTTAAAATTTTAAGATGATTAAAAGATTTTTTTTATTTTTTATTTTAAGGGAATTTTTAAACATAAGCATTTAATTTTAAGAAAATGACTTCTATATTATATATACATGTATTTATGTATACATATATGTGTGTATGTATGTGCGTTGGATGGGCCAAAAGTCAGTTAAAACTTTATAAAATTATTTAAAAAAATTACAATAAACGAGTGCAATTAAATGTATGGTATTATAAGGAAATATAATTTTCAACAACAAAAAAGTTGCATTAAAAAAATTACCGACAGATGACGTTTATAAGCATACAAGAATTGGATTTTTGCAATTTAGACTATCAATAAAAACCTGGATATACAGGGCCTCTTAATTCGATGGTGGCTGTATGATATCATTACCAGATCAAGCGTTTTGAGTTACATATCATGTTTACTGAAATATGCGGTATGGAAATAATTGATTATTCGTTTACATTGCTACCATAAATAATTTGGATATATTGGGGCTATAGTTACAAATACCTAAAAATGTATTGTTATATTGTGTTGTTTTTCAAACAGGACTAGTTTTAAGAAAGCAATGTAGTGTGTATATAATTTATTGACAATGCACAGGGCTACCGAAAGTTAAGATTATTCGTTGAAAACACTAATAAAGATTTAGTAAATTTCAAAGAGTATTGCGGATAATAAGTCAAAATAATTTAAAATAAATTTCAAATATAATAACAGCTTTGAATTCTTTATCAGTGCAGGTATTATAGTGAATAAGTGGGTTAAGGGGGTTGTAGCTCCTCCTACAAAGATTTATGTATATAAAAACTATTCCTAAATTTATTTAAAAGTATTTTAAAAGTAGGTTCATATATAGTACTTATTACCTTAAACTTTAATTTGCAAACTGTCCTTATAGTATTGAAATGAAGGGTTGCAAAAAGTCGTGTGAGTAACATACTAGACTATTTTAAATATTAAACCCATATATATTTTTAATAATTGATTTTTGTTATTATCATTTAAACCCGTAAAATTTGTCATGAGGCAATTTTTGTAAATATTTGAATTATTATGATTAGTTAAATTTCTACTTTTCTACTTTCATTGAAATCTGTTATGAATATTAATAATTATGTTACAATAATTAACAATAATATATGATTAGGTTTAGAAACTGTGATAGAATTAATCATGTTTTTTTTTTTTTTTTTTTTTTTTTTTTTTTTTCATATAACCAAAAATATATATATATTGTATTTTTTTTTTTGCAATTTTTAAAGTGTAAATGCATTATTTTTTTTTCATTTTCTGTTCTTGTTAATGGTGATCGTGCTTAGAAATGTTATTAAAACGTTCGTTTCTTTTATTTTCTTGTAGGAGTTAAGTTTTTTTGTTTTTTTTTTTTCTCTTACCCATAAGGTAGAGAGAGGTTTGTTTTTGGGTCAAATTTTCGAAAGTGGGTTTTTAATATATTTACACGTTTTGAGGTCCCCTGAATCCAAAATTCATGTTTTTAGCTGTTGATCTGTGTGTGTGTTTATGTGTCCGTGTATGTGTCTGTCTGTGTGTCTCCTGATATCAACATATCTCAAGAACAAATAATAGCAGAAATTCCAAACTTGGTATTTTAAATGTGTATCATATAGGTATGCTACACTAAGCTTTTCGTTGAGATGAAGCAAATGATTCGTGTACAGAGACACCCAAGAGAATTCGTATACATTACGTCTATGGGGGGAATTGCAGGCAAGTAGAGTTTAACGTCTATAGACTGCACTAAACCAAATGAAATTATTACATATTTTTATATGCGTAGAAACATGTCTCTTGCAGAATATGGTAGAGATATCATTCACTGTTTGTTTACAGGGCAACACTGACTAGATTATCGTGCGACAGTATTTGAAAATTGGTAGAAGTGTATTTCAGGTTGTGCCGTGTATTATTACTATAGGATTATGTTTAGATGCACCATGTGGTTTGTACATAATCTTTAAAATATATACAGGGCTGCAAATATTTAAGCGATAACATTCTTTTTCATTCTTAGTGGAAGTGCTTTACTATAATATTTTACCATGTGAAGGACAGCTGCTCAAGAATTGAAACGAATTCCTCATAGATATGTGATAAATATTGTATGTTTTTAAGCTAAATATTCATCGCTTGGCTTTAGCGTTTTGAGGTTTTCTGATTACCGAAATCAAGTTTTTTAAAGTTTAATATTTGTCTGTGTGTCTTAGAATTACTTAAAAACGTATGATTTCAAGAGATCCAAAAGTTGTACTTTCAAATTAATATAAGTTTGTTGATGAAAAAGTTTAATCGAGACTAATAAGTTCAAAGGAAAGTTGTGTGCGAAAGTTGTCTGAATAATTTTAAGTGAACTTTTAAATTCAATAACAGATTTAAATTCTATTTAAATGTAGGTACAGTAATGAACCGGGTTGTAGTAATAATAATAAAGCAGCAATAATAATGAGGGGGGGCGGTAGCCCCAACTCATACAGAACTAATTATCATATAAAACTCTTCCGAAGCCTAATTTGAATTATTTTAACATAGGTTTACGTAACAGTACTTGTTATCTTACCTCTTAATCTCAAACCTGTATTTATAGTATTAATAAATTTCAGGGTAAGAGAAAGTCGTGTGAGTGACACACCCGATTATTTTTTAATCAAATTTGCTTTTAAATTTAGCCAAAAGTAAAAAAAAAAATGTTTAGTTACTATTTTTAGTGCTCAAACATCCAGACATTATATTTATCATCAATTTCAAATTAAAATTTCTCAGGTAAATCGGACTAAAAGTGCCAAATCAGAAAACCACTTCAGTTACCTTGGTTATGTTACCGTTTAAATTTTACTTCCTACCATTTTTCATTAATAGATACGACTAAAACCACGTGACCCATACATTCTCACAGTCAAACAGTACTGAACTTGTATTCGTACAAATTTCAGTCACTATACACTAGATTTTACCGCAGATACCGCAGTAAAGGAACCGTTTTCTATGTTGATGCTGTATTAAATGGAACAAAGGCCACAATGGTATTTTAACGTGTTGAGGACGGCTATCGCCTATTTTAGCTTGCTTGCTTGGAAACATCCACAAGCACAACAACTGCATTTGGGCGATATGGAATCCTCGTGAGTGAGTAATATTATTCTACTAGTGTGACAGTTTGATTTTTTTTTACTCTTCATATTCGTTGTCGGTCCTTTCTTCTTTAGAAACCGTTGCCCAGTATTTGGCTAGAATGCGCTCGCGTTGATTGCTGAACAATATCTGTTTTTTACGTGAAAAAAATCTGCCAATATTTCAGGCAAGCGGTAGGCTGTCTGCAGCAACTTCCTGCAGTATGCACCTCTACTTCATGGTGCTAGCCCAATGAACACATTTCTTTTAAAAACTTTTGGAATAAAAAGAATGCGATGTAGAAACTGTAAAATCCTAAACCCCAAGCTCAACAAACATCTTTCCTGTAGATTTGTGGCTGTGGGATTAATTAAAGAAGCTTGTGGACCTGTCCTCTCTTTCTACGTTATCCGATCTCAGATGCCATACAGTAGATTGTGTATGGAATTCATTTAGCTATGCTGCTGTACTCAGGTGTTGTGATACTCTCTACTTGTTTAATACCATGCAACGTTTTGTTGGATATGTGTTGCATAAATGAAAATATGAAAAGTAGATTTGTGTTGCTATTTAATTTCTTTTCATTGTTTTTTACTGTAAAAATGATTTTCATACACCTATTTTCTACATTTTATGAGGCGACAGTAATCTGGTCGATAGAACGCAGAACTTATAATTGGATAATTGAGGGTTTGATACTCGAGCCGGCGAAAGGCTGTCGTGTACACTAATGGTGGCTGGTAAACGTAAAATCAGTCGTGGAAGCTATGTCCTCCATGTTTCCATCCAATTCGAACCTCTTTCAGTCACCGAAGAGGAGAACTATCCCCTACGTGGAAGATAAAAATTGTGATGGCATGTCTCCTTGACCACCCTTAAATTGAGTCCCAGGTTGTCGCCAGATAGGAAAGGGCACGTGACATCACTCGCAGTCAAGTTATGGGTAGAGTGGTATAACTTTGGTATATCCACCAATACAGATTGATCTTTTGCCACTCGAGAGTTGCTAAAATTGGTTGATAGAGTGTTTGCTTGTAAACATGTTCTTTCCTTATTCCTGATAATGTAGATCTAGTGCAATGTGAAAATACTACTCAAACAAAATCTATATTACATGTGAGCCCAACCTACTGAAAGATATTTTGAAAACTAAATTTCTTTCTAATGCCATTAGTTAAAGATGCAGTGTTATTTTATTAATGGAATTTTAATACTTTACTGGGCTTTTGTCACACTTGGTTTACACTGAATTTTCTATTTCGGACAAAATTCGGTTTAGGTACAGGTTTCCTTAGACTGTCTGCCGTCTTGAGCTTAATTTTCTATACTGTAATTCGATGACACTGACTTTCTTTAAATTACTGTCGTAGTAAAAGTGGATATCGATGTAGGGGTAGCGTGGGGCAGGTTGTAACAGTTTTTGGAAAATTAAGTATATTTTGAAGTGTATTTATGTTTTCCTGTTTATAATTGCTGTTTTCTATAGCATGCATATTCATCTATCATAGTCATTAAAAAAACTTTCATTAAATTTGCTAATTTTAGCACAAAAAATATTTTTTCAAAATTATTCGGCTGTTACAATTTGTCCCGGATTTGGGGCAAATTATAAACACACGTGGGGCAAATTGTAACGGATACAAAGGGAACCCTAACAATAAATACAATGTTGTGGCCACCACATGACTTTCCTGTATATTTTCCTATGCAAATTCTCTCAGTAATACACGTGGGGCAAATTGTAACGGATACAAAGGGAACCCTGACAATAAATAGAATGTTGTGGCCACCACATGACTTTCTTCTATATTTTCCTATGCAAATTCTCTCACAAGTAAACCTTCTCTTCTTTGATACCGGTTTTCTGGAAATCCATATATTTTCTGAAAGCTTATGTTACAAGTAGAAAAACTGTGAAATCTTAGGGGCAGAGGAGTAAGCGTTTAGGAGCTATAGGAGATACAAAGTATCAGTAAAGTGTTGGGAACATGACACTAAAAGTTGCTAAAATGCTCGTTTCATGTATTTATATAAACTAATAATATGGTAAGAAGGTGGAGACCTCAGTTTAAAGGAAGAAACAACTCATTAAAAAGAAACAATATGCGTTGGGATGTTGAAAATGTGACTTGTTATTGACTTCAAACAAAACCTATTACAAGAGACAATCAATGTGCAATTCATCAAATAAACAGTGAGATGGGCAAAAAGACGGTACACAATGGACACATTTTACAAAAGCGATAGCTGAATACTTTACACACTCATCATTTGTCAATGAATCAAAGCAGTAATCCATTGGAGCAATCTACATTCCAGGTTCGTTGTCCAAGTATACGCCCTTATAAAAAGCATACTTAATCAAGTTCTTGAAACGAGGAGTGTTGAACTGGTATAGGGAAAAAAGACTGCTGGGCCAGAAAACTATCGCGATGTCAGATGTTCTCCTGTGTTTCGATAATGATTGTTTCTGTTATGTAATGAACAAAAGATTTGTAGTGTCTGAAAAAATGAATATCCAGAGGCTGGATCTTTCCGTACATCCTTCAGGTGCCAATTCGTTTTCTAGGACTTTACCATCAAGCACTTCGGAAGCAGATGATGCATGATCTTTGTTAGAACACCATGAATCCACTAAAATCAGAATTTTCTTCCTGTCATCAGGCATACTTGGCCAAAATACGTCATGATAGAAGTGGAGGACGGCGACTGTTGCAACGAGCCTTGCTGTTCCTTATCGACACCATCATCTGCAAAGTTCGTTTTCTCCTCCAATTCTACTCCATGGACTCCAGCAAATCCTAATGTCCGTATCTCTTCTACAATCTCCATATCATTTTCCAGGAGAGTAGTTATGTGTTTATCATCTCTGATTCTTGGATGTTCGGAGACCGATTGATTGCTCTGAATCGGGAGACCAAGACAGCTACAACGACTTTAGGATCCATCAAAAATGTAAGAAAAAGACATACAATATGTTAGTACTTGACAGCAACATACGGGAACATACAAGAAATAGAGACGTCATTGCAGGAATATGTTCATCTATACACACTTTACTGATTTTTGTGAGTCCTACAGCTCATAAACGCTTGTCCCTCTGCCCCTAAGATTTCACGGTTTTTCTACTTGCGACATAAGCTTTTAGAAAATATATGAGTTTCCGGAAAACCGGTATCAAAGGAGAGAAGGTTTACTTGTCAGTAAAAAGAATTTATTAAAATCATTATTTAGTAAAATTATCTTCCATGATAATGCAGTACGATTTCCATATTAGAGAAGTAGTATAACACTAAATATCCAAAAAAAAAAAAAAAAAAAAAAAACTAGTATGTTGTGGCCACCACAAGACTTTCTTCTATATTTTCCTGTACAATCAAAATATACCTTAAAATATACTTCAATTTTCCTTCTATAATTTCCTCAGTAACAATATGAAAAAAAAAAAAAATATATATATATATACTATTTTTTCCCCAAATTTTTTAGGGGGGGGGGGGTTGAAGCGATGCCCCCACATGCACATTTTTTTTTTTCAAATTAACTACTACTGCTATCAATAATTCACATTAATTTTACAATCACAGGTTAAGAATAATTCTCATTATGTACAGTCGGGAGAAAAAAAATCGCAAAACTCAACGTAACTTCGTTGCTAATCGATGTAGAAAAATGAAATAGGTATCATTCGACGGGGAGTTGTGAGTAGTTTTAGAAAATGAAGTGAAATTTTGAGTTGGTCGTCTACGTATTAAAACACGCACCAACTTTGATTTTTTCAATGGTAATGCCCCATTTTTTTTTTTTTTTTTTTTTAATTCTTGGGATCGCAACAACGCGAAAAAGTATATTGGTTGTATACTTTACTTATTTTTTCCCAAAGTTATAAGTGTTCAAAGTTTGAAGGTGCTAATGTTAAATTCATATTTCAAACTTGTATTAATATCTTCACAAAAAATAACTTGATCAATATAAAATTTTTTTACAAGATACAGTGAAGAAACCCAAACATAATGCATCATTACTTTTGATTTTGAAAAATATTAATAAATTCATATTCATAAAAATTATGAATTATGACCTATATTAAATTTACGTAAAATGAATCCTAATGCTGAAAAATATGGGTGTGCAAATTTGCAGCTCATTCCAGTTATTAGTTTTCGAGATATAAGTAATTCTTTCTATTCGAGTGGTTTAGGGGGCCATCTTTTATAAAATTTGCATGCGATAACGAATCAAATCTTAAAAAATAACAAAGAAAATTAAACAAAATATTTTTATTTTTTACTTACGGGTCAAATTATGTAACAACAACGTCAAACGCAAAGAAATGAAACAAAAATGATGATTTTTAGTCATTAGTGTTAGCATCAAGATTTCCTGTTTTCTAAAGAAGATAAGCCCCGCCTTCATCGTTCTTCAAAACAAAACAATACAGAAAAGGAAAGAAAAGTAAATGTGACATTGAGTATTCGTGTTAAACCCCGTATTTTATGTTGACAAAAATATGCACAAGTGGTATTTACTTCATCGATTACTGGTGATAAATTTTGAATTTTTTAAACGAACACTAGAAAAAAAAATTAACTAAATAGACAGGGTTTACTGTTTTTAATAGAAAAATAGGTTAAAAACCCTTTCAGGGGCAGTGGTATGTATTGTATACCACCTAATTTCAATTCCTAACTTCAAAAATTCATCCCAGTTTTTTTTTTTTTTTTTTTTTTAATTTTACTTTTTTACTTTAAGCGAAAATAATAATTTATTACTTTTCTTCTAATCTTGTTTTCAAACTGCGGTGGCACTTGATTTTAAAAGAAATGAAATTCATTGCCCCTGAAAGGGTTAATGTAAAAATTGTGAATTAAAAAAGTTATAGTTAAAGGCTTATTCATTTATTTCATATATTGCTTTATTTATTTATTTATTAAATTACTTTGAAGGGGGGAGGATTATTATTTTAAGGATACTTTAGTCTGTAAAATTTTATTAATATATTTTAACTTTATATATTTTTAAAAATATACTTTAACTTTCATAAATATATTTTAACACTTTTTGTGACGGCAGGATTTTGTGTCTTTGACAATAAGATCCTCCTACGGATGTTATTCTCTCAAAATAAAATATTTCAGAACAAATTTTCTGTATATACAATTATATTACAAATGGATATACATTATTATTACATTCTTTCTAATCAATATAATTCTATCCATATAGTATATTTTATTGCAAAAAATATGGACACTGGGTACACACTTAAGAAATTAGTAACACACAAATTACAAAAGAAACGCCCACTGACAGAGTTACAGATTTTCAAATGGCGTGAATCTAGTATGTCAGCAGTCGCGAAAGGACTAATTAAGAAAATTATATTTTCATAGAAATCATAAAACGAATCGTACAGTTCCAAAGAGTTGAACTGACCCAAAACTGGTAAGTGCGATTAAAATTGTTTAATATTTACTTCATGAACCCTTACAATAATTTATCCGAGAAGGTTTAGTTTATGCGTTGTTGTATATATCTATCTATATTATTTCATTTCGTATATTATGTTACACCTATAAAAGAAAATTTAAGCTTTATTGGTTATAAGTACAGTCATAATAGACAATTTTACTTTAAAAATATTGCACTTTTTTCAAAGAGTACTACTCTCTGGAACAATTGCAAGTGTAATGTATTTAAATAGACCTAAAATTATCTAAAAAAGTAGTGAAGTATATACAAATCTAAAAAACTGAATTCAGGATAATTAAGGAACTGAAAAAATTTAATTAGTTTTTAAAGGTTTGTTTTTAGATCGGTAGTAAGAAATGCTGTTGTCTCGAATGATCCATTTTCATGTTTCCTTTATTATTTTATCACTGTATACAATTGGTCCATTAGTAGCATCTACATAGAACAGTGAACATTCTTCACAATGCGGTATTTATGTTTCTACGAAGTTAGAGTCTCCCTTGCAAATTTGGTATAACTTTGATAACTATCATCCTTCATTGCTTTTGGATTTGGCGATCAAAACGTAAGGCAAAAATATACACGCAAGATGTATATTTTCATAATATATATTGTACGATGTGTTGTTTCATGTTTTTGATTACTCCCTTGATATACCTTATCAAAATAATCATGATATACCAAAGAAATTAAATATGTTTGCCAGATAATTTTGCGATTTTTCTTTCCACAAGGACGTCAGATATCAGCATCTTCGCCAACTTTTGCTGCTTACGAAATCTTATTTGTTTTCTTGAATCAAAGTAGTTTTCGGCTGCGTTTTGCAGGTAACAATGTGAGATGTGTATTTTGAATAGGATTTGATTTTTGTATTGAATAAAGGTATGAATTTTTATTTAATTTTGCGCCGACTTCAAAAGTTATGATTAATTGTAGTGTTATATTAGGTTGTTTGGCGAAGGAAATTATTTTATACTTTTAGGCGCAATTTACAGCTCCATTTTCTACCAATTTTCTTTCATTTTTATTTGTTTGAATAGTAGTTCCTTTTTGGAGTCGGTTCTATTTTTTTACAAAAAGATTTTATTTTTCTCTTTTCAGTGAAAACTTATTTCTATAGCAGAGCATCAGTAGACGTTCGACGGAAGTTTCACAAATCACAACTTCCAAGAAAAGTGACATTACTCAAAAAATGGTTTATGTCACTGAAAAATACATGAAATGCATCCAATGTGATCAACCTCCTCCTTTTAGAAGTCCGTTAATTAGAGCATCTCTTACGAAGTTATAAGCCTACAAACACCACCAACAACACATAGCTCGAATTAATAACACCCTCCTTTCTGAAGTTGGTTGAAAATGACTTTGCGCTAATCGATGTGACCGCTTACAGTAACAGTACTTTGAACCACAGAGTATACATGTCATCCGCTACGCTGCAAACTGTGCAACGTAGTTCAAGTGTGCACAGTGTAGGAAATTGCGAACAAACAACTGCACGTTTTAAGCGCTCTATTTTTAGCAATAATGTCTAAAAACTGTCTTTTCGTAGTAAATCGATGATGCTCTACAACTTCGTAATTAATTTTTCTCCCATCTTGAACCGTTTTTGAGATAGGAGCGCTAATTCCGCTGTTTTTCCCCAGATGGCGCTTTATTTTCTTTAGATTGTAAAGATTTTATAATGGGACCCGCTTCAGACCAAGATCTCTAGAACAAAACAAAAAGTATCAAGTAACCATATTTTATACTATATAGCGTATGTCTCACCAGCTACTCTACAACGTGAGCAATGTAGCTCAAGTGTGTATATGCACGTTTTTAGCCTTTTAGTTTTAGCATCAATGTCAAAACTATCTTTTCGTACTAAATCGATGATGCTCTGCAATTTTATAATTCACTTTTTCCCCCTGTCTTGAACCGTTTCCGAGATAGGAACGTTAGCATGAATGTCTAAACTATCTTTTTGTACTAAATCGGTGATACTCTTTAGCTTTGTAATTCACTTTTTCTTTAGAACCGTTTTCGAGATAGGAACACTAACTCCGCTATTTTCCACCAGGTGGCGCTGCAAGCGGTTTAACCTTGTACTGCATGACGACTTTGCTATATTTACATACCATTTTTATCACTATAGCTGCAGCCGTTTAGCAGTTAAAAGAGTTGAGACTGATTTTTTTGGGCACCCTGTATTTTCTTTAGATCGTAAAAATATTACAATGGGACCTATTTCAGACCAAGACCTTTTCAACAAAACAAAAAGTATCAAAATCGGTGCATCCGTTCAGAAGTTATGAGCTAACAAACATAAAAAAAACATACGGTTTGAATTGAGAACCTTCCTTCTTTTTTGAAGTCGGTTAAAAAGGGTCAATGTTTTTATTAATTCTTATAATTCTTTTTTTCCTGAAAGATTTCCGGTGTCAAACATTAAAATTTTGTCTGTTTCTTACAGGATCTTAATTTTATTTTTCTACATTTAGAGATAACCCCCTAACACATTTTTGATTATAACTCTATAAATACTAAAGATAAAATATACAAACAGTATACTTTTCCGCACTGCCAAACTCTCAGAAAATCGAATATGATGTCAAAATTGGATGTTGCTATTGAAAAAAATTAAAGTTGTCGTTCATTTCAATATGTAGATGGCCCTAATTCAAACTTCGATGACATTTTCAGAAAATGCATTTAATTTCCAGTTGAATTATGTCTATTAGATGTTCCTGCTTCAATAAATAACGAAATTACAGCGGGTGTTGCGTTTTTTTCCCCCGACTGTACATTTACACGAAATTTTGTCATATACTGCCATATTAAAAATTTAGAAAAAATACGATCACAGTGCCACCTGTTGAGTAATTGATCCCCAAATCTAATCAGCACCAGTTTATGTCAGGGGCCAACTAAATACCAAGTTTAATTAAATTTCGTTAAAAAAAAAAAAAAAAAAAGTTTTCTTTCGTTAAAAGTAAAAAAAATCGATAACTTTGTTTTACATTATCACAGATTTATAGTTCAACCATTCGTTTTAAAGGTATTGACGAGACCTTTTGAAAGATACCCATCATGAAAATTTACTCCCCTCGAGGGGGGACTTCCCCCTAGGGGAGGTGGCGAGGCTCTTACACATACAAAAAAATTTTCCCAGATGACTATCTCTATTATAAATAATTCTTGTAAATCTCATAATGATTACTAAAAAATAATTCTGTTTATGCACATTTATACAAAATTTTGTCCTATATCACCATGTTAAAAATTTAGAAAAAGCGGTATGGCAACGCAGCCTGTAAGACGATTTTTACCAAAAGTTGATAGGCACTAATTTATGCCAAGGTGCAACTATATACCAACTTGTATGAAATTCTGTGCAGCAGTTCCTGAGATACAGTTGCCACAAAATTTTGTCACAGACAGGCAGACATTTTTACTTTCTTCTATATGTAATATAGAGAAAGTATTGGATTTGCAAAAATTTTCGAACTCCAATTTTTGATGGATTTACATGTTTTGGGATGTGGAGAACACGAATTAATAGTTTTTAGAAAATGTCTGTCTGTATCATTTTTTTTTGTGGACGCTGTATCTCACGAACCAATGAATGAAATTTAACCAAACTTGGTATTTAGTTGCATCCTGACATGAACTGGTGCTGATTAGATTTTGGGATCAATAGCTCAATAGGTGGCGCTGTGATCGCATTTTATGCAAATTTTTAACATGGCAGCATAGGACAAAATTCCGTATAAATGGGCATAATGAGAGTTATTACTTTCTTCTATATGTAATATAGAGAAAGTATTGGATTCGCGAAAATTTTCGACCTCCGTTTTTTGACGGATCTACACGTTTTGGGGTGTCCTGAACACGAATTGATAGTTTTTAAAAAATGTCTGTCTGTCTGTCTGTCTGTCTGTCTGTGGTTTAGTGTTTTCACCGTATCTCACGAACCAATGAATGAAATTCAACCAAACTTGATATATAGTTGGACCCTGGCAGGGCATTGTGCTGATTAGATTTTGGGATCAATAGCCCATCAGGTGGCGCTGTGATCGCATTTTATGTAAATTTTTAACATGGCAGTATAGGACAAATTTTCGTATTTTTCACCGTATCTCACGAACTAATGAATGAAATTCAACCAAACTTGGTATATAGTTGGAACCTGACGGGGCATGGTGCTGATTAGATTTGGGGATCAATCGTCCAGCAGGGGGCGCTGTGATCGCAAAATTTCGTATGTCACACCGTATCTCACGAACCGATGAATGAAATTGAACCAAACTTGGTGTATAGTTGGACCCTGACATAAACTGGTGCTGATTAGATTTTGGGATCAATCGCTCAATAGGTGGCGTTGTGATCGCATTTTATGCAAATTTTTAACATGGCAGCATAGGACAAATTTCCGTATAAATGGGCATAAAGAGAGTTATTTTACACTTGCGATTGTAAAATTAATATGAGTTATTGATAATAGTAGTAGTTAGCTAGGAAAAAAATTTTGTGCATGGGGGGGCATCGGTTCCCCCCCCACCGGGGGGGGACGTTCCCACCCGGGGGGGCAAAATTTCAAGATGGGTATCTTTCGAAAGATCTCGTCAATACCTTTAAAACGAATGGTTGAACGATAAATCTGTGATAATTTAAACCAAAGTTATCGATTTTTTTTACTTTTAACAAAAAAAAACTTAGAAAAATATCGCAATTTTTTTTTTTTTTTTTTTAACGAAATTTAACCAAACTTGGTATTTAGTTGGTCCCCGACATAAACTGGTGCTGATTATGTTTGGGGATCAATAGCTCAACAGGTGGCGCTGTGATAGCATTTTATCTAAATTTTTAACATGGCAGCATAGGACAAAAATTCGTATACATGTGCATAATTAGAGTTGTTTTAAACTTGTGATTGTAAAATTAATATGAATTATTGATAATAGTAGTATGTAACTAGGAAAAAAAATTTTCTGCATGGGGGGGCATCGCTTCCCCCCCCTAGGGGAAAAATACCCCCCCAGGGGGGTAAATTTTCACATTGGGTATCTTTCGAAAGATCAGGTTGATAATAGTAGTAGTTAACTAGGAAAAAATTTTTGTGCATGTGGGGGCATCGGTTGCCCCCCACCGGTGGGGGGGAAGTACCCCCCGGGGGGGGGGGGGCAAAGTTTCAAGATGGGTATCTTTCGAAAGGTCTCGTCAATACCTTTAAAACGAATGGTTGAACATAAATCTGTGATAATTTAAACCAAAGTTATCGATTTTTTTTACTTTTAACAAAAAAAAACTTAGAAAAATATCGCAATTTTTTTTTTTTTTTTTTTTTTTTTTAACGAAATTTAACCAAACTTGGTATTTAGTCGGTCCCCGACATAAACTGGTGCTGATTATGTTTGGGGATCAATAGCTCAACAGGTGGCGCTGTGATAGCATTTTATCTAAATTTTTAACATGGCAGCATAGGACAAAAATTCGTACAAATGTGCATAATTAGAGTTGTTTTTAACTTGTGATTGTAAAATTAATATGAATTATTGATAATAGTAGTATGTAACTAGGAAAAAAAAATTCTTCATGGGGGGCCATCGCTTCCCCCCCCGGGGGGGAAGTACCCCCCCGGGGGGGATAAATTTTCAAGATGGGTATCTTTCGAAAGGTCTCGTCAATACCTTTAAAACGAATGGTTGAACTATAAATCTGTGATAATTTAAAACAAAGTTATTGATTTTTTTCACTTTTAACAAAAAAAAAAAAACTTAGAAAAAAAAAAATCGTACTTTTTTTTTTTTTTTTTTTTTTTTTTTTAATATTGTTACTGATTGAATATGTATAGGTAAATATAGAAGAAAGTCTTGTGGTGGCCACAACATACTAGTTTAAACTTGTGATTGTAAAATTAATATGAATTATTGATAATAGTAGTAGTTAACTAGGGAAAAAATTTTGTGCATGTGGGGGCATGAGTTCCCCCCCCCCCTGGGGGGAAGTAAATTTTCAAGATGGGTATCTTTCGAAAGGTCTCGTTGATAACAGTAATAGTTAACTGGGAAAAAAATTTTGTGCATGTACCCACCCGGGGGGGCAAAGTTTCAAGATGGGTATCTTTCGAAAGGTCTCGTGAATACCTTTAAAACGAATGGTTGAACCATAAATCTGTGATAATTTAAAACAAAGTTATCGATTTTTTTACTTTCTTCTATATGTAATATAGAGAAAGTATTGGATTCGCGAAAATTTTCGAAGTCCACTTTTTGATGGATTTACATGTTTTGGGATATGGAGAACACGAATTAATAGTTTTTAGAAAATGTCTGTCTGTCTGTCTGTCTGTCTGTCTGTCTGTATCATTTTTTTGTGGACGCTGTATCTCACGAACCAATGAATGAAATTTAACCAAACTTGGTATTTAGTTGCACCCTGACATAAACTGGTGCTGATTAGATTTTGGGATCACTCGCTCAATAGGTGGCGCTGTGATCGCATTTTATGCAAATTTTTAACATGGCAGCATAGGACAAAATTCCGTATAAATGGGCATAAAGAGAGTTATTTTACAATTGTGATTGTAAAATTAATAGGAATTATTGATAATAGTAGTAGTTAGCTAGGAAAAAAATTTTGTGCATGGGGGGGGCATCGGTTCCCCCCCTGGGGGGGAAAATCCCCCCCCGGGGAAGTAAATTTTCAAGATGGGTATCTTTCGAAAGGTCTCGTTGATAATAGTAATAGTTAACTTGGAAAAAATTTTTGTGCATGTGGGGGCATCGGTTGCCCCCCCACCGTGGGGGGAAGTTCCCACCCGGGGGGGCAAAATTTCAAGATGGGTATCTTTCGAAAGATCTCGTCAATACCTTTAAAACGAATGGTTGAACGATAAATCTGTGATAATTTAAACCAAAGTTATCGATTTTTTTTACTTTTAACAAAAAAAAACTTAGAAAAATATCGCAATTTTTTTTTTTTTTTTTTTTTTTTTTAACGAAATTCAACCAAACTTGGTATTTAGTTGGTCCCCGACATAAACTGGTGCTGATTATGTTTGGGGATCAATAGCTCAACAGGTGGCGCTGTGATAGCATTTTATCTAAATTTTTAACATGGCAGCATAGGACAAAAATTCGTATAAATGTGCATAATTAGAGTTGTTTTAAACTTGTGATTGTAAAATTAATATGAATTATTGATAATAGTAGTATGTAACTAGGAAAAAAAATTTCTGCATGGGGGGGCATCGCTTCCCCCCCTGGGGGGGAAGTACCCCCCCCGGGGGGGATAAATTTTCAAGATGGGTATCTTTCGAAAGGTCTCGTCAATACCTTTAAAACGAATGGTTGAACTATAAATCTGTGATAATTTAAAACAAAGTTATCGATTTTTTTCACTTTTAACAAAAAAAAAAAAAAAAACTTAGAAAAAAGAAATCGTACTTTTTTTTTTTTTTTTTTTTTTAAATATTGTTACTGATTGAATATGTATAGGCAAATATAGAAGAAAGTCTTGTGGTGGCCACAACATACTAGTTTACTTTTAACAAGAAAAAAACTTAAAAAAAAAAAATCGAATTTTTTTTTTTTTACGAAATTTTACCAAACTTGGTATTTAGTTGGTCCCCGACATAAACTGGTGCTGATTATATTTGGGTATCAATAGCTCAACAGGTGGCGCTGTGATAGCATTTTATCT
Organism: Salticus scenicus; assembly: GCA_963930645.1. Taxonomy (NCBI): domain Eukaryota; kingdom Metazoa; phylum Arthropoda; class Arachnida; order Araneae; family Salticidae; genus Salticus; species Salticus scenicus. The sequence goes on from OZ005661.1 coordinate 137,511,298, forward strand.
AAATTTTTAACATGGCAGTATAGGACAAAAATTCGTATAAATGTGCATAATAAGAGTTATTTTAAACTTGTGATTGTAAAATTAATATGAATTATTGATAATAGTAGTATGTAACTAGGAAAAAAATTTTGTGCATGGGGGGCATCGCTTCTCTCCCCCAGGGAGGGGGTAAATTTTCACAATGGGTATCTTTCGAAAGATCTCCTTGATAATAGTAGTAGTTAACTAGGGAAAAATTTTTGTGCATGTGGGGGCATCGATTCCCCCCCATCGGTGGGGGGGAAGTACCCCCCGGGGGGGGGGCAAAGTTTCAAGATGGGTATCTTTCGAAAGGTCTCGTCAATACCTTTAAAACGAATGGTTGAACATAAATCTGTGATAATTTAAAATAAAGTTATCGATTTGTTTTACTTTTAACGAAAAAAAAAAATTAGAAAAAAAATCCTTTTTTTTTTTTTTTTTTTTTTTTTTTTTCTTTTTTTTAACGAAATTTTACCAAACTTGGTATCTAATTGGTCCCCGGCATAAACTGGTGCTGATTATATTTGGGGATCAATAGCTCAACAGGTGGCGCTGTGATAGCATTTTATCTAAATTTTTAACATGGCAGTATAGGACAAAAATTTGTATAAATGTGCATAATAAGAGTTATTTCACACTTGTGATTGAAAATTTAATATGAATTATTGATAATAGTAGTACGTAACTAGGAAAAAAATTTTGTGCATGGGGGGCATCGCTGCACCCCCTGGGGGGTAAATTTTGAAGATGGGTATCATTCGAAAGATCTCGTCAATACCTTTAAAACGAATGGTTGAACTATAAATCTGTGATAATTTAAAACAAAGTTATCGATTTTTTTTAGTTTTAACAAAAAAAAAAAAAAAAAAAAAAAAAAAAAATACAAATAAATTCGTAATTTTTTTTTTTTTTTTTAATATTGTTACGGATTGAATATGTATTACTTTTAACAAAAAAAAAAAAAAAAAAAAAAAAAACTTAGAAAAAAAAATCGTTTTTTTTTTTTTTTTAATATTGTTACTGATTGAATATGTATAGGAAAATATAGAAGAAAGTCTTGTGGCGGCCACAACATACTGGTTAAAAAATGGTCAAATCTTGTACTACAGCTCTCAAAACGTGTAAATCTATCAAAAACCCGAGGTTGAAAATTTTTAGGAATCCGATACTTTCTTCTATTGAATATAGAAGAAAGTAAAAATTACAATATTTCAAAATGATTTTTATATCAATCATTTATTAATTTAAAAAAATGCAATTAATAACTTATATTAAATTATAACCTTCTTGGTATAGTAACAATGAATTATATCAAATGGATTACAGTAAAATAAAGATAAAATTATAGATAAAATCAACATAGAAGTCAATCTTAGTCAAAGTTTAAATTAATTAAAGCAAATGATATTTTGTTTCCTCTCATGCATTTAATGTGTGCACACATTTTGCAAGTTAAGCATTATACTCATTCTTATGCCACAAAGATCATTTAGCAGAGCACGAATTCTCCGCCCTTTTTTCAGGACACTCTCACTGATGAGAAGTTTCTGCATTTTTTCTACCACTATTTTTATGCAATATTCTCCTATTCGTGATTAAATCGTGATTCTAATTTGTGGTTAAATAATCATGGTATATAAAATCTTTTTGCAAAAAAATAGAACCGACTCCAAAAAGCAACTACTATTTAAAAAAAAAAAAAAAAAAAAAAAAAAAAAGGTATGGAATGAAACTGTAAATTGCGCCTAAAAGTATAAAATAATTTCCTTCGCCAAACAACCTATAACACTACAATTAATCATAACTTTTGAAGTCGGCGCAAAATTAAATAAAATTTAATTAGTTTTTAAAGGTTTGTCTTTAGATCGGTAACAACAAATGCTGTTGTCTCGAATGATCTATTTTCATGTTTCCTTTATTATTTTATCACTGTATACAATTGGTCCATTAGTAGCATCTACATAGAACAGTGAACATTCTTCGCAATTCGGTATTTATGTTTCTACGAAGTTAAAGTTTCCTTTGCAAATTTGGTACAAATTTGAAAGTTATCATCCTTGGTGGCTTTTGGATTTGGCGATCAAAACTTAACGCAAAAATATACGCGCAAGATGTATATTTTCATGATATATATTGTACGAAGTATTGGTTCATATAATTGATTACTATCTTAATATACCTTATCAAAATAATCATGATATCCCAAAGAAATTAAATATGTTTGCCAGATAATTTTGCAATTTTTCTTTCGCCAAGGACGTCAGATACCATCATCTTCGCCAACTTTTGCTGCTTACGAAATCTTATTTGTTTTCTAGAACCAAAGCAGTTTTCGGCTGCGTTTTGCAGGTGACAATGTGAGATGTGTATTTTGAATAGGATTCGACTTTTGTTTTGAATAAAGGTACCAATTTTTATTTAATTTTGCGCCGACTTCAAAAGTGATGATTAATTGTAGTGTTATAGGTGTTTGGCGAAGGAAATTATTTTATGCTTTTAAGTGCAATTTACAGTTTCATTTCATACCTTTTTTTTTTTTTTTTTTTTTAGTTGTTTGAATAGAGTTGCTTTAGTTTGAACAGAGTCGGTTCTATTTTTTTACAAAAAGATTTTATTTTTCTCTTTTCAGTGAAAACTTATTCATATAGCAGAATATCAGAAGACGTTCGACGGCAATTTCACAAATCACAACTTCAAAGAAAAATTACATAACTCAAAAAATGGTTTATGTCACTGAAAAATACATGAAATGCACCCAATGTGAACAAAAAAGTTACATCTCCATCTAGAAAGTTATCCACTCGAGAGAGAGTTGTGCCAGTTTTATTCTAGTCAGGTTATTTTTAAGTTGATTTTTCTCAAATGCTGCATTTTTAAGTTATGTCACTTTTTTTGCCTTTATCGGATATGAGCAAAAAACTATCTATATTGAATGAACATGCGTTAAATTAAAAAGTCTTTAGCATTAATTTAGTCTTGTAAAGAACGGATGCACTGTATTCGTAACCAAAAATTCTGTTAGGCATCTATATTGAACTTTACAGTGAATACGTGTCACCCGCTGCGCTGGAAATTGCGCAGCGTAAAGTTCAAACAAAGAGCAAAATATGCATTGCAGCTGACAGACAGAAGTTTCAACATCGATACTTACATACTGCTTTTACCAGTGTAGCTGCATGCGTTCAGCAGTTAGAGTGAGAACAAACTTTTGTGAGTATCCTGTAATTTGTTTCTACCTTAATGAAATGATAATGAAACCTATTTCAGGCGAAGATCATTACGACAACAAAAAAAGTATTAAAATTAAATCATCTCTTACGAAGTTATAAGCTAACAAATTTCAACAACAACAACAATGAGAAACATAGTTTGTATTGAGAATCTCTTCCTTTATGAAGTCGGTTTAAAACGTATATGCGTTAATCGATATGACCGCTTACAATAACCATACTTTGAATTTTACATAGCATAAATGTCACCCGCTACGCTACAACATATGCAATGTCGTTCAAGTTTGCATAAAATAGGAAATTGTGAACAAACAAATGCACGCTTTAAGCGTTCTGTCTTTAGCATTAATATCGAAACTATCCTTTCGTACTAAATCGATGATGCTCTGCAATTTTATAATTAACTTTTCTCCCCTGTCTTGAACCGTTTCCGAGATAGGAACGCTAACTCCACTGTTTTCCACCTGGTGACGCTGTAGGCGGTTGAATCGCGTCCACTTTACTATACCTACATACCACTTTTATGACTATAGTTGCATCTGTACAGCAGTTAAAAAGTCGGGACTGACTTTTTAGAAAAATGGCTGATCGCAGAGCTACACAAATTTAGGGGAGGTTTATAATGACCTCTCTTGATGCACCTCGAAGCCCGATTTTCGAATTTTTGTTTAGTTTTCTTTTAATTAGATTTTTTTTTTCCTTTATTGAAATTCGATTTTGCCATAGCGTTTCCGTGTCACGCTAAAAAACAAGGCGTTTCCATTTTAAAGTAAATGTAAGGTTTTCCTTATGTTGGTCAATGACTGAGTCGGTTAAAACGTCAAGTTGTTAATGCGAAGGTCGTGCGTTCGATACTCGGTGGCAGATGTGTGCAGCATAGATAAGATGTCAATTGTAAAAGAAAATATTTCATTGTCTACACAGTATCCTAAGAAATACTGATTAGGTTTTTTTAAAAGCTTTCTTTTAGTTATTAAAACGCACAAAATAAAAACTTAAGTGGAAAAAAAAACTCTGGGGCCCTAAAATTTATAAAATAATTTTTTATTCTTGAAGGGATATGTCTGTAAAAAAAATAAACGTGTAATCAATAAGTACATTTTAAAGAAATATATAGAAGTGATTGCCAATCTAAGAGGTAGAAAATGAAGACTAATTTGAAAATAAAAAAATTTTACCAAAAAAAGTAAAAAAATTCCTTAATTCCTTCTAGAAAACTATGAATCTAATTTACTTGATGAGCTATCTCGTTAGCTATTTTTTGCTTGGTAATTAATTAATTTCGAAATTAATGTTTCAATGGAGCGGACATCACTGACCACGGAGTGAACTCTCGGAGTGAAATATCCAAACTTGAAAGTTATGTTGTAGCTGTATTTTCCCATCCATATTAGGTTGATTTCTTTAGAAATCGACCTATTGCAATCACTTCGTTTATCTATATATTGGGTTGTTCGGAAATTAATTTCGTTTTTTCCTTCGAAAATGAAAGAAGATTTTCTTATATTGTATAAATATTTTAATGAATTATATATTCTCCACTTTGATCGGTTTCTTAGCGATCTCACGAGTTGTTATTTGGCAGTTTTTCATAAATCAATACTTTATTTTGTCTTCATTAGCACAAACTAGTTTTCTAGAACGTTATGCATCTTCAACTCAAAATTGCCAGAACAAAATTTGGTAAACCAGTTTTGACAATAGCGTTCTTTAAATAAATTTTCTGTGCACACATCGTATACTTTTTTTCCTTGTTTGAATAGTATTTTCGCATTTTTGATAGCAAAAACAAAATATGCCGAAAATGTCGCTTCTGATTTTCTTTATTTGATAGGGCACTAATCAAAAACTATCGAGCAGAATAAAACGACCTTTTTTACAAGCAAGCCTTGCTATATCAGCTGTCACAATATGTAATGGCAATGCAACTTAAATGTGAAGAAGGTGTGAAAAAAATACAATTAAGTCCTCTGCATAGAAAAACGAAATGACTTTCCGAACAACCCAATATCTATCTATCTATCTATCTATCTATCATCTATAATGAAAATTTTGTCATCACGATAACTCCCGAAATAATACTCGAAATGGAACCAAATTTGGACAGCGAACTGATCTTATAAATATCTTGGTTGAGTTCGTTAACCAAACTGCTCCGACGTTTTGTTTTCAAGTGGCAGCCACTTGAAAATTTCAAACCGACATTGTAAAAAGCATATTTAAAACAAGATTTGCTTGAATTTTGTTGTAAAGACAGGCCACATAAGGGTCTCAATGAAGTTTATTAATGAAGTTTATCCGCCATTTTTAATAAAGTGGCAGATATTTTAAGTTAAGTGGGACCACTTGAAATCAGGCTACCACTTGAAAATTTAAAATCACTATAACTTCCGAAATAATACTCCAAATCGATCCAAATTTAGACAGTGTCTTAACTTATCTTATAAATATCTTAGATGAGTTTATCAACCAAGTTGCTCCGCCATTTTGTTTTCAAGTGGAGACCACTTGAAAATTTCCAATTCAAATTGTAAAAAGCGTATTCCGTATTTGTTTGAAATTTGAAGTAAATATAGACCACATAAGGGTCTTAATGAAGTTTATTGATGAAATTTATCCGTCATTTTTAATAAAGTGGTAGATATGTTAAGTTAAGCGGGGCCACTTGAAATCACTCTACCACTTGAAAATCTAAAATCACAATAACTTCTAAAATAATACTCCAAATCGAACCAAATTTGGATAGTGTCTTAACTTATCTTATAAAGAACGCAGATGAATTTGTTAACCAAGTTGCTCCGCCATTTTGTTTTCAAGTGGAGACCACTTGAAAGTTTCAAATTCAAACTGTAAAAAACATATTCCGAATTTTTTTTTTAATTTTGATGCATACATAGATTATGCAAGTGTCTCAAATAACTTTATTAATGAACTTTATTCGCCATTTTTACTTCCATTACCCTACTACCGTAGGTAATGGAAGTATTGTTTTCGGTCTGAAAATTCGATATCGGGTTTTCACCTGATTTACACGTTTTAAGGTCTCCTGAGTCCAAAAAAGTGGTTTTTGGCAATTGGTCAGTGTGTATGTATGTGTGTGTGTATGTATGTATGTATGTATGTATGTATGTATGTATGTGGAGAATCTTCTGGCTATTATAGCTCAGAAACTAATAAAGATAGAGCTACGAAACTTTATAATTGAAATACGTCTGGTGTACAGATGAAATTTCCAAATTTTGGTGAAAATTGAAAAACCGGAAGTGGGATATCGGAAACCGGAAGTGGGACCGTAAGTCCGTATCTCAAAAACGGCTCTAACGATTTTCTTCAAACTCGCTATATAAATGCTCTATTAGATGTCCTTTCGAATGATATAGTTGGTTAGTTCAGGAAAATTGATAGGCGTCCTGTATAGATAGCTCAATTTCAGGCCTCGCAAAGGCGTTCCTTTAAAAACGGTTGTACGAATTTTTTTCAAACTCGCCATTTTAACTCCTTTTAAATATGCTTTTTTATGTAAGTATTGTTTTCCTGTCAATAATTAAGTTTAACCGGAAGTGGGACATCGGAAACCGGAAGTGGGACCGTAAGTCCGTATCTAAAAAACGGCTCTAACGATTTTCTTCAAATTTGCTGTATAAACACTCTATTAGATGTCTTTGCGAATGATATAGTTGGTTAGTTCAGGAAAATTGATAGGCGTCCTGTATAAATAGCTCAATTTCAGGTCTCCCAAGGGCGTTCCTTTAAAAACAGCTGTACGGATTTTTTTAAAACTCGCCATATTAACTCACTTTTAAAGATCCTTTTGTATGTAATTATTGTTTTCTGGTCAATAATTGATTTTTTGTAAAAGTTGGTATCTCAAAAACGGCTCTAACGATTTTCTCTTTAGTTCCCTTTTATGGTTCCTGATCGCATTATCTCTCAAAAATGCACATAATATGTGTAATAGTGGGTAATGGAAGTCGTGTGGTTGTTTCACACCAGATTTTTAATAAAGTGGCGGATATCTTAAGTTAAGCGGGACCACTTGAAATCAGGCTACCACTTGAAAATTTAAAACCATGATAACTTCCGAAATAATACTCCAAGTGGAGCCAAATTTGAACATTGTCTTAACTTTTCTTATAAATATCTTAGATGAGTTTGTTAACCAAGTTGCTCCGCCATTTTGTTTTCAAGTGGAAACCACTTGAAATTTTCAAATTTAAATTGTAAAAAGCTTATTTCGAAATTGTTTGAATTTTGATGTAAATACAGACCACATAAGGATCTCAATAAAGTTTATTAATAAACTATGTCCGCCATTTTTAATAAAGTGGCAGATATCTTAAGTTAAACGGGGCCACTTGAAAATTTAAAATCACGATAGCTTCTGAAATAATACTCCAAATCGAAACAAATTTGGACAGTGATATTATCATATAATTATCTTGAATGTTTTCACTGGGCAACTTGTCCCGACATCTTGTTTCTAAGTTCCAGGCACTTGAAATCACACTGCCACTTGAAAATATGCCATCACGATAACTTTGAAAATACTAAACTGATTCAAATAAAAGTTGGATAGTGAACTTTTGGTTCAAATATCTAGGATAAGTTCACTTGGTGACTTGATCTGCAATTTTATGTCCAAGTGGCTGCCACTTGAAAATTTGTCAATATAATAACTTTAATAATACAGAATCAATTCGCATCAAATTTGGATAGTGGATTTATCCTTCAAATATCTCAGATAAGTTCGCTGGGCATCTCAGTCCGCTTTTTATTCCAAGTGGCGCCACCTGAAAATTTCTTATGACGATAATTTTTGAAATACTGATTTAATTTGAACTAGAACTGGACAAGGAACTTATACAAGTATACTGGATGATTTCGCTGGGCAAGTTGTTTTGCCATTTTGTTTCCAAGATGCAACCACTTAGACTGCCACTTGAAAATTTGCCATAAAATTAACTTTTGAAACACGGCACTGATTTAAACCACAGTTGGACAGTGAACCTATGCTTCAAATATCTTGGATATGTTTGCTGGACAACTTGTTTCACTGTATTGTTTCCAACTGTCGGCCACTTGAAAATTTGTTGTCACGGTAACTTTAGAAATACTTAATCAATTCAAATCAAAGTTGAAAAATGGATTTATCATTCAAACAAGAAAAATCTAGAAAATTTATATCTCATGAACCAATCACGTTATTGCGTCCATCTTTGGTATATCGATTATAAGTATTTTCTCGCCAAAAGTCGCCAAAAATGTCGCCAGAGAGCAAAAGTCTCTAAATTTGGCGGCAAATCCATTATCTGAGTTGCTGGATCTTGTTAATGTGTTTTTAAGGAAAAATTAGCCTATTTTAATGCTAAAACAAGCTAGAAATGCAGAAAACTAACATTTTATCTACTTACTAATTGAAAGAATTTTACAAAAATTTTTTTTTTCAAATTTGAAACGATATTTTAGATCAGGAACTTTCTCTGCCATTTTGATCTTAATTTTTCAACACGAAGACTTTTGAGATTTTGAATTAATTCGAACTATATGTGTACAGTAGACTTATCTCACAAATATATTTCATATATTTTTCAACTTAACTCACCATTTTCTTTCCAAGCGCCGACTTTTTGAAAATTTTAGGTTCACATAAAAAGGTATTTATGAACCGATTTGCTTAAAAACCCATATGTGCATAGCCTACATCAATATTTCTACCAAGGGCATTAATAATTTGTAGCCGCCATTTTGAAACAAAATGACGGCTACTTGATAAGGAAAAAGAAATCAACCTACCCTTCCGAATAAGCCGGAAGGACTTGTTTTTATTTTAGTTTTATTTGTTTTTAATTTTCTTTCTTAATTCAGTAATAATGAAATTAAATCAAACATTCAAAAAATACAATGTATTTTAATTTTTTTTTTTTATGAGTAATTTTTTTTTCCAGCTATTATATTTTATGCTTCAAGAAAAATTGGTGGAAGAAGGAAAATGTATTATCAGGCACAGGAAAGCAGACATATGAAAGCAATTTAATTTTGTTTTCTCCTCGAGGAAGAAGACTAATGTCAAATTTTATTGCGTAAAAGGTGCATATGTATTAAGGACGAAAAAATAAATACATAAACAAATAATGTCATCATTGAAGCTAAGTATTAGTTATTTCCTTCTTTTCATTTATCCCTTTATTATATTATACTTATTACTTATACTTACATTATGCTTATTATTTAAAAGGGGGCAAAAACTAAGAAACAGATAAATCTTCAGTTTTTTTTTTCCTTTAAAGTAGCATTAAAAGAAAAAAAAAAAAGAAAAGAAAGAAAAGAAAGAACACAAAAACAATTAAGCATGTATCTAAGAAAATATTTAACGTTTTGAGTAGTTCTGAGTTTTGGAAAGTTAAAATTATACTTTATTACCATTTTCATAAAATGAAAAATTAAAATAGCTTGCCAGGATTCTCCTGTATAACTGCACGGTTACTTTTGATACAAAAACTAGAGAAGTGGGGTTCTGATGCCTTCGGATGCGTTGATAAAATGCAGTATTTAGTGATTTAATGTAAAACGGTTAAAGGTGAAGTTTTCAAAACAAACTCAATAATTTGTTTTTAGACTTTTGAGAAACGGCTGCATGCGTCCAAATAATTAGTAAATTTTTCTTATGTAAATGGTATCTTTAGAAATCGAACGATTCAGTCTTTATTAATGTAAAAGATATGTACAGGCGTGACAAAAATCGTATATAATGCGACAATTGAAATATATAACTATTAATTTCATTAAAATGAGGTGGAAAATTGAGTTCAACGTTTATCTGTTTTTCAACTATTTCAAAATGGCATATAAAATTAAAAAAGGAAAATCGTTAAAAATTTCAAAAGGTTATCTAAAAGACTACGCAATTATCATAATTATTTGCTGGCAAACACCCCGATGTAACAACTTAAAAAAAAAAAAAAAATCCCCGCCACCTTTTCTAACTCTAATACCTTTTTTAATCAAAGTTACTGTTACTTCAATTAGAAATTTAGGTGGAACTTGTGACGTCATTTTTTTATGTAGTTGAATTTATATATATATATATATATATATATATATATATATACATCTTTTTTTAGATGGTTTAGTTTTCAATTGTTTAGGTCTTTTTACTTTCTCTTACCCATAGGGTTGAGAAAGTATTGTTTTAGGGTCAAATTTTCGAACGGGAGTTTTTGTTATATTTTCATGTTCTGAGGTCCCCTGAATACGAAAATCATGTTTTTAGCGAATGGTCTGTGTGTCTGTCTGTTATCAGCATATCTCAAGAACAAATAGTAGCAGAAATTCCAAACTCGGCATTCTAAATGTGTATCATATAAGGATGCTACAGTAAGCTTTTCGTTGAGATGAAGCAAATGGTTCGTGTACAGGGACACTCAAAAATATTGAATTACATTACGTCTATGGGAGAAATTGCAGGTAAATAGAGTTTAACATCTATTGACTGCACTAAACCAAATGAAACGAATATATATTTTTGTAATAGAGATAGTCAACTGGGAAAAAAATCTGTATATGTAGGAGCCTCGCCTCGTCCCCCCTCGAGGGGAGTAAATTTTCAAATAAATGAAGGTGCATTAATGAAAGGTGGGTTGAGGGGGGGGGGGGCGGTAGCCCCCTCACAGGGAACTAATTATCATATAAAACTCTCCCAAAGCCTTATTTGAATTGATTAACATAGATTAATCTACCTCTTAATCTCCAACTTAATCTTACCTCTTAATCTCCAACCTGTATTTATAGTATTAAATTTCAGGATAAGAGAAAGTCGTGTGAGTGACACGCCAAATTATTTTATATACTTGAATTGTAATCCATATCTTCTAGAATTAGTTAAACGAATGATTTTTTTTTTTTTTTTTTTTTTTTTTAAACATTAGAATTGACTTTAAAATGTTATTACTTTCCGAACATACGTATGTAGGGAAAGTATTGTAATCATGTCAAAAATCCTAATTCAAGATTTTGGTGTTTCTATACGTTTTGAGGTTCCCTGAGTCCGTTTTCACTATTTTTACGATGATGTATGTATGTGTGTGTATGTATATGTGTATGTATGTGTGTATGTGTATGTATTTGAGTGAACACGCTAACGTCTAAACGCTTTGCTCGAATGAGCTGAAAGTTGGTACGCATGTTGTAAGCCGCCGTAGCACGAACCCTATTGATTTTGGTGAATCTAGCACTAATAGTTGTTTTACAGGGACACCAAGAAAGATTCTTTATCATTATGGTCTACGGGGCCAAATTTTTAAAAGTGCGATAGCGTCTAAAACGCCTTATTAAAGTGAGCAAAAAAAAAAAAAAAAAAAGAATACGCATATTATAGGTCACAGTTGCACGAAGTGTATAGGTTTTAGTGAATTTAGCACTTATAGTTTTTTTACAGCGACACAAAGAAAAATTCTTTATCATTATAGCCTATGGGACCAAATTTTAAAAAGTGCGATAGCGTCTGAACGCCTTATTAAACTGAGAAAACAATTTATATACATATTATAGGTAATAGTTGTATGAACTGCATAGATTTTCGTGAATCTAGCACTTATAGTTTTTTTACAGGTACTCAAAGAATAATTCTTTATCATTATTGCCTATATGGGACCAAATTTTAAAAAGTGCGATAGCGTCTAAACGCCTTATTCAATTGAACAAAAAAAAAATTATACACATATTATAGGTCGCACTTTCACAATCTGTATAGGTTTTGGTGAATCTATCACTTCTAATTGTTTTACAGGGCACAACAAATAATTCTGTATCATTATGGCCTATGTGGTGAAATTATTTAAAGTGCGATAGCATCTAAATGCCTTATCCGTCTGAGTGGAAAATTTATATACGAGTTATAGATTACTATGACACAAACTGTATAGATTTTGGTGACTCTAGCACTTAACGAGTTTTACAGGGACGCAAATAAAAATTGTTCATCATTAAGACCTATAGGCTCAAATTATTTAAAGTGCGACCGCGACTAAACGCCTTATTCAAATGAACTGTAAATTTATATACATGTTATGCGTCACCCTCACACGAACATTATGAACTTTATAGAATCTAGCACTTAGGGTTCTTTTTACAGGGACAAAGTGCAAATTTCTTTATCATTGTGGCACATGGCCTCAAACTTTAAAGTGCGATAGAGTCTAAATGCCTTTTCCAATGAAGCTGAAAATGACAGAAAACTACAAACTCAAAAGACTCCTTTAAGGAACCTTCACACACTGGCAACTGGAAAGCTTCAACTTCGGTTTCTTTTGATATTTCTTTGATGTGGTTTTTGAGAATCGAAGCTCGCTCGAGCCCACGCTCACAAACCCGCTAGTGCGATAATTGCATGGGAACTGGTCTATTTTGTAAAAGAGCAATAACAAGTAATGTCCTTCATTGTAAATGTGTGCAAAATTTCAAGGGTCACTTTTGGACAATGGATAATTTATGACTTTTGAAGCTCTGAATGTTGCCAGAGTTTGAAGGAAGCTTTATTCCAAAATATGTACTATGAAAACGAACGTTATAATAAAAACAAGAGTGAATCTGTTCCACCCTCCCCAATTTTCATTGCCTCCCAGTTGAGGTGTGAAGATCTATTTATAGAACTCAGTCACGTGATTTACATCTGCTTGTTTTTCCATCAGGATAGATACTGATTCAGTTCGTTTTTAACTATATAACGTGAGAGACTAACTCTCGCTTCTTTTATTTTATTTATTTTTTTCTTTTTTCATTAAAAGTACAAATTGAAATTCTAAGAGGTGTCGACATGATTTTTTGCCTCATACTACTTACATTGCTAATGCAAGTCTTTTACAGAGAGAAAAAAAAACAATGTATAAAAATAAAATATTAAGAAGATAGCACCAATGGGACGCCAGAGTCTTCAAAAAAGGTAAGCTCATAATTTTTTCAATACTTTAGTTTCTGAAATAAATAATTGCTTTTCAATTTTTTCTTTAATGAGCTTAAAGTGTTCTACCAAATTAAAAATACTTCCAAATGAAAATTTATGTAAATATTATAAGTCGCTGTTGCACTAACTATAAGTATTTTGGTGAATATAGCATTTGTAGGTTTTTATAGGGACATGACGAAATATTCTTTATCATTATAATCTACACTAAGCGACGAAAAAAAAAAAAAAAAAAAAAAAAAAAAAAGCCGCACAGCTGAAAAAATGACTTACACCTTTTTTATTTATGGTAACTTTAAAATTAAGGGTTGAAACAAATAAAACTGTCTTGTTTGCATAATACCAAAGGGATGAAATTATACTTTGTACATTTTCGATATAATAATTCGCTTTATTGCACTCTACGAAGTACTTTATAAGAATCTGCATAAAACTTTCGTTTTAAACGTTGCGCAATAACCATACACTTTGTATTTTATTATGATTTATTATATGAAATAAACAAGTTATATTTTAATATATGAAATAAAACTATTTATTTGTTAGATCTAAGCAATTTTTTACTAAAAATATGTATTCTGTTTTGGATTAATTCCACCTTTATATGGAATTACTGCATTAATGCATAATGGCACAGTATTATACAGTGTTTTAATATAAATCTCAGACATTCCAATACGTCAAATATTTTTTCCACAAATAATTTTTTCTAGTTCTGGCAGAGTTGAGGGCTGCAAATTTCGAATCCTCTCCCCTCTCCCCCGCTTTTTATAGACGAAACAATTTCGAGCGGATCGCGATTAGAACTATTTCCATGTCTGGTAAAGAAGAAATTCTACTATATCTTTTGACGGATTTAACTTAAATTGAAAAAAGATATGATTGCTTACAGAATTATAGGTCCTCATGGGAATGGATAGGAAATTTTGACAATTTGAAGTGAATAAACTTACCACAAACACCGTGTGGTAAGGTGCATTATCATCTTGAAATGCTTTTTCCGGAAATGTCCAAGATGCCTCGAAAATAGTCGGTCAGGCACCACATTTATAAAGACTTTGTTTTATTTCGAGTTAATTGATCCTTTGAGCTTAAAAATTTGCCCGACTGTTAGAAAAGTTATGCACCTGCGTACCAAAATGTACGGAGAATGTGTTACTGTTTTAAAAGTGTGATTTTCATTAAGTCGGTCATATTTTTGTTGTCAGATCTGCTTGTTTTCTTTAGCTCGAAATAAGTTGAACTTGACTTATCAGAGAGAGCCAGTTCAGCCCAATAATTAACTAATCATTTTTTAATTTTTTTTTTTTTTTTTAGCCAACTGACGTCTTGCTTTCCTAATTCTCTTCAATAAGAATGAAATTTAAAAAAAATTTCTGTTATTTAAACCTTATTTGTTTAACAGTTGCAGCATTGTAATTAAATAAATTACTCTGCTAAGCACTTTTTCTGAGTCTCTTTTATGTTCTAAATGTAATCCAAACTGATTTTATAAGCAATGTCTTATTAACTTACGGTCATTTCGCTTGGATGAGACACATGGCCGCCCAAAACCAAATTTTCAGTTTAAACGGCCAAAAAAATTTATATCTTGCTAAAAATCATTTTACCTGTATTTCGTTAACATTTAATTATTTTGCCATCTCACGTCTTAAAATATTTTTTCATTTTCATTCAAAAATTAATACTTTTTGTGGCATCGTTAATTGCGTTATTCTTGCCATTTTTGAAATAATTTCTGAAATTACAATTTTCCTGACAATTGCATTTTGTTTTTACCGCTGGACTCAAAGCTAAAGTGTATGTGGAGGACAACATAATAAAATCTGTTCGAAAATTTGCTTTTTAAACAATAAAATTAGCGGTTGTAGAAGGCAAAAAGTAAAATATCCAAGTGCGTTTTTTTTTTTTTTTTTGTCGCTTAGTGTACGTGTTCTGTAAAATAGCGTTAAATTAAACATCGTGTACTATATAAGGAAAAATACTCAAATACCCCATTATAATTTTCTCTTTTGCTTATTTAACAAATCCTTTTACTTTACTTTATCTACAAAACTATTAATTACTCAATGTTCGGAATGTCGAGTAGAGTTACTCCAGATTTAAAAAACATAAAGATGGGTTTTTGAGTTAGAGAGTATTTAATTGAAATGCAAAAATAATTTAGACGTCACATTTCCATCTTTTTCTAGTGCCTCGATTTACTGACCAAAGATAGGATATTTTTTTTAAATAGTCCATAAGAATTGGCCCAAATGTTTTATTTCAAATTATATCATAATCAATTTTATGCCCTATAGATAAAATCTTTAAAAAAACTTTGATTTTTTTTTCTTTTTCAAAAAGAAAAAAAAAAAGTCAATCTTGTTTTAAATTACGACATGTAGTTAACCAGCCATTTGTTTTAAATATATTGATCACTCTTTTAAAAGTACTCAGATTGACTATTTACAGTGTCATTAGAAATCGTGCTTAGAAAAGTCATGTATTCTCTATATTTCGATGATGCACAGAAAAATTAAAAGAATAATACACGTTAATGTCATAGAAAAAATTTAAAATTAATTAAATTTGTTCAATATTCATTGACCTAATAATATTTGCCGAAATGTCAATGGAAGGCCTCCATGTGGAGACTCAAAAAGTTTTTATGTTCTGTCTATGTGGCTGTCTGTATGTCTCGCGATAGCGGCCGCAAAAATCATTCTATTCTCTTGCAATTTTGTACACATTTTCATTAACCACACAGAAATAGCTGTATAGTTTTGGGTGTGTATTCTATTCGTGTTTCGTGTACAGGGGCACACCAAAGTTTTTCTCATCATTACGGCCCATACAAATTCACTCAGTGCAAAAAAATTGTTAAAACTATTACTTATTATAATTATCTAGCATGATGAATGCAAACGATTTTCATCTTACATAAAACTAACATTAAATATTTAAAAAAAGACAGTTTTATGGTCGATGAATAACATCTTAAAAAATGCGTTTTTATAAGGGTTATCTCGCATATCAAGTTTCGTACAGTTATATGCCTTAGAATTTGAGATATAGCCTTCCTGTTATCGAAAAAATTTGCAGTATAGCAGTGCCACCTGTTGGCGGATAAAGAATTCAAACTGAATCAGTATAAGAGATATAGCCTTCCCTTTAACTGTAGAAATCACTGTGCATCAGCACCACATGTTCAGCGGTTTACACCAAGAGTTGATAGGCACCAATTTATGTCAAGGTGCATCTACATATAAATTTATGTTATTCTGAGCAGTAGTTCAGGAGATACAGTTGCCACAATTTTTTTTTCACACAGACACACAGACAAGCGGTCAGACAGACATTTTCTAAAAATGGTCAAATCGTGTTCTAGACCTCTCAAAATGTGTAAATCCATCGAAAACCAGTAGTCGAAAATTTTTACGAATCCAATACTTACTTTTATTGAATATAAAAGAAAATATAAATATAAATAACATTGGAAAAAAACATAGGCAATTTAAGAGTTTGTCGGCAGAACACATTCATGATGGCCACTCCTATTTTTGATTGGCCTAGATTAACTACTTTGATGATGGAAGTTGGCCATTTTTCTTAGTAAAAACTGATTAATTTTTTTTTAAAATATACTGCATAGATGTTATACTTTTTTAAAAGAGCTCTAAAAACTGTTCATTTTTTGTAAGGACACTAAATGCATCAAGTTATTAGATTTAAAGATATCACGTTGTAAAGTTTCACAACGCGATATCATTCAGTTGCTCTTGATGAAGGTCAGGCATTTTTTTTTTATTTTTTTTATTTTTTTTAGTAAAACTAATGAAAATTTTTAAAGATACTGCATAGATGTTATACTTTTTTAAAAGGGCTCTAAAAACTGTTCATTTTTTGTGAGGGCCCTATATATAAAGTTATTAGGTTTAAAGATATTATGTTGCAAATATCTTTAACACAACGCATCTTGTCACAACGCGATATCATTCGATTGCTGTTATCCTAAAACAAAAGTCTAATATTAAACAAAAAACAGCCTAATATTAAAGAATAATAAATATTTTTTTAAAAATATATCAGTCTTGAAGTTTTAAAAGCTGCAATTTTTTTAATTACAGTGTAATTATTTCCTATACATGATCCATTAAATTTGAAAATAAATGTTGATTCATACTTGAGAATCTTCACATAAGATCATAGAGCATTGTTGCAAAACGCAAGAAATATTTAATTTAATTTAATTTGTAATATGTTAAGGAATTTTTTATTATGTTACAAAGCTCAAAATATGATTAAAAGAAGAAATAATAATAATGATTCAATTCCTAAATTTAATGACCAGCGAAGCGGGCGTAGCCTGCTAGTAATTAAAATAAAAATGTGAGTATTTCAGCTGTGGGGATTATAAGAGATATAAATAGGCAATGATTTATAAACCTCTCTTATTATTAAACCAACTAATCTTGTGTAATATATATATATATATATATATATATATATATATATATTATGCATCTATTGCTAAATTTCATAAATTTTTTAAATTCTTCACTTTATATATATATATATATATATACAAGTATATATGTATAGTTTAATACTTTGAATTAGTATATATAAATGTATGCATACATATATACACACAAATATAAATGGATCTCATAATATATAAAAATTCAGGGTTAAGAGTATTTTGAGATGGGAAATCGATCTGACAAGCAGCCATTATCAAGAAAATTAATTTTCACCTATGAAAAACATTACAATGATTATATTTCTTGGGAGATCCCTAAATTTTTTTACAAAACCAAGGAGAAATGAAATTTTGAAAAAAAAAAAAAATTAAATTAAATAAAAAAATAAATAACCAATATTACAGATTATGGAAATTTGTCTTTACTTTCCGAACACTATAGTGAGGATTTATTGTCATCATGTCAAAAACCCAAGTTTGAGATTTTGGTGTTTCTACACGTTTTGAGGTCTCTTGAATTTCCATTCACGACTTTTACAACTATGTATGTGTGTGATTGAAGACGATAGCGTCTAGACGCTTCGTTCACATGAGCTGAACTTTGGTACGTATGTTATAGGTTTTCATAGCACGAAACTTATTGATTTTGGTGAATCTAGCACATATAGTTTTTTTTACAGGAACACAAAAGAAAAATTCTTTATCATTACGGTCTATGGACCCAAATTTTGTAAAGTGCGATAGAGTCTGAACGCCTTATTCGTTTGAGATGGAAATTTATACACATTGTTTTAGTTACCATGACACGAGCTGTATAAATTTTGGTGAATCTTGCCCTTGCTTTTTTTTTTTTTTTTTTTTTTTTTACAGAGACACAAAGAATAACTCTTTATGGTTATAGTCTATATAGGCCAAATTCTTTTTAACTGCAATAGCTTCTGAACGCTTTTTTCATTTGAGTTGAAAATTTACGCACATGCTATAAGGTCATTGTTGCACAAAGTGCATAAACATTGGTGAATCTAGCACGTACAGTTTTTTTTTTTTTTTTTTTTTTTTTTACAGGAACACAACTAAAAATTCCTTATCGTTATGGCCTATGGGCTGAAACCATTCGAAGTGCGATAACGTCTAAATGCCTTATCAGAATGAGCTGAAAATTTATATGCGTGTTAAAGATAAAAAATGCTCGAACTATGAAGCTATTGGTGAATCTAGTACTAACAGTTTTTATTTATTTATTTTCTTCAACAAAATAATCTTATCATTATAGCCTATGGGCTTAAATTATTAGCCTCTAAATGCCTTATCCGATTAAATTGGAAATTTTTATACGTACAGTAGGTCACCATCGCATGAAGCATAAAGATTTTGGTGAATCTAGCACTTTTAGGTTTTTAAACAAGAAAATTTCTTAATCTTTATGCCCTATGGTCTTAAACTGTTTAAATTGTGGCTGCATCTAAACTACTTATTTAATTGAATTGAAAATTCATACACATGTTACAGTTCGTAAATGCAGACACCATATCGATTTTGGTGAATCTAATTCTTATCCATTCACCGATCTAATTCTTATAGATAGTTTTTTACAACCCCCCTCCCCCCCCCCCAATTTTTTTTTTTTTTAATTATGGCTTATGGGCTCAATATTTAAAATGCAATAGCGTCTATATGCCTCATTTGATTGATCTGAAAATTTATATGCATGTTATAGGTAACCAACGTACGAACTTTATAGATTTTGGTGAGTCTAAAACTCATGAAATTTTACAGACACAATGAAAATTTTTATTATTATGATCTATGGGCTCAAATTATTTAAATTGCAATTGTGTTCAATTAAACAATATACAATATGAAGAAAAGTACTCGTACATCCTATTATAATTTTCTCTGTTGCTTATTTAATAATTCCTCTTACTTCAGTTTATTATTGGTCAGGGGTCCACCATTGATCAAAGTTTGTATAGAAAGTGTGTTTTCTACTTTATCTGGTGTTTTTTTGTATTGCTGGGTACAACGGCCTATAGGCTATACCCAGCAAGACCTATTCTCAATACCGCCTAGAGGTCCTAACTGGAAATCCTACTAGGTAGGAGCTAAAATTGAGAACCTGTAAAACATCAACTACACTTCTATTCACGAGTAGGGAAATTTTTATTGTTTATTTTATTGTATAGTCGCCTGTCATGGGTGATGGTAAGGAAGATGAGGAGACTGCGAACGGAGGAGAGTCAAGTCGACAATCCGAATCCGACAGGGATGGATTCATAGATAAAGCCCTCAAAGTTCAAGAGGAACTAAATGGGATATTCGTTCACCGAGAGATCAAGAAAGATCTCAGAGACACTGTCAGAAAAAAACTCCAGGACTTGATCAGAATTGTGATAGATCAGTCCAATGTCAGCTCCCATATGACTGGAATAATAGGGGAAAAAGAGAAATTAATACAGAGTAAAGCATGCCGTCAAGAAGACGGTTACTCCGTCCAGAAATGAAAGAGCTATAGAAGTATGTCCAGAACCAGGAAAACCTTTGCTATCAGGGTTATTCCACAAGATAAGAATCTCAAATCAGCTGACACTCTTAGAGAAATCAAGAAGAATATCAACCCGAAACAGATTAAAGTGGGGATTAATGCTGTTAGAAACCTGAAAGAAGGTGGTGTGGTCATAGAAGTAAACCAGAAGGAGGACATAGATACACTAATAAAGGAATTTAAAGAGAAAGGTGCTCTTAAAACCTTTGAAACTTCAGAAATAAAAAAGAGAACTCCCCAACTCCTAATATTTATTGTGGACGAAGAAATCAGCGAACAACAACTTCTAAGTGAAATCTTAGAGAATAATGAAATTACTGTGAAAGAAGAACTTCAAGTGAAGTATAAGTATAGAGCTAGAGGAGGATGGAATTGGGTCATTACCTTGAACCCATCAGACTTCAATAAAATTGTGAAAGAAAGAAAAATTAAGATCAATTGGAGAAGATTAGACTGCAAGGAGCACTTGAGACCGATAATGTGTTTCAATTGTGCCAGACGGTATTTCGGATATTGAAAAATCAGCCGGATATGCCGGATACCGGATATTTTCCGGATATCCGGTCCATCCCTAGTATAGACTAAATATTTTATTTGGAGGACCACGCAAATTAATTCCGATGTCATTCTGTAATCACCCAGTCATGTCAAATTCGGTTCAATATTAATGAGTTTATCAAGGGGAGAATTAAGGCATTTGTAATGTTTGTATGAGCCGTGACAAACAGAATTCATAACATAATTTATTCTAGGCAACAATGGGGAAAGTTTACGTTTACAAATTAATCCTGATTTTCAAATAAATAAATTAATTAATAAAAATAAATTGATAAATAAATTTTAAAAATGGAAAGGTATTAAAGTATTTCTTTTCTTCCAGTTAATTCTCTCATTTTTAAAAGCTGTGATTAAATGGGTATCTTTGAATGTGTGCATTTGTGTGAGTTTGGAAAAAGGGATTAAAATTTAAGGCATTAATAATTTATCTAAGAGATTATCTTGTGTGAATACGTATTGTCAGAGTGGAACGTGGAAATTATTCAGTTTCTTGAAACCCTTTTTCCCTTTCTCCTTGTTGGTAAAAACCTTCGCACAGGATGTGCATTTAATATGATTTCACTTATGCTTTATTCCTAAATACTATTTAGTTCAATGAATATTCGTTTCATTCAGAAAATATCTGTATTATCTCGCATGTGCTTTCTTTGTATATCTCAAGTATTCAAACCTGATTGATTTTGTCAATTAGGATTCAGTATTAATCTGTCTACAAATTCTTTCTGGAATCAAGGTGTGGAATGCCTTTTTCTCGAAATTGTAGCAGCAAGGTTGAACGTTCGCCTTCTTCTAGAGCCCCTTAAATAAAATATATAGGCCGGCGAATCGCCGCCATTTTTTTTTTTTGCCTCGGAAGAGGACAACATCCCCGCTTAGTGTCTTTATCGCTTCACTAATGATTTTAAGAAATCTTGATCTGAAACTAATCCGGTCAAGATAAGAGCAATAAGCAACAATAATATTACTAAAAACACATTTTTTCACAGTACATTCTCAGGATGTCCTTTTATTCTCGATATATCCTATGGATGTACTGGGGTAAGATGTGTTGTTGTTGTTAGGACGGTTTCTGTTTTTTTTTTTTTTTTTTTTTTTTTTACAAAATGTCAACAAAACTCAAATACACAGTAATAGAATGTCTGTGAGCACTTTATATTCTCTTCCTGAATGATTATAGCAGTTTATCGCTAAACAAAATCCCATATCATAGTTTACTTAGCTAAATTATGAAATATAATATAAGAAGTTACTCTAAAGTAACGTAAGACGATAAAAAAATTTTTTGTCGTTTGTTTTTCTGAGAAACGAGCTGGGTACATGTAGCAACCCTAAGGCAAAAAAAATGGCTGATGCACCAGCTCGTATATATAGGAGCCTTACCTTCTTCCTTTCTCGGAAGAAGGTTAACTTGCGCGGTTAACAAAAAAGAGTATTTTTCGTTAGCCACGCTGACGTTTGTGTGGCGTCAGTTCCTCGCGTCGAATTAGGGTCCTCCTTCCACTGTTTCTATTAAGACTCCTATAATACGAGCTGGCTCACAGCTGATCATTGTTGCCCAGCGGAAATATAGCTTGGCGACGTTCAGTTGCAGACGTATTACTCGGCGTCTTTATCGCCTAAAATGGTGAGTTTGCCTAAACAGAAGAGCGAATTATTGTTTGTACTTGATAAGTTTGGCGGTAATATTTGGCGAAATTTTCTCATAACCCTTGTAAAAAGTAGTCATCACTGTTGCTGTTAAATTAGTTAATTTGAAATATTTATACACTTTGAAAAGTAGTGTAGGTTGTAAAATACAACATTTAGATAATCAAACAGCAATAAAAACAAATAATTGATACAAAAAATGCAAGGAAACATAACATAATTACACTTCATATTTGTGATTGAAAGCTAAGCGTCCAATTTTCTTTTGGACAATTAATAACTAATTTCTTTCGCCTTTCTTCATCTGTTGGGAATCTAAACGTTCTAAAAGCAGTTCTGGTATGATTTGAGCAATTTTCGGTTGCACAACCCCCGTTTTATGTGATTTGATAACACTTCAAATTCGGACCGCGTGGGCAACAATCGCTGAGTGGGAAACAAAATGCCTGGTGAGCCAGCCTGTATTGAAGGAGCTCTAGTTTCTATGGGGCTGTATCCTTGTTGTGTATTGTCGTTAGCACGTGGGGATGGCGTGCGCTAATATGCTTCGGCTGCTTTCATTTTCGGTGGGACCGGCATTGAGTAGTAGTTTTGTATGCCGGCCAGGTGGTTCGGTCGGTAGGATCTTCTGAATCTTCTGGTCTCAGGTTCGAGTCCTGGTACGGGAATAGATGTTTGTGATGTCTTATGTCTTCAAAATATTGTGCACGTGTTTCTGTAAATTTCTGTAACATGGACCAATCGAGACGAAAGTCATTGTAACTACAGGTCTCAATGCATGTCAAATAATAGTTTTGTATTACCGCCTCCCTGGGTGATTGTGCTTGAAATAGCGGCTTCTGAGTGCTAAATGGAGATTTTTGTTCTGCTGACGTTTATCGGAATGATGTGTCTGGTGATAGATTTGATTCGGCACTATTAGGAATATACTTTGCGATTTGATTTTGATTTTGTCTGGCGGAAGCTGCATCTGGGGTTCTCTAACTTCGGAACGCGTGTTTACGACTCTCCGCTATGAGGGGCATCTACAATTTTACTATTATATAACAGTAAAAAAAGTCAGAAAAATGAAATTTGTTTTGTAATCTTTAATTCGAGTATGAAGAGAACGGCCAGTTTTAAAACAAATTTCAAAAACCGTGATATACGTTAGAAAATTGTACAGCATGTCATAGAAACTGACCATTTACCTGATTTTAACAGTACTAAAATAATCACATCTAACTGTTTAAATTATCATTCTAGAATTTTCCTGGAGGGCTGGTACACAAATCAACATTTTTCACCCCTTAATGAGGCATGCGCAGTTCACGATGAATACGTTGTACTCACTTAATGAAAGTCTGTTGTTCTTCTCTGCATTTACATTCGATGTTTTTTACTGATGAGGAGCCTGTAAAAGGCTCGAAACGTTTATTTTTTTTTTTTTTTTATTTTTTTTGTGTTTTTATTGTTTTAAATTGTATATTTTTAGTGCATATTGTCTGTCTCAGTTTTTAATGCGATTAAAATTTAGGTTATTACTTAAATTTAAATTTTATTATTATTATTATTATTATTATCTCTATATATTAAAAAAAAGTAACTGTCCCGGGCGTCAATTTTTTTTTGTCTACGACAGCATCTCCTCGAGGAGGGCAAAGTGGCCTGCATCATGAGAGGCATCAGTGTATTCCGACTGTTTCAAGGAAGGCATTTCAGCTGCTTAGAAATTTCTATCATTTTAATTAACGAAGTTATTAAGAAAAACGTCGAGTTTATGAAGGTACTCTATTTGCCACCGGAGGGAAAAGTTTCTCTTATGACGTTTTTTTCTGTGTCTCTGACGTCACTTTCCTCAGGAAAATTAAAATGTGATCAATGGTGTAAATAAGAAAATTGAAATATTAGCATCTTTGAGATACTCGAGAGAAGAAAAGAATTATTTAGAATAGCAAAACATGAAAATAACCGATATTTTAAAAACATTAAGTAAAAATTTAATAAAAATGAAATGAAAATTGGTTTATATTTTTATTTTATTTTATATTATTAGTTAAGTTTATACAATTAGTTTAGTTTATATTATTGGTTTTTATTTTAACGTTAGGCGAAAAAGATGTAGTAATGAATATAATAATTATGTTAAACAACGATTGGTATGAAGGTACAACTATAGTATTTCCCCTCAGCTGAATTTGGCGATTTTTCTTTGGCGCCGATTTGAACGATAACGATGTCGTTCTGGATTGTTTGCGATATAATATGGCAGCCTACATGCTATTTATTTTGGATTTATGATTTATAATTTAGCTTACGATTTTATCATTTATGCTATATGATTTATGATTTTTAGATTTATGATTTAGCCATAATCGACAACGAAAAATCGCCAAATCTAGCTGAGGGGAAATACTATAGTTGTTCCGGTATGAATTTAGAAGTTAAGCCCAGATTTTTTTAAAATGAAATTTACGAGACAACAACATAGATTACTTTATATAAAGATTTAGTTTTTTCACTCAAAATATATTTAAAATGATGGACCTTTACTATGACCAATTTAGCTATTTTTAAAAATTAGAAATGAAGAAACTCATACGTTTTTCGCCAAGGAATTCATTTACGCAACCACAATAGCCATTTTAACTCTAGCCATGCCTTAAATACAGAGAAAAAGGTACTTACGTATTAACGCCACCGCAGCTAGGTACAACTAGAGTAACTCCCCACAACTGAATTTGGCGATTTTTCTTTGGCGCCGTTTTGAACGATAACTATGTCGTTCTGGACTCTTTGATATATAATATGGCAGCCTGCAGGCTGCTTATTTTGGATTTATGATTATATGATTTAGCTTATGATTTACGATTTAGCTTATGATTTTATCATTTATGATTTTCAGATTTATGATTTAGTCATAATCGCCAAATATAAATCGCAAATTCAGTTGTGGGGAGATACTATAGATGTTCACTCTGATAAATAAGATTCCAAAAGATGTCTCGCTGTCCCCCTATGTCTCTTGTGTGCGAACAACAAGATTGCTCTTTATTGGCGCATTAGCGCAACTTCTGCTGCGGTAGCGTTAATACGTAAGTACCGAGAAAAATTATAAAATAGTGCAATAATAATAATAATAATAATAATAAAATTCATAACCTATTTCTGTGTTTTAAGCATTGATGTAAAACTTTGCAGAAAACAGAATTTAATTTAATACAACAGGACTTTTTTTTTTTTTTGTCTATTTTTCCATGTAATGGAATGAAGTAACTGCATTGCTAAAATATTTTAGTTACGCCTAATACAGGACCTCACTGCCAGATTTTAAATTTTTCATTTATTTTGACGATGACTTAAATTATCTATCTCAGTTATGCATGTCAAGATTTTTGCGAGAAAAGTCTAAGCTACTTCGGCGCCAAATTTAAAATTTCGCCAAGAGGTTAAACTGTTCCATTGCTTTAGCACATTTTTTTTTTCAATTTTATTTTAAATATTTTTTAACTTAATTCAAGAGAGAAAAAAAGAAGAACATTTTTTATTTGAGCTAAATATACAAAATATCTCCAGGTAAAATATTATCTGTACTATTAGGAAGAAAACGGTTAAAGTAGTTTTTCCTGTACCTTTGATGTCTCGATAAATTAAATTAAATTATATTATCCAATATCATTATGTTTCATTCTCCACACGCATTTTTTATTTTCTAAATTCAATATTATATAATATATATGTAAAAAAATCAAGGTGTAACCAGTACACATCCATAAGTTGTAGCCAACAAATATTTAGATGCCAATCATTAACACAAATTCAGGAGATATCGCGAACGACTATTAAGATGTCATGTTCAATATATACCAGTAGATATCGCCAACAATAATAATTATTCAGAATATATCGCCAACAAGTATTCAGGAGCCATCATGAATATTTATTCAGAAAATATTGTCAACAAACATTCAAAAGCCATCCAATTTATGAATGGTGATGGTCTATGTTGAATACTCCAAATCGGCAATTCGTTTTTACAATATAATCAAGGATGAATTTTTCGCTTATTAGTAGGTTTCGAAAAGTGTGATTCCTCTCCCCCCCCCCCGATTTAACTTAGTATTTAATATAGTTTAAGAAATGGTAAAATCAGATATTGACGGGCATCTTGGCACATTCATGGCGACAATACAAAATCGCTATCTGAAAGAAATTGTCCTGTCGTACTACTACTAATGAAATGTTTAAAATAATCACTTAAGATATTTAATTTCAATAGATCTGACTAAAACTTTATTCTAGGAAAAATGCACTTTAAAAAGTTACATGTTTACTGTTGTAAGCACCATTTTAAACCTTGTTGTACATAATAATGAAATAAATGCAGAGTGTTACATATTGCCCTAAATTAACTAAAAAAAATTCAATAGTAATAAATATAGGCATTAGAAAAAATAAGTTCATAATTTCTTTAATCAAGCAATAATACCCGAAAAATTCATCGTCCAGCAGTGACAAAAATTTAACAAGTGGATCCTATACCAAAGCTGTAGAGCTAAATCGTTTAGATAAGAATTTCTCTCTGTTCTAAACAGTTAGTGCTATCGTTGTTTATTTTGTGTGTCTAGCTGTTTAACATATGTTTTCTCTGAAAATAATGGCAAATTGTTATTAAACTGTCGAACGTTAAGACAGATTTTTCACATATTTTAAACGATATAATATTAAATATTGTGTATTTCAATGTGATACCATATATGGTGGATTTCTATAATATTGTTCAACTTTTCTCTTGTGTTATGTATTATTAAGATTCCAATTCAATGAAAGGCAAAGTTGCGAATAGTCGGGCAAAATCCAGCAGGGGTTAATGAGAGAAGCAAGTCGGGGTGAGGGAAAGCCTTCCTCGGGGGTTGGTGAGCGGAGCGAGCAGGGGGCAGAGCCCCCTAGTTATTAAAAAAAAAAAAAAAAAAAAAAAAAAAAAAAAAAAAAAAACGCATTTTGTATTATTTTATTGACATTCTTTGAATTCTATACGATTAATCAATTTAATAGTGAAATTTAGATTTATGGGTGCTTTATGTGTGTAATCAATTCAATAGCAATAATTTTTATAGTTCCATTCAACTTAAATGAAAGATAAAAATTAAATCTAATCTTCAAAATTAAATACCTTTAATTCAATTAATGAGTTTTCAATAACCTAGTGGATTTAAGGAATTTAGTAAAATAAATGTAAATTTCCTTAACTAATTTGATGAGGTTAAATTACGCTTTCGTAATTGATGCAGTTTATGTTAGCATAATTGGTGCAGTTCTAATTATTGTAATTGTTCACGTGACCTCTCCTATAATTAATTTATTATAATTATTTGTCTTGTAGTAAACTACTTTTTTTTTTTTTTTTTTTTACAATGCTGCTTAATTTTTTCCCCTCTCCCTTATGTGACTATATAATATTCTGAGATCAACTGATGGACAGTATGTGATTGAGATTCAGCTGAATATGCCTTGAGAATCCTATGTTTGTTGTTGTTATAATGCATATATTGGTAAGAATATTTTTTCTTTTTCTGCATGTTTGTGTAAAATATCAGAAGAACTTGTAACCAAAGTGACATTATTTTTTACATATTAATCGGAATTGACTTTTTTTTTTGTGTGTGTGTGCGTGTTATATGAGGATTTATAGTGTACTTTATGGTTGAAAGAGGAATTCTGCCAAACAAAAGAAAAAAAAATTCTTATTTATCCTTTTTTATTGTTATGCAAGAGAGTAAATTTATATATATATATATATATATTCTTCGACCACATTTCATGAAACCATGGAAGCATCTGTGCAAGTGCTAACTCAACGAGTACAATGCTAAAATAGGAGTGACAGTCATCTGACTCAGAGAAAATGAACAATAACACAGAGCGCGGAATTACTGGATGTTTTCCAAATTTTGAACTGTCGGTCAAGCTGGCATCCCTCCAACATTTTGGACGCGTCGTCGACAATACAAAATCGCTATCTGAAAGAAAGTTTTAGGATATGTGGCTGCACTGTAGAGAAAAAGTGGTCATGTTTTGTTTATTGAATATTTATGATCAATATTTAGTATGTGTTTCAGTAAATATACTTTTGGGTGATTAGAAAATTTTTGTAAATAATATTAGTATATGTTTATTATTATTATTATTATTATTATTATTATTATTATTATTTTAAGGTTGCTTGAGTAGGTTTTTTTTTTTTTTTTTTTTTTCGTAAAAAAAAAATATATATATATATATACATGTATATATATATATATATATATATTCAGAATTCTTCTTACTTTGTAGAAACGAATATATATTTTTTTTTTAGAAATTGTGTATTCCAGAGCATTTAAAACTGTTTATCATCTGGAAAACTTATATGTCTATTTTGATTCTTAAATACTTCTACCTTCTTTTAAAATTATGTTCTATGGCTATTTTTTCACTTTTGATGGTATTTATAGTGAAATATGGTTATAGTCTGGAAGAAGGATTTTTTGTGTATAAAATATTTGTTCTGTAAATGGGCTGAATTCAGGATACTAAATTTTTTTTTTTTTTTTTTTTTTTTTTTTTTTATGTCGAATTTGGATTTCTATATGTTTATATGATAAAAGACTAATTAAGTTTATGGTTTCAGGCAACAAATTTTTTGGGGAAAAAAATTTAGCTTATAGAATGAAATTAGTTTAAACTTTTTGTTAAAAAAAAAAAAAAAAAAGATTTGTTTATTAGTGATTTTGAGAAATTTAAGCTTATAGGTTTTATTTTTGAGTTAAAAAAAAAAAAAAAAAAACTTTTCATATTTTGTAGTTATATATTCAAACTTTGCTATATTATATTATTTATTCACTTTACAATATTTAAGAGTCACAAATTTTTATGCACTTGATATTGAGTATCTAGGTTTTTTACACTTATTTGTCATATTCATGTATATATAATTTTATGACCCAATTCACTGTGGTTTAATTTTTTTTATAACTTTGTTTTCTGCTCTTTGGTAAAAAAATTTTATTCATATCTTAAGTAAATTAATGTGGCATTTGGAATTTTGTAGATTAAATGTAAAATCCTTGTTTAAAACTTTTGGTTAGATTAAATTAGTACAAATAAATAAATAAATAAAAATAAAATAAAATAAAATAAAATAAAATAAAATAAATAAATAAATAAATAAATAAAAATAAAATAAATAAGAGACTGGGGTTTCTGGGGTTGATAGTAGTGGGGTTAATACAGCCCTGTGGGTCGCCGACGAAAAAGAGCCTAAAAATGCATTGGATACAAGATGCATACACAATGCATAAGAGTCCAAACGGTCATCCTCACTAAACGCCAACATTCGCCATGAGAACACGGAACTTTTAAGCAAAATTAATGTAGCATATTGTAAGACAAGAATGCATGCATGGAGACAAACTGCATTTGTTTGCAAGATGAAAAGAAACCGAATTAGAAAAAGTCATAACATTGCTAATTGAAGAACTGTATTACATTAAAGAACGAATAATACATGATCAAAGGTTTCGATAGAGTTGCAATTAGCAAAATAAACATATCTGGGAAGAGTGAGGATGTAAAAATTTAAAGAACATACTGTATGTGAATATAAGTTGCAACTTAGAGGTCATAGAAATGTGTTCATTAAATAATTTTATTTATTTATTTATTTATTAATATGATAATATATTTTTTAGAATATGTTTTAATCGACATCAAACTCCAGTCTGTGAAAGTTGGTGGATCTGAAAGTGGTACAGAACCAACAAGTTTTTATACCCAAGTTGCCAAGTCACTGACTGTCCAAGCTGATGCTGTTCCCCAATTCCATGATTTTCCAAGAATTTTTTAGTATTACAACCCTAACAACACACTTGTCCACAATACATCCTGAAGATGTCCATAGACGTCCTTTTTAACCATAGGACAACCTCCTGAGGATGTCGTTTGAAGAAGATATGCTGTTAGAGAATGTATCACGACACCGGAACAAAACCACTCGCCCTGAAGAATCCTTTTTGTATTTGAATATACAGATCAACAGATATGTAAAAGTCGAGGGTACGGTCCTGGATACGACCGGAAACATAGTTGATGCAAAAAAACTTACACCAACAACACTTTATTAAATGTGAAATTTTGTAAAAGTCATGTGGCGAAATATTCTTCCAGACGTCTTCTAGAAACCTATTAAAAGAGGCCTCTCCACTTACCGTCCCCATAAGCCAGAGCCAATGTCATTCTACGGAGAATTGCGCCCCATTATAAATTATTAACTAATATATATTTTTACATTCCGTTTTCACATTCAGAAACTTCACAACCATTAAACAATTTATCGCTTTCTAAAAATTGATTTTTTAAAGTTTTTAATACTTTATTCTGAGGTTGTAAAATGCTAATTTTCACAATGTGAAATTTTTCATTTTTGAGCTTATAAATGAAATCTTAAAAAAAAAAAAAAATCCATTTTTAGAAAGCGATAAATTGTTTAATAGTTGTGAATTTTCGGAAAGGGAAAACGGAATTTAAAAATATGTATTAGTTAATGAATTATAATGAGGCAAAATTTCCCATAGAATAACACTGGCTTCGGCTTTCGGAGACGATAGGTAGAGAGTCCCCTTAAGTCAATGCCTCATCAGATGCTAATGTTTGCTGGCGAAAAGGATGTTCCAAATGCTATTAAGAGCTATCCGATGTCTTTTCGAACTTCTGTCCATATCCTCTCATTTTAATGCTATAGTTTTAAATAAAGCATGTACTTCTTTGTAGCTGAGTTATTTTATTTTTGTTTTCTAATAATTGAAAAATTATACACAGAGTTCAATTATTTTTTTAAGCTTTTTATTTTATATTAAGATTTTGTGTGTGCCCACAACTAGAGCCCCTTAAATAAAATAATAGGCCGGCGCATCACCGCCATTTTTCTGCCTCCGAAGAGGACAGCATTCCCGCTCGGCGTCCTTATCGCTTCCCTAATGATTTTAAGAAATCTTGATCTGAAGCTAATTCAGTCAAGATAAGAGCAATAAGCAACAATAATATTCTTAAAAACACATTTTTTTTCACAGTACATTCTCAGGATGTCATTTTATTCTGAGGATATCCTATGGATGTACTGGGGTAAGATGTGTTGTTAGGGCGGTTTCTGTTTCTTTTACAAAATGTCGCCAAAGCTCAAATACACAGTAATAGAAGGTCTGTGAACACTTTATATTCACTTCTTGAATGATTATAGCAGTTTATCGCTAAACAAACTTCCATATCATAGTTTACTTAGCTAAAATTATGAAATATAATAAAACAAGTTACTCTAAAGTAACGTAAGACGATAAAAAAAAAAAAAAATGTTTGTCGTTTGTTTATCAGAGAGGCGCGCCGGGTACATATGGCAGCCCTAAGGCAACAAAATGCCTGATGCGCCAGCTCGTATATATAGGAGCCTTACCCACAACTAGTACTACTTGTATGTCGCTATATGGCCAATACTAAGACTCCTATATGAAAAGAGCTGGCGCAGTGTCAGCCATTTTCTAGCCCTTCTGGGAAAGTGTTGGCGATAGAAAAAGCTAAGTTTCCTGATTAGCTTTGTTATCGCCTTTAAACTTCTATACAGATCAAGTGAGCTAGAACTTCTTATCACGAAGCAAACAAGTTGGCAATTTTAAGAACATCGCTAATATTCTCAAAACTGCAACCCCTTACGTTAAAAGAAATGTAATTTTAAAGTTAATTTTAAAAGAATTTAAAAGCAATAACTTAAAAAAAACGGTACATTCATATTAAATTTGTCAAACAACTCTGAAAATAAAATGAAATAAGTTGAAAATAAGATAAATCTTACGCCATAAAGTTGTGCCCCAGCTCCGTGTGTTCGCGAGTTACATCTGTAATTTATAATCCACTTTTTCCTTCCACTTTTTCTTTCTTTCTGGATTAGAAGAAAATGTAAACAGGCGGAGCCCTTTTGTCGAGTCATTCGTGCAATTTATTGCCGAAAAACCATGAATAATAAATAGTCAGCCGGTCTTATGGTCTAGGAAATGGCAGATGCGTCAGCCTATCAATGTAGGAGTTCTAGCCAATACTGTAAAGTCATATCTACGAATAAGACTTTGGGTTTAAAGTGTGAGTATAAATATCAGGGACAAGGAAGTATTCGACAAATTTTGTGATGCGGAGCAAACTGAAAATTAATTTCACTCAAAATCAGATCGCTGGCAAATGTTCTGCGTATAAAAAAAGCAGTACAAAATTGAAAAGAATACTTCACAAGACTGGCGAATTTATAACGGACACTTCACAGAATTTGGACAAATTTAAAAAAAATTCTTAAAAAAATTCAATCGAGAAAATTATTTGTTTCGTTTAATAAAAATATGCGAAAAAGTAGCCAGTAAATTTAATATACCAAACACTGGCGAGTAACTTAAAATTCCAATTTTGATATCTGTAGTAAGCTGACCAGAATTTTACAAGCGAAAATGAGTACAAATGAAGCAATGTACCCAGTTTTGGTTAGAAAATGAGGACATCTTTCGGTTAAAAATGAGAACATTTCTGAAGACAAAAATTCAAGCACATTTAGGCTATTATATTAGAACAAATATACATTTCTATATCGTTAAAAAATATTGCTTATTCTAAATTACCTCAGTTGAAATCATAATTTTTTTAAAAAGTTAATAATTTACAGTATTAACATTATGATAATTATTGCTAAAACTCATTTTACTCCAGGATTTAAGCTAATGT
Source organism: Salticus scenicus (assembly GCA_963930645.1). Classification (NCBI taxonomy): domain Eukaryota; kingdom Metazoa; phylum Arthropoda; class Arachnida; order Araneae; family Salticidae; genus Salticus; species Salticus scenicus. The sequence continues at coordinate 137,544,489 of OZ005661.1, forward strand.
ATGACTTCCATTAATGATAGTGTGCGAAGAAAAAAAAAAAATTGCGTTTTCACCACAGTAATAATATTTCATATATACAGAAAGACAGAAAGGAAGTTCATATCTGAAAACTCATTGCATCAAAAGAAATTTATAAGTTTTGCTTCTGATTTCACAAAAAAAAAAAAAAAAAGAAAGAAAGAAATTCCAATTGCAATTGAGATTTAGGGAATAAAAAAACATTATAAAAATTAATTTAAAAATTTCTAAATCATAAGCATATAAGATAAATAATAAATATGTCAATAAATTTGCTGATCATAAGCTGGAGTTACAAGGAATATTCTTATTTAGATCTCATTTGATACCTTAAATCATACCACACAGACATACCAACATTTTTATTTATTCCGCAGCATTGATTGTACCCGTGTCCTTTTTCCACACTTCTTTTCTTGAAGGGTATTTTCTTCTTGTTTTATCATAATAACATATTATAGAAAATTTCACTATAAATATAATAGTGTAAAAAAATCGATGGGTTCTATCAGTACTTCGAAATAAATTAAAATGCTGGAATGTCTACACCATCACTCGCAAAATCAATTTCTTTCATGATGATTTTACTAGAGATAAACCGGATGTTCAGAAAATAGCCCGCATTAGACTGATTTTTCCATTTCTAAAATACAGTAGGATATTCGAACCACCAGATATCAGGGTCTATACTAAATAACATTTTTTAATATTACAAATTCATGATCGAATATCCGCAATGCCGAATCCGGTAAAATTCATATCCGGTTCATCTCTAGATTTTTACTGCATACATTTCCAGAAGATACCGAATTTTGAATTCAGATTATATATTTTCGGACACATTTAAAAGAAAATTACTTTCATATAAAGTAAAGCTCAAATGAGGAAATTTTTATTACCTTGTAATTTTTATAATTTTAATTTGAAGAATGCTTACTATTTCAACAACGAATGTTTATATATATACAAATGAAATTAGATAATGGTTTTATCTGCATAATAATATTATTTTATTCACAAAATTTCATTCTATTCCCAGCTCTAAAGAATATTTACAAGATACAACACTAAAAGATAAAAAAGCATTAATATTTTAGGATTGGTGAAAGGGAAATCTAATTTATGAAAATACACAAATTGTTAGCAAATCTCAGAAAATGAGGACAAAAAAGTTTAAAATGGGGACAAATGTGGTCCTCATTAGAAATTTTAAAAACTGAGAAAGATGTCTAAAAATGAGCACAGTCCTCAGAAAATGAGGACAAAAAAGTTTAAAATGGGAACAAATGTAGTCATCATTAGAGATTTTCAAAACTGAGAAAGATGTCTAAAAATGAGCACAGTCCTCAGAAAATGAGGACGTCTTGTCTTGTCACCTTAATCTATAGTGCAGATTATTGATAGTTTCTGTAAAATGACTGTACACAAAATTATTCATTTATCAAATCGAGATTCTCCACATTTAGAAGTACAAAGCACGGTACTCTCGAGAGCATATTAGCATAGAATACTTGGATAACACCCTGTGGAAGAAAAATTTCTATTATTGGACAGGTAACTCGAGTAAAGAGCGATGTCACCTTTATATCAACACTGTTTATTATTATTATTATTTTAATTAAATTTACAGAATTTGAAAGATTACAATTTTTTACTAAAAGAAGGTAAAGTTTTTTAAATAAAAATGTCAAAACTTCTTACATAAGTGCATAAAAAAACTTACCTAAACTAGGAATTTCATTATTATTATTATTATTATTTTATCAATTTCATACTATCATTTGATCTTGCTTCCCTGTTTGCACAATATTGCCATCTAGTTGCAATAATTGGAATTAAGTCGAACTCCAGCTAGAAAAAGTCTGCACAAAAAGGAAACAATATCGGGGCGTAATTGGAAACTCTGTATCTGCATAAAAAGAGCACATTTAATGTTACATAAAAAGTGCACTAATCGAAGTGCACTCATAGAATTATGCACAAAAAGTGCTTAAACTAGTACAGTATATGTACTTTTCGCGCATAATTCAGTGTACACTTTTTATGCAGATAGAGGTTCCAAATACTTTCGGATTTTGTGCACTTTTCTTTTTTGCACTTTTTGTGTGATTTTTTCTAGCTAGCTTAGTATACTTCCTAAATGCATATCTATTTCATAATGTTTGAAATAGGAGTGTAACAACATTAACTTCTATATAAACATTTTTCTCTATGGCTGAAATTTAAAAGGACAACATTTCTATTTAAAAATGAATTATGATTACATAACATTTAAGTTAGTTTACCATATTACTTCATTAACTGAGTTCTTTCACACTCATGCCCGGGGTCACCATCAGCTATTCTCGCGTGTTTTCTAAATTCGGCATAATCTGTTCGCTTCTTTCTTGAAACTGAGCATGTCGCGCCATCTAGCATGAATAAGGCTTGTGTTGGACAAATTACAAATGTTCATGTTGATCAAGATTTTCACTGTCTCACGACACAATGAATATATGACTGATTTATAAAATTTGCTACGAAAAAGACCAAATTAACCCACTTGAAACTGCAAGAATATATGAAATTAATTAATTATTGATGATAACAAATCTGAAGCTTATATAAGAATGACAAGGAGGAAAAATAAAATACGAATCTAGGAGCGATAAAACGATAGTAAAATCAGTAAAATTACCACTGCTTTAACTAAAATTACCCACTTGAAAGTACTAAATAGTTAGCAACTTTTGTAAATCTGTCGTATGCATTACAGAATGTAAGACAATGGAAATCTTGACTAACAATGGAAAACACTAACAATTGACTAAGAATGAAAATCTTGACTAAATCTGTAACTTGTCCGACAGCTTTATCAATGTGTGACGTGCTGAGTTTCGAAGAAGAAGCTAAGAGAAGATGACAAATTTCGAAAGCAGATCAGAATAACTGATGATATCCCAGAGCATGGGTGCGAAAGGTATCAGTAAATGAAATAAAAGTAAACTAACTTAAACATTACGTAAGTGAGTAATTTTGAAAGGCCTTACTACTATGAACTACACTGTCAAAAAAAAGTCCTGTTTGCTGCCAAAAATTTTCTGTAATTCAGAAAAGTACGTTTTATCAACGTAATTTTTCCTTTGATAGAAGGTATTTTTTTGAATTACAGAAAATTTCTGGCAGCAAACTGCAGCTAACAGGACTTTTTTTTTTGACAGTGATGTTTATAATTCCATATAAATCTTTGTTTTTTTTTTTTTTTTTTTTTAAAGAAAAAAGAGAGAGAGTGTCTGAAAAAAAAAAAAAAAAAAAAAAAAAAAAAAAACGAGGATTAATTAATTTTTTTTTAAACAATTTATCTGAAATAATAGTCGCTAAGTTTACGTATTAGAGGACAAACGTACACTCAAAAAAAAGTCCTGTTTGCTGCCAGAAATTTTCTGTAATTCAGAAAAATACGTTCTATAAACGTAATTTTTCCGTTGATAAAACGTATTTTTCTGAATTACAGAAAATTTCTGGCAGCAAGGAGAACTTTTTTTTTTTTTTTTTTACAGTGATTATTCCTTGTCATAAACACAGATACAACATAGCAGTTCAAAATATGTTTATTAAAAAAAAAAAAAAAAAAAAAAAAAAAAAAAATCCTTACAAATTTTGAATTAACATTTAGGAAATGCAAGTTTTCACAAGTTGTTTGTTTTAAAAAAATAAATTGTTTTGTTTTAAATTATCATAGCTCTATGATTCAACCCGTTTCTTTTAAATCTATTGACGAATTAAATAGAAGAAATATTTTACATTGAAAAGTTTCGTTGCGTACTTCCCATAGGAAAAAGTGATGATTTTTCATATACAAAATTTTTATTCTGCTTGATTCTTACTATTATTTAAAAATAAATAAATAAAAATCTTTTAATTTCACAATCATTGGTTAAATATAATTCTCACTGTGTACACAGATTACCCATAGCACAGTACTAGTGCGACGTTAAACCCAACCTACCTACCTACCTCACTGTGTACATTTACACGATGCTGCCATATTAAAAATTTTGAAAAAATTGGAAAAATCTCTTCCACCTGCTCATCGATATGCATAAATGGGTGTCTAAGACAAGGCGGAGCTTTCAATGTTTCCAGAAGAAAAAAAAATGTGTGCTATGATGGGCTGTATTCCAACTATTTGTGGATTGAATTAAGACTCCTATAGGTTAAACGAATCAAAATCGTCATCATGACGTCAGAGATGCATGTCGTCCATTGGTAACAACATAAGTTAAGATTCAATTAAATATAATCTTATACAGAAATCCAATCATATTGATTCGTGAGATACAATGTTCAGAAAATTTTGGTAACACACACAAGAACCTTTTATGAAAACGGTCAAATAATGTTCAGGTAATCTTAAAACGTGTAAAATAAAAGTCAAAATTTTTTCGAATCCAGAAAATTTTATCTTATACAATATACCCAAGCAGCACCGAAACAGTCTCTGAACGTTAAAAAATGCTTCTGAGAGAACGTTCCAGTTGTACGTTCCGGTAACGTCTATCTGTCCATCTTGGAAGACGTTATATTGTACGGTCCAAAGAACGTTCAGTACACGTGTAACGACGTCTTTAAAAACGTGTTTGTACGTTGTATAATAATGTAGATTTAAGCGTATGGTGCACGTTATAAGTCTTTTTTTGTAAATTACTGGGTTAGTTATAATATTTCGCATATATATGCGTTGAAGTATAACAATATCAATTATATTAAAATGTCTCGGAAACTATTTAAATTTAAAAAGTAAAATTCAAAGTTTAAAATTTTAAGAAAACGTTTAAAATGCTTCGTGAAAAAAAAATTATAATTTTTCCTTCTGTTTTACATCACTGTATTGTAACAGTAAATTATATTTGGATATTACCTAATGGATTCATTGACAAGTATTACATATATATATATATATATATAATGTTCTAATGCTAAAAATTTGCAACAAATTCCAATTTTCAATATAAAACTTCTTTTAAAAATTATCTTATGTTGAAAATTGGAACTTAATGTAAATTTAAGCATTAAAACATAATATATAAATATTGAAAACACTTCATTGTATGAAATCAATACATATGTTACCGCTAAAGTGCAGAAATAAGTTAATCTGCCGATTAGCTAGGTATTCGGCACATTAACTAGGGTGATCCGTTAAAGTGAGGAAAATTGTTTTATTTCTCAAATTACCTAGAAAATCTGTGCCTAGATACACATTACCGACTAGACATTCGTTAATCTGCACATTACCTACTAATCACTCGTTAAAGTGAAAATAGGATCTCTGGTGTTGTAATTTTACAGTACGCTGTGTTATATGTTTTTTCATTCGGGAAAAAAAAAAAAAGATTAGTTTTTTTTTTTTTTTTTTTTTTTTTTTTTCTTCTTCTTTCTTTACTTATTTTAGCCTGTATGTGTTTTAATTTTTATGTCTTTTAAAGTTATATTTGTTTTCATTTTTTTATTTATTATCTCTTTTTTATTCTGTCACTATAAGTTTGAAGATGCTATGCATTATTAATATGAAATATAATAGCTTTAATAGCTTTCAATAAATTCTATTTTATAAATGAATGTTAGAATTGTAATACCGTAACAATTTTTTTTCAATAAATAAATAAATAAATAAAAATATTTAACCATTAGGAAAAAAAAAATGTTATTAACAACATATATTACTATTACTATTTTTTTTTTCTTTTTAATTATGCACCAATTTTTAATTCGCTAAAGAAATATTAAATTAGACAAATCAGAAGCAGTATTTAAGAAGTACTTCAAATAATTAAAACTGCTTTAATATTTTTTAGAATGCATGAAAATTAAAATGACAATTTTCCAATGGTTTATTAAACTATATTTTGCAACATACACATATCTGTACAAGTTTAGCAAATATACTCTATAACAAAAAAAAAAAAAAAAAAAAAAAAAAAAAAAAAAAAAAAAATCGACGCACCAAGAAAGAGTTATCCAAATGAGACGAAAATTGGTAGCTGTGATCTACATGCGAAGAAAAACAAGTTATTACAGTTTCAGAAAATTTGAATGGTTTAATCAAGAGCAACGGCCTCACAAAAGTCAATAAGTCAATAACGCATTGGTCCACTTCTGATCCTTATGTAAGCAGTTATTCGGCTTGGCATTAATTGGCAGTGTTGGCAGATATGCTCCTGCGAGATATCATACAAAATTCTGTCTAATTGGTGCGTTAGAATTGCAAAATCCTGAACTGGTTGTAGGACCCTTTTCATGATGCTCCAAACGTCTTCAGTAGAAGACTTTACTGGCCAAAATAATGTTAGGCAAGCAGGAAAACAAGCAGCAGGAACTATCTCTGCTCGCGGACGGGCATTATCATGCTGAAGTAAATGGTCAGGATTACGTGATATGAAGGGAAACACAATGGGGCATAGAATGTCGTCGACGTGGATGACAACCAAAAGAGTCCTGCTATGAAATGAAATGACATTTCAGACAATCATTCCTGGTTGTCGGGCCGTACAGCTTGTGACAGTCGAGTTGGAATCCCCCCTCTTTTCGGAGCGTCTCCAGACGCATTTTCGCTGGTCATCAGGGCTCAAATCGGAGTGGTACTGATCACTGAAGACAATTCTACTCCTTTCAGTGACATTCCAGTTTGAACGATCATACTATCACTGCAAAAGTGCTTGTCAGTATACGGAGTTTAATAATAATCCGCATAAGGGGCTCCTTGAGCTCAACCCCATTTCTCTGAACCGCCTATTAATGGTCTTTGAAATCACTGAAGCACCAGTTGCACGTAAGATCGATGATATTGATGAATTGGGGCTTTGAGTACCGCTCTGACGATTGATCGGTTCTCACGTTCTGTCCTCTCTCTAGGCCGGCCGCTGTGTTTGGCAATGGTTCACCCAGTCCTGTCAATATCATCTAATAGTTATCTAATTGTCAAATAATTCGCAGATTAAACCAACTGGCTTCTTTGAGCCCAACTACACAACTCTCTCAAACGCTGTCATCTGCGCATATTGTTTGTGCACCTGTATGCCAGGCATAGTTACTGTCTATCTGAGTAGACGGAATGAAATTCTCGAATAATTTATGACCTGGAAGCAACATTTCTCATTTTTAATATTCTGCCAAATGCGCAGTTAAGAAGCGTTGCAGCGCCACATGTTCATTCGATGGCAGCCAAACTTTAAAATTTTGCGTTTTCCATCGAAACCTCTATACATGCTAATTTGTGTCCAGTTTGCATTACTCCTTCTTGGTGCGTCGATTTTTTTTTTTTTTTTTTTCATATATAGAGTGTATATTAATTTTACAATGTAAAAAAAAAAAAAAAAAAAAAAAAAAATTATTAACACACTTTATGTGATAAACTACAACGAAATTATCTGAAAAAGTGAACAAAATTAAAAATAAATAAATAAATAAATAATCATTATATGTAAAAGATATAAAGAGAACTAACTTACAATTGAAAGAAACAAAAAAAATAAAATAAAAAATAAAATAATAATAATAATAATAATAATAATAATAATTGTAATGAAATGCTAAAAAATGCACAAAAGTTTCATATTAAGTATTTATTAAATAATGACATAATATTTTTCAGGGTTAAAAATTAATACATCTTTTTTTTTTTTTTTTTTTTTTTTTTTTTCAGTAAGTAATAAGAATTATTTAAATCAATTTTTAAATAAATTAGTTTTAAAAAGTTGTGGTTTAACAGTTTTATTTCGGGACGAAATAATTACTGTGTTTTAAATTTAATATTTATAATTTAAAATGGAGTTTTACGGGAGAGAGCTTTTAATTAAGATTAGATTTCATTAATAAAATGCTGACCCTTATCAAACTTATATTGACAGAATTAAAAAAGAGAAGTAACAAAATCAAAATTAAAACAATTGTAACTTCCTTGTTAGTTTAAATTTTATGTTGGAATCGTCAGGAAACCTAATCATGGCTTCGATCCTCCACGTTTTGCGTTTACCGTTGTTTATCATAGCGGAGAGGAGAGGGTAAATGCTTTAATTTATGTTTGAAGCTCATTCACGTGTCTGTATCACACGACTGTTTGACGTCACAGTGAATGTAAAAAAACTAAGGCTCGAAACAAACATTTGAACTTTAACGACACAGAAGCCGCTAATGTGCAGATTACCTAGTTAAAATGCGGAAAACTCTTGATTCCGCCCTTTAACGGGTCATTTTAGTTAATCTGCAACAGATTTCGAGCTTTGACGGTAACATATATATAAACTACTTTTCAATGAATCCATTAATTAGTACCTAAGTGGACTTTTCCGTTAGAATTTAAAATAGAAGAAAAAAATTTAAATTTATTTATCAAGAAGCATTTTAAACATTTTTTATAAAATTTCAATTTTTGAATTTTGCTTTCTAAATTTAAGAAGTTTCTGAGGAATTTTAATATACTTGATACTGTTATATTTCAGTGCATACATATGCGAAATATTATAACTAACACAGTAATTAACAAAAAAAGATTTGTTTGGAATTAAAAATAATTTTTTTTTAAATTACTGACTTAAGAGTTATAACATTTTGCATGTGTTTTGAAATATAATGATATCAAATATATTAGAATTTTCCGGAAACTATTTAAGTTTAGAAATTAAAGTTCGAAATGTTAAATTCTAAAAAAAAATTTAAATGCTTCCTGTTTACTAAATTTTATTTTTTTTTTCCCTTTCATTTTCCATCATTAAATTTTGTTTAGAATATAAAAATTAATGATTTGAAATTGATAAAATTTAAATAATTGAATTTTACCTTCTAAATTTAAATAGTTTCCGAGAAATTTTAATATACTTGATATTGTTATACTTCGAAACATATGTATACCAAATTTTATAACTCTAAGACAGTGATTTACAAAAAGATTTAAGTGCAGATTAAAAATCATTTTTTAAATTATTATTCTCTAAAATTCAAAATCTGGAGTCATTATTTTTTCTTATTAGTTATTAATTTCTCGCAGACGTTAAATAGTTGCAGGATTTTGTTAATCAAATCTTACCTTATCTGTTCATGTCGAAGCCAAGAAGTAAAATAACTGTGCTGTGATCCAGTGATGCCAGATGGTCGAAAATTATTTCTCCAAACAGGTCTTGAAATTTCCTCAAATCAGGGTTTTGTTTTCAAAAAAATCCCCAACTTAACTTCTACTAAAAAGGGAAAATAAAAAAAAAAAATTAAAAAAAAAAAAAATATCAAGCAGATTTTTTTATGATTTAAGCTCAGATTTTTCCCCAAATGAAGGCAATTTTTGAAGAAAAATCCCCAAATAACAATAAAGGTATTGAAAATCTCTAGTCGTACGGATAAATCATTACTTTGCCAACATTGACAGAAAGTTGAACTCCCCAGATTTCTCCCCAAAAAATTTAGAATTCAACAAAAAGGTCCCCACAAACACTTGGTCACCAAAATTGTCCCCAGAAGTCTGAAAAATCCCCAAAATGGGGGCAAAATCCCCAATCTGGCATCACTGCTGTGCTGTGATCCAGTGATGCCAGATGGCCGAAAATTATTTTCCCAAACAGGTCTTCAAATTTCCCCAAATCAGGTTTTTTTTTTTTTTTTTTTTTTTTTTTTTTCGAAAAAATTGCCAACTAAAAAGGGAAAATAAAATTAAAAAAAAAAAAAAAAAAAAAAAATCTATCTATCTATATATATATATATATATCAAGCAGATTTAAGCTCAGATTTTTCCCCGAATGAAGGCAATTTTTGAAAAAAATCCTCAAATAACAATAAAGCTACTGAAAGTCCCTAGTCGTAGGGATAAATCATTACGTTGCCAACATTGACAGAAAGTTGAAGAACTCCCCAGATTTGTCCCCAAAAAATTTAGAATTCAACAAAAAGGTCCCCACAAACATTTGGTACCCAAAATTTCTCCAGAAGCCTCAAAAATCCCCCAAAATGGGGACAAAATCCCCAATCTGGCATCACTGCTGTGATCTGATTATCATCATCTCTGATATGCTTTGGCGTTTGAATTTGCACAGTTAGCGAGAATTAAACAATTGCAATTCGCAGATGTTAATAACATCTGCCTTTCCCTTACATCCGCTATAATCGTGTTTCAAAATTAAACCTTTTCATCTAGCTAAAAATGCTTAATAAATTTCTGTAGAAAATATACAGTCAATATTTGAAGGACAATTTTAGCTGCATTAAATAAATTTAGACTTTTATAAAGCATTTTAAAAACTTATGAGATCGCTTTACCTTTCAACTTTAAAAATATCGAATTAAACAGAAAAGCATATTTTGTTTCAGTGTGTATAAATACTGAACAAAATATTCAGTGAAAGGATTAGAAATAGCATACACTTTTATGTTTTTTTCTGTATACATTAAAAAAAAAAAAAAAAAAAAAAAGAAACATTGGAGGCATGGAAATTTTCGACTTAGGGTTTTAATACATCTTGAGACATCCATAACCGGATTCCATAATTTTTAGAAATTGTTTGCACATCTTAGTAAAATTTTGGGGAAACTGTATTTGAGGAATCAGTGGACAGAATTTAACCTAACTTGATATTTAGTTGGACCTTGATTTAAACTGGCCCTGATTAATTTTTGGAATATATGGCCCAATAGGTACGCAGCTATTATGTTATTCCATGTAACGGAGAACTATATCTCAGTTTCTATTAAATATAACTGCACCAAACTTGATACGTGATATAGATATTATATTAAACTGTATGGGGATCTAATTTGAGTACATATCGATTTTCGATTGATAGTTGGCACTACTGTGCTGCAATTTAATCCCGTTTAGAGAAAGACATTATCTCAGGGTTTTTTTTTTTTTTTGTTATTAAAAATTCACTAAAATAAGTACGTGAAATATATATTATGAAAAACTATGCTGATTCAGTTTGGGTATATATCGTACGATATGGTACTCTTTATTATGATATTTTTACAGATAGCTATATCTCAGCATCTATTAGTGAAATTTTCAACAAATTTAATATATAAAATTTTAATTTTGCGATAGAGTGTGTATTAAATTTTTGTGCATGTTAACTGGTTAAGTGGCGCTGTTATATAGAATGCTATAGAAGAAAGTAGTGCGATTGCTAGAGTATATTTCTTTTAAATAATTTAATTAAAAGAGAATGGCTACGTAAAATTTTCATGGTGACATAAAATTTCTATCTATTAAGAACATGATTTTTGAAATGTATATTAAATAATATTCTTTTATTAAAATTTATTGAATAAAATTTGGAGTTAAAAAAAAAAAAAAAAAAAAAAAAGAGCTATGATTTAACAACAACATTATCAATATTGATAACACAGACCGACAAAAATGAAGTTGACAAAATTTGATTTGATGATTTCAGCTGATCTTTATGTTTTTCGATATGCTGAAACCGAAAATGCAGCCCATTTTTCTCTATCACGTATAGATTTTTGTCAATACAGGGTGTTTACCAATACGATTTCTTACATATACCATCATAACAATCGGTTGGTTGATATGGTTTTAAGTCACACTAGTGCTTCACAATTACAACAATAGGCATCTATTATTAATTAACCATGGAAACATACTATAAAACTTACTACAGTGTGTCCTAATAGTTCCAGTACTCTAACTTAAAGATCTCATTGTCCATGATTTTTTTTTTTTTAATATTAAATTTTATCGTCTGCTTATTATTGCATCAATTCTTTAATTTTTATCGTTTGTTTCTTTTCTCGCTCAAGTTGTTTAAAAATAAAGTTTTATGTTATTTAGTTCTTTATAGTGAAATGAGTTTATCACACATTCAGAGAATTGCGCTGCTTGAGGCTTATTTTGAATGTAAATCGTATGAAAGATGCAAAGATGTTTGGCGATAAAAATATCCAAATGATGCAATACCGAGTAAAAATACGCTATATCAGGTCGTTCGACAATTTCGTAATACAGGTTCTGTGGAAACAAGCACAGGAGTGAAAGACCTAAAGTTATTACACCAGTCTTTCTGCAAGGCACTCAACGAAGAACATTGCAAACTCTTCAAAAATCCGTTAGGCGCTTGGCACAAGAAATGGGCGCATTTCGTGGATCAACACATAAGGCTTTAAGAACTTTGAATTTCCATGAGTATCGTGTAAAAATGGTACAGTAGATAAAGCCGCCAGACATTGAGAAGCGGTTTCAATATTGCCAGTGGTTCCATAGATTTTTCGCAACAACATCAACATTTTGGAAAAAACATTTTTCTCCTGGCATGGTTTCATTTAAGTGGTTATCTGAACACGCAAAACTCTCCCTTTTGGGCAACAACCAATTCTCATTCATTAATGCAAAAGACTTTACATTCTCAAAAAATTGCTTATGGTGTGCTCTATAAAGTAAAAGCATTATTGGACCTCTGCTTTTCGAATAAGCTGTTGATGGTTCCGTATACAGGAAATTTATCCAGCAATTTGTTGCATTGTTACAAGTAAATGAATGAGATACTTGATTCCAAGAGGATGGTGCAACATGCCATACAAGTATTCCATGGTTTCATAAGCATGGACATGCTTGAAGATTTTTTTTTTTTGGCGATCGAGTCGTCTCAAGGAACCTTTGGACACCTCTATCTCCTGATATGAGCATTCTGGACTTTTTTCTATGGGAATATTTAAAGAACAAAGTTTACGCAGATAACCCCAAACAATAAATGATCTAAAAATTGCCATTACTCAAAGGATTCAAGAAGTCACTCCCAGCATGTTAAAATGCGTTTCTAAAAACATGCGCAAATGAGTTCAGCTTTGCCTCCCTAGAAAAGGGTGGGCATTTTGAACATTTATTATAAATGTAAGTTCTGTATTTTTTCCTCCGTTATTTTAAATGTGCCTTTTATCATTAGCATAAAAATAACTGTTTTAAGGTTCGTTGTTTTGTAAATAAAAAATACACCAGCGATAGTACTGGAACTTTTAGGACACACTGTATATAATTATATTGGTGGAAGAGTAATGGAAGAAATTGTATAAGCAGGCACCCTGTATTGACAAAAATCTATACGTGATAGAGAAAAACTGGCCTTATTTTCAGATTCAGCGCACCAAAAAACATAAAGATCAGCCAAAATTATAAAATCAAAATTTTACATGTCGACCTGTGTAGTTTATCAGTAACATTAAAACTTAAAGAGAAGCATAAATGAAAGATAATGAAAGTTTAAAATCATGCTTAAAAGAAAAAAAAAAAAAAACTCATTTCTTATGAGTATTAGTGACCACGAGGTTCTACTCTCGAAGCTTGCAGACGAGAAGTGTTGGGTGTCACGGAGGGCACACAGTCAAGACCTAGGACCCTCGTGTAGTTTGTTTGTGTTAATCCTAACACCAGCACTCAATGAATATTATTTATAGACGTATCAACAAAGTCAAAACTGAATGTGGACATTTTGTAATATTCGTAATAATCGCACTGAGACAAAACGTTTTATGACGGTCTTACATTTCAACGTTTTGCATAGAAATGATATTGTACGTTTTATCGAAGGTACAATGCACACTTTTTTAGAACGTTCTGAATAATACAATTTTTGACCGTCTAATGGAACGTTCTTTTGGCACGAAACACGATGTTTCAACTACACTGTAAAAAAATAACTATTACCGCTACCAGCTGCAAGAAACTCTCTGTGATTGGAGAAAATAATTATTTTCTCCAATCACAGAGAGTTTCTTGCAGCTGGTAATAGTTGATTTTTTAAAGTGTATGTAACCGTCATTAGACGTCCCGGTGCTACTTGGGTAAATTTTCCATAGTCTAGCACTACTGCGACGTAAAACCCGCTAAATCTTAATCTCTTATACAATACAAAGGAAAGTAACTCAGACTGTATGTGTACTGCAGAACGAATCCTTGAATTTATGAATGTTTGAAGACTGTCAAATTATAGTACAATCATATACCGTTTCCTACGTCTTGTATTGAGGACTATTATAAAGGGCTGGAGGAATGCAAAATTGACCAACATGTTGAGATTTAGTTAACTTCCAATCATTCGACGTTCCCTTATCGCTCATGTTCTCTTTCCTACAACGGTTATCACCTCTATTTTAACACTCGACTCGTTGAGTCAGTACATGCGCTGAGGCTGCCATGGTCGTAAGAAACCTGGTTGAAGAATATGCATTGAATAGATTGTAAAAACGGAAGTTTTGTTATACGCATGGTTAGAGTAACTCTTATTTTCCTCTGTCTTATTTTCAACTCGTCCGCGTTTCAGCAAGAGTCATTGTGTCCAAAATTTGTGATATATTGAAAATAACTCCTTCGTCATTTCAAATTAAGGCATAAACGTCTAGTTAAACTCACTGCATCACATTTCCACTGTCAAGTAACAGAAGTATCCTGATTTTCTTAAGTCCTCTAGCCATATGTATCTTTTGTAAAACTGACCTAATTGGAATTTACAATTTATTATTTTATGACACAAATAATTTTTTAAAAATAACTAGACCCCACTTTTGCTTTTTTTTCATGACGAAATGAAAATTATAATTGACTTAAAAAAAGAATTTTTGACTTTGTAATGTTTATTTTAAATATAAGGATTATATATATATATATATATATATATATATATATATATATATATATATATTATCATAAGAAATTGGTTTTAGATTAAATTAATGCATATGTTTTAGAATAAATTTAAACTCAATGCATATGAACTTAATAAATATAGACTTGAATAAGGTGTAAATTGTTTACGTGGACACTCAAAATGCCATGTAATGCTTACTATGGCTCATATGTCGCATTTGTAACACGGCAGAAATTACAGTGTTGTTGGATGTGTGAAAACAAACATTGAAAACAGTTCTTTAATATAATAATTCTTTTTTTTTTTTTTTTTCCAATAGAACTTTGCACGAAATATCCATTTCGATTCATCTATTTTTTTCCTCATCTATAATAGAATGAAAAAAGAAAAAGTGAATAAAGTCGTGTTATGCAAAACATTCCTTATTAGTTTCAAAGTAATAAAATTCATATTATTTATCCCAATATAACTCTTGTAAAAATATTCATAGAACAGGAAAAGCAAAATCATTGTTAGAGTAAGTGTTGAGCTGATTCATCTGAATACCGTGTTACATTTTAATCATTTCAGTCAGACGACTATAGAAAATATTGAAGAACCAGGAAAACTTCTTGATTATCACAACACAAAGAAATGCAGGTGTTAATGGTTACATAAAACTTAAATATTTATTCTTACTTTATATTTAAACTTGAAGTAATACCCTTCCATTTTGTTATTATGCATTGAGTTCATGCAAATTCGGATGATTATGAATTCCCAAAGTTTATAATATTCCAAAAATTTCCTGATTTTGTTAATTTTTATAATTCGTGGATTAGAAAGTGTTAAAAATAAAAGGTCTTTAAATGTAGATGAATGGTTAGAAGATAGTGTAGACCCTATCCACAAATTAGAAAATTAAATCACAATATCCAATTCAATTTGCGTGTACATAGATTCTGAAAATTATATGTTATTTGTATTAATCAAAGTTTAAATTTTGTGTTGCATTTTCATATTTCTGGTCACGTAATTATTAT
This sequence comes from Salticus scenicus, assembly GCA_963930645.1. Taxonomy (NCBI): domain Eukaryota; kingdom Metazoa; phylum Arthropoda; class Arachnida; order Araneae; family Salticidae; genus Salticus; species Salticus scenicus. The sequence goes on from OZ005661.1 coordinate 137,560,144, forward strand.
GGGTCTTGTGGAACCTTGAATGATGCAGCTGCGATTGGAAATATGCAAGAACTCTCCTATTAGTATTTTAGAAGATATTTCAACAGCGAAAGAAAAGGAAATCGCTATTCTAGTACCTTTCGCCTTCGTTTTTCATAAACTGGCGAATCAACGTATCTCAACACTTTCGACAGCTCTATTTTTTTTAAAAGAAACTAGCTTTTTTACCTCATTTGTAGACAGGGATCCCTCAGGAATCTGTCTTACACGATTCGAGGGTGAATAGTGGATTAAAAAAAAAAAAAAAAAAAAAAAAAAAAAAACAACTGGAAACGAAAGTAAACTTTCACACCAAACTCAAGTTCAATGAAACAAAAACGATGAAAAGTGAAAAATAAGTATGATTCCGACTATTTAGCTTAACGGCCCTCTTCATTTACCGTAGCCGGAAGCCCGACCCCATGTTATTCAATGGGGAAATTTTCTTTACAAATAACTTATTAACTAATACATATTTTTAAATTCTGTTTTCACATTCAGAAAATTCCCAGCTGTTAAATTGGCGGACCTTTTTTAAAAATGTATTTTTTTAATTTTTAATATTTTATTTTGAAATTGCAAAATTTAAAAAAAAATCACATATTAAAAATTCGTATTTTGCAGCTTCAAAATAAAATATAAAAAATTAAAAAAATATTTTTTTTAAAAAAGGTCCATCAATTTAACAGCTGGGAATTTTCTGAAAGTGAAAACAGAATTTAAAAATATGTATTAGTTAATAAGTTATTTGTAAGGAAAAATTTCCCATAGAATAACATTAGCTTCGGCTTTCGGGCGTTCGGTGAATGAAGAGGGCCCTTAAGGGGACTGACTCTCTATCTATCGTCTCCGAAAGCAAAAGCCAATGTTATTCTATGGGTAATTTTGCCCCATTATAATTCATGAACTAATCGATATTTTTAAATTACGTTTTCACATTCAGAAACTTCACAACTATTAAACAATTTATCGCTTTGTAAAAATTGATTTTTTTTTTTTTTTTTTTTTTTTTTAAGATTTCATTTTTAAGCTCAAAAATGGAAAACTTCACATTGTGAAAATTCGCATTTTACAATCTGAAAATAAAATATTAAAGGCGATAATATCGCTAATCAGGTAACCTAGATTTTCTACCGCCAACACTTTCCCAGACGGGCTCGAAAATGGCGGACACTGCGCCAGCTCTTACCATATAGGAGTCTTAGTAACATCTATAGAGAAGTACTGGTATCTACCAGGTTATTTAAAATAAATTTTAAGCATTGCCGTTAACAACTTAATCTGCAATATATGTTTATAGTATTGAAATGCAGGATAAAAGAAAGTTGTGTTGTTAGTGACACACCAGGTTTATTATTATTATTATTATTAAAAAGACACAAAAAATTGTACGATGTAAAAGGTATATTTTCAGCTTTTAGAAATTTACAAAATCAATAGTCTTCATTACTTACAATAAAACATATAGCAATTCATCAAATGTAATAGAAATTTTCAATGTTATTTCGAGATAACATAATTTAAAATTTAGTTATTAATATAACTTACAGCAAATATTCCCAAAAGTACATTCTATAGAATTAATGGGCTCTTCCCACCGTCATCTGCTCAATCACGTGATAGAGGAAAACGAATAATCGAATTCAATTAAATATTGTTCCTAAGAGCAAAAATGTTAATATTTAATATAAAATAAAATAAAAGTAATATTCTGCATTTGTAAAGAGTAGAATAGTTTTATTTGTAAATTTAATAATTTTTTAAAAACACTTTATGTGTTTATTTATTTTCAACTGTAAGAATCGATTTTTGTAACTATTACATTAACTGATCTAGCAATAAATAATTGCTTGTTCTTGTGGAATGTTTATGGATTATAATTTGAAATTTTAAAATGTTTTCATTTAATTGAATTGCATAAAGGTGTTACAACAAGTTAATTAACTTAGTTACTGGTCTAAAGGGATTTACGCAGTACGATATTGCACTGTCTCTGATTTAAGTACCAAAAATCAGAGTATTTTACATGTTCTTCATGAACATCAAATAACAAATATAAACTAAATGATGATTGTAAATGTATACAGCAAACAAAAGATGATGAATAATGATATAAAATGGATTAAAAATGATGATGTATAAAAAAATAACACAGATTAAATACGATTGATCAAAAATAAGAATAGAAAATATGTTATTCTAGCAATCGCTATAGATAAACAAGACTACGTCTGCTATTTGTTTTTCCTCTATCATGTGACCTCTGACGTCAGGTGGGAAGAGCCCATTTGTTTCTTTAATAAAATTAAGTATTTTCATGAATTTCAGTGATAAATTTCATATTATTTTTAACTTTAAAATTTATATAAAAATTTTATATATTTTTTAACTTCATACATTTCAAATTTGTACTATAATTTTAAGTATTGCATTCAAGGGAATTTTGAGATAATTATTTTATTCTGTAGAATGTAGTTTTGTAAATGTTGTATTGCAATTTATATGTCAATATGTCAATTCTAAATTAAGTTAGCTTATGAATACTGAAATAGCACTAGAAATACTTTGCTGCTTTAATAAATTGCTACATTTTTTTTAACACGCTTTTATTAGCTTCACCTGTATGTATGTATGTATGTTTGTAACCGCTCTGGGAGCAAGCAAAAAGTCTATATTGTAAAAAAAGACTTTCCCTAGGTGAACGGCGTGGCGTTGAGGTATAGCTACGGGCTACGAACCTAAAGGTGTAGCGTTCGATCCCAGTCAGGGGAGATTTTTTAAAAATGGTTTTTGTTTAATTCTAAATTATTTTAATTAAAGATTTAAATGTATGTAAATATTATGGTGTGTCACTCACACGATTTTTTCTTACACTGCATTTTAATACTAAGATAGATATTTTGTGCTTTTTAGTTCACATTTCTATAAAAGCGTGTTCTTTAATTTTTTAAAACTATAATATTATTTATTTTACCATGTTTTTATTAATTCGTTTTATTGTTTGTTTATTTGTTTGTCCAGTGCAAATCTTTCAATCTATTTTTAATTAACTTCTTGACTAGCTAAACATTTGAAACTTCTAGAATAGCCCAGAACACGATGACAAAACATTCTTTTAATACTTTTATTCAATCAATAAATGTTTTCTTTTAATTAATTAATAAAATGTGACAATAATAACCTCATAATATCTTTAAAATTTAAGTTTTATTTATAATTATATTGTTCCCAACAAAATTTGCGAGTTCTTTTTTTTCCGATAGAAAAATAAATACATTTACTTAAGCGTGAGTAATAAAAAATTGTAAAAAATCAAATTATGCATCTCACCAAAATTGGCGTCATTATCACTTTAAAAAATGTACACACATCGATAAAGTGGTAGTATAGTTCTATAGCTATAACATCCCGACTAGCTAGACATTTGAAACTTTTAGAATAGCTCAGAACACGATGACAATGCATTCTTTTAATACTTTTATTCAATTGATAGATGTTTGAAAATTTCTTTATAATTGCTCTTTTTATTGTGCATTTTATACTTTTCTTTCAAGTTGATGGGATAATTCATAAAAAAATAAATAAATAAATAAAATAAAAAAGAATAAAAAATAAAAGTATTTGTTAATACATAGAATTGTCAAGTTTATATGATTCAACAGAAAATATAAAAACATGGTATATAAGAAGTTTTTTTTTTTTTTTTTTTTTTTTTTTTTTTAAATCTTATAATCATTACTTTCCGAACACTATAATGAGGAAAGTATTGTAATCATGTCAAAAATCCGAATTTGAGATTTTGATGTTTCTATACGTTTCGAGGTCCCCTGAGTCCGTTTTCACTATTTTTACGATGATGTATGTGTGTGTGTGTGTGTGTGTGTGTGTGTGTGAGTGAACACGCTAGCGTCTAAACGCTTTGTTCGAAAAAGGTGAAAGTTGGTACGTATATTGTAAGTCACCATAGCACGAAACCTATTGATTTTGGTGAATCCAGCACTTATAGTTTTTTTTTTTTTTTTTTTTTACAGGGACATCAATAAAAATTCTTTATCATTATGGCCTATGGGACCAAATTTTTAAAAGTGTGATAGCGTCTAAACACCGTATTAATCTGAGCAAAAAATTTTTACACATATTATAGGTTACAGTTGCACCAACTGTATAGATTTTGGTGAATTTAGCACTTACAGTTTTTTTACAGGGACACAAAGAAAAATTCTTTATCATTATGGCCTATAGGACCAAATTTTTAAAAGTGCGATAGCATCTAAACGCCTTATTCAATTGAGCTGAAAATTTATATGAATATTATAAATCACTGTTGCACTAACTATAAGCATTTTGGTGAATCTAGCATTTATAGGTTTTTACAGAGACACAACGAAAAATTCTTTGTCATTATGATCTATGGGCTCAAAGTTTAGTAGCGTTAAATAAAACATCGAGCAATATATGGAGAAAAATACTCAAACACTCTATTATGGTTTTCTCTCTTTTGTTTGTTTAACAACTCCTCTGTCTTTACTTTATCTACAAAACTGTTAATTACTCAATGTTCGGAAAGTCGAGTGGAGTCATTTGAGATTTTTTTTATTGTAATTAATTATGACTAATATTTTTAAAAATTTTCTAGAAGCTGAAAAAAAAAAAATAATAATCAAAACATTATTCCGATATTTGTGTCATTTAAATAAGAATTAAAATAATTGTGATCGATTGAAACACACTCAATTTTTATTTGTACTCAAATATTTCAAAAGGTATAGTACTTCTTAATATGCTTAAAATGCATAGTCAATTTGTATCAAATAAAGACTTGATACAAATATATCCAACAGGTGTTTTCATGAATTGTTGCTAAGTAAGCACATTATTGAGAAAGTTTTGTAAAACAACAGCATATTCATTAAAAAAAAAAAAAAAAAAAAAAAAAAAAGGTTTAAACACGTTTCATGCATCATTAATAAGTTATTCAGTTATTCAAAAGAGCATCAGGATATAATGCAGCAAACTTTTATAAAGGATATTAAAGTATAAAAAGCTTTTAACATAAATACAGTTTTTAGATAACACTTACATCTAATAACCAAAGGAGATACACAGAAATAAATGTTTTAGAAATAAATTATTTTCCAATAATCGTTAAACAAATCTGTTTTAACAACAAAAATTCAATATCTAATTCAGTATCAGTTCTGTTTAGAGAATAACTGCAAGGAGATATAATATGTGTTACACTGTGATTTACTACATATTTTGAAGCATAAAAATCAAAATTTCTTTGCTAAATGGCAGTATGTGCATGGTTCAGTTTCAAGTAAAAAATAAAAAATTGTAAGAAGATATCTTATACTTGGCTCAAGAGTTTTTAATAATATTTCTATTTAGTGATGATAACAAAAAGATGAGAATTTAACAATTTATCAAGAAAAGATAAAAAAAAAAAAAAAAAAAAAAAAAAAAAAACTGTTAAAGACGCATATATTTAGAAAGTATATTATTCTAAAACTAGAATTTGAAATATTATTTAATGTAGAAATATTGATTTAATATCACCTTTTTTGAAAGCTCAAATGAATTGAATGTTTAAAATTAACAATTTTCTTCTATAATATTGAAAGTTAAACGTGTGCATTGTTTTGATTTGTACGCGTGCAGTATCTGCATTAGTATTAATCATATTTCATATCAAATATATATATATATATATATATATATATATATATATATATATAATAAGTAAAAAATGAAACAGTTATATATATATATATATATATATATATATATATATATAATAAACAATCGACACTGAGGATGATAAAACAATCGTAAAAGAAAAAGAATTTTATAAATACGCTTATTGTATTGATAACTGTCTTAACCGTGACTGATTGAAAGCTGTGTTATATTACACATAAAACAACTTTTTCTCATGACTTTAACTTTCAAATAATTTTCGCCACGAGCTCAATTTCTCATTGCACTTATTTTTATTCCTTCAAAAATGCAAGAGACTGAGAAATTTCATAAAATTGTTAAAGTTGGTTTTTACGGCTTTTCAGGTAAAGAGCTCGGAAATTTTCCAATCAAAACACAAATTTGGCTTCGAATAACAATTGATCTTTTAGAGTATCTTGTATCTATTGCAAAGAAATTTGATAACTTTTCTTTTCATATTTTGAAAGATCCAAGTAGTGTTCTTCTTAATGGCACTTTGAAAGGTCCAATTAAATTCATAAATCGATCACTAATTGACATTAGTTTACCACCCATGACTATAAACGAAGTGACTCTAAGTTTTACAGATTTTTGTTATCCATTTAAGATTTTTTCTTCTACATTTCTAACATCAAAACCGAAATACAAACCTCAAATATTTGGTATTTTTCAGTCTTTCTCAGTAAAGCTTTGGATCGCTATTTTTTCAACTATAATCGCAATGATAGTTCTACATTATGTCATTTTGAAGAAGAAATGTTCCTTTGTTAAAGTTTTTCATCATATATTTGCTGTCCTTTTAAGACAAAACTCTGTTATAGGTCATACCTCGGTTGCAGAAAAGATGCTCGTCTACTCATGGGTTGTTGGGGCTATGTTTCTTTGCCTGGCTTTTGATTCCGTATTTCTATCTTTTCTCACTTTCCCCCCTGTTATACAAATTAGGGATATATCGCAGCTAGCTAAAGCTATAGCAAAAGGAGATTACCATTGTTGGGCTAATCCCTTGGCTGGTCATGGCGAAGAACTTCTAAATTCAAATCTGGAAAGACTAAGAATAATTGGACTTGATATTCAAAAGAATAAAAATAGCACATGGAAAGAATTTGTTGAAAGCAAAACACAGAATTTTGCTTTCATTGCTTCTACAGACTCTGTTAATAATTTCGTTGGAAAATACGTCGTTTCCGAAGATCACTTTCGCGAATATATGGGCGCAATAATAGTCCGAAAAGGTTTCTGTTGCAAAAAAATATTAGAATCATTTGTACATAGACTTATGGCTTCAGGCCTTTTTTTCAAATATTACAGTGACAGTTCATTTTTGCTTTCATTGCCAGTGAAAATGAAAGAAAAGGAAGAGGATATTGGTAAACGAAGTTTAGTCCTGACAGACCTTGCTCCTGCATTTATGTTCCTCTTGGTTGGTTACATCATATCCTTTTTTGTTTTTCTTGTAGAAAAAGGATCTAATCGAAATAAATAAATAAAATAAAATAAGTAAAGCTATTCCAAAATTAAAGTTTAAAAGAAGAGAAAATAGAAAATTATATATTGAAAATTCAGTTTAGCTAATATAATAAAATATATTGTCGGAACAAATAAACTGAGTAACAAGTTAAATAGATATATTAAAGATAATTTTTTTTAAGTGACAATATCTTTATATATATATTTCTTTTGTGCGTGTGTATGTCACTGAACTCCTCCTAAACGGCTGGACCGAATTTAATGAAATTTTTTGTGTGTCTTCAGATGGATTCGAGAATGGTTTAGATTTACAAATGAAAGTTGTAACTTAATTAGTTCTTTCTTAATTAATTTTTAACCAACTGTTTCAACAACTTTTCCACCTAGATGGCGTGAGTTGTCCATAAACACGATGTCAGAATGTATTTAATGTTGAAATGAAAAATGAATTTTTAACCGTATCTTACGAAGTGTTTAAAATATTTTTTCAAAGTTAATATTTTTAGAATCGTAACCATATCTTACGAAGTGTTTCAAATATTCTTTCAAAGTTAAAATTTTTAGAATCATAAACACGATGTCAGAATTTATTTAATGTTGAAATGAAAAATGAATTTTTACCGGAAGTGTTTAAAATATTTTTTCAAAGTTAATATTTTTAGCCTGAGGATTAAAATGGTATATTCTTTTAAAAAATTCGTCAATATCCGACGGAGTTATTTTATGTTAAAATGAAAAATGAATTTTTAGGCCATTATTATTTGTGCAGATGGAAAATGTACTAAAAGTTTTCCGAAAAATTTCACTAACGATACGATCACAAATGTTGACGGATATCCAATATATCGTCGAAGAAATCCCGATAATGGCGGACAATCTTATCATCTATGGCGGTCATCTATGTCAACAACATAGACATTGACATTAATAACCGTTGGGTGGTCCCATATTCGCTCTGCTGAGCAAAACATTCAATGCTCATATTAATGTTGAGTTCTGCAGTTCAGTGAAGAGTATCAAATACATTTGCAAGTATGTGAATAAAGGCAGTGATATGGCTGTATTTCGAGTTGAAAATACCAATGTAAATGCTCCTCCGGTGAATAACAACGATGAAATAACACTTTACCAAATTGGCCGGTACGTCAGCTCCAATGAAGCTGTTTGGCGTATCTTTGGTTTCCCAATTCATGAACGGGATCCAGAAGTTCTTCATTTAGCCGTCCATCTTGAAAATGGCCAGCGCGTATATTTCACGAGCGAGTCCTAATTGAAATATTACATCAAGATGTAATTAGTGTTTGAAGAGTTTTGAAGTGTGCATAAAAAACTATACATTTTGCAAATTTAGTGCGGAATTGGACTTTATTTTATATAATTTTCTATCAAATTTACACGCGCGTTGATTAACAACCACCCTAACCTACAAATTTAATTGTGTAGCTAATTTATTATATTTTATTTATTTATTTTTTGAATGGAACACCTTTAATATCGGAACCCTTTGGCAAAATTTGAAATTTGGCACCGAAGTAGCTCGGACGCTTCTCGCCAAGATCTTTAATTCCACAATTGAGATAGCCATTTCAATTCATCGCAAAAATGGCTTAAAATATTTAAAGTCACCAAAGGGGTCCCATACTTTTGTGCGTGTGCATGTCACTGATATTTTATTTATTTATTTTTTGTATGGAAAATTTGGCACCGAGGTAGCTCGGACGCTTCTCGCCAAGATCTTTAGTTCCACAATTGAGATAGCCATTTCAATTCATCGCAAAAATGGCTTAAAATATTTAAAGTCACCAATGGGCTCCCATACTTTTGTGCGTGTGTATGTCACTGATATTTTATTTATTTATTTTTTGTATGGAACACCTTTAGTATCGGATCCCTTTGGCAAAATTTGAAATTTGGCACCGAAGTAGCTCGGACGCTTCTCGCCAAGAACTTTAGTTCCACAATTGAGATAGCCATTTCAATTCATCGCAAAAATGGCTTAAAATATTTGAAGCAGTCACCAAAGGGGTCCCAATTTGTGGCTTAGATTTAAAAAGTCCGTGCTTTTCTCACGGCCAATTATATGTTGCGTGTTCCATTGTTGGAAAACCTTCGAAATTGTTTGTGTATATTCCTCAAGGATTAACCAAAAATATTGTACATCCAATGGCATTACGATAAATTAAGTTTTTGTAGATTAAAAAAATATACCTGTTATAAAATAAATTGAGTTTCAACTTTTTCACCTTTAATTAAAACGAATTTAAGTTTTTATTTAATACGAACTCTACTTTTCACTTCGCTCATACTATACACATACTCACATGCATCGATTGATTGAATTGTGATAAATGTACATGTAATGATGTTAGATATTGTAATAACTTTTTGATAAAAATTTTCATCAAATCGCTCCAGATTGTTACAGCTTATTCAAAAGAGACGGAATTTTCATGTGAAATTCGTTGCTATCAGAGATTCTCTCATAAATTGAAATATTTGCCGTATGAAATAAAATTTTGTGCTGTTCGACATTCAGCGGAGGTTTTAAATAACAAGTAGCAAGTAGAAAGTACCAAGTAGCAAGAAGCAAGTAGCAAAAGTTTCGGTAATTATGCCTTTTACGTTATAATAGGAATTCACAGTCACCGTTCACAGCGCTCCATACCTGTTTCACTTATATACCACATCTTTACACACGTACAATAAGTTAGTTATTTTTTCTAGCAAAATATTCTCTAGAAATAATTTATATGACAAAACAACGTTTGTCAGGTCAGCTAGTATATATATATATAATTTAATTTTTCATTAAATAAAATAAATTCAATTAAAATCTACTAAATAAAATAAAGCCAAAAGATTGCGTTACGTTTTCATTAAAAAAAAAAAAAAAAAAAAAAAAAAAAAAAAAATTCACCTTGAAGTTTTTATGCACATAATGAAGAAAGGACATGGTAGTTTTTCTTTGAAAACGATACAGTTTGTGGTAAATGAAAATAGTTGTTTTTATTTAATTTGGTGTAAAGTGGAATTACATATATTAACACTTGAACAAGATTTCTATTAAGGATATAATTATCTGCTTAGGTTTAAGCTTGAAATTATATTAGCTTCTATTAATTAGTCAAGTATTTTTACTCGTTTTCCTCTTCGAAAACGCACTATTAAATTACAAAATAACTCTTAAAAAGGTGAAATAAATGTTAATGGAAAGATATGTTGTTATTTCTCGTATGTTATTTCTGTACTGATAAGTATAAAGGATTTAAGTCCAAAAATGTCGGTTTTGAGTTAAGTACATAGTCAGACTCAGAAAAAAATTCTCTATCGATTGGTATAAAGGATTTAATTCTATGTCATTTAGTCTTTGAGAAAATCCATTGGTAAAAAAAGGACCAATTCAGTAATGTACCATTCATGTATGGTATAAAATATTTAATTCAATTTTTCCCGTTATTAAATGAAGGTTGACAACCACTGAATGGTATAAAGGGTATAAATCAACGAAATACCTTTTTCCTAATCGATTCTTCTGATTGGTTTTTAGCTAGTTAAACTTTATTTTTCGTCTCCTGAAAAATCAAGAATATGGACTTAAATCCTTTATACTTATCAGTATAGATTTTATACTGAAAGCTTACTTTCAGCACTTCGCATGTACTGTGTTAAATGTTTTGCATATTATCATGTTTGGACTTAACTTTGGAATTTTTATTGTCTTTTATGGCATATATAATGCATCAGTTACAGAATTTCTTGCATAGCTGCTAACTATCTCTTCGGCTTTTGGAATACCACTATTTACGAAGAATCTTTTTTTTCTTCTTTATTTAAAGAATAAAATTTAATGATAAAATGAGATTATTTGAAAAAAGTGATGCTAAAAATTCGAAAGTGTTGGTAACTCTGATTTTATGTGGTATTAATTATAATTGTGAAAATTATTTTTTATATAATTAATTTTCTTTAAATGCTGAATAAAAGTAGTCTGTAATTGTTATCAATGTTTGTTTGACGTGCTCACTTTGTGTACAGATAGAAAAATATTCTATAAACTGATATTTAAAAGAAAAAAAAATTATGAACAAGAAAACGAGAAAAATTGCCGTTCTTACATTTAGGTGTAGGTAAAAATGTGGAAGGAAAGAAGTAAAAAAAAAAAAAAAAAAAAAAAAAAAAAATGTGGTTATGCACAAATTGTTTAAGGTTACTTAGAAATTCGCTTTCTTAGCGTAAGGTTTACTCTCCTTTTAGTGGCTCTATACCGGCTTAAACTCATCCCAACTCCATTCTATTACGTCTGTTTGTGCTGGTACCAGACTTCGTGTTTTTATTCTCCAGTCAACATTCCTTCATAAGTGGCAATATCCTTTTGCCTTAAATCCGGCGCTCCGCAACGATTTTACTCGCCATATCTCTTACCTGCGGTGACCAGCAATTGACTCAACCCGTTCTACTTTACATGTTAAGAAATTATTGTGGTTAGGTATTTATTGTACATATTTTTTTTTTTTTTTTTTTACTTTCTCTATCCCCTAAAGTAGAGAAAGTACTGTTTTTTACTTTATCTTACCCATAAGGTAGAGAAAGTATTGTTTTTGGATCAAATTTTCGAAATTGAATTTTTGTTATATTTACACGTTTTGAGGTCCCCTGAATACGAAAATCATGTTTTTAGCGGTTGGTCTGTGTGTGTGTGTGTCTGTGTGTTTGTCTGTTATCTCAAGAACAAATAATAGCAGACAGCCCAAACATGGTATTCTAATGTGCATCATATAGGGATGCTACACTAAGCTTTTCAGTGAATTGAAACAAATGGTTCATGTACAGGGACACCCAAGAGAATTCGTATACATTACCTCTATGGGGGAAATTGCAGGTAAGTCGAGTTTAATGTCTATAGACTGCACTAAACCAAATAAAATTAATATATATTTTTTATATGCGTAAAAACATATCATATGCAGAATAGGGTAAGGATATCATTCACTGTTCGTTTACAGGGCTACACAAAAGGACTAGATTATAGTAAGACAATAGTTGAAAATTGGTGGAAGTGTATTTCAGGTTGTGCTGTGCATTATTACTATAGGATTATGTTTAGGTGCACCATGTGGTTTGTATGTATAATCTTCATAATATATACAGGGCTGCAAATATTTAAGCGATGACATTCTTTTTTATTGTTAGTGGAAGTGCTTTACTATAATATTTTACCATATTAAGGAAAGCTGCTCAAGAATTGAAACGAATTCCTCATAGACGAATTCCTCATGTTTTTAAGCTAAAAATTCATCACTTGTTTTTTGCATATATACACGTTTTGAGGCTTCCTGATTACCGAAGTCAAGTTTTTTTTTACGTTTTATCTTTGTCAGTGTGTCTTAGAGTAACTTAAAATCGAATAATTTAAGAGATCCAAAAGTTGTATTTTGAAATTAATATAGGTTTTCTGGTAAAATTCAGTGAAGACTAATAAGTTCTAAGGAATGTTGTGTGTGAATGTTGTCTGAATAATTTTTAGTGAACTTTTAATTTTATAACAGATTTAATCCATATATGTAGGTGCAGTAATGAAACGGAGTGTAGCCACCTCATACAGAGCTAATTATCATATAAAACTCTTCCGAAGCCTAATTTGAATTATTTTAACATAGGTTTGCATAACAGTACTTGTTATCTTACCTCTTAATCTCAAACAAGTATTTATAGTATTAAATTTCAGGGTAAGAGAAAGTCGTGTGAGTGACACACCATATTATTTTATTTATAACTGTTCGATAAATATAATTTTAAAATGGGCACAGGCTAAATCCCTGCCAAGTGTCCCTGAATTCCATGTAGCCGATGTCGCGTTATACCCGAACAAATGTACCGTTACAAACATCCAGACGTAACGACATACACACATGCGCATACACACACAAATACACACAGAGAAAATTTTCTGAAGGCAGTTTCGTCTTCCATAATGTCAAAGCGTGGAGATATCGCAAAATGTTTTGATTCTGAGCAATTTACGAACAAAAGTCTGGTTTTATTTATATAGATACTCTCTGATGTCACAGTCAATGTTTTTTATTTAAATAATATTGATAGAGAAAATAAAAACCATTTTAAAACTGTGCGGGTATCCTCTATAATTCTGTAAAATGTAAAAGCAAACATTATTTAAAAATTATCACAATATTCTGGAAATATAAATATCTACCTTTTTCTACTTTTAAAATTTTCGAAGCCGCTGTCTACTGGTATTACTAAAAATCGGCACCTATTCGTTTAGGTTTGTTTTTCTGAATCGTTGTTAAGTAGAAAGTACATTATCGTAAATGTAAACAGCAATGATTAAAAGTACACAGAAATGAATAAATTCATTTTTCATTAATATAAAATTTTGATACGCATTTTAAAATCATACTGAAATCCAATCGAAAAAATAAATAAGTAAATAAATAAAAATGAAATATAGGCAATTTATGACGAAAAGCGGTTTTTTGGAAAAGATATATCGTGTACCGGCTATTTGTAAGCCTTGTTGTATAAGCAGATTATAAGGACTAAAATTAAAAGAAAACTTGCGGATCCACTCACAAAATCAAACAAATATTCTTCAGAAACACAAAATTTCCTATAATGATATTCTAGTCAATTTTTTAAACGGAAAATCGTTACACTAGCAACTGTTGTTTTATAGAGAAAAACAAAAGAAGTATATATAATATATCTCCATATTATGACATTTTTTATATGATTAAAAGTCGAATTAGTTGCATAAAATGACAGTACGCAACTTTTAGCATGAAGTGAATCCTATCTGTGCCCTTCAGAAGAATATTATCACTTGTTCAAGAATTTTTACTATTATTTTAATTTACATATTAGTCCAGTCAATATATACATTGTACCTTGCAAAAGGTGGGGTAGAAGATTTTGTTTTTTTAATTTGTACATATTAGTACTAATATGCAAAAAACGAGTTATCCAACATGGTCGACCCCGGGAGAATTTTTGTCGGCTGAAAAACCTCGAAAATTTACTAGTTTTTTGGCTTTTTTCGAAATATCTCAGAAATGGCTGAATTTAGCGATATTTTTCTATTGTAATGTTTAAAGAGGATTAAATTTCCTACAATTTCTTTCATTACACCTTTTTTGTAGTACTAATAGCAAGCGCGTAACAGTTTCTTGAAAATAAACAGTTTTCTCAACTTCGTAAAAAAAGCGCATTACTCCTTATAAATAATGTATAGTAATTATTAGAATTAGAAGCTTTATTTACAGAAAGCTTAACAACTTTTAATGGTATAGCTCTGATATCTGTCGTCCTTGGGATTTTTGGATTTGGTGATCAAAAATGTAATGCGGAAATACACACGCAGATGTATTTTTTTACAATATGTATTGTAAGAAATACTGTTTTATATTCTTGATTGTTCTCTTAACATATACCTTGTTAAAATAATCATGATGTTTGAAAGGAATTAAATATGTTCGCCAGATAAATTGGCGATCATTTCTTTTTTTTCACCAAGGACGACAGATAACAAATCTGTTCCCTTTTAATTTTTCCCTTCCCCTTTTTACTAACTCCCCCCCGGCCATGCACTGACAATTCTGGCCTAACAGTAGTCATCATCAGACTCCAATAACTGCCGATGTATAGTATTCTATCACTGCAACACATAATACACACTCAAACACATATAAAGAAAAATAAATAAAATAAAAAATATTTGGATATAAATGTAAATGAATAAATATTAGGGTGCTAATAAGCAAAAACTAAATGCATTGAAACATAAATATTTTAATTCTACTATTTATTAAATTATAAAACATTAATGATATTTAGATATAATACATAATGTTGTAAGAAACATTAATTACTGCTATATTAATATTGATGATAATAACAATATACAATCTTAATTTTAAATGAACTTCATAAATAGGCACAATTGTTTGAAGAACAATAGCAAATAATTATAAAAGTATATTGTAGAAATTTAACTTTATATATCAATTATAGGGAGATTCATTTAGCCTTGAAACAAATAAATGTACATTAATGTATAATATACATGTTCATTGTCTTCGTGGTTGTTTTGAAAGCCCGGGTTCTTAAATTTCAATAGTCATCAGAAGTAGAATGAAGGTGTGTCATCCTCAGATTGTTCCTCTACGTCTTGCAGTCTTACAAGACGTTCCTCTACGTCTTGCGCTAAGCTTAGATTAAGCTTAGATTAAGCTTAGAATTAAGTATAAGCTCTTAGAATAGCTTATCTTCTTCAGCCTCGTCCAATGATGAAATTAGTACAACATTTTCCTGTTGAGGATCAGAGTCCTTTTACTATACCGTTTCACTGAGTATTTTATAGCCAACATTTTGGAAGCAAACTGCTTTCTTGTTGGCAGCTTCGGCTATTAAAACATCTTCACCATATTTTTTGCAAAGGCGATATGTAACCGTTCTGATGTCAAGACGAAAATCACCCTCTATTTTATTCATCAAATACTTTATGAGACTGGCACTCCTCCAAGTCGTTTTCAGGGTAGGTGTAAATTGATCCCATTGCCTCATCAGTGTTACTTGCAGGGTAGTATCCTCGTTTCGTCTCACTTTTAGGCCTCCAGTGCAGTTTTTGATGACAAAACCTGTGATACCCAGCATTTATAGCAACTAAACCTTTTACATTTCCGTTGCATTCAAGTACTTTTTTTTTCTCTCATCCCCACGATTTTCAGTACCATTTACAATTGTTTCTTTCACACCCAGTTTCAAAGCATGGTGGATAAAATTTCTTTCATGCTCAGGAAGTCGTTCCTGTTTTTTAAAGAAATCTTCAAGTATCCCCTCTCCACACAAGAAACACTGATCTTTAAAACTGAAACCTTCAGTTCTTGAAGGAAGATATGGAGCCGCACTGTTTGGACCAGCTCCATCACCAGTTGTATGACGCCGTACATATGCTGCAATCATTCGCTCATTTATGTATCGTTTGTAACAGGCATTGTGAATTCTTACTTGTTTTAGGTTCTTCAAAAAACACTAATGTTGTTCATTTTGACGTTTTGCATTGCACTTTTACAGATTTTTTGTATACCTTTCTCCTTCAGAATCTTTACTTCACCTTTATTCAAACTGATTTCAAAAATAAAACAAACACTCCGGTTATTGTAATAGAAAACGCTCACGGGTTGAAACAGTACGCTCGCACGTTCGAATTGAACTGAATAACATAGATAGATGAGATAACATAGATTTAATTGAGGGAGGGGGGGGGGGCAGGCTTTTTTTTTTTTTTTAATACCTTCTTTGCTACGAAGTAGATGTCATTTCCTAAGGTCAGACAGCTAAATATGCCCCTTCCTTTCTTTCCGTTTTCTAATAAACGTTTATGCACCGACCCATTTCTTTGAGTTGTATTTTATTAGCTTGAGAAAAAATACCACTTTCAAGAGGCTGTAACACGCTTGCTATTAGTACTACAAAAAAGTTGTAATGAAGAAAATTGTAGGAAATTTAATCTTCTTTAAACTTTATAATAGAAAAATATCACTAAATTTAGCCATTTCTGAGATATTTCAAAAAAAGCCAAAAAAGTAGTAAATTTTCGAGGTTTTTCAGCCGACAAAAATTTTCCCGGAGTCTTTCATGTTGGATAACTCGTTTTTTTCATATTGACACTAATATGTACAAATTAAAAAAGAAAAATCTTCTACCCCACCTTTTGCTAGGTAAGCCCTTTTTTACATACCTATTGACTGGACTATATAGTGGTAAAAAAGAATATTATGTTAAGTTTTGGGAAAATTTAAAGATACTTCCTTAGTGTTAAGGATATATGCATCAGAAAACAATTAATTTCTTAAAAGGAAATTCACGTATGTTTTTTAACTAACAAAAAAGAGTATTTTTTGCGAACTGCAGTTGTTTAAGAATTCAAAAGAAAAGATTTTGTATGTTAAAATGAACAATTTTCCACAAAGTTAAAAATTAGTTCTCCATATTATTTCCGATATATGAATGAGTACTGTTTATTCTAGTACCAATATATTCCAAGCAAAAATTCAGAAGAATTGGTATATTTTGCATACAACAATATATATATATATATATAACCAGCGAGCTTCGCCCGCTAGCGGGTCAGTATTTTTAAATGAATCACTACGACTATAATGACTGAATTCTCAAAATCTCTCAATCACTATAATTAATGAATCTCTAACAATAACTTTTAGTGTTAAGAAAAGAAAGTTTTTAAAAATCATTTCTGATTGGGTAAAAAGTCGGCCCGGGTCCCCACTGCCTTCGGCAGTGCAGTCCCGTGCGCGCTGCGCGCGCACAACTTACGGGACACACGCGCTGCGCGCGCTTATTCCTTCCCTGACCCTTCGTGCCCCTAAAATAAAATCATTTCTGATCGGGTAAAAAGTCACACCGGGTCCTGTCACAATACGAGACAGTCAGACTTCCATCTATTGACAATCGGACTTCCATCGGAAAAAGTAATCTAGTTTTTCTTCATCCTAACTCCTTGGTACTAGAGATTACATCCTGACTCCGTAATGACGGCTTCATTTCTTCTGAATGCCATTCCTCCAACGCAAGCCGCAACTGCAGTGAATCCCTAAATGGTTCTTCAACAGAATTTCCCAGAGGGCGCATTGCGTCAGTATGCTAATACAAGTACTTGGAAGGAGTATAAATACTTCAGTCAGACTGTGAAGAGTCGCTTGCTTCCTGGCTTGCTTTCTTCTTTGGTTTTTTTCCAGGCCTGCAGATACAGAGTATCTTGAATCTGATGTTCGTTTTCAGCTTTTTCAGAAGGAATTAAAAGCACTAAGCTGGTGCAAAAGCTGAATGTGTTTTGTAAAAAATGCCATAATGGCTATTTCTTTTTCTGTTTTTATTCAAACAAAAATTTTCATTTTAGTTTTAATAAACTAAATTTATTTTAACTATGATTCTGTTTCATTTCCCTTACCATATGTGTGTAAGTTATCTTACTTATAGATCCAACTTAATTTAAATTTTCTGAAAGGATTTAAAGTTTATGAATGAGGTTAAGTTGTTCAAATTGTGATTTAAATATTTCTATTTCTCAAAGCTCCTTTTAGATTTAAATTAAGCTTAACTAAAAACAGTGACCACGCTCCATTGTTATTGGACCTCTGCTAATGAATATTTTATTGGATTATAAGTTTAATGTCAACCCATAATCCAACACGGGTTATGGGCCATAAGTTACTGTTTTAGTGGTGATAAGTTAGATTAGTAATTATCATTTTGTTTATCTATTAAAGAGCTAAATGTTTAAAACAAATTCTGAAGTTTTTTAATACTGAAGCATAAATTAAGTAGTAGAGTTTTGAACTTGAAAGTGATTTCGTTTCTCTATTGAATAACTTGAATACACACATTATGGTAATGGAAAAAGCAGTGTTTCTTTCTAGGTAGTGTCAAATACACTGAAAACTTGTTTAATTGGACTTAAAGACTGTGTGGACAATAGCATGATTATATATGCATAAGGACTACTTTAATTGCAGTTAACTCACACACACTAATTATGTGAGCTGGTCCCATGATATTAAATTCATCTTAATGGAAAAGGGTGTCTGGGGAATTGTCACCGGAGAGGACGTTGAACCTGATTACAAGCCAGGTGATCCAGTTCCGAAAGAGGTAACCGAATACCGTTCTAGAGCTCAAACAGCTTTAACAAACATTTTTCTTAATTTGAGTGATAATTTTAAGCAGATAATTTATGGTTGCCTTACAGCTAAAGACGCTTGGAATAAAATCAAGGAGCACTTTACTCCTGATAATAGAGCTCAGCATATGGCTCTCTTCTCTGAACTTTGCTCATGTAAAATTAAACCAAGGGAATCCGTGGATGTCTTTGCTGCCAGGTTACGTATCATAAGGGATCAACTCAAGGGAATTGGTGAAGAAATACCCGAGAAATATGTTAGTTTCCAATTTCTCAGGTACCTCCCAAATAACTTTGACTCTATAGTACAAAATGTTTTAAGATGGGAGGATACTAAGTTTAAATTTGAGACAATAGTTACAGAATTAGTAGCGGAAGAAAGCCGCCAAAGAGTCCGTGAGAAGGACAAGGTTGAGACTTATGAAGCCAATAAGGTAGCTACTAAATTTAGATTTAGAAAACGTGAAATTAAGTGTTTCAGGTGTGGACAGGTGGGACACGTAAGAAGCAGTTGCCGTACCAGGTTGAAAGAAGAGTACGCAGGAAAGAGGACCACCTATGATAAGAGCTCGGAAGAAGAATCGACGGATGCATCTAGCAGTCCAAGGAGGAGTCATACAGCACCTAAAACAAGTGGCATCATGAAGGGTAAGAAGGGAAATGGTAATTCAAATTTTGATTTAAAACCCAAATCTTTCTTTGTCCAGGCCAATTTGTCACATGCTAATGAGTTAAAAGATGTTTTTGTGTTCGACACTGCGGCCTCTCATCATTTTACTCACAATAGAAATATCTTAGAGGATTACACTCCTGTAAATGATGAGACGTTGTCTGTCGCTGTAGATGGTCTTAATTATCCCATAAAGGGAAAGGGCACCATGAAGTTAAGATTCGGCCAACAAACTTTGTCTTTTAAGGACACAATGTATATACCTAGCCTTAGGAAGAATTTATTGAGTGGGCCTCGTATGGATATTTTTGGTGCTTCATTTCGTGGTAAAAATGGGAAGGTGAAAGTATCAGACAGAAATAATGAATATCTTTTTACAGCCATTCTTAAAAACGGCCTTTATATTACTGATGCAAAACCAGTTGATGAAAAGCGGTCAGTTAAATTTGCCGCAAACACTAAAATTGAAAGGAGAATCGATAAATTAGATTTATGGCATCGTAGATACGGACACTTAAGTCCGAGTTCAATTGAACGTATAAAGCGGAAAAATGTGGTAAAAGGTCTTCCTCACCTGAACTTCAGTAATTACTCATGTGAAACTTGTATTTTGAATAAGTTTAGACGTGTTACATTTAAGAGGGAACATGAAATTAAGTCTAAAGCCCCGGGAGAAATGATACATACTGATGTTTGGGGTCCGACCACGACAATTGGTCGTGATGGGGAGAGGTACTTTTTGTCAGTAATAGACGATTTTAGCCGGTATGTGACCACTTATCCCATGGTTTCGAAGCATGAAGTTAGTGATAGGTTACGTCAGCATATATTGCGGATGGAAAACTCCCTAAATACCCGTCTAAAACGTGTGAGATCGGACAATGGAAGTGAGTACTTAAGTAATGACCTGTCTGATTTCTTTAAAGAAAAGGGCATTAAGCACGAAAGGTCAAATGTCTACACGCCGGAACAAAACGGTTTGGCGGAACGGTTTAATCAAACTGTGCTAAACAACGTTAGGTCGATACTGGATGATAGTAACCTTCCGGATACATTTTGGCCTGAAGCTTTAAGGTACTATTCATATACTTGGAATCGTTCTTGTCCCAAAAGGACTAAATGCACACCTTTTCAAGGATATTATGGTAGAGTGCCATCAATCAAGCATTTAAGACCTTTTGGTTGCACAGCTTATGTTGGCAAACCTCGCCAGCTGAGACGGTCTAAATTCGAGAGACGTGCCAAAAAGGGTATCATGATAGGATACGCGTCAAAAACACGGGGGTACAGGATCTTTATTCCCGAAGACGATAAAATTATAGAGTCTATAAACGTCAGGTTTAATGAACAGGAACACGGAAGTTGTAACGCTGATAGTGGAAGCATCCTGGACCCTGATGTCTGTGATAGGAACAATC
This sequence comes from Salticus scenicus, assembly GCA_963930645.1. NCBI lineage: Eukaryota > Metazoa > Arthropoda > Arachnida > Araneae > Salticidae > Salticus > Salticus scenicus. Next base: position 137,581,157 of record OZ005661.1, read on the forward strand.
CGGTAGAGCCTCCCAATCAGTATTTTGTCCCATTAAATCCTCCAACCGTATCTGATGACGAATATGAGGATGCCCAAACAGATGTGGAGGACGAAGTTCAGGATGAGCCCCGTACGCTTAAGTGGTATAGAGAGTTAAAACATCGGAAGGAAGAGCCCCGGGTCGACGTGTACTATTATGAAGTGGGAAAGAAGGAGAAATTAAATTCGATTGTAATAGTCGAAAGGTACTGTCAACGTAATAATATTAAATTTGACAAGTCTTATTTTAACTTCTCTCCAAAAGAAACTTTTGAAGGCATAGTGCGCGGTTCTCTCACTCCACCTAGTACTAGTGCAACGCAAGCATGACTAGGCCAATCCACTATGGTAAAAAAAAAAAAAAACATTAAAACAGAAGTTTCGCTGATGCTTTCACAAAACCCAAACTAAAGCTGAACTTGCTAAATTTGTAAAAGCTTTATTTCAATTAGTGTAATTTGTATATATTTATATGTATTTTATAATTAGAAAAGTATAATTTTTGTAAGCTAAGATAGTTTTTTTTAGTCTATTTATAGTAGAAAATAATAGACAATTTGGACTTTGAGCTATTTATATATTTAATGGACACTGTAGTATATTTTTCCCTTCTGGAAGTGAGGGGCCATTGTCACAATACGAGACAGTCAGACTTCCATCTATTGATAATCGGACTTCCATCGGAAAAAGTAATCTAGTTTTTCTTCATCCTAACTCCTTGGTACTAGAGATTACATCCTGACTCCGTAATGACGGCTTCATTTCTTCTGAATGCCATTCCTCCAACGCAAGCCGCAACTGAAGTGAATCCCTAAATGGTTCTTCAACAGAATTTCCCAGAGGGCGCATTGCGTCAGTATGCTAATACAAGTACTTGGAAGGAGTATAAATACTTCAGTCAGACTGTGAAGAGTCGCTTGCTTCCTGGCTTGCTTTCTTCTTTGGTTTTTTTCCAGGCCTGCAGATACAGAGTATCTTGAATCTGATGTTCTTTTTCAGAAGGAATTAAAAGCACTAAGCTGGTGCAAAAGCTGAATGTGTTTTGTAAAAAATGCCATAATGGCTATTTCTTTTTCTGTTTTTATTCAAACAAAAATTTTCATTTTAGTTTTAATAAACTAAATTTATTTTAACTATGATTCTGTTTCATTTCCCTTACCATATGTGTGTAAGTTATCTTACTTATAGATCCAACTTAATTTAAATTTTCTGAAAGGATTTAAAGTTTATGAATGAAGTTAAGTTGTTCAAATTGTGATTTAAATATTTCTATTTCTCAAAGCTCCTTTTAGATTTTAATTAAGCTTAACTAAAAACAGTGACCACGCTCCATTGTTATTGGACCTCTGCTAATGAATATTTTATTGGATTATAAGTTTAATGTCAACCCATAATCCAACAGGTCCCCACTGCCTTCGGCAGCGCAGACCCCTGCACGCGCACGTAAGAAGGTATACGTGCTCTGCGCGCACATATTCCTTCTCAAGTCAAATTTTTATTCTTAAGAAAAGAAAATTTAAAAAATCATTTCTTTGTACAAAGTCGGACTGGGTCCCCACTGCCTTGCGCGCACAAGTTAAGGTATACACGCGCTGCGCGCGCCTATTCCTTCCCTGACCTTTCGTGCCCCCTAAAAAAAATCATTTCTGATCGGGTAAAAACTCATACCGGGTCCCCACTTCCTTCGGAAGCGCAGTCCCATGCGCGCGCACGTGCGAAGGTATAGGCGCGCTGCGCGCACATATTCCTTCTCAAATCAAATATTTATTCTTATGAGGAGAAAATAAAAAAAAATCAATTCTCATTGGTTAAAATGTCGGGACGGGTCCCCACTGCCTTCGGCAGCGCAGTCCCGTGCGCTGTGCGCGCGCACAAGTTAAGGGATACGCGCGTGGTGCACGCCTATTTCTTCTCCACCCTTTCAGGCCCTCTTAATTAACCTACGTATACCAATTTTGAACGATCTACCTCATTTGGCTGAGATGCAAAAGAAAACGTAATCAGGACACCTCAAACCGTGTAAATCTGGTGAAAACGTTCGATAATATAAAAGAACTTTAAAATATCTTTCGAATGATGTATTAAAAATAATTTAATCATAAATAGAAATTGAAATTTAGAAAATATTACAGCGCCATAAAAGAAAACTGATTCAGAACACCTCAAAACCTGTAAATCTGTTGAAAACTTTGAATAATATAAAAGAACTTTAAAATATCTTTCGAATGATGTATTAAAAATAATTTAATCGTAATTAGAAATTGAAATACGCGTTGAAATATTGAAATTTGAAAAAATTACAGCGCCATCTGGCGGTAGAAATTTCTATATTCCACTGTTTGATTCCAAATCAAGAAAGCTTTCTAATGATGTATTACTTATGAAATTATTTTAATTAGCAGCTGAGATACAAAAGAAAACTCATTCGGGACACCTCATAACGTGTAAATATGGTGAAAACATGTTTTGTGAAAAAATCGATGTTTCGTAAAATCTAAAAATATGAATCGCTAATCCGTATTTTGTAAAAACGTTTGTATGGTTCGAAAGAGGATTAAATGACCTTTCCTTATATATCAGTTGTTAAGAAATGGAACAGTTACTCGGTCGTACAGGGCGTTTCAAAAAAGACGATCGCGAAAAAGAGAAATTTTCGACCCTTTTTAAAACTTTTTTTAAAAATATAAAAAATCCGTATTTAAAAAAAAAAAAAAAAATTGTAGCGTAAGAATCGGTAATAAATGCTCTTTCTCGTGGTACAGGTGTATTTTCGATATTTCCAACAGATCGGAAGCGATCGCTTTACAAAAACCCATAAAATCTCCTCTTTCTCTTTCTTCTTTTGAGGTAAGCGGTCCCGGTCGAAAATGATGATCACGTGCCATTTTGAATCGTTTTTTCGTTAGACAGGGGTCGACATTTTAATTAATATCTCTGATAATTAGGGTCGCATCGTTTAGCAAATTAGATAACGTACATCTGCGATAAATTCTCCGTCCGACGGTACCTGTCCGAAGTCCGTGCGACCATTAGCGGCGGAGCCTTAGCTATTTCAAGCCGTTTCTCACAGACAGAAACACAGAAACACACACAGACACACGCGTACAGATTTTAATAATATAGGAGATGATAGTAGTACTTGAACGATATGAAATTTGGATGGAATTATAACATTTCTTTATAAAAGCATATAAGTATCATAATGTACATCGTATATCTTTAAAAACTATGTCACAATATACTCTAAAAAAAAACACTATTTTGAATAATTATTGAAAAAAATTTCAACGTCAGCCTTTATATAATTTAAGCGTTTTAAAAATTTTACGGACATGAAAAATAACAAAATATCACATCCACTTCTTAAAATTGGTATTCCCGCTTACTTGGTACAACATAGTGGTAATTATTCAGATAAAAGAAATATTTGGCTTCAAATGCTAATCACACTTCTGCAATATCTTGTTGATTACAAAAAAGAATTTGATGGTTTTTCCATTCTACTCGTTAATGAAAGAAATGGATTTTTTCCAAACGATAGTTTGACGGGTCAACTTAAATTCTTAAACCGAACGGAAATCGAGATTGGTTTGCCACCCTGTGTTATAAAGGAATTAACTAAAAGATTCCCTGATTTTTCTTACCCATTAATGGGGTACATACAAATGAAACACTTCCAGTTGCAAAGCTGTTTGCAGGCGTTCCAAATGTATGAGTGCAGTCGGCAGCAAAAGTATCCGAGCACTAGCAAAAATTCCTATGTGAAAAAAGCACACTTAACACTGTTTTGTTAAATAATTCCTTGTCAAATTGTGTTCTTACTGACTACGAACAGGATTCGACAAGGATTTATTTAACAAATCTGCATTAAATTTACTTTTTTTACATAGGAATTTTCGCTAGTGCTCTGTTACTTTTGCTGCCGACTGTATTTGCAAAAAACTTGCAAAATTTACGTCATCGAAATTGCAAGCGTTCCGTTTGTATGTAACCCTAAGCTTGCTTCTTCTACATTTCTGACTCCAAAACCGAATTAGAAGCCAGAGATTTTTGGTATTTTGCAGATATTTTCTATAACGCTTTGAGCCACCATTTTATCTGTTGCACTTGCAATGCTGTTTATATATTACGTTATTTTCAAACAAAAATATTCGTTTGCAAAGATTTTGCTTCGTGTTTTTGCTGTACTTTTAAGACAAAGTTCAATTATAGCGCCTTCATCATTTGCAAAAAAACTACTTCTTTACACATGGGTTGTTGGTTCTATGCTTCTTTGCCTGGCTTTCGATTCCGTAATTCTAACATTTCTCACATTTCCACCTGTCATTCAAATTAAGCACGTGTCACAGTTAGCCCATGCGATAGACATTGGAGAGTATCACTGCTCGGCCAATTTCGCTACAGGTACTGCAGAAGCACTTTTGTATTCAAATCTGGAAAGCTTAAAAGTAATAGGAAAAGATATTCTGAAGAATTCAAATATATCAAAGAAAGCTTTTCTGGAAAAATATCCTCACAATTCTGCGCTAATTGTGCAAACAGACATCATTGATAGTTTTGGCGGAACATTCTCGATCTCTGAAGATACTTTTGGTGAATTTGTAGGGGGAATAATGGTACGAAATGGATTTTGTTGCAAAAACGTTATAGAAACATTTGTACATAAACTTATGGCTTCGGGAATTTTCAATTTTATAGTGACAGTTCATTTTTGATTTTTTTTTCCAGAATTAATAAAAAACGTGGCTGTGGATAACAGTAAACGAAGTTTAACAATGACAGATCTTGCTCCTGCATTTATATTCCTCTTGGCTGGTTACATTATCTCCTTTCTCCTTCTTCTTGTAGAAATAGGACACAATCGCAAACAGAAAAAAAAACATTCAAAGGTAGTTAAATGAAAGAAGGAGATTGCTGAAATTGAGAATTCTGTTCAGTTAATTAATTATGCAAAATCAATTTTACACTTTTATAATTTTGAAAACATATATATATGCTTTTGTCAATTAAATAAAACATCTTTATTCGTTTCGTTGTGAAAATACAGTTGAATTGCAAGAATAATATAAAACATTCGAATTAAAACAAGCATGCTCTGGTCATCAGAAAACTGTTTTTGTTTCTTCTATATAGAAGTATGACCTATAGGTTAACAGGCACCAAAATTTCGTCAACAAAGTTTATCACAATAAATATTCTACACAATCAGTTTTGTGCAGTTTTAATTAATAAAAGATGATACATATTCATCTGAAAAATCGCAGATATTGAATAGCCAATACGCCACCTGTCATCCGACATACACTCAAATTAAAACAGCATAAAAAATCAGTCATAATATATATATATATAACCCATCAAGTATAGTGTATTTATTTATCATAAATCTTAAAAATTACCTTCTATAAATCGGAGTAAATTTCAAGAAGGCAGCGCCAACTGTCGCGTCGGCCAATATGTACCAGAATGATCACAATATAGTTTTTCAACATAGTTTTTATACTTATCATGTTTTGTGCCCTTTTATATTATTGATGATGATTGCCTTTCTGAAAATAAAGCATAACAAGGTCATCATCTAGACGATATATGCCAAAACCTTATCTCTTCCAATTTATATCAAAATCCAACTAAATAACAAACTTTAAAGAAATTTTCTCATTCGATCGTGAGATGCAGCTTCCACGAAGTTTTTCTAAACATACGCAGACATAAAAACTGTCATATAACAACGAAGACATACATTTTCTAAAAATTGGCGTGTTCAGGACATATCAAAACTTCCACATCTAACAAAAACCTATGGTCAACAATTTTCACGAATCCAATACTTTGTTTAAAGCAGAAAGCAAAAACGACAGTAAAACTTTATGTAAGTATTTAAAATTAAGTTTGAATTTGCTTTTAAATTTTCATCATCCTTTGATATTCGACACATGATCCTCTGATATTTGACATCAGCTGTATTAAAAATTGCAAACTAGATTTTTATTTTGATTGTTTGTTTGTTATGTTAACAATATTTTTTCAAACAGAATACTTTTTTTTTTCTTAAGTTTTGTTATTATATAATTTTTAGGAATACTTAATAAATTTAGTATCAATAGCTTGAATTTTTGAAGTTTTTTCAACAGTACTGAAGGCTACAAGTCTGTTCTGGCCTCAATCCATCTTTTACGTGTCCTTCTTTTGTCTCTTCTCCCCTTGGCTTGTATTTCTGGGCTTATCCCATCACAATACCCACTGAGACATTTTTATATTCAAATTTAGAAAGTCTGAGAATAATAGAAAAAGTTATGCAGGAGAACTCAAATATAACTTGGAAAGATTTTGTGAAAAAAAATATCCTCAAAATTTTGCCCAAATAACACAAACAGATGCCGTTGGTGGCTTGGGTGGAAAACACTGTTATAAATTTTCAGATCAGAGGTGGTTCAGCTTTCATAATCATTATTTAGTAGGCGAATCATTCTATTAAATTTTAAGACGGTGTATCAGTATAAAGAGTTAATGAAGTTAACTGTTGTCTACCCAAGATCGTTGCCTCAGTAGCAGCGCTACCACAGAAATTTAAAAACTTCTACTACAACAGTTTGTACGGTGTTATTTGATAGCTTCTGTGGTCACGATTTTGGCTTCAATTTCTTGCAAGCATGCGGGCCCATATTATCGCATGGGCAACTCGGGACTTTGCCCAGGGGCCCCCAAATCAATAATAACAAATTGCAAATTTTGTTTTTTTTATACCATTCAACCAAAATTTAAAATTGGAAAAAAAAAAAAAAAAAAAAAAAACTCATAACAATAATTTTATCTTTAAAAGTTCCCAGACCGTCGCCAATTGCCCTTTGCGCAGTACTAGTGTGACGTTAAATCCAACGAAACAAACATATCTTGTACGTAGTAGATAGAAGAAACGAGTTTTCTCAAGGCTAAACTAGATCTGCCACCTGCAACTCCTTGACCTGCTCGCTCCGTTTCTCCACTCCAGTACGTATTTAGCAATTAGACTTTTGAGCTTATAGAAATGGCAACTTTCAATAAATGGCTCTTTTCAATAAATAAGTAAACTTGTTCCGTGTTGCGTTCCTCGTGCTGAATGTGAATTATGCTTAACAACACGTGCATGTAATTTTTTTTTTCATATTCACAATGTCCTCCCGTAGTTATCTGTCTGGTTATAGTAAAAGGCAATTAAGACGCCAAAAAGAAGCTTTAAAAAAAATATTCTGAATCCAGTTCATTAGTGCGATATGCTTTTACCGTAAACAAAAAATCAGATTTGGAAATTCAGCAAGTAGTAAGTGAAGTAGTAGAGGAGATAGTACAGCAAGTAGTGACAGATATACAACTTTGTACTGAAGCTGATGCTAAAGAACTTTCTGTTGAAAATATAAATAAGTCCGCTTTGAATTGTTTTCATACGACTGATGACGAAAAGAATGAGAATTTACGAAAGATAAATTCGGCGTTCGCATCTGATAATTCGGCATTAGCATCTGATTTCACTGCATAGAAAAATGAAATTACTTTCAATTCTGATCCTGCCACATGGAATGTGATCACTAAAGAAATGATTGATTATTTCACATTTAATCATCCACCTCAAAATACCGAATTACTGTCAAAGACCGAAAGAATTTTCGGTTCAGTTAAAAGAAGTCTCACCTTTAATCATTTTTATCATACCAAAATAAATGGTGAAAAACTTTTGAGAAAATGGCTAGTTTTATCAGCTTCGACAAAAAAACTCAAGCCAAGAAGCAAAGATCCACATGCAGTTAACAGCACTGGAGTTGAACTCACTCCTCATGAAGCATACCGAACAAATATTTATAATGCTATTTGTGATTCATTAATTGTGCATCTATCAAATCGTAAAGTACCATATGCTAACACAATAAAAAAGTTTGCTTGCCTAACTTTAATAAAAGATAAACCTAACGTTCGAGCTGAATCCACATTTTTGCAAAAATGTTACCCGTCAGATTTAGACGACTCTTTCTCAGATGAATTACAACAATTTTCTTCTCTTGTAGAAGAGGAAAATAATATTGCAGATATGCTTGAGAAACTAAAAATTTTGCAATTAGACGAGACTTTTCCTAACGTTGAAAGTGCACTTCGTTCGCATCTTTCTTACACTACCAGTGTCAAACTGTTCTGGTGAAAGATCCTTCTCACTATTAAAAAGATTAAAATCACCTATGCGCTAAACTATTTTACAAGAAAAGCTAACATCTTTGGCACTTCTATGTATTGAAGGAGAGTTAACTCAAAAATTGGATTACAATGATATAATACAGGATTTTGCTAGCATGAAATGTCGGAAAAAAAGTGAGTTGCTACATTGTAAATATTTTTATGCTAAGTGAATTTATTTATTATTATTATTATTTTTTTTAATTTGCCAATTTATATTAAATCCCCCCCCCCCAAAAAAAAAGTACTTTATTTTATTTATTTTTAAAATATATTATTATAGATTTGCTTTTTAATGTAATCTGAATTTATGGAAATTCTAAATTTTTTTCAGTAAATATGATCTTAAATTATTTTTAATTCTAGTGCTCTTTTAAATCATTTTTTACTTTTTTAAGTGTGTGTACATTGAATGAAAAATTGCTTTTTTTAAGTGTGTAATCTCAGTCTGCAATAAGTGAAAAAATATTAAGCATAAATATGCGTATATTTTATTGTAAGTACCCTCCCCGCCATCCCCCAAACTCAAAATCTTTATTTTTAAATTGTATTATTAAAGATTTGCTTTTTATTAAAACCTGAAATATTATACCAATTCTGAAATATTTTTGATTAAATATGATCTGAAATTATTTTTAATTCTAGTGATCTTTTAAATCATTTTTTACTGTTTTAAGTGTGTGTACATTGAATGAAAAATTGCTTTTTTAAATGTGTTATATCTGCAATCGGTGAAAAAATATTAAGAATAAATATTTATACTTTCTATTGTAAGCCCCCCCCCCCAAGAAAAAAAAACAAACTTTATTTAATTTTTTTTTTTTTTTTAATGTATTATTATAAGTTTAGTTTTTATTAAAACCTGAATCATGAATTTATGGAAATTCTAAAATATTTTTGATTAAATATGATTTTAAATTATTTTTTAGTGATCTTTTAAATAATTTTTTACTGTTTTAAGTGTGTGTACATTGAATGAAAAATTGCTTTTTTAAGTGTGTATTGACAATCACTGAAAATTGGTTTTTTAAGTGTGTAATCTGCATCTGCAATCAATGTAAAAAGCACGAATGAAAGCCTTTCAGCTTTATTTTCTATTTAAATATGTAGTTGTTAGAAAAGGTAAGAAATTTTTAACAGCTGATCAAAATGAAAAGTAACTAATAATTTTATAACTATTCATTGCAATGTTTATTATGTTTTATTTTAGTAAATAAATGGTTATATAATTAAATTTTTATAGATTTCTTGTCTGTTCATTTTCTTATATTAACACTAGATTGTCCAAGGAAATTATTTGATTGCTTCTTAATTTCGTTTAATATATATTTATAATGATGCAATTTGTGATCGACCTTTGCATATAAGTGCATTTATTAATAGTTTTATTTAAGTATTTTACCACTTTTCCCTCTAAAGTAGTCATTTTGATTGCTTGGGAAGGTCTAGTGTAAATACAGAGTATAAGGATAGCAAGTAAAATGGAGACAAAAATTTGGCAATGAAGCAACTTTTTACTGTATAAAATAGGTAAATCGTAAAATATAACTTTACCTATTTAGAATTAAAATTAAATATTTTGAAAGGTCAGAAGATTAGTTTTCCTGCTGGGCTAAAGCATCTTCAATGCTGACCTTTTTGAGGTATTTAATTCTAAATGAATTTAAGTTTATGAAATAATAATAAAATCTTTTACTGTCAGTTAAAATAAGGAGTATTTTATTTAAAAATAAATTTAACAGTTAAAATTGTTCATGAAAAATAAATATTTTAAAAGAATTTCTCTGTAGCAGTTTATGTAATTATAAAATATTTTATTTTTAAACACTGTTAAACAAGGCAAGCAGTATTTTTTAAGATTTTACATTATAGTGTAATCATGCATATAGCATATAATTAAAGTTACATTAACAAATTTAATATTTAGGATACATTAACAATAAAATAAAGTCATAAGTAATTTTATTTATTTATTTTTACCCAAGATTTCTTTTAAATTTGATTTGAGAATGAAATTCAAAATTACTGTATTTTTAGGTCTATTGAACAAATGTTTTTTAAAAATATATTCTAAACATATATGGGTATCACTTTATGGATTTATTGTTAAATAATGAAAAGAAAAAAAAAAAAAAAGCCAATAACATGAATGTACAGATAAATAAATCCTCAAGTATATTTAAAATATGTTGTTAAATTATAATAATGTAAAAATGAGGGGGGGGGGTATTAAAATAACTTTAATTTCAAAAACTTGCCTCATACATGGAATATGAGTCAAGTTAAAGGTTTTTGTAATTAATTTAAAGTCAACTATCCTCTTTAGAAGATGTTTAAAAAAATATATAAATTTATTTATATGTTATATACAGGGTGATCAGTTTAACACAGTACCCGTTGGTTTTTCTTATTACCCTTAAATCTGATGGATTTGGCAACTATTCTAACACTGACATATAATTGTTTGAACCTTGTTTAAGTTTGAGACAATTTCTAGCATTGTTGGACTGTTACAACTTTATTTGTGAGGTAAAACAGAAATGAGACGCACAGTGTCACTTAATCCTGTGATAATTTTATTTTTGAAAAACATAATTTAATTCAAATTTTTTACATTATCATTTCTTACAGAAAATGTTGAAAATGTTTGCCACCATTTTGAATACAAACATGAACACGTCAAACCAAGTTTTTTGACACTTTGCAGCATTGTTGGTGTTATTGACGAGATTTCTTCAGTTATGATCTGTTTTAATTCATCAATGTTTGCAGGACTTCTCTGGAAAACCGTATGAAATGATAATGTGAATGTAATGTAGGAATGGTAATGTAAAAAATTTGAATTCAATTTTGTTTTTCATAAATAAAATTATCACAGGATTAAATAACCTCACAAATAAAGTTGTAACAGTCCAACAGTGTTGAAAATTGTCTCCCACACTTAAACAAGGTTCAAACAATTATACTTCAGTGTCAGGATAGTTGCCACATCCGTAATATTTAAGGGTAATAAGAAAAACCAGCAGGTACTCTTTTAAATTGATCACCCTGTATATTCGATACTCTTCTATTGTATCTAGTTTAGATTTGGTGTACTGCTCTACAGTTATTTTTGTAATTAGTTAAGCGTTAGCCTTCAGGTGCACGTGCAATGATTTATTTCATGGGGTTGAGAAAAAGTTCATTTGCCCTAAAATTTGCGAAGCAAGTTTGCTGGGAGGGGCCCCCGAACTTATCTTTGCCCAGGGCCCCCATTTGTTAAGATCGGGGCTTGCAAGCATGTCATTTCCTTTTGTATCATTCCACCAAGTCACAAATAGTATCAATTTCAAGAATATTATACAGCTGTAGACCCTTTGCAAAAAGAAAAAAAAATGATGGAAAAAAAAAAAAAAATCTATGCCTAAATCTCTCTTTCGACGCACCTTCGAAAGTTTATCACCCTTTGACATTTGACACGCTCTTAAAATGCTTCTGCAATATTAAGATTGCAAACTAATTTTTAGTTGTGATTGTTTGTAAATGATTATATTAATAATTTTGGAAATTAAATATATTTTTTTTTTTTTTTTTGAAGTTTATTTATTGATTATGTATTGTTTAGAAAGGCTTAATAAAAATTATTCTGTAAATTTTATTGTAAAATGTTTAATTTCTTTTCAGCTGTTATGTTTGAAAACGTCTATTATCAATGTAAATGAAATAAAAATAGTAATAATAATAGTAATAATTGCTTTAAGATTTTTCAACTTAATAGAAAATAATTTTGGTTTACTTTATTTATTGCAGCTCTAAGAAATGTTGAGTTGTTGACATCTATACATTTCAGAAAATTATAAAATATGGTGACCAACAAAGCAAGAAAAGCCTCAGTTGATTTACTTACCTTAATTGATTTCACATTCCGTCATTTTTGACGGCGTTATATACTAGTAGAAAATAATTATGGTTTTCTTCATTTATTTCAGCTCTATGTAAAATTGAGTTTTTGGCGTGTGTACATTTTAGAAAATTATAGGACTCTAACAGTTTCTCATTCAAAATATTTTTACTTCCATTACCCAACTGTAGTAGGTAACTGGAGTAATATATTCGGTCAAAAAATCAATGTGGAGTTTCCACCTGATTTACATGTTTTAAGGTCTCTTGAGTTCAAAATAGAGGTTTTCGGCAACTGGTCTAGTGTGTGTATGTGTGTATGTATGTGTGTATATGAGTGTGTGTGTTTATGTGTCTGGGGAATCTTCTGACTCCCCTATCACTCTAAATTATGAAGATAGAACAACAAAATTCTAGAATTGTGACAGATCTAGATGATTTTTCCAGTTTTTCGTGAAAAAAGGAAAATGGGAAGAGTGACATTGGAAACCGTAAGTCCGTATCACAAAAATGGTTCTAATGATTTTCTTCATATTTGCTAGATAAACACTTTATTAGGTATCCTTTCGTACGAATTAGCTGTTTATTTCAGGAAAATTGATAGACCCCTTGCAATTTCAGGATCAATTTCATGTCTCACAAGTGCGTTCCTTAAAAAACGGCTGTACGGATTTTTTTTTTTTTTTTTTTTTTTTTTTTTTTGAACTCGCCATATTAATTCCCTTTTACATGCCTTATCGTATGTAATTGTTGTTTACCGATCAATAGTTGAGTATGCGAAATTTTGTTGAAAATCGGTATTTCAAAAAAGGCTCTAACAATTTTTTTTAAAAAGTGCTACATAAGCCCCTTTTAGTTATCTTCTCTCATGTATTACGTGGTTATTACAAGAAAATTAAGTCTTTCTGATTAGGTGATCTCATAAATTAATGTTTCAAAAAACGGCTTTACTTACTTTTTTTTTTTACTCACCATATTAACTCTCTTTTACATGTCCTTTCGTATGTAATTGTTGTTTACCAATCAGTAGTTGAGTATGCGAAATTTTGTTGAAAATCGGCATTTCAAAAAAGGTTCTAACAATTTTTTTAAAAAGTGCTACATAAGCCCCTTTTACTTATCTTATCTCATGTATTAGTTGGTTATTACAAGAAAATTAACAGTCATCCTGATTAGGTGATCTCATAAAATAATGTTTCAAAATACGACTTTACCTACTTTTTTTTTTTAACTCCCTGTGTAAACTCTGTATTTCATGCCGTTACACATGTATCAGCTTTCTCTTACAGGAAAATTGTTACGAGTCTAATTCGTTCGGTAAATTTTGTCTTCTGACTACATTGTCTGCAAACTGTACATAAATATGTGTAACAGTGGATAATGGCAGTCATGTGGTTGTGTCACAACAGACTTTTTACTATCACAAAAACGCTTACAGAATATTTTGAAACATACATAATTGCGAATAATTTTATTGATCTTTTTTCTTTGAATCTTAAAATCATTTGGAGTTTATCTCGTAGTCGATTGGTAAAAAGTCCGTTTTTCAGGTGGTGCTGGTTTCAGATCCCGGTTTAAGAATGTTCGTAGTGGTTCGGAATCATGTTTAATCCATAAATCCCGATATAACGAGCCTTAATATACAACAACAACAACAACAACAAAGTTGAAAAAATAAAAAAAATTGTAGATTTACATTGCAAACTTTAGAATCATTTCGAGACTTCTAATAACATTTTCCTTTCTTTTATATTCAATAGAAGAAAGTATTGGTTTCATAAAAAGTTTTGCCTTCTGGTTTTCGATGAATTTATACGTTTTGACAGGTCTAGAACGCGATTCCACCATTTTTAGAAAATGTCTATCCGTTTGTGACAAAATTTTGTAGCGACTGTATCTTTGAAACTAGAGCACAGAATTTCATACAAATTGATACGCATTTGCACCGTGACACAAATTAGTGCCTATCAACTTTTTGTGAAAATAGTCCAACAGGTGTCACTGCTATCTCGTTTTTTCTAAATTTTTAACATAGTAGTATATAGGTTAAAAATGCGTATAAGTAAGCACAATAAATATCTTACCGAATCTTTCAGAAATGAAGAAGAAGAATGAGAAATGAAGAAAAAGTATGAGAAATGAATTAGATAAACAGTTAAAATATATTAATATTGGCATTTTTTAACTACGAAAAAAATTAGTACTGTATAATACTTCTGATATATATTTGTGTAATATTTGCTTTAGAGTTAAAAACATATTCTATACGAATTAACGAAAATAAAGTTAATCCACATATATTTAATAAATGATAAAGAATTGGGCAATTCAAAGGTATAAAAAGAAATTTTCACAAGTAAATAAATAAATAAATAAAAATAAAATAAAATATTATTGCAAGTATGTATAATGTAATAATCACAATTAAATCATATAAATTTGAGACACTGATACAAACCAATAAAATACACTATATTGAATGAATTTTCAAGCAAAGTAATTTTCAATACGAACTTTACTATAAACAAGAATATTTTTAATTCTACTTAAATGGAAAAAAACAAATAATCACATGGACTCGTTAAAATTGGTATTTCTGCGTACAGTGTACAAAACACAGATAAATATAAAATTATAACTAATTTTTTTAATTTCGAACTAAAATCACACTTCTACAGTATCTTGTTGATTGTAATAAGGGATTTGACATTTTTTTTGCATTGTAATCGTTGAAGAAACAAATGTAGTTTTTCCAAACGGCCCTTTGGCGGGCCTGATTAAACATTTAAACCGATCGGAAATCGACAGTATTTTCCCACCTATCAGTATGAACGATGTAAGTATAAAAGTGTCACTGATTTTTGCTACTCATTCAAACTCTATACTTCTACATTTCAGACTGCAAATCCGAAATACAAACCACATAATTTTGATATTTTTCAGGCGTTTTCAGTAACGCTTAGGGTCATTATCGTATCAGTTATAATTGCAGTGATGTTTATACACTACATAACTTTGAAATCGTTTCATTCGTTAAGATTTTTTTCTTCATGTTCTCGCTATACTTTTAAGGCAAAATTCAGTCATAGCTTATTCCTCTATTGCAGAAAAGACGCTCGTCTACTCATGGGTTGTTGGATCTATGTTTCTCCACCTGGCTTTCGATTCCGTATTTGTATCATTTCTTACACTTTCGCCAGTCATTCAAATTCAGGACGTGTCCTAATTAACCAATACAGTAGCTATCGGAGAATATCATTGTTAGGCTTATCCCATCATAACACCTAGAGAGACATTTTTATATTCAAATTTAGAAAGCCTAAGAATAATAAGAAAAGGTATACAGAAGAACTCAAACATAACTCGAAAGACTTTGTAAATAAGTATCCTCAAAATTTTGTCCAGTTAACACAAGCAGATGTAATTGATAGCCTCGGTGGAATATACTTCGTCTCTGAAGATACTTTTGATGAATTTATGGCTGCATTAATGGTAGGAAATGGGTTTTCTTTTAAAAATATTCGAAACATTTGTACATAGAATTATGGCTTCAGAACTTTTCTTTAAATATCATAGTGAGAATTCATTTTTGCGTTCCTTTCCATACGTATTAAAAAACGAGGAAGTGGATAATAGTAAACGAAGCTTAACCCTGACAGATCTTGTACTGCATTTACCTTTCTCTTGGTTGGTTACGTTGTATTCTTTTTCGTACTTATCGCAGAATTAAATTATAATCGTAAAAAGAAAATAAACATTTCAAAGAAAATTAAATAAGTAAAAGGAAGCAATGCCGAAGTTGAAAAATCATTTTACTTTATATATTTAACGATTTAAATATTTCCGTACTGTTGTCCTAAAAATATTTATATGTGTTTTTTGTATATCAGTTAAAATACCTTTTCATCTTCACTTTATTCCACAGGCTTTGAAGGAATGCTATAAGAGGAGTTAGGCATTTCAGTATACAGAGTAATTAAAGTTACTGAAAATGATTACCCAAGATGGCTACCACAGAAACGTCTACTGAAAACACTGAGTGAAACAGTTAGTACAGTGTTACTTCTGCGGTTATAATTTTGGCTTCATTTTTTTCGGACATGTCATTTCCTTTTATAACATTCCTCAAGACACAGAGAGTGTTAAATGCAAGAATATTATAAAGCAGTAGACTCAAAAAAAAAAAAAAAAAAAAAAAAAAAGAAAGAAAGAAAGAGGAAAAAAAAATCTATGCCTAAAACTCTTTTTTGACTCACCGTCCAATGTTTATCATCCCTTGACATTTGACATGCACTTAACGGCCTTCTTCACTTACCGTCACCGGAAGCCTGAGTCAATGTTATTCTATGGGGAAATTTTCTTTACAAATAACTTATTAACTAATACATACTTTTAAATTCTGTTTTCACATTCAGAAAATTCCCAACTGTTAAATTGACGGACCTTTTTTAAGGATGTATTTTTTTTTTTTTTTTTTTTTTTTTTTAATATTTTATTTTGAAATTGCAAAATGAAAAGAATTCACATATTGAGAATTCGCATTTTGCAGCTTCAAAATAAAATATATATTAAAAAAAAATGATTTTTTAAAAAAGGGCCGTCAATTTAACAGCAGGGAATTTTCAAAATGTGAAAACAGAATTTAAAAATATGTATTAGTTAATAAGTTATTTGTAAAGAAAAATTTCCCATAGAATAACATTAGCTTCGGTTTCCGGCGGTGAGTGAGGCGGGCCCTTAAAACGCTTTTGAAGTATTAAGATTGCAAAATAGTTTTAGTTGTAATTGTTTGTAAATGATTATATTAATAATTTTGGAAATTAAATAGGTTTTTTTTAAGTTTAGTTATTGCTTATGTATTTTTTAGAAATGCTTAATAAATATTATTCTGCCAGTTTTATTGTAAAATGTATTATTTATTTTCAGATATTATGCTTTAAAACATCTATTATAAATTTAAATGAAATAATAATAATAATAGTAATCTATATAATATTTCGCTGACGTGGACCAGTTACGATTATATTTTGTGGAAACGATACGATAGTAACTTAATAAAATACACGAGATTAGAGAATACTACATAAGCAATATTTGAGCACGCGGACTCAGTTCAATGATTTAACAATAATAGTAAAAAAAAAATAACGGCATTTGTCTGATGAGATCATTTCATAGAAAAATCTATTTTTAAAAGTTGCATCTTTTCAATCTTTGCAAGCATCATTTTAAACCTAGCAACACTTTAAATATGTAAACAAAATATGAACTTTTATCATAAATTGAATAAAAAACGCGATAATAAAAAGCATAATCAAAATAGGTACTAATTTTTATTTATTTATCTAATTGTTTATATATTTATTTTACAAAAAAAAAAAAAAAAAAAAATGCCGAAATGAAGAAAAAAAAATATATTGAAAGACATCGCCAACATGAAGGAAAATTTTTTGTAACTCGCAATGGGGGTCCTATACTACAGCAGTTGTCTTGCCTGGGAAAGTATGAAGACTAGGTCATCAAATATGAATTTTATTTTGAAACTTTTCTTTGCATGATTTGGTTTAACTATCATTAGCGTTTCATTCTACAAAAACTAGTAATAATTTGGCTTCTGATGAATTAAAATTTAAATTGTGTGGAGTACAGTCGGTAATAAAAGTGTCCGAACACTAGCAAAAATTCCTATGTAAATAAAATACATTTCATACGGTTTTATTAAATAAATCCTTGTCAAAACCTGTTCTTAGGCAGTGAAAGAACATGATTCGATAAGGATTTATTTAACAAAACCGTATGCAGTGTACCTTTTTCACGAAGGAATTTTTGCTAGTGTTCGGACACTTTCGTTACCGACTGTATTTGGTATGACTTATGAGTTTCAAATTTTAAAGGTAAATAAAGGAAGTAAGAAACAGCGAAAATTTCACATGGGTTATAGAAGATAATTTTGGTTTCCCTAATTTAATTCAGCTCTATGAAAAGTTGAGATGTTGATGTCTATACATTTCAGAAAATTTCAAGATTCTAACAGTTTCTCATCCAAAATATATTTACTTCCATTACCCAACTATATAGTAGGTAATTGGATTTATATATTCGTTCAAAAAAATCAATATCGAGTTTTCACTTGATTTACATGTTTTAAGGTCTCTCGAGTTCAAAATAGAGGTTTTCGGCAATTGGTCAGTGTGCGAATGTCTGTATGTGTGTGTGTTTATGTGTTTGGGGAATCTTCTGACTATCATATCTCTGTAACTAATAAGATAGAACGATGAAAGTATGGAATTGTGACAGGTTTGTTATACAGACGATTTTTCCAGTTTTTTGTGAAAATTGGGAAATCGGAAAAGGACACTGGAAACCGTAAGTCCGTATCACAAAAGCAGTTCTAATGATTTTCTTCAAGTTTGCTATATACTCACTTTATTAGATTTTATTTCGTATGAATTAGTTGTTTATTACAGGAAAATTGATAAGACCTCTGCGTATGTAGCTTAATTTCTGGTCTCCCAAGTGCGTTTCTTAAAAAACTGCATTACGGATTTTTTTTTTTTTCTTTCTAGACTCACAGTATTAACTCTATTTTAGATATCCTTTCGTATGTAATTGTTGTTTACTGATCAATAATTGAGTATGACAAATTTTGTTAAAAATAAGTATTTCAAACAAGGCTCTAACATTTTTTTTTCTTTTTTTTTTTTTAAGTGTTACATAAGACCCTTTTAGCTATCTTCTATCATGTATCACTTGATTATTACAAGAAAATTAACAGCATCCTGATTAATAAAGTCAGTTTAAGATCTCGGAAATTGGTGTTTCAGAAAACAGCTCTATCGATAATTATTATTGTTATTATTATTATTTTACACGCTATGTAAACTTTCTTTCTTTCGTTACACAAGTATTAGCTTTCTCTTACAGGAAACTTGTTACGTGTTTAATTTCTTCGGTCAATTTTGTGTCTTTTGATCACATTACCTGTAAAAAGTACATAAATAAGGTAAAGCTAAGATATATTGCGCGGTAGGAGAGATTGCGCACATAGGGGATCGGCAGGAAGGAGCACAATGGGCACTCAGAAACTCCAGGACCCATATAAGCGAGACGTATTAACCCTGGACGATAGGACCCATGCCCCAGCCCGCCAGATTTCCACTCTTCGATGTTTTTTTCTAGTCAATTTTGTCCTCTTACTACTTCCGGTGTGAGCCTGTTTTTTTTTTGTTTTTTTTTTCAACACACTTGACATTGTGAGTTTTTTGGTTTTCTTCCCATGCTGTTTCTATGGGGTTTTTAGCTTCCCCCCCACTCTTTTTCCACATTCTAAAGTGCCCCTATCTACAATATCGATAGTGGAGTGCCCACTTATATGTACATGTTCATTGCTTGAACAGTCTAAGATTAAACGTGATTATTTTCTCTCGCTTTCAAAAATGTTTGCTTAACCCTTTGTACCCCACCGGGACTTTAAACTCCGTTAAAAAAAAAAAAAAAAAGAAAAAAAAAAATCCTCAATATAGCCTAAATTCACTACAGGATTTCATTGGAACTTCAAAGTCTCTGTAGTTTAAGCTTTCCCTATAGTTATGCTACAGTTTAAGCTAAATTTAATATGAGATGCTTCTCATGCAGCAAAGAAATATAATAAAAAAGTTTCAAACTATTTTTCCAAAAATAAGGTAATTTGGGATTTAAAGGGTTAAGTAAATTAACTGTTTGAAATATTTTTTACTTTATTTTTTACTTTTTATAATTTCTATTTTAATTAATTACAATATGTATTTCTTCCAAAATTTTGATATTTTTATATATTGAAAAGTTTTGGTTTTGAATGGCATCAGTGGTTATATTAAACATAAATAAACACCTTTCAGTTGCTTCTTTTTCTATATTAAATCGTACTCTACTATTACTGTTATTTTTTTAAATATATTTATATGTATTACCTTTGAAATAAATTTATGACTAAATATAAGATTTATTGTTTTACTGGGGGGGGGGGGGGGATTGGAAATGAAAGGGTTAAACTTTCAAAACTCTTCCTATGAATTTTTGTAGAATGGTAGTATTACAAAATGCTTTTAAATTAAATGATTTCCCATGGACTCGTTTATAAATCTCATTTTTGGAAGGTGATTGCATGAAAGTTGCATCATTCATAACAACGAGAGCAACGATTATTGACAACAAGAACGAGAATGTAAACTATTTCTTTTTCCTTTCCAAAAAAAAAAAAAAAAAAAAAAAAGGAAGGAAGGAAGAAAGAAGAAAGGAAAAGAAAAAGAATTCCTGATTTTTTTTTTTTTTAACGGCGTTTAATTTTAGCAATTCCTTCAATTTTAATGAATGTTAAAATATCTAGTGTGTTGTGGGACACCCGACGTTATACTACAGATTACAAATTTTTTTGATAATAACATTCAACTTACTTATGACATCGAAAGGAACAGTTCACTCCCTTTCCTTGATATCCCTGTCTCTGGAGTACTGATAAAAAAAATTCCCCACAACCTTTTATCCCTTTCCGACGCGAAACATTTTTACCTTAAAACATTACATTCTTTGGTTTTTGCATACTGAAAGAAAAAATATGGATTATAACCGACATTTGTTGATTGAAAATTGTACTCAACGCTGCTAATTAGCTCGATTATTCATTTCTTGATTTTATTACATACGACTGTTCCAGACGCAAAAATGTAAGTGGATGTCGTGGATGTTAAACCCGCACGATCGAACGGCCTGGTACGGAAAGGGTTAGGGTTAAAGTAAAAACATTGCATTTCCTTACCTACCTATTCGTGTCATCCACCTACCGATTACTAGTATGTTGTGACCACCACGAGACTTTCTTCTATATTTTCCTATACAAATTCACTCAGTAACAATAATAATAATAAAAAAAAAAAAAAAAGTGGGACTTTGACAAAATTTTGGGTAAAATGTGAAAATTTGTTAGTTTGTCAAGACACGGAAACCGTAGGACTTTGACAAAATTAGGGGAAAAAAGCAAAAATTAGTTTAAGTTTGTCAGAACACGGAAACCATGGGAGTTGATAAAATTAAGGGGAGAGAAAAAAAAAAAAAAATTCTAAGTTTTTTTTCGTAAAAAGTAAAAAAAAAATCGATAACTTTGTTTTAAATTATCACAGATTTATAGTTCAACCATTCGTTTTAAAGGTACTGACGAGACTTTTCGAAAGATACCCATCTTGAAAATTTTTGCACTATATCACCCAGTTAAAAATTTAGAAAAAGCAGGATGGCAACGCAACCTGTAAGACGATTTTTACCAAAAGTTGATAGGCACTAATTTATGTCAAGGTGCAACTACATACCAATTTGTATGAAATTCTGTGCAGTAGTTCCAGAGATACAGTTGCCACAAAATTTTGTCACACACACACACAGAGACAGACAGACAGACAGACATTTTCTAAAAATGGTCAAATCGTGTTCTACAGCTCTCAAAACGTGTAAATCCATCAAAAACCCGAAATCGAAAATTTTTACGAATCCAATACTTTCTTCTATTGAAGATAGAAGAAAGTAAAAATGTTACCCTTTTGTTAATCCTACCCTTAACCTTTATTATAATTTAGATTCCTTGAACCCTGAAATTAAATAGCCATTTTCTATCGATTATCGAAAAAAGTATCTATTCATTATATATATATATATATATATTAAATCGTTGTTAAGTTGAAAAAATACAGTTTCCAATACAATTTTATATTAAACAAAAATGTTTATAAGTATTCTGAAATTTTTAGGAAAAAAAATTATATTTCATCAATATCATAATATGCTATACGATTTTAAAAATCACATCACGTTAACATTTCATCAAAAATAAAAGAAAAACAAAATCAAGATAACTTCATTATAAAAATTTGTTTGAAGAGGGGATTATTGCCTTGGCATATAAATGAATTGCAATATTATAAAAGCACTCCTATCTAACCACAAAAGCTAACAAACAATGTATAAATCTTTTAAAAGCATATAATTTTCCTATAATGTTATTTTAATCGATTTTTAAAACATACGTTCGTTATATCAGCATCGGTTATTGTTATAGTTATACATTTAATTATAGATTTTCTTATAGATAGATATATTTTGTTATAGATTTAATTTCTGAGACAGGTTTAGTTAGAAATACCACGATTCTACCTGACGCCAAATATAGCAACAAAACCTGTTTCTAAGGCCGATAAATATTTGGCGATAGCTATTGCTGATAGTAAGAGCGATCACTTGTGTTATATAGTGTGGGAAAGGGAAGTGCTGGTCGCGATGCAATTGAGAGCGTCATATGTTTTGGTTTGCTTTGCAAGACAGGTGTATTTGGGTGAAAAGAAAGAGAAATAATTTTCTTTATGCACATTTATACAAATTTTTGTCCTATACCACCAAGTTAAAAATTTAGAAAAAGCGGGATGGCAACGCAACCTGTAAGACAATTTTTATCAAAAGTTGATAGGCACTAAATTATGTCAAGGTGTGACTACATACCAATTTGTATGAAATTCTGTGCATTAGTTCCTGAGATACAGTTGCCACAAAATTTTGTCACACACACGCAGAGACAGACACACATTTTCAAAAATGGTCAAATCGTGTTCTACAGCTCTCAAAACGTGTAAATTCATCAAGAACTCGAAGTCAGAAATTCTTACGAATCCAATACTTTCTTCTATTGAATATAAAAGACAGTAAAAAAAAAAAAAAAAAAAAAAAAAAAAAGGTAATCTCATTAGACTAATGTCGACATTTTTTCTTATTATATCATTGAACTGAGTGCAGGAGCTTAAATATTGTCCATTTATAAATTTTATTTTATTTTTTATCACGCGCGCTTTTTATTTCCTAATTCAAAATTATTTAAAAATAACTTTTTCGATACTGTCCATTTCGAAACTGATTATTATTATTATTATTATTATTATTATTATCATTATTATTTTCTTTTTCTTTTTCGTTAAAAAAAAAAAAAAAAAAAACAAAAAAAAAAAAAAGTTTTGATAAAATTCTGGCAAGAGCAGAATTTAGTTTAGTACAGAGGACTAATAGTTTTTTTTTTTTTTTTTTCTTTTCAAATTATTACATCGTTTTTAAATTATTCAGTTATATTTGTTAAATTTTCGATAAATTATTGACTTCCATGAATGTCCAACTATCGTAAAACTGGTATCGTAAAAATTCGTAGATTGAGACTAATAGTCCTCAGTCCTAAAAACATTTTTCTTGGAAATTAGAGGTGTATGGAATTACAGCTTCTAATGAAGCATCTTTCAATAACAAAGCGTATGCTCATACAAATAAATTTGATTTTGTGCATTTTTGCTAATTCAAAGACCTGTTTTACTTCCCCTCTTAATCTAAGGTTATGATTTAAACTCATAAAGAGGTTACAATTTTTAATTCTCATAGTTTGCAATTAAAATTTGGTTTAAAGTTTGAATAAATTGGCAAAAGATACAAGGTTCAAAAATTGCTGTTATAAAAATGCATTTCTTTTTTTTTTTTTTTTTTAAGTTAAATCTATTTAAATTAATTTAGTGCGTAGAATTAAAAAATATATATATTTAGTATATTTTATCTAACCAGTGTAATAAAAAGTAAATTGTAATACAAAAGGTGTAAATTTCCGTTGTTAATGTATATGGGTAATCTTTACTGAAATTTGGGATGGATGGTTGGATGGTTGGGTTTTACGTCGCACTAGTGCTGTGCAGATTGGCAATTGGCGACGGTCTGGGACACACCCCTAGAAGTGGTTCGGAGACATACCATCACAATTTTGATCCTCCAAAGAAGGGATGGCTCTCCCGCTTCGGTGACCCCCAGAGGTATAATTTTTGATGGGAACATGGAGGATATTGCAGCCACGACAGATTTTACGTGCACCAGCCACCATTACTGTACACGACGGTCTTTGGCCAGCTCGAGTACCCAACCCGCAATCTTCCAATTACGAGGCCGGCGCTCTACCGACAGGGCTACTAGTCCAGTCAAATTAGACCAAAAAACACCAAACAAGGGAAAAAAATTATAAAGTTTTGAAACTTTGGAATGACATTCCTGGGGGCTCTTATAATGCAAAACAAAAAAGTTCCCCCTTCCTGGGGGGGAGCTTCCCCCCATTTCCCCCCCCCTTTCCCCTCTAGACCATATAGTTCTTTCATATTAGGAAAAACAGATATAATAATTTATAAACGCTTGAAATTTTAGGATAACATTCATGAAAAGTCTAGTAATGGACAATAATAAAAATCCCCCCTGTGGGTATGCTATTTCCCCCCTTTTCCCCCAAAAATTGTTTAGCTCCTTCATTTAATTTATTTATTTATTTATTTTTTTTTTAAATGAGGGACTACAAAACGATTATATTATAGGAATAAATATTTAAAAAGTTATAAAATTTTGAATTAATACTCTTAAGGGTTCCCGCCTCTCCCCCCCCCCTCAAAAAAAATAAATAAATAAAATAAAATAAAAAAAGAGGATATTTCCCACTGCATGGTGGAATTTTTTTAAATTTTGTATCCCATTATTAAGCAGCTCAAGAATATGTTATACCAAAATTTCAAAACTCTATTTAACCATTTTTCTTATTTTCAATACGATATATATATTTCTTTTTTGAGGGGGGGGGAAAGGAAGGTCTTACCCCAGGGCAGGAAATTTTTTTGTTTTCAATTATTAAATTACTCAAGAATGTTGTACCAAAATTTCAATACTCTATGAATTAATTTCTATTTTTTTTTCTTTTCTTTATTTAAACGAATTATACAGGTTTTTTTTTTTTTTTTTTTTTGAGGGGGCGAGGGGGTAAACTCCCACCCTACGGTGGGGAACTTTTTTGATTTGCATTATTAGACTCCTCAGGAATGTTATGCCATAATTCTAATACTCGATAAATTAATTCCCTATTTTTTTCTTCGTTTCAACGAATTATACGGGTTTTTTTTGGGGGGGGGGGGGCGGAGGGGGGAAGCTCCCCCCTCAGAGTGGGGAACTTTTTTGCTTTGAATTATTAAACCCTTCATAAGTATAATCCCAAAGTTTCAACACTTTATAAATTTTTTCCCTTATTTTTCCTAATTTGACTGTACTATACCGCGGCTACTGAAATTTGGGAATTAAATTTAAGTTTGCAATAATTAATTAAATTTTAATCTAAATTACTGGTTGTGAAATCGGTATTTCTTCGAAAACACAATTTAGCGAACTGATAAGTGATTGCTGTTTAAATTGTTTTCATTTCCAAACCGTTATGTACGTTCTTTTTAATTTATTATGCAATATAAATAAATGTGCGTACTGTTTTACTTTAAACCATAATACAAATCTAAAACTGAAGTATAACTTAGAGTAAGTTTAAGTGTTTCACGTTAAACTAAAGGTTGTTTAATTCGATCATTAGTTTTACTTATAAATGTTTATAAAAAAAATTATAATTATAAAATTGTATTTATTTAAAGCAAATTTTATTAAACTAGTTTAGTATGAAGAATATGTGGAAAACGCCATGTAATGAGTATTTATCAAAGAACTGTTTTGCATTCGCTTTCAACGTGTCGCAAACGTGTGATAAATAGCGAAGAATCGTATTTTTTCAATATTTCTTTACGGACAATATATAGTGATTCCGACAGAATTTTTTTTTTTATATATAAATTTACATAAATTCATGAGGAGAATATTCTTTAATTTTTTTCAAAATTTTTTGAGTATGCGCCTATGGAGACCTTCCTTGTAAGAATCAGTACCTATTCGTTTGCATAACAGTACTTGTTATCTTACCTCTTAATCTCAAACCAGTATTTATAGTATTAAATTTCAGGGTAAGAGAAAGTCGTGTGAGTGACACACCAGATTATTTTATTTATGACTGTTCGATAAATATAATTTTAAAATGGGCACAGGCTAAATCCCTGCCAAGTGTCCCTGAATTCCATGTAGCCGATGTCGCGTTATACCCGAACAAATGTGTTATGTTGAAATGTATAGGTAACAATTTTATGTGTAAAAAGAAAAAAAAAGAGAGAAGAGAAAGGAAAGGAAAAGAAAAAAATAAGGGAAATAAATGTGTCAAGGATAAAAATCCTGCGAGTTAAAAACTAGCTTTGCACTGGATTTGATAAAGGCATTACTTTACTGTAAAAATGTGCCTGCAATTAAACGCGAAACACATTTAAGAGGCCTCTTTTGGGTAGAGGAAAGAAAGAAAAGAATAAATCGTCTTTAAAAAAAAAAAAAAAAAAAAAAAAGGAAAAATTAAAGTGCCACTCAGAGTTAAAAAAGGCGCAGATTGTATCTTTACGACAGGCAGGTGCTGGCGAAATGACCCCAGATATCAGTAAGCACTTTACTGCAACAAAAACAAGTCATTGTGTTTCTCGGTTTGAAAATAGAATACGAAATTGTGAATTGAAAAGCGTAAAGGACTGTCAGTGTAATTGCACTGCTGTAAATTGCAAAAATAGGGACAATACATGTTTTATGGCACTTTTGCAGATTTAAGGGCCCCGAGAAATATTACGTTGTTTGGGATATCGCATGGAAAAACAGTGATTGTAACTTTTTCTGAGAAGCTTCTTGGAGTAAGAAAAAAAAAGGAAAAAAAAGGGGAAAGTAACGGAGAGGAAGAAGAGAGCCTCAACGAATGTGAGTGATTGGGCGTGGTTCTGCGGGCGAAGCGCAGAGGTGGGATTGGTCAGGTTCCCCCCTCCCTGACAAGAGGAGCGTGGGGTGGAGAGTAAAGAAGAGAAGAGATAGAGAACGAGGTGAGCCGAAGAGAAAGCGAAAAAAGAAAAATGTAGTCTTGTGAAGCAGAAAAATGATGGCGAAAAAATTATTATTATCTTGGGAGCAGAGTGGTGATGTGCGTGTTGGAAGAGAGAAGGGATTTTTACATGCAGTCCCAGTGTTAAAAGGTTGGGGTGGCAGTATTGTATTCGGCACTTGGCCGTTGGTAACCGCGACCAAGCATAGATGGCCGCCGCCTTCCAAGTGTTAGTAAAAGGCAGGAGAAAGAGGTGAGGAGTATCCAATTCCCTTAGCCTAGAGGCTGTAAAGAGTATACGAATTGGAAACTAAGTTTAAGGGACACAGCCTTGGAAACAGACCTGCACTTGTACGCTTCGAGTTCCAATCTGCTGCTCTGGAGCCAACTAATAAAAGGTCCTAATCAAGATATGATGAAGAGCCTTACACAGTACTACTCAGAATACTCCACTTGATATTGGGACGACCAAGGGAGACTTCGTTGGAATCCGCCGACCAAAAATAAGGGGATGCTTCCAGTGTTTTTAAGATAAGTGTACAATATTCATTTTACTCTCTCTATATATATTGATTTGTAACTCTTATACGTTGGAATAGTATATTTAAATCTGTGTTTTTTTAGACCCTATTTATAGATTATAAGGAATGTGCAGCCTGGTGTAGGTCTAATGTATTTAAGTATGACACTTTACATTTATCTAGTATGTTATTAACCATAAATTAAAAATTGTGATTTATTAATTTAAATAAAGGAATAATTGTTGTACTAGAGAAGCCTTGTGATGAGTAGGGTCCCTTTTTTTGTTTCCTTTTGTATGTTTATACTAGAAAATTTTTCATGTAATGTGACATGATTAACCCTCCTACATTAAATCTTAGGAAGTTGGAAATACATTTAGAACATTTTTTTAAAGTGAAGTTTAGAGAAGAAGTTGTGAAGCTTAACTATCTTAATCATTTTTTTTTATTTTAATTACCATTTGGTAATTGAATAATCATAAGTACCTGGGGTTATACATTATTTGGTTTAATGGGAAATTTAAATGATCAATGAGTGATGCAATCAAGAGAAGTTTAAACAAAAAAATAAAAAAAAAAATATTAGAGAAAAATATATGTATGGCTGTACAAGGAAGTGATTTGGTCGCTAAGTGACTTAGAGTATATAAATCTAAATTTTGGTTTTGTAACTTTTTTGGGTGTGCAACTAAGAGTATTTAGTGTAAAAAAAAAAAGAAAATTTAAGAGTATAGAAAAAAAAAAAAAAAAAATGTATATTTGAGTTGTTTGTGAAAGACCAGGTCACTCCCTAGAAATGTAGGAAATTAGCTAACCATTCTTTAATTGACATTTAAAATTTAGAAGTCTCATTTACCTCTATAATGAAATGATGACAGTTAGTCCATGGTGATGTTTACCATAACTTTTCATGGTTTGGCTGTCATGTAAATTAATGAGGGGGGTGAATGGTACTTTGAATGTGGTTTGTGTACTCAGTTTATTATATGGTTACTCCAACAGTATAAGGACCTATCTATTTGGCATTGGCTGCAAACCTTATTTAACAAGCGGCTAATGTGGAATAGATTTGCTATACCTAAGGGTTGGAGTTTCATTCCAGTTAAATTTGTTTTAGAATTGTACTGAATTTAGTAAGCCATACATAGGTAGAATGAAAAGAGCTGAAAATCTGAAGGAGATTTTAAACTAAGAAAATTAAAAAGGGAAATTTTAGTTATGTGTGATTTATGTTATGCATCACTCACCAAGTAAAATTGAGGATCACAACGCTAGATACCGTAAGAGTCTAACAAAAATTTAATTAAATGTTAAAACTCATGTATCCTATACGAGTCAGGCCATTTCAGAGTTAAATGCAGGATTAAATAAGTCGTATATTAATGTAAGATATTACTAAGCATTAAGTTAAGTTTTAAGTTAAGCATATATAAGAGATAAAAGAAAAAACACAACAATTTTGGCGCCGTGTAGGTTTAAAAATGATTTGAGATAGGTGGAAAAATAACATTTTTTTTTTCCTTGACTGTTACTAATTGAAATTTTTGATGATTTTTTTTTTCTCAATGGGAGTAAAGGTGGGGTAGGATTTTCTAATGTAAATTTTTTTTTCTTTCTCCCTCGTATTTATGTTTTGCCTTTTTCTTCTTTTACAAAGAATGTAATATGTAACATCGGTTTGTTGTCAAAACATTTACCTTCGCTTAATATTCCAGAATATTTGGATCAAAACATGGATGACCCCCAACTCAAACACCAAAGCATTTTGATTGCGAGCAGTGGTTGCCAGAGGGAACTTCGATTGGTATGTTTGTTTATGTATTTTCCCTAATTCTTGTTGCATGTCTCTCTCTGCTCCAAAAAAAAAAAAAAATTTTTTCTAATTTGGATATACCAACTTAAAAAGGATTTTTTTTTGTAAAAAAAAAAATATATATATAAATAAATAAACAAAACACACTTGCCATCAGTAAAACCTCTTTGCAAATTGATAAATCATTATTTTTGTGTATGATTATCCCTGAAATATGTCATTCAGTAATACTTAAGTGCAGAAAAAAAAAAAAAAAATTTTAATAATAATAATAATAGATAATTAAATAGATAAAAGAGGTAAATATAAAGAGATAGATATTTTTTCTCCCTGCTGAATGAAATATTTGTGAAATGGAATAAATTGACATATTTTTGGGATCTTTATAAGTTTTTAGAAGTACGCACTGGTATATACTCATTTTTGTGTATTATGATGTAAAAAGTTTTGATGAAGTTACATACAAATAGTTAACAGTATGTATAAATCATTGTTGCTATAAGTATATGATTATCACGAAGATATGTCACTTGATTTGCTGATAGACTCAGCAAATGAAAAAATAAATGAATAAATAATATAGGTTAATAAAACCAAGAAAGAATGTAAAATTATTATTATATTTTTGGTGTAGAATTTACTTGCAAAAAATTAGAGTTTTTTTAAATATTTGTTAGAGTGAAATACTTGTGACATATTTTCGGGAATTGTGTATTGTCACCAGTTAAACTCTACACAGGTATACACATTTTGTTGATGTTTCCTACACATACAATTACAGATAAAGTTAGTTGCTAAGATGCAACGTGAATCTTGTATAACAGTGGACTTTTGTATGGTAGTTAGAAATCCACAATAACACCCTTTTTATTGAAGATTTTGAATACAGAAAATTTGTCTAGAAAAAGTATTTATGTATGTGTGTTAATCTGTTATTATTGGTGTTATTTTGATATGGCAAGTGTGTCTTTATGATAAATACATAGTTATAATAGACAATTAAAATAATATTGTACAACATTATCAAGATCCCTTGGTGGAGTTGAAAGTCACCGGTTCTATACCCATTTGTATTAAAAATGAAATGTATCTATCCAAATATTACAATGATTGTAACGACACCCTGCGAGGTGAGATATTTGTGGTTGTGTAGTATAAAACATGCAGGTAATCAAGGTATTGTAATATAATGATGTTACGTAATTGTATAATGTAGTGGTGTTTGTTTTGTTTTATGGTTTGTTTTGGGAAATATTGATATACATCTAATTATCACTTGTGTATATATCTCATCAAATATCATGGTATATCTCGAATATACTTTTAGTATCTCATTTTTGTGTTATTAGTCCAAAAGTGAAATGTATGTAATATATGTAATGGAGGCATCCCCGACACTAACCCCTGCTTAGCAGTAGTCAAAATTTTTTTTTAAGGTAGGAAAGCTACGGTTAAATCTTCCCCGCTCCCACATTGATGCTATCAGGGAGACACGGGAAGTAGCAAAACATGTGACAAAACTAGATACAGTGTTGTGACAAATAGTATGTTTCCTCGAGTCGAGTTTCACTCATTTCTTTAGGCGAGGATTAATTCTGTGGGAATGAAGTGGTGTCAGCGTGTTACCCTCTCTAGTAAAAAAAAAAAAAAAAAAAAAAAAAAAAAAAAAAAAGGAAAAGTATAGAAAAATTTTGGAAGTTGCCTGAGTTGTGGCCAAACTCAGGATTTGCGCAGGGGCTGTAGTAATTAGTCTCGCCTCTCATGTGGAGTCGACGTTTGACTTACATGACAGTGCAGACTAATGCTGCGTCTTTGGCCTTCTTTTCAAAAAAAAAAAAAAAAAAAAAAATATCTAAAATCTCAGATTTATGGCAGACAGCCAGTGTATGAGGGGAGGTCAGATACCTGACACCAGTTCTTCATTTTATTTATTTTTTTTTTTTAGCTTACACGGAGGGTATTTTGTTATGTTGAAATGTATAGGTAACAATTTTATGTGTAAAAAGAAAAAAAAAAGAGAAGAGAAAGGAAAGGAAAAGAAAAAAATAAGGGAAATAAATGTGTCAAGGATAAAAATCCTGCGAGTTAAAAACTAGCTTTGCACTGGATTTGATAAAGGCATTACTTTACTGTAAAAATGTGCCTGCAATTAAACGCGAAACACATTTAAGAGGCCTCTTTTGGGTAGAGGAAAGAAAGAAAAGAATAAATCGTCTTAAAAAAAAAAAAAAAAAAAAAAAAAAAAGGAAAAATTAAAGTGCCACTCAGAGTTAAAAAAGGCGCAGATTGTATCTTTACGACAGGCAGGTGCTGGCGAAATGACCCCAGATATCAGTAAGCACTTTACTGCAACAAAAACAAGTCATTGTGTTTCTCGGTTTGAAAATAGAATACGAAATTGTGAATTGAAAAGCGTAAAGGACTGTCAGTGTAATTGCACTGCTGTAAATTGCAAAAATAGGGACAATACATGTTTTATGGCACTTTTGCAGATTTAAGGGCCCCGAGAAATATTACGTTGTTTGGGATATCGCATGGAAAAACAGTGATTGTAACTTTTTCTGAGAAGCTTCTTGGAGTAAGAAAAAAAAAGGAAAAAAAAGGGGAAAGTAACGGAGAGGAAGAAGAGAGCCTCAACGAATGTGAGTGATTGGGCGTGGTTCTGCGGGCGAAGCGCAGAGGTGGGATTGGTCAGGTTCCCCCCTCCCTGACAAGAGGAGCGTGGGGTGGAGAGTAAAGAAGAGAAGAGATAGAGAACGAGGTGAGCCGAAGAGAAAGCGAAAAAAGAAAAATGTAGTCTTGTGAAGCAGAAAAATGATGGCGAAAAAATTATTATTATCTTGGGAGCAGAGTGGTGATGTGCGTGTTGGAAGAGAGAAGGGATTTTTACATGCAGTCCCAGTGTTAAAAGGTTGGGGTGGCAGTATTGTATTCGGCACTTGGCCGTTGGTAACCGCGACCAAGCATAGATGGCCGCCGCCTTCCAAGTGTTAGTAAAAGGCAGGAGAAAGAGGTGAGGAGTATCCAATTCCCTTAGCCTAGAGGCTGTAAAGAGTATACGAATTGGAAACTAAGTTTAAGGGACACAGCCTTGGAAACAGACCTGCACTTGTACGCTTCGAGTTCCAATCTGCTGCTCTGGAGCCAACTAATAAAAGGTCCTAATCAAGATATGATGAAGAGCCTTACACAGTACTACTCAGAATACTCCACTTGATATTGGGACGACCAAGGGAGACTTCGTTGGAATCCGCCGACCAAAAATAAGGGGATGCTTCCAGTGTTTTTAAGATAAGTGTACAATATTCATTTTACTCTCTCTATATATATTGATTTGTAACTCTTATACGTTGGAATAGTATATTTAAATCTGTGTTTTTTTAGACCCTATTTATAGATTATAAGGAATGTGCAGCCTGGTGTAGGTCTAATGTATTTAAGTATGACACTTTACATTTATCTAGTATGTTATTAACCATAAATTAAAAATTGTGATTTATTAATTTAAATAAAGGAATAATTGTTGTACTAGAGAAGCCTTGTGATGAGTAGGGTCCCTTTTTTTGTTTCCTTTTGTATGTTTATACTAGAAAATTTTTCATGTAATGTGACATGATTAACCCTCCTACATTAAATCTTAGGAAGTTGGAAATACATTTAGAACATTTTTTTAAAGTGAAGTTTAGAGAAGAAGTTGTGAAGCTTAACTATCTTAATCATTTTTTTTTATTTTAATTACCATTTGGTAATTGAATAATCATAAGTACCTGGGGTTATACATTATTTGGTTTAATGGGAAATTTAAATGATCAATGAGTGATGCAATCAAGAGAAGTTTAAACAAAAAAATAAAAAAAAAATATTAGAGAAAAATATATGTATGGCTGTACAAGGAAGTGATTTGGTCGCTAAGTGACTTAGAGTATATAAATCTAAATTTTGGTTTTGTAACTTTTTTGGGTGTGCAACTAAGAGTATTTAGTGTAAAAAAAAAAAAGAAAATTTAAGAGTATAGAAACAAAAAAAAAAAAAAAAAATGTATATTTGAGTTGTTTGTGAAAGACCAGGTCACTCCCTAGAAATGTAGGAAATTAGCTAACCATTCTTTAATTGACATTTAAAATTTAGAAGTCTCATTTACCTCTATAATGAAATGATGACAGTTAGTCCATGGTGATGTTTACCATAACTTTTCATGGTTTGGCTGTCATGTAAATTAATGAGGGGGGTGAATGGTACTTTGAATGTGGTTTGTGTACTCAGTTTATTATATGGTTACTCCAACAGTATAAGGACCTATCTATTTGGCATTGGCTGCAAACCTTATTTAACAAGCGGCTAATGTGGAATAGATTTGCTATACCTAAGGGTTGGAGTTTCATTCCAGTTAAATTTGTTTTAGAATTGTACTGAATTTAGTAAGTCATACATAGGTAGAATGAAAAGAGCTGAAAATCTGAAGGAGATTTTAAACTAAGAAAATTAAAAAGGGAAATTTTAGTTATGTGTGATTTATGTTATGCATCACTCACCAAGTAAAATTGAGGATCACAACGCTAGATACCGTAAGAGTCTAACAAAAATTTAATTAAATGTTAAAACTCATGTATCCTATACGAGTCAGGCCATTTCAGAGTTAAATGCAGGATTAAATAAGTCGTATATTAATGTAAGATATTACTAAGCATTAAGTTAAGTTTTAAGTTAAGCATATATAAGAGATAAAAGAAAAAACACAACAATTTTGGCGCCGTGTAGGTTTAAAAATGATTTGAGATAGGTGGAAAAATAACATTTTTTTTTTCCTTGACTGTTACTAATTGAAATTTTTGATGATTTTTTTTTTCTCAATGGGAGTAAAGGTGGGGTAGGATTTTCTAATGTAAATTTTTTTTTCTTTCTCCCTCGTATTTATGTTTTGCCTTTTTCTTCTTTTACAAAGAATGTAATATGTAACATCGGTTTGTTGTCAAAACATTTACCTTCGCTTAATATTCCAGAATATTTGGATCAAAACATGGATGACCCCCAACTCAAACACCAAAGCATTTTGATTGCGAGCAGTGGTTGCCAGAGGGAACTTCGATTGGTATGTTTGTTTATGTATTTTCCCTAATTCTTGTTGCATGTCTCTCTCTGCTCCAAAAAAAAAAAAAATTTTTTTCTAATTTGGATATACCAACTTAAAAAGGATTTTTTTTTGTAAAAAAAAAATATATATATATAAATAAATAAACAAAACACACTTGCCATCAGTAAAACCTCTTTGCAAATTGATAAATCATTATTTTTGTGTATGATTATCCCTGAAATATGTCATTCAGTAATACTTAAGTGCAGAAAAAAAAAAAAAAAAAAAATTTAATAATAATAATAATAGATAATTAAATAGATAAAAGAGGTAAATATAAAGAGATAGATATTTTTTCTCCCTGCTGAATGAAATATTTGTGAAATGGAATAAATTGACATATTTTTGGGATCTTTATAAGTTTTTAGAAGTACGCACTGGTATATACTCATTTTTGTGTATTATGATGTAAAAAGTTTTGATGAAGTTACATACAAATAGTTAACAGTATGTATAAATCATTGTTGCTATAAGTATATGATTATCACGAAGATATGTCACTTGATTTGCTGATAGACTCAGCAAATGAAAAAATAAATGAATAAATAATATAGGTTAATAAAACCAAGAAAGAATGTAAAATTATTATTATATTTTTGGTGTAGAATTTACTTGCAAAAAATTGGAGTTTTTTTAAATATTTGTTAGAGTGAAATACTTGTGACATATTTTCGGGAATTGTGTATTGTCACCAGTTAAACTCTACACAGGTATACACATTTTGTTGATGTTTCCTACACATACAATTACAGATAAAGTTAGTTGCTAAGATGCAACGTGAATCTTGTATAACAGTGGACTTTTGTATGGTAGTTAGAAATCCACAATAACACCCATTTTATTGAAGATTTTGAATACAGAAAATTTGTCTAGAAAAAGTATTTATGTATGTGTGTTAATCTGTTATTATTGGTGTTATTTTGATATGGCAAGTGTGTCTTTATGATAAATACATAGTTATAATAGACAATTAAAATAATATTGTACAACATTATCAAGATCCCTTGGTGGAGTTGGAAGTCACCGGTTCTATACCCATTTGTATTAAAAATGAAATGTATCTATCCAAATATTACAATGATTGTAACGACACCCTGCGAGGTGAGATATTTGTGGTTGTGTAGTATAAAACATGCAGGTAATCAAGGTATTGTAATATAATGATGTTACGTAATTGTATAATGTAGTGGTGTTTGTTTTGTTTTATGGTTTGTTTTGGGAAATATTGATATACATCTAATTATCACTTGTGTATATATCTCATCAAATATCATGGTATATCTCGAATATACTTTTAGTATCTCATTTTTGTGTTATTAGTCCAAAAGTGAAATGTATGTAATATATGTAATGGAGGCATCCCCGACACTAACCCCTGCTTAGCAGTAGTCAAAATTTTTTTTTAAGGTAGGAAAGCTACGGTTAAATCTTCCCCGCTCCCACATTGATGCTATCAGGGAGACACGGGAAGTAGCAAAACATGTGACAAAATTAGATACAGTGTTGTGACAAATAGTATGTTTCCTCGAGTCGAGTTTCACTCATTTCTTTAGGCGAGGATTAATTCTGTGGGAATGAAGTGGTGTCAGCGTGTTACCCTCTCTAGTAAAAAAAAAAAAAAAAAAAAAAAGGAAAAGTATAGAAAAATTTTGGAAGTTGCCTGAGTTGTGGCCAAACTCAGGATTTGCGCAGGGGCTGTAGTAATTAGTCTCGCCTCTCATGTGGAGTCGACGTTTGACTTACATGACAGTGCAGACTAATGCTGCGTCTTTGGCCTTCTTTTCAAAAAAAAAAAAAAAATATCTAAAATCTCAGATTTATGGCAGACAGCCAGTGTATGAGGGGAGGTCAGATACCTGACACCAGTTCTTCATTTTATTTATTTTTTTTTTTAGCTTACACGGAGGGTATTTTGTTATGTTGAAATGTATAGGTAACAATTTTATGTGTAAAAAGAAAAAAAAAAAGAGAAGAGAAAGGAAAGGAAAAGAAAAAAATAAGGGAAATAAATGTGTCAAGGATAAAAATCCTGCGAGTTAAAAACTAGCTTTGCACTGGATTTGATAAAGGCATTACTTTACTGTAAAAATGTGCCTGCAATTAAACGCGAAACACATTTAAGAGGCCTCTTTTGGGTAGAGGAAAGAAAGAAAAGAATAAATCGTCTTTAAAAAAAAAAAAAAAAAAAAGGAAAAATTAAAGTGCCACTCAGAGTTAAAAAAGGCGCAGATTGTATCTTTACGACAGGCAGGTGCTGGCGAAATGACCCCAGATATCAGTAAGCACTTTACTGCAACAAAAACAAGTCATTGTGTTTCTCGGTTTGAAAATAGAATACGAAATTGTGAATTGAAAAGCGTAAAGGACTGTCAGTGTAATTGCACTGCTGTAAATTGCAAAAATAGGGACAATACATGTTTTATGGCACTTTTGCAGATTTAAGGGCCCCGAGAAATATTACGTTGTTTGGGATATCGCATGGAAAAACAGTGATTGTAACTTTTTCTGAGAAGCTTCTTGGAGTAAGAAAAAAAAAGGAAAAAAAAGGGGAAAGTAACGGAGAGGAAGAAGAGAGCCTCAACGAATGTGAGTGATTGGGCGTGGTTCTGCGGGCGAAGCGCAGAGGTGGGATTGGTCAGGTTCCCCCCTCCCTGACAAGAGGAGCGTGGGGTGGAGAGTAAAGAAGAGAAGAGATAGAGAACGAGGTGAGCCGAAGAGAAAGCGAAAAAAGAAAAATGTAGTCTTGTGAAGCAGAAAAATGATGGCGAAAAAATTATTATTATCTTGGGAGCAGAGTGGTGATGTGCGTGTTGGAAGAGAGAAGGGATTTTTACATGCAGTCCCAGTGTTAAAAGGTTGGGGTGGCAGTATTGTATTCGGCACTTGGCCGTTGGTAACCGCGACCAAGCATAGATGGCCGCCGCCTTCCAAGTGTTAGTAAAAGGCAGGAGAAAGAGGTGAGGAGTATCCAATTCCCTTAGCCTAGAGGCTGTAAAGAGTATACGAATTGGAAACTAAGTTTAAGGGACACAGCCTTGGAAACAGACCTGCACTTGTACGCTTCGAGTTCCAATCTGCTGCTCTGGAGCCAACTAATAAAAGGTCCTAATCAAGATATGATGAAGAGCCTTACACAGTACTACTCAGAATACTCCACTTGATATTGGGACGACCAAGGGAGACTTCGTTGGAATCCGCCGACCAAAAATAAGGGGATGCTTCCAGTGTTTTTAAGATAAGTGTACAATATTCATTTTACTCTCTCTATATATATTGATTTGTAATTCTTATACGTTGGAATAGTATATTTAAATCTGTGTTTTTTTAGACCCTATTTATAGATTATAAGGAATGTGCAGCCTGGTGTAGGTCTAATGTATTTAAGTATGACACTTTACATTTATCTAGTATGTTATTAACCATAAATTAAAAATTGTGATTTATTAATTTAAATAAAGGAATAATTGTTGTACTAGAGAAGCCTTGTGATGAGTAGGGTCCCTTTTTTTGTTTCCTTTTGTATGTTTATACTAGAAAATTTTTCATGTAATGTGACATGATTAACCCTCCTACATTAAATCTTAGGAAGTTGGAAATACATTTAGAACATTTTTTTAAAGTGAAGTTTAGAGAAGAAGTTGTGAAGCTTAACTATCTTAATCATTTTTTTTTATTTTAATAACCATTTGGTAATTGAATAATCATAAGTACCTGGGGTTATACATTATTTGGTTTAATGGGAAATTTAAATGATCAATGAGTGATGCAATCAAGAGAAGTTTAAACAAAAAAATAAAAAAAAAATATTAGAGAAAAATATATGTATGGCTGTACAAGGAAGTGATTTGGTCGCTAAGTGACTTAGAGTATATAAATCTAAATTTTGGTTTTGTAACTTTTTTGGGTGTGCAACTAAGAGTATTTAGTGTAAAAAAAAAAAAGAAAATTTAAGAGTATAGAAACAAAAAAAAAAAAAAAAAATGTATATTTGAGTTGTTTGTGAAAGACCAGGTCACTCCCTAGAAATGTAGGAAATTAGCTAACCATTCTTTAATTGACATTTAAAATTTAGAAGTCTCATTTACCTCTATAATGAAATGATGACAGTTAGTCCATGGTGATGTTTACCATAACTTTTCATGGTTTGGCTGTCATGTAAATTAATGAGGGGGGTGAATGGTACTTTGAATGTGGTTTGTGTACTCAGTTTATTATATGGTTACTCCAACAGTATAAGGACCTATCTATTTGGCATTGGCTGCAAACCTTATTTAACAAGCGGCTAATGTGGAATAGATTTGCTATACCTAAGGGTTGGAGTTTCATTCCAGTTAAATTTGTTTTAGAATTGTACTGAATTTAGTAAGCCATACATAGGTAGAATGAAAAGAGCTGAAAATCTGAAGGAGATTTTAAACTAAGAAAATTAAAAAGGGAAATTTTAGTTATGTGTGATTTATGTTATGCATCACTCACCAAGTAAAATTGAGGATCACAACGCTAGATACCGTAAGAGTCTAACAAAAATTTAATTAAATGTTAAAACTCATGTATCCTATACGAGTCAGGCCATTTCAGAGTTAAATGCAGGATTAAATAAGTCGTATATTAATGTAAGATATTACTAAGCATTAAGTTAAGTTTTAAGTTAAGCATATATAAGAGATAAAAGAAAAAACACAACAAATGTACCGTTACAAACATCCAGACGTAACGACATACACACATGCGCGTACACACACATATACACACACAGAGAAAATTATCTGAAGGCAGTTTTGCCTTCCATAATGTCAAAGCGTGGAGATATCGCAAAATGTTTTGATTCTGAGCAATTTACGAACAAAAGTCTGGTTTTATTTATATAGATACTCTCTGATGTCACAGTCAATGTTTTTAATTTAAATAATATTGATAGAGAAAATATAAATCATTTCAAAACTGTGCGGGTACCCTCTATAATTCTGTAAAATGTAAAAGCAAACATTATTTAAAAATTATCAAAATATTCTGGAAATATAAATATTTACCTTTTTCTACTTTTAAAATTTTCGAAGCCGCTCTCTATACTGGTATTACTAAAAATCGGTACCTATTCGTTTAGGTTTGTTTTTCTGAATCGTTGTTAAGTAGAAAGTACATTATCGTAAATGTAAACAGCAATGATTAAAAGTACACAGAAATGAATAAATTCATTTTTCATTAATATAAAATTTTGATACACATTTTAAAATCCTACTGAAATCCAATCGAAAAAAAAAAAAAAAAAATGAAAATGAAATATAGACAATTTCATGACGAGAAGCGGTTTGTTGTATCGTGTACCAGATATTTGTAAGCCTTGTTGTGTAAACAGATTATAATGAACTAAAATTAAAAGAAAACATGCGGATCCAATCACAAAATCAAACAAAATATAATTCAGAAACACAGAATTTCCTATAACGATATTCTAGTCAATTTTTTGAACGAAAAATCGTTACACTAGCAACTGTTGTTTTATAGAAAAAAAAAAAAAAAAAGAAGAAGAATATATTATATATCTCCATATTCTTACATTTTATTTATGATTAAAAGTCGAATTAGTTGCATAAAATGACAGTATGCAACTTTTAGCATGTAGTGAATCCTATATGTGCGCTTCAGAAGAATATTATCACTTGTTCAAGAATTTTTACTATTATTTTAATTTACGTATAGTGGAAAAAAAGAATATTATTTTAAGTTTTATGAAAATTTAAAGATACCTCATTACTGTTAAAGACATATGCATCAGAAAATCAAATTAATTTCTTCAAAGGAAATTCACGTGTGTTTTTTAACAAACAAAAAAGGGTATTTCTTGCGAACTGCAATTGTTTAAGAATTCAAAAGAAAAGATTTTGTATGTTAAAATGAACAGTTTTTCACAAAGTTAAAAATTAGTTCTCCATAATATTTACGATACATGTATGAGTACTGTTTATTCTAGTATCAATATATTCCAAGCAAATATTCATAGAGGGATTGATATATTTTACATACAACAACAAAAAAAAGGAATAATGATAGGAGTACTTGAACGATATGAAATTTGGATGGAATGATAGAATTTCGATATAAAAGCATATAAGTAGCATAATGTACATCGTATATCTTTAAAAACTATGTCACAATATACTCTTAAAAAAAAGAAAAAATGGTATTTTGAATGATTATTGAAAAAATTTTCAACGTCAGCTTTTACATAAACTAAGGGTTTTAAAAATTTTATGGATATGCAAAATAACAAAATATCACATCCAATTCTTAAAATTGGTATTTCCGCTTACTTTGTACAAATTAGTCGTAATTATTCAAATAAAAGAAGTATTTGGTTTCAAATGCTAATCACACTTTTGCAATATCTTGTTGATTACAAAAAGAAATTTGATGGCTTTTCCATTGTACTCGTTAGTGAAAGAAATGGAATGTTTCCAAACGGCAGTTTAACGGGTATATTTAAATTCTTAAACCAATCAGAAATCGACATTGGTTTGCCACCCTTTGCTATGAATGAAATAACTACAAGAATCACTGATTTTTCTTACCCATTTAAGCTCGCTTCTTCTATATTTCTGACTCCAAAACCGAATTACAAACCAGAGATTTTTGGAATTTTGCAGACATTTTCAAAAACAGTTTGGGTCACCATTTCATCTGTTACAGTTGCAATGCTGTTTATATATTACGTTATTTTCAAACGGAAATATTTGTTTGCAAAGATTTTGCTTCATGTTTTTGCTATATTTTTAAGGCAAAGTTCAATTCTAGTGCCTTCATCGACTGCAGAAAAACTGCTTGATTACACATGGGTGGTTGGATCTATGTTTCTTTGCCTGGCTTTCGATTCCGTAATTCTATCATTTCTCACAGTTCCACCTGTCATTCAAATCAAGCACGTGTCACAGTTAGCCCGTGCGATAGAAATTGGAGAGTATCACTGCTTGGCCTATTCCGCAACAGGAACTGCAGAAGCACTTTTGCATTCAAATTTGGAAAGCTTAAAAATAATAGGAAAAGATATTCTGAAGAACTCAAATATGTCAAAGGAAGCTTTTCTGGAAAAATATCCTCAAAATTTTGCGCTAAGTATGCAAACAGACATCATTGATAGTTTTGGCGGAAAATACTCGATCTCTGAAGATATTTTTGATGAATTTGCAGCTGGAATAATGGTACTTAAAGGATTTTGTTGCAAAAAAGTTTTAGAAAAATTTGTACATAAACTTATGGCTTCAGGAATTTTCTTTAAATTTTATAGCGACAGTTCATTTTTGCTTTCTTTGCCAGGCTTACTTAAAAACGTGGATGTGGATAACAGTAAACGAAGTTTAACAATGACAGATCTTGCTCCGGCATTTATGTTCCTCTTGGCTGGTTACATTATCTCCTTTTTCGTTCTTCTTGTAGAAATAGGACACAATCGCAAACGGAAATAAACCATTCAACGGTAGTTAAAAGAAAGAAATTGCTGAAATTGAGAACTCTGTTCAGTTAATTCATTATGCAAAATCAATATTACACATTTATAATCTTGAAAATATTTATGTATGCTTTTGTCAATTCGTTAAAACATCTTTATTCGTTCTCCTTGTTGTGCATATACAATTATATTGTAAGAATAATATAAAACATTCGAATTAAAACAATGCTCTTGTCATCAGAAAACTGTTTTTGTTTTATCTATATGAAAGTATATCACCTATATGTTAATAGGCACCAAAAACTTCATCCACAATGTTTTACACAATAAAAATTCTACACAAGCAGTTTCGTGCAGTTTTAATTAATAAATGCTGTGACTATTCATCTGAAAAATGGCAGATAGTGAATAGCCGATACGCCACCTGTCATCCGATTTACACTCAGATCAAAACAGCATAAATAAGTCATAATATATATCTAACCCTATAAGTATAGTGCATTTATTTATCATAAATCTTTAAAATTACCTTTCATAAATTGGAGTAAATTTCAAGAAAGCAGCGCCAACTGTCAGCCAATATGCACCAGATGGGTCACAATATAGTTATTATGCTTATCATGTTTTGCGCACATTTATTTTATCGATGTTGATTACCCCTCAAGAAAATAAAGGCATTTCAAGCATAACAGCGCCATCTTCCGGACGATATATGCCAAAACATAATCTGCACCAATTTATATAATTATCCAACGAAATAACAAACTCTAAAGAATTCTTCTTATTCGATCGTGAGATGCAGCTTCC
This sequence comes from Salticus scenicus, assembly GCA_963930645.1. Classification (NCBI taxonomy): domain Eukaryota; kingdom Metazoa; phylum Arthropoda; class Arachnida; order Araneae; family Salticidae; genus Salticus; species Salticus scenicus. The sequence goes on from OZ005661.1 coordinate 137,623,771, forward strand.
ATGAAGTTTTTCTAAACATACACACAGACGTAAAAACTCTCATATAACAATGGAGACAGGCGTTTTCTAAAAATTGGCGTGTTCATGATATATCATATCTTCAACATCTAGGAATCCTAAAGTCAACAATTTTTCCAAATTCAATACTTTCATTTTAGGTTTATAGCAGAAAGCAAAAATGACAGTAAAACTTTATGTAAGTATTTAAAATTATGTTTGAATTTGCTTTTAAAATTTCATCATCTTCTGATATTGGACATATCATTCTCAGATGTTTGATATCAGCTGTATTAAAAATTGTAAACTAGTTTTTTATTTTGATTGTTTGTATGTTATGTTAACAATATTTTTTTTCAAACAGAATACTTTTTTTTTTTTTTTCTTTTTACGACTGAGGACTATTATTCTCTATATATGGATATTTACGGTACTAGTTTTACGATAATTGGACATTTATCGAAAATATAATTGAATAATTTGAAAGCGAGGTTGTAATTTGAAAAAAAAAAAAAAAAAAAAGTAATAGTCCTCCGTACTAAACTAAATTCTGCTTTTGCCAGAATTTCATCATTTTTTTTTTTTTTTTTTTTAGAAAAAGAAAAGAAAAGAAAATTAATAATAATCAGTGTCGAAACGGACAGTATCAAAAAAGTTGAAGAAGCCTTTTTTAGACAAAAATTCATAATCATTATTTATTTATTTTTTTTTTTTTTCACGTTTTCCTCTAATTTAGCTGAATATTTCGACCCTAATTTAGTTCTTTTATAGCGGTAACCGACAGAGAAAACCGCTGAATATCAAACAAAACTTTATATTACACTTTTTCTTGGGAAAAAGTATCGAATACCTAAATATTTTGAAATAGAAACCCCCTAAATTAAATAATATCTGTATAACTTACTGCATTTCTTTTTGTTTTTAAAGTGTTTTATCTTTTTTATTTAAAAACATATTTTAAAATATTCTGGATATATTTTAGCATACAAAAATATGAGGTGTGTTCAAAAAGAATTCGAATTTTTAAAATAGCGCAGCAACCAGCAGAGAGATGGCGCTGCGGCTACTTAGTGCACCTAGCGGCAGGTTTAGACAACAAATTGCCATTTGCCTCGTGCCGCTCGGACACTTAGCAAGCGAACCACAGCCGCTGAAGTAAGCACGTGTACAGCCTGCTCGTCAGATTAGAGACAAAGTAACAATCAAGGAGCTTGAAGAACAACGTGTGTGAGTGAAAATCTGCTATAAACTTGGCAAAACTTTCACAGAGACATTTGAAATGCAAAGGTTCACCGCGTCAAAAAATGCACACATGAGTCGGTCATAGATCAAGGTGATGTTTTGTATGTTATAAATTACTTCTTTCTTGAAGAGAAGCTGCATTGTAACTGTTACTACACAGTGGCGGTTAAATCTTATTATCTTACTAGCCGCCTTCGGCGACCAGCTATTGCGATCCGTGAAAAATCCGATCGTATGAAACACCCGCCTGATCGCGCCTGCGGCTCCTTATTCCCATTTCAGGATCTACAACAGCTTATTGACATATAGTGCAAATAGCTTCATTGAAAATATTAAGTGTAATAAATTCTCGCTCGGTAGATTAGTTTAATTAGTTGCTGAGATAGAAAAGAAAACCTAATCAGTACACCTTAAAACATGTAAATCAGGTGAAATCTCCAATCCCACTTTCGATAATATAAAAGTACTTTAAAATATCTTTCGAATGAGGTATTAAAAATAATTTAATCATAATTAGAATTTGAAATATTGAAATTCTAAAATAATACAGCGCCACCTGATGATAGAAATTTTTGTGATCTACTATTCAATTGCAAATCAACAAAGCTTTCAAATGATGTATTACTTATGAAATTATTTTAATTAGTAGCTGGGATACAAAAGAAAACCTAATCAGGACACATTAAAACATGTAAATCAGGTGAAATCTTGAATCCCAATTTTCGATAATGTAAAAATACTTTAAAATATCTTTCGAATGATGTATTAAAAATAATTTAATCATAATTAGAATTTGAAATATTGAAATTTTAATAAAATTAAATTTGCAATTAAAATGTAAATTTTTTCTTTATTGACGGAAGTTTGTCTTGCGATATTAGGTCTGTATAGTAAGTTTTGTGTGCGACAAAGAAAACTGAAGAATTTTGAAATTTGCAATTTTTAATCCCAGTCAAAAAAAACAGAAGTAAAAACATTTCTTCTTTTATCTCTATGAATGAAGTTGCCATGCTAACCAAAATATCAAGTACATTCCTTCTCATATTTATAAGGACACTTTATGTTTTGAAATAACTAATGTAAAAATAATTGTGAACAAGATTATTTTAAGTGCACTTGATATACCTAGTATTCTAAAAACCAAAACTGCAATGTTTTTTTTTTTTTTTTTTAATATGAAACAAAATTAATAAAAAATAATGCAAAGTATTTTTTCCTCCGCGTTTTTATATGTTCATAATTATAGGGATTTAAGAATTTTTCGTTTTATTTAACTTACTAGCGGATAAATTACAGTTGACGTGCGAATTTGTTAACTACTGGGCTAGATTAATTCATATATAAGCTTTCAGTTTTTCTTGGACGAACATTACTGATAATTCCTCGAAAAAAAGAAGTTCATGTAGTGAAGTATGATAAATGTTTTTTTTAAGTGGAAGGATAATTTCAATCCGCCGAATTTCTAATGAAATTCGAAGATCTAAATTTGCTGAAGGAAATGTGATCAAACGTTGAACTGCTGGTTCGATAGGAGTGAGATCTGATGCAAAATCAGAGTTGTTTTACAAAGACCGAAGACCCATAATTCCTCTTACTGTTCTACTCATAATGACTGCTGCTGAATTTGCTGGTAATTTTTAACGAAAGGTTAGGGTCCACATTTATGCCTGTTTAAAATAATTAATAATATGTTAAAATGAATAAAAAACCTTGTGACGAATTAGACTTCGCCATGCTCATTTAACTTTAACTTGAAACTGAAACTTACTTAATTACTTAATAAAGTTATGAAGAAATAACAAAGTCAGATATATAAAATAAATGAGCTTTTATTTGAGCTTAATAGAAAAAGGTGGGCGTTGGACTTTAATTATATTTAATAACTTGTAAACTTAGTTGGGCAGCCTTCTTAAATACTTTTAACTTTACTTAATCAACCACAAATAATTTTAACTACTACATTTAACTTCATTAACTCTCGCGGCTCAGTAACTTTTCGATAGCGGGAGGATTCCCTGACACCGCTATCTACTCGAATTACTATTTCCGGCTATAGCCGCTAACAACCAACTTCCCACTCACTTACTTCCAACTAACTTTCTACTAATTCCCCTCCAACTCACTCTCTTACTCTCCTTCCAACTAACTGACTACCATCCTCTCTCTCTCCAACTAACTCTCAAAAGCAATCTTCCTTCTCCTTTTATATCCATCAATTTCCAAAATACTTTATAAAATTAGCATATCGCAGATTACAATTTAGTTTGCCATAAGAACTAACTCTACTAGACAACTGAATCCTAAAACCTTCGTATTCATGTGTTACTCTTAAAGTGTGAATTTTAATTGTAGCATTACGCTAATATACAACTACTACCTCACAACCTGTAATAATCAATCAGCATTTAATGGGGGAAAGAACGTCTGTGTTAATGTTGAATAAAGATTAAATGGTAAAATGTTGCATTTTCGGATGAAAAATATTTTATTCTTCATTAACCACATGGTTTTAATAGTTACTTGCATGATCTGAAGATAGCGAAAGACAGAGCACATTTTTTAAAGGCAGATATGAATCGGGCATTTTAAAGGTGGATCTATGGTGCTCTGGGGAGCTATTTCTACTGAAGGCAGAATGAATTTAGTAATTTTTTCTATTATTATGAATATCAAGAGAATATTCGCAAACTTTCAACGTGGAATTCTCAGACTTTTGTTAGATTTTGGGGGGTAATAATGTTTTTTCAACAAGACTTACATTTTTGCTCTACTTCCAGAGCAATAGGAAATAGTTTTTGAAGAAATAAACTTCCGTATTATTGCCTTTCCCGTGGTCTAAAAGTTGAAAAAACTTTAACTTATCATATTAGAAAAGTGCATGCAAGTGGAAAGCAATTTTAAATAGTTTAAATGTATTCAGAATATCATCTATGTTGTATGAAATGGTATTGAAACTGACTATTTAAAAAAATGTATATATATATATATACCACAGAGAATGTCTGACTGTTTCACCCTAAAAAGAGACCCCATAAAATATTAATTTAAAGAATAAGTATAAAAAAATTAACAAGAATCGAGCTGTCCTTATAATTGTGAACACCTGAAAAATCATCTTTTTGACCGTATTTAAAGTCTTTAAGATAGAGAAGCGATGAAATTTTTTAAATATAGTCTATTAATGAAATTCAAATTAATAAAAAATATACTTGTTTAAATAATAGTGTTCAGTGTTTAGTTAATATAGAAAAACGGGTGTTCTTATAATTATGAGAACCAGTGTATTATAAAACGAATCGAACGGCAAACGCGGTATGCTTGTATTGATAATTTTAAGAATTATGCAGAAAATTAAATAAATTATAACTGATTCAGTTTTTGAAATAATCTCTCAATCTTTTGAGATCTGTTTCGTTTCATTGAGATCTATATATATATATAAATGTTTATCTCTAAAAGATTTTCAGTTAAAAATGTTTTGTGAAAAAATCGATGTTTCGTAAAATCTAAAAATATGTATCGCAATCCATATTTTGTTGAAATTTTTATATGGTTCGAAAGAGGATTAAATGACCTTTCAAAATATACCGGTTGTTAAGAAATGGGACAATTTCTCTTTCGTAGAGGGCGATTCAAAAAAGACAATCGAGAAAAAGAGAAAATTTGGACCCTCCTTAAAACTTTTTTAAAAAACATAAAAAATCCGTATTTTTCAAAAAATGTGTACCGTAGAATCGGTAATAAATGCTCTTTCTCGTGGTAAAAAATGTATTTTCAATATCTCGAATCGTTGAGGAGGGATCGCTTTACAAAAACGCGCGAAATTTTCCCTCTGTGCTTCTTCTTTTGAGGAACGGGCTGGATTCCACTTGGAGGGTGAAAAATGCAATCGGCTCGCTTTTTAATTAGACATAGGTTGACGTTTTAATTAATATCTCCGGGACTAATTAAAATTTTTATATTCTGTTTTCACTATCCTCTCGGGAAGGCTTCTGAGCACCCGTATGTCAAATTTTGTCAAATCACCCACGTATGCAGTTTGTTTGTATTTTGGTTTAATGTATCACAATTTAAACTTACAAGGGAACATTCAAAAGGTGTCATCTTCAAAAAGTATTGAAAAAAAAATATATATATGTGATTCCACTCTTCATAAGACACCAGAAAATGAAAAAATTATCGTCTGAAATGAATTACAGTGACCACAAAAAATGATCAAAATTAAGCATATTCGGCGATTTAGCGCTGTTAGGCGATACGTTTGCTAGCACCGGGATTGCCGTGTGCGATCAGAATCGTGTTTTGCTTCTCCGCCATGTACTCAAACTCAATCGCCTAGCAGTGTGAAATCGCCAAATATGCTTAATTTTGATAATTTTTTGTGGTCGCTGTAATTCATTTCAGACGATAATTTTCTCATTTTCTGGTGCTTTATGAAGAGTAGAATCAAATATATTTTTTTCAATACTTTTTGAAGATGACACCTTTTGAATGTTTCCTTGTTAGAAATATTTAAACACAGCATTCCTGAATTTTTTAAGGCACACACTTTTTTTTTTTTTTTTCCTAATGTACGAAAGAGAATTATACCCTAGTCCTACACTGTTAAAAGTTTCAACGAAAAAACTGCTGGAAATCATTTAGTCTTATGTAAAACTACGGACAAAATTAAACGAAGATATTAAATAAATGTATGTTATGTATACGTTTTAATGGTTAATATTAATTTAATCTATTACTGGCGAGAATGTGTTTGTGACTTGAATGCTTTTATAAAGTAAAAAAATCCTTTTTTAAATTTTAATTGTTGAATAAAATAAATAAAAATGTAGAATAAAAACTGATAATCTCGATTATTTATTTTTAACTAAGAAGTATTGTAAATTTTCTCTGACTCTGGATAAACAATTCTGTAAATTTAAACAAATTACACTGCTCTGAAAAAAATAAATAATAATAATAATAATAATAATAATAACAATTCGAGATCTGGTACCATTCTTGCTGATTCTTATGTAAAATGACCTCCTGAATTCGAATATGACTCCCATTTTGTCTAGTCACCCACCGTTTTCTAGATACACTACCCCCTCCCTCAATTTCGTTCCCTGTTCGATAATTTTATTACCATGAATTTGATTTGAAGAACGAAAAATAATTAATTTAACACCTAAAAACAAAAAAAAAATATAAAGTTTAAAAAATTACATTAATAACAGATAAAAAAAAAAAATAAGATATGTGATGCATAATTTTAGTGGCAAATCCCCCCCCCCCCCCCGAAAAAAAAAATTCCCTTGTCGCAAATGTTCATGTTTTAGAATTTTCCAATTCTGTAACCCCTCAGATATTTAACAGTTAAAATAATCCCCCCCCTCCTAAAAATCAAATTTATAGCCATAAAATCACCGAAAAATGATAAAAATAGGAGGCATTCCTAAAAAACTGGGGTGATAGGGCAAAATGGGCGTCCTATTCGGATTAAGAAGGTCATTTTACATAAGAATATGTTGAAATGGTTCCAGAGGCAATTTTCATGCCGAACAATGTTATTTACAGTGTATTTGATATTAGTGGAAATGCCCTTCAATTTTAAAAACAGAGAAAAATCTAAATCGTTATCTGAATTTCTATAAAATGTAAAAGAAAATATAATTTGAAAATTACCAAAATATTCTAGGAACATTATAGATTTTGTGTCTATTTCTACTTTTAAAATATATAACTAATTTTATCGATATTCACTTAGGATTTACTTCTAAAAATCGTTGCTAAGTAAATGTAATGTCAATATTATAAAAACACAACAACGGTTAAAGCATATTACAATTCTGAGATAAAGAAGTTAGATAGTTCCATTTTTAAGTAATCTTTTTAATGCATATCATATTTTGATATTATACGCTAGAACTTTTTATAAAATTAATAACGAAAAAGAAATATAGGCAATTTCATCATGGGAAGTGGTTTGATGAAAAATATATACATCGTACAAGCTTTAGTGTACAAACAGATTGCAATCTATTTAAAATTTTATGAGAACACTCGTATATAATCACAAAAGCAGAAAAAAAAAATCTTTCAAAAGCATACAATCTTACTATAATGGTACTCTAATAGAAATTGAAAATGGACAATAGTTACAAAAATATATATTTTTCTTTTTTTATGGAGAATTATTTTAAAACAATGATACATGATGTCATGCTCAATGTTCTTACATTATTACATATTTTTATGTTTAAAAAACGAATTCGCTTTACAAAATGACAGTTCGTAACTTTAGCTCCAGTGAATCATGACTAAGCATTGAAAAGATAATTTATAATTCCTTTAAAAGATTTTATTATTGCTTTAATTTAACTACAACGGCAAAAAGAAGGTAATTCGAAATTTCGGAAAATATTTGAATATTATTAAAACTCTCAAGAAAACAAATTAATTTCTTACACAGAAATTCACAGAAAAGAAAAACTTCTTTCGCAAACTACTGTGTTAGAAAATTTACAAAAATAATTAAAATATATTACAGAAGCAGTTTTATACAAGGTTAAAATTTAGTGCTGGATAAATATTTCTGATATATATTTCTGTAATATTTGCTCTCGCATCAAACAAACTCCATAAGAATATACGGAAATAAAATCAATCGACATTCATTTAAAAAATATACAGAATTGAGCAATGGTAACGTATAAAATAAAAAATAAAAAAAGAACATTATTACAAATATATAAAATATAATAATCCCAATGTAAATAATATATATTTGAGAGCTACATTATTTTCTACCTGTCTAAATGTACTCTTTCGGATGAATTTGGAAGCAAAGTATTTTTCAACACGAACTTTGTTATAAATTGGGCGTATTTTTATGTATACGAAATGGAAAGTAACAAAGAATCACATCGACTTGTTAAAATTGGTATTTCTGCATACTGTGTAGAAAGCGCAGGTAAATATACAACTAAAACTAACTTTTGGATTCGAATTCTAATAACACTTGTGCAATATCTTGTTGAGTATAATAAAAAATTTGACGATTTTCATGTTGTAATTGTTAACGAAACAAATGTAGTTTTCCCAAACGGAACTTTGACGGGACTGATTAAACGTTTAAATGGATCAGAAATCGACATTGGTTTTCCTCCTGTTGGTATGAACAATGTAACTAAAAGTATCGTTGATTTTTGCTACCCATTCAAACTTTACTCCTGGACATTTCTGACTGCAAAACCGAAATACAAACCACACATTTTTGGCATTTTTCAGGCATTTTCAAAAACACTTTGGGTCACTATCTTATCTGTTATAATTGCAATGATGTTTGTATATTACATAACTTTGAAACGAAAATATTCATTCGTTGCAGTTTCCCTTCATGTTTTCGCCATACTTTTAAGGCAAAATTCAGTTATATCTTATTCCTCGATTGCAGAAAAATTGCTCCTCTACTCATGGGTTATTGGATCTATGTTTCTCTGCCTAGCATTTGATTCCGTATTTCTATCATTTCTCGCACTTCCACCTGCCATTCAAATTAAGGACGCGTCACAGTTAGCCAATGCAATATCCGTCGGAGAATATCATAGTTGGTCTTTTCCCATCACAGCACCTACAGAGGCATTATTACATTCAAATTTAGAAAGCCTGAGAATAATAGGCAAAGATATACAGAAGAACTCAAACATAACTTGGAAAGATTTTGTGAAAAAGTATCCTCAAAATTTTGCCCAAATAATACAAACAGACGTAATTGAGGGCCTCGGTGGAAAATACTTCGTCTCTGAAGATACTTTTGATGAATTTATGCCTGCATTAATGGTACGAAAGGGATATTGTAGTAAAAAAATATTAGAAACATTTGTACATAAACTTATGGCTTCGGGACTTTTCTTTAAATATCATAGTGATAATTCTTTTTTGCATTCTTTACCACACGTATTGAAAAACGAGGAAGTGGATAACAGTAAACGAAGCTTAACCCTGACAGATCTTGCTCCTGCATTTATCGTTCTCTTGGTTGGCTACATTATATCCTTTTGCGTTCTTATCGCAGAAATAGGATATAATCGTAAAAAGAAAACAAACATTCCAAAGAAAAATAAAGAACTAAAAAGAAGCAATTCCGAAGTTGAAAAATCTTTTTAGTTTATATATTAAACTATATAAATATTTCCGTACTGTTATCTTAAAAATATTTATATATCTTTATTGTATATCAGTTAAACTGTCTTTACACATTAACTATATTGCACAGGCTTTGAAGGAGTGTTATAAGAGGGGTTGGCATTCCACGTATCAGTGTACAGAGTAAATGAAGTTAACTGTTGTCTACCCAAGATGGCTACCTCAATAGCAGCGCTACCGTAGAAACCATTTTTAACACGATTTTATTAGTTTCACCTGTATGTATGTATGTTTGTATGTACGTTTGCATGTTTGTAACCGCTTTGGGAGCAAACAAAAAATCAATATTGTAAAAAAAAGACTTTCCCTACATGAACACCGTGGTGTTGAGATATAGCTGCGCGCTACGAACCTAAAGGTCTAGCGTTCGATCCCATTCAGGGGAGATTTTTTAAAAATGGTTTTTGTTTGATTCTAAATTATTTGTATTAAAGATTTAAATGTATGTAAATATGTCACTCACACGATTTTCTCTTACCCTGCATTTTAATACTAAGATAGATATTTTGTGCTTTTTTAGTTCACATTTCTATAAAAGCGTGTTCTTTAATTTTTTAAAACTATAATATTATTAACACGCTTTTATTAGCTTCACCTGTATGTATGTATGTATGTTTGTAACCGCTCTGGGAGCAAACAAAAAATCTATATTGTAAAAAAGACTTTCCCTACGTGAACGCCGTGGTGTTGAGGTATAGCTTCGCGCTACGAACCTAAAGGTCTAGCGTTCGATCCCAGTTAGGGGAGATTTTTTTAAAAATGGTTTTTGTTTAATTCTAAATTATTTATTTATTAAAGACTTAAATGTATGTAAATATTATGGTGTGTCCCTCACACGATTTTCTCTTACCCTGCATTTTAATACTAAGATAGATATTTTGTGCTTTTTAGTTCACATTTCTATAAAAGCGTGTTCTTTAATTTTTTAAAACTATAATATTATTAGTCTACTAAAACAGCTAGTACTGTGTTACTTAGTGCCTTCTGCAGTTAAGATTTTGAACTTATGTTTTCCCGGACATGTCATTTCCTTTTATATCCTACCTCTAAGGCACAGATGGTCTAAAAATCGCAAGAGTAACGTAAAGCAGTAGACTCAAAAGAATGACTGGGAAAAAAAAGCTATGTAAATGTTAAAAATTCTCTTTGGACGTATTTTTGAATGTTTATCATTCTTTGACATTTACGTGCACTTTAATATGCTTCTGCACCACTAATATTGAAAACTAATTTTTAGTTGTGATTGTTTGTAAATGATTATATTAATAATCTCGAAAATTAATTAGTTTTTTAAAGTTTATTTATTGATTATTATTTTTCAGAAAGGCTTAATAAAAATTACTCTGTCAGTTTTACTATAAAATGTTGACTTTATTTTCAAGTATTATGTTTTAAAACGTTTACTATCAATGTAAATGAAATAATAATAATAATAATAACTGCTTTAAAAAATTTTAACTTAATAGAAAATAATTATAGTTTACTTTATTTATTTCAGCTCTATGAAAAATTGAGTTGTTGACGTCTGTACATTTCATAAAAATATAGGAATCGAACATTTTTTCATTCAAAATATTTTTACTTCCATTACCGAACTATAGTAGGTAATTGGAGTAAACTATTCTGTCAAAAATCCAATATCAAGTTTTTACCTGAATTACATGCTTTAAGGTGTCTTGAGTTCAAAATAGAGGTTTTCGGCAATTGACCAGTGTGTGTGTATGTGTGTATATGTACATGTTTATATGTATGGGGAATCTTCTCATGGGCGTAGCATTTAACTTAGGGGGGTGCAAAAAATTTCAGGCTCAATGTTGTATGTAAATTATATTTTTGAGGATAACAGAATGACAGTTGTTACTGGTGATGGTGATCATGGTAGTTTGTGTTTAACTTGTTCATGACAGAAGGTTTTACTAAAAATACCCATAATTAACTCCTGAAAAAAGGGAAAAGCGTGTACAAATAAGTTTGTAGTCTTTTTTTTTGCCTGTCTGTGGCACTGTGGATTCCAAACTAAACGCTGTTTTAATCAGGTTGGTTTTTATATAAGTTTGATAGATTTTTTTTAATTGAATTTTTTTTAACACGCTTTTATTAGCTTTACCGGTATGTATGTTTGTATGTATGTTTGTAACCGCTCTGGGAGCAAACAAAAAATATATATTGCAAAAAAAGACTTTCCCTACGTGAAAGCTGTGGCTGTGAGGTAAAGCTCCAGGCTACGAACCTAAAGTAAATTCAAAAACTGGCGTACAATCAATAGAAATATATTAAAACTTCTTCACACACCATAAATTCTTTCTTCATCAGGTGCAAACACGTGCTACTGCCTTCCTAGGCAGTAGCATGTGTTTGCACCTGATGAAGAAAGGCTACGTCCTTTCGAAACCGGTTGTGCTGACTTAAAATTTATGGTGTGTGAAGAAGTTTAAATATATTTCTACGAACCTAAAGGTCTAACGTTCGAGCCCAGTCGGGAGAGATTTTTTAAAAATGGTTTTGTTTAATTCTAAATTATTTATTAGTTCACATTTCAATAAAAGCGTGTTCTTTAATTCTTTAAAAGTATAATTTTATTAAGGCTAAATTTGCTATGACATTTGAAAATGTTATAGTTTACAAGCATCCAACTCCACTTTGAAGATTTTCAATTAGTCACGTGGTTTATTGCACAAGAGTATAATTTTTTTTTTTTATTTAAAATTTTAACAAAGGTTAAAAACTAGCTATAAACAATGATAAATTTGGTTGAAAATTGGAAGATTTTCTAGAGATTTTTTCAAAAATAAAATTTTATTATTATTTTTCAGGCCAGTTTGCACTGATACTTTAAAATTTTCGAGCTGTCAATTTTCCTATTGGTATTAGATAAGTTAGATATTAGACATGTTTTTTAGATATTATAGATGAAGTGTTGGCCAGTTAGCAGTGATACTTTAAAATTTGCGAGCTGCCAATTTTCCTATTGATATTAGATATATTGGATATTAGACATGTTTTTTTTTTTTTTCGTGTATAAAATATTGTTTAAAAATCTCATTTTTTAACTAATTTTGACAAAAATTAAAAGCTGGCTAAAAATTGTGATTATAAGTTCACAGTCAAAAAATAGTTAAATTCTTTTGTAAATTACATATTTCATAAACAGTAATATTTACATCAATTACAAGTCTCGAGTTTTTATAAATCTAGTTTTACATTTGGTGTAGCGATATAAGTATGTGCAACTAATAAAAGTTTATTAAAAATTAAATCAAAGTAGTTAAAATAATAATTAATAATAATGAGTTTTTTAAATGCAATCAGCAAAAAGTCCAAACCTCTGGCCCTATATGCCAGGAATGTTTTGTAATTTGTAAAAATGGTAAACCTTTTCAATCTTTTTTTTTTTTTTTTTTTTTTAATTAGCTTTGGGAGTATAAGTGCCAACTTTAAAAGGTCAAATTAGCACGCAATTTTTTTTTTTTTTTTTTAGCTCACTATGCAAGTTTAAATACATTTTAAAAAAAGTGTTTTGCCCTATGACATATTCAAAGAAATTACGACTGATCAAAGTCTGTAAAACTATCCGCTCCAACAAATTTTCTTAATATTGTAAATTTGTATCCCTTTTAAAGCTCAACAAAATAAGATACCAGAACTCCATTTTCAGGCGTTCGTTCCGGGGATCCATTTTTCTGGTGCCTTTTGTACGACGGATATAATGTTACCATGGCTTCTATTTCTAAACAAATTGAATTTGGATTCATCCCAAAAGACCGTCTTCCAATTTTGTGTGTCTTGGGGAGCTTGCCATCAGGGTTCTTAGTTACTATTGCGAATTTTCAAATTACTTTTAATTCATGCATATGTGTCAGTTGTTCTTATGTTGCATTTTGTTAAGCTTTGAGAGGGATACAAATTGCTAAATACCACTAAGAAATTTTCTTACAAAACATTTTAGGACAGAAAACATAACGTTTCTAAACTTTTGCCAGCTACTGCGTGTAATGTAAATTTTCATTTTTATGTCTATGATTTAGGGGGGTGCACTTGCACCCCCCTGCACCCCGTCGCTACTCCCATAAATTTTCTCACTATCATATCTCTCTAACTAATGAAGATAAAACGACGGAACTCCAGAATTGTAACATGTTTGTTGCACAGATGATTTTCCCACTTTTTTATGAAAATTGGGAAATCAGAAGAGGGACACTGGAAACCATAAGTCTGTATCACAAAAACGTTTCTAATGATTTTACTCAAATTTGCTATATAAACACTTTATTAGCTATCATTTCGTATGAATTAGTTGTTTATTTTAGGAAAATTGACAGGTTCCTGCACATGTAGCTTAATTTCAGGTCTCAAAAGTCCATTCCTTAAAAAAATGGCTGTAAGGATTTTTTTTTCAAACTCGCAATATTAACATTCTTTTAAATATCTTTTCATATGTAATTGTTGTTCACCGATCAATAATTGAGTGTGCCAAATTTTGTTGAAAATCTGTATTTCAAAAACGTCTCTAACATTTTTTTTAAAAAGCTCACCATAAGCCCCTTTTAGCTATCTTCTGTCACACGTGGTTATTACAAGAAAATTAAAAGTCATTCTTATTAGGTATGCTAGTTTGATATCTCGAAAATTGGTGTTTTCTTTAACCCCTTAATTGGTTTACCCGTACAGCGTACGGGAAGTACTTGTGTAGCAGTTTGAACAGGTATTTTTTCAAAGTATTTCTTTGGAATAATTTTCGACAAAATAACACGTCCTTACAAAAGTTAATAACAGGAATATTAGCATGCAGTGACAGTGGTATGAGTTGAAATATAAAGTAAAAGAAAAGGAACTAGTTAAGTGGTTAAACATGCTATGTAAACTCTGTTTTACATGTCGTTACACATGTATCAGCTTTCTTGTACAGGAAAATTGCTACGCGCTTAATTTGTTCAATCAATTTTATGCCTTTTGTTCACATAATCTGCAAAATGTACATAAATATCTGTAATGGTGGGCAATGTTAGTTATGTATACTTGTTTCACACCAGATTTTTTTACTGTCATAAAAACTATTATAAAATTTTTTGGAGCATCATAGTTGCGAATAATTTTACTGATCTTTTCTCTTTTAATCTTAGAACCATTTGGGGTTTATGTCGTAGCCGATTGGTAAACAGTCTAGTTTTCAGGTGCAAGGTGCTGGATTCAAATCCTGGTTTAAGAATGTTCGTAGTGGTTCGGAATCATGTTTAATCCATAAATCCCAGGCTAATGAACCTTAATATACAAGAAAAAAAGAGGAGGGAGAGTAAAAAAATAAAATAATTTGTAGATTTGCATTGCAAACTTTAGAATCATTTGAAGACTTCTAATAACTTTTTTCTTTTCTTTTATATGGAACAGAAGAAAGCATTCGTTTCGTAAAAATTTTTGTCTTCTGGTTTTCGATAGATTTACACATTTTGAGAAGTCCAGAACACCAAAGTTCCACCTTTAGGCCTAGGATCCTAGCGTATACAATCATCCATCTCGCAGACATTTATATGCATTATTTCGAAAGTTTTCTCATTGAAAAAAATGTCTTTCCATTTTTGGACTCACTGGATAAAAAATACCTTCATTTTAATTAACACTTCTTTACACAACATGGATATACTGGAAGCCATATAAGTCTGCAGAAAATTAAAAAAGTTTATAAAGATTTTTTTTCCTTTTTTAATTAATTAATTTTATTTTTTATTAATTAATTTTATTTTTCGTGGGTGAGGGTTGGTAGAGGGGGTGGGATGAAAAAAAAATTAAAATTTAATCAATAATAGGTGCTGCAAAGACGCAGTAACAAGAAATATGCATATCAGAGTGCTATAAATTACAAGGTTTTACGATTAACAGTTCATTTTCGATTTTTCGCCCTACTTACTCGTACAGACAAATATATTAAGAATGATATGCCTTTGACTCCATCCCAATAAATGTAATTTTCCGTGGATTTGCGAAATTTATTCCGGTGTAGTGCTTTCTATCGACAAACAATTTAACTTTTTTTTTCGAACTGCGTTTACTTCTACCAATTCCTTCAGTTTTCATGTATTTTTAAAATATCTAGAACGTTGTAGGACACCTAGTATGCAGGTTACAAACTTTGTTGATTATGACATTCAATTTACTTATGAAATTGAAAGCAAGGGTTTACTCCCTTTCCTTGATATCCCAGTCTCTGGTACTAAATAATAATATTATAGTTTTAAAAAATTAAAGAACATGCTTTTATAGAAATGTGAACTAAAAAGCACAAAATATCTATCTTAGTATTAAAATGCAGGCTAAGAGAAAATCGTGTGAGTGACACACCATAATATTTACATACATTTAAATCTTTAATTAAAAGAATTAAACAAAAACCATTTTTAAAAAATCTCCCCTGACTGGGCTCGAACGCTAGACCTTTAGGTTCGTAGCGCGGAGCTTTACCTCACAGCCACAGCGTTCGCGTAGGGAAAGTCTTTTTTTACAATATAGATTTTTTGTTTGCTCCCAGAGCGGATACAAACATACATACAGGTGAACCTAATAAAAGCGTGTTAATGAGGTTCCCCACAACCGTTAATAGTAAAAACGTTGCATTTGCTTACCTCTCTATTCATGTGATCAACCTACTGATACAAATTTTACACTTCTGCGAATCCAACCCTTAACATTCATTATAATTTCGAATCCCTGAAACCTGAAATTAAATAGCTAAAAGCCATCACTTTTGACAGAGGTTACATTACAACCATTCTATAATTGATAAGGCTCTTTTTTAAATGCAGTTTCCCTGTCTTTCACGTCCTTCTTATTCTATTTCCCATTTCAATATCAGTAATGTTTCGTATTTTCTCAAATTTCTTTTGACATTTTTCAAAATATGTAAAATCATGTTACGATTTCTCAAAGTGTAAAATCCATAGTAAACCGGCTGCCTATAATTTTTAAGAAACCAAAGCTTTTGAACACGCTTTTATTAGCTTCACCTGTATGTATGTTTGTATGTATGTTTGTAACCGCTCTGCACTGTTAAAAATTTTTCTGTAAATTTACAGAGAATCTATTGGTAATTAATTATATTAAGTCTTACGTAAATTTACAGTGAATTCAAAAAAAGAGATTCTGTCAAAATGCAGAGAAACTATTCTGTAAATCAATCATAGTCTCTGTAAATTTACATAGATCAAAATATTCAAGTCTCTGTAAATTTAAATCTTTGAAACATCATAGTCTCTGTAAATCTACATATGCAAAATATGCAAGTCTCCGTAAATTCGAGCATGTAAAAAAAGCATATAAATCTCTGTAAATTTACCATTGTAAAAATAACCACGTCTCTGTAAGGTTACATATGTAAAATCATCCAAATCTCTGTAAAATTACATATGGAAGAGCATCCAAGTCTCTGTAAAATTACATACGTAAGAACATCCAAGTCTCCGTAAATTTCGTATATAATATTATGAAAATCTCAGTAAATTTATCCATGTAAAAATACCTAATATTTGAAGGCCCCACCATTGGCTGAGAAGCTCTGCTCTCAACGTTTGAAGGCGGAAGGTGCATAGTTCGATCCCAGGTTGCGATTTTCGACCTACCCATTCGGAATTTTCCGCGGATTTCTCCAAAACTTGTATAAATATGGGATAAGACATTTTAGAAAGACCTACACTTACGGCTATCCTCACAGGTCTAGAAACCTAGCACATCCAATCGGCTTTAACTAACGCCGATTAAATATTAGTATGTTTACAAGCGTATCGAAGACACTCTAAATTGGCATATGCTTAAAATAAATTCCATTATTATCAATTTACAAGTATAAAAATATCCAACAGTAAGTTTATCTTCATGAATATAGGTAATAATCTAGTAAATACGTTACATAAGTACAGATTATTATTCAACTTAAGAAAAAGAAACTTAAAGTTGTATATTTTTGCACTTGTAAATTCATAGCCTTGGGATTTATTTTAAATGCGCGTCAGTTTATAGTGTTTTGAACAGGCTTCTGAATATATTAATATTATAATATTATTGTGGTGGTAAAATCACATTGGTTACTCCAGAGTCCTAGTCCTGTATAGAATGCCTTATGTGTAGGTCATTCTAAGGTGTTCTATCCCTTATTTACAAAAGTTTTTAAAGAAAACCTTGGAAAATTTCGAATGGGTAGGCTGAAAATCTCAACCTGACATCGAACTTCGCACCTCCCACCTTCAAACTTTGAGATAAGAACTCCTCGGAAATTGATGGGACAAGAAGACCAGACTTTAGTATATATATAGACATGCTATATATTTTTTATCAAAACTACATTAAAATTCAGAGGTATAAAGTTGGTTAAGCTTGTATTACCTTTGGTAGGATTTGTAATGATGCGCTTTAACAGGTTTTTAACTACAATTTTTATTAATGTTGGGGTACATTTTGCATACATTAAACTTTTAATAAAAAATTTAAAAAAGAAGCTGATTTATATTATGGTACTTCTAATAAAATTATCAGAAATAATTGCAAAATATGTCATATGTTTGCTTAATATTGATCGGTTATATTTAGTCCATACCAAAATAAAAACTTAATTCCCTCATTTATGTAGAATATGACTCAATATGTAGAATATGACTCAATAGTGAATGTCACACAGGTCTAAATCTAAAATATTGATTTGATAATTATGACTGATATTGATGGTTTTTGCTCGGCTGAAACCGAAACTAGATTTTACTCTATCACATATTTTTACCAATACAGGGTGCGCTGATTTTTTTTTTTTTTTCATGACTCTTCCACCAATATAATTATACGGTTACTTTTATAGTATGATTCCATGACTGATTACAATTAATCATGGAATCATACTAGAAACTACCGAAAAAGAAGGAATTGTGTCGGTAGACACCCTGTATTGGCAAAGGCTATGTGTAACAGAGGAAAATTGGCTTCCTTTTCGGCTTCAGCACATTAAAAATATAGGTATCAACTAAAATAAATTAAATTTTGCCAACATTATATTTGTAGATCTGTGTTAACAACCTAAGTTTCTTTCATTCAAAACATACATCCACTTTGTAAATACACTTAAAAAAAAATATTTTAACAAGTATATGTATATATATATATATTACATTTTGATCAGATATTAACTTAAAACAATTAAGAATGTAATTAAAACACTAACCGTTTAAAATGAATTATGCTCTTAAAAAGGTGTAAACTTTCTAAATTGGGGGGGGGGGGGAGGAAGAAGTTCTAAAAATTTGTTAGGTACACTACCTTACCGTAATGACCGTACTCTTTCGATTTCAGACATTTTTAAAAGTATTTCAAAAAATGTTAAACAAATCATTTTGAAACTTCAGAGATGTGAAAGGAGGACCGGTAAAAAAAATTAAAGTAAAATGAAAGTATTTGGCTTCACCCTGTAATAATTAATGCTTGAAATACGATCTGGTAGTAGCATGTGATTATAGGACTCTTTCTCATTAACTCTAAGTTTATATGTTGCTACCGCATATAATCAGGGAGATAAAGGTTTCTTTAAAAAATTGCAAAAAAAATTTCATTTTTTTTTTTTTTTTTAGCTATAACACGCAAAGTATGAAAAGACAGTGCAAAGTTATTTTCAGGAAACTCGACATACAATAATAAACACTGCATACTGTAATCACAATGAAAAAAATATTAAATATCTAATGAAATATGAGTATTTTTACTAAATTTCTAACTACGCATGCGTAAATGTTCAGTGACATTTCCTTTTCAAAATTTAACAGCCAAATTTATTGAGCTACTTATGTAAAAACCCCAAACAAAAATCGTGTAAACTCAAAAAGTTCTACGTCATAGAATAAACTGAATTTCAGCTGTTCCCCAACAAAGAAATTGTTAAGAGGGCTTTCCCAATATTTATTTACAATCACATAAAATTGCATTACCGTTCATCGAATTAAAATAAAAATGTGAGTAAAACTCCTTATACATTAGCGTTTCTTCGAGAGAAACTGAAGACCAGTTCATTCTTTGGCGTAGAACTTTTTGAGTTTACACAATACTTGTTTGGAGTTTTTATATAAATAGTTTAATGCATTTGGCTACTAAATTATACAATTGAAATTTAGCTAAAACTTAGTCATGCACAGTTAAAAATTTAGTACAAATGCTCACATTTCATTATATATTTAATATTTTTTTCATTCTGATTGCAGTATGTTGTGTCTAATGTTGTATATTGGGTTTCCCGAATATAGCTTTGCACTGGATTTAATACCTCGCATGTTATAGCAAAAAAAAAAAAAAAAAAAAAAAAAAAAAAGTTCAGTATATTTTTTAAAGAAATCTTTATATCTCCCTGATTACATGCGGTAGAGACTTAAAAATTTATACAGAAAATGAGGATGAGCCCCATAATCATGTGCCACAGCCAGATTGTATTTCGAGCATTACTTTATATTGGGTGATGCCAAATACTCTTATTTTTCTTTAATTTTTTACTTGTCTTCTTTTCACTTTTGGCACAAATAAATAACTGAAGTACATGAGGTACAACATGTTTTTTACACTCCTGAAGTTTCAAGATGATTTGTATAGTACTTTTTGAGTTATTTTAAAACGCATCTGAAATCGAAAGTGTCCGGTCATTTATGGAAAGGTAGAGTAGTAAATGAATTTGAATTTTTAAATACTCACATTGATTTTTATATTAGCTGAAGAAAAAAAAAATTACTAATTTATTTCCATATAAAGGTCTCTCTAAAACTATGCATACAATTTTGGTAGTTTATTAAAAAAGTAAATTTGTGCAACATAATAATGCAATGCATAACTTGTCACTTAAATCAAGACTAACAAATTTGATGCAAATTTCATTTCAAACTGTAACAATTTTTTAACATTTTTCAATATTCTGTTTTCAATAAAATTGGTTTCTAAAAGTTATTTTATTGGGAAAAAAAATTCTCATTTCAGATCAGATTTCTAATACGTAATCGTAGAAGTATAGGAACATATTAAAGGTTCGATACCTAAATACTTTTACTTTTTATAATTAATTCATTGCAATGTGTAGAATAATTTCCTTAATTACTTCAGTTTCTGGGATATAAATATTTTTAAATAGACGGCAAGTGGAGAGAAAATGTTCGTACGTATTAAATAGTATATAAAGAAATATAGAGCTTTTAATATTTTTAAATATTAATTTAGGGTTCAATGCAGATGAAAGTCGGGTTTTTTTTTGGTTTTCGTCACTAGCTCCATAAATTCAAATTTTTAAAATATATAACTTTTTGTTAAAGAAACCATTAGATTATTTTGAATTAAAAATATTTTGACTTTTTTTTTTCTTTACAAAAACAAATTTTAAAACATTTTTCTTCTACAAAATAGGATCTAAAGAAGAAACAAATTCTACGCTTTTACACATGAAAGCAGCCTCCTGGTAATTTACTAGAATCATTGCAAAAAGCTCACTAAGAAGAAAAAAAATCTTTGCTGCAAAGAAAACATACAATTAAAAATAATTAAAAAATAAAACATACTGAATTAGATTTAAATTAAACTTTATTTTACTAACATATAACACTGAATGTATCTTGTTTTTTTAAATGAGATTAATGAAAGATAAATGGTGAAAAGTTCTTTAACAGGATAAATATTTGGTATTTGTAAATGTCTTTGATGAGGGTATTTTACGGCATTTTCTATTTTTATATTTCTTAGACAACTTGTTTCTTTTCTTATATCAGGATCAATTTCCATTATAACTAGAAAAAAGAAAAATGATGAAAAATTACTATTGTAGGAAAATACTTTAACTATAAATTTTTAAAACAAAATCTGCATCCTATGACATGTTAAGCAAATAATGAAAAGAAAGGATTGTAATTCCATGGCACTAAAAAAAAATTAAGTATACATAAGCGAATTTTAAAGTGTATCTTATATACTCCATCTAAATAGAATCTAATAAAAAACCATCTAACGAAAATAAAAGTAGATATACATGGTATTTTAAATCATTAATACAGGAAAATACACTTATATAATGAAATCATACGATATTTAAGCAACATTTTATGAACGCCAGTGTAACAGGAATATTTTTGAAGTATTTTATATTAAAATCAAGTATGAATTGGATTGGATTTGGGAATAAGGCCAATTAACTGCTGTAGGTCTTAGGCCTACTTTGAAAAGACTTTATTCCCGAGCTTTTAAAAGACTCCCCCCCCCCCTTCCTATATGAAATTTTAAAGTTTGCCCCTGTGTTCCCCCCCCCCTTTTTTTTTTCTTCTTTTTTTAACAAATGTTAGAAACTGGGGGACTCGGCCTTAGTTCCAAGCACTCTCTTAACTTTATAATACTCCGAATTAAAAACTGTCCAGTTATTAAAATCTCCCCCTTACAAAGAAGGAAAAGAAAAAACATGTTTAAGAAAAATTATTTCTGTCAATGCAAAAACTTATCTGAAAGTGTTTTGACAATGCATTATTAAGCAGAATCTATTAGCAGCGCTGCCAGATTTGGGGACTTTTTTATTCAACATTCACCTCTAAAATTTTATTGTAACAGTTGCTTAATCACTTCGAAGAATAATCGACTATTATGTATGTCCAATTCCCCTTCTCAAAATTATTGGTGATAGTTGAATAAAAAAGTCCCCAAGTCTGGCAACACTGTCTATTAGCTATATTTCAGTGAAACTGTATTTTTAAATTGCAGTTGCTCCACAATCGTCTGCGTCCGCCTCCCTACATAAACATGTAACCGCAGTCTTGGCATGCTTATTATTATGGTATATTCATCCAGGATAATTCAAAAATACAGTTGGATTTTGCACTTAAAAGTAATGTTTTATGCGGATCGGTTATTTTGTGATATAAATTAGTCCGCAACATATAACAGCATGGATAAAATTTCGTATTGATTTAAACATTTCCTCATTCAATTTAATATACACTCTGTACTTTGAATTCTTAAATATCAAACTGTATTCTGAAAAATATTAACTTGTCAGAAAATTTAATTTGTCCCCCAACCCACCCCTCTATTACCATTGCTCGGCAACTGCAACAATAGTTTTCTTTTTCTTATATTGTGGTTTTTTAACTTGTGCATATTATATGCATACATATACACACGCAAGCAGATTTTCAAAATTTTCAGAAAGCAAAATTAATAACATTGGACGGTTTAGAATGCAAACCGTCCTCCCCTCCCTTAAAAAATAATTTAAAAAAATTGTCGGATAAAACTCCCATCAATAAAATCTTTATTTTTTATTTCGATTTTTAAATTTACTTATTTTTTATTATTTAAACTATTAATTATATAATGTGGAAATGACTTACTTCTTCCTCAATTCCTACTATTTGATTTAAGATAATCTATATTATTTTTCAGTCTTTCAGCAAATGCCTGCAAATGACAGGAAGAGGCTGTAAAAAGAATATATAAGAAAACATATAGAAGTTTCAGACGATATTAAACTAAAAACTAGTAGGATGTGGCCACCACATGACTTTCTTCTATATAATATTACACAATACTTATACAATAAAAATTACTTATTAAATTATCAAATTCTTTTCAATTATAAATGCAGAAGATTTTTATCTGATAGAATAATTATCACTAAATGCCGAAAGATATCAGTTTTTTCCCAAATCAAAAGAAATGACTTATTTCCAAGTTTTTTATTTTCGTTAAAAGAAAAAAAAAAAGAAGGAAAAAATGGATAACTTTGTTTTAAATTATCACAGATCTATAGTTAAACCATTAGTTTTAAAGGTATTGACGATATCTTTCGAAAGATACCCATATTGAAAATTTATTCCCCCCGGGGGTACTTAACCCTCAGGGGGGGGGAGCGATGCCCCCCATGCAAATTTTTTCCCCTAGTTAACTACTACTATTATCAATAATTCATATTAATTTTACAATCACACGATTAAAATAACTCTCATTATGTACATTTATACGAAATTTTGTCCTATATTGTCATGTTGAAAATTTAGAAAAATTCGATCACAGCACCACCTGTTGAGCCTTTATTCCATAAATCTAATCAGCACTAGTTAATGTCAGGGTCCAACTAAACACCAAGTTTGGTTAAATTTCGTTCATTGGTTCGTGAGATACAGCGTCCACAAAATTTGTGATACACACACACAGAGACAGACATTTTTTAAAAACAGTCTAAACTGTCTAATCCTCAGAACAAAATTTTCTGGTTCTTTAAAATCCCCCCCCCCTTCCACACACACACACACCTCACAAAGAAAAAAAAAATTATGCTTAATTTTTTTTTCTTTTTTTTTTTTTTTTGTGTGTGTGTATGTAAAAAATTGATTGTATATTTTCTGGCCCAGTTTTGATAGGGCAGTATCAATTAGATCTATTTTAGCGAAAATGTGGTTTTAAATTACAGCCAATTGTCATTTTAGCTATCTCTGCCTTACAAAATAAATTTGTGGACGAAATATTGTCATAACTGTAGTTACGGCACAAAAGTACAAAAAAACACATGTGCATTAGTTATACTTTTGAAAGTTGTATAGTGAATTGTAGTTTTGAATTGGTACGAAAAATGTAACCTTGATAAAATTTCGCATTCATTTAAACATTTCTTCGTACAACTTAACGTTATGTTTTCAATCTTTGAATATCAATTTGTACACAGAAAATTAACAAGTTTGAAAGTGTAATTTAACTCCTTCCCCATTCATTTCCGCTGCGGGTAAAGAAAGATTTTTATTAGTTTTTCTATGTTGGTTGTTTCTGATTTATTACAACAAATATATGAATATTGTACACACAAACAGATTTTCAAACATCTCAGAAAACAAAACTGAAAATATTGTGTTGGTATCCATACAAATCATTCCCATCACCCCCCCCCCCCACACACACACACACACACACACGCACATTAAAAAATGTTTAGCATCAAAGATCTATATAATTCGCGATAGTATTTCTGGTCTTTATGGTTCTGATTCAAATTTAACCTTATTCCTTTCGGAGAAAAACATTGCTCATTTAATAAACTTTTCTGGCCATTAGACATATGCTC
The DNA here is from genome assembly GCA_963930645.1 of Salticus scenicus. Lineage (NCBI taxonomy): Eukaryota > Metazoa > Arthropoda > Arachnida > Araneae > Salticidae > Salticus > Salticus scenicus. Next base: position 137,648,288 of record OZ005661.1, read on the forward strand.
TTCTTAAAAAATAAAGAAAAGAAACGTTTAAGAAACAATGTTTTAATTCATATCAAAATCTTGTCGGAAAGTTTTCGGATTTTGTGTTGATAGGACAGTGTAAGTTTGACTTATTTTAACAAAAAAGTATTTTTTTAATTGCAGTTAAACTTTAATCAACGTCTCCACCCCGCTGTAAAAGCGTGTAGGTGTAGTTTCGGCAACGTATGGTTAGGAAGCATTTATCTAGTGTAATTCGACAATCCAGTTGTTTTTATGCTTTAAAATAATTCCAAATTAAATTGAACTTTTTTAAACTTCGATTTGAATTTATTCACAGAATGTAACCTGTGTAAAATTTAGTATTAAACATTTCTCTACTCAGCTTGATTCATAAACTATACATTTATTCTTTAAACATCAATTTGTGAGTAGATTGTGCTACTAGTTTGAAAATTTAATCTAATCTTCCTCCTCTCCCCCCTTCCAGTATTATCGCTGTGGGAAAAAAAATAATTTTATCGTTTTTCTTGCATTGTTTCTTAATTTATATATTAAATGTTAACACTCAAAAAAAAAAAAAAAAAAAAAAACATTGCTGGGTTGATGTACAACTCCCCTCCCCCGAAAAAATAGTGCGTAACATCAAATACTCATATATAATTTGTAATAATGTTTCTCTGTTTTTATGGATGTGCTAAATTGTTTTCATGGATGTGCTAAACTGTGTTTAACCCCCCCCCCTCCCTCCACACACACACTTTTTTCATCCTTTACAATAACTGCTTTCTAACAAATTAATATATCTATGTTTATTTTGTATATCTCCTGCTAAAGCAATTTTATTCTAAACTCTAGAAGAAAAAGCAAGTCAGATTATAAGAAATAATTTCTATAATTTTGCCCTCCGCAGTAAATACATTAAGTATTATGTAACAGAAATACGAAGCTAGATACTACATACTAGATTCTAAGTATCTTTAAATTGAATAACTCTGTTTATAAGTTTCAGGATTTAAATATAAAAAAAATAACCGCTAATATAACTAACATGAACAGTCATTGTTTTTGTTGATTATTAAAATAGGATAAAAGATTATATAAAATTTAGCATACCTAATTATGAATTCCAAATGAAAACATGAATTGCTTTAAGTTCTTCAATACAGACAACAACAACAAACTTTTCATGTGTAGATACGAAGATAAACATTCCGCAGAAACAATCTAATTTTCCCTAACGTTCCCTTTTTCTCACCTTTTTACGTAATAGTACACTGCAATGAAACAAACTATTCAGTATATTTTTGCCTTCAAAACTTCTAGTTATATATATATATATATATATATATATATATATATATATATGTATATATAGGTATTTACTTTAATATAAAAATAATTTAAGGTTATGCATTTACATAGTTTTTTATTTAATGTATCAGTCAAAATCCTTACAGGGAAAACGTTGTTTTGGAAAGGGAAATATCTGTAAATTAAGAACTGAGTTTCTTGGTTCAATGCTTTTAACAGAGAACTCATGTAAATTTGCGGAGAGTCTCAATACTTTTTCTGTACTTTTACAGAAATTTTTGACAGTGAACCGAGTTTCTTGATTCACTGCTTTTAACAGTGAACTCATGTACATTTACGGAGATTCTCAATACTTTTTCTGTATTTTTACAGAAATTTTTAACAGTGTGGGAGCAAGCAAAAAATCTATATTGTAAAAAAAGACTTTCCCTACACGAACGCTGTGGCTGTGAGGTAAAGCTCCGGGCTACGAACCTAAAGGTCTATCGTTCGAGCCCAGTCAGGAGAGATTTTTTAAAAATGGTTTTTGTTTAATTCTAAATTATTATTATTATTATTATTATTAAAGATGTAAATATTATGGTTTGTCACTCACAAGTTTTTTTCTTACCGTTAGTTTTAATACTATATACTATAAAGATAGATATTTTGTGCTTTTTAGATCACATTTGAATAAAAGCGTGTTCTTTAATTTTTTAAAAGTATATAATTTATTTCTATTGAACATAAAAGAAAGTAAAAATCAAATTAAATAAATTCGATAAAAATTAATAAATTACAATTGAAATATGTTTTAACAAATGAATATTTTCAATATCAATATATCTCTTTTGCAACCCAAAATGGATATTACATTTCATGAGACACAAGAACTATTTATAATGTTTCCATACTAACTGTTAAATAGGTAGAAGGATACGTCAAACTTTTATGCTTTTGTGTGAAGTCAGTCACTAAATAGCCTCATGATTGAGACCGTATTCACAATTACTCCAACTCTCTATTCAACCCAAAAAATTGATAAGCGTCTGAGGACAGGGTGCACATTTTTCAGCAAAGGCACGAAAGCTTTCTAGGTTCAGAAGATAATTATAAAATTTTCCTATCAGATCAGTCACACTAAGGAAAATAATATATCATATATATACCGCCTTCATCTAGAACGAATAAATAATCACTTTCTGAATCTCTAAACTATAAATATAGGTAACCGAGTTGTGCGTATGAAGTAAATAAACTGAATGTACGAAATGATGAAGAATTTCTAATCTATAGTTTTATAAATGGTGAAACATTTATGAAAATCATAAATACTAACAAACCCGGGCAAAATTTTCGTACTTTATAAAATTTAATTTACAAGAAGCCAAATTATTATTAGAATCAAATTAATATTGTACAATAGTGAAACCAAAATCATTCAAAGAAAGATTTCAAAATAAAATTTGTAGCTTACGACCCAGTTTTTATACTTCTACAGGCAGTACAGTTTTAGTGTATAGGACTTCCACTATGCCTTTTAAATTTTTGACGCCATGTTGGAAATGAATGTTATTAATTTGCGTATAGTGTTTTGTTAAAAAAAAAATCGAATTCCTATTTTGATTATATTTTTTATGACTGTATTTTTTAGTCGATTTATGATAATAATTCCCATTCTGTATACAGTAACCGCCGCTTAATAAAATCACTGGTTAAAAAAATCAGCCGCTTAATCTGATCAAATCGCCAGGACCGGAATCAAATCAATACAAACTACGTTTAAAGCCGCCGGTTAATAAACTCAAAAATATCTTCTCAGCAACCATAAAATATCATTTATGCACACTAATTTTTTTTTAAATTTACATTGATTTATTTTTTATTTTTTAAATAGAAAAAGAAATTAAAGCACAACAAACCCTCTGTTATCGCTCATTGTTCAAGATTTTACACTTGCAGCACAGTTACAAATTAAACTCGCCCCGCAACTTATCTCCGCAACAATTTCAAGGAACGTATTTTTCAAAGCGCAGTAATAAAATACAAACTTGATTTGAAATGATTTTTTTAAATCTAATTATTAGAAGGCAATTTCAAGTTCTTATTTTGAAATTACTATAATTCATGACGTTTAAACGGAAAGATTTTAAATTTATAAGAACAGCGTGAACATTTGGTAAAGTAATGATGATTTTCCTCTAACGAAAGTGCACGGGAACTTACAATGCGTTTAATTTACTTATATCGAAGAAACAATTAGTTAATTATCTACAAAAATGAATTAATATTGTTTACTAATTATATTATTCGTTATCTTTTGAAGTTTCTTTCGAAATTCAGGGAAGTAATACCTTTTTCTTAAGGGCAGGAACGTTCGCCGGATATAAAAATCAGTCGCTTAATAAAATCACTTTGGCTCAGAACGAATGTGATTTTAATAAGCGACGGGAACTGTATATCTTTAAACTGTTGCTCGTTTTAAAATGACGATAGCAAAGATTCTGGCAAGGAACTCTTAATTTTTCTTCCCCCGTTAAATAATGTCATCAAACAAATGTCGTCATTTTTTCTTATATTTCATTGAGCTGAGTCCACGTGCTTAAATATTATTCAATTTTCAATATTATTTTTTATTCTCGAGTATTTTGTTAATTACACCACTATCGTATCGTTTCGACAAAAAATAATCGTAACTGGTCCACGTTAAAAAAAATATTATAGAGATTATGAATCCTTGGTATTCCGAGAAATTTTCCATTGATTTCCTAAATCTGTGTCATAAACCAAAATTATAATTACGAAATATCGCCTAGTATTTTCGCATTTATTGGGAGATTTTTCAAATGAAATTGACTACGATAATATAGGGAAACAATTTAGAAATGTAGTAGGGATCTTTAGAAATATTCAGCAAAGGGAACTAGAATTTATAAAGTATGACATAGAAGTATTTTTACTAGAGCCACAATTTAGTTTCTAGATGTCAGCCATGCAATTCTTCTTCAGTGCAAAAAATATTTCCCATTGAAATATTGCAGATGAAGAAAGTTAAAATTATTACAGAACTTTGCGTGCACGCCCTGTATTTCTGTATGATGTAAAGACAAATATAATTTAAAAATTTTCAAAATATTCTGGATGTGTTATAGATTTTTTGTCGATTTATACTGCTAAAATACAGGGTGGCCATAATTAAACTGCAAGTGTTCAAGGGGTGCTGGAGAAAAAACTACTGGGAATATTCCAGTGAAATTTGGTATCTACACGTTTCAGAACATGCGCAAATCAAATATGAAAAAAAAAAATCGCCATTTTTCACCCGATAGATGGCGCTGTACCGTATTTCAACGCTCACCGGTGGCATATACAACTTCCAAGACCGATAGACAGAGCATAATGACATTCTAAGAGGCATATAAACAATATAAAACATCACTTACAGTTCATCAAAATTCCATACAATTCGCCTCAGTAATTAAATTTTTACAGTATCATGTAATCAAAAATTAACGTAAATTAAGATCACAAATTAAACAATCCATAAATTTTTATAAACTGTAAGTGATGTTTTATATTGTTTATATGCCTCTTAGAATGTCATTATGCTCTGTCTATCGGTTTTGGAAGTTGTATATGCCACCGGTGACTGTTGAAATACGGTACAGCGCCACCTATCGGGTGAAAAATGGCGATATTCTTTTTGGTTTCATATTTGATTTGCGCATGTTCTGAAACGTGTAGATACCAAATTTCACTGGAATATTCCCAGTAGTTTTCTCTCCAGCACCCCTTGAACACTTGCAGTTTAATTATGGCCACCCTGTATATAGCCGTTTTCTACCAATAACCGGGGAAAAAAAGTATCTATTCATTTAGGGATATTTTTATTATTATTATACTTTTTCATCGTTTCTAAGTCAAATAAATACAGTTACCAATACAATTTTATATTAAACAAAACTGTTTAAAAGTATATTGAAATTTTAAGGGCAAAAAAAAAAAAATCCATTAATAACATAATATGATATACGCTTTTAAAAATCACGTTAACATTTCATAAAAAAAAAAAAAAAAAAAACGAAATCTAGACAATTTCATTATAAGAAGTAGTTTGAAGAGGGGGATTATTGTCGTTTATATGCCAATGTAAGCTTTGTCATATAAACGAATTGCAATGTTATAAATGCACTCGGATCTAATAACAAAGCAAACAAACAATGTATAAATCTTTTAAAAGCATACGATTTTCCTACAATTTTATTTTGATCAATTTTTAAAACCGAAGTTACATCAGCAGCAGATTTTTTTTTAAGGAACATCTACCGCGAAATAATATAAAGTGCCGCACTCAATAATTTTACTTTATTGTATCTTTGCATGTTTAAAAATCAAATTCATCCTATAAAATAACAGTATGCAACTTTTAGCGTCCAGTGACTCCCATCTCAACGTTGTAGAAACATTCACTGGAATTGATATTTAAATTCACTTAATATTATTATTAATTTAAGAGAATTTATTATTGTTTAAACTTAACTATAGTGTTAGAAATAGATAATTTAATAATTTATCATGATTTCAAAAGAGTTTATTACTATAAAATGCCATATGAATGCAGAAATTAAATTAATTTCATAAGCAGATAAGGAGAGGTTCACGTACATTTAAAAAAAAAAAAAAAAAAAGTTATACAGACACGACATTATTTCATTATTTAAAACATGAAAATCTGACATTGACGGATTTTAATTTAGTGCCAGAGGCCTACTGCTAAACTTGTTAATATCGACAAATTCTTCTTTAGTTAATTCGTGACGATCTAAATTCCATGATAAAGTTTTCATTAAATCAAATCAATGTGTTTCAGCTGCAGATACTGTAACAAATAACGTTGGAAGTCCAAACTGTCTTACAGCCGCAAAACAACGTTTTTTCTCTTTTTCCCAATGAGGGGGAGGTGTGCCTTGGGGGGGACTCATGTCAAAGGTGTGCCTTGGGGGGGGGACTCATGTCAAAGTTGTACCTTGGGGGGGACTCATGTCAAAGTTGGGCCTTGGGGGGACTCATGTCAAAGTTGGGCCTGGGGGGGGACTCATGTCAAAGTTGTGCCTTGGGGGGGGACTCGTGTCAAAGTAAGGCCTGGGGGGAACTCATGTCAAAGTTGTGCCTTGGGGGGACTTCATTCAATAAATCCCCATTCAATAAACCGACTGAAATAGGCCCTTAGCACTATTAAGAGTGACGTATAAAAATTCGACAACGCTGTACCGACTGAAATAGGGGTACCTTGGGGGGGACTCATGTCAAAGTTGGGCCTGGGGGGGGACTCATGTCAAAGTTGTGCCTTGGGGGGACTTCATTCAATAAATCCCCATTCAATAAACCGACTGAAATAGGCCCTTAGCACTATTAAGAGTGACGTATAAAAATTCGACAACGCTGTACCGACTGAAATAGGGGTACCTTGGGGGGGACTCATGTCAAAGTTGGGCCTTGGGGGGGGACTCATGTAAATGTTGGGCCTGGGGGGGACTCATGTCAAAGTTGTGCCTTGGGGGGACTTCATTCAATAAATCCCCATTCAATAAACCGACTGAAATAGGCCCTTAGCGCTATTAAGAGTGACGAATAAAAATTCGACAACTCTCACCGACTGAAATTGGGGTACCTTGGGGAGGACTCATATCAAAGTTGGGCCTGGGGGGGGGGAACTCATGTCAAAGTTGTGCCTTGGGGGGACTTCATTCAATAAATCCCCATTCAATAAACCGACTGAAATAGGCCCTTAGCACTATTAAGAGTGACGTATAAAAATTCGACAACTGTACCGACTGAAATAGGCCTCTAGCACTAAAAAAAAAAAAAAAGAAAGAAAGGAAGAAAGAAAGAAAAAAACATAAAGAAACTATTTCTTGAGAATTGCCGTTTTTTGAGAATTCAGAAGAAGAGGTACAGTAGAGCGCCGATTATCCGAAATCCAATTAACCGAACTTCTAATTATCCGAACAGTTTATTTCTCTGTTTATTTTTCTTATTCGAACTTCCAATTATCCGAAAAGCCTATTTCTCGCCTTTGAATGTTTGGAAACAGTTCTGAAATGACTCGAACGGCAGAACGACGCAGATCATATTCAGTTAGCATGTCTAAGAAGAATTCGAGATATGGCAGCATTGAAAAGAATGTCTTTTTTGAGGCAAGCATCCATCAAAGGCTTTTTTGCTTAAATTATAATTAAAATATAATCTCTAGAGTTAAAAAAAGTAAATAAATAATCGTAAATGATAATAATAATATTTTAAAATATTATATAAGATAGTGGCATAAATATCCCTGACTATGAATTTTTTAATTTAAAAAATTCGTAAGTTATTTGGAATTTACTTAACATGGCAGAATAAGGCAAAATTGAGCATAAACGTCCATTTTGATGATCATAAATATATCAGATAACTTCAAAATGACATTTATGATATTTGTTTAAGTTATGATATTTGTTATTTAGTTCAATAAATTTCATTTTTAAACAGGCCAGCACAAATTGGTGCTGCCAGTCCTAAGCCTGGATAAAGTATGAAGGGTTTTTTTATTGTCACAATATCCTTAAATTCTCCATCCAATTATCCGAACTTTTGCTTATCCGTACTAGAGTCTGTCCCGACGTATTCGGATAATCGGCGCTCAACTGTAATAGATTACATAAAAATAATAAGCGATAACGATTGGGGTTGGTGAATGGTATGAAATCTAGATTGAATTAAAGATTTTCGTTACAAAAGCATATACTGTAATAATTACGATATAAACCGTACCTATCTAAAAATTATATTACATTATAATTATTAAGTCACTATTTTAAATGATTATTGATGAAAATAATTTTCAACGTCAGCTTTTATATAAACTAATCATTAAAATTTTTTTTACAGATATGCAAAATAAAAAAACATCAGATCCATTGATTAAAATTAGTATTCCCGCTTACTTTGTACAAATTAGTGGCAATCTATATACAGGGTGCCCGCAAATAAGTGTCGGTTAAAAAAAGTGTTTATTAAATTTAATACAAGTTTTTCTATAATCTTATATATATTATAAATGTGTATGTCCTTTTATTTGAGTCAGTTTCACGCTAAAACTACTCGATGGATTTCGATAAAACTTGTTATGGAGATAGCTTATACCCTAACTTAAAAAGTTGGCTACCTTTTATTCCGAAAAAAAATTTGTTTTTACGATTTTTATGCATAAAATAGCAATTTTGTAAGCTAATAATACCAAAAAATTAGCCATTTAAATTTATCCATAATTTAATTGTTCCCAAAAAAAAAAAAAAAAAAAAAAAAAAAACGAATTTATTTATTTTTTTCAACAGGAAAATAAATACATTTATTTAAACGTGAACGATAAAAAATTATAAAAAAAAAATTATGCATCTCACAAAAATTCACGTCACTTTTAATTAAAAATTTCTTTTACACATTGATAAAGTGCTAATACGCAAGCGAAGTGATGACGTCACTGGCCGTTCATTTATGCAAGAAAAATATGTCCTATGTTAAACGTCCATTGGATTTTTTGTAAAAAATTATTAAAAATCGTGGAAAATTATTTCCCGATTTTAATCCCCATGTTTAGGTATCCGCGTTTGTAATGATCGATAGATGACGCTTTCTCAACTGCAGTTGTTAGTAAATATAATTAGCCACGTGTATTTATTTATTGTTCTTTCTTGTTGTTCTATCGTTGTTTCAGCGTGAAAGCTATCAGTGGTATGATATATTTACCTTAGCCCACCAGAGGGCGAACATTTCATTACAATCGCGGATAGGTATGTATTAATTATCATGTCCATGCGTTAGATTAAGTTATTTTTGTTGTAAAATTGACAAAATTTGAATTTTTAATTTCAAAACTCTAGGAAAAAAAAAAAATGGCAAATTTCCATATTCGATTGAAAACACAAACATTTCATTTCAAAAGATAATATTTACACAATAAATATCCAACTAATATATTAATTAAAAGGAAAATGATAAATATTCTATCATAATTTGAAGTCAAATTTGTTTTCAAATGTCTAAATAAAGTATCTGATATAAAATACTAATATGTTGCAGCGGAATAGATTTGATATCGGTCATCCTTAGCAGAAAAAAATATATATATATCGACAAATTATTTGGCGAACATAATTAAATCCTTTCAAAAATCATGGTTATTTTAACAACTTATATTAAGAGAGTAATGAATAACATGAAACAATATTTCGTACAATGCATATTACGAAAATATACATCTGGCATGCATATTTTCGTATTACGTTTTTGATCACCAAATACAATAAGCGCCAAGAACGACAGAGTTTTGAAATTTAAAATTAAAATTTTGTCAATTTGACAGCAAAATAACTCAATCTAACACATGCACATGATAACTAATCTATACTAATATTATAAATGCGAAAGTTTGGATGGATGTTTGTTACTCAATCACGCCACAACGGCTAAACGGATCTGGATGAAATTTTGTACAGAGATGGATAATAGTCTGGAATAAGACATAGGCTACTATTTATACCGGGAAAATGTAAATTTTTAATTAATCTTCTACATAATATAAATATTTCTTCTATAATAAAACCTTAAAATAATTTATTTTAATTTTTAATTGTTGCCAAAGAATATTTCACGCGAATAATAATAAAAAAAATAATAAATATTAAATTTGCTTAGGCACATGACAACATAACGTCATTATCAAAATTAAATAATAAGAAAATGAAAGCTAATTCAGATCTGTATTAAAGAGCTTTATTAGTTGATGATCCTGGGTATATTTTTAATTTTAATACTGAAGTAGATAGGACATTTTTCGCCAAGGACACTATTTTTGTGACAGCAACTTTAAGCCAAGTAGTCCATAAAATATATAAACAAATCTGTACATATAAAAGAGTAAACTCAATGATTCACTGACTCAACACTGCCATGACGATTCTGTGGGAAAGAGGGTCACAAATTTTAGTGACCAGGTTGGTTTTCGGAGCCTGACCCCCAACTAAGACGGAATTTTGCAAAATACCCCCCCCTCCCTGTCTCCCTTGGGGGGGCAGAAGGCTTAACTCGGCTCCAAATTACTTAACGGTGAAGAAATTGCAGATGGAAAAACCAGACTTGAGTACAAAAAAATTATTTTCTGCGATTTTGGAATTTTGGATTTTTATGGGGGGGAGGGAAGGGAAAAGGTTTTGGAAGAAGGGTACTCACATACTACACACTACAAAGGGATTTTATGAAATTCCACCCTAGCGCCCTTTGGAGAATGGGGGGCAAAAACATGTATTCATGCGTAACGCGGCACTAAATTATCTAAGGTTGGACATTTTTTATGTAAGGGACGATTATATGTATCTAACTCATAGTATGAAGAGATTTTGCGAAATCCCCTCCTCCTTACCTCCTTTAAGAACGGGGGGAGAGATAAAAAAAAAAAAAGCTTTAAAGCATAGCTCAGCTTTAAATAATTTCATGATCTCAATTTTTTTATGTGTCGGCTAGGTATGTGTATGCAACATGCAATTTAAATTAATTTTGGAAATTTACCCCCCGCCCCTTGGGACGGGCGGGGCAAAAACCACATTTTGAAGCTTAAATCCGTCCAAATTACCTAAGAATGGCGAATTTTGGTGTGTGGGTGTTAATGAGGTGTGCGAAATATGCACTTTGATGAGATTTTGTAAAGCTTTCAACTGTAACCGTGAGAGAGGGGGAGTAAAAAGCAGGTAAGGGACTGCCGAAGGCATTGGGCAACTTAAAATTAGATTTTGACGGATTTCAATGATTTTTTTTTTTTAGATATTTTGTTATTATTAATGATCACGGAGTAAAAAGACAGGAGAAGAAGGTAACGCTGAAATTTTGTGATGTTGTTTTCTAATGTTTACAGAAGGCGCCAGCGTGCAATCCTTCCTTCTCTCCAGCTTCCTCAATGTTATTCAATGGGGAAATGTCTCGTTTTAATTATTTTTTAAAAATAATATCAAGCTGAAAAAATTTCGATTGAAAGCAAATTTCATTAAATAAAGTATTCTAACCAACATGTTTTTTTTTAAGAGCCATTTTATACTAATTTTACTTTGAAAGAAAGCTTTAAAAAAATGACGATTCTTATGAACCGAAGCTAGCTAAAACAGACAATTGGGAGGAAGGAGAATGGATGAAATTTTGTAAAGAAAAAAAATAAACTTACTTAGGTGCAGAAAACACGAACTCTGACTTTATTTTTCTCCTAGGGCTTTTTTTTTTGTTTTTCTTATCGCTATCATAGCCTGTTTTACAACTAGGAACGAAGCATTAATTTGAAACATCTGAATTATGCAGTTTTAAGAACTTACAAAGAAATTAAATTGCTTAAAATAAAAATTTTTTAATTTACTCCAGCAAAATTCTATTTAAAACAACAGTATATCCGCGCCAAGGTAGGGAGGAATGACAAGTGGCGCCCTCAATATTTACCAAAAATTTAGATCACAGTTTCGTAGCTTTCTCCCATTGGACCTTCAACTCCTATTAATATTACTCCGTGTTAATGATATGCTGTTTGGGGGATTCATTTCAATATAATGACCAGCGAAGCGGGCAAAGCCTGCTAGTGATAAAATAAATGTAAAATGAAAATACAATCATTGTTGTTCAAAGTTTAAGCAATGGTTTCTATTCTCGCTCCTTTAACTGTAACCACAGATGACAATCTTTTAGGAAAGGCTTCTGCAGCGGCATGTACTATAGAGAATGGAATTTCATTCCATATCTTTAGTAGTAAATTTTTTAATATAAGTGTGGACATTGGTTTTAGGTTTGTCAGTTTACTCTCCATATATCCCCCCATATGCAATACTCTAGTGGATTGAGATCAGGGTATCTATTCTCCGATCCGACTGCCGTAGCGACCGTTCTTAAACAACGACAGTCGTCAAATCAAAAGTCGGAATGTGATGTCACGTGAACAAAATAACGACTGACACAGTCGGAATAGTCAATTTGCACGTTTTCTGATTTTATTCTTATACAATAGAAAATGAAAAAATAAGAAAATAAATACGTACATTTTCTTTATTTGAAATATAATAACTGATTTATAACAATTTTAACATCGTACTATTTACTCTATCAAGAAAACGCAGTATAATATATCGTGACGTCACTCTTTATGACAACAAACGGAAGTAATCGTTGTTTACATTCGATTTCGTGCTTTGCTTTGCTTCTTGAATCAGAGAAATAGGTTTGTATGTTATAATAATCACGGGTATTAAAAAATCATAGTATAAATATTGTATTGTACTATTTTGCACTAATACAACGGCTAATGCATCTCAAAAGTTATTCTTTAGCGTTCCACATGATTTTATTAACGAAAATATTGGACAACCGCCACGAAAAGCAAACAATTGAAAATAATGATAATGGAAAATGGTGATAATGATAATATATGATTATAAGATGATAAAGAAATGCTCAGAAATCACATGAACGATTAATAATTACGAAAGTTAAAACGAATTGCTGCTTACTAGCCAGGCTAACAAAATGTAAACATCGAAGCATCATAAAGTGTGACGTCAGGTAGCGTTTTGAAGTCACGTGATTTTTGGTTAATTTTAAAGTTATTTTTAAAATTAATGACAACTTTTTTTGCATTTTTAATAAACATTTCGAAATTTATTTGCCTAAAACTACCAGAAAAATAGGATTTTTTTCAAATCCCCCATGTGTGCAAATTCCTCATTGTGGTATAGTCTGGTCGGAGAATAGATGCCCAGGACTGGATGCAGGCCCTTCTTCTGTGAAAATAAAGGATGGACAATTTTGTTTGCACCATTGTTGAACAATCTTTGCTTTGTGGGTGGGTGCTGAATCTTGTTGAAATTTGAATGGATCCTTTTAAAATAATTTTTCGGCTTCTTTAATCATGTGAGATTTCAATACTTTTTTGCAAATAATAGTTTTTGTCAATTTTCACAACTTTTTCAACAAAAAGAAGAGGAAATTTTCTTCTCTTGCTTATATAGCACCCCAAACCATTACTGAAAATGGTTTCTGGAATATCTGAACATTTTTTTTTTTTTATGAAAGGATATTCTGCATTGATTTTGCATAAATCGTATTATTTTGCCTATTATGAGATTCTTGTTGCAAAAATAATTTCTCATCCGAAAAAAAGATCTCATCAGCAGCTCTTCACACTTTCTTAGTCTTTCAAATTTACTTTACTCTGATAATCCATGGACTGTCTTTTTCTTGTAAGTTTTTAATTTTAAATCTTATTTTATGATGATTCCAGCCATATTTTTTGACGAATTTAAGTCTGGTGAAATTTTTCTGGCAGATTGTTACGGATTTCTTCGAATTCCTTCGCGGACACACTTTATTAATTTTTTTTTGTTCGTAAACTGCGTTTTCTTCTACCATTATGCCTTAAATCTACACTGCCTGTTTCTTTAAAACGCTTTAAAGTTCTTTCAATTAATCTTTTTGACACATTTAAATATTTAAAATTTTTTAAATATTTTAATTCAAAAAGTCATATGCACTATTGCTGATATAATTAAAATAAAACTATTAAGTATTGCCAACACTAAAGAACGTTTTGAATGAAAATTATGCGCAAATGATTTTGCCGTAACTTTTTTGTGGGCACGCTGTATATAAAAGAGTAAACTGACTCATCACTGACTCAACACGGCCGTGGCGATTCTATGGGAGATAGAGTCACAATTGTTGGTAAGCAGGTTGGTTTTAGGACCCTGACGCTCACTAAGATTTTGCGAAATACCCCCGTTCCCCCACTCCCGCAGGGTGGGAAGAAGGCAAAAAACTACCTTTATAAGCATAACTCGGCTCCAAATTACTTCAAGGTGAAGAAATTGCAGATGGAGAGACTAGACGTGAGTACAAAAAAATCATTTTCTGTGGACAAAAAAATAAAAAAAATCATTTTCTGCAACTACAAAAAAATCATTTTCTGCGACTTTGGAATTTTAGATTTTTAAGCGGAGAGGGGGTAAAAATGATTCTTGGAGGCGCAGAAGGCAAAAACACCTTTATAAGCATAATTCGGCTCCAAATTACTTCACGAGGTAGAAATTGCAGATGGGAAGACTAGACTTAAGTACAAAAAAAAAATCATTTTCTGCGATTTTGGAATTTTAGATTTTTAAAGGGGAGAGGGACAAAAAATGATTTTTGGAGGCAAATTTAGCAAAGTACGGATTCTCGAGTAAAATTCTACCAGTAATAGTACAAAGATATAAAAAAAACACCGCGTCTTCTTGAAGATATTTCCAAAAACTTGTTTTTGTTTTTTTCCAATTTTCGATTTTGGGGCGGGGGGAGTTACGAGGGGGCAAATTCGAGCCCGACCCTTTTCGAGCTAAATTAGTCCGGGAAAATCTATTGGAGCTGAGGTCACAAATTTTAGAGTATGGCTTATTTACGTTTGTCCAACACCCATTGTAACGGGATTTTGCGAAAGTCCCCACCTTTACACTCTTGAGGGTGGGGAATAAAAGAGTAAAATCACTGATTCACTGACTCAACACAGCCATGGTGATTCTATGGGAGATAATGTCGCAAATTTTGGTGAGCACGTTGGTTTTAAGACTCTGACGCCCAGTAAGACGGGATTTTGCGAAATATCCAACCGTTCCCCCATGGGGGGGGGCAAAAGGCAAAAACACCTTTATAAGCTTATAAGCATAACTCGGCTCCAAATTGCTTCACGGTGAAGAAATTGCAGAGGGAGAGATTAGACTTGAGTACAAAAAAAGCATTTTCTGCGATTTTGGAATTTTGGATTTTTAAGGGAGGAAAGGGAGTAAAAACGATTTTCGGAGGCAAATTTAGCAAAGTACGGATTTTCGAGTAAAACTCTACCAATAATAGCACAAAGATATAGAAAACCACCAAGAGCCTTCTTGAGAATATTTCCAAAAACTCATTTTTTTTTTTTTTTTTTTTTGCGATTTGCGATTTTTTTTTGGGGGGGGGGGAATTACGAGGGACAAATTCGAGCCCCCCTTTTAGCGCTAAATTCGTCCATGAAAATCTATAGGAGCTGAGGTCACAAATTTAGTGTGTGGCTTATTTACATGTGTCCAACACCTATTGTAACGTGATTTAAAGAAAGCTCCCCCCTTTCCCCTCTTGCGGTGGGGGCAATAAATCCGTTTCCAAGTATAAATTTGCTTCAAATTATGTCAGTAACATTAATCTTCATGTGCGGGTTGTTATGCCTTCCCAACACACACAGTAAAGGGATTTTACAAAATTTCTCCCTGCTCCCCCTTTAAGGTCGGGGAGGGGGAGGCAAAAGTACACTTATAAGAGTAACTCTGCTCCAAATTATTTCAGAATAGCGATTTCTTCATATGTAGATTGGTTATGCTTTGTCAAGACACCTATTACAAAAGGATTTTGTAAAATTCCAACTTAACCCCCCTTGGGTTATCCCTTACTAAAATTTAAGGTTTTCTAAAACTTTTTTTATGGTTTTATCTAGGTTTTCAGGTATTTAAAAGCTTTCTTTGAAGTTTCGCTAAAAAATACTTCCTGAAAAGAAACCTTATCTAAGTTTTCTTTAGGTTTTATTTTTAAAACCTCCTGAAAACCTACGTGGTTTTATGTTTTCTAGAGGTTTCCCAAGGTTTCGGATAAAATACATCGGTGATAATAAGTTTCCCTATGGCATTTGG
Source organism: Salticus scenicus (assembly GCA_963930645.1). Classification (NCBI taxonomy): domain Eukaryota; kingdom Metazoa; phylum Arthropoda; class Arachnida; order Araneae; family Salticidae; genus Salticus; species Salticus scenicus. The sequence continues at coordinate 137,664,316 of OZ005661.1, forward strand.
ATAATATCTACAGTCAAAAACGTTTTTTAAACGTTTTATTTTTAAAACCTTTTAAAACCTGCACTGTTTTAAGTCTTATAGATGTTTCCCAAGGGTTCAGATAAATACATCGAGAATAATAAGTTTTCGTATGGTATTTAGATAACACCTCCACTATACCTACAATCAAAATTATTTTTTAAAGGTTTAAGTTTTAAAACCTTTTAAAACCTGCACTGTTTTAGGTCTTATAGAGGCTTCCAAAGGTTTCAAATAAATATATCGATGATAATAAGTTTTCTTATGGTATTTAAATAATACCACCACTATACCTGCAACCAAAAACGTATTTTTTTAGTTTTAGTTTTTGAACCTTTGAAAACCTGCACTTTTTTAGGTTTTATAAAGATTTCCCAAGGATTCGGATAAATACATCGATGATAATAAGTTTTTTCATGATATTCAGAAAATACCTCCGTTTATACCTCAATTAAAAATGGTTTTATTTACGTTTTATTTTTAAAACATCGGAAACCTCCCTTACTAAAATTTATATTTCTAATAATGATAATATATTTATAAACTTGTAGTAATATATTTATAAATTGTATATTTATAAACTAACTTAGAGTAGGTTTATAATAATAAAATTCTCTTCTACATCTAAAGAAAATTTAAACATTTTAGATTTCAATTAAAAATTAAAATAATAATAATAATAATAATAATAACAATCTAAATAAAAAATACATTGATTATTACATAAATGAGATATTTTTTTAATAAATAAATTATAAAATAATTAAATTAAAACACAATAAATCTTATATATTACATATGCATCTGAAGAACTATATTTAAATTTATTTTATAAGTCTTTCGTCAATGAACAGATATGTCAAATTAAATTCGCTAACAAAAGAGATCATGTAACGATATTGATGTAAGATATAAATTAAAAAAAAATATGCATAAAAAAAAAATCACTTTTTTTTTCGGGGGGGGGGGGGGGAGTGGGGTTAATAACTGAATGAACTTATTATTGAATACTTCCTTTTAAATTATAATCTTTTAAATATTTAGAAGTAAACACCTATAACGTAAGTAATAAATAATAATAATAATGATAAAATAGAGAGGTTATGAATAAATGGTAAATTAAAATTTACAGAAGGAATTTTACAGCATAGATTAATCATATTAGTGATTGCTTACAGTGTATTCCCAAAACTTTTTAAATGGTACGGGGAGAGAAAATAAAAATAAATTAATTAAAAAATAAAATAAATTAAGAATTCTGTCAAAGGAAGAATTTAGTTTAGCACGGAGGACTATTAATTTCAATCTGTAAAAATTTTATTTCTGTTCTTATTTTTTATCTCATTTTTTTACCGTAAAGCTGGGACACGTACTTTTTAAAATGACTGAAATGAATTAAAATGAAGTGTTGTCACCTAAATTTCATACTTTAGTTAATTAAAAAATAAAATAAAATGAATAAATATAAATAATTGTTGCGTCAAAAAAATTTTTGTACCCCTCAGATTCAGAAAAATCGCCCCTTTCGTTTGGTACTGAATTTGTACCGAGCCACGTACTTTTTAAAATGACTGAAATGAATTAAAACGAAGTGTTTTCACCTAAATTTCATACTTTAGTTAATTAAAAAATAAAATAAAATAAATAAATATGAATAATTGTTGCCTCGAAAAACTTTTTGTACCCCTCAGATTCAGAAAAATTGCCCCTTTCGTTTGGTACTGAATTTGTACCGAGCCACGTACTTTTTAAAATGACAGAAATGAATTAAAACGAAGTGTTTCCACCTAAATTTCATACACTTTAGTTAATCTAAAAAGAAAATTGATTGTCGTGTCGAAAAACTGTTTGTTCCTCTGGATTCAGAGAAATCGCACCTTTCATTCGGTATCGAATTTTTAACGATAGGACTGATATTTCTAATTTATTTTGGTGTTACAAAAACTGGTCTATAAAAACTCCAGATTGAAACTTATAGTCCTCCGTCCCAATAATGAAATTAGGAATAAAAGTTTAGGTCTTAAAATTAAAAATGGCAACTTAACCAATATTTTACAATTTCACATTAATTCACAAGAAACACTTATATTAGTTTTTTTTTTTTTTTCTCTTCTTCTTTATTTCTGATTTTTTTATTCGTATATTTCTTTTACATAAAAAATTATGAAGAGACTCCAAAATATAATTCATGATAAACAAAACATTTGGTATCTAATATAATACATTATTTAAAGAAAAAAAAAAAGAATGTATTGTTTTCTATTCAAAATATTTATTTTATTTATTATTATTACGGTTAACATTTTTATTTCATTCCAATATTGCTAACTTAAAATCGTTTACATTAAAAAAGATAATTTTTTTATTTCCTTTAAAATATTTTCCATCAAAATTCTTGAGTACATTTTTCATGTAACTTTTTATTTATTTATTTATTTATTTATTTTTTTTTTTTTTTGTTTCATTCAGAATTTAAAAGAAAAAGTACATTTATAATTTAACCTGCATTGTACAATCTCTCTCTCTCTCTCTCTCTCTCTCTCTCTATATATATATATATATATATATATATATATATATACATATATTTCTTTCTTTCTTTCTATTTTTTTTTTCTTCTTTTTTGAAAGGGATTAAAATCCGAGTTTTAAAGCCCTTCAATGCTTTCATATCTCAAGGTCTAATTCATTCTTTTCAAGTTCAGTGCATTTGCATAGTAAAGATTATTCCAAGTAAAACTTCTAAATTCTTTAGATAGTATTATCTCTATGTTTCAATCTGCAGAGAAAATTATCTGTTTAACAATAAGAACCGAAATACCCAATTCAATGAACAAACAGATTAACATTTGCTTCTAGAAAAGTATTTTCAAAGTTGTCTTCTACGGAATTTCTCTCCTAACCCTACCCCAGGGAAACTGCTGATGTGTCACTTGATTCTACCCCTCCCATAGAAAAAGTGATCCCTTTTGCGATGACATTTGACATGCAAAGAAGTGGACAAAAAATTTCCGGGCGTTTTGGTATTTTAAGCACATACTGAAATTCCAGCTACGGTAAAGAAAGGGCTAATGTTTTCTAAAGCCTTTTTTATGGTTTAATATAGGTTTCCAGGTATTTAAAAGCTTTTATTGAAGTTTGATTAAAAAAATACATTCCGAAAAGAAACGTCATATAAGTTTCTTTTAGGTTTTTTAAAAAAATCTCTTGAAATTTTACATATTTTTAGGTTTATAGAAGTTTTCCAAGGTTTCAGTTACATACATCGCTGATAATAAGCTGATAAGTTTATTTTTAACTTATTATTACTCATTAACTTATTACTCATTGACTAAATATTTTAATTAGTAAAATAATAACAATTTTGTGTATTATTATTAATAATTATCAGTTTCAATTTCTACGGAACAAAACATAATATTAAAAAAGAAAAAAAAAAGCCTACAAAACAATTATTGAATACTCAAAATTAATCTGAGATTCATTAACATTTTTCCATTAATTTATCAAAAACATAATAAATATTAATACATTCATCTCAGAAATCAGAAAATAACACGCATTTAAAATTAATTTCAGTTTTAACCCATTAACCGCCAAAACTAGAAATAATTATTTTTTCCTGAATAAAAACAGTAACATTCATTGTTTTGATCATATATAACAATAATTTAAAATAAAATTATGAAAATTAGTCTTATCTTGCTAAAAATAGAGTGTTATATTTGTACAACGTCAGTGGAATAAGAATATAGAATTAATAAATATAAATGTTTACGGAAATTTCCTTGAGGGCGCATAAAACAGAAAAAACTACAGAGGACTAAAAAGTAATTATTTTATTTCGACAACATTTTTAGAAGCTTTTTATATGAAATTGACTTTGTCATTGTGCCTTTGTCTCACGCTAACAAACGAAGCGCCTCCATTTTAAATTAAATATAAGTTGCTCAATTTGTCGCTTTTTAGATTAGTTGGTTAGTGCGTCATGTTAATAACGTGAAGGTCGTGAGTTCGATCCCAGAGGGTCCAACTGGTTATTTTTTACAGATAATTAGTAAAAAATGTGTCAATTGATAAAAGAAATTTTTTTGTTCACAACACAGTATTTCAAGAAGAGTTTTTTAAAGAACTGTTTTTTCTTTTTAGATATTAGAAAACGCAAAATATTTTTGACATTAAAAAAGCTCAAAATAAAAAGTTTTAAGTAAAAAATACATTAATTAATATTTTTAGAAGCTTTTTAGAAGCTTTTTATTGAAATTGATTTCATTATCGCGTCTTTCTGTCACTCTAATAAACAAGGCACCTCAACGTTAAAGTAAATGTCAGCGGTTTTTATTGCCGATGGTTGGCTCAGTTGGTTAGAGTGTCAAGTTCCTAATGCGATGATTGTGAGTTCCATTCCCGATTCCCGGAGGAGTGATGCGTTAAATTTTGCAGATAATTAATAGAAAATATGTCAGTTGATAAAAGAAAATTTTTCATAGTCTACACAGTACCCTAAGAATTTTTCAAGAGTTTTTTTTAAGCTGTTTTTTTTTCTTCTTTTTTTAAATACTAAATAGCACACACACACACACAAAAAAAAAAAAAAAAAAAAGTTATAGATATATATTAGAAGCTTTTTATTGAAATTGGATTTTTGTCATCGTGTCTTTGTGTTACTCTGAAAATTAAGGCACCTCCATTTTAGTATAAATTTAAACAACCCTTTTCGTCGCTCATTAATGCTTTTGGTTAGAGCATCATGGTGATAACGCGATGCTCGTGAGTTCGTTCCTCAAATGCTGATGTGTTACTTTTTAACAGAAAATTAATAGAAACGATGTCAATTTATAAAAGAAAATCTTTCATTGTCTACACAGTATCCTGAAGAATTTCGATAGTTTCTTTTAAGAAGCTATTTGAGTTACTAAAATGCATAAAATAAAAATTTAGCAAAAATAAAAATAAATAAATAAATATAAAATAAATAAATAAAAATAATACTGAAAGTTTTTTATTGTTGTGAAGCCCTAAAAAGCCTGAAATAATAATAAAAAAATATCATTGCAGAGACATGCTATAAAATCATAAAAGTTTCAACAACAAGAAAATTTTAAAGAAATGTATAGATATTTCCCTTTTGCAAAAGATAAAAAAAATTGAGTATTCCAAATATTTCAAAAAGCATTCGAGAAAAATATCTTTTTATATAAGTATTTGATAGATTTTTCTAGAATGTTCTATGACTTTTCTTGACTGTTCTTAAACTTTTGGTTAGAGCGTCATGCTGATAACTCGATGGTCCCGGATTCTGTCCTCGAAAGACGATATGGTACCTTTTTGCAGATGAAAAAAAAATGTCAATTGATAAAAGAAAATCCTCCGTTGTCTACACAATATCCTCAGTAATTTTGATTTTTTTTATTATTATTATTTATTTATTTATTTATTTTTTTTTTTTTTAAGAATTTTTTTTTTTTTTTAACTAAAATGCACAAAATAAAATTTAAGTAAAAGACCATTTTTTAAAGTTAGAAGTTTTTTATTGTGAAGCCCTTAAAAGCATAAAATAAAAATTTATTCTGGCAAAGACATGCTACAAAGAAATGAAAGTTTCAAAACTAAGAAAATTTTAGAGAAAAATATAGGTATTTCCCTTTTATAAGAGATATAATTTTTTAATGTTCAAAATATTTTTAAAAGCTTTCGAGACATTTGAAATTTATAGCCTAACTAATGGTTATACAAAAACTAATAACTAAGAATATTGGTCTCGAAAGCTTTTTAAAATATTTTGAACATTAAGAGTTTTCATCTCTTGCAAAAGGGAAATACCTATATTTTTCTCTAAAATGTTCTTAGTGTTGAAACTTTCATTTCTTTGTAGCATTTCTTTGCCAGAATAAATTTTTATTTTGTGCTTTTTAGGGCTTCACAATAAAAAGCTTATAACGGTAAAAAATTGTTTTTTACATAAATTTTATTTTACGAGTTATTTAAACTCATTCAGATATGAAGATATTGAAATTTTTTTGTTTGAACAGTGTTTCACGTTTGAAATCCATTTTAAACTTAAAACTATTTTTCAGATCTTTTTTTTTTTTTTTTTTTTTTGGTCATAAAAAAAATTGTATTCTTTTCTCACTAAAAAACAATACTGAAAAAAATACGTTTTTTAGTCAACTATTAAGCGCGATTATTTCTGGTCTTGCGTGAACGCAACACCAGCGTTCAATAGGTTAATCTCAAAACGCTACTTTAAATAATCAAGAACCAAGTAATCAGGGCCCGTCGGCCGATTGGTGAGAGCACGCAACTACAAACCCGAAGTCCTTCAGTTCGATCCCCTCCGGCCGAAAGCGTGAAAGAAAATGATTGAAAGTACAGAAGTTCAGTAATTTCTCTCTAGATGTCAGCATCAATTATACAAAATGATACCGAAGCCGTAAATTCATGGTTCTTTATAAAAACCCTTTGGTATTTATAATAAATTTTATAGAAATACCTTAACCTATAGAGGTATTGATGGAGCTTTTATTATGGCTTTATTTTGCACCATTAAAGCCTTGATAATACCTTATTTTAAATACCTCTAAAACCTGTAAAATACCTGTAAAAAGAAACCTAAGGAAAAACCTTCAAAAAAACATTGGGAAGGTATTTAAAAAAAGCTTTGTATGTATATAAAAAATACCTACATGAGTCATGGTAATTTATGAAAACCTTTTGGTATTTATAAAAAACATGCAATAACTTTCTGAAAAATACCATAATGTATTCTTGAGAAACCTGTGGAGGTATTAATAGAGCTTTTATTATGGCTTTATTTTGCACCATTAAAGCCTTGGTAATACCTTATTTTAAATACCTCTAAAACCTGTAAAATACCTGTTTAAAGAAACCTAAAAAAAAACTTAAATAAAACCTTAAAATTTTAGTAAGGGATGGGACAAAATCATGTTTCCATAAGCAACTCTGCTCTGAACTATCTTAGGCGATTTTTTATGTGCGGGCTGGTTATACGCCCTAAAGAGATTTTCAACACGCACTATAAGGAGATTTTCTGAAATTTCCCCTTTCCCCCTTTTGAAGGCTGGGGACAGGTGGGTGGGGGAGAAAAACACGTTTTAAAGAGTAACTGTGCTCCAAATTATTTCAGTAAAGCGATTTTTTGATATGTCGATTGGTTATACGTATTCAACACACACAAGCTTCAAAGGGATTATTTGAAATTCCGTGAAACACCCCCTTGAGGGTTTGGGGGGATAAAAACATGTTTCCATGCGGAACTCTGTTCCAAATGATCTCAAAAGGGCAATTTTTGATGTGTTGTCTGCTTATGCATATTTAACACACACTACAAGGTGATTTTATGGAACTCCACCCTACCACCCCTTAGGGGCGGGGGGACATGTATATTCATTAGAAACTCTGCAGTAAATTATCTTAGGAAGGAGATTTTTCGAAGTGTGGGTCAATTATATGTATCTAACTCATAATAGACAGATATTTTTTGAAATTCCCCCCTCCTTACCTGTAAGAACGGGGTGTGGGGGGGGGGGGTAAAAACACGTTTTAAACATAACATTGCTTCAAATAATCTCAGACTCCCGATTTTTTAATGTGTCCGTTAGGTATGTGTATGCAACATGCACTATAAAGTGATTTTTAAAGTGTGACGAGTAGGACTGGGCTTTATATCGATGTAAAATAAAATATCGATTTAACGCTAATATCGTTTATCCGATTTAAAAATTTCCTCTTCCGTAAAATATCGATGCAGAAACATCAAAGCACGGGAAAATCTGATTCACGACTCAACCGATTCTATGCTGGAATAAGGCCAGATTAAACCGATTCTATGCTGGAATAATGCCAGATAGCTATTCATATTCATTCAACGGGATAACGATTTAGTCAAGCTTGCTCACTCATAGACAATTAAATCATAAAAATCTTGACTGAATGAAACCGCAAAAAATCAAGCGAATAATATTCATTCGAAATGCCGTTTCGATTTCGTGTTACGCAGGCGCACTGGGAAAAAGAGAATATCGGTTTAAAAGATGCATTCTTTCGATGAGACATGATTGCGGTTTTAACGCATGTGCAGAAGCAAAATGAAAACCGATTCTGATTTCTGATACAAGCATTCGGGTTAAGTTTGGGTAGATGAAATGGGATTATTCATTCATTCAAAATTCGTTTGATTACAAGAGATTTATTTTATCAATATTAGTATTTTCTTCTGCTATTTTTTGTTATATTTTTTGCCAGTTCCTATAATTTATAAATAAGAAATCCCAGTTTATATCTATTAGATAAGTGAATTAACTATTCTTTATTAATATTTTATGTAATTAATAATATTTCTTCATTAAATTCATTAATATTAGTACAGAATACGACATTGTCATATTGTCAAAAATAAACTAATTCAAACAACGACGTTATTTTAGATATGATTATTTTAATATCTAATATTTATTTATTTGGAAGGTATGCGTATTTAAAGGGTATACGTACTCGAAGGTATGGGTATTTCCAGCAGTACGAGTATTTAAAAATAATTTTAAATGCTGTGAAAATTGATTTTTTTCCCCCTCTTCAAATGCACCAAATTGTTCTTTCTATCAAATTTATTTCCCTATACTGAGTTAGCTATTTAAGTCTTTTTGTCTTTTGTAATATTTCATGTAAGTTAATCTAAAATAAGTAAAAATTTTAAAATTTCAATAAAAAAAAAGTAAATCTCGTAAACCTTTTTAAAAAGAATTATATTTTAGAAAATTTTAATTAAGAATTATATTTATTAGGAGATTCAAGGCACTAGAATTTTAATAACATGTGTGAAGCGCTTCTCTTAATTAGCAATTTTCTGCTGATACTCGCAATTTTGCAATTTATTCGCATGTAAGTGGGGCATATAAATATTTTAGTGCATTACAAAGTAGTACGAAATAGTAAAATTCTGAAAATTGGGGTGTTTTAAATGTTCTGAATGTTACTCATGAAATGTTACGTCACGAGCCATATAATATAATTTGTTATAAAACAAAACTGCGCTATATTAATTATACTGATGTATAAATTTTAAACTGTGGAAAATAATGAATAATTTTATAATAATTAGTATTAAAGCATTATATCTTTATCAGAAGGCTGTTTCTTAGCCGGAATAAGAACATGATTTGACAAGAATTTATTTTACAGAGCAGTATTAAGTGTACATTTTTTATATAGAAAATATTGCTAGCGCTCGAATAATTTTATATCCGACTATATATGGAATAATGTTATAAGCAATACCATTATATGGCTCAACCTCATTTTTAAGTTTTCTACTTCCTGCGATTGAATTTAAGTTGCACCAAAATTGGAGCTACCATACATCCACTCACAAGGGAAGTATCAATCAGTAAAATTCCTATTGAAACCAAACCAAGATTAAATTAAAAGAGAGGTCGAAAACATAGGCTAAATGGCAAATTTTGAGCAACAATTCACTTATGGGTTAAGATAAGACCCTAGAAAATTTAATCCCTTTTATGAAAATCAACGAAATATAATAAGTGGGCAAAAAAGCGTGGCACAGTGCCAGAAAGTGTTTGACTTGAGACAAGAAGATCTTCAGTTCAATCCCCGTCTCGGCAAATTTTGATTTTTCTTTCTTTCTTTCTTTTTTTATTTTCTTAATACTAATATTTGGTTTATCTAAAATTAACAAATGATGGTAAAAAGTTAAACCATGAGGTGGTTGCAGCTACTTCAGTACCAAGTTTTGGTTCAAACTAACACCAAACTTTTTATATTGTAACGCTGTACTACTGAGACATTAAACCCAACAAACTAACTATAAAGAAAACTGCTAAAAGTCCTTACGATAGGGATTATACCCTACAATTGTAACGCTGCATTAAATCGATATATCCTTATATCGGTATTTTAGACGAACGATATATCGATTTTAGAAATGTCAACATCGCCCAGCACTAATATATATAAACTATATATACGTGCCTTGGGTTTCTCGAAAATGATCCTAATGTTTTTGTTGAAAGTTTAGGTTTGAGGTTTTATGGGATAAAAAATCGATTTGACTTATCCTCATTTTCATGCGATTCTCGCGATTTTTTTCATTTTCAAAAAAAATCGCGTTCGCTTTTAACTCTTCGTTCACCGCGCCATTTGCAAAATAGGGCAGAAATTGGGTTTACTGAAAAATAGATATAACGATTTTGAAGAAAATTTTAGGTTGACAGGTGAATTGTTAGGGGGATTTTTTTTTTTTTTTTTTTTCTCAGAATTTTTCTTATGACAGTATGTGACAAAATTCGGCAATTAAAGTTAATTCTAACCAATCATTATTAAAAAAAAAAAAAAAAAATATATATTTTTTCAGCTATTTGGCACAAAATTTGCATTCTTTCGATATTTAGTGTTACACTTTTCTCAGAAGAAAATTGTCTACACTCATAAAAGAAAATAATTTTAATAAATATTAATTATAATAAATAATTTGTTCTTCTAGTTTATATGTGTATATACATCATTAGTTTCAAACTTTATGAATCCACTGCAGGATGCAGGCTTCTCCCAAGCATCGATCTCTTAGAGCATAGATAATCGATGTATGGATAAGGATTTTTTCATCAAAGTGGCCGAAAAAATTGCCAAGGGCGATAAACTCAACAATATGATGCCAAATTCGTCGCAAAAGCCATTTCTGCCCCAGTGAAGCTTTTTAATGGGTTTTTAAAGGAAAATGATCTATTTTTAATACCAAATCAAAGTAGAAATGTGGAAAATTTACATTTTATAATCTGGCTAAACCCTTTTAAATTATATTAAGTAAAAAAACTATTATTTACAAATTCGTATCAATAAATTTACGTATTTTTATGGTTTATTATAAAGAGTGCGTTTGTGTATTTCTTTTTATAATTTTAATAGAACTACCCATGCATATCTCTATTTTTGGTTCTTGTGGATAATTTTGGTATTTAATCATCTATGTTTTTGCTTTCTACAACCATTTTAACAATATACCTATAGTCGGATGTTAATCTATATAAATAAAGGCAAAGAGTTTGTCGATGGAACACATCTGGGTGGACCACTCCTATTTTTGATTGGTCTAGATTTAACTACTTTGGTGATGAAAGTCGGCCATTTTTTTTTAGTAAAAACTTATGATTTTTTTAAAAAGGTATTGCATAGATGTAATACTTTTTTAAGAGCTCTAAGAACTTTTCATCTTTTGTGAGGACACTATACACATTAGGTTTAAAGATATTACGTTGCAAAGTTTCACAACGCGATATCATTCGATTGCTTTTATCTTAAAATAAAGAGTCTAATATTTAAAAAAAAAAAAAAAAAAAAAAAAAGTAGAACCGACTCCAAAAAGCAACTATCACGCAAACAACTAAAAGTAAAATGAAATTGTAAATTGCGCCTAAAAGTATGAAATAAATTCTTTCGCCAAATAACATAAACACTACAATTTTACAGATTTGTTTTTAGACCGATAGCTACAAACGCTGTTGTCTCGAATGAACCAACTTCATAGCTTCCGTTGTTATTTTATCACTGTATGAAATTGCTCCATTAGTAAAATCGACATAGAATAGTGAATATTCTTCACAATGCGGTATTTATGTTTCTATTTTCTTTGCAAACTTGATATAACTTTGATATCTATCGTCTTTGGTGGTTTCTGGATTTGGTGATCAAATCACAATAAAAAAAAATATACACGCAAGATGTAGATTTTCGTAATATACAGTCGGTAACAAAAGTGTCCGAACACTAGCAAAAATTCCTATGTAAAAAAAGTACACTTCATACGGTTTTGTTAAACAAATCTTTGTCGAATCCTGATCTTAGTCAGTCTAAGAACATGATTCGATAAGGATTTATTTAACAAAACCGTATAAAGTGTACTTTTTTTACACAGGAATTTTTGCTAGTGTTCGGACACTTTTGTTACCGACTGTATATTGTACAAAATATTGTTTCATTTTCTTAATTGCTCTCTCAATATACCTTATTCAAATAACCGTGATTTTTTAAAGGAATAAAATACGTTCGCCAGATAATTTGACGATTTTTTTTTCCTCCGCCAAGGACAACAGGTACCAAGTTAACTTCGCAAACTTTTGCAGCTTACGAAATCTTAATTGTTCATTTGAATGAAAGTTTTCGGCTATGTTTTAGAGATTATAAAGGAAGATGTTTATTTTGAATGGAATTTGATTTTTATATTGAATAAAACTATCAATTTTTATTTAATTTTGCGCCGACTTCAAAAGTTATGATTAATTGTAGTGTTTATGTTGTTTGGCGGAATTATTTCATACTTTTAGGCAAAATTTACAATTTCATTTTACTTTTACTTGTTTGCGTGATAGTTGCTTTTTAGAGTCGGTTCTATTTTTTTTTACATAAAGGTTTTATTTTTTTTCCTTTCAGTGAAAATGCATTTATAGCAGAATATGAGAAGACGTTCGACGGCGGTTACACGTATTGAAACCCGCAAGAAAAGTGACAGAACTCAAAAAATAGTAATTTCAAGCTTATGTCACTGAAAAACATATGAAGTGCCCCAATGTGTACAAGAAACTTTATATCTCCATATCGAAAATTATCCACTCCAGAGGCAGTTGTGTCAGTTGTGTCAATGCCTTATCTTTAAGTTGATTTTTCACAAATACTGCATTTTTATTTGTGTTACTTTTCTTGCCTTTATGCGATATGAGAAAAAAAAAAAAAAAAGAACTATGTATTGAATCCAAATATATTAACTTAAAAAAGTTTTAGAAATGTAAAGAACGGGTACGCTGCATTCGTAACAGAAAATCCTATTTGGCAAGTAGTATAAAAGTATCCAATATCGGTTAATATATATAAGATGTAAACGTTCAAAAGAGAAACAGCTTGAAAAGAATTGATGAATCTCTGTTATTCATATAAGGCTATCAAATGAGGCTATAGAGAAAAATTACAGCGTACGTCTTTAATAAATTAAAACAAACATAGGAAAGATATAACGATAACCTCAAATGCAACACATATCTGGATTCTGATTGAATTTTACAAAGTGTACGCGTCACCCGCTTTCATGGAATGTGCACAGCGGATAGTTTAAAGAAGGATCCAAATGAGCATTGCAACTGACGAATAGAAGTTTAAATATCGAAATAAAAGTCTTTCTGATTTCTAAGATCGCTTCGGCACATTACAGGGTAGGAAACTGCGAACAAACATATGCACATTTAAACGTTCTGTTTTTAACATTCATACTTATAAGGTGTCTTTCTGTACTAAATCGATGAAACTCTACAACTTTGTAATTTGCTTTTTTTCTCCTACCTCGTACAGTTTTCGAGAGAGAAATGCTAACTCCTCTTTTTCTACCAGGTGGCGCTGTAAACTGTCGCATCTCATAGCGCATGGCCACTTTACTATACAAATATACTACTTTTATTTGCGTAGCTGCAGCCGTTCAGCAGTTAAAAGAATGAAAACGGACTTTTGTGAGCACCCTGTAATTTGTTTAGAGCTTAATGAAACCATAAAAGGAGCTATTTCAGGCCAAGATCTTTACATTAAATTAAAAAGTATTAAAATCGCAGCATCTGTTACGAAGTTATAAGCTAACAAACAACAACAACAACGACAACTATAAAAACATATAGTTTGTATTGAGAACCCCTTCTTTTATGAACTCAGTTAAAAACGACTATGCGCAATCCATGTGATCGCTTACAGTGACCGTACTTTGAACTACATAGCATACGTGTCACCTGTTACAAAGTGTCGGTGTGCATCTTAGTTCATGTGTGCACAGTGCAGGAAATTGCGAACAAACAAATGCACGTTTTAAGAATTTTATTTCTAGCATTAATGTCTACAAATTGCCTTTTCATACTAAATCGATTATGCTTTACAACTTTGTAATTCACCTTTTCCCCTAATCTTGAACCTTTTCTAACGTTAACTCTGCTGTTTTCTACCAGGTGGCCTATAAGCAGTTGCATCTTAGAAACCCTGGCCTGGATAATCTCCGAGTCTCAGAGATACGACAGGTACTTAGTACGCATGCTCAGTGGACAAACGCTTGTCCAGATTCCCTCTTGCTACAGTAACCTTTTACAATGTTTGGCGCTGATCGCGCATTTTGGTGATTTATCTGTTTTAAAGATATTCTCTAAAGTAAAGCAAAAAAAAATTTTCTTTGCAATCAAACTAAGATACATTATGAATTACGTTACATTCATTTTATTATTATTATAATTATTATTTAAATTTAGATTACATTTCTACATTCATAGAAATAATTTACACCATCTTATCTATCATACTGCATATCAAAAATTCTGAATTTTAATACTCTTTAGTTTTTAATAATATACTATGCAACTGTAGTCTAAAAATATATATTTATACAAACTGATAATAATAATAATAAAATTATTTTTATTTATTTAAAAAATAATTTATTTTATCAAATTGTCATTGTAGTTACTGTTAAGAAAGTTCATCGATATTAAGATTAATTAGTAAAATACAGTTAACTTCATTTGATATATTCATTTGAGAGATGACCGTTTAGCTTTATGATTAATTTTATTTATTGCAATAACTTACAAATATATACATTCTCAGCACATTAAATGTTTAAAAATTCTTTTAGTTGGTTTATAAAAGGTTTTTCAGGGGGTCAAATATTTTTGAGACTGTAAAATTAACTTTGCTGTCAAAGCTGGTAGACGGGAGATATCAGGTTCGATACCAGGTAGCGCTCATCGGGCTAACTTTTCGAAATTATCTGCAGTTTTCTCCGAAACAAGCGTAAATATGGGCTAGAACACTTTAAAAAGACCTTACCTCAACCCATATTCAACCCATACCTCGGCCTTTCTTTTGTAGGCAACTGGCACATTAACACCAACAAATTTTTCTTAAAATAATTCAGTTTAGAAAAATTGAATTTGTTTAATACTTAAAAACATACCAATATTTTATAGTTAAATGCATAATCATTGATAATATTAATATTTGTAAAAATATTTATTAACTTTGAAAGTTTTATACATCCTTATTGTTCATGTCAAAAGTTTATTTTTCTTCAAATGTAATACATATATATATATATATATATATATATTTCGTATTTTCGTATTTTGTACCTTTGAATAAAGTATGATAAAAAAAATAAAAATAAATAAATAAATAAAAAATAACGTATATGATAAAAATAAATATGACACAATTAACTAATAAACAAATAAAGAAAATGAAGAAATAAGCACTTATAATTTTACAGCATGAAATTCTAACATATGTTAATCTCATAAAGAATGGTTGATTGGTTGTATGGCTTAAGACTGATTGACTACTCTAGGGACCTAGGCCTACAGGAGAAATGCCCTCCGTGGGGGCAGGGGGGGGGGTTCTAAGTGAATCTAGTTCGTATTTACGCGAGTTTTAGAGAGAACTACGGAAAACTACGAACGGCTAGATCGATAACTTGTTTTTTGATCGAACCCGGCACTTCCCATCTACCAACTTTGACCGCAGTTCCGCTTGGCCACCATAGAGTTATTTACTTCTATTAATGACTTGATTTCTCCATAAAAAAAAATAAATAAATAAAATAAAATAGATAAACAAATAAAATAATTTTATGCTTTTAAATTAATAAATAAGAGAACAATAAGCATTTTAATACTTTTTTTAACCTTATTATTTTCCACCTCGTATTCCGTATTTTTGAATAAATATAAGAAAAATATAAGGCACCTATTGAGTTTAAGCTTTATGCATTAAATGAATGTACTAGCCTTTATTTATATACTCCTGAAGAAATTTAAAAAATAAAAACTAAATAATTAAAAGTCTTTTTTATTTATTAGTTATATATTTTTAACACTAAAATTTCCAAAAATATGCTTTACTTTATCAATTGTATTTATATCTAAATGTTGGTTATATTAATCAAAATAATTTTTAATAAGATCAGGTAAAACAAAAATAAATAGATAAATAAATAAAATAATAATAAATGTATATTAGTTAATGTTAACTTACATAATTTATTTTCAAAATTATTCTAAAAAGAAGGGGAAAAAAACCGAACGCCGCACGTTAAAAGTGCGATTTCTTCCGAAAGATGTTGGCTGTGTAATTATTGAAGTTATCGCCAAATACGAAACTGTTTTAAGAAAAGTACTTATTTAGAAAAGAGTTGACGAAAATGAATGAAATTTTTTATTTCTATTAATAGGAAAAACATTTAGGAACATGAAAATTTGCTTCAAAAAGTTTTAATTACATTTAATTAATATGAATTATAAGCATTTTTGAAAGTTACAATTTCTCCCTGCCTTATGTCTGTGGTAGCGATGCGCGAAATCGCCTCGGGCGGTCAAAGGGAGCTTTCCACCAATCAAAAAGTATGAACACCTTGTCGTATCTCTCAGTGTCAGTGAAGGGTCGCTAAGAAACCCTGGTTGCATCTTAGGGACCCTCGATAGAGAGAGACTGGACATTGGCGCGCCGGCGTTTTGACGAAATTCTCCATTTGAGTGCCAGTTGCTCCATTGCTTATCATTACGCTGAGAAGAAATGTTGATTATTTTACGTAATAATCGAACAATAACTTATTTATTACATTTTTTACTTTGTTGGGAGATAAATTGCTTTAATTTTGGAATACTTTTAAAAGATAAAAATGCATAATTATTTATTTGTTTTACGTATTTATTTCCTAACATATGAGATAATTACAATTTTTATTTCCTAGCTATTAGTTTTTAAGTTCTGTTGTGCAATATACAATATGTTAGATCTCAATGTATTTTTCTGATATACTTTAAAATACATATATAAAATAACTAGCAGGCTACGCCCGCTTCGCTGGTCACCATTTTTAAATGAATCATTATAATTAATAAATTCTCAAAATTGCATTAATTTTTATCATGTGGAAAAAAAAAAGAAAAAAAAACTCTGATCGGGAAAAATGTCGCACCGGGTCCCCACTGCCTTCGGCAGCGTAGACCCGTGCGCGATGCGCACGCGCGAATGCATATATATGAGCGCCCTAATTATTTTACAAATTCGAAAATATCCGCAATCGATTTGTAAGTATCAAAAACCTCTATGCACCAGTTTTGAATGATCTATCTCTATTTTTATTTTTTTACCCTTCCTCTCCCTCCCCTCTTCCCGCCCCTCCCAATAATTTTAAAAATTCAAAAATATCCGCAATCGATTTGTAGGTATCGAAAACCTCGATGTACCAATTTTGAATGATCTAACTCTTTTTTTTTTTTGCCCCTCTGTCCCCCCCTCTCCGGCCCTTTTAATAACTTTACACTTTCAAAAATATCCCCATTCGATTTGCAGGCCTCTAAAACCTATCTGTACCAATTTTGAATGGCCTAACTGTATTTCTATTTGTTTTTGTCCATAGCCCCCCCCTTACCGCCGCTCCTAATAATTTTACAAATTCGAAAATATCCGCTATCGATTTGTAAGTATCGAAAACCTCTATATACCAATTTTGAACGATCTAACTGCTTTTATATTTTTTTGCCCCCCCCTCTCCCCTCCCCCTTCTCGCCCCTCCTAATAACTTTACACAATCGAAAATATCCCCATTCAACTTGCAGGCCTCTTAAACCTATCTGTACCAATTTTGAACGGCCTAACTGTATTTCTATTTGTTTTTGCCCCATAGCCCCCCCCCTTACCCGCCCCTCCTAATAATTTTACAAATTCAAAAATATCCGCAATCGATTTGTAAGTATCGAAAACCTCTACGTACCAATTTTGAACGACCTGACACTATTTTTATTTTTTTGCCCCCCTTCTTGCCCCTCCTAATAACTTTACACAATCGAAAATATCCCCATTCGACTTGCAGGCCTCTTAAACCTATCTGTACCAATTTTGAACGGCCTAACTGTACTTCTATTTGTTTTTGCTCCATAGCCCCCCCCCTTACCGCCCCACCTGGGGGCTGAATTTCTAAAATTCCAGAAATTGGTTTTTAGATAGTTGCATTAGCTGTATTTTAGAGCAAAAATTTCACGTATATCTATTTTTTTTTTTTTTTTTTTTTTTGAGATATATAGGATTATGCGAAATCACGCTTTGCCCCCCCCCCGCCCCCCTTTGGGACCGAATTTCAAAAATTCCAGAAACCGATTTTAGACATTTGTATTAGCTATATTTAAAAGCAAAAATTTTACGGATATCTGTTTTTTTGTTTGAGATATGAAGGATTTTGTGAAATTACGTTTTGCCACCCTCCCCCCCTTGGGGAGCAAATTTTGTAAAATCGTTTGCGGCGTTGTCTTTCTTGGGTCGTAAACATTAACCGTGCCAAATTTGGTCCCGCTCGGTGAAACGATCTAGGATTCTATAGCGGACACACACACACACAGACTCTGCTCTTTTATATATATAAGATTTTTTGTTTGAGATATATAGGATTATGGGAAATCCCGTTTTACGCATGTGAAATCACGTTTTGCCCCCCCCCCCCTTTGGAGACCGAATTTAAAAAATTCCAGAAACCGATTTTTAGACATTTGTATTAGCTATATTTAAAAGCAAAAATTTTACGGATATCTGTTTTTTTGTTTGAGATATGACGGATTTTGTGAAATTACGTTTTGCCCCCCTCCCCCCCTTGGGGAGCGGGCGTTGTCTTTCTTGGGTCGTAAACATTAACCGTGCCAAATTTGGTCCCGCTCGGTGAAACGATCTAGGATTCTATAGCGGACACACACACACACAGACTCTGCTCTTTTATATATATAAGATTTTTTGTTTGAGATATATAGGATTATGGGAAATCCCGTTTTACGCATGTGAAATCACGTTTTGCCCCCCCCCCCCCTTTGGAGACCGAATTAAAAAAATTCCAGAAACCGATTTTTAGACATTTGTATTAGCTATATTTAAAAGCAAAAATTTTACGGATATCTGTTTTTTTGTTTGAGATATGACGGATTTTGTGAAATTACGTTTTGCCCCCCCTCCCCCCCCCCATTGGGAGGCGAATTTTGTAAAATCGCTTGCGGCGTTGTCTTTCTCGGGTCGTAAACATTACCGTGCCAAATTTGGTCCCGCTCGGTGAAACGGCCTAGGATTCTATAGCGGAAACACACACAGACACACACACAGACTCTACTCTTTTATATATATGAGACTATATAAAAATATATTTTTTCATTTTTTGCTAGTACGCAAAATGTATCAGATTTCTTAAAATAAATTAATAAAAATAAAGAAAATAAGGTGTAGTTTATTCTCTAACATATGAAATATAAATTTATTTTAAGTAATAATTGCCATAATAAATTTTATAAATAATATTTAAATAAGTAATTATTTTTATTTACATAATATTTAAAAAAAACTTAAAAAAAAAAAAAAAAAATCAATGAAATAAGCATATGTAAATAAAATAAATAAAAACATTTTTTAATTTCTAAAGATATTAGTTAATATTTTTACAAATTATTATTAATTAAATTTTTATTCTTAATATTTAACAAAGTCATAATTATTAATAATGTGTAATTGAAATAAATAAAATATGTATTTTTAGCTTGTAAAAATATTACGTAAATATTTTTATAAAATAATAAAAAATAATTTCTGTTCTTCTGCCGTAGTTTTAAATTTATTCATGAATTACTTGACAAAAACTAAGATTACCATATGTTTGTTAAAAATTTTCTAATTTTTTATACATAGAATGTATGTCCTCAAAAAAATAAAATAAGGTAGAATTACTTTCACTAAGGTAGAAATGCTTTCACAATCAACGTATTTTGCTTAATATAGAAATATACAACAAAAAATTCCTCTGTTTTCCGATAGGAACTGAAAAAGTAACCATGTCGAAGGTTAAAACAAAATTTGTTTTTCAAATTCTTTTTCTCTAAGACAAAAAAAAAAAAAAAAAAAAAAAAATTACATATTTATATTCTGCATTACTTTCTGCACAAATTTAGCACAATTTCCTTTCATTTATGTTGTATAGTAAAGCGTCAATCGCGAAGAAAAAAGCATTACGTTCAACGGGGATTGCTCCGAATTGGCACTAAGATGGCCGACTTTCGGCCAATGTCCAGCCTCTCTATATATAGGGTCCCTATTGCATCTCGTAGCACAAGGCCACTTTACTATACCTACATACCACTTTTACGACTATAGCTGCAGCCATTCAGCAGTTATAAGAGTTGGGACTGACTTTTTTGGGCACCCTGTATTTTCTTTAGATCAAAAAGATATTACACCGGAACCTATTTCAGACAAAGACCTTTACAACAAAACAAAAAGTATCAAAATCGGAGCATCCGTTCAAAAGTTATAAGCTAACAAAAAAAAAAAAAAAAAAACATACGGTTTGAATTGAGAACCTCCTCCTTTTTTGAAGTCGGTTACAGCCTAATAATAACGAATAACTTTTTAAAAATTTTCAGTTTTGAAATTCTAAGAGCTGCAATGAATTACAGTGTACTTATTTCTCATACATAATCCATTAAAATTGTAAACAATTGTTGATTCGTTCTGGAGAATCATTCACATAAGACATAGAGCATTGTTGCAAAACGAGTGCAAAAAGTAAGAAATATTTAATTTAATTTAATTTGTAATGTGTTATTTTGACATTTTTACCTTAAAAGGATTTTTAAATGTGTTACAAAGCCCAAAATTTAAATATGTGTTTTTTATCTAAATTTATTTCTATTCAGTAGTAGGAACTTTATCAACTCAACTTCTACTGTTTGATCAAATCTCCTGGATTTTCAAGTGTGTGTATTGAATTCACACACGTGAAATTAGAATTTATTAAAAAACAAGCAGAAGAACCGGGTAGTTTACCTGATCAGGATTTTCGAAGGTAGGAAAAGTATCCTGATGTTCATTGACATGATCAAAATGGTTAAATTCAATGCATTAAGAGGAAAGCACCATCAAAGAAAAGTTTGCCAAAATTCAGGGTGTTCAGGAGTAGCGAACCAGCTGGTCGCCAGAGGCGGGTAATATATTAATAATATAATTGTTTCGTTGCTGAATCTAAATAATAAACTAGTATGTTGTGGCCACCACAAGACTTTCTTCTATATTTTTCCTATACAAATTCACTCAGTAACAATATTAAAAAAAAAAAAAAAAAGAAAAGAAAAATACGATTTTTTTTTCTAAGTTTTTTTTCGTTAAAAGTAAAAAAAAAAATCGGTAACTTTGTTTTAAATTATCACATATTTATAGTTCAACCATTCGTTTTAAAGGTATTGACAAGACCTTTCGAAAGATACCCATCTTGAAAATTTACTCCCCTCGAGGGGGGACTCCCCCCCAGGGGGAGTGGCGAGGCTTCTACACATACAAAATTTTTTTCTCTGTTTATTATCTCTATTATAAATAATTCTTGTAAATTTCATAATGATTACTAAAAAATAATTCTCTTTATGCACATTTATACAAAATTTTGTCTTATATCACCATGTTAAAAATTTTAGAAAAAGCGGAATGGCAGCGCAACCTGTAAGACAATTTTTATCAAAAGTTGGTAGGAACTAATTTATGTCAAGGTGCAACTACATACCAATTTGTATGAAATTATGTGTAGTAGTTCCTGAGATACAGTTGCCACAAAATTTTGTCACACACACACACACAGACAGACAGACAGACATTTTCCAAAAATGGTCAAATCCTGTTCTAGAGCTCTCAAAACGTGTAAATCCATCAAAAACCCGAGGTCGGAAATTTTTACGAATCCAATACTTTCTTCTATTGAATATAGAAGAAAGTAAAAATTGTTAGACGTTTATTTTTTTCGACACAAAAAGAAACATATTGTTTATTCACGTGCACATAAATTTCTTTTTATGTCAAAAAAAAAAAACGCCCCCCCCCCATCAATTTCTTTTTCTTTTTTAATAATTTTAAATTTAAAACGGGATTATTTCAGTAGTTATGTCTTATTTTTATTGAACATTTTTGAATAAGTAGAAAACAGAGAAAATAATGTTTTATGAAAAAATATCCGATAAATAATACTTTGTAAAATGATACAATAAGTATACATAATAAACTATTAATTTAAACTTCAACTTTCGTAAAACAGATTCATAACAAGAAAAAAAGAAGAAGAAAAAAAAAAGACATATTTGTATCAATTTTTGAAATAAATAGTTAAGTAAAAATTGTTAAATAAATTATTCAAATATGCATTATAGTTTTATTCAGAACGAAATATTAATATTGATAAAATTTTTCTCTATACAAGACGAAGAAAATAAAACTTTATAAAACTGTCCTTTATTTAAAAATAAATAATGAATAATTTATGATATCGAATTTTCAGATATCCCCATAATGAGTATCATTATTTTTAAAATCTAGAAAAGAGAAATATGTAGTATTTACTACATTCAAAAATCGATTTTCCATAAAGGAATTTCAGCATATAAATCGAATATTTCGATCATTTCTATTCTTATATATAATAATAAAATTATCAATAAATAAACTGTTACTTCAACATTTTTGTTATCATGAGATTCAAGGTGTTAAAAAAAAGTGCAAAGAGCATTTTTGCGATGAAAATCAAGTGGCTTTATAAAAATATTTTAGAAGCTGAATTGGTATAAAGCTGTTATACTTTGGTTTCCTTCAATTTTGTTATATTTAGGAAAAATTTCTGATGCTTTCATTTCGCACGTAACAGTTGAAGATTTTCAGTGATAAAACTCGTGACTGATTTAATTATCTTCAATATACTGCTTGGTTGGTTTTATATAAATCTTTGACTGAAAAAAATTCTATATGTTTAGAGTAATATTACGAAGAGTAAAGTCGAAGTAGAAGCAAAATATAGCCTTTGGAAAAACGCATATATATGTGAATTGTAAAATATTATCTATGAACATGCGTAATTTAATTTTATTTTTAATTATAATCAGCATAATATTTTAAATTTTAAATGAGTCTATGTAAGTGTGAAATTCTTTAAAATATACCATAATGAACATTTTTTTTCATTATTCGTACTAAACCGTTTTGTTGATATGAGTGCTTTAATGCTAGTTCAAATTATATAAAATATAATAATATATAGTAATATAGTTATAAAAACAAGCATGCTGTTAGTTAAGGATATATATGAATTAAGAGAAACAAATTTTCAATAATAAAATTAATAAATACAAAAGTTGAGCATATTTCTGTATAAATAATATGTCTCATATTTTTCTCCCAATTTTTCTAAGAGTTTTTTATGTTAAGAAATACAAATCTTTTATAATATCAAATATCTAATCATTGTATTTTCATCATAAAACAGTTTTGAAATTTCGCAGTAAAAATTGTAGAGTGGCTTTTTTGGAGTGGAAGAAATCAAACTGTTTAAAAGTAAAGTTAAATTTTAAAATACTTTTAAATTACGATGAGTAAAGATAAAATTGTTTGGGAATTTATTGGTTTGACAGGAATTAACTTCATTAAAAATCGTTTCGGACCGTACGCTAAATTTTTCAGAATAGTTTTCATAATGCTTTTCTTATTTTCCCTTATTTACATACAATTGTTGAATTGTTTACATTTCAAAGGAAATATGCGCAAAGAAAGTATACTTAATTTCTTATTTCCGGTATACAGTGCACTAGTTTGGAACTTTGCTTACATCAAGAGAAAAGAAATTTCCGAAGTAATTACTGAAGTTTACAGATATAAAAAACAATATGCAGTGTACAAGAAAGCGAAATCGTACGCAAAGTTATGTTTTATAATTATACTTTTATACCCTTACATCATATGCATTATCAATCAAATAACAGAGATTTTTGAATTGCAAAAACCAAGATTTTGGACTTTTGGATATGATATACAAAATGGGATTTTGAAAGGATTCATTATTTTTATCGGAAATATTGCCCATTTTGCTTTTTGTATGGGTTTTCCTTTCTATATAACGTTTTCCTTAAATTTGCTGTTTTACAGATGTTCGGAAGTACTATCGAACTATAATAATTTGCTTAGGATCGAATTTCAAATAAAAAAAATTCAGAATACTGAGATATTGAAAATCTTCTTTGACATAATAAAAACTGTAAAAAAGTTAAACGAAGCCGTTACTAACATCTCTTTTATGATCATTTTCTTTAGTTTAGAAGGTATTTTCTCTATACTGTTCGTCACATCAGACGAAATCTCTTTGAATCACAATCACAGATACATGAAACACGTGGTATACCATGCTATGATGAATTCGGTGATGTTTGTGTCTTATACAATTTGTAGCTCGATGATATCAGAAAATCTAGTGAAGATAAAATGTTCTGTAAGAGAGTTCATAAATGAATGTTCTACGCGTGAATTGACTAATCGACAAGTATTTTTCTACCTGAAAAGAATTGAAAGAGAAGAGATTGTTCCTATATCGGCTTGTGGTTTATTTTATATTACCCGGGGTCTCATTTTATCGAGTATTGGAGCTGTCCTAACATATGGTTTGTTGATAATGAATTTGAAATTTTAATATCCATGGTAATTTATGTAAATGTTTAAGAAATATTTCATATAATTTTTTTTTTGACTATTACTACTTAATAAACATATTAAGAAAATATTTTAAATGATAATGAGTAAGTTGATATAGCAAAAAATGGAATATAAAACTATCTTGGTTTTTATGGCCAAGACATAAGTATATTTTATGATTGATGTGTCGAAGAGAAATTTCTGAGTCCAAATGTGCAGTAAATTGTACGAAATAAATCAGTTTTGAAGCCTCATTCCTCCATAGAGAATCTAAACATATTTATGAATCTAAGATTTCACGCTAAATAGATTTATACAGAAAAATTTGCAGTCTTTATTACTTTATGTTTTAGATTTTATAAACCAAGAATTTTACTTCACTACATTTTCCTTGATAATGAAACATGTTTCCACTTTTAAAATCTAAAAAAATTTCAACTTTCAACTCCACTGAGACCTAGAATAACCTATGTAATATATTATAGTTCTTTATCAAGCTCAAGGAGCTCTGTCTTCATAGGTCAAGGACCTGTAACACGGACCGACAAAAATGAAATTAACAAAATTTGATTTGATGATTTCAGGTGATCTTTATGTTTTTTGATATGCTGAAACCGAAAGTGCAGCCCATTTTTCTCTATCACGTATAGATTTTTGTCAATACAGGATGTTTACCGACAAGATTTCTTACATATACCATCATAACAATAAGTTGGTTGGTTGGTTGATATGGTTTTAAGTCGCACTAGTGCTTCACAATTGCAACAGTAGGCATCTATGACGAATTAATCATGGAAACATACTATAAAACTTACTATATAATTATATTGGTGGAAGAGTAATGGAAGAAACTGTATAGGCAGGCACCCTGTATTGGCAAAAATCTATACGTGATAGAGAAAAACTGGTTTCATTTTCGGTTTCAGCACACCAAAAAACATAAAGATCAGCCAAAATTATAAAATCAAAATTTTACATGTCGACCTGTGTAATTTAATACGTATGTTAATTTCTTGGCTTCTGACCCGAAGATTCTTCGCGCACTGTGTCTTCTTGTTTTCCTGCTTGCTGCTGCTCAGAGCAGGAATTTCTGACTGCCACCGAGAACTGTAGGCCATTGTTTATATGATACAGGAATTTTGAAGTAAGAAGGAGTAATTATAGCCAAATAGAATCCCGCTGGCTAATGCGTCTTGGTGCGAGCCTATCCTTGTTAGTTTGTAATGCTTGGCATTACTAAATAATTGCATCACGTGAAGGAGCGGATTGGAAGGTACGGAACCCAAACATATTTATGAATCGAATATTTGACGCTAAATAGAAAAGTTTGTGGCTTTTATTACTTTATGTTTTATAAACCAAGAATCTTACTCCACTACATTTTCCATTACCAGTTCCTTGATAATAAAGCATGTTTCCTTCTTCAAATCTAGAAAAAAATCATTTTTTTTTTTTCTAACTGCACTAAGTACTAGAATATCCTATGCAGTATGCTGTATTTCTTCTTTGAGCGCAAGGAGTCTATCTTCGGAGGTATAGGACTTCTAGTTTAAAATACATATATTAATTTCTTAGCAGCTGACCCAGAAATTCTTCGCACACTGTGTCTTCTTGCTATTCTGTCTGCTGCTCAGTGCAGGGACGTTCTGGCCGACGCCAGGGACTAAAGGGCATTGTACATATGAAACAGGAATTTTGAAATGTAGAGCAAGAATTAGCCAAATCACACCACGCTGGCCTATGCCCTCGTCCGTTTCCCCAAGTCATAAATAATGGAACTGGAGGGTCGTTACCCAGATTTTAAAAATGTCACAAAGTTGAAACTCGAAATGGATAAAAATTGCAGAAAAAAGGGCACAATGGAATGACATAGGAGAAGTTTCCATCCTGCTGTGGATTACTAAAGGCTGAAATTGATTATGTAAATACAAATTAGCATATTTTTAGCCTAAATTTTCTTCTAAATAAATCTACAAGATTAAATATAATTTTTTTCTTTTTCTTTTTTTTCTTTTTTCTTTTTTTTTAGATTCCGATTAACATTAGATCAGTCGAATTAGCTGCAACAAACGAACAGCTTGCATTACGTATCAAACGTGGCTACATGAAGACTGTACTATTTTCGACACTTTTTCTGTAATTGCTGAAAAAAAAAAAAAAAATCTGTGTCTTATGTAGAATTATTCCATTATAAACAAAAATTTAACAGTTGATTTGATTGAAAAACAGAAAAACAGAAACAGTTCAGTAAGGTCATAACTTTTAGATAGACTAATTAAATCAATTTTAAATTTAAAACGACATAGCGTTATTAATATCTACAATAACTTATTCTTCCATGAGAGTCACACTTTGATTAAAACAAGAAAGAAAAATCATGCAGTACGCATTGATTAGTAACACTTTCCAACTGTACGTAATTGTTGTATCGAATAACTTTTAATATTCTTTGCCTACGTTATCAGTCAACAGACAGAAGGACTGAAAAATATACAGATAGACTAATTGATTTTAAAATTACTCTTAAGCATTTTGGAAAGTGTTAAAAAAGCTTAACACAAAAGAAAATGCTGCCATTAGATTATAATTACAGCTATTGATCTCTCTGAATATTTTAGTGTAGCCCTGTAAATCAGAAAGTTAATCATATCATATTCTATACAAAACATTATTTTAGAATATTAACAATACATTTCAATATTTTTATGATTTTTACAGTACAAGATTTTTAAATATAACTTTCAAAAATTCTGTCCTAAAACGTAATACATTGGCAATTTTTTTTTTTTTTTTTTTTTTTTTTTGTCCCTGTAAACAAACTAGTTATACAGGACCTATTAATGTCATTTTAAATGGGGAACATTCTATACGGAAAATATTTATAAAAATAACACTCATAGAACACAATGCTTTCGAATGCTTTTGGGTGTCCCTGTACACAAACCAGAAGAGATATTCACTCCATTTTCAATATGAAACATCCGATAGTGAACTTCAAAAAATGTACCAGTTTCGAGAAATTCCATAAATATTTACGGGAGTTAGAGCGCGGGCAGACAGACAGACAGACAGATGGACAGGTACACAAACGGATATCATATTCACACTTAAAAATGTTAGAAAGTGTTAAAAACGCTTAATGTAAACGAAAGTACAATTCTAGCAATTTTTTATTAATAGCTCTTAATATAAAAGGATATTTTTGTGTCATTCTGTAAATCTAATGCTAATCATGTTATATTCTATGCAAAGTATTTTTTTTGTGCATATAAATAACATATTTCAATTTCCTAAAACTTCGTGGAAAGTAAAGTTATTAAAATTTGATTTATAGAAATATCTCTCATAGAACGCAATGGTTTGGAATACTTTTAAGTGTCCCTGTACATAAATCGGTGGTGGTATTTCCTGCATTTTATACAGGAAACATCCAATAGTGAACTTGAATAACATATTTCAATTTCATTGAGATATGTCTACAGTAAAGGTATGAAAATGTGGTTTATAGAAATATCTCTCATAGAACACAATGCTTTGAAATACTTTCGGGTATCCCTGTACACAAACCAGTAGAGGTATAAACTCCATTTTCAATAGGAAACATCCGATAGTGAACTTGAATAGCATATATCACTTTCAAGAAATTCCATAAATATTTAGGGGAGTTAGAGCTCGGACAGACGGACAGGCAGATACACAAAACTGAAATCATATTCATACTTAAAAAATGTTAGAAAGTGTTAAAAACGCTTAACGTAAACGAAAGTACAATTCTAGCAATTTTTTATTAATAGCTCTAAATATAACTGGATATTTTTCTGCCACCCTGTAAATCTAATGCTATTCATGCTATATTCTATGCAAAGCCTTATTTTGTGCATATAAATAACATATTTCAATTTCCTAAAACTTCGTGGAAAGTAAAATTATTAAAATTTGATTTATAGAAATATCTCTCATAGAACGCAAAGCTTTGGAATACTTTTGAGTGTCCCTGTACATAAACCGATGGAGGTATTTCCTCCATTTTATACAGGAAACATCCAATAGTGAACTTGAATAACATATATCAATTTCATTAAGATATGTCTATATTAAAGGCATGAAAATATGGTTTACAGAAATACCTCTCATAGAACACAATGCTTTGAAATACTTTCGGGTGTCCCTGTACATAAAAAAGTAGAGGTATAATAACTTGCTGTAGACCAACCTTTTTTAGAAGTACGTGTGTATTTCAGAAAAATGTGCTTTAATCACAATCACACATTTTCATGCAAAAAGAGTTTATAATAAATAAATAATCAGTAAATATGCTGACATGATATCATTTTGACTCATATAACTTCTCACATATAATATGTTATATTAAGGTTTCTCTAAACTTTGTTGCTGCTGCTGGTTGTAATTTGACGTCCAACCGCTTCAAGCAGTTAGCGCTGCTGACATTTTTTTAGAATTACGTTGTGCCGCTTATCACTTTAGGTTTTAAATTGATAACACTAAAACTAACTGACAAAATAAAATTTAAATGGTCAACTCGGAATCCTTAGATTATTTCCCTTCTTTCGAGTCTTTCTGCGTTTTGCAGTTCAAGGAGAGATAGCAGGCGGAAACACACAATAAGATTTTAATAGTATGTTGGCAGAAAATTAGGGTAGATGAGGTAGTTTTTCCTTAAAATTTCTGTAAAATTCCTTGTTGATTACAGTCCGTTAAGAAATTATAAGACCACTTTAATTTTGTAAATTATAAGAAAAATAAAGATTCTAATCATAATTTAAATACATAAAATGACATATTGCTCTATATTTTTTTAGAATTAGTTTGCAATAACTTGGTATAATGCAATAAAGGTTTAATTAAAATATAAATTAGAAAGACTGAAAAATAGCCTGTTAAGAAAATATAAGACCACTTGTCAAAAAACAGAATTGTATAAAAAATTAATATGATATTGGTCCTCCATTTTTCCTGATGACTTCAAACACTCTGTTTTTAATTGAAGTAACCAAGTGATTAAGTTCAGTTATAGAAATATTGTACCATTCTTTTACAATGGCTACTTCCAGTTCATTGGCAGATAAAAATTGTTTATTATTAGCATAAACTTTGCGAGATAATATACCCCATAGGTTTTCCATGGGGTTCAAGTCTGGACTTCGACTTGGCCATTGCAAAACATTATTTTTTTCTTTTTTAAACCACTCCTGTGTGGATTTAGATGTATGACAAGCAGCATTGTCCTGTTGAAACCTCCAGTTAGCACCTCCTAATATAGGTCCAAACGGTATCATATGATCATATAGCATAGACTGATATTGTGTAGAGATCATATGACCCGAAATCCGCTGTAAATCACACAACCCCTCATAACTGAAAGCTCCCCAAATCATTACTGATCCTCCACCCATTTGTCGACTGAAGCATTCTTTTGGTTCCTTCCTCAAGTCATACCAGTAGTGTTTGTAACCATCGGGACCATCAAGGTTAAATTTCTTTTCATCA
Organism: Salticus scenicus; assembly: GCA_963930645.1. Classification (NCBI taxonomy): domain Eukaryota; kingdom Metazoa; phylum Arthropoda; class Arachnida; order Araneae; family Salticidae; genus Salticus; species Salticus scenicus. Next base: position 137,694,408 of record OZ005661.1, read on the forward strand.
GAAAATATAATTTGTTTCCACTCATCATTCCATGACATGACATTTTTAGCCCATTTTAATCTTTCTTCTCGATGGCATTTCAATAACTTTGTTTTTTTTCTTCAATTTCATAAATTTCGTATTAATATTTAATTTAAGACTCTTCCAGACTGTTACATGTGAAGTTTTCTTGCTGAAACGTTTCGAAATTTCACGAGTTGAAAGACCATTTTTAGTTGACAGTCGAAAAATTTGTCTATTATCACGTGCTGTCAAAATGTTTTTTCTACCAGATCGTTTTATTTTGTTTGAATAATCTTTTCTAATTATGGCGTTATGAATGGCAGTTTTAGAACGGTTCATTAACCTCGCAATATCTCTTTCAGATTTACCAGAACCTTTATAAAATAAAATATTTCTCACTTCGCACTCCGATAATTCTTTACCTCGAGGCATCGTCAAATTAATCGTAGATAACACATTCAAAACACAAGCCTTTGCTTATTAAGTAATGCTTTTACGAAATACTGACGCATGCGCTTTACATTGAGTTTGACGTCATGTATAATATGCTAATTTTCTCAGGTGGTCTTATAATTTCTTAACAGTCACAGTCTTTAAATTTTAGAAAAATGAATAAGTTTTAAGGAAATTTAATTTAATTTTAAAAGTTGGAATTAGTATAGGATGCGTTTTTTTTTTTTTTTTTTATCAATTTTAAATACGCAACTAAAAATTTGCATATTATGCTCTCTTCTTCAGAAATGCACCAATACGCTTGTGGTCTTATAATTTCTTAACGCACTGTATATTTGATATATATACATATATATATATTATCCCATAGGAAGATTTATACTTTTGAGCATATGTTCAAAATATATGTAATTTCAAGAGTATTATAAAAATTTGAAGTAAATGCGTTCCTTAAACCTTTCATTTCGGGATCTTACCGGAATCCTGAGATAAGTTGGGCATATTTCTAGGGGTAAGTCGGCTTATGGAATTTCAATGTAAAATATGCATTAAAAAATAAAATAAAATAAAATAAATGAATATTCTGTCGTTTCAAACATTTTTTTTTTTTTTTTAATCGTTAAACATCTTTATATGTTACCTTATTAATATTATACACTGCCTTATTTAATATTTTGCTAAGATTAGTACCCAGATATAACTTAAAACAACAAAGATGATAATTTGATGTGTCACTCACACGACTTTCTCTTACCCTGCATTTAAATATTATAAAGATTAATTGCAGATTAAGTCGTAAAATAAATAGGGTAAGATCTACTTTAAAGGCTCAATCTTCTTTAAAAACAATCTAAAATAGGTTTAGGAACAGTTTTAATTGGCATATAATTCTGTGTGAGGGGGTCTGCCTCTCTCCTCAACCCCTCGTTCATTTATAATACCTACATTTACCTAAAAAAAAAAAAAAATCACGTCTGTTATTAATTTGCTTTCCTAATTGTCAATGTTGATCAAATTCTTTGAAGTGGCAACCTAATACAAACTTGAAAATATCAAAATTCAATTTCCTGCAGTTAGTTGTTTTTAAGTTATGCTGGTAACAGATATACATATACATTCAACTCTAAAAATTGGACTATTGTATTCAGAACATCACAAAACATGTTATTATACAAAAGACAAGACATGAAAATAGAACTTTAAAAAATACATTGTTTATAGTATGAATATGAAAAATCAATTTTCCTACCTGAACAGTGTCCGTCAACATAGTAAAATGCAGCAAAGCACTTCTATTAATTACATTCAATAAAAAAGAACGTTTTGCTTAATTTTGGATAACCCTATATTATCTATAAACTATATATATATATATATATATATATATATATATATATATATATATATATATATATATATATATATATCACATTGTGCACTTAAATTTAGTCCTGCATGAAAAACACATAATACAAAATGAAATACACATCCAGCAATTTCCAAGTTTAGCCCCAATATATCCAAATACTTTGAGTAGCCCTATAAATGAATGAATGATAAATGATTTCCGTACCACAATCTACACAAAACATGCTTTTAAGCATATAAAAAATATAGTCATTCCATTTTGTTTAGGGAAGCCTACAGTTGTTACACTGTACTTATCAAAAATTTTCGCCATAGACGTAATGCATTTTAATTCTTTAGCATGTACCTGTACACGAACCATTTGCTTAATCTCAACAAAAAGTTCAGAGCAGTATCTCTATATGATACACGTTTAGAATACCAAGTTTGTACTTCTTGATACTATTTGTTCTTGAGATATACTGACAACAGACACACAAACAGACACAGAGACACACAGACCAACCGCTAAAAAAATGATTTTCGGATTATGGAAACCTTAAAACGTGTAAATATAACAAAATCGTGATTTCGAAAATTTGATCCTAAAACAATGCTTTCTTTACCATATTGTTGCATACTTGGGGGTTCGTGAGTTGTCTGAGAATGAAAGGCCAAACGTACAAAAATTCAGTAATTTATTCACAGAAAGTTCCAGAAAAATACAGGTCAATAAACCAATTATCAGCTTCAATTCAAGCAGTAACCACAGCTTAAACAACAGCTGTCAATAGCAAATCCACAGTACAAACTGTACCAATAACACTTGAAGCAAGTCTCTCTCAAAGAGGCTTAAGAGCAATGCAAGCACTAGCGAAGCTGGCTGAGATCTGAACTGAACTAACTGCCTTGGCGGGAAAGCGCTTCCTTATATACTATTCCATGGAACCCAGATTTTTCGAGAAAACTCCAGAAAGTGGTCAACCAATCAACTTACAGCTTCCATATTTGGTATATCCCATATAAGGATTTTCTCGCTAAGGTCGCCAAAAAAATCGCCAAGGTGGGAAAAAGTCGCCAAATTTGGCGCCAAATGCATTACCTGCATTACTGGGGCTTTTTAATGCGTTTTTAAGGGAAAATAAGGCTATTTCAACGCTAAAACGACTAGAAATGCACAAAAATAGCACTTTATAAACTTACTAAGCCTCTTTGAAAGAATTTATACAGAAATAAACACAATTATTTACAATTTCGTAACACTGCCCCCCTCCCAAGGACTGCACGTCCCGGGAAGTGCAACCCTTGGTCAAGAGGCGAAACTAAACAAATTTACACAATCTAAAACACAAAAACTAAGTTGCATATAACAATAAAATAGAAATACAAATCAAGTGAGAAATATTTACAAAATTCCCAAATATGTACAAATATTTATATACAAATATTTACATTACGCAAGCGCAAATTTTACCAGTATTTACATTTTTAATTTTTAATATTACCGTTACTTGTGGTACTTGGCTAGCCTATTATAGTGCACCACCTTCGGTTTTGATGAAGGTGTTTTAGTGATACGCACTACTACATCATTCAGCCTTTTTAAGACTGTGTATGGTCCGTCCCAGTTGCACTGTAACTTGGGAGAGAGTCCTTTGCGTCGAACAGGATTCCACAACCAGACCTTCTCTCCTTCCTGGAACTCATGTTGTGTAGCCTTTAGATCGTACCTTGTCTTCATTTTCTCCGTTGCCATGTTAATCCGCTCCCGAGCAAAGTTGTGTACGTCCTCAAACCGTGCCTGGAGATCTTGGATGTACTCCTCGGGCGATGAAGGCGCATCGGGTGGACAACCAAACAGGAGATCACAAGGGAGACGAAGTTCACGTCCGAACAGCATCTGGGCTGGAGTATAGCCGGTGGTTTCATGGACAGCACTTCGATAAGCCAGCAGGAACAATGGCAACTTCAAGTCCCAATCTTGCTGGTTCCTTGATACTAGAAATGAGAGGTTATTCAGGATGGTACGATTGAACCTCTCGACCATGCCGTCCGACTGGGGATGTAAGGGTGTTGTCTGGGTTTTGTCTATGCCAAGTAGTTGACAAAGTCCTTTGAAAACATCTGAGGTAAAGTTCCTACCTTGGTCGGTATGAAGTTGTAGGGGCGTGCCGTACCTTGACACCCATTGCTGCACTAGGACTTCTGCGACTGTGCATGCCTCTTGATTGGGAATGGGATATGCCTCAGGCCACTTGGTGAAATAGTCCATCACGACGAGAATGTATTTATTTTCACTGGAGGTCCGTGGCAAAGGACCCAAGATGTCGATTGCAATCCGTTCAAATGGTGCTCCCACGTTATACCGTTGCAGTCTTCCTCGACTTCGTTTCTGCGGGCCTTTACGTGCCGCACAAGCATCACAGGATTTACACCATTTCTCCACATCCTCCTTTGCCTTGCACCAGTAGAAGCGTTCCCGAACTTTCTGCAGAGTCTTCATTACCCCAAAATGACCTCCGCTAGAGCTACTATGCAGTTGTTCTAAAACAGCTGGAATTTTTTATCTGTACTTGCATTTTTTTTTTAATTTCGACTCTAAATTGACTCTTAATAAGAATTACTTATTTTGTAAGAAATAATTATAGATACAATAACCGTTATAAATATTTAAGTAACAAATTGTTAAAAATATATAATTCATTTTTATTTTGTACAAATTTTCATTTTGAGACCATTTTGAAAGGATAAGTCGTCCTTGTTAACCTTTGCATCAAAACATTTTCACAAAATATGCATAAATATCATAGTTTAGTCTTATTGCGAGATTACACTGACTGCTGTTAAGATATTTAAACAAATTTGAACATCACGTTATAAGCAAACGAAATAGGCAGTCGTTGCAGTCTTTCAAAGGTTGAGCAAGGAAAATTTGATGCATTTAAGATGTGTGCAAAGTCGAATAACGAAATAACCAAACTTTTAAACAGATCGCTTAATAATGTAAAATATTTTTTGGGATTTGGAAATTTTCATGGCATTTAAAAAAATATCTGAGCAGCCATCTAAAAGGACACTCCGACGAAAAAGAGTATTATAAAGGAGTTAGAATTGGAAATATGAACTTTACCATTTTGACTAGACATCTAAACTTTTTAACATAAAAATTTACTGTTCATGGAATGATAAAGAAATTTGGAAATGTCGTTTAGAGGAAGAGGAAAGAGACTCCGAAATTGATTAAAATTATAAAGAAAAACGATTGAAATGAGCGCAGTGAGTGATATATACTGGGAAGAAAATTGGCACTAAATACCTTTCAGTGATGAAACAAAATTCAATCTGGGTAGTTCAGACAGCTCGCAATACATTACTGGCACAATCTGTGTAACGATAAAGAAAATCTAAAGGGTGCCCCAAAATTAACGCAAGATTTGAATTTTCCACCAGTCGTGCAGTAAAGTGTTTGCAACCCTATTAAAAAATACATTTGACAGCTGATGATAAAAATAGAATGTTACAAGATAGAACAACGCGTTTTCATTGTTAAACAATATTTAAAAAATAATAAAAGTCTGGCGGTTACAGTTCGAAAATTTCGTACAAAATATGGTCGGAATAGTGATTTAACTTCTTGAACTGTGAAAAGAGTAATTGAAAAATTCAGGCAGACTGGATCAATTGGTGATACTAAACACACTGGTCTTCCAAAAACAAGCCGTTCTAATATCAATATTGAATCAGTGAGTAAGAGTGTTTGTGAAAGTCGAGTAACATTAATTCGGCGTCGTGGACAAGAATTGCAAATTTCAAGAAGCTCTCTACAGCGTATACTCACTGAAGATCTGCGTCTCGATGCTTACACAGTTCAGCTGACACAAGAACTGAAGCCTAATGACCATGCACAGTGAAGAGAGTTCGTTGAATGGATTATTGAACATCAACATGTGGATACCGATTTTTCGAACAAAATCTTTTTCAGCAATGAAGCACATTTTTCCCCTGATGTTTATCGTAAAAATTGCCACATTTGGAGTTCAGAGAACCCTCGTGTGACTGTCGAAAAACAAATGCATCCTCAACCTGTCACTTTTTGGTGCGAATTTTGGGCTGGAGGCATCATTGGACCATACTTTTTCGAAAATCAAGCTGGTCAAGCAGTGAATGTTATTGGTGCTCGATATAACACAATTGGATAACACAATTCTTTCTGCCTAAATTGGATGATATTGATGTGGACGACATGTGGTTTCAACAAGACGGTGCCACATCCCATACAGCCCGTGAAGCAATTCAATTACTATATGAGACATTTCCTGGACGTGCACTCTCTCGTTTCGGTGATCAGAATTGGCCCCATAAATCGTGTGATTTAACACCATTGGATTTCTTTTTATGGGGTTGTTTGAAGTCAAAGATATATGCCAACAAGCTCGCAAGTACGTGTGCATTGAAGGAGGAAATTCAACGCTGCATCAACGAAATTCAGCCACATTTATGCAAAATGAGCATGGAAAATTTCGACAAAAGAGTATGCGCCAGTAAATCCGTGGAGGTCACTTTCTCTATGCGTTATTCCATACCTAACCCTATTCTGTATACTTTGCAATTCAATAAAAAAATAACAATAAAAAAACTTTGTTTTTTATTTAATTGAAATCTTGCGTTAATTTTGGGACTCCCTTTACAAATAGGCAAACTGCTTGTGGTATCGTTATGGTATGAGTCTGATTCGGATGTGCAGGAAAGAACTAATTAACCATTTGTAGACAATTATTTGAATGCTGCAAGCGATTAACAGCTGCGTAAACAAAATTTTCTTCAACAAGCAGAGCACATTTGAGGTTTTTACTTTGTTCCTCCAGGACAATGCCCCTGTAACGAAGTGCATACTATAGCGTTCGCTTTTGAGTGTTTTTTTTTTCTTTGATAATGTTATACATTTAATTTAGAGAATTATTCATCAACCATGAAAGTTCATCTCAGAAAATTTTGGAGGGGAAGGCTCATTTCTTTATACCAACTATGTGAAAAATAGCAGAGCCGGAAATCGAAACAGGTCCTTCCGCTTTACGTGCAAATGCTCAAACCTTTGAGCTACCCTGGCTCATTACCAGCTAGACATTTCTCACTTAACATTCGTTGACAATGTCACCGAGTCTGTAAACACAGCTATATCAAGTGACATTAAAGCAAAAGGCCCGGGTTCGTTTCCCACCTCTGGTATTTTTCACATAGTTGGTATAAAAAACCAGCCTACCACTCCAAAATTTTCTGAAATGTTATACATATTATCGTTTGGCCACCTTGAAGCCACAACCTGAATCTGAGTGAAAACATGTGCGCCATATTCACAAGAATTGTCTATTCAGACTGAAGGCAAGTACAATTGCATTAGACCCTTGGTAAAGACTGTGTAGAAACTTTTACTACAAAAAAAAATATTATTCGACGGACCTTTTAAATATTTTTTAATGCAAACTAAATAAATTATATACATATTCAAGGTATTTGTAGGCGGAGCCTATTTTCTCTAGTAGACGCTTCTGGTCCTTTGAGCTTCCGGTTGAGAACGAAAGTGAATAATTCCTACCAATCATTATAGTTGTTTATAGCTAGCAGCAGACGAACCGGAAGTTCTCGCAACCAGAGTGACGTAATCAATTTGTTTATTTTTTTAGAAAACAAGGTGAATATACAAATATAAAATACTTAAAAGAGGTTTTGGGTCTCATCATAATTTTTAGTAATTATCCAACATTATTTTAGATAGTGTGGATTTCTTTATAATATTAGTTATTATCCACATTTATGATGGTTACATTTCTAGTTCTCCATAATGAGGTAGTTATTACACAACGCACCTCCGTCTAGTCATTTCGCTGCTCGTACTGCTTGAAAAACAGAGAACATATTTTTTCTTCTCTTGTGGCATGTGATCATCGACGGATGGCGCGGCGCGCATGTGTCAACATCCCGCACAACCTTGTTATGCTCAGCATGCAAGAATTATTTCTTTTTTAAGTATATTAAAACTCTAAATTTACAGTTTCACATAATATAAGTAGGTACAATAATAACAAAATAAATGAATGTAATATCAATATTTCGTACAAAACACATAGATTTTTTTTTTTTTTCAAACTAATAAACAAATTAACTGATTACAATAAACACAAATATTCATAATTAGCTAACAATTTTAGAATACTATGAATAATATAGTAATATAGCATAGTAATATGATAAAATGATTACTATTCATTTTTACTCCTCGATAGGCAGCACACACAATCTGAAGAATTAGATCTTTTGTAAATTCCTTTGGTAGTTTTTACATCTACTAACCTAACCTTATTATCCTGACCAGGATATAGCTTTACCACGCGTCCTAACAACCACTTACATGATGGGAGATTTTCTTGCCTGACCAAAACTATGTCTCCGATTTTTAAATTTTCCTTATTAATCATCCATTTCCTACGCTGTCGTAAGTTATTTAAATAAGAAAGACTCCATCTTTTCCAGATTGCCTTAACTGACTTCGTTATATTTTGCAAAACATTTAGGCGATTTTTCTCAACATTGGTTAAGGAGGGTTCAACAACAGCCTGTACTGGCCTTTCGATAAAAAAATGGGCTGGTGTTAAAACCTCCACATCCTCAATACTTGGTGAAAGTAGGGTCAGGGACCTGGAATTCAAAATCGTTTCCACTTGAGTAACAAGTGTAAGCATTTCCTCAAAGGTAAATTTGAAATTATCCGCTACGCGTTTAAAATGATATTTAAATGCCTTTATATTTGCTTCCCATAGATCACCCCAATTTGGACTCCTTGGAGGAATAAAAATCCATTCTATGTTTCCTCTGCGAAAAAGGTAAATAGAGATTCTTCTTTATCTTTTACTTATTTATACAACGCGTTTAGTTCTCTGTTGGCTCCTACCATATTGGTTCCATTATCAGAGCATATTTTATGGCATTTATCCCTTCTCGAAATAAATCTTTTTCACGCAGCTATCAGAGCTAGTGAAGTTAAATCACTAATAAGCTTAAGGTGTATATGTATAGCTTTTGTTACTAGACAAATGAAAATACAAACATAAATTTTAACTTCTGAATCTTTCCTTTGATTTTTATTTTTGATTAAGAATGGCCCACATAAATCCACTCCAGTTGAATTAAATATTTTATCAGGAGTTGTTCTTTGATTTGGCAAATTTCTCATTTTTTGTAGACATTCTTTTGGATTCGCTTTAAAACAGACTAAACATCCGTGTACAATTTTTTTACAAAGATTTTTCCCATGAATGGGCCTATATTTTTGCCTAACCTGTGACAGGAGATGTTGGGAACTAAATATGAAAATACTTTTCATGATAGTATTTACTTTTTGAAGGTAGCAAATAAGGATATTTTATTGTATAAGATAACTGCGAATTTTGCAGTCTCCCCTTACCCTTATTATACTATTGTTGCCCAGAAATGGGGATAAATTAAGATCTTACTTTTATGTGATACATTACCACTATTTTTGAATGCAGCTATTTCACTTGAAAACTTTCCCTGACCTAGCAAGAAGTTTTTCTGCCTATGTCAGCTCTTCAGATGTTAATGGACCTACCCTTTGGATGTTAAAAATCTATTACTACGACTTATTAAATAGTTAAAAATTGTTAAGACATTTTTTACTAATAAAATCACATTAGAGTTTTTTATTTCAGTTCGTGTATATACTCTTACTCCATTGGTTCTGGATAGTCATTAATAAGTTCTTTGTTTTCATCAGACATCAAAAAGGGAAGGCCCTACCACCACTGATCATTGTGTAAGAGCCTTTCTGCAGTGAGACCTCTGCTGAGGAAGTCTGGAGGGTTTTCTTTTCCGGCACAATTTAACCAGGTGTCAGGATCTGTCAACCTTGCAACTTCCTAAACTGTATTTGAAACAAATTGTTTCCATCTATTTGTTGAACCTTTAATCCAAAATAAGACAATTTTAGAGTCTGTATAATGAAACACGGTATAGCATGTTTTCTGTCCTATGATTTCCTGAACCTTTGCGACCAAGGAGAGGTCACGACATGGAAAATTCAGATCGGGACGAAACTCCTCAGGATTGTAGTGTACTATGAGGGTAACAACATATTAAAGCAATAGGACCCACTATCCACAAAATTTCGAGAAAAAAGCATTTAAAGTTTCAGTAATCTTTAAATACAAGTTATTTCGCAAGCGAGTAAGCGCTCCAGTGGTGTGATCTTTAAGCGCGAGTCTGCTAGCCAGACGACCTGGGTTCGAGGCTACCTCGAGACTACCTTTTTTTTTTTTAACTTTTTATGTAATCTAAACTTTTTATTTATTTTTACTAAATTTTATAATTCAATTCAAAATTTGAAAATTTTAATAAAATATTATTTAATTTTTTTTTTTTAATATAAAATAAATAAATTTTTTCTATTTTTAGTATATATAACTTAAAAATACAATAAATTTCTATAACTTAAAAAATAAATTTTAGTTTTATTTTAACTGTAAAATAAGGTAAAACTAAAGAAACTGTTTTTGATTATTTATCGAAATATATTTTATTTTATTTTAGGTATGCTTGAAACAATAGTACATTTTGTTTTTTAAATTAAAAAAAAATAATAATAATACAGAGAAATGATCATTTTAATTGCATATATAATTACTATCCAAATTAAATAATTACTTCTCCAATCAATACAGTTTCTTGAAAAATTATAGTATAGGATTACAACGCTATTAAATTATTTCAGGTAAAGAAATGTTATCTTTAAATATAGATTTTAAATGTTAATGAACATCGTTTCTTTTCTTTTTTTTTTATCCTTCCTTGCACAAAATAATTCCACCTGCCCTTTATTATTAACAAGCTAGAAGCGTTTACGTAATTTATACACATTCAAACAAAATCAGGAAGCTTAAACCAAGATTTAAGTAACACCTGCTAACTATTTTACACTTTGTTTACAGCTTGCTTATTTTTTAATTATTTAAATATTTGTCTGTTTTCCTTATGTTTCTTATTTAGGGTTTTGTAAAACTAAACTTTATTTTTTAAGTTATAGAAATTTATTGTATTTTTAAGTTATAAATATTAAAAATAGAAAAAGTTATTTTATACTCAAGAAAATTAAATAATTTATTAAAATTTTCAAATTTTAAATTGAATTGTAAAATAAAGTAAAAATAAATAAAAAGTTTAGATTACATAAAAAGTTAGAGAAGAAAAAAAAAATAAATAAAGTTGTATCGAGGTAGCCTCGAACCCAAGTCGTCTGGCTAGCAGACTCGCGCTTTAAGATCACACCACTGGGGCGCTTGTTCATTTACGAAATAACTTCTATTTAAAGATTACTGAAACTTTAAAGGCTTTTTTCTCGAAATTTTGTGGATACTGGGTCCTATTGCTTTAATATGTTGTTACCCTCATAGTATACTACAATCCTGCGCAGTTTCGTCCCGATTTGAATTTTTCATGTCGTGACCTCTCCTTGTCAAACGTGCTGCTAACAAGGCGCCGAGATGCTAAAGGCGAGGTAAAGTAATGCTTTTTAATGGAGCCACTCTACATTTTGAAGTAACGAGATTCACTAGAACCTTATCTTGTTTTTTAACTTTTATTTAAACTGAAGCCACATATGCAAGTTTGGAGGCATCCCAAAAAATATGTATCTGTATTTCATCCTTACTAAAAGAATTTAGATCAAGTCTTGAAATTCTTCTTTAAAGTGTGGTAACTCCTTACACCAAGCAACCACTTTTCTAATACATATGGAGGCAAATTTATATCCCGCATGAACTTTCTGTTCCAAAGTTCCTGCATAAGACATTTCATTCGGATAGTAAATGTTGTAAGCAATCCCATCGGGTCAAAGATTTTCCCGATGATTTGCAAAATGGTTCTTTTAGTATTTTCTTCTGTGGCAACAAATTCAAGAATTCCTTTAACATCTAAGGTCAAACTGTCATCTTTTGTTTCATGCTTAATACTTTCATGTTGTCGGTCTCTAAGTTAATGGAGGTGTCAGTTGGGTAAGTATCGAACCCTTCATCGGCCCACTGTTTCATCAAAGATGAATCGTTACGCCAGGGTTCCTTGGGTATCCACACAGCTCACTGTTCTGAATATCTTGACCATGCAAGACCTCCTTATGTGCTTCTTCTCTCCTCAGGGGTGAAGGTAAGCGGCTGTCTCGACAGCCGTAGGAACTTCTCAAGCCCGTGATGATGATGATGAATCGTTGCAGTCCTTCTGGTCATTACCATTTCTGCTTCCTTCATGATTTTCTTTGCAGAGCGGGAAATTTCAAGTGCCTTTTCTGAAGTGTCTTGACCTGTAATCCAATCATCTACATACATAAAGGAATCCAGGTGATGTACGGTTGCTGGGAAATCTTCCCTATATTTTTCTATGTGATGCTTCAGTGTAGCTGCCAATAAAAAATGGCTAGAATTCACCCTCAGAAAGTACACTACTAAATCGGTAAATTTGAAGATTAGATTTTCAATCAACAGGAGGATTACTATCAGTCCATAAAAATCGTACTGCGTCCTTATGATTATCTGCTAAACAAATTTGAAGAAATGCTTGACTGATATCCTACGATACAGCTATCGTGTTCATTTTAAAATTGATCGGCACATCAAGAAGTTTTGGGTATAAATTTGGACCCAGCCAAAGGTAATCATTAAGAGAAAGTTCATTAAGTTGATGTGACCCTGCATCAAATACTATGCGCGTAGAAGTTGTGACCCGACCTTCTTTTTTTACAGCTTGGTGTGATAAGTAATATAATGGTTTATCATCACTTATCTTAGGATTTTCGACCTTTTCAATTATTCCTTGTTTTATGTAGTCCTGGATCATCTCTTGATATTGTACATGCAGTTCATTATTTTTCTGAAACCTTCTCCCTAAATTAAAAAATCGCTGTTTTGTAATAGGAAGATTATTTGATAGTTCTTTCCAATCTTTACGAAAGGGCAGTTCTACTACATATCGTTCAGTTTTATATTGAACTGTTTGTTCGAATATCGTCATAGCCTGGTCTTCTTCTTTAAAACAGGGATCATATTTAATTCCAAGAGAGTCTTGCCAAAAACTGCTTTTTTGGACTCGGGAAACCTTCAAACGTGTAAATCAGGTGAAAGCGCAATATCGAATTATTGGACCGAATACAATACTTCCATTACCTACGGTAGTCGGGTAATGGAAGGTAAAAAATAATGAGATGTATCATTGTACAACTCCCAAAAAATTTTAACAAAGTTTAACAAAAAGTCATATACCGAAAATATCCAACAAATAAAAAAATAAAAAATAAATAAATATTAGAATTGTTTTGGTATTGCTTGAGAATATTTGATAGTAAGCTAGGATACTAAATTTTTAAAGGTATGAGTTCATAAATTTTGGTGTTTAAAAAATGTTACCATACCAAATAATGAGTCTAGACCCATCACCATTGAATGTTCGATAAACTTATCCTGATTTAAAACTTTCATAAGGTGCTGTTTCGAAGTATACAAAATTACATTATCTTATTCACGTTTCTTTTCTTTTTTTTAAGCAACGATGCTTCAACTGTAGCCGAAAAATAGCAACAGTTAATTGCTGACAATATGTCTAGCCAAGATTTAAATAAAAAGGAATTTTAGAATATCTATTTTTATACGAATGTATTGATTTTTTACACCTTTAACTCAAATCACTAGTCTTATCTTAAATGCCGATTGTTTATCTTTGCAAATGATTATTACAATGTCAGGCAACAAAATTTCAACACACATTTTTTTTTTTTTTTTTTTTTTTTTTGGTAGGAAAAACATAATTTTTTATGTAAAATTTTTGATAGGAGATAATGTTATCTTCTATCAATACAATCCTACAGAAAAGAAACTCTTTTTCTTTCTGGTCCTCCCCGAATCAAATGAAAATAAATAAAATCTAGAATAAAAGAAAACCATTATAAGATATAAACTAATTATTAAAACAAATACTTAGAAAAGTATATTTCATTTATGAAAGTTTCATTTGTATTAGATAATTTTTTTATGTATGTTTTTCAATTAAAACATTATATATATATAACGATAATTAAGAAAAGAGCGAATTTGTCAAAATGGAGTTAATTAGACTAGGGTGAAATAATTCTTTACGGGCTGATATAAGACTCAGGTATGTTTTGAATTACCTTTTTCTTTACATATATTACTTATAATTCTTTAATTTAAAGATATCAATCGCTAAAATGGTACAAAAAATATGCATGATTTTTTTTTTTTTTTTTTTTTTTATCTGCAAGTAAGTAGCATAGAAGTTCAATCGTATGTGTTTCTTATTAATATTATTAACACTACTCGAAAATAAATGTGTAGTGGATTAACCATAATATTTAATTACTGCTCTCTGAAAAATAGCTACAGACTAATGACTACTGCTTTCTGACTAACAACTAACTGATTCTCTAATTAGCTCTTTATTCATTCCTGTTGTGAGTTATTTTATAAGTTTGTACCTTTTATGAACTTTCTTAATGTCTTTTTCTGATATTGCGACTTGACATGCGATCAAATATTTTGTTAAACTCTCCAATGATAAACTTACTAAACTTGTAAAGAAGTTTATATGAAGTTATCATCAGAGCGCATATCCCTGCATATCTTTATATTAATATTAAATATTTTATTACTTTTCACTTATATTTGTTTTTCTTATTTCTTTATTCGCTTTCTACTAAATTTTCCTGATTTTTTTTTTTTTTTTTTTTACGTTATTTTAGGTAGATTCCTTATAGGAGATCTACCTATTGCAATGGTTCTCATGACATGACTTCTGGAAAATTTCTTCATATCTTCACCGATCATGACCCCTAGAACCCAAAACCACCCTCCGTTCAAAAGTTTATATATATATATATATATATAGGTATATATATATATATATATATATATGTATGTATAACGCTGTTTCCCATGTTAAGTTGTGAACACGATAACTGGAGTAATTTTTATTTAAATTTAATCAGCTCGGGATATGTTGTCAGGACAGTAAAAATCTCGGTCGAGTTCGTAGATGGGGTATCCTGCTCAAAGGTGGTGGAAATGGTGGGGGGTGGAAATTTTCATTTGCCCATAATTTCTTTAATATTGAAAATAGGAAAATACTTCAAATCAGGCGAATTACCGCCTTACCCTAACGAACAACGTTTGTATTTAAACTTTTTCGATAACTTCAATTGCTTAAAAGTTACAAGTTAAAAAGTGATTTTTCTTGTGATGAAGCCGACATTTTCTACAGCTTTCATTGCAAAAATTTATAATCTGATGTTTATGTCACGTGCAAATGATAAAAAAAAAGATCACTGAAAATATAATAAAATTTTAATCATGTTTTTAAACAATATAATAATCTGATTAAAAAAAAAAAAAAAAAGTTTAATTTAACAGAAAATATGACGTCACAATTACAACAATATACTGAGAAAAATGAAATGAAATTTTATCCGTGATTTTAAACAAATAAAATAAAAGTTAATATAAAAAATAAGTAAATAAAATCAACAGGGCTAAGCAGATTTAGACTTATCTTTATGACATAGATGCTATAATGTAAAAGATAAATGTCATCGCTAAAAAAAAAAAAAAAAAAAAAAAAAAAATCTTGTAAATCGATGCTAAACGAATTAAACTGGCATGGTATAAAAGGTAATAAATTTGGGGACATTTAGGTATCCCTTTAACAGATGAACTAGGGACGATTTTAATGAATTTTCCGTTGAAGTTTATTTTCATGAAAATTAAATTTAAATTTAAATTAAAGTATTTTATTACTCGAATTCCCTTATTTTGATAAATAAAATTATACAATTAAAAAATAAAAAATAAAGAACACTCTTTTATTGAAAAATGAACTAATAAAGGTTTTATAAAACTATTACATACTTTTAAATCTTTATTAAAAAAAAATTAATTGTTGCCATTCGACATTATACAAATACATCCAAATCCTGTGTCACGATAGTTTTGTATAAGTATAGATTTTTTGTTTGCCCTTGGAACCTGCCCCTGATGGGAAAAGTGCCTAAAACGCTTGTATCTAGTATTGTCATTGATTATGAAGTCGTGTGCAAAATTTCAGGTCTTTTGGACGACAAGAAGTTGCCGAAAATTGAATTGCAAAATTTTGCTCTATACATTAATAGTTGCATCATATCAAGTTAATAAAAGTGTGCTAATTAAAAACCTTGTTAAACGCTTTAATTAATCATTTAAAAATATAAAATTAAAATAATACGTCAATCTTAATACAAATATCGTTTGTGGTGAATAGTTTAGAATGTCAGTTTAGGCAATAATTTAAAATTTACGATTGAGAGTAATACGTTACAGCTTCCTTTGACTTTTTATCTTGTCGAAACAAGATATTGGTCTGTGAAGAGATATGAGGTTTTCGCATGGAAAGAAAGTATAATGACGCCAAAGCTGCCTTTCTCCATCTCCAAGCTCGCCAAATTTTGTCGCTAAGTCAAAAATTTCGTCGTCAACTATCAACTTTTGCCGTCAAATCACAAATTTCATTGCTAAGTCGGAAGTTTTGTCACCAAAATCTCGCCAAATCATAGAATTTACTAAATTCATAACAATTAACATTGAAATTCAGCGGTGCCAAATGGTCAAATGTTAACTAATGTTGATGTTAATGTTCCAGCTTATGTGAACCAAAACAGTTTCACTTTACAATTTTTACTCATCTGACAATAAGAATCACAAAAACACAATACAAAACTTTCAATAATTCAACAAAAATTACAATGAAATAATTATCCAAAAACCGCTACCACTTATCTGTATTTGACTTGACCATAGCAACGCCAGCCTTACCAGAACTAGTTAGATCACAAGTGCATTTTCACGTTTCTATTACTTTTTCTTTTAAAAGAAAGATATTGAACAACAGTTATATGGATTTTAAATAAAAAATATAATTTTGATTAAGCTTGGGTGGGGAGGGGGGTGTAGCCCAATAGCCCCTCTAAGATTCACCATTGCTGGGATTGTATATCTTTAAGGCTTTTATTTGTTGAATGATTATGAGCTTGAATTTTAAAAAATTGAAACATTTACAAACCAATAAATTTAGCCTAAAATTTTAAGTAGAATGAATAAAACCCTTTTGTAGTTGAAAATTAAATTTCTTAAAAACAGAATAGCGACGTAAATAATGCAATGTGTGGGAAAAAAGCCAATGGCTAGGTATTAATGCATATGTAAAATTTCTTTATAATTGTAACATTTACGTAAAGGAATCTACCTTTACCTTTAAGCTTGCCGAAAAGGGATTTTTTTCCTTGGATTTTTCCTACAATCTAAATTAAACGTAAATATTCTTATGATAAATTTTATGTTTCAAATTTTCATCAAGTCTAACGATCTGGCGATACTGAACTCGCTCCCGATAACAAAGATGTACTCTGACGGTATATTTCCAAACATTTCCGTTCGCTTCGGTTACAGTTGGTTACAATTGAAATTTCATGATTTATTTTTAAAGTTAAAGGGAGATACTTTCTGCTGGAACATTAAAAAGAAAGTAAAAGTAACGTTAAAAAAGAAGCTCAAATGAAAGAAAATTGTTAACTAGTAGTATAAGGCCGTTGCAGAATTTCCAAAAGTTCATTCCTCAGTACTAGTGGAAAATGAATTAAAAACATGTGATAAAAAGTAAAAGAATATTGAAAACGAAAGTTAAAAAGTTGAAACTCCGGAGCTTGCCCTGCAAGCATATTCAAAGACCTGGGCCTTTCTGGGGTTTAAATATAAACCTTATTTAAATACATTTATTTTTCACAAATCATAATGATATTGATTTTTAGCATTCATGTGCACAAAAGATTTATAAAAAAAAAAAAAAAAATGTTTTCTATGGAATACAGTATGATTAGTATTAAGATATACAGGGCCGCACAAAAATATTCAGATACATTAAAAGCATAACTGGAAATTTGTGTAATTGAATTTTCGTTTCCATTACGCATTTTTAACACTTTATAACAACGTTTAGATATTATTATGATTTGAATTAATCTATCTGTCTGTCTTTCTGTCCATCTATCGTTCATCTATACGTCTCTAGCGCTCGTAAACGTTTTCTTTTTTTTTTTTTTTTTTTTTTTTCATCATGATATGTTTTATTTGAATTCACCATCGCATGTTCCAAAAATTTAAATTTAATAAATAGTACAGTCGGTTTGTGCACAGAGACATACAAAAGAATGCCAAGGCATTGCGTTTTAGGAGAGGTATTTTTATAAATCATATTTAAATAACTTTGTACTACACAAAACACAATTTAATCAACATTTATTATTCATATAGTTAATAACACTGCTCTGAAAAGGAAAAAAAAAATATTCGAGATCTGATGCTGTTCTTGCTAATTCTAATGTAAAATGACCTCTTGAATCCGAATATGACTCCCATTTTGCCCAGTCATCCACCGTTTTCTAGATACACCACCCCGTCCCTCAATTTCTTTCCCATCTCTGTAACCCCTCAAAAGATATTTAACGTTTAAAATAATACTTCCCCCTTTTATAAATCAAATGTATAGCTATAAAATCCCCCAAAAATGATCAAAATAGGGGGTCATTCCTAAAACAACGGTGGTTGATAGGGCAAAATGGGCGTCACATTCCGATTCGAGGAGGTCATTTCACATAAGCATATTCAGAAATGGTGACTGAGGCAATTTTCATGTCGAGCAGTGTAATAATCTTTTCTTTAGAATATGGAATGTTTAGCTTTAAGATATAGGACTACACTAAAGTATTCTGATACATTAAGGGCTATAATTGGAAATTGCTGGAATTGAATCTCTGTTTATGTTAAGCGTTTTTATTACTTTCCGACAGTGTTTTAGAATGGTTATGAATTCAATTAATCTGTCTATGTTTCTGTTGTTATGTGCATCTGTTGTGTAATCACACAGGAAACTTAAATTGAAGGTTAAATAGTGTAAAGTGTACGTATAGTTTGAAAGTTTGAATAATCTATGTGAATCGTCTGATTTTTTGTTTTTTTATATACATATATATTTATATATATATATATACATGTATATATATTTATATATATATATATACATGTATACTATGTATATATATATATATATATACATATACATAGATAGATAGATAAACTCTGTTCAATATCATTTCTTTGTTTTGACATCAAATTATTAGCTAATTCGTTCATTTTTCTTTCAGTACAATCTTTATCCGCAGAATGATTGAGAAAATGGATGATGAATATTCCATAGTCAGTTGTTTGAATAACTGTATGGTGCACGATACAAACTTACGAAGCTCCAGTGTAAACGCAAACAAGTCTAAGAAAAATAAAAGGTGTGGCGTACGAAAAATGTGGCTGGCTGCTTTTACGTCCCTTTTAATGTGCTTCACATTTGGTCTTGTTTCTGGATTTTCTGCTCCTGCAACATACGATATGCGACACAGAGCTAATAGCATAATTAAACCTTCAATAAAGGAAACCATGTGGATTGGTAGCATTTTAGGTTTGGGAATTGTATTTGGAAGTTTGATATCAGGTAAGAATTGTTTATAGTGATAAAGCTTATTAATTTTTACACTTGTTTATGCTAGTTTAGGGCCCCTAAATAAAATAATAGGCCAGCGCATCACCGCCATTTTTTTTCCTCCGAAGAGGACAGCATTCCCGCTTGGCGTCCTTTTCGCTTCCCTAATGATTTCAAGAAATCTTAATCTGAAGCTAATCCGGTCAAGATAAGAGCAATAAGCAACAATAATATTCCTAAAAACACATTTTTTTCACAGTACATTCTTAGGATGTCATTTTATTCTAACTATATCCTATGGATGCACGATGTGTTGTTAGGGCGGTTTCTGTTTCTTTTACAAAATGTCGCCAAAACTCAAATACACAGTAATAGAAGGTCTGTGAACACTTTATATTCACTTCTTGAATGATTATAGCAGTTTATCGCTAAACAAACTTCCATATCATAGTTTACTTAGCTAAAATTATGAAATATAATAAAATAAGTTACAATAAAGTAACGTAAGACGATAAAAAAAAAAAAAAAAAAAATGTTTGTCGTTTGTTTCTCAGAGAAACGCGCTGGGTACATGTGGCAACCCTAAGGCAACAAAATGCGTGATGCGCCAGCTCGTATATACCTATAGGAGCCTTATGCTAGTTTATAGTGATAATACTGAGTAGGTATAGGATAACTAGACAAATTTCTGTTCTGGAAATCAATATAAAATTGCATTCTTCATTGTTTACAGTTATTTTACAAAAGTGTCTTTTTTATCCTGTTAAAAAATTTACAATATGAATTCCTGTTATAAAATGAAATGAAGCTGTTTTTTTATGTATTTCGTGTTTAAAAAAAATATATTATTAAGAAAAGAACATTTCTTGTGTGTTACTCACATGCCATAAGAACCATTCCCAGCTCTAATCAGCCTACTAAATGTTTTTCCCGCAAGACAGTGAACACGAAACACGTAGTATCTCACATCATGTCATGTTTATTCCTGTAATGAGTCTTATCGTATTCACAATTCCCTCTTTTTTTTTTTTTTTTTTTTTTTTTTTTTTTTTTTTTGAAAGCGGAACTGAAAAGATGTTGTAAAATACTTTTGTTAGCACACGGGCTGTGTGCGCCAGTGTTATAATTTTACAAATTATTTAATAATATGTGATCGTTTATTTATGTATATTTTGCTATCTTCGTAATGAACGTTGTGTACTATTAACCACTGTAGAATATTTTTCATCCTTGGTTCCTGACGTTTCCTGCGTTAAAGTATAAACGCTTTTGAAAACTAATATGATCTCGTGCTCATTTAATCTTCCCAAACTAAACTAGCTGAACCTTATATTAGTAACTAGCAGGCTTTGCCCGCTTCGCTGGTCACTACATTAAAATGATTTCTTTTTAATTGAATAATTGAAACGTTTAAATAAATATATTTCGATTGGCGACTTTTTTCGCCACAGCTTTAGTATGGGATCTGCTCAGTGATATTAAATATATTTTTTAGCTTCTCGAATCTGTACTACAAAACTATTATTAAAACGAATATTCTCGAAAATAATTCAATTGTAAAGCTTATTCTTCGACTATTCTGGAAACAGTTGAAGCTGTTACTCATATAGCAAAAGTCTCTATTCGATGAAAATTCTCGAACATTCTGAAAAACAGTCACTTGTTACACAGGAGTAAAGAAAATAACGTCAAATACTACGGAGCATAAATCTTCGCAAGCTCAAGAAAAATGTTCATTCGCTTAGAGCTCAATCCTTAGAGTGCAATCACTCAGAATAGGTCTCTGAATAACTCTGATTCGCAGTGCTCGCATAAATCAACTCACTCCTATTTATAACTTTTGCGATGATTCCATCGAGAATCCTATAGAAAGCTCGAGGTCTGTGCTCCCGTGTGTCGGAGATCTTCGAAACTTGAGGAATTCTAAAGTACCACTTTTTATCAAAATTGGTTGCCCTCTCACCAAATTTTGTCGCCCACTCACCAAGTTTGTCGCCAAGGCTGACCCTACTGAAAGTGAATGAATGAACTGACCTTTTATTTTCACTTCGCCTGTAAAACAGCTTTCATTTCAACAGTACTAATGATGCGAGGCAAAGAATTAATCCCTTATATGCTAAGAGCACTATTTCTGCCGCATTTCAGACAACTAATATTTTCATAGTTATATATATTTCCCATTAAACGTATTCTTATTTTAACCATGTTTTTATTAACTTCTATTCTTGTTTGTTTGCTTGTATGTTTGTTTGTTTTGTATGTTTGTCTGGTCACGGCCTTACTAGATCACTCCTCGGCGCCAACACGCCAACGTCGTAAGCGGCCGTAACAAAACTGCAAAGATCAATGTATGCCGAGGAATCGATTTTCAGGGTCGGCAACAAGCGCCATCTACTTTCCCAGGCTTTAGCAAACGTGGAAAATGCCAAGAAACATTAAATATTCATCCATGGTTCAACAAAATAATAATATATGTATATAATATAATTTTTAAAAAGACACAATTGAATCGGTCATTTGAGAAACACCTCATATCCAAAAAAGTAAACTTTCGGGAAATCAAAAAAAACCCAGCTGATCCATAATTTACCATCATATATTTTTGGAATTTTTTTATATGTTTCTTCAGGGGTTTGGTAAGCTAATTCTACCAAAATAAAATTTATTATTTTTATTTTGATATTTAAAAAAATTATAAACGTTGTTGGAGATGTGTTGTTTCTCAAATGACTGACTAAACGATATGTTATCAGGTATGAAATAAAAGGTAAAACAATTCAAATTATTAATAAAAATCAGTATTTTATTTTTCAAATAATATATACACATTTTCCAACCATGGTCATTGATTTTGTTGATATTGATAGGTACATATTTTTGCGGGTAGGCACTGATTTTTGGAAGCTCTGGTAAACCAGTTCCCGGTTTTTTCAAGTCAAAAGTTTGTTCATTGAGTCCACCAATAAAGTTTTTTACTTTAATTTGGCCTACATGTTTATTATAGTAATGAAACTCCATAAAAGTTGAAATGGTGAATTTTATTTTGTTTTCCTTTGGGATGTTCCTTGCTTGAGTCTCCGTAGATATTACATTTTTTTTTTTATAAAATTGACCACACCATGATTTAAAATCCTTTACTTTTTCACTTTCTACTGTTTCCACCAGGAACTTGTCCTGAATAGCAGCAGAGTGCAACATAAGTTCAGCATACTGTTTTACTGTGTAAATCCTGTCAGTTGTTTTAATTTTTCGTTTGATTACACTAAAGTCGCGGTCACACGGAAGGTACGAATGACCTCGAATAGGAAAATAGTGAAGAATACTGTCGAATCGGTCAGTTAGGCTATCCAATCTTAAGCTATACAGATAAATTTTCCTAGGTTAATGACCTAGGTTATAGGATGTGAGATGTTCTAGGCCCATGGTAAATATTCTAGGTTAAGTTACCTGCAAGCAAATCCATGTTCTTTTGGTTTCACTACATTTCCTTTCCAGTTTGTATATTCTTCATTCTTAACACGGGACTTCTTTATTTTTTCACACTTATACTCAACTTGCTTCCCTTTTTTACGTTTTAATCGTGTGGAATTATTACTTTCACTTTTACTAGAACTCATTTTAACCTATAAACAACAATAATAAACACTACAGCACAACAGCTAGCTGTTTGGATTAAAATGGAATAACAAAAAACAGTGCTGCCACCAGCCACATTAAAACAGAATAACAAAAAACAGTGCTGCCACCAGCCACATTTTTTTAAAGTCATTTGAGAAACAACACATTTCCAGGAGATGAGGTGTTTCTCAAAAGAATGGATATTTTCAAATGCGGCATCACCATGGTTACTAAGTGGAGATGAAATGTTTTATATGTATTAGATTTGTCTAGCCTTCACCAACAATTTAATATGTCTAACTCAATTTTGGCCAAAAATGGACATGAGGTGTTTCTCAAATGACTGATTCAATTTAAAATTATTTTTATAAAAGTCTTTCTAATTCTTATTTATTTTCTTTCATGCAAAACAGAAATTGGAAGAAGAGTATCTTTTATTTAAGAGAAAACGACTAACATCATTTATCATTTTTCAATGAATTGATTTAAAATTATTGCCACAATTATTTTTATGATTCATATATTTTTGCGTATCGGAAGACTACATTTTGAATTTAATTAAATCAATTTAAATGCTCTGAAAACGGAACAAATTTATGCAGTTTCATATACAAAACTAAGTTAATTTTGCGTGGTGGCGCTGTGTGCCAACCCTAACATCCAATGTAGTCCAGGCAAAATAGGAAAAATAGAAGAAAAAAATCGTGTAGTTTTAAAATTTTGCATACTCATAGCCGAGAGGGTCCTTAACAACATACTAAAAGTCCCCGCCCGTGGGAGGTGAGCGGGGGTCAGGGGGGGCAATTAAGTGGGGCAATTTTCAGTTTTTATTACATATCTTAAAAACTATCGCATTTAGAGAAAAAATGTCAATTACAAAATTAATCTACGTAAACTTTCCTACAAAAATGTATATTACATTTTGTTTGTACGATCATTAGTTTAGAAGATATAGGGAGATGAAATAACACATTTTCTTGAAAAATTCTTTTTTGCAATAGTAAAATCAACTAAAGTGTGCAATTAAAAGGGTTCTTGTCAAATATTTTCTAATATAAAAAACAAATATATACATAGGGAATATGCAAGGATAATACAGCATGTTTTGTAAGTTTTAAATAATTTTAAGGCTAGTAGGCACAAGTGGCGGTTTGAGTAAAAATCTGGATAAGTCCAGATAAAATAGAAAAAGTAGAAAAAAAAAAATCGTGTAGTTTTGAAGTTTTGCACACTCATAGCCGAGAGGGTCCTGAACAATATACTAAAAGTCCCCGCCCGTGGGGGGTGAGCGGGGGGCAGGGGGGCATTTAAGGGGGGCAATTTTCAGTTTTTATTACATATCTTAAAAACTATCGCATTTAGAGAAAAAATGTCAATTACAAAATTAATCTACGTAAACTTTCCTACAAAAATGTGTATTACATTTTGTTTGTACGATCATTAGTTTAGAAGATATAGGGAGATGAAATAACACATTTTCTTGAAAAATTCTTTTTTGCAATAGTAAAATCAACTAAAGTGTGCAATTAAAAGGGTTCTTGTCAAATATTTTCTAATGTAAAAAACAAATATATACATAGGGAATATGCAAGGATAATACAGCATGTTTTGTAAGTTTTAAATAATTTTAAGGCTAGCAGGCACAAGTGGCAATTTGAGTAAAAATCTAGATAACGAAGACCCAAAACCGATCAACATTAAAAAAAAAAAAAAAAAAAAAAAAAATCGTGTAGCTTAGAAATTGAGCACAGTTATAAAGTTAAGTGCTCTGAATAACATACTAAAAGTCCCTAAACATGGGGGGGGGGGCATTTAAAGGGGGCACATTTCAATTTTTATTAAGTACATTTAGAGAAAAAAAATCTCAATTCCAAAATTAATCTACGTGAAATTTCCTAAAAATATTGTATATTCTATTTTGTTTGTATGATCAATAGTTTAAAGATATAGGGGAACGAAATAACACATTTTCTTGAAAAATTCTTTTTTTTTTTTTTTTTTTTGCAATAGTAAAATCAACTAAATTGTGGAATTAAAAGGGTTCTGATAAAATATTTTCTAATGTACAAAACAAATATATGCATAGGGAATATGTAAGGATAATACAGCATGTTTTGTACATTTTAAATAATTTTAAGGTTAGTAGGCGCAAGTGGTGTTTTGGTAAAAATCCAGATAACGAAGACCCAAAACTGATCAACATTAAAAAAAATCTTATATCTTTGAGACTTTTTTTCTTCTAAATGCGATAGTTTTCAAGATACTTAATAAAAACTGAAATGTGCCCCCTTTAAATGCCCCCCCATGGTTAGGGACTTTTAGTATGTTATTCAGGGCACTTAACTTTATAACTGTGCTCAATTTCTAAGCTACACGATTTTTTTTTTTAATGTTGATCGGTTTTGGGTCTTCGTTATCAATATTTTTACTCAAACCGCCACTTGCGCCTACTAGCCTTAAAACTATTTAAAACTTACAAAACATGCTGTATTATCCTTGCATATTCCCTATGTATATATTTGTTTTTTACATTAGAAAATATTTGACAAGAACCCTTTTAATTGCACACTTTAGTTGATTTTACTATTGCAAAAAAGAATTTTTCAAGAAAATGTGTTATTTCATCTCCCTATATCTTCTAAACTAATGATCGTACAAACAAAATGTAATATACATTTTTGTAGGAAATTTTGCGTAGAGTAATTTTGTAATTGACATTTCTTCTGTAAATGCGATAGTTTTTAAGATATGTAATAAAAACTGAAAATTGCCCCCCTTAAATGCCCCCTGCCCCCCCCGCTCACCCTCACGGGCAGGGACTTTTAGTATGTTGTTCAGGACCCTCTCGGCTATGAGTGTGCAAAACTTCAAAACTACACGATTTTTTTTTTCTATTTTTCCTATTTTGACTGGACTTATCCAGATTTTTACTCAAACCGCCACTTGCGCCTACTAGCCTTAAAATTATTTAAAACTTACAAAACATGTTGTATTATCCTTGCATATTCCCTATGTATATATTTGTTTTTTACATTAGAAAATATTTGACAAGAACCCTTTTAATTGCACACTTTAGTTGATTTTACTATTGCAAAAAAGAATTTTTCAAAAAAATGTGTTATTTCATCTCCCTATATCTTCTAAACTAATGATCGTACACACAAAAGGTAATATACATTTTTGTAGGAAAATTTACGTAGATTAATTTTGTAATTGACATTTTTTTCTCTAAATGCGATAGTTTTTAGGATATTTAATAAAAACCGAAAATTGCCCCCCTTAAATGCCCCCCCCTGCCCCCCGCTCACCCCCCACGGGCGGGGACTTTTAGTATGTTGTTCAGGACCCTCTCGGCTATGAGAATGTAAAATTTCAAAACTACACGATTTTTTTCCTCTATTCGTCAAATTTTGGCCTTCGTTGCCTGGACATGCATTTGATTCCGGAAAAATCGTCGATTGTTATGGCCGTTTTCACGACGTTGGCGTGTTGGCGCCGAGGAGTGATCTAGTAGGGCCGTGGTCCGGTACGAATCTTGCAATCGAATTTCAACTAACATCCCTACTAGCTAGACATTTGAAACTTTCACAGTAGCTCAGAACCCGGTGACAACACAATATATCGAAGTCCGATTCTCGAATTTTCGAATAGTTTTCTTATAATTAATTAAAATATGAAAATAATAACCTCCTAATACTTTATAAATAGCCATTAAAATATTAGGAGTGGATCGAGACAGCACATTTGCTCCTTTGAAATAGACATCTAAATTTTTAATTGTTGCCTTTATTTTAATTTTTTCAACCATAATATAAAATATACTTTCACTTGAAAAAAGTAAAATAAATAAAATAAAAAATAAAATATTAATATTTTCTTTTGACATTCAAATGCTTTAAAATGCTGATTAGATATTTTCTTTTGTAAGAAAGCTTCCTGCTACCTGAAACCCCCCCCGTTATGAATTTAGACCCTTCCACTAAAAGTAAGGAAACAGAAAACGAAAGATGTAATTGGAAAACACGTAAACTTGTGTTGTATCATGCACGTATATACGCTTCGCGCACATAAATATGTATATATATATATATATATATATATATATATATATATATCACCCTACCTCGCTGTGCATGAATCTGAGAGCGCATGTAACTCGCTTTCGAAGCCATCACTATCACGCACGTATGTTCGCTTCGCTCACATGAAAATCAAAAAAAAAAAACATCACTGGACACCCCAACTCGCTGTGCATGAATCTGAGAACGCATGTAACTCGTTTTCGAAGCCATCACTATCACGCACGTATGTTCGCTTCGCTCACATGAAAACAAAAAAAAAAACATCACTGGACACCCCAACTCGCTGTGCATGAATCTGAGAACGCATGTAACTCGTTTTCGAAGCCATCACTATCACGCACGTATGTTCGCTTCGCTCACATGAAAACCAAAAAAAAAACATCACTGGACACCCCAACCTCGCTGTGCATGAATCTGAGAACGCATGTAACTCGTTTTCGAAGCCATCACTATCACGCACGTATGTTCGCTTCGCTCATATGAAAACCAAAGAACATCACTGGACACCCCTGTCTCGCTGTGCATGAATCTGAAAACGCATGTAACATTTTTCGCTGAAATCACTATTGCGCACACAACTACCCCCCCCCTCCCCCCCCCCAAAAAAAGGATACCCCTACCTTGATGTGTTTGAATCGCAAAAGTGCACGAAATTACGATACTTACATATTATCCGTAAGTACACGCATGAACAAATTTGATATTTTATTTATTTATTTATTTATTTTAACGTGAAAGCATATTTTATATTATGGTTGAAAAAATTAAAGGCAACAATTAAAAATTTAGATGTCTATTTCAAAGGAGCAAATGTGCTGTCTTGATCCACTCCTAAAATATTAGCTATAATTTAATTGTTGCCAAAAAAAAAAAAAAAAAAAAAAAAAAAATACGAGTTCATTTTCTTTCGACATAAAAATAAATAAACGTGATTAAATAAATAATTTAATTAAACGTGAGCGTTAAAAAATTGTAAAAAGTTAAATTATGTATCTCACAAAAATTGACGTCACTATCGTTTTAAAGATTTCATACGCATTGATAAAGTTGCTAATGTAGTTAGTTTTATAGCTATGATTCAAGAGAAAATTTAAAAACATGGTTTATAAAAAGTTTTTTATCTTATAATTATTTATTCATTTATTTAAATATTAACTTAAATTAATCAAATATTTCTGCCGGACAGCGTGCAGGTACAGTTACACACAGCAGCTCGAATATTTGTATTATAAATTAGCATAGTGATTGTTATATATTGAAATATATATATATATATATATATGTAAACATTACCGTGCTACTCAACTTTATTAAATCTCTCCCTTGGCGATTTTTGAATTTTCGTCACCATATTAGTGGTGATTTTCTTTTTCTATAATACAATTTCTTGTATAAAAGAGGGGATCCTATTTTTTTTTTTTTTTTTTACCTATAAAATTATCTATTCAGATAAAAATACATCATTTATGTGACTACTATTTCGGTTTAATGTCTTTAAATGGCTATTGCTAAATTAAAATGAATTAAAATGGCTGTTGCTAAATTTAACTTCTTGGCGAAAAACATTCGGTTTATTTCAACGGCAAAATTTAAAAAATCGCCCTGTAGGATCTGTAAATAAAACTGATAAAATAAATTTATAGTTCATAGAATTTATTGTAGTAAAGAAACTCTACGCAGTCAAATATGACGTCATGGGCAGTTTTTTTTTTTTTTTTTTTAATAACAACTCGACAGTAAAAATCTACAAAATAATAGTAAAAAAAAAAAAAAAAAATGAACAACATATATACAACAACACAAGTTCCATAAATTATATTAACACTTTATCAATGTGTATAAAATTTTCAAAATGATACTGGCGTCAATTTTTATGAGATGCATAATGTAATTTTTTTCATTTTTTTATTGTTCATGTTTAAGTAAACGTATTTTTTCCTGTCGAAATAAATAAATAAATAAAAATAAAAATAACTCGTATTTTTTTTTTTTTTTTTTTTTTTTTTTGCAACAATTAAATTAAGGATAAAATTTTAACGGCTATTTTTGCAGCTATCCGCGATTGTAATGAAATGCTCGCCCTCTGGTGGGCTAAGGTGAAATTACAATAAACATGGTTTAATTCGAATTCCATACAGCCGCCATTGCTTCACGATATTTAGTTTCACATATATTTATAGAATAAAAATGAATAAATACGGTAAAAAAGATAACACATACTGTTGTGTGCTACAATCTAACTCCAAAGGATCAAGAAATCCAGAATTGAGCTTCCATTTATTTCCAAATGACAAATTTAAAATTTCAGTTGCTTCGGCTAATGGAAGTAAAGAATTAATCAGATGATTTGAAACTAATATTTGTTCAGCTTCAGTTAAAATCTACTTCCGATCGAACTTTGAATAAACTGAAATATTTTTTTCCAAAAGCAATCAATTTTCCATGATGTAATGGCGGAATATTAAGTAGAATAACAAAAAGAACACTAATGGAACACACGTGGCTATAATGTTTACTAACAACTGCAGTGTTCAGAGAGCGCCATCTATCGATCATTACAAACGCGGATTATGAAGTTAATATTTTCCTATTTTAATTAATTAAAAGAAAACAAATCAAAAATTCGAAAATCGGGCTTCGAGGTGCACAAGGACCCCTTGGAGGGCACTTTCATATCGAAACACGTGACTGTCCGAGCTACCGTCTTTGCGCTACGCTGTCCACACACAGATACACAGACACACACACAAACTTTGCCTTTTTATATATAAAGATTAAATATTCTAAATTAATAATAATAATAATAATAGCAAGTTTTAGAAATTAAAATCAAAATTACTTATTTGTATTTCAGCATAGAAGAAAAGCATACATGATCTTTACTGACTAACTATTTCTATTTAAATTTTGTTTATAATCACTTAAATATATTATTTAACCTTAGACAGGCAAGGTAATCCCGTTCATTTGATACGGAAAAGCAAGCCAGTATCTACGAACAAAGTTAAAAGAAAAATAAATGATATTTTTCCTTGTAAGATATAAAAGTTAAATTTTTATTAAAAATATCCGGAAAGAATTGTTGCAGTAGGAATTAGTATTTGCATCCTCATCGCGAGAATGCTGTGCGTAAAAGAGTTAGGTTACGTATTCGGATTCTTCTTTTACTTTTTAGGATGTGTAATAATAACCTTTTATCTACCACACTACTAAACAGAAAAAAATTGTATTTTAAAAGTGTATTATTTAAAGATATATGCAATAAAAATTATCTATGTCAAGGTAGCAAGTACATTTTAAACATATTTAATTCATATTTAAATTGTTAGAAAACTTTGAATATTTTCACATCTCTTCGCATTTTGGAGTTTTACTCATGAATTAGTGTTTGCAAATGGTTTATTTCAAATAAAATAATAAATTGTAAAAAAAAAAAAAAAAAAAAAAAAAAAAAATGCGCATTTTCTAACTTATCAACAAATACGTCAAGTGTTACGTCGATATGCCATCATTAACAAAGAAGTTGTAATCTATATGCATAATTTCTTCAATTTTCTTTATTATTTATTTTAACTCTACAGTGCCTAGAAGTATGTAGTGTGATTATTACACTATAACAGTACTTATATATATATATGTGTGTGTGTGTGTGTGCGTGTGTGTGTGTGTGTGTGTGTGTGTGTGACGTATGCTTTTACTCTGGGTCACATAATATCTATAAAGAAGAGAGGCTTTCACTCAGTAACGAGCCCAAGAAGGTGAGAGACAGTCGTTTATTGGGCCACATGGAACATCTTACAGGGTACGGTCCATGATTTAAGGCTGAGAATGTGGAATGCAGTGCAGAGGAGCCGAGAACGAAAGTAGCCCGCGATCCATCGCGTTACCCCCCGTGACCTCCCGGGGCCGTTAGTTTGACGTGGTTTTACTAAGCAAGAGCACTCACGAAGAGCGAGCTCATCCACGCGCGTTTTCTCTTAAATACCGGCGTTTTTTGCGCGAAACTTTACCACTCTAATTATTGGCTATTAACTTAATGATTGACATAGCTGAGGTCCAGATCGCAGGGATTAACTATTATGCCTCATCTAACCACAAGAAACTGCAAGTTGCGTTTGTTCAGCACTTTATTATCCTAAAACTCGTTTACTTTTATGACTTTTGGGTTATGCTCGTGCATTGTACTAAAACTTACTTTACAGGGGAAACTTTAGAATTAATTTTAAGTTAAGACTTTCTAATGGAATTTTCTTTAAGTTATTACTCACTATTAATTTAAAATAATAAAATAATAATTTAAAAACTTACCTCTCTTTATCCTTTCATATATATATATATATATATATGTTACTGTTAAAGCTCGAAATCCGTTAATGTGCAGATTACCTAGCTAATCTGCAGATTAACTAAAATAACCGTTAAAGTGTGGAATCAAGAGTTTTAAGCATTTTAACGAGGTAATCTGCAGATTAGCGGTTTCTGTATCGTTAAAGTTCAAATGTTTATTTCGAGCCTTACTTTTTTTGCATTCACTATGACGTCAAACAGTCATGTGATACAGATACGCGAATGACCTTCAAACATAACTAAAACTTTTACCCCTTCCGCTACGCTATGATGATAAACGGCAAACGCAAAATGTGGAGAGTGAAGGATTGAAGCCATGATTAGGTTTATTATTATGACTAACACAAAATTTAAAGTAACAAGTAAGTTATAATTGTTTTTAATTTTGATTTTATTTCTATCTTTTTCAATTCTCTCAATATAAGTTTGATAAGGGTCTGCATTTTATAAATGAAATCTAATCTTAATTAAAAGCTGTCTCTCGTGAAACTCCATTTTGAATTATAAATATTAAATTTACATTACAGTAATTATTTCCTTCCGAACTAAAACTGTTAAATCATAACTTTTTAAAACTAATTTATTTTAAAATTGGTTTAAATTACTATTACTTACTGGGAAAAAAAAAAAAAAAAATATATGTATTAATTTTTAACTTTGAAAAATAATATGGCATTTAATAAATGCTTAATATGAAATTTTTGTGCATTTTTTAGCATTTCATTACTTTCTTTTTTTATTATTTTTGTTTCTTTCAGTTTCAAGTTCCCTTTATATATTTTATATGTCATAATTATATTTTTATTTATTTAATAGCAGGCAACGCCCGCTTCGCTGGTCCCTGCTTTTAAAAGAATTACTATAATTAGTGAATTCTCAAAATTCCATTAATTTTTATCGAGTGAAAAAAAAAAAAAGAGAAACAAAATATGAGTAGGAAAAATGTCGCACCGGGTTCTCCCAATTCTAACTCTTATTTCTATTATTTTCCCCCTTCCCCCCCCCCCCCACCCGTCCATCCTAATAATTTTACAAATTTGAAAATATTCGCAATCGATTTGAAAGTATCAAAAACCTCTATGCAGCAGTTTTCAACGATATATCTCTATTTTTATTTTTTTTTGCCCCTCTGCTCCCCCCCCTTCCCGCCCCTCCCAATAACTTTAAAAATTCGAAAATATCCGCAATCGATTTGTAGTTATCGGAAACCTCTATGTACCAATTTTGAATGATCTAACTCTATTTTATTTTTTTGCCCCTCCGCCCCCCCTTCCCGGCCTTCCTAATAACTTTACACTTTCGAAAATATCCCCATTCGACTTACAGGCCGCCTCTAAAACCTATCTGTAACAATTTTGAACAGCCTAACTGTATTTCTATTTGTTTTTGCCCATAGCCCCCCTTACTGCCCCACCCCCCTTCCCGCCTCTCCTAATAATGTAACAGATTTGAAAATATCCGCAATCGATTTGTAAGTATCAAAAACCTCTATATACCAATTTTGAACGATCTAACTCTATTTTTATTTTTTTGCCCCCCCCTCTCCCCTCCCTCTTTCTCGGCCCTCCTAATAACTTTACACTTTCGAAAATATCCACATTCGACCTGCAAGCCTCTAAAACCTATCTGTACCAATTTTGAACGGCCTAACTGTATTTCTATTTGTTTTTGCCCGTAGCCCCCCCTTACCGTACCCCCCCCCCTTTCCTCGCCTCCTAATAATTTTACAAAATCGGAAATATCCACAATTGATTTGTAAGTATCGAAAACCTCTATGTACCAATTTTGAACGATCTAACTCTATTTTTATTTTTTTGCCCATAGCCCCCTTACCACCCCCCTCTTCCCTCCCCCTTCTCGCCCCTCCTAATAACTTTACACAATCGAAAATACCCTCATTCAACTTGCAGGCCTCTAAAACCTACCTGTACCAATTTTGAACGCCCTAACTGTATTTCTATTTCTTTTTCCCCACAGCCCCCCCCCCCTGCTGCCCCACCTGGGGGCTGAATTTCTAAAATTCCAGAAATTGGTTTTTAGGTATTTGCATTAGCTATATTTTAGAGCAAAAATTTCACGTATATCTATTTTTTTGTTTGAGATATATAGGATTATGCGAAATCACGTTTTACGCATGTGAAATCACGTTTTGCCCCCCTTGGGGACCGAATTTTGAAAATTCCAGATATTGGTTTTTAGACATTTGTATTAGTTATATTTTAAAGCAAAAATTTTACGGATATCTGTTTTTTTTGTTTGAGATATGAAGGATTTTGTGAAATCACGTTTTGCTCCCCTCCCCCCCTTGGGGGGCGAATTTTGTAAAATCGCTTCTTAGTGGATGCCTACGTCATAGAACGAACATTGTCACAAAATTTCATGCTTGTAGGTCTAGGGGTTTGGTCTGGGCGATGATGAATCACCCCCTCACTCACTCAGTCAGTGAGTCAGGAAGAACGATTTTATATATATAGATTTATTTATTTTAATTTTGCTCGCTTTCTCAGGTAATTTCGTTGTAGTTTATCACATAAAAAGTGTTAATACAGGGTTTTTTTTTTTTTTTTTTTTTTTCTAAAATTAATATATTTTCTAAACTTGTACAGATATATGTATGCTGCAAAGTATAGTTTAATAAAGCATTGGAAAACTGTCATTTTAATTTTCATGCATTCTAAAAAATATTAAAGTAGTTTTAATTGTTTGAAGTACTTCTTAAATAATGCTTCTGATTTGTCTAATTTAATATTTCTTTAGCGAATTAAAAATTGGTGCATATTTTTATTTATTTATTTATTTATTTTATTTTATTTATTTATTTATTTATTTTATTTTTATTTATTTATTTATTTTTATTTATTTTTATTTATTTATTTATTTTTTTATTTATTTATTTATTTATTTTTTTTTTTGAAATGGTAATAGCAGTATAAGTTGTTAATAAAACGTTTTTTAAAAATTTAAATGGTTAAATATTTATATTTTGAAAAGAAATCGTTACTGTATTACAATTCTAACATTCATTTATAAAATAGATTTTATTGAAAGCTATTATATTTCATATTAAAAATGCATAACATCTTCAAACTTATATTGACAGAATAAAAAATGTGAAATAAATAAAAAAAATTAAAACAAATACAACTCTAAAAGTTATAAAAATTAAAACACATACAGATTAAAATAAGTAAAGAAAGAAATAAAAAAGAAAAGAAAACTTTTTTTTTCCTCGAAGGAAAAAAACAAAACAAATACAACACAGCCTGCTGTAAAATTACCACACCAGATATCTTATTTTCACTTTAACTAGTGCCTAGTAGGTAATGTGCAGATTATCTAGGTAATTCGCAGATTACCTAGGTAATTTGAGAAATGAAACAATTTTCCTCACTTTAACGGATTACCCTAGTTAATGTGCAGATTACCTAGCTAATCTGCAGATTAACTGATTTCTGCACTTTTGCGGTAACATATGTATGTGTGTGTGCATAAAAAAGAAAAAAAAAAAAGAAAAAAAAAAAAGAAATCCGTGAGAGGGCCTCAAGTTCCCACCGTCATTTATTTACGTTTTAAATCGCATTTAATCAGCTTGATCGTAATTTTAGTAGCGATTTACGACGTTAGTTACGAAAATAGCCTGCGTCCTCTATTTCCGAAGTATCATTTTGTGGATAATAATAACGTTACCTACTTCTAGGCTCTCTAATATTGGAAAAATACAGCATACTACGAAAAACTGTTGTAAAAACATAGCTTTTTATTTATTTATATTTTATTTTACTTATTTATTTATTTATTTTCCACAGCAAAAATATTTTAGCCCCACATTTCAAGGATTTTTTTTTTTTTACTTTTAACATTTTTTTGAAAATATCTTACGTTAATAATTTCTCTTTTTAAATTTTCATTTTCTTTGTTTTTCCAATTGCGCAATAAGAATTTCAAGTACATAATTCCTAAAAAGTTGCATAAAATTACATGCACGTAAAATTTAAAATTCACCAGACTTCATAGACTTTACAAAAACAAAAAAATTAACTAGTGGATCTGCAGATCAGGAGTCTAGAAGTCCTATTTGCATCACGCATTATTCAACCAGAGCCTTTTTTTTTATTCCTTGTTATATAATATACTAACTGACCCGTCCGGCTTCGCACTGATGAACAAATTTTAGTTAAAGATGGATTGATATGTAAAAAATCAAGAAATATATCAGTTTATATGTTATAGTCAGGCAATATTATTAACTGGAAAGTCAAAATATAATTTTACAATTATTTTTTTTAATTAGTTGTTAAATGTTGGCAATTTTTACTTAATGCTATTTATTTATTTATTTATTTATTTCATAAAAAGAAACATTTCTTTACTCATGAATAAAAAATATTGAAAAATAAACCTATGACATGAAAATGTTTTTGATAAAATTGACGTCATAATAGCTTTAATTATTATTTATTTTTTCATTTCGCAAATATATTTAATTTTTTCCATAATTGATTATTATTTTAATAATGTATATTAAAGGAGAAATCAATAATATGAAACAATATTCGTACAATATATACTATTACAGAATCTGGTGTGAAACAACCACACGACTTCCATTACCCACTATTACACGTAATATATACAATTTTTTGGAGATATTACTTGCATTTTTTGAGATTTTCGAGTAAGAGAAACTTGATACACGTATAAAGACACTTACAACAGAGTTTGCATAGCGAGTTAAAAAATAAGGGGAAAAAAATAGATAGTTATTTTTTTAAACACGAATTTCCGAGATCTAAAACTGAACTACCTAATCAGGATAACCGTTAATATTCCTGTAATAAGCACGTAATACTTGAGAAAGGTTATCTAAATTGGATTAAAGAAAAAAATTTCAAGAATACGTTAGAGCCGTTTTTGAGATACCAACTTTTACCAAAACTTAACATACTCAATTATTGACCTAAAAACAATAATTACATACAAAAGGATATTTAATAGGAAGTTAACATGGCGAGTTTGAAAAAAATCCGTACAGGCGTTTTTAAAGGAACGCACTTGCGAAGTCTGAAATTGAGCTGTTTATAGAGGACGCCTATCAATTTTCCTGAACTAAGCAACTTTTCAATCGAAAGGGCATCTAATATATTATTTATATAGCAACTTTGAAGAAAATCATTAGAGGTGTTTTTGAATATGGGCTAAGGGTCCCATTTCTGGTTTTCGATGACCCAATTCCGGTTTTTCAATTTTCACGAAAATTTGGAAAAATTATCTGTACACCAGACCTGAATCACTTGTGAAGTTTAGTAGTTCTATTTTTATTAGTTTTGGAGATATGACAGCCAGAAGATTACACACACACGTTCACATATACACACACACTGACCAATTGCCAAAACCTATACAATACTTCCACTACCTACGGTAGTAGGGTAATTGAAGTAAACACATACATCTCGTATTTACTACGATAATATACAGATATTCGTATTACGTTTTCGATCGCCAAATACAAAAATCGCCAATGACGATAGATATCAAATCTATGCTTTGTTTTCAATTAAAATATTGAAAATTTTAATTAAAAATTTATTTTACCAAAATTTATTATAGCTTCTAGCACTTAGAGAGAGACAGTGTAACTTTTGATTATTGAAAGAAAAAAAAAAAAAAAAAAAAAAAAAGCAATCGGCTTTTTAGTTCTAGCGATCGTTCTCTACATATGCATATAAACCTTTCTTTTTTTTATATTAGTATAGCTATAGAGCATAGGTATATTAAATAGGTTTCCAGTCAACATAATGTAACTCAAATAATTAAATGCTATTTACATTTCAGTAACGGCTGTATGCGCTATGTATATTGAGCTACTTGCCATAACTGTTAGTTGCTAAAAATAGTCGCCAAATAAATTTAAACATCTCAATACGCAAGCGAAGTATGACATCACTGACCGCCCGTGGATGCAAGAAAAAGATTTTCCATGTTAATCGCTCATTGGATTTTTTTTTTTTTTTTTTTTTTTTTTGTTAATTAAAATTCTAGAAGAATTATTTCCCGATTTTAATCCTCATATTTGGGTATAGATATGTATTAGTTATTGTATGCATGCGTTAGATGGAGTTATTTTGCTGTCAAATTGACAAAATTTTAATTTTAAATTTCAAAACTGTCACCCTTGGCGTTTTTTGTATTTGGCGATCAAAAACGTAATACGAAAATATACATGCCAGATGTATATTTTCGTAATATGTATTGTACGAAATATTGTTTCATATCATTCGTTACACTCTTAATGTAAGTTTTTAAAATAACCATGATTTTTGAAAGGAATTAAATTATATTCGCCAGATATTTTGGCGATATTTTTTTTTTCTGCCAAGGATGACGGATATCAAATCTATTCCGCTGCGACATATTAGTATATTATATCAGAAACTTTATTTAGACATTTGAAAACAAATTTGACTTCAAATTATGATAGAATATTTATCCTTTCCCTTTTAATTAGTTTATTAGTTGGATGTTTATTGTGTAAATATCATCCTTTGAAATGAAATGTTTATGTTTTCAATCGAATATGGAAATTTGCCATTTTTTTTTCTAGAGTTTTGAAATTTAAAATTCCAATTTTATCAATTTTACAACAAAAACAATTTAATCTAACGGATGCACATGATAACTAATACATATCTATATCCAAATATGGGGATTAAAATGGGGAAATAATTTTCCTCGATCTTTATTATTTTTTTTACAAAAAATCCAGTTCACTTTTTATATTATTGTTCGCGTGAAAATATATTTTATTATATGTCTAAAAATAAATTAATTCGTAAATCTTTTTGGCAACAATTATAAATTAAAATAAATAAGAATTTCTTATTTTATTTTATTTATTTATTTATTTTTAAATTCCAATTTCGTTTACTCCGTGGTTTACACGCATCAGTTTAAACCACGGAGTAATAAAGACTCCGTGGTTTAAACATTGATGCTTAGATATTATATCATATCATATCAAATTAAATTATTAGAAAAATAAACACTTTTAATTCTATAATGACGTCAGATTTAACGTGTAAGTTTAACAATTAAAAAAGCTTTATATGAATTTCAATTTAATGCACGTGCAAATATATTTCTTTTCTTTTCACGTCAAGATATTTTAAAAACGAAATGAATATGTAAATGTTTCTTTTATGTTGGCAGCAGCTAATTTTTTTAATATTTCATTATTTCCATTTCTATTACGGCTTCTATGGGGATTTTAATTAAAATGCTCAGATTTTAAACTAAAATTTATTTTATCAAAATTAAATATAGCCTATAACAATATGGCATACTGTAGCTTTCGGTCAGTGAAAGAAGTTTTTAAATCGGTTCAGTAGTTTCAGAGATTACCCTCCACAAACAAACAATTTTTTGCGCTTTATATAATGACTAGCTGACCCGTCCGGCTTCGCACTGATGAACAAATTTTAGTTAAAGATGGATTGACATGTAAAAAATCAAGAAATATATCAGTTTGTATGTTATCCGCGTTTGTAATGATCGATATATGGAGCTTTCTCAACTGCAGTTGTTAGTAAATATAATAGCCACGTGTATTTATTTATTGTTCTTTCTTGTTGTTCTATCGTTGTTTCAGCGTGAAAGCTAGTGGTATGATATATTTACCTTAGCCCACCAGAAAGCGAGCATTTCATTACAATCGCGGATAGTCAGACAATATTATTAACTGGAAAGTCAAAATATAATTTTACAATTATTTTTTTTAATTAGTTGTTAAATGTTGGCAATTTTTACTTAATGCTATTTATTTATTTTTTTATTTATTTCATAAAAAGAAACGTTTCATTACTCATGAATAAAAAATATTGAAAAATAAACCTATGACATGAAAATGTTTTTGATAAAATTGACGTCATAATAGCTTTAATTATTATTTATTTGTTCATTTCGCAAATATATTTAATTTTTTCCATAATTGATGATTATTTTAATAATGTATATTAAGGGAGAAATCAATAATATGAAACAATATTCGTACAATATATACTATTACGGAATCTGGTGTGAAACAACCACACGACTTCCATTACCCACTATTACACATATTATATGCAATTTTTTGGAGATATTACTTGCATTTTTTGAGATTTTCCAGTAAGAGAAACTTGATACACGTATAAAGACACATACAACAGAGTTTACATAGCGAGTTAAAAAATAAGGGAAAAAAATAGATAGTTAATTTTTAAACACGAATTTCCGAGATCTAAAACTGAACTATCGAATCAGGATGACCATTAATATTCCTGTAATAAGCACGTAATACTTTAAAAAGGTTATCTAAATTGGATTAATGAAACAATTTTAAAGAATACGTTAGAGCCGTTTTTGAGATACCAACTTTTACCAAAACTTAGCATACTCAATAATTGACCTAAAAACAATAATTACATACAAAAGGATATTTAATAGGAAGTTAAAATGGCGAGTTTGAAAAAATCCGTACAGGCGTTTTAAAGGAACGCACTTGCGAGGTCTGAATTTGAGCTGTTTATAGAGGACGCCTATCAATTTTCCTGATCTAACCAACTATATCCATCGAAAGGGCATCGAATAGATTATTTATATAGCAACTTTGAAGAAAATCATTAGAGCTGTTTTTGAATACGGGCTTACGGTCCCATTTCTGGTTTTCAATGACCCAATTCCAGTTTTTCAATTTTCATGAAAATTTGGAAAATTTATCTGTACACCAGACCTGAATCACTTGTGAAGTTTAGTAGTTCTATTTTTATTAGTTTTGGAGATATGAAAGCCAGAAGATTACACACATACGTGCACACATACACACACACTGACCAATTGCCAAAACCTATACAATACTTCCACTACCTACGGTAGTAGGGTAATTGAAGTAAAAACATACATCTCGCATTTACTACGAAAATATACAGATTTTCGTATTACGTTTTCGATCGCCAAATACAAAAATCGCCAATGACGATAGATATCAAATCTATGCTTTGTTTTCAATTAAAATATTGAAAATTTTAATTAAAAAATTATTTTACCAAAATTTATTATAGCTTCTAGCACTTAGAGAGAGACAGTGTAACTTTTGATTAGTGAAAGAAAAGAAGAAAAAAAAGCAATCGGCTTTTTAGTTCTAGCGATCGTTCTCTACATATACATATAAACCTTTCCTCTTTATATATTAGTATAGCTATAGATCATAGATATATTAAATAGATTTCCAATCAACATAATTTAACTCAAATAATTAAATGCTATTTACATTTCAGTAATGGCTGTATGCGCTATGTATATTGAGCTACTTGCCATAACTGTTAGTTGCTAAAAATAGTCGCCAAATAAATTTAAACTTCTCAATACGCAAGCGAAGGGTGACGTCTCTGACCGCCCGTGGATGCAAGAAAAAGATTTCCCATGTTAATGGCTAATTGGATTTTTTTTTTTTTTTTTTTTTTTTTTAATTATTAAAATTCTAGAAGAATTATTTCCCGATTTTAATCCTCATATTTGGGTATAGATATGTATAAGTTATTGTATGCATGCGTTAGATGGAGTTATTTTGCTGTCAAATTGACAAAATTTTAATTTTAAATTTCAAAACTGTCACCCTTGGCGTTTTTTGTATTTGGCGATCAAAAACGTAATACGAAAATATACATGCCAGATGTATATTTTCGTAATATGTATTGTACGAAATATTGTTTCATATTATTCGTTACTCTCTTAATATAAGTTGTTAAAATAACCATGATTTTTGAAAGGATTTAAATTATATTCGCCAGATAATTTGGCGATATTTTTTTTTTTTTCTGCCAAGGATGACGGATATCAAATCTATTGCGCTGCAACATATTAGTATATTATATCAGATACTTTATTTAGACATTTGAAAACAAATTTGACTTCAAATTATGATAGAATATTTATCCTTTCCCTTTTAATTAGTTTTTTAGTTCGATATTTATTGTGTAAATATCATCCTTTAAAATGAAATGTTTATGTTTCCAATCGGGTATGGAAATTTGCAATTTTTTTTTCTATCCGCGATTGTAATGAAATGCTCGCCCTCTGGTGGGCTACGGTGAAATTACAATAAACATGGTTTAATTCGAATTCCATATAGCCGCCATTGCTAGCCGATGTTTAGTTTCACATATATTTATAGAATAAAAATGAATAAATACGGTAAAAAAGATAACACATACTTTTGTGTGCCACAGTGTAAATCCAAAGCATCAAGAAATCCAGAATTGAGCTTCCATTTATTTCCAAATGACAAATTTAAAATTTCAGTTGCTTCGGCTAATGGAAGTAAAGAATTAATCAGATGATTTGAAATTAATATTTGTTCAACTTCAGTTAAAAATCTACTTCCGATCGAACTTTGAATAAACTGAAGTATTTTTTCCAAAAGCAATCAATTTTCCATAATGTAATGGCGGAGAAATTATAGTACGAATATTAAGTAGAATAACAAGAACACTATTGGAACACACGTGGCTAATGTTTACTAACAACTGCAGTGTTCACAAAGCGCCGTCTATCGATCATTACAAACGCGGATAGTTTTAAAATTTAAAATTCAAATTTTATCAAATTTACAACAAAAATAATTTAATCTAACGGATGCACATGATAACTAATACATATCTATATCCAAATATGGGGATTAAAATTGGGAAATAATTTTCCTCGATCCATAATAATTTTTTACAAAAAATCTAGTGGGCGATTAACACAGGAAATCTTTTACTTGCATCCACAGAAGGCCAGTGACGTCATCACTTCGCTTGCGTATTATTCTTTAAAAAAATGCATAATGAAATACAGATGGTATTTTTTTAATTCACTTTTTATATTATTATTTGCGTGAAAATATATTTTATTATATGTCTAAAAATAAATTAATTCATAAATCTTTTTGGCAACAATTATAAATTAAAATAGAATTTCTTATTTTATTTTATTTCATTTATTTATTTATTTTTAAATTCCAATTTCGTTTATACACATCAATTTAAACAACGAAGTAATAAAGACTCCGTGGTTTAAACATTGATGCTTAGATCATTATATTATATCATATCATATCAAATTATATTATATTATTAGAAAAATAAACACTTTTAATGCTATAATGATGTCAGATTTAACATGTAAGTTTAACAATTAAAAAAACTTTATATGAATTTCAATTTAATTCACGTGCAAATTTTTTTCTTTTCTTTTCAAGTCAAGATATTTTAAAAACAAAATGAACATGTAAATGTTTCTTTTATGTTGGCAGCAGCTAATTTTTTTAATATTTCATTATTTCCATTTCTATTACGGCTTCTATGGGGATTTTAAATAAAATGCTCAGATTTAAACTAAAATTTATTTTATCAAAATTAAATATAGCCTATAAGAATATGGCATACTGTAGCTTTTGGTCAGTGAAAGAAGTTTTTAAATCGGTTCAGTAGTTTCAGAGATTACCCTCCACAAACAAACAATTTTTTGCGCTTTATATAATGATATAGAATAGATATAGATATATATATTGATTCGATTGATTTGCTACATAAACAAAAACATTTCTGAGGGGGCAGCCGCCCCCTCAACCCCCCGCGGTATCTCACTTTCTATAACTATCTGTATATATATATATATATATGTGTGTGTGTGTGTGTGTGTGTGTATGTTATATGTATATACATATATGTATTCCTAATAACTGATTGTCTTGAATTAATTCCCTGTAATTCATAAATGCATGTACCAAATTTCATGCAAAATGATTACATAACATATCGGAATTTTTTTGTGTAACCCTGCAAATGAATTACCAATTCTATGCCTGCACTTCTCCACTGAAAAATATTCTTTTAAAATTCTAATGAAATTTCATTATATTTAGCGTGGTGTAAGCATGTTAAAATACACTTTTAACAAATACCGTCTATAGACCTTAATAGGAAGAATTTTTTTTATGTATCCCAGAAAATTAGCCACTGTAATTATATACACTAAAAAGAATACACATATTTAATTAATTATAACTCATTACTATTCAACCTAATTTGACATTATTTGGATGATTACAGTATGTCATCGGAAATCTTTTGTGGAGTCCCGTAAATAAATTATTTGGTCTATACATATCTTTTTTCTAGAGAAAACATGCTTTTAAGCATCTTTATAATGTATGTTAATTCCATTATGCTGAATGCAGCATAAACGTATTAAAGTGCGCTTAAATAAAAATTTGTTCATAGGTCTAATGTCACGAAATTCTTTTGTGTATCTCCGAAAACAAACTATAAACATTGTATACACCAGTAAAAACTATTCAGCTTATCATACGTTTTTCCTGAATAATTGTTCGAAATTTGACATAATTTGGCTGATTACGTTACATTGTCAGAACACTTTTGTATGGTCCTGTAATTAGGAAGTTCTGCACATATTTTCTGCAGAAAACATAAGTTTAAACCTCTCAGTAATGTACGCAAATTTCATTTTGTTAACAGCAAAGTAATGATGTCAAAATGCGTTTAAACGAAATTCACCCAATATGCTGTAATGATAAGAATTTTGGCGTGTCTCTGTACACAATACATAAACAATATAGACATAAAGAATTATACAGCTATTTCTATACAGAGACTGAAGGTATAGGCCAATTTGCAAGTCAATCGGAGGATTTTTGCGGCCGCTATTGCGGTACATAGATATTTTCCCCATAGGCCGTTATGATAAGAAAAAATTTTGTATGTCCCTGTACACTAACTACAAATGGAATACACACCCAAAACTACACAGCTAAAATTCTGTGTGGTTCATAAATATATGTACCAAATTGCAAGTCAATATCTCGATTTTTGCGGTGGCTATCGTGGTGCATACAAGTTCTTCTCACCGCTATCGCGCGACATACAAATTCTCCCCATAGGTCGTAATGATAAGAAAAACTTTGGCGTGTCCCTGTACACGAACTACAAAAGGAATACACACCTAAAACTATACAGATGATTCCCTGCTGCTCGTGAACACGTGTACCAAATTGTAAGTCAATAGCATGACTTTTGCGGCCGTTATCGCGCGACAGATAAACAAACAAACACACAGACGGAACCCGAAACCGTTTTGAGTCTCAACAGAGGGCCTCCACTGATGTTTCGGCAATTATTAGTATAAAAATACTTCATACGTCACTTAAAGGTTTTATAATATATACCAAGAAAATTGATACAGTTTTATCAAATTTCTTTCCCCACTAAATAAATAAATAATAATTAAAATATTTTCACCATTAACATTTAGATAAAGCAACTTAAATGCAATTG
The DNA here is from genome assembly GCA_963930645.1 of Salticus scenicus. Lineage (NCBI taxonomy): Eukaryota > Metazoa > Arthropoda > Arachnida > Araneae > Salticidae > Salticus > Salticus scenicus. Next base: position 137,739,256 of record OZ005661.1, read on the forward strand.
TAAACGTAAATAGACGATGGGAGCTTGACGGCCTCTCGTGGATTTCCTCCTTTTAGTGTGATAAACATACTTCCTACTTCTAGGCACTGTACCTCTACTACATAATTGGTGTAAAATTCAACAATGAATTTCCATCGAATATAGTTATAATAATTTAACAGCAACACACAAACACAACATAAAAACAAAAAGACCAAGCATTAATGTTCCTCATAAAGAAATAGTGGTTTTCTTTGTAGATACTTACAATAAAAAAATTAACTTTTATATTCGTTTCATAGCTTGCTGCGCTTTACACGTTCACGCTGGCGTATTTTATTTACATAGCCTGCTCAAAAGTATCCGAGCACTAGCCAATAATTCCGATATCAAAAAGTATACTTAAAACTGTTTTGTTCGATAAATCCTTGTCGAATCATGTTCTTAGACTGACTAAGAACATGGCTCGACAAGTATTTATTTAACAAAGCAGTATTAAGTGTACTTTTTTTGGACTGGGAGGGATTATTGCTAGTGCTCGGATATTTTTGCTGCTGACTGTAGCTGTGACCCACCGGCAGGTCACGCCGGCGTGAACGTGTTAAATAACGTTGTCTGCCAGTTATTACTGAATAACTAAATCAATGTTTCTTTTAAACGTATTTAATTCTCAGCTCCCTTAAAAATGTCAAAGAAATTTTAAACTTTATAATAGATATATTTTTCTCTTCTAGGGCCAATGTCTGACAAACTGGGAAGAAAAGACACATTGATCTACAATATAATTCCTCATGGATTTGGATGGCTTATTATCTGTTATTCCGAAATTTTTCCCGTTATGCTATTCGGACGTCTTATGTGTAGCATAGCAATTGGTGTTATAGCTTGTGTGGTTCCAATATATTGTGTTGAAATAGCAACTGTTGAAGTGCGTGGTATTTTAGGATCATCAATTCAAGGATTTATAGTCATTGGAAATCTTGTAAGTGTAACCATAGGAGCTTTTATTTCTTGGAACTATCTAGCTTTGAACGGAGCAGTGTGCTGTATATTAGCAGTAATACTATTTTGTCCAATGCCGGAATCTCCGCGCTGGTTATTGATGAAAAATAGATTACAAGATGCCATTAGAGTTATGGATGATCTTCAAGGAGGATTTGTTAATGCAGAAAAAGAATGTGCCGCGATTTATAAAGAGTTACAAAATCAACCTAAAGGAAGTGTTACATGGGAAGAATTGATGCGTCCGTCTTCGTACAAACCAGCTGCCATCTGCTTGTGTGTAATGTTTTTTCACCATTTTGCTGGAATCAGCGCTGTTTTTCAATACTCGTCAAGTATTTTTGAAGTCGCAAAAGATTTTATGGATCCTAAAATGGCAACAATAATTTTGGGTGCAGTTCAAGTGGTTGTAACGATTTTCAGTAATGTAATTATAGACAAAGTTGGTCGAAAAATCCTTTTAACTTTGTCTGGATGCATTATGGGTATAAGTTTTGCAATATTTGGATTTTATTATTTTCAATTATCTCTTGATAAAACTTTTGAAAATAGATATGGATGGATCCCATTATTTTGTGTAGTAACAGCGGTAATTGGATATTCTATTGGTTATGGACCAATACCGTTTTTGTTGTCAGCCGAACTTGTACCCGTGAGAGTGCGCAGTACTATAAGTTCAATCACACATTTCGCTAATGGAATATTTGGTTTTGTAGTGACGAATACATTCAGTGATTTGGAACATCTCTTAAACAATTATGGTGCATTCTGGTTTTATAGTACTATGTGTGTACTTGGTACAATCTACATGTTGATTTTTGTACCGGAAACCAGAGGGAAAACTGCAGATGAAATACAGGATATATTTGAAAAAAGGAAAAATGTAACAAATGAACAAATAAATATATCAGCCATAGCATAAAAATACTTTTTTTTCTTTTTCTCTTTTCTAATTTTATGGTTTAAGCTTAAATTGCTGTAGTTGCATTAAAAATTTGTCTGCTCACGCACGGCCCTATTATACCATACCGCGCCTAAACGCCAGCGTGAAAGTGGCCATAACAAAACTGCAAAGATCAAAGGATGCCGTAGAATATGTCGTTAGAGGAGACTGGAATTAAACAAAAATGGCGGACGTTTGTTTAAAAACAACTTGATTGGCATAGTATGTAATATTTTCTTACCAGCGACTATATATTTTTTTTCCTTTTATTTAAAACTCGAAAAAACTGTTTTAATTATCTGCATAAAATCATGCGGACACCTATTCAAAAACATTTTCTGTGTGAAATGGTATCGTATATATAACAGCATGAACAAACATGGCGAGTCGATAGGCTGGTAAATGTCCAGTTTCTTATCATACGTACCGGGATTGAAGCGCCACAATAGCAGAACTAACTTAGTTTCGTTTCCGGAGAAATCCTCCAGTGTTAAGGCCAAGCGACCAAAACAAAACTGCAAAAATCAAAGCATGCTGCGGAATGCATCAGCTGGTCATGGTTAGGGATAGATCTCTATTCCAGGATCTCTAGCTATGATGGTACTGCAGCGCCACAACAGCTAGTTTCGTTTCCAGGAAAACGATTGTTATGGTCGCTTACGACGTTGGCGGGTTGGTGCCAAAGAGTGATCTAGTAGGACCGTGGCTCACGAAACATCATATTTCAAGAGAAAATCATTTTTTTTTTTTTTTTTTTTTTAAATAAAGGTCTTATTAAAATTCTACATACAGGAGTTATCATTGCCAAATAAAATAGTGATGCATTGAAAAAAAAAAAAAAAATGCGTTAAAAAAAACAGAAAAATGCGGTAATTTTCCTACATAAAAATTCTGTTTTCTAAAATTATGAAAATGTAAAGTAAAATTACACCTCAATCTGTCAAAAGACACAGTTTTTCTCTAACCAGATAAAATTTGTAATCATTGACACAATTTTTGGCTGCTGGATACGTGTGTTTTTTTGTTTTGCATACGGGGAATTTGGTATTAGAGCAAGATTGTGAAATATTAAAAAACAGCAAACATTGTTCTTCCATGGATAAAAGATAACATCGTCGCCTTCTATACGGTGGATCTTGGTTCGATCCTGGCTGCTCGAATCGGAGAATTTTATTTAAAGCGATATTTCTTTCTTTCTTTCTTTCTTTCTTTTTTATTACAGTGTGCCTTACGTAAGTCTTTTCACAGCAATCAGACATTTTCAGGCAATTTTGCTGACATAAACGTTCTAGCAATATAACAAAAAAAAAAAAAAATTTCCAAATTATAACAGCTTAAAACTACTAAAGAATGAGAGTATTTTTTTTTTTTTAATCGCTAAATTTATATTTTGTTGCTATATATCATTCAATACAGTATTATTTAATAATGACAAAAATTCCACAACCTTAATGAATGAAGAAATATATATTCAGACATCCGGTTTTCGACGGATTTACACGTTTTGAGAGGTCTGGAACACAATTTTACCATTTTTAGAAAATGTCTGCCTGTGTGTGTGACAAAAATTTTGTGGCAACTGTATCTCCGGAACTACTGCTCAGAATTGTATATAAATTTATATGTAGATGCATCTTGACATATATTAGTGCCTATCAACTTTTGGTGTCAAGCGCTCAACAGGTGGCACTGCTATACAGCGATTTCTGCAATTTAAAGGAAACTATATCTCAAGTTCTACTGCGTATAATCAAACAAAACTCGATATGTAAGAAGGTCATTATGAGACATTAAGCTGATACAGTTTGAATCTTTGTTGACCAACAGGGGGCGCTGCTCTACAGCAATTTCCACAATTAAAGGGAAGGCTATATCTCAGGAACTACTGTACAGAATTGCATATAAATTTATATGTAGATGTACCTTGACATAAATTAGTTCCTATCAACTTTTGGTGTCAACCGCTCAATAGATGGCGCTGCTTTCGTAGAACAGATGATTATTTCCAACTTTTAAGAGAACGGTGAACATTATTTCTAAATTACCGTCTTAAAATAAAAAAAAAAGAAAAAAGAAAAGAAAGAAAACGCATATATGTGCATTAAAATAAATTTAAATTAATTGCATTAAAACTTGTAAAATTAAATATAAATAAATAAATAAATAAAAATGTAAAATGTAAAATTCAAAATTCTTTGTTGTTTTGGAAATTTGTTTAAATACTCTAGTCTCACTAAGATTTAGGTTATTCTTTTACAGATGATAGATTATGAAGTGAAGACACATTATAAACATTCAAGCTGTGCATCCATTTTAGTTTCAGTTTTAATTTACACTTTAAGGCGCAACTTTAATTTTTTAAAAACCAGAAAATTGGATAAATTTAACCATTCAAAAACTAGTATGTTGTGGCCACCACATGACTTTCTTCTATATTTTCCTATACAAATTCACTCAGTAAAAATAATTTATTAAAATTATTATTTAAAAAAATATCTTCAATAATAATGCAGAAGTAGTATAACACTAAATATCCAAAAAAGTCAATTTTATTCTCAATATTACTTTTTCTTTAATGTAAAAAATCGATAACTTTATTTTAAATTATCGCAGATCATTGGTTCAACCATTCGTTTTAAAGATATTGGCGAGCTCTTTTGAAAGATACCCATCATGAAAATTTACTCCCCTCGAGGGCTGGCTTCCTCCTCCAGGAGGTTGGGGGGGGGGGAGGCGAGGCTCCTACATACACACTTTTTTTTCCCAGTTGACTATCTCTATTACAAATAATTCTTTTAAATTTCATAATGATTATTAAAAATAATTCTCTTTACGCACATTTATCATACAAAATTTTGTCCTCTACTACCATGTTAAAAATTTTGAAAAAGCGAGATGGCAACGCAAGCTTTTGGACAATTTTTATCAAAAGTTGATAGGCACTAATTTGTGTCAATGTGTATCTACATACCAATTTGTATGAAATTCTGTGCAGTAGTTCCTGAGATACAGTTGCCACAAAATTTTGTCACACACACAGACAGACATTTTCTAAAAATGGTCAAATTGTGATCAACAGCTCTCAAATCGTGTAAATCCATCAAAAACCTGAGGTCGAAAATTTTGATGAGTCCAATACTTTCTTCTATTGAATATAAAAGAAAGTAATAAAAATAGGTATTATAAGTTAATTAGTCAATGGATCTATACAAAATAATGCACAAATGTTTTCAGAATACGGTTCATTAAAATTAAAGTTACGGTTTCAAAAAGCTATAATTTAAAACTACCGGTCAGAATGACTTAATATTTTACCAGAACAACCGTGAAGCGTTGGAATTTTTTTTTTTTTTTTTTTTTTTTGGCCAAGGAAAAAAAAAAATCGTTCCAAAATGTGCCGTTAATTATGTGTTTGTTTCATGAAGCCCCCCCCCCCTTTTTCTCTTGTCACTTTGACTGTTTCCGCTCTAAACACCTATTCTTGTCTTTTTGGTAAAAAAGTTGTAGTAAACCTTTGGAGTCTATTGTTTCCTGCTATTCCATTGTATTACTTACAACATCCCTGTGTTTCATGAATCCATTTAAGGGCACCTCTTCACTCACCGCCGCCAGAAGCCGAAACTAATGCTATTCTATGGGAAATTTTTCTTTACAAATAACTTATTAACTAATACATATTTTTAATTTCTGTTTTCACATTCAGAAAATTCCCAACTGTTAAATGGACGGACCTTTTTTAAGAATGTATTTTTTTTTTAATTTTTAATATTTTATTTCGAAATTGCAAAATGAAAAAAATTCACATATTGAAAATTCGTATTTTGCAGCTTCAAAATAAAATATAAAAAAATGAAAAAATAATTTTTTAGAAAAGGTGCATCAATTTTACAGCCGGGAACTTTCAGAATGTGAAAACAGAATTTAAAAATATGTATTAGTTAATAAGTTATTTGTCAAGAAAAATTTCCCATAGAATAGCATTAGTTTCGGCTTCCGGCGGCGGTGAGTGAAGAGGGCCCTTAAGTGTTTTCCCTCATAACAGCGCCATCTGTAGAAACGTTTTAGAACTACTCTTTTCCTTCGACCAATAAAATTCCATTGCCTAACAATTGTTCTGGTAAAATATCAAATTATTCTGACTGGTAGTTTTAAAATTACAGCATTTTGAAATCGTAACTTTAATTGTAATCACCCTTTATATCGGGTCCCGACAAAAAAAAAAAAAAAAAAAAAAAAAAAAGTGGCACAACTAAAAATAATAATAATAATAATAAAACAAAATAAGGCAATTTTGTAACATTTTACAAAAATTTTCAGTAACAGTTAATTGTGATAACATATATATAAATTTTCAGCTCAATCCAATAAGGCTATTGTACTTTAAACAACTTGAACGTCTTGAACCCATAGTGATAAAGAATTTTTGTATGCCTGTAAAACAAAACTATAAGTGCTAGATTTACCAAAATCTATACAGTTTGGGCTATGTTGACCTATTACATGCGTAACAACTTTCAGCTTATTTGAAGAAAGCGTTTCGATGCTACGTGTTCACTCACACACATTACACACACTACCTTCGCATAAAGGTAAGGTGACGTGCCCCTAGCAAAAGATGTTGAATTAAGGAAGGAGGAATAGAAGAAGCCGTGTCTTTAGTGTAAGTAATAATTATCTAAATTTCACGACTATTTCAGTGAACAAAGGTTGGGAAATCTCAGAATTTCTCTTGGAAATTGCTAGAAGTGTATTTCATTTTGCGTTAGGTGTTTTTCAAATAAAACTAAATTTAAGTACCCAATGTGATGTGTCTACAGTCGGCAGCAAAAATATCCGAGCACAAGCCAATAATTCCGATATCAAAAAAGCACACTTAAAACTTTAAATTAAGCCAAACATTCTTTTCTATTGAATGCAATTGGTGGAAGTGCTTCGACAATCATAGAATTTCTCTTGGAAATTGTTAGAATTGTATTTCATTTTGTGTTAGGTGTTTTTCATATAAAAGTAAATTTAAGTACACAATGCGATGTGTCTACAGTCGGCAGTATTGAACGCAATTGGTGGAAGTGCTTGGGCAATCCCAGAATTTCTCTTGGAAATTGCTAGAAGTGAATATCCGAGCACTAGCCAATAATTCCGATATCAAAAAAGCGCACTTAAAACTTTAAATTAAACTAAACGTTCTTTTGTATTGAATGCAATTGGTGGAAGTGCTTCGACAATCATAGAATTTGTCTTGGAAATTGCTAGAAGTGTATTTCATTTTGTGTTAGGTGTTTTTCATATAAAAGTAAATTTAAGTACACAATGTGATGTGTCTACAGTCGGAAGTATTGAACGCAATTGGTGGAAGTGCTTGGGCAATCCCAGAATTTCTCTTGGAAATTGCTAGAAGTGAATATCCGAGCACTAGCCAATAATTCCGATATCAAAAAAGCGCACTTAAAACTTTAAATTAAGCTAAACGTTCATTTCTATTGAAATCAATTGGTGGAAGTGCTTGGGCAATCCCAAGGTTGGGCAATCACAGAATTTCTCTTGGAAATTGCTAGAAGTGTATTTCATTTTGTGGTAGGTGTTTTTCACATAAAACTAAATTTAAGTACACAATGTGATGTGTCTACAGTCGACAACAAAAATATCCGAGCACTAACCAATAATTCCGATATCAAAAAAGTACACTTAAAACTGTTTTGTTAAATAAAACCTTGTCGAATCATGTTATTAGACTGACTAAGAACAAGACTTGACAAGGATTTATTTGACAAAGCAGTATTAAGTGTACTTTTTTTAAACAGGGATTATTGCTACTGCTCGAATACTTTTGCTGCCGACTGTATAGTTTATAGACAATATATAGGGCTACCCAAAATTAAGCTAAAAGTTCTTTTCGATTGAATGCAATTGATGGAAGTACTTTGCTACATTCTAATAACATTAAGTTACATTTTTAAGTCGACCAACTGTGCTTAGGTAGGAAAATTACATTTTCATACCCATACTGTAAAACAAATTAATTTTTCAAGTTCTATTTTCAACTCTTTTTTCTTCACGTTTTGAAGTGCCTTGAATATGAAAATCCTATTTTTAGCAGTTGATATGTACAGTCGGCTGCAAAATTATTCGAGCACTAGCTAATAATTCCTATATTTAAAAAGTACACTTAAGTCTGTTTTGCTAAGTAAATCCTTGTCGAATCATGTTCTTAGACTGATTAAGAGCATGACTCGACAAGGATTTATTTAACAAAGCTGTATTAAGTGTACTTTTTTTTGGCAAGGATTATTGCTAGTGCTCGAATAATTTTGCAGCCGACTGTATATATATCTGTAATCAGCATAGCATAAAAACAAATAACTGTAGGAAATACAAATTGTGTATTTTGAAGTTCCGTAGGTTGCCACTTGAAAAATTTGATCAAGATTGGTAAGTTTGAAGGCAAATTAATAATAGCCTTGTTTTTTTTTTTTTTTTTTTTTTTTTTTTTAAGTAAATGTAGGTACCATAATTAAACGAATGTGTTGTGGGGCCGATACCCTCATATAGGTTACCCTCATAATACGTTAAATACAACTGTTCCTAAGCCTACTTTTGATTATTTTTAGAGTAGATTGAACTTTATTATCTGAACTTATTGATTTTACGATTTAATCTGCAATCTATCAATATTGAAATGCAGGGTAAGAGAAAGTTGTGTGAGTGACACAGCAGATTAATTTATTGTATAGATGTGACAACAAAGAACATTATTTCAATTTTTAAATGCCCATATTTTGAGATAGTTTACTTCTGAAACCAAATAGCCAATCCTAAGCCTGGATATAGTGGGAAGGAAAGTTGAAAAGTTCATTTTTTAGTACGACATGACTATTTCTTTCAATCTGGCATTTTGCTACGTTACCAGTTTATAGCGTTCTACTTTGAAAATGCCTGCCAATATGAAATTTTACCATTTAATTTCTTACTCTATCTTAAAATATTTGTGAAATCCGTTAAAACTTTTTTTTCTCTCTCTTCCCATTGGTGAGGATCGAACTCACAACCTTCGGGTTCGTAGTTGTTTACTCTGACCACAGAGCCGAAGAGTCTCGGATGCATGCTTCCTGATTATTTAGACTAAAGTTTTCATTTAGTTTCATAAAGTTTTTTTTTTTTGGGGGGGGGGGAAGGATGTTAGAATGCAAATATAAATAGTCCTGTCGTACTAAATTAAATTCTATCATAGACAGAATTTCATACTGTAATTATTTTCATTCTGTCACAGACAGAATTTCATCCATAGTTTTAATGGACGAGTTTTTTTTTTTTTTTTTAACTTTTTCCGTTATTTATTTATTTATATATATTTTTTAACTTATTACAGATTTACGCTAAACGCACTTATGCTACAGAGGGGGATAACTAAGGACACTGGTTTATAGATTTACGCTAAAGGTACTGTCGCTAAGGGCACGGCCCCTCCATAAATGACCAAATCACTTTTGATTTCAAACGCTTTTTGAAATATCTCAAAAATAAATAGATGGTTCATCTTGAAACTTCCTGGAGTGTGAAGAACATGTTATACATCATATATTTCAGTGAAAGTTTTGCCCCAAAAGTAAAAGAGGGACCAGTAAAAAATTTAAAAAAAAAATGAAAGTGTTTGGCATCACCCTGTAAAACGTAATGCTTGAAATTCGATCTGGTTGTAGCATGTGATTATGGGACTTCTTTTTATTATCTGAATAAATTTTTATGTCGCTACCACATGTAATCAGGAAGATATAATGGTTTCTTTAAAAAATTGCAAAAAAAAAAAAAAAAAAAAAAAGTCTCTTTTTTAGCTTTAATACGCAGGGTATTAAACCCAGTGCAAAGCCATTTTCAGGAAGCTTGACATACAATATTAGACACAGCATACTGCAATCAGAATTTTTAAAAATGTTAAATAGCAAATGAAATATAAGTATTTTTGCTATTAACTGCGCATGCGCAAAATTTAGCGAAATTTCATTTCCATAATTCAATAGCCAAACCAAATCGCGTACAACTTTTTTAAGTTTACACGATACTTGTTTGGGGGTTTTATATAAGTAGCTCAATACATGTGACTATTAAACTATGCAAATGAAATTTCGCTAAATCTTACACATGCGCCGTTGAAAATTATTTAATAAAATGCTCATATTTCATTAGATATTTAATATTTTTTCATTCTGATTGCAGTATGCTGTGTCTAATATTGTATGTCAAGATTTCTAAAAATAACTTTGCACTTGGTTTAATACCTTGCGAGTTATAAGTAAAAAAGTGAGCCCCTTTCATTTCCAGCTTTTTAAAGAAATCGTTATATATCCCTGATTGCATGCGGTAGAAACATAAAATTTTATACAGCTAATAAGAAAGAGCCCCATAATCACATGCTACAGTCAGATCACATTTCAAGTATTGCTTTTTACAGGGCGATGCCAAACACTTTCATTTTTCGTTAATTTTTTACAGGTACCCCTTTCACTTTCGGGGCAAACCTTTCAATGAAACTGATGAAGTATAGCCTATTCTTCACACTTCTGAAATTTCAAGATAATTTGTCCAGTACTTTTTGAGATATTTAAAAAAACGTCTGAAATCGAAAGTGTCCGGTCATTTATGGAAAGGTAGTGTACACGCACACATGCATATATCACGAAAAATCGTGTAAAATCGTAGATGTCCATAATAAAATTATACTTTTAAAAAAATTAAAGAACACGCTTTTATTGAAATGTGAACTAAAAAGCACAAAATATCTATCTTTATAGTATTAAAATGCCGGGTATGGAAAAATCGTGTGAGTGACACATCATAATATTTTCATCTTTAATAATATAACATAATGAAGGAATGAGAAATGAATAATTTAGAATTAAACAAAAACCATTTTTAAAAAATCTCCCCTGACTGGGCTCGAACGTTAGACCTTTAGATTCGTAGCCCGGAGCTTTATCTCACAGCTACAGCGTTCAGGTAGCGAAAGTCTTTTTTTACAATATAGATTTTTTGTTTTCTACCAAAGCGGTTGCAAACATACATACAAACATGCATACAGGTGAAGCTAATAATATTATAGTTTTAAAAAATTAAAGAACGTGCTTTTATAGAAATGTGAACTAAAAAGCACAAAATATCTATCTTAGTATTAAAATGTAGGGTAAAATAAAATCGTTTGAGTGACACACCATAATATTTACATACATTTAAATCTTTAATTAAAATAATTTAGAATTAAACAAAGACCATTTTTTAAAAATCTTCCCTGACTGGGCTCGAACGCTAGACCATTAGGTTCGTAGCGCGGAGCTTTACTTCACAGCCACAGCGTTCACGTAGGAAAAGACTTTTTTTTTACAATATAGATTTTTTGTTTGTTCCCAGAGCGGTTACAAACATACATTGATACATACAAACATACATACAGGTGAAGCTAATAAAAACGTGTTAAAAAGGGAGCTCGTGTCAAGACAATAGTTGGAGGTGTACAGCTTAGCAAGAGATCGTGACAGTCTCAAATATAAATTTGCAACATTCTACGACTATTCGTTATCGAGGTATGCGAGATGCAAAATTAATTTCGGAAATCGGGATTACAATACCTTCTTTACATACGTATCTTCGGAAAATAGAAAGGAAGGGACAATGTTTGATATATATTCTCGATTTCATTAGCTTAGTTTCTAAATTATGCGTATGAGTCTTTGGTTTAACGGCCCTCTTCACTTACCGTCGCCGGAAGCCCGAGATAATGTTATTCTATGGGGAAATTTTCTTTACAAATAACTTATTAAATAATACATATTTTTAAATTCTGTTTTCGCATTCAGAAAATTCCCGACTGTTAAATTGACGGATCTTTTTTAAAAATGTATTTTTTAAATTTTTAATATTTTATTTTGAAATTGCAAAATGAAAAAAAATCACATATTGAAAATTCGTATTTGGCAGCTTCAAAATAAAATATAAAAAAATAACATTTTTAAAAAGGTCCGTCAGTTTAACACCTAGGAGTTTTCAGAATGTGAAAACAGAATTTAAAAATATATGTATTAGTTAATAAGTTATTTGTAAAGAAAATCTTGCCATACAATAACATTAGCTTTGGCTTCCGACGGCGATGAGTGAAGAGGGCCCTTAACATGTAAATCTTGAAAAATAGTATAAAATAATTATACCTTGAAATTCTAGTACTTCAATGTATCAGGTGTAATAATAATAATAAAAAAAATATATAATAGTAATAATAATTGCAAAACAACTTAACTTTGAATGAAATTATTAGTAACTAATTAAATTGGGAGAAAAAAAAATTAAAAGAAAGCGAAAATAATCTTTATTCATTGTGTAATCTACAGATTTTTTGCATTATGGTTAATAATAATAAAAAAATATCAAAACACAAACTAGATGGGAAATATTTATATGTATTTAAATATAAATTCTTGTGAATAAACCAATGATGATCGACAGACCAATTACTGCTAGAGACCATAAGAATGTTGCTAGAATCTGAAATAAAATAAATTACGTTAGAATTTTAGCAACAAAAAACACTAATTTTATTGAAAAAGAAGAAGAAAAAAGTTATAAAAGAAAATCTAATATTTATACAGTTTGAAGGATCTGAATGTCAGAGAAAACCCTATCCGTCCCATGAATCCCAAAACTAACCTTTCTGGACTATGTAGAGAGAATTTCGACTGAAAGTTCTATTTACCTGTTGATTGAATATATTTTATTCAACTATAGTTGACTAAACCTTAACATCCGTAACTGCTGTTTAGGTCAGTAAAATGAACCGAAAAACAAATACAGTACAGCCCCGCTTATCCGAGGTAAAATGGACCGAGGCTACCTCGGATAATCGAAAACTCAGAGAACACGGGCTTGGATAACTGGAGCTCTACTGTAAACAAAAACTCTTGAAGCAATCATCTTATATTGAAAAAAAAAAAAAAATAGAAACAACATATGTTTCGGGTATAAATAATATCATGACCTTTCATGAGTCGAAAAAATACGTACAAATGCTGCATTAGCGCCTACTTTTTTTTTCTTTCCCTATATAAATCCACTGGACTTACATGACCTACTACCAGGGGTCTCAGCGTTCCTATATTACTTCCATTACCAGACTACATTAGGTAATGGAAGTATTATATTCGGCCCGAAAACCTGATTTACATGTTTCAAGCTCCTCTGAGTCCAAAAAGGTAGTTTTCAGCAATCAGTCAGTATGTGTATGCTTTGTACGAAGGTGATTTATAACGTATGTTTAAATTTTTAGTTCAGACGAATAAAACGTTTAAACGCTATCACACTTTCAGGAATTTGGGCTTGTAGGCCATAATGATTAAAAATTTTACTTTGTGCTCTGTAAAAAAAACTATAAGTCCTAGATTCACGAAAATCAGTTGGATTCCTGGTATGTTGGCCTATATCCTATGTACCAACTTTCAGCTCATTCGAACAAAGCGTTTAGGCGTTTTAGTGTTCACTCACACACATGCATACACACACGCATACATACATCATTGTAAAAACAGTAAAAATGAATTCAGGGGACCTGAAAACGTATAGAAGCACCAAAATCTCAAAGTTGGATTTTTGACCTGATTACAATACTTTCAATGTCTCCTTTAATTGATGTTTTAATTGCCGAAAAACCCAATTTCTGTCTTGATTAATGAATTTCCTTCTTATGAAGGTGGCGAGAAAAAAAGAGTGGCAAGTTGTTTCCTCCTTTTGAACCATCGCTGTATTTTGTTTAGACGCCATGTGGCGAATGGCAACAGGTGACTTTATCTTTTCAGGTCTAGTTTGTAATGATTGCGTTTTGAAAGATGACAACAGATAAATGTTGGCTCACGGATAGCACTATAACCCGTCAAAGTATGGAAGACTTTATAGGGAAGTCTGTGGTTTCTTTGACAATAATCGAAATCGTATTGGTAATTGTGTCATTGCAACACATTATCTCAGATTAATTCAATTCATAACTCAGTATACTTAATTTATAAACTGTTTTCTATACTATTTATATATTTTTTAATAAGCAAGTTTCTAATATTTTTTTGTTTTATTCGTTTTATTTATTTATTTGTTTATTCGGGGGTGAGGGGAGGGAGGAGTCAGAGGATTCCTCCTGTACACGTCTGAAGGAGGTACACATTTGCATATGGACTTTTAATGGAGGTAAAATACTAGTAGATATTAAGTAAAAAATTCAGGATATGGAAATCTGGCCCTATAAAAGATGGTACGTGTCCCTTAACCCGTTAGCGCCCAGTGTCCTCATTTGAGGACAGCAAATAAAATGGCACGTATATTTTTTGTGGTTTCTTGGAATGATTTCTGCTTTTTAGTGACAGTTTATAGCGTCACTCTAAATGATCCCTGAAAGTTTTATGTGTCTATACTATTAATTATTATTTCATAATTTGGATAGTCATTTTATAATTTTTCATTCGTTGCACATACATTTGCTTTTTGCGCAGGTATACTAACTTAAATCAAGTTGAATAATAATATATATTATAATACTTTACTCTCGAGATCTTCGTCAACATATAATAGGAAATTAATCTCTTATCTCAAAGTTTTCCTATCTCGAAGTTTTCTCGCTAGAACACTAAGTGTCAATAAAAATGAGGATAGGCTTTAAATTTAAAACTATCAGAAGAATTGTTTAAGTTAATATATTTTGCTGACAGTTGTCTATATTAATTTAGAAGTGAAATAATCAGCTAATAAAAATTTGCAAAATTAATTCGGGCGTTAACGGGTTAAATAAAGGTGTACACGTAGAGAAGCTTTATTGTATCAGGATTACATTAAAAGGGCTACACTTACATCTTGCAATAAAGATTACTTCATGTATGTCTTACCTTATCTTGCATTTGTCTCCTTGCGATACAGTGAGAATATCTCAGTTTTGTAAAAGTTACCTAAAAAGAAACATTACGGTGTTACTTATTATGAATAATGATAAAAAATTTACTCTTAAATTTGAAAATGCTAAATTATATTACACTCTTTAACGATATTATCTTTGAAATGTAATGCATTTTAATTTGAAATGTTATATATATAAAGCATAAAGAGTAAAGAATAAAAAAGTTAAGATTATATTAATACAAAAAGTAAATATGCAATAAATTTTTTAAAAAATCGATTCTTTTAAACATTCAAAAAATTGACTCTTTGGCAGCTCCTTTGTAACTAAAGAAACATTATCTTAAAATTCTGCACTAATTAAATTCGCAAAATTTTGAATAAAAATAACATTTAGAAGATTTTTTTTTATTTTATTTATTTATTTATTTATTTATTAATATGGATTATCTGTTATTTCTGAGTTTGCATTCCATTCATTCAGAGAAATTTGAGTATGAAAAAATTTTGTAATGAAAAAATATTGAAGAAAAATAACACAAGTGTACAAAAATAATGTTGGCAAAATTTGATTAAATAATTTTAGTTGATATATATGTTTATTGGTGAGCTTTTATATGGTAATTTAATATCGTTAATTACCACATAGCAATTTTAGTTTGCAGCAAAACAGCAACAGTCTTGCTTTGTAAGCCAACAAACTTACAGCAAGTTCAGTGTGACAAGCTTGTAAGTTCATAACAAGACTGAAGCAAGATAACGCAAACTCCGAAGTCAGCATACGCAAAATTTGCAGCAAACTTGTCGTGCAAGCTGCACTCTTACTGTATCAAATTTGCTGCAAATTCGTTGCAAACTAGTAGAAAAGTTAGTATTGTCGTATCAAGATTACTGCAAATTCATTGCAACAAGCAAACTTGTCATGTCTCACGTACTGCTGACGCATTGCAAACTCAAATTCTTGCTACGTCACACTATTTGCAAATAGGCATAAAAATATATAAACATAGCACATATCTCACAGATGCCTTGTCAATACAAGACTTCGAATATTTTGGAAGCCACGTGGACAACAACGCCACGCACCTTCCTCCAATAAAAAACACGAGGAAGATAACGTTGCGGAACCGCTTCAATGTTATTCTTGAAACGCTATTGTTGAATTTCAATTTACTTACATAGCAATCTTAGTTTGCAGCATAAACGATGTGAAAGGAAAGAAAAATGTATATTAATTAAAACGAATGTTAATTAAAACGAAAAATAGACTTATGTTCCGTCTACTTTGTGACAGTTTCACAGCAAATTTGTCGCGTCAAGTTTGTCATCGCAAGATAATATCAAGAAAAATCAAACTTGCTGCAAATGTGCTTGCTATCTGGGTTTGGTTTTTAAAATAAAAGTAATTTAATTCAATGAATTTTTTAACTCAGCAGCAGAAAAAAATTATTTTCTGAAATCGAAATTATAATAGAAATATCAAAGATTTAAATCTGTTTTATTGAAAGAAAAAAAAAAAAAAAAAAAAAAAAGGAAGAAATCTTAAATGTATCAGTAATTTTATTTAATAAAGTTTTCTGAAAATCATATTAAAGATGTATTAGATACCATCACGCAGATGTTCTGCGCGGAAAATGCTAGTTTCTAATATTTCCGACAGGTTAATATTATTATCTGCTTTCTTACCATTGTGTATAAAGGTATCCATGATTGGGGAAATACAGTATTCAGTGCATTGTCCAATTGCTTTCTCAAAAGAAATCTCTTTGACGTTACGAGATGACGCATCTAAAAATAAAATATAATGTATAATTATTTATGCACATTATAAAGATTAGTCCTTAATACTTACAAAAGTGTTAAGTGGGGAAAAAGAAAAAGGAATATTAAAACTTAAAATTTTTGATTAATGAAAATGTTTTGTACAGTATTATACATATTTAAGAAAAAATATTGAAAAATATTAATTAACATTTCTATGTTAAAAAATGTAAATAAAATAAAAGGAATTTCATTACTTTTACCGTCATAGTGTGATACATCCTTATACACCAAAATGTTTGAAATAAAATAAATACATATACATATATATAAATACTCAAAATTATTTCACCCAAACACACACACGGAAGGCGTTTCACACAGATCTAGGTCCCTTCCCATCACACACAGATAAATTCTTTAACACTTATCTAATTCCGTATCTAATACACTGCTCAAAAAGAAAAGTATAATAATATTGAAAATGCTTTTTTAAAAGTAGAATCAAATGGTGAAAAATGTAGAAATATTCAGAGTTTGTCTGTGACGTCGAAAACGAAATGGGAAGTAAATAAAAAATAAGCTCTCAACATACCTTATTTTAAAAATAAATAAAGAAAATAAAGAAAAAGCGAAAAGAAGCGATTTGTTTGCTTTGAGTGCAGCATTGCCAAATTTAGGATCTTTTTTTGTTCGATATCCACCACCAAATTTGAACTATAACGGTTTCCTAATCACTTCGAGGGTTATTCGTTCATTGTATATATCAAATATCACTCTTCAAAATTATTGGTGAGAGTTGAATAAAAGTATCCCAAAATTTAGCAACACTGTTTTAGTGCTCGGTATCGGTGAAGGCATTGCATTTACAAAATCCTTTACCCAATTACAAAGTCCAGAGAATCATTCGTCGCTTAAAAGTAGCCAATCACAAGCCGTATCTGCGGAATCCAACCAAAAAATGTGATTTCTAATGCCTAAAATCATTTTTTGAAGACTGCAAATACATGTCAAAGAACATGCCAGAATCGTATGTCTGCGAGCAACAATAGCAAAACATGAGGCTAACGGCTGGAAGAAATCGAAAGATGAATGCAACTCTTCTCCAGCAACACATTTGCTGGTCTATGACACCATAGTTTCGAGTAAAACCTACCAAAACTGATTCCAAACTTACGTTCAAATGCTCGTAGACTTATGGGTGTCGTTGAAAGGATTCTCTACTCATCGTCTCAGGAATCCAAAGTCAGTGTTATTCTATGGTGAAATAATCCCCATTATAACTCGTTAGGTAATACATACTTTCCAACTTCGTTTTCTCTATCAGAAAATTCATGACCTTCAAAACAGTTCTTGTTTTCCAAAAATTATTATTATTATTTTGAATTTATTTAATAGCTGTAAAATGCAAGATTTCACTTTATGAAATGTTACATTTTACAACTTTAAAATAAAAATCAGATTTTAGTAAACAATAACT
The DNA here is from genome assembly GCA_963930645.1 of Salticus scenicus. Lineage (NCBI taxonomy): Eukaryota > Metazoa > Arthropoda > Arachnida > Araneae > Salticidae > Salticus > Salticus scenicus. The sequence goes on from OZ005661.1 coordinate 137,757,333, forward strand.
TAGTAACACTGGTGATTTTTCTGAATATGAAAACGTAATTTAAAAATATGTATTAGTTAATATGTTATTATGGGGACTATTTTCCGATAGAATAACACTGCTTCTCGCTTACGGCTACGACGTGCTGCCCGCAGAGACTGAGTAGGACAGCATGTTGGAGAAGACATAAATGGCACGACAACATCCTCTTCTGCGACGAATGTTGCTTTGCAGTTGCTCCTGATAATAGGCGCATTTTCGTCTGTTGCTAATGTGTGACAGGAAACAATATATATCTGGGCAAAGAAGTATCAGATTTGGAGGACGTGAATTGTTCGCCTGATGTGGTGCCTGAACTAAAGATCGCACTGACCTCAACATAATTAGAAGTGGATCTGAGATAAAGAGGTGAAATCCTTACGCCTTCTGTAGTCCGTTTACACTGCAGTCATAGGAGCTAATTTTATTTTAATGGATGACAATTACAGGCCATAGCATACCTGGCCGCGATTTTCTTTACGATGAAGGAATCATACGAATGCTTTGATCAGCATGTCCTCTCGACAGGAAATCAATATAACATGTTTAGAATGTACTAGTTAGGCGAGTTGTTGCTCTCCTACATTCCTACCAGCGGTTCCACACTTAGAAAGAGCTCTTCTGAAAGAGTAAGGTGGTGTTTTGCTATTCAGGGGACACCACACTTTCTATTAAAAATAATTTTGCGTCAAAAATTACCCATTTTCGGTTGTTTTACTTAAATGCATAAATTGTGAATTTTTCTTTACGTACTAAATCAATTCAATAAAATGCATTTTTTTTCTTTTATACTTGTGTGATTTCATTTTTCTTATAAGCCTTTATGTCTGTGGATAATGTATAAGACATCAAAGTTTTAATTTATTCTGAATGTCGCTCTAAAGCGTCAATACCCTTCAACTCTTCTTTCTTTCTTTTTTTCTTTATTTCAAGCGGTAAATTCATGAGTAATGCATTAAAGAAAGACAGATTAACATCGGTTTAAAAATAGTAAAATTACGTTTAGTACTTTAAAAACATTTAAATCTATTTAAAGAACTAAAAATGTTTACGAATAATTTAAGTTCATATTTTGAGCACAAACGTAAGTGCGTGTGAGAGAGGAGAAGGTTGAATTCTACTGACTACACCAAAATCCTAGGACTGGGTGAAGAGAGTGTCCTAGTTTCCTAGTTGATATTCATACAACCTTCGGAGAAAACCACTGAAAACTCCAAACGATTTTTACAAAGACTGCGACCTGAGTTCGAGCCACGGGCCTCCCGCCTACCAGATCAGAGGGGGGGGCGGGAGTGGTCTCTTGCCAGTACAAACGAAAAAAAAAACTTATTTTTAAAAAAGTCGGGATTCGTTTACTCATGAAACAATTTAAAAAGAAAAAGAAACATGGCAATGGATTTACATGTATACCATTACTTAGGAACCATTCCAGAGTGCTATTTGCCATGTGGGGGAATGCGTTGACCTGTTGGAGCACCCAGAAAGGTTCGCCCATTTCCTAGGCAACAAGCAATACATTTTCTTCAAGTAGATCTTGGTAGGTCATTACATTCATTCTGCCAGAGGGAAATGCAATGTCGATTTCGCTATGAAATCCAAAAGCAGCCCAAACCATGAGAGTCCAGACCAAACCATCCTCCATCTTACTGCTGTTTTGAAAATGTTTCAGTTTCTTTGCGCAGATTGTACAGTAATAATAATAATAAACAGCCGGATCCATATATATTGAATTTTTTTCATCCGAAAATTTTATTCTTTCACATTCTAATTTCGAGGACTTGTGATCATTCTCTCAATGTGGGGCTTTCTAGTCATACATAGTTGGGATTTTTTTTTTTTTTTTCTTTGTTTTTTATTGTACTTCAGCCAGATTTGGAAAAACCCAGCCCAGTGGGTTTTATCGGGTTTAATGAGGGTTTTGGGGTTTTTTCAGAATATTTGTGGGTATTACCAGTGTTTCAGGATTTTTTTCTTTTCCTTTTTTTTTTACTTTAAGTATACTTTAAGTATTTATATTACTTTAAGTATTTAAGTTTCATTATAAGATAATTAAAATATATATATATATATATTATTTATTCATTAAAATGAAAAGTTTATAAGTTTAATTTAACTTTTTTTTTAATTAAAAATTCTTTTATGATTAAGTTATAAAGAAATTTTAAAATTAAATAATTGTACTTTAAATATTCTAAAATTCTTTTTATCTGCCCTTTACAACAAAAAATTGGATTTTTAATAATTATTTCATGCTCCTTTATTAAACTTTTCGTAGTCAATAAATTTTCACAAAATATTTTTAATTATTATCCCTTTACATTACAAAGCAGGGTTGCACTGTTAAATTTTTCATAATTTTTTTAAATTTTGATTTTTATTTACTTATATTTTAAACTCCTCGAGTCCTGCAATTTTCTTTATATTGACAAACAACTTTTTTTTTTTTTTCCCTTGCTTTTATTTTTTTACTATAATTTTTTATTTTGTTTTAATAAGATAATTATACTTTTTTTTTTTTTTTTTTTTTTTTTTTCCATGCGGAATTTTTTAGGGTTGTTTCTATAGAGTAGTTTGAGCACCTCCAATATTTCTGAAAATTCTTTGTTCATGTTCTAATAATGTATATAATATTTATAATATTTATTTTATATTTGTATGGTTATTTTAACCCTGTTGTTCTGTTCCCATTTACTATACATTACATTCGTACCATTTTAAAAATATAAAACTATATAAATATCATAAAAGTATTGTTAGGAAATTAATATATGTCCCGCACTAACAAAGTCACAAAATGGCTAGAAAATATTTCTAAACTGTCCATTTCTTTACAAAGAATTGAAAACCGTTTTGGGTCAAATAAACCCGAACAGAACAGCAGGGTTAAGTTAGACAAAAAGTACAATTTTAAACAAGGATTTTGAAGAAAAACCATTTGGGCTTTTCCTTGGGTTTTTTCAAGTGGATTTTATTGAAAAAACTTGGTGTGGTTTTATTGCCTTTTTTTTTTTTTTTTTTTTTTTTGGTCGGCTAAAATCTAGCCAACCCTGAATTCAGCAACATAGAGCTATTGATTATTCTGGACGAAGTACTTTTTGACACCGCTATCACTGGATCTCTCGTAAATTTGCTTAATTCCCTCTTCACTCACCGCCGATGGAAGCCGAAGCTAATGTTATTCTGTGGGACATTTTTCTTTACAAATAACTTATTAACTAATGCATATTTTTAAATTCTGTTTCCACATTCTGAAAATTCCTAGCTGTTAAACTGACGGACCTTTTTTTTTTTAATTAATTTTTAATATTTTATTTTGAAGTTGCAAAATACGAATTTTCAATATGTGAATTTTTTTCATTTTGCAATTTCAAAATAAAATATTAAAAATTAAAAAAATACATTTTTAAGAAAGGTCCGTCAATTTAAACTGTTTTCAATTTTCTGAATGTGAAAACAGAATTTAAAAATATGTATTCGTTAATAAGTTATTTGTAAAGAAAATTTCCTCATAGAATAACATTGGTTCGGGCTTCCGGCGACGGTAAGTGAAGAGGGCCGTTAGTTATTTTCCCTTCGTTCATTCTTTAAATTATGGCTTTTTATCCACTTTTTTAAAGCTTTGGCGGACATCTCGGAAATTTCTTTATTCCATAACCCTCTTGTAATTGAAGAAAATTCAATATTACACTTGGAGATTTTTTCAAACATTTTCGATAGCTCTTGCTGAAAGTTTTTGATCATGAAAAGCCTCAATTTTGCCTTTCTTAAAACAGCTTGAAGCGCTTTTTGCAACTCATCTCTCAAAACCATGAAGCTCAGAACTCTGTTTGCGATCGCGTGTAAAAGTTTCCAAGCTTGCGAAGCACATTAATAAGCTAAACTAATTTGCATACATCGATTTCTTCTTATCGGAGTCGTATTCTACATTTCTGATCTGTTTATATGCTCATTTAGTGATAATTTCGATCAGTGTTCGTATCATTTTGAAACATCATTTTTTTTTTAATAATTTATATTTTCTAAAAAAAAAAAAAAAATGGTGTATTAAAAATGACGTAAATTTCTATAATTAAAGTTTTGTATTCATTTTATCATTATTATTTTGGTGAGACTATCATATTTGTCCATAGAATAGTGTATTCTGATAATTATTTATGAATTTTTGACTTGATATCATAAAATTACTAGTTGTTCCTATCATTTTGCAACACAGTGTACCGTTTTGACAGAAAATGGGATTTATTTTTTTTATTTTATTTTTTGACAGAAGTAAGCTTAAAACTCTATTTTCTCAACTCCCATATCAGTTATTTTCTAGAAAAGCTAGGTGATGTGAGTGAAGAACATGGGGAGTGACTTCTTCAAGATATCAAAATCAAAGAAATGGGAAGAAAGTGTCAAGGCCGACGGAAAGTTAACAAATTAACATTTTAACACATTATTGTTGGAGTAGTTGTCGCATACAGTGTGTCCTCAAGCCATGTACAAGCAAAGAAACTCTAAACAGAGTTTCGGTGTAAGGAAATAGAGATATTTAAAAGATAATGTCTAAATAATACTTTATATAAATGTATTTTATACATAAAGAGCTTCGATTCTGTTACAGCCTATGTGTCAATTATTTATATCTTACTTTATGAAAGACCGTTACATGATAGGAAGAAAATACAAGCATTTCTGAATTCAGAGTATCAAAAAACATTCGAAATACTCAACTTAGTTAAAAAGAGAAAAAGAAAAGTACGATTTCATAGACCTGTGTGATTCACGATTTATTTTTTAAATTAATTCACAGATGGCAGCACCAAAGATTTAAATTTAAGAACAGGACTATATTTAATCTTCAATGGTGAAATATAATAAAAATAACTATGTACATAATATCTAAACCTTACTATTTTATACCTAATTTAACATCAGGAGTAAATATGATTTAAAAAAAAAGTTCTACTTTTGTACAGTGTAAAAATATTACGGCTTTATGATAATTTAAAGACAGATGGCAGCACTGTAGCTTTTTATCTTATAAACAGGAATACAGTTATTACCTAATGACATAGATTATTACAGAAGAAAAAGGATTATTAATACATCTAGATAACTTTTACTTATTTTAATCGTGTATGCTTTCGCTTTATGTAATGGTAAATCTATTTTTCTTTCCCCCCTTTTTTTTTTCTATGAAAATCGTAGTGTAGTGTTGTTCTATGAAAATAGTACATAGAATAACAGATAATAGCATAAAAAAAAATAAACTTTTTAATAGATGTAAGAGTAACCATTTACGACGATAATTATAATAAAAATGATAATTCACAAAATGCACGTAGCTGTAACTAACAACTTAGAATTTTATTTATTTTAGAGTATATCTTCTTTTTTACCTCCACACAAAAAAATTTATATGGGCCAACATTGAAACACGGGTGGCTTTTTTGTTGGCCAACTGTTATAAATGGCCTTACATTTTAATATATTTTTTTTTTTACTATTTTTATACTTTCTCGCGAATAATCAACATTCTCGATGATATTTTAATGCGTGCAATAAAATTAAGATTTTCTTTGAAGTTACACAATGGGTAGAAACGAATTATATGCAAATTTAACCTATCAATTATTGTTGGACTCAATGTTATTCATTATGGTAGACCAACTATAGCTACCCCCAACAAATAAAATGACAACAGATGGGGCAAAAATAAAGACATTGGGACAACTGCACTATCCCAAATAAACCAAGTGCCAACCGCGCGAACCATTAGCTGCTGATGGGCCAACGACACATGTTTGAGGGGACGTCTTAGTTTTATTTTAAAGTTCTTAGCTTTATTTTAGAGTATGTCTTCTTTTTTTAGGCTTCTTCTTAATTTTATTTTACAGTAGGCCTTCTTTTTTAGATCTTATTTTTATTTTAGAGTAGGTTTAGATTCTTTAGACCTTCTTCCTAAATCCCTCCTCCCCCCACTCTCTTTTAAAAGATATCCCTATACTCGTGTAGTCAATCGTTTAACCTAACGCTCCGAGCTGACTCACAGCCATGGACTTAGTATATGTCCATGCTCACAGCTGATCATTGTTGCCCAGCGGAAATATAGCTTGGCGACGTTTAGTTGCAGACGTATTACTCGGCGTCTTTATCACTTAAAATGGCGAGTTTGCCTATACAGAAGAGCTAATTATTTTTTGCACTTGATAAGTTACGCGGCAATATTTGGCGAAATTTTCTTATAATCCTTGTAAAAAGTAGCCTTTAAATATTTATACACGTTGAAAAGTAGTGTAGGTTGTAAAATACAACATTTAGATAGTCAAACAGCCCCCCCCCCCAAAAAAAAAAAAAAATAATAATAATAATAATAATAATAATTCATACAAAAAATGCAAGAAAACATATCATAATTACACTTCATATTTGTGATTGAAAGCTAAGCGTACAATTTTCTTTTGGACCAGTAATAGCCTATTTCTTTCGCATTTTTCTTCATTTGTTCGAAATCTAAAGGTTCTAAAAGCAGTTCTTGTATGAATTGAGCAATTTTCGTCTGCAGAACCCCCATTTTATGTGATTTGATAGCACTTGAAATTCGGAGCGCGTGGGCAACAATCGCTGAGTGGGAAACAAAATGCCTGATGAGCCAGCCTGTATTGGAGGAGCTCTAGTTTAACCCCATGCAACGCAACACAAATCGAAACTATGAGACAAGAGTTATAAGGTTCAAATCCAGGTAGCGAAGGCCACCGACCTCACAGTTCAAAGTTTTCCGTAGTTTTCTCCGAAACTCTCGTAAATTCAGTTAAACCCTTTTCAAAAAATCACTCCGGAAGCTTCTCCACTAGACCTAGGTTTTTGTGTAATTAATTGGTCTCAACACCCACACGACATCGCATTTATGTATGCCACAATTTGTTTTTTCTTGCATGTGAACGAATCGGGATAGTTAATATCTTAAAATTAAAAATTCTGAGAATAATTTGATTTTTTATTATTATTAGTAGTAGTAGTAAAAGTTTTAAACGTTTCGGGAAAATGGGATACAGCATTCAGCAGGGGGTTGAGAAGAACACTAGTCCCGACTCACAAAGAAATACAATGTACTTATATAAAACAGTTTATGACACTAGCTGGGTTAAGAAAAAGTAGTGTCAGCTGCACACCAGAGTTTTTTTTTTTTTTTTTTTCTTGAAAACCAAAAAATCTTATCGAATAACAATGCAGCACATTTCCTCAGCAGATAACGAGCAGTTCTGCGCTCAAAGCTGGTAGATGGGAAGTGTCGGGTTCGGTTTCAGGTCGCTCTCATTGACCTAGCCTTCGGAATTTTCCGTGGTTTTCACATAAACTTGAGTAAATATGAGCTAGGACCTCTTATAAAGACCCCACCTATTGGTTCAGCACCCGAGAACAGTCAATTGGACTTAATCCACACAACGAACAAACCTGCGCTGATAGACGCTACCAGTAGTCGAGAGGTTCTGGTTTCGAAGCAGGTAGACGGGATGTGCCGGGTTCGAACCGAAATTGTGTTCATTTTCTAGCCATTCGGAATTTCGAAACTCGCGTAAATATAGACTAAAAAAACCTTTTAAAATGACTCCCACAGAGGGTATTCCATCTAGACCCAGAACCCACACGCAATTAGTCGGGCTTAACCCATATACCATTACGTTACACCACTTGGATTGATAAAAAAAGAAAAAGAAAAAACAGCATTCATATCGGTGATATATATATCTATCTATATATATATGGAATTCAATAAAAATAAATTTCTTCAGTTTAACGAGGAAAAATTTTATTTTTATTTTGATCTAAATTTTACTTTCTCGTATCTTCCTTTCATACAGTGGTTGGCTGAAATTGTCTGTAATAATGAAAAAAAAAAAATATATATATATATAAACGTTACAAAATACCTATCTTGCATAACTTATTTGTCTAGAAAAACTACGCAAGTGTGTAATTAATAGTCCTAACTTATTGTAAATTAATATTGAAAAAAAAAAAGAAAGAAAGAAAAAAGAAACGTATAAGACGTTTAGTTTACAGAACATATCTTAAAATGTGCTGCTTTTGTATTAAACTATTGATATAATATGTAGTAAAATTTCGATAAAAAATATGTACTGTTACAAGTTTTTTTTTTTTTTTTTAATCTACCCTTTTATGCTTTATGATCACTAAATCATAATCAAGGTGGTCCTATTGTATCAAATTTTATCGCTAGCGTAAACCTAATAAATTCATTCTTTTTATTTTTTATGTATATTTATACATACTAATTCTTTAACGCGCAGTTTAACCCTAAAATTTGTAATAAGTCTATGCGTTACCGCACAAATACACATACTTACACGCAAAGTATATATATATATATATATATATATATATATTTTTATATTTTATGTCTGAAGGAAAACAAAATGCACTTACTTCTACATAGTTGTACATGGCAAGATCACAGATTGCTTCGGCATCTACATTCCTGTGCTCTGTAAATGCTGGTAAGACTTTCTCTAATAAAAAAATAAAAAAGTAATGATAATACATCAAATTACTCATTTTAAATTTAATAAGTAGTTTTCCGTTAACACAGAATCAGTCGTCACTATAATAGAATACTGGCGCCATAGTCAATAACCTCGTATTTATTTTTGCTTTTAATTTATATTAATATGTATTAGATTTATAGAATAAATAAATAAATAAAAAACATTAAATAGTATAAAATAATAAAACACTCATTAAATAAATCATTAAAATAGATACCATGCTATTAATCAGGGTATTATACGGGTGTTACGTGCTAATGGAAAAGTATTGATAAATGTTAATTTGAAGAAGTTTTGTTTAGATTGTACCATTAAAAATAAATACAAGCAAACACATGCTAAACATAATTATTTCCTACATTTTTATTTAAAAATTTTAAACTTTAAATTTAAAAACATACACAATTATTTTTAAAATATACTGCCAATTAATTGGAGAAAAATATCTATGAACCTAATTTGCTTTTATGCTTACTGTTTTATAAAATAAGAAAACATATCTGTTACAAAAGACTACAATAAGTTTTGCAATAAAAGAAATATTTCAATGAAAAGTACATGAAGTTTTTAGTTGGATGAAGCAATTAATATAAATGGAAATAATTCAGAAAAAATAAAATATCAATAAAATAAAAAAGTGTCAAAAATAACGGTTACAAAATTGTATGCAACCTAAACGCCATTGGGGTTATTTGTCTCGGAAAATATATGAAAATAACCAACAATATCATTCAACATATGAGTTAGAAATAACCATTACAGAAAAATAAGACATTATTTCCCTATTTTTCCCTACAGAAAAATAAGACATTATTCCCTAACCTTTTCTCAAAAAATTAATTAATTCTATGCCAAATCGTGAATTTCAAGTTATTCAGAGAAATGTTGAGACAACATCTCACTAAATTTGCGAAAACTGTAACTTTTTACATGTAGTCTTATAATTTTGAAACAGTAATTTGTGACACTTTTTTGTTTTATTGATGTTTTATTTTTCTAAATTAATTCCATTTACCTTAGTAGGTGCTTCATTTTACTAAAAACTTGGTGTACTGGTACTGAATGTTTTTAATTTCTATTGAAATACAGTAACCGCCGCTAAATAAATTCACTGGTTAATAAAATCAACCGCTTAATAAACCACCAATTTTCAATCAGTTCAACCGCCAACTTGATTTGGTTCAAAAGTGATAATTTATTTTAAATTTTAATTATTAAAAAAAATAATTTCTAGTTCTTATTTTGAAATAACTAAAAAGCAAGAGGTTTAAACGGTAAGATTTTATATTTAAAAGAAAATCGTGAACTGTTGGCAAAGTAGTGACCTTTTTATTCAAAGGAAAGCGCATCAGGGGTGTGTTTAACTTACTTTTTTTTTTCAAGGAACAATTAATTAATTATCTACCAAAATTTAATTAATATTGTTTATTAATTCCATTAATCGTTACCTTTCGAAATTTCTTCTCAATTTCAGAGAAGTAATACCCTTTATTTCAAACAGGAATGTTCACCGGATATAAAAACCAGCCGCCTAATAAAATCACTTTGATTCTGCACGAATGTGATTTTAATAAGCGGCGGGTACTGTATTTCTTGTAATACGTAAATAGCAAAATATCTTATGGCAATTATGTAACAAACCGTACAGGGAAAGTAGAGTAAAAAAATTTTCCCGATGAAGTACAAAAAAATTTTTGATTAGGAGATGCGCTTATGTCGACAAACAAAAATCCATTCCCAAACACAATTTTTACTTCTTTTTTACATGCACTATGACACTGCATGGGATTGCGACACTGATTTCTCCAGTTTGTAGCAAAACTTGGTGTTTACGCGTTGTTTCATTACATTATGATGCGAAATTTCACACGCCTTCCGGTCGAACGGTCATGGCAAGAAACCGTGTTTTAAAATTGTGATTTCACCGATAGGTAGTGTTTGCTAACCAAACTCTGCTTAGTTTGTCTCCATTTGCACATGCGTGTCCTAACTAGTACTATTGTTTGTTTTCGTTAGCTGTGACCCTGCTCACCTATGCGCATGCGTGAGGTCTGCATTGATTTTGTTAAAATAGGGTAGAAGCGTAGAAGATGAGAGAATGTTTACATTTTACGAGTGAGAGATAAGTTGCGGTTTCTTTTTTCTTTTTTTTTCTTTCCAGGACATTATTGAATTTTGAGGCGATACTTCTTCGTTATATTCGTATAAAGGCAAAATGCTGATTTTTCCCCCTTGTAATTTTTAAATAAGTGTAGAAGATCAGTTTTATTCTTCGATGCAAAATAAAATCCGTAAACTTAAAAGTAAATGCCTGTTTTCTTTCTTCTTCTTCTTTTTTTTTTTTTTTTTTTTTCAGTTAAAATTATTTTTATTTGCTTACTTGATCTCTAAATTCGTACTATATCTGTCATACCTGAACACTTGTTTCATGCACTGATTATAGTAGTAAATTAATTAAAAATGACTTAAATTAGGTAAAATTTACATAATTCATTAATAAAAGAAGAGAAAAAGAACAACGTTTACAGTAGACTTTACCTGTAGTAAAAGTAATATATTTTTTTCTTTTAAATTATACTGCAAAAATAAAAATACCATATTTTTGGATCTCTATTTTACAGAAATTTACAGAAAATCGTATTTAAATCAAATCATTAGATTTTTTTATCATGATTATTTTACACCTTTTATTTTTCGTGCATATTGTCATATAAATTACATTAAATAAAATATTGTTAATTAAAATTAAAAATTAAACTTTAAATTCGCGTAAAAAGGTAAAATAAATATTGAAGACTCATAAAAAGAAAACGAACACGTGTAGAACGAAAAGCGCATTTGGCTAAGTGCCCATCTCATTCAACGCATCACCCCTTTTCCGAGTAGGATCGTTCCGCGAGAGGTAGACATGGTTTACGAAAACGGACAGTATATTTTTGTTTGTTGTTGTTGTTTTTGCAATATTCACCGAACTTTTTACACACATCTTATGCTTATGAGAAACATATATAATATTCGAAAGTGTAATTCAAAGTTTTTGATAGTTTCCAACACAATAGAAAAATAAATGAACTCTATCCACCTATGTGTCTATAATATAGACACATCTTATCCAATTGTTATCTTAAATATTTTCCTATTATTTCATGATTTCTATTTCAAATGCTGGCCGCAAAGTTTAGTGTTCTTTTATTCACGCTAAAATGTTTTATTACGATGCAATTTTTAAACTTGATATAATATACGAGGGTTGTAAATTAAATAGTGGCAACTTAACCTTGAAACTCGCAGAAGGGCGGGCATGCGCCAATAGGATATTGGAGCGATGAGGTGGCGCTGTTGTCGATGTGTAGAGTGCAAAAAACAGTCGATCTGCCAAGAAGGGTAGTTGTTGTGTGGCGTTAAAGTGAGGAGTTTTGTTTCCATCACTCTAAAGCATGTTTTCAAAAGGTGATCAGCGGTCGTGGCTTAAAATCGAAGTATTCATGCTACCCCATCGTGTTACTGTCCTATACGATAAAGCATTTGTGCCACAGGCTTCCACTAATCCTCAATAGCATTCTGTTGCATTTTTGCCGCGGGCAACTTCGATTCTAAGCCATGACCGCTGATCACCTTTTGAAAACATGCTTTAGAGCGATGGAAACGAAACTCCTCACTTTAACGCCACACAACAACTACCCTTCTTAGCAGATCGACTGTTTTTTGCACTCTACAGATCGACAACAGCGCCACATCACCGCTCCCATATCTATTTACGCATGCCCGCCCTTCTGCGAGTTTCAAGGTTAAGTTGCCACTATTTAATTTACAACCCTCGTAGTTTTTTGGGTGAATTTTTATTATGTTAAACTGTTTTGATTAATAGGTATATACTACTACTTATTTGCCATTGAAAATAATGCTTGTTTTGCTTACATGAAACAGGAAAATAAAACTTGAATATATTAAAACTTATAATTAGTAATATAATTTGTTACAGTCGGCAGCAAAATTATTCGAGCGCTATCAATAATTCCTATGTAAAAAAAAGTACACTTAATACTGTTTTGTTAAATAAATCCTTGTCGAATCATGTTCTTAGTCAGTCTAAGAACATGATTCGACAAGGATTTATTTAATAAAACAGTATTAAGTGGTTTTATATATATACATAGGAATTATTGCTAGCGCTCGAATAATTTTGCTGCCGACTGTATATGTTTTATGTTGTAAACTATTTAAAAGTAAACGAAACGTAAATACTGAACTGAGATTCAATACACTGCGTGGAAAAAATATAATATTAACAATTATTTATAAGGTTACAAAAAAGAATGGATATTTTAAATACAGATATCCTTATTCTCATATTATAGCCTATCCAAAGTAAACAATTATAATACAATTAATGTGTGTCCTCTAACTAGAATTTGTAGATATTATTATACAAATAACATTAGAATTCGATGTCCGTGCATGGAAATTGAAAAGATAGCCCTGAAAATGCCTAAAAAGTGCATTCATGCAAATATGTTTCAACATTAAATGTCAAAAATCTAAAGTATGGGTTTTCTCATAAGCACCAAAAGCAATATAAACGAACATCACCTTCTTTTGTTGGAAAGTGCTCATAATCTACATTTGATGGTTTTTTTTTTTTTTTTTTTTTTAACCTTAATTTCTAGATTTCGTTAATGTCGTCATTTACGCTTATGTTCTTATTGAAGTTACACATTATTATTATAATGAACATCATTTAATGTTATCATAAACAATTGTTCATAATTTTACTTACTTAAATCGAAAGAGTATGCGTCTAATAACTGCGAAAGAATTTCACAATCTTCAAAACCCTGTAAGTGATGAGAAAACAAAATTAAAAGAAAATAAAATATATTTATGGTTAAAATACGTTTTCAAAGCTTTTTCACCCTTACTATCACAGCATCAACAGGAAAATATTTGCGACAATTGAGTTTCTAAAGTGCAGTTCTCTCCGGTGCAACATCTATTTGGGATAGAGCAGAAACAATTTCAGCTCCATAAAATCTTCAAGAACTGATCTTTTTGGAAACTGTCAGAAATATAAAATGTCGAAACTCCACTAATTCTAAAAATTCAGCAATCCTATTAAAAATTCGGCATTATCTTATAGAACCAGATATTTAATTAATTTCTATTTATTTTCTCAGTCTACTTATTTATAAGCCCTTTACAAGACTGTATCACTCCATAGAGGAAACGTTGCAGGCTCTTTGAAATATATCTACGGACTCTTCGATGACGATTATACGTGTTCTTTCACAGCTTTTGCCGCCGGGCCAGGCTATCCAGCCAACACCACCTGTAATAATGCCTCCGAGCTGAGCTCTACGTCACGGAAGATCAGCCGACTTCATCCAATCCCCACGATCCAACATGTATCATAGGAAATGTTGATTGGATAAAATCGGCCGATCTTCCATGACGTAGAGCTCAGCCCGGAGGCATTATTACAGGAGGTGTTGATCCAGCTCCCTTCCATTGGTTTCTCCGAAAATTTAAGCTATTACCATAATAGTTCCAGACCTCATGTACTGCAACACGTTGCCTCCTTGTAACCCAAAAAAGTTCCAACCAATCAACGCTAAAGTTTCGACCAGAACTGACTTCTATGTGAATACCATCGACGAGATATCAGAGTAGACCGAGGACTAGTAACCTTTTTGCTTCCGAAGTTCACATCCCCACCTTTCGTTCGCCAAACCGATTTTTCTACAATCAAACCAACATTCTACTTCCACCAAAGAAAGTTTCCTCCATCGCTGTTTTATATTTCGATTGAGGATAAATTAAACACAAACCACAACCTACACTAGCTGAAATGAAAAGCAAGTAGTCTAATTCTTGTTATTGATAGAAAACTGTTCTGTTTGATTTTTCTTTGGAGTTTTGGTGGTAAGAGAAATCAACCATTTAAAATATGCAAAATTCCAAGAATCAGTTGCCAAGAAAGCGATTATCGCCAAAAGAAAGCGCAAAAACCGCAGTGATGTTCCGGGAATTTTTCTCCATAGCCATTAGCCAGCATAGACAATCCGTACTTACTAGTATATCTGCTCGATGGTGAATACCGTCTTCAAATTTTCAATAAATCAAGCTTGACTGCATTGGTAACTTGAAAATGTGATATATATATATCTATATATATATATATATAGAGAGAGAGAGAGAGCTGCACTTTAGAAACACAATTGTTACAGATATTTTCTTCATGATGCCTTGATGATCAGGGCGAAAAGCTTTGAATATGTATTTTAACTATAAATATGTTTTTTAATTAAATAACGTTTTTAACATACGTGTTTTAAAATGTATTTTTTACAAATTTTAGAATTAAACACATGTATTTAAATTAATATTTCTTTGTGAGATAATAATGTCTTATAAAACAAAATATTGCTCAAAATTCACTGTTCAATCAACAAAAAAAGGCATTTTTACAACAGAAATTTACATTAATCTTTCAAAAAAATTAATAAAAATTATACATGTATAATATATGCATTTATATAAAGAAGTGTCCTATTTGTAGTTGAAATCTAACCTACAGTATCATTATTTAAAACAATGAATGTTAATAATTATGGCTTTTTTTCTTTTTTTACTGATAAAAAGTTTACGGACAGATAAACACTTTTCGATATTATTGTATTTATAATATACAAATATACTAATAATAACAACAGTGCTGCACACATAAACATACCGCATTCATTCCTTGACCATAAAAAGGCACCATGGCATGAGCGGCATCCCCAAGTAATAAAACTTTGTCTTCGATATGATAGGGATTACACTGTAACAGATATAAAACTTATTATTATTATTATTATTTAAAAAAAAAAAAAAATTAACAATAACAGACATTTGAGGGGACTTGGCACCTTTGACGGCATCACTGAAGTAAGTATCGTGTAAAAGCTTACACACTATCTACCAATAAGAATTTAACACTTTCGAATTTAGACGTTTTGTCAAATATCTAGAAAAGCTCTTTGAGAATCATCTTGAAACTTTGGTGGTGTAAAGAACATGCTATATCTCATATATTTCAGCAAAATTTGTGTCCTGAAAAAGAAAAGGGGACCAGTAAAAAATTAAATAAAAGTCAAAATGTTTTGGATCACCCTGTATAAAGTCGTTTTGGATGTAGCATGTGATTATGAAGATACTTCT
Organism: Salticus scenicus; assembly: GCA_963930645.1. NCBI lineage: Eukaryota > Metazoa > Arthropoda > Arachnida > Araneae > Salticidae > Salticus > Salticus scenicus. The sequence continues at coordinate 137,773,103 of OZ005661.1, forward strand.
AATTATCTGCACAAATTTATATGAGGCTACCACATACATTCATAATGTTTTTTTTTTTTTTTTTTTTTTTTTTTTTAATTGCAAAAAAAACATTTCCACTTTTTTAATTATAACATGTAGAGTATTAGACCTAGTGCAAAGACATTTTTAGAAAATTGGCATACTACATTAGACACAACATACTGCAATCAGAATGCAAAAAAATTTAAGTACCTTACAAAATGTGCGTATTTTTATTTTACTGGTCCCCTTTTTCTCTTCAATACAAATTTTTGCTTGAATTTGTGAGATATAACATGTTCTTTATGCTCCCAAAGTTTCAAGATAATGGGGCATCCATTAATTACGTGAGGTGTTCAGGAGGGTGGGGGGGGGGGTCAAGCCGAATCTCACCCAATCTCACGTGAGAGAGAGGGAGGGGGGTCTCGGCAAATATCGTGTAATTTTTTCCCGTAAAAACAGTGTAAAAAGAGAAAATTGTGTTAAATTCAAGTAAAACATGTTTCTTGACTTAGACATGGCAAAATCTGACACGATAATATTTATCGGGGCTATCCGAACGCCACGAAGCAGCACAGTAGCCTTTCAATTGTTTTAGGTGCCACCGGTCAGCCACACGCGCGACTAAACGACCGTTGCAGGGTACGAGCCGAGTAACAGCGACCCTCACGGATTGTCACAAGACGAGCTACTGAGCTTCTGTGCGCAAGCGACAACGGTTTAGTGTGGCTAAATCAGAGCGAAGTTGAAGGAGCTAAACTACGATCTATGCAATCTTTAAAACTAGTCTTAACTAGTCTTCAATAAAAATAATAAAGCAAATTGTGCTTTTTGAAATAAATCCAACGCATTTACAGTAAAAGTATGAATTTTCAAAAATCTCACGTGAGATTAGGGCTGGGAGGGGGGGGGGGGGGAGTCGAGCCAAATCTCATGAAATCTCACCAGGGGGGAGGGAGGGGGTCAAAACATCGTCAAAACCGCCTCACGTAATTAATGGACTAATTCCTAAAGACTTTTTCTAGATATATAACAAAATCTCTAAATTCGAAAGTGTCCAAATACTTATTGGTAAATATTAGTATGTATTTCCATTTAATATTTATAAATTGAACTATATTAGGTTTGTTCAATAAAATATATATGCAGGCAACATTTCTTACAGTTTTTGATATATTTTTCACAGATTTGAAATTTTTAAATTGTGTTATCTCAATTTGCATTTTTTCATGAATTCACGATCTTCAAAATGCTGAAGCTTTTACAAATATTTTAGAAAAGACTTGATATTTTCTGGATGCATAATGGAAATTACTATAAAGAATTTGGGATGGGTTTTCCAATATCTTTAAAAGAAAAAATATTAAAAATTAAAATGTAACAAAAAAATGCCTTTCTTTTTCTTCAAATTTTTCGCTAGACACGACATTTTTTTTATTTTTTCTCGAAAACTAATTGATAAATTTCAAAACCTATCCCTAATTCTTTTAAACAGGTTTCATTAAATAAAGAAACAAAAAAAAAATTATGTTTTTTCTTAAATATCTGTAGAAGTTTTAACATTTTGAAGATCGTAAATTTCTTTTAAAAAAATACAAAATGAAAAAACGCAATTAAAGATTTCAAATCTGTAAAAAAAAATGCATCAGTAACTAAATAATTGGTGCCTGTATATATATTTTTTATTGAATAAACCGAATATAGTTCATTTTTTAAATATTAAATGGAAGTAAAATTTTTAAATGTAATCTACTATGCCGTCGAAGGTACAAGTCCCCTTAAAAAGGATGTGAGAAATTATGAATGTGTTAACAAGTGTTAGAAAGTTATCTTCCAATGAAATTAGAATTGATGATGGGAAATTCAACGAAAACTATCTAAATTAGTGCTTCAAAGCCTCTTTACAACAGAATCACAACAAAAACATAATTAGATTTTTAATAACGCCTTCTTTCAGAAAATTAATACATTTTCATTATAAATAATATATTTGCCAACTTTGACGCTTTTTGGCTATCAGAAAATATATATATATAGAAATTTTTATTTTTTATTTTTTTTAATCATTACGAATTGTTATAGAAATATATAAAAAAGTCTATAAGAAATTTCTCGGAAGCTAAAAAGCGTAAATGTTCGCAACCATGAAATAACCAATTAAAATCTACCAATATATTTATTTATTTCATTTTATTTATTTATTTATAAGTTTTATTTTATTTTATAATAGAACTAAAAATATTTTAATCTCTTCTTTAGGAAATTATTATCAATTACAGACCTTTACCTTACAGACATTAAAAAAAAAAAAAAAAAAAGAAATCAATTGCTTATATATCGTCTAAATAAATGAATAATTTTAAAAAGGTTTTTTAAAAATTACATATATATTATATACTCTATCTTGGTAATATATACATAGATATATAAATACTACCATAGTAATTAAGTAAATCGCAGAACATCCGTAATAAGCAGATTAATCAAATTTTTAATTAATCTTGTTAATAAAAGAAACAATAACTAAATATGACATAAATATTAGCCATTTACTCAAATTATATTATTTCTCTCTCAAAAAACATTATGTAGTAAAACATTGTAAACTACAGGGTGTCCTAAAAGTTCCAGTACTGACGCTGATGTATTTTTTATTTACAAAACAACAAACTTTAGAACGATTATTTTTATGCTAATGATAAAAGGCACATTTAAAATAACGGAGGAAAAAATACAGAGCTTACATTTATAATAAATGTTCAAAATATCCACCCTTTTCTAGGAGGCAAAGCTGAACTCGTTTGCGCATGTGTTTAGAAACGCGTTTTTACATGCTGGGAGTGACTTCTTCTAGAGAAACCTGTACGCACCTGCACAGAACCTGTATTACGAAATTGTCGAACGAGCTGATATAGCATATTTTTACTCGGTATTACATCATCTGGATATTTATATCGCCAAACATCTTTGCATCTTGCATACGATTTACATTCAAAATAAGCTTCATACAGCGTAATTCTCTGAATGCGTGATAAACTCATTTCACTATGAAGAACAAAATAACATAAAACTTTATTCTCGCATAACTTGAGGGAGAAAAGATACAAACGATAAAAATTAAAGAATTGATGCAATAATAAGCAGACGATAAAATAAATATTTAAAAGAAATCATGGACACAACAAGTTCTTTAAGTTGGAGTACTGGAACTTTTAGGACACACTGTATTTTATCATAGTGTTTCTACAACTGAAAAATACAACTTTAGGGTTAAGTTGGGTAAGTGTAAGCGCGTTTTGGCCTAGTTTGACTTTCATCTCATTTACTCATCTGCTATTATACTTATAGCTCTACATTTTTTTAGGCACAAACTACGTGCAAACTACGACTGGCTCTAAAAAACATATGAACGCCTTATAATTTAACAACGTACTACTTCAAGAAAAGATAATGAAAATTTTGGTCCTAGTGGTTCCACCTCCCATGGTTTGGGACAAGTAAAACTCCTATTAGTGCACGCATATACAATGCATTATGAGAAGGGTAGAGAAAATGTTCAGATAATAAAAATGTTTATAAATCTAGTACTTTATAAATTTTTAAAATATCTGAACTCGTTGCAAGAATTTCGAACTTTTGCTTACATCTCTACGAGCACTTCGCACTTAAAACATTTCAACACTTTAGCAAAACCTAGGAGGGAAAAAAAAGAAGAAAAGAAACAAACAAACAAAAAAGGAATATACTTGGTTTTATCGAAAATTAAAGACAAAATCGAAAAATATAAATATAAAATATAAATGATGCAGTTTGGATACTTGAGAAAAATATAACCATCTTTGTCACTCTTGTCCCACGTATAAAACTTATGAGGTAAGTGTTGAATGAATGAATTATGAATTATAAGTGGGTGGTTTACAAGAAACCAAGCACTGCGACCAGAGGTCTATTGTACTAACCCACAAAACCTAATCTTTAAAAAGACCTGTGGCAGAAAGAAAACCTAACCGGAATATCCTGAAGCTCCCAAGACTCAATTATATGCCGCCCCAAGTGCTCAAACCTATAGGCAGAGAAGACTTCACATTCACATAAAATATGTGTTGCAGTTTCCTCCTTGTACTTGCAACCCCTGCAAAATTGGTCACTAGCAATACCCATGACATAAAGATGTCTTTTTAAGCGACAGTGTCCCGTAAGGAGACCAATCACCTTGCTGATGTCATTTCTATTAAGCTTCATGAGCTCCTTACCCCTTGTACTGGGATTACCACAGTTTAGCTCTTTAGCTTGCCTGCTCCCCTCAGTCTTGAGCCAAGTAGAGTACTGCAAATTTCTCATGAGAGGTAAGTGTTACTAAAGGTAGCAAACTAAAAAGCTTAAGAAATAGAACAAATCTGGAACTGCATTCAAAATTTACTTGCAAAAGTTACTTTTCCCATAAAAAATTGTAGAGTTTACTTCACAAGTACAGCAAATCAGAAACTTCGAATTTTGAGGGGGTGCATTCTGTCGGAGAAGAAAATGTAAGGAATTTTCCAAACTTCTAAAATTACCACCGTTTCATATTTGATTTGTTTTCCTAAAGCTAAATATAACAAAGATAGTTTCGAACGAACAGATAGGATGATTATTATGTCGAAATCGAGTTCATCAGTTGAGTGATAAGGCGAGGTTTTTTTGTTTAGCTAGCATCACCCTCTGGGAGGCGGAGCCTTATTATACTTCTTACTGCACTACATTCTACTTTTAATTTACATAATAGTAATAATAAGTTTATTATTAAGTTTATAATAAGTTTATTTTTTTTTAATTCTGCTTTTAGGTCCATAAAGACTATTGTTTTCAAACAGCTATAATGGCATTGTCACCAGCATGGAGGTGGTAAGATGAAACACTTTCCCATATTATGGGATACAAATCTAGAAAATGAGAAATGAAGAACTAGATTTAATTTATGGATACCCACGTTTAAGACATACGTAATGTAAAGCTAGCTTTATATATGAAACCCCTTTAAATTTACTTAAATACTATTTTTCTATAAAATCTGTAATTTTCAATTAAAAAAAAAAAAAAAAAAAAAAAAAGAGTTAGTCATAAATTATAAAATGTAAACGAAGGGCTTGCCTTAAATTTAATTAAATACTTTTTTATCTAAAATTTTCGAACGAATTTAGAGATTTTTGGATTTTGATTTCATAAACACAGTTTATAGCCAACTTTTTACTTTTGTCAAAATCGACTCAAATTGGGGATTTATTTTTTTTAAGCGTGTTTATACTTTAATCCACAAAACCACGTGACGTATCATCCATCATGATTTGGAAACTGAAGGACTGCCAGCTCGCAAATTCTATCTAACAGGATATGGAAGTTGGAAGATTGCCATTTTGCAAATTTTAAATTGACAATACAAATTGGCAGAAAAATATACATTTTAATTAAAAAAAAAATCTATAAAGCAGATTTTAATCAACCATAGCTAAGAACATAGCCTCCTAAACTAGATGCCTGTCGCGTGGCTCGGAAGCTTGGCAACAGTTAAAGCGGTAGACAGCGCCACCTGGTATAGATTGCGTGACTTTTTTATTCAACAGTCACCAAAAGATTTTTAAAGTGGGATATGATATACATAAAAGGCGAATAGAATCGAAGAAACGTGGATTATATATATATATCATATATCACTTCTTAAAATTATTGATGACAGCTGAATGAAAAAGTCACGCAATCTGTACCAGGTGACGCTGTCTACCACTTCAACTGCTGCCAGGTTTCCGAGCAACGTGACAGACATGGACATCTAGTTAAGGAGGCTATGCTAAGAACCACCCCGATTAAATCAGCGCTCTTAAAAAAGAAAAAAATAAATAAACATAATAATAATAAAATAAAATCGGTCTTTTTGTTTAGCAGTTACAATTCTATACAGATACAAACAGACAGTAGCTTCAACCTACAACATTCCTCTTTTTTTATAGGGAGTTAAAAGCTATACCTCATATATTAGGAACACATTTTTTCATATTTGTAAAAGTGGACACAGCCATTGTGTAAGCGAAATCACTAAAATCTGTAAGAAACAGATTTCTATTTTATCTACATATACGGGTACAAATACACGCATACACAAACACAATTCAGTATTTATTATCAAATTATTTTCCATTTGTTTTATTTGTTGAAATGCTACTTACTTTTATTGATACAAGGGCGGAAGGAGATGTGCGGAAGAAATCTTCTACTAATTTATTCCTGTTAAAAATATCATAAAAACCATTTTAATTTTGTACAGTAAAAATATGTTTTCTCAAATAACAACTGTATATTAAGGTTGGCGGGTAGGGGTGGGGGTGGGGAGGGAGAAGGAACAAAGTTTAAAACACATTCTCCAGCTTTAAAAAGTCTTTAAAAATATATATAAAAGATGAAGAAAAACTGCAGATAATGTGAAAGTATTTGGAACAATCCCAGCTTAAAAAGGTCTTAAAAAACTGTAAAAATGAAGAGAAACTGCAGATAAACTGAAGGTATTTAGAACAGCAAAAAATTTGCAGGTAACTTTCCCCCTCCATAAACCCTTTTTTTTTTTTTTTCCTTAAACTTCATTTTAAACTAAAGTTTTTCTTCATTCTTATAGTTTTCTTGAAGACTTTTTCAGATGGGATTGTTCCAAATACTATCACATTATCTGCAGTTTTTCTTCATTTTTTAGAGTTCTTTTTTGAAGATTGTTTTTGGCTGAATCATCTGACTTTTTTTTTTTTTTTTTTTTTTTTTAATTCTCATTCAAGTTCTAATACTGTAAAAATATATATGGAATGATTTAAATAAAATAAAATCTTCATAAAATATGTCATTAATCATGCTTTTTTTTTTTTACTTTTTCTTACCCATAAGGTAGAGAAAGTATTGTTTTTGGGTCAAATTTGCGAACGTGAGATTTTGTTATATTTACACGTTTTGAGGTCCCCTGAATACGAAAACCATGTTTTTAGCAAATGGTCTGTGTGTATATATGTGTGTCTGTGTGTGTGTGTGTGTGTGTGTCTGTCTGTGTGTCTGTCTGTTATCAGCATATCTCAAAAACGAATTATGGCAGAAAGTTCAAACTTGGTATTCTAAATGTATATCATATAGGGATGCTACAGTAAGCTTTTCGTTAAGATCAAGCAAATGGTTCGTGTACAGGGACAATCAAGAGAATTCTAATACATTACGTCTATGGGGGAAATTGCAGGAAAGTAGAGTTTAACGTCTATAGACTGCACTAAACCAAATGAAACGAATATATATATTTTGTAATAGAGACAGTCAACTGGGAAAAAAAATTGTATGTAGGAGCCTCGCCTCCCCCCCTGGGGTGGAAGTCCCCCCCTCGAGGGGAGTAAATTTTTATGATGGGTATCTTTCAAAAGAGCTCGCCAATACCTTCAAAACGAATGGTTGAACCATCGATCTGTGATAATTTAAAACAAAGTTATCGATTTTTTTCACTCTTAACAAAAAAAAAAAAAAAAAAAAAAAAAATTTTTTTTTTTTTTTTTAATCTTATATATATTATAAATGTGAATGTCCGTTTATTTGACTGAGTTTCACGCTAAAACTGCTCGATGGATTTCGATAAAATTTGTTATGGAGATAGCTTATACCCTAACTTAGAAAGTTGGCTGCCTTTTATTCCGAAAAAAAACTTTTTTTTGTTATTTTTATGCATAAAATAGCAATTTTGTAAGCTAATAATAGCAAAAAATTAGCCATTTAAATTTTAACCATAATTTAATTGTTGCCAAAATTAAATTTAATTATCCATAATTTAATTGTTGTCGAGTTTATTTTTTTTTTCCAACAGGAAAATAAATACATTTATCTAAACGTGAACAATAAAAAATAAAATAAATAAATAAATTATGCATCTCACAAAAATTGACGTCATTTTCAATTTAAAATTTTTTTTACAAAGTGCTAATATAGTTTACGATGCTAATGTGTTTTGTACTAAAATCAGTTTCATTTATAGATCCTCCTGAGTGATTTTTTAAATTGTTGCGTTGAAGTACACCGAACATTTTTCGCCAAGAGGTTTAATTTAGCAACAGCGATTTTAATCTAGGTAGTTCAAAAAAATATAAAAGAGGTTTAATTTAGCAACAGCGATTTTAATCTAGGTAGTTCAAGAAAAATGTAAAATTAATAAAGTTGTGTAGCACGATAATGTTTAGTTATTTATTTATTTTTTTATATACCATTCACTACGCTAATTTAACATACAAATAAATGAGCTGCTGTGTGTGACTGCACTTGCACGCTGTCGGGCAGAAATATTTGATTAATTCAAATTAATATTTAAATAACTAAATAAAGATATGTTTAATAGAAAGCATAGTCTTGGAGACAAACTTGGCGAGTGGGCGACCAAATTTGGTGAAAAATGATAGTTTAGGGTTCCCGATGTTTCGAAGCTCTCCGACACACGGGAACGTAGACCTTGAGCTTACCAAGGGATTCTCGATGGAGTCATCTCCAAGCCCCATCGCCAAAAGTTATAAGGAGGTGTGAGTTGATTTTTGCGAAAGAGTATGTAGTCACTGCGATCCAGAGTTATTCAGAGACCTATTCTGAGTCATTGCACTTTAGGGATTGAGCTCTAAGCAACTGGACATTTTTCGTGAGTGAGTGAAAATTTTTGCTCTGGTGTAGTTGATGTTATTTGCTTTACTCCTGTGGAACAAGTGACAATTTTTTAGACTGTCCCAGAACATTCATCGAATAATGACTTATACTGTACGAGTAACAGCTTCAACTGTTTCCAGAATATTCGAAGAATTAACACCAGCTATTGGATTATTTTCGAAAATATTTGTTTTATAATAGTTTTTTTGTACAGATTCGAGAAGTTCAAAAATGTTTGATATTGCCAAGGAGGTCCCATACTAAAGCTGTGACGAAAATAGTCGCCAATCGAAATATATTCAGTTACAAAGAAATCATTTAAATATAGTGTCCAGCGAAGCGGGCAAAGCCTGCTAGTATTCAGAATAAAATGGACTTTGAGGGGGCGGTAGTGTTGAGGGGGCGGTTGTGTGAGGGGGCGGTAGACCCCCTCACACAGAATTAATTATCATATAAAACTCTTCCGAAGCCTAATTTGAATTGTTTAACATAGGTTTACATAACATCGCTATCGTACCTCTTAATCTCCAACCTGTATTTATAGAATAAATTTCAGGGTAAGAGAAAGTCGTGTGAGTGACACACCAGATTTTTTTTTTTTTTTTTTTTTTTTTTCTGTTGTTGTTGTTTATGAAAGCCTGAATTAATTTATGAAAAGTAATAGCTGTAAAAAAAATCATACACTTGACTACATTATTACTCAAAATCTGCAAATAAATAAAGCAGAGATGGTGAAAGAAAATAAATGAATAAATGCTGTTTTAATATAAAAATAAAAATTTCTTTTGTTTAACAATTATTATTATTTTTTAAAGTGATTAAAAATTTTAACAGTCATTAATTGATTTAACATTAATTGCTTTTAATTAATTACTTTAAAAATATCTATTTTAAATAAAGTATTAAAAATATGTAATGGTGTGTTGGCGCGCTTGCTCGTGATATTTAGCTGTATTCGTGACGGTCATTATAGAGCTATGATATTAGACACAAAGTTCGGTTTGACTCCTATGGTGCACATCAAAGTCATTTTTTCTTTTCTTTTTTTCAATTTCCGATCATACATACGTTAGGAAATGTATTGTAATCATAGAAATAATCTGGTGTGTCACTCACACGACTTTCTCTTACCCTGAAATTTAATACTATAAATACAGGTTGGAGATTAAGAGGTACGATAGCGATGTTATGCAAACCTATGTTAAACAATTCAAATTAGGCTTCGGAAGAGTTTTATATGATAATTAATTCTGTGTGAGGGGCTGCCGCCCCCCTCAACCCCCCGTTTCATTAATGCACCTAGATTTATATAAAATTTAATTCGGTTATTAAAAAATAATTCTGTTTTTAAAAAATAATTTATTAAAATTATTATTTTAAAAAATTATCTTTTATGACAATGCAGACGATTTCCATATTAGAGAAGTAGTATAACACTAAATATTTAAAAAAAGTCCATTTTATTCCCAATATTTTAAAAGAAAAAAAAAAATCCTTTTTTTTTTCGTTAAAAGTGAAAAAAATCAATAACTTTGTTTTAAATTATCGCAGATCGATGGTTCAACCATTTGTTTCAAAGGTATTGGCGAGCTCTTTTGAAAGATACCCATCATGAAAATTTACTCCCCACGAGGGGGACTCCCCCCCCCCAGGGGGAGGCGAGGCTCCTACATACACAATTTTTTTTTTCCAGTTGACAATCTCTATTTCAAAATATATATATTCGTTTCATTTGGTTTAGTGCAGTCTATAGGCGTTAAACTCTACTTTCTTGCAATTTCCCCCATAGACGTAATGTATTAGAATTCTCTTGATTGTCCCTGTATACGAACCATTAGCTTGATCTTAACGAAAAGCTTACTGTGGCACCCGTATATGATACACATTTAGAATACCAAGTTTGAACTTTCTGCCATAATTTGTTTTTGAGATATGCTGACAACAAACAGACACACACACAGACACACATACAGACACACACACAGGCATACAGACACACACACAGACACAGACACACACACAGACACACACACAGGCATACAGACACACAGACATACACACAGACCATTTGCTAAAAACATGATTTTCGTATTCAGGGACCTCAAAACGTGTAAATATAACAAAAACTCGCGTTCGAAAATTTGACACAAAAACAATACTTTCTGTACCTTATGAGTAAGAGAAAGTAAAAAATTCTACTACGAGTTTTTGATGTAATAATACGTTTTGAGGTTCCCTGGGTTCATTATATATATATATATATGCATGTGTGTATGTGTGTGTGTAAATACGATAGCGTCTAAACGCATTATTCCAAAGTTGGTACGTAATGTTATAGTTCACCGTAACACGAACTATATAGAATTTGATGAATCTAGCACTTATATAATACTAAACTATACTAAATAAATATATAAAATAAAATAAAATAAAAATAAAACAATGAAATGAAATATAATATATCTAAATAAAAATAAAATATAAGCCATTTAAAATCCCCTTTCCTCCATTTTTTTTTTCCCCTTGTTTTTGTTGCGTTCCTCTCTGATTGGTTTCGCATGTTCCTTGGTAGAGAAAGTACTGTTTGTGAGTCAAATTTTCGAAATACATATTTTGTTATGTTTACACGTTTTGAGGTGCCCTGAATCCGAAAATCGTGTTTTTAGTGGTTAGTCTGCGTATCTGTGCGTCTGTTGTCAGCATAACTCAAGAACGAATAGTAGCAGGAAGTCCAAACTCTGGATTCTAAATCTGTGTCACGTGGTGATGCTACACAAAACTTTTCATTCAGATCAAATAGTTCGTTCGTGTACAGGGACACCCAAGAAAATTCAAATACATTACGTCTATGGGAGAAATTGCAAGTTAGTACAGTTTAACATCTATAGGTTGCACTAAACCAAATGAAATAAATATATATTTTTTATATGCGTAAAAGCATGCATTGCGTATATTGGGGCATGAAAATCATTCATCAATCGTTTACAGGGCTACCCAAAGTATTTGGTTATACTGGGACTATACGTGAAAATTGCTGGAATTGTAATTCCTTTCGTGTTAGATGCTTTCCATGTAAGACTAAATTTAAGTATACAATATTGTTTATAGTGCATATTGTTTATAGACAATATACAGGGCTCCCCAAAATTGAGCTAAATGTTCTTTTCTATCTGAGTGTAATTAATGGAAGGACTTTGATGCATTTTACTATGTCCACGAACACTGCTCAGAAAGGAAAATCAGTCTTTTTATACTAGGCAGTAAACAGAGTACTTTTTGAAGTTCTGTTTTCATTTCTGGTTTTTTTGTATAATATCACGTTTTGAGGTTTCCTGAATACGAAAGTCCAATATTTAGCGGTTGATTGGTATGCATTATCAGCATAACTTAAAAACAAATAACTGCGGAAAATTCAAATTTGGTACTTTGAAGGTTGCCACTTAAAAATTCGATGAAGATTGCCAAGTTTGAAGGCAGATGAATAACAGCCTTGGCGATTCTTTTTAAATAAATATAGGCATTATAACTTAATGTGGTGGTGGGGAGTTGGGGAAGGCGATAGCCCCCCCTCCCCCCCCCCCATTCCTCACATAGATTTTTATGTCAAAAGTATTCCTAAGCCTAATTTAGATTATTTTAAAAGAACATTGAACTTTATTATCTTAAACCTTATTAATCTTAATATTTAATATGCAATCTGTCCTTATAGTATTAAAAAACAAGGCAAGAGAAAGCTGTGTGAGTGACGCACCAGATTATTTTTTATAATATCATATTGCTTTCAAAATTGAAATCCATACTAATCTCACTGTTGCTATTATATTGAAAGTATTTCCTTTTTAAAATTAATAGTCACACTTGCGCAGTCGTTAACGATTTGCTTTTATTCTATGCTTGTTTCCCTCTCATCTGTTAATTTTAGATGATATTTTTCTTCTATGGTATTATTTTATATTTGCAATGAGGAATTTGCACACATGGGGGATTTGAACAAAATCCTATTTTTCTGATAGTTTTAGGCCTATAAATTTCAAAATGTTTATTAAATATGCAAAAAAAAGTCCTCATTAATTTTAAAAATAACTTTAAAATTAACCAAAAATCATGTGACTTCAAAACGCTGCCTGACATCACACTTTATGATGCTTCAATGTTTACATTTTGTTAGCTTGATTAGCAAGCAGCAATTCGTTTTAACTTACGTAATTATCAATCGTTTATGGGATTTATGAGCATTTCTTTTTCATTTTATAATCATTTAATATCATTATCACCATTTTCCATTATCGTTATTTTCAGTTGTTTTCTTTTCATGGCGGTTGTCCAATGTTTTCGTTTAATAAGATCCTGTTGAGAAAAATTATCCGTTGTATTAGTGCAGAATGGTAAAATGCAATATTTATACTGCGATTTTTTAATATCCGGCATTATTATAAAATACAAAACCTATTTCACTGATTCAAGGAGCAAAGCAAAGCACGAAATTGAATGTAAACAATGATTACTCCCGTTTGTTGTCATAAAGAGTGACGTCACGATATATTATACTGCGTTTTCTCGATTGAGTAAATAGTGCAATGTTAAAATTGTTATAAATCCGTAATTAGATTACAAATAAAGAAAATGTATGTATTTATTTTGTTACCTTTTCATTTTCTATCATCTATATTAATAAAATCAGAGTTTTGTCTGTAAATTTGTCGGAATCGAAAAATTTTGCGATATCTTCACGTTTCACACCCCATGGAAGCCGAAAATGACTTCAGAAAATTTTGCCTGTGTGTGTGTGTGTGTGTGTGTGTCTGTGTGTATGTCATCGTGTCCGAATGTCGTTTTTTTTGTCCGGGCATCACTCGGGAACGGCTGGACGGAATTCAACGACGCTTGGCAGTAATTTAGGTCTTCACCCAACTTAAAATTATATCTATCAACTTTTCGGAAATTCCCCCCCGTTCCCCCCCTAGGGGGTAAAAGACTAAAACACGTTTGTCCGGGCATCACTTGAGAACGGCTGGACGGAATTCAACGACGCTTGGCAGAAATTTAGGTCTTCACCCAACTTAAAATTATATCTATCAACTTTTCGGAAATTCCCCCCTGTTCCCCCCTAGGTTGTAAAAGACTGAAACACGTTTGTCCGGGCATCACTCGAGAATGGCTGGACGGAATGCAACGGCGCTTGGCAGAAACTTAGGTCTTCACCCAACTTGAAATTATATATATAGAAATTTTCAAAATTATAATTAGTGTTTAAATTGTGGGTAAAAAACGCCTGCGCATGCGCCATAAATATCTTTTCACTAAAATGCTTTGAATGAAAAAATGAAATATAAAAATAAATTTTTAAGTTAAAGACTTTTGTATTCGCGTGATTTTCACTACAAATTATGAAAAGATTGAAATGAAGTGTTGCCATCTAAGTTTCATACTTTAGTTAATTTTAAAAAATCTAATTGTCGTATCAAAAAACTGTTTACACCCCAGGATTCAGAAAATTCACCTCTTTCATTTGGTACTGAATTTGTAATGATAGGTCCTATATTTCTAATTTATTTTTCCCTTTATCCGTTTTTCCGTTGCCACTTAAATTTCATACTTTAGTTATTTTTTAAAAATCTAATTGTCGCATCGAAAAACTGTTTGAACCCCTGGATTCAGCAAAATCGCCTCTTTCATTCGGTATCAAATTTATAAATATAGGTCTGATATTTCTAATTCATTTTACCCTTTTTCCGTTTTCAACCCAGATTCGATATGGAACAGCTTTAGTATTGGATCCCTTTGGCAAAATTTGAAATTCAGCACCGAAGTAGCTCGGACGTTTCTCGCCAAGATCTTTATTGCACAATTGAGATAGCCAATTCAGTTCATCGCAAAAATGGCTTAAAATATTTAAAGTCACCAAAGGGTTCCGATACTTAAGCTGTGCTTTTTGTATTTATTAGTGCTAGAGGCCTATTTCAGTCGGTTTATTGAATGGGGATTTATTGAATGAAGTCCCCCCAAGGCACAACTTTGACATGAGTCCCCCCCCCAGGCCCAACTTTGACATGACTTCCCCCCAAGGTACCCCTATTTCAGTCGGTACAACGTTGTCGAATTTTTATAATACACTCTTAATAGTGCTAATGGGTCGGTTTATTGAATGTGGATTTATTGAATGAAGTCCCCCCCAAGGCCCAACTTTGACATGACTCCCCCCCAAGGTACCCCTATTGCAGTCGGTACAGCGTTGTCGAATTTTTATAATACACTCTTAATAGTGCTAAGGGCCTATTTCAGTCGGTGTATTGAATGTGGATTTATTGAATGAAGGCACAACTTTGACATGAGTCCCCCCCAAGGTACCCCTATTTCAGTCGGTACAGCGTTGTCGAATTTTTATAATACACTCTTAATAGTGCTAAGGACCTATTTCAGTCGGTTTATTGAATGGGGATTTATTGAATGAAGTCCCCCCCAGGCCCAACTTTGACATGAGTCCCCCCAAGGCCCAACTTTGACATGAGTCTCCCCCAAGGTACAACTTTGACATGAGTTCCCCCCCAAGGCACAACTTTGACATGAGTCCCCCCAAGGCCCAACTTTGACATGAGTCCCCCCCCAGGCCCAACTTTGACATGAGTCCCCCCAAGGCCCAACTTTGACATGAGTCCCCCCCAAGGTACAACTTTGACATGAGTTCCCCCCCCCCAAGGCACACCTTTGACATGAGTCCCCCCAAGGCACACCTCCCCCTCATTGGGAAAAAGAGAAAAAACGTTGTTTTGCGGCTATAAGAGAGTTTGGACTTCCAACGTTATTTGTTACAATATCTGCAGCTGAAACACATTGGTTTGGTTTAATGAAAACTTTATCATGGAATTTAGATCGTCACGAATTAACTAAAGAAGAATTTGTCGATATTAACAAGTTTAGCAGTAGGCCTCTGGCACTAAATTAAAATCTGTCAATGTCATATTTTCATGTTTTAAATAATGAAATAATGTCGTGTCTGTATAATTTATTATTTATAATATTGCCTATTAAAGACTTCTGTGGTCACGAAATTTGGTGCGTAAATTGTTTGTATGCATCCGGCACTTATTGTAACTGCATTTCACGAAATTCGAAATCCCCCCCCCCCCTTCTCGGAGTCGGATGGCAATAAACATGTGTAAAAATATGTTTTTCCGTTTGAATTCGCTTTGAATTATCTTAGAATGGCGAATTTTGGTGTGTGGATATTGATTAAGTGTACGCATTATGTACATTAGTGGGATTTTGCAAAACTTCGAACTCACCCGCTGAGGGTGGGGAAGTAAGAAGTGGGTAAGTTGTGCCGAAGACAGTGGGGACCCAGACTCCTAACATTGGGAGCGAGAAAACCTCTACCAATCACAGCGAATACTTAGGTTATTAATAAAGATATGGCATTTTGACAAATAATTTAAGTTTAACGTCCAGCGAAGCGGGCAAAGCCTGCTAGTATAAGAATAAAATCAGAAAGCGTGCAAATTCTCTATTGTATGTCTGCTGTTTTCCTTTTCCCGAACAAAATTAAATAACCTGTTTATGTGTTTTATGAATATTTTGTTTCAAATTATGCCCTATTATCAACAAATATATGCTTTGGCAGACGATAAAAATGATTTAAAATAATAATAATAATAAGTGCTATATTTAAGTACGTAGTTTTTTGTATTAAGATAATTCACAAAAATATTGACATAATCGTGGTAATTAAATAGTAGTACATATCTTAGTATTTGAAAAGAACTGAATACGTACTTTCCTATTAACGGTACCGCATCAGGAAAATTTTCTTCGAAGAAATCCGCTAATTTTTCCGGAGTATCGAGCTGCTCGAACATCTTAAAAGGCATGAAGAGAGTTACTGTATAAGTTTTATCTTGATTTGGAAGTGCTATCATCATAAATGTATGCCTCGGCCATATGTGCAAGTAGTTTACTTCCATGGCGTACTGAAAAATGGAAATAAAAGAAGTAAACTTCTAGAACTGCAAACAGCAAGTAATAGTTGTAAGGTTGTACTTTCTTCTTTCGAAAGAGATTTATGCATAGATATACTAATTTATATAGATCTATCATCCCCATGTTAATGAGCAAAGATTTTTGATGCCGAAAAAGTTTTTTGGCATCAGCCATTAGAGAGTTAAAACCATAGAATAATAATAAAGGAAGAAGGAGCACGCCAATACTCTAATGCTTACAAAACCCTTCTATGTCAGCGGAAGCTACTTTAGCTCTTCTCAACCTTGAAGTAGGGCACCGATCCTCAGCGCATTTATCGCTATTTGTTGTGGGTGCTGCCTCGCAGACTGATTAACAGAGAATTAATACGATTTAAAAATCTCGCCAACAAGTCGCCAACCAATCAGATGGAGGCACTGTTACAACCCTATACCCGGCATTCCTGGATTTTACAAACCGAAACCAAAACACGTATGCTCCTTCTTCCTTTATTATTATTCTATGGTTAAAACTCGAAAACAGTAATAGAATAGAATGGTAATGAATTTTGAAAATGCCGAATTATTGCGTGGCTTTTAAGTGTTCTAATAAATATATGAAAAGAAATGGGGTAAATTTCCATAAATAAGTTATATTCAAGTAATTTATGAAAAATATAATTTTTATAATCAGTTGTTTTGTTATTATTATGAAATAATTACTGTCTTCATATTTAATGGAATACATTTTTAAATTTTAATATTTTTTAATATTTTATACGGAGGGTTGCTATTTATATTTCTGGCCTAATAATGAAAAAACAAATATGTAGGATCGAAATTGGTTTTATTGTTTTTCAAAATATTCTCCATGATGATCAATACACTTTTGCATGCGTTTGAACCAATTTTCAAAGCACTTTTTCCAGTCCGATTGAGCAGTGGCGGATTTAAGGGGGGGGGGGGGGGCTAGGGGGCTGAAGCCCCCCCCCAAAACTCTGACGTTCACAATTGAATATTGCAATTGTACATTTTTTATTGGTCTAAAATAACACTTTGAAAAATCTTAGCCCCCCCCCCCCCCCCAAAAAGTCAAGTTCTGGATCCGCCACTGCGATTGAGGTAACTCCAAAACATGCGTTTTGAATGCATCAACCGCTTCTTCGGGGGTCGAAAATCGTTGTCCACGTAATTTATTTTTGATGTGTGGGAATAAGAAGAAGTCATTGGGTGCCAAATCAGGGCTGTACGGCGGATGACCCATCAGTTCGATCTTTCGCTCAGTCAGAAATGCATTTGTTTGAGTCGATGTGTGAGAGCTCGCATTGTCATGATGAAGAATGATTCGCCTGTTCTTCTGCTTTTTTCGAATTTCTCCGATGACTTCTGGCAAACAAATGGTCGTGTACCATTCAGAATTGACCGTCCTGCGTTGCTCTAACGCCACTGTTGCCACATGACCGTTAATGCCGAAGAAACAGGCAATCATTTGTTTCGATGTGCTTTTTCCTCGAACAACTTTTGTTGGTTTTGCCTCGCCTTGGAAGACCCATACAGTTGATTGCTGTTTTGTTTCCGGCTCATATGCATAGATCCATGATTCGTCACCTGTGTAGATGTTATACACAGCCTTTGATGTACCTTGAACGTATTTTTCCAACATTTCCTTGCACCAATCGACACGAGCCTTTTTTTGAGCGTTTGTCAGATTATGCGGGATCCAACGCGAACAAATTTTTTTTACGCTCAAATGTTCATGCAATATTTTATTGATGCTAGTCATAGCATCATGCTAGTCATTAGTCTAGTGCTAGTCATTAGTCATGCTAGTCATCATGCTAGTCATGCTAGTCATCGATGCTAGTCATTAGCACCAAAAGGCGTCACTTTTCCTCCAAAGACGCCTCAATCTCACGGTATGTCACATGACGATCTTGCTTTATCAGTTCACGCACAGCATCGATCTTTTCTGGCACAACAACGGATTTTGGACGACCTGCACGGGATTCGTCCTGGATCGAACATCGACCACGATTAAATTCGTTATACCAATTTTTTACAGTGCTGTAGGATGGCGCTTTATCGCTGTATAAAGAATTAAGTTCATCGAAGCACTCTTGTCTCGACAATCCTCGTCGAAAGTTATGAAAAATAATCGCACGAAAATTTTCACGATTCAATTCCATTTTTTGAAAGAGAAGAACTTTTCAATTTACTGTCAACAACACAAATAAAGCTATAATGGTAAATCGTCTGCTGAATTTACGTTTAAAAATATCAAACTTTCGATTAAAATCGTCTGCGGTCGCCTAGCAACACTTACTGTTGCCAAGGCCTGAAATATAAATAGCAACCGTATTAGTAAGTAATAAGGAATTCTCAAAATTCTTTTAAGTGTAGTTAGCAGCTGCGAAAGTTTTAATATATAACTAGTATGTTGTGGCCACCACATGACTTTCTTCCATATATAATCCTATTTAAATTTACGCAATACAAATAATTTATTAAATTATAATTTATTTAAATTATTTTTCACGATGAATGCAGACGATTTTTATCTCAAAGGAGTATAACCATAATAAATGCCGAAAGAAAGACAACTGTGTGCAGACATGAGTATACTAGAGTATAGAAAAAGAAAAAAAAGAAAAAAAGGGGGGGGGGGGAAAGGAAAACGAAAAGAAAGGAAAAAAGAAGGGGTATCTGGAATTTTTCATTCTCTTTTAGTGCATAAATTTTATTTGCTAAATTACCTATGTGTATTCCCGTGTATATTCACTTGGGGAAATACATCCATAGGAGAGTAAAATTATCGTCTTTTCCCGAGTAAAAAAGGCATCACTTTTCCCCTCTCAATGATCAATTTATGTCTTATTACTATATCTATGGATTTATGCTTTATTCGTTGCAGATGCTCTGATACTTTACGCATACGCAATACAAATAATTACACTTATGTCGATAAAATAATAGATAACAATATTAAAAAGGAAAACTAAACATAAAAGCTTAAAGCTAATGAATACATTAACATAAAATACAAAAATATCAGCAAAAAACTGACATGTTGTGACACTAATTTCCTGTACAATTCTCAAAGTATACATTTTTTATTAAAGTTATTCATTTATATACCGTAAAAGAGGAAATGCCATGAAACATCCGTAGAGCATTAGCATTCTTCCCTCAGAATTCCTAAGCATGTCGGGATATTTGAATGAGAATCCCCCCGATAGGGAGATCAGGGAAATCTCACCTAACAAATTAAATACAAAATTTTGTCATATACTGTCATATTAAAAACTTTCAAAACAGTATGGAAAAGCCACTAGTTTATATCAAAATGCAACTGCATATAAATTTATATGAAATTCTGTGCCTTAGCTCTTGATCTAGAGCTGTAACAAAATTTTAGTCACACATACAGATACATAGATGACATTTTCTAAAAGTGATCAAATCATATTCTAGACCTCTCAAAAAGTGTGATCCATAAAAGTGTACGGTTACCACCAGAATCGTTGTATTATTAATAAATAAATACAAATAGTATGATTAATGTAAAGTGAAACTGAAGAGAAACAAAAAATAAAATAAAATAAATAAATGAAAGCTAATTATTTGTATTTTTAGTTGTTTCTTAAATCTGTTTTTATTTTATTCATTTATTTATTTATTTTATTAGTACGACAGACTATTACTTTCAATCAGACACTTTGCTTTGTCATCATTTACTGTGTTTCATCTTTCAATAAGACAAGATGTTTTTTCCCATTGGCATTAAGATAAAAAAATATTAAAATTGAGATTAAACCTCTAAAATAAATTTTAAGAAATGAATATAGTAACCGTTGCTTAGGAACGCAGTTTCTAATTTTGATATTTTAAGGTAAAAAGTAAGCTATTTATTTATTTATTATACGTTTTGTAAATATAGACCATTTAAAAAACATTTTCGTTCTCGCAACAAGTTTAAAAAAGAAAAAAATAAATAAATTAAGAAACTTAAGAAAAATCGTGTGAAAGAAGTTTTAAGGAATGAATATAGTAACCGTAGCTAAGGAACGCAGTATAATTGCCGCATGCTTTTATATGAAAGAATAGACTAAAAAATAAATCCTGTCTGTCGTACTAAATTAAATTCTGCTTTGTACAGAATTTCATATCTATATTACTTAGGTAAAAAAAAAAAAAAAAAAAAAAAAAAAACCTCGATTTCTTTTATATTTCTTTTCTTTTCATTTTTATTTATTTTAAAAGTTATCTTATGGATATCAAGTAGTCTTCTCTGAAACTCGCTTGATTACAAGCTAGGACATCATAGAAAGTTCCCCTCACGGAGGGCATTCTCCCTTTAACCGTCGGCAACTGGCCTTAACCCAAACATGAACAAAAAAAAAAAAAAAAAACTTAAATGAATGTCGCCAACCAGAAGTCCAGTCTTTACTTTATTTCATAAAAGTTAATTTTATGATTTAAATAATTTAGTGCTGCCATCTATTGTCAGTATTTAGAAGTAAATGGTTCATTTTTATAATTTTTACAAATTTTGTAACTTTTAATTGAGCAAACTTAGCAAAGAAAATAAATCATGGAAAACACTTTTTCTTTTTTTACAATGAGTGCTCACTTCGGAATATCGACAAAACTAAAGTTCAGATAATTTTCTTTGCGATCTATAAGAATCACGAATGAAATTTCATGCTTAGAATGGTCGTGAATCGCAGCGATTTTCGAGCGCATTCCATTCGTAAATACGAGCTTAGGACCCCTTAGAAAGACCCCCCCCCCCCCATCACGGAGGGCGCACAACGCAGGCCTGGGATCCTCATGTCATCAATTGGAATTAACTCTAATATCAACACCAAACCTATTTTTTTTTCTTCGTTTTACAATATTGTTTGCCAAGCAATATAAAATTGATGGCAAGCTTTTGGTAATTGGGTCTTAAATTGAAAATCATTGTTTTATTAAAACATATTGTAAAAAAAAAAAAAAAAAAGTTTTATTCATTACTTTTTATGGTTATGTCTGGATGTTTTGTAATGCTGAAATTGTAGTGAATTTTCCTTCATTCTCTAAACATTCAGAGTGCTAAATACATTTGCTTATATTAAAAAGTAAAAGGTATGCTTTCCAGATACTATTTTATTTTATTATTTTTATTACTCTGTAGTTTCAGAAAAAAATTACTTACCTTTATTTTCTAGTAATTATCTCACTAGTTATTTGTCAAACCTTACTCTCTTCAAATTGTTCAAATGTAGAAAAAAATTCTATTGTTTAAAAATCAGCTAATCTACTTAGACTGCACAAAGACATTGCATCAAATTGGATATTTCAAGCTTACAAGTCTAATGTAGGCCAATATCAAGCCTGCAAGTTTGCCCTTATTGTACAGCTTGCTTTAAGAATCAATACAAATCAAGCATTCACTTCGCTTGCTACAGCATAAATGAACCAAACACCTATATATATATATATATATATATATATATATATCTTATATTTTTCAACTCTTTGATCATGAGCACAAACTGAAAACAGCGAGTGCAAATTTCGGACTTCGATTTTTGCAGTCAAGGCGGTTTGTTGGTATTTGGGTTAAGGTCGGTTGTTCACACCAAGGACTTGGGCCTAAGGTGAATGCCCTGTGTGGTGTGTCTTTCTAAGGGGACCTAACCAATATTTACTCGAGTTTCGTTTACGTCAAGGAATTTTCAAGTTTATAATGTATTAAATTTGTCCAATGCGATTGTTCAAACTTGAATTTGATTGGAATGCCTTAAACTACAAAAATCAAGCCTGCTCCATGTTAGGGTAAGGGGCACGAAAATTTTAAAATGCTTTGGGCAAGATAAATCTGTTAATTGGACAATACTTCTTCTTTTCTTGATATATATAAATGTCTCGTTAGAAGGTATTCGGATATCTTACCTCATACAATTTTATCTATTATTTGCTTTTATTTTTCTCTTTTTTAATAGAAAGAAACGTACTATTGTTTGCTGTGGATATTATCCGCTAAAACAGCTAAGTTTAAAACTTATATATCGTATGTAAGACTTTTAAACTCAATTTTTCTTAAAACTCTAAAAATTTTTAAATTCTATACCTACTTCTCCATCGTCTGTTGGAGGGATGCAGAGTTCCAGGTACCCATGTTCTATATAAAATTGACTAAAGTTGAATCGGGGAAGTTTTAACATCTGTCTTCGAACACCTGAATAAGCTCCATCACAGCCAATCAACAATTCGGAGCATTCTTCTACTATTTCTCCGTCTGGTCTAATAAATAAAATGAAAATGAAAATGAAAAAGTGTAAATTCTGTCAAAGACAGATTTTAGTTTAGTACGGAGGATTATTAGTTTCAATCAGTAAAATTTTTATTTTTAATTTTTAATTTATTTTTTATCTTGTTTTTTGACCGTAAAACTGGGCCACGTACTTTTTTAAATGACTGAAATGAATTAAAATGAAGTGTTGTCACCTAAATTTCATACTTTAGTTAATTTTTTTTTTTAAATCTCATTGCCCTGTCGAAAACGAAAACTTTTTGCACTGCTGGATTCAGAAAAATTGCCCCTTTCATTTGGTACCCAATTTGTAACGATAGGATTTATATTTCTAATTTATTTTCGCGTTACACAAAACTGGTCAATAAAAACTGGCGATGACGCGACGTTTTTACCCAGATTGAAAGTAATAGTCCTCCTAGTCTTAATTTTAAAAAAATCTCATTGCCCTGTCGAAAACAAAAAGCTGTTTGCACTGCTGGATTCAGAATAATCGCCCCTTTCATTTGGTACCCAATTTGTAACGATAGGATTGATATTTCTAATTTATTTTGGTGTTACACAAAACTGGTCTATAAAATCTGGCGATGACGTGACTTTTTTTACCCAGATTGAAAATAATAGTCCTCCTAGTCCTAATAATAATAATAATAATAAAAATACCGGGTGAATAGAAAAAATAAAAAATACATTATTCAAAAAGTAGTGACCGTTTTTCTCTAAAATGCACGGAATGACATGGGATTTTTTTTTTTTTTTTTTTTTTTTTTTTTTTGGGGGGGGGGGGGTAACTGAAGATATATTATTTAAAATGTTTTTCGTCAGGGGGCTCGTTAATTCTAAAATTACATTTTTATAGTGTCGCAGTACATTCAATAAAGGAATTAGGACTATAAATGTTCAATGAGATGGCTGTCATGCATTAGAATGACAGTCAGACGTTGCGCATTGAAAATTCTTCTTAAAAAAGCTTTAACATTCACAGTATGGCGTATTTGATCAGGTCGATCTGTTTAAAAAATGAGAGAATACTGCAAATACAGCGTGATATATTGATGAAAAAATGTAAATAATATTTTTACTTACATTTATATTTTTTTAAAACCTTACTTTTCTATACCTTTCTATGAAAACCGCATAGAGCTAAAGTCGGTAACAAAAGTCTCCGAACACTAGCAAAAATTCCTATGTAAAAAAAGTACACTTCATACTGCTTTGTTAAATAAATCCTTGTCGAATCCTGTTCTTAGACTGACTAAGAACATGACTCGACAAGGATTTATTTAATATAACTGCATTAAGTGAACATTTTTTACATAGGAATTTCTGCTAGCGTTCGGAGACTTTTGTTACCGACTGTACAGTCAGTAGTTTTTGAGTAATATATATATATATATATATATATTTTTTTTTTTTTTTTTCTGTGACTTTTGGTTCACTCGGTACAAATAAAATAAGCCAGGTATGAGACGAATGAAAATTAACTATGGCATAGACATCGCTACAAAAATAAGTCAATATGATTCTACATTAATAGCAAAGAAATTCGGATTGTAAAACAATACGATGCTACATCTTCTCAAAGTAAAAAAAGAAAAAAATGTGAGCTGTTTTGGGAGTAGTTAGTGTTTGTTTATCTTGAAAAACGTATCGCCTACAAAATAGAAGCAAGTCTAAAACGGTTCGCTTGTACATATTATATAGAAGTGTTTACCTATGCTTTTTTTTTTTTTTTTTTTTTTTTTTTTTTATGAAAACAGTCAAAAATGTATTACTGTCAAAACCCCAATTGTGTTTTCTTGATATTTTTCATAAAACATCAGATCGACTTTTCTTTTTGTGTGTGTAAGTTTGCCTTTAAAATTGTTTTACATGTTAGTTAGACGCACGAAAGGCATTTCGTCAGAGCGCTGATTGTGACATGCAGTGTGTCACAGAATGGTTAATAAACAAACAAACTATGAAAAACATATACTAATCTTAAATAACGAAGATGTTAAAATTATAGCATGAATAAGAAATTAAACAAAAATTAAATGTCTAAAATGGAGTTGGAATAGATACTTTATAAGAAGACATAATAATAGATGCAGTACGAGCATCCATGCGTAGTATCTCATAGATGTCAATGAGCAAAACTATGATCTCAGGCAAGATGGATCAGCGAAATTGATTAATATATATTATAGCAGTTTATTAAATTAGTACAAAACAGGGTACAAATCAAAATTTTAAAGTAGACCCATATCAAACAGAGGATTTAAAATAGCTGATGTCGATCAAAATGATGATTTGGTCGATTCTAACTTGCCGACATCCATAATCATCACTGATCATCAAAGTATCATCATATCGAATTAAATAAATATTTCAAATTGTCATTCGAATTCTGAAACAAAAATAAAGAGGCTCGTGAAAAAATACCAGTTTTCAGTATTATGCTAAATTTGATATTGTACGCGGGTCAATTGCTCATTGCATATCCTAATTTTTGCTTTCTGAACTTATAAGATGTAAAGAAAGTAATGAATTCATAATAAAAAGATTCTAATATGAGATTTTAGTATATTTATATTTTCAGAGGTCTTCTGAATTTGCTATTTTTATGGTGATATATATATGTGTGTGAGTTAATACAATAACGTCTAAATTCTTCATTCAAATAAGCTCAGAGTTGATAGAAATGTCCCCGTTGCACGACTTGTACAGAATTTGATTATGGTATGATTTATAGTTCTTTTTAGGGACGTAAACAAAAATTCTCAACCATTATGTCAATGGACTCGAATTTTTTGAAGTATGGTAGCGTCTAAACGCCAGATCCGATTGAGTTAAAACTTGGTAGGTATGTTAAAGATAGAGACAGTCGTGCAACCTGCATAGAATTTTATCAGTGTATAACTTAAAGGCCCATTTACGGGAACACAAAGAGAAGCTCCTTACCATTATGGTCTATGGACTCAAATCATTTGAAGTACGTTAGTGCATAAATACCTGATTCAAATGAGCTAAAAAGTAGCAGGTAAGTTAGAGGCCAACATCGCACATGTTGTATAAATTTTGATGAGTGGGAGACTTACAGTTCTTTTACAAGGACACAAAGAAATAATTCCTTATTGTTACGGTCTATAGTTTAAAATTATTTGGAGTATTAATTAAGATTAAAAACTATTAAAAGTTTAAAATTATAAAACATTTCACGTGTATAAATAATATAAAAGGTAACAAAAGCACTTTAAAACACGTATATACAATATTTTTATTAAAAACTACACAAAGCTTTTCGCTATCATAATAATAGCATCATCAGGTGTAATTACGTTACATAGAAACTAGCAATATATCAATAAAGAAGTTCAAATGGTTTAAAGTTACGGTTACAATAAAAATTTTAATTTACAGTTACAATAAAAATTATTATTTTCAGTATTTTTTTTCTCCTCTATGAGCACAACGCGTGCCAAATTTTAGGAAGTGATGCAGCGTCCTTGGAGTTAATAACATTATTGTATTTGATAATATTTATGGCTTCTGTTATTAGCAGGTCTTGAAAGTCTCTAGGGGCTGAAATAATTTCGGACTGGGTCCACATAGGAATAGCATTAGGGTGTTCATACATAAAGTCTACTAGAATTGAACTATTTTCTTCTTTAACATTACGAATGTGTTCAGTAATTCTTGTTTTCGCTCGTATATTTTTCGTGCCATCAATTATACCTCCTTCCAGTTTAACGAAAATAAAGAAATTAATAAAATTATTCACTTAGGTATTAACGCTGGGTATAGTAAAAACACTGTTTTAAAAATAATCAATGGGGTCAAAAATAAAATCTATAATAATACTAGTATTAACCATAATCCTAAAATTAAATATACCAATAGTCTACCTTTCTGTATTGAATTTAAAAATTTTAAGCATTTTATTTTACGTAAATTTAATCTATGCATTCCTTTCTCCTCCCCCTGTACCATTAAAAACTTAGTTGTTAATGACAGAGATATCAACAGACCTTCTGGAGGGGTTTATAAAATCCCTATCAAATATAATGGTGAACTGTTTTACTACATTGGGCAAACACGTCGCACACTTAAAACAAGAATTACTGAACACATTCGTAATGTTAAAGAAGAAAATAGTTCAATTCTAGTAGACTTTCTGTATGAACACCCTAATGCTATTCCTATGTGGACCCAGTCCGAAATTATTTCAGCCCCTAGAGACTTTCAAGACCTGCTAATAACAGAAGCCATAAATATTATCAAATACAATAATGTTATTAACTCCAAGGACGCTGCATCACTTCCTAAAATTTGGCACGCGTTGTGCTCATAGAGGAAAAAAAAATACTGAAAATAATAATTTTTATTGTAACTGTAAATTAAAATTTTTATTGTAACCGTAACTTTAAACCATTTGAACTTCTTTATTGATATATTGCTAGTTTCTATGTAACGTAATTACACCTGATGATGCTATTATTATGATAGCGAAAAGCTTTGTGTAGTTTTTAATAAAAATATTGTATATACGTGTTTTAAAGTGCTTTTGTTACCTTTTATATTTGGAGTATGCCAGCATTTAACTGTACATTCGATTGAGATGAAAATGGGTAGGGATGTTATATGTCGCCGTTGCAATAACTATACAAATTTGAATTTTTATGCATTACATTCTATGGACTCAAATTACTTAAAATGAAATAGCATCTGGAATCTACATTTAATTAAGATGAGATAGACATATTTTGTAGGCTATTATCATTAAAACTAGGTAGATTTTCATGAGTGTAGGACTTAATAATTAATTTACAGGAACACAAAGTAGAATTATTTTACATTACGGTCTGTGGAATCAAATTATTCGAAGTTAATTTTAGTCATGTTATACTGTTTAGAATAATAATAATGATAATTACTCTACTGGCATGTATTAGATTGATTTGCAAATGCAGGATCATTATGGGAAACGGTGTGTTTATTACTTAAGACAGTAAATTCCCGATTATCCGCAAGCGGATTAGCCGCGGGTGTAAAAAAATTGCGGGATGAAGAGAAAACGTTTTCTCGACAAGAAACAAAAACAAATAATTGGTCTTTTTTTTATTTATTTATTTTTTTTTTTTTAAGAAAATTAAAAGGGTTAAATATAAATAATTATGTTCCTTTTGTTTTATTTTTTGTACAGTACAATACAGTATGCTACCAGACAGTACAGTATGCAACCAGACATGCCAACATTTTAATTTATTCCGGAGCCCTTATTAGCACTCGTCTTTTTTTTTACACCACTTTTCTTGAGGGGAATTTTTATTCTTATTTAATGGTAATCACATATTAAAGAAAATTATTCTACAAATAATGTGGTGTAAAAAAAAAAAAGCCGGTAATTCACCAAAATAAATTAAAATATTGGCATGTCTGCAGTAGTATTTAATTTAGTGCAGAAATTAGCTTACAGATTGTATCTTGGCCTCATCATAAATACGTCTTTTGTTGTTGTTTGTTTGTTTTTACATTTTTTAGTATATAAAATACAAATATTTTTACTTTGTTGCAAATATTTTCGGTGTTTGTATTATGTTTTATATACAATACAACGGCTTTCATAAGCTAAAATATTTTTTATCTCATTTACCAGCATTTTCAAACTTTTTTGCGATTTATCCGCTATTTGCATTATCCGCGGAACGTGTCCCCTAAATTCCGCAAATAATCGGGAGTATACTCTATTTTTTTTTTTTTTTTTTTTTTTTTTTTTACCGTGAAATATGGGAAAATTTATTCATATTACATCCTATCCTAATTATCTGAAATTTATTAAATAATTTTTAAAAATATTGAAACTGGTATGTGTTTTGATTTTTCGTAACAGCATACTCGCTACATGGAATTGCGTTCTTATCATTTATAATTTCGTTACAGGGATGTGCACAAAAGAATCGGGATACATTATGGTTCATTACACATACATACGAATTTGTGAGAAAATTCTCAAATATTCTGTTATACTTTTCACTTTTGTTTATTTATTGATTTATTCGCTCATTCAAATTTATTTAAATGCTTGGTCACAACGATACGTTCAGAAAATCCACTGGAATCACTCTAGATTATTTTTTTAATATAAAAAGTATTTGGTCGTCCGTTAAATTCATGCCGATTTTCGTTAGGTGGCATAAGGACAGGTCTGAATATGTCAGAATGATTCAAAACAAAAGACGTGCGTACACATTCTAAAATTGGGTACTTTAGGCATATTTAGAAAAAAAAATTGTTACGATACGTTAATTCTCAGTTTTGTACACCCATAGAAGCAAACAAAGTGCATTACAGGGATTCAATGCTTTTCTTTTACCAGGAAGGCAAAAATGCCACAAAGTATGCGCTGTTTATGGCAAAGGTGCTGTAGCTGAAAGAACTGTGCAGAAGGGGTTTGCAGGTTTAAAGCTGGGAGATTCCAACCTTCAAGATCAAGAACCCCCGGCTGGGCTCTCCACCACAGATGAAGACCAGATTAAAACACTGACCGAAAATAATCCACATTATACGATACGGGAATTAGCAGAAATGTTAAAATTATCGAAATCCAGTATCCACGTGCATTTAAATGTGTTACGTTTCAATTTTCCTTCAAAATCGGCACGAACTTTTCGGACAACCCGATATTTTAAAACCCGAATAAACTACTACGTCAGAAAACGCCAAAGAAAAATACTGGATTTTTTTTTTTTTTTTTTTTTGGCGTTTCTGACGTAGTAGTTTATTCCGGTTTTAATATTCCAACGCCAAGTCTCCTGTTATTATTAACCCGATATTTTATTTATTAAACACGTTGAAGGTTTTCTTTTCTTTTTTTTTTTTTTTTTTTTTATAAGATAAACAAACAGCAGAATACATTATGATAAATGTAAGACAATATAAGAAAACTTCTTACTTGAGTATTTTATATTTATTTTTCTTAAAATCACAGTCAAGGAATTTGTGCTTGAAAAATATTTGTACATTGGAATTCTTTTCAGCAGCTTCAAGGAGAAAAAAAAAAAATCATGCAATATCACATAATAGTCAAATAAAAAAAATAGCATATCTAAGTTTAATAGGAGTTTAATAATTATAATAATGATGGCATATTTGTCGAAAACGAGAAAATAAGAAAAGCACATGATAAATTTCTACAGCTTCAATTATCTAAAAATAATATTAAATACACCATAAAAGAATGATAAACTCCTTCGTGATATTAATTTTAAAAATCACATGGTGGCTAACATTTAAACTTTTCTAAAATCCCTGACTTCTCCCTGACTATTTTTTTTATATTTTCCCCTAATTTTCCCCTGACTCTTACTGTTTTTTTCCCACTAACGTATCATGATGTTAGCGAGACATTTAATGACTTAAAATAGCATTGATAATTTAACGATTAATATAGCTTGTTTTCACAAAAATTGCAGAATTCCCTGACCATTCCCTAACTTTTCCAGATTTTCTAAATTCCCTCCCCCCCCCCTTATTTTTTTTATTTTTCCTGACTGCTAGTTACCCTGAATCAGATGTCGATACAAATTTACTTCTTCCTCCTATACACCCATTGAAATACATATATTGTTATGAAAACAGTGATATTTTTGTGTATGGTAACTTGATTTAATTTGTTACGCTGTGTACACCGTATAAATGGTCGTAAAAAAATTGGACCAATTTTAAAACATCGCTTCTTAAACTGGTAAGAATCCTATGATTTTTCTAAATTCTAAGTTAAAAACTCCGTAAATTATTCGAAGTTTACGATTTTCTTAACATGGGAGAAAACGGCAAATTTTCCCTTAAGAGGCCTCACCACTTATCGCCCCAGAAGCCAGAGCCAATGTTATTCTATGGAGAAATTCGCCCCATTCTAACTTATTAACTAATATATATTTTTAAATTCCGTTTTCACATTCAGAAACTTCACAACTATTAAACAAT
The DNA here is from genome assembly GCA_963930645.1 of Salticus scenicus. Lineage (NCBI taxonomy): Eukaryota > Metazoa > Arthropoda > Arachnida > Araneae > Salticidae > Salticus > Salticus scenicus. The sequence continues at coordinate 137,803,997 of OZ005661.1, forward strand.
TTATCGTTTTCTAAAAATTTTTTTTTTTTAATTTTAATATTTTGTTTTGAGGTTGTAAAATGCGAATTCTCACAATGTGAATTTTTTTTCTTTTTGAGCTTAAAAATAATATCTTAAAAAAATAAAAATAAATAAATAAAAATCAATTTTTAGTAAGTGATAAATTGTTTAATAGTTGTGAATTTTCAGAAAGTGAAATAAAAATGCGTATTAATTAATGAATTATAATGGGACAAAATTTCCCATAGAATAACATTGGCTTCGGCTTTCGGAGACGATAGGTAGAGAGTCCCCTTAAAGGGAATATTTTTACTGTAAAAATATCAGACCAGTTTTTAAATATCAGTTCTGATGCTGGAATGAACACCATTAACTATGAAAATTCAATATTGAAAACTTCATAACTTACTTTAAATTTACGAATTTCTTAACATGGCAGAATAAGGCAAAATTTCGCATAATCGTCTAATTTGAAGGATATTTTCATCGTAAATGTGTCAAACCACTTTTAAAATACCAGTTCTGATGCTGGCAGCATAGGAATACCATTGACTATGAATTTCTTAATACAATTATTCGAAACTTACGAATTTTTAAACATGGCAGAATGGGGCAAATTCGCTTAACCGTCAAATTTTAGGGAAATTTTCATCGTAAAGATATCAGTCCATATTTTAAATATCATTTATGATATTGGTTTGAATATCATTGACTACGAATATTCTACTTTGAAAATTTCGTAAGTTACTAGAAATTTAAGATTTTCTCAAAATACAGCAATATTTCACGTTAACTTGCAATATGGGAATCATTGCATTGAAAATAGTATCGAATAGCATGAAAACTAAAATAAGAAATTGGCTCTAATAAAATTAACAAATTAGAATAAGGTGAATGTATCGAGCTGAAAGATTGGTGGTCTATTAGGTGGGACATTTGAATCTATCACAGTGTCCAGCAAATTTATTTCTCTTAGCATGAATATAGTATGCCATGTGGTAAGAAATTTATGAGAACATATATGTAGGGGTTGGAATCGATTAAGAGTTTTAACTGGGTTAATCGTATTTCATTAATCGATTAATCGGATTTTTAATCGGTTTTCATTTATATATATATATATAATTTTATTTCAGTGATGAATAAAACTCTCATATTGCATACAGTCGGTAACAAAAGTATCCGAAACTAGCAAATTTCCTATATAAAAAAAGTAGAGTTAATACTGTTTTGTTAAATAAATACTTTTCGAATCATGTTATTAGTCTGTCTAAGAACATGATTCGACAAGGATTTATTTAACAAAACAGTATTAACTCCACTTTTTTTATATAGAAATTTTTGCTAGTGTTCGGATACTTTTGTTATCGACTGTATATATATATATATATATATTATTCATAAGTTTGACTAATATTTTTCAAAAATTTTTGTCTAATCAATTATATCTGTTTCATAGCTGAAATTTAAATCAATTTTCAAAGTAATAATTGGTGACTTTAAGTGTTAATTTTATATAAATATTTTCACTTATTTAATTTTTTTTAATAAATTATTTTTTTAATTCTTTTCTAAAGCAAAATTAAATTAATTTACACATATTTTAGTTTTATATTTGCATGCCTTGTCCATCTCGCTTGTCAAAATTGAATTCACAAAATTCCATACCATTATCATAAAATCTCAAATTCCTATATTTCAGTTCTTCTTTATCACTTCGGACTAGAACACAGAATGTTATTTTCTGTTACTACTTCGATAGTTACTATCAGCTATCTGAACAGACAATAAACGCTTGAAGATATTATGAAACTCTGTTGACATTTTCCCCACCAGAGGGATAGTGGAAATCTCAATTCCTTCTTTTCTTTTCTTTTCTTTTTTATCTTTAGCATTTCCATTTTTTTGAAAGCTTCTTGTTTTTGAGATTACTATTGCCCTAGCCAACACTTTCTGTAGAAGGCTACAGACAGGTGGTGTTGCTCCAGCATGCACATGGAGCGGCATTTTGTTTAATAACTGTCCTCCACCTTTTCTGTCAACAAAAGTGCAACATCTTCTTTTGAGAGGTTTCATTTTTATTTATTTATTTATTTATTTCATTTTTAATTATTTTTTTCATTTTTATTTATTTATTTATTTATTTATTTATTTTTCTTTTGCTTTTCGTTATTTGATGGATGTTTCTTAGAATGTTTGTTAGGAAAATATGTGAAAAAATATTTTGTTGGCAGAACAGCATTTTTACTTTAATTCGTAGTTTGAAAATTTTAATCGGATTTTGAAAAATTTTAATCGAGTTAATCGATCCGATTAACTCGATTAAAAAATTGATCGAGACTAAGCACTGATCGATTAACCGAACCGATTAATCGATTAATCGGTATAGCCCTACATATATGTGACAGGGAACTAAGTAGAGTTTATCTATGCCAAATTTTTCTTTACATGTGATGATTATACGCTTCTACGAAATCATATTCTTTTTGAAATATTGTAGAAATAAATATTCTACAATCATCCAGCTATCAATTTTTCCTATTATCAGAACGGCGTAAACATCTTCATCAATAACGTGTATAATATTCGGAAATATACAGTTTTAATTTAAAAACTTTCCCGCTGCCCTGTGATCTTTTTCTAATACCAAGAAAGTTATTTACAACTAAACAGTAAGTTTAAAAGATTAAATCAGAGCAATAGCGCTAAAATGAAAAATAATTTGCCTCTGCAGTGAATCTAAACAATAAATTTATTTTTTATATGTATTTTTTAGCGTTATAGCAAATTACAGCTAATTTAAAAATCAAAATAATAATAATAATAATATGCATGAATATTAAAGAAAATAATTACCTGATAGAAGAGTTTCGTTCAAAAACCGTCTTCCAACAGAAAAAATGCACTGAAAAGAAATTTAAAAGTTAAATTTCATTGATTTGCTTCCCCCCCCCCCACCGCCCTGGTGGTGTAAATTTTCAATATGAGTAAACTTTCGAAAGAACTCGTCAATACCTTTAAAACAAATGGTTGAATCATATATATGTGATAATATAAAACAAAGTTATCGTTTTTTTCATTTTTATCGGAAAATAAAAACATCTCTGATGATGGCACAGATTTGACTTTTTTTTTTTTCGGCATTTAGTATATATTTTTCTGCGATAAAAATCGTCTGCATCCATCATGAAAAATTATTTTAATAAATAATTTGTATTTATTCCGTAAATTTGTATAAATTGTGTAGAAGAAAGTCTTGTGGTGGACACAACATACTAGTTTTAATTTATTTACAAATTCATTTTTTATTCCCTTTCTTGTCTCTGTTTCACATTTGAAAAAGTTGTCAGACTTAAGATAATAAAATTTAAATAATCTAAAGTAATGAAATATTTTAAATAAGCAGACTGCTTTCATATTGAACGAATGAGTAATACCGAGAAACGTTTTGCATTACACACTTTCAAAAATAAATAATGCAAAAGGTTTTTCGGGGAAAAGAAAAATCACTCGTATAGGCTAGTTTTTCTTCTGTACTTTGAGAATTAAAACTATGTAAAGACAATATTTTAAGTGTGTAAAATATCCGATATTGAGATTTGGTATACCACTTCATTTTGGTGTAAACAAATTTCACTCTTGTTATTTTTACTGCGAAATATATGAATGAGCACAATAGCATTTAAGTACTACATTCGATTAAACTTAAATTGGGTCGACATTTTATGGGTCATCATTACATAATTGTATAGATTTTCATGAGTCTATGACTTGTAGTTCCTTCACAGAGACAAAGAAGAATTCTTATACGCTACGGCGTGTGGGCTTGAATTCTGTAAAGCGCGTATTAATGTTTTATTCAACTTCAGATAACTAAACTTAAATCAGTGTTACTGTGTAATTAATCATTTGATGCACAGGCTACAGATTAAAAATAATTACAAGATGAAAAGAACTTTTTATATACCATGTTTTTAAATTTCCTGTTGAATCATATAAACGCTATCGAAGGCAGCGGGAACCCGAAGCAATTGGATAAAAGTATTAAAAAAAATTCACCGCTATCGTGTTTTGAGCTATTATAAAAGTTTCAAATGGCTATCTAGCCGGGAAGTTAGTTAAAAATTTATTCCAAGCCTTGTACTGGTAACGCTGCCGAAGGCAGCAGGGTCCCGAAGCAATTGTTAAAAAATATTTTTAAAATGCATTTTCACCGTATTCTGAAATATTCTGAAAGTTTCAAATGTCTAGCTAGTCGGGAAGTTACTTAAATAAGTTTTCTGTTGAATCATATAAACGCTGCCGAAAACAGTAGAGATATGAAACAGTTGACTAAAAATATTTAAAAAAAAAAATGTATTGTCACCGTGTTCTGAGCTATCCTGAAAGTTTCAAATGTCTAGTCGGGAAATTAGTGAAAAATCGATTGCAAGCTTTGAACTAGTAATGCTGCTTAAGGCAGCAGGAACCCGAAACGGTTAAAAATATTTAAAAAATGCATTTTCACCGTGATCTCAACTATTCTGAAAGTTTCAAATGTCTAGCTAGTCAGGAAGTTAGTTAAATAAATTTTCTGTTGATTCATATGAATGCTGCCGAACGCAGTAGGGACCTGAAACAGTTGACTAAAAGTATTTTAAAAAATGTATTGTCACCGTGTTCTGAGCTGTCCTGAAAGTTTCTAATGTCTAGCTAGTCGGGAAGTTAGTTAAAAATCGATTGCAAGATTTGTACTGGACAAACAAACAAACAAACATACATACAAACAAACAAGATTCGAATTTGATAAAAACATGGTAAAATAAGTATATTTTTATATTTCCTTTACTTATTTCGAGCGAATTAGTTTGTATCTTATGAGAAAAATTATAACATTTCAATTAAAACTCATTTTACCAATTTTATTATTTATGAAGGTACTTGTGCGTGAGGTCTGAGTACAACAATAACATCTCTATTTCGCAAAGCTAACAGGGGTGGGTAGTCTATTAAAAGAATGTTTACTTATCTAGGATTAAAATAGAACAAAACTGACATATATAATACTGCTTTGGTAATTTATGGTCATTGTACTTCTTCACGGGTTGTAATAATCAGTTTTTTATAGGGAAACCCGAAATAATGTACAAATAATACATCCTCACTATTAAACATTTCTGTAAATTTAATGTAAATATTTATCCAGAATCTCTATAAATTTAGAGTAATTCTTCGTTAGAAGTGAATAACCGAGATTCTTAATCTTCATTCGGTATTTTTATGTAATTTTATCATTTAAATGTTTAATTAAAATAAATAATCTGGTGTGTCACTCACACCTCACACGACTTCCTCTTACCCTGAAATTTAATACTATAAATACAGGTTGGAGATTAAGAGGTAAGATAACGAGTACTGCTATGTAAACCTATGTTAAACAATTCAAATTATATTTATTGAAATTTTTTTTTTCCGACTGAGTGAAAATAATGCCTGGACCGGGAGTCGAACCCCAGATCTTTGACATAGAAGGTCAAGGCTATACCAATTGAATTAAGCTATCCATGCCGACATTCTTCCATTGCTTAATGGTGTTTTCCTTTACCTGCGGCTTATTTCTGTTGAGCTATCTACATGACAGAACAGATGTTTCTGCCTAACGGTTGTCTGAGTGAGTAATGTCCACCGGTTGTTGGCCTGGATAGCTCAATTGGAAGAGCCTTGACCTTGTAAGTCAAAGATCTAGGGTTCGACTCCCGGTCCAGGCATTATTTTCACTCAGTCGGAAAAATAAATTTCAATAAATATGATTTTCTTCCCAATCAGTTTATTGTGTGATTTTAATATATTGTAATTCAAATTAGGCTTCGGAAGAGTTTTATATGATAATTAGTTCTGTGTGAGAGGGGCTACCGCCCCCTTCAACCCCCCGTTTCATTAATGCATCTACATTTATATCGAATTTAATTCGGTTATTAAAAAATAATTCTATTTTTAAAAAATATTTTATTTAAATTATTATTTAAAAAAAATTATCTTTTATGATAATGCAGACGATTTCCATATTAGAGAAGTAGTATAACACTAAATATCTAAAAAAAAAGTTGAATTTATTCTCAATATTACATTTTTTTTTTTTTTTTTTTTTTTTTTTGTTAAATAGGAAAAAAATCGATAACTTTATTTTAAATTATCGCAGATCGATGGTTCAACCATTCGTTTTAAAGGTATTGGCGAGCTCTTTAGAAAGATACCCATCATGAAAATTTACTCCCACCGAGGGGGGACTTGCCCCCCAGGGGGGGGGGGGTGTAAGAAAACAGAAAATTAACTTTTGTATGCCCGCTATTTTCATTTTATTCAAGAAGTGTTTTAGAAACTTTGACTTATTTGAAAGAACAATCAATTCAGATGTAAGGCGAAATATGCGCCGCTCCCAGTTTAATGACGAGCAAAATTGTTTACTCAGCTATCCTAATGAAACTCTCGCGCGCGATTTCAGTTAATGTAGATGTTGTACTGCTTCTTTCCAGATAAGATGTAAAATATATATCCTATCAGGGCGTTTTAAAACGCTCTTACCAATATATTATGCTGTTAAATTAAATATGTAATTTTACTCAAGAGAAAACAAATATATGCATAAAAAGAAAAGAATATCCCTCTAATTACTTAATATATACACAAGTGTAATAATGATGTGCATTTTTACAAGTTTATTTACATATTGAATCCAGACGGTCAACACAGGAATGACTGGATGCAATTCACCAGTGCTGAATGTCTTATTCAGGTAAGTGGAATCTTACCTGTTTATTATTATTGACATTATTTAATATAAATAAATTAATAAAACGCTCTATAGCTAAGCTAATGTACGTATATTAAGAGCAGCGAAGATAACTCTATATTTAGTTTTATTTATGATAGATTATGAGACTGATCCAGTCTCTTAAATAATCGTATAATATAGAGAGTAAAATATGATGAAATAAATATACCAGCATGGTGAACTTATATTGCAAAAGAAAAGAAAAATATAAAATATAATTAATTTGTGTGTTATGAAATGTAGATAAACAATTAAGTATATATATATATATATGTAAACAATATAGGTGTGATCAAATGGAAATCAGCATGTTTATACAACATTTATATGCTTATAAGCAGACATAAAAAAAAACTCACAACTGATATTTATACATAATTAGTAAATTTGCTCTCTTTAAATACTATTTGAATATATATAGTATATAATAGTATATTTTGATAAAATAAAATTAAATAGCAAAAATGGCAGCATCCGGAAAAGAGATCACATGCACTCAATGAAAAACTCGATTCCAGTAATTACGATAGCTGGAAATTTAAGGTAGAGATGCTCCTCACGAAGGAGGATCTCTTCCAGGTTATTATAGAAGCGCCCCCAGAGCCGTTAACTGATGAATGGCGATCTAAAGATCGTAAAGCGCGCTCCATAATTAATTTAGCTATAGAGGACACACAAATAGTTTATGTCAAACACCTGTCCACAGCCAGGGAAACATGGGATGCGCTTAAAAATATACATGAGAGGGCAAATCTAAGCAGCAAATTATTTTTGCTCAGAAAGATATATTCCATCAAATTAACAGAGGGTGGAAATCTAATAGAACACATAACTAGTATTTATAAGTTAAGGGATAAACTGTTAGCGATAGGAGAAGAAAAAAATGAGCAGCACTTATCAGCGTTAATGTTGTGCTCGCTACCCCCTAGTTATGACACCCTGATCACGGCTATTGAAGCCAGAAATGACGATGAACTTACACCAGAGTACATTAAAAGCAAATTATATGATGAATATATTAAAAGAACAGAAAATCACCAAACAAAAGGTGAAAACGCGTATAAAACTCAAATTAAACGTAAAACACCACCAAGTAAACATTGCAATTTTTGCGGAAAGAACTCACACCCCCTTAACGAATGCTGGCACTTAAACGCCAGGCCAAATCATAACCAAAGGAGTTATAATAATTTCCATAACAGCGATAATAATCCCAGCAAGTACAAAAACAAAAATAAAACACGACTCATAAAGGAAACCGAAAACAAATTAAAGAATCTCACGATTATCATAGATAAAACTGAGCATAACTCTTGGATAGTAGACAGTGGGAGCAGCAGGCATATCTGCAACGACATAAATCAATTTACAAATCTGAAAGACAACGAAAAGGTTAGTGTTATGCTAGCTAATGGGCACTCTGTAGTCTCACAGGGCTACGGCGACGTGAATCTTAAGGTAATTAACTCGGATAATGAAATAAACAATATTACTTTGAAGGAGGTTTTATACATACCCAATATAGCCACAAATCTAATATCGGTAAAGAAAGCAACAGAGAATGGTTGTGTTGCCATATTTAAAAATCATGAATGTAAAATCAAATTCGGGAATAAAACTTATATAGAGGCGAACTTGACAGATGATTTATATGAAGTACAAACGGGCGAAAAATTTTCCGAAAGTGCAAATATAGCAGAAGCTTGCGCAAATAAAAATTGCATAAAATTATGGCATGAAAGATTAGGGCAGAAAAATTTTCAACAAATCAAAGAACTTGTCGACAAAAATATGGCAACTGGAATTGAGTTAAATAAATGTAAACACAACACAGAATGGCGAAATCTGTATCATTTCAAAATTGGAGGACGACACATATCCGAAAAGGGCAACTTTCAGGGCAGAAAAACCATTAGATCTAGTTGTTTCAGATGTTTGCGGACCTTTTCAAACTTCCACAGGGAAAAATTATTTTTTAACATTTATAGATGATTATAGTCGTTTTACATTTACATACTTATTGCGAAATAAAAGTGAGGTGTTTGATAGATTTAAACAATATTACGCGTTGACTTTAAACAAGTTTGGCAGGAAAATAAAAATATTGCGTACCGATAACGGCGGAGAGTATACAAGCAATGAATTTGAAAACTTCCTCGCGAATGAAGGAATCGAACACCAATTAACAGTACCGCATTGTTCTCCTCAAAATGCCGTGGCGAGAAAAAATAGAACATTGGTCGAAATGACCAGATGTTTGTTAAGACAGAGCGGTTTGCCGAATAAATTTTGGGGTGAAGCTCTTATGACTGCTAATTATCTACAGAATAGATTGCCGACGAGTGCATCCCTAACAGCACAGTTAGGCTTAACTTATCCACAGTACATCTTAAGGACGTTTCTGGGATGTCTTTTCATCCAGAAGACATCTTGAAGATATCCTGAGGAAGCGATGTGCTGTCTGGGATGCGATAAAACACCATATGAAAAATGGAATGGAAATAAGCCAAATCTCTCGCATATAAAATCATTTGGCTGTAAGGCATATGTGTATACTCACAAAAACACAAGAAGGAAGCTTGACAACAGGGCAAAGGAAGGAATACTTGTTGGTTATGACCTTAGAAGTAAAGGTTATAGAATATATATAGATAATAATGTTAGAATCTGTAGAACAGTAAAGTTTGTAGAGACAGAAACAAAGAATAACAATCTTGAGTATATCGATGAGGAACTGTTTGAGACAAACAATGATATAAATGAAAAAAATTCTAGCGAAACAAACGATCATAAAAACAACTTCCCGGTGATACTAAATGAAATAAATCAAGAATCAGACGAAACCGAGGATATTAATCATGATATGACAGATCAAACAATTCCGAGAAGGTCGGAAAGAGCTAACAAAGGTGTTCCTCCTGACAGATTTGTTTTATTATCAAATACTATGACCGTAAACGAACCCAAAACCTTCCATGAAATATTACAAATAGAAAATTCCATAGAAAGGGAAAATTGGCTAAAAGCAGCCAAAGATGAAATTGCTTCGTTAAACGAAAATAATACATGGGAATTGGTAGACCCTCCCCCTAACACACACATAGTAAGCTCAAAATGGGCATTTAAGGCGAAATATAATGATAAGGGTGAAATCCAAAAATATAAAGCCAGGCTAGTTGCCAAAGGCTTTGGCCAAAAGTATGGGGTAGATTATGACGAGACGTTCGCCCCGGTGGCGTCTCATACGACAATTAGATCATTTTTAGTAATGGCCCTATATAAAAATCTGGAATTAAACCACTTGGATGTAAAAACCGCGTTTTTACACGGTCAGCTCGAAGAAACAATTTATATGCACCAACCGAGGGATTCATAAATCCCGGTGAAGAACATAAAGTATGTAAACTAAATAAAGCCATTTACGGGCTGAAACAGTCAGCCAGGGCTTGGAATTCTAAAATTAATGAAACATTAACAAAATTGAATTTCACACAGAGTTCCACTGACAAATGCGCATGCAAAAGAAACACCAATAACAAAACCGTCTACATACTAGTGTATGTAGATGATTTACTAATTGCCGGAACCAAAGATGATATAAACAATATAATAGAAGAACTTAGGCGCGAATATAGTATTACCAACCTTGGGAACGTTACTAATTATCTAGGAATAAATATAACACTACCAACGAGTAACACATTATTAATCGATCAGTCAAACAAGATTAAACTATTAGTAGATAAATTTAATTTAGAAAATGCGAAGCCCACTAATACTCCCATAGATACAAATTACTTAAATAATGAGAATGAAAATTATTTACCCAATAATACTGATTATAGAAAAGCAGTAGGGGCACTTCTATATATAGCCACTGTTAGCCGACCAGATATTAGTGCTGCCGTCAACTTTTTATCTCGTCATAACGAAAAGCCAAGAAAATGTGATTCGGAAAATGCTAAAAAGGTTATAAGTTACCTGAAGACAACTATAAACTTAAAATTAATGTATAAAAATGATCATCCAGCAGCACTAACTGCGTACGCCGATGCTAATTATGCAAACGACCCCCAAGACAGAAACTCCATCACAGGAAATATTTTTTTTATCGGGAAAAACCCAATATACCGAATTTCCAGAAAACAAAAATGCGTCAGCCTATCTACTGCAGAGGCTGAATATATCTCCGCAGGAAGCGCTGCACAAGAGGTTACGTACTTATTACGATTATTAGAAGATCTGGATTTAAATCAGATAAGACCCATAACAATCTATGATGACAATCAACCTGCCATTAAAGTGATTGAATCAGATAAACATCAAGCGCGTAGCAAACACGTGGACTTAAAATACCATTTAATTAGAGAATTACATGAAGAAGGGACAATCAGATTAGAGTACGTCCCAAGCAACAGAATGACTGCAGATATCTTAACGAAGCCCCTACTAGGACCAGAGTTCAAAAAACTCAGAACTGATCTTAATGTAGTTGAACATTGAAAATACCGGTCAAGTAGGGGTGTAAGAAAACAGAAAATTATAATAACTTTTGTATGACCGCTATTTTCATTTTATTCAAGAAGTGTTTTAGAAACTTTGACTTATTTGAAAGAACAATCTATTCAGATGTAAGGCGAAATATGCGCCGCTCCCAGTTTAATGACGGAGCAAAATTGTTTACTCAGCTATCCTAATGAAACTCTCGCGCGCGATTTCAGTTTAATGTAGATGTTGTACTGCTTCTTTCCAGATAAGATGTAAAATATATATCCTATAAGGACGTTTTAAAACGCTCTTACCAATATATTATGCTGTTAAATTAAATATGTAATTTTACTCAAGAGAAAGCAAATATATGCATAAAAAGAAAAGCATATCCCTCTAATTATTTAATATATACACAAGTGTAATAATGATGTGCATTTTTACAAGTTTATTTACATATTGAATCCAGATGGTCAACACAGGAATGACTGGATGCAATTCACCAGTGCTGAATGTCTTATTCACGTAAGTGGAATCTTACCTGTTCATTATTATTGACATTATTTAATATCAATTAATTAATAAAACGCACGTTCGAAAATTTGACCCTAAAACAATTCTTTCTCGACCCGATGGGTAAGAGAAAGTAAAAATGACTGTTTCTACTTTAGAAAATGCATTCCAAGTCCGAAATATATTCTCACCAGTAATTAATTAAATTAATATTAGTTATTAAAATGAATGTATAAAATAAGTTTTTTACCATCTCCGTTTATTTTTCTCTGTAATTTTACGTAAGATTTAAGATAATAGATTACACCGAGTTTTCTTTTGAAATTTTTAACAGTGTGTGAACTTAATTTTATCAAGTGCAAGATTTTTTTTTTTTTTAAACAATGAAACTCGTATTTATTTCAGAATTTTTCTACTTTAGGACGTTGCTAGAAATTGCGTCCCATCATTAATAATTTTCAGACACGGATGTACAAAATAATTTGGTTACATAAAGGTTCTTTGATAAGGTAGGTTTCACTCGTTGAAGTGCTCGAAATCGTGCCGAGATTGAACGTGTCGAATATCCATGAAATAGTTGGATTAGTTGAAAAAAAGGTTACCAGTCCTATTTAGTTTAGTTGGCGTTGGTTGGATAAAACGTAAAAAGTTCTAGAAGAAGGATATTGAAGTTATAAAGTTTTGGAGTCACTTGTATGTTCGGTATGTTTAGTTCAGATGTTTTAAGGTGAACGGAATGAAGTTATCTTTCCAGTTAATCTATTTAAAAGAAACATCTGAAAATATTCAGGTGTGCTTTTTGGAATATACACCATGTACCAATAAGTACTTGGACAATTTCGAATTTAGACGTTTTGTCACATATCTAAGAAAATTCTTTAAGAATCATCTTAAAACCTTGGGAGTATAAAGAACATGTTATATCTTATATATTTTTTAGAAAAATATTTTACCTGAAGAGGAAAAGAGGACCAGTAAAAAATTCAAGAAAAGTCAAAATGTCTTCTATCACCCTGATCAATGTAATGCCTGAAATACGTTTTCGCTACAGCATTTAATTATGAGGCTTATTCTAATTGTCTGTATAAATTTTCATGAGGCCACCACAAATATTTATAGAGATACAACAGTTTGTTTGAAAAACTGCAAAAATGATCGCCACTTTTTTAATCATACACGTATTGTATTAGACACAGTGCAAAGCCATTTTTAGGAAATTTTGCATACTACATTAGACACAGCATACTGGAATCAGAATACAAAAATGTTAAATATCTTAAGGAATATGAGCATATCTACTAGATAATGTTTAACTACGCATGCGCAAGCTTTTCAAAAAATTCATTCACATTATTTAATAACCGAAAGTATTGAGCTACTTATATGAAAGCCCCAAACAACTATCGTGTAAATTCAAAAAGTTATGAGAGATAGAATAAACAGAATTTCTGTTCCTCTCAAAATAAAAGCAAAACTATAAGGGGTATTACTCACATGTTTATTTTGATTCAATCAATGCCCAATGGCAATACAGTGTTCGCTATTTGTAAATAAATATTGATATCCCTACACACCCTAATACACCCTATCATCTTCCTTTTTAACACTTTCCGACAAGTTTGAAAAGTGTTAATGACTTCGGTTTGCCTGCTTGTCTGTCCGTCAGTCTGCCCGCGCTCTGACTTCCGTAAATATTCATGGAATTTCTTGAAACTGATATATGTTATTCAAGCTCACTTTTGGATGTTCCCTTTTGAAAATGAAGTGAATACTTTGACTAGTTTGTGTACACGGACACCCGAAAGTATTCCAAAGCATTGCGTTCTATGAGAGGTATTTGTATAAACCATATTTTGATACCGTTACTTTACACAAATTTTAATGAAATTGAAATATCTTATTCAAGTCCACTATCGGATGTTCTCCATTGAAAATGGTATAAATATCATCACTGGTTTGTATACAGGGACACCCGATAGTATTCCAAAGCATTGCGTTCTACGAGAGGTATTTCTATAAGCCAAATTTTAAGAACTTTACTTTGCACAAATCTTAATAAAATTAAAATATATTGTTCATATGCACAAAAGAATACTTCCCATAGAATACAGTATGATTAGCATTAGATTTACAGGGCCACACAAAAGTATTCAGTTACATTATTGGGTACTATTGGAAATTTGCTGGAATTGCATTTTCGTTTATATTAATCGCTATTGTCATTTTCTAAATGTTTTTAATACTTTCCAATAGGGTTGAAAAGTGTTAGTGATTTTGGCTCGTCTGTCTCTCTATCTGTCTGTCTGTCTATACGCGCTCTAACTCCCGTAAATTTTCATGGAATTTCTTCTTGAAACTGATATATGATATTCAAGTTCACTATCGGATGTTCCCTATTGAAAATGGAGTGAATATCTCTACTGGCTTGCGTACAGGGACATCCAAAATTACTCCAAAGCATTGTATTCTATGAGAGGTATTTTTATGAACTATATTTTAATTCCTTTATTTTACACAAATTTCAATGAAATTGAAATATGTTGTTCAAGTTCTCTATTGGATGTTTGCTATAGAAAATGGAGTAAATACCACCACTGGTTTGTGTACAGGGACACCCGAAAGTATTCCAAAGCATTCGCTCTATAAGAGGTATTTTTATAAACCAAATTTTAATAACTTTACTTTGAACAAATTTTAATAAAATTAAAATATGTTATTCATATGCACAAAAGAATGCTTTCTACAGAATGTAGTATGATTACCATTAGATTTACAGGGTTACACAAAAATATTAAGTTACACTGAGGGATTTTATTGGAAATTTGCTGGAATTGCATTTTCGTTTACATTAAGCGATTTAACTCTTTTTAACTTTTTTATGTGTGAATATGATTTCAATTTGTGTATCTATCTGACTGTCCATCTGCCTATTTGTCCGTTTGCCCGCCCTCAGCGCCCGTAAATATTTTCAGAATTTTTAAAAAATTATATATGTTATTCAGATTTACTGTGGAATGTTCCTTATTTTAAATGGCATTAATAGGTCATGTGCAACTGGTTTGTTTACAGGGACACCCAAAAAAAAATGCCAATGCATCGCATTTTACGACAGATATTTTCATAAATTACATTTAAAGAACTTTCTATTGTAAAAATCATAAAGAAGTTGACATTTATTTTTAATATGCTAAAATAAGATTTTGTATAGAATATGATTTTATTAACCTTCAGATTTACAGGGCTACACTAAAATATTCAGACACATTAAGGGCTGTAATTAGAATATAAGGGCTAAGTTTTCTTTTGTGTTAAGCATTTTTAATAATTTCTAGCAATGTTTAAAAGTGATTAGGAATTCACTTAGTCTATCTGTGTGCCTTTCAGAACTACTGTCTGTTCGTTGTATGATTACGTAGGCAAAGAGCATTGAAATTTATACGATACAACAATTATGTATATTTGGAAAGTGTTAATAATCAATGCGTACCGCATGATTTTTCGTTCTTGTTTTTTTTTTTTTTTTTTTTTCTTTTCTTGAGAGGAACTGAAATTCTGTTTTAAAAGAAAAAAAAAAAAGAAAGAAAGAAAAAAGAAAGCGCACTGTCTTTTTAAATCAGAGTTTTAAAAACGGCATTCTCGCATAGCCTGTAGTATAGTATTTTCATTTGCATACTTCAAAATGAGAAAATTTAAGTTTTCGTTTAATATTTTGGCAATAAACAATAAATTTTCAAATAAATATTTCTTTAAAGGATACTCAAATGAAACTTCAATCTAGATACAAGTTAACTTTTAAACAGTTATTATTATTATTATTATTATTATTATTATTATTATTATTATTATTAAGGATTCAGAGAGTTTTATCCTTACAAAAATCGACGTTTTTGAAAACTATATATATACACGTTAATATATGAACAATTCTGAATATTTTGATGTTTTATCTATCATTCCACGTACTATGGCTCAGGAAGTTATGCACTGTTAAAAATGGTTTCTCAAAATTGCTCAAAAATAGCTTCGAAAGAATATATACTTAAATTTGAAATCCCATGTACTCATTTTTGAGTGTATTGACATGCTCAAAAGTGGGGATATTGGGATTCTTAGAGGTCAACCCCATTTTTAAGCATGTCAATATACTCAAAAATGAGTACATGGGATTTTCAAATTTAAGTATACATTTGTTTCGGAGCTATTCTGAAACAACTTTGCTCATTTTTGAGAAACCATTTTTAACAGTGTGAGCAAATTGTATTTGATGTCAATAAATAAACTTCATTGCATTTTCAAACTTTAACGCTTCTTTTCTCACTTTTTCTGCTATTTGTTAGATATCTTAACATAAAATTAACCTATTGGCATTTTTATGGTCTTAAAATTTTTGTGTAAACATATTTCATGAAATGAATTAAGTATTTCGAGGTAATTTAAAATTTACCATTTAAAAAAATATATATATATAGGGTAAGTGCACCAGTGATTGACACTTTTAGAGCAATCTCTGATGTTTTTAATCTTCTAGTCATCAGAAAATATTTTTAGAAATCGTAAGTCAGTACATATGGTATGAAAGACATTCAGAACCACATATATGCTAAAATATATACATTTGATAACAATTTTTTTTATGAATTTTTATTTGACACCAACTCAATGTTCCAGTAATTGGCACTGCCAGTTTTTCATTTTATCAGTAATTGGCACCCTATGTTCCAGTGTTTGACACTGCTAGTTATTCATTTAACCAGTTATTAGCACCCTATGCTCTAGTGTTTGAAATAAAATGATAAAATTCTTATATGTAAAATATATGATTTTATTATTTTTCTTATTTATTAATTATTTCGGGATAGATGTCAATTACTGGAGCAGGCCAATTGCTGGAGCACCTACCCTACATGTAAGACATAAAAATCTAAAAACAATTGTTAAGTTAAAATTTCTTTGAAAATAAAATATTTCACTAAATAAAATTAATTTTACTAAATATTAATTAATTTTATAAATATCCTTTATATGAATGTATGTGCAAAACTTTATAGTAACAAGTGAAGAAGTTTTTCAAAATCTTGCGGCAAATGGCAAAAATGCTCTTTTGAAAAAATATGTATTAAAGATTAGAAATGCAATGAAGTTCAACATTGTTGTCAGTTACAATTTTACTCATAACAGTGAACCAAATTACGTAGAATCATAAATAAAGCATCAAAACGTTCAGAATTGTTCATATTTCAATATACATTTCTTTTTCAGTAAGTCGTTTTTTTTTTTTTTTTTTTTGTGATGAGATTCTCTACACCCCTTAAATTTTACCAGCTTAATGTTCAGATATACATAAACGATATTATAGTGTATGTATAAGTATAGATCAAATGAAAACGGATCAGTAGCCATAAAATGAAAATGTATTATTTATTTTTAAATATAATAACAAAAATTACACAAGTATTTATCCCATTGTTGCACTAAACTGAAACTGTGCATGTCTCTTCTGTAGAAAGTGTTTGGCTAACATTGAAACCAGTGAAAACATCAACCCTTTAATGCTTTTTTTTTTTTTTTTTAGCGGACTAAAGATGTGAAAGTCAAATGGTGAAAGTTCGGCGCTGTATGGTGGGTGTTCCAAAATACTCCACCGAAACTGATTCAGTGTGCGAGTGCCTGTATGTGGCTGCGCATTGTCGTGGAGCAAAACCGCTCCAGAGGACAACATGCCTGGCCACTTGGCTTAGATTGCTGCACGCAAACGTTCCAGGGTTTTACCGTACTGATGAGCGTTGATCGTTTGAGCCTTGGGAAGGAACTCAATGAGAAGTAGGCCTTTCATATCGAAAAAAAATATCAGAATGATTTTGCCCTTACTTTGTATTATCCTGGGTTTGTTTGGCGGTAGAAGCTCAGATGTTTCCTCTGTTGGATTAGAAATGCAATGAAGTTCAACATTGTTGTCAGTTACAATTTTACTCATAACAGTGAACCAAATTACGTAGAATGATAAATAAAGCATCAAAACGTTCAGAATTGTTCATATTTCAATATACATTTCTTTTTCAGTAAGTCGTTTTTTTTTTTTTTTTTTTTTTTTTTTTTGTGATGAGATTCTCTACAGCCCTTAAATTTTACCAGCTTAATGTTCAGATATACATAAACGATATTATAGTGTATGTATAAGTATAGATCAAATGAAAACGGATCAGTAGCCATAAAATGAAAATGTATTATTTATTTTTAAATATAATAACAAAAATTACACAAGTATTTATCCCATTGTTGCACTAAACTGTGCATGTCTCTTCTGTAGAAAGTGTTTGGCTAACATTGAAACCAGTGAAAACATCAACCCTTTAATGCTTTTTTTTTTTTTTTTAGCGGACTAAAGATGTGAAAGTCAAATGGTGAAAGTTCGGCGCTGTATGGTGGGTGTTCCAAAACACTCCACCGAAACTGATTCAGTGTGCGAGTGCCTGTATGTGGCTGCGCATTGTCGTGGAGCAAAACCGCTCCAGAGGACAACATGCCTGGCCACTTGGCTTAGATTGCTGCACGCAAACGTTCCAGGGTATTACCGTACTGATGAGCGTTGATCGTTTGAGCCTTGGGAAGGAACTCAATGAGAAGTAGGCCTTTCATATCGAAAAAAAATATCAGAATGATTTTGCCCTTACTTTGTATTATCCTGGGTTTGTTTGGCGGTAGAAGCTCAGATGTTTCCTCTGTTGGATTTGCCGTTTGTTTTCTTGTTGGTAGTGATAGCACCAAGATTCATTACCTACCACAACTCAGTCAAAAAAAAAAAAAACTGTCTTCAGAAAGATATCTGAGAAGATGCTGCAAGGCAATCTTGTGCAAAGCCACCTCTGATTGTCATTGAGATTGTGTGGCACACACTTTGAAATGGTTGCGTGCTACTTCCGAGCGTACGATTTCCGAACCGTGTTATTTGCGAACAGATCTTACACCTGGCAGCTTATTCCTTCCTCATTTCAAGATAAGGGGGTATCGAGCCAGAGAGCACAGTCATAATTCCCTAATCATGCTCCCTCTTTCGTTAAAGATAAATTGGTAGCGAAAGCGAACGAACAGCTTTTAGGCAATCTCTAATTTTTGAAGATCTTTTAAATTTCTGTTAAGATACATGATTATTGTTTGTGGATAAATGTATATGGATGCTTTTAATTTGTATGAAAACACATTGTATGCGTGTATATATATATATATATATTGTGTGTATGTGAAATTTTTTACTCCGTAATAGTGAAATTAGATATTTCAATTATAAAACTATTGTTAAAAAAAATATATATATATTTTTTTTTTCTATGACTGACATACACTGATTCATAAGGGGGGAAGGCAGATGTTTTCTTAATCCCTTTACAGTTGACTATATATGTTACCGTTAAAACGCGAAATCCGTTAATCTGCAGATTACCTAACTAATCTGCAGATTAACTAAAATAACCCGTTAAAGTGCGGAATAAAGAATTTTCCGTATTTTAACTAGGTAATCTGCAGATTAACGGTTTCAGTATCGTTAAAGTTCAAACGTTTGTTTCGAGCCTTAGTTTTTTTACATTCACTATGACGTCAAACAGCCATGTGATACAGATACGCGAATGACCTTCAAACATAACTAAAACTTTTACCCCTTCCCTTCCGCACTTCCGCTATGCTATGATGATAAACCGATAAACGGCAAACGCAAAATGTGGAGGATGGAAGCCATGATTAGGTTTATTATTATGACTAACACAACATTTAAAGTAACAAGTAAGTTATAATTGTTTTAATTTTGATTTTATTTCTATCTTTTTTAATTCTGTCAATATAAGTTTGATAAGGTTCTGCATTTTATTAATGAAATGTAATCTCCTTATATTATTAAAATCTTCTTTATTAAAAGCTGTCTCTCGTGAAACTCCATTTTGAATTATGAATATTAGATTTACATTACAGTAATTATTTCCTTCCGAACTAAAACTATTAAACCATAACTTTTTAAAACTAATTTATTTTAAAATTGATTTAAATTACTATTACTTACTGAAAAAAAAAAAAAAAAAAAAAAAAAAAAAAGATATATTAATTATTAACTTTGAAAAATATTATGGCATTTAATAATTACTTAATATGAAATTTCTGTACATTTTTTAGCATTTCATTAAATTTTTTCAAGTTTCCTGTACATATTTTATATATCATGATTATATTTTTATTTATTTATTTATTTACTAATTTTAAATTTTGTTCGCTTTTTCAGATAGTTTCGTTGTAGTTTATCACATAAAAAGTGTTAATAAAGTTTTTTTTTTTTTTTTCTTTTTTTTTTTTTTTTTTTTTGTAAAATTAATATATTTGCTAAACTTGTACAGATATATGTATGCTGCAAAATATAGTTTAATAAAGCATTGAAAACTGTCATTTTAATTTTCATGCATTCTAAAAAATGTTAAAGCAGTTTTAATTATTTGAAGTACTTCTTAAATAATGCTTCTGATTTGTCTAATTTAATATTTCTAGTAATATTTTATATAATTTAATATTTCTAGTATTTAAATAGTAATAGCAATATAAGTTGTTAATATTTTTTTTTTTTTAATTGTTAAATATTTTTATTTTGAAAAGAAATCGTTACTGTATTACAATTCTAACATTCATTTATAAAATAGAATTTATTGAAAGTTATTAAAGCTATTATATTTCATATTAAAAACTTATATTGATCTGATATTGATCTGAAACTTATATTCATATTAAAAACTTATACTGATATTATATAAAACTTATATTGACAGAATAAAAAAGATGAAATAAATAAAAAAATAAAACAAATAAAACTTTAAAAGATATAAAAATTAAAACACATATAGATTAAAATAAGTAAAGAAAGAAATAAAAAAGAAAAGAAAACTATTTTTTTTCCCGAATGAAAAAACAAATACAACACAGCGTGCTGTAAAATTACAACACCAGATATCTTATTTTCACTTTAACCAGTGCCTAGTAGGTAATGTGCAGATTATCTAGGTAATTCGCAGATTACCTAGGTAATTTGAGAAATAAAACAATTTTCCTCACTTTAACGGATCACCCTAGTTAATGTGCAGATTACCTAGCTAATCTGCAGATTAACTGATTTCTGCACTTTAGCGGTAACATATACATATAAGAAAAAAAAATTGTGTCATATTTATTGCTTTTATAAATAATCTCTCGGAAGAAAATAGTGTTATTTGCATATGCATATTGTATAACAGGTCCTCATATATAACGTGTTTTATATATATATATATATATATATATATATACATGTGTGTATTTGTACGTTAATTTTTATTTATTTATACATTATTATTTATTTATTTATTTTTTACACCAAGTTAATTTTTATTTGCATCAAGTACTGACTTATCATTACAATAATCATACATTATCATTGAAGGCTTGAATTAATAAATATTTGCATTTAGAAATAAAGCCTTTTACAAGGCAAAATATAATGAAAAATGTATTATGAGTTGTATATTGTTATTGTTTATATACAATAAATGTAAACAAAATATGACAGAAAACAATAATCACTAGAAGAAGAATGAGCAACATCCACAACGGCTTATAAAAAAAAATAAGCAAGCGAGAAATAAAATTTAATGGGAAATCTTTCAAAGATTTGATTAATTAACATGTTAATTAAATTATAATAATTTAAATGAGATTTTAGACCATCTGTTCTAAAGTTCTAAAGTCCATCAAGTTCAGAAATATTAAGGATATTAAAAATTGTGTTAGGCAACATGTCAAATTGTACTTTTAAAGACATTCGTTAAAATGAATTTCAATTTGATTCAATAATTTAACTATTATCTAAAACATCTTAATTAATAACCTTACTTTTTAAACAACATAATTATTGTGATGTTATTTTAAAATTATGTTATACATGAATTATATTTCTAACCTTTATATTAAAATTAATATAGTTATTTAAATCCATAGATGTTGCATAATAATGTTAATAATTTATTATTATTATTATTTTATGCCGTTATACTTGTTTCATATTTTTTTTCAGGGTTGGCAGGTTTTTGACGCATGACAATTTTGACGGTTTAAACCATGGTTAAAACCGTCATGTCAAAAACCTCCTTGTCAAAAATGTCAAAAACCTATATTTATAATTTAATTGTCATATAAAAACTTAGTTTAATAAAATATGGTTTATAAAGATTTTTTGAAAAGTAAATACAATGATGTTCTTTGAAAAACACATTGTTACAACATTTTGATTAATGTAAAATACAAAACTTTAGGCTTTTAAAATTTCATTATGAATTAGTTTTATGTTCATTCGAAATATGCGGTATACTTTTATATATTACTACGAAATTTATTTGTAACTATACTTAATATTGTATATGTTAAACATATTAATGTTTTTGGAGAAACATTATTATAACATTTTGATAAATATAAAAATAAAACTTTAGGCTTCTAAAAATTCATGATTTATTAATCATTGATAGATCATTTTGATTGATAAATCATTTTATTTGCAATACAACATTGTGTATTTTAATTTTTTTAGTCTTGTAATTTTTGTATTATGTATTTAACCAGTAAAATAAAGCATAGCCTAATATTTTGCATTTAAATATTTTATAGAAAAATATAACTTTTTTTTTTTTTTTTTTTTTTTTTTTTTTTTTTTTAAATGACTGTTGATATAGCAAGTTTTTAAGAAAAAGCAATATTTCTGACTGTTAAACAAGCTTGAATTGTGTCTGAAATTCTTCTAATTACCTTCAAACAAGAGAAATAAGAACGTTCTCTGGACATGCGTAAATTGTAATAAATTTAATATTTACTCATACAAATTTTTTAAAAATTTATTATTCTAAGCTGTAGGGCCTACTAGCGGCCAAGTGGTTCTACGCTGAAAGCTGGTAGACGTGATATGCCGGGCTCGATCACAGGGCGTGCTCGTCGGCCTAGCCATAAAAGTTTTTCATGGTTTTCTCAGAAACCTGCATAAATACGGGTTAGGACCCTTTAGAAAGACCCACCACATAGGGCCCACCAACAACTCCTTAGGTCTAAGACCCTAGAGTAGTCAATCAGCCTTTCTCCCAAAACACCAAACACCAACTGTCCAAGCTATAAGCAGGTACAAATATTTATACAATCAATAATAATCAAGCGATAAAAATTTATTAATAAATGTAAATTATAAATATAAATATTTTCAAATTTATATTCATTTCTGCCCACATATATTATGTTTTACTTAAAGAAAGAAAAAAAAAAAACTCCAGTATTCCTGTGTTTTCATGGCTTATGTTAAAAATCTTAAGTAAATTTGGAATTTTAAAATTTCATAAATATTAATATAAATGTATGTATTAATATATTAAGAAAATGTACCTAATTTAATTGTTGAAAATTATGTATATATATATATTATAATATTTTATTAAATACCTTTTTAACTAATTCTTCTAATTATAATAATCCTTATATCTATCTACCCCTATATATATATAAACTTTTAATATTATAATTATTTTAAAACACATTCTTTTTTCCCCCCATTGAAAAACGAAACATTACCATTAAGTAATCTCAATCAATTCATTAGAAATATATAAGTTTTTTTATTAATTAAATTGTTTATCTAATCGTTTTAGTTATTTTTTTTTTAAACTATTTTTATTTATTTAATTTCATTTTTAATCATTCATAGAATTTTTCTTTTTAATTAAAAATATTTAAAAATCTGTTTTTCAATTAAAAGCTCAAATAGTTCTATTAAACAAATTAAGTATTAAAAATTTCCACATTTGATAAATAAAGTAGTTTTTAATAATTTTTTTAAATACTTAGAATATATATATATACATATACACACACACGAAGTATTTTGAATACAGATTAAAAGCATCCAAACACATTTATCAGCGCATATAACGATCAATAATCATGTTTAAAACACAAGCAAAATTTAAAAGATTTTAGCAGCTTATCTATGACCAGAGAGGGGACATTCCAAATAAAAATGAGAAGGGTTGACTTTCAAAGTCCGAATATATCATTTTTCTTCCAGACAACTTCTAACGAAAACAGTTAATCCCTTTATAGATTAGGAGAGGGGAATTGGGCTCTCTGGGAGGGGAAAGAAGAGGAGGGCAAGCTAACAGGTGTTCCATTCGGAAAACGCACGATAATCCCCTATTTCGGAAATCGCACGGTCGCAAGTAGCACGACACCTTTGAAATCAGTAATGATGGTACAAGCAGAACCAAAACTCACACCCACCTCCTACAGATGTCTTTTATTGTGTGTCAGCTTTTTACGTGGAGGATCTAGTCAACTTCATTCACCACAGCATGCGTGATGGAAAGGCAACTTTCACCAGGTCGCGGATCACCTTACAAAGATTCCGATCCCTCGCGGAAACTCTTGCGACAGTCCTACCCACGAGTCAATGACAGTGAGTGTTCTCCGTACACTATTTTCATTATTCGATACACTTCACGAACTCCAGAATTTTCTGCCTCTAAGAAAAGGAAAACGCCACGTTGCAAACGTGACGTAGATGGATTGCCTGTGTGGCGACTTCCGACCGAACGCCTTCTCATACAACGTGGTTGCGCTCTCTTACCAAGGGCGAGTTTGTTCCTCAATTGGGTTTCTCTTTTTCCCCTTTCCACTCTACCTCTACACACAGTTTTGTTACACTCATACACATACACCAAATTATGACCGCTGTTCTGTTTTCATTTGATCACCCTAATACCTATTTTGATGACGTATTTGTTTTAGACAACTCGTTCAAGACATGTATTACCTTTCCTTCTCTGTTATAAGGAACTTCTGTCTTCTTGCCGTCAGTAGAATGTACCATCCTTGCTCTCATCGGTATTCCATGTCGTTCTATGACCTCTTCTTCTAGTCCGGCCAAACGCAAGGCAGAGCGACCCCGGAGTGAAAGAGCTAAGTTGATACTTCTGCCTTGAACAACTTCCATTTGACGGATGTCTGAGAACAAAATACAAATTATGTATACAAAGTATTTGCTAAACACTTTATTAATATTTCGATACCATGTTAATCCAATCAACAATTCCTAAAACAAGGTATTACGCAGGAATATTAGACTATTCTAAAAAAAGTCAGTGGTATTAAGTTGTTGTGCCTTGTCTTGCTTGCTATAAAAAAATTAGATTATGAAAATTCCTATAGGAAATATACAGAAAAACCTGGTGGTGGATGAAACTGCACTTTGAACTGATATTATGCACTTCGTTTGAGTTCCATGGGATGATGGGAACATATGTAAAACTGAATCCAAAGTTCTCAAAGAACATACATACTACCGATATTTTTGATCGAAACAAGTCGAAGATAAGTTACATTGTTAAAACTAATCATGCCATCATGGTTTCTGTTATATCGTTCCGTAAGCTTTTAAGAAGTAAAAATCTGCGAAAAGCATTTAGTTGTGACGCAAATTATACGTAAAGTACAAATAAGTTGGGTCTATTCCATCCCAATGCATGCTTCCACTTCACACACTGTTAAAAAAATACGTGTGGCACTCGAGGACTGCCGCGGTAAAGCTATTGCATAGCATTTTTTATCAACTTATGCAATTATAATTATTTATTTATTTTATTTATGCAGTATTTTTTTTCTTTGATATTAATTCAAGTTTTTTCTTAGATATTAATTCAAGTTACACTTTTTGAGCGTGGTGACCGACAAGAAAATAATTTTTTTTCTTTTATTGAATAAATGAGAATATATCCGCAATGAGAATATATCAAAAATATCCGCAATCGATTTGTAGGTATCGAAAACCTCGATGTACCAAATTTGAATGATCTAACTCTATTTTTTGAGAAAAGGTATTTTAATAGGTTTTTAAAGGCCTGCAAGTCGAATGGGGATATTCAAGTTTTTTCTTAGATATAATTTCAAGTTACACTTTTTGAGCGTGGTGACCGATAAGAAAACAAATTTTAATAGAGAAAAGGTATTTAATAGGTTTTAAAGGCCTGCAAGTCGAATGGGGATATTCAAGTTTTTCTTTTGATATTAATGAATAAGATAACAATAATGATAAGAAAACAAATTTTAATAGAGAAAAGGTATTTTAATAGGTTTTAAAGACCTGCAAGTCGAATGGGGATATTCAAGTTTTTTTTTTGATATTAATTCAAGTTACACTTTTTGAGCGTGGTGACCGATAAGAAAACAAATTTTAATAGAAAAAAGGTATTTAATAGGTTTTAAAGGCCTGCAAGTCGAATGGGGATATTCAAGTTTTTTCTTTGATATTAATGAATAAGATAACAATAATAAGAAAACAAATTTTAATACAGAAAAGGTATTTTAATAGGTTTTAAAGGCCTGCAAGTCGAATGGGGATATTCAAGTTTTTTCTTTGATATTAATTCAAGTTACACTTTTTGAGCGTGGTGACCGATAAGAAAACAAATTTTAATAGAGAAAAGGTATTTAATAGGTTTTAAAGGCCTGCAAGTCGAATGGGGATATTCAAGTTTTTTCTTTGATATTAATTCAAGTTACACTTTTTGAGCGTGGTGACCGATAAGAAAACAAATTTTAATAGAGAAAAGCTATTTAATAGGTTTTAAAGGCCTGCAAGTCGAATGGGGATATTCAAGTTTTTCTTTTGATATTAATGAATAAGATAACAATAATGATAAGAAAACAAATTTTAATAGAGAAAAGGTATTTTAATAGGTTTTAAAGGCCTGCAAGTCGAATGGGGATATTCAAGTTTTTTCTTTGATATTAATTCAAGTTACACTTTTTGAGCGTGGTGACCGATAAGAAAACAAATTTTAATAGAGAAAAGGTATTTAATAGGTTTTAAAGGCCTGCAAGTCGAATGGGGATATTCAAGTTTTTTCTTTGATATTAATTCAAGTTACACTTTTTGAGCGTGGTGACCGATAAGAAAACAAATTTTAATAGAGAAAAGGTATTTAATAGGTTTTAAAGGCCTGCAAGTCGAATGTGGATATTCAAGGTTTTTCTTTGATATTAATGAATAAGATAACAATAATGATAAGAAATATACAATAATGATAAGATAAAGGTATTTAAGAAAACAAATTTTAATAGAGAAAAGGTATTTTAATAGGTTTTAAAGGCCTGCAAGTCGAATGGGGATATTCAATTTTTTTCTTTGATATGAATTCAAGTTACACTTTTTGAGCGTGGTGACCGATAAGAAAATAAATTTTAATAGAGAAAAGGTATTTAATAGGTTTTAAAGGCCTGCAAGTCGAATGGGGATATTCAAGTTTTTTCTTTGATATTAATTCAAGATACACTTTTTGAGCGTGGTGACCGATAAGAAAACAAATTTTAATAGAGAAAAGGTATTTAATAGGTTTTAAAGGTCTGCAAGTCGAATGTGGATATTCAAGGTTTTTCTTTGATATTAATGAATAAGATAACAATATCGATAAGATAACAATAATGATAAGAAAACAAATTTTAATAGAGAAAAGGTATTTTAAGAGGTTTTAAAGGCCTGCAAGTCGAATGGGGATATTCAATTTTTTTCTTTGATATTAATTCAAGTTACAATTTTTGAGCGTGGTGACCGATAAGAAAACAAATTTTAATAGACAAAAGGTATTTAATAGGTTTTAAAGGCCTGCAAGTCGAACGGGGATATTCAAGGTTTTTCTTTGATATTAATGAATAAGATAAAAATAATGATAAGCTAACAATAATGATAAGAAAACAAATTTTAATAGAGAAAAGGTATTTAATAGGTTTTATAGGCCTGCAAGTCGAATGTGGATATTCAAGTTTTTTCTTTGATATTAATTCAAGTTACACTTTTTGAGCGTGGTGACCGATATAAAATAAATTTTAATAGAGAAAAGGTATTTAATAGGTTTTAAATGCCTGCAAGTCGAATGGGGATATTCAAGGTTTTTCTTTGATATTAATGAATAAGATAACAATAATGATAAGATAACAATAATGATAAGAAAACAAATTTTAATCGAGTAAAGGTATTTAATAGGTTTTAAAGGCCTGCAAGTCGAATGGAGATATTCAAGTTTTATCTGATCTACTTTATACACAAATTTTACGCGTACAGCTATTCACTGTTGTACATAGATGATAGTATATTGATGATTCGTCCTATATACTTTCTCACAAACAGCTGCTTATGTATTCGTCCGATTTCGGGGAAACTCGTCTCGATCTGTGCGAGCTTCGTACAGCCGAAGTCTACCGAACTGTGTTAGGTTTTTTTTTCGTTACGGAATTTTTCGATTCGGTCGCCGCCCTCAAAGCCCGCGATAAAAGCTATACAATAGCTTAAAAATAAATGCGAACATTTCACGAGAAAGAGGGTTTTAATTAGCTGCAACCAATAGTGTGGTGCAAAATTTCACCATTTTAGTGGTGCCATTTCAGTAATAAGCACCACTGAAGTGAGGAAATTTAGCACAAAAATATTGGTTACAGATATAAACGCCTATTTAGCAGTATCCTTTTGGTGAAATGTTGAACAATTATTTTTAACAGTGTAGCAGTTTCGTGTGTGTTTTACCTGATTATATTTACCTGATCGTGTGTGTTTTACGAATCATGATACCTCAACTCCAGCAATGTGGCGTTTTAGATATCATGATTTTTATGCAGGAAAGGACTACACCTTACATTGGTACATGTGTCACTTAGTTATTGAAACAACTTTTCACGGATGATTGGAATACAAGCAGGTATAGTGCGACCACGTTTCCTACGACTAGCAGTGAGGCCG
The DNA here is from genome assembly GCA_963930645.1 of Salticus scenicus. Taxonomy (NCBI): domain Eukaryota; kingdom Metazoa; phylum Arthropoda; class Arachnida; order Araneae; family Salticidae; genus Salticus; species Salticus scenicus. The sequence goes on from OZ005661.1 coordinate 137,832,634, forward strand.
AGTCCAAAAGTTTGGAGGGATGCAAAATTGGCCGAGAGATTTGGCAAACGTCCAGTTATTCGGTGTTCCCTTATCGCTTGTTTTCTCTCAGTCACTCCTATTTTAACACTGGACTCGTTCCATCCGCACTTGCGCAGAGGTTTCAATGGTCGCAAGAAATGTGGTAAAAGAATACTTTCCCATTTCTTCACCACCCCAGTCACGAGACCTCAACTCACGAGATTTCTATGAGATTGCCTCAAAAGCACTGCTTATGATTGAAACTTAAGCAAATTAGCGGAATCAAAAGATGTGATGCGCCAACAAGACCGTAACCTTTCTCCTCATATAATAAGAGCTGCTGTTGAGAATGCGGTAATATGATTTAACTCACTTTCAGAACGTTTTTTCTTGGACACCACATTAAAAATGTTTTTTTTACGCATTTTAAAAATAGTTATAAACACTTTAAACCGATGTTTTCTCGTTTCATTTCGTTTAACAATATTGTATACAGTCCCATTTCCCTCGGTGGGTAGATTTTTAATTATTTGTTTTCGGAAAATAAAATCTCATGGACCTCTGCTATACCATTAACAAGTTTGATAACATTTAGTCACGTAATTTTTCATTTATTTTAAAATGAAAATTTAATAATAACCATCCTATATGATATTTCTATATATGTCCTCTATTGGTACCATAAAATATCATTATTATCATTAATGGACAGGGTTATTCACAATTGACTTCATTTGATTTTTAATTCAGTAGTGAACACAGATAAGTTTTCTCCCAAATTAGAAATGTGGAACGGAATATCAATTTATTTCAGTCAAAATAGGAGCAAAATGCTTTTATTTATATATATATATATATTTCTTTTTAATTTAGATTTTTTTTTTTGAGGGGGGAGGGGGGATGTCACCAAGACTTCCAGCATGTATCTGAAAGAAGTAAGTTAGTAAGAAGTGAGTTAGTGAAAATGATTTATTTATTTATTCACTAGAAGAAGGGAATTGTTCGGAAACATCCGTAGAGAATTGATATTACTTCCCCGGGTTTCCCTTCCTTGATGAACCAACAAGGAAACTTTTAATTCTCGGGTAGAATGATACTACGATTACCAGTATCCCACCTATGAGCAACTATGTTCTTTCCTGCCGAAGACTGGCCTAACCATTGAGTGTTGGTAGAAAGTAGAGATCGGATTCCCTATACTGTCTGTGGAGGAAAATTCTGAGAACATCAGTACAGTTTCGGGGTGAATGGGCGCCTTCATTTGGCAGTAATCGCTTTCTTGGTAACTGGTGGGGAGGTGGAGGAAATCTGCTTTTGTAAAAGTGGAATGTCGGTTTGGCGAATGAATTGCTGGATTGGTGGGAATGTGATGTTCGAGAACAAACAGGTCAATAGTCCAGGGTCTATTCGAATATATGTAATCAATGGCCCTAACGCGGTACTGAGCGATAACAAAGGAAACAAAGAAGATGGCAGAGAATAAGAAGCTGAAAAAGAATGACGAATGCAGCGCCCACAACGTGAGCAGTGGGTGAACTACCTCTGCCGAAGAGAACTGTAGCTACAAAGTTGGAAGAAAACCTAGGAAAAAGCAGGTATTAGGAAAAAAAGGTCGAAAATATACTATTGATTTTGTTGGCTGAAGAAAAAGTGAAGATACTTGAGGAATTTAAGCTTTGGAATAATTGTAACTATAATAAAAAGTGATATGTGCTTAGCATATTTTAACAGTTTCATAAATAAGGTACAATTATTACCTGAATATATTTTCTTAATGAAGAACAATCATGTTGTTGCAAGATCTTTGTTATACTAGATGTGTAATGGCCGCTATTGGTCAATCGCCTCACCAGCTTAGTCCAGAAACAACAACTATTAGTCACTATTAATCATTAGTGACGTCAACAACAGTTGTTGCTTGATTCAAAATAGATAGAGTAGAATAGTAGATTGGTGAACGATTAATCAATTGAAAATCTAATCTATAGCTGGCCAGAAATTTATATTTTTTAGTAATCTGATGTACTATGATGCAATTCATTATAGAGTTTTACAATTTACTGAGTAGTTATGATGAGATTGACAAAACGTCCATAAAGGCTCCATAAATGTCAACAAAAAAGAAAGACTGCGAAATTTTTAATCAATTCTAATAGATAATGTTTGATATCAAGTGCAATAGAAAATGAGAAATTCTGTACTGTTAAATATAGTTATAGTTGAAGTAGTTGCCTTAGTTATTTCATTTGTATATGATAGTTCTTTCCGAATTTTCCACGCTGCATGGAGAAACTTCTAATACACAAAAATATAGCTGTGATTCAATGTTTCTGTGTGCAGATGTAGAGTAGATTTCTTCTCCTAGAAACGAGTTCACATAATTTTAAACAAAAGATTTATATAAAAGAAACTTACCATCTCTGAATTCGTAGAGCTTGACATGTACACCTCGATTGCCTAAAATACATGCACATAATGATCCTACCTGAAAATTGAAAACGAAAGAAAACAATTTATACAAAATGTCAATACTTATAAAATCTTATTCAAAATAAACAAGTATTTATGACTTTTCTTTCTAATTTTTCTGTAAAAAAATAACCCTGTTTTAATCTACAAAGGTTTTTACTACATTTTTTCGCAATTTTGGCTTTCTCCATACAGTGTGATTATATTTAAAGTCCAACTTTCAAAAAGTTGAAAAAAAAATATAAATAATAAATAAAAATGATCAAAAATTTTATTTGTATATACTTGAAAAAAGGAAAATGATATGGCATAAGAAAAAAGAAAGTTCAAAATTTTAGCAGTAGATGGCGCTTTAATCATGAAAACATAACTCGTTTTTTTTTTAATGAGAAAAAAGGACTTCCACGCCATTCAACAGTTGTGTCAGTGTTAGTTTATATAAAATTCGTCCCATCCGTCCGTCCGTACTCCACTGAATGAAAAAAAAAAAATGTTTTTTAATTGTCTTGAGGCCAAAAAAATATAAAAAGCATCAATAAAATTGGTTTTTAATTGTTCTGAGAGTAAAAACTGCGGAAAAAGCAACAAACATGGAAATCGGTTTTTAAATTGTTCTGAGCCCAACACTGAGAAAAAATTCTGTGTCTAACATCTAGAATCTAAATTGTTCCATGTCATCCCATAAATTCTAGTTCCCTTTGATAGCGAGTTCTGAAAACCCCTATAAGAATTCTAGACCATTTTCCTATATTATGGTGGTCAATGTCATTTAAAAATCTCTGTAAATAAATGCGAACACAAGAGGCGAGTTTCAGTAACTATAATCCTGGTTAATGATCCAATTCTAGAAAATCAACGAGAATTTCTCGCAATACAAAGGATTCACAACATTCTTAATATTGTTTCACCGTCTAGAAAAGTGTAGTTTAGAAATGCTCAATCATTTCGTCTATACAGATTATTTGTTTGCCTTATATGCATAATTCGTAAATCTATATTTCTAGTTTAGGGATTTAGAAAATGGCTACTTATTCGTACTAGATGAGGGCGGTATATATTTATTTTTCTCAGAAAATCAGCATAAAAAACAAATGAAAAACAGCATAGAAAGCAACATTCTAATCGATTGTTTACATGTTCAATGAGCTGCCCCCTTTTTCTGTAAGAAGCTGAAACCGAGAAGCAACAAGCTCCAGAAGCAGTGATGCCAGATGGTCGAAAATTATTTCTCCAAACAGGTCTTCAAATTTCCCCAAATCAGGGGTTTTTTTTTTTTTTTTTTTTTCTTTTCCGAAAAAATCCCCAACTTGATTTCTACTAAAAAAAAGAAAAAAAAAATTTCAAAAAAAAAATTTCAAAAAAAAAAAAAAAAAAAAAAAAAAAACAGCCAGATTTAAGCCATAGAAAGCTCAGATTTTTCCCCAAATGAAGGCAATTTTTGAAAAAAATCTCCAAATAACAATAAAGCTATTGAAAGTCCCTAGATGTAGGGATAAATCATTACGTTGCCAACATTGATAGAAAGTTGAAGAACTCCCCAGATTTGTCCCCAAAAATTTTAGAATTCCCCGAAAAAGTCCCCACAAACATTTGGTTCCCAAAATTGTCCCATGAAGCCTCAAAAATCCCCGAAATGGGGACAAAAACCTCAATCTGGCATCACTGTCCAGAAGAGATCGAAGTGCATCAGGGGCAGTGTTGCCAGATTGGGGACTTTTTTTATTCAATATTCATCACTATATTTTAATTGTAACAGTTGCCTAATCACTTTGAAGATAAATCGTCTATTATGTATATCAAATATCACTTCCAAAATTATTGGTGATAGTTGAATAAAAAAAGTCCCCAATCTGGCAACACTGATCAGGAGTCACGTTGTCAACACAGTTTCTCTTATCTTGTGATCGCTATCGGCAGAATCGCATTCATCATTTCGATGCTTTGGTAAATAGTGATAACTTTAGTTCTTTCCCTGTCTTCATGCAAAAGTTTTGCTTATCAAATAACTTTCGTCACTCCACCTTCGAGTTCCTGCATTCCATCAACCGCTTTTGAAAAATCTGCGAATAAGTTATAGTTTGTAGTGGTTTAACCACTCTGTAATTTTCTGGTAACTTATGGAATAGTTGAGACGACAGCCCCAGCAGCTATAGGTCTCAATGAATACCCCCTACAGCAACAACAACAACAACCAACACAGTTACCTCTGCAGAATGAATAGATACCTGTTAATGTGCGAACGCATTTTCCGTTGTTCATATTCTGCAATATTGAGTATTAGCATGTACTTTGAGATCAAAAATGGTTTCTTCCGTCCACAAAACATTCTCTGGCCATCCATTTCCACATCCATGAAAACAAGAAATTCTAGATCCAAACTTTCTCATACTGGCAAGTCAGCATGAAGCGACGCGCATGGGTAATTCTGCGGTTATTTAATAATTTCCAGTTTTAATTTTCTAAGTGCTCACAGGCATATCTAAAGTTCAGGTAGTTTTCCCTAAATTGGGCCGCCCAGACGGTGGAGTGGTTAGCGTCCCTGACTTCTACACAGTGGGGTCCGGGTTCGAATCCCGGAGAAGGCATGGATGTATGTATTGTCCTTTTTCATGTTCTTGTATCTGTTCTTATAATAAAAACTTGTAAACCCTTGTGATGTGGATTATTCGAGATATAAGCGGCCCTAGGGGCAAGCAATAAATCTCATGTACTCATCAAACCAAACCCTAAATTGAATATTTGCAAATCGCCGATCGCTTTTTTCTGGAAGGCTGTAGCCACATCTTTTACTGATGTCGAAGAAATTGATTTCCTCTCTCTGCGAGACTTCACTTCAAAATAACCTCTCTCTCTCTTCGACTCTTCGAATTTCTTAATCATGTTAACCAAACCATTAGTAGATATCAGATCACAACCTTTTTTTTTTTTTTTTTTTTTTCATAACCTTTACTGTCTTCATAACCTTATTGGACTTCTTCAGAGCTACTGGCATACAATCACCGTTCTTATAAAAGTGCTTCACAGGCAGAGTGCAATTCTCCATTAAGTCATCGCGAACTTCTTAGACACAATATGAAGAAAATCCATATACCCCGCGTTTTTATAACAAATATATTGTGTCGTGCGCATGACGCGTCTTTCATTTTACGTATTATAACGCTTAAAGCACTATCTATTGCTAAAATTTGGTACTATTCATCTTGCTTATCATCCAATACCATTTATCCTTCTTCGATTAAATTTAGTTAGATTTTCAGGTCAGTCTGAGCAGTAGATATATATTTATACCTTTTTGAATGTTGTACTTTAATTATAATAACCCTGTACACTAAATTTGGGTGAAAACCTTGACTGGCTTCAATTCGAAATAGGGGTTAATTATAGTCTGCGTTATACTCTTTGATTTGTAGTGTTTCGGAAAAATATGCAATGCATCGATGACGATAATTTTTTTAATTTTATTTATATTTACTCGCGGGCTTTGCCCAATTTGCTGGTAGCTGTATTTAAAAAATTCCGTCTGAGTGCATATACTGGGTATACATAACCGACCCAGTCACAAAAATATCGCCATTCTGAGATAATTTGGAGCAGAGTTATGCTTAAAAAGTAGTGCTTTAACAACCGCCCCTAAAAGCGGAAGATGGGAAATATCGCAAAATTTCCAGACTGTACACCAAAAAATCGCCTTCTTAACATAATTTGATAAAGATTTAAGCTTGGAAACGTATTCTTTTTTTTTTTAAATAAATTCTTACGGAATAAAGTCACTGTTGCCTCGTATTATAACATCTGATCTTCAAAGGAAAAAAAAAAAAATCCAACAGCTCGATTTAAAGAACTACAGCAAAATCTTTAAATATCTCTTTGGAAGTTTTAAACAAAATTAGGAAACCGTATTTAAAGGTGTTTTTTTTTTTTTTTTTTTTTTTTTTTTTTACTTTCTTCTATATGTAATATAGAGAAAGTATTGGATTCGTGAAAATTTTCGACCTCCGTTTTTTGATGGATTTACACGTTTTGGGATGTCCAGAACACGAATTAATAGTTTTTAGAAAATGTCTGTCTGTCTGTCTGTATCACTTTTTTGTGGACGCTGTATCTCACGAACCAATGAATGAAATTTAACAAAACTTGGTATTTAGTTGCACCCTGACATAAACTGGTGCTGATTACATTTGGGGATCAATCGCTCAACAGGTGGCGCTGTGATCTCATGTTTTCTAAATTTTTAACATGGCAGTATAAGACAAAATTTCATATAAATGTACATAATGAGAGTTATTTTAAACTTGTGATTGTAAAATTAATATGAGTTATTGATAATAGTAATAGTTAACTAGGAAATAATTTCTGTGCATGTGGGGGCATCGCTTCACCCCCCTGGGAGGGAAGTACCCCCGGTGGGGGGGGGTAAATTTTGAAGATGGGTTTCTTTCGAAAGATATCGTCAATACCTTTAAAACGAATGGTTGAACTATAAATCTGTGATAATTTAAAACAAAGTTATCGATTTTTTTTATTGTTACTGATTGAATATGTATTACTTTTAACAAAAAAAAAACCTTAGAAAAAAAATCGTTTTTTTTTTTTTTTTTTTTTTTTTTTTAAATATTGTTACTGAATGTATATGTATAGGAAAATATAGAAGAAAGTCTTGTGGTGGCCACAACATACTAGTTTTTTTTTTTTTTTTTTTTTTTAAGCTAATAAAAATAACATATTTCACAATGTATGATAATATGTAGATTGTTTATGAAAATTGTATAGAGGGTGAAAAATGGAATTGTGTAGTTACGATATAGAAATTTTAGATACATTTATCTCACTACAATAAAAAGAATTATTTACTACTGAAAAAGATAAGAAAATAGCCTAAAAATGTTGATTCAAAAAATACAATGAACGTTTTACTCAGAATAACGCAGCTTAAAAAAATAAATATATAAATAAGTAAAAAGGAGATAAAATCAGACATTTGTCAATAAATTTCTCAGAATCAAAAATTTTCGCGATACGTTCACGTTTCACACATCGTGAAAGCCAAAAATGACCTCAGAAAATTTTCTTTGTGTGTGTGTGTGTGTGTGTTACTCGTTGTGTCTGTATGTATATAACGCTATTTTTGTCGGGGTATCACATGAGAACGGCTGGATGGAAATCAACGACACTTGGCAGGAATTCAGGTCTTTACGCAACTTAAAATCATATCTATCAACTTTTGCGAAATTCACCTTTGTTTCCTCTCTGGGGGGCAGAAGGCAAAAACACGTTTGTAAGCATAACTCGACTCCAAATTATTTCTGGGTGAAGAAATTGCGCATGGCGAGACTAGACTTGAGTGCAAATAAAACAATATCTGCGATTTCGGAATTTTCGATTTTTAAGGAGAGACAGGGGAAAAATCGATTTTTGATGGTAAATTTCGCAAATAAAGAATATATGAATAGAACTCTAACAAAAATGGAACGAAGAACAACGATGCGTCTTCTTTAGGATATTTCCAAAAGCACTTTTTTTTTTTTTTTTTGAGGGGAGGGGGTTATGAGGGGGCAAATTCAAGACACTCCATTTAGGGCTAAATTTGTCCAGGAAAATATGGGAGCTGCGGTCACGAATTTAGGTGTTTGAATTTTTTATATGTATCCGAAACCTAAAGACCTAAAGTAACGGGATTAATTGAAATTGAAATCCCTCCCCCTGCCCCCCCCCCCTGGGCGGGGGGCATGACGCAAAAGACGTTTGTAAGCATAATTCAGCCCCAAAATACTTCACGTTGAAGAAATTGCAACTGAGGAGATTAGACTGAGTATAAATAAAACATTGTGTACGAAATTTGAAAATCATTTTTCGGCTGGAAATTTTGAAGAATCCGCATTTTTTAGTAGAGCTCTACTAAAAATGGACAAAGATATTGAAAACAGCCATGTGTCTTCTTTAGAATATTTTCAAAATCCCATTTTCGCTCTTTTTTTTTTTTTTTTTGGTGGAGGAGGGGGGGGGGGGGCGTTTTGAAGGGAGAATTCGAGACTTCCCCTTATAGCGCTAAATTTGTCTTGGGAAATCTATGGGATCTGCGGTCACGTAATTTAGTGCGTAAATAGTTTATATGTATCTGACACATATTGTAATATGATTTTACGAAATCTCCCTCTTACCCCTTTGGGGACGAGAGAAAGGGTGGGGAGGGGGAAACAAATATGTTTCCAAGAGCCACCTTGCTCCAAATTATCACAGTAAGATAATTTTTTTATGTGTAGAATGGTTGTGCGTACTTAACACGCGCTATAAAGGGATTTTGTGAAATTTGTCTTTCCCTTCTCTAAAATTTGGAGGGAAAACACGTTTTCAAGAGTAACTGTATCTCCAGATTATGAAAGTAATTTTTTGATGCGTCGATTGGCTATATATACCCATACTCATACTACAAAGGAATTTTGAGAAATTACTTTCTGCACCGTAAAAGGAGGGGGGCAGGACAAAAACACGTTTTCGAGCTTAAATATGCTCCAAATTATCTCAGGAAAGCTATTTTTTCATGCGTCGGTTGGTTATATCTAGGGAACACACTCTCTAAAGGGATTTTGCGAAATTTGCCTCCCCCTTGGGGCGAGCGGAGCAAAAAACACGTTTTCACGTATGATTTGCTTCAAATTATCTTAGAATGGAGAATTTTGGTGTGTGGGTGTTGATTAAGTGTACGCAATATACACTTTGGAGGGATTTTGCGGAACTTCAAACTTTCCTGATGGAGAAGGGGAAGTAGAATGCGGTTAAATTGCTGCTGAAGGCATCGGGGACACGGATTATTCACGTTGCGGGCCTAAAAACTTCTACCGAAAACAGCGGTAACTTTAACTTATGTTTCGACGGATTTCAGTGATTTATTTAATTTTCTTTTTTTTCTTTTTTAATTCTTTGATATTTATTCATAATAATATGGAATTTTGAGAACTCATTTAAATATAATGTCTAGGGAAGCGGGTAAAGTCTTCTAGTAACTATATAAAGATATTCTCGTTTTATCAATCAAAATGAATGCTATAAGTTTAAGCCATTTTCAGCTACATCAAAAAGAATTCTGTAAAAGAGAATTATCAAATTATTAGGGAATCATTCAGAAATATTTAAAGGTTTTTTTTTTTTTTTTAAGAACGTATATTTTATGCTTTTCTATTCTATTATGAGCAGGGCCTGACTATACCCCAAGCAGTCCAGTCGGGGCCTGTGCCCTAGGTCGAAATATCTAAGAAACACAAAATTTCTAAAGGACAGAAAGCTATTTTCGCCCTTGCCCCCCCCCCCCCCCCCCGTACTTTGCTCACTATGCCTCTAAGAGTTTTTACGAATTAACCCATTGTAAAAGTGGTCGGGGGGAGCGAATAATTGAAATTCCTTTCGGTAATTTGTTAGACGGGCTTTGATTATGAGTGATAAATCTTTAATGAATTGCCCTCTCATTGAATATTTCTTCGTCCTTTCCAACCAAAAAGTTGTTTTATGTTGTCATCTTTGATAACAGTGTTACCATTTTTTTTTTTTTTTTTTTTTTTTTAAGGGACTTTTTGTTAAAATAATTACCACCAATATTTGATGTTCGTTATATATGATAATCGTTTAGACAAGCATATAATTATACAAACATTACTTTTAAATATTAGTGTTGTATATTGAATATAAAAGTCTCTATATATACGAGTGTATAACACTGTTTGATAATATTATTGAAAGAGTGCATCATTTATACGATGAAATTTAAAAAATGTCATTTATTTCAAATTTTATTAACAGCAATATTAGAAATTTTTATCAATTTTCAGATAGAAATCGGAATTAAATAGAAAATCTTTCTGTTATTAGTAATGAAAAAAAGAAAATTTCGGATTGAAAAATGGTCTTTACTAAAAACATTGAAACAGAAGTTTGTTGAATATACATAAGTAAGAAAAAAAGAAAAAGAAAATCTAGTTATACGTGCTGCACCTGTCAATAGCACGAACACTTTTCATGATATTATACAACAACATAATAAGGTCAAGGAAGTCTCAACTTCAGATATAAAAAAACACGCGTATTTTCTCAAGATAAATTTATTGACATAGTTGTTTGGGTTTTACAAAACAAATTTCAAAAAGATTGTTGTTATTCGGATTAGAGACTGCTGAGTGACGCAATAGTAAAGCAAACGCAGGATTTCTTTTTTAAAATGAAAACATTAAAATTAAGGCTTACATTGGATTATATATACATATTATAAATTGCAGCATCCTCATATAATACAGACATACCTGCCAACATTCTAATTAATATTCAGTATTATTGTTGGTACCGCCCCTTTTCCCACACCAATTTATTTTTAGAGCAATTTTCTCCATATGTAATTCCGGTTAAATAAGAAGCAAAATATTCTCCAAAAAATCTGGGGTGAAAAAAGGGCAGAACCATAGATATAGTAATTTATATAGATGTATCATCCCCATGTTATCGAGCAAAGATTTTTGACTCCGATAAAAAGTTTTGGCATCAGCCATTAGGGTGTATAAAACTTGGAAATAGTAATAGAATAGAATGTTGATGAATTATAAAAATGCCGAAACATTGAGTTGTTTTTAATTGTACTAATACACATGTGAAATAAAATGGGGTAAGTTTTCATCACTAAGTTATATTTGACTAATTTATGAAAAATATAATTTTTATAATCAGTTGCTTTGTTATTATTATGAAATAATTACTGTCTTCATACTTAATATAATAGATTTTTTTTTTTTTTTTTTTTTTATATTAGTCAGTAATATGGAATTTTCTAAATTCTTTTAAATGTAGTTAGAAGCGGTGGAGGTAAAGCCTGCTAGTTTTAATATATGAAAAAAAAATAACTTTAAATATTAACTAAGCTAATAAATATAGCAAAAAAGAAAAGAAAGAAAAAAAAAATGAATTTGAAACTGTATCTGGAGTTTTTCATTCACTTTTAGTACATAAATTATTCATAAATTTTGCAAGCTAAAAATTATCCGTGTGTAGTCCCCTTGTGTATTCACTCGGGGAAAGACAGACATTAAGAAAGTAAAATTGCCGTCTTTCCCCGAATGAAAAGGAATCACATTTTCCCCCTCGATGATCAATCTATGTCTTATTGCTATATGTATGGTACTAATAATACTGCGGAGTATTAATTTGAATGTTGGCAGGTAAGGTACAGATTTAGAATACCGAGTTTAAATTTTTTGTTTATATATTTCTTCTTGAATTATACTGATAAAAAACACATACGTAATGATAACACATCAACCTCTAAAAATCTGATTTTTTGGATTCATAGGACCTCAAAACGTTTAATTATATGAAAATTCCCTTTTCGGAAATTCGACTTAAAAACAGCATTTTCTCTATCATACGCCATAAGAGAAAGTAAAAAGCCTAAATCGAAACAGAAAATTAGTACTCTGCCCATGCTAGTCGCGGTATGACTGCAGACCTGAATCTCACTTTAAGCGTTTTTGTGGTTGAAACGCATAATTATAAAGTTATATGTATACAAATAGTAGATATTTTATAAAATACATTTTTTAAACAACATTCTATTTCTTTTAAAATCGTTCACAATAAAAATTCAAATAGACACATGCATTTAGAATTTAAAACCAGTTTTAAATTTAGTATCTTGGTTAGAAAAGATTTTGATAAGTTTAAATTCAATAATTTTCTGCAGTTATTAAAAAGCATATTTTAGCATAAATATTTGAAACGAGTAAATTATAGTTGGAAGTGATAGAGAAAACAATCCTGTGTGAGTTAGGTTGTCAGAACGTCGTTTAAAAAAAAATCATGAATTTGAAAATAAATTATGTACTAGCGTACATTCATTTTTTATTTTAATATTTAAAAAAAAAAGCAGTCTTAATATATTATCTTAATTAAAACTTTTTAATATAAGTATTATCTTTTTACTTTCTCTTACCCATAAGGTAGAGAAAGTATTGTTTTAGGGTCAAATTTTCGAACGTGAGTTTTTGTTATATTTACACGTTTTGAGGTCCCCTGAATATGAATATCATGTTTTTAGCGGTTAGTCTGTGTGTGTGTGTGTGTGTGTGTATCTGTTATCAGCATATCTCAAGAACAAATAGCAGCAGAAAGTCCAAACTTCGTATTCTAAATTAGAGGTCTGCACGGGCAGAAATTTTGATGCCCGGCCCGGTATGAAATCGAAAAATTCGGCCCGCGACCCAATTCAAAAACATGTAAAATACCAAAAAAAGAAAAAAAGAAAAAATAGAAAGAGAAAAAATGTATGCCTTTCTTTGAAAAGATTTTTAGTATGTGTTTTGCAGAGATTTTATATAGCCAAGCAATTCTTGTACAAGAACTTGTACAAGATAACATAAACAGAAATTCATTAATACAGACAAATCACAAAGTCAAACCGAAAATATTAGCATTCATCAAACAATATAGGAAGGTATTTAAAATGGTTAATACTACTAAAAATGCACTTTCAACTATTTCCTCTTATATACCGTAATGTATTCGAATCTTTCATGCGATCCGGTAAACAAAACTTTAATGCTAATCTAACCATATTCAATAGGAAAATTGCTTTTGCCCATGCTAAAAATGATGCTACTTTCATCCACTGGAGAAAAGATAAATGAGTCTTAGAGAAAAACTTACAGTGGAAGGATTTTTATAGCCTTCATACTACATAAACTCTAAAGACAAAGACCATAGGAAACAAAGCCTTATACACAGTAACGTATCTAAATTCTTTTGCTTGTACATGTGAGCAAACTGGTAGTGACATGCATACTATTTTCAATAGGAAAGCATCTAATATTACTTTAAATAAAATATATTGATTTAGAGACATGCTAAAAATATTTGCAGAAAATCAGATCGCGAACGGACAGACTGATAGGCAATTAAATTGAAGTTACAGACATTTTTTAACAAAGTAAAATTTTATGTGACATACCAACCTGTAAAATTATGTAAAATAAATGAATGAAGAAATATTTTATCATTTTCTTTTTCGTTGATTAACTAGGAAAAGCCGACACGGCCCGGGACACGGCCCGGGCCGCCGAAGCCACGGCACGGCCCACACTTTCCCGGGCCGACACGGCCCGGGAAAAATTTCATTCAGGCCCGGCCCGATTCGAGTACACACAAAAAAATTGAGCCCGAGCCTGAAAATAAAATTTAAGCCCGAGCCCGGCCCAAAAGCAAATTGAGAAGTTCGACTCGAACCCGGCCCGTGCAGACCTCTATTCTAAATGTGTATCATATAGGGATGCTACACTAAGATTTTCGTTGAGATTAAGCAAATGGTTCGCGTACAGGGACGCCCAAGAGTATATTCAAATACATTACGTCTATTGGGAAAAGTGCTAATAAGTAGAGTTTAACATCCATACACTGCACTAAACCAAATGAAACGAATGTATATTTTATATATGCGTAAAAACATGTCTCATGTAGAATATGGTAGGGAAATCATTCACTGTTCGTTTACAGGGCTACACAAAAGAACTAGAAAAAAGTGCGACAACAGTTGAAAATTCACGGAAGTTTATTTCAGGCTAGGCCATGCATTATTACTATAGGATTAGATTTAGGTGCACAATGTGGTCTGTATATAATCTTCGAAAGATATACAGGGCTGCAAATATTTAAGCGATAACATTTTTTTTTTTTTTTTTTTTTTTTTGTTAATAGATGTGCTTTACTAATAATATTTTACCACTTCCAGCAAAGCTGTTCGGGAATTGAAATGAATTCCTTATAGAGCTATGGTAAAAAATGTATGTTTTTAAGTTGAATATTCATAGCTTCATTTTTGTATATTTACACGTTTTGAGGCTCCCTGATTATCGTAGTCAAGCTTTTTAACGTTTGATCTTTGTCTGTGTCTCTTAGAGTGACTTAAAAACGAATAATTTTAGGAGATCCAAATGTTGTATTTTGAAGTTAATATAAGTTTGTTGCTAGAAAAGTTTGATCAAGATTGATAAGTTTCAAGGAATGTTGTGTGTGAAAGTTGTCTGAATAATTTTAAGTGAACTTTAATTTTAATAACAGATTTAAATTCTCTATAAATATATGTGCAGTAATGAAACGGGGTTGTTGAGGGGGGCGGTAGCCCCCCTCACACAGAACTAATTACCATCTAAAACTCTTCCGAAGCCTAATTTGAATTGTTTTAACATAGATTTACATAACAGTACTCGTTATCTTACCTCTTAATCTGCAACCTGTATTTATAGTATTAAATTTCAGGATAAGAGAATGTCGTGTAAGTGACACACCAGATTATTTTTAATGTTCTAAATTTACTTCTAATTTGGTATGTGGTCCCTACGCACAGGCGTCAATTTTAATTGTGTATAACTCCTTTAATTTTAAAGATAAGGGTGTATGTGAAAACAGGTATGTGGATTTTAGTAATGATATTACATAAAAAACTAGTAAGTTGTGGCCACCACAAGACTTTCTTCTATATTTTCCTATACATATTCAATCAGTAACAATATTTAAAAAAAAAAAAAAAAAAATCTAAGTTTTTTTTTTTTGTTTTTTTGTTAAAAGTAAAAAAAATCGATAACTTTGTTTTAAATTATCACAGATTTATGGTTCAACCATTCGTTTTAAAGGTATTGACGAGATCTTTCGAATGATACCCATCTTCAAAATTTAACCCCCCCGGGGGGGTACTTCCCCCCCAGGGGGGGAACCGATGCCCCCCCATGCACAATTTTTTTTTCTAGTTAACTACTACTATCATCAATAATTCAAATTAATTTTACAATCACAAGTTTAAAATAACTCTCATTATGCCCATTTATACGGAATTTTGTCCTATGCTGCCATGTTAAAAATTTGCATAAAATGCGATTACAGCGCCACCTGTTGAGCTATTGATCCCCAAATCTAATGGGCACCAGTTCATGTCAGGGTGCAACTAAATACCAAGTTTGGTTTAATTTCATTCATATGTTCGTGAGATACAGCGTCCACAAAAAAATGATACAGACAGACAGACAGACAGACACACAGACAGACAGACACACAGACAGACATTTTCTAAAAACTATCAATTCGTGTTCAGGACATCCCAAAACGTGTAGATCCGTCAAAAAACGGAGGTCGAAAATTTTCGCGAATCCAATACTTTCTCTATATTACATATAGAAGAAAGTAATAAACATTTTATATTTCACAAAATTTGTCGAAAGAAGTTGTATAAATATTAAAAAAGTTTTTATTTATTGTTGAAAATTAAACGGAAGAAAAGGTTGTTAACAACGTGGTCTTATTTTTTCCTTTACTCTGAACATTTTTGAAATTTACATTGCTCACTTACCTTTAATAATTATAGAAGTAATCGCCATTTCAATCTTTTTGCGACACACTGTATATTCGCTTATATGAGAATTGTGCGTATTCGTGGTTCATGAAGCTATAAAGGTTTCTTTGACAACATCGACAATTTTTGTGCAATTTTTGTTTATAATATGTAAGGCTTTTCGTATCAAATCAACATCGTATTTCGAAAACTTAACATATTACAGTCAATAAAACATACTCTGATTAGAATTTTTTTTTTTATCCCACCCTACATTTTTTCCCATGATAATAGGCGGTGATATGACAAAACATACAGTGATCAGAATATAAAAATATTAATAATCAATTTAAAAAATCTTTTAAAACCCAAATTCTTAATATATCATATCACATAAATCTTTTCGAAGTTATGATTTTGCAGATTTTTTCATATTAAGGTGAAATGATAAATTTCAGCGGAAAATAATTTGTACTCTTTTATAAACCACGAAAGTCTAGGCGGTAAGGCAGTCGAAGATTCGATACACGCCTGACCGAGTTTTAAAAAAAAATTCTGAGGGATTTGATCCATTGACCTATGCATTGCTATGATTGGCCATTAGTTATTGCTCTGGTTGTGCCATCTATCGGTCATTACAAACGTAAATATGCATAAAAAATTTCTTTCTTTCTTCCTTTTTTTTTTTTTTTTTTTTTTTTTTTTGCAAATTGTTTTAGAAAAATATAATTATAAAAATATGCATACAATGTTGCTCTCTGCAAACAATTTTTTAATTTTGAGTTTTAAAAATTATTTTAAATATGTTTGTGTACTACTTTGTGAATTTATCGATGAGTTAATTTTCATAAAACATTTTTATGTTTGAATACTAAATTTTCGCCTTAAATTTCAGCATTCGAACATTAAAAAAAAAAAAGGCTTCTTAAAAAAACTCTTCAAAAATTCTTAGGATACTGTGGAGTCAATGAAAAATTTTCTTTTATCAATTGACATCTTTCCTACTAATTATCTGCAAAAATTAACACCCCGGACCTTCGAACGCTCGACCACCGCGTTACTAACATGGCGCTCTAACTACCTCAGCCACGGAGAGACAAATGAAAAAGCTTATATTTACCTTAAATTGGAGGCGCATATTTTATTAGCTTGAGATTCACAAACATACCGTAGTGAATGACAGTAAGTACATAAGAATTTGGGGGAAATCTGATGAAACATAATATTTTTTTACTAAATAATTTTTAACTGTGCATGCACAAGCTTTAAAAAAATTTCTTTTGGGTAATTTTTTAGTCAAACGTATGGAGAAATTTAAGAAAATATCTTCGATAGAAGAGCTCAGCCAGCTTATAAGAAGAATATCAGTTGCAGCATCCAGGGAATAGGACATGTGATATATCATAGGACAGCTCAAGTACACAGATAACGAATATTTGAAAAAGGAACTGGTTCCGGCAGAGGATTCTATTGAGATATTAGTGGTGCTACTACGTGGCATGGGCAGACTATATATATATATATATATATATATATATCAGCTTCTGTAACAAAAAATGTTAATGTATGAGATGATCTTAAAAAAAAAAAAAAAAACACTTAACTAAATTTGACTAAAAATTGATTAAACTTAATTTGATTTAAAAACACTTGACTAAATTTGATGCATATCGACAGACACGTGATGCTGCTATTGCTCTCCTTCTTCAATTTTCCATATAACTACTACTCAGCATCTATTGGTTAAAATCGCACGAAACAGCATATGTAAAATCTTTATTATGATTAGCTAGAATTAATTAATTATGTTTATGTTGACCTATAGGTGTTGCTGTTGTATAGACTGATATAGAAAAAAGTTTTGTGATGGTTAAAAATATAGCAGTTTTATTTTAGTAATGTATAAACGAAAATATTGAACTATTGTAACGTTGCTTTATAATTGACGCATATATCCTGTAAGAAGATAATCAAAAAGAAAAAGAAAAAGTTACAATTTTAAATGCCAATGCTGATTATAAAAATATTTCCATCTCTTATTATAAAACAATATTGTTCCACCTGTTCTTTCTGCCAACTCTATGACTTCAAATTTAAGATGTCTGCTGAAATTATTGTCATCACAGCTGTGAAGTTTTCCTTCCCGAATTAAACACAACTTATACGCCCGCGCGAGGCACTCACCCATATTATCTTCGAAAAACATCAAGGGGAAAAAAAAAATCTGGAGTGATTCCATTCGACTTTCCGAACATTGAGTAATTAACAATTTTGTAGATAAAGTAAAGAAAGAGGAGTTGTTAAACAAACAAACGAGAGAAAACCATAATAGAGTGTTTGAGTATTTTTCTCCATATAGTGCACGATGTTTTATTTAATGCTACTGAACTTTGAACCCATAGATCATAATGATAAAGAATTTTTCGTTGTGTCCCTGTAAAAAAAACTGTAAGTGCTAGATTCTTCAAAATCTATACAGATTGTGTATCTGTGACCTATAATATGTGTATAATTTTTTGCTCAATTGAATAAGGCGTATAGATGCTACCGCACTTTTAAGATTTTGGTTCCATAGGCCATAATGATAAAAAAAATTTCTTTGTGTCCCTGTAAAAAAACTATAAGTGCTAGATTCACCAAAATCTATAGGGTTCGTACGATGGTGACTTACAATATGCGTACCAACTTTCAGCTTATTCGAACAAAGCGTTTAGACGCTAGCGTGTTCACTCACAGACATACAGACACACATGCATACACACATACATACATACATCATCGCAAAAATTGTGAAAACGGACTCAGGGGACCTCGAAACGCATAGAAACATCAGAATCTCAAATTCGGATTATTGACATGATTACAATATTTTCCTCACTATCGTGTTCGGGAAGTAAAAAAAAAAAACTTAATATGTAGATAAATGGAAACTTAAAGTTTTTGATAGATTTATCTATTTTGGGTATTTGTACAAAATTGTTAGACCTGTCTGTGTTTGCTGTGAAACGATTTTAAAGGCACTACAATTGTAAAATGAATACTTCGAATATTTCGCATAGTTTAGTATTCTTTTACAACTGAGCCCCTTAGCTGCCAAGTGGTGTAAGTCCAAAATTTACGAAATTGAGTTAAGAGGCATAATATTTTTCCTCGAAGAAGTGATGCCAGGTAGTCGAAAATTATTTCCCCAAACAGGTCTTCAATTTTCCCCAAACCAGGTTTTATTTATTTTTTTTATTTCTTTTTATTTCTTTTTTATTTTTTTTCAAAAAAATCCTCAACTTGATTTCTACTAAAAAGGGAAAATAAAATTTTTTAAAAAAGGAAATATCAAGCAGATTTAAGCTCAGATTTTTCCCCAAATGAAGGCAATTTTTGAAAAAGATCCCCAAATACAAAAATGTATTATAATCCCCTCCAATCAGTTGGTGTGCTGGTGGCAAGACACAGAGAGGCGTATAGAAGTTAAAAATCGAACATTGTGAACCGAATCCAACTTATTATTATTATTATTAAGAACAGAAAAATTAATAAATCAATATAAAATAAACCTATGATATATTGTCTATGTGTAAAATTGAGAAATTGTAATATGTAATTTTAATATAATTTTTAATAAAACTCAAATTTTGCGATGTTCCACTCAAAACTCGAAATGTCCCTACACTGACGATAAAAGTCCTTACTTTAGTGAATAATCGTAAAAAAATTAGAAACAACATCATAAACCATGCGTAATTTCTTGAAATGTCTTACAAAATTACCAAAAAGTCCCTATGAATTTAAAATGTGTCCCTACATCATGAATAAAGCTATTGAAGGTCCCTAGTCGTAGGGATAAATCCTTAGGTTGCCAACATTGACAGAAAGTTGAAGAAATCCCCAGATTTGTCCCCAAAAATTTTAGAATTCCCCAAAAAGTCCTCACAAACATTTGGTCCCCAAAATTGTCCCCAGAAGCCTCAAAAATCCCCAAAATGAGGACAAAATCCCCAATCTGGCATCACTGCCTCGAGGGGTCCTCTGTTTATTTGCCAAGTGGTGCAAGTCCTAGTTTATATTTATGCCACTAAACCTACTCAATTTCTCTTAAACTTTTGCTGTAGCAATAAAAACTATTAAACATTTACTGACGAAGTTTATTCTCCTGATGTACAACTGAAACTTTTTCAAAACAAATAAAGTAAATAAATATTGTTAAAATGTAACTTCATGATTGAAATATTATTATTTAGTTCAAATTATCATTTAAATTTAAGAAATTTATTCACATGCAGTGTTTCGCTGGATAATTTTTTGTAAGAAAAATTAAAGACAACATTTTATATCTTTCTCAATTTGTTACCAAAGGTTTCTTTTATTTGCTTTTTATACAATAATTTTCTCATATATTTTCCTTGAGTAGAAATACGGCTGGGGATTTTTTCGAAAAAAAAAAAAAAAAAAAAAACCTTGATTTGGGGAAATTTGAAGACCTGTTTGGGGAAATAAATTTTGACCATCTGGCATCACTGGGTGGCCACAACATATGTTTTTATTATTTTCTCATATCATAGAACAAATTTTGTCTTTGTATACTCTGAGAAAGATTTCTATCCCTGACATTGTGGCTCTAGTATTGTAAAACTAATAAGTTCCATGTCATTATTATAAATTCTAGTTCCCTTTGAAAGCTAGTTCTAGAAATCCCTATTAAATCCCTAAGTCAAATTTATTTAAAAATATCTGCAAATAAATGCGAACACAAGAGGCAAGTTTTGGCAACTATAATTCGAATTTTGGCAACTATAATAAATAATATATTCGGATCCAATTCTAGGAAATCAAGCGAGAATTTCTCGCAATACGAAGCATTCATAATATATTCATAGTATTCATATCATAATATATATATACGAAGCATTCATAATATTGTTTCACGATCTAGAAATGTACAGATTATAAATTCTCGATCCTTTCGTCTATTCAGTTTAATGACTTACCTTATACGCATAACTCGGAAATCCATATTTCTAGTTTAGTTATTCAGAAAGTGACTATTTATTCGTTCTTCATGAAGGCGGTATATTTTTTTTCCCCTCAATGTATACAAATTTCTGAAATTGAGTTTGTGCAATAATTATGCAATTTTGAAGTATTCTGAATCTACAAGTCAGGTTTTAACAGTTGGTCTCTGTGTACAGGGCCCGATTACCCAAAAGGCTCGGGAAGCACAAGCTTCTCCTCTAAAATTTAAGAAGGGCCCCCAAAATGACTAAAAACAGGGTCCTGAATTTTCTGTTTTTTATTTTCATACTGAGACTGAATTTTTCTGAGAAAATTTGCCGAAAACAAGATAAAATACTCTATCTAGAAAAATCTATTATTTAACCTAAAAAATCTGAATGTTCTTAATTAATAAGTTATATGATTTTAATGTTGTGTGTAGAAACCACCCAGATATATGAATGAAAAAAATAATAATAATAACTATAAACGCACACTAATTTTTGGTCTATAGCATTTTTATATTACAATACGTAACAGGAAAACAAGATTTTCTGAAATGAAAGAGGGACCCGAAATAATAATGAGCTTCCCCTAGCTTCACAGCTTAATCGGGCCCTGACTGTGTATATCTATGGGAGAGTCTGTTATCAGATTATCTCAAGAACAAACATCAATAGGAAGTCCAAACTTGGTATTCTAAATCTGTATCATATATGGGGATGTTACTTCCAACTTTTTATATCTGGAAATTCCTCGAAGTGTATTTCAGTTGGCGTTTCTATATAAGTGCTAAATTTACCGACATTACGTGATGCGTATAATTTATAAATTAGCATGTTGTGGCCATCACAGAATTTTTTTCTATATCATCCTATACAAATTTATTCAGTACAAATAACATATTTAAAATCATTATTTATTAAAATTATCTTTTATGATGCAGACAGTTTTATCCTAGAGCAAAATTTTTGGAGGTCCAATTTTTCGAAGTGCAGTTTTTGTTAGATTTACGCGTTTTGAGGTCACCTGAATATGGATATAAAATTTTTAGCTGTTGTTTTGTTATTGGCATGCTTAAAAAGTAATAAATGGTATTCATATTTGGTAATATTTTGAAGGTGATCTGGAAATGCCACTTGAAAATTTATAATAAGATCGCTTAGTATGGATGGAAGTTCTCATAATATTTTGACTTACATTTCAAAATTTCATAAAACCTTTAAATTATTGCATACAAATCGCAATGTTTGATTTACGTTGTCCGCAAAAAGAAGCAGATAGTACAAAAATTTCATAATCACAGCTTTATCAGAGAAGATAATATAATCACAAACGGCAATAAAGATTACTTGTTTAAAGTTAGCAATGCATGCCAAATAAAACTGTTTCTATAACTAGCAGCATCAGAGAAAGTAGTCTGAATGTCGCGCCAGAATATTTACCCATCTTTATAATTTGTTACTTATGTCTTAGATTAATATTTAAAGAACTAAAATTCAAGTTAAGTTTTTTTTTTTTTTTTTTTTTTTTTTTTATCTCCCTGTATAGTTTCCTTTTGGAAAACAAATTTGCCTATTAAATCTACTGTTCAATTTGAGATTTAAAAAAAAAAAAAAAAAAAAAAGAATTCCATACAATCACCGTAGCAAAGTATAGTGGGTGATCAAATTAGAATTTTTCTTTTTTCCCCCACATTTTTTCGATTTTCTTGCAAAGTACTGGACAAAATGGCCTAGAACTTCAAACATGCAAAGAACATTTCAAAATTCACACTTTCCACTAGCGATTTAGTTCAGAGTGTAATTATAGGGGATCAACCACAAATTGAAGAAAAGCGAAAATACTTTGGATAAACCTGTCTCATAAAAAGCTACAAATGATTTGTAACTTTAACACATTATTGCACATACTATGTTCAATATTTCTGTGTTTTGTTGTGGAAATTGCGCAATTATTTAGGAAGATATATATATATATTTTAATTATTAATTATTTTGGGCAAGTTTTTTGCTTATAACTAGAACATATTTTCATAAAGTTTTACACAACTTGCAGAAAAATTGGCAAAACATTATATAAACAATATTCTGAAACATAAACTTCAGACGTGTAATATTTGCTGAGATATGAGCATTTATAATAAATATATTTTTTTTTACTGCGCATGCGAGAAAGATAGAAATATTTTTATTACATGGATTGAAACCTAGATATATTGGACAACATTTGTCGAAAGTTCATTTGAATAGATTAAAAATTAAGCAAATTACCGGCAAAAAAAGAATTAGATTTTAGGTATTTTCTAGAGTTGAAATTTCATAAAGGGTTTTTCACACGCTGCGTATTTAATTTGAAGATCCAATTACTTCAACGGCATTGCTTTTTTTTTTTTTTTTTTTGTTTAAAAACCCTTTATAGGCTTGCAATTCTAATACATTTTTATTTATTTACTAATATTTCTGAGTTCATAAGGGCCATTCACAAAAAAGAACTTTTGAAACGTGGTTGAAATAATTAGACCTTCAAATTAAATACGCAGCATGTGAAAAACCCCTTATGAAATTTTAATTCAGGGAAATATCTAAAATCTAGCTCGTTCTTTTGTCGACAATTTGCTTAATTTTTACTCTTTTCAAATGAAAACTTTTGACAAAAGTTACTCAATATATCTACCTCTCGATATATGCAATAAAATTTTCTATATCTTTTGCGCATGCGCAATAAAAAAAATATTTACTGTAAACGCTCATATCTCAGCAAATATATACTTGCGTGAATTTTACGTTTCAGAATAAGGTTTATCTAATATTTTGTCAATTTTTCTGCAACTTTTATAAAATTTTATAGAAATCCGTTCTAGTTATAAACAAAAAACTTTCCAAAAAAAAAAAAAAATAATAATAATAATTGAAAAAAAATGTATATCTCCCTAAACAATTGCGCAATTTCCACAACAAAACATATAAATATTGTACATAGTATGTGTAACAATTTGTTAAAATTGCAAGTCATTTCTGACTTTTTATGATACAGGGTGATCCAAAGTATTTGCACTCTTCTTTAGTTTATGGTTGGTCCCCTAACTGCACTCTGAACTAAATTGATAGCGGAAAATATTTTTTAAATATTATTTGCACGTGTGAAGTTCCAGGCCATTTTATCCAGTGTTTTTAATTTATTTATTTTTTTTTTTTTAGAAAATCGAAAATATGTCAAAATAAAAAAAATAAAAAAAATTCTAAGAATTTGATCACCCACAGTAAAGATCGCGACAAAGGCAATGACTCGACGTAAGTGAATAATTAAATATTTGTTATTTATCAAAAATAAAAAATGTTTAATTCTCACGTGGCATTGAATAAATAAATAAAATTCCGAATTCATAAGTTAAAAATATAAAATTAAATACTCTGGTGGGACACTCACACAACTTGCTTGTGCCTTGGATTTAAATGCTACAAATTACGGATTAAGGGTTAAAATAAAAAGAACTATATATGTGTATGGACATATTTAACAAACAGTTTAAAGTGGATTTTTAAAAAGATTTTATTTCCCGTATGTTTATGTGAGAAGCGGCTGCCGTCCTCTGAAACGCCGTTTGAATCTAGTTCCTACAATCGTAAAAAAATGTAAGATTGTTATTAAATTAAAAAATTTATTAAAAGTTTTTCAGACAATTTTCATAGACACTACTGGACACTTATTTCACAATTTTCGAGTAGCACTCTGTTTTGTGCTTCAAAATACCAAGCTAGGATTAGTTGTTTTTAAGTTATGCTGAAAATAAACATACAGATACATACAGATCTACACCTACAACTTGGTTTTCATATTCAGTGGGCCTCAAAACGTGTGATTATAGGAAAAAAAAAACAGTACTAAAAATCAGAGTTCAAATAACACTTTGTCTGTCATATTAGTAAGAGGAATTAATTATCATTCCCAGAATTCTTCTGGACTCAGAAAATTTTTGTAAAGCCCATCACATCCATCAATTGCATTCAATAGAGAAAAGGTTTTAACTTAGTTTTGGGAGAGCCCTGTATATTGTCGATAAATTATATACAGACTGCATACTGTGTTTAAATTTAGTATAGTAAAAAACACATAAGATAACTGAAATGCTCGTTCAGCAATTTCCAAATATAGATTTAATATATTCTAATTCTTTTGCGTGGCTCTGTAAATGCATGATGAATGATATTTATGATATATTCTGTACGGGACATGTTTTTATAAATATATATATATATATATATACAATGCAGCCACATATCCTAAAACTAGCAGCGAAGACGCGTCCAAAATGTTGGAGGGATGCCAGTGTGACCGACAGTTTAAAATTTGGAAAACATCCAGTAATTCCGTGCTCTATTATTGCTCATTTTCTCTGAGTCAGATGACTGTCTCCCCTATTTTAGCAATGGACTCGTTGAGTTAGCACTTGGCAGATGCTTCCATGGTTTCATGAAAAGTGGTCGAAGAATATATATATGTATGTATGTATTCATTTAATTTTGGCTAGAGCAGAATAAAGATGCCAAATTGTACCTATCAGAAATTTTGCCAACATAATGTATTTGAATTCCCTTGGATATCCCTGTATACGAGCTATTTGTTTCATTTTTAATAAAAAGTTTAAAGTAGCATCTCCTTATGATACAGGATTAGAATATCGGATTTGAAATTCCAGTAAATATTTGTGTTTGAATTGTGGTGATAAAAGTCACACAAACTAAACCTCTAAAAAATCTGATTTTCAGATTAAGGTTTGCCTCAAAACGTGTTAACATATCAAATATCTTAACTTCTATCAAACATATCTTAACTTCGATGATTCTCATACATGAGTAAGAGAACGTAACGTAGTCACATATAAATTAAAATTATGCAACATTTCTATTTATTTAAAAAAGAGAGAAAGAAATAAAGAAAAATAAAATAAATTTGGAAAGTTCAATCAAATTCGTTAGAATAAGAATGAATCTTACATTTATTTATATTACAAAATTTATTTGAAAACATTGAATAAATTAAAAAAAAATTTATGATGTAAATAATAAAAATAAATTTATCCGAGTGTTTAAAATATGTTAATGAAATTCTTTGTTTCCTTTTATGTAGTCTAAATATCTTTATTAGAGCAAGACATACACGGAAACAAGACGACGGGAAATTCCCAATGTGACTTGAAAGTCTAGTGACATTTTACATTTTTTACGTTAATTTTCACTAAAAGTATTTTATTAAGGAAAAATTGAAAGACAATTTGTTTTTCTGTTATGGGAATAAAATTTGCAAAACTGGATTGTTTTTCCTCTTTTACTTGAAGCGGTAGAATTTCTTAATAAATTTTATTTATAAAATTAATAATATAACCATTTTTCATAGAAATAATCATGCATATGTTTAAAATATTTAATCATGCACTAAAAATATTATGCACAGATTATAGTATTATTATTAAAGTATCAATCAATTTATTATTAATATTATTATTATTGTATAAGGGATTAATTTGAGGCCTCGTAAGTGCTTTCTTTTAAAAACAACTGTACATTTTTTAATTCCCAAAACTCGCTATATTAACCACTTTTTTAAATATCCTTTTGTATGTAATTGTGGTTTTTTTTTTTTTTTTTTTTTTTCAGTTAACAATTGGGTATGCCAAGTTTTAGTGAAAGTCAGTATCTCAAAAACGGCTCTAACAATTTCCTTGAATATTGTTATTTAAATACATTTTAGATATCCTTTCTCATGTATTACATGGTTATTACAAAGAAATAACGAGCTACACTGATTAGGTAGGTCAGTTTTAGATTTCGGAAATTGGCGTTTAAAAAAATGGCTCTACCGAATTTCTTTCTTTCTTTCTTTTTTTTTTTTTTTTTTTTTTTTTCTTTTTTTATTATTAGCTGTGTAAACTCTGTTTTATATATTTTTACACGTGTATCAGATTTCTCTTACCGGTAAACTTTTAGGTGTCTAATTTATTAGGTCAATTTTACGTCTTCTGATCACATTGTCTCCAAAGAGTGCATATAATGCGTGTAATAGTGGGTAATGGAAGTCGTGTGGTTGTTTCACATCAAATATTTTTTTTATGTTTATTTGTGTAGACAGTATCTCAAGAATTTGGTTTGGAAAGAGAAGCATTTTAAGACATCACTAATGATACTGACAAAAACCCTATTGAATTTTAATAGCAAAATGAAAACTTCGTAAATTATTCGAAATTTAAGTTGAGATTGAGCGGGTTTTACGTCGTACTAGTGCTACATTAGGGGCAATTGGCGACGATCTGGAATCCCTCCTTAAGAGTGATCCAGAGGACATACCATCACGATTTTGATCCTCCACGGATGGAATGGCTCCCCGCTTCGGTGACCGCAAAATTTGGATGGGAACATGGCAGACATTGCGGCCGCGACGGATTTTACGTGCACCAGCCATTATTAGTGGTTTACACTATGTCTTCGACCTCCTCGGTGGTGGTGGTGGTTGGATTTTACGTCACACTAGTGCTGCGCAGAGGGGCAATTGGCGACGGTCTGGGACACACCCCTAGAGGTGGTCAGGAGACATGCCATCACAATTTTGATCCTCCACGGAAGGGAATTCGACCGCCTCGGTTATTGAATCCGCGGTCTTCTAATTATACGTTAGGCGCTCTACCTTGGACACCTAAATTTAAGTTTTTTTTTTTTTTTCTTTTTTTATCATGGCAAAAAAATATCGAAATTTCGCACAAACTTACTTTATGATGATTAATTTCATTGTAAAGCTGGCGGATCATTTTTAATACATATAATTAATGATACTGATATGAATATCATTGATTATGAATATTCTACTCATTAAACTTCTTAAGTTTAGGAATTGAAGACTTTCTTAACATAGGAGATTCCGCATAAACGTACATTGCATGTTAACCCTTTGTTGCATCGTGTCCACTGTAGTGGACAAAAGTTTAAATTTTTTTCCTTCCACACAAATGGTTTTACAGATTTGGTTTCAATGTTTATTCTTTCTGTATTATTTAAGCTTTCAAATGTTGCTCATAGATAACAGCATAATACAAAATTACAGATTGCATTGCTAGTTTGAAAATAGCGTCAACCTCTACATTCAAGTTAGTATGATTTTTCATTGTAAACATTGTATATAAGTGCTAAACCTTTTTTATTTTGACATTTTGCGTTTTGAAATAGTAATTTTAGGCATTTTAGAATATGTTTGAATAGAACACTTATTTTCAGATGCTATTTTTCATGAAAGTTGATGTATTTTTCTTTTTGTCAACTACAATGGACGTTATGAATATAGGTTAATGTAGGACTGTTTTCGTTTGTCCATTGTAGTGGTATAAAAGGGTATTATTTCATTTTATAGATGTTACCGTGATAAATTCTTGGCTTCTTTACAAAGCTGTCATACCACAATGTTCTATGCAACTAGAATTTTTCAAGATGTCCATTGCCAGAGGACTAATACATGCACTAGTATCAAGAGTAATTGATGAACAAGATACAGAAAGACTTGCGTAAACAAGAGCCAGTGTCAGTGTAAAAACCTACAAAAAAAATGTCAGTCAAAGCAAGCTCTGTCCTCTACGATGGAGTGGATCATTTTGCTAGACAAATATCAAATAGTTCTCAAAGATGTAAGGGAGTTATGCTTAAGAAAATCTACATATTCATGCGTAAAATGCAAAGTTCGTTTGTGTATCGATGAAAAAAGTGACTGCTTTTATTATTTTCATCACCACTTCTACTTTAGATATCCAGTTTCTGTATGCATACTGTCCACTACAGTGGACAAACTGTAGCTTTTAAAATAAAAAAAAATTTGATGACACAATTTTTTTCCCTGATTTCTGGGGCAATTTTAAATAGGAAAGACACAATAATCTCCTTTAAAGTTTCCCAGGTGATTAATATGCAACAAAGGGTTAAGTATTATTATTCATTGTAAACACATCGGAGACAAGTTTAAAATAACGTTTGTGATATCAATATAAACAGTATTAAATATGAACCTTCTACATTAGAAAATTTTTAAATGATTTAAAGTTTTAAAAAAAATTATAATATAGCTAAATGGGGCAATATTTAACTTGAACTTGCATTGTGGGATTAGTGCATTGGAAATAGTAAAGAAATGCATAAAAACTTAAAATACGAAACTGATCTTAATAAAATTAACCAAAAAGTTATTGTAAGATAAATTTATCGAAAGGGGATAGAGTAGCTTAGTAGACGGGGCATTTGAATCTATGATTCTGCCGGGAAATAGGCAGAGTTTATTGTTCTTAATAAGCGCTATATTAGTAAGCCCTTTTCAAGAAACTTACGACGGGGAACTGGGCAGGCTTTATCTATGCCATACACTTTTATTTATTTATTTATTTTTAATAATAAGATTTTACACAAAATAGAACAACAATAATTCCAAGGCAAGAAATATACGTTCTTAGATATATAATTCCTGTAATTATAATATGGGAAAAAATAAATGTTTATAATTATATTAAAAACACTTTAAACACACGTAAAATTAAATTTTATTTAAAAAATGTTTAAAAATATATATATATATATCCGAAGCTTTTAGCTTTAATAGTAAAGCATCATCAGGGGTTTTTATTATTCGTTTCCAATGAGCAGTTTTTAAATATTTTTTTCTTTTCACAGTCAACAGTTAAGTCTTTTAATAACGTGAATATCAGCGAAGTCAATTTGAAGTCCTGTAAAGGTTGGATCAAGGAGCTAAGAAAAATAAGAGAAGCTGGAACTATTGAAATATCACACGAGGCTATTGTAGGAGAAAAACCATCATGAATTAGCAGACATAAACTATTAGCTATTTTATAATATTGTGCCAAATTATTGGCAAAATTGCAGCATCTTTGGAATTTATTGTATTTATTAATAGCTTCGGAAATGTAAAGTTCTTGGACAGTAGATGGTGCTGTAATAATTTTGGCTTTATCCCATATAGGGTTGGCGTTTGCGTTGCCATAAATGAAGTCGACTAGAGTAGAACTATTTTCTACTTTGATATTTCGTATATTTCGTTTATTTCGTTAACTCTTTTTTTAAAGACAATTTATAAATGTTTATAAATTTTTCCAATACTCAGTTAATCACATAAAATTTAAAACATAATGTCTGTTTAAAATTATCTAAAATATGTGCAGTTATAACATGTTTTTTCTTACAGAATGCTTTCTACATCAATTATCTCTGATAAAAACTTATCACTGAAGTCAAAAGATATCTGTTTCTTAAAGGGACAAAGGATATTGATATTAGTTACTCAAGTTTTGCGACAAATGCTCATTTTTGTGACAAATAACACTAGTTATTATTCATACAAATTTTTGAAAGGATTCGGTGAAAACAAATTCGTAAAGAAGTATGAATAACTAGTTATTTCTAGAAATTTGGAAGGTAAAAAATAAATATATAAAAATTTTTAAATTTTTAAATTTTATAAAAGATCTTAAATAATGTTTGAGAAATACAAGAATGATATTATTTCAAAAGTATTATATAGATTCCTATATTTTATAAAAACTATCTGGTGGTTTTGTTGCGTCAATTTTAATATTTTTCAACATCTTTTATTTCCTTAAAAAAAAAATGAAATTTTTAACATAATATATATATTATTTTAAGTTATATTCTCATTAAACGTAACGAAGATTGATATGAGTTTAAAAAAATTGAAGTATACTTGCTAGTTATTGAAAATAATCAAAAGTATTATTTCAAAAGTATTATATAGATTCATACATTTTATAAAAACTATCTGGTGTTTTTGTTGCATCAATTTTAATATTTTTCAACATCTTTTCTTCCTTAAAAAAAACGAAATTTTATTTTTAACATATATATTTTGTTTAAAGTTATATTCTCATTAAACTGAACGCAGATTGATATGTGTTAAAAAAATTGAAGTATACTTGCTAGTTATTGAAAATAATAACTTATTTAAAATTGTGCAAAGTTGCGCAAAACAAGTATTTAATGTCCTTAAAAAACGGGCTGCTTCGCTTAAATCGATATCTTTTGGCATCACTAATGCATACGTAAACATTTGCAGACACATTTAACACCATAAAATTTCTTATTTCAAAATAATAATAATAACAACAAAAAAATAATGGAAGATAGAAAAAGAGAGAGAGAGAGAGGAAAGAGAAAGAGAAAGAGAAATGATAACTAAAATTAATATGAACCTCAAATACATTTTGGAGTTGTACTTTAAAATAACATAACACATTTCTTATATATAGGTATGCATGTGCACCTTCTCTTTTTTTTTCTCTCTCTCTTTTCGTCATTTTTGTGTACACATTTTCAGTCGTATTGATTCAAAAATTGTAACGGAACAAAATATAGGAAAATCTTTAAAAATAAATAAATAAATAAATAGATCATTCTTTTGCTAAAACTATGAGTAATGGTATTCAAGATTTTTGCTAATTAATAAAAAATACTTTTTTATTTTTTTAACTGGGAAAAAAAAAGTACCGGGCTGATTTCAGATATAGTTATTTGTTTTCTTTCTTTGTTTGCCATCAAATTCATCAGTATATTTAAAGGACGAAGGAAAAAAAATTAAATTTCTACGCAGTTTAAACGGTTTAATTTTGTACGAGAATTGTCAATTTACATTGAATATTTTTGCCACTAAACGAATATAGTTGTCAATATTAGCTAATGAAATCATAATTATAAACTACTAATAAAATAAAAATGAAATAAACGAGCTTTTCTATTTATTTATTTTTATTTTAATATATATATATTATACATATGTACCAAACTTATATAAAACAAATAAATGAAAGTCTAGCGAATCCGCAAATAAGCGTAGTAAATACTTTTAAACGCAGAACTAATCACATTGCATGCGTTTAGGTTTAGGATGTCGCTCTACCGTTTTCTTTTGTTGTCTTTCTTTCTTTTTTTTTTTTTTTTTTTTTTTTTTTCACATTAAAGCTCATTAGACTGGGACATACAGTTTAGAGAGGATTCCAAACCCCATTACGAACAATCTTGCCTGAACCAGGATTCGAACCCGGCACCTAGAGGCCAGAGCGCTAACAACTCGGCTACCAGATGGGATGAAAACATATGTTATAAAGTTTGCCTAATACGGAAAAACTAAGCAACAATATATTGTTGCCATTATTAAAAAAATAAAATTTGTACTTTAAAAAAGATGAGCAGACGAAAATGAATTATATATTTCCATTAAATAATTTAGTAATAATTTTTAAAAACACAGATTTTAATTTACTTTTTTTATTTTGTTTCATATATGACTGAAAACGACAATTATTTTAAATGCTATATACTAAGCAACATTTCATGAAAAATATTGGGGAGGGGGGGGGGACATGCCGCTGAAAAAAAAATTAAATGAAATACTTCTCAAAGAATCAGCCATGAAATTTTAGTACCCAGACAAAATTAATTGCTTCTTTTAAAAAAAGATAAACAAACTCACCAAACCTCCTCCTATAATAGAAACCTGAAGATCTTTTCCTTCCTTCATGTTACACTCTGTAAGTTTAAAATACCTACTCACAAAGTAAGTTGTTTTGGCGACTCACTTTCTATAGGCATCCATTTAAGATTCCTTATCGCACAGTTTGGCGCACATGTTTTTCATTTATCAAAATCCGTCGGAAGTAAGTATGGGACTGATAAACATGGCTCTTCATCTTGATAGTTGGAATAAAAAATTTTACTTTCTCTTACCCATAAGGTAGAGAAAGTATTGTTTTTGGGTCAAATTTTCGAACGCGAGATTTTGTTATATTTTCACGTTCTGAGGTCCCCTGAATACAAAAATCATGTTTTTACAAATGGTCTGTGTGTATGTCTGTGTGTGTGTCTGTGTGTCTGTCTGTGTGTCTGTGTGTCTGTCTGTGTGTCTGTCTGTTATCAGCATATCTCAAAAACAAATTATGGCAGAAAGTTCAAACTTGGTATTCTAAATGTGTATCATATAGGAATGCTACAGTAAGCTTTTCGTTAAGATCAAGCAAATGGTTCGTGTACAGGGACAATCAAGAGAATTCTAATACATTACGTCTATGGGGGAAATTGCAGGAAAAAAAAGTTTAACGTCTATAGATTGCACTAAACCAAATGAAACAAATATATATTTTTTGTAATAGAGACAGTTAACTGGGAAAAAATTTTTGTGTATGTAGGAGCCTCGCCTCCCCCCCTGGGGAGGAAGTCCCCCCTCGAGGGGAGTAAATTTTCATGATGGGTATATTTCAAAAGAGCTCGCCAATACCTTTAAAACGAATGGTTGAACCATCGGTCTGCGATAATTTAAAACAAAGTTATCGATTTTTTTTTACTTTTAACGAAAAAAAAAAAAAAATCGTGCTTTTATTTTTATTTTTTTAAATATTGAGAATAAAATGGACTTTTTTTGGATATTTGGTG
Organism: Salticus scenicus; assembly: GCA_963930645.1. Taxonomy (NCBI): domain Eukaryota; kingdom Metazoa; phylum Arthropoda; class Arachnida; order Araneae; family Salticidae; genus Salticus; species Salticus scenicus. The sequence continues at coordinate 137,865,919 of OZ005661.1, forward strand.
TTATACTACTTCTCTAATATGGAAATCGTCTGCCTTATCATAAAATATAATTTTTTTAAATAATAATTTTAATAAATTATTTTTTAAAAAGAGAAATATTTTTTAATAACCGAATTAAATTCTATATAAATGTAGGTGCATTAATGAAACGGGTGGTTGAGGGGGGGCGGGGGCGGTAGCCCCCCTCACACAGAACTAATTATCATATAAAACTCTTCAGAAGCCTAATATGAATTGTTTAACATAGGTTTACATAACAGTACTCGTTATCTTACCTATTAATCTACAACCTGTATTTATAGTATTAAATTTCAGGGTAAGAGAAAGTCGTGTGAGTGACACACCAGATTATTATTTATTTATTTATTTATTTATTTATTGACAAAAAACCGAGTATTAAAGAAAAATGTGTATAAAGTGTCAAATTTAAAATGCGCTAATACTGGGGCATACTCCTGATTTTCAAGGAGAACATTATCTAATCACAGTCTTAAATTTTTGACTTCGTAGATACTGTCATCTGCAAAATTATTTCATTTTTCGCTTTCGCTTAAAATGTACTATTAAGCTTAAAAGAATACATTATAAGAAAACGTACAAATATGGTTTACCAAAAAACTTTAACAAAATAGCAATAAAATTTTAAAAATAAATCTCTAAATATGTATTAATATATGTTTATTACGTACACGCATGTACACACACACACACACACATTATATATATTTATACATATATATGCATGTATGTTTGTATGTATAATTAAGTAACTAGTTAGTTGTAGTAAGGCGCCCGTTTAAAAATGATCATTTCATTTTATTTATTTCTCACTTGAAATAATTCATCTGCAAGAAAGCCTGTGCGAAATTTTCCCGTTTTATTTATCTCTTCGTTACCCTTAAAATTAAAAATTATTATTATTATTTTATAGACGTCATTTTTTAGATCATCACGACATCATATAGATGCAAGTTTAATATTTTTTATTATTATTATTATTATTATTATTATTTTTTTTTTTTTTTTTTTCACGTGAAAGCATATTTCATTTTATGCTGAAAAAATATATATATATAAATATAAATAAACAAATAAATAAAGGCAACAATGGGCTCTTCCCACCGTCGTCTGCTCAATCACGTGATAGAGGAAAACGAATAATCGAATACTGAGAATCGAATTCAATTAAATATTGTTCTTAAGAACAAAAATTTTAATATTTAATGTAAAATAAAATAAAAGTAATATTGTGCATTTGTAGACAGTAGAATAGTTTTATTTGTTAATTTAATAACTTTTAAAAAACATTTTATGTGTTTATTTATTTTTACCTATAAGAATCGATTTTTGTATATTGTAGTGTAACTGTAACATTAACTGATCTTGCAATAAATAATAGCTTCTTGTGGAATGTTTACGGATTATAAATTAAAATTTTAAAATGTTTCCATTTAATTTAATTGCATAAAGGTGTTACAACAAGTTAATAAACTTAGTTACTGGTCTAAATGGATTTGCGTAGTACGATATTGCACTGTCACTGATTTAAGTACGAAAAATCAGAGTATTTAAACATGGTCTTCATGAACATCAATAACAGGTATAAACTAAATGATGATTGTAAATGTATACAGCAAACAAAAGATGATGAATAATGATATAAAATGGATTAAAAATGATGATGTATAAAAAAATAACACAGATTAAATACGATTGATCAAAAATAAGAATAGAAAATATGTTATTTCAGCAATCGCTCTAGATAAACAAGACTTCGTCTGCTATTTGTTTTTTCCTCTATCATGTGACCTCTGACGTCAGGTGGGAAGAGTCCATTAAAATTTTAAATGTCTGTTTTAAAACTATGTCTTATTATCATATTTTAATTAAACGGATTAAACAGCTTTTATTGATCGGACAATTAAATTTTTTAAAATTAACTAAAGTATGAAAATTAGGTGGCAACTTGCGTTTAAACACAGAGTCCAAGGAAATCGCTTAGCCTAAGCATGACAGAGTCGGTCAGTCAGTGATGAGCGCAATTATATATGCTGATTAACATAATGCACAAATTACGCAGTAACGCAAACAACAATATTTTATCTGTGGCATTAGGAAAGTATGTCAGAGAAGGAGGAAAACAAATCAAAACTAGTATGTTGTGGCCACCACAAGACTTTCTTCTATATTTTCCTATACAAATTCACTCAGTAACAATATTAAAAAAAAAAAAAAAAAAAAAAGCAATATTTTTTCAAAGATTTTTTTTGTTAAAAGTAAAAAAAAATCGATAACTTTGTTTTAAATTATCACTATTTATAGTTCAACCATTCGTTTTAAAGGTATTGACGAGACCTTTCGAACGATACCCATCTTGAAAATTTACCCCCCACCCCTGGGGGTACTTCCCCTCAGGGGGGGGGGAAGCGATGCCCCCACATACACAATTTTTTTTCCTAATTAACTACTACTATTATCAATAATTCATATTAATTTTACAATCACAGGTTAAGAATAACTCTCATTATGTACATTTATACGAAATTTTGTCCTATACTGCCATGTTAAAAATTTCGAAAAAATACGATCACAGCGCTACCTGTTGAGCGATTGATCCCCAAATCTAATCAGCACCAGTTTATGTCAGGGGCCAACTAAATACCAAGTTTGGTTAAATTTCGAAGAAAAAAAAAGAGAGAGAGAAATTACGATTTTTTTTCTAAGTTTTTTTTCGCTAAAAGTAAAGAAAATCGGTAAATTTGTTTTAAATTATCACAGATTTATAGTTCAACCATTCATTTTAAAGGTACTAACGAGACCTTTCGAAAGATACTCATCTTGAAAATTTACTCCCCTCGAGGGGGGAGGGGGGGGGTGGCGAGGCTCCTACACATACAAAAAAATTTTACCAGTTGACTATCTCTATTATAAATAATTCTTGTAAATTTCATAATGATTACTAAAAATAATTCTCTTTATGCACATTTATACAAAATTTTGTCCTATATCACCATGTTAAAAATTTAGAAAAAGCGGAATGGCAACGCAACCTGTAAGACAATTTTTACCAAAAGTTGATAGGCACTAATTTATGACAAGGTGCAACTACATACCAATTTGTATGAAATTCTGTGCAGTAGTTCCTGAGATACAGTTGCCACAAAATTTTGTCACACACAACACACACACAGAGAGAGAGAGAGAGAGAGAGACTGACAGACAGACAGACCCTTTCTAAAAATGGTCAAATCGTGTTCTACAGCTCTCAAAACGTGTAAATCCATCAAAAACCCGAGGTCGAAAATTTTTACGAATCCAATACTTTCTTCTATTGAATATAGAAGAAAGTAATTAGTATGTTGACCATCACAAAACTTTCTTCTCTATTATTCTATATAACAGTACATCTATATTCTACCTACTCTTTAGCATGCACAAAAATTTAATCATAGTTTCTTACAATGGAAGTTTTACATATGCAGTTTGGTGAAATTTTAACTAATAGATGCTGTGATATAGTCATGTAGAAAATCATAGAATGTGAGTAATAGTAGCGCCACGACAATATGCACCCAAATTAAAGGGACAAAGAGCATTGAAATTAATATTTTCATTTAATATTCCATCGCTTCTTAAGTTATGTACTGTCATGAAATCTATCATTTTTTATCCATAGAGTATATTTTAAAAAATAAAAAGAATTCTATTGATGGAAAGTCTTCTTTAATAGTGAAAAATAATATAAAAAAATGCCTAATTTCAAAATGCTTCAAGCTAAATATTTTAAATTTTTATTTTATTTATTTTTTTATGTTACGGGACACATGTGGTTATTTACTTTTTTATATCTGAATTTTAAACAAACTAGTTAGCATAGGTGGACTCTGCTCAGTTCCCCATCATATTTATGTTCTCGTAAATTTCTAGTGCGAGACATATTATAATCATGCTAAAAGAAATGAATATGACCAAACCTTGATACAGTGACAGAATGAAATCCCCGCCTAATAGGCTATCCACCGTTCACTTCGATATATTTATCTTATTCTAATCTATTAATTTATTTTATCAGGGTCAATTCCGTTGTTTAGTTTTCATGCTACTATTTCCAATGCAATAATCCTCAAAATTCATATTTATATGAAAAATTTACAATTTCGCTATGTTGATAAAACCGTAAATTACGAATAATTTACGAAATTTTCCTATTAGAATATTTGTATTCAATCATGTTCAAACAAATATCATAAATGTAATTTTGTAGTTGTCTAATGTATTTATGAACCTCAAAATGGAAGTTTATGCTCAATTTTGGCTTATTCTGACATGTTAAGTAAATCGTAAATTCCAAATAACTTACGAATTTTTTAAATTGGAAAAATCATAGTCTATGATATTCATGCCAGTATCCTAAATAATATTTCGAAAGTGGTTTGACATCTTTACGATGAAAACATCCCTCAAGATTGACGTTTATGTGAAATTTTGCTCTATTCTGCCATGTTAAGAAACTCGTAAATTTCCATTAACTTACGAAATTTTTATATTGGAAAATTCATAGTCATAAATATCCATGCCAGTGTTCTAAATCATATTTCAAAAGTAGTCTGACATCTTTACGATGAAAATATCTCTCAAAATTGACGTTTATGTGAAATTTCGCCCTATACTGCCATGTTAAGAAATTCGTAAATTTCCAGTAACTTGCGAAATTTTCAAAGTAGCATATTTATAGTTACCGATGTTCATTCCGGCATCAAAACTGATATTTTAAAACTGGTCTGACATTTTTACTGTAAAAAGTTTCCATTTTATACGCGTTTAAGTGAATTTTTGTCCTATTCTCCCAATGTTAAGAAAATGGTAAATTTCTTATAACTTACGAAGTTTTTTAATTCGAATGTTGCAAATGAATAGGGTTCTTGCCAGTGTTGAAAGTAATATTTTAAAACTGGTCTGACCTCTCTGCGACAATTTGTTCGTGAGATATCGTGTACACAGACTAACAAACTAACGGACTAACAGACACCCTACAGACAGATACCATACAAATTTTGTCATTTTCGCATTCCTCACACCTGAAAACATGTAAAACAGTCAAAAAACCGAGGTCGAAAATTTTCACGATTACCTAAGTTCCCCATACCTATAGTATGATGGGGAACTAAAAAGTGTAAAATTGGACATTTGCATGAGTTTTTGTCTTGCAACTGAATTTGGGAGTTCATAATATAGGTAATAATTTCTTGATTTCTAAATAAATTTCCTGTCACTTTTGTGACAGATAGAGTGGTTAACATTCATACAACTTTTTAAAAGGATTGGAGGAAAACAAATTCGCAGGGAGCATCATAAGTAACTGGATATTCCCGAAATTTAGAACACAAGAAAAACAAATTTAAAGTCTAAAATTTTGTAAAAGCTCTTAAACCCTTCCTTCTCGCTCCCGTGATATTCACGGGCAGTGACCACGCCCCACGTGTATTTTTCCTTTAACATTTTAGGGTACATGAAAGCACCAGGCAGCACTAAACTACATATAATGTATTTGAAAATATGTACAGAATAAATTTATATATTATTCATATATATATATATTTTTTTTTTTCAATCTATATATATATTTTTTTATTAGACAAAAATGTGGATTATATGGGCGTGTCTTTGAAAAATATGCGACCGTTAAGGGGTTAAATAATGTTTGAGGAATTGTAGAATTATACATTATTTTAAAAGTATTTCATAGCTGCATACGTTTTATAGTAAGTGTCTGGGTAGTTTTAATTGCATCTATTTTGACAAATTTCATCGACCCTTGTCTCCTCCAATCAGCATTCGTTTTCATAATGACCCGCTCGCATATCAAGCTTAACGCAATTATATGCCATAGAAGCTGAGATATAGTCTTCTCATACTATGTGAAAGGAGTTGCATAGTAGCGCCACTTGTCGATCTCTATGGATCTAAATGTAATCAAAATTGTGTTTTATAATGTCCCGCTCATATACCAAATTTTGAGTAAATATAACACGATACAAGCTGAGACATAAATTATAAAAAAGCACCACAGAACTGACGTTTAAAAGTAATAAGAAGAAAACTTTAAATAAACACCATCAAAATGTAAGAACACACAGCTTTGAACACACAGCAATCGTTTCGGGTGTTATTATTAATAGGACTGAGGACCTATTAGTCTCAATCTGGGATTTTTGCGTTGTCGATTTCGATAGTTGGACATTTGTCGAAATCTAAAATTTATCGAAAATATAATTGAATAATTTGAAAGCGATGTTATAATTTGAAAAAAAAAAAAAAAAAAAAAAAAAAAACTAATAGTCCTCCGTCCTAAACTAAATTCTGCTTTTGCCAGAATTTCATCAAAATCTTTTATTATTATTATTATTATTATTATTATTATTATTATTATTGAAAGAAAAAGAAAAGAAAATTAATAATAATCAGTATCGTTACAAGCGATATCGAAAAAGTTTTTTTTAATAATTTTGAATTAGGAAATAAAAAGTGCGCGTGAAATAATATGAAATAAAAATAAGTAAAGAAATGAATTTAATGATTTAATGTTTTTGTTTTTCGGGGGCTGCTCATGCATATAAAAAATGCGTATTAAAACGAGTCGAAGAAGGAAGCGAAATAAGTATTGAGTTATATTACGATAAATACGATATATAATATGATACGATACATTAGACCTATCGTCCAGGGTTAGTCGGCATTTTCGTCGAAAGAAATAGTTTGTTCGTTCGGTGCAACTTGCACATTAGTCCCATGAGGTACAAGTTTCACATTAGTCCCTTGAGGTACAACTTTCACTTTCGTCCCGTCAGGTACAACTTGCACATTAGTCCCCTTTAAATATAGTGACCAGCGAAGCTGGCAAAGCATTCGTTGATTCACTACCTCAATTGATTTTTATTATTATTATTTTCGATTCGAAACAATTGCTGCAAATCCTTGCATTTTATGGTGTTTATTCAAAGTTTTGTACTTATTCAGCTGTGATATAGCCTTCCCGTACATGGGAACTATCTTAGCACAGAAGCTGTATTTGTTGGACGATTTGCACAAAATTTGACATGCTCCAACATATGTTAAGGAGCAGCTAAATATAAGTTTTCAAAATTATGTGAATTTCAAAATGCTTGAGATAGAGCTTCTAAAAATTTTGTCATTGACATACACACACAAAAGATAAATATACATTTCTGTAGAAATGACAAATTGTATTTTGTATCTTTTAAAATATGTAAATCGATAGAAAATCGGATGTCAAAAATTTTTACAATACTTTCTTCCTTTGACTACAGAAGAAAATAATGACAATCTATATAAATAAAGAGAAGTGTCTGTGTGTGTGTGTGTGTGTGTGTCTGTGTGTCTGTGTGTGTATCTGCGCTCTGGTGCTCACACTACTGGTCGCAGAGCTTCCAAATTTTGCGTATATGTACCTGGGAACCTGCAAGTGTGCACCTCATCAAGATTTTTTCGAATTTCGAATTTGAATTTTTTAAATTAATGTTTTTTAAATTTTAAATATTCGCTTTAATGCTTCATTTTTCATAAATTTAATTATTTGATTGTAATCGCCTGCGTATCTTAGCAACGATTATTTCAGTATTTATTTTTAACACTTTCCAACAAGGTTGAAAAGTGTTTATGACTTCGGTTTGTCTGTCTGTCTGTCTGTCTGTCCGTCTGTCTGTCCGTCTGTCCGTCTGTCTGTATGTCTGTCTGTCTGTCTGTCCGCGCTCTAACTTCCGTAAATATATATGGAATTTCCTGAAACTGATATATGTTATTCTAGTTCACTATCGGACGGTCCCTATTGAAAATGGAGTTTATACCTCAACTGGTTTGTGTACAGGGACACCCGAAAGTATTTCAAAGCATTGTGTTCTATGAGAGGTATTTCTATAAACCATATTTCTATACCTTTACTGTAGACATATCTTAATGAAATTGAAATATATTATTCAAGTTCACTATTGGACATTCCCTATTGAAAATGGAGTTTATAACTCTACTCCGGTTTGTGTACAGGGACACCCAAAGTATTTTAAAGCATTGCTTCTATGAGAGGTATTTCTATAAACCATATTTTCATAACTATACTGTAGGCATATCTTAATGAAATTGAAATATGTTATTCAAGTTCACTATCGGACGTTCCCTATTGAAATTGGAGTTTATACCTCTACTGGTTTGTGTACAGGGACACCCGAAAGTATTTCAAAGCATTGTGTTCTATGAGAGGTCTTTCTATAAACCATATTTTCATATCTTTACTGTAGACATATCTTAATGAAATTTAAATATGTTATTCAAGCTTACTATTGGATGTTTCCTGTATCAAATGGAGGAAATACCACCATCGGTTTATGTACAGGGACACTCAAAAGTATTACAAAGCATTGCGTTCTAGGAGAGATATTTCTATAAATCAAATTTTAATAACTTTACTATCCACGAAGTTTTAGAAAATTGAAATATGTTATTTTCATGCACAAAAGAATGCTTTGCATAGAATGTAGCATGATTAGCATTAGATTTACAGGGTGACACAAAAATATCCAGTGATATTAAGAGGTATTAATAAAAAATTGCTAGAATTGTACTTTCGTTTAAGTTACGCGTTTTTAACACTTTCTAGCATTTTTTAAGTGTGAATATGATTTCCGTTTTGTGTATCTCCCTCTCCGTCCGTCTGTCTGTCTGCCTGTCTGTCTGTCCGATCTCTAACACCCGTAAATCTTTATGGAATTTCTTAAAACTGATATATGTTATTCAAGTTCACTATCGGATGTTCCCTATTAAAAATGGAGTTTATACCTCTACCGGTTTGTGTACAGATACACCCGAATATATTTCAAAGCATTGTGTTCTACAAGAGCTATTTCTATAAACCATATTTTCATACCTTTGCTGTAGACATATCTTAATGAAATTGAAATATGTTATTCAAATTCCCTACTGGATGTTTCCTGTATAAAATGGAGGAAATACCACCACCGATTTATATACAGGGACACTCAAAAGTATTCCAAAGCATTGCGTTCTATGAGAGATATTTCTATAAATCAAATTTTAATAACTTTACTTTCCACGAAGTTTTAGGAAATTGAAATATATTATTTATATGCACAAAAGAATGCGTTGCATAGAATGTAGCATGATTAGCATTAGATTTACAGGGTGGCACAAAAATATCCAGTTATATTAATAGGTATTAATAAAAAATTGCTAGAATTGTACTTTCGTTTACGTTAAGCGTTTTTAACACTTTCTAGCATTTTTTAAGTGTGAATATGATTTCAGTTTTGTATATCTGCCTGTCCGTCCGTCTCTCTGTCTGCCTGTCTGTCTGTCCGATCTCTAACTCCCGTAAATATTTATGTAATTTCTTAAAACTGATATATGTTATTCAAGTTCACTATCGGATGTTCCCTATTGACAATGGAGTTTATACCTCTACAGGTTTGTGTACAGGGACACCCGAAAGTATTTAAAAAGCATTGTGTTCTATGAGATTTATTTCTATAAACCATATTTTCATACCTTTTCTGTAGACATATCTTAATGATATTGACATACGTTATTCAAATTCCCTATTGGATGCGCCCTGTATAAAATGGAGGAAATACCACCACCGATTTATACACAGGGACACTCAAAAGTATTCCAAAGCATTGTGTTCTATGAGAGATATTTCTATAAATTAAATTTTAATAACTTTACTTTCCACGAAGTTTTAGGAAACTGAAAAATGTTATTTAAATGCAGAAAAAAATTCTTTGCATAGAATGTAGCATGATTAGCATTAGATTTACAGGGTGACCCAAAAATATCCATTTATATTAAGAGTTATTAATAACAAAATGCTAGAATTGTACTTTCGTTTACGTTAAGCGTTTTTAACACTTTCTAACATTTTTAAGTGTGAATATAATTTTAGTTTGTGTATCTGTCCATCTGTCTGTCTGTCTGTAAGCCCGCGCTTTAACTCCTGTAGTTATTTATGGAATTTCTCGAAACTGATATACTTTATTGAAGTTTACTATCGGATGTTCCATATTGAAAATGGAGTGAATATCTCTTCTGGTTTGTGTACAGGGACACCCAAAAGCATTCGAAAGCATTGTGTTCTATGAGTGTTATTTTTATAAACATTATCCCTATAGAATTTTCCCCATTTAAAATGACATTAATAGATCCTGTACAACTAGTTTGTTCACAGGGACAACAACAATAACAACAACAAAAAAAATGCCAATGCATTACGTTTTAGGACAAAATTTTTTGAAAGTTATATTTAAAAGTCTTTCTACTGTAAAAATCATAAAAATATTGAAATTTATTGTTAATACTCTAAAATAATGTTTTGTATAGAATATGATATGATTAACTTTCTGATTTACAGGGCTACACTAAAATATTCAGAGAGATCAAAAACTGTAATTATAATCTAATGGCTACATTTTATTTTGCGTTAAGCCTTTTTAACACTTTCCAAAATGCCTAAGAGTAATTTTAAAATCAATTAATCTATCTGTATATTTTTCAGTCCTTCTGTCTGTTGTGTGATAACTTAGGCAAAGAATACTGAAAGTTATTAGATACAACAATTACGTACAGTTGGAAAGTGTTACTAATCAATGCGCACTGCATGATTTTTCTTTCTTGTTTATTTAATACATTCATTTGAAGGCGGAATTCTTTTTTTTTTTTTTTTTTTTTTTATTAATATTTATTGAAAATCAAATGGTGATGCTATATAAATAAATTGCTATGTTTATGTATAATTTTTTTAGTATAAAAACTTTTTATTTTTCATTTTAAATTAATTACTTTAAAATAAAAATACTCTTTTTTTTTTTTTTTTTTTTCAATTTATAATATTTATTGGGGGGGGGGGGGAAATGATAGTATATAGTGGAAAAGAATTAAACTGATTAAAATGTATTTGTTTTGCATGTATTTAATTCCTTTTAAAGGAAAATCTACTTTTTATTTTATTTTGTTATGCTGGTCGGATTCAAATCGTAATACAGTGTAAATAAGGGGGGCCATAAAACACATGGTTCAAAAACAAAAACATATAATAGATGCTGAGATACAGTCATCTTTAAAATCGTAGTTCTTAAATAACAGACGATCTACATTTTGTCGATAATAACCCAGATTGAAATGCTCGGGAAATACCTTTTTACAGACAGTGGGAACCTGGACCCCCCCCCTACCCCCGATGCAGCACGGACGGAAAAAATAGCTGCCGTAGGCAGCGGGTACTCGAAGCAAGTTCTAGAGCAATTTCAATGTTTATTTATTTATGTATAAATTATTATTATTTTTTTTTATTAAGTTTTTTTTTTTTTTTTTTTTTTTTTTAATAAGGTGATGTAAAAAATAAATATTGATCCAATTCTTTTGAAAATTCATTTAAATATAGTGACCAGCGAAGCGGGCGTAGCCTGCTAGTAATATATATAATAAACTTTTATACAGCTCTATATTATTTTCATATGCGTAAATAAACAACTTTAAAAAGAAATTTTTAGTTTTCATGGGCTATGTTTCCAAGTCATTTAGTAGAATATCTCGCAAGGGTTAGATGCAAATATCTTAGGCATTTATAATTCTCTCAGGTGTTATTAAAACAAGTTACTGTATATAATACATACAGCAATGAATAAATGAATAAATAGTAAAATTTTGTCCATTGGTTCATGAGATAAAACATTTTACTAACACATCATACACGTACACAGACAAATGGTCATTTTCTGAAAATGAGCGAATCATGTTTAGGTGATCAACGTGTAAATTCATCGAAAACCGAAAGTCAATTCATTCTTCTATATCATTTTATGTAGCAGCGCCACCGACCGGTTAACATGAACAAAAATGTAATTATTTTTTTTTTCACAATTACATTTTACACATGCAATTCGGTGCAATTTTTACCAACAGATGATGAGATATAGCCCCAGCCATCTGAGAAACCGCATAAAGTATTAGCAGTACAGTACCCCTTTTCGACCGATATACAGTCGCCAGCAAAATTATTGAAGCACACATCCCCATTTTGGAAGAAAATCCAATCAGTTGATTGTGGGATTTTAATAAAAAAAATTGTATTTCTTTCTCCCATTGTTTAATGGTGTTTTCCATTACCTGCGGCTTATTTCTGTCGAGCTATCTACATGATAGACCAGATGTTTCTGCCTATAGGTTGTCTGAGTGAGTAATGCCGACCGGTTGTCGGCCTGGATAGCTCAATTGGTAGAGCCATGACCTTGTAAGTCAAAGATCCGGGGTTCAACTCTCGGTCCAGGCATTATTTTCACTCAGTCGGAAAAATAAAATTTCAATAAATAGTCAATTTTAGTTAACTGAAATGCAATATGTTTTACCTAAAAACATATCTACAAATTAGAGCTGACATAAACCACAAAAAATGAAATCGGTTCATAAATAAATAAATAAAAATTAAAACTTAAATAAATCAAATCCTTTTTTAATTTGCGTATATGTTCATAAGTATAAAATTTCGATCTGCAACTCATTCATTCAATAAGCAGTTTTATCACTCTAATAGCTGTTGCCTCCTATGAAAAATCTGTAGTCGAGAGTATAAGGAGGCTACATCTATACAAATTACTTTGTCTATGGTTTTATTAAAATTCAATAAATTGCCAGATTTCTTTCTTCTTTACTTGCTTCTTTACGATCTTTTAATACCTACAAAAGATACATCAATGAAATGAAAAATCTAAAGTGACCTCACATGACATTCCGAACATTTGTTTAACAGTTGTTTTATAAACAGTTATAACAGTTGTTTTAATAGTTATTTAAATAAATTAAAGTAACAGAAATCAGCTCAGTCGAATAAGGCATTTAATGCTAATTACTTCAAATAATTTGAGTCCACAGGTCATAATAAAAAAAAAAATTTGTTGTATTCCTGTAAAAATCTATAAATGCTAGATTCAGCAAAATCTACACAGTTTGTGCGACGGTTTCCTAGAACATGTACCGTAAAATCCCGAAAGTAACTCCCCCATCGAATATAACCCCTGCCCCTTTTCTTGCTGAAACTGAAAGTGAAATGTCTCCGTTATCCTGAAAGTACCCCCCCCCCCCTTCTTTTTTTCTCCATCCAATAAAGCTACATCCAATCTTCGGGCGCACTTACGGTACGTCGGCATTACAAGTTAAGTTTGGCATTGAATTAAGTTTTAATATTTATATATTTCTAATTTAACTAATTTTTCATAAAGTGTCGGATGCACATTATCAATGTAATCATTACAGCTTTTTTTTTTTTTTTAAACCTTTAATGAAAGTAATTATAGCCTTTAATATTTCCTTTTAAGTAAGTACCTTAAAATCCCGAAAGTACCCCTCCATCGAATATAACCTCCCCTCCCTTTTCTTCATTTTTTTTTTTTTTTTTTTTTTTTTTTTTTGATAATTTTTTTAAAGAATCTTTATTATAACCCCCCAACCTGAAATTTATCCGTTTTGCTTTTCAAAAGGGGGGGGGGTACTTTCGGGATTTTACGGTATGTAAATTTTCATTTCATTCGAATATTTAGATGTTATCGCTCTTTAAATAATTTAAGCCCTTAGGCCATAGTGATAATAAAAATTATTCATCCCGATGAAAAAAAAAACTACAAGTGCTATGTTCAACAAAATTAATACAGTTCATTCAATGATGACCTAAAACATGTATATAAATATTCAGTTCAATTGAATAAGGTTGTGAGGAATAAATGGTCGCCATGCTTCAATTCCTCAATCTTAGATCTTAAAGATTAACTTAATTACTTAATAAGAAAAGCTCGAGACAAGGTTTTAAATATAAAATAACAAAGTTTATTTAACATTCAATATCAAGGAGAGTGTTGGGCTAACTCTATTATAACTTTTAATAAACCCCAGGAAATAACTTTAACAAAGCATAAAATAAGAGGTAGCTATCTCACCAATACTGGTCTTGTCGATGGTTGCCCTCTGTTGTCACTAACTCTTCTCACATCAGGATTATCGGTCGGATTCCCGAAGCGCGACTGATCCGTTTCTTACCTTACGTTACCACACTACACCTCTCTACCACCACTTAACTTCACCTGTTCACACACTAATCAGCTACCGTTCTCTATCACTACCAAATCACTATTTTCTCACTCTCAAAACAATCTCCATCTTATACTACATTCAACAACTTCCTTTCTCTTAATTTCAATCAATACTTTTAAAATCACTTTTAATTCATCCAACACTCAGAACCTAATTATTTCACTGCAGCACCATGCCGACATAAAACTAACTCGACCAAGACTTTCGCCGAGCCACTGGCGACGAAGTGATTTCCGTCCCAACTTTGGTGATGGTCCATAGTCTCGATCTCACAATCCCCCTCCAAGAAAAAAAATTTAGTCGGGAAAATCCCCAACGGGTTTTAACGAGTAATTTTAAACACTAATACCATATCTCGTAGGAGCGAGTGCAGCCATAACTTAAATTTCCGAAACCAAACTTTAGAATAAGTTACAAAAAAAAATATGAAAGTTTAATTTGCTGAGCAATGAACTGCTTACAGCTTCAAATACAATGGCGATTAAACAAAATTCCATGAGCGGAAAACCGGACCAACCCCGAAAAAAAGAAATTTAAATTTTAAATTAAAATGGGGACCCTTTACGGCCGGAAACTCCGGAAAAAAAACGCCTCAACAAATACGTATCCCAACAGTACAGCGGGGATTACAAACATCTTTCTGTTAATCCAGAAAGGAAAAAACTTAATTTTAAACTTGAGTTGTTGGAGAATTAAAGTACTGGGGGGTTGCTTTAACATAAACTAGCAACATGAAGGAAAAAAGTTTTATTGAAAAAAATTGAAATTTCTTTTTAAGTGAACCATCCTTCGAAACTTAACACAGGAATTTCTTCAGCCATCTGAAGGCCAGTCTAGGCCCAGAAACATCAGCTAGTCAAAGTAACTTGAGAGTGTAGATTGAAGAACAATTCAGTCCGAATACGGCAGGCATCAGAATAATATTTTGAACATCAGATTAATTTGAAATAACTGCCTAATCGGAGAGTTTCTAAAATGAAAATACTTGAACAGTATAAAAGAATATACGAAATTAAAGTGCGTCTTGCAGACAGATAAACGAGACCAATTGTCTCTGAATACATAAAATAGTTTATATACAATGATTTTCCCTCCTGGGCTATAGCATGCGAAAAGACAAAAAATTAATTTGTTAGTGGTTTTAGTTAAAAGTTAAGCGTGATTTATGCATATAGCCAAAAAAAATATTTCCCCACTCAAAACATATATATACAGAGGACTTTTAGAATAAATACAAAAGTTTACAAATACAAATATTCAGTTTATATATACAGATACATCATTTATAGAAATACGAAAAAAAGGGGGAGGGGGAATATTTACAAAAGCTAAAAAAAACATTGTATATTACCCGCTCTGCAGGTGATGGCTACAAAATAAAATAACTTTGTGTGCATACATAAAATATATATTAAGAGAGAACAAAAATGTTGACACTGAAGCTTAAACATGCATTTCAACGTGAAAGTTCATGCACAAATTTTGAATTTTACAGTTTTTTGTTTAAGAAAGTTCGTTGCTTTCAGAAAAGGTTCACAAGTCCAAAAGGCTTCAACACATGTCGCACATTTTGGTACAGCTCTGATAAACAAATACTTGAGAAAAAATAAAATAAGGAACGATTCGACCTGACTGAAGGTTTCTGCTGTAACAGCATTAGTATTAAACATGTTAGAAATGCTAGTCATTGCACTCGTTGCAGAAATCACAGGCCTGGAGGCTTGCAGCAGGAGGTCAGGCGTTGCAAAAGCACCTTCCTGGGATGGGATCGAACCCGGCATCTTGTTACTGTCCACAGTTCCAGGAGAAGGTTCGGCTGGTTCTATAAAAAATCTCCTGAGATTAAAGTGCAAAGTCTTATGAAGTGAGGTAGTCTCTCTTATGTTATCGAAACCACAGTTACTAGAAATGGTTCGGGAAAGAACATCCGAACCCGTATGCTCAAGTTTAAAGCTAACAGATGAAGAATTAACGTGGAAATATTTTAATCTGCCTCTTTTATTCCCTACATTTTTATGTAAATTAGCTAGCAGTTTTTGAGCAGGACCGCTATTTACCTTCCACTTTCTTTTACAACATTTTCTGTAGAAATAAAAGAATCTATCGACTTGACAGTTGTAGAATTAAACTGTAATTTATCAGGAGGTGCATTTAAAGTACTAGAAAAGTCTGTTGACTTAACAGTTTCAAAACATAAATTTGATTTATTGACGAAAGGATTAGCCGCAACATTTAATGGGCTTTCATTCTTCTCTAAATTAGAAGGTAACGGAGAGTTTAAATTAGAAACGCCTTGAGAAGAAGAATTTAAATGTGGCAAGTTTACTGGAGAAATATAAATAGAATTTATACATATAGATTGTACTGTCGTATTATGAGAGTTCGTTGGATCCTGTGCAACATTTTCAGATTGATTTAAGTCACTGGGTCTTGCTTGTGAAAAGTTAGTATGTTGCCGATGATTGAAATTAACCTTTTGAGGGGGGGCGAAATTTTCTCGCTGTTCATTTTGAACATTGACGGTTTCTTGCCGGCGATTAGTGGTATTCGCAGGTTTAGGAGTGTGACGTGCTTGATATTTATCTAGCCGTTGAAATAGACTATCAATAGATGCGGCCGGTTTTAAATCTAGGTAGTCTTGAATTTGGACTGTAAACAGCGGGTTTATAATGTCCAACACTTCAAAAAATGATAAATGTAAGTCAAGTTGTTTAATTAAATCCAGTTTACGCAGGAAAAAGGTCGTAGGTTTATCAAATACAGACATTTTCTGTGTATAAAGTTCCTGCATTAATCTTGCTCTATTGGCACTTGAGGAAAAGGTGTTTATAATTTTGATTTTAAAATCTTCATAAGTGGGATTTTGACCCAAGGAATCAGAGGCAATAAGGTCAAACCACATTTTAGGTTCTCCTTTTAAGGAGTATCTTAACCAGTTAAATCTATCAGATAAATCAATTTTACATATTTCAAAATATTGCTCAAGTTCTTCAAAAATATCAAATACATTATTTGAGCCGGTAAAATAGACTCGAGCGGGGTGGGGGGGGGTCGAACTCGTTTGGGCGCCACTGTGAGGAATAAATGGTCGCCATGCCTCAATTCCTCAATCTTAGATCTTAAAGATTAACTTAATTACTTAATAAGAAGAGCTCGAGACACGGTTTTAAATATAAAATAACAAAGTTTATTTAACATTCAATATCAAGGAGGGTGTTGGGCTAACTCTATTATAACTTTTAATAAACCCCAGGAAATAACTTTAACAAAGCATAAAATAAGAGGTAGCTATCTCACCAATACTGATCTTGTCGATGGTTGCCCTCTGTTATCGCTAACTCTTCTCACACCAGGATTATCGGTCGGATTCCCGAAGCGCGACTGATCCTTTTCTTACCCTACGCTACCACACTACACCTCTCTACCATCACTTAACTTCACCTCTTCACACACTAATCAGCTACCGTTCTCTATCACTATTTTCTCACTCTCAAAACAATCTCCATCTTATACTACATTCAACAACTTCCTTTCTTTTCATTTCAATCAATACTTTTAAAATCATTTCTAATTCATCCAACACTCAGAACCTAATTATTTCACTGCAGCACCATGCCGACATAAAACTAACTCGACCAAGACTTTCGCCGAATCACTGGCGACGAAGTGATTTCCGTCCCAACTTTGGTGATGGTCTATAGTCTCAACCTCACAAGGTATTTAGACGCTATCGCACTTTCAATAATTTGAGCCCTTTGGCCATAATTATAAAGAAATTTTCTTTTTGTGTAACAGTAAAAAAAAAACTCCAAGTGGTAGATTTGCCAAAATGTATACAGTTCATGCTATGGCGACCTATAAATACGTACCAACTTTCAGCTCATTCGAACAAAGCATTTAGATGCTATCGTGTCTAAATGCTTACCACATACATACACATGCATACATTCACGCACATATACATAGTAAATTGTAAAGACCTTGGCATGAAATAGATCCCATTATGAATTCATTAAGATCTAAACAAATTACAGGGTGCTCACAAAAGTCCGTTTTCACTCTTTTAAATTCTGAACTACTGCAGCTACACTCGTAAATAGTGGTATAATAAAGTTGCAATGGGCTACGAAATGCGACCACTTACAGCGCCTTCGATGAAAAATAGCAGAAAAGGTGTTTCTGTTTCGAAAACATTATGAAGTAGGGGGAGAAATGTAAATTACAAAGTTGTGGAGCATCATCGATTTAGTACAGAAGGTCATTTTATAAATATGAATTTTAAAAACAGAATGTTTTTAACGTGCATTTGTGTGTTCAAATCGAAAATTCCTGCAATGTAACATGCCAAAACGGCTTTTGAAAGCAAAAAGACCTTCATTTCGATGTTTAAACTTCTATCTGTAAGCTACAATGTATATTTGGATCCTTGTTTGAACTATACGTTGTGCATATCCAAGTGTAGAAGGTGGCACGTACGCTCTGTAAAATTTAATAGGAATCTAGATGTGCATTGCTGTCGAGGTTATTGTTATATCTTTTCTATATCTGTTTTAATTTAAAAGAATTAAAGGTATACGCTGCATTTTTTTTTCTCTGGAGTCTCATTTGATTTTCTCATATGAATAACAGAGAGCTATCGAATTTTTCAAGCTTTTCCTCTTTTGAACGTTTATATTTCCTGTATTTATTGATATTGGATACTTTTATACTACATGCAAGAAAAATACGTTCGTAACCAAAAATCCTACGTAAGAGGATTTTGGTTACGAATGTTGCGCATCTTTTCTTTACATTTCTAAAACCTTTATAATGTCATGTATGTGGATTCAATAGATTTTTTTTCCACATCGCATAAAGGCAAAAAAGTGATACAAACTTAAAATGTAGTATTTGAGAAAAATTATCTTTAAAAATAACGCATTGACTTGAATAAAACTGACACAACTGCTTCTCGAGTGGATAATTTTCGAGTTGGAGAGATGTAACCTTTTTTGTGCACATTGGGGCACTTCATCGGTTTTTCAGTGACATAAACTCGAAACTACCATTTTTAGAGTTTGCCACTTTTCTTGTGGGTTGCGATATGTGAGACTGCCGTCGAACGTCTTCTTGTGTTCCGCAATGAATACATTTTCACTGAAAGGAAAAAAATAAAATCTTTTTGTTAAAAAAAAAAAAAATAAATAAATAAAGTAAAATAAAATAGAACCGACTCGAAAAAGCAACTATTATTCAAACAACTAAAAATGAAATAAAATCGAAAATTGGGCCAAAAAGTATGAAAAAAATTCTTTCGTCAAACAACATAAACACTACAATTAATCATAACTTTTGAAGTCGGCACAAAATTAGATAAGAATTGATAGTTTTATTCAATACAAAAATTAAATTCTATTTAAAATGTATCTCTCACTTTGGCATATGCAAACACAACCAAAAACTACATTGATCCAAATAAACAATGGGCTCTTCCCACCGTCGCCTGCTCAATCACGTGATAGAGGAAAACGAATAATAGAATTCTGAGAATCGAATTCAATTAAATATTGTTCTTAAGAACAAAAATTTTAATATTTAATATAAAATAAAATAAAAGTAATATTGTGCATTTGTAAACAGTAAAATAGTTGTATTTGTAAATTTAATAATTTTTAAAAAACATTTTATGTGTTTATTTATTTTTACCTATAAGAATCGATTTTTGTATATTGTAGTGTAACTGTAACATTAACTGATCTAGCAATAAATAATAGCTTCTTGTGGAATATTTATGGATTATAATTTGAAATTTTAAAATGTTTTCATTTAATTTAATTGCATAAAGGTGTTACAACAAGTTAATAAACTTAGTTACTGGTCTAAATGGATTTACGCAGTACGATATTGCACTGTCACTGATTTAAGTACCAAAAATGAGAGCATTTACCATGTTCTTCATGAACATCAATAACAAACATAAACTAAATGATGATTGTAAATGTATACAGCAAACAAAAGGTGATGAATAATGATATAAAATGGATTAAAAATGATGCCGTTTAAAAAAATAACACAGATTAAATACGATTCATCAAAAATAAGAATAGAAAATATGTTATTTCAGCAATCGCTATAGATAACAAGACTTTGTCTGCTATTTGTTTTTCCTCTATCATGTGACCTCTGACGTCAGGTGGTTGCGGAGTTGACATGGTACCGTTAGCCCTTGGCGAAAAAAAAAAAGCGATCGCCAAATTATCTAGCGAACATATAAATGTCCTTTCAAAAATCATAGTTATTTTAATAAGATATATTAACAGAGCAATCAAGAATATGAAACATTATTTCGTACAATGTATGTTACGAAAATATACATCTCGCATGTATATTTTTGCATTACGATTTGGTCGCCAAATCCAAAAACTACCAAGAATGACAAATATTAAAACTATACCAAATTTGTAAAGAAAACTCTTATAACTTCTTAAAAACATATACTGAATTTCGAAGGATGTTCACAGTTCTCTGTTGATGTTACTAATTGACCAATTGTTCACAGTGTTAAAATAATAAAGGAAATTAGGAAGATGGATCATTCAGGGCAACAGCGTTGGTAGCTATCGGTCTAAAAACAAATCTATTCAAGAATCAATTTTTATCTATATTTGTGCCGACTTCAAAAGTTATGATTAATTGTAGTGTTTATGTTGTTTGAAAAAGAATTTATTTCATACTTTTAGGCGCAATTTTCGATTTCATTTCATTTTTAGTTGTTTGAATAATAGTTGCTTTTTTTGAAGTCGGTTCTATTTTTTTTTTTTTTTACAAAAATATTTTATTCACTCACTTGCTTTTAAACATACGCTGTAAACAAAATACGCAGACGATTTCTAAGATGCCACTAATTCCAAGATTTAAAAAAAAAAAAAAAAAAAAAAAAAAAAAATGTGAATTTTACAAATATCCTTAAGACAAATTTCAGTAGCGCCTTCTATTGGTCGTTTGTAAAAACGTAAAAGGCAACCATCGTATCTCTTCATCTGCAGTTCTCCTCTACCAAACAGAAAGCTTTAACTTTTGTTAAGCCAAGTCTTCATTAAAGGCAACTAGTCATTCGGATCAACAAACATGTATTGCATCTTAGATTCAACAATTCTTAGGTTTAACAATTGACAAAAATTTCATTTAGGTTCAGTACATCTGTGCACTGAAAGTGAAACTGCTTGGATACTATTATAAAGCGACGACATTATCTTTTAAACAGGGGATAGAAATAACACTATTAAAACGAGCATTAAACTTAAAAAGCAACTGTTGACCCAAATGGCAAAAACCACTGGATGAATTCATCTAAAGCCGTGGTCGTCAAACTGCGGCTCGCGAGACACGTGCCGCTCTTTGGCCCTTGAGTTTTTAATAAAGGTCGGCTTAGTAATACCCTAATTATGTTAATAACAGTGAACCAACCAATATAAATCAAGTTAAAACTTCTGGCTCTCAAAAGAAATTTTAATCATTGTACTGCTGGTATTTGGCTTTGTTCAATAATGAGTTTGTCGACCACCAGTACTGCCAGATTTAAGGGAAATTTTTATTCAACAGCCACTGTCAAATTTTACTTATAACGGTTACCTAATTATATAGACGATTTCTGCAAAAGAAGTTTCGAAATAATTACGAAACCGTTTCAATTAAAATTTAGTGGTGGGAGTTAAATAAAAATTTCCCTCAATCTGGCAGCACTGCCGACCACTGATCTAAGGGATTTTACATACATGAATTTATTTCATCAATTTTTCAAGATGAACATATTCTAACAAAATACACATGTGTCATTGTACTCGTGAAAGGGGTGCTGGGGTGTTGTTCTTATTATATTTAAAATTGTTTTCTTTCTGTGTTGTATTTTGTCTCTTGATATTTATCATAAACCCATTTTAAATACTTTTTTATCGTATACTACATGGTTATTACCAGGTATTTAATAGTCATTTTGATTAGGTAACTCAGTTTTAGATCTCGGAAATTAGTTTGTTTTTCAGAAAATGTCTCTACCTTCATCTTTTTCTTCTTAGAAGCTTTTTATATGAAATTGACTTTGTCATCGTGTCTTCTTAGAAGCTTTTTATATGAAATTGACTTTGTCATCGGGACTTCGTGTCACGCTAATGAACAAGGCGCCTCCATTTTAAAGTAAATATAAACTGTTCAGGTTGTCGCTCCATAGCTTAGTTGGTTAGAGCATCACGTTAATAACGATACCCGAAGGTTCGGCGTGTTAATATTTGCAGATAATTAATAGAAAAGGTGTCAATTGATAAAAGAAAATTTTTCGTTGACTACACAGTATCTTAAGAGCTTTTGAAGAATTTTTTTAATGATTTTTTTTTTTAAGATATTAGTAAATACAAAATATTTTAGATATTTAAGAAGCTCAAAATAAAAAGTTTCAAGTAAAAAATACATAAATAAATATTTTTAGAAGCTTTATATATATTATATATTATTATATGAAATTGAATTTGTCGTCGCGTTTACTGTCACGTTAAAAAACAAGACGCTTCCACTTAGTATGTATGTATGTATAAGCAATTCATTGTATCTCTTAATGGATTAGTTAGTTAGAGCTTCATGTTAATTTTTGCAAATAATTAATAGAAAAGGTGTCAATTGATAAAAGGAAATATTTCGTTGTGTACACAGTATTCTAATAATTTTTGAAGAGTTTTTTTAAGTAGTTTTTATCTAGTTACTAAAAAGCCCAAAATAAAAAATTAAGTAAAAATAAATAAATAAATAATTTTTAGAAGCTTTTTATTGAAATTGGATTTCGTTATCGCGTCTTCGTGCCACGCTAATAAACAAGATACCTCAACTTTAAAGCAAATGTCAGCGGTGCTTATCGTTATTGGATTTTTATCCTCGTGTCTTTGTGTCACTCTGAAAAAGAAGGCGCCTCCACTTTAATGTAAATATAAGCAAGCTTTTTCGTCGCACGTTAGCCCATTTGGTTAGAGCGTCATGGTGATAACGCGATGCTCGTGGGTTCGATCCTCGCAAGCCGATGTGTTACTTTTTTTCAGATAATTAATAGAACCGATGTCAATTGATAAAAGAAAATCTTTCATTGCCTACGCAGTATCCTAAAGAATTTTGATAGTTTTTTCAAGAAGCTTTTTTTAAGTTAATAAAACGCACAAAATAAAAAATTCAGTAAAAATATAAATAAAAGTAAAAATGATAAATAAATAAATAAAATAAAATAAATAAATAAAAATAACACTGAAAGTTTTTCATTATTGTGGGTCCCTAAAAAGCCTAAAATAAAAATTTATTCTTGCACAGACATACTATAAAATCATAGAAGTTTCAACAACAAGAAAATTTTTAAGAAAAATATAGATATTTCGCAAAAGATCAAACATTTCAAATATTTCAAATATTTTAAAAAGCATTCGAGAACAATATATGTTTTGTATAAGTATTTGTTAGATTTTTCTAGAATGTTCTATGATTTTTCTTGACAGTTCTTAGACTTTTGGTTAGAGCGTCATGGTGATAACGCGATGGTCCCGGATTCGGTCCTTGAAAGACGATATATATATATACATTTGCAGGTAATTAATAGAAGAAAATGTCAATTGATAAAAGAAAATCGTCGTTATCTACACAATATCCAAAAAAATTTTAATTAGTCTTTTTTAAGAAGCTTTTTCTTTTTTTGTAACTAAAAATCACAAAATAAAATTTAAGTAAAAAATCATTTTTTTTTTAACGTTAGAAGCTTTTTATTGTGAAGCCCTAAAAAGCATAGAATAAAAATGTATTCTGGCAAAGACATGCTACAAAGAAATGGAAGTTTCAACACTAAGAAAATTTTAGAGAAAAATATAGGTACTTTCCTTTTGCAAGAGATGAAAATTTTTTAATGTTCGAAATATTTTAAAAAGCTTCCGAGACATTTGAAATTTGTGGCCTAACGAATGATTATACAGAAAACTAATAACTAAGAATATTGGTCTCGAAAGCTTTTTAAAATATTTTGAACATTAAAAAATTTTCATCTCTTGCAAAAGGAAAGTACCTATATTTCTCTCTAAAATTTTCTCAGTGTTGAAACTTCCATTTCTTTGTAGCATGTCTTTGCCAGAATTAATTTTTATTTTATGCTTTTTAGGGCTTCACAATAAACAGCTTCTAACGTTAAAAAAGGATTTTTTACTTAAATTTTATTCTTTAACTCTCTATGCAAATCTGTTTTAGATGTCGTTACACGTTTAATATATTAAGTTTCTCTTACCGGAAGATTTTTAGGTATCCACTTTGTTAGGTCAGTTTTATTTATTCTGATCGCATTATCTCTAAAAAGTGCATATGATACGCGTAATAGTGGGTAATTGGAAGTTGTGTAGTTGTTTCACACCAGATTTTTTAAGAGTTGTTGCTTCAAAGCGTCTGTCTGTGTGTCTGAAATAAATCGATAACGTGCTTGTGTCATTTGATTCCCCTCCCTCCCCTCCCTTCAAAAAAATGTTTTACATGTAGTATAGCTAATATCATATTCATTTTGGGGTAAAAATATGTTTTGGGGTGCCTCTTGGCGAAATTGTTTGGCGCATTTTTGTTAATAACCTATAACACTATATACATATAACCTATACATATGCACTATATACATATAACCTATATATATAAATAGGCTAACCTTAGTGGTAAAAATATATTTACCGCGATCACAACTTGGCGAGAATCAAGGGGCACCCTCAAATATAGCCTAACCTAATTTTTGTATTAATTAAATTATTGTATACATTTTAATGATCATAAACCATTATTAATATCGTAATATAATTAATCGAGTTAACTCGAATCCAAGAAACTAAACTTTCCTTAACGCACTCAAATTTCTCTGTGCATGTTTAAATGCTGTTTATATTATCAATTTATATTTTTGACCACTATTATAGTAACACACAAAGAAACACTGCTGTTGAATAATGGCTAATAAAAATGTAAATGTAATTGCGTAAATTTAAATTAATGTTTGATGTTTAATATATTTCAATGCAGTAAAATACAAATTTATACCGTGAGTCACTAAAGTAAAAATTTTGGAAACATATGATTTAAATGAAACTATACTGGTCAAAGCTTTTCTCTTACTCTTACAATTTCACTATATTCGTTCACGAAATCCCATGTAGTACTACGACGAAAACTGTAGAATTTCTCATTACCTAATATATTTTATTAAAATTAAGTTTTCTTATTCGAAAAGTTCACAACCATAAAGTTAGTACTCGTTTTCTAAATATTTTTATTTTGAGTTTTAAAATGCAAAAAATACTTTTTTTTTTTTTTGCTTTAAAACAAGTAGTAATAAAAAAAAAAAAAAATTTTTAAGTCAATCCGCGTTTGTAATGATCGATAGATGGCGCTTTTCCAAATTCGTTGTTAGTAAATATAATAGCCACGTGTATTTATTATTGTTCTATTTGTGTTACTACTTAATATTCGTGCTATAATTTCTCCGCCATTACATCATGGAAAATCGATTGCCTTTGGAAAAAATATTTCAGTTTATTCAAAGTTCGATCCGTAGTAGATGTTTAACTGAAGCTGAATAAACATTAGTTTCAAATATTCCTTACTTCCATTAGCCGAAGCAACTGAAATTGTCATTTGGAAAAAAATGGAAGCTTAATTCCGGATTTCTTGATCCTTTGGAGTTACTCTGTGGCACACAGCAGTATGTGTTATCTTTTTTTTACCGGAATTATTCATTTTCAATAAATATATGCGAAACTAAACATCGAATATACAGCAAGCAATGGCGTCTCGACGAAAGCTATCCGTGGTATTGTTAATTTCACCTTAGCCCACCAGAGGGCGAGCATTTCATTACAATCGCGGATTCCTACTTACAAACACTATCGAAAAAGTTTTTTAAAAAATAATTTTGAATTAGGAAATAAAAAACGCGCGTGCAAAATAAAAGAAAAATAACTATAAGATAAAAAAAATAAAAAAAAACTTTTGATATACCATGTTTTAAACTTTCTGATGAATCATAGAGCTCTTATCAATGTGCATAACATTTTTAAAGTGACAATGATGTCAATTTTCGTGAAGTGAATAATTTAACTTTTTATAGTTTTTTAATATTCACGTTTTTATATGAAAGAAAATGAGCTCTTTTTTTTTTTTTTTTTTTTTTTTTTTGCAACAATTAAATGATAGCTAATATTTTAATGGCTATATTAACGCTATTAGGATGTTATTATTTTCATATTTTAATTAATTATAAGAAAACTCATAAAAAAATTCGAAAATCGGACTTCGAAATATTGTGTTGTCACCGTGTTCTGAGCAATCCAGAAAGTTTCAAATTTCTAGCTAGTCGGGAAGTTAGTTAAAAATAGATTGCAAGATTTGTACAAGATATATATAGGGAGAGTGTGAACTAATAGTAGGAATTGAATGAAATATAAATAATCTGGTGTGTCACTCACACAACTTTCGCTTACCCTGAAATTTAATACTATAAATACAGGTTGGAGATAAAGAAGTAAGATAACGAGTACTGTTATGTAAACCTATGTTAAACAATTCAAATTAGGCTTCGGAAGAGTTTTATATGATAATTAGTTCTGTGTGAGGGCGGGGGGGGTGATAGCCCCCCGCAACCCCCCGTTTCATTAATGCACCCACATTTACATAGAATTTAATTCCGTTATTAAAAAATAATTCTGTTTTACAAAAATAATTTATTAAAATTATTATTTAAACAAATTATCTTTTATGATAATGCAGACGATTTCCATATTAGAGAAGTAGTACAACACTAAATATCCAAAAAAAAGTTGAATTTATTCTCAATATTACATTTAAATTTTTTTTTATTTTATTTTATTTTATTTATTTTATTTATTTTATTTATTTATTTATTTTTATTTATTTATTT
This sequence comes from Salticus scenicus, assembly GCA_963930645.1. Taxonomy (NCBI): domain Eukaryota; kingdom Metazoa; phylum Arthropoda; class Arachnida; order Araneae; family Salticidae; genus Salticus; species Salticus scenicus. The sequence continues at coordinate 137,893,028 of OZ005661.1, forward strand.
ATTTATTTTTGTTAAAAATGAAAAAAATCGATAACTTTATTTTAAATTATCGCATATCGATGGTTCAACCTTTCGTTTTAAAGGTATTGGCCAGCTCATTTGAAAGATACCCATCATGAAAATTTACTCTCCTCGTGGGGGGACCTCCCCCCCCAGGGGGGCAGGCGAAGCTCCTACATGCACAAAAAATTTTTCCTAGTTGACTATTTCTATTACAAAAATTATATACTCGTTTCATTTGGTTTAGTGCAGTCTATAGATGTTAAACTCTACTTACCTGCAATTTCCCCCATAAACGTAATGTATTTGAATACTTTTGCGTGTACACGAACCATTTGCTTCATCTCAACGAAAAGCTTAAATTAGCATCCCTATATGATACACATTTAGTATACCGAGTTTGGAATTTCTGCTACTCTTTGTTCTTGAGATATGCTGATAACAGACAGACACACAGACCATTCGCTAAAAACACGATTTTCGTATTCAAGGGACCTCCCCTAACAGCACATCTCCTCCAAACTGCATTATCATGATGTCCTATGAAGGAAAACGACGTCTATGGACATCCTCTGTACATCTTCAGGATGTATTGTGGACAAATGTGTTGTTAGGATCAGAACATGTAAATATAAACAAAACTCACGTTAGAAAATTTGACCCTGAAACAATACTTTCTCGACCCTATGGGTAAGAGAAAGTAAAAAATTTAAGCAATGAATTTTTTTGGAAACAGATACTAATTTAACGGTTGTACATTTTCCGAATGTGAAAAAGGAATAAAAAAAAATATATACATTAGATAGTAATGAGTCATGCTAGAAACAAATTTACATAGGATTTAGTGATTGAAGATGGGGAAATTGTAAGAGTGAGAAAGGAGTCTTGTAAAATTTTTGGTCATTAACTAATTTTAAAAATATTTACATTCGTTTACAAACGTTGTATTTTAATTTTCATTGATATTAACGATCGTACTTTTCCTTAAAATAAATAGATAAAAAATTAAAAAGTCCCCCCCCCTTTATTTATTTATTTATTTTATTTTATTTTTTAGTATTTTAATTTATCATCATATTTTAATTTATTTCTTTTCATATCAACAAAGCATTATATGCAGTAATATAACATCTTTTTCAAAATTTATAACTCACCAACAGAAACATTTGCAGAGAATTGTTTAAATTTAAAAGAGCAAAAAAAAAAAAAAAAAAGGCAACAGCTACGCATCTCAATTTTGAAACTTCTCTGCAACATTGTTATTCAAGGACGCTGCTTCAAATTTCACATTTTAAAGAGAAATTTTACGTTCAAAGAATTTAGTTTGTCCTTGTTTTTTTGGACAAAATATAACCTGAATTTAAAATCAGAATTTCATAAGGGAATATTTAAGAGAAAACGAGTTGAATGCTATTGCATTCAACTCGTTTTCTCCTAAATATAAATGGGAAAAAAAAAAAAAAAAAAAAAAAAAAAACTTTTTCGATACTGACCGTTTCGAAACTGATTGTTATTAATTTTCTTTTCTTTCCTTTTTATTTAAAAAAAAAAAAAAAAAAAGATTTTGATGAAATTCTGGCAAAAGCAGAATTTAGTTTAGTATGGAGGACTATTAGTTATTATTGTTATCATTATTATTATTATTATTTAATTATAATATTGCTTTCAAATTATTCAAATATATTTTCATTAAATTTTCGATTGTGATAAATGTCCAACTATCGTAAAACTGATATCTTAAAAATGCGTAGGTTGACACTAATAGTCTTCCGTACTAAAAAGTGTAAAGTAAATAAAATATTTTGATTAACGATTAATGCATAAAATTTTCATGAACTTGTTTTACAAGATAGCCCACCAGTTCCAATGCTATTTTCGTCTACTAATGTTTAAAAAAAAAAAAAAAAAAACTAATTATTTTACTACAGCTTACTAAAATGAATGTGAAAATTGGTAAATGTTTTTCTGTAAAAAAAACTTTTAAATACGTTTTCAGTATTCTTTAAATAACATAAAAACAGGGTACTTTAAAACTTTTATTGTGCTTGCTAAATCCAGGTATTATTTATACTTGATATCTTAAAGTTCTCAAATAATGGGGTTTGTTGTCGTAATCTAAAAAATATATATAAATTTCGATATGTTTGTTCAGTATAAAATACTAAAAATTGTTTAAAAGAAATGCCTTTCATAGACCATAATATGTCCAAATTCGTTTGCCAGTCTGTGTGTAAATTGCAGTACTATTTGTACGATTTTCAACAGAAAACATTCTATAGTGAACTTGAATAATAGATATCAATTTCAAGGCGCTTAAAAACTATTTTCTGAAATGCGAAAATACGTATAAACTGATAAACCAAATTCTTAAAACACTATTCAACTTTCTTCTTTCAACACTTCTGCCTCAAAACGCGTAAAAAGGTAAAAAAAAAAAAAAAAACGAGGTTGAAAATTTTCACGATTACCTAAGTTCCCCATACCTGTAGTATGATGGGGAACTGAAAACGATAAGTTAAAATTTGTGGTTTTTATCAAAATAATGGAATATGAGTAATGAAATTTAATTATTTATGAAAATTAACTTCAGTGCAAATCCATCAAAATCGTTACTAGCTTATTTGTCGAAGGGATAATACCTAAATATCCTAATTTTATTACTTTTTAGTTCCCCATCATACTATAGGTATGGGGAACCTAGGTAATCGTGAAAAATTTTGACCTCGGTTTTTTGAATTTTTTATACGTTTTCAGGTGTGAGGAATCCGAAAATGACAAAATTTGTATGGTGTCTGTCTGTGGGGTGTCTGTTGGTGTGTCAGTCCGTTCGTGTGTCAGTCCGTTAGTTTGTTAGTCTGTTAACACGATATCTCACGAACAAATGATCGCAGAGAGGTCAGATCAGTTTTAAAATATTACTTTCGATACTGGCAAGAACCCTATTCATGTGCAACATTCGAATTAAATAACTTCGTAAGTTATGAGGAACTTACGATTTTCTTAACATGGGAGAATAGGACAAAATTTCACTTAAACGTGCATTAAATAGAAACTTTTTACATTAAAAATGTCGGACCAGTTTTAAAATATCGATTTTGATGCCGGAATGAACATCAGTAACTATAAATGTGCTACTTTGAAAATTTCGCAAGTTATTAGAAATTTACGAATTTCTTAACATGGCAGTATAGAGCAAAATTTCACATAAACGTCAATTTTTAGAGATATTTTCATCGTAAAGATGTTACACTACTTTTGAAATATTATTTAGAACACTGGCAGGAATATTAATGACTATGAATTTTCCAATATAAAAATTTCGTAAGTTATTGGAAACTTACGAATTTCTTAACATGGCAGAATAGAGCCAAATTTCACATAAACGTCAATTTTGAGAGATATTTTCATCGTAAAGATGTCAAACCACTTTTTCAATATTATTTAGGATACTGGCATGAATATCATAGACTATGATTTTTTCAATTTAAAAAGTTCGTAAGTTATTTGGAATTTACGATTTACTTAAAATGGCAGAATAAGGCAAAATTGAGCATAAAATTCCATTTTGAGGATCATAAATACATTACACAACTTCAAAATTACATTTATGATATTTGTTTAAACATAATTGAATACAAATATTCTAATAGGAACATTTCGTAAATTATTCGTAGTTTACGATTTTATCAACATAGCGAAATTGTAAATTTTTCATATAAATATGAATTTTGAGGATTATTGCCTTGGAAATAGTAGCATGTAAACTAAACAACAGTATTGACCCTGATAAAATAAATTAATAGATTAGAATAAGATAAATATATCGAAGTGAACGGTGGATAGCCTATTAGGCGGGGATTTCATTCTGTCACTGTATCAAGCTTTGGTCAAATTCATTTCTTTTAACTTGATTATAATATGTCTCCCACTAGAAATTTATGAGAACATAAATATGATGGGGAACTGAGCAGAGTCCACCTATGCCAACTAGTTTTAGTTCCCCATCATAGTATAGGTATGGGGAACTTAAGTAATCGTGAAAATTTTCAACCTCGGTTTTTTGACTTTTTTATACGTTTTCAGGTGTGAGTAATCCGAAAATGCCAAATTTTGTATGGTGTCTGTTAGTGGGTCAGTGGGTCAGTCCGTTAGTGGGTCAGTGTGTTAGTCCGTTAGTTTGTTAGTCTGTTAACACGGTATCTCACGAACAAATGATCGCAGAGAGGTCAGATCAATTTTAAAATATTACTTTCGATACTGGCAAGAACCGTATTTATTTGGAACATTCGAATTAAAAAACTTCGTAAGTTATTAGAAATTTACTATTTTCTTAACATGGTAGAAAATGACAAAAATTCACTTAAACGTGCATTAAATGGAAACTTATTACTGTAAAAATGTCAGAGCAGTTTTAAAATATCATTTTTGATGCCGAAATGAACATCAGTAACTATAAATATGTTACTTTGAAAATTTCGCAAGTTATTGAAAATTTACGAATTTCTTAACATGGCAGTATAGCGCAAAATTTCACATACGCGTCAATTTTGAGTGATATTTTCATCGTAAAGATACCAGACTACTTTTGAAATATTATTTAGGACACTGGCATGAATATTAATGACTATGAATTTTCCAATATAAAAATTTCGTAAGTTATTGGAAATTTACGAATTTCTTAACATGGCAGAATAGAGCAAAATTTCACATAAACGTCAATCTTGAGGGATATTTTCATCGTAAAGATGTCAAACAACTTTCGAAATATTATGCATGATACTGGTCTATAAATATATATGATACACCCTTGTGCAAATTAATTGAAACAAACTATTTTTTTCGTGAATTTTAAAATCATTCCTATTCTTCTTCAACAATCATACTAAAATATGTCAAAATATGGGTGGGATGAATAAATCATTTGCCTAGCAACAATTTCCACTAAACAGAGGGGTTATGAAAGCGCATGGTCAGGAACTTCCGTAGATGAAAACTCCAGCAATGATCACATCAGTTGAGAGTTCATTGTCGTCAGAGATGGGTGTGACGCCGCGAAAGCGTACAAACATTGTTACTCTTTCCGAACATACACCAAAGTCTTACAGAGAGATTTCGAAGACATTTGGCGTTAGTATTGCAACTGTGAGTCGTACTATATAACAAAATAAAGAAACATGATTCATATCTCCAAAGCGGAGAGGAAAATGTGGCCGAAAAAAGAAAACAACGTCAAAAGATGACTCTTTTCAATTATACAAAGTAAAAAATACCCTCAAAAGTTTAGTGTTGCACTTAAAAAAGATTTAAAGCAGCATGAAATAAATATTATCTCATCTACTGTTCGGAAGTATCTTCTTGGAGCCGGTCGGCCAGCCTATCGGCCTATGAAGAAAGAGCTTCTGACCCAATCAATTAATAAAAAACGTTACTTGTGGGCATTAAAATATAAGACTGGATAGTCAAAAATTGGATTAAAGTGTTATTTAGTGAAGAAAATTATTTTTTCTTCCAAGGCCAGCGAACTCAACATGTGCGGAGATCGCCAGGCGAAAGAATTCAGGATTGCCAAATTAACCAATTTGTTAAACACCTTCAAAAGAAGATGTTTTGGGGTTGTTTCGGTTACAGTAGGGTTGATTCTTTGCTGCCTGTTGACGGTATGATGCGTTCTGAGCAATATATTACTATTTTGGATAAAAAGGGTGTTCCAAAGTTGAAGAAACGGTACCCTAATAGAACGGGGATTTTTCATCCAAAATGGTCAAGAAATTCATATCTGAGGATCGCATTGAGACATTGAAATAGCCTGGGAACTCTACTGATATCAACCCAGTGGAGAATCTCTGGGCTATATGCAAGAATTGCCCATTAAACATGGACTGTACAACTATGGAGAAGCTAATCACGGTGCTAATTAATGTGTGGTACAAGGACACAAATATTATAAATGACTGTAAACAATTGGTAGAATCCATGCAGAATTGTATCCAAATGTTAATAAAGAGTCGTGGGCATTATATTATGTACTAAAAACTTCTGATTTTGTGTAAATTTAAATAAAATAGCATTTCTTCTCAGTTTTCTCGATTTTTCGAGTTTGTTTCAATTAATTTGCACAAGGGTGTACATTTATGATATTTGTTTAAACATAATTGAATACAAATATTCTAATAGGAACATTTCGTAAATTATTCGTAATTTACGATTTTATCAACATGGCGAAATTGTAAATTTTTCATATAAATACGAATTTTGTGGATTATTGAATTGGAAAGAGTAGCATAAAAACTAAACAACGGAATCGACCCTGATAAAATAAATTAGAATAAGATAAATATATCGAAGTGAACGGTGGATAGCCTATTAGGCTCTCACTGTATCAAGCTTTGGTCAAATTCATTTCTTTTAACATGCTTATAATATGTCTCGCACTAGAAATTTATGAGAACATATATATGATGGGGAACTGAGCAGAGTCCACCTATGCCAACTAGTTTTTTTCTTTGTCTGAATCCGATCCTGATAACAGAAAAATAACATAGTTTTTCGGTTTGAATTTATTGTCATTTATATTACTTGTAATTTCACTAATATCCTTATTTTTTTTTTTTTTTAATTATTCTTAATATAAATATTTTAACTTCCATCCCCCCTCCCCCCAATTGAGCTAAATGATTTAGCCATAATTTGGCAGTTTATAATGATGAACAGCTGAGAAAGAAAACCACCAAATCGCCAAAAAGCAGTCTTTAGATAGAATTTCATCTATTCCTTTAAACTACCTTTTATTCTTATTTTATTTGTTTCAAATCAAGGGTTAAATTTACATTTTCTGAATACATTGTTCGAATTGTGACATAATCTTTTCTACTAAATCATCCTTCTTCCTTATTTTATTCATTTCTCCAAACCAAGGATGAAAATTTATGTTTTCTTTTTAATTTTATTACATTTTTGTATCAATGACGTCAGTTTCGAGTGTTTGTTTGGAGAATCTTGAACTTTAATTGCCGAAACGTCACTGGAGGCCCTCTGTTGAGACTCAAAACGGTTTTGGGTTGTGTCTGTGTGTCTTTATGTCTGTCTGTCGCGCGATAGCGGCCGCAAAAATAGCGCTATTGACTTGAAATTTGGTACACATGTTCATGAGCCCCACGAAATCAACTGCATAGTTTTGGGTGTGTATTCCATTTGTAATTCGTGTACAGGGACACGCCAAAGTTTTTCTTATCATTACGACCTATGGGAGGAATTTGAATGTACCGCGATAGCGGCCACAAAAATCACGCTATTGACTTGCAATTTGGTACACATGTTCATGAGCCCAATGGAATCAGCTCTATAGTTTTAGGTATTTTGTAGTTATTTTGTAGTTCGTATACAGGGACACGCCAAAGATTTTCTATCATTACGGCCTATGGGAAGAATCTGTATGTACCGCGATAGCCACCGTAAAAAATCAAGCTATTGACTTCCAATTTTTGCCGAAACGTGAATGGAGGCCCTCTGTTGAGACTCAAAAGGATTTTGGGTTCCGTCTGTCTGTCTGTCTGTCGTGCAACAGCGGACATCACGGTATTGACTTGAAATTTTGTACACATATTCATGAGCCCAACGGAATTATCTGTATAGTGTTAGGTGTGCATTCCATTTGTCGTTCGTATACAGGGACACGCCAAAGTTTTCTTATCTTTACGGCCTATGGGAAGAATTTGTATGTACCGCAATAGCGGCCACAAAAATATTTCGATTGACTTGCAAATTGGCGCACACGTTTCAGCTTTGCATATAAGCAGCTGCATAATTTTTGTTGCTATATTTTTTATAAACTGTGTACAGGGACACGCCAAAATTCTTAACATTATGGCGTATGGGGTGAATTTCGTTTAAACGCATTTTAATATCATTACTTTGCAATCAAGAAAATGAAACTAGCGTACGTGAGTAAGATGCTTAAACTTATGTTATTTGAAGAAAATATATGCTCTTAAGTAGGACTGGGCTTTATATCGATGTAAAATCAAATATCGATTTAACGCTAATATCGTTTATTCAAATTAAATATTTCATCTTCCGTGAAATATCGATGCAGAAACATAAAAAAAACGCGAACTTCTGATGCCACGCTAAACCGATTCAGTAATGCTGGAATAATGCCAGATGGATATTCATTCAGTCAGATACCGGTTTAGTGTAAAGCATGCACAGTCATAAACAGCTAAATCATGAAAATCTTTACTCAATCAAACCGCAAAGAATCAAGAGAGTAGCCGTTTTGATTTAGTGTTGCGCAAGCGTACTGGGAAGAGAATATCGGTTTAAGATCCGACCCGAGGAAGCATTCTTTCGAATGGATTACGGTTTTAGGAACGCATGCGTAGTAACGAAATGAAAACCGAGAAATGAGATCTATTCATTCATTCATTCGAAATTCGTTTGATTACTGGAGATTTACTTTATCAATATTAGTACTTTCTTCGGTTATTTATAGTTCCTGTTCCTATAATTAAAAAATAAGATACTCCAGTTTCTGTTTATTAGATAAGTGAATGATTAACTATTCTTTATTAATATTTCCTGTAATTAATAATATTCTTTCATTAAATTTATTAATTTCAGTAAAGACTATGACATTGCCATATTGTCAAAAATAAATTAATTCAAACAGCAGCGTCATCTTAGATATGATTATTCTAACATTTAATTATCTGATTTCTATTTATTTCGAAGTCAATTACTTAACAGTATATACTATGGGTATTAAAAAATAATTTTGAATAAGGTAAAAGTTGATGCTTTTTTTTTTTTTTTTTTTTTTTTTTAGTGCTAGAGGCCTATTTCAGTCGGTACAGTTGTCGAATTTTTATAATACACTCTTAATAGTGCTAAGGGCCTATTTCAGTCGGTTTATTGAATGGGGATTTATTGAATGAAGTCCCCCCAAGGCACAACTTTGACATGAGTCCCCCCCAGGCCCAACTTTGACATGAGTCCCCCCTAAGGTACCCCTATTTCAGTCGGTACAGCGTTGTCGAATTTTTATACGTCACTCTTAAGAGTGCTAAGGGCCTATTTCAGTCGGTTTATTGAATGGGGATTTATTGAATGAAGTCCCCCCAAGGCACAACTTTGACATGAGTCCCCCCCAAGGTACCCCTATTTCAGTCGGTACAGCGTTGTCGAATTTTTATACGTCACTCTTAATAGCGCTAAGGGCCTATTTCAGTCGGTTTATTGAATGGGGATTTATTGAATGAAGTCCCCCCAAGGCACAATTTTGACATGAGTCCCCCCCAGGCCCAACTTTGACATGAGTCCCCCCCCAAGGTACAACTTTGACATGAGTCCCCCCCAAGGCCCAACTTTGACATGAGTCCCCCCCCCAGGCCCAACTTTGACATGAGTCCCCCCAAGGCCCAACTTTGACATGAGTCCCCCCAAGGTACAACTTTGACATGAGTCCCCCCCAAGGTACAACTTTGAAATGAGTCCCCCCAAGGCCCAACTTTGACATGAGTCCCCCCAAGGCCCAACTTTGACATGAGTCCCCCCCAAGGTACAACTTTGACATGAGTCCCCCCCCAAGGCACACCTTTGACATGAGTCCCCCCCAAGGCACACCTCCCCCTCATTGGGAAAAAGAGAAAAAACGTTGTTTTGCGGCTATAAGACAGTTTGGACTTCCAACGTTATTTGTTACAATATCTGCAGCTGAAACACATTGGTTTGATTTAATGAAAACTTTATCATGGAATTTAGATCGTCACGAATTAACTAAAGAAGAATTTGTCGATATTAACAAGTTTAGCAGTAGGCCTCTGGCACTAAATTAAAATCTGTCAGTGTCAGATTTTCATGGTTTTTTTTTTTTTTTTCATTCTGAATAAATTTTAAATGACCCTGATGACAACATGAAAGAATTTGTTAAAATTCTAAAAACGATAAAATCGGTAGCCTTTTCACATATCAATGTCATTTGTTATCAATTGAACTTAGGGCCTTATTGTTTTCAAATCACTTTCTCTGGAGAAAATTAGAAATTCTTTTAACCTGATTGTATGTATACAGTTAAATCGTCATTATGGTGGTTTATTTTAATTACAATTTTGACTTTGTGGCGACTTCTTTTCCGCACCTGGTTCTTTTCTTCCACTAAATTCATCTCGAGACACATTAAGACACTGATCACGCTTGGTTTACTTTTAAAGATTTTACTTTTACTTACGGCACAAACATAAAATACATAACGAACACATAAATTAACATCAAATAAAGTATTTTAAAACAACATATAGAATGGAACGTTAGTCCATCTTGATTCACATACGCACACACTGTTGCCACACTTTCGTACCAAACTTTTCAGTTCTTGTTTTGTGATACTCTCGAACTCAGAGGTGCGGCGTTCACACCTTCCCTCCAGTTTCACTTGAGGGACAATGGCCTTCACAGTGAAACTACTAACAAAAATTTGTGGATAATTTATATAACTGTCCATGAAAGTCTAATTGTCCTTTTAAATTCTTAATTATTGTTTCATATTTAAATAAATGTTCATGAAAGTCTAATTGTCCTTTTAAATTCTTAATTATTGTCTCATCTTTGACCTAATATGCAATGTTCCATCAAGAGCAATAACACTTATATTTCACTTAAAATTTAAATATTTTCTATGGTATAAAATAAGTAACATTTAAACACATAATAGGAATAAAATATATATATAATATATATGAATAAACATTTATCCTGACATGGATTTTCTTATGCACTTTAAATAATCTTAATGAATTAATATACTTGAATATAAGAAACAAAATAAACACACTCAGGAGGCAGTAATATGTAATAACAAATACAATACTAAACTAACTTATGACTTTATTCATGAATGCGTGATAAAGCATCTGCAATAGTATTACTGCTTCCTGGCTTATGAGCAATAGTCACTTGATAGCGAGATAGAGCCAATGCCCATCTTTGTAATCTGGCGTTCTTAGGAACTGTTTCTGTCAAATATTTTAAAGGGTTATGGTCCGTGTGTAAGATAATAGTGGTTCCATAAGTCCACATTTCGAATTTACCTAATGCCCATATTACAGCATAAGCTTCCCTTTCAATAGTGCTCCACTTTGATTGAGCAGGGGTCAGTTTTTGGCTTGCGAAAGTTATAGGTTTGAGTTTATTCTGCTCATCTCTCTGCATTAGACAGGCTCCAATTCCGGTCACTGAAGCATCAGTATCGATTTCAAAAGGTTTCGACATATCAGGTGTATACAGAGATGTTATAGAGCACAAACAATTCTTTAATGAATTAAATGCGCTTTCGGCTTCTTCTGACCATGGAAGGTCGTTTGGCACAGTTTTTCGAGTTAAGTCCGTTAAAGGTTTTGCTATATTGGCATACCGAGGCACATAGTCTCTGTAATAGTTAAATAATCCTAGGAGTGACTTCAATGTTTTCTTAGTTTTAGGGGCTTTCAAATCTTTAATAACTGATATCTTGTCCGGATCTGGGCCGTGCTCTCCTGAGCCTACGACATGTCCTAAATATTTTACTTTCGACATCGCAAACGAGCATTCCTGTAAATTTGCCGAAAAATGCAATTTTTTCAGAGTTTCTAAAATGGATTTAATATGATTAAGATGATCTTCCCAGGTTGAAGAAAATACGATAATATCATCAAGAAAACTTTCGGCGTAGTCACTATGAGGTCGTAATACTTGATTCATTATTCTTTGGAATGTTGCTGGTGCTCCAGATAACCCAAATGGCATCACCTTCCACTGATACTGACCCTTTGGAGATACAAAACTGGTTAATTCTCGGCTTTGCTCTGCTAAGGGTATTTCCCAATATCCCTTAAGGAGATCTAAAGTTGTCAAGTAACGAGTTCCACCAGCTTTAAATCTAAGATTTTCTGAATTCTGCATAGGAAAAGGTGGAATTTTACTAACTGAGTTCAGCTCTCTGTAGTCCACGCAAAGTCGGACAGTTCCATCTTTCTTGGCTACACATACCAATGGATATGCTATTTCTGCTGCAGAGGATTCTATCAGGTCTTTTCCCAATAATTCTGCTATCTGTTTTTCTATATTAGATCTTAATGTTTCTGGAACTTTATAAAGATGAGGTTGTTTCCTCTCTACTCCAGACTTTAACTGGATAACATGTGGAGGAACTTTGGCTTTCTTTAATTCCCCATCGAATATTGTTAGATATTCTTTAATCAGATTCAACAGCTGTTTATGTTGTTTTGCTGATATCGAATTTGATTTTATACCAGCTTTTAGTTCTTCATCTGTTACTTGCCGTGATTCTACGGGCGCATGTTGTATATCTCCAAACTCTTCATCTGTTTCGTAAATAATTCCTACAGCTCTGACAGGTTGAATATATTTACGCAATTTATTTTGATGAAGATGTCGAACACTTCCATCAGGTAGTTTGACATAAAAAGAATGTGGAGACTTCTTTTCTACTATTTCTCCTGGTCCTTTCCATTTTGAACAAAGACGATTTGTTGAATCAGGGATTAACACTACAACTTCATCCCCAACAGAAAATTCGGCATCTTTTGACCGTAAATTATGATAATGTACATATTTCTGCTGCTGTTCTTGAGCTACGCTATTCGCATACTGTGCCGCGTCTTCTAAACGTTTCCGGAGTTTCAACAGGTAGTCAGCTACAGATTCTCCAATCCCTTGAGGAAGTACGACTTCATCTTCCCAACTTGATTTGAGGATGGCTAGAGGTCCTACAGGTGGTCGCCCATGAACTAGTAGGAATGGAGCAACACCCGTTGTAGCGTTAGGCACTTCTCTGTATGCCCATAACAAGAATGGCAACTGTTTATCCCAGCCTCGACCTTGTGAATTAATTGCATGATGTAGCATGGATTTCATAGTTCCTATCCATCTTTCAACCAAACCATTCGATTGTGGATAACCTGGGGTGGAAAATTTAGGAACACATCCTAATCGTTTTAAAAACTCTTTTGTCAGCTGTGCGGCAAAATTTCTTCCGTTATCCATTGCAATTACTCGAGGAATTCCAGTTCGTACAAATATTTCTATAAATGCATCACAGGCTGCCTTTGCTGTTAAAGACTTCAGAGGTATTGCTTCCGGCCAACGACTATGCTGGTCCATAACGCACAGTACATACTGATGGCCACGCGATGACTTTGGCTCTATTGGGCCTAAAATATCGGCATTAACCACTTGAAATGGGAGTTCTGGTCTTCCAACAGCTTCGATAGGTGTTCTATCGTTTACTTTTCCTTTCCTGCGCATTTGACAATCATGACACGAAGCACATAATTGTTTAACTTCTTTTGGCATTCCTTCCCACCAGAAAGACATTGCAATTCTGTCTCTGGTCTTCTTAGCTGCCAGATGTCCACCAGTAGGAGTTTCATGAGCTAATTTCAAAATGTCCTATCTTCTGCTTGCCGGTACGACCAATTGAATATATTTCTGTCCGCCTACTTTACCCATATGATATAATAAACCTCTTTCAATCCAGTAACCATTTTTATGTTGCCTAGCTTCTTCGAAGCACCTTTTCAATGTAGGACAGGCTAACTGCTCATCCCTAAACACTTGTGCTTGTGGAACAGGGATATTTTCATTTCTTTCATCCTTACTATCGGTTTCGGTCAATGTCTGTTTAACTACTGAGTTATTAAAGACTTTGGTTTCTGGATGATGCGACTCGCTGTTGTTTAGCTTTGCTTTTCGAATAGTCTCGTGACTTTCTCCCTCCATACAGAACATACACTTTTCATTATCTTCTGTGAGTGGGGTACTAATTGCCTCATCCCCAAGATAATTGTCGTTTGAATTATTCTCAGGTACACTGAACAAGGATTGTTCACCGACTTCATTTATTGTGATTACTTCAACCTCTTCTTCTGAAGAATAGTTTCTGGGAGACCTTCCCTCAACTTTGAACAAGGACGGTTCATTGTTTTCTTCCACTGGGGTGATATTAACCTCAACCCCTGAATTTCCAGGATTTCTTCCTTTCACATGGAACAAGGATTGTTCATCGACTTCTTTCTTCGGGATATTCACTTTATCCCCTAAAGAAATGTTTTCGGGAGACCTTCCTTCCACACTGAACAAGGATTGTTCATTAGCTTCTTTTACTGAAGTGATTCCTGTATCATCTCCCAAATAAGAACGCTTTTGTTCCTTCAACCATTCATATACCCTGGGAGTGATTAAAGCTTCCTCATGCAGCCCTTCTACTACTGCAGCATGCACTTGAACATATGGAATGATTTCTTCATCCGTATGAAGACTTAGCGGAACTGACACAAGTTGTGCTTCCACTGGATTACCTATAGCAGGTCTCAAAAGAATTTTCCCACTTGACTGTAAGTGTTCCTCAGGTACAACTGATTTTCGTAGTACGGTGATTTCTGCACCACTGTCCACGATGCCTTGAAATTTTTGACCTCCGATTCCTAAATCCACTTTCAGAAGCTCGCCATCTTTCTCGTTGACTGGAAATTCCCACTCAAAACAAGCGCTATTTAGATTAACACTGACCTTATTAAGGCCCTTACTTTCTTGACTCTTTTTGTTTGTTTTCACGTTAGATGTACTTGCTGAATTCAATGTGGGGCAGGATTTTTTCATATGGCCTTCCTTTCCACACAAATAGCAGGAGAATTTCGGACGAATGTCTCTTTGTTCTTGCTGTGGCTTAGTAAAAACCCTTTTCTCATCTCTATTGTTATTTCCGAAATTCGCCCCTTTGGATGGAAGATTCCAATTTTCTTTATGAGAAATTTCTTTCGGTTTCTTATTGAAAGTCATTTTGACATTTTCATAATCATCTAATTTACTGGAAATAACATCAGATGACTTAAACAATGACCATTCATCGATGAAATGTTCTTTAATTTCTGGAGGTACTTTCCTTTTAATTTGATCTGTAATAATCAAATCATATAATTCTTCAAATGTGTTAACTTCTAATCCCCGAATCCATTCAGTAAAATAGTTTTTCAACTCGTAAGCAAAATCTCTCCATGTGATATCACCTTTTTTAGTATGCTTAATGAAAAGTTGTCGAAATCTTTCAGGAGTAAGTTTATATCTCCTTAACAATAACTCTTTTACTTTTCCGTAATCATTCGTGATTTCTTCGTCTTCCCGAGCTATAACTTCCGGGATTTCGTATGGCAGTAGCCCAATGAGATGAGAAACCCAATCATCTCTTTTAATTTCGGCACGTTTTGCCTGCCGCTCAAAAAGAACTAAATACAGGCTAATTTCGCATGTTTTAGGATCAAATTTTTGTAAGATGTTATGTAATTTTACGCGCGTTTTCTCAGAAGTTTCATTTGTAATTCTTTTCTTCTCAAGTTCTATTCTTGCATTTTCCAAACGCATTTTTTCCAATTCTATTTCTTCTCTTCTTATGCGTTCCTCCATCTCTTCTTTTCTCTTACGTTCCTCTATTTCTTCCCTTCTTATGCGTTCCTCCATCTCTTCTTTCCTCTTACGTTCCTCTATTTCTTCCCTTCTTATGCGTTCCTCCATCTCTTCTTTCCTCTTCCGTGCTTCAAGTACGTTCGCTAATGTTTCTTTAACAAATTCTTCATCGTAATTCTTTGAAGCCAAAATAGCATCTCTTAACTCATATAACTTTAAATGTTGAGCTCCTTCCACTCCAAGTTCAGTAGCAACTTCTTGCAAATCTTTTTTATTCCCTTTACCCAAAAATGCCATCTTCGGATGGATGAAATCAAATCAAGTTCAAATTTTCCGTGAATAAAATAAATTTTCTTATATTTATAATCACAAACCCTATTGTTTTTCCCCTAAGAACACCAGATTTGACATCTTAGTTTTTATCGTAAACAACATTTTCCCCCAAAATAAATAAAATAATCATTAAGTCGGAATGCATACATAAAAGTAGAAAAAAAAATAATATGTATCGAAATAACAAAAAAAAAAAAAAAATGTTTACACAATCAACTCTTTCATTAAATAAATCAGAATATACTTTATTACATAACCAGCTTTCAATAAATTAGAAATAGTGTTGCTATAGCAACCTTTAATCAAACTTACTTTTAAACAGAAAAAAAAAAAAACAATTTCCGATTCATTCCTCAAAGTAAAAAAAATAAACAAAACCGGACGTTCACAAGAATAATTCACTAGTTTTTTTACTGAGATATTTCATTAATATTCCAATAATAATAAAGATAAATAAATATAAATCATTATCAACGTCTAACAAATAAAGAATCATTCAATAAAACAGAACAAATAAATCAAAACAGAACTTGTTTTTTTTTGTTTTTTTTTTCCACAATCTACTTTAATGAAACATTTATTTATTCTAAATCACGTGATGAATAAAAAGAACACACAGAAATTAACAACAATGATCTTGAATAGCATAAAAATATATTCTTTTCAACATTCTTTTTACCATTTTCCGGCTTTTTAAATACAAATAAACAAATATATTTCTATTTTTCATTTTTCAAACGCTAGAATTATTATTATTTCAACATTACGAAATATTTAGTTTCCATTTACCTATTCTTTACCTTGTTGGAATACAAAATCGGAACAAAATATCTAAATGCTTAATCCTAATTATTTTACATAAACTTATACAAAATATGACTCTTGATGGAACATTAAAAAAAAAAACATACCCTTTTTTTTTCATCACTATCATGAAATAATCCGTACGTGCACTAGCTATTTCACATATCCTGTCGACTGCGCCAATTGTGGCGACTTCTTTTCCGCACCTGGTTCTTTTCTTCCACTAAATTCATCTCGAGACACATTAAGACACTGATCACGCTTGGTTTTCCTTTTAAAGATTTTACTTTTACTTACGGCACAAACATAAAATACATAACGAACACATAAATTAACATCAAATAAAGTATTTTAAAACAACATATAGAATGGAACGTTAGTCCATCTTGATTCACATACGCACACACTGTTGCCACACTTTCGTACCAAACTTTTCAGTTCTTGTTTTGTGATACTCTCGAACTCAGAGGTGCGGCGTTCACAGACTTAATACTGCGATTTGATAATTAGTGAAACCTAATGAATTGTTTTAAATATTATCCCACTAGCTGTTACCCGCGACTTCGTTCACGTGGAAATTTTGATGTGTATGTGTGGGAACTGAATATGTAATGTAATGAAACCTTATCATTGTGGTGCCGTGCAAAACAGAGTCTGATAATGTACACTTAAAAAAAATTTGTAACTCATGGAATGCCAAAATAAATAAATAAAAAGTTATCGCCAACATGGCGACAAAAATTTAAAATTCGTTCATAGGGATCCTGTACTAAAACAGCACTGTGTTGAGGAAGTATAAAAACTGGGTCGTCAATTATGAATTTTATTTCGAAACCTTTCTTTGTATGATTTTAGTTCACTATTGCACAATATTAATCTGGTTTTTTTTTTTTTTTTTTTTGTCTTCAAGTGTACCAAACTGTTTTTCCTTCTATTACTAATTTTCTTTCTTACACTAAGCCAATTATTAGTCTTTTTGTAATTTGTCTTGATGTAATTTAATCTAACATAAGTAAAAATTTTAAACTTCAGTATAAAAGAAAAATCTCGTGAATTTTGAAAGAAATTGTATTTTAGAAAATTTTAATTAAGATTTACATTTATTAGGAGATTCAAAGCACTATAGAAATTTAATATCTTGTGTGAAGCCAATTTGTTATTCCTTTGCATGTAAGTGGAGAATGTAAATATTTTAATGCATTAAAAAGTAATAAATAATAAAATTCTGAATTTATTAATTAGTTAAAAATTAAATAAATAAATTGGGGTGCTTCATATGTTCTAAAGGTTACTCATGAAATGTCACGTCACAAGTCAGTGGAAAATATTTCTGTGATAAAAATAATAATTTCGAGGAAAAAATGTAATTTTGTCAAACTAATATAATTTTTTTTATGGTTCATTGTTGATTTTCGCGTTTTTGCATTCTTCTGTAGGTATTCATTACAAGAAAGTACTTGTCAAAAATTTTATCTTCTGGTTTTCAATGAATTTACACGTTTCGAGAAGTCTAAAGAACGTTTTGACCATTTTTAGAAATTATCCATCTGCTTGAGTGTGAAAAAAAAATTTCCAACGAATTTAGCACGAAAAATAATGCACAGAATTTCCTAAAAAGTTTTACATACTTGCACCTTGATATAAATTAGCGCTTATTCGCATTTTGTACACATCAGTATACAAATGGCACTGTCGTCCCGTTTTAGAACATAAGGATATAATAAATACTTTCCAGTATATGATAAATTTTTTTATAAATGTACGAAATAACAGTAAGGAATACTGTGAAACTAAAAAACAATTTTCTGTAATAGTAATAGTCAACTAGGATAAAATTCTTGAATGTTTGAGAAGATGACTCGAGAAGGATTTATTTAACAAAGCAGTATAAAGAGTACTTTATATATATATATACAGGCATTATTGCTAGCGCTAGAATACTTTTGCTGCCAACTGTATATGGAGTAAAATTATAAGCAATATCATAAAATGGTTCAACCATTTTTTTTTAAGTTTTCTACTTCTTGCGATTGAATTTAAGTTGCACCAAAATTTGGAGCTACCATACATCCATTTACAAGGGAAGTATGAATCAGTAAAATTCCTATTGAAATTAAACTAAGATTAAATTAAAGAGTGTGGTCGAAAACATAGGATAAAGGGCAAATTTTGTGCAACAACTCACCCATAGGCCAAGATAAAACCTTAGAAAATTTAATCCCTTTTATCAAAATGCTCGAAACTTAATTAGTGGGCAAAAGAGTGTGGTACAGTGCCAGATTGTTTGATTTGAGACAAGAAAGTTTTCAGTTCAATCCCTGTCTCGGTCGATTTTTTTTTTTTTTTTTAAGTCCTTACGTGTAGGGACTAATCCCTACAGTTGGTAACGCTACGTTAAATCGATGTATCCTTATATCGGTATTTAAGATGAACGATATATCGATTTAAGAAATGTCCACATCGCCCAGCACTACTCTTAAGCTTTCTAATTAATGTACAGGATCTTACAAAAGTGTTCTGACAATGTCACGTAGTCATCCAAACGATGTTACATTTGGAACAGTTATTAATTTTAAACGCAAAATAAGCTGAATAGTTTCTACTGGTGTATACAATGTTTATGGTTAGTTTACAAAGACACACGAAAGAATTTCGTAGCATTAGAGCCTATGGACAAATTTTTAATTTAAGTGCGCACTTTAATGCGTTTATGCTGAATTGAACTTAATAAAGTTAACATACATTATAAAGATGCCCAAATCATGTTTACTCTTAAAAAAGGTTATGTATAGACTAAATAATTAATGGGACCACACAAAATAATTCCGAGTATGTACTGTAATCATCCAAATGATGTCAAATTAGTTTGAAAAATTAGTGAGTTATAATTAATTAGGTTTATTCTTATTATTGACATTTATAATGACTGTGGCTACTTTTCCGGAATACATAAAGGAATTTCGTACTATTACGGTCTATAGTCGGTATTTCTTAAAAGTGTATTTTAACAT
This sequence comes from Salticus scenicus, assembly GCA_963930645.1. Taxonomy (NCBI): domain Eukaryota; kingdom Metazoa; phylum Arthropoda; class Arachnida; order Araneae; family Salticidae; genus Salticus; species Salticus scenicus. Next base: position 137,912,629 of record OZ005661.1, read on the forward strand.
AGTTACATCCCCATCAAATATAATGAAATTTTATTAGAATTTTAAAAGCATGTTTTCCTGTTGAAAATGTGGGCAGAGAATTTATAATTAGTTTAAAGGTTACGCAAAATATTTCCGATATGCTATGTAATTTTTTTGTATGAAATTTGATAGTTATGAAATCTGGTATTTATGAATTTCAGGGAAATAATACAAGACCGTCGTTTATTAAGAATACATATTGTTTGGTAATTGGGGGTTCGTAAGTTGTCCGAGAATAAAAGGCGAAACTTTTAAAAATTCAGTGATTTATTCACAGAAGGTTCCAGAAAAATACAGGTCTATAAACCAAGTATCAGCTTCAATTCAACCAGTAAACATAGCTTAAACAACAGCCGTTAACAGCAAAACAACATTACAAACTGTTTATCAATAACACATAAAGCAAGTCTCATTCAAAGAGGCCCAAAGCAAAGCAAGCATTTGACGAAACTGACACAGATCTGAGATTAACCGCCTTGGCTAAAAAAATGCTCCTTTTATACTATTCTATCGAACGCAGAATGTTCTGGAAAATTCTCGTATCTCATCAGCCAATGAGATTAGAGCTTCCATATTTGTATATCCCTAATAAGGATTTTCTAGCCAAGGTCGCCAAAAAAAATCACCAAGGAGGGAAACAGTCGCCAAATTTGGCGCCAAATCCATTTCTTCCCTTATTGTATCTTTTTAATGCGTTTTTAAACGAAAATTAGGCTATTTTAACGCTAAAACGACTAGAAATGCACAAAATTAGCATTTTATCGACTTTTGAAGCCTCTTTGAAAGAATTTATACAAAAATAAATGTAATTATTTACAATTCCGTAACACTTTATATGATATACAAATAGGTATAGAAAGAGAGATACAGCATGGGGTTGCGGGGGGCGGCAGCCCCCCTCAGGAATGTATCTGATTATGGTAATAATTCGATCGAATCAATATATACTCTTATATAATAAGGAATAAATAAAAATGACCTATTGAATAATGTCTGATGCAAATAGGACGTTGAGGCTCCTGATCTGCAGATCCACTAGTTATTAAGATAGTTCAAATAATGAAGACATTTCAACATTTAACTTTAGACTTATTTCTTTTCATCAATTAAGCAAAAGTGTTCAAGTAACACTATCTGTCAGTCACATCTTTTAAAGAAAGCAGAATCCCACACCCATTCGTTCCATAAAAATACTATTTCTCACAATATGGATGCATGTAAAGAATCGTGTAAGAAGCACTTGACTGAAAATAATCTGAAAGGATTAAAGCATTTATAAGGATTGACTCGAAAAGATTATAGAATGAATTATTGGTCAGCTTACATATCCAGACAAACAAGAAAAACACTCGTAGATTTATTAGCATTTTACTCGCTTCGTAGCTGGGGGAAAAAAAAAGAAGAAGAAGCACTGAAAAAAAAAAAAAAAAAAAGTGTGTAACAACCCCACGATTTTTATTAGCCCCTGCTAACACATATCATGTACTCTTTTTGGAGATAGTATGGTCAGAAGCCACAAAATTGACCTAAACAGTCAGAAGTTGAATAATTTTCCTGTCGTAGTAAACTAATATGTCTTAACAAGAGATAAATAATTTATATAGCACGTTTAAAGGAAGCAGGTACAGCCTCACTTTTTTTAGACAATTCCAAGATCTACAACTGACTAGTCTCATCAGCACGCCTATCAGTTTTCCTGCAATAACTAAGTAATACAAATCTTATTCAAAATATTAGACTATTTGAGAAAAGTAATAAGAAAGAAATCATTTTCCATTTATTTATTTTTGATACTAAGTAAATGCAATTAAATTTCTTATAAATTAAATCTGGAACGTTTAGATAAGATTTTAACATTTACAAAATATAAAATACAATAAATTAGGTATACAATAGCTTTCTCAAACACATCAAAATATTAGAATAAAATTTAGATTGGTTCAAAATATTAGAATATTCTATTTTACGCAAAAATATTACCTTATGAATATGAAGTAAATGGTAGTTAATATTTTGTAGCTTCCCCTTTAGCTTTAATAACAGCGTACAATTGATCTTGCATACTATATACAAGGTGTTTACAAACATTTCTAACAACATTAGCCCAAATAGACTTTATACATGCCACTAACTCAGTTTTACTTGAAAGAGGATTTTCTTGGAGTTTATCATCGTTGAACATCTTGAACATGCAAGACCTCCTTATGTCCTTCTTCTCCCCTCAGGTGAAGGTTAGCGGCTGTCAAGACAGCCGTAGGAACTTCTCAAGCCCGTGATGATGATAATGATGATACTCCATAAGTTTTCGATGGGATTAATATCTGGTGAGTTTGGTGGCCAAGGAAGTACCTTAATGTTGCATTGGAGGAACCAATTGTTAGTTGGCACGGAGGAATGCGGTGACACTAAATCTTGTTGAAAGATGAAATTATCTTCAAATAAACTTTCTGATGATGGAATCATGTAATATTCCAAAATTTCTCGATATATCTGAGAGTTAACCATTTCGTAGACGATGCATAACTTTCCAGGTCCTTCTGCACTCATGCAACCCCTAACCATGACACAAGCAGTAAATTTTACCGAACGTTTAAGGCATTCCTTATCAAATGCTTCTTGCTTCATTCTTCAAACTCGAATACCTTGATTACCATATGAAACACAAAACATACTTTCATCACTAAATAATATTTCTTTCCAATCTTCTTCGCTCCATAAACGTCTTGATTTACACCAATTCAATCTTATACGCTTTTGTTTTGCAGTCATGAGAGGTTTTGTTTTCGGTACACGAGATTCAAACTTAAATTTATGGAGACGTTTTAATGTTGTCGGTGTAGAAACTTCAACTCCTTCTTCTTTACATTTTCGGTGCAAGAATCCATAGAATAATAATAAAGGAAGAAGGAACACGCCAATACTCTAATGCTTACAAACCCCTTCTAGTGAAATGCCAGCGAAAGCTACTTTTGCTCCTCTCAAGCTTGAAGTAGGGCACCCATTCTCAGCGCATTTATCGCTGTTTGTTGTGGGTGCTGCCTGGCAGACTGATTGACAGAGAGACGAGACGATTCAAAAATCTCGCCAACAAGTCGCCAACCAATCAGATGGAAGCACTGTTACAACCCTATACCCGGCATTCCTGGATTTTACAAACCGAAACCAAAACACGTACGCTCCTTCTTCCTTTATTATTATTCTATGCAAGAGTCGCACACTTTTAAAACGTTTATTCTTAACTGTACGCTTCAGTTTCCTGTCATCTCTATCAGATGTTTTTGGTTTTCGGCCGCCATTTCGGCGATTATTTTGAAATTTTCCATTTTTTGAATATTGTGTTAGTATTTTACTAACGCTTGATTGCGAACAATGTAAATAATTCGCTATATAACATTGATTTTTACCGTGCCGATATAAATCAACCATACGAAGTTAACAGATTCAGGAATATCACTCACACGACCCATTTTAAGACGAAAAAGCAAACAAAGGGCAAAAAGAATACTGATTTTAAATAAAATTGTCTGAATTTAATCAATGATGCCACCAGTTATGAATTGGTGATAATTAAAGGAGAATTAATGCGAAATATTCTAATATTTTGAACCACTTGAATAAATATTGTAATATTTTGACTTTTCAAAATAATTTTTTTTCGATTAATCTTTTGAAAAATTATATTAGTTTTAAGATAATAAATAAGTTTAAACAACAATAAGTTTTTAATAAAAATATCATTTGCCTATTTGCATTAAAAGACATTCAATTACTAAACGATATTTTCAATTTGTAAAAAAAAATGTAATTATTCTAATATTTTGAATATGAGCTGTACATGCGAAAAGACATCTAAAAAATTCTTTATGTAAGAATTTTAAAGAATATCGTTAAAATCGTCTTTTGGTTCCATTTTCGATATTTCCCAAAACCTGGAATATTCTCTGTTAAATGAAATGCAACAATTACATATGATAGTACGTCTAAAAGAAAACTAATATGGTTGGTTGGGTTTTACGTCGCACTAGTGCTGCGCAGATGGGCAATTGGCGATGGTCTGGGACACACACCCCAGAGTTGTTTCGGAGACATGCACTCACAACTTTGATCCTCCACGGAAGGGATGGCTCTCCCGCTTCGGTGACCCCCAGAGGTATAATTTTTTATGAGAACATGGAGGACATTGCGGCCACGACGAAAATTAATATGGAGCATTTGAAGATAATCGTTAGAGTCGTTTTCTAAGGAATCCACTTGCGAGAGAGACATAATTCAAGACTCTTATCAATTTTTCTGAAGTAACCAACTAATACAGACGAAATGACATCTAAAAAAAAGAGGGGGGGGGGAGATTTACATAGCTAGTTTGATGAAAAACGTTACGATCGTTTTTTGAGGTACAAACTTGCGGTCACACTCCAGTTTTCCAATTTTCATCAAAAATTCGCAAAACCATTTGAACACCGGACGTGTCTTAATTGTGAATTTTCGCTATTTGATTCTATCTTTCTTTATTTTGGCGATATAATAGTCATCCCACACACACACATACAAACTTGTCAATTGACAAAAACCTTTTTTGGATGAAAGACACTTTAATACTTGTATATCGAGTGAAAACTCGATATGGAAATTTTTGACAAAATATGATACTTCCATTACCTACGGTAGTCGGTTATTGGAAGTTGTTCAAAAGGTAACGCATTGCAATAGAACCTGAAGAAAAATTTTATAAAGCAACTTCATTGTATTCTGTTGGAAGATTGTCTTGTCTGTAAAAATGTGTTTTTTACAGAATTTTAACCTAAACAGAAAAATATAAGAAACTAGTTGGCATAGGTGGACTCTACTCAGTTCCCCATCATATGTATGTTCTCATAAATTTCTTGTACAGGACTTATTATATACATGTTAAGAGAAATGAATTGGACCAAATGCTTGACACAGTGACAGAACGAAATCCTCGCCTAATAGGCTACCCACCATTCAGTTCGATATCTTATTCTAATCTATTAATTCATTTTATTGGGATCAATTTCGTAGTTTATTTTCATGCTACTATTTCCAATGCAACTTTCCTAAAAATGCGTATTTTTATGAAATATCTCCCCACTTTGCTATGTTGATAAAATCTTAAATTTCGAATAACTTACGAAATTTTCCTATTAGAATATTTTTAGTCAATCATGTTCATACAAGTATCATAAATGTTATTTTGAAATTGTCTGATATATTTATGATCCTTAAAATGGACGTTTATGCTCGATTTTGCCTTATTCTGCCATTTTAAGTAAATCGTAAATTCCAAATAACTTACGAATTTTTTAAATTGGAAGAATCATACTCTATGGTTTCCATGTCAGTACCCTAAATAATATTTCGAAAGTGGTTTGACATCTTTACGATGAAAATATCCCTCAATATTGACGTTTATGTGAAATTTTGCTCTATTCTGCCATGTTAAGAAATTCGTAAATTTTCAATAACTTACGAAATTTTTATATTGGAAAATTCATAGTTATTGATATTCATGCCAGTGTCCTAAATAATATTTCAAAAGTAGTCTGACATCTTTACGATGAAAATATCTCTCAAAATTGACGTTTATGTGAAATTTTGCCCTATACTGCCATGTTAAGAAATTCGTAAATTTCGAATAACTTGCGAAATTTTCAAAGTAGCATATTTATAGTTACTGATGTTCATTCTGGCATCAAAACTGATATTTTAAAACTGGTCTGACATTTTACAGTAAAAAGTTTCCGTTTAATGCACGTTTAAGTGAATTTTTGTCCTATTCTCCCATGTTAAGAAAATCGTAAATTTCGAATAACTGCTGAAGTTTTTAAATTCGAATGTTGCAAATGAATAGGATTCTTGCCAGTGTTGAAAGTAATATTTTAAAACTGATCTGACCTCTCTGCGACAATTTGTTCTTGAGATATCGTGTACACAGACTAACAAACTAACGGACTAACACACTAACCCACTAACAGACTAACAGACACCCTACAGACAGACACCATACAAATTTTGTCATTTTCGGATTCCTCACACCTGTAAACGTGTAAAAAAGTAAAAAAAAACCGCTGTCCAATTTTTTTTTTCTCTCTTTTAACCCTTTCAGTTGCAGTGTTCCCGCTGATGGAACACCTAATTGTAATTCTCAGGTGCAAAAATTCATCCCGGAAATATTTTAGCAAAAATTTACATTAATAACACAGCAGAAAAGGCCCTTTTTCTTAACTTGAAAATTTGAAATTTCTTTTATTTTAATTTTGTTCGTAAATTCCGGTGGCAGTGTAATTTAAACTATCCGAATTACCCTGCGCCGCAAAGGGTTAAATGAATCGCGATTAGCTTTTTATGTGAAAGATATAGGGATACATCCTGCATTTCTGCCGAAATAAGTGAATTGCCAAAAAGCAATTTTATAATAGATTATAATGATATTAGCATTAATATTTTTCAGAGCTTTACAAAAATATTTAAATTCATTACGAGAAATAGAAATTGTTGGAAATGTATTTTTAGTAGTGTTGTCGGTTTTTCACATTTTCATATAAATTTTAAAACATCGTAATATAGCTTAGCTCCTAAAGTGTTATCTTTAGGAGCTAAGCTATAAAGATAGTTTTGAGAGATTTCTTCCTGTATAGTTAAAAACAAAATAGATTTTAACGGGTCATAAGTACCCGATAACTCAGAAGTATCAGGAAGAAAAAGCTTCTTCTCTAAAATTTAAACGGTACCCCCCCCCCCCCCCCAATAAAAAAAAAGAGAGAAAAAACTGGAAAATAATGCCTTAAACTTCTTATATCAGTATTTCATATTGTCACTTTAGAAAAAAAAATAATAATAAGGGACTGGAGGAATTTACCTAGAGCAAAAGAAAATACACACTGCTTTGGAAAAGTTCACTCCACACATAACAACTGGGCATTTCGATGCTGGTAAAAATATGTAATAAAAAATAGTACACACTGATGTGAAATATAAAACACAATCAACTGTGGAAGAAAATCATATTTATTGAAATTTAATTTTTCCGACTGAGTTAAAATAATGCCTGGACCGGGAATCGAACTACGGATCTTTGACTTACAAGGTGAGTCAAAGATCCGGGGTTCGACTCCCGGTCCAGGCATTATTTTCACTCAGTCGAAAAATTAAATTTCAATAAATATGATTTTCTTCCACAGTTGATTGTGTGATTTTAATAAAAATTGTATTTCTTTCTCCCATTGTTTAATGGTGTTTTCCATTTCCTGCGGCTTATTTCTGTCGAGCTATCTACATGATAGACCAGAGATGTTTCTGCCTAAAGGTTGTCTGAGTGAGTAATGCTGACCGATTGTCGTCCTGGATAGCTCAATTGGTAGAGCCTTGACCTTGTAAGTCAAAGATTCGGGGTTCGACTCCCGCTCCAGGCATTATTTTCACTCAGTCGGAAAAATTAAATTTCAATGAACAATAGAAACTTTGAAATTAATACCATGAAGAACACCAAATTTCAACAATCGTTTCGGCTTCAAACCATTTAGCTTAACCCTTCATCTGTTAAAAAATAAATAAAAAATAAAAGTAAGTGTGAGTGCAATGTGAGAGCAGAAAATGTTGCTGCACTGAGAGAGAGGGATGCTCTTTTTCATCCGGTGGGAACTTATGCTAAATAATTTCAAACTAAAACGATTGTTCCGAACAGATTGTGACTTTTATTATTTTAATTTAAAGGTAACAATAGCCTGCAATATAAAAATAATCTAAACACTTTTACACAGTAATATATATGAGGGAAAGAAACTGTAATCTGAATTCTGCTAAGTATCTTAGCTTAAATAAGTTTTTTAATCTATGTTTACTGAACTCTGAAAATTTCTCGCAAATAAAAGAGATCTTCAAAATGATACCGAACATTCCCTAGCTTCAGGGATTAATTGCCACCTGGGTGTCACCATGAAGTTTAAGTACCGGAGTGATCTAAAAGTCATCGAAATAATCTGGTGTGTCACTCACTCGATTTTCTCCTTCTCTATATTGCAATACTATAAAAATAGATTGCCCATTAAGTCACGAGATCCATAAGGTAAAATAATAAAGTTCACTCTACTTTAAAAATAATCTAACATAGGATTCGGAACAGTTTTACTTGATATATAATTCTGTGGGGTTAGGGGTCTGAACCTCCCGTTCAATTATAATCCCAACAGTTATTTAAAAAAAAAAAAATCAAGGATGTTATTAATTTGCTTTCAAACTTTCGAATCTTGATCAAATATTTCAAGTAGCAAAACCTAATACGAACTTCAAAATACAAAATTTGAATTTCTTGCAGCTACTTGTTTCTAAGTTGTGCTGATAACATGTATACATACAGATCAACTGCAAAAAATTGGGCTTTCATATTCAGGGCACCTTAAAACATGATATTATACCAAAAAAAAAAAGAGTTGATAACAGAATTTTAAAAAATACTTTGTTTACAGTACGGGTATGAAAAATTATTTTTCTTCCATGAGCAGCGTTCATCGACATAATCAAATGTAGCAAAGCACTTGCATCAATTACATTCAATATAAAAGAATGTTTAGCTTATTTTTGGGTAGCCCTGTATATTGTCTATAGACTGTATGTACATCACATTGTGTACTTAAGTTTAGTTTTATATGAAAAATAGCTAATACAAACTGGAATACACTTCCGGCAATTTCCTACTATAATCCCAATACATCCAAATACTCTGAGAAGTGCTGTAAACCACACATGAATGATTTACATACAAAACTCTACACAAAACATGCTTTTATGCATAGAATAAAGTTTGTTCATTCCGTTTTGTTTAAGTCAGCCTGTAGATGTTGCACTGTAATTACCAGAAATTTCCTCATAGACATAATGTATTTGAATTATCTTGGGTATTTCTGTACACGAGCCGTTTGCTTGATCTCAACAAAAAGTTAAGTGTAGCATCACTATATCATAAAGATTTAGAGTACCGAGTTTGGACATACTGCTAATATAATTTCATGAAATATGCTGATAAAAGAGAAACACACACAGACCATAGACACACGCCCATAGACCAACCGCTAAAAACATGATTTTCGGATTCAGAGAATCTCAAAGCAAGTACATATAACAAAAAATCAATTTCGAAAATTTAACCCTAAAGCAATACTTTTTCTGCCATATGGGTAAAAGAAAGCAAAAAGAAAAAAAGAAAAAAAAAATTATTCAAAAAGTATTGACCTTAGCACTATGAGATTTTCACTGAAATGCACAGTAAAGCATGGAGATTATATATATAAGAATATAAATATATAAATATTAGTTACATTTTTCACCAGCAGATGGTGCAGTATCTTCTAACATTTTAAAGAGATCCGTCTTCTCAAGTGACGCCATATTGCGAAAACTGATTAATCTGACTTTGGCTTGTTGTACATTATTTCATATGTTAGCGAATATTCAAAATAAACATTTATTTTTTATTACTGCTGTTAGTTTCTCTAAAAAGATAATTATGATATTGTTAACAGATAAAGAACTGTTAGTTAGAACATTTATAGTCCCACCTCCGTTGATGAAGGAACTGCATCACTGTAAACAAGTAATTTTACAATTAAAGTGCCAACTAATGAATAAAAATTAAACTAATTTGGAAATAACTTTTTTTATTTAAAAAGAAAAAAAAAACTTGTCTTTTCGTGCATTTTAGTGAAAATCGCATATAGTGTTATAGTCAGTACCTTTTGAATAATGCAATTTTTAATTTTTCTATAACTTTTGCATCAGCAGGTATAATAAATGTAAAATTATGTAATTTTTTTTTTTTTTTTTTTTTTCGTCTTTCGCTCCGGTTAGCAAAAGATTCCAGAAATCAGACTGTATTAAATCGATTTTGCTTTATTTTCTGAACATTCTAGAAACATGATACTTAGATTCGCAATACCAATTTGAAGAAATAATTACAACTAGAAGAATTATATATCTCCGGTTTGAAGTTTAAAAAAAATCTTCAATTGTTGTTGTTTGTCATCATAAAATTCTCTTAATTCATTTATTGTGTTATCAAGAATTAAAAAAAAAAAAAAAAAAAAAAAAAAAAAAGATGTCGAGTTATCGACTTTTGTAAAGTAATGTTCCTAAAAATATTTGGGCATTTTTGGAGATTTATTTTATTTTATTATTATTATTATTATTCCCCCCCCCCTACTAATTTGCTCATATCTTTCTGTTTATTTTCTAGTATGCTTAGTACAACTATTGATGATTAATTGCTGTAATAGATAAATTTTAAATCGACAAGGATTCAAATTGTCGAAATTATTTTGATTATGCTGAAAGACTTAATCGACTATTTACATATAACATAAAATTTCAATTATTAGTTATATGTGGATAATTTGATAGTTTCGATTTTACATATTCAAATGCAGATACGTACATAAGTTCGTAATACGAATATGTTTCACTGTATTTTTTTTATCTTTATTACATTTTTAATGAATCTACAAACATACTTTCATGGCTTTCTTTTATAGAAGCGGATTTTATACAGGAATATACTTGGTACCTTAGCTTTTCGTGGTATCAGAACACAGAAAGAAAACATTATTCGTAAGTGCTTCACCTACGCTATCGAAATTTTAAGAGCAAATTTCTACAGCAGACCAGAATCTTTCTAGCGATTCCTAAAGAAGGGAAGTTTCCTCCAATCAGATTCAATTAATTAAGCTTTTAAACATAAGGGGCGAAAAATAAACAAAATATAAATATGTCTTTATTTCAGGGTCATTCCATACAAATTCAAGGAAGTGTGTTGCTCGACTATTTTCGTCTATTTTGATCCCTTTTTGGTTTACGAAGATCTTAAAATGTCCTTTTTGTCATTTTTCTGACATTTCGGGGACCTGTAAACTGTAAAGGGTTAAAAACCACATAATTACAATTAAATTTTCTCATTAGTGTAATTCCAGAGATTAATTTTTGTGATATTTTATTTTGTGGTTTTATTCCCTAATTCACTACCGAAATTGAGAAAAATTTGATGTTTGATCTTGAACTTTGACCTATTGTAATTATTTTAGTTATTAAGTTACAGCAGTATAACTGTGTATGGGACACCTTTACCTTATGTACTTTGGTACTAATATTTAAAATTAGCACTCATAAATTTAATTAAAAGAGATTTGTGCCAAAATATAAAAGTCTAATAATCCCATTTTTGATCAGGAGAACGACTTATAATGACCTGTATAAAATCCCTGGTTAATAGAAGGGAAAAATAAACATGTGTTGAACATTTCTCATATGTGCCTATAAGAGACACAAGTATTTAAAAAAAAAAAAAAAAAAAAAAAAAAAAAAAAAAGCAACACACTTCCTTGAATTTATATGGAATGACCCTTCAATAATTTCATTTATTTATTTACTAGCCGCCTTCAGCGACCAGCTGGTTCGCGATCCTTGAAAAATCCGACTTTACGAAACTTCTGCTGCGCCTTTTTCCCGTTTCAGGTCTTACAACAGCTTATTGACATATAGTGCAAATAGCTTTATTGAAAAATTTACCCGTAATAAATTCCCACTCGGTAGCGCCTGCGACGCCCTCTTCCCGTTTCAATATATGAAACAGCCTGTTCGCTCACCGTATTATGATCTTTGAACATTCTGAGTTTAGCAAAGTCCCGCTCGGTGGCACCTTATCCCCTTTTTAGAACTTGCAACAGCTTGCTCGCTCATATTTTATTTGATTTATCCACTCCACCATAAAATTACAATATTTTCATTATAAATATAATATTACAATATGTTATGAGCTCTACTTCTAATGAGACAACTAACTTTTTTTTATTATATATATTTTCTATTTTAAATACTTCATGGTTAGTTAATAGCGATTGGTTTATAGAAATAATAATAATAAATCTGTAAATGTCATCATGGTACCTTTATTATAGCTGCCCTTGGCGACTTTTTGATTTTTAATAAAATAAAAGGGATCTCGTCAATATGGCGGCAAAAACTTAAAAGTCGCCATTGGGGTCCTTTATTAAAGCTTTCTTGCCAGGGGAAATATGAAAATTAAGTCGTCAAACATGAATTTTATTTTAAAACTTTTCTTTGAATGATTGAGTTTAAGTATCATTAGCATTTAATCCCACAAAAACTAATAATAATTTGGCTCTGGTGAATTAAAATTTTAATTGGATGGTGATATTGTTATAAGACTTATTAGTTTCAAATGTTAAAGGTAAAAAAGAAAAGAAAAGAAAAGAAATTTAGAAAATTTTGCATGGGTTTGCTAGTCAAACTCTAAAAGTATATTAATTATTATTGTTTTAATTTTAAAGTCATAATAACATTTTCTCATATGATTAAGCAAATCTAATTTTTTATATTTTTTTTATTAATCACGTAAAAATAATGTCGTAAAAAAAAAAAAAAAAAAAAAAAAAAAATGAACCGGAAAAACTTTTTGGCAACAAAAAAATTTTAAACAAATATTTAAATGGCTAATATTTAATTGATATAGGTTGACATTTTAATTAATATCTCCGCAAGTAACTAAAATGTTTAAATTCTGCTTTCAGGAGCTCGGGAAGGCTCCTGAGCATCCTTATGTCAAGTTTTGTACTTCTGCGTTCCCCTGTGGCAGAAATTTATTATGCTTTCTGCGACAAGCTTCATCAACATCAAAATCTTTCTGCAGGAATAGTTTGTGAAGTTAACATTTACGAATTCAAAATATTTTTTTTTTTTTTTAAATAGTAAATAATATTCAGTATAACCAATGTATTTAAATTTTAACTAGGCACAAATGCAATCTGCACTATTGCAAGAAAATACTTTTTTTTTTTTTAAGAAAGGTCAAAATAAATCTATTGCTTCAGATCTTAATTGCTTCAGACTTTTTGTTCACATTAATATACAATATTGTTTATAAAATATTCAATTAATTCAAACCATAAAATGTAATAACACATCAAAAATAATCTGCAAATTTTTTAAGGCATTTAAATCATGAAATGTCTAAATTAAACAAATGTTACAAATACTTTTAAAATTTCATTACTTTTCTTTGTATTAAATATACATATTTAAATACACAAATGCACTTATTTCATAAGGTACAAACCAAACAATATAAAATATAATTCAGAACTCAAAATTAAAATACAACAAATTAAAAGAGTAAAATTTAATATAGAATGCTGACTATCATATGAAATATAAATAAACAACATTTATAGATTTTGAGATTATTAGAAAGATGCAAGATAACATTCTAATACACAAGATTCATTTTTTATATTATATACAAATAGCATAAAGATGTGTATTTGAAATCTAAGAAATGTTATTTGACATTAAAGAATTCAGAATGTATAATTGTACCATCATTTAAATACATAAAGTAAAACAGAATACAAGATCTAAGTAACACAATTATAGACAAAGCATAGTCGAAATATTTTCATAAAGATTGAGGCAAGAGAAATATTTAATTTTTAAGGAAATGTTGAAATGAGAAATGCAACAGATTTCATGGATAAAGTCTATAATAGAAAATAATGATTACGGATGAACGAAATAAATAGAAATCAATTAAAAGTAATATTTCATATTGATATCTATACGAATAAGTAAATAAAAATAAATAAATAAAAGCATTTGCTGTTTAATTAGATTTTATTCAAAACAACTACTATTAGATAAAATTCCTTTTGCTTACATAAAAAAAAAATATATAAAAAAAAATCAACAAAACCTTTGGTTTGATTTTTATTCAAAATAACTATTTAATTTGCAATATTATAATAAATACTATAATATTAATTATAATATTATATAAAAATAATCTGGTGTGTCACTCACAGACTCACACTACTTTCTCTTACCATGAAATTTAATACAATAAATACAGGTTGGAGATTAAGAGGTAAGATAAAGAGTACTGTTATCTAAACCTATGTTAAACAATTCAAATTAAGCTTAGGAAGAGTTTTATATGATAATTAGTTCTGTGTGAGGGGGGATACCACCCCCCTCAACCGCCCGTTTCATTAATATACAAAAAAACAAGCGATGAAAATTTAGCTTAAAACATACATTATTTACCATATCTCTATGAGGAATTTATTTCAATTCCCGAACAGCTTTCTTGGAAATGGTAAAATACTATTAGTAAAGCACATCCACTAACAACAAATAACTAGTGTGCTGTAGCCACCACACCACTTTCTTCTATATTTTCCTATACAAATCCACTCAGTAAAAATAATTTATTAAATAATTTATTAAAATTGTTATTTTAAAAAATTATCTTCCATGATAATGCACATGGCTTCCATATTAGAGAAGAAGTATAACACTAAATATCCCCCAAAAAATGTTGAATTTATTCTCAATATTACTTTTTTTTTTTTTTATGAAAAAATCGATAACTTTATTTTAAATTATCGCAGATCGATGGTTCAACCATTCGTTTTAAAGGTATTAGCGAGCTCTTTTGAAAGATACACATCATGAAAATTTACTCCCGTCGAATGGGGACTTACCCCCCCCCCGGGGGGGGGGAGTCGAGGCTCCTACACACAGAAAAAAATTTTCCCAGTTGACTATCTCTATTACACAAAATATATATTCATTTCATTTAGTTTAGTGTAGTCTCTAGGTGTTAAACCCTCCTTACTTGCAATTTCCACCATAGACGAAATGTATTTGAATTCTCTTGGGTGTCCCTGTACACGAACCATCGCCTTCATCTCAACGAAAATCTTACTGTACATTCCTATATGATACACATTTAGAATTCCGAGTTTGGAATTTCTGCTACTATTTGTTGTTTTTGAGATATGCTGATAATACACACACAGACAGACAAACAGACAGACACACACACACACCATTCGCTAAAAACATGATTTTCGTATTCAGGGGACCTCAGAAGATGTAAATATAACAAAAAACTCACGTTCGAAAATTTGACCCTTAAACAATACTTTCTCAACCCTATGGGTAAGAGAAAGTAAAAACAAATATTTTTTTAAAAATTCAAATGTTTAAAAAATGAAATGAACAAGCTGTAGAAACTAATGATAAGAGTATTTTTGTAAAATAAATGAATAATTTTTTTTAACGACTTCATATGGTTAAACAACAAAATTTAAAGCTAAGAATTTTAATTACAATAAAAATAATTAATGATTAGTAAAGAAAAAAATTAGAAAAGTTACCAATTTTATAACTTAAGATACCCATTAATATTTATTGCTAAGATATTTTCTACAAACAAAATGCTAAAAGCAAATAAAGTATTTTTAGGATTAATTTCTTAATTTTCTATTTTTTGAAGCAATGTTTAAAGCTTCATTTTTTATTTTGCGTATAACTACAGACGTTACAAATTTCTCCATAGTCTTATTTCAGTATATATTTGTAAAATGTATTGCATAGTTTGAACCAAGCATTAAATCTTATGCAGCTTTTAAAAATTTAGGTGTTTTTACTACCACGCACGTATGCACGCTTCGCATACATTAAAGAAAAAAAGATCACTAGATGCAATTAATTTGTCTTGCGTTAATCAGAAAATGTATGAAAATCGGTGCAGCATCAATCACGCACTTAAAAAAAAAAAAAAAAAAAAAAAAATCACTGAGTGCAGCTATTTTGTTATGCATGAATCTGAAAATGCATGAAATATGAAATTCGGAAAATGGTCGCAAAGCCACATTCTTTCGAAAAAACATTTTTTTTTTTTTTTTTTTTTTTTTTTTTTTTTTCAATACAATAAATACACACGACACGAGCGGCAGGCGCGGCGCGAAAACAAAGTCTGGAGACACGAAAATGAAGTTTCGAGGTGATGAGGTTACCAGTGAAAAGTGTCGATACACCGAATCATATCATCGCATCACGAATCGCTAATGCATGTCCTATCAAAGCTAGCCCAAGTGAGTTACATCCGCTTTATCTCCTCTCCTTATTCATGATTGAGGCGATCGTATCTGCAGAAAGGAAAATTTGTTCTGCAGAACAGTTAATAAACCATTCTTTGAGTTTCTTTCTCTCTTTTTCTGTCTCTCTCTCTTCTTCTTCTTTTTTTTTTTTTTTTTTTTTTTTTTTTAAACACAATGGCAAAATTTATTTGACTTAAGTAAAATCTTTCTGCGAGAACATTTCTGTTTCTGCGACATTGTCGCCGTGTTTCTGGCACGGGGCTGCGTTCAATAGGGTCTGAACGTACAGAGGAACAGACAGACATACATACATATAAATACAGACAGACAAACTTTTACTTTTATTATTGTAGATTTCAGCATATTTTGATATATGATGAGGAATTTTTAATGTAACACATATTTATGTTGGAAAATAAAGTTCTGATAAATATAATAGTGCAACATTTCACCAAAAGAATGGTCCAAAGAAGCTTTTTTACTATTTATTATTTTAAGTTTCACCATTCAAAAGGAACTGCCTACTAAAAAGGGACCACTAAAAAGGTGAAGTATACGTACGAGTTATTGGTTGCAGCTGAATTGAAACCATTTTCTAATGAAATGTTGGATTTTATTTTTTAAAATATCCATATTTTAAACTTTAAAGCAGAAAAACACCGAAACACTTTTTTTTTTTTTTTTTTTTTTTTAACTGAGAAAAAGGAAAAAGAAAAAAAGAAAACTTTAAAAAAAATATGCATCATACTATGACTGCGGTATTAGGCAGAAAAAAATACACAAATTTCAATGCTGTATTTTATACAGAAAGAAACACCTTAAACAAAATGAAAAAAATATTAAGTGTTACAATTCCAGTTCGAACACCTTTCCTATTTCGTGATGTCGACAACATACATACATTTCCTTTATTAATAATTTTTTTTATAAAACGAAAGTCGCATGAAAAAAAAAAAAAAAAAAATGCTGATTATGTGAAAAAGTATGGTGTCAAATTGTATGTAACTATATATAGGCAGCCACCTTTTATCTGTGTATTATTTCTTTCTTTTCCTTCAACTGAAGCGCATTTCCGTTGGTCTCTCAATCATATTCAAGTCGTATTTCCTTTATGGTTTTGTTTTCTCAAGACAGCTTCAAATTTCAATCCATCCGTGTTACGCGTACAAATAATCTGTATTTTATTAATATCTTTTAAGTCGACAAAATAATTCATATATTTGAAATATCTAAATGCACATTAGTGCATTTAGATATTTCAAATATATGAATTATTTTTTAGCACATTAGTGCTTTCAATCTTTTCGATTAAAAAATAAATGATTAATTAAATAAAATAAATAATTTGGTGTGTCACTCACACGACATTCTCTTCCCTGAAATTTAATACTATAAATACAGGTTGCAGATTACAAGGTAAGATAACGAGTACTGTTATGTAAATCTGTGTTAAACAATTCATATTAGGCTTCTGAAGAGTTTTATATGATAATTAGTTCTGTGTGAGGGGGGTGATAGCCCCCCCGCAACCCCACGTTTCATTAATGCACCTACATTTATATAGAATTTAATTCGGTTATTAAAAAATAATTATGATTTAAAAAAATAATTTATTAAATTTACTATTTTAAAAAATTATCCTTTATGATAATGCAGACGATTTCCATATTAGAGAAGTAGTATAACACTAAATATCCAAAAAAAGTCCATTTTATTCTCAATATTAAAAAAAGAATACGATTTTTTTCTAAGGTTTTTTTTTTTTTTTTTTTTTTTTCCCCGTTAAAAGTGAAAAAAAATCGATAACTTTGTTTTAAATTATCGCAGATCGATGGTTCAACCATTCGTTTTAAAGGTATAGGCGAGCTCTTTTGAAAGATACCCACCATGAAAATTTACTGCCGAGGGGGGACTTCCCCCCCATGGGGGAGGCGGGGCTCCTACATACACAATTTTTTTCCCAGTTGACTATCTCTATTACATATATTCGTTTCATTTGGTTTAGTGCAGTCTATAGGCGTTAAACTCTACTTTCTTGCAATTTCCCCCATAGACGTAATGTATTAGAATTCTCTTGATTGTCCCTGTACACAAACCATTTGCTTGATCTTAACGAAAAGCTTACTCTAGCATCAATATATGATACACATTTAGAATACCAAGTTTGGAATGCCTGCTACTGTTTGTTCTTGAGATATGCTGATAACAGACAGACACACACACAGACACACAGAAACACATAAACACACACAGACACACAGAAATACACACAGACACACAGACCATTTGCTAAAAACATGATTTTCGTATAAACAGGACCTCAAAACGTGTAAATATAACAAAATCTCGCATTTGAAAATTTGACCCAAAAACAATACTTTCTCTACCTTATGGGTAAGACAAAGTAAAAATAAAAATGAATTCTAGAAAAAAATATGTTAATTTAAAATCGATGTGTGTAAGATATGTAAGATAGCTTAAAAAAAAAAAAAAATGCATGGGGATGCACTGATGCATAGAATATTCTAAAAAAATATTTTTTCGTCCAGTGAAAATGAATATATACAATAACAGTAATAATTATTATTAGTTTGTTTTTATACAATGCATACAAAAAATATGCACAGTAGTTAAATAGGGTTTTCCTTAACGACTGGAATAAAGGTTGAGGAGTGATAGAACACAATGGAATAAACAATATATATATATGAAATAAACTTTGAAAATTAATAAGGAAAAACCTGAATCCTGAATAACTATGTAATATAAACCAATGCGCAAAATGCCGATAGAAGAAATATAATACGAAAATAAATTAAAATTAACTGATAATAAATGAAAAGCAATCCCAAAACACATGGGAGGGGGCTTCTTCAGCCCCCCCTCCCCCAGCCCCCCATGTAGGGAATGAAAAATGAGAAGTTTCTGGCCCTACTTCTCAAAGATGAAAGCGAACGATCAAGCCATCGAATTCCAGATTAAAAATGAATTAATACAAAACACTAATATAAAGATTCAAATTTATAAATAAGATACATTAGTAAATAATAATGCATCAATATAAAATATATTAATACAAATTTATAGGACAAGCAGAATGAAAGGAGAAATGGACTCTGGGTAAGACACGCCTATCAGCTTAGTGCCTATAATTCACCCAGAGCTGGTACCTAAATTTGATCTGAATCCTGACCGCCTACTATCTAGCAAGGTCACCGCCCAGGCAATAGGCCCGGAACTCAGCTGGGAAAGAATTCCCATATTTATTTAAATTCCAATAATATAAGTTTACTAAATTAGGACGTTTTCGTCTTCACCTTGTTGATTCTTTTACAGTCAAGACAAACCTAAACTTGTGCATATTCAATTTTAAGTAGTTTATCAGTTCATAATAAAAAAACGTAAAAGAAAAAAAAACTCTCTTCGGCTGATAGGGCCACTTACCAGTTCTTAAATGTCGCAAGAAAATGATGAAAAACCTTATATAAGATTAAAAATCAGGTAGATTGAAATATGTACTTAATAAGAAAACAGGATACGGTTAACGATTAAACTGTTTTTAAGAGCTATTTTCAGGTCTATATTGTTATTGCAAATCATTTTAATTCTGTTAATTTGAGTAAACATAATATTTTTTAAAACTTTATGACTAACGCAGGAAAACCAATTCGTCAGATTACAAACCCTAAAGCAAAAATCCTTCCTTTTATGAGATTATGAGTGAGGTAAATTGAAATGTTTATTTAGTGAGAAAACAGGACAGCGGTTAACAGTTAAACTGTTTTAAAAGGCTTTTAAGAACTATATTCATGTCTATGGGGCTTACTTTATTCGCATCGAGATCATCTCGAGATCGAGAGTGACGTCACAATGACGTACCAAAACGAAACCTGAATACCGTTTTCTCAGTTTGCTACTTTATTCCACATTTTTCGAGACGGTCTCGAAAGTAAACATTCGTTATCAAAACGAAGCCTACTGTGTTTGCGAGACGTTGTCGAAAGCGAATTGTAGAAGCATTTTTCAATATGGCGTCTACGTAATTTCTATGGATGTCGAGCAAAATAGAGGAATTCCGAGAAATTATTTAAGAAATTGATCTTCCAGATGTGAGATTCACCAAACTATTCAGTCTGGATAAAGAAATTGTGATATTTCTCTGCGACGAAATAAAACCGTCCCAAATCATAACTACATACTATCATAAATAATTACTTCATCCTCTCAGTTCTTTTCCTTATTACATTGATATTTTATGCTTTTTTTCCTCTCTCTCTGTCTGAATAGTTATGAAAATTCCGATGGTTTCAAATTGTTTTTGAATTGTTATATGCTTTGTAATCGTCATTGTATTTTTATCAGGACAAGTTTGTTTTCGATTTTAACATTTTTCTAATAGACACTAGATAATCTTTATTTACTTTAACATAAATTTCAAATTAATTCAGATGCATTAATAGTAATAATAATAAATACTTGGTATATCTTTAAGTGACAAACTTTTTCATCATCTACCATTTATATCTATTTCATCAATATTAAATACCACATTCTATAAAAATATAAATATGGCATAAAATTGTTACTTATAACAATATATTTCCTTCATTTTAACTTCGGAAAATTTTTAATCACTCATACTCACACAACAGTTGTTAGCAATTAAATTATTTTCGAATGACTAATATAATTTCTCTTTACTGACAACAATTTCATATTACAGTCGTCAGCAAATAAATACTGCACTTAATACTGTTTTGTTAAATAAGTCATTTTGAATCATGTTCTTAGACAAGGATTTATTTTCAAAAAAAATATGCCATGAAGCACTTATTATAAACATATTTAAAATATACAACCTTTTATTAACCATCTCTCACAGACATTATTAACTTATAAAATATACAACATTTTATTAACTTCATGTCTCAAAGACATGAAGTTAATAAAAGGTTGTATATTTTAAATATGTTTATAAGGATTTATTTAATAGAACAGTATTAAGCATGAAAAATCATGTATAATAGAATTAGATTTTTTTGTGTTTGTGTGCATGAAGTGTATATACATGTATGATACAGGGTTCCCATGGGTCAGGGAAAACCGGAAAAGTCAGGGAATTTGAAATTACTGAGAAAAGTCAGGGAAAACTGTAAATATTGCTCAAAAACCTGGAAAATGCTTTTTGAACATTCAATTTATATCACAAGTCACGTTACTATATCGTCTTTTATGTTGCAAGCTATGTTTTGTTTTATACTGTGAGCTATTTTTCATGTCACGAACCAAATTTTGTGACTGGAATTTTCTAAAAATAGACCTGGAAAAGTAAGGGAATTTTATTTTTGAAATTGAGTGGGAACCCCGATGATAGTGATTGCTACGAAACAGATTTTTGTGCATTTTGAGATTGATACACAGCAAGGTAACAGAACCCAGTGATTTTTTTTTTATGTGTGTGAAGTGAAGTGTGCATATGTGCACAGTGGTGAATGTTGTAATATGGATTTTCCTGCATATTTTAGATTCATGCACTGCAAGGTAGTGGCAAACAGTGAAGGCTGTTTTTTTTTTTTTTTTTTTTTTTTTTTTTTCCGTGTGCAAAAGAGTACATATGTGCATGACAGTAATTGTTACAGAACCGAGTTTTGTAATTCATACACAATAGGGATGAAACGGATATCCGGTAACTATCCGGTATCCGGCCTATCCGGCTGAGTTTTAAATATCCGACGGGGTACCGGATATCAGCAGTCCGGATACGGATATCCGGTAATTTCAAGCCGGATATCCGGAGGAGAAAATTCAAGCTTAAATTCCCCTCAGATGAAAATTTTGCGACTTTTTTTTTTTTTTTTTTAAGATCATTTGTAGCTTGTAAAGATAAAAAAAAAATGCAAAAGTCGAATTTGGCCACATTAGCAAACAAATTTAGCAAAAAGTAGCTTCAGGTTTAAGAGATATAGAAAGCCTATTTTAATTTTGTGCAGAGTTAGCTAGGATTTTCCAGAGTGCCGGTTTCAACTAGCGATTGGTTGGAGCGGTACTATTCAGAATCTTTTGATGTGGTCAACCGGGCTCAAAACCCTCGAACTGGTTGAAAGTCAAGAGATCTCCTTGACGCTAAAGTGCAGTTTCCACTGAGGTAGGTTGGAAGTCGTTTAGAGCGGCGCTATTCAGAATCCTTTGATGTGGTCAAGCGGTTGGAGGAGGTTCAACCGGTTGTTTCGAAGGGAGAAAGTGCCTGGCTCTAACCCCCAGCTGAGATAATTGAGGGGCCAGAGGCAGATAGCTTTGTCAATTTTGCATGCTTTCCTTTGAAGTATCTGCACAATGTGATAGATTGTTTCGAGAACGAGTCAAATAATGTCTATTTATTGACTAGAACCTGCCTGTTTATTTACAATCCACTTCTCCCTACACAAGAAAGTTGTTTTTTTTTTTTCATATATTTATACTAGCAGACCCTCTGGCATCACTGTCTGTGCCATTACCTATTCAATTAAACGTGTCATCTACCTATTCGATTTGGATTAAATAAAAAAAAAAAAAAAAACACTCCAATTTATATAAATTTGCATTTTTAATGGAATATCTTGCTAAAACACCTGAATTTAGAATTTCCCATTGTGCTGCATAGATATAGTCCCAAAAATTAAAATCAAATAGAAGCCACATTTAAATTTTCAGGAAGTCTGTATTTTCATTTTCAGATTGTTAAAGAATAAAAAAAAAAACAATTATTTAAAGTGTATGATTTTGTACATTAGAAAAACTGAACTTACTTTTAATTGAAGAATTTTAATAAGTAATCTAAATTTTTTTTTTTCTTATCTGTACAGAATATAAAAATATAATATAAGTAAAAAGCATTTAAAGAAACAAAAATATAAATTTGTTTTGAATCATTACTTTCTTCTATATTCAATAGAAGAAAGCATTTTATTCGTAAAAATTTTAAACTCCCCGTTTTTGGTGGATTTATGCATTTTGAGTGAGCCAGAATTTTGAATTTGACCGATTTTAGAAAATGTCTGTCTGACAAAATTTTTGTGTAGCAGCTCTAGTTCAAGAGTTAATGCACAGAATTTCATATAAATTTATACATAGTTGCATATTAACAAAAAAAAAAAAAAAAAAAAGTGCCCATCAACTTTTGGTGCAAATTACTCAATAGGTGGCGCTGCTATACTGCGATTTCTCCCATTTAAAGGAGGACTATATCTCTTTTACTGTGTATAATTAAAAAAAAAGACTAAGTATGTGACAGGGCTATTACGAAATATGTTTATTTAATTTCTGTGCATATCGGCCAATAGACGATGCTGTTAGCCTGCAATTTTCCTGTGAATGGAGAAATTATCTTGGAATTTGTGTATAATTACACAAAATTAGGTATGTGAGAGGGCCATTTTTATGAAACATGTTGATTCAATTGGTGCATATTGGTCGATAGGTGGCTATACTATGCTGCAATTGACCCTGTGAATAGGAAAACTAAATATCAATATCTATAACATTTAACTGCACTTAACTTGATATGCAAGATAAGAGAACGAAAGCTGGCTTAATTTGGGTGTATATTGACCAACAGATGTCGCAGTTGTTCTTCACCTTCTAGATTCTCCATTTGGCTACATCTCACAATCTTTTGATTAAAATTGCACTAAACTCCATATCTAAAATCTTTATTGTGCGAAGCCATTATTAAGTTTCTTCTGTGCATGTTAAACATTGTGTAGCTTTGTCATGTAGAGTGACATAAAAAAGTTTCTTAATGGCCATAACATACTAAGCCATTGAAGCTTTTTTTTATTTATTTTTTTACTTTTTTTATAAATGTCTCAAACAAAAGTATTGGATTCATAAGAATTTTCTACATTTGGTTTACGCTGGATTTACACATTTTAAGAGGTCCAGAACCTGGTTTGATCAATTTTTTAAAATTTGTGTTTGTGTGTGTGTGTGTGTGACAAAAATTCCGTTCAACTGATGTCGGCCTTATTTAGGTGTATATCAGCCGACAAGTGGATCTGCTATTATGATTTTTCACAAACCTATATCTCAGCATCTATTGATTAAAACTGCACCAAACTCCATATGTAAAATATTTATTGTGTGAAGCTATGGTTAAACTTTTGCACAATTTAAACTGTAAGTGGTGTGTGATGGCCACAGTATATACCTTTTCTTATGAAAATAACCAGTCCTTCAACTATGATTATATTAGTAAAATATATATATATTTTTTAACATATTAAGCACACATTTTTCAGTTCTGTAAAAAATGTGTAAATGGTAAGTTTCTGTTTTATAATTCTGAACAAAACCTATATTTTTGTGACAAATTGCAAGTGTAGGAATGGGTATGTTAGACTTAAGTTTTATTCTTCATCGCAATATTGCACAAATAAATAGAATGCTAAATAAATATGCTTAAGTAACTTGTATTTAAAATGTGTTTAAAAGAATAGTATATGAAATATGTTTATATTTTATTGTTTTAAAATAAAGAAAAAGAAAAGAAATATACAACACAACAAAAAACAAAACTAATGCCGGATATCCGACGGATATCCGGTCCGGATATCCGTATCCGGCAGGCAAAGGTGCTCCGGATATCCGATATCCGGTATCCGGCAAAATCACTATCCGTTTCATCCCTAATACACAATAAGGTAGCAATCCCAGTGGCAGAAAATTTTGAAGTTGTCTGTGACAGGCTTTTAAAATTTCATAATCTGTCTGCAAAATTTGCATGTAATCAGGGGTGAAACTGAAAATGGCTTACACTCAAAAAGACTGAAAGCTGATGGGGGGGAGGGGGGTTAACATCAGTGGTGGTCTTGTGCAACAATACACAAATACAATTTTACTACAAAACGATATAGTATAAACAATTGTATTCATTCAATTCATCTCATTCTATTAAATATTTTATAGCAGTGTTTGATACAACACAATATAAATAATACAAGTTTTAGTTTTGATACAGCAATTTTTATAAGTGAATTGTTATCCGAAAGTTGCAGACAAATTTTTTTCTCAGTGCAGACAAAAACTGTCCGCAAGCCGTTTTTCTGTGTCCGCGACTATGTCGCCGTGTTTCTGCCACTGGGGTAGCAATACAAGTGATATATATATTTTTTAATTTTCTCGTGCATGTAGCTTACAAACATGCTTGAAAGTGATTGCTACAATAAAGATTTTCTCACACTTTTTAGATTTATAGAAAATATGGTAGCAGCACACAATATTTTTTTTTTTTTTTTTAGTACAACAGGACTATTTCTTTCAATCTGGTATTTTGTATCGTTACCAATTTATAGTGTTCCACTTCGAAAATGCCTTCGAACTTCCTCCATAGTTTATCTTTTTTTTTGTTTATTTATTTTATTTTTTTCATATGCGTGAAGCTTACATATATACACTCGTGATAATAATTGCTACGGAATCGAATATTGTAAATTTGAGATTTATACTCAGTCAAATACAATTAAATTTATTAGTACATTTAAGTACTATTGTAACTGGTGTTGTACAGTACCGTAGATACATGTAATAATGTATCAGTACAAAAAAAATAAATTACAAACAGTTATCTATATATATATATAAGAGTAAACTTACTAATCACCGACTCAACACAGTCGTGGCGATTCTATGGAAGATAAGAGTCACCAATTTTGGTAACCACGTTGGTTTTAGGACACTGACGCCCACTAAGACAGGATTTTGTGAAATATCTTTTCATTCCCCCCCCCCCTGGGGGGGCAGAAGGCAAAAACCCCTTTATAAGCATAACTCAACTCCAAATTGCTTCACTGTGAACAAATTGCAGAGGGAGAGACTAGACTTGAGTACAAAAAAAGTATTTTCTGCGATTTGGGATTTTTAAGAGGGGGGGGGGAGGGGTAAAAACAATTTTCGGAGGCAAATTTAGAAAAATATGGATTTTCGAGTAAAACTCTACCAATAATAGCACAAAGATATAGAAAACCGCCAAGAACCTTCAGGATATTTCCAAAAATTCATTTTTTTTTTTTTTTTTTTGATTTTGGGGGGGAGTTACGAGGGGACAAATTCGAGCCACATTTTAGCGCTGAATTTGTCCGGGGAAATCTATAGGAGCTGAGGTCACGAGTTTTAGTGTGTGGCTTATTTTCGTGTTTCCAACACCCATTATAATGAAATTTTGCATAAGGGGCAATACACTCGTTTCCAAGTATAACTTTGCTTCAAATTATCTCAGCAAAATTGAATTTTATGCGTGGGTTGTTTATGCTTCCACAACACAAACAGTAAAGGGATTTTATGAAATTTCTCCCCCCCCCCTCCCTTTTAAAGGAGGGGGAAGGCAAAACACGAATATAAGAGTAATTTTGCTCCAAATTATCTGAGGATAACGATTTTTTGATATGTCGATGGATTATGCGTAATCAAGACGCACACTATAAAGGGATTTTGTAAAATTCCACCTTATTCGCCTTGGGGGTGGGTTTAGGGAATCATGTTTCCATGCGAAACTCTGCTCCAAACTATCTTAGGCGATTTTTTATGTGCTGGCTGGTTATATGTTCCCAACATGCACTATACAGGGATTTTGTGAAAATTCTCCTGCCCCCCTCCCCTTCCAGGATGAGGGGTGGGAGAAAAAACATGTTTTAAACGTCAACGTGAGTGCTTCGGAGTACCTGCATTTGGATTTTGACTGATTTCAATGATTTTTATTATTAATGATATGGTATTTTGAGAATTAATTTCAATATAATGACCAGCAAAGCCTGCTAGTTAATTATAAATTTACCATATTATTTATATTTAAAAATTGGCGATTACTTAGTGGCATGAGGATAATATGCAAGCACCTCAAAAAATACATTTGAAAAAAAAATATTCATATTAGGGATGCACCGGATAGCAGTTTTTGCTGAATATTCAGCCAACCGAATATCGAATATTTTTCAAACCTAATAGTAACTATTCGGCCGAATACCGAGTATTCGGCTGGCTGATTTACTTATATTCAAGTGTCAATCAGCTAATTTTTTGTGAACTTTTTCAGTAATATCATTTACATATAGTAATATTTCATTTTTTTAACACGTTAATCGCCACGATAATATCAGAAAAATTTTCACATGGGCCATGGTAACTTTATTAGACAATTTAGTTAAAAATGCGTCAGGCGCATATGACTGACATGGCGATTAACGTGTTAATAATTACTCGGCGTATATCATATTCCTTTTAGGGTTATTTCCTAGTTAAAAATGTGTCAGACACATATGACTGACATGGCGATTAACGTGTTAATTATGAAAAAAATATTACAAAAAACTACTATTCAGAAACTATGGTTTATATAAATGTAGAAAAATATTAGGAAATATTACCAAACATAAGTAGTGGTGTAATGCTGAATTCACAGTCAAAGAAAATTATTAACTGTCTGGCTTCTTAATAAACTTACAAACTTTCTTAAGTAACAATATCTTGTTACACCCACTCCAAAAAGAATAATTTGGTGTGTCACTCACACGACTTTCTCTTACCCTAAAATTTAATACTATAAATACAGGTTGGAGATTAAGAAGTAAGATAACAAGTACTGTTATGTAAACCTATGTTAAAAAATTCGAATTAGGCTTCGGAAGAGTTTTATTATGATAATTAGCCCCCCCTCAACCCCCTGTTTCATTAATGCACCTACATTTATATAGAATTTAATTCAGTTATTAAGAAATAATTCTGTTTTAAAAAATAATTTATTAAAATTATTATTTAAACAAATTATCTTTTATGATAATGCAGACGATTTCTATATTAGAGAAGTAGTATCATACTAAATATTTAAAAAAAAAGTTTAATTTATTCTCAATTTTTTTTTTTTTTTTTTGGTTAAAAATGAAAAGAGTCGATAACTTTATTTTAAATTATCACAGATCGATGGTTCAACAATTCGTTTTAAAGGTATTGGCGAGCTGTTTTGAAAGTTATCCGTCATAAAAATTTACTCCCATCGAGCGGGGGACTTCCCCCTCCCCCTCCAGGGTGGGAGGCGAGGCTCCTACATACACAAAATTCTTTTCCCAGTTGACTATCTCTATTACAAAAAATATCTATTTGTTTTATTTTGTTTAGTGCAGTCTATAGATGTTAAACTCTACTTACCTGCAATTCCCCCCATACACGTAATGTATTTGAATACTTTCGAGTGTCCCTGTACACGAACCATTTGCTTCATCTCAACGAAAAGCTTACTGTAGCATCCCTATATGATACCCATTTAGAATACCGACTTTGGAATTTCTGCTATTATTTGTTCTTGAAATATGCTGGTAACAGACAGGCACACAGACCATTCGCTAAAAACATGATTTTCGTATTCAGGGGACCTCAGAACATGTAAATATAACAAAAACTCACATTCAAAAATTTGACCCTAAAACAATACTTTCTCGACCCTATGGGTAAGAGAAAGTGAAAAACAGAAATGCAGCATTTGAGAAAAATCAATTTAAAAGTGACAACGTACTGGATAACCTATATCAAAACTGTTGTAAATGTCTCCGACTCTCATGTGAATAAATTGTGAGATAGAGATGCGATACTGTTCGTGCATGTTGGGGCACTTCATATACATTTTTTAGTAACAAGTTAAAAACTGCTAATATATGACTTGTGTCATTTTTCTTGCCAGATTTGGATCCGACCTTTTTTTGATCTCTTGAAGTTTCCTAGATTGTAACTTTAATTGTAATCATGTGAATTATGTACGTTCTTTCTTAACTCAACTTAGAAAAGTATCGTTATACTGTTATTGATAAAGACAACTTTTGTTAGATATTATTAATTGTTATGATTAATGTAACTAATAATTTTCTTTAATGTTACTTGAAATTAGATGAAATAATTGTTTTCCTTTAAATATAAACTATTTCTTAATTATAATAATAAAGCACCACAGAACTGGCGTTTTAAAGTAATCACTACAGAACTTTGGATACACACCATAAAATTCAAAACTCGCAACAATTGTTTTGGGTCGAAATAACACACAACCCTTCGTCAGACGAACAAAGTAGGCACGAGTGTGGCAGTCAAAGCGGCAATGCACCTTATTACCAACGCGTAGCTGCTTTGTTCGCCTGACGAAGGGTCGTGTGTTATTTCAACCCGAAACAATAGTTGCAAGTTTATTGCATTTTATGGTGTTTATCCATAGTTCTGTAGTTATTATATTTCTTAATTACTCTGAAAATTTTAATTATAATTAAAAATCGCAAATTTTTTTCACATAATTAAAAATTTTTTAAAAATTGAATTTTTATACGTTCCAACTAGCTGAATAATTTAATATTCGGCTAGTCGAATAGTTTGATTCGACTAAACTGAACATTCAGTAGTATGGCCGAATACCGAATATTCGGTGCATCCCTATCATATCTTTTCCTTTTCTATTTCATTACTTTAAGAAAGATGATCCTAATTCATAGCAGGAGTTTCAGAAAGCATGAGGCATTTGCACATCTGCGTGCAGTTCATAATTTTTTTAAATGGAAATAAATTAAAGAAGTGCAGTTGGTAGTTGGCTCACTGTCAGATATTTATGAAATTTTAAATTTCAACATGGTTGGGTGTTACATAACGAAAATTGCATTGTGTAAATGGGGAGGGCCTGATGCCTGACACAGGGGGAAATTTACTTTTACCCACCTCTTGGCGATTTTTCTGGAATTCGCCTGGATGGCACCGTTCCGAATAGTAACCCTCACTGGCAGCATACAAAAGGGAGCTTTTCAGCGATATAACCAAACAAGAAAACACATCGAAGAAAAGCAATTTGATCAGAAGCAATACATATAAAAAAGAAAATCATCATTAAAATGTCATCCTTTGATGACTTAAGTTCAATTATAAGAGCAATTAAATTTACTAGCTCTAATAAATGTAATTTTTTAATTAATTCTTAAAACTTATCTCTATTCCTTCTTAATTCTCTTCATTACAATTTATGATACTCTACGATAAATCAAAACTGAACCAAAACAAAAGAAGTGAACAAGCAACATACATATTGCAACAATTTGGTATTCATATCCATACATTTTATATTTTCTTTAATATGGCTAATTTAAAGTATTAATGTTATTTAGCAACTTCTACGCAATAAAAGTGCAATATGTAAATTAAGATAACGATACATTCATAATCAACTAATGATCATTAAAAAAAAGTCTGTTTTCAATTTATTGTTTCTATTGAGACTGACAAAGTTTAAATACATTTACTTCTTGCAGTCACTTTAAATACATTCTCTTCTTGCATTCCAATGAAAGAAAATTTGCATGCTTCATGCTTTAAAATAGGCTCAATGGCATTGTTAAAATGCAATAAAGACTGAACACACTCACACACAAAAAATTACATCTTATATTAAAAATATAAATACTTTAATATGTTAAATACAAGGAAAAAGTGTATCTAAAAAGGTTTGTAATTAAAAGTACTAATTTTAAATCTAAGAAAATAGTTTATTTTTAAGTTTGATTGCATCTATTCTTCTATAATTTGTACATCTAGGAACCCCCAAGCCCATTACATAAATAATGTTTTCCCTTTTCTAGAAGGAGAACATTATTATTATTAAAATAATAAACGCATGCAATTTGTAAACAATTCGACAATAAACAAACAACACGGAGGTGCGATCCGAAGCCGATTACAGTTAATGTTCGCTATGAATCTTGGAAAATAGTTTTCTATTTTTTTATTGGTTAAAAAATGCGAAGAAGAAGTTAAAAGTAACTCCTCCTTCGCTGTTATGTCATTTCGAAGGGAGGGACTTACTGTCGTTTCACTGACGATATCATCTCGATTTCACTTATCGGACGAGAGGAATAAAGTACCAATTCTTGCACACTTCGTTTTCTAGGTATCGTTTCCAGACAATAACGAAAGACGTCACTCTCGATCTCGAGATGATCTCGATGCGAATAAAGTAAGCCCCAATATATGTATATGGAGGGGGAGAAAGCAGGGTTTCAAATATACAGGGTGCCTCACTGGAAGCAGAGTGAATATTTTCATTTCAATTTTACCGATAATAAAAGTATTGCAAAAATATTTTCAAGGCTTACTTATTTTTAAGTGATACATGATACCTTTTTAACTCATAGAAGTACCTATACATTTGCTCAATGATATTGAAAAACCACCAGTACCTATATTCTGAAATACTGAACGTCTAACTCAGGATTTTTTGATCATGAATGGAGGCCACTTCAAGCATTTTTAGTGATATCTTCACCTTTTGATACACAGTGGGATAAATCTGATGTAATTATCGATACAATATTCTCATTACGATTATTATTGTTATTTGTTTATTTTGTTACTGCTCATAAATTATGTTAAAATTCTCTGTTTACTCATGTTCTGAAAATGAATTTATATATATTTTGCTCTGTCTAAAGACGATTCTTAGACTGTATATATTTGAATTTTAAATACCATTTTATTAATTTGTCCTTAAAGAAAATCCATATCGGCTATGTATAAAATCAGTATTATTTTAGATAGCTATGCATTATAACGTATGTATTATACAAAATTTTAAAGCATTTTGAATAATGCAAAAATTTACAAGTATTTCATAACGTATTTTCTTTTATTACATTGTACTTAAGACAAATTTTCTTATGTCATTACACGTGCTCTGAAAAAGTATTTAAAATATTGATATGCTTAAAAATAAAAGTGAAATATCATTTTTAGCTTAAATTATATATTTGACTGAATTACAATGCAAAAACAACAAGCATAAATATTGTAAACAGCAATATTTTATGTTTTGAATCCATTTTTACCATGTTTTTATTAACTTCGATTCTTGTTTTTTTGTTTTTTTTTATTAATTAATTTGTTTGTTTGTCCAGTTCAAATCTTGCAATCGATTTTTAACTAACTTCCCGACTAGCCAGACACTTGAAAGTTTCAGAATAGCTCAGAACACGGTGACAATGCATTTTTATATACTTTTAGCCAATTATTTCGGGTCTCCGCTGCCTTCGGTAGCATTTATTTGATTCAACAGAAAATTTAAAAACATGGTACATAAAAAGTTCTTTTTATCTTGTAATTATTCTTAAATTAAATTACTACAATTTAAAGTGATATATACTCTTTAACTACATTTCTTGCGGCCATGGAAGCCTCTGCGCAAGTGCGGATTCAACGAATCCACTAGTAAAATAGGGGAGACAAGCTTTTCGTTGAGAGGAAATAAGTGATAAGGGAATATCGAATGACTGGATGTTTACTAAATGCAAACCTGTTGGTCAACTTGGAAACCCTCCAAGATTTTCGACTCGTCCTCACTGCTAGGCGTAGGAAACGTGGTTACACTATAGTTACTGGCAATTTGTTTGTTTTCAAATGGATAATAGAAGATAATATCATTATCGTTTTATTATTATTATTATTTTAATTTTAATGTGTTCAATCTGTGAAATATATTTTTCCATAGAAACTTTTTTATTGTTGCAAATTCATTTCATGCAGTATATCCTATAGAAATTTTTAATTAAATATATATTTCTTTAACCCTTTACCGGCCCTGGCGCTCTAAAGTGTCCTAAACAGTGATGCCAAATTTAGAGACTCTTTTATTCAACTATCACCAGTAATTTTGAGGAGTGATATTTTATATATAACATGGACGAATAACCTTCGAAAGCGTTTAGGCAAACATTACAGTTAAATTTCAGCTGTGGATATTGAATAAAAAATGTCCCTAAATTTGGGAACTGTTACCAGAGGAGTGAAATTAAATAGGACCAGCAAAGGGTTAATTAAGACCAGCGATTGGAATAATTGTAATTCAAATCTATTTTACACAGTACATCTTTTAGAATATTTTAATGTTAAGTTTTCTATAATGAGGCAGCTGAATGACCTAATAATTATATCAAGTTCGTTTTATATTATATATCTGTACTGATAAGTATAAAGGATTTAAGTCCAAAAATGTCGATTTTGAGTTAGGTACATAGTCAGACACAGAAAAAAAAAAAATCTCTATCGATTGCTATAAAGGATTTAAATCCATGTCATTTAGTCTTTGAGAAAACCCATTGGTAAAAAAAGATTCAAGTCAGAAATTAAGCATTATTCTTTGGTATAAAATATTTAATTCAATTTTTTCCCCTTTATTAAATGAAGGTTGACAATCACTGAATGGTATAAAGGGTATAAATCAACCTAATCCCTTTTTCCCAATCGATTCTTCTGATTAGTACTTAGTTTGACTTTATTTTTCGTCTCCTGGAAAATCTAGAATATGGACTTAAATCCTTTATACTTATCAGTACAGATACATCCTATCGATTATTTTATTTTATTTTATGTTTATTTATTTATCTGTATATATATATAAATTACGTGTCACGATGTTTGTCCGGGGTAAACTCCTAAACTAAGGAACCGATTTTAATGAAATTTTGCACACTGTGTGCAGTTTGGTCCAACTTGAGAGATAGGATAGTTTTTATCTCAATTTATTGTCACAATATTGTTTTATTGCAATTATTTGTTAATTATAGACCTTTATTAAAGTTGCTCCAAAATATCTGTGAGTTCCATTAATTTAATTGTTGCCAAAAAAAATAAATAAATAAATAAATAAATAAATACGAGTTAATTTTCTTTCGACATAAAAATAAATACATTTAATCAAACGTGAACGTTAAAAAATTATAAAAAGTTAAATTATGCATCTCACGAAAATTGACGTCATAATCAATTTAAAGATTTTATACACATTGATAAAGTGCTAATGTAGTTCTATCATAGATATAGTGATATATATAGATCTCTCACCCCATGTTATCGTACAAAGATTTTTGATGCCGAAAAAAAAAAAAAAAAAAAAAAAAAGCTTTGGAAACAGCCATTAAGTGGTATTGAAAAAAAAAAAAAAGAAAAAAAAAGAAAGAAAGAAATATGGATTTGAAACTGTATCTGGAGTCTTCCATTCCCCTTTAGCAAATAAATTATTCATAAATTTTATTTGCTAAAATATTAGTATGTATTCCCGTGTGTATTCACTCGGGGAAAGACGGCCATATTTTGGTAAAAACGTCGTCTTTTCCCAAATGAAAAGGAATAACTTTTTTCTCCCCAATGATCACTCTATTCTATATATGCTATACTATATCTATGAGTTCTATACGCAAGCGAAGTGTGACTCACTGACCGTCTGTGCAGCCAAGAAAAAGATTTCCTATGTTAATTGCCCACTGGATTTTTTGTAAGAAATTATTAAAAATCGAGGAAATTTATTTCCCGATTTTAATCCTTATATTTGGGTATAGATATGTATTAGTTATCGCGGGTGTTAGATTGAATTATTTTGCTGTCAAATTGACAAAATTTTAATTTTAAATTTCAAAACTCTGTCGCCCTTGGCTTTTTTTATTATTATTATTATTATTTGGCGATCAAAAGCGTAACACGAAAATATACATGCCAGATGTATACATTGTACGAAATGTAATATGTATTATTCATTGTACGTATGTATGACATGTAATATGTATTGTACGAAATATTGTTTCATATTATTCATTACTCTTTTAATATAAGTTGTTAAAATAACCATGATTTTTGAAAGGAATTAAATATTTTCGCCAGATAATTTGGCGATATTTTTTTTTTTCGCCAAGGATGACAGAAATGAAATCTATTCCGCTGCAAAATATTAGTATCTTACATCAGATATTTTATTTAGACATTTGAAAACAAATTTGACTTCAAACTATGATAGAATATTTATCATTTTCCTTTTAATTAGTATATTATTAGTATATTAAATTTTAAAAGCATGGTATATAAAAAGTTTTTCTTTTTTTTTTTTTTTTTTTTTTAATCTTATAATTATTCTTATCTTAATCCTCAATGTTTCCCATCTTTATTAACTTGAATTTACTATTAAAATTTTAACATACTCAAAAACTTCTCATCACTTCGTTAAAATACACTAAACTTTTCCAAAATCTTTTTCTATTTAAAATGATACATGTATTTACTTTAAATGTCCAATATTTCATAAGATTTCCAATTTTAAAGTTTTAAAATATTTATCAAATTTACTTATTTTTCTGGTTTAGCCTTATTGTTTTCCTTTTTATAACTACAGCTGTTGCCCTCTTTAAAATATTTAAAATGATGAGGTCATTTTATAGTAAAATTATCCATTATAGCATATATTATATTTCACTCCTCCATAAAAATTGATTTTAAAATCGTCTGTTTCTTTTATACTTTTATTTTAATAGAATTTTAGTAGAATTTAATTTATATATTAGTCATTTCAGCAATTTTATCCAAAGTAGCATTAGAAATAATATATATCACTTCTCCATTAAAATTTATAGGACCCTACAATAAAATTAATTTGTGCTTAATATCAACACTACGAAAATTTTTATCAATCGCTTCCAAATTTTGACCTAAGTTTCAAATCTCAACCCTGTGGGTTTTTACATCGGCTACAACGTTTTCGTCTTTGTTCGTAAATAATAATTTGAGTGTACTAAATAGTTTACAGCCGTATAATTCAACGTATAACTTAGTCACAGCAACGCGTGGCCGGGTCTGCTAGTTTACTTATATATTAGTTCCCCATCATACTATAGGTATGGGGAACTTAGGTAATCGTGAAAAATTTCGACCTCGGTTTTTTGACTTTTCTACACGTTTTCAGGTGTGAGGAATCCGAAAATGACAAAATTTCTATGGTGTCTGTCTGTAGGGTGTCTGTTAGTCTGTTAGTCTGTTAGTCTGTTAGTGTGTTAGTGGGTCAGTCCGTTAGTTTGTTAGTCTGTGTACACGATATCTCAAGAACAAATTGTCGCAGAGAGGTCAGATCAGTTTTAAAATATTACTTTCGAC
This sequence comes from Salticus scenicus, assembly GCA_963930645.1. Taxonomy (NCBI): domain Eukaryota; kingdom Metazoa; phylum Arthropoda; class Arachnida; order Araneae; family Salticidae; genus Salticus; species Salticus scenicus. The sequence continues at coordinate 137,948,571 of OZ005661.1, forward strand.
ACTGGCAAGAACCCTATTCATTTGCAACATTCGATTTTAAAAACTTCGTAAGTTATTCGAAATTTACGATTTTCTTAACATGGGAGAATAGGACAAAAAATCACTTAAACGTGCATTAAATGAAAACTTTTTATTGTAAAAATGTCAGACCAGTTTTAAAATATCAGTTTTGATGCCGGAATGAACATCAGTAACTATAAATATGCTACTTTGAAAATTTCGCAAGTTACTGGAAATTTACGAATTTCTTAACATGGCAGTATAAGGGAAAATTTCACATAAACGTCAATTTTGAGAGATATTTTCATCGTAAAGATGTCAGACTACTTTTGAAACATTATTTAGGACACTGGCATGAATATTAATGACTATGAATTTTCCAATATAAAGATTTCGTAAGTTATTGGAAATTTACGAATTTCTTAACATGGCTGAATAAGAGCAAAATTTCACATAAACGTCAATCTTGAGGGATATTTTCATCGTAAAGATGTCAAACCACTTTCGAAATAATATTTAGGATACTGGCATGGATATCATAGACTATGATTTTTCCAATTTAAAAAATTCGTAAGTTATTTGGAATTTACGATTTATTTAACATGTCAGAATAAAGCAAAATTGAGCATAAACTTCCATTTTGAGGATCCTAAATACGTTAGACAACTTCAAAATTACGTTTATGATATTTGTTTGAACATGATTGAATACAAATATTCTAATAGGAAAATTTCGTAAATTATTCGTAATTTACGATTTTATCAACATAGCGAAATTGTAAATTTTTCATATAAATATGAATTTGAGGATTATTGCATTGGAAATAGTAGCATGAAAACTAAACAACGAAATTGACCCTGATAAAATAAATTAATAGATTAGAATAAGATAAATATATCGAAATGAACGGTGGATAGCCTATTAGGCGGGGATTTCATTCTGTCACTGTATGAAGCTTTGGTCAAATTGATTTCTTTTAACATTATTGCCAGAACGTCAGTGGAGGCCCTCTGTTGAGACTCAAAACGGTTTTGGGCTGTGTCTGTCTGTCTGTCGCGCGAAAGCGGCCGCCAAAAAAGCGTTATTTACTTGAAATTTGGTACACATGTTCATGAGCCCCACGAAATCAGCTGTATAGTTTTTGGTATGTATTTCATTTGTAGTTCGTATACAGGGAAACGCCAAAGTTTTTCTTATCATTACGGCCTATGGGAGAAATTTATATGTATCACGATAGCAGCCACAAAAATCACGCTATTGACTTGCAATTTGGTACACGTGTTCATGTGCCCCGCGAAATCTGCTGTATAGTTTTGGGTGTGTATTCCATTTGTAATTTGTGTACAGGGAAACGCCAAAGTTTTTCTTATCATTACGGCCTATGGGAGAAATTTATATGTATCACGATAGCAGCCACAAAAATCACGCTATTGACTTGCAATTTGGTACACGTGTTCATGTGCCCCGCGAAATCTGCTGTATAGTTTTGGGTATGTATTCCATTTGTAATTTGTGTACAGGGACACGCCAAAGTTTTTCTTATCATTACGGCCTATGGGAGGAATTTGTATGTACCGCGATAGCGGCCACAAAAATCACGCTATTGACTTGCAATTTGGTACACGTGTTCATGAGCCCAACGAAATCAGCTGTATAGTTTTAGGTGTGTATTCCATTTGTAGTTCGTGTACAGGGACACGCCAAAGATTTTTTATGATTAGGGCCTATGGGAAGAATCTGTATGTACCGCGATAGCCACCGCAAAAATCAAGCTATTGACTTCCAATTTTTGCCGAAATGTGAATAGAGGCCCTCTGTTGAGACTCAAAAGGATTTTGGATTCCGTCTGTCTGTCTGTCTGTCATGCGATAGCGGCCGCAAAAAACACGCTATTGACTTGAAATTTTGTACACATGTTCATGATGCCCACGAAATTAGCTGTATAGTTTTCGGTGTGCATTCCATTTGTAAGTTCGTGTACAGGGACACGCCAAAGTTTTTTTTACCATTATGGCCTATGGGAAGAATTTGTATGTACCGCGATAGCGGCCCCCAAAATAACGCTATTGACTTGCAATTTGGTACACATATTCATGAGCCCATTGAGCAAGCATTTGACGAAACTGATATAGATCTGAGACTGACCGCCTTGGCGAAAATAATGCTCCTTTTATACTTTTCTATCGAAAACAGACTGTTCTGGAAAATTCTCGTATCACATCAGCCAATGAGATTAGAGCTTCCATATTTGGTATATCCCTAATAAGGATTTTCTCGCCAAGATTGCCAAAAAAAATCGCCAAGGAGGGAAATAGTCGCCAAATTTGGCGCCAAATTTATTTCTTCCCTTATAGGAGCTTTTTAATGCGTTTTTAAAGGAAAATTTGGCTATTTTAACGCTAAAACGACTATAAAGGCACAAAATTAGCATTTTATCAACTTACTAAACCTCTTTGAAAGAATTTATACAAAAATAAATGCAATTATTTACAATTTCGTAACACTTTATATCATATACAAATAGGTATACAAAGAGAGATACAACGGGGGGGTTGAGGGGGCTGCCGCCCCCCTCAGGAATGTATTTGATTTTGGTAATAAGTCGATCGAATCAATATATCTTAATATATATAAATCTCGTGTCCCAATGTTTGTCCTCAATGGACTCCTAAACCACTTAACCGATTATAATAAAATTCGCACACCATGTGCAGTTTGGTCCAACTTGAGAGTTAGGATAGTTTTTATTACAAAATTTGCCCCCCAAGGTGGGAGGGGGGCCCAACGTGATTTAACAAAAAAAAAAAAAAGAAAGAAAAAAGGAAATGCAGTTAGACCGTTCAAAATTGGTACAGATAGGTTTAAAGGCCTGCAAATCGAATGAGGATATTTTCGAAAGTGTAAAGTTAATAGGAGGGGCGGAGGGGCTAAAAAATAAAAATGGAGTTAGATCGTTCAAAATTGGTGCATAGAGATACCTACCAATCGATTGCGGATATTTTCGAATTTGCAAAATTATTAAGAGGTAGGGAAAGGGGGGGGCAGAAGAGCAAAAAACTAAAAAAAGAGTTAGATCGTTTAAAATTAGTACAGATAGGTTTTAGAGACTTGGAAATCGAATAAAGATAATTTCGAAAGTGTAAAGATATTAGAAGGGGCGGGAAGGAGGGCGGAGGGTCAAAAAAATAAAAATAGAGTTAGATCGCTCAAAATTGGTGCATAGAGGTATTTGATACCTACAAATCGATTGCGGATATTTTTGAATTTGCAAACTTATTAAGAGGTAGGGAAGGGGGGGGGAAGAATAGCAAAAAACTAAAAATAGAGTTATATCGTTTAAAATTAGTACAGATAGGTTTTAGAGACTTGGAAATCGAATAAGGATAATTTCGAAAGTGTAAAGATATTAGAAGGGGCGGATATTTTCGAATTTGTAAAATTATTAGGAGGAGCGGAAATGGGGGGGGGGGCAGAGGAGCAAAAAATAAAAATGGAGTTAGATCGTTCAAAATTGGTGCATGGAATTTTTTATACCTACAAATCTCTTGCGGATATTTCAAATTTGTAAATTTATTAGGAGGGGGGAAAAGGGGGGTAGGGTCAAAATATAAAAATATAGTTAGATCGTTCAAATTGGTGCATAGAGGTTTTTGTTAAAAAAAAAAAAAAAAAAAAAAAAATGCAGATATTTTCGAATTTGTAAAATTATTAGAATAGACGGGAGTGGGGAGGGCATCAAGACAAAATAATAAATTTTAAGGCCCGCTAAATCGATTGTGGATATTTTCAAAAGTGTAGAATTATTAAGAAGGGCGGGAACGGTGGGCGAAGGAACTCGCGTGCCGTGCGCACAGGTAGACGCTGGCGCAGGCAGTGGGGGTCCGGACAGATTATTCCACCAATGAGAGAAGAATTTTTTTTGTATTTTATATCATTTCCCTTTCGATAATATAGGGATTCATTATGAGTGTCGAACATAAATGCGCGCGCGCAGAGCACAATAGGAACCCGATGCGACATTTTTCCAGATCAGATTTTTTTTTTTTTTTTTTTTTTTCACATGATAAAAATTAATGCAATTTTGAGAATTCTTTAATTATAGTGAATCATTTAAAAATAGGGACCAGCGAAGCGGGCTAAGCCTGCTAGGATCAAGGATGTTATCAAGGATGGTCTTTATTCGTAAATAATAATTTGAATGTATTGAATATTTTATTACAATATAATTCAACGTATAACATAGCCACAGCAACGCGTGGCTGGGTCTGCTAGTACTATTATATAATAAGGAATAAATAAAAAGGACCTATTGAATAATGTCTGATGCAAATAGGACGTTGAGGCTCCTGATCTGCAGATCCAGTAGTAATATGTCTCGCACTAGAAATTTCTGAGAACATAAATATGATGGGGAACTGATCAGAGTCCACCTATGCCAACTAGTTTGAATATGTATTTGTCTAATTGGGGCCATAGTATGAAGTTTCTTTTATATATCCTATAGAAATATTTATTACATAGGTGTTCTCTAATTAAGACTGGCTTTTGGAAAAATTATATTATCATTTTCAATTTATGTAGCATAAGAACGGTAAGTAATATGTAATAGTCTGGTAACGTGGAAAACCGTTATATCTCCCCTGTACGACGCTGCAGCATATTGGAAGCACGTCAAAGTTTTCACTGGGCATCAGCTATGAACAGTAGTTTATCGTGTATCAATGAGAAGAGCAATTTTTTGTTTCATGCAACTTCTTTATCAAGATTCGGATTTTTTTGGAGGTAAGTATCACGAATTCTGCATTCTATTTACAAAAAATCTGGAGTGACTCCACTCGACTTTCCAAACATGGAGTAATTAACAGTTTTGTAAAGTAAAGTAAAGAAAGAGGAGTTGTTATACAAACAAAAGGGAGAAAACCATAATAGAGTGTTTGAGTATTTTTCTCCATATATTACACGATGTTTTATTTAACGCTACTGAACTTTGATCCCATAGATCATAATGATAAAGAATTTTTCGTTGTGTCCCTGTAAAAACCTATAAATGCTAGATTCACCAAAATGCTTATAGTTAGTGCAACAGTGATTTATAATATTCATATAAATTTTCAGCTCAATTGAATAAGGCGTTTAGATGATATCGCACTTTTAAAAATTTGCTCTCATAGGCCATAATGATAAAGAATTTTTCTTTGTGTCCCTGTAAAAAAACTGTAAGTGCTAAATTCACCAAAATCAATACAGTTCGTGCAAATGTGACCTATAACATGTGCACAATTTTTTTGCTCAGATTAATAAAGCGTTTAGACGCTATCGCACTTTTAAAAATTTGGTCCCATAGGCCATAATGATAAAGATTTTTTCCTGGTGTCCCTGTAAAAAAAAAACTATAAGTGCTAGATTCACCAAAATCTATAGGGTTCGTATTATAGTGACTTACAATATACGTACCAACTTTCAGCTTGTTCGAACAAAGCGTTTAGACGCTAGCGTGTTCACTCACAGACATACACACATACATACACACACATACATACATACATCATCGTAAAAATAGTGAAAACGGACTCAGGGGACCTCGAAACGTATAGAAACATCAAAATCTCAAATTCGGATTTTTGACATGATTACAATACTTTCCTCACTATAGTGTTCGGAAAGTAAAAAAGTAAATTGAGTGAAAATCTAATGTTGAGTAAGTGAGTAGTCTGATTTCTAATTTCCATGAACTTATTTCTTCCAACAGGTAATTGAGGTTGCTTTATTCTAAGATAGCAATTCATTTAATACGGAATACCAACTTTTTCATATTATTCGCGATATTTTGTAAAATTTGAATGTTGATAATTTTTTCAATGTTGTTTATTTTTAAAAGTAATTTCAAAATAAGTAATTTGTATTGCAGTTATTTATAGTTTTTGTAAAAGAATACTACACTATTTTATATTACCCTTTAAGGAAATAAATATTTCCTGTTTCATTTTATAACTATTCTATATTACCCGCTCGATCCATATTACCCAAAAATGGCTTTTTCTTTTCTTTTCTTTTTTTTTTTATTCCTCTAAATTAAAAATTTTGCATGCAAGCTCTATTTTTTGTCGCATAAAACCATCAGAACATATTCACAACCCTTGAAAGTTTATAATAGGCGAATTCATAATGAAATAATTCAGTTTATTATGGCGAGTTCAAATAGAAATGGTATATATAATTACCTACTTTCCCTTACTATTGGGTTTTTACCGGTCACAATGTACAAAACTGCCGGTCACAATGCACAAAATTTAATGTTAGAGTCAAAAACAACAACCTGTAATATTTCTCAGTTACTTGTCAACCGTCATGTTTTTTCTTCTATTTTCCGATGATCCACAAAAAAAAAAAAAAAAAAAAAAAAAAAATATACGCAGTTTCGTGCAGTTATTTACCAACAGATGCTGAAATGTCGCCACATGGAAAAATCGATAGTTCAAATAGAAATTGTATTCCATATTCACTTATTTTTCTCTATATCTCATTTTAATGTATTATGATTTTTCTGAAGTAAGATACCAAATTTCAATAATTATAATATAAAGTTCAAAGTATATCTACTTTAATAGTAAGATTAATAGTAAGACTATTTTAATATGTGTGTATTTTCCAAAATAAGGGGCGCAGCAGCGGCCAAGCGGTTCTGCACTTAAAGCTGGTAGTCATGAAGTGCCGGGTTTGATCCCATGTCGCGTTCGTCGACCTAGCCGTTCGGAGTTTTCAGTGGTTTTCTCCTAAACTTGTGTAAATAAGGTCTAAGACCCCTTAGAAAGATCCCCTACGGGGGGCACTCCTCCTCAGGCCTAGAACCCTAGTGTAGTCAATCAGCCTTAATTCCCACAACCCAATCCTCTAAAATAAGGGAGCTAATGAGAATTGAGAATAAGAGTAATATATAGTGCATTATGTATATAATACTAGCGGACTTGCTTCGCTGGTTACTCTATTTAAATTAATCACATATAAATATAAAATCTTTTAATATAGAAATCTCTGTTTAATGTTTCTGTGTATAGTATAAAAATTATTTTTTTAATTCCAGTGTGTTAAGAAATTTCAGCGTTTATTTTTGCAAAATATTTGTAAATCTAAATTTATTATTATATATTTCGCGAGAATTTTCTTTTTCATACGTTTTTAATTTCCATACGTAGTTCATTTCCGCTACACGAAATTGGATTGAAAGTTGATAATTTTGTTATCCGCTGCCACTCAATTTACTTCATACTTCGTTTCCTTCGCAGACGAAAAATACACGTTAAGAAATTGATTTTATCTAAAGTAGCTTTCATTTCAAATAACTGTAATCATTTTAATTCTGATGTAAAACGTCAAGTGAAATATCACTCTTTTTGGTAGCGTTAGAGTCAAAAACAACAACCTGTAATATTTCTCAGTTACTTGTCAACCGTCATGTTTTTTCTTCTATTTTCCGATGATCCACGCTATTTTCGACCGACTTGCGGTTAATGAGCTCGAGTATTGTAATTCTTAGGGATGCGTTTCTATATTTAGATTAACTTGACGTAAAAGAAGAGAGAACTTCCCCATATGAAACATGTATTAAACGAGCTTGGAGAATTAACGAAATGTTGCCGTTTTACAGATATTACCAAAATTAACTAGACATTTTCTTTTTTTTTCTACTTTTTAGTACGGCAGGAGTGTTTCTTTCAGACAGCGATTTTTCTATGTTAGCATTTTGCGGTCTATCACCTTGAATGAACGTGGAAATTTTGTCATAGTATCTGTTCGGATTTTTAGTTCACTATACAAAGTTACACAATATAACCAATCGCTACAAAAATTGGTACTTTATTAATCAGGATAAAATCTAGCTAACGCCTTACTTTTTAGTTCAATCGGATAATTGGTTCAAACGATATTTAACAAAAATCCCATTTTAACTTTAAAATTATTAAAAAATAAAAACAAATTGATGCCAAAAATAAATAAAAACAGAAACTATAAATTAGTTAAATAAAGTAAAAAAAAAAAAAAAAAAAAAAAAAAAAAAAGTGCTAAAGAAATTAAACAGCTAAGTATAGGACTCCTTGGAGAAATTTAAAATTTCACATCGAAGTACCTCGCCAATATCTTTACTTACGCAAGTGCGATAGCTATTTTAATTCCTCGCCAAAATAACAAAAAAATTTTAAAAGCCGACAAGGAGTCACTATGCTAAAGCCATACCAAAAAAATTTTGAGAAAGGAATGTAGGGACTGATGCTAGGGAATGGCATACCGATACTGCATGCATGGAAGAAAAAAAGTTCTGGCATACTAAACTAAATTTTGTTTTATGCAGAAATATTACTTAGAAAACAAAAATAAGCGTAGTTTTTTTTTTTTTTCCTCTAAAGACAAAAAGTATATTTAGTTAATTATCATAGATTATAAAGTAATTCGCAAATGTGACTACCCATTAAAATTAAACCATTTAAATTTCAATGTATTGCTACCTTCGTGATAAAATCTAAATTACTTTATTTCTAATTAATTTAAATGACATATATTAGTTTCAAAGTACTCTAAATATGTTTACGAAATGGAAAGTGCAAATAAACAAAACGAAATCATAAACATTTTTGAACATTGTTGAAAAGTATTAAAAACATATTGCATAAATTAAAATCAACAGCGAGCAATTCCGCTGATATTCTTTAATGCATCCGAATATGTTTATGTGGCCTATGTAAACAAACATTAATGTTAATTTGGCCATATTCTATATTAGCAGGCTTTGCCCGCTTCGCTGGTCACTATATTTAAATGAATTTAAAAAAGAATCAATATTTTTATACCGTTCTACAAATTAAAACTAAAAAGAAAATACATTGAAATTGCTTAAAAACTTCGCTTCGGGCCCTCGCTGACTTCGAACGAGACTTCTTCACCTCAACGTCTTGGTACTGGATAATTTAATTTAATTCAATTTATAGAAATGTCAATAATGCAGGAAAAACTGCAATAGTCATCATTTTCTTTTTGATAATAAACAGAACGGAAAACTCATAATATTTTACATTGAGATATCTTGTATAATTAGACCAATTTAAAAAAAAAAAAAAAAAATGATTTTCTTTTTTTCCCCACTCGCATTACAAAAATATTTAAAATAAAATTGAGAGAAATTGTGCAAAAACATGGAAACAACTTGGACCTCTCGACGGAATTTGAAATTTGCCACTGAAGTTTCTCGGACGTTTCTCGCCGAAATGACAACAAAATTATAAATAATTATAAGATTAAAAAAAAAGAAAAAACTTTTTTAATTTTCTGTTGTATCTTATGCAACTACATTAGCACTTTATCAATGTGTAGAAACTTTTAAAGTGATAATGACGACAATTTTTGTGAAATGCATAATTTAATTTTTTACAATTTTTTGATGTTCACATTTAACTAAATGTATTTATTTTTATGTCGAAAAAAAATAGACTCGTATTATTATTTTTTTTTTTTTCTTTTTTTTTTTTTTGGGGGGGGGGGGGGACTGTTAAATTATAACTAATATTTATTTTCATATTTTAGCTAATTAAAAGAAAACTTAGCAACGTAATAGCTTTAGTGACTTGATGTATATAGTGTACCAAAAAAAAATGAACAGTTTTTAGAGCTCTTTTAAAAAGTATAACATCTATGCAGTAACTTTAAAAAAAAATTCATCAGTTTTTACTAAAAAAAAAAAAAAAAAAAAAAAAAAGTGGCCAACTTTCATCACCAAAGTAGTTAAATTTAGACCAATCAAAAGTAGGAGTGGTCCATCCGGATATGTTCCCGACAAACTCTTTGCTTTATTTATATAGATGAAACATGTTTATGTGTATTTAAAATAACGTTCGTTCTCCAATTCAAGTCGTAAACAAACAAGGACGATTCTATTTTCTAAGTAGAATTATTCTTTTTTGTTTGCGGATCAAATCGAAGAACGAATAGTATCCTTTGTAGACGTTACGTATCCGTACTCTTTTGTGATATCCTGTGAATAAACCATCGGTATTTTTCATATTATTACTTTCTCTTACCCATATATATGATAGAGAAAGTATCGTTTTGGGGTAACATTTTCGAAATTGAGTTTTTGTTATATCTACACATTTTGAGATCCCTGGATCGAAAAAAACATGTTTTTAGCCGTTGGTCTGTGTGTGTCTACCATCAGCATATCTCAAGAACAAACAGTAGCAGAAGTCCAAACTCGGTATTCCAAATCTGTATGACAAAGGGATGCTACACCAAACTTTTCGTTGAGATCAAGCAAATGTTTGGGGTTCAGGGACATCCAAGAGACTTCAAATCATGTCTATGGGCGAAATTTTGGTAGGTGCAGTTTAACATTTATGGGCTGCATGAAACAAAATGAAATGAACACATATTTTTTTATATGCATAAAAGCATATTTCGTGCAGAATGTTGCGTATCATTCACCATTGGTTTACAGGGCTACACAAAAGAACTATATAGTAAGACTATATATATAAATATAGTAAGACCATACTTAGAAATTGCAATAAAACATCTTGGAAAAGAAAATTAATTCCTCATACCCATGCGCTAAATAAAGTATTTTTATAAGTTAATTTTTCAGTGCTTGTCTTTTGTATAATAACGCGTTTTCAGGTTCCCTGAATACTAAACTCAAATTTTTAACGGTTTATTTTGGTGATGAACCACGCAGTGCGGTTTCTCAGATAGCTTCTGTCCGCGGCGCACGATGTTTGCAGCATAGATACTGGGGCATGCCTACTGGGTCTTGCTGCGTATTCATAAGGAGAAATCCTTGCTATGGAAATAATCTATAATATACGGAACTATAGAAATTGTGTAAAAAATACTGAAATTGACACCCGCTACTCATATTCATTTTGCGTATGCTGTGTAGTTAAAAGTTTTGAAAAAACAAAATGAATTGAATTTTTCTCTTTTAAAAATAATAATGTACAGCCATAAAATAAATAAATAAATTAAGAATGCACCTCTACCTATGTTATTATGTAATTATTGAAGACAGACAATAGGTTCAATTCCTCACAGATTTATTAATTTAATTGTTCATGGGGGGGGGGGGGGAATTGCTTGAAGCATCTTCATATTAAAGCATGCAATAACATTAAAGTATTTATAGATTACAATTTATTTATTTATTCATTTATTTATTTTATTTTATTTTATTTTATTTATTTATTTATTTATTTTTTATTTTATTTTATTGTATTTATTTATTTATTGAATAAAGTATATGTAACAAATAAATATGAAATTATTTAAAGGTTTTCATAGGTTTCAAAAGCCAAAAAAGAGCATAGCAAGAAATTAAAACTTCTTCACACACCATAAATTTTAAATCAGCACAACCGGTTTCGAAAGGACGTAGCCTTTCTTCATCAGGTGCAAACACGTGCACCTGCCTTGGAGGCAAAAGCAAGACAGTCTTGCTTTTGCCTCCAAGGCAGTTGTACGTGTTTGCACCTGATGAAGAAAGGCTACGTCCTTTCGAAACCGGTTGTGCTGATTTAAAATTTATGGTGTGTGAAGAAGTTTTAATTTCTTGCTATTGTCTGTACACCAGTTTTTGAATTTATTTTTGGTGAAAAAAGAGCATATTTTCTCTCTTTCTCTCCCTCCCTCCCTCTCTGCCCCCCCCCTTTTTTTCCCCTTAAATATAATAAATAAAAAAAATTATTAAAAATTTTGAGCATACACTCTAAAAAATAGTTTCTTAAAAATAAGTATATACTGTCTCAAAATAGCTTCGAAACAATATACACTTAAATTTGAAAACCCATGTACTCATTTTTGAGTACATTGACATGTCAAACATGGCGATATTGGGATTCTTATTGGTCAACCCCATTTTTGAGCATGTCAATATACTCAAAAATGAGTATACATGGGTTTTCAAATTTAAGTAAATATTGTTTCGGAGCTATTTTGAGACAATATATACTTATTTTTTAAGAACCTATTTTTTTTTACAGTGTATAAAATGAGCAACATTTAAACAATATTTTATAAAATTTTATTATAAATTTTGTAAAATTCAGCTAGTGAGTCCTGGTTCTTGGAGACTTTCAGAAAAACAGTAGACATAATTTCTCAAAAACTAAATGCACCAATCTTTTAAACTTAAAATATATATATATATATATATATATATATATATAAAATAAATAAATAAATAACCTTTGTTGAAGCTTTAGTCTATTTTGAAAAAGTGGGGTAATTTTTAATAAGATTGGCGTATTAGTTTTTGAAAAATTGTGCTCACTCTTTTTAGTCACCGGAAAACAAGTCCCTCCGTCTGAATTTTCCAACTTTTTTAATAAAAAATGTGTATAAAATATTGTTTAAACGTTGCTCTTTTATGTGTTCAAAATTTTTAGTATTTTTTTTTTTTTTTTTTTTTTTTCGGGGGATGGGGGGGGGGGGGCTACGAAACTCGTGTAATCCAGTAATCCCTTATGTAAAAATTTTTGAATTGTAACTTATTGCTGAAACGTCAGTAGAGGCCTATCTGTTGAGACTCAAAATGATTTTGGGTTCTGTTTGTGTGTCTCGCGATAGAGACCGCAAAAATCACGATATTGACTTGCAATTTAGTACACATGTTCATGAGCCCCACGGAATTAGCTGTATAGTTTTCGGTGTGGATTATATTTGTTGTTCGTGTACAGGGACCCGCCAAAGTTTTTCTTATCATTACGGCCTATGGGAAAAATTAGTATGTACCGCGATAGTGGTCTCAAAAATCACGCTATTGGCTTGCAATTTGGTACAAATGTTCATAAGCCCAACGGAATTAGCTTTATAGTTTCAGATACCAGATATTTTAATTATTAGGACTAGGAGGACTATTAGTCTCAATCTGGATAAAAACGTCGTCACCAGTTTCTGTAGACCAGTTTTCTGTAACACCAAAGTAAATTAGAAATGTCAGTCCTATTGATACAAATTCGGCACCAAATAAAAGGAGCGATTATTCTGAATCCAGGGGTGAAAACAGTTTTTCGACACGACAATTAGATATTTTTAAATTAACTAAAGCATGAAATTTAGGTGACAACACTTCATTTTAATTCATTTCAGCCACTTTAAAAAGTACGTGGCCCAGTTTTACGGTCAAGAAATGACATAAAAAATAAATTAAAATTAAAAAATAAAGATAAAGATAAAGATAAAAATTTTACAGATTGAAATTAATAGTCCTCCGTTCTAAACTAAATTCTGTCTTTGGCAGAATTTTTACTTGTTTCAATAGTTGTATTAGTTTCAATAGTTGTATTAGTGTATTAGTTTCAATCTGGGATTTTTGCGGTGTCATTTTTCGATAGTTGGACATTTATCGAAATCTAAAATTTGTCGAAAATATAATTGAATAATTTGAAAGCTATGTTATAATTAAAAAAAAAAAAAAAAAAAAAACCTAATCAAAATCTTTTTTTTTCTTTTTTTTTTTTTTTTTTTAGGGGGGGGGGGGGGAGAAAAGAAAATTAAAATTAATAATAATCAGTATCGAAACAAATACTATCGAAAAAGTTTTTTTTTTTTTAATAATTTTAAATTAGGAAATAAAAAGTGCGCGTGCAAAGTGAAATAAAAATAAGTAAAAAAATGAATTTAATGATTTAATTTTTATATAAAACATGATCTCGTGCTATCTTAAAAAGCAGATGTAAAATTAAAAGTTTATGTGGTGCGTGTGGCATCTATAAAAATTGTTTTAAGAAATGGAATAGAATAAAGAAAGCAACGATGTCGGTTGCATTTTGTTATATAGTTTGAATTTTTGAATTTTATAGGTGTAATATCTACCGTAGGAATAATTTCTTATGTTAAAACTATAGGGAATTGTTATGCGAGCACAAGCGATGCTACTTCTTTTAATTTTATGTTTTTAAATGATTAATTGGAGCAGTTACCATGGTTTTTATTTATTTTATTTATTTTTATTTTTATTTTTATTTTTTTTTCTTCTTCGATAACTTACGTTGATAACGTAAAAAAGAGTGAAAGAAGTGTTTGTTGTTAAAAGGGCAATCCTGTACAATATAAGACTATACGAATTAAACATTCTTTTAAAGCTGATTTTTCGGTGTCGTGCCTTAGCGACCATGCCCTTAGCAGAATGGGGTGAAAGGAAAGAAAGAGGAATAGAAGAAGCCCTTAGCGGAAATAAGAAGGTGTGCGGGTGACAGATTGAAATATGTTATTCAAATGCACAAAAAAATGCTTTCTATAGAATGTAGTATGATTAGCATTAGATTTACAGAGTCAAACAAAAATATTCAGTTGACACTGAGGGTTATTATTGGAAATTTGCTGAATTGCATTTTCATTTACATTAAGCGTTTATTCTACCATTTTTTAAAACGTGAATATGATTTGAATTAGAGTATTTGTCCACTCTACTGTCCGTTTGTCCGCCTCCAGCGTCCGTAAATATTTTATGAATTTTTTTATTTTTACTTTTTTCTACATTCAACAGAAGAAAGTATTGCATTCGTAAAAATTTTCGACTTCCGGTTTTCGACGGATTTACACGTTTTGAGAGATCTAGAACACTATTTGACTACTTTTAGAAAATCTCTGTCTGTCCGTCTGTGTGTCTCTGTGTGTGTGTGTGTGTGTGACAAAAATTTTGTGGCAACTGTATCTCCGGAACTACTGCTCAGAATTACATATAAATTAACATGTAGATGCACCTTGAGCTAAATTAGTGCCTACCAACTTTTGGTGCCAACCGCTCAACATGTGACTCTGCTATATAGCGGTTTCCACAATTTAAGGGAAAGCTATATCTCATGTTCTATTGCGTATAATCAATCAAAACTTGATATAAGAGAAGGTCATTATGAGACATTATGCTGATTTAATTTGAATGCTTATGGACCGACAGGTGGCGCTGCTATACAGCGATTTCTGCAATTTAAGGGAAAGCTATATCTCAGGAACTACTGCACAGAATTGAATATAAATTTATATGTTGATGCACCTTAACCTAAATGAGTGTCTGTCAACTTTTGGTGTCAACTGCTCCACAGATGGCGCTGCTATAAAGTGATTTCTGCAATTTAAAAGGAGGCTATATCTCAGGTTCTATTGAGTATAATTAACCAAAACGTGATTATACGAGAAGGCCATTATGAGACATTACGCTGATTTAATTTAAATGCTTATTGGCCAATAGGTGGCACTGCTATACTGCAAATTTTCTCGATAACGGGAAAGCTACATCTCAACTTCTATAGCATATAACTGTACGAAACTTGATAAGTGAAATAACTACTATAAAAATGCATTTTTTAAGATGTCATTTATAGCTAATAAAACTGTCTTTCTTTGGATATTTAGTGTTAATTTTCTCTAAGATGAAAATTAATTATTTGCACTTAGTGAATTTGTAATAATAGGAAAATAAAGTCTTGTGGTGGCCACAACATACTAGTTATTATTTTATTTTATATTATTTTATTAATGATATGTGTTATTCAAATTCTTTATTGAATTTCCCTACTTAAAATGGCTGTAATAGAACCTATGCCACTGGTTTGTGTACATGATAGACTTCCAAAAAATGCCAATGCATTGCGCTTTAGGGGAGACATTTTTATAAATCGCATTTAAATAACTTCATCAAAAAATCATAAAGAAATTCGCATTTATTGTTTATATGCTAAGAAAATGTTTTGTATAAACTATAATACCTCTAGATTTGCAGGGCTAAACAAAAAGTTTCGAAATATTAAGGTGTTCAAATTAGGAAATTAAGAGCAGCATTTCTGTTTGTGTTAAGCCTTTTTAACACTTTCCAACAATGTTTCAGAGTGATTATGAATTCAGTTAGTCTATATGTTTGTCTTTTTGTCTGTCCTATGTGTGATAATATGGACAAAGAACATAGAATGTTATACGATACAACGAGTACGTACAGTTGGAAAGTGTTGGTAATCAATGTGTACCTCCTGATTTTTCGATTTCGTTTTCGTTTTAAAAGGTGTAATGCTTAATTATATTTCCAAAAACTTAAATAAAATCATAAAATGACAATAATGTACGTTTTCGTTTGGAGTACTGTGATTCGTTAAACTTTATATGGTTACAGATCAACGTTCCCTCAAATAACGGATTAATCTACAGCATGCATACCTATTTTTGCGACAGGTTACGTCTGAAGCAAAATATAGCCAGTGCTAAATGTGGATAAAGTGTGGAGGAAAATTGAGAGTTATTTTATTTATTTATTTATTTATTTATTTATTTATTTTTAATTTATTATACATTTCCGCTAAAGGCACGTATGCTAAAAGCACGCCACCGAGGGGGATAACATTTCCGCTAAGGACACGGGTTTATAGAATTTCCGCTAAGGGCACGGCCCCGATTTGTCTTTCTTTCTTTCTTTTATATATATATATATATATATATATAATTTTTTTGTGCTTATTTTATTTATTTATTTTATTTTATTTTTATTTGTTATTATTATTATTATTATTATTATTAACATACACACACAGGCGTGTATGCTTTCAATAAATGCCTTTTATTTTTTATTGTTTTGTAATAAAATTCAATGCTTGTAAACAATGATGAAGAAATAATTTCAAAGTTTTGATAAGTGTTTCAAAATGCTGAATTTCCGATAAAATAAGTGTAAGAATAAAACAGATTGCAAGCGATTACAAAACATCTTTTACGTAAATCTTCATTATCGCCATTGATAAACGGTAATAAAAATCTGTAATCGAACTAAATAATAACTTTGCTTTCCCCTAAACTCTTTAAAATGTTTCGGAAACAGTTGTAGAAATGAAAGTGTTTTACACCGTAAGAAAAAAAAGGGAGAAATGAAAACAAAATTGAAAAACAATTTTACAGGGGTGTTTGTGCTCAGGGTTTACCCCTGATTTCAGGGTTTTTACTCTAACCCATCTGTATTTTCATATTTCCTATAAAGTAATTTTTTGCTTTCATTGGTTGTTCATTTGTTATCTAGGTGATATGTGAATGAAATGTAAAAGGATTGAGGGTTTCTGGCCTAAATAGTTTGAGTATTATTTGATATTTTGGGTTTTGTCTAGTTTGAGGCTCTAATTTTCAGGGTTTTTACCTTTGAGTCACAATCACCCCTCCAACGGGGTTTGTCACCCCTCTCCCTCTAACACACACACACACACACACACACACAACTACAGAAGATAAATTTATTTGTGAATCTTGTGCAAAGTTTTTTCTTTATCACACAAATAATGAAAAAAAAATGCTACATAATCCTTAATCAAAACGTCCGGAAAGCCTATATGTGATTGCCTAAACGTCAGTGGAATCCCCCATGTGGAGACTCAAAAAGATTCTGGGTTCCGTTTATGTGTCTGCCTGTTTGTCTGTCTGTCTCGCGATAGCGGCCGCAAAAATCAAACTACTGACTTGAAATTGAATACACGTGTTCATGAGCCACACGGAATTAGCTGTACAGTTTTTGGTGTGTATTCTATTTGTAGTTCGTGTACAGGGACACACCAAATTTTTTCTTGTCATTACGGCCTCTAGATAGAACTTCTATGCACCGCAATAGCAGCTGCAAAAATCCTCCGACTGACTTGTAAATTAGTACACACGTTCAGGGTATGTGTATAAATATCTGTATAATTTTTTATGTCTATATTTTTGATGGATTATGTATAGGGACACACCAAAGTTTTTTTTTTTTTTTTTTTTTTATCATTACGGCCTATGGGATGAATTTCTTTTAAATGCATTTTAACATCGTTACTCTGCATTCAACAAAATTAAAATATCGTACATTACTGAGATGCTTAACCTTAAGAGAAGTGCTGTGATAGCAGTTGTCCGGCTTCACCATAGACTTTTGTTCGAGCTCCTTTCAAAAGGTTAAACTCTTGTTTTGTGTAGAAAATATGTGCGCTTAGGTTTCATAATTAATGTGCATGACCTTACAAAAGTGTTACGACAATGTCACGTAATCATCCAAATTATGTCAAATTTCGAACAATTATTCATGAAAAACTTAGAATAAGTTGGATAGTTTTAACTGGTGTATATAATGGTTATGGTTCGTTTACAGCGGCACACAAAAGAATTTTGGGACATTAGAGCTTATGGAGAAATTTTTATTTGAGTGTATTTTAACGCGTTTATGCTACATTCAACATAATGGAAATAACACACACTAAAAAGATGCTTAAAAGCATGTTTATTTAAAAATAATAATAATGATAATTAAATAAAAATAAAATAAAAAGGCAGTGTATAGACTAAATAATTTATTTACAGAACCACACCAAAGATATTCCGTCGACCTTCTTTAATCATCCAAATAATGTCAAATTAGATTGAAATATTAATGAGTTATAATTAATTAGGTGTATTATTTCCATTGGTGTATATAATAAAGGTGTGTGTGGCTCCTTTTCCGTGACACGCAAAAGAATTTTGTACCATTACGGTCTATAGACGGTATTTCTTAAAAGTGTATTTTAGCATGGTTACACCCCGTAAAATATAATGAAATGTTATTAGAATATTTAAAAGCACGTGTTTTATGTGGAAAATTATGAACATAGAATTGGTAATTAATTTACAGGGTTACACAAAATAATTCTGAAAGGTTATGCAATCTTTTTGCATGACATTTGGTACAAATATTTATAAGTTAAAAGAAAGTAATAGAAAACTGTTATTAGGAAAATATATAAATATACGCATTACATAGAGTTAGCTATACAAAGAGAAATATTGCGAGGGGGGGGGAGTAGGTTGAATGTTGATGTATCTATTTATATAGCGAGTAAATAGAGTCCAATCTATCAATATATTTATATATATGTATGTATAATATTGTATATTATATATATAGTGTATAATATGGAATAAATAAAACTGGTCTGTTGAATAATGTGTTATGCAAATAAGACGTTGAGGCTCCTGATCTGCAGATACACTAGTTTAATTTTATACAAGGAGCAATTTTATTGGCTCACAGAGGCTATTCCTTCAATCTTCTATAAAAGCATCGATACTATTTCCAATCAGCCGCCTCAAATAAAGGAAGATAAAACACTTTTTCATATTATAGGATATAACTATAGAAAGTGAAAATGAGAAATTTAATTTGATTATATATATTTACCTATATACACTGGTGTTCAAAATTAAAGGAACAACTTTCTTTCGCATTTTCTTCTTTTACACTTAACTTTTAAACATATAAACATAAAATTTGAATGGCACGTTCTTTATCATATTATTAATACAATTTTATGTATGTTTACCATAAGTAATAATTTTTATGTGGCTCGTTACAAATTCGGTACCAAATGAAAGGGACGATTTTTCTGTAACCAGAGGTGCAAACAGTTTTTCGACATGACAATTAGATTTTTTTTAAATTAACTGAAATATGAAATTTAGGTGGCGATACTTCCTTTTAATTCATTTCAGTCATTTTAAAATGTACGTGGACCAGTTTTACGGTCAAAAATGAGACAGAAAATAAATGAAATTTTAAAAATAAAAATTTTACAGATTAAAATTAATAGTCATCCGTACTAAAATAAATTCTGTCTTTGACAAAATTTTTAATTTTTATTTATTTATTTTTTAATTACGCTCAAAAGCAAAGAACGAGAAAACAGATTATTGCTTTAATTTTGTACACCAGTGTAAAAAACAAATCCATATTATTATAAGAACCTATCTTACATCATTTATAAATCATGTAACACTTTTCCAAAGTATGGCACGTTTTTATAGTAAAGAGGAAAATGATTCTAACAATAACTGAGTGATTGTCATTTAAAAACAAGAAAAAAATTATGCATCCTTCATAGATTATGAAAGAGTTTCCTATATTTGTTGGAAATGAAAAAGCCTACAGATGAAGCTACTAAACCTGTTAAAAGCATATTCCGTTTTTTTTTTTTTTTTTTTTTTTTTTTTTTTTTAAGTATTTTCTCTCTTAATCTTTCTAATGATTTTATATATATATATATATATATATATATTTTTTTTTTTTTTTTTTTTTTCGTAAATGTAATAAACTGTTACATTTAATGACTTAAAATTGTTTATATTTATGAACGTAAATTAAAAAATATACAAAATAAAATAAAATAAGTGTATAAATAAATAGTTATAATAATGATTTTGAGAAATTAGATTCATGAATCTATTTTATTAACATCTTTAATTTACACAGAATGCATAGTTAATAGTCAGTTTCATTTTCCTTTTAAAATATTGGTTTCATTTTTGTTTCATACAGAATAGTTATAAACTAAAGTTGAACTTTCAAAAAGCTGTTAAAAAAAAAAAAAAAAAATTAAAGAAAGAGAGAAAAAGAAAAGAAAGGAAAAGATACACTGTTCAGAATGACCTGTAATTTCACCTTAATATATGGTATTTATTTGATAGCTTTATAGTGAATTTTATCTGGAATGATACATGATACATTTATTCACAATAACAATGCACAGTTTCTTATGGTCTACGATAAACAATCCCGTTCCACAGTTACTTTTGAAGGATGAATATGGTACTAGTTGAACGAGTCCCCATGTACGATCGTATATTTAACGTTATGGTCGCGCAGTTGGTAGAACGTCGCACTTGTAATTAAAGGTGCCCCACCAGTGACCGAAAAATTCTGCTCTCGAAGCTGGAAGACGAGAACTGCAGGATTCGAACCCAGGCTGTGCTCGTTGACCTAGCCGTTCGAAATTTTCCGAGGTTTTCTTATCTTCGAAACTCGCAGGAATCCAGGCAGTGACCACTTAGAAAGACCCCCACGGAGGGACATTTCCTCTCTAATCCAGGTCTCTAGTGTAAACAATTGGCCTTAGCCCGCATACCAACACATATACAACATTGCCCCACCAGTGGCTGAACAATTCTGCGTACAAAGCTGGTGGACGGAAGTGTCGGGTTCGATCCCAGGTCGAGCTGATCGGCCTAGCCATTCGGAGTTTTCTCTGGTTTTCTCCGAATTTCGCGTAAATACAAGCTAGCACCCCTTAGTGTTAAAGCTACTTAAGAAAATCACCGTTTTCTTCTGCTTTCTAAAAACTAGTGTTATCTACGGACGCCAGTAAATGAAATATTCACACTTTTATCTTTAAAGCGGCTACTCAATTGAATAACACGTACTGCGTTTCTTCTTAAAATTCAAATATCAGTAAAAAAAGAACACAGCTACGTTGAATATCATTTACAAAAAGAAAACATTTAAAAAATACAAAAAACCTTTATTCCCAATGGAAAAAAACCTGCTCCTCTAAAACAGTAAATTACTTATTCTAAAAATTTTAATACACACGAGCTCTCGATTAAACGAGACCAAGTATCATATTTTTTTTAACTAACGTTGCCATCCAATAATAATAATATTCATAAAATAAATAATAGATATAATAATACATTTTCAACATCCTCCCACCTTTTGATTATAAATAATAATCAAAACATAAAAACTATTAGTCAAACAACTTTGGTACAAAGATTGCAACATTACATTTAAAAAAATATAAAAATGAAAAAGTAAAATAAATAGAAGAATGATCAACAATATCTAATATAATCTACAAGTTCAGTCTTTCCGGCACCTTAATTCTTCGGCCAACTCTACTAAACTTCATTTGCTTATTAGTAGTACTGTCTGAAACTTTGGAGATGTTAGCTGAATCTTTAACTTTACTGAGAGTCATCGGTGTGGGAAGATCTTCAGACGATGTTATCTCTAGGGGATAAACTCTTTGAATCGGGCGTAAGAGCTCCTTTTGGGAAGTTTGCACTTTAACAAGTCGTACTTGTCCGTCTTTACCTGGTATAATCTCAGTGATACGACCTAAAGGCCAGTAGATTCTGTTTTTATTATCGGCTCCCACCATAACAATTTCGCCAACAGTAACAGTATGTTTGCCTGACTTTTTGCTTTTACTTTTACGTAGAATAAGAGCACCAAGATATTCAGATCTAAAACGGCTTCGTAAATCTTTGAGAATGGTTTGTCTGTATTTGAGCCTTTTACACAAAAAATTTTGCTCAACAGCATCCAAATCAGGAAGACTGCATTCATGCATATCTTGGATGAACATCGATGGCGAAATTGGTTTTACAGCTTCCTCTTCACAGATGTAAGTAAGAGGTCTTGAGTTGACTACCTTCTCACACTCAGCTAAAACCGTCATCATTTCTTCGTAATCGAGACGTGCCAGCCCTAACACTCTTTTCAAGAGATCTTTTAGAATTCGAATTAATCTCTCCCACCAACCACCCCACCAAGCATCAGTTGGGGGATTGAACTTCCAATCAATAGAGTTGATAGCTCCATGTTTTCGTATGCGTTCCCAGTCTAGTTTCTTGAAATAGTTGGCTGCTCCTACAAAATTTGAACCATTGTCACAGTATACAGTAGAGCATCTTCCTCTGCGAGCTATAAATCTTCTAAAAGCCATTAAGAACGCATCTGTTGAAGCAGCAGTAACAAGCTCCAAATGGACCGCTCTGTATACTGCGCAAGTAAAAATTAAAACCCAGCTTTTCTTGTTATCCTTGAGAAATAATGGCCCAGCCATATCAACACCAATTATCTGAAAAACTGCAGCATCTTTAACTCTGTTTTCTGGAAGTGGAGGACTGATTACTTCTAAGTTCTTTGACCGAAATCTTTTGCATGCAGTGCAGCTGGCTACAACATTTTTCACCGCCTTTCTGCCGTTTAGGATCCAATACTTTTCTCGAAGTATATTTAATAGTATCTGGACACCAGCATGGCAGTTCTCAACATGTGCTTTATAAATTAGCCGTTTTACCACTTCATGTTTTGATGGAAGAACAATAGGTTTAAGAAAATCTTCATTATCCTTTCGATAAATAATTTTGGTCTTCAAACGAATGACACCAAACTCGTCTTTAAACGTTTGCAAAGTTTTCAATCTCTTTTCGTCTTCTTGAGAAAAAAACTCATTCTGAATTAAAAGTAAAACCTTCATTTCTGCTTCATGAATTTCTGAGGCTGTCAATTCACCATGCTTCTTCCAATTTAAATTCTTGCAGTTGTGCTTGAAACGAAGGATCCATGCAACAAGGCGAATAATTCTGTCATAACTAGAAAAGTATCTATAGTACCAGTCTTCATCAACAATAGCTTCGGTATTTGTCAGTATACAAGTCTTTCTAGGTTTTTCCTTTTCAATTTCTTCCTCATTCCAATCGCAATTGGAGAAATCCATCATTGTTCGAAATTCAGAAACATCTTTCATCCATTGTGGACCCTCCCACCATTTTGATGAGACTAGATGATTTGCTTTGCATCCTCTGGAGGGCAAGTCTGCAGCATTCTTCTCCCCCGTTATATGTCTCCACGATGAAGGATCACTCAGTTTTCTGATCTCCTGCACTCTATTTCTTACAAAAACGGACCAATTTTCTTCTCGCTGTATCCAGTCAAGAACCGTTGTAGAATCACTCCAGTAATGAGTCATAACATTTCTCCAACCAAGAGCTTCAATAACCGAATTCGTCAGTCTCGCTCCAATTACAGCAGCTAGAAGTTCCATTCTAGGTATAGTTACACCTCTTAACGGAGCCACTCGAGACTTTGCTGCAAGCAAAATAAATTAACTTGATTAGCATCCTCTACTCTAAGGAATGTAACTGCACCATAGGCATCTTTGCTTCCGTCAACAAATGTGTGAATAGTGCAGTTGCTTAAATCTTCGGAAGATACTCGAATAAACCTAGGTATCTGTATATCAGACAAATACTTCAATTCTTGAAACCACTGCATAAACTCTTTATGAAGCTCACCATTTATCTCTTCATCCCAACTCGTTCCTAGTTTCCATGCTTTTTGTAACATTATTTTTGGACAAAGCATGACTGGTGAGGTGAAGCCAAAAGGATCAAAAACTTTGTGGACGACAGACAACATAGTTCTTTTTGTTAATTTTTCCATATTAATGTTGTCTAACCATTTCATGTTAATTTTCAATGTGTCTAGCTCTTTATTCCAAATAAGACCTAATACTTGAGTCTCTTTCTTAGAACTAGTCTCATTACAGTCGCCAGACCATTCCCATTCTCTAAGATCAAAACAACCTTTGGCCATTAAAGCTTTAGAATTAACGATAAACTTATCTAATTCTTCTTTGTTATTAACACTGGTAACAACATTATCTACGTAGAAACTCTCTAAAAGCCTTTTCTTTAAAGATTCTTCAAATCCGTTACAACGCCGAATATGATACTCAATTACCGCAGCCAAAAGGAAAGGACTGCATTTAACACCAAAAACAACTCTTGTATGGCGAAATACTTTTAGTTTCTTACCTTCTAAGTTTTCCCACCATAAAAAACGCAGGAAATCTCTGTCGTCTTTACGAATGCTTATTTGCAGAAAAGCTTTTCTAATGTCAGCGATAACGCCAAATTCTTTTTCCCTGAATCGAAGTAAAATATCTGGGATAAGTTCCATTTGATTAGGACCACATTCCAAGCATTGGTTTAAAGAAGGATAATTTGCTAATCTAGCTGAAGCATCAAACATTGGGCGAATTGGAGTAGTGCTGCTACTAGGTTTTATTATAGCACGATGAGGTAAGTAATTGCCATAAGAGTTTACTTCGTTCTTGGGAACTTCCTCAATTATGCCTTCATTAATCCAGCTCAGAAGAACATCTTCATATTTTTCATACATGTTCATCGCTATAAGCTTCGCTGTTGTGTATTCGAGCCGTTTCTTCGCCAAACTCAAGTTGTCGGGTAAAGGCGACTTATCATCAGCCCATGGCAAACAAACTTCATAGCGGCCCTCTCTATTAACTGCCACTGTTTCTAAAAAATGCTCTTTAGTCTGAATATCAGACTCGTGTTTGGACTTCTTCTCAATAGGATCATAGATTCCAATTAAATCCAACTTCCATAGATTTGAGATTTCAGCTTCATTTACATATAGCGATAACACTGACATCGCCAAGTTTTCTTCCGAGGCTTTTCCAGGCGGTACTTTTCCCATTAAGGTCCAACATAAGTATGTTTCTAAAGCCACGAGACCCGATGATAAGACTTTTCTTTTTCCTGTCAACATTTTTCCCATGACGTCAGCTCCGACGAGAATATCGATTGCTTCACATTTGTCGCCAATGTCCGTTAAATTAATCTCATTTTCTTCTAACTCTTTTATCCAAGGGCCTTTAAAAACCGGTCTAATATTTTCACATATTATAGACTGATCCAAAACTTCGAAATTGCAGCCAAAATTTTCTTTCAAATGTTTCAATGTCACTTTATAGCAGTTATGCTTGACCTCGCTAGTGATAACGCCGCCAAAAAGGGAATGAACCATTTTCTCTTGGCGAATAGGTATATAATCCATTTCTTTGGCTACACTTTCCAGAATATATGACTTATGCGATGCGGAATCAAAGAGCAATCTCACAGTTTTCTGTTTATTGCCAGAGACCAATTTGGCTTTCACGGTTTGGAGAAATATCTTTGGACTTCGTTTGTTGAAATTGGACATACTAACATCATTTTCTGCAGGTTTTTCTTCTTTCTTTTCTACAGCCCTTTTTTGTGAATCAAGTACATCACACATTAGAGGAAAATGCTTTTTAGAACAGATCACACACTTTAGAACTGTTCGACATTTCTTAACAGTGTGAGTTGGCGATAAACAGGCAAAGCAACAACGCTTATCTTTAATTATTTTTTGTTTTTCTGCTAAACTCATTTTCTGAGCTGAAAAACAATCTGAACTTGAATGTTTGCCATCACAAAAAACGCAAGATTTCTTCACCTCTCTATTTGAAGTGGCCGTTAATAAACCCGCAGCAGTAGGTACTTTGCTTTTCAAATTTTCAAAATTGCATTGCTTCCTTTTTCGAGGTTTGTTCTCTTGGCTCTTTCCTAAACCGAAACCAGCTACTGCCAAAGATATCCTTTCTTCACCTTCAACTTCTTTTTTGAGAAATTGCATTAAGTTATTTAACTTCTCCTTAGCATCAGTATTTGAATGAGAAATGTTACGATTCCAAGCCTTTAAAAAATCAGCTGGGAAACAAGATTCAACCATGGGATACAATATAGATGCACATTTATCCGTGGTTACACCTAATGTTTCCAATGCACGTAGATACGATTCAAGTCTGTCATATAGAGAAGTTAATGAAAACATTTCCTTAATTTGAACAGAAATAATTAATTTTAGTAACTGTCTAACGTATACTTCGACTAAGAGGTCCTCTCTTCCAAAGCGTGATTTCAGGCTTTCAATCGCTTTTTCATAATTGGCGCCAGTTGGCGGAAAACTTTCAACTACTTCTCTGGCACGGGAACCAGCAACCGTGGCTTGCACTAAATACTGAAATTTATCTTCCGTGGGTCTATTCTGGCCTGTTCGCTTCGTTATATTCCTTCGGAATTCAACGATTTTCGGAATATAACGATAATTTGGTATTCTGGGCTGTTGCGATCGAAATTTTAGCGATATTTATCTTCGTTATTTTTCGAGAGCTCTAAGGCTGTCGTTGAGTGGCTCTTGTATTCGTTACAATATGGCGCGCCCTTTTGGTATTATAAAGATGTTTAATCTTCTTTTTTTTTTTTTTTTTTTTAAGAAATAGTTATGATTTATGAAATAAGGAAACTTGGTTAAAGAAATGTTAGCAAAGCTTAAAATACATAGAATGTAAACAAAAATTAATCACTTTTTCCCCCACACATATCCAAATTTAAATAAAGTGAAAACAGAATAAAATACAAACTTTATTATTTTAAAATTATGAAAAGTTCAACTGTATTTGAGAACCTAGTTATTTATTTATTATTATTATATATTTAAGTAATTGTTTTGAATGACTCTAAACGATTGCATACATAATTTAATTTTTTGATTTAATGTTTATTATTTAAATTTATGATTTAATTTAAAATTTTGGGTATAGTAAATCTTCTAAACAATTTTTCTAAACAAATCTTCTAAACTGAAAAGCAATGCATTATTCATCATATACATTTATGTAAAAAATTGAGTAATGTACTTTTCATATAAATTTACAAATAATTTTCTAGAAATTAATATACAGATTAAATCAAACTTCTATATACTTTTTTTTTTTTTTTGGGGGGGGGGGGGGGAGGGGGGTTAAAAAGTTAAAACATTATTTAAAAACAATTCACATTTAATTTAATAAAATCAAACAAATTTTATGATATTAATATAAAACACTCATTAAATATTTTTTATCATCTCAATAGACAATGACTTTATAAGTTTTAACTTCAAATATTTAAATAAAAATGTGTTTAAAAATAGAGAAAATTATTTTTATGTTTTATTTACTAAATTAGAAAAAATGAATAATATAAAAACTTTCTTCTTTTAAAATTATAAAAATTTCAGCTGTAGTTGTAAATCTTTTTTTTTTTTTTTTTTTTTTTTAATAATTATTTTGAATAATTCTAAACAATTGCATACTTCTATTTAATATTTTGGGCTTAGTAAATCTAAACAACTTTAAAGTTTAATATATTTTAGAAAGCAATATATTATTCATATATTTATGTAAAAAATTAAGAAACGTACTTTTCATAAAAATATACAAATAATTTTCTAGAAATTAGTATATACAGTGTAAATCAAACGTTTATATACTTTCTTTTCTTTTTTTAAAAAGAAAAGATCTAATATCATTAAAATAAATTCCCGTTTAATTTAATAAAATCGAATAAATTTTATCACATTAGTTCAAATCAATATTTAAATATTTATATAATTTCAATGGGATATAAATTTATAAATTTTATAAAATATATAAATTTTAACTTCAATTACTCAAGTAAAAATAAATTTATAAATAAAGAAAAATATTTTTATGTTTTACTCACTAAATTAGCGTTACAGTTTAATTAATTTTACTCAAATATATCTAAATATCAAATATTTCAATTGCACTTAAACAAAAAACATAGTTCAAACAAGGTGCATTGTACGTACTATATTTAAAAATTAATTTATGGAAAAAATAATTAAAACATGAGTACATACCATGTAAATAAAATAAATCTATTATTTTGAATCTTTAGAAAGTGATACTTCCTCTTTATTTTGCCAAGTAAATAATTATATCGTGTGGCCGCTTAAATTTTAACAGCCAGTCTAATATAAAAATTTGCTTGGCTATTTTAAATTTCCTTCTCATTGAGACGATACAATTAAATTGAACTGGAAAACTGCTCTGTTACAACACATAAAAGAATCCACACTGTGTCTTTGCTTTTTATTTTTCTTCATATTCACAACAAACAAATTAACAAACAAACAACCTATATTTAACAAAACATGGCGATCATCATCGTCTGCTCTTACGCTTGTAATCACAATAAAACAAACCACGTGCTTCGTCCTGATTGGGTGAAAGAGTTAACCTCGAACGCAGTTTTCCCCCACTTCGTTTGATTATAACGTTCGTAGGGCAGAATTGCTCTACCACGGAATATCGTTATGAAAGAGATTTCGATCGAAAAGATAACGATCGGTTTGTCTTTTTAACGTATAGGCCAGAATAGACCCACCGGTGCGATATCTTCATCTTTATGCACCTGCTCAAATTGACTCCAAAAAGGAAGCCAATCTTTTAAGTCATCGCCAAATTGTCTAAATTCCAATCTTGGCAACGTAAATTTCCTTTTTGAATTGCTTAAATCAGGTACATAATTTAGTGGAACAGATTCACCTCGACTTTGAGCTTGAATTCTAGCGAGCTCGATTTCTTTTTCAGCTTCAAGTTTCATTTTTTCAGATTCAAATTTCATTTTTTCAAATTCATTATCTTGTTTCATTTTTTCCTTTTTATCTTCTCTTTCTTTTTCTTCTTGCTCTTGTAATTTTCGCTCGGCAACAGCATTTCCTAATAGTACTTGAACAAATTCAGCATCTTTCTTGTATTCTTCACTGTTCAATATAATATTTTTTAAACCTGAAATAGTAACATTGGCTGGTACTTCTTCGCCAATTTCAGACGCCACATATATCAAATCATCTTTCTTAAATCCTTTTATTGCTTGAAACATGTTGCTACGTCCTGTCGCGGACGCCACAAATGTTAAAGCTACTTAAGAAAATCACCGTTTTCTTCTGCTTTCTAAAAACTAGTGTTATCTACGGACGCCAGTAAATGAAATATTCACACTTTTATCTTTAAAGCGGCTACTCAATTGAATAACACGTACTGCGTTTCTTCTTAAAATTCAAATATCAGTAAAAAAAGAACACAGCTACGTTGAATATTATTTACAAAAAGAAAACATTTAAAAAATACAAAAAACCTTTATTCCCAATGGAAAAAAACCTGCTCCTCTAAAACAGTAAATTACTTATTCTAAAAATTTTAATACACACGAGCTCTCGATTAAACGAGACCAAGTATCATATTTTTTTTAACTAACGTTGCCATCCAATAATAATAATATTCATAAAATAAATAATAGATATAATAATACATTTTCACCACCTTAGTAAGACCTCCTTCGGGAGAGCATTCCACCTGTAGGCCTAGGACCCTAGGGTAGTCAATCAGCCTTAACCTACACAACCAACCAATCAACACACAGTAATCAGAGAATTACAGGTTCTATTCCCGAGTCGACCAAAGACCGTCGTGTAATTTAACCCTTTGCGGTCCTATTTAACTTCACTCCTCTGGTTAGTGTTACCAAATTTAGAGATATTTTTATCCAATATCATAACTAAATTTTAACTGTAATGGTTACTTAATTACTTCGAAAGTTATTCGTCCATGTTATATATCAAATATCACTCCTCAAAATTATTGGCGATAGTTGAACAAAAGAGTTCTTAATTTTGGCAACACTGTTTAGATTTCTTTAGAACGGTAGGGCCCATAGACCTATTATAAGAGTGGACGGGACAATGGAAACCTTTTTTAGTTGCAAAGATAACTCATAAAAAGGTCATGTGAATGTTGATCTACAGGAAGCCAAACTGGCCAACATTGAAATTTACTCGCCATGCTCTAAACTCTGCTTTTTATTAAGCAGACGATATTTTCCCTTTTTCTTTGAAAGTTCTTTTTAAAATTTTTCTTTCACTTTAAAAGTTAGATTGTTTTGAATTTAAAAAGAATTTTATAGCAAGAAGTAGCAATGGACCATATTCCCACTTTGGGTTCGAGGTTACAAGAATATCAGCTGGGTAGGGAAACAATCCTCAACTCTACCATAACAAAGCATTGTGGCTTGCAAATTTTTATCTTGCAATATTATTTATAAGAGTTACAGATTATATGAAATTGAAGTAAAAGTGATATAGTGATAACTTTGTTTTGTTTTTAATCCAGTTTTAGTAATATACTTTAATATTAATCAACATATGTAATATTAAAAGTTGCCGTGTGAACTGTGGCGATGTTAACATATTTAAATGAATGTTCCATTTAGTAAATTCCTTTATTAAAGTGATTGAAATTCTAATTATTTAAGCTTCGATGTCTATATATATGTGTGTGTGTATAAAATGTTCTTATTAATCTTTTATTCATTATATATATGTGTATATGTGTGTGTATACATAAAATGTTCTGCAATTTTACGATATGGAATAGTCTTAACATTATCATTCGATTCAGTTATTTACATTTCTCTTTTGTTCTTGTTTGAACATTATTATTAAGTTTCACTGCAGAAATATTTAGGAAAATGTTATGCGTAACAATAAAATGGCATCTTGAATCTAATTTGTTTGCAAAATATCGGCCACGTGTTCGGCTATTTTACCTACGGTGACGTCACAGGAACATTGTCCATTAGATGTACTTTAAAAACCCTAGAAGTTATGTAAAATAAGGATTTTATTTCACAGGTAAGATTCGTTTTAATATATTTTATTATTTCGTTCTTTTTAAGTAATTATTTTTATAAAATGCTTATAATTGCTATACTTACTTCTCTAAATTGAATTAGTTTAACTATATTATATCTTATATTATTTCCAAAATGTCCATAATTATTTATGATAGTTAAAACGAGTATAGACAAACCAAAGTTATAAAAACTTTTGAACTTCGTTAGATGTTAATAACAAGGTAAAAATAAATTTCAGCAGCTATAATATTTTACACTAGTTTTGCGTGTTGTATCTTTTAATAATAATATATATTTTTTCATATTCAAAACAAAAAATTGCCAATAACGCGATAAATGCCAAAAAAGGTAACCTTTTTCAACATTCACATGGTTTCATCTTTGCACCTTTTCTTATATTTCCTTAATAATGGAATGCTCCGTCCACTCTTATAATAGATCTATGGTAGGGTCGGCAAAGGGTTAATGGTGTCTAGTGCTCGTAAAATCCGTCCTGGTTGCAATGTCTTTAACATATCGTAAAATTAATTCTTATGGGGAGGGGGGTAAAAAAACTGAGAGCCATCCCCTACGCGAAGTCTCAGAATTGTTATGGCAGATCTACTGTGAAGTTAAACCCACTCAACCGCACAAATTTAAGATTTTGTTCATTGAAATCGAACGGGCAGGTTGTTATTTTCAATAAAATCCATATTCATTCATAATTCGATCGCTGTTCTGGAAAAAACGAATAACATCACAGAAAGTTAGCTGCTCTGACAATTAAATGGACAATAAATACATGACCACTGTTCTTCCAAGAATCAAGTGCCCTTCTTAACCCGTTAGCGCCCAGTGTCCTCATTTGAGGACAGCTAATAAAATAGCACGTATATTTTTTGTGGTTTCTTGGAATTATTTCTACGTTTTAGTGACAGTTTGCAGCGTCACTCTAAATGATCCCTGAAAGTTTTATGTACCTACTACTAATTATTATTTCAAAATTTGGATAGTCGTTTTATGATTTTTCATTCGTCACTTTTTGCGCAGGTATACTAACTTAAATCAAGTTGAATAATAATATATATTATAATACTTTACTTTCGAGATCTTTGTGAACATATAATAAGAAATGAATCCGTTATATCAAAGTTTTTCTATCTCGAAGTTTTCTCGCTAGAACACTAAACGTCAATAAATGAGGATAGGCTATCAGAAGAATTGTTTAAGTTAATATATTTTACTGTCAGCTGTCTATATTAATTTAGAAGTGAAATAATCAGCTAAATAATATTTTGCAAAATTAATTCGGACGTTAACGGGTTAATATGAAAAGCAGTTAGAAGCAAAAGTATTAACTTAAAATTAATCAAAGAAATAATTATTTTTTTCTATATTCGTAAAAAGAAGGTATATGATTCGTAAAAATTCTTGGACTTCCAGTTTTCAATGGAGTTCACAAATTGTCGGATGTCCTGAATACAATTCGATCATTTCTATAAAATATCTGTGCGTGTGTGTATGTAAACTTTTTCTTACAGTATCTCTAAATCAAGAACTAATGGAGAGAATTTCATAAAAATTAATATTTGGTTACACCTCGATATAAAATTGTATCTATTTATTTTTAGAAGGTTTTTAATTGAAATTGACTTGGTCATCGTGTCTTCGTGTCACGCTAGTAAACAAGGCGCCTTCATTTTAAAGTAAATATAAGCTATTTCGTTTGTCAATCTGTGGCTCAGTTGGTAAGAGCGTCTCGTTAGTAGCATGGTGGTCATGAGTTCGGTCCTCGGAAAGTCCAGCGTGTTAATTTTTGCAGATGATTAGTAGAAAAGGTGTCAACTGATACAAGAAAATTTTTCGTTGCTTACACTAAGAATTTTTTTTGAGGAGTTCTTTTTAGAAGCATTTTTTTTATTTAGATATTGGAAAACACAAAACATTTTTGATATTAAAAAAGTACAAAATAAAATTTTTTAAGTAAAATATACATAAAAAAATATTTTTAGAAGCTTTATATGTATATATGTATATTATATATTACTGTTATATGAAATTGGATTTGTCATCGGTTTTTTGTCACGTTAAAAAACCAAGACGCTTATATATATATATTAAATATATATATATAAGATATAAATATTAAAAAAAAAAAAAAAAAAAATGTAAGCAACACATTGTATCTTTTAATGAATCAGTTGGTTACAGCGTCATGTTTATAGTGCGAGAGTCGTGTGCTCGATCCTCGCCGGGCCGAGGTGTAATTTTTTGCAAATAATTAATAGAAAAAGTGTCAATTGATAAAAGAAAATATTTCGTTGTGTACACAGTATCCTAATAATGTTTGAAGATTTCATTTAAATAGCTTTTTATTTAGTAACTAAAAAGCACAAAAGAAAAATTTAAAGAAAAATAAAGAAAAAAATAAACATTTTTTTAGAAGCTTTTTATTGAAATTGTATTTTGTTATCGCGTCTTCATGTCACACTAATAAATAAGGCACCTCAACTTTAAAGTAAATGTTAGCAGTCCTTATAGTCACTCGTTGGCTCAGTTGGTTATAGCGTCAAGTTGCTAATACGATGGTTGTGAGTTCCATCCCCGAAGGATCGATGTGCTAAATTTTACAGATGAAATGTGTAATAGAAAATATGCCAATTGATAAAAGAAAATTTTTTATTGTCTACATAGTATTCTAAGAATTTTTGAAGAGTTTTTTTAAAGAAGCCTTTTTTAGATACAAAAAACACAAAATATAAAGTTAAATATATATATATATATGTATATTCTTTTAGAAGCTTTTCATTGAAATTGGATTTTTATCATCGTGTCTGTGTCATTCTGAAAAAAAGGCTCACTTTAACGTAAATTTAAACAACCTTTTTCGTCGTTCGTTAGCGCATTTAGTTAGAGCGTCATGTTGATAACGCGATACTCGTGGGTTCGATCATCGCAAGCCGATGTGTTACTTTTTTGCAGATAATTAATAGAAACTATGTCAATTGATAAAAGAAAATCATTCGTTGCCTACACGCTGTCCTAAGGAATTTTGATAGATTTTTAAAGAAACTTCTTTTTGAGTTACTAAACGCACAAAATAAAAATTTCAGTAAAAATAAAAATAAAAATAAATAATTAAATAAAAATAAGTAAATAAATAAATAGATAAAAATAACACTGAAAGTTTTTTATTATTGTGAAGCCCTAAAAAGCCTAGAATTAAAATTTATTCCTGCAGAGACATGCTATAAAATCATAAACGTTTCAACAACAAGAAAATTTTAAAGAAAGATATAGATATTTCACTTTTGCAAAACATAAAAATTTTAAATATTCCAAATATTTTAAAAAGCATTCGAGAACAATATTTCTTTTGTATAAGTATTTGTTAGATTTTTCTAGAATGTTCTATGATTTTTCTTGACAGTTCTTAGACTTTTGGTTAGAGCGTCATGCTGATAACGCGATGGTCCCGGATTCGGTCCTCGAAAGACGATATAGTACTTTTTTGCAGATAAATAATAGAAAAAAAAATGTCCATTGATGAACGAAAATCTTCCGTTGTCTACAAAATACCTAAGAAATTTTGATTAGTTTTCTTAAGAAGTTTTTTCCTTTTTTGTAACTAAAAAGCACAAAATAAAATTTAAGTAAAAAATCATTTTTTAAAGTAAGAAGCTTTTTATTGTGAAGCCCTAAAAAGCATAAAATAAAATGTATTCTGGCTAAGACATGCTCCAAAGAAATGAAAGTTTCAACACTAAGAAAATTTTAGAGAAAAATATAGGTACTTTCCTTTTGCAAGAGATGAAAATTTTTTAATGTTCAAAATATTTTAAAAAGCTTTCGAGACATTTGAGATTTCTGGCCTAATGAATTTTACAAAAACTAATAACTAAGAATATTGGTCTCGAAAGCTTTTTAAATATTTTGAACATTAAAACATTTTCATCTCTTGCAAAAGGAAAGTACCTATATTTTTCTCTAAAATTTTCTTAGTGTTGAAACTTTCATTTCTTTGGAGCATGTCTTAGCCAGAATACATTTTATTTTATGCTTTTTAGGGCTTCACAATAAAAAGCTTCTTACTTTAAAAAATGATTTTTTACTTAAATTTTATTTATATATATTGCTCAAAAGGTAGCGCTATTGTCCCATTTTTCATAATTTTTAATATGACAACATACGGCAAATTTCCGTATAAATTTGCACAATAAATATTATTTTTAACTAATCATTGTAAAATTAAAATAGTTGTATTCTTTATTAATAACCAGGATAAAATTTTTGTATATGAAGGAGTATCACCTTTCACCCCCTTCCCTGGGTAAAAGTACCCTTCAGACTGAAAATTTTGAATATGAGTATTTTTTAAAAGAACTCGTCAATAATATTTTAAAACTAGGATCTGTGGAAATTTAAAACTAGGGTCTGTTGTTAATTAAAAGAAAATTATAGATTTATTTTCATTAATAATAAAATGAATCCGGAAAAAATGTGTAGGCTCTGGTCTAATGGAATTGATGTACAAAAAATAATCGTTAAGTGACCCTCTAAATCCAAAGCCCTGGGAAGAAAAAAAGAAGATTTTCTGTATGATATCGTCTTTTATCTGTGTGCCTGTTGTCTTTCAACTATCGTCTGGTGTTTGCTGGACACAAAAATAACCAGAGTAGGCATATTCGGGACCAAAGTAATTCTAAAGCTTTCCTCACGATCAGCCCACCCATAGGTGAATTCGAGACAAACGTTTGGTCCTGAATTTACCTAGGCTCACCAGTGGCCGAGCGATTCTGTGCTCAAAGTTGGTAGACGTGAGGTGCCAGGTTCGATCCCAGGTCGCGCTCTTCGGCCGACACGTTCGGAGTTTTCCGTGATTTTCTCCGAAACTTGCGCACATACGGGCTAGGCCCCTTTAGAAAGACCCCCTACGGATGGCACTCCCACTCAGGCCTAGAACCCTAGTGCAGTCAATCGGCCTTAATCCCACAACCCAAACCGACTTTATTTATGCTTTAACCTTCCTCTCTTGTAAATTGAGGGGTTTATGACTAATATGAAATAAGTCTCTAATGTTCCTAGTTTTCGCTTCAACAAATGATTTAACATATTATACAGCTTAGTATTGTATCAATAATTGTAGTTTCAAAAATTATCGATCCATATTGTTGGGTTTATCCAATTACTGTTGTACATTAAAACTAACTATAACCTTCCAAACGGACCAGAATACATTTTTTAATATTAAACTAGTTGACATAGGTGGACTCTGCTCAGTTCCCCATCATATTTATGTTCTCATAAATTTCTAGTGCGAGACACATTATAATCATGTTAAAAGAAATGAATTTGACCAAAGCTTGATACAGTAACAGAATGAAATCCCCGCCTAATAGGCTATCCACAGTTCACTTCGATATATTTATCTTATTCTAATCTATTAATTTATTTTATCAGGGTCAATTCCGTTGTTTAGTTTTCATGCTACTATTTCCAATGCAATAATCCTCAAAATTCATATTTATATGAAAAATTTACAATTTCGCTATATTCATAAAATCGTAAATTACGAATAATTTACGAAATTTTCCTATTAGAATATTTGTAATCATGTTCAAACAAATATCATAAATGTAATTTTGAAGTTGTGTAATGTATTTATGATCCTCCAAATGAAAGTTTATGCTCAATTTTGCCTTATTCTGACATGCTAAGTAAATCGTAAATTCCAAATAACTTACGAATTTTTTAACTTGGAAAAATCATAGTCTATGATATTCATGCCAGTATCCTAAATAATATTTCGAAAGTGGTTTGACATCTTTATGACGAAAATATCCCTCAAGATTGACGTTTATGTGAAATTTTGCTCTATTCTGCCATGTTAAGAAATTCGTAAATTTCCAATAACTTACGAAATTTTTATATTGGAAAATTCATAGTCATTAATATTCATGTCAGTGTCCTAAATAATATTTTAAAAGTAGTCTGACATCTTTACGATGAAAATATCTCTAAAAATTGACGTTTATGTGAGATTTTGCCCTATACTGCCATGTTAAGAAATTCGTAAATTTCCAATAACTTGCGAAATTTTTAAAGTAGCATATGTATAGTTACTGATGTTCATTCCGGCATCAAAACCGATATTTTAAAACTGGTTTGACATTTTCACAGTAAAAAGTTTCCATTTAATGCACGTTTAAGTGAAATTTTGTCCTATTCTCCCATGTTAAGAAAATCGTAAATTTCTCATAACTTGCGAAGTTTTTTAATTCGAATGTTGCAAATGAATAGGGTTCTTGCCAGTGTCGAAAGTAATATTTTAAAACTGATCTGACCTCTCTGCGACAATTTGTTCTTGAGATATCGTGTATACAGACTAACAAACTAACGGACTAACACACTAACACACTAAATTTTTAAAGTAGCATATGTATAGTTACTGATGTTCATTCCGGCATCAAAACCGATATTTTAAAACTGGTTTGACATTTTCACAGTAAAAAGTTTCCATTTAATGCACGTTTAAGTGAAATTTTGTCCTATTCTACCATGTTAAGAAAATCGTAAATTTCTCATAACTTGCGAAGTTTTTTAATTCGAATGTTGTAAATGAATAGGGTTCTTGCCAGTGTCGAAAGTAATATTTTAAAACTGATCTGACCTCTCTGCGACAATTTGTTCTTGAGATATCGTGTATACAGACTAACAAACTAACGGACTAACGGACTAACACACTAACACACTAACAGACACCCTACAGACATGCACCATACAAATTTTGTCATTTTCGGATTCCTCACACCTGAAAATGTGTAAAAACGTCAAAAAACCGAGGTCGAAAATTTGCACGATTACCTAAGTTCCCCATACCTATAGTATGATGGGGAACTAATAATTAAATAAATATTTAAAATACTCACATCTTTAGTTTAATATTAGTCTGAACATATTTAAAATTTTCAAGAGCTTTAAAGAAATCAAATAATAACAACTCTTTCATAACAAGTGTAAAGCAGTTTTATAAAAAAAGATAAATAAATAAATAAACAAAAACGACCTTGAATTTAATTAAATAATAATAAATTCTCTTACTCATATAGTGGTAGAGAAAACTTTGTTTTCACATCAAATTTTCGGAACAGAGTTTTTGTTATAATTACACATTTTCAAGTTCCATTAATCAGAAAATCAGATTTTTGGAGGTTGGTCCGTGTGTTTGTGTGAGTGTTTTTTAAGAGTGAATTTAAAAAGGAAGTAATGTTTTGGAGTGAAATTTTCGAAATTGAGATTTTGCTGTAATTATACGTTTAGAGGTCCTCTAAATCTTAAAACCAGGTTTTTAATGGATGGTCTATGTGTGTGTGTCTGTCATCAGCATAACTCAAGATCATATAAAAGCAGAAAATATAAACTCGATTTTCAAAATCTGTATCATATATAGGTATGCTATACTAAACTTTTCGTTGAGATCGAACAAATGGTTTGTGTACAGTAATATAAAAGAGAATTCAAATACATTATGCCTATGGGCAAATTTTCTGGTAGATACAAATTAACTCGCCTTTAGACTGCACTAAATTTAAATAAATGAACAGATAATTTTTGAATACATTAAAGTATATTTAGTATACAACATGATAGGAAAATCATTTAAATATCGTTTACAAGGCCACATAAAAGAATTCAGGTACATTGCGATTATACTTGGAAATTGCTCAAAGTGCATTTCAAGATGCGTTATGTGTTTTCCATACTGTGATGAATTTAAGTGTATATATAATTTATATACAATATACAAAGGTTACCCAAAATTAAGTGAATACATTCTTCTCTATTGGAAATGCTTTAGGAAATTGTACCAACTCCAGGAAATCTACCGAGGAATGCGAATTACTTTCTCACTCTATGATAAACAAATTACTTGTTTGGATTCTAAATTTCAATGATCGTTTTTTTTTTTTTTTTTTTTTTGTAATTACGCGTTTTGAGGTCCCAAAAAAAAAAAAAAATGAAAAATCAATATTTATTTACAATTAGCGAACATTGTATTACACAGATCGACATGTAAAATTTTGATTTTATAATTTTGACTGATCTTTATGTTTTTTGGTGTGCTAAAACCGAAAATGAAGTCAGTTTTTCTCTACACTGTTAAAAATTTTGTACATTTTTGCTGCCACCATGCGATGGTGAAACCTTTTACCCTTATTTGGTGCTTTACTAAACCAAGGCTTGGTACTGCAATAGCTAAATCCATAAGAGGGAGAATTTTTTTACCATAATTTGGTGCTTTTTTCAATCAAGAAACGCCAAATCATAGTAGAAGGTTTCACCATCGCATGGTTGAAGCTATACTTGTACCAAGTTTTGGTTCAACCTAGCAAACTGAAGCTACTGTAGTACCAACATTTGGTTCAACCTTGAACTGAAATTTTTAACAGTGTATCACGTATAGACTTTTGTCAACACAGGGTGTCTACCAATATAATTTCTTCCATTACTCTTCCACCAATATAATTATATGGTAAGTTTTATAGTATGTTTTCATGATTAATTAATCATGGATAACTATTGTTGTAATAGCGCAGCTCTAGTGCGACGTAAAACTATACTAACCAACCAACCGACCTATTGTTATGATGGTATATGTAAGAAATTGTGTCGGTAATCATCCTGTATTGACAAAAATCTGTACGTGATAGAGAAAAATGGGCTGCATTTTCAGTTTCAGCACATCAAAAAACATAAAATTTAGCTAAAATCACCAAATCAAATTTTGTCAACTTCAATTTTGTAGGCCTGTGTTACCATTGGACATTGATTGAATCAAAATAAAAATGTGAATAAAACCCCTTATAGTTTTGCTTTTATTTTGAGAGAAACTGAAATTCTGTTCATTCTATCTCTCGTAACTTTTTGAATTTACACGACATTTGTTTGTGGTTTTCTTTTAAGTAGCTGAATACCTTTGGCTATTAAATTATGCAAATGAAATTTTACAAAGCTTGCGCATGCGTAGTTAAATTTTTTTTAGTAAAAGTGCTCGTATTTCGTAAGATATTTAACAATTTTCCATTCTGATTAATGTATGCTGTGTCTAATGTAGTATGCCATATTTCCTGAAAATGACTTTGCACTGGGTCTAATACCCTACGTGTTATAATTCAAAAAGTGGCTTTTTTCTTTTTCTTTTTTTTTAAAATTTTTTAAAGAAACCGTTATAGCTGCATAAATATTTGTGGTAGCCTCATACAAATTTATGCAGATAATTAGAAGAATCCTTATAATCACATGCTACAGCCAAAACGCATTTGAAGAATTATTAATTACAGGATGATGCAAAAAAAAAAATGTGATTTTTCTTTAAATGTTTACTGGTCCCCTTTTTCTCTTCAGGAAAAAACTTTTGCTGAAATATGTAAGGTGTAACATGTTCTTTATGCTCCCGAAGTTTCAAGATCATTCCTGAAGAATTTTTCTTGATATTTGACAAACCTTCTAAATTCGAAAGTGTCCAAATACTTATTGGTAGATAGTGTATATGCATATGAATAGATTTTTTTTTCTAATGGCGCGGCGCATATGCCACAAGCAATGGCCGAGAGGTCGCTGAAATGACCATTGTCGAAGGAGCACCCAATGGGTGGTCATCACTACCCCTAACAGGGACAACACATCCATGCCTTATACGGTATTCGAACCCAGGCCCAACCGTGTAGAAGTCAGGGATGCTAACCACCACACCGTTTGGACCATAGACCTTATATAATAGACCACGCATCCTCTCTCATTATCTGTCTGCGAAATGAAGTAGCTTCCCCAGCGAAATTTTCACGTGATGCAGACCAGGAGAGAGAGACGAGAATGAATATTATGTGATTTTTCCGTAGGAAAGAAAGTAGTTTTGAGTTTTTTAATTTCTGTATTGTGCACATACTTTTTATTTAAGCCTTTAGATTTACGCATCGTTGGAAAGTTAAAATGTCATAGATTAATTATAAAAAAATTCTTTTGTGAGAAACCATTCAGAAGGGGAGAATTTTTTGTTTTAATTCTTACAAAAATAAGTGCTTTCTTATGGAAGAATCGCCCTCAACTCTCTGTCACGTGACATACATCGCTGACCGCAAAGGATGAAGGTTTCAGATTACACATACCCTCATGTTGAAGACATTCACTATAATGGGAAGTCCTATTGGTGGCGTAGTCTATATATATAAGGTCTATGGTTTGGACGACTATGTATAGATAAAATAGCATATGTATAAATAAAACTAGTATTTCGATACGTTATCAAATTTATGTTACAAAACATCTGAAAAGGAAAGATCCTCTTTTTAACTTGTAACTGATACCTCGCGTTTTACGAATCTAAAAGAGAATTCTTTTATCCCTTAAAAAAAGCATAGGTAAATTCGGAACTAAATGTCGGCCTCGAATTTACTTATGGAATTGCTTAACTCCCTTCTTTTGGTCCCGAATTTACTTGCATCCAAATGAAACTTCTTTCCAGATATAGAGTTATAACTATACTTTTCTGAGATAAAAACATACATTCATCATGGAAATGGAAAATAATTACTTCATATTTCACCATCGTCCTAAAAATAGGACACCATGCATAAGTGGTATTTATATAAATTCTTTTGAATATTTTAATTCAAATTAAAGGCGATATATTATTTAAAAGTCCAATAAATACATATGTGCCTTTATCGTTAGTTTAAATTAATATTTAATATATTTTTTTTAATTTTTAAAATGACGATTCTTGAAGATTTATTCATTACATTTTCAACAAATTATTACTTAAAAAAGTTTTACGTTCAAGAATAACGAACATATAAATTTATTGAGGTAATATTCTATACTTTTGTACTGGTAAAGCAATTATATAAATATATAGATAGATATAAATATACAGACAGATAGATGGTCTGTTTTCCTTTTATTTCCGACTGTCCTAAACCATTGTCCTATTTTTTAGGACAGCCTGTATCGATTAAGCTAATGAAAAGTTGGTAAGATTTTTGATTTTGTGTGTGTACATAGGCTTAAAGAAACACATATTTAAGATTTTATAAAGAAAAATAAATTTGTCAATGCTTGGTGCGATATGGGTTAAAAACAAAAATGCACTGCTAGAATTTGAGTGGAGAAATATACACTGTTAAAAATGGTTTCTGAAAAATGAGCAAGATTGTCTCGAAATAGCTCCGAAACAATATACAGTAACCGCTGCTTAATAAAATCACTGGTTAATAAAATCAGCCGCTTAATCTGATCAAATCGCCAGGACCGGAATCAAATCAATACAAACAATTTTTAAAGCCGCCGCTTAATAAAATCAGCATCGCCGGTTAATAAACTCAAAAATATAACCTCAGCAGCCAAAAATATCATTTATGCATTAAAAAAAATAATAATAATAATCCCTTTCTTTTAAATAAAAAAAGAAATTAAAGCACAACAAACCCTCCGTAATCGCTCATTCTTCAGTATTTTATACTTGCAGCACAGTTACAAATTAAACACGCCCCATAAATTATCTCCGTAACAATTTCAAGGAACGTATTTTTCAAAGCGCAGTAATAAAATGCAAATTTGATATGAAATGTTTTTTTTTTTTTTTCTTCTTCTAATTATTAGAAGGCAATTTCTAGTTCTTATTTTGAAATTACTATCTTTCATGAGGTTTAAACGGAAAATTTTTTAATTTATAAGAAAAGCGTGAACTTTTGGTAAAGTAATGATGATTTTCCTCTAACGAAAGTGCACGGGAACTTAGAATGCGTTTACTTATATCGAAGAAACAATTAGTTAATTACCTACCAAAAAATTAATACTGTTTACTAATTCCATTATTCGTTAGCTTTTGAAGTTTCTTTCGAAATTCAGGGAAGTAATACCTTTTTCTTAAGGGCAGGAACGTTCGCCGGATATAAAAATCAGCCGCTTAATAAAATCACTTTGGCTCAGAACGAATGTGATTTTAATAAGCGGCGGGAACTGTATACTTAAATTTGAAAATCCATGTTACTCGTTTTTGAGTATACTGACATGCTCAAAAA
The DNA here is from genome assembly GCA_963930645.1 of Salticus scenicus. NCBI lineage: Eukaryota > Metazoa > Arthropoda > Arachnida > Araneae > Salticidae > Salticus > Salticus scenicus. Next base: position 137,991,572 of record OZ005661.1, read on the forward strand.
TGGAAATATTGGAATTTTTAGTGGTCAACCCCATTTTTAAGTATATCAGTATACTCAAAAAGGAGTACATGCGGGATTTTCAAATTTAAGTAAATATTGTTTCGGAGCTATTTTGAGACAATTTTGCTCCTTTTTTGAGAAACAATTTTTAACAGTGTAGAAGAAAGTTCTGTGATAGTCATAACGTACTAGTTATTTTTCCTTCAGGTTTGAAAGAAGAAAACAAACATCCTGGCTGTTTAAAGGCGTAGTAAATAGAAAAACGAAACGTCTAGAAAAATACTCCGTTAAAATGAAATAATAAAATATGAACAGAAATCCCACATAATTTATGAATTTCTAGCATCTACATCCGGAAGTCACTCGAATGACGAATTAGAATAACTAAAAACTTTTCGAGAGAAGAAAAAAAGTGATAAAATGATGCTTTTTTTTTAATCAAAGCTTTTTCTTACATGGTCATCTGAAGATTTCCGGTGAATTATTCATAATTTGTGACTAGCATCCCACATGACTGTTCAACTTTTTCTAAAAGAGAGCTAAGACGTTATATTAACTTACAAAAGATTGAAACACGCGTATAATTATAAAAACACAATAGAAATGAAACAACATTTGAATGAAATGATATTAAACAACATTTGAATATATCATTCAAATTACAATATGCAATTTAAATCTTCAATTATTATAATGTTACTTTGAGATAAAATTAAGAAATCTTCTCATATTTAATCTTTCTAAAGAATTTAGAAACACGGTGTTATTAATACTGGGTTATTGCTATAAAAATCTAATTATACTTTTATAATTACATTTTTGTATCAATAATTTAATGTAAAATTGAAATAATGCAAAATAACATGAAATATAAGTATGTATAATTTTATTGCGGGAAGAGGGGAAATAAATAATTTTAAATTTATACTATTTTAATGTTTCTTTCAGAGAAGAGGTAGATATCGTCCTAAATATAATTGTTTAGACCAAAAAACAGAAAGAAAGAAAGAAATCGTGGTATTGTAAAAAAAACTCTGTTGTTGCTGTAAAAATGTTATTATAAAAACGCAAATAAAAGGGTACAAAATATTCGAATATGTTTTTTGTTTTTTTTAAGGGATAAGAAAAAGAAAATTGTATTACTTTAATGTTTCTTTTGGAGGAAATTAATAATTCCTGTCACGTTCAAATGTCTTTTTCAAATAATTTAAATACACATCATTTAAAAAATTGTAGTGTTGTTTTAAGAAATGTAATTATAAAAACTCATTTGGAAAGATATCAAACTAAATAACTGTAATAAATATATAGTTCATTGAAAAAAAAAAATTACTTAAATTACTTTCTTAAACGTGAGTTAGTTTTTTTTTTTTTTTTCGCTCCAGCTTGAGTTAAAAATGTCTTTGCTTGAGTCAGAAGGTTGATTTGTATGTATTCAAATTTGTGTTATATATATATATATATATATATATATATATATTAAAACAATACGTGAGTTATTTCTGGTCACTCATGATTTATTTCCGATGAAAAATGAAATAATAAAGTATATTCTGAAAGATTTCTTAGCATATCAACCGCAATTTTAACTGTTGATTTTTGTTTTCTTCAATTTCATGGAACCTTTTATTTGCCGTGCCTCGAATATCATGAATTAGGATTTTATGTCTTACAGATTTATAGTTAATGCATGTCTTTATTAAAAAGTTATTGGGGGATATTGTGTGTGTGTGTGTGTGTGCAGTGTGTAGCAAGCAGTTGCAACAGATTCTGCTATTACAATTATTACTGATATGTTATGTTCCCTTTTAAAGACTTTTCTGGTATAAAAACTACAGCCTATTTTTTTTTTTTTTTTCTTTTTTTTTTTAACATCATGACAATCCTAATTCAGATAACTTAAGTTTTAACTCATTATTTAGATCACTGAATTGACTATATTCAACCTAAGATGTTTCAAGGTGTGTTCCAAGGAGATAACTTGAAATTGATTCAAATTGCATTATTTCCATTCCTTTGTTTTGAACAAGTAATTTTATTGTTTGAAAGTAAATGGAATTGGAACTAATAATGTTTGAATATTAATTCTAAAAACACTTGAACTTTTCTTCGATTTTAATTGCGTTTTTTAAACTCAATTAAAAATTTAATTCAGTTGATATTTAAAGATTTTTAATCCAGGATATAAACCGCTTAATACTAACACTCGGATTAAATTAAATATTATAATTCCTTTTTCAAAACAGTAACTAGAATGGGCTAGTTAATATATATATATATATATATATAATCCAAAATATTTTAATTTAAAGTAGTAGAAAAATATTAAATCTCATTAGTTTGAAACAAAAATCTTTAAAAGACTTTTTCAAATATAGAGACATTTTTAAGCAGTAAAAACATATAAATTACAAGATAAAATAGGTCGATTTTTAAAGAAATCAATCTAAAACGAGACGACGTTTTGTGTTTTGTAACATCAGTTTATCAATAGCTGAGGAAAAGCCAACATTTTTCTTTTTCCTGAGTTCTTTGTAGTTATAATTGTGAGTTTTCTGGCCTGTTTCATGTTAACATTAATCAGGTTCTTTAACACACCACAAAACCCTATCATGTTTTTATGTTTTTACTTTTCGAACATACATATGCGAGAAAAGTATTATAATCATGTCAAAAATCCGACTTTGATTTTTGTGTTTCTATACGTTTTTAAGTCTTCTGAGTTCATTTTTGCTATTTTTACGGTGGATGTATGTAAGTGAACACAATAGCGCGTCTAAACGCTTAGTTACAATGAGCTGAAAGTTGGTACGCATGTTACAGGTCACCATAGCACGAACTCTATTGATTTTGGTGACTTTAGCACTTATAGGTTTTTTTACAGGGACACAAAGAAAAACTCTTTATCATTATGTCCTATGGCTCAAATATTTTAAAGTCTGATAGCGTCTAAACGCCTCATTCGCCTGAGCTGAAAATTTTTACACATATTATAATTTAATATCGCACGAACTGTATATATATTGGTGAATCTAACACTTATAGTTTTTTTACAGGGGCACAAAGAAAAATCCTTTATCATTATGGTCTATGGGCCCAAGTTTTTAAAGTGCGATAGCGTCTAAACGCCTTATTCGATTGAACTGAAAAATTAAAAACATATTATAAGTCACAGTCTCACAAACTGTATAGATTTCGGTGAATTATTAGTTATAGTTTTTTACTTATAGTTTTTTACAGGGACACAAAGAAATATTCTTCGTCATTATGGCCTATGGACCCAAATTTTTTTAAGTGCGACAGCGTCTAAACGCCTTGCTCGATTGAGCTGAAAATTTATACATATTTTATAGATCACCGTCGCACGAATTGTGTGGCTTTTCGTGGATTTAACCTTTATAGAATTTTAGAGGGATACAACGACAAATTCTTTATCATTGTGATATATGGGCTCAAATTATTTGAAGCACAATAGCATAAAATTAAACAATGGAAAAAACTGACCAAATACCCTATTATAATTTTCAATTTTGTTTATTTAATGACTTGTCTTATTTTAATTTATTTATATAACCGTTAATTGCGTAATGTTCGGAAAGTCCAGTGGAGTCACTCCAGATTTTTATGCTAAGTCGCAAAAAAGTGCCGCACCATTGAAAAAAAAAATATATTATTTTAATTTTTTAGAAGTCTTTGTTCTATATATCTTTTAAATATTTTAAGCTATCAAAAGATTATAATACTAAAAATTAATCTTTAAATATCAAAAAACTAAACTTAAAAAAAAAAAAAAAAAAAAAAATCTGGTGTAAAACAACCACGCGACTTCCGTTACCCACTATTACACATATTATATGCATTTTTTGTAGATAATGTGATCAGAAGACATAAATTTGATCTAACGAAGTAGACACCAAAAACTTTTCCGGTAAGAGAAATTTGAGACACGTGTAAAGACACATAAAATAGAGTTTAAATAGCGAGTTAAACAATAAGAGGAAAACAATTGGTAGAGTTATTTTTTGGAACACCATTTTTCGAGATCTGAAACTGACCTAAGTAGGATGACTGTTAATTATCCTGTAATAACCACGTAATACTTGAGAAAGGATACCTAAAATGGATTTATGTAACAATTCTCAAGAAAATCGTTAAAGCCATTTTTGAGGTACCAGCTTTTACCAAAACTTCGCTTACTCAGTTATTGACCAGAAAACAATAATTACATACAAGAGGATATTTAAAACGGAATTAATATGGTGAGTTTGAAAGAAAATCCGTGCAACCGTTTTTAAAGAAACGCTCTTGCGAGACCTGGAATTGAGCTATTTATACAGGACGCCTATCAATTTTCCTGAACTAACCAACTATATCATTCGAAACAACATCAAATAGAGTGTTTATATAGCAACTTTGAAGAAAATCGTTAGAGCCTTTTTGAGATATGAACTTCCGGTATGAACTTCCCACTTCCGGTTTTCCAATTTTCACTAAAATTTGGAAAATTCATCTGCACACCAGATTTGTCTCAATTTTGAAGTTTCATACTTCTATCTTAATTAGTTTCGTAGATATGATAGCCGGAAGATTCCCCCACATACATACATAAACACACACACACACACACTGACCAATGGCCAAAAACTACTTTTTTAAACTCAGGAGACCTTAAAACATATAAATCAAGCGAAAACTCGAAATCGAATATTTGTACTGAATACAATACTTCCATTACCTACGTAGTCGGGTAATGGAAGTAAAAAATGGTAAATCACACTAAGATTTATGAATTACTGTTAGAATAAATTATATACTCAAACACAAATTTATTTATGGGATTCTTTCTAAAGCTTAAATTCTTGACTAACAGTTTTTAAACATGTTTTAACTAACATTTTTTTTTTTTTTTTTTTTTTTTTTTTAACAGTTTATAGAATCAGTATACCGACACTTGAAAAAACAAATTTAAATAACTATAATTTTAAAATGTTAAAGCTTCTGTTTAAAAAGATTTCTCTGTAACCAATATTCTTCTAATGTGTGCACAAAATTAATAAATTAATTATTTTTTTATTTTTTTTATTTTTATTTTTATATTTTTCGGCGTTTTGTGTTATATTTTTCCAAATTAAAAATCGTCTGCATTCATCACGGAAAAATAACTTTAATAAATAATAATTTAATAAATAATTGGTACTACGTGAATTTGCATAAGATAATATAGGAGAAAGTCTTGTGGTGGCCAAAACGTACTAGTTTTTAATGTTTTCCATAAATGACAAAATAAGAGAACACTTTGTAACTATTATATATTTTTTTTATAAAAAAAAAAAAAAAAAAAAAAAAAAAAAGTTAAATAATAATAATAATAAACTTTTAAAAATATATCATGAACCTTTATCTATAATTAATTTTAACCGTTTTCATTTATTTTAAATAACTGTTTTCTTATTGTGATTCTCGTTCCCAGGAAACTTAGGAAATTGTAAAGGTTATGCTCAAATGAAAGATGGGATATTATGGGAAATGCATTACGTATATTTCGATTGCCACTTTTGGAAACTAAATACGAAACCGAAACTTAAGAAATAGCGTCTCGATTAAAAGATGATATTTCAAGAAATGACCCTGATGGAACCGGTTTTTATAATGGATTTTTATGAACAATCTCTCCCGGCAGTACTTTCTACTGGAAAAACAACACGAGCAGGTTGCTATTAACACCAGTGAAAAAGAGAGAACTTCTGAGAATGAAAAAATATATATGAAAATTTAATTCCATTTATTTAAATTGAACGCCTAGTATATTGTTGCACCTTTTCTAAAAGTGAAATATCAGTTAATAAAAGCTTGAAATATTATCGCGGAGAAAAAGGAGGGATTGTGTTCAAAGGAATGCCTTAAAGATATAAATTCATAGAAATAAAAATGCTCTGCAGAAACTCACTTAAAAATGACAAAAAATGGTTCTTATTGGTATTTTGCTTATTTTTTTTTTTTTAAGCAATTTTCGGAAAATATTCATTTAAAAAGAGGAATGGTCAATTGTTGGAATAAAAAAATAAAAAGATAAAGAAATAAACAAAGAAAAAAGAAATGGGGTTTGATTTTTCGCTCTGCTGTCCTTTTTTTGCACATTAACGACAAGGTTCATTTGACCGGTACCTTCGGCTTAAAGTGGAATTCGAACCACTATAAATACCGATGACTATACTAGGATTCGAGCCCGCTACCCGGACACTGAAGGCTGTAGCACTAACCCTTCGGCTACCAGATGGACAGAACAAAAGAAATAAAGAAAAGAAAAAAAAATGTCTTTCTTAACATTTTTCAATAAAATTGAAAAATTTACATAAATATTTGTTTTTTTATATGCGTTATTCAAGATTACTATAGCATGTTTCCCACTGGAAGTGATATAAACTACTGGCGTATACAGGGTCTCTTAAAATAATTCATTTGCATGACTTTCTCTTAAACGTATTTTTCTTTAATGCCTATTTTGATTTCTTGATACTGCTCGAAACTGAGGAAAATAACATGCACTAACCTGCTGCCAAAAAATAAATAAATAAATAAAAGTGCTTCCTTTAGAATATGCCATGACTAGTAATAATTGTTTGCTTACAAAACTACACAAAAATATTCAGATATATTAGAGGATATATGTGGAAATTGCTCGAGGTGAATTTTCAGTTGAATTAAGAAAGATTTATGTTTTTATTTTTATTTATTTATTTATTTTTTATTATTATTTATTTATATTTTATTATTATTTATTTATTTTTTAAATTAAATTTTACCTTTTCATATTCAGCTTATGAAATTTTTAGACATTATACTGGGCTTATACACAAGCAATCTATTTTTGTGATCCCTCCCCCCCCCCCCCCCATCCATATGACTATATTTGGATGTTTTTATTTTTAAAGTAATTCAGTAAAAATAATATTGTAAACTTTTTGTTGTTGTGTTGTTTGTTTTTTTGTTTGTTTCAGTCGGCTTAGTCAGAGATGCAATTCGATTTAACTGTTCATTTCAAGTGATCGCCAGTTTTAAACAACTAAAGAGAATCTGGTACATAAATGTACCAGGCCGAAATCTTGTACGCAGTACGGTATGTATGTATAGTAGCAATGTATCATGTATGTACATAGCACATATCTTGATACCTAGGTACATGGAAAGAATTCAGTGTAGAAGGCACAATTTACGTTTAAGGGGTGGTGAAGGTTAAAATGACCTGGTTAGTCCCTCAGTCGACTTTCTCTTACCCTGCATTTCTATATTATAAAGGCAGATTGGAGATTAAGTCGTAATATCAATAATATGATATAATAAAGTTCAATCTACTTTAAAAATAATTTAAAATGAGTTTAGGAACAGCATATTTGACATATAATTCTGTGGGAGGGGGGGGGATACTGCCTCCCTCAATTCGCAGTTCAGTTATAGTGCCTACATTTATTAAAAAGATAATTCAAAGCTGTTATTAATTTGCCTTCAAACTTGTCAATCTTAATCAAAATTTTCAAATGGCAACCTAATACGAGCTACAAAATACCAAATTTGAATTTCCTGCAGTTATTTGCTTTTAAGTTATGCTGATAACAGATATACATACAGACCAACTTCTAAAAATTGGGCTTTCGAATTCAGGGGACCTCAAACGTTCTCAAATACAATTTTAAAAATAACATTGTTTAAAGTATGGATATGAAAAACTAATTGTCCTTTCTGAGTAGTGTTCATCGAATCAGTGTTTCGAAAATGTAGCAAAGAACTTCCATCAATTGCAAAAAAAAAAAAAAAAAAATGTCCATCCATTCAATAAAAAAGAATGTTTAGCTTAACTCTGGGTAGTCCCGTATATTGTCTGCAAACTATATGCGCACCACACAGTTCTTAAATTTAATCTTCTATGAAAGAAATCTAACTCAAAATTAAATACACTCCCAGCAATTTCAAAGTTTAGCCCCAATATATCCAAGTACTTTGGATAACCCTATAAATGAATGATGAATGATTTCCATACCAGAATCTAGACAAAACATGCGTATAAATGCACATCAAAAAACATGTTTATTCCATTTTGTTTCTTCCAGTCTATAGATGTTACACTGTAGATACCAGAAATTTGCCCCGTAGGCGTAATGTATTTGAATTCCTTTGAATGTCCCTGTACACGAACCAATTACTTGATCTGAATGAAAAGTTTTGTGTAGCATGTGACACAGATTTAGAATCCAGAGTTTGGACATCCTGCTACTATTCGTTCTTGAGTTATGCTGAGAACAGACACACAGATACTCAGACATATAGACACACTCACAAACACACAGGCTAACCGCTAAAAACATGATTTTCAGATTCAGGGGACCTCAAAATGTGTAAATACACCAAAAATTCAATTTCGAAAATTTGACCCAATATGTAATATTTTCTCTACCATTCATATGAATAAGAAAAAGTAAAAAGAGCATTTTTACTTTCTCTTACCCATACGGTCGAGAAAGTATTGTTTCAGGGTCAAATTTTCGAACGTGAGTTTTTGTTATATTTACATATTCTGAGATCCCCTGAATACGAAAATCATGTTTTTAGCGAATGGTCTGTGTGTCTGTCTGTGTGTCTCTTATCAGCATATCTCAAGAACAAATAGTAGCAGAAATTCCAAACTCGGTATTCTAAATATGTATCATATAGGGAGGCTACACTAAGCTTTTCGTTGAGATGAAGCAAATGGTTCGTGTACAGGGACACTCAAAAGTATTCAATTACATTACGTCTATGGGGGAAATTGCAGGTAAGTAGAGTTTAACATTTTAGAGTTTTAAAGTCCCCCCTCGAGGGGAGTAAATTTTCATGATGGGTATCTTTCAAATGAGCTCGTTTCAAATGATGGGTATCTTTCAAATGGCAGAAATTTATTATGCTTTCTGCGACAAGCTTCCTCAACACCAAAATCTTTCTGCAGGAATAGTTTGTGGAGTTAACATTTAAGAATTCAAAATAAATTATTTTTAAATAGTAAATAATATTCAGTATAACCAATGTATTTAAATTTTAACTAGGCACAAATGCACATATCTGCACTATTGCAAGAAATGACTCTTCTTCTTCTTCTTTTTTTTTTTAAGAAAGGTGAAAATAAATCTATTGATCTTAATTGCTTCAGATTTTTGTTCACATTAATATACAATATTGTTTATAAAATATTCAATGAATGTTTATAAAATATTCAAAATGCAGTAACACATCAAAAATAATCTGCAAATTTTTTTAAGGCATTTAAATCATGAAATGTCTAAATTAAACAAATGTTACAAATACTTTTAAAATTTCATTACTTTTTTTTATATTAAAAAATATATATTTAAATACACAAATACACTTATTTCATAAGGTGCAAACCAAACAACATAAAATATAATACAGAACTCAAAATTAAAATACAACAAATTAAAAGTAAAAATTAATATAGAATACTGAATATCATAATGAAATATAAATATTTTACAAAATTTATAGTTTTTGAGATTATTAGAAAGATGCAAGGTAACATTCTAATACACAAGATTCATTTTTATATTATATACAAATAGCATAAAGATGTGTATTTGAAATCTAAAAAATGTGATTTGACATTAAAGAGTTCAGAATGTATAATTATAGCATCATTTAAATACATAAAGTAAAACAGAATACAAGGTCTAAGTAACACAATTATAGACAAAGCATAGTCGAAATAGTTTCATAAAGATTGAGGCAAGTGAAACATTTAATTTTTTAAGGAAATGTTGAAATGGGAATAATAACAGATTTCATGCATTATATCTATAACAGAAAATAATGATTACAGATGAATGAAATAAATAGAAATCAATTAAAAGTAATATTTGATATTGATATCTATACGAATAAGTAAATAAAAATAAATAAATAAATAAAATAATTTGCTGTTTAATTAGTATTTATTCAAAACAACTACTATAAGAAAAAATTCCTTTTGCTTACAATATATATATTCAACAAAACCTTTGGTTTGACTTTTATTCAAAATAACTATTTAATTTGCGATATTTTAATTAAAAAAAAATAAATAAAATAAACATTTTCAAAAATTCAAATGTTTAAAAAATGAAATAAACAAACTGTAGAAACTAATGATAAGAGTATTATTGTAAAATAAATTAATAATTTTTTTAACGACTTCATATGTTTAAACAACAAAATTTAAAGCTAAGAATTCTAATCACAATTAAAATAATTAATGATTTGTAAAAAAAAAAAAAAAATTACAAAAGCTATCAATTTTATAACTTAAGATACCCATTAATATTTATTTCAAAGATCTTTTACTACATATAAAATGCTAAAAATCAATAAAGTATTTTTAAGATTAATTTCTTAATTTTCTATTTTTTGAAGCAAGGTTTGAACTTCATTTTATATTTTGCGTATAACTACAGACGTTACAAATTTCCCCATAGTCTTATTTCTGTATATATTTGTGAAATGTATTGCATAGTTTGAACCAAACATTAAAATTAATGCAGCTTTAAAAATTTACGTTTATTTACAGTCGGTAACAAAAGTGTCCGAACACTAACAAAAATTCCTATGTAAAAAAAGTACACTTCATACGGTTTTGTTAAATAAATCCTTGTCGCATCCTGTTCTTAGTCAGTGTAAGAACACGATTCGATAAGGATTTATTTAACAAAACCGTATGCAGTGTACTTTTTTTACATAGGAATTTTTGCTAGTGTTCGGACACTTTTGTTACCGACTGTACTACCACGCACGTATGCACGCTTCGCATACATTAAAGAAAAAAAAAATCATTAGATACAACTAATTTGTCGTGCGTAAATCAGAAAATGTATGAAAATCGGTACAGCAGCAATCACGCACTTATTAAAAAAATAATAATAATAAATAGTAAAAAAAAAAATCACTTGATGCAGCTATTTTATTATGCATGAATCTGAAAATGCATGAAATATGAAATTCGGAAAATGGTCGCAAAGCCACATTCTTTTAATAAACATCTTTTTGCAATACAATAATACACACGACACCAGCGGCAGGCGCGGCGCGAAAACAAAGTTTGGGGAGACACGAAAATGAAGTTCCGATGTGAAGAGGTTACCAGTGAAAAGTGTCGATACACCGAATCATATCACCGCATCACGAATCACTAATACATGCCGTATCAAAGCTAACCCAAGTGAGTTACATCCGCTCTATCTCCTCTCCTTATTCAGGATTGAGGGGATTGTATCTGCAGAAACGAAAATTTGTTCTGCAGAACAGTCTATAAACCATGCTTTGAGTTTCTTTCTCTCTCTCTCTCCCTCTCCCCCCCCCCCTCTCTCTCTCTCTCTCTCTTTTTTTTTTTTTTTTTTTTTTTTTTTTTTTTACACAATGGCAAAATTTATTTGACTTAAGTAAAATCTTTCTGCAAGAACATTTCTGTTTCTGCGACATTGTCGCCGTGTCGCCGTGTTTCTGCCACGGGGGCTGGCCAATACCTTTAAAACGAATGGTTGAACCATCGATATGTGATAATTTAAAATAAAATTATCGATTTTTTTTCATTTTTAACAAAAAAAAAAAATTAAATGTAGTATTGAGAATAAATTCAACTTTTTTTTGGATATTTAGTGTTATACTACTTCTCTAATATGGAAATCGTCTGCATTATCATAAAAGATATATTTTTTTTTTAAATAATAATTTTAATAAATTATTTTTGAGAAACAGAATTATTTTTTAATAACTGAATTAAATTCTATGTAAATGTGGGTGCATTAATGAAACGGGGGGTTGCGGGGGGCTATCGCCCCCCTCACACAGAACTAATTATCATATAAAACTCTTCCGAAGCCTAATTTGAATTGTTTAACATAGGTTTATATAACAGTACTCGTTATCTTACCTCTTAATCTCCAACCTGTATTCAATTTCAGGGTAAGAGAAAGTCGTGTGAGTGACACAACAGATTATTTACTTTCTCTTACCCATATTTCCATACCATTACCCAATAAAGTACTGTCTTTGGGTCAAAATTTCAAAAGTCAGTTTTTGTTATATTTACACGTTTTGAGGTCCTCTAAATTCGAAAAACATGCTTTTAGCGTTTGGTCTGTGTGTGTGAATGCATCTGTTATCAGCATATCTCAAGAACAAACAACAGTAAATAGTTCAAACTCGGTATTCTATATCTGTATCATATAGGGATGCTGCTACGCTGAACTCTTTGTTGGGCCAAGCAAATGGTTTGTGTACAGGGACACCCTAGAGAATTCAAATACATTACGTCTATGGGGGGGGGGGGGGGGGAGGGAGTTATTGGTAGGTAGAGTTTAAGATCTATAGGCTACACTAAACCAAATGAAATGTATATATATATTTAACGTACACAAACATCAAACCGTCTCAATTATATATATTAAAGTCAAAAACTGTTTTATTTAAGAGACAAAAAATTTAAGTTAAAATGCATTTAAAAAACAAAAAATATATATAAAAACAATTAAAATCTAGACGTTTCGAAACCCGTCCGGGTTTCCTCATCAGTAATTACAACTTTAATTCCTATAAAAATTCCTTGTAAATATTGCATTGCAAATATGTTTATATAGGTGAAACTGGCCGTACAGCAAAAATTAGACTACAAGAGCACAGACGATCTTTTAAAAATTGCAACCAAAATTCTAAAATTGTAATCCATTCAATAGAAACCGATCATATTCCTGACTTCGATACTATAAAAATTCTAAATTCTGGTTTTCATAATTATAAATCGCGTATTATCCTTGAGAGCTGGCACACTGCCAAGCATCTTCACACTATCAATGAAGCATGCGCACTAGCTCCTCAATATTCGGTACTCCTTTAAATTCATTGAGTGTTCATGTAATGTTTGCATATTATGTTGTAATTACTGATGAGGAAACCCGGACGGGTTTCGAAACGTCTAGATTTTAATTGTTTTTATATGTATTTTTTGTTTTTTAAATGTATTTTAACTTAAATTTTTTGTCTCTTAAATAAAACAGTTTTTGCTTTTAATGTGTATATATATATATATATATATATATATATATATATATGCGTAAAAGTAGGTTCCAAGTAGAATATGATATGAAAATCATTCACCGCTCGTTTACAGGGCTACACAAAAGAACTAGATTTATAGTACGACAATACATGAAAATTAATGGAAGTGTATATCAGGTTATACGGTATGTTATTAACATAGGATTATATTTATCTGTAGCATGTGGCGTGTACATATATTTTAGAAAATATACAGGGCTGCCAATATTTAAGCGAAAACGCTCTTTTTTATTGAATGTAAATAGTGGAACTGCCTTACTATAATATTTTACCATGTCCAGGAAAACTGCACAGGAAATGAAATTAATTCATCATACCTATATAATAAATAAAGTATAATAATTATTAAGTTAACTATTAAGTTAAATATTCATAATTTGTTTTTTGTATATTTGCACGTTTTGAGGTTTCCTGAATACCGAAGTAACTTTTAACGTTTGATCCTTGTCTTTATCTTATTACTTAACAAATAATTTCAGGGCGATCCATATGTTGTATTTTGAAGTTAATGTGTTTGTTACTAGAAAAATTTGATGAAGATTGATAAGTTTCAAGAAATGGTGCGTGTAAATGTTGTCTGAATAATTTTAAATAAACTTTTAAATTTAATAACAGATTTGAATTCTATATAAATGTAGGTACACTAATCAAACAGGATGTTGAGGGAGGCGGTAGCCAACCTCACATAGAATTATTTGTCAAATAAAACTGTTCCGAAGCCTTATTTGAATTGTTTTTAACGTAGGTCTATATAAGAATGGGCTCTTCGCACCTGACGTCAGAGGTCACATGATAGGTGATAAACAAATAGCAGACGAAGTCTTCTATAGCGATAGCAATTGCTGAAATAACAAATTTTCTATTCTTATTTTTGATCAATCGTATTTAATCTGTGTTATTTTTTTAAACGTCATCATTTTTAATCCATTTTATATCATTATTCATCACCTTTTGTTTGCTGTATACATTTACAATCATCATTTAGTTTATATTTGTTATTGATATTCATGGAGAATGTTCATGTTAAATACTCTGATGTTTGGTACTTAAATCATTCACAGTGCAACATCGTACGGTGTAAAGCTATTTAGACCAGTAACCAAGTTAATTAACTTGTTGTCACACCTTTATGCAATTGAATTTAATTGAAAACGTTTTAAGATTTCAAATTATAATCCATAAACATTCCACATAACCTGTTCTTAGTCAGTGTAAGAACAGGATTTGATAAGGATTTATTTAACAAAACCGTATGAAGTGTACTTTTTTTACATAGGAATTTTTGCTAGTGTTCGGACACTTTTGTTACCGACTGTATATAAAGACTTTTTGAATTTCTCACTACAGAATTTCGGTGTTTCTAAGTTGATAAATCCAACTGTAAAGAACTATTCTTTGGATTTAACAAATGTTATATCAAAAAGGAAACTAACCGAAAATTAAGTCTATTTCTTAAGAAATAGCCTAATACAGGCCTTTATAATTAGATGAAATAATACTTGAAATGAGTGGTGTGCAGAAAATCTTCTGAAAAAAATTAACTTAAAAAATTACTTTAACTTTAAATGTTACTTTAACTCTTTATCTACTGTCGGTATTTTAAAGTACCATTTGTCTAAAAAGCGCATAAAATCAAAATTTATGGGAGAAATGTCAAAGATATTTATAAGAATAAAAGGTATATACCTCACTTTATTCTCACTACATGGCATCAGACGCTACATGTAGCTATTTTTGTTCCAGAAAGTATTTTAATGAAATCTCTCGCTGTGTGTGCTTGGTTTTTTTTTTCCTGATCTTCAAATGTGTTATAATTAACCCCTTAACTGCTCCGGGCGTATATATACGTTTTTCCGAAGTACGACCCTTTGTATTTTGCTGTTACTATAGAAACTGCTAACACTTTTTGGCAATGCAGTACAATCATCTTGAAAGTGATCGTTTGAAAAATTTACTCATTTCAGAGTTGAGAGAAAACGGTGGCACTGAGAAACGTTTCTCGTAAATTTTCCTCGGCAGTTAAGTGGTTAATTCCTATACTACTTCGAAAATCTCCCATCAATCTTAGAACAAATATAAGGAACATAAAAGGTAAATACTTTTTTACACATTTTTAAGGTCCAAATATTATTTTTGACTTCTGTGTACCAGTGGTAAATTTAAATACCATCTCACAAATTTTCACTAATTATTATGATGAAGTGATACACTTAATTTTTATTGGATATATCTTTAAAAAATACTCCTAAGTAACTAAAAAAAATGTGCTTCAGATACATATTTTGTCTGTTTTATAATTCGGTACATAAAGGGTTAAAATGAACCAGTGTGGGTTGAATTATTCATATTCTCTAACTTGAACATATAAGGGAACTTTTAACACGGGAACATAAGGGAACTTTTAAACGTCATATCCACCAGAAAACAGATTTTCCTAATTAGAATAACGAAATAAACCATTTCAAAAAGGAAATTTCTCATTTAAAAAACTTCGATTATTAAAATAATACACAGAAAATATATACCAATAAAATGAAATGAAAAATAAAGAGTAGTTTTTCAAAATTTTAACGTATTCAGAATTTTACTCGTGACCAAAATGAACGTAAACCAAATTTGACCTAAATTAGTTTAAAATTGTTAATTTGCCTAACGTTCAAACAAATAAACAAACACCCATATATAAAGACACACACACATAATTGCGTCTATACATCTCAATATCTTTATAAGTTCTGCTATAGTAAAATATACCTATAAATACTTTCAACTCTTGGTTCGCAAATATAGAAGAAATCCAAAACTTAACATTGTGTATATCACACACATACTCATAAAACATTTTTATAAAACAATATATTTTTTAATATAATATATTCATAGTTTTTACATCTACTTTTTATGCATTCTAAATTATTCATATTAGATGCAGAAATAAATCATTAGGACTGTATGGTCAAAAATATAATCTTCACATTTTACGTGTCCATAATACATTTGGAGTAAGTGCAATATTTTAATTCGGGCTTCAACGAAGATTAGAAGCAAATGAAGTGAAACTTCAAAATTTTCTTAGCAATACAGCAATTGATAGACTATTTTTTAATCGAAAGTTCATCTGACATTTTAATACCTTAGTCATTTAAACTTGACAATTTCTTTTTTCTGTAGCTTAAAAAAGTCCTTACACTTTTACACAAGTTTTACTTTTTTCACGTGATGTACGAGCCTTTTTCCCATTCAAGAACTTTGAATAGTTTGATGCATTTTCAACCACACTTTATTTGGATGTAAGAACTTGTAATAAACAACTAGAAGCATCAATCCAGCTGCCAAACTGACTATGACACAAGAAAGCAGTGGAATTCGATACCAAACGTCTGGATCTACTTTTATGAACCATAAAGTACTTAACACGACGTTCTCCACCCAGATGATAAAGTAATATATGGTATATTTCCATCTGAAAATTTAAAAAAAAAAAAAAAAAAAAAAAGAAAATTATATAATAAGGAAAATATTTTTTTTAAATACATATTTATAATATATATATATCAATATATATATATATATATGAAAGGGATAAAAATAAATAGATTTAAATTATCAAAAAACCTAATTTAAAAGTGTAAAAAGAAATTATAATCTCGAATAATTCGTAATTGCCCCTTTAAAGATTGTTTTCCAGCAGAAGACTTTATAACTCAGAAATCAGAAAAGGAACGAAATTATAAGTCAAAAATTCACTGACGTTAACGCAATTTGCAACTCGTGCGGCATCGATCATGCATATTAATTAATTCCAGAAATTCTTTTTAGAGTCCAGACGATCTAAAGAATCAATCAGCAGCTCAGAAATTCCGATATATAAGCCCAAACATTAAACAAACGGACGACTCTTGCCACGGTTTTAATTTGTTAAATACTTTCACGCTAAACCCACCTCGGAAATTACGAAGGAGTGATAGTTTTCCTAACAGGCGTAAAATCCCGGTGCAGTGCCCAGCGAAGTTTCCTGAGACAGGCCATGACGTCCCTGTATCATCCCATGTCGTCCCCTGTGACGTCCCATGACGTGCCATTCGTCGCTGTGCAATGACGTCCCATTGCCTTGACATGTCGCCACAACTTTGCCATATTGAAGAAAAAAAGCTGTTTCGGTGAAGACTTCCTAGTAGTTATTGTGTGCCACGACGGACATTTCGCAATCATGACACCCCCACCATTACATGTATATGTGTGTATTAGGTTGATTTCTTTAGAAATCGACCTATTGCAATCACTTCGTTTATCTATATATATATATATATATATATCTATCTATCTATCGATAATGAAAATTTTGTCATCACGATAACTCCCGAAATAATACTCGAAATCGAACCAAATTTGGACAGTGAACTAATCTTATAAATATCTTGGATGAGTTCGTTAACCAAGTTGCTCCGACTTTTTGTTTTCAAGTGGCAGCCACTTGAAAATTTCAAACCGACATTGTAGAAAGCATATTTAAAGCAAGATTTGCTTGAATTTTGTTATAAATACAGGTCACATGAGGGTCTCAATGATGTTTATTAATGAAGTTTATCCGCCATTTTCAATAAAGTGGCAGATGTTTTAAGTTAAGCGGAACCACTTGAAATCAGGCTACCACTTGAAAATTTAAAATCCCTATAACTTCCGAAATAATACTCCAAATCGAACCAAATTTGAACAGTGTCTTAACTTATCTTATAAATATCTTAGATGAGTTTGTTAACCAAGTTGCTCCGCCATTTTGTTTTCAAGTGGAGAACACTTGAAAATTTCAAATTCAAATTGTAAAAAGCGTATTCCGAATTTTTTTTAATTTTGATGTATACATAGATTACACAAGTTTATCAAATAACTTTATTAATGAACTTTATCCGCCATTTTTATTAAAGTGGCGGATGTCTTAAGTTAAGCGGGACCACTTGAAATGAGGCCACCACTTGAAAATTTAAAACCATGATAACTTCCAAAATAATACTCCAAATGGAACCAAATTTGAACAGTGTCTTAACTTATGTTATAAATATCTTAGATGAGTTTATTAACCAAGTTGCTCCGCCATTTTGTTTTCAAGTGGAGACCACTTGAAAATTTCAAATTCAAATTGTAAAAAGCGTATTCCGAAATTGTTTGAATTTTGATGTAAATACAGACCACATAAGGATCTCAATGAAGTTTATTAATAAACTATGTCCGCCATTTTTAATAAAGTGACAAATATCTTAAGTTAAGCGGGACCACTTGAAATCAGGCTACCACTTGAAAATTTTAAATCCCTATAACTTCCGAAAGAATACTCCAAATCGAACCAAATTTGAATAGTAGGTTAACTTATCTTATAAATATCTTGGATGAGTTTGTTAACCAAGTTGCTCCGCCATTTTGTTTTCAAGTGGAGAACACTTGAAAATTTCAAATTCAAATTGTAAAAAGCGTATTCCGAATTTTTTTTAATTTTGATGTATACATAGATTACACAAGTGTCTCAAATAACTTTATTAATGAACTTTATCCGCCATTTTTAATAAAGTGGTGGATATCTTAAGTTAAGCGGGATCGCTTGAAATCAGGCCACCACTTGAAAATTTAAAACCGTGATAACTTCCGAAATAATACTCCAAATGGAACCAAATTTGAACAGTGTCTTAACCTATCTTATAAATATCTTACATGAGTTTGTTAACCAAGTTGCTCCGCCATTTTGTTTTCAAGTGGAGACAACTTGAAAATTTCAAATTTAAATTGTAAAAAGCGTATTCCGAAATTGCTTGAATTTTGATGTAAATACAGACCACATAAGGATCTCAATGAAGTTTATTAATAAACTATATCCGCCATTTTTAATAAAGTGGCAGATATCTTAAGTTAAGCACGGTCACTTGAAATCAGGCTCCCACTTGAAAATTTAAAATCACGATAACTTTTGAAATAATACTTCAAATCGAACCAAATTTTGACAGTGATATTATCATATAATTATCTTGAATGTTTTCACTAGGCAACTTGTCCCGACATCTTGTGTCTAAGTTCCAGCCACTTGAAATCACACTGCCACTTGAAAATATGCCATCACGATAACTTTTAAAATACTAAACTGATTCAAATAAAAGCTGGTTAGTGAACTTTTGGTTCAAATATCTAGGAAAAGTTCACTTGATGACTTGATCCGCAATTTTAATTTCAAGTGGCGGCCACTTGAAAATTTGTCATTATGGTAACTTTAGTAAGACAGAATCAATTCGCTTCAAATTTGGGTAGTGGATTTATCATTCAAATATCTCAGATAAGTTCGCTAGGCATCTCACTCCACTTTTTTTTACAAGTGGTGCCACCTGAAAATTTCTTATGATTATAATTTTTGAAATTCTGATTTAATTTAAACTAGAACTGGACAATGAACTTATCGTACAAATATACTGGATGATTTCGATGGGCAAGTTGTTTTGCTATTTTGTTTTACAAGTCGCAGCCACTTAGACTGCCACTTGAAAATTTGCCATAATAATAACTTTTGAAACACGGCACTGATTTAAACCACAGTTGGACAGTAACCTATGCTTCAAATATCTTCGATGTGTTTGCTGGAACTTTAGTACAACTTTAGAACAAAATACTTAATCAATTCAAATCAAAGTTGAAAAATGGATTTATTATTCAAACAACAAAAATTTAGAAAATTCACGTAACTCATGAACCAATCACGTTATTGCGTCCATCTTTGGTATATAGATAATAAGTATTTTCTCGCCAAAAGTCGCCAAAAAAGTCGCCATAGGGGAAAAGTCGCGAAATTTGGCGCCAAATCCATTACACACGTTACTGGAGCTTTTTAATGCGTTTTTAAGGTAAAATTAGACTATTTTAATGCTAAAACAAACTACAAACGCAGGAAACTAACACTTTATCAACTTACTAAGCCTCTTTGAAAGAATTTCTACAAAAAAAAATATTATTTTCAAATTTGCAACGATATCTTAGATGAGCAACTTTCTCTGCCATTTTTATCGAAGTGGCAGCCACTTAATTTTTCAACACAATGACTTTTGAGATTTTGAATTAATTCGAACTATGTGTGTACAGTAGACTTATCTCACAAATGCATTTCATATATTTGTCAACTTAACCCACCATTTTTTTTCCTAGCGCCGGCCACTTGAAAATTTTAAATTCACATAAAAGTGTATTTATGAACCGATTTGCTTAAAACTCCATATGTGCATAGCCTACATCAATATTTCTACCAAGTGCATTAATAATTTGTAGCCGCCATTTTGAAACAAAATGACGGCTACTTGATAAGGAAAAAGAAATCAACCTACCCTTCCGAAAAAGCCGGAAGGTCTTGTTTATTTAATGTTATTGTTCTTATTTTTAATAATACTAGCAAACCCGTGTGAAATTTTTGCACTTTATTTCTTTTCTTATTTACCTTTAAAATTTCAAACTCGTAAATAGTATATCAATTTCATCACCTAATTAAAATTTTAATTTACCAGAAGTCAAATTATTATTAAAACAAAATTAATATTGTACAATAGTGAAACCAAAATCATTCAAAGAGAGGTTTCCAAATAAAATTCATGGTTTACGACCCAATTTTCATACACGACACTTTTTAAATTTTTATCGCCATATTGGCGATGACTTATTTGATGTATTAATTTTGGTATAATTTTTTGTTTAAAAAGGTAAAATAAAATATTTCCTATTTTGATTATACTTTTTATGATTGTGTTTTTTATTCAATTTATGACACAAAATTTCATATTCTGTATATATCTTTAAAGTATTGCTAGGTTTAAAATGACGCTTGTAAAGATTCTGAAGAAACAACTGTTAAAAATACATTTTCCCGTAAAATAATCTCATCAAATGTCGTAATTTTTCCTTATTAGTTCATTGAGCTAAGTCCGCGTACTTAAATATTGTCCATGTATAAATATTTTTTTTATCCTCGCGTATTTTATTGATTACACCACTATCGTATCGTTTCGACAAAAAATAATTGAAATTGGTCCATGTTAGAGAAATATTATATAGATTGTATAAGGTTGTTTTTTTCTGTCTAATGTATTTTTTGTACTACAACTTTTTAAAAGAATAATTACTTTATTATATTAGTTTCAAAAAACTAATTGTAGCACATTTTAAGAGATGATAGCGAACCTCAAAACAAATATATCGATTTCTTTATCTTATTTTTCATCTCAAAGCAAACATTTAGAAAATGCTTAACCAATCGACGATATATTAGAGTTGACCCCACACCGTAAAAAATATGTCCTATTTGCTGCCAGAAATTCTCTGTAATTTGAAAAAAAAAAAATACATTCTCACAACGTAATCTTTTCGTAAATTACGCGTATTTTCTCAAATTACAGAGAACATCTGGCAGCAAAAAGGACATATTTTTTACAGTGCAGACTAGTAACCTTTTTGCTTTCGAACATCAAATCCTCACCATACCACCAATTCATTCGCTAAACCGACTTTTCTACTACCAAACTGAGATTCCACTTCCACCAAGGTAAGTTTCCTCCACCTTTGTTATCGCTGTTTTATATTTCTATTGGGTGTAAATTAAACATAAACCACAACCTACACTAGCTGAAATGAAAAACAAGTAACCTAATCCTTGTTATTGATTGAAAACTATGCTGTTTTTTTTTTTTTTTTTTTTTTTTTTTTTTGAGTTTTGAGTTTTGGTGGTAAGGGGAACAAACCATTTAAAACATATACAAAATCCCAAGAACTTGTTGACAAGAAAGCAATTATCGCCAAGAGAAGGCGCAAAAACCTCAGTGATGTATATCTGCTCGATGACTTAACCTTACAGTGAATAGTGTCGCCAATTGGCTACGTCCAATGAGATAAAGTAGAGTGATAAATGGTAACCTTCACATGGTCCAACATGAATCATGTGACATGAACCATCTATGCGTTGGTTCCCTTGGTTACAGCTCCTTTTCAATTAATTTCTATGGCAACTGTTTGGAGATTGTACTTGGCGAGAGTCATAACCGCCAAAGTTTTTGTTTACTTACGTAATTTAATATCTTTTTGTTCTAAATCATTTTAGTTTTTATTTTACTACTTTTTTATTTCGTGTAGTCAAAATTTAACCGATAAAATATTTAAAAATAGTTGACGAATTATTATTTGTTGTTAAATTTAACTGTTTTAAAAGTTTAACTTTTCTTTATAAACAATTTTAAACTAATGTATGAAATATCTGAAAAATTATTATAAAAACAATTTATTTCGATCATAGGATTGCCGAGTTACCTAATAATAATGATAAATTTGCCGAATTGAAATTTTAAATGCCAAAATAGCGATAAAGGGCCAAACATAGCAGCGTATATTGCCTTACTGTGGTACATGTTGAACCACGAAAAGCTAATCCTTTATCCACTGAATCAGCACTCTACTTTATTTATCTCGTTGGCTACATCCATTTTCCCCTACATTAAAAACTATCTAAACTATTAAGTTTCTCAACTTGCTTAACAGCATAATGCAATTTGCGTACAAAGTAGTGCGGCAAAATATACGCAAGGGAAGTGTGACGCCATTGGCCGCCCGTGGATGCAAGAAAATAAATTCCTATGTTAATCGTCCATTGGATTTTTTGTAAAAAGTTATTAGAAATCGAGGAAAATTATTTCCGGTTTTTAATCCCCATATTTGTGTATAGATATGTATTAGTTATCGTATGCATGCGTTAGATTAAGTTGTTTTTGTTGTAAAATTGATAAAATTTGAATTTTAAATTTCAAAACTCTAGAAAACAAAAATGGTGAACTTCCATGTTCGATTGAAAACATAAACATTTCATTTCAAAGGATGATATTTACACAATGAATATCCAACTAATATACTAATTAAAAGGAAAATGGTAAGTATTCTATCATAATTTGAAGTCAAATTTGTATTCAAATGTCTAAATAAAGTGTCTTACATAAGATACTCATATGTTGCAGCGGAATAGATTTCATATCTGTCTTTCTTGGCGGAAAAAAATAATATCGCAAAATTATCTGGCGAACATATTTAATTCCTTTCAAAAATTATGGTTATTTTAAGAACTTATGGAACAACTATAGTATTTCCCCTCAGCTAGATTTGGCGATTTTTCGTTGGCGATAATGGCTAACTCATAAATCTAAAAATCATATAGCATAAATGATAAAAGCGTAAGCTAAATCATAAATCATAAATCCAAAATAAATAGCATGTAGGTTGCCATATTATATCGCAAACAATCCAGAACGACATCGTTATCGTTCAAATCGGCGCCAAAGAAAAATCGCCAAATTCAGCTGAGGGGAAATACTATAGTTGTACCGAACTTATATTAAGAGAGTAACGAATAATATGAAACAATATTTCGTACAATACATATTACGAAAATATACATCTGGCATGTATATTTTCGTATTACGTTTTTGATCGCCAAATACAAAAAACACCAAGATCGACAGAGTTTTGAAATTTAAAATTAAAATTTTGTCAATTTGACAGCAGAATAAGTCAATCTAACACATGCATACGATAACTAATACATATCTATACCCAAATACGGGGATTAAAATCTGGAAATAATTTTTCTCGATTTTCAATAATTTTTTACAAAAAATACAATAGGCGATTAACATAGGAAATGTTTTTCTTGCATCCACGGACGGTCAGTGACGTCACACTTCGCTTGCGTATAGCAGCAAAATTATTGAAGCGCTAGCAATAATTTCAATTTAAAAGATGTGTACCTAATACTGTTTTGTTAAGGATGGATGGTTGGGTTTTACGTCGCACTAGTGCTGCGCAGATGGGCATTTGGCAACGATCTGGGACACACCTCTAGAGGTGGTCCGGAGACATTCCATCACAATTTTGATCCTCCACGGAAGGGATGGCTCTCCCGCTTCGGTGACCACCAGAGGTATAATTTTTGATGGGAACGTGGAGGACAGTGCAGCCACGACAGATTTTACGTGTACCAGCCACCATTAGTGTACACGACGGTCTTTGGCCGGCTCGAGTACCGAACCCGCAATCTTCCAATTACGAGGCCAGCGCTCTACTGACTGGGCTACCGCGGCCCCTGTTTTGTTAAGTAAATATTTTTCGAGCCCATATATATAGTATTAAGACATAGATTGGTCAGCGAGAGGGAAAAAGTGATACCTTTTTTCTCGGGGAAAGTCACTCTAATGGCTGTCTCTCTCCGAGTAAATTATACACAGGAATACACACGGATAATTTAGCAAATTAAACTTATGAATAATTTATTTAAACATGGGAATGATAGATCTATATATATTACTATATCTATGGTCGAGTCATGGTCTTAGCTTATGCTGTTAATAAAAATGTAAGTTGATGATAAAAATTATCAATTAAACTTAAAATAAATAAATAAATAAATAATGTGGGTGTGTGCTTCAATAATTTTGCTGCCGACTGAGTCTTCGTGAAAAACTCGTTAATTAGGAAATTAAGTCAAAGTTAATTTTTGTAATAACAAGCTAATTTTGATCATCAAAAATTTGAAAATTATCATTCATTTTAGAGTTAAAGGTAAACTTGTAGAAAAAAGGAAAAATAAATAAATAAATAAACAAATAAATTATTAAATTAAATTAAATTAAAATTAGTTTACAATTCATAAAATAAAAGGCAGTCGGGAAAAGTTTAATATTTCTCGAGTAATTAATTGCACTTGTGTTCAAGTGTCAAAAGATGAAATTTAACCCTCTTAGAAAGTTGAATTTTTAAGACATGAATGGAGTTAGTTCGGTAAAAATGGTTTTAACAGTTTTATAATCAGTAAAAAAAACACAGTTTAAATCTGAAAAATATAAGTTAAGTGGTTTAAAAAATAACTATTTACCTCGTTGGTTCATCTTTCACATTGATGAAACAAAATAGATATATCCCCGCTACTATAACATTGAAGACAAGTTCCTCAAGTAGACGTGGCTGGCCAAGAGAAGTGGCACAGAAAGTAGTTCTTTGCACAACGAGCCAAGTTGCCATAATTGTCCAATGGATGGCACAGAATACAAAGATCCAGTGCTTGAATTGTGAAGCAAATGCTGCCAGTGCCAGAACTCTAGAAGCAATGACGCAGCAGTGACTAAGAAATTGCACAAAGGCTCCAAACGTAGTCATGTTGTGTTTTAGAGGCGTAGACCGACGAAGTGCACGGTGGTACGAGCTTTGAGACAATGACAATTCAACTAATGAGGACACCAGATTGATACCCTGAGCATGAACTGAAAAAAGGAAGTAAGCATAAGTTTACGGTTTCGAAAACGAACATTTAGCTTTCACTGAGAAATATATACAGAGGCTGTTCGCACATTTTTTAGACGATTTTATTTCGCAGTAAGAAAAAATCGTTTGCATGGAGAATTTTATTTTCACAACAGTTATATTTTTGGAAGTTTTATTTATCTTCTGATATTTAGAATTTTTGTTTAGATGCAAAAATGCGCTTTTAAAAGGGCAGTGGATGGAAGGATAGGTTTCCGCTCTTTCCAAAGATAGTTTTTAGTGAAATCTTTATGAAAAGCATTTATCAGGAGAAAAATGGAAAAATATTGCAACAACAGATGAATCTTGGGTCTATTTAAGTGGTTGCAATAAAAAAAGATCAATTTATTAACACAAAAGAGGAGAAAAAAAAATTTGCTACATGGCTCAAAGCATCAAAAGAAAGTTTTTCTAAAGGATTTATGATTGCCAGTGGTTTTTCATACAAGCGCAAGATAAAAGCAAAAAATGTGACAAAAATGTCAAAATCAACTCTAAATACTCTCAAGAACATATTTTAATTCTAATTTTTAAAAATGAAAATCCAGATTTTTATCATCAATGCTATCAATCCGTTGAACTGTATCAAGACAAAACAAGCAGCCACACATCACAATCCGCATTTGCTTTTCTAGAAAAAAAATGGAACAAAAAACGGGAATTAAAACCATACCCTTCACTGACATTCCTGCTAAATCTTCTGATGTTGGATTTTTGTGTTTTTCGACTCTTAAAATCAACATTATCCAAACACCGACCTACAACGCTTTGTGGACTCTGGAAAGCCGTTCAAGAGGAGTAGAAAAATATACCTCTTCCGATGTTATAAAAAGCATTATTATCATAGAAATTATGATGTAGAATGTTAGTTAAGAACAAGGGCTATCAAACTGAACAAATAAAACTCTAAATATGAGTGAAATTGCTTCAGTACACTCCATCAAAATCGTCTAAAAAATGTGCGAACAGCCTCTGTATACCAATTTATTTAGAAATAAATTTAATTAGAAATGAATTAACCTCCTGGCTGTATAAATAAAATTGTGTTCTTTGGTTGCAGTGTTTTAGTTAAAATAAAATATATGATATGCATATATTTTAAATTTGACAAATTAAGGCTTAATAACAAATGAATTTTAATTTATACACTATGTGCATAGCTGCAATTGCGCTTATACTGTGTGTATTATTCTTAATTTAAAATAATTGGGTATTTTTTCATTCTCCAACAAAAAATAAATTAATGTATTTATGATTGAACTAAAAATAAACTAATGTAAATAAGTTATTGAATGTGTAATGTGGGGTAGATTGTTAATATTTGTGCCATCGTCTCATACCATTGCCTATGTAAAATTACTTATACTTCCTTTTAAAATTTGATTTTTACTTTCTCTTACCCATAAGGTAGAGAAAGTATTGCTTTTTACTTTCTCTTACCCATAAGGTAGAGAAAGTATTGTTTTTGGGTCAAATTTTCGAACGCGAGATTTTGTTATATTTACACGTTTTGAGGTCCCCTGAATACGAAAATCATGTTTTTAGCAAATGGTCTGTGTGTGTGTCTGTTATCAGCATATCTCAAAAACAAATTATGGCAGAAAGTTCAAACTTGGTATTCTAAATGTGTATCATATAGGGATGCTACAGTAAGCTTTTCGTTAAGATCAAGCAAATGGTTCGTGTACAGGGGCAATCAAGAGAATTCTAATACATTACGTCTATGGGGGAAATTGCAGGTAAGTAGAGTTTAACGTCTATAGCCTGCACTAAACCAAATGAAATGAATATATATTTTTTGTAATAGAGATAGTTAACTGGTAAAAAAAAAAAAAAATTGTGTATGTAGGAGCCTCGCCTCCCCCCTGGTGGGGAAGTCCCCCCTCGAGGGGAGTAAATTTTCATGATGGGTGTCTTTCAACAGAGCTCGCCAATACCTTTAAAACGAATGGTTGAACCATCGATCTGCGATATTTTAAAACAAAGTTATCGATTTTTTTTACTTTTAACGAAAAAAAAACTTGCAAAAAAAAAATCGTATTTTTTTTTTTTTTTTTTTTTTTTTTTTTAATATTGAGAATAAAATGGACTTTTTTTGGATATTTGGTGTTATACTACTTCTCTAATATGGAAATCGTCTGCATTATCATGAAAGATCATTTTTTTAAATAATAATTTTAATAAATTATTTTTTAAAAATAGAATTATTTTTTAATAACCGAATGAAATTCTATATAAATGTAAGTGCATTAATGAAACGGGGGCCTCACACAGAACTTATTATCATATAAAACTCTTCAGAAGCCTAATATGAATTGTTTAACACAGGTTCGTTTATCTTACCTTTTAATCTGCAACCTGAATTTATAGTGTTAAATTTCAGGGTAAGAGAAAGTCGTGTGAGTCACACACCAGATTATTTGTATCGTGTGCCTGTTAAATCACAGTGGATTGGTGTCAGTGCTATTATTGAACTTGATAATTGAATCAATTTGGGAAATTTTGTTGCTTTGTTTGACATGTGTATGTCTCTTTGGTGAATTGTTTAACTAACTATTCTTCGTTCTCATTCTTTGCTTCTACTATCAAAAGGATTATATATATACATATATATATATATATATACATACATATATATATATATATATATATATATATATATATTAAGTGAAAAATTCTCATGCAAAAAGAGTGGATCAAAAGTTGTTTCTTTTCTTTTTTTTTTTTTTTTTTTCAGATTCAAAATTAAATAATAATAATAAAACAGATAATACGAAAAGCTACAACAGTATTATAATCCTCTGACATGAAGTAATAGGTGTAAGATTCTTGCATGACATTTGTTTTGAGCTTCGGAAATAAAATTTAATAGTCTGTCTCTCTAAGCATGAGCGCTCAGATCACATACAGAAGTCATTAGATTTGCAGAAGAATGGAAATTTCTTCCATTAAATTATATTTATGAACAACTTTACATTTTTGAATTTATTCTAATCCGCATTTTCAATTTTTAAGATGAATATCTGTAATCTAATTAGACTCCGGAAATTTCGCACGGGTTTGCTAATCCATAATAAAGCCTTAGCTATCATAGAATAATTACAAAAATAAAGACCTATTTTATCTTCATCATGTTAAAAAGTCAGCCTATGGGTAATCTAGAATAATTTCTGTAGGGGAAGGATGGGCAAAATGTGGTCGTAGAGCAAAACGGGGTTTTTAATAACCCCGCTTATACAGTGCTGCCATCTGTATGTCATTGTTATAGGTTGTGCGTACCGTATCTGATATTCATTTCCACGTGAGCTACTGCTTGCACAGTCACAGACATATACGCTCCCGAGATTTATGTACTTTTTTATTACCTTAATATAACGTAAGTGTGATGTTTGGATATTTTAATTGTTAGGCTTGCAGATACGAACAACGTGACAGTTTGTATTGGCTAAAAGGGATATTTTTTGAGTGATTTGCATGAAAGAGTAGAACTACATTCAGTGGGATTTATTATGTAGGCCTAGTTGTTTTGCATGGCTGCTTGTACGGCAAAACGGGGTATCTCGAGGTGGGGTCAAAAGGAAATGGTCAAAAGGACAAATGGCAAAAGGGTGTCGGACAGTTCACAAGCCAGAAGAAGTCGCGTTCCTACCCTACCAACAGCCGACATATCGTCAGACAGTGATCCAGACGATGTAGATGTTACATACTTGTACTGTCACGAAATATATGCAAGATCAGCACAAGGAGAAGGATGGATCAAGTGCAGTGAATGTAACAAATGGGCTCATGACTTGTGCGCCGGTGTTGATGAGGACGATGACAGGTTCGTATGTGAACTGTGTCAGTAAAGTTTGTTAAGTTGAGAGGTACCCCATTTTGCCCTATCCCGTAGGGCAAAATGGGGGAGTTTGCAGCTTTGAATATATTCTTATGCAGATCATAAAGTATGCGGTATATTTCAAATTCCAACACTGCAGAATAACTGTTAAGATTGTAAAATTGAAATAAATATTACTTATTGCATTTCTTTCTATTTTTCACAGAGTTATTGGCCAGAATATAACCTTAAATACCCCATTTTGCTCACCCTTCCCCTATAGCAAAGTGGCTTAATATCTGAGATCGAATGATAGTCAATTTTATGGCTTAGCTTAGAAAACGCCACAATATCAGCACAAAGTAGCTAATTTAATACTAATTCATCAGGTTGCACGGTTATTTGAAGAAATAAAAATTTATGAGGAAAAAGCAAGTTTGAGAGAGCGAAGTGTTACATGGAAAAAGAGGGTTACCTCTTGCAACTAATTCAAAACTGCATAGGGACAAAATATTTTTTACCATTCCTAAATTTGCTTTTTATCATTAATTTTACTTAGAGTATAATTATATCCTTTTTGCTTTTCGATAGCTACAGTGGCTCAGAAACAATGGAAGAGCTGAGTTAGAAATTAATTCGAATAAATCAGTCTAGAATTACTTAAATGGAAGATAAATGTTTTGCATATAAATATTTGTTTATTAACATGTTGAGTGCCATATCAGCAATCGGTGGCTGACACTGAACTTTCCGCTTAGGCTGCTTCAACAACCGGTGGTTAACAGTGTACAATATGATATAAAGCTGCGTCAACCACCGGTGGCTAACAGTGTAAAATATATATAAAACTAAAAAAATTATATTGTTTTAAATAATTACTGAAATATTTAAAATTCACTTAATTTTTATTTATTACAGGATTATATCATTAAGGCATTTTAATGGTTTTTATTGGAACACAACGCGCTAAGATAAATATAACGTGCTTCTAAGCAGCGCGTGCGTGGCCTGGATTTCCTTAATAATGGGAAATTTGCACACATGGGGGATTTGATCGAAATCCTATATTTCTGGTAGTTTTAGGCTCATAAGTTTCAAAAAGTTTATTAAAAAGTCAAAAAAAGTTCTCATTAATTTTAAAAATAACTTTAAAATTAACCAAAAATCACGTGACTTCAAAACGCTGCCTGACGTCACACTTTATGATGCTTCAATGTTTACATTTTGTTAGCCTAGTTAGCAAGCAGCAATTCGTTTTAACTTATGTAATTATCAATCGTTTATGTGATTTCTGAGCATTACTTTTTCATCTTATAATCATTTAATATCATTATCACTATTTTCCATTATCATTATTTTCAATTGTTTTCTTTTCATGGCGGTTGTCGAATGTTTTCGCTTAATAGGATCCTGTGGAACGCTAAAGAATAGCTAGTGCAGAGAGGTAAAATACAATATTTATACTACGATTTTTTAATATTCGACATAAAATACAAAACCTATTTCACTGATTCAAGAAGCAAAGCAAAGCACGAAATCGAATGTAAACAACGATTACTCTTGTTTATTGTCATAAAGAGTGACGTCATGATACATTATACTGAGTTTTCTCGATCGGCGTTTGTAATGATCGATAGAGGGCGCTTTTTCAGCTTTTGTTGTTAGCAAATATTATAGCCACGTGTATTTATTATTGTTCTATTTGTGTTACTACTTAATATTTGTGCTATAATTTCTCCGCTATTACATCATGGAAAATCGATTGCTTTTGGAAAAAATATTTCAGTTTATTCAAAGTTCGATTAGAAGTAGATTTTTAACTGAAGCTGAACAAATATTAGTTTCAAATCATCTGATTAATTCTTTACTTCCATTAGCCGAAGCAACTGAAATTTTAAATTTGTCATTTGGAAATAAATGGAAACTTAATTCTGGATTTCTTGATCCTTTGGAGTTACACTGTAGCACACAACAGTATGTGTTATCTTTTTAAACGGATTTATTCATTTTTATTCAATAAATATATGTGAAACTAAACATCGGCAGCAATGGCGTCTCGACGAAAGCCGAAAGCTATTCATGTTAATTGTAATTTCACCTTAGCCCACCAGAGGGCGAGCATTTAATTACAATCGCGGATAGAGTAAATAGTGCGATGTTAAAATTGTTAAATCCGTAATTAGATTTCAAATAAAGAAAATGTATGTATTTATTTTCTTACCTTTTCATTTTCTATCATTTAAGAATAAAATCAGAAAACGTGCAAATTCCCTATTCGCTTGGCGCTCAACGTGTTAAAGAACATATCTTTATGGAATACTAAAAATTAATTTAAAAACACATTTTTTTTATGCATCTCTTAAACATAAACTCACATATCATTGATAAGATAAGTTTTTAAAAATATTTTTACGTTTGAATATTGAAATTTAATGTACATTTTTAAATTCAAATATAAAAATATTTAAAAAATTAACTTATCTATAAATCCATAAAGAACTTATGAAATATTTTTAGGTTATATTGTTAAACAATAATAACGTAAAATTGAGAATGGATGGGAGGTATAAATTAGCTAGTAGAGAGCATTTAAAAATAAATAAATAAAAACAATATATAACTATTTTATTTATATATTATTATTTTAATTTAAACAGTTTTCGTGAAATTTTAATATACTTAATATTGTTCTATGTATTTCAATGCATATGTATGCAAACTTTTATTATTCTAAAACAGTAATTTACAAAAAAAAAAAAAAGTAGAATAACGTTTTCCATTACATAAATGTTAACTGCCGCAAAGGTGAAAAAAATTAAGTTAAGTTTATTAATTAAAACATGTAAATTATGCAAAACAAGTTTATATTAACTTGCAGAAAAATACACCGAAAAAGTTCGAGAAATGAAAAAACTAAGCAAACACCATAAATTGCATTAACATAAAACAGTTACTTTGGGCCGAAATAATTAAGTAATAAAAAGACGTTGACTCGAGTGCGGGGTAAAAGCAACATCGCAATGTAGTAGCCTCAAGACAGCATTAGTATAGAACCTTGAAGTCGTTTTTGTATTGACAATTATTTTACCAAACAAACAATAAAAAATCTAGAGTGACTCCACTAGACTTTCCAAACATTAAATAATTAACGATTGCATAAATAAAGAGAAAAGAAATAAAGATATTAAAGATAAAGTAAGAGAAGTCCTTAAATAAACAACAGAAAAAATATAATAGGGTGCCTGAGTACTTTTCTCCATTCTTTAATTTAGTGCTATTGCCCTTCAAATAGTTAGAGCCCACAGATATTATTGATAAAGAAATTTTCTTGTGTCTCTGTAAGAATTTATAAGGGTTTCACCAAAATTTATACAGTTCGTGCGACAGTGATCTATGACACTTATATAAACTTTCAGCTCAATCGGATGAGATATATAGAGGCTATCGCAATTTAAATAATTTGAGCTCATAAGTTTTCAGTTCATTCGAATAAGGTGTTTAGACGCTATCGCATTTTAAATAATTCGAGCCCAAAATAATAAGGAATTTTTCTTTGTGTCCCTGTAAAAAAAAACTACAAATGCTTTAAATTCACCAAAATCAATAGGGTTCTTTCTACAGTGGCATACATAGCAACTTTAAGCTCAATCAATCAAAGCGTTTAGGCGCTATTCTGTTCACATACACACACATACATACATGCACACATACATCACAGTAAAAATAGTGAAAATGAACTCAGGGCACCTCAAAACGTACAGAAACACCAAAGTCTAAAAGTCCAATTTTTGTCATGATTATAATACTTTCCTTACATACGTATTCGGAACAATACTTTCCTCACATATATTTCCTTATATGTTCGGAAAGTAAAAATAGCGATAAAAGCTTGTTTTAAATTATTTTAGGCGGCAAATTTGTCGCTCATGTGTGTAACTTTAGCGACATTTGTCGACTTGACATCATGTTAGTGGGAAACCTATGAGAAGAGACTTTTTGTAAGAGATTTTCTTTAACTGCAAAATTTACTTGTTTCAATATTGAGTGGCACATGGCTCTGTGTCAAGATGTACATCTGCAAAACAAGTTGAGGTGCTGATTTCATAAAACTGCCAACCATGACCAACAAGGATATGTCTCTGTCTTCTTGAAGATACATCATACGGTATTTAGCACGGTCTGGATCTTTAAGGTCTATTGTGTGTAAACCATACAAAAATAATTCAATGTATCTAGAGAAGAAGAAAAAAGGTTTAATTAATATATTTATAAACAAGTTTATATGTATCGTTAAAAAATATTTATTTCAATTCTAGCATTTCAAGTTAAATGGCTCCGTCAAATGTTAGAACATTACGACAATGTTTTTTCCTTTTTCTATAGTTTTAATTGCTTAAATTTATAAACTGATGCTTACGTCACGTGCAAACGATAATAAAAAAGATTACTGAAAATATAAAAAAATAATATATATATATATCCGCGTTTGTAATGATCGATAGATGGCGCTTTTTCAGCTCTTGTTGTTAGTAAATATTACAGCAACGTGTATCTATTTTTTGTTCTTTTTGTTATTCTACTTAATATTCGTACTATAATTTCTCCGCCATTACATCATGGAAAATTGATTGCTTTTGGAAAAAAATATTTCAGTTTATTAAAAGTTCGATCGGAAGTAGGTTTTTAACTGAAGTTGAACAAATATTAGTTTCAAATCATCTGATTAATTCTTTACTTCCATTAGCCGAAGCAATTGAAATTTTAAATTTGTCATTTGGAAATAAAATGGAAGCTTAATTCTGGATTTCTTGGTCCTTTGGAGTTACACTGGAGCACACAACAGTATGTGTTATCTTTTTTACCGGATTTATTCATTTTTATTCAATAAATATATGTGAAACTAAACATCGGCCAGCAATGGCGGCTTGATGGAAGCCGAATTAAAGCATGTTAATTGTAATTTCACCTTAGCCCAGCAGAGGGAGAGCATTTCATTACAATCGCGGATAGACATTCTAACTTCTAAACTTTTATTAAATTATTTATTTTAATTTATAATTGTTGCCAAAAAAATTAAACTTTAAATTTTACATCTACTTTTTATGATAGCATGCGATCATGTTTTATATAAAATTTAAATCATTAAATTCATTTTTTTTACTTATTTTTATTTCATATTCCTCGCGCACTTTTTATTTCCTGATTCAAAATTATACAAAAAAAAAAAAAAAAAAAAAAAAAAAAAACTTTTTCGATATCGTTTGTAACGATACTGTATAAATTTTCTTTTCTTTTTCTTAAAAAAAAAAAAAAAAATGATTTTGATGAAATTCTGGCAAAAGCAGAATTTAATTTAGGACGGAGGACTATTAGTTTTTTTTTTCTTCCCAATTATAACATCGCTTTCAAATTATTCAATTATATTTTCGATAAATTTTAGATTTCGATAAATGTCCAACTATCGATAAATGATTTCGACAAATGTCCAACTATCGAAAACGACAACGCAAAAATCCCAGATTGAGACTAATAGGCCCTCAGTCCTAATAAAAAACTTAATTAATCATTAAAATAAAAAATCTGTTTTTTTTTTTTTTTTCTAAGTATGTGTCATCGTTAGCTATACATTTCCCCCCTCTGTCTTTCAAACCATTGGTGCCTTCCAGGATACTTTTTATTTTTTGAGATGATCCTGTTATCAAACCATTTTTAGATACCTCCATAATTACTGAAGTGTGTGAGGGAAAGTGTACGGCGATGTAAACAAGTAATAATCGAAAAATCAATGTCTCATGGAGCAAAAGTTGTCATAGTGTCTCATTCTCACAGCCAAGTGTGAAAATGGTGTCTTTTTCTCACTGTATTTCTAACTTTCGTTCTGTGGGAGATAAAGTGTTGCTTTGCTGTAATATCACTTAACAATGTCTTAAAGCCCAGAGTCAGATTAAGGCACGAACACAAAAGGCACTTTCCTAGGGTCTCTAAATTTAGAGAACCTCAAATAAATGGGAAGTAACAATAAATAATTTTATGCAATATGTTTAATAAAGGTAAAACTATTGAATATTGTTATTATGTATAACACAATCACACTTTCGAATCTAAGCATTTGTCGAAAATCAGTATTTCTTTTACAATATGGAAATTTATAGTGAAACCAAGGCGAAATTTTCATAACAAAACGGAATCGTGTGAGATAAGAACGAGAATATTTTTCCATTTCATTTCAAAATCGGTGCCTCATAGCAATAATACTGCGATCGTCTCATTATGTAGCAATCTGTAAATATAACTGCAGCAAGTTTAAATTTTAATAGAATTTCTGTTGTTGATTGATTTTTTATGTTGACAATTATACCACATTAAGTAAACATGAACTTAATTGCTAATATCTAGTTAGCAAATATGGTTTTCTTGGCGTCTTATGTTCAAGTTTCGCCTCAAAATTTTGCTGAAGCGTTTCCTTTTAAATTACGCAGTATATATTTCCACCAAAATGAATAGTATCATTAAAGCTCATAAAAATGTAAAGGGAGGGGGGGGGGTCATTGAGAAACACCTGTTATAAAGCTTTTAAAAAGTTTAATCGAAATATGCTTGTAGTCGATGTTGGTCCTGAATCAATAAAGGATTTTTGAATTTGGTGTCTTCGAAATATATCGATTTTTTTGTCTCCTATCCTGATCCGACATAAAAAAAAAAAAAAAAAATGTTTCATTTACAAAGATATTTTATTTTATACTAAAAAACGAAACTTTGCACATTGTTTTCCGCTTTTCCATCTCTGTGTTGCGCATAAGATATGATACTCCTTTTCAAGCCTTCTAGTATTTCCTATTACATGCAAAAAAATCAAAAATGATTTGGTGGTCACCATTTATATTCTTCGTTATTTTTTTTTTTTTTTCAGTATGTGTCTTCGTCTAATAATGCTTGCAATTGGGCATTTTGGAACTTTTTCGAGTGGTATGAGTGCTCTTACCATGTTTTTATTAACTTCTATTCTTGTGTGTTTGTTTGTTTGTTTGTCCGGTACAAATCTTGCAATCGAATTTTAACTAACTTCACTGTTAAAAATTTCAGTTCAAGGTTGAACCAAATGTTGGTACTAAAGTAGCTTCAGTTTGCTAGGTTGAACCAAAACATGGAACATTTTTGCTGCCACCATGCGATGGTGAAACCTTCTATTATGATTTGGCGTTTCTTGTTTAAAAAAAGCACCAAATTATGGTAAAAAATTTCTCCGTCTTATGGATGTAGCTATTGAAGTACCAAGCCTTGGTTTAGTAAAGCACCAAATAATGGTAAAAGGTTTCACCATCGCATGGTGGCAGCAAAAATGTACCATGTTTTTGTTCAACCTAGGAGAAAATTTTTAACAGTGTTCCCTACTAGCTAAACATTTGAAACTTTCACAGTAGCTCAGAACCCGGTAACAACACAATACTGCTTCGAAGTCCGATTTTCGAATTTTTGATCACTTTTCTTATAATTAATTAAAATATGAAAATAATAACATCCTAATAGCGTTAAAATAGTCATTAAAATAATAGCTATAATTTAATTGTTGCCAAAAAAAATTTACGAGTTCATTTTCTTTCGACATAAAAATAAATACATTTAATTAAACGTGAACGTTAAAAAATTATAAAAAGTTAAATTATGCATTTCACAAAAATTGACGTCATTATCACTTTAAAAATTTTATGCACATTGATAAGAGCTCTATGATTCATCGGAAAATTTGAAACATGGTATACAAAAAGTTTTTTTTTTTTTTAATCTTGTAATTATTAACATTCAAGTCGAAATCACCACTTTTGAATCATCAGAACCAACGCATATAAGGATTTTGCGTTGGAAGATCGTCACTATAATATTCCATTTTTTTTCCATTTGATTGAACAAGAAACGTGCCGCAAATGCTCGTTACTTTGTCATAGACATATTTATTATAAAA
Source organism: Salticus scenicus (assembly GCA_963930645.1). Taxonomy (NCBI): domain Eukaryota; kingdom Metazoa; phylum Arthropoda; class Arachnida; order Araneae; family Salticidae; genus Salticus; species Salticus scenicus. The sequence goes on from OZ005661.1 coordinate 138,028,828, forward strand.
AAAAAAAAAAAAAAAAAAAAAACATTACGCTAAATAGTAATGATCTAAATATCAATGGCGTTTTATTAAGGGCTGACATAGAAACACAAAGGCAGAAGAGACTGTAAACCAATCCTTGTTTCTAGCTTCCACCACTACCTCTTAAAATAATTAAGAATTATAAACCGGTACGTATGGTAAATGGTATTAAAATGACAAAAACGAAAAGCACAAATTATAAATAATATAACTGATCAATTCCCTAACAGCACAAAATGTTCCAGAAATGTTACAGTCATATAACATCGAAACAATAGAAATATTTCAGAAACGTTTCGAAACATTCAGTTTGCTTTCCGTTTATATTCAAAAACGTAGAAATGTCCGCGATCGTAGCGAAAAATCGGATACGTAACAGAAATGTTTCAGTTATTTAACAGATGGAACATCGAAAAGTGCGAATGTTTCAGAAAAATATCAAAGAGCATACTTAAATGTGTTACGATAATGAAAGATTGTAAGCTTTTTGAAACATTCTGTGCTGTATGGGTTTTGCTACCTAAGATAAGAACGTATTATCTTACAAAAAGTTTTAAGAAACAATCAATACATTTATTACCTAATTATAGGCCCAATGAGACATATATGAAACACTATCCGAAATGCCCAGTGCGCCTTAGATACAGGAGGCAAATAATTTTTTTCTTCTTGAGCATCATGAATATACCAACGAATGCTAAAAACGTTGGTCACAACCAGAGAAGCTACTAGTGGACCGACCATCATATACCACCACCAATGGCCGGTCTGGTATACCCAGAAACATACAACAGCTGAAGATATAATATCTACTGAATATGTGCACGTCGATATTGAAGTTAACAGAACAGAAGAGATATCTACAGGTTCTTTGTCCTCTTTCAAAAGCTCTTTTTCTGCTTCAGAAAAGGATGGACGATCAATATCATCACCAATGTGTGGACCAAGTTCTTCAGTCTTTGCAAAAGATACTATCCGTCTTCTAGGTTCTAAATTAAGTTTAAAAAAAATAACGTTAAAGAAATAATTAATAACCGAATTACAAAGATATATAAGTAAAATATTTTCTCATTAAATATTTCACAGTATACACTGCTTAAAAAATTCAAGGATATTACAAGTTTTTTGTAAAAAAAAAATAATAATAATAATAAATAAGGCATAATAGAAAGTTTTATCAGCAAAATGAAAACATAGTCTTAAAAATGCAACTTTTCAAATGTTGGAAAATGTAGAAATATGATTAGTTTTCCTGTGATATCGAAAATGCGTGTGAGTGATAGCGAAAGAAAATAAGTTATCGGTATACTTAAAAAAAAAAAAAATACTCTAATCAAAAGACTGCAAATTCATTAGTCGCTTATATGGATTGCTTATAGTCGCTTGTCCAAACACAAACCTTACTTACCAAATACATAGTATTACACAGGGCAATTTCTAGGATCCTTAATTGTTTTTCAGAAACGCACAGCGAAAATTAGACTGTAATGGACGAGTGTAGATTCTTGAAACAAATTTCTCTCTTATGAATTTTTGCTCTTTAATTAATTAATATAACACCAGATATGATTATGATTATGTACAGGTGAATTTCAAAAATTACATGCATGTAAGTACATATGTGCTTATGTTATAACAAAACATAAAATAATAGAATAAATTCTGTAACTCGGATGCGCCAATTGCATCCTACTTCACAGGCCAAAGCTCCACTAACCACCAAGGATGCATTCGAAAGTATTTCCCGGTCACTTCCCTAGTTGGGAAATGACGTCACGCGGAAAGTTCGGGAAATTAGAACTACCATATAGGAGCCTTACGAAAAATGACCGAGATATAACTACTTCCGTAAACATCTCATCTTCCCGGGAAACAAATATATAAACAAACATGGCTCTTATATGGTAGTTCTAATTTCCCGAACTTCCCGCGTGACGTCATTTCCCAACTCGGGAAGTGACCGGGAAATACTTTCGAATGCGCCCCAAAACACCTTCTCCTGCTCACCACGGCCTAAAAAGTTGGCTGAGTGAATAAAAATGAACAGAAAAGTGGTTGGTTGCGTGACATAGACTAAGGTCATAGCCACGGAATAGAATTGTATTCTTAAATAAAATTCTTAATCCATGGTCATAGCAAAACAACAATACCAAGCGGGCAGAAAAGGATCGAACAATGGATGCTAGTCTTCCCCAACAATTATTCGCTCGGCTACTGGCACTATAGTTTCGAGTAAAACCGTCCGAAACCGAACCCCCGCTGTAGGTCTGTATTCTCGAGACCCTCTGGTATGTGGGTCGTTAAGGTGCCTGCCTACCTTCGGAGGTGATTTTTTTAAATAATTGAAAAATTGCCTATTTATCTGCATTAAATGATAGAATATAGTAAAAAACAGTGAATAACCTGAAAAAAACTACGCAAATTTAAAAAATATTTTGAAATTTAGGCTCAAAATATGCATAAAATTTGCGAAAAAAAAGCACTTGTACAAAACATCATAAGTCAAATTTAAATAAAGATATTTTTATTCTGTAAATTTTATTTAGATTATTGAAAGGTCCTTAAGGGAGTGAACTACTCTCAAAACTGTAACCATGTTATTTAATATTTTAGAGACGATAACATTTTACATTCTGAAAAAATCATGAATTTATACGACAGTTCATAACTTCTATCGACAAAAAAACAAAAAATAATTTATCTAGATTCATTATCGTAGTTCAATCCCTAAAACAATTCCTCTAGAGTATTTAGTCAAAGTTTCATAACGTTTCAATCATAACTTTTGGAGTTATGATGTTTTGCGATAAAGTAAAATGCTAAAAATCTCATATTTAGAAAAAGCAGAAAACAAATTTATAAACAAGATTTTACCTATTAAACAAAAAATAATTTTAATAAGTTTCTGATTTATTTCAAAGCTTTCTATTTTCTATTTTAATTTCATTTTATATTCAGTAACAAATTTTGATGTTTATGTTGAGTAAAACATTTATGGGTCATTTCCGGTCACTTCCGGTTTCAAAAACTGGCGAGTGACTAATATTAAAATGCCTGTAACTCAAGTTCTAAGCAAGATAGAAACAAAATTCAAACTGATTTAGAAAGCTAAAATGTCAGGCTTTAATACTAACCCAAAAATAGAAAATAGGAGTTTTGTCCGAAAATTGCATTTTAAAGGTAGGCAGGCACCTTAACAGTACGTTATCGAGCTGCTCGCAAAGAATGGGCAGGAAAGCACATTAAATGGGGAAAACATCAGTGGAGGATGTCCTTTTCTGCGACGCGTCTCGTTTTATCATTGTTCTTGATATTGGTGCATTTTTGTTTGGAAGTAACATGGAGTTTAAAACCCTCATTTTTGCAAGAAAGTGTCAGATTTAGATGAGCTGATGTGCTGGTTTTGGTAGTATCTTAATTAAAGGTCACGCCGACTTCCACATCGTTAGAAATAGATCTTTGATCCAACAGAACAGGTTTGGGACATACTACGCAGATGAGTTTTTACCTACTGTAGTCCAGGCAACGAAGGCCAAAATTTGACGAATAGAAAAAAAAAAATCGTGTAGTTTTGAAATTTTGCATACTCATAGCCCAGAGGGTCCTGAACAACATACTAAAAGTCCCCGCCCGTGGTGAGTGAGCGGGGGACAGGGGGGGGGGCATTTAAGGGAGGCACATTTCAGTTTTTATTAAATATCTTAAAAACTTTCACATTTAAGGAAAAAATGTCATTTACAAAATTAATCTACGTAAAATTTCCTACAACAATGTACATAACATTTTGTTTGTATGATCAATAGTTTAGAAGATATAGGGGGATGAAATTAAATAACACATTTTCTTGAAAAATTCTTTTTTGCAATAGTAAAATCAACTAAAATGTGTAATTAAAAGGGTTCTGGTCAAATATTGTCTAATGTACAAAACAAATATATGCATAGGTATATGTAAGGATAATACAGCATGTTTTGTAAGTTTTAAGTAATTTTAAGGCTAGTAGGCGCAAGTGGCGGTTTGAGTAAAAATCCAGATAACGAAGACCCAAAACCGATCAACATTTAAAAAAAAAATCGTGTAGTTTTGAAATTTTGCATACTCATAGCCGAGAGGGTCCTGAACAACATACTAAAGGTCCCCGCCCGTGGTGGGTGAGCGGGGGGCAGGGGGGGGACTTTTCAGTTTTTATTAAATATCTTAAAAACTATCGCATTTAGAGAAAAAAATGTCAATCACAAAATTAATCTACGTAAAATTTCCTACAAAAATGTATATTACATTTTATTTGTATGATCAATAGTTTAGAAGATATAGGGGAACGAAATAACACATTTTCTTCAAAAATTCTTTTTTGCAATAGCAAAATCAACTAAAGTGTATAATTAAATGGGTTCTGGTCAAATATTTTCTAATGTGCAAAACAAATATATGCATAGGAAATATGTAAGGATAATACGGCATGTTTTGTACATTTTAAATAATTTTAAGATTAGTAGGCGCAAGTGGTGGTTTAGGTAAGGATCCAGATAACAAAGATCCAAAACCGATCAACAAAAAAATAAATAAATAAATAAATAAATAAATACAAAATCGTGTAGCCTTGAAATTGAGCACAGTTATAAAGTTAAGTGTCCCGAACAACATACTAAAAGTCCCCAACCATGAGGGGTGAGCGGGGGGGCAGGGGGACATTTAAATGGGGCACATTTCAGCTTTTATTACGTATCTTGAAAACTATCGCATTTAGAGAAAAATATCAATTATAAAATTAATCTACGTGAAATTTCCTACAAAAATGTACCTTACATTTTGTTTGTATGGTCAATAGTTTAGAAGATATAGGGGAACGAAATAACACATTTTCTTGAAAAATTCTTTTTTGCAATAGCAAAAAATTGCAAATGCATTGAAATGAATCCTTAGAATTTTAATGCAAATGCTATGATACATTTTATCTTTTTATAATATGCCACAAATTTACATTTCTATTTTGATATATGGTCCCTATAATCAGAGTTCAGTTTTGAATTAAGTATAATTCATTCATCATTTCAATGCATTCAACTAAAATGCGTAATTAAAAGGGTTCTCGTTAAATATTCTCTAATGTACAAAACAAATATCTGCATAGGGTATACGTAAGGATAATACAGCATGTTTTGTACATTTTAAATTATTTTACGGTTAGTAGGCACAAGTTGTGGTTTAGGTAAAATTGCTTTTTAATCCCTGACATAAAAGAGGGGTGTTATAAATTTGAAGCATTTGTTTGTCTTTATACTTGTAGTCATTTCATTTTAACTTTTTTTTTTTTTTTTTTTTTAAGGACTGAGGGCCTATTAGTCTCAGACAGGGATTTTTGCGTTGTCGTTTTCGATAGTTGGACATTTGTCAAAATCATTTTTCGATAATTGGACATTTATCGAAATCTAAAATTTATCGAAAATATAATTGAATAATTTGAAAGCGATGTTATAATTGGGAAGAAAAAAAAAAACTAATAGTCCTCCGTCCTAAACTAAATTCTGCTTTTGCCAGAATTTCATCAAAATCTTTTTTTTTTTTTTTTTTTTTTTTTTTTTTTGAACGAAAAAGAAAAGAAAATTAATAATAATCAGTATCGTAACAAGAGATATCGAAAACGTTTTTTTTAATAATTTTGAATTAGGAAATAAATAGTGCGCGTGCAATAATATGAAATAAAAATAAATAAAAATATGAATTTAATGATTTGATTTTTATATAAAACACGATCGCGTGCTATCTTAAAAAGTAGATGTAAAATTTAAAGTTTAATTTTCTTGGCAACAATTATAAATTAAAATAAATAATTTAATGAAAGTTTAGAAGTTAGAATTTCTAATTTTATAATATTTTTACTATCGTGAACAATTCTTTAATTAAGTTTTTTTTTTCTTTTTTTTTTTTTTTTTTTTTTCTGGGGATTCATTTCAGGCAGTGCAAGAGAAATGCTTTTGATTCATAAAAAAACTTTTTTATTATTAAATATAATTATTTTTCAGAAGTTTAAAACACTGCAAAGGAAATATTCTAAAACTATGCCAATATATAAAAATGAAAAATAAAATCAGTCTTTGGAATCATAACTACTCGTTTTATAGGCAAATCTATTCTGTTTTTTTTTTGTTTTTTTTTTAATTATTATTTAATTTTTTATGTTATTTACAATAGTAACATAAACTATAGTTTGTAATTAAAAGGATTCGGGTTAAATATTTTCTACTCATACAAATAAATATCTATATGTGCATGTGCGCGCGCAATGCGCCAAGTTTAAATAGTGGAAGTCAAAATATACAAATCGAAAAACTCCACTCTTCTGTAAGATATCCGTATGATACAAAGCAACCTTTATATTTTCTTAACTATTGATCATACTAACAAATGTAATACGCATTTACATGGGAAATTTTACGTAGTTTAATTTTATAATTGACATTTTTTATCTAAATGCGATAGTCTTCAAGATATTAATAAAAATTGAAAAGTTCTTCCTTTAAATGCCTTCTGCCCCCTCCGCTCTCCCCCCACGGTTGGGGACTTTTAGTATGTTGTTCAGGACAGGACACTTTACCCTATAACTGTGATCAATTTCAAAGCTATACGATTTTTTTTATGTTGATCGGTTTTGGGTCTTCGTTATCTGGATTTTTACCTAAACCACCACTTACGCCTACTAACCTTAAAATTATTTAAAATGTACAAAACATACTACATTATCCTTACATATTCCCCATGCATATATTTGTTTTGTACATTAGAAAATATTTGACCAGAACCCATTTAATTACACACTTTAGTTGATTTTACTATTGCAAAAAAAAAAAAAAAGAATTTTTCTAGAAAATGTGTTATTTCGTTCCCCTATATCTTCTAAACTATTGATCATACAAAGAAAATGTAATATACATTTTTGTAGGAAAATGTACGTAGATTCATTTTGTATTTAACATTTTTTCTCTAAATGTGAAAGTTTTAAAGATATTTAATAAAATCTGAAAAGTGCCCCCCTTAAATGTCCCCCCTGCCCTCCGCTCACCCACCACGGGCGGGTAATTTTAGTATGTTGTTCAGGACCCTCTCGGCTATGAGTATGCAAAATTTCAAAACTACACGATTTTTTTTCAATGTTGATCGGTTTTGGGTCTTCGTTATCTGGATTTTTACTCTAACCGCCACTTGCTCCTACTAGCCTTAAAATTACTTAAAACTTACAAAATATGCTGTATTATCCTTGCATATTCTCTATGTATATATTTGTTTTGCACATTCAGGGATGGAACACGGGCGCAGAATTCATACCACTATCAATGTAAGAAAATTTTCTACCTCTTAAATCGACGATATTATAGGTAGAGAAATTTCTTTAACACATTCCGGTGTGAATTCTGCGCCCGTGTTCCATCCCTGCACATTAGAAAATATTTGACAAGAACCCTTATAATTGCACACTTTAGTTGATTTTACTATTGCAAAAAAAAAAAAAATTTCAAGAAAATGTGTTATTTCATCCTTTATATCTTCTAAACTATTGATCATACAAACAAAATGTAATATACATTTTTGTAGTAAATTTTACGTAGATTAATTTTGTAATCGACATTTTTTCTTTTAATGCGATAGTTTTTAAGATATTTAATAAAAACTGAAAAGTGCCCCCCCCTGCCCCCGCTCACCCACCACGGGCGGGGACTTTTAGTATGTTGTTCAGGACCCTCTTGGCTATGAGTATGCAAAATTTCAAAACTACACGATTTTTTTTTTCTATTTCTCCTATTTTGACTGGACTACTGATCTCCTTCATAAAACGTTACGTAGCTGGAAGAAACTCATCTGGAGAAGTGGGATGGAATATAAAGAGGTGTTTGTTGTACGATTTGGAAATCGCTTGACTATTTTTAATTACAACCGACATAAATGCAAAAATAGAACACGGCGTTCAAAATTCCTTACTAATCATTTATATCGTCTGAGAGTGCCGTGTACAGATCAAAAAACATACAAATTTTGCTTTTCGGAACATAAAAATATACAGTTGTCTTTATAATTTTGTCCATATCATATGGCTGTCTAAATCTAAATTACATGTTAATGAATATGAATTTTCCATATATGTCCATATAAACTAATAAAAAATGTTTCATTATCCAGACACGTCTCTCCTCTTATTAGACCGTGGGCCGGTCCACGAGAATTCGTTTAATTAAAAAATATTTTGTAATACTAACTACTACCTTTCCATAGAAATTCCTAGGAAATGAAAATTCATGCAATCCTTTTTTTAAAATGAGACAAAGTAACCTCCTTTTATCTGAAACAATCATCATGAAAATTCAAACAGACACGCCATTACTAATTTTGTACAACTATCTGGGGTCTCACTCAGTTCCCCCATTCTACTTCTTCCCGCCAATCCGCTATGTACGCGATCTCTCCTAGTTTTACCTAACAATAAAAAACTGGGCTGACTCCTTTTTTTTTTTTTTTTTTTTTTTTTAAATACAAGTAGGGTCGCGTCCTTATTTTATTTTATTTATTTATTTTTTTTTTTCACAATTTTTACTTCGGGCAATTGTTTTAGGATAAATCGCACATCAAAATTCCCATGAGAACTCAAGTTATTAAAGATTTTGTTACTATTTCTGTTTAAATAAATTAACAACAACAAAAAAAAAAAAAAAAAAAAAAATCCCTTTTCGGCGAGCTTAAAGGCAAAGGTAAATTCCTTTACATTAATGTTACAAAAATAAAGAAATATTACATATGCATTAACATATACTTAGCCAATGACTTTCTTCCCTCACATTGCATTATTTACGTCGCTATTCTGTTTTTAAGAAATTTCATTATGAACTACTACTATTCATTCTACTTAAAATTTTAGGCTAGATTTATTAATCAGTAAATGTTTCAATTTTTTTTTTAAATCCTAGCTCATAATCATTCAACAAATAGAAGCCTTAAAGATATACAATTTCGTGACAAAACTTGCGACTTAGCAATGAAATTTGTAATTTGGTGGCAAAATTTGATAGTTGACGACGAAATTTTTGACTTGGTGACGAAATTCGTTATTTGATGACAAAATTTGGCGAGCTTGGCGATGAAAAATTGGCAGCTTTGACGTCATTATATTTTTTTCCCACGCAAAAACCTCATATCTCTTCACAGACCAATATCTTGTTTCCAAAAGGTAAAAAATCAAAGGAAGCTGTAACGTATTACTCTCAATTTCAATCATAAATTTTAAATTCTTGCGTAAGCTGACGTTCTAAACTATTCACCACAAGCGATATTTTTACCAAGACTAAAGTATTATTTTAATTTTATATTTTTAAATGATTAATTAAAGCTCTTACCATAGTTTTTATATTTTCAGCGATCATCTTCATTATCATTTGCACGTGACGTAAGCATCAGATTATAAATTTAAGCAATTAAAGCTATAGAAAAAGTCGGCTTCATCACAATTGACGAAAAATCTCTTTTTAACTTGTAACTTTTAAGCAATAGAAGCTATCGAATAAGTTTAAATACAAAAGTTGTTCGTTAGGGTAAGGCGGTAATTCGCCTGATTTGAAGTATTTTCCTATTTTTAATATTAAAGAAATTATCGGCAAATGAAAATTTCCACCCCCCCCCCCCTTTTGAGCTGGATGCCCCATCTACGAACTCGTCCGAGATTCTTACTCTCCTGACAGCATATCCGGAGCTGGTTAAATTTAAATAAAAATTACTCTAGTTATCGTGTTCACAACTTAACATGGGAAAAGTGTTATATATATGTATGTACAGTCGGGGAAAAAAAAAACGCAACACCCGCTGTAATTTCGTTATTAATTGACGCAGGAACATCTAATAGACATCATTCAACAGGAAATTAAAAGCCCTTACTGAATATGTTGTCAAATTTTGAATTAGGGGTCATCTACATATTGAAATGAGTGCCAACTTTGATTTTTTCAATAGCAACATCAAATTTTGACTCCAAATTCGAATTTCTGAGAGTCTGGCAGTGTGGAAAAGTATACTGTTTGTATACTTTATCTTTAGTATTTATAGAGTTATAATCAAAAATGTGTTAGGGGGTTGTCTATAAATGTAGAAAAATAAAATTAAGATCCTATAAGAAATAGAGGAAATTTTAATGTTTCACACCGGAAATCTTTAAGGAAAAAAAATATTATAGAAATTAATAAACGCTGCATATTTTCCAGTTCTTTAATTATTCTGAATTCATTTTTTTAGATTTGTATATACTTCAGAACTTTTTTAGATAATTTTAGGTCTATTTCAATAGTTACACTTGCGATTTAGTCCATACAGTACTCTTTGAAAAAAGTGCAATATTTTTCAAGTAAAAGTGTCTATTATATCTGTACTGGTCACCAATAAAGCTTAAATTTTCTTTCCTAGGTGTAACATAATATACGAAATGAAATAATATATATATATATATATATGTATACAACAACGCATAAACTAAATCTTTTCGGATAAATTATTGTAAGCGTTCATGAAGTAAATATTAAACAATTTTAATGGCACTTACACCAGTTTTGGGTCAGTTGAACTCTTTGGAACTGTACGATTCGTTTTATAAATTCTATGAAAATATAATTTCTTAATTAACCCTTTCGCGACTGCTTACGTAGATTCAAGCCATTTGAAAATCTGTAACTCTGTCAGTGGGCGTTTCTTTCGTAATTTGTGTGTTATATATTTCTTAAGTGTGTACCCACTGTTCATATTTTTGCAATAAAATATACTATGGATAGAAATATATTGATTAGAAAGAATTTAATTATAATGTATATCCAATTGTAATATAATTGTGAATACAGAAAATTTGTTCTGAAATATTTTATTTTGAGAGTATAACGCCCGTAGGCGGGTTTTACTGTCAAAAAGACAAAATTCTGCAGTCGCAAAAAGAGTTAAAATATATTTATAAAAGTTAAAGTATGTTTTTAAAAATGTATAAAGTTAAAATATATTAATAAAATTTTAAAGACTAAAGTTTCCTTAAAATAGTAATCATTCCCCTACAAAATTAATAAATAAGTAAATAAATAAATAAAATAAAATGAAGCAATATATGAAGCAATATATGAAGCAAATGATTAAGCCTTTTTTAACTATGACGGTAGTTAAGAAACGATTTTACAAGTCTGTCTTGCATTCCAATTCCATTCGTTTTTTATATTTGACAATTTCACATTAAACATATTTTTCTATTTAAAACAGTAAACCCCGCCTATTTAGTTATTTTTTTTTTTTTTTCTTCTAGTGTTTGTTTAAAAGATTCAAAATTTATCACCAATTAATCGTTGAAGTAAATACCACTTGAGCATATTTTCTTCAATATAAAATAAGGGGTTTAACACTAATAATCAATGTCACATTTACTTTTCTTTTTTGTATTGTTTTGTTTTGAAGAACGATGAAGGCGGGGATTGTCTTCTTTAGAAAACAAGAATTCTTGATGCTAACACGAATGTCTAAAAATCATCATTTTTGTTTCATTTCTTTGCGTTTGGCCTTGTTGTTATATAATTTGACCCGTAAATAAAAAATAAAAATATTTTGTTTAATTTTCTTTGTTATTTTTTAAGATTTGATTCCTTATCTCATGCAAAACTTTATATGAGACGGCCCCCTAAACCACTCCAAAAGAAAGATTTATTTATATCTCGAAAACTAATAACTGGAATGAGATGAAAATTTGCACACCCGTATTTTTGAGCATTAGGATTCATTTTACGTAAAAATTAATATAGGTCATAATTCATAATTTTTATGAATATGAATTTATTAATATTTTTCAGAATTAAAAATATTCTTCAGAATCAAAAGTAATGATGGATTATGTTTGGGTTTCTTCACTGTATCTCGTAAAAAAAAAATTTTATCGATCAAGTTATTTTTTGTGAAGATATTAATAAAAGTTTGAAATATGAATTTAACATTAGCACCTTCAAACTTTGAACGCTTACAACTCTGTGAAAAAATAAGTAAAATATACAACCAATATACTTTTTCGGGTTGTCGCGATCCCAGGAATTCAAATATAAAATAAAAATAGGGTGTTACCATTGAAAAAAATCAAAGTTGGTGCGCGTTTTAATATGTAGATGACCCCCAATTCAAAATTTTAGTTCATTTTCTGAAACTACTCACAATTCCCCGTCGAATGATACCTATTACATTTTTCTGCATCGATTAGCAACGAAGTTACGTTGAGTGTTGCGTTTTTTTTTTTTTTTTTCCCCTGACTGTACCTATCAATACAAAAAACCCTTAACGGGTTAAAAGTTTGTGACGCAGCACTGTACTTTATGGCTATAAGAATTAGAAATACGGGTCTTAAAAATAATGATATCAAATTTTCAGTGACGCTTTGATATTAATTAAATTATATATAGATTTTCTTATTTGAATTTGCTTTTTCCTTTCATTTATATTTACAGTGTAAACGTTATTTTCAACATAAAATAATATATAGCATTTACTCATTGATACCTTTCCATTCACATCTCTTATACTATGAAAGCATGTGTTTTAAAAGATATTATATGAAGTTCCAGTAACGCAGTGGTGTTACATTAAATGATTTGTTTTTAAATTTCACTGCAATTATTTTGTTTTGCATATTAAAGTATGTGTGCACATTGAAATATTGCTTTTAATTTTCAAATACGCTGTCAAATATATCACTTTCATAAAGCTTATATTATGTACTGAAATATATTTATTTCAATGAATTATTCTATCTTTTGCGTCACGCCATCCAAAACTGTAAGTAAAATATATGGAAATGTTTACTTTGTGTCATTTCATCCAAATAAATTGAAAATGCATGCAAATAGTTATCGTGCTGCAAAGAAAAAAACTGTGAAATTTTTTTCAGTTTTATTATTTATACTTTATATAATTTTACTTTATTATAAAATCGATGTTCATGAATGATTAAAAATTTTTTCAATTAAAAAAATTGTAAATTCATCATTAATATGATAAAATGGAATATCTAAAATTACAAAATACTTCCTTATTTAAAATATTATCTAAATATTTTTTTGACTAAATATGAAATTTTGAAATCAAAAATATTTTTTTCATAACACAAGAGAAAATATATTTAAGTGAATTTGACTTAGTATATATACAATAAATATTTTAAACATGTAATAAAGTACTTTTGCGTTAAAAAAAAATTCTAAATAATTCATTGGCTGCATTCAAGTCGGTCAACAAACCAACCCACATACCTTACAAGTAAGAACCGCATAACAGCGTTTTCCCCCGAAGAAACACATGTAATTGGCGGAGTAATATAGTTCAATATTTAAAGCGATTTATATAAAAAACAAGAGTTTTCCTGAAAAAAAACGAAAACGTTACTAGATTCAGAAAGATCCTATTAACAGCATATATTAATTATATGAAAATCCTTCGAGCCGTTTTAGAGATATTTTTCAGAATTTAGTCCATTACATCCTTACGTCGTTACACCACACATTTTCCCTTTTTGGCTTTAAATTGAGATTCAGATCTCAAAACATACTGCATGTAGAAATGTAAAATTTTCAGGATAGATTAAGACCGAAGATAAAAGACTATTTTGAAAAGATGAGAACAAAATATGGCATATTTGCTGATATATTAAGTGTCGGCTTTTACAAATCTCTTTGATGTCAAACTAGCCGTATATATGAGTTCGCAGCGTCCCGTTTGTCCCTCCGCTTGCGTCACTCAAAAAACTGCCGTTTTTCATGATGTGAATGGAAAGGTATCAATGAGTAAATGCTATATATTATTTTATATTGAAAATAACGTTTACACTGTAAATATAAATAAAAGGAAAAAGCAAATTCAAATAAGAAAATCTATGTATAATTTAATTAATATCAAAGCGTCACTGAAAATTTGATATCATTATTCTTAAGACTAATTCTTGTAGCCATAAAGTACAGTGCTGCGTCACAAACTTTTAACCCGTTAAGGGTTTTTTGTATTGATATCATTACTTTTTAGGGGTTAATGATCAAAACGTAAAATTAAAGGAGCATGGTAATGGGTTATAACACTGTATAAAAAGTGTTGTTTTATAGGTCATACTCGAACAAAATAATAAACTAAATGAAATTTCAAAATTTTATAAAAAGTGATTAAAAAAAAAAAAAAAAAAAAAAACTTTAAGAAAGAATATTTTTTGAGGGATGGAAACATGCAACATTACAAAGGCATAATATAGTACATTTTAAAAATGACAAAAATTTCTACAAATAAAAAAATAAATAAAAAAGATTTTTTATTTTATTCAATATTCAATTTCTTATATAGCTCATTGGTTCAACTATTTCTTAGATAGTCCAACAAAAAATTCAAAATAAATGTTTAAAAAAATAATTTGTGTACGAAAGTATTTGTAAAAAAGTGTTACGAATAAGTTTCTAAAGAGTTTTCACCACATCGATTTTAGTTAGATAAAAATTTAACAAACATTTTTAAATGGTCAATCGAGTGAACAAAAGATAAATATTTTGTTATTCTTAAATTGTAGATGCATAAAGTAAAACTGTTTAAGGATATGACAGTAATTTTCCAAAATACCTAGCACCATTGGGATGAGGTTCAGATCCTCCCTTGGAAACTCGGATAATTCTAAAAAAGATGTTTAATCAATTTGAGAGAGATTTTGTTTGGCTTAAAATTAATTCACCTTGGGAAAATAGGAGGGGGGGTTACCAGTTAGATCACTTAGAAATAGGGAAATCGCTTTTTAGAAAAAAATTTACACTATTTACAATGTTATTATTAATTTCTAATTTAAAAGTTGCAGATGCATGGTGATTTCAATTTTATTTTATATCACTATTATATCTAAGAAATAAGTATATGCGAGTTAAGGAGGATTTTTTTTTTTTTTTTTTTTTTTTTTTCTAGAGTAGTTTTTATTGTTATATTCATGCCACCTCCCTACTGTTAAAGGGTATTGCAGAATAAGCATATGAAAACTGCACCAGCGTCGAATGAAGAGTTCTTGCCTGCTATTTATTGTTCTTTATCTGAAACATCTTTTGCACACAATTTTAGACTTCTACCCTCAACGATTAGGGAGTAATGGGGGTGGCAACCTAAAACGTTAAATTTAATTTTAAAAAAAACTATTCAAGATATCTTAACCAGGTTGAAACTATTTATAAATGTTTATGAAGTACATAATATATATTTTTTTCAGAATGTTCACTCGATTTTAAACGGTAGAAAATGATAAGTATATTTTTGATGGGCGATTTTTTATACTTTCCACCAAAGTGACACCTACCAAAAAAATACAGTTTATTTGTTTATTAGTTAGCTATTACATATAAAAATTACAGAAGGGTCAAATTGGTAGAAAGTAGTGAAAAAAATAATAATCACTTAATAATAATACCAATGATATTATATTTATTTTTAAAAACTACTTAATATCAATAAATAAACAATGAAAGCAAATATAAAAATGCTCTATTAACATTCGTTATTAAAACGTAACAATTAGCAATAATAATAAAAAAAATTATATTTATTTATTATCAGGGATCTTACATCTCGCCCTTTTTTCAAGACACTTTTAAGGATGAGAAATTTCCGTAATTTTTGCTATCTTTATTTTTACATAATAGTCTCTATCCTATTTAATCACGTCACAACACTTCAAAAATACTGATACAAAAATTTCTATATGAAAATAGCATAGATGGCAAAATTTAATTTATTCCGGAGTATTTTTTAGCCCCGCCTTTTTTCCATACCACTTACTTTTTAAGGATAAAATTTCCTGATTTTATGGAAGTTATATATTTCATAAAATTTTTCTATAAATAAGGGCGGGGCTAAAAGTACTCCGGAATAAATGAAAATATTGGCATCTATGAAAATAGCAGTAGCAAAAAAAAAAAAAAAAAAAAAAAGCGGGTGTTTCCTCCATCTCCGAACGTGTAAAAGGGGGCATGGAATACGAGCCATATAATTAGCTGTAAATGTAGCTGCCAACATTTTTATTTTAATTAGTAACATTGTTAGGCAGTTACTGATGATGTTACAGAATGAATTAGAAGTCTCTCAGTTTTTAAATCTTTTTACGCTTACTTCAATATATAAGTTGTAACAACTTTGCTAGAGAATGAACCCCTTGACATACAGTAACACAGAATTTTATACGTTTGAAAAGTACCATTTAATTTGGCTAAAGTATATTTATAAGCTTTTCCGTTCTTTTAAATAATAATATTTTGATAAAGGTCTACCAATTCATTTATTCTACATGAATAAAGTTTTATTCATTTATTTATTTATTTACGAGTGTGATTTTTATAAATTATCTACTATTGTTAAACGTAATCAGGTACAATTGACATAACATCCTTTATAAATCTTTCACATAGCTCCGCCCATCAAAAATGACATAGTTCTTACAGTCGTTGAAACTTCTTAATTTTCTGCACCACTATTAATATTTAGCAATTTTTTAATTTAAAATGTCTTAAAATTTAAAAGGAAATCTATTCCATAAAAGTACTGGTGGTAGAATTCTTGAAAAAAGGCGTGGCCATTATGAACTATGAATGGAGAAACAGCTCTTGACATATGCATGAAAAAAGGAGGCGCTAAAAATACCCCGTAATAAATTAAAATGTTGGCATCTATGCTATTTACATACAGAAATCTTTATATCAGTATTTTCATAGTAATTTGTCGTGATTAAACAGGATAGAGACTACTGTATAAAAATAAACGTAGAAAAAATTAGAAAAATTTCTTATCCGTAAAAGTGTCTTGAAAAAAAAGTTTAGATGTAAGATCCCTGATAACAATTAAATATAATATTTTTTTTATTGCTAATTGGTACATTTTAATAACAAATGTTAAAAGAGCATTTTTATATTTGCTTGCCTTGTTTATTTATTATTATAAAGTAGTTTTTTAAAATAAACATTATATCATTGGTATTATTACAAGGGTGCAAGAGTTTCCGTCTCAGCACGGAAAACCTATACCAGCGTATTTTTAACAATAATTTATGTCATATTTGTGGTTTAATTTATTGCGATAGATTATAATAGAAGTTATTGATAACGAGTGCTGGTGTCAGTCTTTTATTTTGAGAGTGAAATACTTGCACACAAGTATTATTGTTAAGTGATTATTATTTTTTTTCACTACGTTCTACCAATTTGACCCTTCTGTAATTTTTATATATAACTAGCCGCAGCTGGTTCGCGATCCCTGAAAAATCCGACTTTACGAAATTCCCGCTCGGTGGCGCCTGCGGCGCCTTTTTCCCGTATCAGGTCTAATAACAGCTTATTGATATATCGTGAAAATAGCTTATCTAAACCGCAGTAAACTCCCGTGCGGTAGCGCCTTCGGCGCTGATATTTCAAATTTCTAACTTTAGCTAAGTCCCGCTCGGTGGCGCCTGCGGCGCCTTATCCCCGTTTTAGAACTTACAACACCTTCCTCGCTCATTGGAATTTGAAATATTGAAATTTTAAAATATAGCAGCGCCATCTGGCGGTAGAAATTTCTGTAATATATTGTTCAATTCCAAATCAACAAAGCTTTCAAATGATGTATTACTTATGAAAATATTTTAATTAGTAGCTGAGATACAAAAGAAAACCTAAAAAGGAAACCTTAAAACGTGTAAATCGGGTAAAATCTCGAATAATACTTTCGATAATATAAAAGAACTTTAAAATATCTTTCGAATGATGTATTAAAAATTATATAATCATAATTAGAATTTCAAATATTGAAATTTTAAAATATTTCAGCGCCATCTGGCGGTAGAAATTTCTGTAATCTACTGTTCAATTCCAAATCAACAAAGCTTTCAAATGATGTATTACTTATGAAATTATTTTAATTAGAAGCTGGGATAAAAAAGAAAACCAAATACCTTGCCTTAAAATCTTAATATGCCAACCAATTTCAAACGCTGCAACTCTTTTTTTTTTTTTTTTTTTTGCCTTTTTTCCCTGTTCCTCAAGCCCTCCCTAATAATCGTACTCTTTCAAAAATATTCACAATCGAATTATCGGGCATTAAAACTACATACTACGAAATTTCGACTACTGCAAATACTGCAAAAAAATAAAAGAAGACAATCTTTTTCCAATAAATATGTCATTTTTTTAATTATTCATATATTTTCATGAAAATTGAACAGTAGCTTTATAATATGCTGTCTAGGCCGAATATTAATTCAAATGTAACGTGAATGAAAATTTGAAAAAAATTGAAAATTGCAATTTTTCCCCCCAGTATAAAACACATGATATCTTAATTGATTACAACCATTTCCGTTTTCATCACAGACATCACAGACAGTTGTCTCGTATGTGTTTTGTTTCCGATCGAGACCGCTTAGAAAATCGTCTGCCTGTTGCCAACTAAATTTCATAGTTTAGTTAATTTTAAAAAATCTAATTGACGTATCGATAAGCCGCTTGCACTCTTAGATTCGGAAAAAATTCCCCTTTCATTTGGTACCAAATTCGTAATGATCGGAGTAATATTTCTAATTTATTTTCCATTTTTTTCTGCTCTTAACTCCGTTAAAATATCTACTTTTATGCAATCTCGGTGAATTCTGAGTCATTGAGATCGCTTTTTGATTAAGACATAGGTCTACATTTTAATTAATATCTCCGCAACTAATTAAAATTTTTAAATTCTGTTTTGACTATCCCCTCGGGCAGGCTTCTGAGCACCCGTATGTCAAATTTTGTAGTTCTGCGTTCAGTAGGGGCTGAACGTATAGATGCTCAGACAGACAGGCAGACAGACGGACAGACAGAGAGACAGACATCTTCTTTTATTATTATAGATAGCTAACTAATAAACAAATAAACTATATTTTTTGGTAGGTGTCACTTTGGTGGAAAGTATAAAAAATCGCCCATCAAAAATATACTTATCATTTTCTACCGTTTAAAATTGAGTGAAAATTCTGAAAAAAATATATATTATGTACTTCATAAACATTTATAAATAGTTTCAACCTCGTTAAGATATCTTGAATAGTTTTTTTTATAATTAAATTTAACGTTTTAGGTTGCCACCCCCATTACTCCCTAATCGTTGAGGGTAGAAGTCTAAAATTGTGTGTAAAAGATGTTTCAGATAAAGAACAATAAATAGCAGGCAAGAACTCTTCATTCGACGCTGGTGCAGTTTTCATATGCTTATCCTGCAATACCCTTTAAGAAAGAAAGAAAGAAACGCGAATAATTTTTTAGGTATAGATTTGACTTAAAAGAGAAAAATAAATAATAATAGAAAAATCTTTAAAAAGTGAAATTTTTATACTGGTAAATATTTAAGTAGTATAGTTTGTTATGAATTTAATTAAAAAAATCTTAAGCTATTCAAAATTTTATTATAGCTTAACATTTTGTTATATATATATATATATATATATATATACTAGAAACTTAATGAGCAAATTAATTATTTTCAAATTCTGTTTTAAGAATTTTTTCAATCCGTAGTTTAAGTGATTTATCACCTAATTTTGAAAAAATTACAAATATTTGCATATGATTATCATATTTGTCATTTTTATGACAATAAAGAAAAATTTCTTTGTTGTTGCAATCACTTTTTAAAATAAAACCAATTTTGAAAGTTAACAACGTATCAGCATGAAAACAATATAAATACAATGAATATTTTTGATAAACAAATGTCATATAAAATACAAGTACCTAAATAAATAACTCATTTAATATATATATTAAAAAAAGAAAAATTATTTTTTTTATATTTTGTGTTTATTTTTGACGCCAGTTCCCGATAGAGGGAGCCAAAACGATAATTTGATATTGAGTATTTCAGATAGAAAAGAAGACTGTATTCGTCCGCGAAACTGCCGCATCACGGTATTTTCGGAGTAAAAAATAGTTCGCTTTTTAAACTGAGTTATAAAAAAAACAAGAGTTTTCCTAGGGAAAAGGGAGATGTCAGGCACATCAGATAAAAGCGATTAATATCATATATCAATTAAACGACATTCGGTCGAGCCATATTCGAGAAAAATTTAACCACCCCTATAGACCGTCCATTTACAACTTATATAAGCCAATTCATATCTCAAAATATATTGCACGCAGAAATGTAGCGATTTCAGGGTAGGATCAGACAGAAAGTGAAAGACTATTTTGAAAATATCAGAGAAAAACATCCCATATTTCCTGAGATATTAAGAGTCGGCTTTCAGCGGTTTCTTTGATCTTAAAATTCCTGTATATATAAGTGTCGCAGTTTTCGTTCGTTTTTCCGTTTCCGCTGAGTGTCGTGGCATTCGTTTGTTTTTGCGCTTGCGTCACTAGAAAAACTGCCGTTTTTCATGATATATATGTAATGTATTAATTACTTTATAAGAGAGAAATGACAGACGCAGCACACAATGACGACTAGGCTTTCTTTCAGGAAACATCTTTATTGCTTCAGTATTTCTAAGTCGAGACAGGGTAAGGCGAATGGAGTCTTAGTCCGACACTCTGCCGATCCACGGGCGGTTCAAGCGGCGCCCCGTTCCGCCGAATCTGTTGGGGAGGCCTGTAGGACCTACGTTATTTCGGAGGGAGACTGCAGCGTGGAATTGTTTAACAAGTCAAAATCGTTGCAAGAGTATCCGTTTGTTTAATGTTTGGGCTTTTATACCTAATTTTCTGAGCTGCCGATTGGTTCTTTGGATCGTCTGTGCTCTTAAAAGGCATTTCTGGGATTAATTAATTAATATGCAACTCAATGCAGCGACAGTTGCAAATTGCACTAGCGTCAGCTAATTTCGACTTATAATTTCGTTCCTTTTCTGATTTCTGAGTTATAAAGTCTTCTGCTAGGAAACAGTCTTTAAAGGGGCAATTACGAATTATTCGCTATTATAATTTCGATTAGCTATTTTCACACTTTAAAACTGGGTTTTTTAATAATTTAAAACTATTTATTTTCATCCCTTTCATACATATAAACTTTGAACGGAGGGTGGTTTTGGGTTCTAGGGGTCATGATCGGTAAAGATATGAAGAAATTTTCCAGAAGTCGTGTCATGAGAACCATTGCAATAGGTAGATCATCTCATATCAGGAATCTACCTAAAGGACATTTAAAAAGTACAAAAAATCCAATCTCAAAGAAAGAGAATGGATTAAAGTTGTGTCTAAATAGGGTGTGATATCAAATTCCCAAGCCCAACAATTAGCTGCTTATAGTCCAACGACTCATGCTTGTAGGGCAAGGCGCACTGAATAAAGAAACAACAGAATCTTCGGTTTTTCTCTCCTCCGAGTGTGAAAGGAAACGCTTCTTGGCAAAAATTTTCGCCAAAATCTCGATAGTTCATCACGTTTTAATTAATAATTTGCTTCCAATTTTTTAAAGATAAATTGGTTTATGTGATTTTATTACACACTATAAATTCACTGAAATTAACATCAAAAGACAAAAGTCCTTTGAATCGTGCAGTTCCTAGTGCTTTAGGCTTTGGTAATTTAATCTAATAAGACCTAATTTATAAATAAATAAGACACTAGAAAGAGATAAATCATTATAATAGAGTACAAATTATCCTGATAAATTTTTGTTTCCGACTGATCGGGAAAATCAACATTCTATTCTGTATTACATTAATAATCACCAGAATATATTTAATAAGCTTGATTTAAATTGTGATTTTAATCAAATTGTTATTAGTTTATTTATTTATTTACTTTAAGTATTGATTTAATTTGCATTGAACATTCTAACTTATATTTTTTTTAATCTTAATTATTATAAACAAAAATCAGAACAATTAATTTAAATTTTTTTTTCTAAGTCCACAAAATTAAGAATCCTGATAATCAATATGGCTAATTTACGTATTAATATAATTCTTGTGTAAAATTTTAAATTAGTACATAGTGGGGAATGTCCCATTCATCCCAACCATCACATGATCATATAAAAAAGAAATAGGCTTAATGAACAACTGTCAATATTCTTGAATATCATAAACACAATAAAAGATCATGCCTTTTCGCCATATAAGAATGTTATTAACTTTAAGCAAATAGTTAATTTCTTAACCACTACCTAACTGAATCAGTAAAAACTTACTTTGGCAGCTATAAAAAGACACTTTAATTTTTTTCTACCCTTCTATGGTTAGCACAATTCTGAAACTGCACTTGAACACACACTGAAACAACACCTCAGTGTTGTCATATATCAGAAAAATTGTCAAGATTCCGGTGCTTGCAAAACATAAAAATTTTGCTATCGTCCCATTCAACCCCACTCTCCCTTATTTATTTCTTTTTAATCATTTAAAAGTTAAAATGGAGGTTTTGTTTAATACCTTATCCAATTTTCCGATAGAACTAAAAAATACAGCTTTAGCTAGATTTTTTCCTGATTAATAAGTGCGCCACTTTTGGTAGTTGTCAGTTGAACGGTGTAGCTTTGTATAGCGAACTAAAAATCTGGACAAACAAACAATCAACTTTATG
Source organism: Salticus scenicus (assembly GCA_963930645.1). Classification (NCBI taxonomy): domain Eukaryota; kingdom Metazoa; phylum Arthropoda; class Arachnida; order Araneae; family Salticidae; genus Salticus; species Salticus scenicus. Next base: position 138,051,417 of record OZ005661.1, read on the forward strand.
TATATGTATAAATTATATGTGTGTAAACATATACAGGGATGGAACACGGGCGCAGAATTCATACCACTATCAATGTAAGAAAATTTTCTACTTCTTAAATCAACGATGTTATAGATAGAGAAATTTCTTAAACGGATTCCGGTATGAATTCTGCGCCCGTGTTCCATCCCTGCATATAAGATTAACTCTTTATATATATATATATATATATATATATATATATATATATATATATATTTATATATATAATTTTAATAACTTGTATAGATAAATATAGAAGAAAGTTTCATGGTGACCGCAACATGCTAGTTTTTTTACGCTAAAATTTGATTAACAAGTATTATATGTATTACATATCAAATCTGAGTCAAGTTAACTGAAGTAAATACAAATGCAGTAAAAATTTTAAGCAGGATAAATAAGCAAAAAAAAGTAAGACCATCTAAAGATAGCGTCTGTTTAGCATTGTTCATACAGTTTCGAAATAGATTTAATAAAATCCGAACAGGAATTAGCGTTATCTTTAATATCACCAATTTATGATATATTACTTACCTAGATGTTTCATTTTTGTGGCTTTTTAACTCGAAGTTCCAAAAATAATTTAACGAAAATCAGCTACAATTCATTTTTGAAAATATTTCGTACGAATTTTTTTCCATATTCCAGTTTTTCCATGCACTTTAAACAATTTTATCTAAAAGTTTTTTGTTTCGAATAAAAAAGTATATCAAAACTTCCCACTTTCGAAGCTTCCGCGGCAAATTCCTAGATGTAATGATAAGAAATATATTTTTCTGGAGAATTGGTATTGTCATATTATCAACAAGTAGATATGACACATGTACTGATAATATTTTATCGCTCTAAGCTAAAAATGAACAGACTGCATGCAAACGTTGTAACTGGAAATACTAGTTTGTTGTGGTCATCATAAAAATTTCTTCTGTATTTTCCTATACAAATTCATGCAGTATAAAATTATTTATTAAAATTATTTCCATCAATTTTCATCTCAGACATATATAACATTCAATTTTTAAAGAAAGCCTATTTTGTGTCCTATAAACGACATTTTTTTTTCTTTATTGGAATAGTAAAATACTAAAAAAAAAATAATAATAATAATAATAATTAAAGACTTTTTCTGTTACCTTGATTCGTCCTAAAAAGTATAAAAAGTTTAAAATGAAGTGTTGTCACCTAAATTTGATACTTTAGTTAATTTTAAAAATTCTAATTGTCGTGTGGAAAAACTGTTTGCACCCCTGGATTCAGAAAAATCACCCCTTTCATTTGGTACCGAATTTGTAACGAGCCATGTAATTTTTAAAATGACTGAAAGGAATTAAAATGAAGTGTTACTACCTAAATTTAATACTTTATTTAATTTTAAAAATTTTAATGGTCGTGTCCAAAAACTGTTTGCATCCCTGGATTAAAAAAATTCGCCCCTTTTATTTGGTACCGAATTTGTAACGATAAGACTGATATTTCTAATTTATTTTCCCCTTTTTCCGTTTTTAACCCGGATTCGGCAGAAGGTTTATGACAGAGAGTGTGCTAAAAGAAAGTCTTTAATCATAATAATAATAAAAAGCCTTTAAAAATCGATAGCTTTGTTTCAAATTATCATTATCTATAGTTCAACCATTCGTTTAAAAGTATTGACGAGAGCTTTTGAAAGATACCCATATTAAAAATTTACAGCCCTAATCCTACAGATATAAAAATGTTATTCTGGTTGACTATTACAAATCAAATTTTTCAATTTTACAATGATTGGTTAAAAAGAATCCTCATTGTGTACATTTCCCAGGTAGCACATAACATTGCTATACGCAAGCGAAGTGTGACGTCACTGACCGTTCGTGGATGCAAGAAAAAGATTTCCTATGTTAATCGCCCATTGGATTTTTTGTAAAAAAATATTAAAAATCGAGGAAAATTATTTCCCGATTTTATTCCCCGTATTTGGGTATTAGATACGTATTAGTTATCGTATGTATGTATTAGATTGAGTTATTTTGCTGTCAAATTGACAAAATTTTAATTTTAAATTTCAAGACTCTGTCGTCTTTGGCGTTTTTTGTATTTGGCGATCAAAAGCGTAATACGAAAATATACATGCCAGATGTGCATTTTCGTAATATGTATTGTAAGAAATATTGTTTCATATTATTCATTACTCTATTAATATTAAATTGTTAAAATAACCATGATTTTTGAAAGGAATTAAATATATTCGCCAGATAATTTGGCGATATATTTTTTTAGCGCCAAGGATGACAGATATGAAATCTATTCCGCTGCAACATATGAGTATCTTATATCAGACACTTTATTTAGTCATTTGAAAACAAATTTGACTTCAAATTATGATAGAATACTTACCATTTTCCTTTTAATTAGTATATTAGTTGGATATTTTTTGTGTAAATATCATCCTTTGGAATGAAATGTTTATGTTTTCAATCAAATATGGAAGTTTGCATTTTTTTTTTTTTTTTTTTTTTTTTTTGAGTATTGAAATATAAAATTCAAATTTTATCAATTTTACAGCAAAAAAAAATAAAATAAAATAAAAATAATAAAATAAAATAATCTAACGCATGCATACGATAACTAATACATATCTATACCCATATATGGGAATTAAAATCGGGAAATAATTTTCCTCGATTTTTAATAATTTTTTACAAAAAATCCAATGAGCGATTAACATGGGAAATTTTTTTCTTGCATCCACGTACAGCCAGTGACGTCATCACTTCGCTTGCGTATAACGTTGCAAATAAGTCTGAAGAGTGAATAATTAGTTATATTATAACAACGTTATGCGCTACTGGGGTTATACGAAATATTGCCCTGTTCTGCCATATTAAAAAATTTTATGAAACGGGACAAAGACAGAGGTGGGCAGTATATTATATACTTGTATATAATATAGTATATTCAATATACATTTGTATATTGTATATTGTATATTTTGCAACATTTTAAAAAGTATTTGTATATTGTATCTAATATACATTTTAGGCAGTATATTGTATATTTTACAGGGCTTAATATACAATATACCTTATCTCAAAATTCCCAACTTAAAAAAAAAAAAAAAAAAAAAAAAACTTTCATCTCAGATTTAGAACACTGTTTTTGCTATGGGAACTCAGCTCAAATGCCCCTAGAGACTGACAATTATTTTCTCAATGTTGACTGACTACCAACCCAACACCCCCTGTTGACTGACCTCAGTAGCGATAACATACTATTACAAATGGGTATTTTATGATATCGGACACTTTGAGTATTTAAAAGGAAATACAAAATACAAAATGCGTTTTTTTCCTTCACTTCCGGGCTCCATAGGAGTCTAATTAAACCTGGTGTTCAAGAAATGACGGTAGAGGGAGGGATAAACCCAAACAAATCAGTTCTCTTTCCATAGATGTCCTCAATGTCCACATGCATCTGTAAAACGGAAGTGACCATTACACCTTTTTTTTTTTTTTTTTTTTTTTTTTTTTTTAATTTTGAATCTTTTCATTTGATTATAGAATTAATTGGGTAACAGAGAAAGACGTCTTTAAAATAATTTAGTTTAGAGTTGAGGATGGAAATGCCTAAGGAAAAATTTGCTTTTAACTGTTTTCCTATCAAAAATATCTGTTTTCATTTTGTGGACGTTTCATTTTACTTATATAGATCTCAGTCATATAGAAAGGTACAAAATTTTATTTTATTACATCTTACACATAGATAAAAAGGGTGATAATATTACAAAAAAAAAAAAAAAAAAAAAAGAAAGAAAGAAACTGGGCGGAAAATTTCTTACGATAACTTTAAAAGGTGAAAAGGGGAGTATAACAGAAGATAATAAAATTGATAATAATAATTGTATAATGTATGATAATAATAATAATTATAATAAAATAGTAGTATAATAGAAACAAGAATAAAATCGAAACGTAAAAAATGGTTGACAAAACAAAATTATAAGTAAAGGTTGTTAGGTACATTTATTTATTCTTTCTTTTAATAATTTATTCGATTAAGACATTAATTACCTTAAAGATAAATAAAAGGCATTATACAAAAGAGCCTTAATATTGTGTAAAAGGAATTGCAACTTCAAACTGCATTTACACAGGTATGTCTGTATTTATATTTATAAATTATTATGTAACATAAATTTATAATATTTAAACACAGCATCACAATAAAACAGTAGAGAATTCTAATCAAATATATAAGTTTATATTTTTATGAAAAATAAATTATTCTTTCAGATTTTATAATATATGATACATCATTTTAACAGTTTGTGTTCTTTGACATTTGGACATTAAAACGTGAGTTGGGATAAGTAGACTCTGCTTAATTCCTTATCATACATTTTCTCATAAATTTCCTACTGTAGGACATATTGTAGTCATAGTAAGAGAAATAAATTCCGTCGATCAACCAGCATGGCCAAAAATTTAAATCACCCACCTACTAAGCTACCCTCCCCCCAACTTCCATACATTTATGTTATCATAATTTACTGATTAATTTCACTAGAGTCAATTTCACATTTTAGTTTTTATGAAATTCTATATGCTATTTCCAATGCAATAAACAACATAATGCAAGTTTATGTGAAATAAGGAAATTTTCATATAAACTTGTGATTGAATAATAATAATAATAATAATAATAATAATAAATTCAGAGTTTTCCTGCCCTGTTATAAAAAATCTTTAAATTCGCATACCTTAAGAAGCTTTTAAATTAAAATGTTGATTATCAAGAAATGTTAATGCCAATATGATAAATGGTATTTTAAAACTAGTCAGACATGTTTATGAAGAAAATAATCTTCATAATATATATTTATGTGAAATTCCTTCATTTTAAGAAAATCTTTAATTTGAAATAACTTACGAATTTTTTAAAATAAAATGTGCCATAGTCATTGTTCATGCCAGTATCATAAATTATATTTTAAAACTGATCTGAGATCTTTATGATGCATATGATCATCATAATACATGTTTATGCCAAATTTTGCATTATTCTACCATGTATAAGAAACCTTAAATTTTGGATAACTAATGAAGTTTTTAAATTAGAATGTTGCAAATCAACAGGGTTCTTTCCAGTATCAAAGTAATATTTTGAAACCTGTCCGACTTCCTTAAGATAATTTGTTTTTGAGATTTTGTCTATACAAACTATGACATTAACAAACTGACTAATGTACAGACGGATACCACATACATTTTGTGGTTTTCGGATTACTCACACCTCATCATTACCAAATCTACTATTATAATGAGTAACTAAAACTATAAAATGAACAAGATAATGTAATTGATCGAAGTAAATTAATTTTTTCTTTAATTGTTTGTGTTATCTAATTAGAGAGAATGACAGCATTATATAACACTGTATTCTATTACATTTTTAAAGGAGTAATTCATTATTACGATAATAGCTTACTTCCAAGAAAATTTTTATATGTTTATTTTCTAATTATTTATGAATGCCTAATTGCCTACATATTTTTATTTAAGTGCATAAAATACTGATTTTGATTTCTAAGTAAAATATTAACTCATTTATTCTTAGTAAGAAATTAAATAAACGAAAAGATACATTTTTACATAATTACAAATACTACAACCACATATAAAAATTAATTTTTAAAAGTATATTCTGAAAGTATATCAAATATACTTTTTGAATGAAGAGTATATTGTATATTGTATATTTTCGAAATTCGAAAAAGTATTTGTATATTGTATATTTTTGGACAAAATAGACGAGTATTTGTATATTGTATATAATATACTTTTTTGAAGTATATTGCCCACCTCTGGACAAAGATAACAGAACTCTATTAGATGAATTCGCTTTTACGCATATTAACAGATTATGTGATACCACTGTTTATTTCCGCATGAGCTCTAATCCACCTATAGGGAATTCGCCTAAAAACCTTGGTGAATAAGTTTGTTAAAAAAAAAAAAAAAAAAAAAAAAAAATCTAAGTCTATTTTTGTTTTCTAAGTAATATATATAAAATTCTGCACAAAACAAAATATAATTTAGTACGACAACACTTATTTTAATCTGTTCTTCCATATAAAGGAATGCAGTAACTGTGTTTCATTCTCTAGCATCAGTTACTACATTCATTTCTTCAAATTTCTTTGGTGTAGTAGCTTAAGCACAGGAGCCCTTAGCGGTTTTTAAATTTTTGTTGTCTTTTTGGTGCTGAATTGAAATGGCTACCGCAACTGTGTAAGAGCGTAAGTAAAGATCTTGGCAAGAAACGTCCGAGCTACTTCGGTGCCAAATTTCTAATTTCGCCAAGGGGCTCTATACTGAAGCTGTTCCATTTCTTTAGCACCATTTTTCTCAACCTTTTTTTAATTATATATATATATATATATATATATAAAGTTTGCACGTTCTCTTTTTAGTGCTAGAGGCCTATTTCAGTCGGTACAGTTGTCGAATTTTTATAGGTCACTCTTAATAGTGCTAAGGGCCTATTTCAGTCGGTTTATTGAATGGGGATTTATTGAATGAAGTCCCCCCCCAAGGCACAACTTTGACATGAGTCCCCCCCCAGGCCCAACTTTGACATGAGTCCCCCCCAAGGTATCCCTATTTCAGTCGGTACAGCGTTGTCGAATTTTTATAGGTCACTCTTAATAGTGCTAAGGGCCTATTTCAGTCGGTTTATTGAATGGGGATTTATTGAATGAAGTCCCCCCAAGGTACCCCTATTTCAGTCGGTACAGCGTTGTCGAATTTTTATACGTCACTCTTAATAGTGCTAAGGGCCTATTTCAGTCGGTTTATTGAATGGGGATTTATTGAATGAAGTCCCCCCAAGGCACAACTTTGACATGAGTCCCCCCCAGGCACAACTTTGACATGAGTCCCCCCCAAGGTACAACTTTGACATGAGTCCCCCCCAAGGCCCAACTTTGACACGAGTCCCCCCCCCCACAGGCCCAACTTTGACATGAGTCCCCCCAAGGCCCAACTTTGACATGAGTCCCCCCAAGGCCCAACTTTGACATGAGTCCCCCCAAGGCCCAACTTTGACATGAATCCCCCCCAAGGTACAACTTTGACATGAGTCCCCCCCAAGGCACACCTTTGACATGAGTCCCCCCCAAGGCACACCTCACCCTCATTGGGAAAAAGAGAAAAAATGTTGTTTTGCGGCTATAAGACAGTTTGGACTTCCAACGTTATTTGTTACAGTATCTGCAGCTGAAACACATTGGTTTGATTTAATGAAAACTTTATTATGGAATTTAGATCGTCACGAATTAACTAAAGAAGAATTTGTCGATATTAATAAGTTTAGCAGTAGGCCTCTGGCACTAAATTAAAATCTGTCAATGTCAGATTTTCATGTTTTAAATAATGAAATAATGTCGTGTCTGTATATTTTTATTTTTATTATTATTATTATTTTTTTTTTTTTTCGACATAAAAAAAAATATATATTTATTTATTTATTCTTGGCATCTTTTTTTTTTTTTTTTTTTTTCAAATATATGTAATTTTAAACTTAAAATAGAATTGTATTTTTATTTAATATCTTTTGAATCAATTATCCGATTGGACTGTGGGTTATTAAGATAAGATTATATTTAAGTGCACCATCTGGTATGTATATAATTTTTAGACGATATACAGGGCTGCCAATAATTAAGTAAAAACGTTCTTTTTTATTGAATGTGATTAGTGGAAGTGCTTCACTATAATATTTTACCATGACCAGAAAAACTACTCAGGAATTAAAATCAAATCCTCATACCCATAGAATAAATAAAGCATTTTTAAGCTTTTTTTTTTTTTTTTTTTTTGTATATTTAAACGTTTTGAGGCTTTCTGAATACTGATATCACGTTTTTAACGTTTTATAGGGGATTGCTATGTGTTTGGTACGTCGATCATCATGAAAGCGATTTATAAAAATAATTTTATATACACGCAATATAAAAACTAAACTATTTACAGAAGAATATATTTACAACTGCAGATATGATGCATAACTGACGGATACAAGGAAAGAAAATAATTGGTAATTAGAACTTCAGAACAATAATAATTTTTTTAAAGTTAATTTCACGAGTTGAGGAGTTTCTGTTCTTTCTCTGAAAAGAGATATGACACCACAACTCCCCCCCCCCCCCTGCACCCAGTATCGGCAGACGATTCTCTCCGCTGTCTGGAATGGAAACAAAACATCTGGAAATCACATGCAAGACAACTGTTTGCGATGAAAAGGGAAATGAATGTAACCAATTAAGATATCTCGCGTTTTATAGTTGGGGGGAAAAATTGCAATTTTCAAACTTACACGTTTTAAGGTGTCCTGATCAGGTTTTCTTTTGTATCTCAACTACTAATTAAAATAATTTCATAAGTAATACATCATTTGAAAGCTTTGTTGATTTGGATGGATGGTTGGGATTAACGTCGCACTAGTGCTGCGCAGATGGGCAATCTTTGTTGATTTGGAATTAAACAATAGATAACAGAAATTTCTACCGTGAGATGGCACTGGAATATTTTAAAATTTCAATATTTAAAATTCTAATTACGATTAAATTATTTTTAATACATCCTTCAAAAGATATTTCAAAGTACTTTTATATAATCGAAAGTAGAATTCGAGATTTCACCTGATTTAAATGTTTTAATGTATCCTGATTAGGTTTTCTTTTGTATCTCAGCTACTAATTAAAATAATTTCATAAGTAATACATCATTTGAAAGCTTTGTTGATTTGGAATTGAACAGTAGATTACAGAAATTTCTACCCGCAGATGGCGCTGTAATATTTTAAAATTTCAATATTTCAAATTCTAATGAGCGAGGAAGGTGTTGTAAGTTTTGAAACGGGGATAAGGTGCCGCAGGCGCCACCGAGCGGAACTTTGCTAAAGTCAGAAATTTAAAAGATCATAACATGGTGAGCGAACAGGCTGTTTCAGATAGTGAAAAGGGAAGAGGGCGCCGAAGGCGCTACCGCACGGGAATTTACTGCGATTAAATTTTTCAATAAAGCTAGTTTCACTATATGTCAATAAGCTGTTATAAGACCTGAAACGGGAAAAAGGCACCGCAGGCGCCACCGAACGGGAATTTCGTAAAGTCAGATTTTTCAAGGATAGCAAACCAGCTGGTCGCCGAAGGCAGCTAGTCTATAATAATAAAGAAAGATGTCTGTCTGTATCTTTGTCTGAGCATCTATACGTTCAGCCCCTATTGAACGCAGAACTACAAAATTTGACATATGGGTACTCAAAAGCCTGCCTGAGTGCATAATGAAAAAATAATTTAAAAATTTTAATTAGTTCCGGAGATATTAATTAAAACGTCAACCAATGTCTAATTAAAAAGCGAGCCGATCGTATTTACCGCCCTCTGTGTAGAATTCAACGCGTTCCTCAAAAGAAGAAACACAGAGAGAAAATTTTGCGCGTTTTTGTAAAGCCCTCCCAGCTTAGCGGTTGCAGATATTGAAAATACACTTGAATCACGAGAAAGAGCATTTATTACCGATTCTTACGGTACATATTTTTTTTTTTTTAATACGGATTTTTATATTAAAAAAAAAAGTTTTAAAAAGGGTCCAAAATTTCTCTTTTTCTCGATCGTCATTTTTGAATCGCCCTGTACGACAGAGTAACTGTTCCATTTCTTAACAACCGGTATATTTAAAAAGGTCATTTAATCTTCTTCGAACCATATAATTATTTTAACAACATACGGATTAGCGATCCATATTTTTAGATTTTATGAAACATCGATTTTTTCACAAAACATTTTATACTGAAAATCTTTTAGAGATAAATCTTTTTTTTTTTTTTTTTTTTCGTATATAGACCTTGATTAGAGAAATCATATTTCAAAAGACAGAGAGATTTTTTTCAAAAACTGAATCCGTTATAAATTTTTTAATTTTCTGCATGCCTGCAGTTTTTTATGACATTCTGAATCCGCATTTGCGTTCGAACAACAGTTAGTATTTTGGTTACCATGCAAACTCTCTTTTAAGTTCGCAGATGATATTTCGAAAGTAGAGTGAAAGAGAAAGATCTTTTTCTGAGTGAGGTCACATGTTTTTGGACTGCGATTAAAATTTGCAAATTTCAAAATTCTTCAATTTTCCTTTGTTGCACATGAAACTTACTATACTTTTTTTTCGTCACAAGACAAAGCTGTAGTTCAGATTTCATCGATTTCGTTAGAATAAACAAAACATTTACATTTTAATTGCAAATTAAATTTTATTCTAATACGCGTATTTCAAATTCTAATTATGATTAAATTATTTTTAATTAATACATCATTCAAAAGATATTTTAAAGTTCTTTTATATAATCGAAAGTGGAATTTGAGATTTCACCTTATTCAAAAGTTTTGAGGTCTCCTGATTAGGTTTTCTTTTGTATCTCAGCTACTAATTAAAATAATTTCATAAGAAATACACCATTTGAAAGCTTTGTTGATTTAGAATCGAACAGTAGATTACAGAAATTTCTACTGGCAGATGGTACTGTAATATTTTAAAATTTCAATATTTTAAATTCTAATGAGCGAGGAAGGTGTTGTAAGTTCTAAAACGGGGATAAGGCGCCGCAGGCGTCACTGAGCAGGACATTGCTAAAGTCAGAAATTTGAAAGATCATAACATGGTGAACGAACAGGCTGTTTCAGATATTGAAACTGGAAGAGGGCGCCGCAGGACTACCGAGTGGGAATTTACTGTGATTAAATATTTCAATAAAGCTATTTTCACTATATGTCAATAAGCTGTTGTAAGACCTGAAACGGAAGGCACCACCGAGCAGGAGTTTCATAATGTCGGATTTTTCAAGGATCACGAACCAGCTGGTCGCCGAAGGCGGCTAGTATGTTATAATTATACTACCAATCTCTATCCACAAATAAAAAATAGCTTTTTAAAAAGTTACACTGAAACACTCTTATAATTATTACTTATCACAACTATAGTTTCTATTTAGCTATAATTATTTTAGTTTTTTATGACTTAAGTGCAACTGGATATGCATATACTATACAGTATTGCAAAATATTATTAAATTTGATAAATTCCATTTCAGCTTCCATATTTAATAGGAATTATTATGTCCGTGTTAATAATATCAGTAAAAGCATCACGGAGTGGCTACAGAAATTCAGAAAAAAACTTCCCTGATTTCCATGACTAATTCTGACAAATTTCCATTATCTATTACACATTCCACAATTTCGTGCATGTCACACTCTTGTATAATATTGCGCACTAAACCATTGCAATTCAAAATCTATACTGATGAGCAAACATATCTCTGTCTTTTAATTTTTTTCTTTGTTCACTTAAAAAGGAAAATAAAATTCAAAATTTTGGAGAAATTAGCAAAATTATAAAAATATGACTCATTTTAATTGCATCTATTAACATTTATTAACATTAAGACATAAAATTATTCCTCATGTTGTACTATTTTTTTTTTTTTTTTTTTTTTTTTTTTTTTTTTGAATGTTAACTTGGTGAGATTCAACAAGAAAGCAGCCAATCCTGTGCAATCATGGTCAAGATAACATCTGTTTGGTGATCTTACAGCCATACTTGCTGGGCAAAAATGTAAATTTCCATGATTTTTGGGTGTTTTTAGAAGATTCCCTGATTTTTCCAGATTTCCTAGCATACCCTGATGTTTCCATGATTTCCCTGACTGTCGCCACCCTGCATCAGCAGTGATATTTTACTAAAAGCAAAAAGGATTGTTGTTTAAAAAAAAAAAGAAAGAAAGAAAGAAAAGAAAAGAAAATTCTTGTTTCTGTCTCCCTTTTTCTTACAGACATCATCAATTTCTATTATGAATGCTTTACGACTTTGAATGTAACCATTACATTTATATCCCATTCAATAAAGGAAGTAGCGAAATTTCCTTCTCCATTTAAAAAGTGATTTAGTTTAATAAAGAAAAAAATCATATAAAATCACCAAATTAAAGTATTTTGTTGAAATGTATTGTAAATTAAGTAAAATATCTTTGTCTGTGTTCTACAAAAGTTTCAGAGAATTATTTCAAGCATTTTTTGAGATATATAAATTTAAATACAAAGGAAATGCGAATGCAGCATATCTGTGCATTGAAAAAAATTTTAAAAATATCAAAATCGAGAAATGTTACATACTGCACACCACAGGCATCTAATATATATCTTACAAGGAAGCGTTCTTAAGCTAAACTCATAGAATTCAATGAAAAAATTACAGGTGATAGTAGATGGCTCAAATTATCTACGGTGAAAAAATTAGCTGCTTAACCCTTTTACGCCCAAGGGAAATATTTTTCCCTTCTACAAAAATCGTTATCGATTGTTCAATTATTATTGAATCGATATTTTTTTTTACTGAATGTCAAAATAAAACGTATGTCCAAGGCAGCAAATGTGTTTCTGAACGAATAAAAAAAAAAACGTATAGAAAATAGGACAAATAATAAATGTGTTATGTGCAATGTCCACTTGTGCTTCACAAGTAAACGAAATTGTTTCGTAGAATACCATAACTAGCTATTTATTTTACTTTTCTGATAATTTTTATATTACAAAGCAATAAATTTGTATCAACACAGCACAGAGTAACTGGTGCTGAAGATGAGGGGGGTGGGGGCCCTGAAGGAAAGTACTCCACCATCTAAAGTTACATCTATAAAGCTAAAGTAAGGTTTCGTTTTTATCGTAATTGTCACTTTTTGGTGTTTTGTTTACAAAGCTATTTGAAGTTCAGTCTGAATAGATACTGTTTGTCTAATCTGTATATTTTCTACCCTTTTATTTAAAGTATATATATATATATTAGTGAGGTGCTATAAATATTCGTTTTTATTTAGTTGAATGCTGGAAAGTCCCTCGCATGATTTTTTTTTTTTTTATATATCTCAATATTTTGGAATCTATTTGTTTAACAAAGCAGTGACTTCTAAATAAAAAATGCCACCACATAAACTCTCCATCCCCTCACAGAAGAAAATTCTGGTAATGTCACTGAATTACATTTTCTTAAAAACATCAGTTTTCAAGAATTCGAAGTCGCCAATTGATGCTAACTGGAAGGCTCTGGTAATCCAGATTCAATTTCCAACATCGTTCTATACCTTTCTTAACGAACTTAAGCAGCTAATTTTCAGAGTATAAATTTCCTATAAGTTCTTCTAACACCTGTACCAATTTCATTAAATTCTATGCGTTTAGCTAAAGAACGTTTCCTTGTTAGCAAAAATGAAGTTGCCATGAATAGTTTTTGAGTCTATTAAACTTCTATAACTGAAATGTTTTGCCCTTTTTCAACATTTAATATCGCCTAAAATAATACTACTTTGATATGTAAATGGTTTGTTGCAGCATATCCAGAGCTGCCAACCTCATGACTAAAAATTTAGGAGCAAGAGACTTAAAAAATCGGAGCAAACAAGAAAAAATCAGAGAAACTATTATGATACGAAAATTTTAAATAAGATTTTCATATACAATCTACATTTACACAGTCTTAATATTGATTTCTTTAAATTAATGAGGGTGGATGGGGTTTAAAAAAAAAAAAAAAATACATGATTGAGAAATAATTTTACTTCTTTATAGGTTTTTAAGTCTAATAAAACAAGTTTTAAATGAATACTGATATTTATTTTGTGATTGGAGAAAGACTGGGAAACAAAGGGCTTCCACAAAGCATTTAATTGCTAATCGCTAGTTGGAAATAAGAGGGGAAGGGGTGGGGGTGGGGGTAAAAAATAATTATATGAGTGAGTAATATTGAATAATTATGTTTCTTAATACGTTCTAGAATCTCACAAAGTAAGTTTAAAATGAATATTAACATTTATGTTGTGGATAGAAAAAGATTGGAAATCAGAAGGCTTCTGTGAAGTGATCAATTCCCAATAGTTAATGGGGCTTTTTTTTTTTTTTTGTAACGAACGATATTCGTGATTTTTTAAAAAACAGAAGAAATAGTTTTGTGTATTACATTTAATAGCAGAAGACGTAATATTAACTTAAAAATCTGTAAACTTCCGCTAAAAACAGAAAAGTTGGCAGCTTTGAATAAAAGTGAAAATAACAAATAAAGAAATGTCAAGTTTGAAAAATTGAAATTTTCCGATATTTTTCAGATTAACGGAGCTCGCTGATAAAAATCAGAGAAACTTCGATTAAATCTGAGCACTTGGTGGCTATGCATATCTATCGCAAATTTCTATATAAAACTACCAAATTCCATGTTTTTATGTAAAACAGTTTTTGCTGTATAAGCCAAGAAAGTGAAAAGACATGATAAATTGAAACATGGCAGTGGCAATAGTTTTTTTTTTTTTTTTTCTTTTTTTAAATAGAGAGATTTATTATTTAGTGATCCTGGCAGTACAGAACAAGTTTGGGATTTGATTACTTAATTTGAGTTGTTTAAATGAATATAATTATCATAACAGCTAAAAATTTCAGGAAGTTTAGGACAGTTTATCATAATTCAGGAATATTTTTAATTTTCAGGAAAATCAGGACAAGTACTATCCCTGTTACTGATGATTGTAGACTAGAACTTGTCTATATCTTTACAGTATCTTTACTTTATATATGGTATTATAGTAAAAGTGGTACTTTTTTTCATTTCATTACAAATGGAAGTTTGTTTTTTTCATCTCCATGATGGTGATCATTGACTTAGTGCCAAATTAGATAATTTGGCCTTCAAATGTGGCAAAAAATGATAAATCAGGATTTCCAATGTTTGAAAACTCCAAATTAAATAGGAGTCAAGTTCTGGAATCTTTTCTAGTGATTTTCATTGGTTTCTAAGCAAAAGTACCTCAAAAATTCTATAAACCACTGACAATACTCTCGACTAACTCAAATTCTATTCTAACTTCAAAATTTTCAGTTGATCATTGTTCCTGAATTAACAAAATTCCTGTATTTAACAATGTTTATTTGATTTCTGTAGTAAGAATGACTATTTCATTGGATTGTTTTGAGAATATTCATCAATTATTGAGGCCAAAAAAAAAGTTTTATTTTATTATTTCCTTAAACAATTAAATAAAATATTAAATAAAGTGCATTTGTTGACTAGAACCTGCTTGTCTTTAATTATTTTCTACACACAAAAATATCGACAACTTTCATAACAACATCATTATGGGCTCTATCAATAGCTTCTTTTGAAACCTGTATGGTGGTAGGTCATATATAATGGCCAAAACCTTTGTATTTTTAATCATTATGAATATAATTCTCAAAAATATCTCCAAAACAGAAAGTCACAGAAAAACCAAAAACGGAAATGAAATGCACAATTAGATGTTATAACAAACCTATATACCAAATTGCAACGTTCTGTGTCCAATCATTTTTGAGTTATGTAAGATACATGCACATACATAAATACAGATGTCATGAAAAATCACGTAAAGTCGTAGATATATCTAAAAAGAGAGCTTGGATTACAACCAGAGTTGCAGGTGTACAACTAGAAATCATAATAGTCAAATTTAAATTTGCAACTTTCTACGATCATTCGTTTTTGAGCTATGCAAGATACAAAATCCATTTCACAAACCGGGATTATAATACATCCTTATACTTGGTATAAGGAAGTAAAAAAAAAAAAAAAAAAAAAAACAGGAAAACCATATTTACAAAAATAATTTATTTGTAACAAAATACTATGTTGTTAGGTTTTATACATAACATTTATATACAAAATATACATAATTTTCATACAAGTGATGATAAATATATAAAATTATAATATACAAATAAAAATTGCAAACACAGGTTGCAAAAATGCACGCTTCATATTGCATCATTTTGAACAACTTATTAAAATTGTACAGGCTGGTCAAGGCAGGTGGTTAAAATTGTACAGCTTGGATATTACTATGTAATTTAAAAAAATAATACCGTAATTTAGTGAAGATAAGCCGCAGGCTATCTTTAAAAAAACATTGTTTTTTGGGGACTGCGGTTTATCTATCAGTGCGGGCTATTTAATGATGTCAAATTCCGTCGTCCATACTTCTTGGAACAGTCGATCTTCCCCGAAAACAGAAGTTTAGTATTCGAGTTTCTTGAGCACTGATTCACGCTTATAATCTCTTATTTATTAACTAATAATCTCTTATTTTGATTAATTTGCATATACGTCTGGAGTTCGCCATCTTGTTCCCCTGTGTTTGATTTTTTGCATCATATTTGTACACTGGCTTTAATTTTTGTTTTATTTATTTATTTATTTTTATACAGTGCCTTTTAAAAAATTTATTACTTTTATTTATAATTAATTATTTTTATAACTTTGTATATATGCCCGGATTCCCTCGTTCTGTTCCCGTGTTTCTCATATTTGTTGCATTACATCTGCATGCTGGTATAGTTTGATTTTCTTTTCTTTATACAGAATTATTTTTTAAATAATTTATTATTTTCATTTATAATTAATAATTTATTATTTTTATTAACTTGCGTAAATGTCAGAAGACTGATATCTTTTTTCCTTATTTATCTGTCATATCATCGTAACAATGCTTGCATAAGCCGCGGCTTACCTTCCGGTGCAGTTTATCTAAGAGAATTGGGTTTTTTTTTACGACATTTTAATAAGCTGCGGCTTATATACACTAAATTACGGTAAACCTGAATTACACTTTTTTCTTCTCCTTTTAATTAACCCTTTAACGTGCGGTGGTATAAGTGTGAAACCACCTTCCAGCTGCAAAAACTCATCCCAGAAATTTTTTAGCAAAAATTTACGTTTATAACGTAGCAGAAAAGGCCGTTTTTTTTAAAACTTAAAATTGAAAATTTCTTTTAATTTAATTTTGTTCGTGAATTCCGGTGGCAGTATAATTTAAATGATCCGAATTACCTTGCGCCGCAAAGGGTTAAAACAAAAAGTTAAAAATTTTACAATTTGCAGACACACAGTAGAATTCACAGTAGTAACAAAATATTGCTTTCAAAAGTAATTCTGTGTTATTGTGAAGGTAACACTCTAAAGAAAAAAAGAAAAAAAAATTTCTACCTGTAGAAAGCAACCAACCAAAACCTTGTTATAACTACTCCATTTCCTTAGAATAGGCTTTGATTGAAACCAAAATTAAGACAGCGCCATTTTTCATATAATGAATACCTAATTTTTAGTTCCATACTATAAAGTTTGAAACATGTTTTCATTGACAAATAATAAAAAAAAATGCATCAAAGTGGTAACAGTTGTTGGGTGATATGTAATAAAAGAATTCCCAATAGTTACTCAAAATAAACATTTTATGTACCAATTTAGTTCATTTGAGAGTTTGTGTAGAACTTTAAAGGCTGAGAATATTTATCCTGCAAATTGTAAAAATTCAGAATAATGCAATAAATCTCAAAATCTATTTAGCAACAATTTATACAAGGTATAAATGTAAAACTCTATAAATTTACAAGCAGCTCTTGAATTATAACAATCACAATATTAGTGCAATATACAAACAAACAGATATCTTCTGAACATGATAAAATTATGTCCAAAATGTATCACATAAGCATAAGGTTGTTACTTTATATAAACAAAAGAAAAGACAAAAAAAAAAAAAAAAATTAAATGTTTGAAATCTTTTTTTAAATTGGCATTATTATTTTTATAAATAAATATGTTTTGATGAAATTAAATTACAATTGTCTTTCCTTCAAGAATATTTCTTATGTTAAAATGGCTTATATATATCTCTAAAAAGTGTTATACAGTAGAGCACCGTTTATACGCTTTTCAAGGGACCGTTCCTAAAAAACGTATAACTGAAAAAAACGTACAACTGAAAATTTGTTTTAACATTAATACACAATAAAGTGTCATATTAATAATAAAAGTCGAACAAATTTTCGTTATTTCGTTTACATTTATTTGACTAAGATATATTTTGAATTAAATTTAAAATATTTTTAAAGGATAGGATAAAAATTAAATGATAATTAAAAATATAGAAAATCAAAAAAATTCCTTAAGATTTCGATTTTAACCTTTAAAGACAAAACCTGTCGTTCTTTAAATGAAGATGACATATCATTTTTGCAAACGATTAAAAGGAGAGAGAAAAAGAAAAAAAAAACCTTGTCTCTCCAATGGTAATGTTAAATAAAAACGATAAGAAATAAGGAAATCTTCCAGTATCCTATTCAAGTCGCCCAATGGAAGTGAGCAATAAATCTTCACGTTTACAAAATGCCTATAAAATTCTGGGTTCTTTTCTTTTCATACCCCATCCCTGGAATCAATTAAAGGAGAGAGTTAAAGCTGCCACTATCCAGCTACTTGTACCCAAATGCTTATTTC
This sequence comes from Salticus scenicus, assembly GCA_963930645.1. Taxonomy (NCBI): domain Eukaryota; kingdom Metazoa; phylum Arthropoda; class Arachnida; order Araneae; family Salticidae; genus Salticus; species Salticus scenicus. Next base: position 138,069,824 of record OZ005661.1, read on the forward strand.
TGAAAATTTCTCTATAACACCCACCTTCCTCTTTCCCTCAGGCTATCATTGCAGATTGCACTTTGTATGTACTATAGTTCTAAGAAAAAATCATCAAAAAAAATAAGAATAGAACATAGAGAGCATACATCTTTTTTCTTTTTTTATCCTGGAATGAAACAAACTTGGGACTCTACAAGGGGAAAAAAACGTATAAGTGAAATTAAGACTTGACTCATGTTGTATAAACGAAATATTTTAACATTAGATTTCAATTGAATGATTTGGGACCGAAGTTGAAAAACGTATAAATGAGAAAAACGTATAAATGGGAAACGTATAAAAGGTGCTCCACTGTATATAGAAAAAAAGAAAGAAATTAATGCTACATTAATAGCTTCCAACTCTCCCGATTTTCTTATACCACTTTTTTAGATCAGTTATCTTCGTCTTAATTAACTACTAATTTTTCGTTACTAAATAAATAAAATATATTTGTATTAAAATAGTGGTGTCAGAAAATCAGGTGGGTTGGCAGCTATGTACATTGCCTAGTATTTAGGAACATTGTTTACACTAAAATCACTGTGATATCTCTAAATATCAATAACTGATTGTTAATTAAAAAAATAAATTTTTATTTATGTGCATATCTTTGCATGGTAAAAATATTAACTGTCTTTAGATTCAACATAACAAGGGAAAAAAATAAATTTACCTAATAACTATTAGGATATCTTGTGAGTATGTGCACAATATGGATCAGGGTTCCCACTAAAGCATGAGATTGCGAAAATCTTGCATGTTTTTTTTTTTTTTTCTCTCACATAATTTTTTTTAACATAGAGAGAAAATTGTGTACTCTTCTGGGGCTATTTTATAAAAATTTTTGATCTGAAAACAGGTCACATAAAAATCAACAATCTTGAAATGAAAAATTTTTCACCTTTCACAAAAATCAGCAAAGTTAAACAGACCCTTTCTTCCAAAAGTTGGACGATTTTAAAAAGTTTTCAAAAAACTGGAATAAGAAAATTACGTATTTTTTTTATCAGTTGCAAAAATACATCATCTTTCTGCAATGAAACACCAGAAAAACTGGAAATAGGTAAATAATCTTGCATTGAAGGTATTTAAAAAAAAAAATAAATAAAATAAAATAAATTTTATCAATTTGCAGTGCAATAGTTCTCTATTTCAGTGATCAGCAGTGAAAAAAGTCGACATATTTAAGAGTCCCCAGTAGTCAGATACCTTCCTTTCTCCTTTCCCATGTAATCAATGGAATTTTTGTTGCTTCGTATTTTTCGGATAACTCTTTCAAAAATAATGTTTTTCAAATTCTGTTTTTTCATTTCCACTCTGTAAACATGTCACTTTTTTTCTTACTAAGCAATTTTTTTAAAAATACATTTTAAATATTTCTTTTTGAGATTGAAAATTATATCCTTAAGTTTGCTTAATGAAATAAAATATTTAAATTTATTTAAAAAAAAAAAAATGCTTAGTAAGAAAAAAATCTGGAGTGACTCCACTCGACTTTCCGAACATTGAGTAACTAACAGTTTTGTAGATAAAATAAAGAAAGAGGAGTTGCTAAACAAACAAAAAAGAGAAAACCATAACAGAGTGTTTGAGTATTTTTCTCCACCTATCACACGAGGTTTTATTTAACGCTACTGAACTTTGAGCCCTTAGATCATAATGATAAGAATTTTTCGTTGTGTCCCTGTAAAAATCTATAAATGCTAGATTCACCAAAATGCTTATAGTTAGTGCAACAGTGGTTTATAATATCCATACAAATTTTCAGCTCAATTGAATAAGGCGTTTAGATGCTATCGCTGGTCTCATAGGCCATAAAGCTAAATAATTTTTCTTTGTGTCCCTGTAAAAAAACTGTAAGTGCTAGATTCACCAAAATCTATACAGTTGGTTCAAATATGACCTGTAACATGTGTACAAATTCTTTGCTAAGATTAATAAGGCGTTTAGACGCTATCACACTTTTAAAAATTTGGCAAAGAATTTTTCTTTGTGTCCCTGTAAAAAAACTATAAGTGCTAGATTCTCCAAAATCTTTACAGATTGAGTATCTGTGACCTATAATATGTGTATAAAGTTTTTGCTCAATTGAATAAGGTGTTTAGATGCTATCGCACTTTTAAGATTTTGGTCCCTTGGCCATAATGATAAAGAATTTTTCTTTGTGTCCCTGTAAAAAAACTATAAGTGCTAGATTCACCAAAATCTATAGGGTTCGTACTATGGTGACTTACAATATACGTACCAACTTTCAGCTTATTCGAACAAAGCGTTTAGACGCTAGCGTGTTCACTCACAGACATACACACATACATACACACATACATACACACACACATACATACATCATCGTAAAAATAGTGAAAACGGACTCGTTGGACCTCGAAACGTATAGAAACATCAAAATCTCGAATTCGGATTTTTGACATGATTACAATACTTTCCTCACTATAGTGTTCGGAAAGTAAAAAGTGGCATGTTTACAGTGTAGAATTAAAAAAACAAAATTCGAAAAATTTTATTTTTGAAAGAGATATCTGAAAAATACAAAGCATCAAAAATCCCATTGGATTACATGGGTAAGGTGAATGGAAGGTATCTGACTACTGGGGACTCTTAAGCAATTACATGTGATTAATTTTAAATTATACCAATAAGTTGTAAAATTAGATATCATTAGCAATTTACATTAATTCAGAACTTTTTTTTTAGAAATCTCACTTTGTTTCTGAGTAAGAATGAAAAACTCTCACCCAATTTTTACCTCAGATGAGAACCCTGTGAATGTGAGTATGTGTGCAATGTACTAACCCTAGATATATTTTAAAATACAGTCAACATCCTAATTTCTGCAGATTGACTGTATTGACCATGATGATATTTCAATGATATAGTTTACATTTTACCTAAATAAAATATTTGTAATGACATATTTCATAAACAACCTATCAAGGGCTTAATTGTTAACAAAATAAGTGTGGGAACACTGATGTTACTCAGAACATGTTCATATGTGCTATGTTTTCATTTTATGAATCTTTTGATTTTCCAGCTTTGGATATTTTATTTTAATACATGTAACTTGAAACTGTACTTATATTTACTGCTCAGAAAACGATAAAAACACAAACTTTTCATTTTCAGTTAATTCTAACAGTTACTGGTCCCTGTGTAAAAAGTGACAGAAAAACCACACTATGATAGTTGGGAAAAGTAGATAAAAGAAAAAAGACTTTGTCAAGTTAGCAGTTTCTACAATTTAAGGGAAGGCTATATCTCAAGAACTACAGCACAGAATTACATATAAATGTATGTGTAGATGCACCTTGACATAAATTCGTGCCTGTAAACTTTTGGTGTCAATTTCTCAAAGGGTGGCGCTGCTATACAGCGATTTCTGCAATTTAAGGTAAAGCTATATCTCAGGTTTTATTGTGTATAACCAAAAAAAACTTGATATGTTAGAAGGCCATTATGAGACATTGTGCTAATTCAATTTTGATGCATATCGACTAATAGGTGGCACTGCTATGCTGAAATATTCACCAATAATGGGAAGATAATATATCAAATTCTATGGAGTATAACTGTATGAAACTTGAAATGGAGATAACCATTATGAAAACGCATTTTTTAAGATATTAATTATAGAGAATAAAACTACCTTTCTTTGGATATTTAGTGTTAGTTTTCTCTAAGATGAAAATCATCTGCATTCATCATGGTAGATAATTTTAATAAATTATTTGTACTGAGTAAATTTGTATAGGAAAATATAGAAGAAAGTCTCATGGTGGCCACAACATACTACTTTTTACAAAAATTACTCATTACCTAATGTATTTTTTAAAATACTATTTTCATATTAAGAAAATTCACAATCGTTAAATATGGTTTGTTTTTCGTATATTTTATATTTGATATTGGGGCTAAAAAATGTCAAAAAGAAGCTAAATGCATATTTTGCATTTCATAGTTTAAAAATGAGACACTAAAAATAAAAATAATTCATTTTTTTTAAAACAAGAATAAATTTAATGACAAATTTCCCTATAGAATTACATGGAATTTGGTGACCAAGACGCGGAAACTTTAAGAGATTCCGAGAAGCCTTAAAAATAAGATTATTCTAATATTTCAATTATTTTTAAGACATAATGCCTTTTTACATAGTTAAATAAATAAAAAAAAAACTACCATACAACAGGATTTTAGTGTACTGCAAATTCTCAAATGATTATTTTAAAATATTAATAAATAATGTTTATGCATAAACTATGGATCTAATCCTAATTTATAGCACTATTATATTAAAGATTGGTCAACACATACTCTATTTAAAAAAAAAAATAAAAAAAAAAAAAAACTTAAAATTTATTGTATGTTTGGAATATAAACTAAAAAGAGTATGAATTGTATACTATTTTTATGAGGAAAATAAAATACAACAGTTGTTTTGCGATGCAAACAATGGTATATACAATACTGTATCACAGTCAGTTGAATTAATCATATTAACCAATCGGAAAACATTCGCGGAATGATAACAAATATACATAATAGGTTCTTATTTTATAAAGAATTCTGCAATTCTTTACTTCTTGTTTGCTTTTATAGATTAAATACAACTTTAAAAAAAAGTTGATAATGCAAATATAGTAACTTAAATTCATAAAATCACAATTTTTTACAGGTACATGAACAAGTTAAATAACAAAGAAGATGTGACATCATTAGCAAAACTTTACACAAAGTTAACATATTGATTATTAGTAATGGTTAAGATCTAAAAAGTAATATCACTTTAAAGTAATACTAATGAAAATAATTTTGAAACATACAGGGCAAAAAGGTTTAATTAGATGGTCAGCATGATTAGACATATAATTAATAACAATAAATTATTTTTATTAATTACATTAAAGATATGTATTACGTTTTCACATGATTCAGTACTCTAAAAATTTTTAAAGAAATCATTTTTAAATTTAATTTGATTCATGGAGATACTAAGACAACTTAAATCCACCATGATGTTTGATATAAAATACCAGTCTAAGGCACAAATATGGCTTAGTTATTATGTTGTTTTGTTTTCCTTAGTAATAAGCAAAGAAATAAATAAATAGAGAATTTTAAATTGGGATATTTAGAAATTCATTTTTCCCAAAGATTTTACATTTTTTTTTTTTTTTTTTAATTATAACAAAAAATAATTTAAAAAAAAAAAAAAAAAAAAAAAACAGAAAGAACACAACCAAAATTCTGTTCTAAACAAAAATTTATTTTAGATAAGAGATTTTTCTTTTTTTTTTTTTTTTTGTCTGAAAGAGATAATTATTTAATTTTATTAATAAATATATATATATATAAGAAAGCAGAAAAAGAAAAAACATGATCCTTAATCTGTTGAGCGAGAAAATAAAAAGAATTCTGAGTGCAAATCAAATAATACTCTTTTCTTTTTTTTTTAAATAACAATTTTGCTGACTGTTAATTTTTAGCTATGATATATTTTGTTATACCGTATATGTATACATTAAGAAGAGACATGGCACTAGATAAATAAACATAGAAAAAGTCTTCAGTGTATAGAACACCAAAGAGAATAATAAAATTGCAGACAGCTGTTTCAGTAACAGTGAGCATACTGTCATCAATGAATAAAGAAATGAAAGGAAAGTGCTCCTACATATAAGAAAGGAATCAGATTCTGCGACTGTTTAAATCAACCAATATGAAATTAAGAAAGTGTGGATTGAATGTAAAATTTTCAACAAACAAACAGAGGGGATATGCATACAGAAATCACAATTAATAATGTTTTTAAGATTCTTATAGATGCAAAAAGCTTCAAAGAAATTGAGTTGAAGTATAGATTTAGATCTGCAAATTATTTTAACAGTATCAAATTTAATGGCTTTTCTTTTTAGCGATGCTTAGAAATGCCCAATTTCTTGTTTTCTGCTTCCAGGCATAACTGATATGTTCTTTTAAATGGAATTTAAGACTGCATTTAATTTGACCAATACAAGATAAACAACACTGGCAAGAAATACTATAAGTATCTCAAAAGTTATGTATATCTGTAGGATCTTTTAACTGTGATCTCAGTTAAACGATCCTATATATCCAGGCATAACTGATATGTTCTTTTAAATGGAATTTAAGACTGCATTTAATTTGACCAATACAAGATAAACAACAGTGGCAAGAAATACTATAAGTATCTCAAAAATTATGTATATCTGTAGGATCTTTTAACTGAGATCTCAGTTAAACGATCCTATATATATAGATATGCTTAACTCTTGGAGTATTTATAGTATTTCCTGCCAATGTGGTTTATCCTATATTGGTCAAACGAAACAAAATCTTAAATTCTTAAGATATTGTTCATCTTTTATTTGTTATGAACAAATTAGTTACTTCTGAGGGGAGGGGGGAAGGTTCATTTTTAGAAAAAAAAACATGATTTTAAATTTGATTCAGCTAAAATAATTTGCAGGCCTATATTTACACTTGAATTTGATTTATTTGAAGCATTTTACATTTATAAAAGTCCTAAAAACATTGTCAATTGTGATTTCCCTGTACACCCTCTGCTTGATTGTTAGAAATTTTATATTGAATCCATACTTTCTTAGTTTTTTTCTACATTTTTCATAACGACTGTTTCTCAATTTTTTATTGGCTAATCCCCCAGATTCCGCTCAATTTTATGGATTGATTACCAGTTGTAGAATTCGGTTCCTTTCTTATATACAGGAGCACTTCCTTTTAGTTTCTTTATGCAGATGACGGTACACTCAATGCTACCAAAACAGCTATCTGCAATTTCATTATTCTTTTTGGCATTCTATATGTTGAAAACTTTTCCTGGGTTTATACATTAAATCTCTTCTTTTAATCAGATTAATATTATCAGGTTTTATTAAACGTCAGTGCCATTGACAAATTTTGAAGAAGTTAGGTATGCTTGAATTAAATCAATTTCAAAATCTTACAACAATTTTGATTAAAAAAGATTTGAGATTGAAGCATGTTTTCATATTAAAAATAAATAAATTAGGAAAGGACTTATTTACCTATCTATCTACATATATTATTCAAAGTTAGGCAATGTCCAAAACTATTCTTAAATAGAATATCCTATTTACTCATAATAATATATATATATTTATTATTTTACAGAAACTGGGAAATATATATTCACAATAATTTAGTAAATAGAATATTTTAAAAAGATTCATAACAAACTCCTTTATATAAATTATGTACAATTTATAGATTAATATGTGGTATAATTCTTCATTTATAAAATAAATTTTTTCAAAAAATTTACAATCAAATCATTTATAGATATCACATTCAATTATAGATTACCATATACTATAACTTTTCATTAAATGTTAATTGACTTCTAATATATTTATATAAACTAACAGCTTTTTGACTAGAAATGCAACCTTTCTTTTTCAGATCATTCACGGAGCTTTTAAATAAAAGTTCAACAGACGGGAAATAGTACATAAAATTCAATGCACAAGTAGGGCTCATTTTAGGAAAACTGGAATAAAAGTCAAATAACTTTCGATTTTTTGTATTGAGAGCAACAGGAACATTAATATGAAACCCTCTATTTCTTTCTTGTTGAACTAAATTAGCTATCAATTCTGAAGTATGATCAGCTGATTTAGAAAACAATACTTTAACTTGTGGGAGGTAATTTAAATGTATGACAAACTGCAAATACTTGGTTACATTTTTGTTAAAACTTAACACATTTTTACGGTTGTCTTTTTCTATGATAATAACAGTTCTTGCATAAATACTAGTTATTTCTTTAACTTTCTCTATAATCTTTGGAGGCATAGGATGATTTGAGAACTCTGAATCAAAGACGCGCTCGACTGCAATGTGATTACTGATAACATAATCGGCAGCTGTTAACTGCATAACAACTGGGTTTATTTTGTGTTTGTTTCGTAAAGCAGAAATCACAGGTTTGCCACTTGCTAGTTCGCGTGAATCCACCAATATGACAGACGTCACATTTTTTTGGTCAGTTGTTATTGAACTGCAAGTGATGTCTTCATTTGGTAATGAAGACACTGTGTCATTTACAGTGGATATTCTTGTATTATTTGAAGCAGAAGGGCAAGTTTCATACCAACCAATGTCAAATGATATATCTGTCACTTCATCATTAATTGCTAATTTTTCAGTATCTTTGACATCTAAATTAGAATAATTTTGTTTGTTCACTAAAGATTCTGAACCAAAATTACTCAAATCACTTTTACTAGCAGTATCTGACTGTTTCGAAAATGTCTCAACCATTGGCAAATTCATTTCACTTATAAATTCGACATCATTATCAAAATCTATAGAAAATATCAATTTTTCATCAACATTTGCAGAATCAGGCACATTTTTCGAAACAGAATTAGCATCAGTTAAAGATTTTGAAGTACTCTTGCTTTTTTTTACAAGATTGGGAACAACAGGCTTTATAAATGCATAATCATCTTCTTCATCTGAGCTTTCAAGGACACGTTTGTTCTTTGGCTTTTTGATAACAATCAAACTTTCATCATATAAGTTATTTTGCACATCAGTTGGAGAAGTAGGATCTTTAGTACATTTTCTAAATTTAGGTGATGTTTCATGTTCGCTTGAAGTGCTAGAATCATGTGTAACAACACGTTTTAATTTTCTCTTAGAAATTTTATTCCTTTTATTCATTTCTGTTTTATTGTTAGAATTATATTGAGTACATTCCATATCTTCATCAGAGCTTAAAATAACAACATCATCCTCAACGCAAAAGCTGTCAAGCTCATAATTTGAGCATCCCTCTGATTGTGTAATAAAGCTATGATTTTCTATAGGTTTTAATTTGAATTTTTGGGGCAACCCAACATGTTCCTTTAAAGATTTTAAGTAAAATGCATGTTGATCTGTGTAGTCCACTTTAGGTGGTGATTCATCATCAATAAAACTTTCATCAAATGCATCTTCATTATCTTCACAATCTGATTCATGACCAGAATTATCTGAACCAGAGGCTTCTGCTTGAGACAATAAAAATTCATTTTTATTTGACAATCCCTTTCTTTTTCTTGTTTTACTGCTTGTTGGACAAACAGTTTTCTTATGAATCTTCTCAATGAATTGGAAATCATCTTCTTCATCTTCAATAACATTACTATTTTTTGAAACCACATTTGCTTTGGTTTTCATTTTCACACTTAACTTAGAGCTTGGTTTATTTTTTTGCAAATTAGTTTCTTGTCGTGAGCAGCCAGCTTTAGAAACTTTTATTTGTACATCAGAAATCAAAGTCTTTGCTTTTATGGTTTGATTTACATCATGAAGATCAAATTCATCACTTGAATTATTACTGGGAATATTATAATTAGTTTCTCCTTTATTACTGCATTGTGCGATGATGTTTTTCTGAACATCTAAGAAAGAGCTTTGCTCCTTGTCCGATTCGGGTTTCTCTGTTTGTTCATTTACTTTATCAAATTTCATAATGTTTTTTCTGATAAAGTTTGTTTCATTTGATATAACATCTTCCATTTCATTCTTTTTAAATATTGATTTTTTAGTAATGTTCTTAAACTCCCCTTTGGTTTCTGATGCAAGAAATGATTTAGGCAATTTAAACTTGTCTACAACCAAAGTGTTTTCTTCGAGTTCATTTTCATTGCAATTAACTTGACTTTCTTTGAATGACATAAGATCACAGGTTTCATCACCAAAAGTCAAGTCAAAGCATAATTTTTCTACACAATTTTCATCAGGACACTGTTGAGTAGTTCCAGACATATTTTGTTGGTGTGGAATGGTTAATTTTGGTTTTTCTTTTAATATTGAATTGGCATTTTGGAATTCATTTTCAACTTTAGAAGCCTTGGAAAATAAAACTTTATTTTCGTGAAATATTTTAGTAGATTTTGAAGAACTATAGGCTTTATTATTTATAGTATTTAAAACATCTGGATGAGAACTAGTTTTCCCAACTTCTTGATCGTTTTTAATGCTTTTAGAAAGTAATGAATAATTATTTTCAACAGTAGATTCATTTTCTATACTTTTACATTTTAAATTATTTTCTGCAGTTGAACATTGTTTATTAATTACAGTATCATTTTCAGGCAGTAATAGTTTGTAAAAGATGCTGCTTTCGAAATCATCAAAATTTTCTTCACTATTTTGGGTAAAATTATCCTCTACATTTATTACAGTTTCTTTTAAATTGACATTAGAGTTTTCCTGCATATTTTGCTCACTTATATTAATAGCTTCATTAATGGCTTTATTATTACTAACACCAGAATCTGAAACACAACACTTTTCTGAAGTACTGTGGTTCATAACTTCCTGATCACATTTTGTGTTTACTATGGATGGCAATAATGATTCAGAATCTTCAAATACGACTTCATCTAACATTTCATTTGGCATTCTACTTAAATATTTTTCATTTTGTTTATTGATATCATCTGATGACACTTTAGATAACAAATCTACTTTTGCATTTTTACTCCATGCAGATTTGGAAGAATCAACTTCCTCATTCTGACTTAATAACTTTTCTTCACTTGAGGAGCTGCTAATTAGAATAGCCTTATTCATATCAAGTAAGTCATCTTTTCCAGATAATTCAAATTCATCTTGAGTAAAAGGTAAATCAAATGAAACATCAAAAGATATTTTAGGTGAAAGTTCATATTTAATGTCTTCATCCTTATTTTCATTTCCAATAACTGACACATCGCTGGATAAACTACTAGACTTAATATTTTTGTGTTCAGTCGTACTCATAAAATTATGAAAGCTAATATTTTTGTGGGATTTTTCTGGTGTTTTAGAAGTATTTAACAAAGGATATTGTGGCTTTGAAACATTCATAATAGTTTCAGAATGCTTTTGTAAGGTATCATGTTTATCAGGCAATTCCAAATTTATGAAATCTAATGATCGCCCTTTGCCAGGTACTTTATTGTAAATAAATTCAGTGTTGGGTCTGATAACTTTTTTGGGTGGAGTAGGACAGACTTCATCTTCAGAACTAGTATCAGAATTTTCAGAAGCATTTTGCAAATGTTTAGGTGATTTAACAAGCGATTTTTCCAGCTTCTCTGAGGAATTAATAAATGATAATAATTGTGTTAAAGAATACTGTGATGCATCTTCTGTCACTTTTGCAGTTCTATTTAGCCTATTTGGAGATGAATTATTCCCATTAGTTAAATTAATTACTGACATATTATTAAAATTATTTGCATTTGAATGATTTTGAATATTAGGCATTTTAAACATATCAGAATCATTTAAATTTTTTCGATCACGCATCATATGAGAGCTAGTTAGATCGTCACACATATTGTTAAATGTCCTACAAAGTTTTTTCCTATTTTTTGGATTGTCTTTTGCATTAATTTCAGAAATACATCTTTTGACTGTAAGAGATGAAAAAGACGAATTTAATTCAGAAGGCACATTTTTTTGGCTAGAACACAATTGTTCCAGTATTGAACTTGCTTTTTTGTCGAATTCATCTAATCCATGATCAAAGCCAATATTCCTGGAAAAAGAATATATATTTGTTGACTCAGAAGACATATTAGGCTTACTAGATGAACAATCATTCTGCAAATCATTATTAACAAAAGATATGTCAAAATCAAAATTGCATTCATTAGAATCTTCTGCTTTTTCTTTATCTTCTATGTTTACATTCATATCAGGTAAAAGTGATGCATTTGTATAGTTTGAATCCGTTGCATTGCTATTAATATTTTTTAAAGTACATTTTTCAACAGTTACATTAAAAAGGTTATTGTCTCTGTGTTCAAGCAATGATTCTTTAATGTTACAATTCTTTAATGAGTTATTCAACATACTACTAACATTATAAAGAAGTGTGGATGATGATGCAACGCATGCATTATGTTTTTGAAAATTGTTTTCCATAAAATTATTTGTTTCTTCATTATCATGCAATTTCTTACCTTTATTATCAGGATGTTCAGATGATACACATAAGCTAAATTTTTTTTCTTCATTTTCAGTATTCAAACAAATAATTTTTTTACTATCCAAATTCCCAGAATTTACTTTCGGTGTTTGTAAATTTTCCATTTTGTCCTGAACACTTTTATCTTCTGAAGAGTTTTTCAAATCAGAATTATTTTTCTGTTCAAACTTCCTTTCATGAGCTGATAAATGATGAATATTTTTTACATCTTTTAGAGCAGAATGTTGTTTTTCTTTAGAAACAGCTAACTCAACAGGATTTTTATCTTTTCTAGTTTGACATTCCTCTAACTGATTATGTATTGTGGAAATCTCATCCTCATTATCATTGTTTGAATTATTAACATTAGTTTTGATCCTTTCAGTGGCTTTATTTGGCCTATTATCAGAAACTTTCATTGTATTCTCACTATTAAAATTCAGCAGTTCATCATCATTATCAAAGAAATTTATATCAAAATTTATAGAATTAGGGGATTCATTTTCAGAAACTAAATCATTAGGAACATTTAAGGAATTACTTTGAGTAATATTTTTAACATTTGATAAATCATTTACATTTTTATAAATACCAACTTCACACAGAATTGAAGATTTGTTTTTGTCCTGAAAATTCTCATCAAATGTAGTTTCAATATCAGAATTTATATTTGATGATCCCCCATCTTCATGAAAATTATGGTGATCATTTGAAAGAACAGTAGTTTTAGAAGCGAGCTTTTTAAATTTATTATCTATTAAAGTTAGGTCAGTGGAATGTATGACATTCTCTTGAGTTTTTGTTTTGAAGAAAGCATCATTATTATTTATTGATTTCACACTGATTTTGTCATCTTGAACTTTATCATCACCACTGGCAGAATTTGGTAATTTATTAACATAACCATCTTCATTAAAGCACATACTGTCTCCAAATGTATCTGGAATATCAAAATCAATATCAAATACAACAGCATCCAGATTATCTCCACAATCCTTTTGTTTTTCAACATTTAGCTGAGCCTTATTATCAATGGCTATCTCAAAAGATAAATGGTTCTTTTCAACCCCATTTAAGTCATTAGTAAAACTTGGCATACTTTTTGAAAGAGTAACAAATTGAACATCTTTATGGACAGTGCTTATACCAAGTTCCATATTTTTCCTTTTTAGTTTTGATTTCCACTTATTATTTAAACTATGAAGAATAGAAGAAGCTCTGTTTTCAATCTCTGAAAAACTTTTTATATTCACATTGTAAAAATCTTCAATATTCAATACCTTTTCAACAACAGGTGGTACTTTAATATTTTTTTCATTAATTTCTCCTAAAGGATTTGGTATATCAATTTTCAGTAACTGTTCTATAAACGGCACTCTCTTTAAATTAACATCAGTTTCTGCAAAAGGTATGACTGACCTATCAGCTTCTCTCTCTGGTGATGGGCATATTTCAATTACATCATCATCTGACAAAACTTTCTCCTCATCAATAATATTTTTAGAAGTAGAAAGACAATCTGTAATCTTTGATTGTCTTGAAGAAACTTTTGAATTTTTACGTTTTTTAGAATTATTTGCACTTATGCTCAAAATGCTGGGGTCAGTGAAATCTGAAGTTTGGGAAGGCAAAAACTTTGATTTTAATAACTTGGGAAAATGAATGTGTTCTAACGTTCGTACTAACAAAAGAGATTTCGAAGAATGGGGAATCATATCAGTCCTTTGAGGTGTTGTTTGCCACAGGGTCCACTTATCAAAAGAGAGTTGAGGCCTCAAAGGTGGAGCAGATGTGGATGCCAAAATCTAAAATCAAATTAAAAAATAAATAAATAAAATATAAAATTGATGAGAATTTATATGAAACTATTATTACATTTACACATAAAATTAACACTTTCAGGTCTGAGCTATTTTGACCACACATCTCCCTGTGGACTGAGGGTGTTTGATGAGTTTTGAAAAAATACCTGGCAAATATGTATTTTAATATATATATTATTTTTAATTATAAAGTTCTAAATGTTCTTATTCATAATGAAGGAACTATTTAAATATGCTAAGAATTAATATTTAATGAGAAATTATTGAAAAAAGCATGTTTTAACGGCCCTCTTCACTTACCATTGATAGCCGATTTATTGGTTTCTTTTTAGTTTGGCTATTTCTAAACATTGCTGGGAGGAAAATCATACTTTTAAATTTAATTCAGCTAAAATAATTTGCAGACCTAAATCCATTCATGAACTCAATTTCTTTGAAGCTTTTCATATTTATAAAAATTTTAAAAACCTTGTAAATTGTGATTTCGCTGTTCCCTATTTGTCTGATTGTTGGAAATTTTACATTAAGTCCACATTTTCTTAGTTTTTCTACTGTTTACACAGCTAACATTCCTAAATTCCTATTGGCCACACACTCCACCTTTCCCGTAATCCTATTGGTTGAACTAAATTCGGTCCCTCTCCTATATGTACAAGCACTTCTCCAGATTCAGAATTCTTTTTGCACTGAAGACGGTACGCTTAAGGCTACCGAAACAGCTGTATGCATTGCAAATATTTTTCTTTTGGCGTTTCTGAGGTAGTAGTTTATTCGGGTTTTAATATTCCAACGCCAAGTCTCCTGTTATTATTATCTTATGTTTTACTCAAACTACTTTTCGATTTAATAACAAATTTTACAACAATCTAATGAACTGGATCTCTTTCTCCCATCCTCTGTTATATTTATATGCACTATTTTGAAGTTAAGTAAGTTATTGAATCTGATGAATTTCAAAGGTTAGTTGTGGTGTATTGTTAATATTTTTGTCTCGCTAAAAGTGCTTTTGATATTTGGACTTTTTTTTTTGGTTAATTCTATAAACTCTCATATTCAATTTATTTTTAAATTAGAAAATTATAATAAATTGTACTTAACCAGGGTGGCTACAGAAATTCAGAATAAAAGTTCGCTGATTTTTCCATGATTTCCATGACTAATTTTGGCAATTTTCCATGATTTCCGTTACCTATTATATACATCCAATAATTTTGTGTGTATTACTCTTGGGTAATATGCTTGTTAAACCACTGCAATTCAAAAAACTATACTGATAGGTAAAAATATCCCAATCTTTTTATTTTTCTCTTTGTTTGCTTACAAAAAGGAAAATAAAATTCAAATTCAAAATTTTAGAGAAACTAACGAAATTATACAAATATGACTCATTTTAATAGCACAACATATTAACATCAAGAACATAAAATTATTCCTCATGTTGTAGCACTAAAAATATTTATTTGTTTATTTATTGTTAACTTGGTGAGATTCAACTACAAAGCAGCCAATCCTGTGCACTCATGGTTAAGATAATATAAGTTTGGCGATCTTTCAGTCATGCTTCTGGGCAAAAATGAAAATTTCCATGATTTTTGGGTGTTTTTAAAAAATTCCCTGATTTTCCCCTGATATTTCCAGATTGATAAAGTACCCAGATTTTTCCATGATTTCCCTGATAGTCGCCACTCTGTTAACCCTTTGCCGTTCAGTGTTCCACTACATGGAACACCTAACTTCGCTAGCTTCTCCATCCGTTAAATTCAATTGCAAATGCATAAAAATGGGTTTATTTTTTACTTTGAACTTTCCTTTTCATACATAGATGGAATCACTACACAAGGCAATCCATGATATTTCGCTGGGACGCGTTATTTTAAATCCTCGTATTTACAAGAAATTTTGTATATATTTTTTGTGATACAAAAAAGATTGCTTGAAAAAAGATTTCTATGTTATATCGTTGGCTGTACTCTAAATTATTTATTCTATATTATTTTTAATTTTTTATACAGGAAACATACGAGAAATCGTTGAATAAAATAAGGTGTTCCATCTCCTGGAACACTGCGACACTAGCACTTTTCAAAATATGGAACCGAAAACAATGATGAGAGAAGACAGCTGTGTTTATGTGCTCTATTTTCCTCTGTTTGGAGGGAATGATGCAAGCTATCAGATGCTGCGAGAGAGGGTTGGTTGTTTATAAAAAAAAAAAAAACTAGTTTTATGTACAAAACTTGCAATGTTGGTTTGTGCTTCTACCATACCAAAAGAGTGTGACATGCTTCCAAAAATTTCATGAAGCTAAAAAATAGACTAACTGTAAATATTTTTGCACATAGGACTTGTATATATGTATACTAACTGTAAATATCAAATCATTTCGTAAAAAATCATATAATCAAGATTTTGTTTGGGGAGGGGGAATGGGGTATAGAGTAGCAGACCTCCCCGTGATGTACCATGGGTCATGCTAAATCTACTACACAGGTATAATACAGTGCTTTTTAATTCATATGCAAAATCTTCTACTCATTTACGCGCTTCACTGCGATGCTCTTAGACGCACTTTTTAGAGCTCTAGTGGTGCAGTGTTCCCACTGATGGAACACCCACAGATTCAAAACGGTAAGTACTATCTTTACAAAATTATACCTGTGTACTCCTTTAGACCTAAGTAGATATCCTACAACTTATTTTGCTGAAATTCCAACTTTAAAGGGTAGTGCGCTGTAAAGGGTTAACTGATGTTTTAGACATTTTTTCCCTCTTTGTTTAAAGAAAACTTTTCTGTATAACTAATCTCTCTTAAATTCTTTTTAATTATACCACTACTATTAATAATAATAATGATGATGATAATACTGCTTTTTAGGCCTAAGCATACAGTGCTTTAAATATTTGTTCTGATTCATCTTCCCTTAATGATGAACTGAATATCGAATTGATTGTTGTAAAAAGAGGTTTAATTACCCTATTATTGAAAAATCTCCTAAAAAATGTAACAGAACACCTATCAAGTTAATTCTTTTGAAATGAAAGCTGGTACTTCCCTTCTTTATATTTTAAATTCATGACTTCAGTTTCCTTTTACAAAGCCCATCTACTGTTACTTTTTATTTATTTTTATATGTAGTTGCACCTCGACATAAATTAGTGCCTGTCAACTTTTGGCAAAGATCAGACAACAGATGGTGTTACCATCCTGTTTTTTCATAATTTTTTAATGTGGGAGCTCAGAACAAAATTTTCTATAAATGTGCACGATGAAAGTTAATTTTAATGAATCATTGTGAAATTAAAAATAATTGTTAACAATAGTAACATTTAACTGCAAAAAAATTTTTGAGTATGTAAGAGCCACTGCTCCTCCCCCCCCCCCCCCCCCCCCTTGAAATAAACACTTTATCAAAATTTCTGAAAAAGTCATCTTGGTATAGATATAATTCCTTTTTAACATTATAAGAAGCTTATAAAAGTCTTCCTAATTTTCCTGAGATGAAAATAGCAAAAATAAAAAAATACTTTCTATTTTTATTTGTGGCAACGTTATTGTATGTGAGAGAGACAGTAAGAAAGGTACTTACATCTTGATTCTTCAGCACAACAAATTCTCGTTTAGGTAATAATGGTGCATCACTCAAAGGCACTTTGACATGCTGATTGAATTCTTCCATTTCTTCATCATTTAGAAAAGGACTTTTTGAAACAACTGAAAAGGAAAAAAGAAAAACAATTCAGAATTTCAGTTATGATATTTAGTAACATACATATTTATAACCAAACTAATTGCATACACAGTATGGGACCGAAAATCCAGAAACCCCGAGACCGATGCCATTACGGATTTCAGAATTTTTCAGATTTTAGAAACTTTAAAAAATATATATCGATTTACCGGACATTTTTTAAATTTTAGTCCAACCCTTATAACTAAACACCAAAGAAACAATTACTGACATATTCCAATATAATTTTATACCATATGAACGATAATTAAAGACTTTAATTATTATAAAACTATGGTGGTTAAATAACAGAAATAAAATAAGTAAATAAATAAAATAGGAACAGCATTCCCACTACAGTGAAAATATCGTATTTCTAAACAGGCTATAATGTGGTCCACATGATAGATCCGAAAGTGCAAAGCTTCATTTATTTAATCTTATTAAATTATTCCTCAAACAAAAATTTAAAATAAAAAGCTCAAACACTTATAATTACAAAGATAAACGCTCAATTCTGTTATCTCTTTACTCAATGGAACGATAAACAAAAACTTTCTTTCAGCAGAATTTGTAATTGCTTCTTTTCACCCTTTCTCTCGAACTACTAATATACTGCCATTTGACTTTGAAGCATATGTTGGAAGATAACGTTTTCTCTGAGTTCTGCTTATAGTATTTTGAAATGACTTTGAATGCTGCAGAGAAAGAGGTACAAGGTTTTTTTTTTTTATTATCCGAATTTGTAATTTTTTTCCCTGCTATGATGGGCTTGTGCTGACAATTAAAAGAAAGTAATTGAATAATGAAGGGAGAGAAGTTTGTAAATAAAGACCATCAAAGGTAAGCCTCCCCCCCCCCTAAATCTTCAAGAAAGAATGGTATATATTTCGGGAAGGGGCAGACAAATGGTAAAATAATATTGAAATGGACATGTATTTTCCTACTAAAATTAAATGGCATAAAAGGTGATTTTAAAATAAAACATTTGCAGTAAATATTTGATTAACCAGCATGATCTTTAATCACCACTTGCCGGTAAAAAAAAAAAAGATAGTTGAGCATTTTGAAATTTAAACAAGATTGGGAAAGGGAGAGGGGTGGGTCAACAGAAATACTGAAGTATAATGAATCTACTTTTCTGCTTTTAATTATTATTATTATTTATATTTTTCTTTTTCTGCTTTAATCACAAAACTGTTTGAATAATTTTGTATATTCTGTTTTGTAACATGCAATATATTATTGATATGGAGAAAAAAAAGTAATGAAAAAGTAATAAAACTCTTAATGGGAATAAAAAAAAAAAAAAAAAAAAAAAGTGTCAATCCAACCCACAATTTCTTATTTTTGACATTAACTTTTAAAAGTTGCTCATTTAATAGTTAGCTAATAACAGAATCTACTTCCACAATGTAATGGAAATGTAATAACAGAATCTACTTCCAAAATGTAATCTTTTGCTTTTCAAAGGAATCTCTATAAACCGAAACCCACCGGCTGAATTTTCCAAAATTTTTAATGAGAATTTCATGAAATATTGTTTAAATGTTGCTCTTTTGATGCTAAAAATTTTGAATAAAAATTTTTAATTTTTATATTAAAAAAAAAAATACTTTTAGACTAAAATTCAACTTGTACAACTAGATGATTTCTAATATCAAAAGTACCAATTTTGGACTGTTATAATGGCAAGTCATTTTTGAGTTATGCAATATGCAAAATCTATTTTGTATTTACAATACTTCTTTTTACTAACTTCATACAAGGATGTAAAAAAAGTAACTATATATTGTTTCACTTTAACTTGGCAGCATTAAGAAAATTATTCCCTGTAATATCATGACTTCAGAAATAGTTATCATTATTTTAGAATTAAAAATAGTTAAAAAGCATAAAAATTAATAAATTAATTTAAAAGAAAAATTTTTTTTTTGTTTATGCAACATACAGCGGTGATCAAAATTATAAGGTCAAAAGAAAAATTGCCAAATCTCGGCTACAGTTGGCTGGAAAATTATGCAAATTTTTTGACTGGAAATTAATGATAAATGAACCCTTAAAAAAAAAAAAAAAATGGAAATATATGGGAAATTGATATTCATAAAATGCATTTTGAATTTAGAAAACCATATGCATTGGACTTACTGTGGGGAAGAAAGTGGGGTAATGTATCTAGTCCATCCAAATTAACCTTTTTCTCATTGAAAAAGATATCATCATCCCTGTTATCTCTCATAGTAATGCATTTTTCGGTTATCTCTCCCCTCAGTCTCTTATGAACATTTTTAAGAGGTGGTTGTGACAAGTGTTTTCCATAATGAACCTTTTTCTCTTTTTGTAAAACATGTTGAACAATTCAAGCACTGCATTGAAAGTTTAATTCCCATTTAATTTCCATCGACAATTGTTCTTCTTGAAAAATCACACCTTATCATTTTTTTCTTACATACAGAAACATAAAAAAGTCTACTTGTACATCTTTGCTGTCCATATTTACCGGTATTTTTAAGAAAATTATAAATTACCGTTCTCGATCTATTCAGTTTTTTCTCAATTTGATAGTCCTGAGCTTTAGAAATAAACCATTTTCCCTTTCTCAAAGTCCGAAAGTTTAGTCCCTAGCAGCATCACTACAAAAGTGGAATATGACATTCCAAATTGCTTACTAAGTATTTATAAAGTCTAGGTATGTCATGTGCAGAACAAAAAACATGCACATTTTGCTTTTTAGAACACAAATACAGTTCTTCTGTCCATGTCATAAGGCTGCCTAAATACAAAATATATTTTATGAATAGCAATTCCCCATATATATCTATGAAATCTAATAAAATATGCTTCATTTATGATTGGTTCTCATCCATAACATTTGCATAATTTTTCGGCAAACTGTAACTAAGATTTGGTGATTTTTTCCTTGTCCTTATAATTTTGACCACAACTGTATATTTAAAGTTGCTAAATATTTCTTTTTGCATCAAGTTAAAGTAAAACAAAGTATAAATAAAGTTTTTATTATTATTATTATTATTAAGGAGGGGGCGGCACAGAGAGAGAAAACTGTAAAACATTTTACAAATTCTTTTTCATTAATAATTATAAATTAAGCCTTAAACTTTAACCAAATGCAAATAATATATTTTTGATGGAGCTCATCTGATTACACAGGTACCATCAGAATTTGATCATCTAGGTTCCAGGTTAGCTCAGGTACAGCATTAGCATGTAATGCCAAGGGCTCTAATTCAACTTTCATTTTTCAACCTGGTCAACTCTTAATTTGGCCTTCTCATCAAAAATGTTGTTTTTTATTAATAATTTCTATTTCAATTCATGAATTCATTTTGAAATTATTATATATTAGCCTAGTTCTGAAAATAAAATAATAAAAAGATCATAGAAATTTCCTGAAAAACGATTAAAAAAAATAAATAGAAAAATAGAAAACAGATATTTATGAGATAAATAAATGTATCAAGAATTGCAAAAAGAAAAATCTATTAATACAATAAAATGCATATCTTACCTTTTACTTTAGGTTCAGGTTTCTTTTCTTTGATTGTTATAGCCATCTTGACACATTTTGGTACTACATTTGGTGGTAATAGTGAAGGACCATCTTGATAAAATTGTGCAAATGAAAATCCTTTTGATAAGGCACGATGCACAGATTTTTTACGATATTCACAAGTATTATACATCTATAAAAAAATTAATAAATAAACTAACAGTACTAAAAAAAAATTATTTTTTTTAAATTTATAGGTCATTCAAACTATTTCTGTATCACCAATATATTCATTCCTATAGGAAGTCAATTTTTAAAATAAACTTGAAATCTATAAATAAATTTCAAAGTTTGTTTGTTTGTTCACTACACGAATACACACTCTTTAGCTGATTGAAAAGAAATTTAGCACTTATGTTCTTCAAAACCTGAAATGAGTCACTAGGATATTAAAAAGTTGCCCCCTTCCCCCCCCCCCCCCCAAGAGGAGAAGGGAAGGGGAATTGCACAATTCAGGAACTGCTTGAGCTATAACATTGATATTTAGTTTAAAAAATTCTTCCTTATAGTTCATATTAATTATGTTATTAAAAGGTTGATGAAAAAGAAGGGGTATAAAGGTTGTGCAATTTAAAAAAACTGCTTGAACTACAAACTGAAAAGAAATTTAGCACTTATGTTCTTCAAAACCTGAAATGAGTCACTAGGATATTAAAAAGTTGCCCCCCCCCCCCCCAAGAGGATAAGGGAAGGGAAATTGTGCAATTCAGGAACTGCTTGAGCTATAACATTGATATTTAGTAAAAAAAAAAAAAAATCCTTATAGTTCATTTTAATTATGTTATTAAAAGGTTGATGAAAAGGAAGGGTTAAAAGGTTGTGAAATTTTAAAAACTGCTTGAACTACAAACTTGATATTTGGTATGAAAATTCACCTACACTATTAAAAATTTGCTCAACCTCCTTTAATCTACCCTCACCGAGAGCCAAATCCCTTTGTTATTCTATGGATTTTTTTTTTTTTTTTTTTAATAAAATTAGTCTTTACCCAATGTATTTTTTAAAATTACATTTTATAGATTCAGAAAACTTACAATTATTAAATTTGTTCTTGTTTTCTAAAAACTGATTTTTTAGATTTTTAATATTTTAAAATATATATATTATGAAAACATCATCACAAATAGATAAATTTCAATAATAATAATAATAATTGCAATGTTCTCACCTGTTCTTCTTTTCCTTCAGCAATTAAAATAACAATTCTTCCTTTTCTTAACCTTCCAGTCCTTCCCATTCTCTGAACAAGACGAATTGGTGATTTAGGACAATCATAACACACAATCAAGTCAACTTCTCCAATGTCAAGACCTTCTTCTCCAACACAAGTTGATACTAATGTATTGTAACCACCAGAACGAAATTGTTGTAAAACCTGCATTTTTTTTTTTTTTTTTTTAAGAAATAAAAGATAAGTTACCATAATACATTAAGATATGGCTAAAAGAAAAAATCAAATGTATAATGAAATAATAATACATGACTACTAATGTTTGCAGTTTAAGAGAGAAATTATCAAAAATATTTTTCTTTCATTATTAATAATCCCAATTAACTCAGACCATTACTGTGAACTATCATTAAAACAGACAATCAAGGGCCAGCAGTTTTTGTCCATATAAACGAGAGTCCATTATAACAGGAGTTCATAAACTAAAGTTCTATATGGACTCTAAAACCCATTTATTCACTAAAAATATAAAAGCATGAAAACCGATACTTACTTTAAAAACTTATTTTCTTCATATAGTACAACTTGATAACAAAATCCTTTGCACAATCCTGTCTCCACAATAGAAGTAGAGACAGGTGCAAATTGTTGACCTCAACTGTCACTGTCAATCAATACTACTTACCTCCCACAGTGTAATAGCACAGAGTGAAAGAGATTAACCCTTTTATTATTGAACCTTTCATGTTTAAAAAAATATATATATATATATATATTGAATTTGAAAAGATTTTGAGAACTGATCTTTTTCGAAGAAAGTAAGCTTTGAGGGAAAAAAATGTCCATCTTAACGAATGAATTGTACGTATAAAGCGATGTTTACTACATGCAATTCCTATAGGTCTTAGCCGGGGATTCGGTTTTTGTACATAATAACGAGAAATTCATCTTAAACGGGGCCGTCTTAACGAAAGTTCACTGTATTTAGATTTATTTTAATATCACAAAGGTTTTAACTCAGGGAAAAAAAAAAAAAACATATATTTCTACTATAATGTTACACTTTCATACAATACTAGCTGACTTTGACCACTTTGCTGGTCACTATATTTCACCCATTAGGTGCCAAAGCTCCCGCTGTGGGAACAATTTTATAAGAATTTTTTTCTCTGCAAATAATTAAGATAAATATCCTTTTTATTTTTTACATTAAATATTGAAGTGCCTAGCTTCATTGGTAATTTTTTCAAAAAGATTGTAATGTAACTTCATTTTTTTTTTTTTTTTTTTCCATTATTCAAACAAAAATGTTTTTCTTTGAAACATCAGCAAAGAAAAAAAAAATAAATGCAAAAATAACTCATTCAAGTGCAGGAGTTTAAAACGATGGATATGAAACAAAACAGTTCTTTTCTTAAATTATAACAAACAAGAATCAATAAAACTAATTTAAAAGAGTTTTACAGTTTCTCAACATCTGTTCTACCCCAATTAGGTGTCAAATCTCCAGTTTTGGAAACATGTCATATCGTCTAACAAAACAACTTTTTTTAAAATTATTTAAACTACGTATGATTAGAAATGCACATTGAAACCCAAATCCGAAATATGCGAAAATTAAAAAATTTTCAGTGGGATTCACATAGCAGCGTTTAATGGGTTAAATAATCATTTTTATAATATTAAGTCTCAATTTTTTAATTCCTATATTTATTGATAACCCTTGAAAATATGAACAGTTATGGTTTACTATAAATGAATTATTTTAAAAATATTATTGTAAAAAATAATCCTCAAACGGCAACACTTAAAAAAAAAAAAAAAATGTTGTAATAAGAAAACAGCAATTTCTTACTACTTTTTTTATTGCTAATAAATAAAAATCCCCACACAATCATAGTAAAGCATAGCAGTTTTTTCTATAAAAATGTGCTTTTCTCATTAAATGACTTCCAAAAAATGGCAATAGTACTTGGGACATTTTCAGAAACTGACATTATTCAAAAATTTTATACAAATTATTTTAATTTTAGTTAGATTATAACAAAACACTACATCAATTTCATAAATTCACAGGAAAGTGTTTGAATCCCATGAATGAAATTTCGTCAAGAGCATAATTGTAGAACATTTGTTTTTAATCATTGCACAGCTTTATAATTTCAAATTTTTAAAACCCTCTACTTCGGGAGAATGCATACATTAGCAGTAGCCTACATATCAAATTTGAAGTTTCTAGCTGCCTTATTACTATAAAAATCATATAAATAGTGATTCTTAAGAGAGTTTTTCTTCATTCTCTCCCATTGCACATGTACTAAAAGTGTCAAACTCACACAGTACTTTAACCCTCGTAATAAGCAGTAACTGTGTCAAGTTTCGTTAAAATTGGTTTGGGATGAGATGTAAGATGTACATATCCACACACATACATAGAATGGCTTTTATTTATATAAAGATTAACAATAAATTATATACCGTTTATTTGTACTTCTTCATTCACTTAATACATAGTTTTCATTAAATATTTAAGTGCAGTAAAGCCTCCCTTATCCGAGGTAATGTGGACCGAGGGTACCTCGGATAATCGAAAACTCGGATAAAACGGACTCTGTTGTAAATCAAGGGGAAACATGCGGTAAAGTTTAATATGATTGAAAACATAACCAATAAAGTAAAAGAATACATCTGTTACATATTTAAATGTAATCAGTTATAAATGCAATACAATACATGCATACATAAAATATAAAATACAATACTGTATAGCAGGGAATGAAATTTCCGCTCGTCAGTTCGCCTATGGCAAGTAAAATTTCGGTTTAAATGTAGATAGAACTCTTACAGTGTACGGTGCTACAAAAAAAAAAAAAAGATTTAAAAACGCAAAATTATGCTAATCTCAGTAAGGTGACCAGACACCTTTTTAAGAGGACAGTCTTCTTTTTTAACGTCCTGCCCTTTTAAACAAAAAAAAAACATTACAGGACTAAAAAGTTTTCTTTTTATGTTTTTTGTCCTCTGTGCTCTTTTTAAAACGAAAAGAATTTAGTCCTTAATTAAAAAAATTTTGCAAAACTGGGAAGCTCAGTCGGCTGTTGGCTGTATCGAACGGTGAACACTAACTTTTTCTGTGTTAGGTTCGCAAAAGAACAACTTTCTAATAAACTTGCCAAAGCATATTATGGTTTATGTCTATTCAGATTCTTCAAATTACAAAGAAATAAAAGTATTCCCTATATTTGTACGGTTCTTTGATCCAGAACACAGAATCACTATTGAAATTGTCATGAAGTCATTAGGAAGGTGGAAGGTGGTGCTCTGGTTGATACGCGGTGGGCTGACGTGTGTTCTCACTTTTGCATGAATAATATTCCTCATAAAAATAGGGCAACCAGTGACCGAGAGGTTCTGTCCTCGAAGCTTATATACATGAAGCTCTGGACTCGATACCTGGTCTCGCTTGTTGGTTTAGCCGTTAGGAGTTTTCCATGGTTTTCTTCGAAACTAGTATAAATATGGGCTAGGAACTCTTAAAAAGACCCTACAGAGGACTCTCCTACTCAGACCTAGAGCCCTAGAAAGACAATTGGCCTTAATAATACCACTACCACCACCTCACAAAAATATGCAAAAATTAGTTGAATTCATTTTATGTCCTCCTGGCAGAAACACTCCCACAAAGCGACTGTTTTCTTCAATGAACAAAATGTAGACATGTGAAAAAAAAACACTTTATATAACTACTTTAAAAACTTATTAACTACTAAGACTAATTAAGGTTATACTTGTGAAAACTTTTATAAAAAGTTGATAAAGAATAACTGTTCATTTAAACAAATCGTTTCATCTGCTAAATATTAATTTTATTTTTTCATTTGGCAATTTTATTATTTTTTTTATGATTATGGTTTCTATTTAAAAAAATGTCTGCCAACTCTTTTTATGTAACTGCATGAAAGTACAAAAAAAAAAAAAAAAAAAAAGTTTTTGTCAATAGCAAAAAATTAATAATTAAAAAAAATATATATATATATATATTGTACAGTGACACCTATAAAAATTAGGGATTTTTCCTCTTGAATCCATATATTATTAGTTTAAATTAAAGTGTACTGATCCAAATTCATCATTTGAGATAAAAAATGTTTCCAGCACTTGTGTAAAGTAGCTTTTGAATCGGTTTTTATAATACTTTTCATTCAATTTTGTGTCCTCTAAAATGACCTCTTTCTCAAAATTGAATGTCTTTTATTTTCTTATAAAATAAAAGACATTGCATAATTTCTCTTTTTCCAATAAAAAACTCTGGTCACCATATACGTAAAAAATAGAGTAAGTTAATCATATTTTGTGGCGAGTAACCTTTTTATTTCAGCGAGTGTAAACTAAGTTGAAATTTCGGGCCCTGCTGTATATTCATATTTGTGAAAGGGCACGCCTCCACTGTAACGTGGCATTTTTGGGACTAACTCAGTTAATCAGGGCTCGGAAAATTGTGGCTCTACTGTATTTTAAGTAATACATGGATGTTACTTTCTTCTATATGTAATATAGAGAAAGTATTGGATTCGCGAAAATTTTCGACCTCCGTTTTTTGAAGGATCTACACGTTTTGGGGTGTCCTGAACACGAATTGATAGTTTTTAGAAAATGTCTGTCTGTCTGTCTGTGTGTCTGTCTGTATCATTTTTTTGTGGACACTGTATCTCACGAACCAATGAATGAAATTTAACCAAACTTGGTATTTAGTTGCACCCTGACATGAACTGGTGCTGATTAGATTTGGGGATCAATAGCTCAACAGGTGGCGCTGTGATCGCATTTTATGCAAATTTTTAACATGGCAGCATAGGACAAAATTCCGTATAAATGGGTCTAATGAGAGTTATTTTAAACTTGTGATTGTAAAATTAATATGAATTATTGATAATAGTAGTAGTTAACTAGGAAACAAATTTTGTGCATGTGGGGGCATCGGTTCCCCCCCCCCCCCCCCCGAGGAAGTAAATTTTCAAGATGGGTATCTTTCGAAAGGTCTCGTTGATAATAGTAATAGTTAACTGGGAAAAAATTTTTGTGCATGTGGGGGCATCTGTTCCCCCCACCCACCGGGGGGGGAAGTACCCACCCGGGGAGGGGGGGGGGGCAAAGTTTCAAGATGGGTATCTTTCGAAAGGTCTCGTCAATACCTTTAAAACGAATGGTTGAACCATAAATCTGTGATAATTTAAAACAAAGTTATCGATTTTTTTTACTTTTAACAAAAAAAAAAAAAAAAAAAAAAAAAAAAAAAAATCATACTTTTTTTTTTTTTTTAACGAAATTTAACTAAACTTGGTATTTAGTTGGTCCCCGACATAAACTGGTGCTGATTATGTTTGGGGATCAATAGCTCAACAGGTGGCGTTGTGATAGCATTTTATCTAAACTTTTAACATGGCAGCATAGGACAAAAATTCGTATAAATGTGCATAATAAGAGTTGTTTTAAACTTGTGATTGTAAAATTAATATGAATTATTGATAATAGTAGTATGTAACTAGGAAAAAAAATTTCTGCATGGGGGGGGCATCGCTTCCCCTCACTAGGGGGGAAATACCCCCCCAGGGGGGGTAAATTTTCACAATGGGTATCTTTCGAAAGATCAGGTTGATAATAGTAGTAGTTAACTAGGAAAAAAATTTTGTGCATGTGGGGGCATCGGTTCCCCCCCACCGGGGTGGGGGGGCAAAGTTTCAAGATGGGTATCTTTCGAAAGGTCTCGTCAATACCTTTAAAACGAATGGTTGAACTATAAATCTGTGACAATTTAAAACAAAGTTATCAATTTTTTTTACTTTTAACGAAAAAAAACTTTGAAAAAAAAAATTGCAATTTTTTTTTTTTTTTTTTTTTACGAAATTTGACCAAACTTGGTATTTAGTTGGTCCCCAACATAAAGTGGTGCTGATTACATTTGGGGATCAATAGATCAACAGGTGGCGCTGTGATCGTATTTTTTCTAAATTTTTAACATGGCAGTATAGGACAAAATTTCGTATAAATGTACATAATGAGAGTTATTTTTAACTTGTGATTGTAAAATTAATATGAGTTATTGATAATAGTAATAGTTAACTAGGAAAAAAATTTCTGTGCATGTGGGGGCATCGCTTCCCCCCCTGGGGGGGAAGTACCCCGGTAAATTTTCAAGATGGGTATCTTTCGAAAGATCTCGTCAATACCTTTAAAACGAATGGTTGAACTACAAATCTGTGATAATTTAAAACAAAGTTATCGATTTTTTTTAACTTTTAACAAAAAAAAAAAAAAAAAAATCGTACTTTTTTTTTTTTTTTTTTTAACTATTGTTACTGATTGAATATGTATTACTTTTAACAAAAAAAAAAAAAAAAAAAAAAACTTAGCAAAAAAATCGTATTTTTTTTTTTTTTATATATTGTTATTTTTTTTTTAATATTGTTACTGAGTAAATTTCTATAGGAAAATATAGAAGAAAGTCTTGTGGTGGCCACAACATACTAGTTTTATATTTATTATATTTTTAATATGAAGATAAATATTAAATATTGATAAAATTACATCAAAATTTATGATTCACTTTAATGGCATTATTAACTTATTGACTGCTGTATCACCCATATTTAGATATCAGACTGCATCAGTTATATTCGGATGACGCTTATTTGAAACAAACAAACTTACAAAAAATCTTCGTAGGTATTTGGAAAGATATTCCACGGGATATAATAAATCTATTGAATTGTTATAAAAGTAATACATAAATGGCTTATTAAAAAAATATTTAGAATATAAAATTTTAAAGCATTCTACACAAAACTGACGGTCAAAACTATATGGGCGATAAGTTGTTGCAGCCTGAAGGAGATTTTGTTGGAAAAATGAGTGGCACTTAATGTATTAAGGGCCCGCTTCACACACCGCCGCCGGAAGCCGAAGCTAATGTTATTCTACGGGAAATTTTTCTTTACAAACAACTTATTAACTAATACATATTTTTAAATTCTGCTTTCACATTCTGAAAATTCTCAGCTGTTAAATTGACGGACCTTTTTAAAAAAATTATTTTTTTAATTTTTATATTTTATTTTGAAGCTGCAAAATATTAATTTTCAATATGTGAATTTTTTTCATTTTGCTTTATCAAAATAAAATATTAAAAAAAAAAAAAAAAAATACATTTTTAAAAAAGGTCCGTCAATTTAACAATTGGAAATTTTCTGAATGTGAAAACAGAATTTAAAAATATGTATTAGTTAATAAGTTATTTGTAAAGAAAATTTCCCCATAGAATAACATTGGCTCGGGCTTCCGGTGACGGTAAGTGAAGAGGGACGTTAATTACTAAAACAGCTTTTTTAGAGTTACTCTAATTACACTAATTCACTCACTCCCTCATCTCTCTCTCTTTTTTAAAAAATATCAACAAATAATTTATGTCATAAAATAATTTTTATCCACACTTACTTTAAGTTGTTGTTTCTGAGAAAATCCTGCATTTGAAATAGATTTAGAAGATTGTCCAATAAAACTCATAACTTTAATCATTGGTTTATGCTGATTCAATAAATCTACAATTTCTTGTACACTATCTCGATACTGTGTAAATATCATTACACGAGTATCAGTAAGATTTTCTGAAAACATCAATAAAAATTAATATTAAAAATATGCAACATTTAAATTAATTTACAAGATTTTGTTTGATCTTGACTGTCTTCAGAGATACTTGAAGGGTGATAGTGGCTGTTTTCTCTTGCTTGTCTTTCAGATTTTAACATATAGCAAAACCTTGTATCAGTTTGTATCGGCTCTATGTCATTGCATGCATTTTTATTGGTCAATATTTCCACTGCTTCATGTTTGATGGAATAATTATGATTATTCTAATTTGCAAGTTTTTCAGTATTTCAAAATCGATAGTTACATTTTCATTTTCATAAACTTTTGTTAGAGTGGTAGTTAGGTTGTTATTTTTTTGTTTCTTAATTTTCTTTTGATCTTTCATATATATATACCAGATTTATTTTCTTCATTTTGATACTTTATTTGATAAATGTCTACAATTTCTAGATCAATTTGGTCTGTCTTTATCATCGGATTAGCTGAAAAATGTTTTTGTTAGGTTTTAGGTATATGAACTGAAAGTGGAAAAAAAACCAAAACACAAATTTATGACACCTCTCATCTTACAATAAAGGAACGTCTAACAAAATAAAATCTGAAGCAGCAAAAATTAATATACATATATACCAATAAAACCTAACAAAAACATTTTTCAATGAATCCAAAATAATAAAGACCAAACAGATCCCCTAGAAACCACTAGCATTTACTTGATAAGCTATCAAAATGAAGAAAATAGAACCAGTAGGAATGATTAAAAGCAAAATAAGTAAACAAATTAATGAACATTCTAACAATATAAAAAATAACAACCTTCTAACCAAAGTTTATAAAAATGGAAATATAACTAATGATTTTTAAAATATTTATAAACTTGCAAACTACAATAATCATAATTACACCATAAAACATGCAGCAATGGAAATATTAACCAATAAAATTACAGTAATAACATAGAGGCAATATAAATTTATATTAGGTGGCACTATATGTCAAGATCTGAAGGACAAGGGGAAAAAAAAAACAGTCACAGTTATGCTTCAAGCATCTATGAAGACAGACAGGATCCAGGCCAAAATGCTAAGAAAAAAGAACTGAAAAATATTGTTTAATTTATTAAAAATATGTTACATTTATTATGCACGTAAAGAATAAAAATAACAAATATTCTTTAACTGTTAACTGGATAGCAAATTATTATTATTTATATTGTGAATTAAATTTGATTAAAGAAATAAAATTAATACTTTTTAAAGTAATCAATAGAGATTTTTGTTTGCAAAACCTTTAATATGTTAAAATTTCTTATACAATAGGTGTCGCTTAATGTGATCACTTTGGGATACTATTTGATAACAATAACCAATTGATAACAATAAACGAAAAGTATCAGGAATACAAAATTTTAACTTTACCATGTACGTAACATTTATTTTTGGAGCTACAAATAAAAGACAATGATCCATTTAAATGTTATATTGAACAAATCATTAAAATAGGTCATTAAAAGAAGTCTTCCAAAGTTGTCTGCCTTGTTTTTTGTGTCAGCAAATTATTGATAAAACTTTCATACATGTAATGTTCGCGAAAGTCTTCAGCAGTGTCTCTGTGTACTACTCCAAGTCCCAAGACATGGAGAGCCTGTCTCATTTCAGTAGCAGTTGGAGGATTCTCAACAATGTTTTCAACATTGTCATCATCTTCATCTAATGCTTTTTCGTCGTCTTTTTTTTGATAGAACAAGACACAGCTCGGCATACATTTGCATGAATCATTGTTGTAGTCACTTGGGCGTTCCTCATCTATAGACATCCATTCTGCAAAGTCATTTTCAGTCATGTCTGATCGTATGAGTACTGTTTCGTCAAATTCTGGTATGTTCATACCTTTGTCAGCTTTAACGAATCCACCATGTGAGAAACAGTTCTTAATTGTTTCCTCAGACACTCTATCCTACGACATTGAACAGATATGTGTTCTGGCAAGGCACGAAAATAAAGTGTGGTTTCATCAGCATTGTAGATGCTGTTGGGTGAATAATGAGCGATTATTTTCGGTCATTCCTTGGAAATCCATTTTTCTGCAACTGAAAAATCAGCATCTTTTTCTTCTCCATGGGTACGTTTGAACACAACATTCTCTGTTTTTCGCCAGCGATTAAACCACCCGTCTGTAGAGACGAAATTTCTTTTGCCCATTTTAGAAGCAAGATCTTCAGCTTTCTGCCTTTATGCGCGCATCATTTAGCCTAACATTGGCAAACTACAGTTTCCAAGCAGATTCGACTTCTGCATCTTTGCCAGTACGTCTTAGCTTACAGTTCAAATTTGCATTCATCTTCACTTTATTGTCAATCTCGTCGCAATTCTTTATCATGTTACAGAGTAATGGCTGAGAGATTTTTAGTGCAGCAGCAGCGTTTCTCTGACTCATCTTGGGTAAATTATCAAAGCGTTTCAAAATGTCAATTTTGTCCTTAAGAGTTTAAATCATTGTGTTTTCTTTCCATAGCTGAAATGCTTGGATTATAAGTGCACATGGGCAGAGAGAAAAAAATTCAGAGAGGCCTCCTATTCTTTTGGGGATTCTCCCTTTGATTTTATAGTTTACAATTTTTGTTGACTGAATGAAAAAGAAATCATAAATGGTACTTTAATGTGATAACAATATACGAAGGTGCTGATTAGAAAAACCAATTTTTTTTAACATGTGTTAATATACAAGCGTTCGGGACTTCGTGATTCTGATAACATTAAACGAATTATAACATTATTCGCGATCACATTAAGCGGCACCTACTGTATATAAGCGAAAAAGTACAATGCATAAGAATAGAAAATAACAATAACATAGATTTATAGAATTTTTAATATATGTCTTCTATTTTATTTTCCTAATATATTTATTTTTTTAAATAAACATTTTATAATTTTAAAAAATGCTAGTGTTTTACTATATACATGGAACTGCCTTTTAAATAATTTTAAATTTAAAATGTTAAGCCAATATTTTCTTATGCTTAATAATTAGAAGTTTTTCTGACTGATAAAAAGCATTATAAAAATATTAACATTTCTTATTCACTTTATTAATATTTTTATTATTATCTCCAAAACTAGAAATTAAAATAATAATAGTATATTATGATCCAATTTTCTATTTAATTATTGACCTCAATAGCTGGAATTTGAAATGAAATTATCTTTGAAAGTAACAAAATTTATTTTACATTAGGCATGGCATTTTAACACAAAACAGTCAAATTATTTAATTTGAAAATCTACCCTGTTTTTCAAAACTACCCTGTTTTTCAATTATGTATTGCTATTTTACAATTTTTAAAAAATGTAAAAATAATCAATTTGGCAAAAAATACTTGCTTTTCCTCATATAATCTATATAAATAAAAAGAAGTGTCTGTGTGTTTGTCTGCAGTCTGGTGCTTAGTCTATTGATCGCAGCGCTACAAAACTTGGCACAGGGGTAGCACACATCTTGCAGGTGTGTACCTCATTGAGATTTTTTCAAATAACAAATTCAAAAACTTTTAAATAATTTTTTTTCAATTTTAAATATTGGCTTCTATGTTTCAGTTTTCTAAAATTGATTCTTTCACTTCAATCATCTGCATATCATAGCAGATTTTTATGCTATTTAATTTTTATTTATTTAATTCATTCATTTAAAAGCGAAACATGTTTTTTTTTTTTATTATTATTATTATTATTATATGTATTGAAATTCAAATGGTAATACATTAGAAAAAAATAAGCATATTAAATTTTAAATTTAAAAACTTATTTGTAACAGATAACTTTTTATTTTTCATTTTTTCAATTAATTCTTTTGAAAGAATTTCTTTTTTAATTTATAGTACTTATTGGGAAAAAAATGGTAGTTTATAGTAGAAAGGATTAAACTGATTAAAATTTATTTGTTTTTTATTTATTCAATTCCTTTTAGAAGAAAATCTACTTTTTATTTTGAAAAGAACAAGGGCTATAAAATGCATGATTCAAAAACTAAAATATTTAACAGATGCTGAGATACAGTCATCTTTAAAATCGTAGTTTTTAAATGATAGAAGATTAATTTATATGTTTCAATTAATTATTTAAATTAAACTTTTCTACCTTTGTAAGCATTAATATTTAAAGAGAGAAAAAAATAAATACACATAGTTTCTGTTTATATTAAATTTAATACTTTTGTAAAAGCAAATTATATTAATACTTTTAAGTAAAAGCATTATGCAGTAAAAATGAGTATGATTTGTTTTCATTTAGCATTCTCATGCTATTGTGCATTAATCAAGTCTGCTGTATTTTTTTCAACGGAGGTGAGAGGAGAAATGCATAAAATTACACCCCACGACAAAAAGATAGGAACAAAGGGTTTTTTCTTTGATTTTTCATAAAATAACGTTATCTAAATTGTGCTTATCCTTTATTATTATTATAAAATAACACTATTCCTAGACTAAGTTTTGTTTTAAGACTAATTTAGATTTTGTTGTTGTTTTAATTGTTTTAAGACTAATTTAGAAAAATTTTAAGACTAAAATTTTTCTAATTTAAGACTACACTCCGCGACAAAAAGATAGGAACAAAGGGTTTTTTTAAAGTTTTCATAAAATAACATTATCTAAATTGTGCTGATCATTTATTATCATATCAAAAACATATTAAATATTTGAATCATATTCAAAATATTCATATTCAAAATAATCATATTCAAAAATTAAAAAAAAAAAAAACTTTATTCCTATCTTTTTGTTTTGGAGTGTAGTCTTAAATTAGAAAAATTTTAGTCTTAAAAATTTTCTAAATTAGTCTTAAAACAAAAATTAGTCCAGGAATAATGTTATTTTATAATAATAATAAATGATAAGCACAATTTAGATAATGTTATTTTATGAAAAATCAAAGAAAAAACATTTTGTTCCTATCTTTTTGTCGCGGGGTGTATAGATGTTTATTTTTATTAGTCGTATTCTTTCAGTACCATTGTATCCTCAGCAGTCAAAACTTTTTTAAGCAGACTTGTTGTTGGGTAGTACAACTTGCAGCTGCAAATCACCAGCATAAAATGGGTGCATTTGTGTATATGTTTGTTTATCATTTTACATTTTTAGACCATTAAATCATGACCTAATGTTATGAGTCTTTTGTTTTTATTTTTTCTGTTTTTTTAGACCACTAGATTTTCATTGCTTTTGTGAACCCTAGTTATTATAGTTCATAGAGAGAGCTTTCAGAAAGAATGTAAAATATATTCAAAATATTAATTTCATTCTATACAATATCAGTTCACTCCAGAGATATCCAAAGACAGTGGATGAAATACATAAGTGTAAAACTAAGCAGTAAAAAATGGTAATTGAATTTTGTATATTAATTCTAGTCACAATATTTTAATTGTTTATTACAGAAAATAAAAAAGGGTTTTTTTTTTTTCTTTCTTTTTTTTTTTTTTTTTTTTTGGTAAAACATATCAAAACACATAAATGCAGGTAGAACATAAAATCACTTATTAAAAGGTGTTAAAGTTTTAAAAAATTCCATGCTTACCAAAATTTGCAATCATGAAATGTTCCAAAACTACTTCAAGTAGCTTATCTAATTTAGGATGCCCAGGAAGAACTTTTTTCATTTTCACATTCATCTGTCCATTCTATAAACAATATAAAAAAAAAAAAAATTAGTTTTGAAAAGTTTCAGAATAATGCAATATTTTAATTATAAAAAAAAAAAAAAAAAAAAAAAAAAAATTACTTGTGCCGCATTTTTGTCCAGAGGTTCAGGAATGTAAGTTTTTCTTACATTTTCCATAATTTCCTCAAATTCAAAATTTTTCAATAGCTCAGTTCTTGCATGGGGTATAGATTTATCTCCATTAAGAATACCTGATTTGGGGGAGAAAAAAAAGCAATATTTTAAAGAATTTAAAAGGTTCAATAATTATTTACGCAGCAATTTATTAAACAACTACTGCAACAGAAGAAATATAAATGGCATTTTAAATATAAGACACTAATATAATTTCCCAAAAGGAGACAACATGTAACTGATTAAAAAATATAATTCAATTTGCCAAAAATTTTGCAGAGCAGAAGAGAGGCAAAGACAGAAGCTACTCTTTAAAAAATGAAATGACATGTATCTGTAAAATAAATAAAAAATAAAATAAAATTATATTGTAATTTACATGATGTATAGTTATTATTATTTATTTATCTATCGCACATCTGCTTTGGAACACCAGCATTAAATTACCAGCAGTCAGAGATTTAAAAGTTAAAATCTTGGTACTTTTTTTTTTTTTTTTTACTAGTAGATATTACTGCTTATTTATTAAGTGATTTTCTTAGAGCAATGCATGGATTATATTTTAATAAAAATGTTTTATCAATTTTAAACTGCAATTTGAATGTATCCAATAAATACTGAATTTGAATATTTTTATAGAGAAATAACCTTATTAAATTTAAAGTTGGATTTTTCTTTCTTTCTTTTTTTAAGAAAAAGTTTTAACTTAATAATTTTTATCATTTATTTACTTAGATGTTGATTTGTATACGTTTATAACAAAATGTGATTGTTTTATAAGGAATTTTCTTGATTTAAATGAATGGAATCCTTTGAATCAAAAAAATTCTGTAACTTAAAAAACAATATATATATATATATAATAAATAATTTAATTCCTTTACAATACTCAGCAAATAAGAGAAAGATGAAAATACCAACAATGATATTAATATTTAGAAGGATTACTTATAAAGTTATTGTCACAAATACCATTTAAGTAAAATTCACCGATTAGTAAAATCATGTTAAAATACTTACACAGAAGAGAAATGACGTAGATATCACTAATGCCTAAAACAATGAGATAGTTTTTTTAATCCATTTATCGAGTAAATTCAGCAACACAAGATAAGAATTGCAAGAAATAAACCAAAATACTATTGAAATAAAAAGGAATGCATGAAGGAAAAATAGAGTTAAAAATGTTGAAACCCAGTACAGTTCTCATCAGGAAACTAGCTGTACTGTCAACATGAGATGCAAGATTTCGAATATTGTATAGCTAGTTCAGCAAATATACAATACTAGTTCCAATCTTGCATAAAAAAAATAGAAAGATAAAAGGAAAATGGCTGATAAAACAACTTAACCAAAATGAAAAATGATATTCGTGAAAGACGAGGGCCACATGCAATTCAAATCCAAATCGAATAAAAGTCCAGGCGGTTGCCAAACGAACTAACTGAAAAGAAATGTTTAAAAGTAGAGAATCGATTAATCGAAATAATTTCTGAAATGAAATAAATGTAAGCATGAAGTGATATTTATTGTGCTTAATATTTAAAAGCTGAAATCACAAATAAAGAATTTTCTAGAGGGAAATTTAAGTATAATGCAGAACAATACGATTGTCACTGTATGGCATACGTTCGACACAACGTATGAGCGCGCCATCTAACGTGGAAAAAATAAGTTACTATTAATTGATGTAAGAAAAAGTGTACGATTAGAGGTTCAATTTACATGAGTGTAATTTAGATTCTTAAGCTAACAGAAGAAAAGACCTACAAGTGATTATAAAGTCATTATTATTAAGAAATTGGTGAATAATTTTAATTTTTAAATTTCAATAATTATATTGTTATTAATATTATTATTAGTATTAGTATTAAGTAGGAAAATGGTGAATAGGTTTAAATTTTTTTTTTTAAGTATTATGGTATTAATATATTATTGTTATTATTTTTATTATTATTATTAATTAGAAAAATGGTGAATAAGTTTAATATTTTATTAGTTATTGTTAATAATATTGAATAGTATTTTTATTTTACGTTTAGTATGAACACTCCAAATTTGAATGAGATCTAATTTTTTTTTTTTTTTTTTTTTTTTTTTTTTAAATGAAGCAAATATATTATGAATTGTTGAAACTTAATCAATATCAACCAGAATATATATATATATATATATAAACTGAAAAGCATAGTTTGTAACATGTTTTATTTATCTTTATGTTGATTTTAAACTTAGACATTTCTGGAAGAAAATTTACTAGTAACCATTAATTCTTGAATTATATTCTGTTAAAATCATTAACACATTAAGAAATTGTTTTACAGGTGAACAAGCTAACTACAGAATCATTACAACTGTCTAAATTGTCAGCTACTTAAGCAGTAAATTGTAACAAAATTTAAAACATATATTTATATATATATATATATATATATATTTTTTTTTTTCACTGGCTAAATAAAAATAAAAACTTCAGTTTTGTAGAATTAAATTCAACTCAGACTTTTAAAAAATAAAAAATTAAATAAAAATTATGATGGATGAATTTAACCAACATGACACAGATAGCGAAATTTGGAGTCAAAACTATTTCCATCTATCCAAAAATTGACTCGAATCTGATTTGTTTCTACTAGAAACTCAAAATAATATAACAATTCATTAAAAAGTGATAAAATACTTTTTAAATTATAATGTAAACTAAATTAAAAATGTTTCAGAATCACAAGATTCTGCTGTGACATAAATTTTATTTCTGCATTATTTTTAAAACAAATAAACATTTACAATAACAGCAGACACGTTTAGGAAAATGGCCTTTCGTTAACTGTTTGGATATATCTCCCATTCAGAAGACCAGCAAATTTACACTAGAAAATAAAAACATATGTGTTAAATAAAAATGTATGACGTTGAGGTCTATTGTACTACAATTAATATGGATTTGTATAATGCGTGCTATACATATATATATATATATATATAATGATAATCGATTAAGCATAGTATATATATATTAGGGGTGGGAATCGATTAAGAGTTTTAACTGAGTTAATCGTAGTTCATTAATCAATTAGTCGGTCAATTAATCGGATTTTTAATCGGTTTTCATTTTTCTTTATATAATTTTATTTCAATGATGAATAAAACTCTCATATTGTGTGTATATGGCTGAATATCACATAAATGTGCATTTTAGTGTTTCAGGTCTTTATTATTAATTTTAAGCAAATAAATTGTAAAAATTTATTATTATTCTTTAGAAGTACCTTTTTAAAAAAGCATCCAATCATAAAATGTGAGTTTATAGCAATTTCAGTATTTTTTAGAAAATTTTAAACCTTAAAATCGTCATTTTCGTGACTGTCTCCAAGACCAAATGTTTACATACAAAGTATGTTTTTTACTAAAAAAAATAAAATGATAATTATAATAATTGTTAATTCTTGTAAAAAAAACTATTTGTTTTCAAAGGAAATTTTTTTTTCTTTTTAATTACGTTAATTTTCATGCATGAGTAATTAAAATGCTTGTATGCAAGTCTTGACGTAATTTTCGTGACACGTGAAAATAACTTCATATATCATCAAGGGATGGTGCCACCATTCACTTTTTTTAAAGTTTAAGATCAGAAATCAACATTGACGATATGTGGGGAAAATAAATCTCAAGAAAATTAAAAACAGGTAAGAGTTAACATTATTTTTATTGTTTACATGCTGTGCGTATTTTTATTGCTTGTCATTTTCGAGATGCATAAAAAATAAAAAAATAAAATTATAAAATTTAGAACAAAGTTTTATTTTAATATAGAATGTCGACTAGAAGAAGAAAATGTGACGATATCGGCTTAGTGAAAGCATGTTTTTCAGTACAGAACGAATTATTGACGATTTGTCATTTTCGTGACGGTCATTTTTGTGACGTCACGAAAATGACATTTGTTGCAGATTTACTATTTTGTAAGCCCTGGATTTAAATAATTTTTTATTTTGAGTTAAAAGATTTGTTGGTGTAGGATAAGCTTTATATTTAAATATTTAAAGTACTTTCCAGTATCCAGGTAAATATAAAAAAATTACATACGACATTAATATTAAGATACAATTAAAAAAGCAAACTTTTAATTTTTTTTTTTCCCCTTTAAGGTGTCATTGAGAATGTTACTCAAAATATTTTACTTGTGTCATTTATGGCAAGATGCAGAAAAAATAAGTTTGCATGGCCTGAGAAAGAGGATGTCCATGAAATTCAAGTGCCACATATTCTGTGCAAAATTAGGAATTCTCCTGAACCTGCTTCAAATAGATATTTTAAACTTCAGGATGAAGATTTTAATAATGTTCAAAATGCTTTTTCTGAATTTAATTCAGTTAATCATTAAACTTGTAACTACAAGGATTTTAATACAATAAAATTGCTTGATATTCTCATTATTGCTCTTTCTTTTCCCTTCACAATCTTTTCTCTATTGTTCTAATATGTTCCATTTTTAATATTATATGGTCCTATTTCATTGATAAACAATGTTATTTCAGTGAAAAATAGTCATTTTGACAAATATTATCATTTCAGTGACAAACAGTTGTTTCAGTGACAAACATTGTCATTTCAGTGACAAACCAGTCATTTCAGTGACATCATTTTTTGACATCTTTAAATGCTATAATTAAAAATTTAATGCAAGTAAACTAATTATTTCCAGTTTATAGTCAAGAGGTATGCAGCCTATGATATTTCCCATTGATATAATTTATGTTTATAAAAAATTAAATTTAAATTTATTTATTTATTTTTTTTTTTTTTTTTTTTTTTTTAATTTAAAATTTTTGGGTTTTTTTTATTTTATTTTATTTTTAAAAATGGGAAGAACTTTTTAGAAAAGCCTCAGTCTTGTATTTTTTAATGAATCTGAACCACAAAAAAAAAATTTTTAAATGGTAATTTTGATTTTATAAGATAATTAAAATAATAAATTTTTATTGAAAAAGTTCAATAAAATTTTTAAAAATTATGATCGATCTCTGTCAAACTCAGAATTTATTTAAGATGTACTTACGGACTTATTTTAAAAAATTCAAATTAAAATACAAAGTTTGAAAAAAAAGTTTAAAAAAATTCAAAATGCACACTTATGTGATATTCAGCCATATATATATTATTCATAAGTTTTACTGAAAAAAAAAAAAAAAATTTTTTTTCAAAAATTTTTGTCTATTCAATTATGTCTGTTTCATATCTGAAATTTAAATCAATTTTTAGAGTAATAATTAATGACTTTAAGTGTCAATTTTACATAAATATTTTCACTTATTCATTTTTTTTTTTTTTTTTAAATAAATTTTTTGATTAATTTTGAAAGAAACATTAAATGAATTTACAAATATTTTAGTTTTATATTTGCAGACCTTGTCCATCTCGCTTGTCACTATTTTTAAATGAATTCTCAAAATTCCATATCATTATCATAAAAATCTCAAATTATTATATTTTAGTTCTTTTTTGTCACTTCGGACTAGAACACAGAATGTCATTTTCTGTTTCTACTTCAATAGTTACTATCAGAAATTCTGAACAGACAATAAACGCCTGAAGATACTGTGAAACTCTGTTGACATGTTCCCAATCAGAGGAATAGTGGAAATCTCAATCCTTTTTTTTTTTTTTATCTTTAACATTTTTATTTTTTGAAAGCTTCTTGTTTCTGAGAATACTATTACCCTAACCAACACTTTCTGTAGAAGGCGAAAGACAGGTGGTGTTGCTCCAGCATGCACATGAAGCGGCATTTTATTTAATAACTGTCCTCCCCCTTTTTTCTATCAACAAAAGTGCAACTTCTTTTAAGAGGTTTTATTTTTATTTATTTATTTTTTTTTTTTGCTTTTTCATTATTTGATGGATGTTTCTTACAATGTTTGTTAGCAAAATATGTGAAAAAATATTTTGTCGGCAGAACACCATTTTTACTTTAATTCGTAGTTTGAAATTTTTAATCAGATTTTGAAAATTTTTAATTGAATTAATCGATCCGATTAACTCGATTAAAAAAATTGATCGGGACTAAGCATTGATCGATTAACCGAACCGATTAATCGGCACAGCCCTTGTATATATATATATATATATATTTTTTTTTTCAAACAAACTTCTGCTTCTTAATATAAAAGTAGTTTTTTGGAACATGTTTTGAACTCAACTCAATTCAACTCAACTTAATCCCAAACCTGAAATCAACAAAAAGAAAAGAAAAAAGAAAGAAATTTAAATAGTCATCCAACCAACAGGTTCAGTTGGGTTCAAGTTAAATAGGCTACTTGATCATAACACACCATTCACAAATTAAAAAATAATTTCAATAATCTAATTATTTACCTAAAAGGAAGTTATAAAAAGTCTTGGCTCCATGAAGAAGCAATAATTCATATGCATGATATAAACTAATAAGCAATGAGAAATCTGCCATAGCAAGACCATAAGTAGCCCTGTCAAAATTGGGAGGTGGATTCTGGCTAAATGCTTCCCTTAATTTCAAAACTTGAAACTTTGACAGTGAAGCTGGATTTTTGGCAGACATAGCTTTACGGAGAGTTAAGCGTTTCAGGTACATATTAATAACCTAGAAAGAAAAAGTGTATGACTCATTTTTAATTCAATTGTGTAGTGATAAATAATAATACATAAACATCTCAAAAAAAAAAAAAAAAAAAATTTTGTTAAATTGTTTAATAAATTTAATTTTACATTGGTAACATAAAACAATATATTTTTAACTCATGACAAATAAATAACATTTAGCAAAGAAATAAATAAAAGAATTGTGTTTTATGCACATGGTC
Source organism: Salticus scenicus (assembly GCA_963930645.1). Lineage (NCBI taxonomy): Eukaryota > Metazoa > Arthropoda > Arachnida > Araneae > Salticidae > Salticus > Salticus scenicus. The sequence goes on from OZ005661.1 coordinate 138,112,489, forward strand.
ATAGGAAGAAAAAAATATATAAAACTCAAATTAAAAAATTCTACAATTATCAATGTTCTAGTTGTCTTCCGTATCTATTTCCAGCATACCTCACTTTCTCTCTTTTTTTTTTTTTTTTTTGGTAGTTGTTGTTATCCTGTTGTCCATGCAAATAACAGCAATTCAGATGATGAAAACAATAAAATTCGACACAGAAACATTACATAATATCTATAGAAACAGAAAGTTATTTCTAATTGTTTCTTTACATAATAAAAGAATAATTGTTACTGTAGATGAGGTTTCTTTCCCCATTAAAAAAATCTGATGTGGGCACCACATGACTTCATTATACACCTATTGAAATATATTTATTGTTGTGAAAACATTGGCATTTTTTGTGGGGTAACTGGTTTGTAAATAAACGAACAGGTTCCAGTTCAGCACTTTCCAGTGTTTCTGCTACGGTAGCATTTTTAGCAAAATGCTAAAAGACTTATCCAGAATGCAAAAATGAAATAACATGTTTTTACTTTTTTGCTTAAGCATCTTACTAAACACAAATTGAAAAAAAAAATCATCGTTGAAAATATATTATAATGTATCTTTCCTGGGAGAAAAAAAAAAAAAAAGAAAAAAAATCGCAACACTGATCAAGAAAAATCCATCGGTTCATGCATATAAGGAAAATCAAATGCTGAACAACACATAAGAATCGGATACAGGGAATCAATTTGTAAATAAACATAAGGCATTTGTAAAGTGGTGTAATATGAAAGAAAGAAAAATTATGAATTGTAAGCCAAAAAGCTTTGAATAATAATAAACAAATTTCACTTATATTTCTTTTTTTTTTTTTTTTTTTTTTTTTGTACGTTATGTTTTTATTTCAGATACAGTATAAGCTTAATGTAGTTTTACATGCTATAGTGATAATTATATCTTCAGAAAAAGAACATAAGTTGTATCTAAGATGTTCATATTGCTTTAAAAAAGTTTACAATACAAAGTAATAATCTAAAAAGTTTAATATTTTTCATATCTGCCAATAAATGTGTTAAAATATATGCTGTTTGAATTGATCTGGTTACAGTGGTATAAATTACTTTTTTGTTTTTTATTTCAAATTTAAAAATTTTTACCTCCTGAGTATAACTCTTTAAAGACCTGATTAAAAACTTTTAAGTTTAATTTACAAATGAAAATCAAACATATCGAAGCGTTTTCAATAATGTGTAAACTGATATTCATCTTTTTCTACTGTTTCTGGCATTTTAGAATTTTGCCAAAGCTTTTTTCTGATTTTAGCTTTTTTGCTAAAGAAAATTTTTACTCAGCTTAAACCCATTTTCCTGAAAACAAGCCGAGAAAACTATTACTCCAACCACAAAAAGAATTATTTACACCACAGAGAATGAATATTGCTTGTTCAGGAATAGTATTCTGCAGTTTATTACAGAATCTCTGATTGGCAGTATGAAGCCAAAAATCCAACTCCAAAAAACTGGATATCTTTGGTTGCATTAATCACCAACATCAATACCATTTTTTTTTTTTTTTTTTTTCCAAACACTATAATGAGGAAAGTATTGCAATCATGTCAAAAATCCGAGTTTGAGATTTTGATGTTACTACACGTTTTGTGGTTCCTTGAATTCATAGGATTGGAAACAAAATCTCGTGATACAAAATATATGAATGAAAGGAATAAATGAATTGAAAGCAAAATAATGTGAATAGTATTGTGTTCATACAAAAAAAAAAAAAAAAAAAAAAAAAAAATGACACATTTTACATTTTATTTGAATGAGTGGATAATTATTAGTAATGTTAAATAAAATTTCATGACAGCACATGCATATTTACCTTAGTCAGAGCATTGAATACAGACAAACACATCACAAAAATTGTTATGAATTTTGCTTAAAAGAGTTTAAAGACTATGTTTATTAACTTTTGTCAAGATTCTTCATAATAAATTCAATTGTGTTTATTAATATTCTAATTTTTAATTTTGATTTGTAAACAGTGTTCAGCTTTGTCAGCAATGATGTACAATATTTTTAAAATGTATTTTGAATGGTAAAAAACAAGTGATAAAATAACTTAAAATTAAATATAGATAAAATAATGAAATTCCACTCTATGATATATATATAAAAGGATAAAAAGAATTAAGATTTTAAATTATTATTTTTAATTAATATTGAGTGATAACTTAAAGAAAATCCCATTAAAAATTCTTAACTCGAAATTAATTCTAAATATTCCCCTATAAAATAAGTTTTATGACGATGCACGTTCCTAATGCAAAAGTCAGAAAATTGGACAACTTTTAGAATAAAAAGTGCCGAGTAGTATGCTATTCTCCTTTTCTTGTGGTTAAGTAATGCATACTAATTAATCCTGGGGATTCGGGGCTAAGCTAAACTGTCAATCATTAAGTTAATAGCCAATGATTAAGCAGAGGAGGAGTGTTGGTTCACGCCGAAAATGGGCAGTATTTAAGAGAGAGCACACGAAAAAATGAGGCCTCTTCATGTATTGTCTTGCCAAATTAACTTACGTCACATAACGACCCTCAGGAGAGGGGACAATTTACAGCTCCGTGATGTAATCGGCGAAAAAACAGCAGCCTACGTACTTGGCTTACAAGGACATATGTTCCACCTGCTAAGTCCTAAGGACTTGAAAATAATCTGTAAGATGTTCAAGAGTTTCAAATAAACGACTGCATAGGACCACTGGACTTTATACTGACAAGGGAGGTATGAATCAGTAAAATTCCTATTGAACACAAACCAAGCTTAAATTAAAGAACATGGTCTAAAACATAAAGCAGATTGCAAATTTGCTGCAACAACCCCCATGGAGTGAGAAAACGATCCTAAAAGTTTTAGCTGTTTCCATGAAAACCAACGAAAGAGAATCCATTAACAAAACAGCGTGGCGTAGTGGTCAGAACGCTCAGCTTGTGTGACGACGGTCTTGACCCTGAGATCAAATCCTGGTGACTGCTCACAGTTTTATTATTATTATTATTTTAATAAATATAAATAAAATACAATATAAAAATATATGAATAATTTCAAGGGGGGGGGGGCATGTATTAAATTCAATTAAAAAAATTATGATATATTTTTAAATTATTAAAATATTTTATTTCAACTAATATGTATATATATATACATTATATTAATTCATACTGAGATTTTCAAAATAAAGTTATAGCAAAAATAAGTTTGTGGACAATAATTTAAAATAATAAATATATAAACAGAAATCTTAAAAACACAATAAATATAAGCGTGATTTTAAACAATTATAAGTTAAATAAAATTTACTTTTGAATTGCAAATTATGAAATTAAATTCATAAATGTAAAATTTAGTTAACATACATCAAGAAATCTACTTTTTAAGGCATGCAATCTATCACCCAAAGGAACTACAATCTTTTCAATATCTCGTATATGAGTGTATTGTTGTACATCTTCACTATCTTCAGATCGCATTTCAACATGTGATATGAGAAGATTGGTTAGAATTTGCTTTACAGCCTATTAAAAGAAAATTTAGGTTAAAGTTACACATTATTTATTCACAATAAAAATTCCTTAATAAATAATAAGCTATATAACTTAATAATTATTAAATAATGTACTGCTATTTTCCTCTTTAAAAATTATATATTTTGAACAATAATGCAAAAAGGATAAATACAAAACAAGCGCTACTATTAAAAATGCGTGTACCTCTGCAAAGCAAAATACAAGTGAAGAATCTTGTTGATGCCAATCCGTGCTAATGAAAGTTCTTTCCTGTACATGTTACAGTTACATGCAGTGACATCGTTATCATCCAACTTGGGATTTGTTAGTACGTTGTGACCCCCCCCCTTTCACAAAAGGTAAATCATCACAAAGCCACCCCTACTTCCTCCTTGTTCAAGCTAGAGCATGAATCGGCAAAATGTGGGCCATGACGTCACAATGCAAAACGACCGACGCATGTTTCCATCCATTAACAGCCAGGTCATAGTAAAATTAATTCAGTCTTAATTCATTAGATCTTCAAATTAAAAATTATATCTAACTGATGAACAAAGTGTCGAAGACCATGTGTTATAAATTTAAAACACCCCATTCCAAAATAATTTTACAAGTCCCCATTCCGAAACTGTTACTATGTTTTGGTAAAGTCACGTGATTCATTTCCTCTTAATTAATTATCAATTACAGTCTTAATTAAAACATTCTTAATTGATGAATAATCCTCTAAACAGCACTACGCTGTAGCATAAGACTGCTGCTCTCAAGTTCGGACATGAAAAGTGACGTCCAGATGCCATCATCATTCTCTCCTCTAGCGGTGAGATCAAAGTGAAATTAATTAATTCATTAGATTCTTAATTGAAAAAAATCTGAACCCTTTCAGTGCCTGCTGCTTTCAAGTTCTAACATGAGAGATACAATAACAAGATGGCTGCCAATGACGTCACAGCTAACCTCAAAAATTTTACAAGTCCAGAATTCGAAACTATGAAAATTTTTACAAGTCCCGATTCCGAAACTAAGACACGTTGTCATTTCGAAAAAAGTATTTCAGTGTTGCCACCCTCCTCCTCATTTTTCATAAAATCTAAATCATTCAGCTTTCTACAATTCAAAAGTGACATCATAAATTTACAGAACAACATAAAAATGCTTACAAGTCCCCATTCCGAAACTAATATCATGTGTTGCCAACACCAAAGAGTAATATCTGTCAACTTTCATAATTCATTAAAAGTGATGCCACAGCTAACTTCAAGATTTTCAGAAGTCCAGATTCTGAAAATTTTTCAAGTCCCAAAACCACACGTGTTTTCCTGCTCAAGTGGTCAGATCAAAGTAAAATTCATTAATTCATTAAATCCATAATTAAATTACTTTTAATTACAAAATAATAAAGCGTTCATGTCCATGCTAGCAAGTCTCAACATGTTCAAATAAGTCTTAACATGTTCCACAATTTGCATAAATCCCTTATCATCTTACGTAATTTATTAAATTGATTAACTCCTTTACACTCCCTTCCCCCTCATTAACCCTCATCACCTTTCAGAATTTATTAAAAGTATAACCCCCTCTTTCTTTCCCCCTTTCCACCTCCCCGTTCTTTCTCTCTCCCCCTTTCCTGCCAATCTGCCATACTGGGGGGGGGGGGGGGGGGGGGGGGGGTTACTAATAAATAAAAATTATTTCTCTACAAGTCAACAAAATTCACATATTTTTTTCAGAGTTGATTACCAAAATATGTGATTATTTAGTCAAAAATGAGAAAAAATTCTTTTTTATGTATCTGTGCAACTGTTGAATGATGCCATATTGTGTAACTGATCACATAAATGTGCAAATTTCATGTTCGAATTCTTTAAGTTTTTTTTTTTTTTTTTTTTTTTTTAATGCCCATTTTAAATTTACTGACTAAATGGTCTGGAGGTCTACTATCGCAATATCAAGCAAAGATAGGTAGATTTCATCCACAATATGTTGCAAACATAGTTTCCCCCCCCCCCCCCCCCTACTTAAAAAAATAAAAATTTATTCCATATATTTTAACGAATATTTATGTGCCTATAAAATATTTTGCATTATAACCTATTTGACAAAATTTCTTACTTGTGTCTCACTACCAGGAGTAGCAGTTAAAGCCAATACTCGAAAATGAGAAGTATATGTACACAACTCCTTAATAACCTGAAAAAGAGAGAAATGAGAGGGGATAAGCAAAAGTTAAATAAAATATTTGTAGTTGTCATAACTTTCACGAATATATTTCTATAAAATACTGTATAACAATTTTAACAATTCATTTATTACATACACAGGGTTGCTAGAAAAGAAATAGAACAAAAATAGTTGCTTTAGTAGCCTAGAAGCATTAAAATAGTTGCCTAAATAGTAGCCTAGTGACCAAAATACTAGCTTAAATATCACATGTTAACGATCATTAAAGGATGAAAAATATACGCACTATTCAATTTAAATATATATATATATATGTGTAGTGCTGACTCTAGAATAAAAGGATTGCCAGGGGGAATTCAAAAAAAAGGGCAACGTATTTTCAAAAAGGGCATTATTTGCAGCCTTCTATATAGTGATTTTTCTACATTACAAAAGTAAATTACTAATTTTACGTGTATATATATAGGCTATATGCACTTGTTCTTCCAGGAATGCTGTAAAACTATTGCAAGAAAGTTGAAAAGTCAGAAAGAAAAGGATCTAATGACTTCTGAACATTTCAAAAGTTAGAAAAGGCTACTTGGTGCCAAAATCATTTTTAAAGGGCCGCAGGGTGCTAAAATGGGTTTGAAAGGGCAGCAGGGTGGAGCACCCTGCCAAATTAGCCTAGAGTCAGCACTAATCTCTCTCTCTGTGTGTGTGTGTGTGTGTGTGTGTGTGTGAAAACTTAATTAAAAAAAACATTAGGCAATGAAAAATATAAAATTATAGAAAAAAAAATTTCCATAGAATAACGTAAGATTTGGTTGTTGAAAAGATTAAGTATTGTCCACTCTTAGGAGTTTATGTTTTCCCTTGCTGTATTCTACCTTTTCTGATTTACTAAAAGAGCTTTCTTTTATAATTTCATTATTTTTTCTTATATGAAAATAGGGTGAGGAAGGACATAACAGGTCACAAGTGTACTATTGGCCATTTGCAATAAGCAAATTGGCCAGCTTAATAGGTATATATATCATGTCTGGTGCTATTTCTACATTCTCATTGGATGTTCCACCTGTTTCTTGGTCAACATCAGGGATATACCATACTTTAAAGTGGTAAAATAAATAAATAAATAAAAGGTGAAAAGTTTAAGATATGGGATTGTTTATAATATGAATAGAAAATATTTCTTTCTGAAAAATTCTCCTGATATTACTGGAAGAATTTTGCAAAAGGTGAAAAATAGTCTCCCAATAGTTGCCCTTTTTGTGAAAATAGCTGCTTTTTCAAGCTTTTTGGGTCAAAAAAGTTGCCATAGTCTCCTCAGGCTGAAAATAGTTGCAAATAGTTGCCTTTTAGTAGCCTGTGGCAACCCTGCATACATTTACCTTATATTACTGATAATGCAGAAAATAACTTGATGTAATTTTTGAATAAGAAAGTCTGATCTTCATTTTAGTGTACCAGCCTTGAAAGATTAAAAGGAGGGGAAAGGGATATTTTTAAATGTTTATATCATCTTTTGTGTGTGTATGTGACTTTTAATAAATGTCTCCAAATAACACCATTTTTTCCCCTTTAAATTTAATTTTTGTAATAAAATAATTAAATGATTTAAAAAGTTTCTAAACAATAAAAATTTTCTGTAGATTATTTTATTTATCTTACTTACGACTACAAGCACTGAACAACACACACACACACACAAAAAAAAAAAAAAAAAAAATTCTGGGGTGACTGTCGTGATGACATATTTTAGATCTTACCTTTCATCTTCAAAACTTATTGTTTAGGTTATAACTGTACTTTCAGTAATTTAAAATCTCTTTTATGGGGTTGTTTACAATGTAATTTAAATTTACCTAGCTCTAATTGCAACATCGTTTTTTTAACCTAAACCTTACTTTGAGATGCTATCATTTAAACTGTTAAAGTTAATCACCTGTATTCAATGTTTCCTTAGTTCAGATCGCGATGTACGTATGTTTACAATTTTTCCGGCCTTAATAGTTTTCCTTTCGACTCAACCGCCCCTTTCGTTTCGGCGCATGCGCTGAGTTCGCGCAGTTGAGCGTTTTCTCCTTTCCTCCACTTCTGTTTGACTCCATGGTCTTGTTTTTATGCTGCTGACGCTCATTCCCGTTTGGGGGCGCGGCAGGTTTTTTTGCGGGAACGTCACCCGGAGTTTTTTTCGCGTGAGTCGTCCACGAGGTTTGCGGCGGCGTGCTCGTTTTCGTTGGATGGAGGTCCAGGTGGAGGGAGATAGTTTTAAAAAGGATGATTTCACACCATCTCGAGTCCCTTTTTGGCTGATAATTTCGTCTCCTCATACATCCGTTTGAACAAGTAGAAAACTAGGATCGTCAGCATGCCTTACAAGAGAAAATAAAATGGAATTAATATAGAAAAAGCGTCTTCATTGAGTGCAGCTAATCACCTCCTTTGTTTTCAGTGAATTCAAGACTTCAAGCCACAGGTTGTATTCATTCATTTTACTTTTGTTGACTTTCTGTATTCTTCACATTTATAATGAATTCATTGATAATAAAAAAGAATTGTTGAGGGCAAGTCATCATCATGGTGTGGTGAAAGAACCGCCAATAAGTCATTCTTAAGATATTTTAACAAGCTCTTATAAGTTCACCCTTTTGGATGCAATTTAATGTCATTATTAAAAACTGACAATTATATTCTTTTGCTGAAGAACATTCACAATAAAGATGGTGCCTCTGACCTGTGCACACGTAGTGCGTTACGCATCATGTATATGACTTTGCCATTTTATGTATACTATAGATACAATAATCGAAAATAAGGGCTAAATTTTTAAGGAAATATAGCTTTATGCTTAAGCCAGTTATGTTTTTCTTATTCCAGACAAAAAATCTGTGCGATGCTTACGGATTGTGATCACTGTGTCATATTCATGTGTATTTAATAGTGTTCCACGTTGATCGTGAATTCAACGTAATACAATATCTCTTCAATATTTGAATGGATTTGCTAAAATATTAATATGTACAACCTTTTTCTTGAATACTGCACGTATATCTATATAATTTTTATGCACATTTGTCTCTACAAATAGTTACTGCATGATTTTACATCAACTGAATGCTTGTTAACATTATATATCTAGTGTAAAATATCTACTATTCAACTGTAGATTTGAAAGTTTTTTTAATTACATGCATGCAATGTACAACTTACTGCAAAAATTTAGATCTATAGATATTGCACATTAATTTGAAATAGTTCTGTAATTTGAAGAACGTTTTCTTGTTCTTGAATTTTATCTACATTTTTTATCAAGTTGTTAGAGTATTATATTTTCATGGCCTAAAAAAAAAAAAAAAAAAAAAAAAAAAAAATCCATTCCTACTTTTTATCATTACTTTGTGTTTTTTTTTTGCTTCTAATTATGGCTCAAAATAATTTTCACATAAATGTCACCCCATTTGATGGTGACTCTGAATTACTTGAATTTTTCATTACACAAATTCAAGAAATTATTGATTCGAATAAATGGAATCATAAGCAGGCTGCTGTGTATATAAAATCGAAGCTCACAGGCCCTGCTCTAAAGTTTATAATTCAGAGGTCTGCATGTGAAAATATATCTACCCCAAATGCTATCTTTAAGCTTCTCAGGGCCCAGTTCAAACAAGACAACCTTTGCAAAGCAATTGCAGATTTTAATGCACTTGCATTATTACCGGCTGAGTCAATAAGGAGCCTGTCCCACAGAATTGACATTCTTGCTCCAAAGGCTCATAACAACATTTCGAATAATGATGCTTTAAACGCAATTAAATTCAACAAACTTCTAGCTATTCTACCTAATGATTTTAGGAAATGCATTCTTCAAAATGAAATTTCTTCCTATGAGGAAGCTGTTAAAAAAGCGTCGCTGCTTCAAGACTGTGAAGCTCAAACTGAAATAATTTCACATGCCACAACTTTTTCACATGAAAAATCCCCTCTAAAAGAAATTAAAGGTGAAATTCATGCCATTAAAGAAAGTATTCAGCACTTACATAATCAAAAATTCAAACCTAATCCCGACAATTTCGACCGCAAAAAAAGAACGTACTCCGCTGACAGGAAATTTTATTATAAAAACAAACTGAAGCCTCAATTTTCCAACCTCACACAAAAAAGAAATTTTTTCACACAAGACGGCCTTCTTTTTCACAACAACATGCTTCTTATGTCAATAAACAAGTAACTTGTCAGTTTTGCAACAAAAATGGACATTCAGCGCAATTTTGCCAGAAATTTAAACGTCACTTTATTCCAAGAAATAGCGTAAGCAATCTTCAAGGTGTGTCTTCCTCTTTACCTCCTCCTCTACCTGGACCTTCCCTTAACTCCAACTCAGCAGTGGCAACTCCCAGTGTAAATAGTAACCCTTATGTCTGTTCACAAAATGTTTCAGCTTGTACTCAACCCGAATCATCATTTTTGAACCCTTATGCTCAGTCTTTTTCCCCAAACTGGTAAAGGGATCTGTGATGGATGCTCTCAGACCCACTTTGAGTTTTTCTCATGCATCCACTCAAACAGTGTCAGATTTTGAGAAGTCTTCATATATTCAGAAGAATATCTCATCCAATTTAGATCATGAAAGACATTTTGTAGCAAATGTACAAGATATAGGACCTATTCTTCCTTTAATAAACATTCAACTAGCAAATTTAAATACCACAGTGCTTATCGATACTGGTTCCTCTGTTTCCATTATTAATTCATCTTTCTTTAACTTAGTCAAATTTCAAACTAAAGTAAAATACCTGTCTCGTCAGGTAAAGATCACAACAGTCAATTCTACTGTAAGCTTTTCCTCATGTGTAGAGGTATCCTTCAAAATTCAATCTAAGTTGTTCAAACACGCCTTTTATGTAATTCACATGTCTCAGGAATCTAATTTCAATCTTATTTTTGGGTATGACTTTTTAAGAAAGTTTAGGGTAAAAATTAATTCAGACTACGTTTCATGCAATATTCAGGGTATTGTTGTCCCTTTTGTAAATGCTGAAGCTCCCCAATCTCACAGAATAAATATTGTAGAAAAAGCTGATAGTGAAAGTTGTACGTCATCTAGTTCTGCAATCACTGAGAACACCTCCACTTTGAATAACAACTGTCCAAGCATTACTCCAACGGTCTACTCTGATCATGTAAAAACCCAGATGCATGATCTAAACACTAAATTTAAAGAAGGTCTTGTTTACATCTCTAAGAAAATAACTCTACTTCCTAATGATAAAATTTATCTATGGGTCCATACCTTTTTACAGTCTATTAATAACCCTCAGTTTATCTTTACATCTTCAGGTACAAAAAATTTAGAGATTCAGGACACTTTCCTTAATTTTGATAACTTAACTCCAAGTCGACACAACTTGAGAACACCTATTAAATTTAATTTATACATCGAAAATCTGTCATCCCATAGTATACATTTACACAAGAATCAGAAAATTGGCAACTTAGAACAGGTTGAAGACACAAAATCTCCTTATTCAGTTCCAAGCAGAGGTATTCAGTTTGAATCTGTAAACGTAATTTCTCCGTCGGCAGATATCATTCAGTTACGCAGGCAGGAATTCAATATTGAAAACTTCAATCTGGACCATCTTAATGGGAATCAAAAAGAAATTCTAACACAAATTTTAGACGAAAATTTTGCAGCTTTTTCATGCTACTTAAAATCTCTTGGACACACAGACTTAGTCAAGCCAATTTTAAAGTTTACTTCGGAGTGCCCTATTAAGTGCCTTCCTTTCCCTATCCCACAGGCTCTCCAGGATGAGGCAAAGCAACAAATCAATGAGTTAGTTGAGGCTGGCATTATCCAGAAAAACATTTCAAATTGGGCCTGCCCAATGATTTTAGTAAAAAAGAAAGCCATTGATCCCCAGGCCAAGCAGGCGTATCGTCTTGCTTTAGATTTAAGGCTAATTAACAACATTATTGAAGGATCAAGTTATCCTCTGCCCAAAATCCCTGACCTCATTGCTCAACTTGCTAAATTTAATTTTTTTTCCTCCCTGGATATGCCCAGCGCTTATCATCAGATTAATTTGCCATCTGAATTTCAAGATCAGCTCAGCTTTGCAACCCCCTGGGCAACGTACAAGTATGTACGTCTTGTCTTTGGACTTAAGACAGCTGCGCAATATTTTCAGGCCATGGCAGACCTTATCATTGACGAGGCTGGCATTGATGGTTTAATGGCTTACCAGGACGACTTTGTCCTGGGTAGTCACAATTTTGATGATACATGCTCCAAACTTAGTAATCTTCTAAAAATTTTCCGAAAACACAACTTAACTCTGAATCCAAAAAAGTGTTCATTTTTCACACCATCTATTCAATATCTTGGCTTCCAAATCTCTCAACATAGGGTTTCTCCCATTACAAGCAATATTCAGAAAATCAAAACATTTCCACAACCTAAAACAAGGAAACACCTTAAGCGTTTCTTAGGGATTTGCGGCTTTTATAGATCACTCATCCCTGCTTTTGCTGACCTCACTGACCCATTAATCAAGCTCACATCACCCAAGGTGCCATTCGTCTGGACTAATACCCATCAAAATTCCTTTTTGAAATTACAACAAGTATTTTTGTCACAACCTTTCATTATTCAACCAAATTTTGAAGACCCATTCTATTTGAACACGGATGCAAGTTCTTTTGCAATTTCTGCCATTCTCATGCAAAAGAGAGGCGAACATTATCTTCCGATTTCTTACTTTTCTAAGACACTGAAGGATTCTGAGAGGCGTTACGAAGCCATTAAATTGGAATTGATGGCTATTGTTAAGGGAATATTAGCTTTCAAGTTCTATTTATGTGCACGACACTTCTATATTTTGTCTGACAGTAAACCCCTACAATTCTACAATAAAGTTTCTTCTCCTGCAAATGTCATTACTCGATGGCTGATGGACATTGCTGAATATGATTATACATTCATCCATGTTCCAGGAAAACACAATATGTTGGCAGATTTTTTCTCTCGCACTCCGTTTCCTGATTCTGACACCATTTCCAATAACCCAAATCTTTTGACAACCGATGAAATTCTTCCAATTGTTTCTGATGAAAATGTTAACACAATTACAAATTCTGTCTCTTCTATAAATTCGTCACAAGGTAATTCTGTTTACACGCATAATGATCCCCTTCTTGAAATTTCGGAAGCTACCATAATTAAAGAACAATGTGCAGACCCAGTCCTGTCTAAGATATATAGGGATTTACAGAATAATATTAAAAATCCTACCTCTGAACTCTTCTGCTTCAGTCCATCCAAAGTCCTCCTCTTTATCCAAGATCCAAAAGGTTCTTCCATTCCTGCTCCTAGAATTGCTTTGCCAAAGACATTGCGTCTAAAAGCCCTTCGAATTTCACATGTTTCCCATTTGGGAATACAGAAAACTTACCAAACAGTTTCTCAAAAATATTTTTGGAGAGGGATGTATGCAGACACGGTGAATTTTGTCCAGTCGTGTGAAAGATGTCTCTCCACAAAAGCCCATCGCATCCCTGCTGCTCCATTCCAATCTAATCCTATTCCTGATCACCCTGGCGATTTCATATCAATGGATCTTGTGGGACCCTTCAAAAATGGATTCCACATTTTAACGTGTATTGATCATTTTTCCCGGCATCTCCAGATGTACGCAATAAGAGTAATTTCCAGTCAAAATATAATTAATGCACTTTTCAAGTACATAACAACACATGGACGTCCTGCAATGATTTTAACTGATCTCGGTAAACAATTTACGTCCACAATCTTCCAGGATTTTACTGCAAAATTTGGAATCCGTCTGTTATATACAACTTCGCATCATCCTCAAACCAATGCTGTGAGCGAAAGAATTAACCAATCAATTAAAGCCACAATCTCTGCATTACAAGAAGACGGGTATAATTTTGAAAATGCCATGCATATTCACCAAATGATGTATAATTCGGCCATTCATTCATCCACAAAATTTTCACCTAATCATATTCATTTCGGCAGAAAAGTTTCCACTTTATATGACGTTTTTCTCCCGCACAATGTGTTTACTCCACTTGACACCAATCAATCTTATTTTCAACTAATGCAGGACCTCGAGAAAATCTATCTAAAAGTTTTTGACAATCTTCAACTTGCCCAAAAAATGCAAAATTCGGTACAGCATCAGAGAGCAAAACTGAGAAATATCAGAGTGGGAGACTTGGTTTATCTGAAGAGTACCCATTCTTTCAGAAAAAAATTTACGGGACCATTCACGGTTACTCGTGTGCTGTCCCCAGTTAATATTCAAATTCAGCGTAGTCTGGCATCCAAGGAGTTCAAGGTGCACATTGATCGCCTGTGGATAGCCCAGAATAGAAAACATCATCTAACAGAAAACTATGTGCGTCAATCTCCTGCTCTTTGTGATAATGATTCTGTTTTTAATTCTGTTTCTTTAGTTCCAGAGTGTACATCCTCTTCTCCACAGCCTATTGCCAGTCCTCTTGGTCCGGATTCAGGTCTGATTCATCCAGTTGCTTCTGAGGAGCCCCTGTACTCTCCCGATAGTAGTCTCTCACATGAAGTGAATGATCCTGATAGCTCGCCAAGTTCTTGTAGCTCTGATGGCCCGCCTAGACTTCTGACGATGAGCAGATCACCACCAGCTGTTCCCTACAACAGCCCTCCTAATTTAAGCCCAGCTCACTCCACCGTGGCAGATGTTGAAGTGCCCAATAATGTGAAGTATCAAAGGTACAACTTACGTCCTCGTTCGTTTCGCACACATTCCAACTAGTCAGACTTCAAGCTCAAAACTGTGGGTGCTTGAATTCATGCAGACTCTGGTGATATGCGATTTTTTTTTCTCTTCTCTAGATTGAACTTTATTTAATACATATTGTTCTGTATAGTGTTTCTGATTTTTTTTTGGACTGATACTTCTATAGGTAATGAAAATGTAAATGCATAAATCTAGTATAATTATTACGGAAGCATATGTATTTCATATATATAATTTTTGAGTTTATTTTGTGTATCTTGTGGAAATATTAGACTGCATTTATTTCTTTTATCCCCTGTCCCTTTTTTTTGTTGTGGTACCACATTCCCCTTTTGTTTTTTGTTCCCCCCATTCCTTTATCCCACCCATGTTTTGTCCTTAATTTATAAACATTGTACATGGGAATTGTTTGCTTCCTTATTGTGTATTTCATCGTATCCACACACATGTATTTTTTTTTCTTACATTGTTTTTTTTATCTGCTCATATGTATTCTACCTCATTGAAACAATTTGTATAATGTCCTTATTTATATTAGCATTTTTTTTTCCATATTGTCTATTGTCTTATGTACATAAAAATGCAAGTTATTCAGGTATTATTTTAGCAATTTACCCAAGAGTTTTTTTTTCTGCTACCCACCTGTTGGGTATCGTCTGTAGCCCCGCTGTATTTGCTGACTTTCCAGTTTTCTTTTGTTCGTGGGGGTGTAATATGTCGTGATGACATATTTTAGATCTTACCTTTCATCTTCAAAACTTATTGTTTAGGTTATAACTGTACTTTCAGTAATTTAAAATCTCTTTTATGGGGTTGTTTACAATGTAATTTAAATTTACCTAGCTCTAATTGCAACATCGTTTTTTTAACCTAAACCTTACTTTGAGATGCTATCATTTAAACTGTTAAAGTTAATCACCTGTATTCAATGTTTCCTTAGTTCAGATCGCGATGTACGTATGTTTACAATTTTTCCGGCCTTAATAGTTTTCCTTTCGACTCAACCGCCCCTTTCGTTTCGGCGCATGCGCTGAGTTCGCGCAGTTGAGCGTTTTCTCCTTTCCTCCACTTCTGTTTGACTCCATGGTCTTGTTTTTATGCTGCTGACGCTCATTCCCGTTTGGGGGCGCGGCAGGTTTTTTTGCGGGAACGTCACCCGGAGTTTTTTTCGCGTGAGTCGTCCACGAGGTTTGCGGCGGCGTGCTCGTTTTCGTTGGATGGAGGTCCAGGTGGAGGGAGATAGTTTTAAAAAGGATGATTTCACACCATCTCGAGTCCCTTTTTGGCTGATAATTTCGTCTCCTCATACATCCGTTTGAACAAGTAGAAAACTAGGATCGTCAGCATGCCTTACAAGAGAAAATAAAATGGAATTAATATAGAAAAAGCGTCTTCATTGAGTGCAGCTAATCACCTCCTTTGTTTTCAGTGAATTCAAGACTTCAAGCCACAGGTTGTATTCATTCATTTTACTTTTGTTGACTTTCTGTATTCTTCACATTTATAATGAATTCATTGATAATAAAAAAGAATTGTTGAGGGCAAGTCATCATCATGGTGTGGTGAAAGAACCGCCAATAAGTCATTCTTAAGATATTTTAACAAGCTCTTATAAGTTCACCCTTTTGGATGCAATTTAATGTCATTATTAAAAACTGACAATTATATTCTTTTGCTGAAGAACATTCACAATAGTGACTCTACTCGACTTCCCAAATATTAAGTAATTGACAGTTGTTTAAATAAATTAAAGTAACAAAAATCTGAAATAAATCAGTTCAACTGAATAAGGCATTTAACGCTATTGCAATTGCAATAACTTGAGCCCACAGGTCATAATAACAAAAAAATTTCTGTTGTGTCCCTGTAAAAATCTATACGTGCTAAAATATACAGTGTGTTAGAATAAAATATGCGCAGTTCATGCAGTGGTAAGCTATAACATGTAAATAAATATTCAGTTCATTTGAATAAGGTGTTTAGAAGCTAGCACACTTTAAATAATTTGAGCCCATAGGTCATCCCAGTGGCAGAAAGTTTTGTAGCTGTCGGCAACAGGCTTTTAAAATGTCATAATCTGTCTGCAAAATTTGCGTGTAATCAGGGGTGAAAATGGCTTACACTCAAAAAAGCCTGAAAGCTGATTGGGGGAGGGGGGGGGGGCTTAACATCAGTGGGGATCTCGTGCAACAATACACGAATACAATTTTACTGCAGAACAATATAGTATAAACAATTGTGTGTATTCATTCAATTATATATTTTATAGCAAAGTTTGACACAACACAATATAAATAATTATAAATAATAAAAATATTAGTTTTAGTTTTGATACAGAAATTTTTCTTTAAGTGAATTGTTATTCGAAAGTTGCAGACAAATTTTTTTATCAGTGCGGACAAAAACTGTCCACAAGCCATTTTTCTGTGTCCACGACTATGTTTCTGCCACAGGTTAGGTCATGATGATAAAGAATTTTTATTTGTGTCACTGTAAAAAAAGTTATAAGTGCTAGGTTTACCAAAATCTAAACAGTTTATGCAACAGTGACCTATATCATTTGTACCAACTTTCAGCTCATATGAACAAAGCATTTAGACACTATTATCGTTATTCAGTCGCACACATACATACATCATGAAAAATCATATATAATTGTAGATTTCTCTAAAAAAGGAGTTTGTATCCAGCCCAAAGTTCGAGATATACAACTAGACATCATGACAATCACAAATATAAATTTACAACATTCTATGACAATTCATTTTTGAACTATGATAGATACAAAATCCACTTCGCAAATCAGGATTACAATACTTTCCTTACATATGTATGTTCATAAAGTAAAAAGTATTTGATATTAAGATCAATGTACAGCTGAACACCTCTCTCCATATTCTAGTAAATTTGTACTAACTTCCTTTCTTTTTTATACCACACTAATATTATTAAGAGTGTAGTGTCAGATAAAAGGTATATTTCAAATCACTGGTGTACCAAGGGTGGGGTGGAGGGGGCGGTCCGCCCCGGGCCTCCGAAGGAACTTAACGTTTAAGTATATTTACCAGGTGAAGTTGCCATTATTTTGATCTGATTGGGTCATTACTTATTGTGTTGTTATTTATCATGCCATTATATTAATCTGAAACATTCCCTGCACAATTACCCTTTAAACTGTAGGTTCCTGTCTAATGAGCTTTAATATACAAAATGTGACCATAAAGTGACAACTCCAAAACCGAAAAAACTCATTTATCTCAAGCTTGATCAATGCCCCTGGATCTTGTTAGTTTGGCTTCCGAATAAATCTTAAAACTAACTAACTTCATTGCTTTTTACTGTAATAAATTCATAAAGAAGTGCAAAGGGGGCCTCAATGTAATAGGGACTCCACTTAAGGGGGCCCCCAGTGAGATTTTTGCCCCGGACCTCGAGAGTTGTAGGTCCGTCACTGTTTCAAATCATTCATCTTTTAATTAGAATTGGATTGTTTGTTGCAGATTTATAACTGATGTGATAATGCAGGAAGAGATACAGTTAGAAAATTATCAGAAAAAGTAATTAACCATCTTTATTATTATTATTATTATTATTATTATATTATTAAAATTACTTAAAATTGAAGTAAAAATTTTGATAAAATGTCATTATTATTAGCACAGTTTTAAAGTAATTGTTAATACAAGTCTTCAAAAAAAAAATTCACAATATATATATACATTTAGTATATATTAAATATATATATTCCGTCATTGCTTGTTTGATTCTTTTGTTTTGGTTTCTTGTTGTTTTAACATAAAAGCAACATTATTTAAATAGCAACTAACTATCTAGGAATAATATTAAGGTAAGTTTGATGTTAAATTAAATTAAATTAAAAAATCAATAAGTGAAATTTATTGCTTCAAAAATCAAACAGTAAAATTAATTGTTTCAATCATTAACAAAAAGTCTTCACAGGTTAAATTTAATTTGATGTTAATTTAACATTTAAAAAAATTAATATATATATATATATATATATGAAAGAATTAAAAGAATTAAGATTTTAAATTATTATTTTAAATTAATATTAAGTGATAACTTAATATTAATAACTCAGAATAGTTCTTAAACTTAAGGCCATTCCATTAAAAATTCTTAACGTGAATTCTATTCTAGAGCCCTTGCAAAATTAGTTTTAAAGTAGAGAACATCATAACGCGGGAGTCAGATTTGAGAACAACTTTTAGAATAAAAATTACGCAATCTTTAATTTTAGCAGGAAAACAATCCAGATTACTTAACCCAAGATATCAAGGCCCGAGCTAAGCTGGTCAATGATAAAGTGTACGCGAGAACTAACTCAGTTAAATATCCAATGAGAGATCATAGAAGGAGTTTAGGTTCACACCAGAAATAAGCAGTATTTAAGTGAGAGCACGGAAAAACTGGCTCTCAGTTTTTCATGTGTTGTCTTGGTTAGTGAATCCACGGCAAATTAACGGCTCCAGGAGAGGGAAACAGACTGTAGTTTCGATAAGCGATCGTCAAAGTGACGGCTCCGACTGGACTCGGCCACTAGAGGTCAACGTCAACGTGCTTGGACCTACTGACTTTGAATAACTTGTAAAATGTCCAAGTGCTTCAAATAAACGACTGCATAAACTATCTGGATTTGTTATTGAGTGAAAAGCCTATATTAATAAATCTTAGACACTGTGTGACATGACAGCAACCAATATATTTCTTATATATATATATTAAAAATTTAATCTGATGCTAATTGAGGTCATTACAGATTT
The DNA here is from genome assembly GCA_963930645.1 of Salticus scenicus. Taxonomy (NCBI): domain Eukaryota; kingdom Metazoa; phylum Arthropoda; class Arachnida; order Araneae; family Salticidae; genus Salticus; species Salticus scenicus. The sequence goes on from OZ005661.1 coordinate 138,131,772, forward strand.
ATACAATTACAATTATCTCAAAAAACAGAAATACTACACTGTTATTAGGTTAAATCATTAAATTTACCTGGCAATATGCATGATTGCCCAAAGCCTTGTGAGCTTCATCTACAACAAGGCACTTAATACTTGAAGCTGGACAAATATTTCTAACTAAATCATTCACCAAAACTTGAGGAGTGAGGAAAAACACACGTTTATTTTGCCACATCCTTTTACGTAACTCAGGTGCATTGGTACCTGTAATAGCAAAAGAACAAATTAATTAGTAATGTGTAAAAGTCTCTGCAAATAAAAAAGTTAAGAAATTTACATGCATTTAAATATTTATAGGAAATTCAAAATTCATCTCACAAACAAAAAGAAATATCCAGTAAATGAAAGCAGAAATTTTTAAGCAATAAAATAAATAAAATAACAAAATATCAATAGAAATATCACAAAAGTGTCCTTGCCCTTCCACGATTAAACCTCAGCATTTCACATGAATTTCGTTTGTTCTTAAAATACTAAATAAATGTTCCCATACTTAGTGGTAGACTACATCTGAACAGGCAACAGTTTTTTTACATTATTTATTTATTTTGCAACATTTGTCTTTTTAAATATAAATATTGATTTATACTATATTAAATCAAATACTGATTATTTGAAAATGGAAATTATAAGCTTCCTTAAATATCCGCAAATATTTTAAAAGAATTTATTGAAAGGGGGGGGGAGAGTTTTCTAAAATTTTTCATTTAGTTGAATGGCAGTTAAACAAAAATTTACTGTTTTAATTTTTTTTTTCTTTTTTTTTTTTTTATCATTGCAACTTAACATATACAAGTTTTGTTTTAAAATCACTTTTATGCCACTTAATTTTAGCAAGAAAATACATGTCAATTTCTATATGTTGCATATTTTTACCGTTTATCCACTCCTACCCATATATATTCCAATTTTCCTTAAAGAATGAGGGGGTACATGAACAGCATTTTACTGTCTTAGATTTTATTTTATTTTTAATCATGGATTATAGTCACAAAAGACAGAATGACTACTACTTTTTTAATAGTAAGAAATGATTTTTTGTAATAAAAAAAAAATATATATATATATATATATATATATATATATATATATAGAGAGAGAGAGAGAGAGGTGCCAAGTTTCAATAAGAGCTATCAGTAATCAGAGTTATATATTTATGAAACATGAACCACACCATGGAATAATTTTTATGCACAAATTCATATATAACAAATTGCACAGTTTTTGTAAACAAATATATAATAATAAAAAAATTAGAAAAATTTCTAAATAAAAGTAAATAAATTTGTATATCTTAACTTCCTTACAAAATTATTTTTTTTTTTTTAAACCTGCTTTGGAGGTGGGGGGGGGGGGGGGGACACATTTTAGATCTCTCTCTCTCTCTCTCTCTTTTTTTTTTTTTTTTTTTTTTTTTTTTTTTTTTGGGGGGGGGGGGGGGGAGTCTTACAAAAATTCATTTTACTTTATTTATTTTTTAATAGTCACTTTTTTATAGACAACTGTTTTATGGCATTAAATACTAAAACATTGTTCTTTTCTTTATGTATCTTGCATATTTTTTATTTGATGATACAGTATGTATTTTAAATTTATTAAGAAAAAACAGGTTCATCAAGTTCAGTAATAAAGACTAAAAATAATTGCATATGTGAGAAATATTGAGTACTTCTATCACTTTTTTGGTTCAAGAAGTAAGCCTTGATCACTGGCTGGGAAGGGGGGGAGAAGCAGTCAAAATATAAATAATTAGATGAATGAGAAATGAAACAATTCTACTTCTTTATAGATTCTAGAATCTAATAAAGAGTAAAATGAATATTGACATTTATGTTGCTAATGGAGAAAGACTGGGAAACTAAAGGTTTCTGCAGAGCTTTTACTCCTCGATGGCAAGTTGGAGATAAGAAAAGAGGAGGGGGGGGGTTAAAAAAATACATCAGCGAGAAATATTGTATAATTCTATTTCTTTATAGTTTCTAGAATCTAATAAATCAAGTTTAAAATGGATATTGACATTTATGTTATGGATGGAGAAAGATTGAGAATTGGAAGGCTTCCGTTGTGCTTTTTATCGTCGATCGTTAGAGGGGATTATTTTTTTTTTAATGATACATATCCGCGATTTTTTTAAAAGTGTATAATCCGTAATTTTTATATGCTGTCCGTAATTCCGTAATTATTGCCGTAAATCCGTAATAATTACGGACAAATCATAATAATTGGCACCTCTATATATATAGTACATAAAAATCCTAATAACAATACATATAAGTATTGTACAATTTAAGATATATATTTTACTTTCATCTATATTCAATAGAAGAAAGTATTGGATTCTAAAATTTTTTGACCTCAGGTTTTTGATGGATTTACATATTTTGAGAGCTGTAGAACACGATTTGACCATTTTTAGAAAATGTCTGTCTGTGTGTGTGTGTGACAAAACTTTGTGGCAACTGAATCTCAGGAACTACTGCACATAATTTCATACAAATTGGTATGTAGTTACACGTTGACGTTGACATAAATTAGTACCTATCAACTTTGGGTGAAAATTGTCTCACAGGTTTTGTTACCATCCTGCTTTTTCTAAATTATTAACATGGTGGTATAGGACAAAATTTTGTAAAAATGTGCATAACGAGAATTATTTTTTTAATAATCATTAGGAAATTTACAAGAATTATTTATAATAGAGATAGTCAGCCAAGAAAAAAAAAAAATTGTATATGTAGGAGCATTGCCTCCCCCCCCCCCCTTCCTGGGGGGGAAGTCACCCCTTGAGGGGAATAAATTTTCATAATGGGTATCTTTCAAAAGAGCTCGCCAATAAATACCTTTAAAATGAATGGTTGAACCATCAATTAGCGATAATTTAAAATAAAGTTATCGATTTTCTGTCATTTTTAACAACAACAACAACAACAAAAAAAAAAAATCGAGAATAAAATTAACTTTTTTTGGATATTTAGTGTTGTACTACTTCTCTAGTATGGAAATCATACTGCATTATCATGGAAGATAATTTTATTAAATAATGATTTTAATAAATTATTTTTACTGAGTGAATTTGCATTAGTGGCCACAACATCCTAGTTTTTATTATTATTAATTAATATTAAATTTCAGTTTGCATCTAAATCTACTGATTTCCAAAGTACTTGTGAACTTAAAAATAAATAAATCTTAAATTATACAATGAGGGAAAAATGCTGGGTTTATTTTTAAATTAATTATGCAATTATTTCTAAAAAATAACTAAAAGTTTTTGTACATTCAAACTTGTTAGTTAATATATGAGGGCTCTGATATGTTCCCCATATTTGTCTTTTCCTTTCTACCAAAAAGACATACTATATATTCAAATGAAGAGAAATGAGTTTCATCAATCACTTAACATGGTTGCAGATAAAATGCCCCACCTAAAAAGCTACCCTCACTCTACTTTTATATATTTAATTTGTCCTAATTTGCTAGTTAATTTAAAGGAGTTAGCTTTGGATTTTAGCTGCAATTCCATATTATTTCCAATATAATGACCTCCATAATTCAAGTTTATGTGAAATATTGTCCTATTCTATATTTAAAAAATATTAAACTTCAAATAACATGAGAAGTTTTCAAATTAGAATATTCATAATCAGGGTTTAAACTGCCATTAGTGTTTTTAGCATTTTGCTAAAAGGTATCATATTTTGCTAAAACATGTTGGTCAGAATTTCGCTAAAAAACTAAAACTGGATAACTATATAAAATATCTCTATATAATAACTCAGATTTTTTTTTTTTTTTTTTTGTAATATTTGCAGGCAAAAACTACGAAAGAACAGAAATTTTTGGGAATCATGATTTATATAGTAATTTGGATTTATTTTTAATTTTTAATGATTGAATTTAAATGCAAAAATATTTAAAAGTATGTCAGAATTCAGAATTTGCTTCATAGAAGCATTCTTAGCACTAGTATTTCACGATTATCTACCACAACACTTTATTTAATTTTTAAATTGCTTTTTCATTTTACATGTATGATATGAGTACCTCTTTTTCTATTGTTAAAATCAAAACATAGTTTCCCTGATTCATATTTTTAAAGTCACAAATATGGATGCTTGATTAAAATCATCAATGAACAAAAGGAATAGAAAACAAAACTGAGGATAACAAAGCTAACAAGGAACATCGTGCCTGGCTGTGATTTTAATGAAACTTTAATTTCTGATAGAGGGCATGTACCAAATATTTTTGATCACAGAAATTTTTACTATCAACCATGTTTTCTCTATTTATTGAATTTTTAAAATGTTAAAAACCACATCAGCCACGTATCAACAGTAAGCTCCGCCTTTGAGTGTGACTTAAAAATACTAAATGATTTAGAAAAATGATTTTGCACTTTCATGTTTAAGTTACAAATGAAAATTTATAGTAGTACTGAAAATTATTTCAACTGAATTATTCATTTGAGTATTCACTTGCTGTATAAATAAAAAAATTTCGCACATTTTTGAGTAAAATTTGATAGCATATCAAATATGAAAGAAACGCCTCTCTCTCATTGAAATCCGAGGAGGACACTTGGGTGATGTTCCTTGTAAGAAAAAGAAATCAATGGTATCCAAAGAATTAATTAACTTTCGAAAAAGCTAAAATAGTGCTTGCCTATTTTCGCTAAAATGCTAAAGTAATTTTTTTGCCAGGTTAAACCCTGTTCATAAATAATGATGTTCATTCCAACATCCTAAATGACATTTTAAAAATGGTCTAAAAACTTTACATTGAAAGCATTCCTCCTAATGAATATTTAAGCGCAAATTTTGCTCAGACAATCCTGCCATGTTAAGAAAATCGCAAATTTTGAATAACTTATAAAATTTTCAAAATAGAATGTTTATAATTAAGGATGTCCATGCACGAATGCATGTATCATAAATGATATTTTAAAAGCAGTCAGATATTATTACAATGAAAATGTTCCTTATAATGAACGTTTATGTGAAATTTTGCTTTATTCTGCCATAAATTTTTAAGAGCCATTTTTTTTAAAGCTGGACAAAGTCTATGGAGGTGTGATAGTTGACATTTTCAATTTTCCCGAAACTTTCAGGATATGTCAGTAGTACTGTGATAAGAAAAAGTGAAATTTATTTTTTTCTGAATTTCATTTGTTTGACCTAGAGAGGGGGTCAAAGTCTGAGGCCGTAAATAAAGGGTGCCATTTTAATATCATTTTATTCCTAAAGCCATGAGTGACCCATGTCAATTTTTTTAAATACGGTTACTACTTGATACTAAGTACATTTTAGCATAAACAGTTTGGTGGGTCATTCATGGCTTTAAAGGCCAGGGTCATTCAAAAGTGCAGTTTTCGTTGATTTTTTCTATGTTTTCAGTCTGAATATCTGCTAAGGCCATGAGTACCCCATAGAAATAATTATGGGGTTAATTACACACCTTAGTACAGAACTTAAAAATATTTAAAATTGCATGGGTCACTCTTGGCTTTAGTAGATAAACGGTCTCAAAGTTGAAAATTTTCAAAAAAAGGTCAAATTTGATGGTAAATTACTCCATAAGCCATGAGTCAATAACTATGAGAGAGAGTTTTAATTATACTCTAGATGGTCTAGTTTTAGACCCAGGTTACAAACCTATGGGGCTTGCAAGATTTATTTAGATATAGTCTATTTTATATCGCCAATGTGTACCTGTTCTATGTAGTACAAAACGCTTGAGACTCAATTTTGTAATACATTAATCCATGTTTAAAACTTCCTATTTTACATGACAGAGGTCAGCATCAAAATAAATATAAAATAAATATAAAATTAAAAAATCTGGAGTGACTCCACTCGACTTTCCGAATATTGAGTAATTAACAGTTTTGTAGATAAAGCCTATAAATGCTAGATTCACCAAAATGCTTATAGTTAGTGCAACAGTGATTTATAATATTCATATAAATTTTCAGCTCAATTGAATAAGGCGTTTAGATGCTATCGCACTTTTAAAAGTTTATTCCCATAGGCCCTAATGATAAAGAATTTTTCTTTGTGTCCCTGTAAAAACACTATAAGTGCTTGATTCTCCAAATTCTATACAGACTGAGTATCTGTGACCTATAATATGTGTATAAATGTTTTGCTCAATTGAATAAAGCGTTTAGATGCTATCGCACTTTTAAGATTTTGGTCCCGTAGGCCATAATGATAAACAAGTTTTCTTTGTGTCCCTGTAAAAAAAACTATAAGTGTTAGATTCATCAAAATCGATAGGGTTTGTGCTATGGTGACTTGCACAATGCGTACCAACTTACAGCTCATCCGAGCAAAGCGTTTAGACGCTAGCGTGTTCACTCACACACGTACACACACATACATACATCATCGTAAAAAGAGTGAAGACTGACTCGGGGAACCTCGAAACGTATAGAAACATCAAAATCTCAAATTCAGATTTTTGACATGATTACAATACTTTCCTCACTATAGTGTTCGGAAAGTAATAACCTAAGATACATCTGAAATGTGCATATTGTTATATTATGTAAAACATACATAGGGTGATGAAAACAAGACTGTATACAAATAATAATAATAATAATAATAATAATAAAAATTGCACATGAGACTAATTGAAACAAGTGTTTCAAGTAGCTTCCCCTATATTTGTTTCAGCTGGCCCCTGCCCACAATTTTCACTTCATGAGATGTTAAGCTACCAGTACTTATGCCCGTGGACGTTTCAAATCATATGATTAGCAAGCTGCACCTATACACTATAAACGCTGAATCAGTCAGAAACATTCACCAATTTTTGTTACATAAAATGCAATATCACTTAAAAATTTGAATTTTTACTCACAGTAAAAAACAGTACTCAAAAACAGTTTTATCCTCATAAAATCGACAGATGCTTACATACACATTTTTTTTTACAAAGTAGGTTTTGTGTGTCTGTACTTCTCTTTATTGGCAATGAATAAGAACTTAAAAATTGAATTTTTTATTTCCATGTTTCAACTTACCCTGTACTTCAACTTGCCCCTGTCTCCCTTATGTAATTTTTACTTTCCGAACACTATAGTGAGGAAAGTATTGCAGTCATGTCAAAAATACGAATTTGAGATTTTGATAATTCTATACGTTTCGAGATTCCCTGAGTCCGTTTTCACTATTTTTGCGATGATGTATGTATGGGTGTATGTGTGTGAGTGAACACGCTAGCGTCTAAACGCTTTGCTCGAATACACTGCAAGTTGGTACGCATGCTGAAAGTCACCGTAGCACGAACTCTATTAATATTCATGAATCTAGCCCTTATAGTTTTTGTACAGGGACACACAGAAAAATTCTTTATCATTATGGCCTATGGGACCAAAATTTTAAAAGTGCGATAGTATCTAAACACCTCATTCAATTGAGTAAAAAAATTTTACACATATTATAGATCACAGATACTCAATCTGTATAGATTTTGGAGAATCAAGAAGTTATGGTTTTTTTACAGGGACACAAAGAAAAATTATTTATCATTATGGCCTATGAGGCCAAATTTTTAAAAGTGTGATGGTGTCTAAACGCCTTATTAATCTGAGCAAAAAATTTTTACACATGTTATAGGTCACAGTTGCACCAACTGTATAGATTTTGGTGAATTTAGCACTTACAGTTTTTTTTACAGGGACACAAAGAAAAATTCTTTATCATTATGACCTATGGGACCAAATTTTTAAAAGTGTGATAGCATCTAAACGCCTTATTCAATTGAGCTGAAAATTTATATGAATATTATAAATCACTGTTGCACTAACTATAAGCATTTTGGTGAATCTAGCATTTATAGCCTTTATCTACAAAACTGTTAATTACTCAATGTTCGGAAAGTTGAGTGGAGTCACTCCAGATTTTTTAATTTTATATTTATTTTATATTTATTTTGATGCTGACCTCTGTAATGTAAAATGGGAAGTTTTAAACAAGCATTAATGTATTACAAAATTGGGTCTCAAGCGTTTTGTACTACATAGAACAGGTACACATTGGCGATATAAAATAAACTATAACTAAATAAATCTTGCAAGCCCCATAGGTTTGTAACCTGGGTCTAAAACTAGACCATCTAGGGTATAATTAAAACTCTCTCTCATAGTTATTGACTCATGGCTTATAGAGTAATTTACCATCAAATTTGACCTTTTTTTGAAAATTTTCAACTTTGAGACCGTTTATCTACTAAAGCCAAGAGTGACCCATGCAATTTTAAATATTTTTGAGTTCTGTACTAAGGTGTGTAATTAACCCCATAATTATTTCTATGGGGCACTCATGGCCTTAGCAGATATTCAGACTGAAAACATGGAAAAAATCAACGAAAACTGCACTTTTGAATGACCCTGGCCTTTAAAGCCATGAATGACCCACCAAACTGTTTATGCTAAAATGTACTTAGTATCAAATAGTATCCGTATTTAAAAAAATTGACATGGGTCACTCATGGCTTTAGGAGTAAAATGATATTAAAATGGCACCCTTTATTTACGGCCTCAAACTTCGACCCCCTCTCTAGGTCGAACAAATCAAATTCAGAAAAAATTAAATTTCACTTTTTCTTATCACAGTACTACTAACACATCCTGAAAGTTTCGGAAAAATTGAAGATGTCAAGTATCAAAAGTATCCAACTTTAAAAAAAATGACTCTTAATAATTTATGAAGTTTTTAAAGTAGAAAGCTCATAGTTAATGATGTTCATGCCACCCAATCATAAATTATACTTTAAAATTGGTCTGACATCTTTACGATAAAAATATTCTTTTAACCAAAATTTTTTTCTATTCTCCCAGTTCCATCATGATAAAGCATTGTAAATTTTAAATACAAAGATTTTTCAAATCAAGATATTTGAAATTAACAGAGTTCTTGCCAGTAACAGAAGTGGTATTTTAAAATTGGTCTGACTGCTTTAGGATAATTTGTTCTTGAGATATTGTGTACGCAGACTAATAAACTAACAAATTGACTATATGGACCATATCAATTGGATATACCATATATTGGATGGACCATATCAATTTCGTACTTACCAAATCTACCTCATTTCAAGTGAGACTCTCTTGTTTTGGGACTGTCTTCCACTTCCTTATTCTCATACATTTCTCCTTTTTTTTCTTTTGAGCATTTTAAAGTTATGCATGTAATTTACCATAAACTTCAACAAATCTTCAATTTTTTAAACAGGATTCTTGCTTTTGCTGCAAATAATTCTCTGGCATCTCAGTTAGATAGCACTATTTTTAAGTACTAGATTTTTATTTATTAATTAAATTTCACTTATGTATAGGTTTTTGAACAGTTTAAGCCATGGATTAAATTATTAAAAAACTGCCATATGTCAAAAACCTGTCAATGTTACTTAGGCCTGAAAACACTGCTTATAGAATCTCCCTTATTTTGATCTTTCATTGTTGGCAGGTACACAATTTTGTGACCTTTCTTTGCATTTCTCATCAAACCTCAAAACATGTAAAAACATGAAAAAAAAAAAAATTATGAATATGTAAGTTTTTCATACCTACAGTATGATGGGAAAGTAAAAATGTTACTTATTTTACAAAAAATATTTTTAAATTTTCCATGATAGAATAGTTTTTTTTTGGATAGCTAATGAAAACTTGTTAGTACATTTTAATATATAACATAAAATTTTAAAAAATGAAACAGTATGAAATGAAATGTATATGATATAAAATGAATATGATTATAAAATGACTTTCAATTGAAAGTCCAAAATAGAATAACTTGATATTTAAAAATACAAAATAAAATTAAGTATATACTATATATATAAATCCATTACTATAAAATGAGCACAGCTACATTTTAAAGCAACACATCAGTTTATTTTAGCATTTTGTATATATTTAAATAAAAAGTTATAATAACATGTGTGAAGGTGTTCACATATATATGGTTAAATTTTAATTGAATTTTTAAATAAAACAAAAATTTAATGATAAATTAATGCATTATTGCAATAAAAAATAATTAAATTTCAAGTGAGAAGATATTGTATTCACATAATTTGTTCTCAGGCATTTGAAGAAAGAATTGTTTTTAAATGTCATCGAAAATTACACAATTTTAATGATACATACGACCTACACTATATTTTAACATAAAATGATAACAGACATCATTCAGAGATCTAAATTTTATATGTTTTATATCTATATCATATATAAAATGTGTATATTTTTTAAATAGAAATGTACTTTATTTTATGGGATAAAAAGAAATTAAATAATATCTAACGGAAATTCTGACATTAAGCATAATTATAAAAAAAAGTGTTCTCAAATATTCCTAAACAAGAAAACTCATTGTCAGAATTAATGTATTTCAACACCAGATGTAATAATTTATTTGAAATTACGCAATATTAATGATTTCAGTTTCATAACGGTCATTCTGTAGTCAGCATGACGCTTGGCATAAAACCGGCGAACTACAGGGTTAATACATTTAAAAAACTGTCGTTGATAATAGGGATGAAACGGATAGTGATTTTGCCGGATACCGGATATCCGTCGGATATCCGGCATTAGTTTTGTCTTTTGTTGTGTTGTGTATATCTTTTCTTTTTCTTTATTTTAAAACAATAAAATATAAACATATTTCATATACTATTCTTTTAAACACATTTTAAACATAATTTACTTAAGTATATTTATTTAGCATTTTATTTATTTGTGCAATATTGTGATGAAGAATAAAACTTAAGTCTGACATATCCATTCCTACACTTGCAATTTGTCACAAAAATATAGGTTTTGTTCAGAATTATAAAACAAAAACTTATCATTTACACATTTTTTACAGTACTAAAAAATGTGTGCTTGATATATATTAAAAAAAAAAAAAAAATGAAAAGAAATATTTTACTAATATAATCATAGTTGAAGGGTTGGTTATTTTCATAAGAAAACATATATATTGTGGCCATCACACACCACTTACTGTTTAAATTGTGCAAAAGTTTAACCATAGCTTCACACAATAAATATTTTACATATGGAGTTTGGTGCAATTTTAATCAATAGATGCTGAGATATAGGTTTGTGAAAAATCTTTATAGCAGATCCACTTGTTGGCTGATGTACACCTAAATAAGTCTGACATCAGCTGACTGGAATTTTTGTCACACACAAACACAATTTTTTAAAAATTGATCAAACCAAGTTCTGGACCTCTTAAAATGTGTAAATCCAGCAAATACCAAATATCGAAAAATTTTATGAATCCAATACTTTCGTTTGAGACATTTATAAGAAAACATAAAAGAAAGAAGCAAAAAAAAAAAAAAAAAATCTAAAAGCTTCAATGGCTTAGTATGTTATGGCCATTACGAAACCTTCTTTTATATCACTCTACATAACAAAGCTACACGCTGTTTAACATGCACAGAAGAAACTTAATAATAGCTTCGCACAATAAAGATTTTAGATATGGAGTTTAGTGCAATTTTAATCAAAAGATTGTGAGATGTAGCCAAGTGGAGAATCATAGAAGATGAGGAACAACTGCGACATCTGTTGGTCAATATACACCCAAATTAAGCCAGCTTTCGTGCTCTTATTATTTATATTGCATATCACGTTAAGTGCAGTTAAATGTTATAGATGTTGAGATTTAGCCTTCCTATTCACAGGGTAAATTGCAGCATAGTATAGCCACTTATTGACCAGTATGCACCAAAATTGAATCAACATGTTTCATAAAAATGGCCCTCTCACATACCAAATTTTGTGTAATTATACACAAATAAATCCAAGATAATTTCTCCATTCACGGTAAAATTGCAGCATAACAGCATCATCTATTGGCTGATATGCACAGAAATTAAACATATTTCATAATAGCCCTGTGACATACTTAGTCTTTTTTGTAATTATACACAGTAGAAGAGATATAATCCTCCTTTACATGGGAGAAATCACAGTATAGCAGCGCCACCTATTGAGTAATTTGCACCAAAAGTCGATGTGCACTTTTTTTTTTTTTTTTTTTTTGTTAATGCACAACTTTGTGTAAATTCATATGAAATACTGTGCATTAACTCTTTAACTAGAGCTGCTACACAAAACTTTTGTCAGACAGACATTTTCTAAAAACGGGCAAATTCAAAATTCTGGTTTACTCAAAATGCATAAATCCACCAAAAACGGGAAGCTGAAAATTTTTACGAATAAAATGCTTTCTTCTATTGAATATAGAAGAAAGTAATGATTCAAAACAAATTTATAATTTTGTTTCTTTAAATACTTTTTACTTATTTTATATTCTGTACAGATAAGAAAAAAATTTTAGATTATTTATTAAAATTCATTAATTAAAAGTAAGTTCAGTTTTTCTAATGTACAAAATCATAAACTTTAAATAAAATAATTAAGCTTTTTTTTTATGTAATTTTTTTTTAATTCTTTAACAATCTGAAAATGAAAATACAGACTTCCTAAAAATTTAAATATTACTTCTATTTGAAGTAATTTTAATTTTTGGGACTATATTTATGCAGCGCAATGGGAAATTCTAAATTCAGGTGTTTTAGCAAGATATTCCATAAAAAGTGCAAATTTATATAAATTGCAGTGCTTTTTTTTTAAAATCCAAATCGAATAGGTAGATGACACGTTTAATTGAATAGGTAATGGCACAGACAATGATGCCAGAGGGTCTGCTAGTATAAATATATGGTCACAAAAATAACTTTCTTGTGTAGAGAAAAGTGGATTGTAAATAAACAGGCAGGTTCAAGTCAATAAATGCATGTTATTTGACTCAATCTCGAAACAATCTAACAACTTCAAGACAAACAATATTACTAAACATTCTCAACTTATTAAACAAAAGTCATGAAAACAGAGTTATATGCACTGCAGAGGATGAATATTATTTGTTCAGGAACAACAATGAACAGCTCTTTTTATTGTTATGGGGAAGATTAGGGAGAATGTTATAGATCACTCTGGAAAATCCTAGCTAACTCTGCACAAAATTAAAATAGGCTTTCTATATCTCTTAAACCTGAAGCTACTTTTTGCTAAATTTGTTTGCTAAAGTGGCCAAATTCTACTTTTGCAATTTTTTTTTTTTTAACTTTTACAAGCTACAACTGATCTTTAAAAAAAAAAAAAAAAAAAAAAAAAGTCGCAAAATTTTCATCTGAGGGGAATTTAAGCTTGAATTTCCTCCTCCGGATATCCGTCGGATATCCGGCTTGAAATTACCGGATATCCGTATCCGGACTGCTGATATCCGGTACCCCGTCGGATATTTAAAACACAGCCGGATAGGCCGGATACCGGATAGTTACCGGATATCCGTTTCATCCCTAGTTGATAATTCAAAAATTAACATTGGTTTATTCTTAGAAACAAATAATTGAAATTGGCATGCATTTTGGCAAAAAACAATGATAACGGAAGCAGATGGCTTCCCTTTTTCGCTGATCTCTCCGTGTCACCAAAATGCGGTTCCCCAGTTTTCCTGTTATTCCCGTGTAGTGTGAACATGATAGTTTGACTCTCCGCCCATTCTCTCTCTCTCTTCCAAGCTCCTCGAATTAAATTTGAAATTATTCATATGTTTTATGTTTAAGTTCAAACCTGCTATATAATTTAAAAGATGTGACTTTTTTTGAAATAAATAAAAAAACAGTTTCTTTCTTTTTTTTTTAAGTCAAACAAATAAAGTGAATAGCATCATAAATTCTAACACAGGAACCAAAATTCAATATTGAACTGCTTCAATGTCACAGTTTCAAGAAATATGAAAAAATTTAATCTTTTCCTGTTTCTAAATGTTAATCTATTTTAATAAAACCAACCTGTCATTTGTGTGGTATCTTCATGTGGAATTCCAGTTATATTGAAACATGCATCGACTTGTTGAGCAACTAAAGGTTTTGTGGGTGCCATAAAAACAACTTTCCCACTGGGAAACCAACGATAGATGTTATACATCACAACAGCAGCTATGAAAGTCTTTCCTAAACCAGTTGGCAAAACAACTAAGGTATTTTTAAATAAAGCTTCTTTAACAATTGCAAATTGATAATCTCTAACAGGATAATTGGTGGGGTAAATCCATGTCTTGCCAGCCTCATAATCAAATTCTGCGTTAACCAGCTCATCAGTTTTCTTTGAATAGACAGATGACTGAAAAAAAAGAAAAAGGTTTAAGTAAAAATACACAACTAATCTAAAATTTTTCATTAAAGCAACATAGCACATAGAAATTAAAAAAAGAAGCAAATAATGATATGCAACATCTTTAACTTTTATTGTTGAAACAGCATTTAATTATCATCCACTTGTCAAACCAAATAGATTTTTAAAAAAAATTTGGACTGACTCTACTTGACTTACCAAACATTAAGTGATTAACATCTGTACATAGAAAATGTAAAGTAAGAGAAGTCATTAAATAAACAAAAGAGAAAAGTTACAATAGGATGTTTCAGCCATTTTTCTCCATATAATATATGTTGTATAATTTAACGCTATTCTACTTCAAATAATTTGAGCCCATAGATCATAAATGCAAGATTTACTGAAATCCACAGCCCGCTTTACCATTAGGCTAACCAAGCGGCCTAAGCGGTCGCCCTAAGCGACCGCTTGTGAAAGAGGAGGGCCGCCAAAAAATAAAAACACTGCCCAAAATTTAAGGGGGGAAAAATGGATGGAAGAAAAGCGAAAATTATAAACCCATTTTTGATCTCCCCCTCCTCTCTTTTAAGGAATATTATGTGTATCTGTATATTCAATTGTAAATTTAAAGTAACCTTCTTTAAGGATTTAACTTTGTATAAAAACACCTTAAACCTTTCAAGGACAAGGAAATTTCGCTCATTTAAAATAAACTACCACCAGAATTTGTGAACAAGTCTAAAATAGAAGAAATAAATGAATTTTCTTTATGTTAATAAAGTAAAACATTGTAAAAATTTCCAAGATGAATTTTTGCAGTTGGGAATTAAAATTAGGTGCTCTAGTTAAGGTACTAAAACATGGATTTTTAATAAATATGTGCTTTGATTTGTATTATGATAATGATAATTTGTATTATGAATGAAAGGCTTATAAAAGTGGTTTTTTGCCTTCTGCTCCCCCAATCTGGGAACAGAGGGGGGGTGAGAAATTCCATCTTAGTGAGCGGTGAGCGTCACAGTCCTAAAATCAACCTGCTCACCAAAAATTGTGACTTTATCTCCCATAGATGAAAGCTAGATATTTTCAAATTCAACGGGAAAAGTGATGAGGAGGGGCTGGATGATTTTCAATTTCAGTCCGAACAAATTGGTTTTAGACTTAAACATTACACCACTCATCAGAATAACAAAATTTATTCACGACAGTTTTATTAAATCCAAAAAATTTGAAGCCTTTTTCTTGACATCACTAACGTGTTTGACAGTTTCGCATGGCAACCTCATTTTTAAGCTCATTCAGCTTAAAATTTCAACTCCTTATGTCAAATTCATCCATAATCAAGAATAAGAAAATAGAATAATAAATAGGAAAAAAAAACTATTAAATATATAAGTATCTAAATAAAAAATTCCTTAAAGTTTTGTACATTTGCGAAAAAATAACTTCGTAAACAAGTCAGAAAATAGTTCATACTTCAGAAAGGTCTTAAGAAGAGATTTAAATTTAAAATAAGTAAAATATATAAATTAAGTGATTAAAAAGTAAATAAGAGTAAATTTAAATTACGTAAGGGCGATCTTTTCTCGCCTATGCAGTCTAGAAAATCTGTTTCATGCGTTGACGTTGGACAGTCTTTTCTGCAAAAAGCTTTACCTTCAAGCGGAAATATTAAATGCTACTTTGATTCGCATCACAATCCCACCAGCAGCCGAGCGGTTCTGTGCTCAAAGCTGGTAGATGGGAAGAGCACAGTTCTAACCCAGATCTCGTTCATCAACCTAGTCATTCGGAATTTTCCATGGTTTTCGCCGAAGCTCGCGTAAATACAGGGTAGGACCCCTTAGAAAGAACCCCTTGGAGGGCATTCTACCTATATTCATCAGACCTTTTAGAGTAATCAATCAGTCTTAAACCCTATCAATCGAATAGTATCACTATATCTAAATAAGAATATCTAATTATGTCGTGCGTTTATGAATGAAAAGGCTTCATAATTGTGTTTGAAAATGATTAGTTTGCAATTAATAATAGCCAACACAAAATTTCATCTGATAAATCATTCCACTTAGAAATGAATTAATAAAAATTTTATTTAACATATACAGGGTGGGTGGAAAGTAACTCCCTAGTTTGAATTTGGAATAGTTATTGATGTTATGTGCCCTTTGCAATGAAAGTTACCTTGTTTTGTAGACTGTAGTGTGGCATTATTTGTAATATTTTTTCGTTTTTCATATCTCTAATATATGGCAGTGGCTTGATGAGTGATTACCTTTTATGGGGGTGGCCTAAGGAAGAAGTGTACCGCAGCAAACTTCAAACTCTTGGTAACCTTGAGAACAAAGGTCATAAAAAGGTGTTCCTGATGAGTTCTTGCGGAAGACGCAGCAAACGTACCTGTTCGTTTAAGACAGTGTATAGAAAATTCTGGGGCACACATTGAATTGTAACCTTATTAATTATTATGCCACACAATAAACTAAATGTGTACAAAAAATTGCCTTCATACCCACATTCGTTTAGGAGAAAAGAATTATTTCCAGTAGGGACTTACTTTCCGCCCACCCTGTACACTAAGGAAAAGGTTCAAACAAAAGTGAAGGGGAAAGCATTTTTGACACTTTTCAATAAAGTTTTAAAATGTTGACGACTTCGGTTTCTCAGCACGGCCGTAGCTAATGTTCTCTATTTAAAATTGTAGAAATAGGATATCTAGCCTGTGTACAGGGACACCCAAAAGAATGACAGTTAATTGCTTTCTATGAGATGCATTTTTATAAATCACATTTAAAAATTTTTGTACTGCGAAAGTTGTATTAAAATGATTTATTATTCATATGATTAAAAAAAATCTATAGAATATGGTATGTTTAGCGTTAAGATTTACAAGATCACACCAAAATATTCAAACACATTATAAGAGCTTAAAAGCTACAATTGGAAATTGCTAGAACTGCATTTCCGCTTGTGTTATGGTTTTTTAACACTTTTCAACAATATTACTTACAAACTTTGAATAAACACCATAAAATGCAATAAACTCGCAACAATTGTTTCGGGTCGAAAAAACACACAACCTTCATCAGGCGAATAAAGTAAGAACGAGTGCTGCAGTCAAATCATTGCCGCTTTAACTGCAGCACTCGTGCTTACTTTATTCGTGTGATGAAGGGTCATGTGTTTTTTCGACCCGAAACAATTGTTGCGAGTTTATTGCATTTTATGGTGTTTATTCAAAGTTTGCAAGTAATATTTTTTACAACGCCAGTTTTGTGGTGCTTTTTTTATTAAACTTTTCTACAATGTTTCCGAGTGATTATGAATTCAGTTAGTTTGTCTGTATTTTTTTCCGTTGTGTAATAGCATAGGCAAAGTACGTTGAAGTTTAAACGAGGCAAGAAGTACATACAATTCGAAAATATTAATAGTCTATGCGAAACAAATGATTTTTCGTTCTTGTTTAAAAAATGAAAGGTATTCTTGTTATCTGGTTTAATATAAAATGTAAAATTATCATTCATTATGGAAGGATTGAAATTATAATTAAAATAACTAATTAAAAGAAATAAATAAATAAATAACAGTAATATTTTAATAATATTATTATTCACTGTGGAACTTCTTCGGCAGTAAAAATGTAAGCAACTTGATAAATTCACTCCGTTTTGTGATACGATGCCACAATCTGATAGTTAAGCAATGGTGAAGGAATGATGGATTTCAAATTCCCTTTTCTTCTGGTCATGCAAAAATTTTCTTTTTCATTCCATTGTAAATTTTTACTCAAATTTTTGGCCAAACAGTTTATGGTAGAAGCTGTACTTGATATATGAGTACATGTACACATGGGCGTCGGCAGAATGGGGCAAGGGGGGGCACTTGCCCCTCCCCCCCCCCCCCCCCCCTGTAAAATTCTAATAAGCATTTTTTTCTTTAACTTTAAAACTATGCTATCAGAATTTTATTTAAAAAAATATTTTTTCAGGTTGTGCCCCCCCCCCCCCTGAAATTTTTTCTGGCGACGCCACTGCATGTATAGATATAATAGTATTGATGTACAGTAGTTCCATTGTACATTAATACGT
Source organism: Salticus scenicus (assembly GCA_963930645.1). Lineage (NCBI taxonomy): Eukaryota > Metazoa > Arthropoda > Arachnida > Araneae > Salticidae > Salticus > Salticus scenicus. The sequence goes on from OZ005661.1 coordinate 138,150,111, forward strand.
GTGATGTCATGTAGAGAATGAAAATTAGTATAAACAGAAATTTTAAGGCATTTTCCCAATCAAACATTTAGTACAGTCAGGTAGGAAAACCAGACATGGTACAAGCTTACAGAAAAAAAAGGCTGAACTTTTCACGACCCCCCCCCCCTTCTCAAAAGGGGTAGGGGAGAAGGGGGTACATTGGGAGACGGGGCACATTGGGACAAAGGCTTTTATCCCTTTATAATTGCAAAATAAAATTTGTAAAAAATCACACTAGACGACACTTAGTAGTACATCTTCATATTTGTGATTTCAACTCATTCATTCAAGTCTGCTGCCTGTGAACAAGGTTAGTTTATTTTATCATACGAAAAGTAATTTTTTTCAAGTAAATTAATGTTGATTTTTTAGGTAATAGGAAATAATTATTTTAATTTTTAAAAGTACTATGTGTTTTTATAAACATTAAGCTTTCATTTCCACTATAGATCATTAGCCCATGTGCTCTAGAAAATTAGACCTAAACATTTGTTTTGAAAATGACCTGATGGGGCACATTGGGACACCAATGCATGGGGCACATTGGGACTGTTCCAATGGCCCATTCATTTCTAACACCAATATATTTTTATTTATTTACTTATTTTTTGCACATATAAGCTAATTGTATTCATTTTTTTTTTCTAGGTATTCTTTAAATAAATAGAAAATTATTAGAAATTATAAGCCAAAAACTGAAAGAACTAAAATTTCAGAAGAAAATATAGAAAAGGCAATAAATGAAATAATCAAAGATAAACTTTCTGTGAGGGAAGTTGCAATTAAATATTATATACCAAAATCTACATTATTTAATAGATTGAAAAAAGTGAGAGAAAATAAGATTGAGTTTGTACTACAAATATAAATTATAAGTTTCAATCCAAATATACATCTCAACAAATATTCACAGCTGAACAAGAACTCTTGTTGAAAGATTATTTAATATCATGTTCTCAACTTAACTATGCCACCAACACGATCTTACATAACATTAAAGTTTTGTGTAGACTTGCTGGGTTTTGATGTGTGTTAAGATATGAATATGGAGTAATGCTTCATAACAATTTCATTTTTTCATAATTACCTACTTCATAATTATTTGTTATGGTATCAAATTCATTGTTTTGAAAGCCTTTCATTTACTTTAGCAAAATATTTTGCAATATTGTAATTAGATAAATAAAAAGATGGTTGTCCCAAAGTGCCCCATCATTAAATCAGTGTTGTCCCAATCTGCCCCTGCACGGGGAACATTGGGACACTTTTGCATAAGATATGTTTTAATTATTTCTGTTTGTAAAACACATTAAACAATGCTCATTACACATTTAAAAGGTGACCAATAACACAAATCTATATCATTATATAAAGCGCAAAAAATTGTATGTTTGTGGAGGGTAATCTCTGAAACTACTGAACCGATTTAAAAAATTCCTTCACTGATCAAAAGCTACACTATCCCTGATTGTTATAGGCTATATTAAATTTTGATAAAATAAATTTTAGTTTAAAATCTGAGCATTTTAATTAAAATCCCCATAAAAGCCACAATAGAAATGGAAATAATGAAATATTAAAAAAATTAGCTGTTGCCAACATAAAAGAAACATTTACATTTTGTTTTTAAAATATCTTGACATGAAAAGAAAAGAAATATATTTGCACGTGAATTAAATTGAAATTCATATAAAGCTTTGCAAAATGTTAAACTTACACGTTAAATCTGACGTTATTATAAATTTAAAGTATTTATTTTTCTAATAATATAATTTGATATGATATGATATAATGTAATGATCTAAGCGTTACTTCTAAACTTTTATTAAATTATTTATTTTATAATTGTTGCCCAAAAAATTTACTGGTTAATTCATTTTTCGACATATAATAAAATATTCCAAAATTTGGTGAAAATTGAAAAACCGGAACTGGGTCATCGAAAACCGGAAATGGGACCGTAAGCCCGTACCTCATAAACAGCCCTAACGATTTTCTTCAAAGTTGCTATATAAACAATCTATTAGATGTCCTTTCGAATGATATAATTGGTTAGTTCAGGAAAATTGATAGGCGTCCTCTATAAGCAGCTCAATTTCAGATCTCATAAGTGCCTTCCTTTAAAAACGGCTGTACGAATTTTTTTCAAACTCGCCATGTTAACTTAATACTAAATATCCTTTTGTATGTAATTATTGTTTTCCGGTCAATAATTGAGTATGCCAAGTTTTGGTAAAAGTTGGTATCTCCAAAACGGCTCTAACGATTTTTTTGAAAATTGTTTCATTAATTCAATTTAGATAACCTTTCTCAAGTATTACGTGCATATTACAGGAATACTAACGGTCATCCTGATTAGGAAGTTCAGTTTTAGATCTCGGTAATTCGTGTTTAAAAAAATAACTATCTATTTTTTCCCCTTATTTTTTAACTCACTATGTAAACTTTGTTGTAGGTGTCTTTATACGTTTATCAAGTTTCTCTTACTGGAAAATCTAAAAAAAAAAATGCATGTACTTAATATCTCCAAGAAATGTATATAATACGTTTAATAGTGGGTAATGGAAGTCGTGTGGTTGTTTCACACCAGATTTTGTAATAGTATATATTATACGAATATTGTTTCATATTATTGATTTTTCCATTAATATACATTATTAAAAACCATCAGTTATGGAAAAAATTAAATATATTTGCGAGATAACTTGGCAATCATTTTTTTTTTCCCGCCAAGGATGATTGATATAAAATCTTTTCCGAAAGCAAGTAGCGCAGTATACAGCCGCTAGGGAATTGCAAATGACATTTGATTATGCAAGTTTCATTATGTTGATTGGAAACACGGTTCATTTAAAATAAATTAAATGTGCATTCGCGTTAGAAATCTACTTTTGTATAGGGCTTCTTTGGCGATATTTAAAATTTGGCAACGCAATAGCTAGGACGTTTCACTCGAAGGATTTTACGTATTTGCGATAACCTTTTTAATTCACCGCCAAAATCACAAAAAATATTAACGATCACTAATGGAGAACCATTACTAAAACAATAACCAGATTACTTTGCGGACGTTAAATTTAAGAAAATTAAAAACACATAAGCTCTGTGTTTAACAGAAATTAATATTATAAGAACAAATAAATAATAATTAAAGCAGTTATGTCGTCAACTTTATCAAACACATATTCATGTTATAGGTTTATTTTTCAATATTTTTTATTCATGAGTAAAGACATGCTTCTTTTTATGAAATAAATAAATAAATAACATAAAGTAAAAATTACCAACATTTAACAACTGATTGAAAAAAATAATTGTAAAATTATATTTTGACTTTTCAGTTGATAATATTGCCTGACTATAACATATAAACTGATATATATTTTTTTTTTTTTTTTTTTTTTTGCATATCAATTCATCGTTAACTAAAATTTGTTCATCCGTGCGAAGTAGGACGGGTCAGCTAGTATTTAAATAAAAATGCACAAAAGCATTAAAACTTTTATAAATTGGAAAATAATATGCTTTTATAAAAAGTGTCCCAATGTCCCCCCTCTTCCCCTATCAGGCAATTGACACAATATAAATTTTTTAATGATAAAAATAATGTTAAATCTGACTGCATACATGTACACACAATAAAAAAAATTGGAACAATAAATCTTATATGAATATCATATTAATTATAATTAAAATAGTTGTAAGTGCTTAAAAAACAGACAAACTTATTACATATACTTGAAAATAAGTTTATTCTATAGAAGCATTGTTTGCTGGGGCAGCTATTTCTTTTTCATTTTCTCCAAGTTTGAATTTGACATTTCTTGAAAGCCAATCACATAGAAATTGCTAATAATATATTGCACAAATTCAGGCTGACTACCCCCCCCCCCCCTCCTACACATGTCCAAAAAGTTTTAATGCAGATTTGCATTGATCCCAAGAATAATAATTTTTAAGCTTAAAAAGGCTGAATTCAGCCTAAAGGCTGAAAAGTAACATGTCTGAAAAACTAAAGGTTTGATTCAACTTGTTTATTTTTTCTTATTTCTAAATATGTCAAATCCAAATTTTTGCAAAAAAAAAAAAAAAAAAAAAAAAAATGAAAATGTTATTTAAATTATTATTAATTTTATAATATTAGAATAAGTTGAATCTTAATATAGTAGCTTTTTCTTTGTAAGGGAGGACGTGTGGGGGGGGGGGGGATCACAGTGAGAAAACTTACTTGGGGTCACTTGAAATCTATACGCTGCCCTGACGTAATATCTAATAGAGAGGACCGCCAAAATTGTAAAGCGGCCCCTGATGAAATCCATACAGTTTGTGTATACTACATGCAACTGTGATAGCCATATTAATTCATCACTAAAATGGGGATAAAAAATTTTTAATCACCAAGGCGATCCTATAGTACTAAAGCTGTACCTAAATATTTTTTGCAGCTTATGAATTATATATGTACAATCAATATAAAAAGTAGTGCTGTGCTGAGTATTCAACCACTCACTACTTGCTGAGTACCAAATACTGAGTATTTGTAAAAAAAAAAAAAAAAAAAAAAAATTATACACATATAAAGAATTTTGCACGTCTTGAAACTAAAAAAAAAATAAATAAATAAATAATAATTACAAAATGTGGTTAAATGGCAAACAGTGTGTTTTTATGAAATGTTTCAGAACTCTTTCAGTAATCTCTATATGGTGTACATACACGATTTGGTTTATTGCTATATTTGGTACTTTAAGCTTAGTAGATTACTTAAACCACAATAATTTATAACTTTACTATTATTAAAATATTTTTAAGATGAGAAATTATAAACCTAAAACAATTTTCAGAGAATATGAAAGTTCCTGCACAATGAGACATAATTTACGATGCATGAAATATACATATAAAATGGAAACATTGTAAGAAATATTTATTTATTAAAAATTACCTTTAACTAAGCTCTGTTAAACTACAGACCTTTCAGGGCGTATCCGCTCCCTCTTCAGTAGCTATTTCATGGTCTGCTTTGGTCAAAACTGGTCTTGTCTTCTTTCCTTTGCGTTGATCTTCTATTAGGTGGCACCACGCACGATCTAAATCGGCACGTGACTCGTGCCCATTACACGGTAATAGGTCTTTTATTATCTCTATGGTTTCCCGGTAAAAAGCATAGTCTGGGTTATTATAATTGGCTATTTTTCTTGTTTCGTTAAAATTGATGTTTATATTGTTTTTGTTATTGACTTATTTTCATTACTGAGTCGCGCACTGATTTAGATTGTGCATGGTACCACCTCATAGAAGATCAACACAGAAGAAAGAAGACAAGACCAGTTTCGACCAAAGCAGACCATGAAATAGCTAGTGAAGAGGGGACGGATATGCCCTGAAGATCTATAGTTTAACAGAGCTTAGTTAAAGGTAATTTTTAATAAATAAATAAGTTAAATGCTCTGTTTAGAAGTTATAATTTTTTAATTATAAGAAATATTTAATTCTTTTCAAACATGAAGGCCTCATTAATCCTAGAAATGTAAAAATATTGATAGATGTGGGCCATAATTTGCAAAACAACAGATTTGATTATTTATTAAAATATATTTTTTATTTTCTTTTTTTAAATCTAAAATCTATCTTATAGAATACTTTTAAAAGTGTATTATTTTCATTTGTACAAATGTATATAACTAAAATTTTGTTTGTGTTAATTTTGGTACTTATGTACAAACTGCAATTCACTGGCGAGACATTTATACTCATAAATATAAACATATAAGATAATACAATATGCTTCTTTGAGTCACTTGTATAATATTCATAAAAAAAAGATGCATTTGGATTAACTGCATACCACACTAGTGATTAATCACTGGCATCCGGTTAATATAAAAGTACCTTAATTTTACATAAAGGGTTTTTACTAAAATATTTTTGTTTATTTTACATATACAACTTATGTACTAAGTTTTTAAGGCACAACTTTAGTATAGGACAACCTTGGCAAAATTTGAAACCGAAGCAGTTTGGATGTTTCTCACCATGGTCTTTAGTAGGGATGAAACGGATATCAGTTATCCGGATGAATTTTAAATATCCGATGGGGTACCAGATATCAGCACTCCAGATACGGATATCTGACAATTTTAAGCCGGATATCCGGAGGGGGAAATTCAGTGGTCAAATGTCTCTCAGAAGATTTATTGCGACAAAAAACCCTCCAAATTATAATTTTGCACTTTAATGTTTGTTTGCAATTATTTAAAGTTTTCGGTTTTGTACATTAGAAAAACTTTATACTTACTTTTAAATTAAAGAATTTTAATATATAAAGTTTTTTTTATAAAATAAGTAAAAATGTGCGAAGAAAAAAATATAAATTTGTTTTCAATGATTCTTTTCTTCTATCAGTAGCAGATCTAAGGGGGGAAGGGGGGGGGGTGTACTAACATTCACAATTGAATGTTAAAATTGTAAATTTTCCATTGATCTGGAATAACATCTTGAAAACTCTTAGCACTCCCCCCCCCCCCAAAGTCAAGTTCTGGATCCGCCACTGTCTTCTATACCGCAAAATCCTGATTATAAGCCCCTTGTTTTTCAAAAGCAAAACCAGTAAAAAATAGGGAGGGGCTTATAATCAAGATTATTAGAATTTTTTTATGTTGTGGTGCTGCCATCTATCTCCAGAGAATGAAACTAATGTTTATTATCTAAACCAGAACTGGATGTAACTTACAGAAATAAATTTTAAATTATGAATTGAAAATTATTTTATTATTAATTTAAATTAATTTTTTCATATAGTTTTAATAGTAAAGATGAATAAAAGAAATTAGACTGATTTTGCAATTGTTAAAGTAAATCTTTTAAAGTACATAAATTAATGAGTATATATTTAGATAAATATGAAATGCATAAAGCTCATTCCGTATATTGTTGTTAAACATAACATTTTATAAAAATATAACATGAATTTTTTAAGAATTAAATTAAAAGAAAAGCTAGTAGTTTTTTAAAAATGCACCTTTGTTAAATAAATAAAAGAACTCTATTTATTATTTAGTATATGAAATGTATATAAAGAAAAATTTATTCACATATTCAATTATTATTTTAATGAATACTGAAGAAGCCTATAAGAACATTTTCTGAAATTAAGATTGGTGCTGCTATCTATCGGAAAATAGGTTTACAATTTCAATATAAAGCTATAATTATTTTATAGTTACTTCATTGTTATTTTATTAAAACAGAAGAGAGGAATTAGTAATTTTGCTGTAAAAAAAATATTTTAAAGAATGAATTTATTTAAAATCATTAAAAATACATAAGATTTCAGAAATTAATTTTTTTTACTCGAAATAAAAAATTAGAGGGGGAAGGCTTATTTTTAGGATTATGGAAAAAATCCAAAGTTGCCTAAAAGTAGGGAGGGGGCTTATTTTCAAAGGGGGGCTAAAAATCGGGATTTTACGTATTAAATTGATGAAAATATTAGATTGAAAAATATTTTCAACTTCTGGCTTTTGATGGATGTGCACATTTTGAGGATTCCAGAGCATAATTTGACCATTTTTAAAAAATAGTCTGCATTTGGCAAAAATTTTGTTGCAGCTCTAGGCCAGGAACTAATGTACAAAATTGCATATAAAATTATATGTAGTTGTACCTTAATAAAAATAATAAAGTGCCTTTCAACTTGGTGCAAATCGCTAACAGATAGCGCTCTATATGTCATTTCCCCCATTTCATGGAAGACTATTTAATTGTGTATAATTCCACAAAACCTGTATGTGAGATGGCTAATATTATAAAATGCTATGCTGATTAAATTTTAGTGCATATTGGCTGACAGGTGCCGCTGATATGGTACAATTTATTGTGTGAATAGGAAGGTTAAATCTGAACATCTATAGAATTTTATTGCACTAAATTTGATAAGAGTGATAATCATTATTATGAAAATGAATGCTGGTGAAATTTGGGTATATTCCGACCAACTGGTGGCGCTTCTATTCCTCAACTTCTGTAATTCTCCACACGACTACATCTCGGCATTTGTTTATTTAAATTGCTCCAAATTCCAGGTCTAAAATTCTTATTTTTTGAAGCTATGATTAAGTTTTTGTGCATGTTAAACAGTATGTAGTGCTGATACATAGAGTGATATTGAAAAAAGTTTTGTGACGGCTACAGCATACTAGTTTAAAGCTTTTGGTTTCATGCATCTTATAAATCTCTCAAAACAATTATATTCTAAATTAAACTAAATATTACTTAAAATTAAATAGCATGAAATAATTATATGAATGAGCTAACCCCAACAACCCCCCCCCCCTTTTATTCTATCTTCTATATTCAATGGAAAAAAATATTTGATTCATAAAAATTTTTGACTTCCGGTTTTCAATCAGATTTTGAGAGGTCCAGAACACGATTTGACCACTTTTAAAAAATGTCTGTGTGGTGTGAATGGAAAAAAAAAATTGTGATGATTGTATCTCAGGAATTACTGCATGTAATCTATATATATATAAAAGAGCAGAGTCTGTGTGTGTGTGTGTGTGTGTGCGTGTCTGTCCGCTATGGAATCCAAGGCCGTTTCACCGAGCGGGACCAAATTTGGCACGGTTAATGTTTACGACCCGAGAAAGACAACGCTGCAAGCGACTTTACAAAATTCGCCCCCCAAGGGGGGGGGAGGTGGGGGGCAAAACGGAATTTCACAAAATCCTTCATATCTCAAACAAATAAACAGATATCTGTAAAATTTTTGCTTTAAAAATATAGCTAATACAAATGTCTAAAAATCGGTTTCTGGAATTTTTGAAATTCGGTCCCCAAGGGGGGGGGGGCAAAACGTGATTTCACATGCGTAAAACGCGATTTCGCATAATCTATATATATAAAAGAGTAAACTCACTGATTCACTGACTCAACACGGTTGTGGCGATCCTATGGGAGATAGAGTCGCAATTTTTGGTGAGCAGGTTGATTTTAGGACCCTGATGCTCACTAAGACGGGATTTTGCGAAATACCCCACCCCGTTCCCCCCCGGGGGAGGGGGGGGGGCAGAAGGCAAAAATCACCTTTATAAGCATATCTCGGCTCCAAATTGCTTCACGGTGAAGAAATTGCTAATGGGGAGACTAGACTTGAATAAAAAAAAATCATTTTTTGCGATTTTGGAAATTTGGATTTTTAAGGGGTGTAGGGGGTAAAAATGAGATTTTCGGGGGCGCATAAGGCAAAAACACATTTATAAGTACAACTCGGCACCAAATTACTTCACAGGAAAGAAATTGCAGATGGGGAGACTAGGCTTGAATACGAAAAAATAATTTTCTGCGTTTTTGGAATTTTTGATTTTTAAGGGGGCAAGGGGGTGAAAATGATTTTTGGAGTTGCTGAAGACAAAAACACCTTTATAAGCATAACTCGGCTCCAAATTGCTTCATGAGGAAGATATTGCAGATGGGGAGACTAGACTTGAATACAAAAGAATCATTTTCTGCGATTTTGGAATTTTGGATTTTTAAGGGGGGAGAGGGGCTGAAAATGATTTTCGAAGGTGCAGAAGGCAAAAACCACCTTTATAAGCACAACTCGGCTCGAAATTGCTTCACGGTGAAGAAATTGCAGAGGGAAAGACTATACTTGAAAACAAAAAAATCATTTTCTGCGATTTGGAATTTTGGATTTTTAAGGGGGGAAGGGGGTATAAATGATTTTCGGAGGCGCATAAGGCAAAAACACATTTATAAGTATAACTCGGCTCCAAATAACTTCACAGTGAAGTAATTGCAGATGGGGAGACTAGACTTGAATACGAAAAAATCATTTCCTGCGATTTTGGAATTTTGGATTTTTAACGGGAGAAGGGGGTATAAATGATTTAGAAAAATACAGATTTTCGAGTAAAAATAATAGCTCAAAGATGTAAAAAAAAAAAAAAAAAAAAAATATGCCAAGCGTCTTTTTGAAAATATTTCCAAAAACTCATTTTTTGATTTTTTCCGATTTTTTTTTTTTTTTTTTGGGGGGGGGGGGGGGGCGCAAAAAAATAAAAATAGTGTCAGATCGTTCAAAATTGGTACATAGAGGTTTTCGATACTTACAAATTGATTGCGGATATTTTCGAATTTACAAAATTATTAGAAGGGGTGGGAAGGGGGGGGGCAGTATGGGGGGAGCTATGGGCAAAAACAAATCGAAATACAGTTAGGTCGTTCAAAATTGGTACAAACAGGTTTTAAAGGCCTGCAAGTCGAATGGGGATATTTTCGAAAGTGTAAAGTTATTAGGAGGGGCGAGAAGGGGGGGCAAAAAATTAAAAATAGAGTTAGAACGTTCAAAATTGGTATATAGAGGTTTTCGATACTTACAAATCGATTGCGGATATTTTCGAATTTTTTAAATTAGGAGGGGCGGGAAGGGGGGGGGGCAAAAACAAATAGAAATACAGTTAGGCCGTTCAAAATTGGTACAGATAGGTTTTAGAGGCCAGCAAGTCGAATGGGGATATTTTCGAAAGTGTAAAGTTATTAGGAGGGCCGGGAAGGGGGGGGGGGCAGAGGGGCAGAAAAAATAGAATAGAGTTAGAGCATTCAAAATTGGTATATAGAGGTTTTTGATACCTACAAATCGATTGCGGACATTTTTGAATTTTTTTAATTATTAGGATAGACGGGAGGGGGGGCGAAGTGGGAAAATAATAGAAATAAGAGTTAGAGCATTTTGGGAATTTTTTCCGAAGGCAGTGAGAACCCGGTGTGACATTTTTCCTAATCAGATTTTGCTTCTCTTTTTTTTTTTTTTTTTTTTTTTTTTTTTTCACGTGATAAAAATTAATGCAATTCTGAGAATTCAGTAATTATAGTGATGCATTTAAAAATAGGGACCAGCAAAGCGGGCGTTGCCTGCTAGTCCTATATATCTCAAACAAAAAAAAAATAGATATACGTGAAATTTTTGCTCTAAAATATAGCTAATGCAACTATCTAAAAACCAATTTCTGGAATTTTAGAAATTCAGCCCCCAGGTGGGGCAGCAAGTGGGGGGGGGGGCTATGGAGCAAAAACAAATAGAAATACAGTTAGGCCGTTCAAAATTGGTACAGATAGGTTAAAAAGGCCTGCAAGTCGAATGGGGATATTTTCGATTGTGTAAAGTTACTAGGAAAGGCAAGAAGGGGGGAGGGAAAAAAAATAAAAATAGTGTCAGATCGTTCAAAATTGGTTCATAGAGGTTTTCGATACTTACAAATAGATTGCAGATATTTTTGAATTTGTAAAATTATTAGGAGGGGTGGGTAGGGGGGGGCGGTAAGGGGGGCTATGGGGCAAAAACAAATAGAAATACAGTTAGGCTTTTCAAAATTGGTACAGATAGGTTTAAGAGGCCTGCAAGTCAAATGGGGATATTTTCGAAAGTGTAAAGTTATTAGGAGGGGCGAGAAAGGGGAGGGGGGAGGGCAAAAAAATAAAAATAGAGTTAGATCATTCAAAATTGGTACATAGAGGTTTTCGATACTTACAAACCGATTGCGGATATTTTCGAATTTGTAAAATTATTAGGAGGGGCGGTAAGGGGGGGCTATGGGCAAAAACAAATAGAAATACAGTTAGGCCGTTCGAAATTGGTACAGATAGGTTTTAGAGGCCTGCAAGTCGAATGGGGATATTTTCGAAAGTGTAAAGTTATTAGGAGGGGCTGAGAAGGGGGAGGGGGGAGGGCAAAAAAATAAAAATAGAGTTAGATCGTTCAAAATTGGTATATAGAGGTTTTCGATACTTACAAATCGATTGGGGATATTTTCGAATTTGTAAAATTTTTAGGAGGGGCGGTAAGGGGGGCTATGGGCAAAAACAAATAGAAATACAGTTAGGCCGTTCAAAATTGGTACAGATAGGTTTTAGAGGCCTGCAAGTCGAATGGGGATATTTTCAAAAGTGTAAAGTTATTAGAAAGGCCGGGAAGGGAGGGCGGAGGGGCAAAAAAAAAAAAAATAGAGTTATATCGTTCAAAATTGGTACATCGAGGTTTTCGATACCTACAAATCGATTGCGGATATTTTTGAATTTTTAAAATTATTGGGAGGGGCAGGAAGGAGGGAGGGAGCGGAGGGGCAAAAAAATAAAAATAGAGATAGATCGTTCAAAACTGGTGCATTGCGGTTTTTGATACTTACAAATCAATTGTGGATATTTTCGAATTTGTAAAATTATTAGGGTGCTCATATATATGCATTCGCGCGTGCGCATCGCACATGGGTCTACGCTGCCGAAGGCAGTGGGGACCCGGTGCGACATTTTTCCCGATCAGAGTTTTTTTTTTTTTTTTTTCACATGATAAAAATTAATGCAATTTTGAGAATTCGTTAATTATAATGATTCATTTAAAAATAGTGACCAGCGAAGCGGGCGAAGCCTGCTAGTTACATATATATTTATATGCAAATGCACTTTGACATAAATTAGTGTTTAGCAATTTTTGGTATCAATTGTTCAACAGGTGATGCTGCTAAACAATGATTTTCGCAGTTTCAGGGAAGGTAACATTTCAAGAACTACAGCATGAAATTGCATATAATTTAATATTTAATATGCAGATGCACCTTCACATATGCTAATGCCTATCAACTTTTAGTGCTAATCCCTCAACAGGTGGCGCTGTTTTAAATTGATTTACACAATATCATGGAAGGCTCTATCTCAGAAACTACTGAACATAATTGCATATAAATTTATAAAACTTTATAAATTTTTGAAACTTTGGAAATCAATGTTTGCAGCAAATTTGCTTTCCTTTTGAGATATTTTGATGTATCCAGAATCCAGACTTATGAAACACCCTGTATATTTATATATGTAGATGAACCTTATCATAAATTATGTCAACTTTTGGTGCCATTTGCCCAACAAGTGGTGCTGTTATACAGTAATTTTTGCAATTTTAGGGAAGGCTAAATCTCAAGCTTAATTATGTATAATCGAACAAAAGTTGATATATGAAAAGACCATTATGAGACATTATGCTGATTAAAATTACTGCATGCCCGTCAATAGGTGGTGCTGCTACACTGCATTTTTTCCTCCGAGAGCGGAAAGGTTGGTTGGTTGGTTGGTTGTAGGATTTAAGGCCGATTGACTCCGGATGTGTCCTAGGCCTAGGGGGGGAATGCCCTCCGTGGGGGTCTTTCTAAGGGGTCCTAGCCCGTATTTACGCGAGTTTCGGAGGAAACCACGGAAAACTCCGAACGGCTAGGTCGATGCCGAGAGCGGAAAGGATGTCATCTGCATGGTAAAATTTCACTTCCGTTGGACATCTAGTGTAATAGTTCATCTCTCTGAGATGAAAATCGCCTGTATTTATAAAGGATTAAAAAAAAATAATGATTTATACTGTGTGAATTTGTATAGAAAAATACAGAAATTTTTTTTGTGTTTTTCATATTTTTTAATACTATTTCATAAAAATTAAGTAAATAAAATTAATTTATATTTTTATAATTTTGTACGAAACTTATCTTTTTATGACAATACTTTTCAGCACAAGTCATAAGTGAGGCTTAAAATTTTAATCTTTATGGCAATATAATATTGCACAAATGAATAGAAAATTTTAATGTTTAAATAATTATTGTTATTTTATTTTATATTTTTTTTATGCAGCATTATTAATAAAAGATATTTTTATTTAAATTTACAGTTTTTATAAATTATATTTTAAATATTTTTAAAAGAATAGTGAGCGAAACAAGTTTATAATTTGTTTTTAAATATGGAAAAGAAAAGAAATATACAACACACAAGAAAAAACAAAACTAGTGCAAGATATAGTGCTCCAGCAGGCACAAGAGCTCCAGATATCCGATATCCAGCAAAATCACTATCTGTTTCATCATCCCTAGTCTTTACTTACACAACTGCGATAGCCATTTCAATTCATTGCCAAAATAACAAAAAAATATTTAATGCCATCCAATTTCCAATCTTTCTTCATCCACAACATAAATGTCAATATTCATTTAAAACTTACTTTATGAGATTTTAGAATCTCTAAAGAAACAGAATCCTTCAATATTTCTTGCTCATGTAGGGTAGGGTGGGGTAAAATGGGTCGTGGGGTAAAATGGGTCACTTTATAAATAATGCTAAGTAAATATAATTAGACTAGAATTTTTTTAACCATTTTTTGTAACAATATTTTTCAAGTTTTTAATAACATTTTCCAATTTCAAAAAAGTTATGTTTATGAAAATGCAACACAAGAAGAACTGTTTACATTCTAAAGATGATAGTGTGAAAAAAAACATGCTGAACTAACTTCAAAAAATCTATATTTTTTTATTAATAATAGTGCAAGCTTGAAGCATTTTTTCACAGAAGAAACTCTAGAGAACATCTCAAGCCAATCAGTTAAGAAAAATGTTAAATATATTCTTTTTTATTTAAATTTTTCTTGGGTGGGGTAAAATGGGTCATAGTTAGGCTTAGCTGATCCTTTTCAAATATAGATTAACTGCAATAAATTTTGTTAAATTTAGGCAATGTAAGGTGCTTCTTTTCTTTAATTTTAATGTTATATTTAATAATTTATTAAATTTAAACAATGTTTGTCATTTATTAGTATTTTTATTTAGTTTTCAGTTTCTACATTTAAACAATGTAATTTTCTTTAAATTCAGGTTGTAATTAAATAATTTTAGACTTACTATGCCTCTTGTTCTTTTTATTTTGTTTTTGAATAAAGATGCACTAGGCCTAGGGTTATTAGATTTATTTTGTTCTCAACTTAGCCTATTTTTTTTTTTTTTTTATTTACATACTACATAGCATTTGTTATATGTATAATATTTTATTCTTATCAACAAATCTGTCTTTTGTATCTCAAGTACATCCTTGTTTTGCCTTAAACACTCTTTCAAACATTATTGAGATCTAAGATGTTTTTATTAGAATTATAAAACATTATATACTTTTATGTTTTTCCTGAGAATGATGATATTGATATAATAGAAAAAACTGACATTGTATCTGTTTTAGAAGAACCATTTTGCAATAACTGTGAGCAGTACTTCTTTAAAATGTAAAACTATCATGATTTAGCTATATATGTAACAAGTGTATTCCTTATTTTAGTGTATCTCATAATAAATATATTCTTCAGGCATTATTTACATTATTTTGCGTTCTGACTCATTTTACCCCACAGTGGGGTAAAATGGGTCAAAACATACACAGTTAAGTTTAACCAATTTATAATTTTTAAATTATTATTATGAGTACATGAAAATGTTCTGAAATAATCAAATGTAAAGATACAATTGTTAAAGAACTGAAAAAAAATATTTTATTAGTGCTACAGAAGATTAAATGTGAAAATAGCTAAAAACTGACCCATTTTACCCCACCCTACCCTACCTAATTATTTTTAACTTCCCTCCCCCCCCCCATATTTTATTATCTCCAAATAGTGATCGGTGATCAAATGCTCTATGGAACTCTTTTGTTTCTCATTCTTTCTCCATCCACAAGCCCCAGGAGCAGAAAATGCTTAAAACAGCGACGGACGTCGCAGAACAATTGAGGCTTTTGCAGAACATGGAACAACTATAGTATTTCCCCTCAGCTGAATTTGGCGGGTTTTTTTTAGCGATTATGGCTAAATCATAAATCTAAAATCATATATCATAAATGATAAAATCATAAGCTAAATTATAAATCATAAAATCATAAATCCAAAGTAAATAGTATGCAGGCTGCCATATTATATCGCAAACAATCCAGAACGACATCGTTATCGATCAAATCGGCGCCAAAGAAAAATCGCCAAATTTAGCTGAGGGGAAATACTATAGTTGTGCCCAGAACATTTCATCTATCCCCTAACTGGATGATGTTGATACAGCTAACATTCTAAAATTAATAAAACCTATATGTGTTCAAGTGACCTGTAAATCTGTTAGCATACTAGAGAATTCCTGGAAACAGTCATTGTTTCAATGTATAGACAAAATGTATAAACATTTTGTATAATGCCAAAAGCCACTGAAAAAATTGCAAATTCTGGGTGTATTCCTCAGATTTAGATTATAAAAATTTTAAATCATGTTTCATGTGTAATAAATATTTTACTAATAAGTATTATTTTTATGCTTATTTTGCATTTTACTGTGCTTTGACAAATTTGGACAAAATACCTGCAGAACATCTGCAAATTTTAATGTCTCGTTGCAGAACATCGGATATAATTCTGCTCCTAGGCCACAAGCTACAACAAAAATGTCAATATTCATTTTAAACTTGCTTTATTAGATTCTAGAGCCTATAAAGAAGTAGAAATGTTTAAAAGTTCACACTCAAGTAATTATCGTTCCCCCCTTTCCCATTTTCCCTCTCTCCAATCAATGATCCAAGGACCTTTGACGCTCAAGCTTTCTCCTTCTACAACAAAAGAATCAAACATTTTCTCCCAGGTTTTAAAAAATGTAGGGTACTGCTAGTTTAAAAAAGAAAAAAAAAAAAAAAAAAAATGCACTTTTTAGATTCTTGACGGCAGATTTGAATTTTTAAGGGCACATTTTGCAGTTAAAATCTAAACACTTAATTTAAAAATTTAGTTATAAATATGCATACAAAAAAGAAAAAGTCTATGTTTTAACTTTTTTTACTTGTTGTTAATATGCTGATTGTCACACACAATAGTTTTTTTTATTTATGTTTACAGCATTTATCTTCAGTTTATAGGTTATTTTCTACAAAGGCAGTAATGGAAAAAAAAAAAAAAAAAATAGATTGGGGCAAGAAGGGTGCTTTTTTTTTTTTCTTTCCTTTCCAAACAAAGAGCAGACAAGGTGCAACAGCACCCCCCTGAAATTATCTAAGGAAAACTCTGGATCAATGTTCATAAAAAAAAAAAAAAAAAAAACATGTTTTATTAGATTTTAGAACCAACTGAAGTGATAGAAGTTCTCAATATTCTTTAGATATGTAGTTATTTTTTTTAGGCTTTGTTAATGAACTTGTTAACTATTTGTTTTCCCCAATAAGTTTAAAATATAAATCACCAAACAAAAGTTATATTATGTCTTTTTAAAAAAGTATTATGTATTGAATAAAATAAATTTTTTTGTTTTTCTCCACGAAACTGCAAATCTCCTGTTTCTTTCCCCACCAAGGTTGGCAGGTCTGATATTGCATTTATAACATACAGGATAGTTCTAATTAAATTTCTGCTGTGAACAGACCCCCAGAGCAGTTTTAGTATAGGACCCACTTGGAGAAATTTGATGATATTTGGCACCGAAGTAGCTTGGCATTTATTTTCAAGATCTTTACCTACACAATTGCGATAGCTATTTTAATTCATCGCCAAAATGGTAACAAAAATCAAAGTCTCCAAAGAGGTTCTATATTAAAGTTGTATCCAGTCTCCTATAATTAAAATAAAAGGACAAGTGTGCCTCATAAGTCATCAATTATCTCTACACCAAATTTGGCAGCAATTTACTCATCTGTTTTAACTGCAGAAAGCTGTTACAGCAAAAGTTTAATTATAATGAATATGGTATGTATTTATATTTTCATAATTTTTTAGTTGTTATTAATAAAATGTCTCATTAAAGGATAATTTGTACTTAATAATGCCTAAAAATAACGAAATTTTTACAGCTACTCGATACTGGCCGAGTACTTAGTCAAAATCCGAACCGAATACACACAATCTTAAATCACCCTTAGGTATAGAAAATTCACTCTAACATGTAAAGATAATGTTTTTAGATACTAAAAAATGTGCATACCTTAAATAAATTAGGACTAGATGTACTGGTGGATGCTTCGTTAAGAGATTGAAACCGATGTACCGGGCTGGAAACATTATTTACTGGTCCAAGCAAATTACGATCAGAATCCTGTGACACAGTTTTATTCCACGTTTGAAATAAAGTAATTTGTTTTTTACTCATAATAACAATTCAAAATCATGGCATTTTGATAGTAGACGATAATACTTAATCGCCTGGCTCCTAAAAATTACCTTACATGTTTCTTAATCATCAACAATTTACAGAAAAATTTAAGAAAAACAGAGAAAATTATCAGCTTGAACTACAAGTTGTTTTAAATTAAAAATTAATAAAAATAAACAAATAAAAAATACATGTAATAATCAATCGATACATGAAAAAATACTATATTATTTATTATACAATATTATATTAAAATAATTATATTATTTACACTGAACGCCAAACGTATTTGTTTACATATTTAAAAACGAAAATATATAAAACAGAGATGAGATGAGATGTCAAAAAACGCTGATGTTGTAGAGCTTAGGGGGTACATACAAAGGAAACACTTCAGGTTGCAAAGCCGTTTGCAAGCGTTTCGAATGTATGACTACAGTCGGCTGCAAAAGTATTCGAACACTAGCAAAAATTCCTGCGTAAAAAAAGCACATTTAACACAGTTTTGTTAAATAAATCCTTGTCGAATCTTGTTCATAGACTGACTAAGAACAGGATCTGACAAGGATTTATTCGCAACTCTAGAGCTCGAATACGCCCTCTGGTGGACAAAAGTCTAAGTTATTGTGTCGGATGTCAATTTAAAGTCCCATTGATACACATTCGTTAAGTGATTAAATTGAAAATCATTTTTTAGTAAATATTTAAAATTTTGATTCATTTTAACCATAAATAATAGTTATTAACAGGTTCTTAAGTGCAATTCATGAGGATTTTATTGATTTTGTACTAGCATCGATTAATTTCCATGAGTTAAATATGTCTATCATTGCAATGTTGTAAACAGTGGATACGTATTTTTAATTATCGTGTTAAAAATTTAAAATACCTCAAACAAGCTCAATGAAGTTATTTTCAGAATCGGCTGTGTAAATGTGTAATCTGTTACGAAAATCTTAAGACATATGTTAGTAATTAATACAGTAAAATATTGCAATTCGATGCATAAAAGGTTGTTTACATATTCGCAATGTAAACAAAACCTACGGTACTGGCTTGAAAATTTGGCATCCAAAAGATTTTCTAAAGCAATATGGAAACCTTTTAATCATATTTATGAGTTGTACCTTCCTATTATGCTATTTGTTTTTAATGTTATCTTTTCACATATATAATAAAACTGAAAATAGATGAGACTAGTTTTTTTTCATTGAAACTCCAAAGTATTCTGAAAATATGTAAATTGTATTGTTGTTTGTCATATTTTACACATTTTTTGTTTAATTAATTGGATAATTATTATTTTTACTCGCAAAAATCAACATTTTTAATAAAATTATATTTTTTATTTACATTTTGAGTTTACTAGAATACATAAGTTTATTCTTTAAAAAAACTTTGTGAAATATTACTTTCATACTTTCACAATATTTAAGTTACTTTCTTCAAAATAAAATCCGTGACCCTTTATTTTTTTATCCACACCAGAAATATTCTTTGTTTTGTGGATATGCAATATAAATGAATTTATAAAATATGGAAATTCAGGTTTTGTTATGAGTTGAATTATCTAAATAAAGAGTATATATCTATGTTGCTGAGTTAGCATCCAATTTGAAAGGCTTCAATAACTCCATCGAGAAAACACACAGTAAAACTTTATTGTTGGATGGCTGTTGAAATAAATATAATTATTGATTATAATTTTATGTTAGAAATAGAACAATTTTTTCCTATTTCTTTAGATTTGTTATTCAGCAATCCACAAGAGTTAGCTCAACACCGCTCTTCGAGCGGTGAGCTGGGGCTGTACCGCTGTTCAATCCACAAGAGTGACTTAAGCAAATCTTTTTTTTTTTTTTTTTTATTAACAGTATTTGAAAAAGAAGATTTGGTTAAGTGAAAGTGTATTTTGTGAGGTAGTAACTCATTCTTAATTTTGATTTTACAATTTATAATATCACTTGGCATGCAACTGATTTTCAACAAAAAAAAAAAAATATTCACTCTAAATGTAATGTCACTCTATGTAAAAATTCTTTAAAAATTTTATATTAGAAGTATTTTCAATGTAATATTTCTTATAAGAATTAAGGTAACATCATAGGATGCATCTATTACCATTTCTAACAAGTAAAACTTGATTCTTTTTAAACAAGTTTTCAGATTTTTAAAATTTGATACTTTGCACAATTTTGTAACTATTTTTCACGAAAAATTCGATAATTTTACCTTTAAGTAAAATTACATCTTCTCTTAAGATTTTTATATTTTACTTAATTTTACATTACTTGAATTTTCTAATTAAAACTCATCATCATAAAAGAAATTTTTAGGTTTGGGCTCATAAAATAAAATCTTCTTTCCTTAAGAAAATCATAGAAAAATAATTGCTAAGGGAATTTATTCAATGGTAAAAGAAATCTTTTCAAATATATAAGAACTTTTATCACATATCTAGTTTTAGAAGGAACATTCCGAGTTAATAATTCTAAAATTAACATTTTCCAACAGATGGTAGCATGTTTTTCTATCATTTTATTAGAACTAAACTATCCCATTATGCAACATTCATTATTAGCAAACTAAATAATATTTGTGAAATTAAGTAGTCTAATTCATATTTATAGCTTTGACCATGTTTTTTGTTACATTGGAAGAATCTTAGCACATGCTAACTCGATGAGTACAATGTTAAAACAGGGGTAATACTTTTGTATATTTTCTCTTGTGGTCGAGAGAAAATAAGTGATAGGGAAGGCAGAATGACTGTATGATTACCAAAAACCAACCTGTCAGTCAATTTGATACCCTTCCAAGCCTTTAGAATCGTCCTCTATGCTAGGTGCATCAAACATGGTCATCGTTCATAGCAGCATCAAATACTCGTTATTCAGGTAAACATCCCTATCCTAACCCTTAACACTTTGGATGATCAGTAAATCCTTCTCTTACTATAAATAAAATTTCATTTTTAAACTGCAGCTTATTTAAATAAATTATAGTTATCTATTTACCAATACTTTACTCATTAAAATAAAATTCCCATTCCTATACTTAATTTAATTCATTTTACAGCAATTATTAATGTTCACTCAAGTTTCAAGTAAATTAACATATTACATTATGACACAATTACATCCACAATCTTTTAGTGCATAATGCTAATTTGATATCAGATTATGTGATGGTCTGCGAACAGAAGCTAACCACCTTCATGCATGTATTAGATAGAATCCACGATCTATAATATAATATGTTATTTTGCTTACATTTGAGTTATTTACTTCTGTTAACATATTGTAGTTAGATTTGTTAAACTCTTCATTATCAAATGAACATATATACTTCAAAAATTCTCCTGCATTACCCAAAGTCTGAATAGAAATTGAATTCACTGAGATTTTTTTTTAGTAGTTTATAGAAATTTTGAGTGAGTTCTGCACTAGAAACAAATAAACACATTCGCTGTCGATCTCATGGGACTGACATTTGAAACATTTCACATTACGTACTGGCATGAGATCGGCAGCGAATGTGTTAATCATTCTGGAAAATTCCATAACTCAACTAGTGATTTGGGGTGAAACATTTTCCACTATGTTTATCCGAAAAATTTTCAAAGCCTAAAAAATAATTTGATAAATTAATGCACTACTGTACTTGTATCTGTTTTTCAAAATATTCTTTTGATAAATAATAATACAGCAATGCTTTTCAAAGTCAGGCAGCAATTCTGATTTAAGTCACTTTATGGTCTCTGGTTTTAAGAGTGACGTGGAAAGTCTGAATTTTGTCATAATCTTCATTAAATATTCGATCAAATAATAATAATAATTTTTTTAAAAAAAGGGGGGAGGGAGGGGGGCGGCAAAACATTTTAAGAAATACCTTTAATCACAAAATTGGCATTTTTAAAAATTTTAGAGAAAACCTTATGTATAAAAATACAATTTTGTTGTTTTAAATCACTCTTTATGCAAGCAACAGGAAATACAATAAATTGTCTATATAAATAAAGAGCTCAATTCTGAATAAAATTTAAGGAAGTTTAATAGATAAAATGAATGATGTCATAACTTGTAACTGGAGATCCTGTTGAAACAATTCAATATTTCTTTATTTGCTTAAAATATCTAAAATTGAATTGAACTTGAAAAATCTCATAGTAGGTGTTACATTTAAAGTAAAAAAAAAAAAAAAACCTCCAGATTAATTTTTTTTTTGTCTTTTTTTTTTTTTTTTTTTTTAAATAGAGGATTAGTATATCGTATCACCCAGTATTATCAACTGTTAAAAATAGGGCAAATTAAAAAAAGCAAAGATGAATAAAAATCAAAAGAATTTTAATGGAATTAACCCTTACATGATCCAAGCCATACCTTGCTAATTATCTTGTACAACTTCTCTACTATTTGGTTGCCAAATCCCACGTTATTCTATGGAAAAAATTGTGATGAGATTTTTTTTTTTTTTTTTTTTTTTAATATTAAATTCACAATTGTGAAATTTGTTCTTGTTTTCCAAAAACAGTTTTTTAAATATTTCATTTTGAAGTAAACTGCAAAAAGGCACTTTGTTGATTTTTTTTTTTTTTTTTCCAATTTATAGCTTCAAAAGGAAATATTAAAAATTCAAGAAATAATTTTGAGAAAAACAAAGGCAAATTTAAATATTCTATATATTTTAATAATGAAAATAGAATTAAAAAAAAAAAAAATCATTAATACTTATAACATTTTTCCTTATACAATAATGTGGGATTCAGATGTTGGCAATGAGGGTCTCTGACTTTGATTCGTTATTATTTTTAACTGAAATTTTCATAAAAAGTATATTTCATGCTTTTTTTTTTTTCTGACTTATTTAGACAGAAAGTTAACTGTTTTTTTTTTTTTTTAAAGAAAAAAGGGGGAAGTTATATATTTTTTTTTTTTGTTAAAAAAAAAAAAAAAAAAAAAAAAAAAATCTGTTTGAAAACTTATTTTTGGAAAAATAGTTTTCATTAGTAACTTGCTCTTCATACAATCAAAAAGTTATACAGTCTAACCTCATTAATGTGAACTGCTTCCACAATCCTTGTCAAAATGAAGATTATTTTAGTTATATGAAGGTTAGTTACTGATAGCATGAACAAATTTTTTATCCTCCTTCAGATTTGCATTAACGAGGTTTGAATGTAGTATACATAAACTGTTTCGATTAGTTGACAGAAAATCAAAGATTAGAGGTTTTTTTGTGCATTGAAATTGATCTGATATTACAGTGAAATCCTAATCTATCATTCCTGCATTGATCGTTTTATTTCTATGGTCCCTGCACAAATATATTTAAATAATGTTAACGAAACCCGCATGTATCATGCTTCAAAAAGTCATTTTCCTGCATTCATTGTTATAAAATTTTTCTCCTGACCTTGTAGAAATTTTCCTCGGAAGGTCAAGCAGTTCCATATGGCATGCAAATTGGAATTGCTTCTTTCATCCTAAAAACTCTTTTCCCCATATATATATATGGAGGATTAAAATTGCGATGCCATGTCTCTAGATCATCTATTCATTTTGTAATTTCAACATGGCAGGATGTAGCCTCTTCAGTAATCCACAAAATTGTTTTGTGAAATGCGGTTACATGCGAAAAAATTATGAAAAATATCAAACCGAAGTGCAAGAAAATGATGATGATGATAATACAGATGAAGAGTGGTTGCATGTAGCAGAGGCAGAGAATGCGTCGGGTACAGAATTTGGTGATATTTGCGTTAATCAAGACGACATGTGGTATCCTAAAGCATAGAAGAAATGTGTGATTTCAAAAACTGAAAATAATAGGGAAGAAACAGAGTTTAATTTTCACACCGATAACGGAATTATGGCATTTGAAAATGTACAAACTTTTATATATTACAGAAAAGGATCAGAAAAATGTTCCTAATTTATAAACATTGTTTTTTTCGTGTTTTGACAACCTGCATTCATCGTTTTACTGCTTTCATAGTTTTTTTTCATGCACCTCAACAACAACAAAAAAAAGGATGGATCGAGGTTCTACTGCGATTGTTACAGTGCAAGAGATGTTGTATAATTCCTCTTTTATTGCAATCAATATGCCCTTAGCCCCCCCCCCCTGCCGTATTTTGTTTTCCTTATGCTTATTTACAAACCTATAAATTTGAAAAAAAAACCTGCAACAAACATTTCTGGTCAAAATAATGGAGCACGACCCTTTATTAGGTGGAGCAACGTAAGTGCAAATGCAGTGTGAAAGCATCAAGTATGTTGTTGCTTTTATACTTCATTTGTGCCTACTTTCTGTTTAAAGATGATGGGTCAAGGTTAATTATTTTGATCCAAAGCAATTATTACAAGTTTTATCTATTTATGAAGTTTGCTTACTAAGCTTTCTTTCATATTAACTCAACAGCACTGATTTGGTACATTTTTTCCCCTTTGAGAATTAATATGTATATATTTTAAAAACAGATTTCATAAAGAAAAGATTTAACTGCAAATCAATGAAATTTCTGTTTTTTTAATGTATAATTTAAGAAATATGCCATATTTTTGCTGACTGATTCCGAAATATAGGATATTTTGATGTCACTTGACTAAATTTATTTTTAATTTCAGAAATGCACAATGTTTACATAGAAAATGGTTGGTTGTAGGATTTAAGGCCGATTGACTCCTGATGTGTCCTAGGCCAAGAGGGGGGAATGCCCTCCGTGGGGGTCTTTCTAAGTGGTCCTAGCCCGTATTTACGCGAGTTTCGGAGGAAACCACAGAAAACTCCGAACGGCTACGCCGATGAGCGAGACCTGGGATCGAACCCGGCACCTCCCATCTACCAGCTTTGAGCGCAGAACCGCTCGGCCGCTGGTGGGCTACATAGAAAAATGGAATGATATTAATTTTTATGATGGTCATGAGAGGGTAGCAAATTGTTAAAGTCACCACTTTATCTTGTTTAGCCGCTATGTGGCAAGTGGATATTTTTAAGTAGTTCATTCAATTGTACATTAACCTCCAGAATACAGTTAACATAAACTTTGATAATGTGACATTTAAAAAAAAAAAATCTACTTACCTGGATACTGTAAGAGGTACATTCCCTCTTACAATTTCTCTGTCTTCAGTCATAAAATCGCATGCAACTGTGTGGCAAAATTTGTTTATAGGATAACTCACTACCTAATGTATTTTTAAAGACTTTTTTTAGCTTACATTCTCTGTCATAAACCGTCTGCCGAATCTTGGTTAAAAACGAAAATGGGGAGAAATAAATTTGGAATATCAGTTCTATCGTTACACATTCGGTACTAAATGAAAAAAAAAAAAAATGATTTTTCTGAATCAAGGGGTGCGAACAATTTTTTGACACAGATTTTTTAAAATTAATTAAAGTATGAAATTTAGGTGGAAACACTTCATTTTAATTCATTTCAGTCATTTAAAAAAGTATGTGGCTCGTTACAAATTCGGTACCAAATGGAAGGGGCGATTTTTCTGAATCCAGGGATGTAAACAGTTTTTCGACATGACAATTAAATTTTTTAAAATTAACTAAAGTATGAAATTTAGGTGGAAACACTTGATTTTTTCCATACATTTCAGCGTGAATCAAACTAATAGATAAAGTCATTAATTATTTTATTTTATTTCATTTTAAATTCAGTTTTCACATTCAGAAGGTTTACATTGGTACTCATTTTCCAAAAATTGAATTTTTTTTTAATTTTAGTATTTTATCTTTCAGCTAGAAATAAGAAAAATGCAATTAGTTATTTTGCATTTTTAAAGTAAAAATTGTAATTTTTTTTTTTTTTTTTTTTTTTTGGAAAATGAGTATTAATTTAACGATGTGAATTTTCAGGATGAGAATGTGGAATTAAAAAGGAAAAAATAAGAATTTCTTGGAAAATATATATATCTTCTGTGGCAGAATTTTTTCCTGTTTCCTGCAACAAACTTCACTAGAAAGCTAATTCCTATCTGCAAGATGATATTATTCACTATCAATAATAAATATATGCATCACTAATTGGCAGTAACACAAGCTTTTTTGTTTTTAAAAATTTTAATATGCTATTATTCAGCTGTTAATCGATAAACGTTGCATTTTCTTAAAAGCTGACAGATAACATGAGTGACACAAAAATTCTTCAGCATTGTGGCACATGGGCACAAATTATTTAAAGTGTAATAGACTTTGAATGCCTCATTCAATTTAGCTGAAAATTTATATAATTGTTATAGGTGACCGTTGCATGATCTGCATATATTTTAGTGAGTTTAGCAATAATAGATTTTTACAGGGACACAACAAAAATTTCTTTTATCATCATGATCTATGCTCAAAATATTTGAAGGGTAATTACTTTAATTTAAAGAACATACTACATAGAGAAAAATACTTACACACCCTTTAATTTTCTCTTTTGTTTATTTAATGACACCTCTTAATTTATTTAAACAATTATTAATTACTTTATGTTTGGAAAGTCGAGTGGAGTCACTCCAGATTTTAAGAGGGAAAATAAATGCTATACTGCTTTTAGTACAACTGAAATATATGGATCGTTCATTGCAAAAGTCAATTATCTCCTTGGAAATTGATTTTGAAATAATGAGCTTTTTACAAATTTATGCGTAGAAAGAAACGTCAAGTAAAGATTCAGTAAGTATTATCAATTTTTGTGTTAACTTATAAGAATTTATACATTCTATTAAAAATAATTTGAAATAACTTAGAAACTTCATTTATATAATGAATATTTTGAAGTTTTTTGAGAAAAACATGTAATGCCATTTATGGGTCTTTAATGCAATTATTGGAGTTTTCATTTTTATAATGAAAGGTGTGACAAAATGTGATACAATTAAGTAAAAATATACATATTGAAAAAATATGGAGTTACACCGCTTTTACTATGAGCCGTCTATATATAAAAGAAAAAAACTTAGCAAGTAGACAACT
Organism: Salticus scenicus; assembly: GCA_963930645.1. NCBI lineage: Eukaryota > Metazoa > Arthropoda > Arachnida > Araneae > Salticidae > Salticus > Salticus scenicus. The sequence continues at coordinate 138,177,080 of OZ005661.1, forward strand.
CAAAACTAACAGCTAAATATATATATATAATTTTCTACAGAATGTAAATACACATTAATTCAGAACCCCAGTGGCAGAAAGTTTTGTAGCTGTCTGCAACAGGCTTTTAAAATTTCATAATGTCTGCAAAATTTGCATGTAATCAGGGGTGAAAATGGCTTACACTCAAAAAGCTGATTTCGGGTGGGGGTGGGGGAGGCTTTTAACATCAGTGGTGATCTCGTGCAACAATACACGAATACAATTTTACTGCAGAACAATATAGTATAAACAATTGTGTGTATTCATTCAATTCATCTCATTCAATTAAATATTTTATAGCAATGTTTGACACAGCACAATATAAATAATAAAAGTATTAGTTTTAGTTTTGATACAGAATTTTTTTTTTTTAAGTGAATTGTTATTCGAAAGTTGCAGACAAATTTTTTTATCAGTGCAGACAAAAACTATCCACAAGCAGTTTCTCTGTGTCTACGACTATGTCGCCGTGTTTCTGCCACTGGGTTCAGAACTTTGTGTTTATTTATTTATTTGTATTTTTCAGCTCACACATTCATTTTTAAAAACCTCAGTTTGTTAGCCCACCAGCAGCTGAGCGGTTTTGCACTCAAAGCTGGTAGATGGGAGGTGCCGGGTTCGATCCCAGGTTGCACTCATCGACCTAGTTTTTTTTTTTTTTTTTTTTTTTTAAATATTGTTACTGAGTAAATTTGTATAGGAAAATATAGAAGAAAGTCTTGTGGTGGCCACAACATACTAGTTTTTATATTTATAATACAAAGAAAATTTTAGTACATTTATTAATATTTTTAACTAAAGAAGGAAAGAAAAGTTGCTAATAGTTTAAAAATTAGCTGGACTTTGAAAATATAAAAAATAAATTAGTCAATTTAATAATGGTGGTTAGATTATACGATTTAATGAAACAAACAAATATAAATGAAACATTAACATATTCTTACAAATATATATCAAACATAAATCTAGGTATGTAAGTAATAAAACCAATGTTCATAAAAGTATATATATCAAATTAAAAGAAGAAAATCATAAAAATACAAACTGTAATTAAAAAAAGAAATAATAACATTACCTGGAACATCTTTTTTGTGGCATGACTTTTGATTCTGATTTAAAAACAAATTGTATAAGAAAACTTTCCATACAGCATAGCATATATTATCAAATCATACTATGCTGCAGGCAGGTTCACTTAACTTTAGTTACAAGTTCGTGTCCAACACAGAAGTTGCTGTTGATTCCATTTGATGTTCTAATTCTTTCTACCTTCAATCTGTGTTGTTTCTAAACGCTTTCCAATGCAGATTTTTAATGTTAACATTTGTTATCATTTACATTGCAGAAATCTGAAAGTGAGACCAGTATCCTTGCTTTTCATAAAAATAAATAAAAAGCATTCTTCCAGCTTAAAAAAAAAAAAATAAATAATAATAATAATATATATATATGCTGCTTTTAATACAACTGATGTGAAATATATAGTATATAAAAATAAGGAAGAATCTTAGCAGACTACTCAAAACTAGCAGCTAAATACAATAACAAAAGAAAAAGAAATGCAATTTTCATTAGAAAATAAATGTACACAGTAATTAAATCAGCTCTGAGCTCTTACTATTAAACAATGCAATTTTTATTGAAAAACATTTTCTTCTTTATGAATTTGGTTAAATTTGCTAATAGTTTAAGTATTAAACAAATAAAAACATTAAAATCATCCAAGAATTAACGTTTAGATAAATAATTGAAGCCTTTTTTTTTTTTTATTAAAATCATTGCATGATGTCCATTACTGGTGCATTCACACTTACTCTATTTGCTTTTCACTTAAAAAATCGTGATCAAAAGAACAGGAAAATAAATAACGAAAGAAATTAAAATAATAAAATCACTTACGAAATTAACTAATCAAACAAACAATGCAAAATAAAACGTTGCGTTGACGTGGACACATCGAAAGCAAACAATAATTATCAAATTAACTTTCAAAAATTGATCACTTTCCGGGAGGAAAAACAAAACAATAAACAAGCTGCTTTTTTACCGTAACACAATATCAAAAACCGCCTACTGACGCTTGCATCTTGCGCTGCAGCTTTACAGGAAGATATAAACACACATGAAAATACAAACTGCGAATTTAGCAATCTAAATCTTTTATCATTACTTTCTTTCATAGTATGTAGATTTTTTCATTGTACTCACTTGTAAGCAAATCACCACTTAACATCATTTTTGTTTTCGGTTGCTTTGGTTCCTCCAAAAATTTTAATCCTTTCTCATTTCAAAAGCACCTCCGCATGAACTAAATTTCTCGAATTCGGCATAATATTTGCATATTAATAATGCATTGAATACTTAAATTAGCCATTCCTTACTATTGTTGCATGTGTAGAACGTTAGCATTATCCGACACAACTTTTGAAGCAGACGACAATAGAACGCCCTCTATAGTTCAATTGAGTCGCGAATTTAACAAAACTGCATTAAGTGTACTTTTTTTACATAGGAATTATTGCTAGTGCTCGGATACTTTTGCTGCCGATTGTATTTGCAAAAAACTTGCAAAATTTACGTCATCGAAATTGCAAGCGTTCCGTTTGAATGTAACCCTAGCTCAGTGGTTTCCTTCACATTGCAGTCATCTTCAGCAGCCCCCACATTCAGATGCCCGCTGTTAAGGATCCTTAACTAAAGATCTTTAACTCAAAGTTAAAGATTTTTCCTTAAAATGCAATTCAGACCGGTCGAGAATAAAGATCCTTAACGGCTACGTCACGATTTCGGGCTATCTCGGCTTTCTTTACTTCCGATTTTATCTTCGGCAATCTTCGGGCTCTAATATCGATTATACGACTGATAAGCCAATCAGAATACAGAATCGCATCATACACATATCGAATAATACGAATAAATCTCGAATTTGAATAAGTTTGTTGTTATTATTTACAATTTACAGATCGTAAATTTAGATTTCAGAAGAAAAATTTTAATATTTTTTCTGTTGATACATTTTGTTACAAACATCTATTTATCTGAAATTATAGATAATTTATAATATATTCAGATTACCTTGATTTTAAAACAACTTCGTTAAATAATACTTTAATAAATTATTTTATATATGTTTTGTTTTAATTATAAATGTAGGATATTTTGGGGATAAAATATGCATTTGCATATTATTGAAAATTTATTGGAGAAAAGACTCTAAAAATATACTTAGTAGCGAGAACTGATGTATGATAGTTTATTATGCAAATTGTTTATATGCGTCTGCGTTTTTCTTCTTAAAACAAAAAAATGTTTCTAAAACATGGTTTTATCTTTTCCAACAAACAAAACAAACCCGTACCCAAAACAATTCAAAGGGGAAGAGATATATATATATATTTGTTTTTATATCATTTAATAGTTTTTACTTATTATCTTTCCAATGATGTATCACACATGTTTATGTATATAAAATGAATGTTAATTTTTTTTTTTTTTTTCTAAGTACACTTCATAACTTACTATTGTCAATTAAATCATTAAGTGAGTTTTTATCAAACACAGGATTTTTCAGCTTCATGTTCCTATTTTTTAAATATCTATGAAACTTTAGAACAGATTTTTACTGACACTTATATTAGGTTATATTGTATCTTAACCAGGGGTTTGATGATTTCTTAAGAATTATTTATTTTAGGCAGTGAAATTTTACCAAAAATGTTAATTCAAAAGTGATTTTCAATAAGTAATTATTAATAATTTTTTAGTTTCACAAGAAAAAGAATGGTCTATTATTAAAGTATCTAAAACATGCTATTCTGACTGCCATGAAAACTTTATGACTATTTTTCACTAATTCTTAGAGAAAGGTATATAAAGTTAATGAATTTAACATGGTATGGGATAGGACTTTTCCGGTTTGCTTAAAGGACAAATTCAACACAAAAGACAATTTTAAAAAATAGTTTTCTTCAAAAATCATTAAATTCCATAGATATTAACAAAAATATTTTAAGCATTGGATATAAATACTACACAAATACCTGTTATTAAACATTTTAAAAGCTCTGGAAAAAATCTAGTTCATTGTTGTTTTGTTCATATTTTCAAAAACTCGCCACAATGGCAAAATTCTGTGTTATATCTGGAGTCTCTTTTACTGCATATATAAGATATTATCCTTTTTTGGCAAACCAAAAAAATTAACTAAATATGTTGAAAACAAACAAAATCATCAATAATGTCTTTTTGGTTTCATCCCAGAATCCAGTGCCCCCAAACTGGCGGTAACGCACTGTACCTGGCAAACCCATCGGGCGGTCGCGAGAATTTGTTCTCCTTCCTTCTCCTTGTGTAACCCTATCGGCACTTCCATCTCATTAGTTTAGCCGCTTAGCGGGAGCTTATTGGTTTTTCGTAACAGAGGCAATTTTTAATTAAATTAATCAAAAATCTGCCATTTGGCTGAAGATAATTAATTGTTTTAGGTGGCTTTTATTTTCGCTTCTGTTTCTTTTTTGAAACCATCATCATAGTATCTGTAAATAAGATTTTAGTGTTTTAAATGTTTTTTTAAGGTTTAAAACTTAATTTTTTCAGTGTATTTTATGTTTTTTAATTATATTAAAAAGACGGGAAAGGGAGACATGATAGTCATTGCTACAGTATAGATTTTTCATGCATTTTCTGCACTTCGTATTATATGTAAGATTTTTTAAATCATGAATAATTTTTTAGGTGCATTTATTGGTTATTGTGTACTAGCGGGTCAGTATTTTCAAATGAATCACTAAAAGTAATGAATCACTAACAGTAACTTTTAGTGTTAAGAAAAGAAATTAAAAAAAAATCATTTCTGATTGGGTAAAAAGTCGCTCCCGGTCCCCACTGCCTTCGGCAGCGCAGTCCCGTGCACAAGTTAAGGAATACACGTGCTGCTTGCGTGTATTCCTTCCCTGACCCTTCATTCCCCTAAAAAAAAAAAAAAAAAAACTCACACCGGGTTCCCCACTGCCTTTGGCAGCGCAGACCCATGCGTGCTGAGCGCGCACAAGTTAGGGGATATGCGCATGGTGCATGCCTATTTCTTCCCCACACTTTCAGCCCCTCCTAATTAACATACATATACCAATTTTGAACGGTGTAACTCAATTAGCTGAGATGCAAAATAAAACCTAATCAGGAAACCTCAAAATATGTAAATGGGGTGAAATCTCGAATTCCACTTTCGATAATATAAATGTACTTTAAAATATCTTTTGAATGATGTATTAAAAAAAATGTAATCATAATTAGAATCTGAAATATTGAAATTTTAAAATATTACAGCGCCATCTGGTGGTAGAAATTTCTGTAATCTACTGTTCGATTCCAAATAAACAAAGCTTTCAAATGATGTATTACTTATGAAATTATTTTAATTAGTAGCTGAGATACAAAAGAAAACCTAATCAGGACACCTTAAAACATGTAAATCATGTGAAATCTCAAATTCCATTACATATGGTAGTCGATTAATTTAAGGCGACAGAGATTTGTGGCGTCTACTCTTGAAATTCAATTCAAATAAGTTTTAAAATGACATATTACTTTTGAAATTATGCGAATTAGAAGCTGAGATACAAAAATGATAAAACGATTTATGTCTGGCTTTTTTGTGGTTTTCTTCAAAACTTACGTAATTCTGGGCTAAATACTGTTAAAAATCCGTAGTATGAAATGTGAACGGAGTATCAGAATTCGAAACTCTGCAAAATATAAAAGAATAAAAGCATTCTGGATTTTCCGTCATTTTCTCTGAAACAACCGTTCCTGTTGTTGTTGCCGTGTGCCACTCGGAAATTCCGAGCACCGGTAGTGGAACTACCGGACTTATTTTAAGGCATGAGGGTTTCGTCTTCCGTTATTAGGAGAGCCTCATAGGGAGGAAGTACGACTTCTAGCTCCATAAGCTGGTGAAAGATGGCAGCACCAGCCAAACAACAGAAACTCGAATTTTGTTCCGGATCAGAACGAGTTAAACTCATGTTTATACATTTTTGCCTCCCCCCCCCCTTTCCGTCCCTTCTAATAATTTTACACTTGAAAATATCCGCAATCGATTTATCTTGCCTTAAAACCTAATAATACCAATTTCAAACGCTGTAACTCATTTTTCTTTTTTTGCCCCTTCCCCTTCTCAAGCCTTTCCTAATAATTCTACACTTCCAAAAATATTCACAGTTGAATTATCGGGCGTTAAAATGAAATATTATGAAATTTCAACGGTATATCTCAATTTAAAATACTGAAAATTTAAAACAAAACTTAATCTTACATTGTGTTTTGGTCACATGAGTCGTGATAAATATATTTCCCAATAAAAATGTAATTTTTTTGTTTATTCACACATTTTCAAGAAAACTGAACAGTAGCTTTATAATACGCTGTCTAGGTCGAATATTATTTCAAATGTAATGTGAATAAAAATTTGAAAATTGCAATCCCCCCCCCCCCCCACTATAAAACACATGACATCTTAATTGGTTACAATCATTTCCTTTTTCCTCTCAGACACTAGTCTGACATTTGAAATGATGTTGCCACAAAAAATTCATACTTTAGTTAATTTTAAAAAATCTAATTGTTGTACCGATAAGCCGCTTACACTCTAAGATTCAGAAAAATTGCCCCTTTCATTTGATACTAAATTTTTAACGATTAGACTAATATTTCTAATTTATTTCCCACTTTTTCTTTTGATTAGACATGAGTCGACATTTTAATTAATATCTCCACAACCAATTAAAGTTTTTAAATTCTGTTTTTAGGAGGACCTTGGAAAGGCTCCACAGCATCCGTATGTCAATTCTTGTACTTATGTGTTCAATAGGGGCTGAACGTATAGAAGAACAGACAGACAGACAAACCTTTCCTTTTATTATTATAGATTATCGCAGATCGATGGTTCAACTATTCGTTTTAAAGGTATTGGCGAGCTCTTTTGAAAGATACCCATCATGAAAATTTACTCCCCTCAAGGGGGGGGGGGGGCTTCTCCCCGCTCCTACATACACAAAAAATTTTTCCCAGTTGAATATCTTAATAACAAAAAATATATATTTGTTTCATTTGGTTTAGTGCAGTCTATAGATGTTAAACTCTACTTACCTGCAATTTCCCCCATAGACATAATGTATTTGAATACTTTTGAGTGTCCCTGTACATGAACCATTTGCTTCATCTCAACAAAAAGCTTACTGCAGCATCCCTATATGATGCACATTTAGAATACCGAGTTTGGAATTTCTGCTACTATTTGTTTTTGAGATATGCTGATAACAGACACACAAACCATTCGCTAAAAACATGATTTTCGTATTCAGGGCACCTCAGAACATGTAAATATAACAAAAACTCACGTTTGAAAATTTGATCCTAAAACAATACTTTCTCGACCCTATGGGTAAGAGAAAGTAAAAATATGTTAAAATACTCACTTTTAACCTTTTATGAAAAATAGCTTTAGAAATAATAATAATAATGTAGTGCATACATATGCGTATATATATTTTTTTTTCTTTATTAAAGGTTTTACCGAATATTTTAAAATCTTTATCTTTTATTTAGTATTTTTGTTTGGATGTAGCATTAGGTTTGTATACTGAGAAGAAATTCTTCACAATCGACAACAAAACAAAATCATGAATAAATATATATATATATATATTTTTTTTCCTTTGACAATTATAGTCTTATGTAATTGCAATACATAACACACCTGTTAAATATATATAGTATATATACACACATGAATTTTAAATTAAAATAACTAATACACAGAGTAAGTTATATTTTAAATATGCAAAGCAAAAATAAAAAGAATAATTCAGAACATGTGAGCCAGCTTTTATAATTATATAAAAATGCAGAATACATACCTTTATTTATTTTGATTTTCATCAACATCGAATTCTAAACATTCTTCTTTTAAATGCCAGCAAGTAGTCATCTTGGATGGCATGGTAGTAAAACATTACATGCCTTCCAAAATTATACTAGCTAGCATGAATGTCCAAGTTGAATAACACTTCCTCCACGTATGAAAGTTATTCAGATATTCATACATACACAGTAATTACAAAATTTAAAATAGAAAGTATACTAGGTAATAAAGAGACTTTAAGTATGCACACAGGTCCCTAAATAAATCTATGAATACTAAAAATAAAAAGCACAACTTATGTGATGAAACTTATATAATTAATTACATATTTTAAAAATGCCGAATGGAGTACATACCTTAATTAGCTCTTGATTACCATATCTGTTTAAGGACAGCACATTCTTCATTTTAAAGCCAGCAAGTAGTCATCTTGCAAGGCATAAAGTAATAAAATTTAATACCTTGCAAAATTCTACCAGCTAGCGTGACTGATGATATTCTCGACTTCCTCTGGCTCAGGTAGCATCTTCTTCTAGTCTAATAATCAGTTTCTTTTCCATACCGTCATATGTGATTTAATGAATATTATTTTTAAAAATTCTATTTATTTCTTCTGAGAATGTCTTAAATGAGTGTTAGTATAAATTTTTATTATTAACTATACAAATTAAATTATGCTTAATAATTTTTACAGTCATGAAATTCATAGTATAGGTAATAAAAATATTTATCATAGATAACTACATAAAAATATATTCACGTATATCTTACAAATTTATAATAAATCTTATGAATAAGTGTTTTCATAAAAGATATAAAATTTTCGTATCTGTAATTTAATAACCCTCACTTCACTTATTTTGGAATCAGAAGCATATCAAACAGATGAAAATAGCATTTATTTACATTCTTGTTCAATATGAACATAACAAAATTTTGAATATTTGTATATATAAATTCAAAAATTTTAAGTGAAAATCTGCATACTTCTTTTAACAAATATAAACTTACTACCATTATCATGATAGTTAAAAATTAAAATGTTTTCAGGTCTTTTTATCTTTTCTCAAAAAAAAAACAAACAAACCTGTTCATGTGGTTATTCACTGCAGAAATATCACTCAATAAAATCAGTCACACATTAAATTTATACATTACAAAAGATGGAAGATTAAGCGTAAACAATAATAATATTATTGTATCATAGGATCTTAACTGAAGCAATACCTTATAATAATGAGCATATTATGAAATTGACTATTTAAATAACCATGCTATTTAATAATAAGTAAACAGTAGCTACAGTCAAATGAATACTTTCTATATTTCATACTTCCATGAAACAGATTAAACGTAAACTATAATAATCTTTTTGCATCAGGATCTTAACTGAAGCAATATCTTATAATAATGAGAATGTTATTATGGAAATGACTATTTAAATAACAATGCTCCTTAATAATAATAAGTAAACGGTACCTACAGTCAAATGAATACTTTCTATATTTCAAACTTTCATGAAACCGATTAAACGTAAACAATAATGTTATTGCATCAGTATCTTAACTGAAGCGATATCTTATAATAATGAGCCTGTTATTATGAAATTGACTATTTAAATAACCATACGGTTTCATCCTATTATACGGTACCGGTAGCCCATTGAAAGAAATGAAAAATGAAATCGTTTTTGAATGGAATGACAACTATTTACTTTTAACTATAGATAAGCCATGCGAGATAAGCCTTGTTCGCGTTCGCAGTGCATACGAAAAAAATCAAAATTGTTTTATTAAGGCAGTACAAATGCATCTATAATATCTCATACATAAGGACAGTATAAGTAAGGACTTGAGAAAAATACTTTATTACTTACTTTATTCAAAAAAAAAATGATAAAAATAATGCAAAATCATCACACACAGAAAAACAAGATGGCTGCCGATCTTTTAAGGAGAGGTGTAGAGCTATCCTTAAGAATTTAAGGATCCTTAAAGTTAAAGATCTTTAAACGGACATCTGAATTTCTATTTTAAGGAAAGTCGGAAATAAAGATTGTTTACATTTTGATTGACCAATGAAAATGCATCTTTTTAAAGATCTTTAGTTAAGGATCCTTAACAGCGGACATCTGAATGTGGGGGCAGTTTCCTTGCAGTTGCAGTCCTAAAACTAAATGAAAATAATACAAGATAAATGAAAAGTTTTATACAATAAATAAATATAAAATAAAATATCACGTAAAAACTGATCACGGATTAGTATGGCTCTTTTTGATATCTCAGCAAATGAGCAACACAACACTCTTCTGATTCTGATACAAAATGATTGTTGTTGTTTTGTTAGATCCGTATGATTTTGACATCGGTTTGTTTTACAACTAAATAAATCGATGTAAACGTATCTTAATTATTCTTTTTACATTTATCTCTATTTAAGTAATTAAAAAGCATGTAAAACTTCAATTTTATAGTTGTAAGGTTTTTCTGTGTCAAATAATAACATTTGTAAAATATTTTTCTCCTATTACCAGCTGTTGATCCAAAAATTATGGATTTTACTCAGACTTTATTTTGCTCAGACAATCCTGCCATGTTAAGAAAATCGCAAATTTTGAATAACTTATAAAATTTTCAAAATAGAATGTTTATAATTAAGGATGTCCATGCACGAATGCATGTATCATAAATGATATTTTAAAAGCAGTCAGATATTATTACAATGAAAATGTTCCTTATAATGAACGTTTATGTGAAATTTTGCTTTATTCTGCCATAAATTTTTAAGAGCCATTTTTTTTAAAGCTGGACAAAGTCTATGGAGGTGTGATAGTTGACATTTTCAATTTTCCCGAAACTTTCAGGATATGTCAGTAGTACTGTGATAAGAAAAAGTGAAATTTATTTTTTTCTGAATTTCATTTGTTTGACCTAGAGAGGGGGTCAAAGTCTGAGGCCGTAAATAAAGGGTGCCATTTTAATATCATTTTATTCCTAAAGCCATGAGTGACCCATGTCAATTTTTTTAAATACGGTTACTACTTGATACTAAGTACATTTTAGCATAAACAGTTTGGTGGGTCATTCATGGCTTTAAAGGCCAGGGTCATTCAAAAGTGCAGTTTTCGTTGATTTTTTCTATGTTTTCAGTCTGAATATCTGCTAAGGCCATGAGTACCCCATAGAAATAATTATGGGGTTAATTACACACCTTAGTACAGAACTTAAAAATATTTAAAATTGCATGGGTCACTCTTGGCTTTAGTAGATAAACGGTCTCAAAGTTGAAAATTTTCAAAAAAAGGTCAAATTTGATGGTAAATTACTCCATAAGCCATGAGTCAATAACTATGAGAGAGAGTTTTAATTATACTCTAGATGGTCTAGTTTTAGACCCAGGTTACAAACCTATGGGGCTTGCAAGATTTATTTAGATATAGTCTATTTTATATCGCCAATGTGTACCTGTTCTATGTAGTACAAAACGCTTGAGACTCAATTTTGTAATACATTAATCCATGTTTAAAACTTCCTATTTTACATGACAGAGGTCAGCATCAAAATAAATATAAAATAAATATAAAATTAAAAAATCTGGAGTGACTCCACTCGACTTTCCGAATATTGAGTAATTAACAGTTTTGTAGATAAAGCCTATAAATGCTAGATTCACCAAAATGCTTATAGTTAGTGCAACAGTGATTTATAATATTCATATAAATTTTCAGCTCAATTGAATAAGGCGTTTAGATGCTATCGCACTTTTAAAAGTTTATTCCCATAGGCCCTAATGATAAAGAATTTTTCTTTGTGTCCCTGTAAAAACACTATAAGTGCTTGATTCTCCAAATTCTATACAGACTGAGTATCTGTGACCTATAATATGTGTATAAATGTTTTGCTCAATTGAATAAAGCGTTTAGATGCTATCGCACTTTTAAGATTTTGGTCCCGTAGGCCATAATGATAAACAAGTTTTCTTTGTGTCCCTGTAAAAAAAACTATAAGTGTTAGATTCATCAAAATCGATAGGGTTTGTGCTATGGTGACTTGCACAATGCGTACCAACTTACAGCTCATCCGAGCAAAGCGTTTAGACGCTAGCGTGTTCACTCACACACGTACACACACATACATACATCATCGTAAAAAGAGTGAAGACTGACTCGGGGAACCTCGAAACGTATAGAAACATCAAAATCTCAAATTCAGATTTTTGACATGATTACAATACTTTCCTCACTATAGTGTTCGGAAAGTAATAACCTAAGATACATCTGAAATGTGCATATTGTTATATTATGTAAAACATACATAGGGTGATGAAAACAAGACTGTATACAAATAATAATAATAATAATAATAATAATAATAAAAATTGCACATGAGACTAATTGAAACAAGTGTTTCAAGTAGCTTCCCCTATATTTGTTTCAGCTGGCCCCTGCCCACAATTTTCACTTCATGAGATGTTAAGCTACCAGTACTTATGCCCGTGGACGTTTCAAATCATATGATTAGCAAGCTGCACCTATACACTATAAACGCTGAATCAGTCAGAAACATTCACCAATTTTTGTTACATAAAATGCAATATCACTTAAAAATTTGAATTTTTACTCACAGTAAAAAACAGTACTCAAAAACAGTTTTATCCTCATAAAATCGACAGATGCTTACATACACATTTTTTTTTACAAAGTAGGTTTTGTGTGTCTGTACTTCTCTTTATTGGCAATGAATAAGAACTTAAAAATTGAATTTTTTATTTCCATGTTTCAACTTACCCTGTACTTCAACTTGCCCCTGTCTCCCTTATGTAATTTTTACTTTCCGAACACTATAGTGAGGAAAGTATTGCAGTCATGTCAAAAATACGAATTTGAGATTTTGATAATTCTATACGTTTCGAGATTCCCTGAGTCCGTTTTCACTATTTTTGCGATGATGTATGTATGGGTGTATGTGTGTGAGTGAACACGCTAGCGTCTAAACGCTTTGCTCGAATACACTGCAAGTTGGTACGCATGCTGAAAGTCACCGTAGCACGAACTCTATTAATATTCATGAATCTAGCCCTTATAGTTTTTGTACAGGGACACACAGAAAAATTCTTTATCATTATGGCCTATGGGACCAAAATTTTAAAAGTGCGATAGTATCTAAACACCTCATTCAATTGAGTAAAAAAATTTTACACATATTATAGATCACAGATACTCAATCTGTATAGATTTTGGAGAATCAAGAAGTTATGGTTTTTTTACAGGGACACAAAGAAAAATTATTTATCATTATGGCCTATGAGGCCAAATTTTTAAAAGTGTGATGGTGTCTAAACGCCTTATTAATCTGAGCAAAAAATTTTTACACATGTTATAGGTCACAGTTGCACCAACTGTATAGATTTTGGTGAATTTAGCACTTACAGTTTTTTTTACAGGGACACAAAGAAAAATTCTTTATCATTATGACCTATGGGACCAAATTTTTAAAAGTGTGATAGCATCTAAACGCCTTATTCAATTGAGCTGAAAATTTATATGAATATTATAAATCACTGTTGCACTAACTATAAGCATTTTGGTGAATCTAGCATTTATAGCCTTTATCTACAAAACTGTTAATTACTCAATGTTCGGAAAGTTGAGTGGAGTCACTCCAGATTTTTTAATTTTATATTTATTTTATATTTATTTTGATGCTGACCTCTGTAATGTAAAATGGGAAGTTTTAAACAAGCATTAATGTATTACAAAATTGGGTCTCAAGCGTTTTGTACTACATAGAACAGGTACACATTGGCGATATAAAATAAACTATAACTAAATAAATCTTGCAAGCCCCATAGGTTTGTAACCTGGGTCTAAAACTAGACCATCTAGGGTATAATTAAAACTCTCTCTCATAGTTATTGACTCATGGCTTATAGAGTAATTTACCATCAAATTTGACCTTTTTTTGAAAATTTTCAACTTTGAGACCGTTTATCTACTAAAGCCAAGAGTGACCCATGCAATTTTAAATATTTTTGAGTTCTGTACTAAGGTGTGTAATTAACCCCATAATTATTTCTATGGGGCACTCATGGCCTTAGCAGATATTCAGACTGAAAACATGGAAAAAATCAACGAAAACTGCACTTTTGAATGACCCTGGCCTTTAAAGCCATGAATGACCCACCAAACTGTTTATGCTAAAATGTACTTAGTATCAAATAGTATCCGTATTTAAAAAAATTGACATGGGTCACTCATGGCTTTAGGAGTAAAATGATATTAAAATGGCACCCTTTATTTACGGCCTCAAACTTCGACCCCCTCTCTAGGTCGAACAAATCAAATTCAGAAAAAATTAAATTTCACTTTTTCTTATCACAGTACTACTAACACATCCTGAAAGTTTCGGAAAAATTGAAGATGTCAAGTATCAAAAGTATCCAACTTTAAAAAAAATGACTCTTAATAATTTATGAAGTTTTTAAAGTAGAAAGCTCATAGTTAATGATGTTCATGCCACCCAATCATAAATTATACTTTAAAATTGGTCTGACATCTTTACGATAAAAATATTCTTTTAACCAAAATTTTTTTCTATTCTCCCAGTTCCATCATGATAAAGCATTGTAAATTTTAAATACAAAGATTTTTCAAATCAAGATATTTGAAATTAACAGAGTTCTTGCCAGTAACAGAAGTGGTATTTTAAAATTGGTCTGACTGCTTTAGGATAATTTGTTCTTGAGATATTGTGTACGCAGACTAATAAACTAACAAATTGACTATATGGACCATATCAATTGGATATACCATATATTGGATGGACCATATCAATTTCGTACTTACCAAATCTACCTCATTTCAAGTGAGACTCTCTTGTTTTGGGACTGTCTTCCACTTCCTTATTCTCATACATTTCTCCTTTTTTTTCTTTTGAGCATTTTAAAGTTATGCATGTAATTTACCATAAACTTCAACAAATCTTCAATTTTTTAAACAGGATTCTTGCTTTTGCTGCAAATAATTCTCTGGCATCTCAGTTAGATAGCACTATTTTTAAGTACTAGATTTTTATTTATTAATTAAATTTCACTTATGTATAGGTTTTTGAACAGTTTAAGCCATGGATTAAATTATTAAAAAACTGCCATATGTCAAAAACCTGTCAATGTTACTTAGGCCTGAAAACACTGCTTATAGAATCTCCCTTATTTTGATCTTTCATTGTTGGCAGGTACACAATTTTGTGACCTTTCTTTGCATTTCTCATCAAACCTCAAAACATGTAAAAACATGAAAAAAAAAAAAAATTATGAATATGTAAGTTTTTCATACCTACAGTATGATGGGAAAGTAAAAATGTTACTTATTTTACAAAAAATATTTTTAAATTTTCCATGATAGAATAGTTTTTTTTTGGATAGCTAATGAAAACTTGTTAGTACATTTTAATATATAACATAAAATTTTAAAAAATGAAACAGTATGAAATGAAATGTATATGATATAAAATGAATATGATTATAAAATGACTTTCAATTGAAAGTCCAAAATAGAATAACTTGATATTTAAAAATACAAAATAAAATTAAGTATATACTATATATATAAATCCATTACTATAAAATGAGCACAGCTACATTTTAAAGCAACACATCAGTTTATTTTAGCATTTTGTATATATTTAAATAAAAAGTTATAATAACATGTGTGAAGGTGTTCACATATATATGGTTAAATTTTAATTGAATTTTTAAATAAAACAAAAATTTAATGATAAATTAATGCATTATTGCAATAAAAAATAATTAAATTTCAAGTGAGAAGATATTGTATTCACATAATTTGTTCTCAGGCATTTGAAGAAAGAATTGTTTTTAAATGTCATCGAAAATTACACAATTTTAATGATACATACGACCTACACTATATTTTAACATAAAATGATAACAGACATCATTCAGAGATCTAAATTTTATATGTTTTGTATCTATATCATATATAAAATGTGTATATTTTTTAAATAGAAATGTACTTTATTTTATGGGATAAAAAGAAATTAAATAATATCTAACGGAAATTCTGACATTAAGCATAATTATAAAAAAAAGTGTTCTCAAATATTCCTAAACAAGAAAACTCATTGTCAGAATTAATGTATTTCAACACCAGATGTAATAATTTATTTGAAATTACGCAATATTAATGATTTCAGTTTCATAACGGTCATTCTGTAGTCAGCATGACGCTTGGCATAAAACCGGCGAACTACAGGGTTAATACATTTAAAAAACTGTCGTTGATAATAGGGATGAAACGGATAGTGATTTTGCCGGATACCGGATATCCGTCGGATATCCGGCATTAGTTTTGTCTTTTGTTGTGTTGTGTATATCTTTTCTTTTTCTTTATTTTAAAACAATAAAATATAAACATATTTCATATACTATTCTTTTAAACACATTTTAAACATAATTTACTTAAGTATATTTATTTAGCATTTTATTTATTTGTGCAATATTGTGATGAAGAATAAAACTTAAGTCTGACATATCCATTCCTACACTTGCAATTTGTCACAAAAATATAGGTTTTGTTCAGAATTATAAAACAAAAACTTATCATTTACACATTTTTTACAGTACTAAAAAATGTGTGCTTGATATATATTAAAAAAAAAAAAAAATGAAAAGAAATATTTTACTAATATAATCATAGTTGAAGGGTTGGTTATTTTCATAAGAAAACATATATATTGTGGCCATCACACACCACTTACTGTTTAAATTGTGCAAAAGTTTAACCATAGCTTCACACAATAAATATTTTACATATGGAGTTTGGTGCAATTTTAATCAATAGATGCTGAGATATAGGTTTGTGAAAAATCTTTATAGCAGATCCACTTGTTGGCTGATGTACACCTAAATAAGTCTGACATCAGCTGACTGGAATTTTTGTCACACACAAACACAATTTTTTAAAAATTGATCAAACCAAGTTCTGGACCTCTTAAAATGTGTAAATCCAGCAAATACCAAATATCGAAAAATTTTATGAATCCAATACTTTCGTTTGAGACATTTATAAGAAAACATAAAAGAAAGAAGCAAAAAAAAAAAAAAAAAAAAAAAAATCTAAAAGCTTCAATGGCTTAGTATGTTATGGCCATTACGAAACCTTCTTTTATATCACTCTACATAACAAAGCTACACGCTGTTTAACATGCACAGAAGAAACTTAATAATAGCTTCGCACAATAAAGATTTTAGATATGGAGTTTAGTGCAATTTTAATCAAAAGATTGTGAGATGTAGCCAAGTGGAGAATCATAGAAGATGAGGAACAACTGCGACATCTGTTGGTCAATATACACCCAAATTAAGCCAGCTTTCGTGCTCTTATTATTTATATTGCATATCACGTTAAGTGCAGTTAAATGTTATAGATGTTGAGATTTAGCCTTCCTATTCACAGGGTAAATTGCAGCATAGTATAGCCACTTATTGACCAGTATGCACCAAAATTGAATCAACATGTTTCATAAAAATGGCCCTCTCACATACCAAATTTTGTGTAATTATACACAAATAAATCCAAGATAATTTCTCCATTCACGGTAAAATTGCAGCATAACAGCATCATCTATTGGCTGATATGCACAGAAATTAAACATATTTCATAATAGCCCTGTGACATACTTAGTCTTTTTTGTAATTATACACAGTAGAAGAGATATAATCCTCCTTTACATGGGAGAAATCACAGTATAGCAGCGCCACCTATTGAGTAATTTGCACCAAAAGTCGATGTGCACTTTTTTTTTTTTTTTTTTTTTTTGTTAATGCACAACTTTGTGTAAATTCATATGAAATACTGTGCATTAACTCTTTAACTAGAGCTGCTACACAAAACTTTTGTCAGACAGACATTTTCTAAAAACGGGCAAATTCAAAATTCTGGTTTACTCAAAATGCATAAATCCACCAAAAACGGGAAGCTGAAAATTTTTACGAATAAAATGCTTTCTTCTATTGAATATAGAAGAAAGTAATGATTCAAAACAAATTTATAATTTTGTTTCTTTAAATACTTTTTACTTATTTTATATTCTGTACAGATAAGAAAAAAATTTTAGATTATTTATTAAAATTCATTAATTAAAAGTAAGTTCAGTTTTTCTAATGTACAAAATCATAAACTTTAAATAAAATAATTAAGCTTTTTTTTTATGTAATTTTTTTTTAATTCTTTAACAATCTGAAAATGAAAATACAGACTTCCTAAAAATTTAAATATTACTTCTATTTGAAGTAATTTTAATTTTTGGGACTATATTTATGCAGCGCAATGGGAAATTCTAAATTCAGGTGTTTTAGCAAGATATTCCATAAAAAGTGCAAATTTATATAAATTGCAGTGCTTTTTTTTTAAAATCCAAATCGAATAGGTAGATGACACGTTTAATTGAATAGGTAATGGCACAGACAATGATGCCAGAGGGTCTGCTAGTATAAATATATGGTCACAAAAATAACTTTCTTGTGTAGAGAAAAGTGGATTGTAAATAAACAGGCAGGTTCAAGTCAATAAATGCATGTTATTTGACTCAATCTCGAAACAATCTAACAACTTCAAGACAAACAATATTACTAAACATTCTCAACTTATTAAACAAAAGTCATGAAAACAGAGTTATATGCACTGCAGAGGATGAATATTATTTGTTCAGGAACAACAATGAACAGCTCTTTTTATTGTTATGGGGAAGATTAGGGAGAATGTTATAGATCACTCTGGAAAATCCTAGCTAACTCTGCACAAAATTAAAATAGGCTTTCTATATCTCTTAAACCTGAAGCTACTTTTTGCTAAATTTGTTTGCTAAAGTGGCCAAATTCTACTTTTGCAATTTTTTTTTTTTTAACTTTTACAAGCTACAACTGATCTTTAAAAAAAAAAAAAAAAAAAAAAAAAAGTCGCAAAATTTTCATCTGAGGGGAATTTAAGCTTGAATTTCCTCCTCCGGATATCCGTCGGATATCCGGCTTGAAATTACCGGATATCCGTATCCGGACTGCTGATATCCGGTACCCCGTCGGATATTTAAAACACAGCCGGATAGGCCGGATACCGGATAGTTACCGGATATCCGTTTCATCCCTAGTTGATAATTCAAAAATTAACATTGGTTTATTCTTAGAAACAAATAATTGAAATTGGCATGCATTTTGGCAAAAAACAATGATAACGGAAGCAGATGGCTTCCCTTTTTCGCTGATCTCTCCGTGTCACCAAAATGCGGTTCCCCAGTTTTCCTGTTATTCCCGTGTAGTGTGAACATGATAGTTTGACTCTCCGCCCATTCTCTCTCTCTCTTCCAAGCTCCTCGAATTAAATTTGAAATTATTCATATGTTTTATGTTTAAGTTCAAACCTGCTATATAATTTAAAAGATGTGACTTTTTTTGAAATAAATAAAAAAACAGTTTCTTTCTTTTTTTTTTAAGTCAAACAAATAAAGTGAATAGCATCATAAATTCTAACACAGGAACCAAAATTCAATATTGAACTGCTTCAATGTCACAGTTTCAAGAAATATGAAAAAATTTAATCTTTTCCTGTTTCTAAATGTTAATCTATTTTAATAAAACCAACCTGTCATTTGTGTGGTATCTTCATGTGGAATTCCAGTTATATTGAAACATGCATCGACTTGTTGAGCAACTAAAGGTTTTGTGGGTGCCATAAAAACAACTTTCCCACTGGGAAACCAACGATAGATGTTATACATCACAACAGCAGCTATGAAAGTCTTTCCTAAACCAGTTGGCAAAACAACTAAGGTATTTTTAAATAAAGCTTCTTTAACAATTGCAAATTGATAATCTCTAACAGGATAATTGGTGGGGTAAATCCATGTCTTGCCAGCCTCATAATCAAATTCTGCGTTAACCAGCTCATCAGTTTTCTTTGAATAGACAGATGACTGAAAAAAAAGAAAAAGGTTTAAGTAAAAATACACAACTAATCTAAAATTTTTCATTAAAGCAACATAGCACATAGAAATTAAAAAAAGAAGCAAATAATGATATGCAACATCTTTAACTTTTATTGTTGAAACAGCATTTAATTATCATCCACTTGTCAAACCAAATAGATTTTTAAAAAAAATTTGGACTGACTCTACTTGACTTACCAAACATTAAGTGATTAACATCTGTACATAGAAAATGTAAAGTAAGAGAAGTCATTAAATAAACAAAAGAGAAAAGTTACAATAGGATGTTTCAGCCATTTTTCTCCATATAATATATGTTGTATAATTTAACGCTATTCTACTTCAAATAATTTGAGCCCATAGATCATAAATGCAAGATTTACTGAAATCCACGGCCCGCTTTACCATTAGGCTAACCAAGCGGCCTAAGCGGTCGCCCTAAGCGACCGCTTGTGAAAGAGGAGGGCCGCCAAAAAATAAAAACACTGCCCAAAATTTAAGGGGGGAAAAATGGATGGAAGAAAAGCGAAAATTATAAACCCATTTTTGATCTCCCCCTCCTCTCTTTTAAGGAATATTATGTGTATCTGTATATTCAATTGTAAATTTAAAGTAACCTTCTTTAAGGATTTAACTTTGTATAAAAACACCTTAAACCTTTCAAGGACAAGGAAATTTCGCTCATTTAAAATAAACTACCACCAGAATTTGTGAACAAGTCTAAAATAGAAGAAATAAATGAATTTGCTTTATGTTAATAAAGTAAAACATTGTAAAAATTTCCAAGATGAATTTTTGCAGTTGGGAATTAAAATTAGGTGCTCTAGTTAAGGTACTAAAACATGGATTTTTAATAAATATGTGCTTTGATTTGTATTATGATAATGATAATTTGTATTATGAATGAAAGGCTTATAAAAGTGGTTTTTTGCCTTCTGCTCCCCCAATCTGGGAACAGAGGGGGGGTGAGAAATTCCATCTTAGTGAGCGGTGAGCGTCACAGTCCTAAAATCAACCTGCTCACCAAAAATTGTGACTTTATCTCCCATAGATGAAAGCTAGATATTTTCAAATTCAACGGGAAAAGTGATGAGGAGGGGCTGGATGATTTTCAATTTCAGTCCGAACAATTTGGTTTTAGACTTAAACATTACACCACTCATCAGAATAACAAAATTTATTCACGACAGTTTTATTAAATCCAAAAAATTTGAAGCCTTTTTCTTGACATCACTAACGTGTTTGACAGTTTTGCATGGCAACCTCATTTTTAAGCTCATTCAGCTTAAAATTTCAACTCCTTATGTCAAATTCATCCATAATCAAGAATAAGAAAATAGAATAATAAATAGGAAAAAAAAACTATTAAATATATAAGTATCTAAATAAAAAATTCCTTAAAGTTTTGTACATTTGCGAAAAAATAACTTCGTAAACAAGTCAGAAAATAGTTCATACTTCAGAAAGGTCTTAAGAAGAGATTTAAATTTAAAATAAGTAAAATATATAAATTAAGTGATTAAAAAGTAAATAAGAGTAAATTTAAATTACGTAAGGGCGATCTTTTCTCGCCTATGCAGTCTAGAAAATCTGTTTCATGCGTTGACGTTGGACAGTCTTTTCTGCAAAAAGCTTTACCTTCAAGCGGAAATATTAAATGCTACTTTGATTCGCATCACAATCCCACCAGCAGCCGAGCGGTTCTGTGCTCAAAGCTGGTAGATGGGAAGAGCACAGTTCTAACCCAGATCTCGTTCATCAACCTAGTCATTCGGAATTTTCCATGGTTTTCGCCGAAGCTCGCGTAAATACAGGGTAGGACCCCTTAGAAAGAACCCCTTGGAGGGCATTCTACCTATATTCATCAGACCTTTTAGAGTAATCAATCAGTCTTAAACCCTATCAATCGAATAGTATCACTATATCTAAATAAGAATATCTAATTATGTCGTGCGTTTATGAATGAAAAGGCTTCATAATTGTGTTTGAAAATGATTAGTTTGCAATTAATAATAGCCAACACAAAATTTCATCTGATAAATCATTCCACTTAGAAATGAATTAATAAAAATTTTATTTAACATATACAGGGTGGGCGGAAAGTAACTCCCTAGTTTGAATTTGGAATAGTTATTGATGTTATGTGCCCTTTGCAATGAAAGTTACCTTGTTTTGTAGACTGTAGTGTGGCATTATTTGTAATATTTTTTCGTTTTTCATATCTCTAATATATGGCAGTGGCTTGATGAGTGATTACCTTTTATGGGGGTGGCCTAAGGAAGAAGTGTACCGCAGCAAACTTCAAACTCTTGGTAACCTTGAGAACAAAGGTCATAAAAAGGTGTTCCTGATGAGTTCTTGCGGAAGACGCAGCAAACGTACCTGTTCGTTTAAGACAGTGTATAGAAAATTCTGGGGCACACATTGAATTGTAACCTTATTAATTATTATGCCACACAATAAACTAAATGTGTACAAAAAATTGCCTTCATACCCACATTCGTTTAGGAGAAAAGAATTATTTCCAGTAGGGACTTACTTTCCGCCCACCCTGTACACTAAGGAAAAGGTTCAAACAAAAGTGAAGGGGAAAGCATTTTTGACACTTTTCAATAAAGTTTTAAAATGTTGACGACTTCGGTTTCTCAGCACGGCCGTAGCTAATGTTCTCTATTTAAAATTGTAGAAATAGGATATCTAGCCTGTGTACAGGGACACCCAAAAGAATGACAGTTAATTGCTTTCTATGAGATGCATTTTTATAAATCACATTTAAAAATTTTTGTACTGCGAAAGTTGTATTAAAATGATTTATTATTCATATGATTAAAAAAAATCTATAGAATATGGTATGTTTAGCGTTAAGATTTACAAGATCACACCAAAATATTCAAACACATTATAAGAGCTTAAAAGCTACAATTGGAAATTGCTAGAACTGCATTTCCGCTTGTGTTATGGTTTTTTAACACTTTTCAACAATATTACTTACAAACTTTGAATAAACACCATAAAATGCAATAAACTCGCAACAATTGTTTCGGGGCGAAAAAACACACAACCTTCATCAGGCGAATAAAGTAAGAACGAGTGCTGCAGTCAAATCATTGCCGCTTTAACTGCAGCACTCGTGCTTACTTTATTCGTGTGATGAAGGGTCATGTGTTTTTTCGACCCGAAACAATTGTTGCGAGTTTATTGCATTTTATGGTGTTTATTCAAAGTTTGCAAGTAATATTTTTTACAACGCCAGTTTTGTGGTGCTTTTTTTATTAAACTTTTCTACAATGTTTCCGAGTGATTATGAATTCAGTTAGTTTGTCTGTATTTTTTTCCGTTGTGTAATAGCATAGGCAAAGTACGTTGAAGTTTAAACGAGGCAAGAAGTACATACAATTCGAAAATATTAATAGTCTATGCGAAACAAATGATTTTTCGTTCTTGTTTAAAAAATGAAAGGTATTCTTGTTATCTGGTTTAATATAAAATGTAAAATTATCATTCATTATGGAAGGATTGAAATTATAATTAAAATAACTAATTAAAATAAATAAATAAATAAATAACAGTAATATTTTAATAATATTATTATTCACTGTGGAACTTCTTCGGCAGTAAAAATGTAAGCAACTTGATAAATTCACTCCGTTTTGTGATACGATGCCACAATCTGATAGTTAAGCAATGGTGAAGGAATGATGGATTTCAAATTCCCTTTTCTTCTGGTCATGCAAAAATTTTCTTTTTCATTCCATTGTAAATTTTTACTCAAATTTTTGGCCAAACAGTTTATGGTAGAAGCTGTACTTGATATATGAGTACATGTACACATGGGCGTCGGCAGAATGGGGCAAGGGGGGGCACTTGCCCCTCCCCCCCCCCCCTGTAAAATTCTAATAAGCATTTTTTTCTTTAACTTTAAAACTATGCTATCAGAATTTTATTTAAAAAAATATTTTTTCAGGTTGTGCCCCAACCCCTGAAATTTTTTCTGGCGACGCCACTGCATGTATAGATATAATAGTACTGATGTACAGTAGTTCCATTGTACATTAATACGTGTGATGTCATGTAGAGAATGAAAATTAGTATAAACAGAAATTTTAAGGCATTTTCCCAATCAAACATTTAGTACAGTCAGGTAGGAAAACCAGACATGGTACAAGCTTACAGAAAAAAAAGGCTGAACTTTTCACGACCCCCCCCCCCTCTCAAAAGGGGTAGGGGAGAAGGGGGTACATTGGGAGACGGGGCACATTGGGACAAAGGCTTTTATCCCTTTATAATTGCAAAATAAAATTTGTAAAAAATCACACTAGATGACACTTAGTAGTACATCTTCATATTTGTGATTTCAACTCATTCATTCAAGTCTGCTGCCTGTGAACAAGGTTAGTTTATTTTATCATACGAAAAGTAATTTTTTTCAAGTAAATTAATGTTGATTTTTTAGGTAATAGGAAATAATTATTTTAATTTTTAAAAGTACTATGTGTTTTTATAAACATTAAGCTTTCATTTCCACTATAGATCATTAGCCCATGTGCTCTAGAAAATTAGACCTAAACATTTGTTTTGAAAATGACCTGATGGGGCACATTGGGACACCAATGCATGGGGCACATTGGGACTGCTCCAATGGCCCATTCATTTCTAACACCAATATATTTTTATTTATTTACTTATTTTTTGCACATATAAGCTAATTGTATTCATTTTTTTTTTTCTAGGTATTCTTTAAATAAATAGAAAATTATTAGAAATTATAAGCCAAAAACTGAAAGAACTAAAATTTCAGAAGAAAATATAGAAAAGGCAATAAATGAAATAATCAAAGATAAACTTTCTGTGAGGGAAGTTGCAATTAAATATTATATACCAAAATCTACATTATTTAATAGATTGAAAAAAGTGAGAGAAAATAAGATTGAGTTTGTACTACAAATATAAATTATAAGTTTCAATCCAAATATACATCTCAACAAATATTCACAGCTGAACAAGAACTCTTGTTGAAAGATTATTTAATATCATGTTCTCAACTTAACTATGCCACCAACACGATCTTACATAACATTAAAGTTTTGTGTAGACTTGCTGGGTTTTGATGTGTGTTAAGATATGAATATGGAGTAATGCTTCATAACAATTTCATTTTTTCATAATTACCTACTTCATAATTATTTGTTATGGTATCAAATTCATTGTTTTGAAAGCCTTTCATTTACTTTAGCAAAATATTTTGCAATATTGTAATTAGATAAATAAAAAGATGGTTGTCCCAAAGTGCCCCATCATTAAATCAGTGTTGTCCCAATCTGCCCCTGCACGGGGAACATTGGGACACTTTTGCATAAGATATGTTTTAATTATTTCTGTTTGTAAAACACATTAAACAATGCTCATTACACATTTAAAAGGTGACCAATAACACAAATATTTAAATAAAAATGCACAAAAGCATTAAAACTTTTATAAATTGGAAAATAATATGCTTTTATAAAAAGTGTCCCAATGTCCCCCCTCTTCCCCTATCAGGCAATTGACACAATATAAATTTTTTAATGATAAAAATAATGTTAAATCTGACTGCATACATGTACACACAATAAAAAAAATTGGAACAATAAATCTTATATGAATATCATATTAATTATAATTAAAATAGTTGTAAGTGCTTAAAAAACAGACAAACTTATTACATATACTTGAAAATAAGTTTATTCTATAGAAGCATTGTTTGCTGGGGCAGCTATTTCTTTTTCATTTTCTCCAAGTTTGAATTTGACATTTCTTGAAAGCCAATCACATAGAAATTGCTAATAATATATTGCACAAATTCAGGCTGACTACCCCCCCCCCCCCCCCTCCTACACATGTCCAAAAAGTTTTAATGCAGATTTGCATTGATCCCAAGAATAATAATTTTCAAGCTTAAAAAGGCTGAATTCAGCCTAAAGGCTGAAAAGTAACATGTCTGAAAAACTAAAGGTTTGATTCAACTTGTTTATTTTTTCTTATTTCTAACTATGTCAAATCCAAATTTTTGCAAAAAAAAAAAAAAAAAAAAAAAATGAAAATGTTATTTAAATTATTATTAATTTTATAATATTAGAATAAGTTGAATCTTAATATAGTAGCTTTTTCTTTGTAAGGGAGGACGTGTGGGGGGGGGGGGGAATCACAGTGAGAAAACTTACTTGGGGTCACTTGAAATCTATACGCTGCCCTGACGTAATATCTAATAGAGAGGACCGCCAAAATTGTAAAGCGGCCCCTGATGAAATCCATACAGTTTGTGTATACTACATGCAACTGTGATAGCCATATTAATTCATCACTAAAATGGGGATAAAAAATTTTTAATCACCAAGGCGATCCTATAGTACTAAAGCTGTACCTAAATATTTTTTGCAGCTTATGAATTATATATGTACAATCAATATAAAAAGTAGTGCTGTGCTGAGTATTCAACCACTCACTACTTGCTGAGTACCAAATACTGAGTATTTGTAAAAAAAAAAAAAAAAAAAAAAAAAAATTATACACATATAAAGAATTTTGCACGTCTTGAAACTAAAAAAAAAATAAATAAATAAATAATAATTACAAAATGTGGTTAAATGGCAAACAGTGTGTTTTTATGAAATGTTTCAGAACTCTTTCAGTAATCTCTATATGGTGTACATACACGATTTGGTTTATTGCTATATTTGGTACTTTAAGCTTAGTAGATTACTTAAACCACAATAATTTATAACTTTACTATTATTAAAATATTTTTAAGATGAGAAATTATAAACCTAAAACAATTTTCAGAGAATATGAAAGTTCCTGCACAATGAGACATAATTTACGATGCATGAAATATACATATAAAATGGAAACATTGTAAGAAATATTTATTTATTAAAAATTACCTTTAACTAAGCTCTGTTAAACTACAGACCTTTCAGGGCGTATCCGCTCCCTCTTCAGTAGCTATTTCATGGTCTGCTTTGGTCAAAACTGGTCTTGTCTTCTTTCCTTTGCGTTGATCTTCTATTAGGTGGCACCACGCACGATCTAAATCAGCACGTGACTCGTGCCCATTACACGGTAATAGGTCTTTTATTATCTCTATGGTTTCCCGGTAAAAAGCATAGTCTGGGTTATTATAATTGGCTATTTTTCTTGTTTCGTTAAAATTGATGTTTATATTGTTTTTGTTATTGACTTATTTTCATTACTGAGTCGCGCACTGATTTAGATTGTGCATGGTACCACCTCATAGAAGATCAACACAGAAGAAAGAAGACAAGACCAGTTTCGACCAAAGCAGACCATGAAATAGCTAGTGAAGAGGGGACGGATATGCCCTGAAGATCTATAGTTTAACAGAGCTTAGTTAAAGGTAATTTTTAATAAATAAATAAGTTAAATGCTCTGTTTAGAAGTTATAATTTTTTAATTATAAGAAATATTTAATTCTTTTCAAACATGAAGGCCTCATTAATCCTAGAAATGTAAAAATATTGATAGATGTGGGCCATAATTTGCAAAACAACAGATTTGATTATTTATTAAAATATATTTTTTATTTTCTTTTTTTAAATCTAAAATCTATCTTATAGAATACTTTTAAAAGTGTATTATTTTCATTTGTACAAATGTATATAACTAAAATTTTGTTTGTGTTAATTTTGGTACTTATGTACAAACTGCAATTCACTGGCGAGACATTTATACTCATAAATATAAACATATAAGATAATACAATATGCTTCTTTGAGTCACTTGTATAATATTCATAAAAAAAAGATGCATTTGGATTAACTGCATACCACACTAGTGATTAATCACTGGCATCCGGTTAATATAAAAGTACCTTAATTTTACATAAAGGGTTTTTACTAAAATATTTTTGTTTATTTTACATATACAACTTATGTACTAAGTTTTTAAGGCACAACTTTAGTATAGGACAACCTTGGCAAAATTTGAAACCGAAGCAGTTTGGATGTTTCTCACCATGGTCTTTAGTAGGGATGAAACGGATATCAGTTATCCGGATGAATTTTAAATATCCGATGGGGTACCAGATATCAGCACTCCAGATACGGATATCTGACAATTTTAAGCCGGATATCCGGAGGGGGAAATTCAGTGGTCAAATGTCTCTCAGAAGATTTATTGCGACAAAAAACCCTCCAAATTATAATTTTGCACTTTAATGTTTGTTTGCAATTATTTAAAGTTTTCGGTTTTGTACATTAGAAAAACTTTATACTTACTTTTAAATTAAAGAATTTTAATATATAAAGTTTTTTTTATAAAATAAGTAAAAATGTGCGAAGAAAAAAATATAAATTTGTTTTCAATGATTCTTTTCTTCTATCAGTAGCAGATCTAAGGGGGGAAGGGGGGGGGGGGGTGTACTAACATTCACAATTGAATGTTAAAATTGTAAATTTTCCATTGATCTGGAATAACATCTTGAAAACTCTTAGCACCCCCCCCCCCCAAAGTCAAGTTCTGGATCCGCCACTGTCTTCTATACCGCAAAATCCTGATTATAAGCCCCTTGTTTTTCAAAAGCAAAACCAGTAAAAAATAGGGAGGGGCTTATAATCAAGATTATTAGAATTTTTTTATGTTGTGGTGCTGCCATCTATCTCCAGAGAATGAAACTAATGTTTATTATCTAAACCAGAACTGGATGTAACTTACAGAAATAAATTTTAAATTATGAATTGAAAATTATTTTATTATTAATTTAAATTAATTTTTTCATATAGTTTTAATAGTAAAGATGAATAAAAGAAATTAGACTGATTTTGCAATTGTTAAAGTAAATCTTTTAAAGTACATAAATTAATGAGTATATATTTAGATAAATATGAAATGCATAAAGCTCATTCCGTATATTGTTGTTAAACATAACATTTTATAAAAATATAACATGAATTTTTTAAGAATTAAATTAAAAGAAAAGCTAGTAGTTTTTTAAAAATGCACCTTTGTTAAATAAATAAAAGAACTCTATTTATTATTTAGTATATGAAATGTATATAAAGAAAAATTTATTCACATATTCAATTATTATTTTAATGAATACTGAAGAAGCCTATAAGAACATTTTCTGAAATTAAGATTGGTGCTGCTATCTATCGGAAAATAGGTTTACAATTTCAATATAAAGCTATAATTATTTTATAGTTACTTCATTGTTATTTTATTAAAACAGAAGAGAGGAATTAGTAATTTTGCTGTAAAAAAAATATTTTAAAGAATGAATTTATTTAAAATCATTAAAAATACATAAGATTTCAGAAATTAATTTTTTTTACTCGAAATAAAAAATTAGAGGGGGAAGGCTTATTTTTAGGATTATGGAAAAAATCCAAAGTTGCCTAAAAGTAGGGAGGGGGCTTATTTTCAAAGGGGGGCTAAAAATCGGGATTTTACGTATTAAATTGATGAAAATATTAGATTGAAAAATATTTTCAACTTCTGGCTTTTGATGGATGTGCACATTTTGAGGATTCCAGAGCATAATTTGACCATTTTTAAAAAATAGTCTGCATTTGGCAAAAATTTTGTTGCAGCTCTAGGCCAGGAACTAATGTACAAAATTGCATATAAAATTATATGTAGTTGTACCTTAATAAAAATAATAAAGTGCCTTTCAACTTGGTGCAAATCGCTAACAGATAGCGCTCTATATGTCATTTCCCCCATTTCATGGAAGACTATTTAATTGTGTATAATTCCACAAAACCTGTATGTGAGATGGCTAATATTATAAAATGCTATGCTGATTAAATTTTAGTGCATATTGGCTGACAGGTGCCGCTGATATGGTACAATTTATTGTGTGAATAGGAAGGTTAAATCTGAACATCTATAGAATTTTATTGCACTAAATTTGATAAGAGTGATAATCATTATTATGAAAATGAATGCTGGTGAAATTTGGGTATATTCCGACCAACTGGTGGCGCTTCTATTCCTCAACTTCTGTAATTCTCCACACGACTACATCTCGGCATTTGTTTATTAAAATTGCTCCAAATTCCAGGTCTAAAATTCTTATTTTTTGAAGCTATGATTAAGTTTTTGTGCATGTTAAACAGTATGTAGTGCTGATACATAGAGTGATATTGAAAAAAGTTTTGTGACGGCTACAGCATACTAGTTTAAAGCTTTTGGTTTCATGCATCTTATAAATCTCTCAAAACAATTAAATTCTAAATTAAACTAAATATTACTTAAAATTAAATAGCATGAAATAATTATATGAATGAGCTAACCCCAACAACCCCCCCCCCTTTTATTCTATCTTCTATATTCAATGGAAAAAAATATTTGATTCATAAAAATTTTTGACTTCCGGTTTTCAATCAGATTTTGAGAGGTCCAGAACACGATTTGACCACTTTTAAAAAATGTCTGTGTGGTGTGAATGGAAAAAAAAAATTGTGATGATTGTATCTCAGGAATTACTGCATGTAATCTATATATATATAAAAGAGCAGAGTCTGTGTGTGTGTGTGTGTGTGCGTGTCTGTCCGCTATGGAATCCAAGGCCGTTTCACCGAGCGGGACCAAATTTGGCACGGTTAATGTTTACGACCCGAGAAAGACAACGCTGCAAGCGACTTTACAAAATTCACCCCCCAAGGGGGGGAGGTGGGGGGCAAAACGGAATTTCACAAAATCCTTCATATCTCAAACAAATAAACAGATATCTGTAAAATTTTTGCTTTAAAATATAGCTAATACAAATGTCTAAAAATCGGTTTCTGGAATTTTTGAAATTCGGTCCCCAAGGGGGGGGGGGGGGCAAAACGTGATTTCACATGCGTAAAACGCGATTTCGCATAATCTATATATATAAAAGAGTAAACTCACTGATTCACTGACTCAACACGGTTGTGGCGATCCTATGGGAGATAGAGTCGCAATTTTTGGTGAGCAGGTTGATTTTAGGACCCTGATGCTCACTAAGACGGGATTTTGCGAAATACCCCACCCCGTTCCCCCCGGGGGAGGGGGGGGGGGCAGAAGGCAAAAATCACCTTTATAAGCATATCTCGGCTCCAAATTGCTTCACGGTGAAGAAATTGCTAATGGGGAGACTAGACTTGAATAAAAAAAAATCATTTTTTGCGATTTTGGAAATTTGGATTTTTAAGGGGTGTAGGGGGTAAAAATGAGATTTTCGGGGGCGCATAAGGCAAAAACACATTTATAAGTACAACTCGGCACCAAATTACTTCACAGGAAAGAAATTGCAGATGGGGAGACTAGGCTTGAATACGAAAAAATAATTTTCTGCGTTTTTGGAATTTTTGATTTTTAAGGGGGCAAGGGGGTGAAAATGATTTTTGGAGTTGCTGAAGACAAAAACACCTTTATAAGCATAACTCGGCTCCAAATTGCTTCACGAGGAAGATATTGCAGATGGGGAGACTAGACTTGAATACAAAAGAATCATTTTTTGGAATTTTGGATTTTTAAGGGGGGAGAGGGGCTGAAAATGATTTTCGAAGGTGCAGAAGGCAAAAACTACCTTTATAAGCACAACTCGGCTCGAAATTGCTTCACGGTGAAGAAATTGCAGAGGGAAAGACTATACTTGAAAACAAAAAAATCATTTTCTGCGATTTGGAATTTTGGATTTTTAAGGGGGGAAGGGGGTATAAATGATTTTCGGAGGCGCATAAGGCAAAAACACATTTATAAGTATAACTCGGCTCCAAATAACTTCACAGTGAAGTAATTGCAGATGGGGAGACTAGACTTGAATACGAAAAAATCATTTCCTGCGATTTTGGAATTTTGGATTTTTAACGGGAGAAGGGGGTATAAATGATTTAGAAAAATACAGATTTTCGAGTAAAAATAATAGCTCAAAGATGTAAAAAAAAAAAAAAGAAAAAAAAATATGCCAAGCGTCTTTTTGAAAATATTTCCAAAAACTCATTTTTTGATTTTTTCCGATTTTTTTTTTTTTTTGGGGGGGGGGGGAAGGCGCAAAAAAATAAAAATAGTGTCAGATCGTTCAAAATTGGTACATAGAGGTTTTCGATACTTACAAATTGATTGCGGATATTTTCGAATTTGCAAAATTATTAGAAGGGGTGGGAAGGGGGGGGCAGTATGGGGGGAGCTATGGGCAAAAACAAATCGAAATACAGTTAGGTCGTTCAAAATTGGTACAAACAGGTTTTAAAGGCCTGCAAGTCGAATGGGGATATTTTCGAAAGTGTAAAGTTATTAGGAGGGGCGAGAAAGGGGGGCAAAAAATTAAAAATAGAGTTAGAACGTTCAAAATTGGTATATAGAGGTTTTCGATACTTACAAATCGATTGCGGATATTTTCGAATTTTTTAAATTAGGAGGGGCGGGAAGGGGGGGGGGGCAAAAACAAATAGAAATACAGTTAGGCCGTTCAAAATTGGTACAGATAGGTTTTAGAGGCCAGCAAGTCGAATGGGGATATTTTCGAAAGTGTAAAGTTATTAGGAGGGCCGGGAAGGGGGGGGGAGCAGAGGGGCAGAAAAAATAGAATAGAGTTAGAGCATTCAAAATTGGTATATAGAGGTTTTTGATACCTACAAATCGATTGCGGACATTTTTGAATTTTTTTAATTATTAGGATAGACGGGAGGGGGGGCGAAGTGGGAAAATAATAGAAATAAGAGTTAGAGCATTTTGGGAATTTTTTCCGAAGGCAGTGAGAACCCGGTGTGACATTTTTCCTAATCAGATTTTGCTTCTCTTTTTTTTTTTTTTTTTTTTTTTTTTTTTTCACGTGATAAAAATTAATGCAATTCTGAGAATTCAGTAATTATAGTGATGCATTTAAAAATAGGGACCAGCAAAGCGGGCGTTGCCTGCTAGTCCTATATATCTCAAACAAAAAAAAAATAGATATACGTGAAATTTTTGCTCTAAAATATAGCTAATGCAACTATCTAAAAACCAATTTCTGGAATTTTAGAAATTCAGCCCCCAGGTGGGGCAGCAAGGGGGGGGGGCTATGGAGCAAAAACAAATAGAAATACAGTTAGGCCGTTCAAAATTGGTACAGATAGGTTAAAAAGGCCTGCAAGTCGAATGGGGATATTTTCGATTGTGTAAAGTTACTAGGAAAGGCAAGAAGGGGGGAGGGAAGGGGGGGGGCAAAAAAATAAAAATAGTGTCAGATCGTTCAAAATTGGTTCATAGAGGTTTTCGATACTTACAAATAGATTGCAGATATTTTTGAATTTGTAAAATTATTAGGAGGGGTGGGTAGGGGGGGGCGGTAAGGGGGGCTATGGGGCAAAAACAAATAGAAATACAGTTAGGCTTTTCAAAATTGGTACAGATAGGTTTAAGAGGCCTGCAAGTCAAATGGGGATATTTTCGAAAGTGTAAAGTTATTAGGAGGGGCGAGAAAGGGGAGGGGGGAGGGCAAAAAAATAAAAATAGAGTTAGATCATTCAAAATTGGTACATAGAGGTTTTCGAAACTTACAAACCGATTGCGGATATTTTCGAATTTGTAAAATTATTAGGAGGGGCGGTAAGGGGGGGCTATGGGCAAAAACAAATAGAAATACAGTTAGGCCGTTCGAAATTGGTACAGATAGGTTTTAGAGGCCTGCAAGTCGAATGGGGATATTTTCGAAAGTGTAAAGTTATTAGGAGGGGCGAGAAAGGGGAGGGGGGAGGGCAAAAAAATAAAAATAGAGTTAGATCATTCAAAATTGGTATATAGAGGTTTTCGATACTTACAAATCAATTGAGGATATTTTCGAATTTGTAAAATTATTAGGAGGGGCGGTAAGGGGGGGCTATGGGCAAAAACAAATAGAAATACAGTTAGGCCGTTCAAAATTGGTACAGATAGGTTTTAGAGGCCTGCAAGTCGAATGGGGATATTTTCAAAAGTGTAAAGTTATTAGAAAGGCCGGGAAGGGAGGGCGGAGGGGCAAAAAAAAAAAAAAATAGAGTTATATCGTTCAAAATTGGTACATCGAGGTTTTCGATACCTACAAATCGATTGCGGATATTTTTGAATTTTTAAAATTATTGGGAGGGGCAGGAAGGAGGGAGGGAGCGGAGGGGCAAAAAAATAAAAATAGAGATAGATCGTTCAAAACTGGTGCATTGCGGTTTTTGATACTTACAAATCAATTGCGGATATTTTCGAATTTGTAAAATTATTAGGGTGCTCATATATATGCATTCGCGCGTGCGCATCGCACATGGGTCTACGCTGCCGAAGGCAGTGGGGACCCGGTGCGACATTTTTCCCGATCAGAGTTTTTTTTTTTTTTTTTTCACATGATAAAAATTAATGCAATTTTGAGAATTCGTTAATTATAATGATTCATTTAAAAATAGTGACCAGCGAAGCGGGCGAAGCCTGCTAGTTACATATATATTTATATGCAAGTGCACTTTGACATAAATTAGTGTTTAGCAATTTTTGGTATCAATTGTTCAACAGGTGATGCTGCTAAACAATGATTTTCGCAGTTTCAGGGAAGGTAACATTTCAAGAACTACAGCATGAAATTGCATATAATTTAATATTTAATATGCAGATGCACCTTCACATATGCTAATGCCTATCAACTTTTAGTGCTAATCCCTCAACAGGTGGCGCTGTTTTAAATTGATTTACACAATATCATGGAAGGCTCTATCTCAGAAACTACTGAACATAATTGCATATAAATTTATAAAACTTTATAAATTTTTGAAACTTTGGAAATCAATGTTTGCAGCAAATTTGCTTTCCTTTTGAGATATTTTGATGTATCCAGAATCCAGACTTATGAAACACCCTGTATATTTATATATGTAGATGAACCTTATCATAAATTATGTCAACTTTTGGTGCCATTTGCCCAACAAGTGGTGCTGTTATACAGTAATTTTTGCAATTTTAGGGAAGGCTAAATCTCAAGCTTAATTATGTATAATCGAACAAAAGTTGATATATGAAAAGACCATTATGAGACATTATGCTGATTAAAATTACTGCATGCCCGTCAATAGGTGGTGCTGCTACACTGCATTTTTTCCTCCGAGAGCGGAAAGGATGTCATCTGCATGGTAAAATTTCACTTCCGTTGGACATCTAGTGTAATAGTTCATCTCTCTGAGATGAAAATCGCCTGTATTTATAAAGGATTAAAAAAAAATAATGATTTATACTGTGTGAATTTGTATAGAAAAATACAGAAATTTTTTTTGTGTTTTTCATATTTTTTAATACTATTTCATAAAAATTAAGTAAATAAAATTAATTTATATTTTTATAATTTTGTACGAAACTTATCTTTTTATGACAATACTTTTCAGCACAAGTCATAAGTGAGGCTTAAAATTTTAATCTTTATGGCAATATAATATTGCACAAATGAATAGAAAATTTTAATGTTTAAATAATTATTGTTATTTTATTTTATATTTTTTTTATGCAGCATTATTAATAAAAGATATTTTTATTTAAATTTACAGTTTTTATAAATTATATTTTAAATATTTTTAAAAGAATAGTGAGCGAAACAAGTTTATAATTTGTTTTTAAATATGGAAAAGAAAAGAAATATACAACACACAAGAAAAAACAAAACTAGTGCAAGATATAGTGCTCCAGCAGGCACAAGAGCTCCAGATATCCGATATCCAGCAAAATCACTATCTGTTTCATCATCCCTAGTCTTTACTTACACAACTGCGATAGCCATTTCAATTCATTGCCAAAATAACAAAAAAATATTTAATGCCATCCAATTTCCAATCTTTCTTCATCCACAACATAAATGTCAATATTCATTTAAAACTTTATGAGATTTTAGAATCTCTAAAGAAACAGAATCCTTCAATATTTCTTGCTCATGTACCTAATTATTTTTAACTTCCCTCCCCCCCCCCATATTTTATTATCTCCAAATAGTGATCGGTGATCAAATGCTCTATGGAACTCTTTTGTTTCTCATTCTTTCTCCATCCACAAGCCCCAGGAGCAGAAAATGCTTAAAACAGCGACGGACGTCGCAGAACAATTGAGGCTTTTGCAGAACATGGAACAACTATAGTATTTCCCCTCAGCTGAATTTGGCGGGTTTTTTTTTAGCGATTATGGCTAAATCATAAATCTAAAATCATATATCATAAATGATAAAATCATAAGCTAAATTATAAATCATAAAATCATAAATCCAAAGTAAATAGTATGCAGGCTGCCATATTATATCGCAAACAATCCAGAACGACATCGTTATCGATCAAATCGGCGCCAAAGAAAAATCGCCAAATTTAGCTGAGGGGAAATACTATAGTTGTGCCCAGAACATTTCATCTATCCCCTAACTGGATGATGTTGATACAGCTAACATTCTAAAATTAATAAAACCTATATGTGTTCAAGTGACCTGTAAATCTGTTAGCATACTAGAGAATTCCTGGAAACAGTCATTGTTTCAATGTATAGACAAAATGTATAAACATTTTGTATAATGCCAAAAGCCACTGAAAAAATTGCAAATTCTGGGTGTATTCCTCAGATTTAGATTATAAAAATTTTAAATCATGTTTCATGTGTAATAAATATTTTACTAATAAGTATTATTTTTATGCTTATTTTGCATTTTACTGTGCTTTGACAAATTTGGACAAAATACCTGCAGAACATCTGCAAATTTTAATGTCTCGTTGCAGAACATCGGATATAATTCTGCTCCTAGGCCACAAGCTACAACAAAAATGTCAATATTCATTTTAAACTTGCTTTATTAGATTCTAGAGCCTATAAAGAAGTAGAAATGTTTAAAAGTTCACACTCAAGTAATTATCGTTCCCCCCTTTCCCATTTTCCCTCTCTCCAATCAATGATCCAAGGACCTTTGACGCTCAAGCTTTCTCCTTCTACAACAAAAGAATCAAACATTTTCTCCCAGGTTTTAAAAAATGTAGGGTACTGCTAGTTTAAAAAAGAAAAAAAAAAAAAAATGCACTTTTTAGATTCTTGACAGCAGATTTGAATTTTTAAGGGCACATTTTGCAGTTAAAATCTAAACACTTAATTTAAAAATTTAGTTATAAATATGCATACAAAAAAGAAAAAGTCTATGTTTTAACTTTTTTTACTTGTTGTTAATATGCTGATTGTCACACACAATAGTTTTTTTTATTTATGTTTACAGCATTTATCTTCAGTTTATAGGTTATTTTCTACAAAGGCAGTAATGGAAAAAAAAAAAAAAAAAATAGATTGGGGCAAGAAGGGTGCTTTTTTTTTTTTCTTTCCTTTCCAAACAAAGAGCAGACAAGGTGCAACAGCACCCCCCTGAAATTATCTAAGGAAAACTCTGGATCAATGTTCATAAAAAAAAAAAAAAAAAAAAAACATGTTTTATTAGATTTTAGAACCAACTGAAGTGATAGAAGTTCTCAATATTCTTTAGATATGTAGTTATTTTTTTTAGGCTTTGTTAATGAACTTGTTAACTATTTGTTTTCCCCAATAAGTTTAAAATATAAATCACCAAACAAAAGTTATATTATGTCTTTTTAAAAAAGTATTATGTATTGAATAAAATAAATTTTTTTGTTTTTCTCCACGAAACTGCAAATCTCCTGTTTCTTTCCCCACCAAGGTTGGCAGGTCTGATATTGCATTTATAACATACAGGATAGTTCTAATTAAATTTCTGCTGTGAACAGACCCCCAGAGCAGTTTTAGTATAGGACCCACTTGGAGAAATTTGATGATATTTGGCACCAAAGTAGCTTGGCATTTATTTTCAAGATCTTTACCTACACAATTGCGATAGCTATTTTAATTCATCGCCAAAATGGTAACAAAAATCAAAGTCTCCAAAGAGGTTCTATATTAAAGTTGTATCCAGTCTCCTATAATTAAAATAAAAGGACAAGTGTGCCTCATAAGTCATCAATTATCTCTACACCAAATTTGGCAGCAATTTACTCATCTGTTTTAACTGCAGAAAGCTGTTACAGCAAAAGTTTAATTATAATGAATATGGTATGTATTTATATTTTCATAATTTTTTAGTTGTTATTAATAAAATGTCTCATTAAAGGATAATTTGTACTTAATAATGCCTAAAAATAACGAAATTTTTACAGCTACTCGATACTGGCCGAGTACTTAGTCAAAATCCGAACCGAATACACACAATCTTAAATCACCCTTAGGTATAGAAAATTCACTCTAACATGTAAAGATAATGTTTTTAGATACTAAAAAATGTGCATACCTTAAATAAATTAGGACTAGATGTACTGGTGGATGCTTCGTTAAGAGATTGAAACCGATGTACCGGGCTGGAAACATTATTTACTGGTCCAAGCAAATTACGATCAGAATCCTGTGACACAGTTTTATTCCACGTTTGAAATAAAGTAATTTGTTTTTTACTCATAATAACAATTCAAAATCATGGCATTTTGATAGTAGACGATA
Source organism: Salticus scenicus (assembly GCA_963930645.1). Classification (NCBI taxonomy): domain Eukaryota; kingdom Metazoa; phylum Arthropoda; class Arachnida; order Araneae; family Salticidae; genus Salticus; species Salticus scenicus. The sequence goes on from OZ005661.1 coordinate 138,215,495, forward strand.
ATACTTAATCGCCTGGCTCCTAAAAATTACCTTACATGTTTCTTAATCATCAACAATTTACAGAAAAATTTAAGAAAAACAGAGAAAATTATCAGCTTGAACTACAAGTTGTTTTAAATTAAAAATTAATAAAAATAAACAAATAAAAAATACATGTAATAATCAATCGATACATGAAAAAATACTATATTATTTATTATACAATATTATATTAAAATAATTATATTATTTACACTGAACGCCAAACGTATTTGTTTACATATTTAAAAACGAAAATATATAAAACAGAGATGAGATGAGATGTCAAAAAACGCTGATGTTGTAGAGCGGGGGTACATACAAAGGAAACACTTCAGGTTGCAAAGCCGTTTGCAAGCGTTTCGAATGTATGACTACAGTCGGCTGCAAAAGTATTCGAACACTAGCAAAAATTCCTGCGTAAAAAAAGCACATTTAACACAGTTTTGTTAAATAAATCCTTGTCGAATCTTGTTCATAGACTGACTAAGAACAGGATCTGACAAGGATTTATTCGCAACTCTAGAGCTCGAATACGCCCTCTGGTGGACAAAAGTCTAAGTTATTGTGTCGGATGTCAATTTAAAGTCCCATTGATACACATTCGTTAAGTGATTAAATTGAAAATCATTTTTTAGTAAATATTTAAAATTTTGATTCATTTTAACCATAAATAATAGTTATTAACAGGTTCTTAAGTGCAATTCATGAGGATTTTATTGATTTTGTACTAGCATCGATTAATTTCCATGAGTTAAATATGTCTATCATTGCAATGTTGTAAACAGTGGATACGTATTTTTAATTATCGTGTTAAAAATTTAAAATACCTCAAACAAGCTCAATGAAGTTATTTTCAGAATCGGCTGTGTAAATGTGTAATCTGTTACGAAAATCTTAAGACATATGTTAGTAATTAATACAGTAAAATATTGCAATTCGATGCATAAAAGGTTGTTTACATATTCGCAATGTAAACAAAACCTACGGTACTGGCTTGAAAATTTGGCATCCAAAAGATTTTCTAAAGCAATATGGAAACCTTTTAATCATATTTATGAGTTATACCTTCCTATTATGCTATTTGTTTTTAATGTTATCTTTTCACATATATAATAAAACTGAAAATAGATGAGACTAGTTTTTTTTCATTGAAACTCCAAAGTATTCTGAAAATATGTAAATTGTATTGTTGTTTGTCATATTTTACACATTTTTTGTTTAATTAATTGGATAATTATTATTTTTACTCGCAAAAATCAACATTTTTAATAAAATTATATTTTTTATTTACATTTTGAGTTTACTAGAATACATAAGTTTATTCTTTAAAAAAACTTTGTGAAATATTACTTTCATACTTTCACAATATTTAAGTTACTTTCTTCAAAATAAAATCCGTGACCCTTTATTTTTTTATCCACACCAGAAATATTCTTTGTGTTGTGGATATGCAATATAAATGAATTTATAAAATATGGAAATTCAGGTTTTGTTATGAGTTGAATTATCTAAATAAAGAGTATATATCTATGTTGCTGAGTTAGCATCCAATTTGAAAGGCTTCAATAACTCCATCGAGAAAACACACAGTAAAACTTTATTGTTGGATGGCTGTTGAAATAAATATAATTATTGATTATAATTTTATGTTAGAAATAGAACAATTTTTTCCTATTTCTTTAGATTTGTTATTCAGCAATCCACAAGAGTTAGCTCAACACCGCTCTTCGAGCGGTGAGCTGGGGCTGTACCGCTGTTCAATCCACAAGAGTGACTTAAGCAAATCTTTTTTTTTTTTTTTTTTTTTTTTTATTAACAGTATTTGAAAAAGAAGATTTGGTTAAGTGAAAGTGTATTTTGTGAGGTAGTAACTCATTCTTAATTTTGATTTTACAATTTATAATATCACTTGGCATGCAACTGATTTTCAACAAAAAAAAAAAAAAAAAAAAAAAAAAATATTCACTCTAAATGTAATGTCACTCTATGTAAAAATTCTTTAAAAATTTTATATTAGAAGTATTTTCAATGTAATATTTCTTATAAGAATTAAGGTAACATCATAGGATGCATCTATTACCATTTCTAACAAGTAAAACTTGATTCTTTTTAAACAAGTTTTCAGATTTTTAAAATTTGATACTTTGCACAATTTTGTAACTATTTTTCACGAAAAATTCGATAATTTTACCTTTAAGTAAAATTACATCTTCTCTTAAGATTTTTATATTTTACTTAATTTTACATTACTTGAATTTTCTAATTAAAACTCATCATCATAAAAGAAATTTTTAGGTTTGGGCTCATAAAATAAAATCTTCTTTCCTTAAGAAAATCATAGAAAAATAATTGCTAAGGGAATTTATTCAATGGTAAAAGAAATCTTTTCAAATATATAAGAACTTTTATCACATATAGGTTTTAGAAGGAACATTCCGAGTTAATAATTCTAAAATTAACATTTTCCAACAGATGGTAGCATGTTTTTCTATCATTTTATTAGAACTAAACTATCCCATTATGCAACATTCATTATTAGCAAACTAAATAATATTTGTGAAATTAAGTAGTCTAATTCATATTTATAGCTTTGACCATGTTTTTTGTTACATTGGAAGAATCTTAGCACATGCTAACTCGATGAGTACAATGTTAAAACAGGGGTAATACTTTTGTATATTTTCTCTTGTGGTCGAGAGAAAATAAGTGATAGGGAAGGCAGAATGACTGTATGATTACCAAAAACCAACCTGTCAGTCAATTTGATACCCTTCCAAGCCTTTAGAATCGTCCTCTATGCTAGGTGCATCAAACATGGTCATCGTTCATAGCAGCATCAAATACTCGTTATTCAGGTAAACATCCCTATCCTAACCCTTAACACTTTGGATGATCAGTAAATCCTTCTCTTACTATAAATAAAATTTCATTTTTAAACTGCAGCTTATTTAAATAAATTATAGTTATCTATTTACCAATACTTTACTCATTAAAATAAAATTCCCATTCCTATACTTAATTTAATTCATTTTACAGCAATTATTAATGTTCACTCAAGTTTCAAGTAAATTAACATATTACATTATGACACAATTACATCCACAATCTTTTAGTGCATAATGCTAATTTGATATCAGATTATGTGATGGTCTGCGAACAGAAGCTAACCACCTTCATGCATGTATTAGATAGAATCCACGATCTATAATATAATATGTTATTTTGCTTACATTTGAGTTATTTACTTCTGTTAACATATTGTAGTTAGATTTGTTAAACTCTTCATTATCAAATGAACATATATACTTCAAAAATTCTCCTGCATTACACAAAGTCTGAATAGAAATTGAATTCACTGAGATTTTTTTTAGTAGTTTATAGAAATTTTGAGTGAGTTCTGCACTAGAAACAAATAAACACATTCGCTGTCGATCTCATGGGACTGACATTTGAAACATTTCACATTACGTACTGGCATGAGATCGGCAGCGAATGTGTTAATCATTCTGGAAAATTCCATAACTCAACTAGTGATTTGGGGTGAAACATTTTCCACTATGTTTATCCGAAAAATTTTCAAAGCCTAAAAAATAATTTGATAAATTAATGCACTACTGTACTTGTATCTGTTTTTCAAAATATTCTTTTGATAAATAATAATACAGCAATGCTTTTCAAAGTCAGGCAGCAATTCTGATTTAAGTCACTTTATGGTCTCTGGTTTTAAGAGTGACGTGGAAAGTCTGAATTTTGTCATAATCTTCATTAAATATTCGATCAAATAATAATAATAATTTTTTAAAAAAAAAGGGGGGAGGGAGGGGGGCGGCAAAACATTTTAAGAAATACCTTTAATCACAAAATTGGCATTTTTAAAAATTTTAGAGAAAACCTTATGTATAAAAATACAATTTTGTTGTTTTAAATCACTCTTTATGCAAGCAACAGGAAATACAATAAATTGTCTATATAAATAAAGAGCTCAATTCTGAATAAAATTTAAGGAAGTTTAATAGATAAAATGAATGATGTCATAACTTGTAACTGGAGATCCTGTTGAAACAATTCAATATTTCTTTATTTGCTTAAAATATCTAAAATTGAATTGAACTTGAAAAATCTCATAGTAGGTGTTACATTTAAAGTAAAAAAAAAAAAAAAAAAAAACCTCCAGATTAATTTTTTTTTTTTTTTTTGTCTTTTTTTTTTTTTTTTAAATAGAGGATTAGTATATCGTATCACCCAGTATTATCAACTGTTAAAAATAGGGCAAATTAAAAAAAGCAAAGATGAATAAAAATCAAAAGAATTTTAATGGAATTAACCCTTACATGATCCAAGCCATACCTTGCTAATTATCTTGTACAACTTCTCTACTATTTGGTTGCCAAATCCCACGTTATTCTATGGAAAAAATTGTGATGAGATTTTTTTTTTTTTTTTTTTTTTTTAATATTAAATTCACAATTGTGAAATTTGTTCTTGTTTTCCAAAAACAGTTTTTTAAATATTTCATTTTGAAGTAAACTGCAAAAAGGCACTTTGTTGATTTTTTTTTTTTTTTTTTTTTTCCAATTTATAGCTTCAAAAGGAAATATTAAAAATTCAAGAAATAATTTTGAGAAAAACAAAGGCAAATTTAAATATTCTATATATTTTAATAATGAAAATAGAATTAAAAAAAAAAAAAAAAAAAAAAAAAATCATTAATACTTATAACATTTTTCCTTATACAATAATGTGGGATTCAGATGTTGGCAATGAGGGTCTCTGACTTTGATTCGTTATTATTTTTAACTGAAATTTTCATAAAAAGTATATTTCATGCTTTTTTTTTTTTTTCTGACTTATTTAGACAGAAAGTTAACTGTTTTTTTTTTTTTTTTTTTTTAAAGAAAAAAGGGGGAAGTTATATTTTTTTTTTTGTTGAAAAAAAAAAAAAAAAAAAATCTGTTTGAAAACTTATTTTTGGAAAAATAGTTTTCATTAGTAACTTGCTCTTCATACAATCAAAAAGTTATACAGTCTAACCTCATTAATGTGAACTGCTTCCACAATCCTTGTCAAAATGAAGATTATTTTAGTTATATGAAGGTTAGTTACTGATAGCATGAACAAATTTTTTATCCTCCTTCAGATTTGCATTAACGAGGTTTGAATGTAGTATACATAAACTGTTTCGATTAGTTGACAGAAAATCAAAGATTAGAGGTTTTTTTGTGCATTGAAATTGATCTGATATTACAGTGAAATCCTAATCTATCATTCCTGCATTGATCGTTTTATTTCTATGGTCCCTGCACAAATATATTTAAATAATGTTAACGAAACCCGCATGTATCATGCTTCAAAAAGTCATTTTCCTGCATTCATTGTTATAAAATTTTTCTCCTGACCTTGTAGAAATTTTCCTCGGAAGGTCAAGCAGTTCCATATGGCATGCAAATTGGAATTGCTTCTTTCATCCTAAAAACTCTTTTCCCCATATATATATATGGAGGATTAAAATTGCGATGCCATGTCTCTAGATCATCTATTCATTTTGTAATTTCAACATGGCAGGATGTAGCCTCTTCAGTAATCCACAAAATTGTTTTGTGAAATGCGGTTACATGCGAAAAAATTATGAAAAATATCAAACCGAAGTGCAAGAAAATGATGATGATGATAATACAGATGAAGAGTGGTTGCATGTAGCAGAGGCAGAGAATGCGTCGGGTACAGAATTTGGTGATATTTGCGTTAATCAAGACGACATGTGGTATCCTAAAGCATAGAAGAAATGTGTGATTTCAAAAACTGAAAATAATAGGGAAGAAACAGAGTTTAATTTTCACACCGATAACGGAATTATGGCATTTGAAAATGTACAAACTTTTATATATTACAGAAAAGGATCAGAAAAATGTTCCTAATTTATAAACATTGTTTTTTTCGTGTTTTGACAACCTGCATTCATCGTTTTACTGCTTTCATAGTTTTTTTTCATGCACCTCAACAACAAAAAAAAAAAGGATGGATCGAGGTTCTACTGCGATTGTTACAGTGCAAGAGATGTTGTATAATTCCTCTTTTATTGCAATCAATATGCCCTTAGCCCCCCCCTGCCGTATTTTGTTTTGCTTATGCTTATTTACAAACCTATAAATTTGAAAAAAAACCTGCAACAAACATTTCTGGTCAAAATAATGGAGCACGACCCTTTATTAGGTGGAGCAACGTAAGTGCAAATGCAGTGTGAAAGCATCAAGTATGTTGTTGCTTTTATACTTCATTTGTGCCTACTTTCTGTTTAAAGATGATGGGTCAAGGTTAATTATTTTGATCCAAAGCAATTATTACAAGTTTTATCTATTTATGAAGTTTGCTTACTAAGCTTTCTTTCATATTAACTCAACAGCACTGATTTGGTACATTTTTTCCCCTTTGAGAATTAATATGTATATATTTTAAAAACAGATTTCATAAAGAAAAGATTTAACTGCAAATCAATGAAATTTCTGTTTTTTTAATGTATAATTTAAGAAATATGCCATATTTTTGCTGACTGATTCCGAAATATAGGATATTTTGATGTCACTTGACTAAATTTATTTTTAATTTCAGAAATGCACAATGTTTACATAGAAAATGGTTGGTTGTAGGATTTAAGGTCGATTGACTCCTGATGTGTCCTAGGCCAAGAGGGGGGAATGCCCTCCGTGGGGGTCTTTCTAAGGGGTCCTAGCCCGTATTTACGCGAGTTTCGGAGGAAACCACAGAAAACTCCGAACGGCTACGCCGATGAGCGAGACCTGGGATCGAACCCGGCACCTCCCATCTACCAGCTTTGAGCGCAGAACCGCTCGGCCGCTGGTGGGCTACATAGAAAAATGGAATGATATTAATTTTTATGATGGTCATGAGAGGGTAGCAAATTGTTAAAGTCACCACTTTATCTTGTTTAGCCGCTATGTGGCAAGTGGATATTTTTAAGTAGTTCATTCAATTGTACATTAACCTCCAGAATACAGTTAACATAAACTTTGATAATGTGACATTTAAAAAAAAAAAAATCTACTTACCTGGATACTGTAAGAGGTACATTCCCTCTTACAATTTCTCTGTCTTCAGTCATAAAATCGCATGCAACTGTGTGGCAAAATTTGTTTATAGGATAACTCACTACCTAATGTATTTTTAAAGACTTTTTTTAGCTTACATTCTCTGTCATAAACCGTCTGCCGAATCTTGGTTAAAAACGAAAATGGGGAGAAATAAATTTGGAATATCAGTTCTATCGTTACACATTCGGTACTAAATGAAAAAAAAAAAAATGATTTTTCTGAATCAAGGGGTGCGAACAATTTTTTGACACAGATTTTTTAAAATTAATTAAAGTATGAAATTTAGGTGGAAACACTTCATTTTAATTCATTTCAGTCATTTAAAAAAGTATGTGGCTCGTTACAAATTCGGTACCAAATGGAAGGGGCGATTTTTCTGAATCCAGGGATGTAAACAGTTTTTCGACATGACAATTAAATTTTTTAAAATTAACTAAAGTATGAAATTTAGGTTGTAACACTTGATTTTTTCCATACATTTCAGCGTGAATCAAACTAATAGAAAAAATCATTAATTCTTTTATTTTATTTCATTTTAAATTCAGTTTTCACATTCAGAAGGTTTACATTGGTACTCATTTTCCAAAAATTGAATTTTTTTTTAATTTTAGTATTTTATCTTTCAGCTAGAAATAAGAAAAATGCAATTAGTTATTTTGCATTTTTAAAGTAAAAATTGTAATTTTTTTTTTTTTTTTTTTTTTTTGGAAAATGAGTATTAATTTAACGATGTGAATTTTCAGGATGAGAATGTGGAATTAAAAAGGAAAAAATAAGAATTTCTTGGAAAATATATATATCTTCTGTGGCAGAATTTTTTCCTGTTTCCTGCAACAAACTTCACTAGAAAGCTAATTCCTATCTGCAAGATGATATTATTCACTATCAATAATAAATATATGCATCACTAACTGGCAGTAACACAAGCTTTTTTGTTTTTAAAAATTTTAATATGCTATTATTCAGCTGTTAATCGATAAACGTTGCATTTTCTTAAAAGCTGACAGATAACATGAGTGACACAAAAATTCTTCAGCATTGTGGCACATGGGCACAAATTATTTAAAGTGTAATAGACTTTGAATGCCTCATTCAATTTAGCTGAAAATTTATATAATTGTTATAGGTGACCGTTGCATGATCTGCATATATTTTAGTGAGTTTAGCAATAATAGATTTTTACAGGGACACAACAAAAATTTCTTTTATCATCATGATCTATGCTCAAAATATTTGAAGGGTAATTACGTTAATTTAAAGAACATACTACATAGAGAAAAATATTTACACACCCTTTAATTTTCTCTTTTGTTTATTTAATGACACCTCTTAATTTATTTAAACAATTATTAATTACTTTATGTTTGGAAAGTCGAGTGGAGTCACTCCAGATTTTAAGAGGGAAAATAAATGCTATACTGCTTTTAGTACAACTGAAATATATGGATCGTTCATTGCAAAAGTCAATTATCTCCTTGGAAATTGATTTTGAAATAATGAGCTTTTTACAAATTTATGCGTAGAAAGAAACGTCAAGTAAAGATTCAGTAAGTATTATCAATTTTTGTGTTAACTTATAAGAATTTATACATTCTATTAAAAATAATTTGAAATAACTTAGAAACTTCATTTATATAATGAATATTTTGAAGTTTTTTGAGAAAAACATGTAATGCCATTTATGGGTCTTTAATGCAATTATTGGAGTTTTCATTTTTATAATGAAAGGTGTGACAAAATGTGATACAATTAAGTAAAAATATACATATTGAAAAAATATGGAGTTACACCGCTTTTACTATGAGCCGTCTATATATAAAAGAAAAAAACTTAGCAAGTAGACAACTCAAAACTAACAGCTAAATATATTAAATATATATATATAATTTTCTACAGAATGTAAATACACATTAATTCAGAACCCCAGTGGCAGAAAGTTTTGTAGCTGTCTGCAACAGGCTTTTAAAATTTCATAATGTCTGCAAAATTTGCATGTAATCAGGGGTGAAAATGGCTTACACTCAAAAAGCTGATTTCGGGTGGGGGTGGGGGAGGCTTTTAACATCAGTGGTGATCTCGTGCAACAATACACGAATACAATTTTACTGCAGAACAATATAGTATAAACAATTGTGTGTATTCATTCAATTCATCTCATTCAATTAAATATTTTATAGCAATGTTTGACACAGCACAATATAAATAATAAAAGTATTAGTTTTAGTTTTGATACAGAATTTTTTTTTTTTAAGTGAATTGTTATTCGAAAGTTGCAGACAAATTTTTTTATCAGTGCAGACAAAAACTATCCACAAGCAGTTTCTCTGTGTCTACGACTATGTCGCCGTGTTTCTGCCACTGGGTTCAGAACTTTGTGTTTATTTATTTGTATTTTTCAGCTCACACATTCATTTTTAAAAACCTCAGTTTGTTAGCCCACCAGCAGCTGAGTGGTTTTGCACTCAAAGCTGGTAGATGGGAGGTGCCGGGTTCGATCCCAGGTTGCACTCATCGACCTAGTTTTTTTTTTTTTTTTTTTTTTTTAAATATTGTTACTGAGTAAATTTGTATAGGAAAATATAGAAGAAAGTCTTGTGATGGCCACAACATACTAGTTTTTATATTTATAATACAAAGAAAATTTTAGTACATTTATTAATATTTTTAACTAAAGAAGGAAAGAAAAGTTGCTAATAGTTTAAAAATTAGCTGGACTTTGAAAATATAAAAAATAAATTAGTCAATTTAATAATGGTGGTTAGATTATACGATTTAATGAAACAAACAAATATAAATGAAACATTAACATATTCTTACAAATATAAATCAAACATAAATCTAGGTATGTAAGTAATAAAACCAATGTTCATAAAAGTATATATATCAAATTAAAAGAAGAAAATCATAAAAATACAAACTGTAATTAAAAAAAGAAATAATAACATTACCTGGAACATCTTTTTTGTGGCATGACTTTTGATTCTGATTTAAAAACAAATTGTATAAGAAAACTTTCCATACAGCATAGCATATATTATCAAATCATACTATGCTGCAGGCAGGTTCACTTAACTTTAGTTACAAGTTCGTGTCCAACACAGAAGTTGCTGTTGATTCCATTTGGTGTTCTAATTCTTTCTACCTTCAATCTGTGTTGTTTCTAAACGCTTTCCAATGCAGATTTTTAATGTTAACATTTGTTATCATTTACATTGCAGAAATCTGAAAGTGAGACCAGTATCCTTGCTTTTCATAAAAATAAATAAAAAGCATTCTTCCAGCTTAAAAAAAAAAAAAATAATAATAATAATATATATATGCTGCTTTTAATACAACTGATGTGAAATATATAGTATATAAAAATAAGGAAGAATCTTAGCAGACTACTCAAAACTAGCAGCTAAATACAATAACAAAAGAAAAAGAAATGCATTTTTCATTAGAAAATAAATGTACACAGTAATTAAATCAGCTCTGAGCTCTTACTATTAAACAATGCAATTTTTATTGAAAAACATTTTCTTCTTTATGAATTTGGTTAAATTTGCTAATAGTTTAAGTATTAAACAAATAAAAACATTAAAATCATCCAAGAATTAACGTTTAGATAAATAATTGAAGCCTTTTTTTTTTATTATTAAAATCATTGCATGATGTCCATTACTGGTGCATTCACACTTACTCTATTTGCTTTTCACTTAAAAAATCGTGATCAAAAGAACAGGAAAATAAATAACGAAAGAAATTAAAATAATAAAATCACTTACGAAATTAACTAATCAAACAAACAATGCAAAATAAAACGTTGCGTTGACGTGGACACATCGAAAGCAAACAATAATTATCAAATTAACTTTCAAAAATTGATCACTTTCCGGGAGGAAAAACAAAACAATAAACAAGCTGCTTTTTTACCGTAACACAATATCAAAAACCGCCTACTGACGCTTGCATCTTGCACTGCAGCTTTACAGGAAGATATAAACACACATGAAAATACAAACTGCGAATTTAGCAATCTAAATCTTTTATCATTACTTTCTTTCATAGTATGTAGATTTTTTCATTGTACTCACTTGTAAGCAAATCACCACTTAACATCATTTTTGTTTTCGGTTGCTTTGGTTCCTCCAAAAATTTTAATCCTTTCTCATTTCAAAAGCACCTCCGCATGAACTAAATTTCTCGAATTCGGCATAATATTTGCATATTAATAATGCATTGAATACTTAAATTAGCCATTCCTTACTATTGTTGCATGTGTAGAACGTTAGCATTATCCGACACAACTTTTGAAGCAGACGACAATAGAACGCCCTCTATAGTTCAATTGAGTCGCGAATTTAACAAAACTGCATTAAGTGTACTTTTTTTACATAGGAATTATTGCTAGTGCTCGGATACTTTTGCTGCCGATTGTATTTGCAAAAAACTTGCAAAATTTACGTCATCGAAATTGCAAGCGTTCCGTTTGAATGTAACCCTAGCTCAGTGGTTTCCTTCACATTGCAGTCATCTTCAGTTTCCTTGCAGTTGCAGTCCTAAAACTAAATGAAAATAATACAAGATAAATGAAAAGTTTTATACAATAAATAAATATAAAATAAAATATCACGTAAAAACTGATCACGGATTAGTATGGCTCTTTTTGATATCTCAGCAAATGAGCAACACAACACTCTTCTGATTCTGATACAAAATGATTGTTGTTGTTTTGTTAGATCCGTATGATTTTGACATCGGTTTGTTTTACAACTAAATAAATCGATGTAAACGTATCTTAATTATTCTTTTTACATTTATCTCTATTTAAGTAATTAAAAAGCATGTAAAACTTCAATTTTATAGTTGTAAGGTTTTTCTTTGTCAAATAATAACATTTGTAAAATATTTTTCTCCTATTACCAGCTGTTGATCCAAAAATTATGGATTTTACTGAGTGTTGGAGTGATACTTGTAGCAATGTTGCCGTTGCTGCTAGGATTGGAAACATTGAACTATTACAGTCTCTTATAAAACAAAAGAGACCAGTTAATGCATCAGATAACAGAGGTTGGAAACCTATCCATGAAGCTGCTGCATTAGGCCCATGCCTTTTGTGTTTGGAAGAACTTCTGAAGCATGGTATGTTATTGTTTATTTAAATAAATATATTATGAAAAAGAAACCCCTAAAATAAAGTTTTATGAAATTATGTTATTTTATCGCAATAATAACGTAGTACAGTAAGGAGTTTTTATCAACATTACTGAAACTTGTTTCTTCTAATTTTGGCATATTCTATTATAATTGATAAAACAGGCTGATGTATGACAAGGAGCGAAAATCTATAGGTGCAGTTTATCACATCTGGGGATATTATCTCTCTCTCTCTCTCTCTCTCTCTTTTTTTTTTTTTTTCATTTGTAAATAGAATTGAATTCAAGCAGCATGATTTTTTGTGGCCTATTATAAATTTCAGGTTGAGTAAATTTATATTATTAAAATAATACTTTCATATTTAAAATTATCATTAGGAAGGAACTTATACGCATATAAAAATAATAATTCATCATTACAATTATCAAACACCAGGAAGGAAGACTTGAATGAATTAATAAACAATTATATATAAAGATAAAGATATTACTTCATTATAAAGTAAAAGCTTGAAAATTCATTGATGGGTATAGACCAGGCCTATGGTGTCTAATACACTCTATATTTTTCATGATGTCAGGTTCAAAAGTACTTTCTTGGCAATTAATTTTTTTTTTTTCCAGAAATACAGGGTTAAAAGAAAAGAAAAAAAAAAAAAATGGGGTTCTTTTGTTGCCCCTCACAAACTTAAAATTCATAAAAACAGCCTTTTCAAAAGATTTAGTTAAATAAAAATGATCTTTTCATTAAACTTTTCAGTGTTTCAAAATTTATTTTTAATGGTTACCTATAACTTGGTTCAATGAAACACTGTTAATTTAATAATAAGCATTTATATACAGAGTGTAGACTGTAAGTGTAGAATGCAGTCAGTGATAACTTTGTTTTGTATTCCTTTATTAAATAAGTTTTCAAATATGGATACATGTCAGTATCAGTACTATGAACAAAAATTTATTTTTTACTTTACCCATATAAAAATGCATAATTATTTGTAATATTAAAATCGTACATAGAAGGATTAAAATATCTTGCTTTTTTATTAGTTTTAATTTTATGCAAAATAACTTAATAATAAAAGGTTAAAATTAAATTGAAAATTATAATAAAATAATGAATAGAAGGAAATAATAGTTAATTTTATTTTTATTCCTCAGTTTAGACCAAACCAAACACACTAAGAATATGAAGGTCAGTTAATTTTTAATTAATTATAATTAATTACTATTGTTTTATAAGTTTTCTTTTAGTCTAAAGCTGTTCTCTTTTGAAATAAACTTAAAATTCAAACCTAATAGGGCTATTCTAGGTTTAATATAAAAAAACAATTAACCTCCCCCCCCCACCAAAAAAAAAAAAAAAAAAAAAAAACCACTGGGTTGGGTTTTTTAAAGCCTTGGTTAAAGAGCATGGTCAAAAACATGTAGGGTAGAATGCAAAATCGATGCAAGTACAACAACCCTTCCATGTGGCAAGATGTGACCTTAGAAATTTTAGCTAACCAACAAAACAGACAGGTGAGCGGTAGAGTAGAGTGTTTGGCTCGAGTAAAGAAAGGGCTGTGTTCAAGTCCCTGCAAGTTCCTTTTTTTTTTTTTTTTTTTTTGTTGTTGTTATTATTATTATTATTATTATTATTTTTTTCCAATTTAAAAAAAAAAAAAGTTTATATTTTTAATTATTAGTTTAAGAGAAAATATTTGTGAAATAATTTTTTTTTACTTTTTTAATGAGTATAATTATTAAATGTTTACTTAATTATATAAAAAAAAAAAAAAAAAAAGAGAGATTAGAAACTAATTTTAAATTTAGTTTCTAATTTATAGTGTCTGTGATTAGAAGTAGAAAATTAATGAAAGCATAAGAATTTTTTACAAGAAGCACAAGATGTAAAAGAAAATTGATCACAGTTAATTGCATTACAGTCTTTTTCACTATTAAATATTGTTATCATGAACCTTTTGGAAAATATTTGGCTTTTCGTTGAGGTAATTAAATTTGCAAAATTCATATTTGCCCAGATTTTGAAATTTTTGAGATGTAAACTTATTATAAATTAGAGAAATTATTTTCAAATCATCTTTCAAAAAAATTTTCTGATTTAAAAAATAATGGTTACACCCCTCGTTGGATTAAAAGAATTTATAAAGAAGAGTTTTATTTTTTTTATATAAATCAATCTCTCCTAAAGTTAAAAAATCTTTATTATAAAGGTATATCTGAAAATTTTGTGAAATTACTTAAAACTGTTAATATCTCTACTAGCTTCAAACCTCAACTGCACATAAGTGATTTTCTCTCAAACTGTAAACCCGCTATTTCCTCTTCCCCCCCCCCCCCCACTACTGCATTATGGATGATAATCTCGGAGCAAGTAAAGTTGCATTTAACATCGCACTAGCATTGTGCTACAGCGACTTTTTGCAGCAATCAATAATAATTACATCTGTACGCTCTGCGTACATGGAAACCAAAAAATAAAACACTGGATACCCCACTCGCATTCTGCATGAATTTTTAAAATGCATGAAATTTTGTTTTACAGCGATCAGTAATATGCACGTTTGTACGCTCTCCGTACATGAAAACCAAAATAAGATCACTGGATACCTCACCTGTAGTGCTGGGCGATGTTGACATTTCTTAAATCAATATATCAATTGTCTAAAATACCGATATAAGGATATATCGATTTAATGCAGCGTTACCAATTGTAGGGTATAATCTCTACACGTGAGGACTTTTAGCAGTTTTCTTTAGAATGTAGAGACGGTTTATAGTTAGTTTGTTGGGTTTAATGTCTCAGTAATGCAACGTTACAATATAAAAAGTTTGGTGTTAGTTTGAACCAAAACTTGGTACTGAAGTAGCTGCAACCCCCTCATGGTTTAACTTTTTACCATCATTTGTTAATTTTAGATAAACCAAATATTAGTATTATGAAAAAAAAAAGAAAAGAAAGAATCAAAATTTGCCGAGACGGGGATTGAACTGAAGATCTTCTTGTCTCAAGTCAAACACTCTGACACTGTGCCACGCTTTTTTGCCTACTTGTTATATTTCGTTGATTTTCATAAAAGGGATTAAATTTTCTAGGGTCTTATCTTAACCCATAAGTGAATTGTTGCTCAAAATTTGCCATTTAGCCTATGTTTTCGACCTCTCTTTTAATTTAATCTTGGTTTGGTTTCAATAGGAATTTTACTGATTTATACTTCCCTTGTGAGTGGATGTATGGTAGCTCCAATTTTGGTGCAACTTAAATTCAATCGCAGGAAGTAGAAAACTTAAAAATGAGGTTGAGCCACATAATGGTATTGCTTATAACATTACTCCATATATAGTCGGATATAAAATTATTCGAGCGCTAGCAATACTTTCTATATAAAAAATGTACACTTAATACTGCTCTGTAAAATAAATTCTTGTCAAATCATGTTCTTAGTCCGTCTAAGAAACAGCCTTCTGTTAAAGATATAATGCTTTAATACTAATTATTATAAAATTATTCATTATTTTCCACAGTTCAAAATTTATACATCAGTATAATTAATATAGCGCAGTTTTGTTTTATCACAAATCATATTATATGGACTCGTGACATGACATTTCATGAGTAACATTCAGAACATTTAAAACACCCCAATTTATTATTATTATTTTAACTAATTGATAAATTCAGAATTTTACTATTTCGTACTATTTTGTATTGCACTAAAATATTTATATGCCCCACTTACATGAGAATAAATTGCAAAATTGCTAGTATCAGCAGAAAATTGCTAATTAAGAGAAGCGCTTCACACATGTTATTAAATTTCTAGTGCCTTGAATCTCCTAATAAATATAATTCTTAATTAAAATTTTCTAAAATATAATTCCATACTTGCCAACTTTTCCGGTTTTCCCGGAAGACTTCCGGTTTTTTAACGTATCTTCCGGTCTTCCGGACAGATGATGAAATCTTCCGTTTTTAAAAAAGTCGCGGATATCGTTCGTTTTAAAAAGAAAACCCAAATGTTCTACGAAAACTCCAGACCCTCAATCTTTCTCCATCCATAACATAAATGTCAATATTCATTTCAAACTTGCTTTATGAGATTCTAGATCATGTAAAGAAATATAATTGTTAAATATTTCTTGCTGATGTAATTATTGTTTGTGTAATTGCTGATGTAATTATCCCCCCCTTTCATTTATCTCCAACTAGGGATCAGCAATCAAATGTTCTGCAGAAGTCTTTTGTTTCCTAATCTTTATCCATCTGGAACATAAATGATAATATTAATTTTAAACTTCTTTCATTAGATTCTAGAAGTAGAGTTGAAAGAGTTTAATATTGCTTACTCTGTAACTATTTTTGTATCCCCCCCCCCCCCCCCACTTTTCCCCGGATTGTGATCAGTGATCAATTCTAGAAACAATAAAGCAATGGAAGTGCTCAATATTTCTCACATATGTAATTATTTTTAGATCTTTATTGTTGAATTTAATAAATCTGTTTATTTTTCCTCAATTAAATTAAATATTTGTATGTCATATTTATACCAAATGTGTAAACATGGGGGGAAAATGAAGAATAATTTTTTTAGGTAGGAAAATTTTTTCCAAATCAATTTAAGAAAATTAATAGTTGGTTTTATGCACGTTTGAAACTGATAATTAGCTACTGCTACTTATTTTTATAATGTATGATTAATATACATACACAAAAATCATATTATATTTATTTAAAAAAATTAGTTATACTTTAATTTAACTAAGTTTTTTGTCTATTGTTAAATAAATTTCTTACTGATTCTGTTTTGTAGATATTTATATGTTGAAGAGGAATAACTTCATTTAAAACTTTTATATATTTAGTATAATCAATCTATAGTAAAACGTTTTTATAGATTGCTTCTAAATATTAAAATTGTAAAACTGTATTGTTTATTACATCAAAGAGAAAAAAAATCTTCCCTTTTTTTATGAAATCTTCTGGTTTTTCAACAAGAATCTTCCCTTTTTTTATTACTTCCTTATACAAAGTATAAGGAAGTATAGTAATCCCGATTTGCGAAATGGATTTTGTATTTCACATTGCTCGAAAACGAATGATCGCTGAATGTTGCCAATTTATACGTGTGACTGTCATGATGTATAGTTGTACACCTGCAAGTGTCGTCTGAACACGAGCTCTCGTTTTAGAGATATAAGCGATTTTACACGATTTTTCGTGACGTCTGTATGTGTGTGTGTGTGTCTGTGTGTGTGTGTGTGTGTATGTCGCATAACTCAAAAACGGTTGGACGTAGAAAGTTGCGAATTGGTACATAGGTTTGTTATAACATCTAGTTGTGCACCTCCCGTTTTGGACTTTGTATGATTTTCCGTTTTGGAGATATTTAGGAAAATTAGGTTCATAATGACAAAAATACATAGGTTTTGGCCATAATGTATCAAAAAACGGTAATAACTCAAAAACGGTTGAACGTAGAAAGTTGCGAATTGGTACATAGGTTTGTTATAACATATAGTTCTGCACCTCCCTTTTTGGACTTTGTATGATTTTCCATTTTGGAGATATTTAGGAAAATTAGGTTCATAATGACCAAAAATACATTGGTTTTGGCCATAATGTATCAAAAAACGGTAATAACTCAAAAACGGTTTGGACAAATCTTGCAATTTAACTGACTTCCCGACTAGCTAGACATTTGAAACTTTCAGAAAAGCTCAGAACACGTTTACAATGCGTTTTTTTTATATTTTTGGCCATCTGTTTCCGATACCTGCTGCCTTCGGCAGCGTTACCAGTACAAATCTTGCAATCGATTTTTAACTAACTTCCCGACTAGCTAGACATTTAAAACTTCCAGAAAAGCTCAGAACACGGTGACAATGCATTTTTTAAATATTTTTAGCCAATTGCTTCGTGTCACTGCTGCTTTTAGCAGCGTTTATATGATTCAACAGAAAATCTATTTAACTAACTTCCCGACTAGTTAGAGATTTGAAACTTCCGGAATAGTTCAGAAACACGGTGAAAATGCATTTTTTAACACTTTTATCCAATTGTTTCGGATCCGAAGTCCCCCCCCCAAGGCACAACCTTGACATGAGTCCCCCCCAAGGCACATGAGTCCCCCCCAAGGTACAACTTTGACATGAGTCCCCCCCAAGGCATAACTTTGACATGAGTCCCCCCAAGGTGCAACTTTGAAATAAGGCCCCCCAAGGCCCAACTTTGACATGAGTCCCCCCAAGGCCCAACTTTGACATGAGTCCCCCCCCCCCCCCCCCCAAGGATTTTAAAATGAGTCCCCTCAAGGCACAATTTTATTTATTTATTTATTTATTTTTTTACGTATGCATGCATTTTTTTTTAAATATTTTTAGCCAACTGTTTCGGGTCCAGTGACAATATTTTTTAACATTATGTATATTTCTAAAAGTGTATAAGGAAGTCATGTGGTGCCCACATCAGATTTTTAAAATTGGTTGGCAAGTATGTAATTCTTTTAAAAAAATTTTACGAGATTTACTTTTTTTTTATTGAAATTTTAAAATTTTTACTTATTTTAGATTAAATTACATGAAATATTACAAAAGACAAAAAGACTGAAATAGCTAACTCAGTATAGGGAAATAAATTTAATAGAAAGAACAATTTGGTGCATTTGAAGAGGGAAAAAAAAATCAATTTTCACAGCATTTAAAATTATTTTTAAATACGTATACTGTTTGAAATACCTATACCTTCAAGTACCCATACCCTTTAAATACGCATACCTTCCAAATAAATAAAAATTAGATATTAAAATATTAAAATAATCATATCTATAATAACGCTGTTGTTTGAATTAATTTATTTTTGACAATATGACAATGTCGTATTCTGTACTAATATTAATGAATTTAATGAAGAAATATTATTAATTAGATAAAATATTAATAAAGAATAGTTAATTCACTTATCTAATAGACATAAACTGGGATTTCTTATTTATAAATTATAGGAACTAGCAAAATATATAACAAAAAATAGCAGAAGAAAATACTAATATTGATAAAATCTCTTGTAATCAAACAAATTTTGAATGAATGAATAATCCCATTTCAACTAACGAGATATATAAATTAGAGTGCTGATTCAATGGATGAAGGATTAACTTTCCGTGGTTCAAGATGAATCACGTGACATGCTCGAATAGGTTGCTGTGTTTGGCCCTTTATCGCTATTTTGGCATTTAAAATATCAGTTCGACAAATTATCATTATTATTAGGTAACATGACAGTCCTATGACCGAAATAAATTGTTTTAAAAATAATTTTACACATATTTCACATTTTAATAAATAGGGGAGAAGGGGGCACATTGGGACAAAGGCTTTTATCCCTTTATAATTGCAAAATAAAATTTGTAAAAAATCACACTAGATGGCACTTAGTAGTACATCTTCATATTTGTGATTTCAACTCATTCATTCAAGTTATCTGTCTGTGAACAAGGTTAGTTTATTTTATCATATGAAAAGTAATTTTTTTCAAGTAAATTAATGTTGATTTTTTGGGTAATAGGAAAAAGATATTTTAATTTTTAAAAGTATTATGTGTTTTTATAAACATTAAGCTTTCATTTCCACTATAGATCATTAGCCCATGTGCTCTAGAAAATTAGGCCTAAACATTTGTTTTGAAAATGACCTGATGGGGTACATTGGGACTGCTCCAATGGCCCATTCATTTCTAACACCAATATATTTTTATTTATTTACTTATTTTTTGCACATATAAGCTAAATGTATTCATTTTTTTTCTAGATATTCTTTAAATAAATAGAAAATGATTAGAAATTATAACCCAAAAACTGAAAGAACTAAAATTTCAGAAGAAAATATAGAAAAGGCAATAAATGAAATAATCAAAGATAAACTTTCTGTTAGGGAAGTTGCAATTAAATATTATATACCAAAATCTACATTATTTAATAGATTGAAAAAAATGAGAGAAAATAAGATTGAGTGTGTACTACAAATATAAATTATAAGTTTCAATCCAAATATACATCTCAACAAATATTCACAGCTGAACAAGAACTCCTGTTGAAAGATTATTTAATATCATGTTCTCAACTTAACTATGCCATCAACGCGATCCTACATAACATTAAAGTTTTGTGTAGACTTGCAGGGTTTTGATGTGCATTAAGATATGAATATGCAGTAATGCTTCATAACAATTTCATTTTTTCATAATTACCTACTTTATTATTATTTGTTATTGTGTCAAAGTCATTGTTTTGAAAGCCTTTCATTTACTTTAGTAAAATATTTTGCAGTATTGTAATTAGATAAATAAAAAGATAGTTGTCCCAAAGTGCCCCATCATTAAATCAGTGTTGTCCCAATCTGCCCCAGCACGGGGAACATTGGGACACTTTTGCATAAGTTATGTTTTAATTATTTCTGTTCTATCCTCTGTTATTTCTGTTCTCACATTAAACAATGCTCATTACACATTTAAAAGGTGGCCAATAACACAAATATTTAAATAAAAATGCATAAAAGCATTAAAACTTTTATAAATTGGAAAATAATATACTTTTATAAAAAGTATCCCAATGTCCCCCCTCCTCCCCTAATAAAGTACCTTTTTTTTCATCGTTTCCCAACAAAGTTTAAAAGTGTTTATAAAAGAAAAAATAAACTTTTAAAGAGCTAAATTTAACAACAAATAATCATTTTTCAACTATTTTTAAGCATTTTGTCGGTTAAAGTTCAAATACACGAAATAAAAAAGAAGTAAAATCAAAATGATTTAGAACAAAAGAATATTAAACTACGTAAATAAACAAAAACATTGGCGGTTATGAATTATGCGAAGAACAATCTCCAAATCGTTGCCATAGAAATTTACTGAAAATAAGCTGTTACCAAGGGAACCACCGAATACACAGGTGCAAGGCGAGCATGTCACATGACTCATCTTGGACTTTCTGAAGGGTTACCATTTATCACTCTACTTTATATATCTCGTTGATTTCAACTACCCAAACTTAACCGGAATGCTTGTATCAGAAATCAGAATCGGTTTTCATTTTACTTCTGCACATGCATGAAAACCGCAATCATGGCTCATCGAAAGAATGCATCTTTTAAACCGATATTCTCTTTTTCCCAGTGCGCCTGCGTAACACTAAATCGAAACGGCATTTCGAATGAATATTATTCGCTTGTTTTTTTGCGGTTTCATTCAGTCAAGATTTTTATGATTTAATTGTCTATGAGTGCGCATGCTTGACTAAATCGTTATCCCATTAAATAGAGGTCAAGACTTAAAATTTTTAGAAGTGGCCACTGGACATGATGAACTCAGTGGCCACTCATGAGTCATCGTCGTTATACATCGGATTCATACACATACAAATAATATATATATATATATGATATATATGTGCGTGTGCGTAAAAGCATAAAAACACAAATGATGTGGTCGTAAAATTAAATTAAGAAATAGTGCTCTTTATTGTATTATTTTAATAATAAATATATATATATGTGTGTATTTCTACCCATTAAAAAAAATTAAATAAGTATTATTTGAAAATAAATAATTTTTTTTTAAACTTACGTACTTCTATAGTTTAAATTTTTCAATATCTGAAATGAAAGGAGGTAAGAGGAAGACAAAATAGATTGAGAAATCGAATCATTGAAAAGTGATTCAGTTTTTGAGGAAAGGTATGACCTCATTTGAACTTCCACTGAATGCTTATGATTTTATTCTTGTTAATGTTTTAAGAGTGAGTTCTATAAGTATGAAATGATGTAATGCTATAAGTGAGTTATAATAGCATGTAATCCAGCTTTTTTTAAATGCTATTAATAACTATAGTACTTAGAAGACTTTAAGATTCAAAGTTTTAGTAATGAGGGAAAATAGACTTTCGTAGATAATATTAATTTTGCTATGGAAAACAGCTGGCTATAATGATGATATGATCTAACAATGTTATTTCTCATACACAATTTGTGTTAGAATATTTATTTTATGTCTCATTGCAAAAGAAATACAAAAATTTGATTCATTTAATAAATTTCACCTAGTCTGGCACTTCCATCTGCAAATGAAAAATAATTATGATTAGAATTAGAGGAAAACGAAATTATTTTGAGTCTGAGGAAGGGGTGGGGAGGCAAATAATATGTACTAGCCTATTATCAGAGGTATAATTTTATTAACTGACATTTGATTGATAAAATTAGAAATTTGCTGAAAATTTTCTGTAAACATGATTGGTTGGTGGATTGCTTGGACATTATTAGCATCACTTTCAATAAATTGACTACCTAAACAGTTATATATATAGCTTTTATCTACATTAAACACTTTCAAGATTATTTCATTAACACAAAAAAAATTATTTAATATAACTGCAGTTACTTTTATATCCACATAAAAACCTTATAAAAATTTCATACCATCAGACAAACTAATTTTTCAAACATATATATTATAAAAAAATTTATTTACGAATTTAAACATATAAAGCCACAAATTTAATCAATAAACAAAAAGCCTTGTAGATAAACTTTATAAAAAATGTATAAAGAAAATCGATAATATCCCTAGCTACCAAAAACCAAATAAAAAATACACTAGTGCAATACCTTACGATCGTGGAGCCGCAGTGAAAATTAAAAATATCGCAAGCAAACTAGATGTAAACATTCCAATTAAACCAAACCCAAATATCTATCAAATAATCAGAAACAATAAAGATAACATTCCCCCCCTCGAATCCCCCGGCGTTTACAAGATCCCTTTTAAATATCAAGACAATAATGACGGTTGCTATGTAGGAATGACTAAGAGAAAAATTAACACAAGAATTAAGGAACATACTAATGACATAAAATTTGGCAAATACGGCACCGCGCTAGCACAAACATATAAAAATGAAAATATCGAAATAGATTTTAAAAATACCGAAAAAATCGCGAACTATAACAGTCACAACTATGCACTTTTTCGAGAAAC
Organism: Salticus scenicus; assembly: GCA_963930645.1. NCBI lineage: Eukaryota > Metazoa > Arthropoda > Arachnida > Araneae > Salticidae > Salticus > Salticus scenicus. Next base: position 138,238,786 of record OZ005661.1, read on the forward strand.
CATTGAAATTATCAGCCAACCGAACGCATGCAACCTGGACCAACCAGCAACAGGTATAGACGCCACCTGGCGCCATATCCTGAAAAAGAAGAAAGGAGTTAAAACACCTACAGAAAATCTTCGGAAGCGCACAGAATGGAGTGACCGACGATGAGGGGGGACCCCCTAATAAGAAAGTACTTCGCCAAAAGAGTCACATCGGTAAAGCTAAAGTAAGGTTTTTTTGTTTATTGATTAAAAAAATTTATGTATATACATTAATCATGCATTAATAAGTATTTAATTATCAGCTTTAAATATGTATGAAATCAACTTAGCATTAATTTTCTTAAATTGATTTAGAAAAAATTTTTGTTCCTAAAAAATCTATTTCCCCCCCCCCCCCCCCCCCGTTTACACATTTGGTATGGATATGAAATATAACTATATAATTTAATTGAGAAAGAATAAATAAATTCATCAAGCAAGTTAAGTCTAAAAATAATTACATATGTGAGAAATAGTGAGCACTTCTATATCGCTTTTTTGTTTCTAGAATTGATGAGTTATCACTATCTAGAAATGAGGAAAGGGGGAGGGTAAAAAAGTAATTACATGAATAGGAAATATTACATTCTCAATTCTACTTCTAAATTCTATTAAAGCAAGTTTAAAATGAATATTGCCATTTACATTATGGTTGAAGAAAGACTGAGAAACAACTGCAGAACATTTGATCGGCGATCGCTAGTTGGAAATAAGAAAAGGGGGAGAGAGGCAAAAAATAATTACACGAACAAGAAATATTTAACAATTCTATTCTTTCTAGGTTCTAGAATCTCATAAAGCAAGTTTTAAATGAATATTGACATTTATGTTGTGGATGGAGAAAGATTGGAAATCGGAAGGCACGATCGTCATCCAAATCCCATTAACGATCGCCGATCGTTAATGGGATTTCTTTTTTTTTTTAATGAACAATATCCGCAATTTTTTTTTTTTTTTTTTTTTTTCTTTTGTTTTTTTTGACGGAAGAAATATTGTCGCGAATTCGCAGAAAAATTGCCGATCATAGCAATTTTTTTGGATCGCCACTTTTTCAAATTAAGTCGCCACGTGGCGAGTGGCGACCATGAGTCTTGACCTCTACCGTTAAATGAATATGAATAGCTATCTGGCATTATTCCAGCATAGAATCGGTTTAGTCTGGAATCAGATTTTCCCGTGCTTTGATATTTCTGCATCGATATTTTACGGAAGATAAAAAATTTTAAATCAGATAAACAATATTAGCGTTAAATCGATATTTTATTTTACATCGATATAAAGCCAAGTCCTACTCATCTGCATTCTGCATGAATCTTTAAAATGCATGAAATTTCGTTTTACAGCGATCAGTAATATGCACGTCTGTACGCTCTGCGTACATGAAAAACAAAAAAAACATCACTGGATACTTCACCCGCATTCTGCATGAACCTTTAAAATGCATGAATTTTTGTTTTACAGCAATCAGTAATATGCACGTCTGTATGCTCCGTGTACAGGAAAAAAAAAAAACCCTAGACACCTCACCCGCATTCTTCATGAACCTGTAAAACGCACGAAATTTCGTTTCCCATCAATCAGTAATACATACATTTAAAAAAAAATGAAAAAATCACTAAATTCGTCTCCCACAAACTCCATGAATCTTTAAAATGTACGAAATTTCGTTTGGCAACAATCAGATACTCGAAAATCAAACAGCTTCAAAACATCATGGTGAGGTTACTGCATTTCAAAGATTGATTATTCAACGACACATAAACATCGAGGGTACCAGGGTTGGCATCTTTATCAGCAATTGGAAACAAGACGCCAAGCAGTATCGTAAAGCACATTCCATCCTGTAATTGTACTTATGTTGGTGAAACTTTCAGAACTGGTGATATTAGAATTAAAGAACATAAATGCTTATATAAAACTAGTAATATAAAATCTAAACTAGTAATTCATTCCCTTGCTACCGATCATATTCTTAATTTTGACAATATTAAAATCTTGGTTTCTAACATAAAGATGTATGAATCACGAATTTTCTTAGAGGGCGTTTTTACCAAACTACAGCATTCTTCCTTGAACGAGGCTAAAACAGTTCCTCCCGAGTACTTGATCCTGTTGTGATGTTTTATGACTTTATCTTAACTGTTATGCTATGTATGTATATTGGAACTGGAGAAGGCTAATGTTTAGCCGAAATGTTTGTCATGTGTTTTGTGTTTTTTAATTAAAATGTGTTTTATAAAAATTTTTTATCTCATTTTAAAAGTTACTTTAATTTTAGTGAAATCATATTGAAAAAATTTGTCCTTGTGCTTTTATTGTCATTTCCTCTAAAAATCTGAAATTTGACAGTTCTTTAATAAAATATTTGAAATAAATATTAAATGCAATGTCGAATGAATGGTTTACAAACAGCTGTTGTCCCTTCAGTATTTTTCATACAAAAAACTGCATGAGTAAAAACATTAAGAACAGATGATTAACACTTGCTTTAAACGAGCAGACCATTAACATTTGCTATTAGTGCCGTAAGTAAAAAATACAAATATTGAAAATTTACTTAAAAGTAAAACACTAGCACAAATCAATTTAAAAAAATTATCCAATTGTGATATAAAATTATTTCCCTTTAAATTATTCATTTATTTCAATTTTTACAAAAATTGAGCTTTTTTTCAGTTTTAAATAAAAAAAATTCTAATATTTGCTGAGGTGGGATTTGAACTCAACACCTTCCTTACCCAAACCAAACACTCTGTACTGTCACTATGCCATGCTTTCTCGCTGTCTGCTTCTGTTTCATTGGTTTTGATAGAAATAACTAAAATTTCTAGGATCATATCTTTCCCCATGGCAGTTGTTGCACCAAATTTGCACTCTACCCTATGTATTCAACCGTGCTCTTGGTTTGGTTTCAATAGGAATTTTACTAATATTAATGCTCTTCTTGTTAAAGACTATGCTTCAAGATGAATGTAGGTACCACCATGCAGATGTTCTGTGTATGAAAAGAACTTATTACATAAATAAAATCACCTTAGAAAATCCCTCTATATGTATAACCAGCTAACAACAGTCCAATAAACTTTCAAATAACAACATGGAGAATTTCACACAAGAAATACTGTGCATGCACTTAGACAGAAAGCACTGACGAGCATTTATAATAGTGCAGAACCAGGTTAATACATTTTAGAGCTCTCACAAATGAAAAATGCCACACTTCAGATTATATTGTCTTTAAAACAGATAAGTAAAACTATTATTATAATTTTACTATCATAATATTTCTTTAAAGTAATATTGTCCTTTTGTTGTGATGATTTAACTTAAACAAGCATGAATCCTTATTTGTTAAGTTCAGGTGAAATGAATGCAAGTTGATGTAAGTTTGTTAAATCAAAGTTTGTATATACAGCCTGAAATATTGTTTTTAAAACTTTTATTTGACCTTATTATTATTTATTTATTTATTTATTTTAAGAGGATACTGACATAAACTGGGTAACTCATGAAGGAGAAACTGCTTTACTATTGGCTTGTAAAAGAAGAAGCTGCACTGATGCAGGTCCTGTTGTTAAGCTGCTACTGGATTATGGTGCAGATCCAAATATAGTAGATAATGAAGAAGATTCACCTCTGCTTGCAGGTAGATTAGTTAATAATGTGAGATTATGTTAAACAATTTCAAATCATTATGATTTTGCATTTATTCTCCCAGGAGCAGAAAGTGCTTAAAACTGCGACGCACATCGCAGAACATTTCATCTATCCCCTAACTGGATGATGTTGATACAGCTAACATTCTAAAATTAATAAAACCTAGATATGTTCAACTGACCTGTAAATCTGTTAGCATACTAGAAAATTGATGGAAACAGTCACTGTTTCAATGTATAGACAAAATTTTTAAACATTTTGTAAGTAGTATATCCACATTGTGACAATATTAATGCCAAAAGCCATTGAAAAAATTACAAATTCTGAGTGTATTACTCAGTTTTAGATTATAAAAATTTTAAATCGTGTTTTATTATAAATGTGTAATAAATATTTTACTAATAAGTATTATTTTTATGCTTATTTTACATTTTACTGTGCTTTGACAAATTTGGATAAAATACCTGCAGAACATCTGCAAATTTTAATGTCTCATTGCAGAACACCAGATATAATTCTGCCCCTGGGTTATTCTCCAGCAAATTCAACTACCTGATTGTAGAGTCCTGCATCAGGTTGGATAACCTGATTTTACCCGAACCCCAACTGAAACTGCAGTTCAGGTTCGGGTCAGTTCAACGAAATTTTTTCTCTTGTGGGTCGGGTTGACAGATTTTTTTTTTTTTTTTTTTTTTTGTGATTCGGGATGTGATCACTGGATTTTTTTTTTTTTTTTTTTTTACTGCAAGTTAGGTTCAGGTCAGGTTTAGTTTGCAATGAATTGGATTGACCTTAAGAATATCTTTCAAAAACAATTTACCTTAATAAGCAGAAATTTGTGTGCTATAAAATGCCCAAAATGAATATACGCTTACCCAATTATTATAGTAAAATAAACATCCATATCCAACTAAGACAATTAACAAAAGAACAGAAAAAAAAAAAAAAAAAAAAAAAACTAGTTCTTTTCTTAAATAATAACAAACAGGAATCAAGAAAACTAATTAAAAAGGATTTTACAATTCATCAATATCTATTCTACCCCCATTAGAGGAGCCGAGTCTCCCATTTTGGAACCGTATCATATCTTCTAACAAAATATTTTCTTTTTATTATGTAAACTACATATGATTAGAAATACACATTAAAACCCAAAACATATGAATATTCCAAAATTTTCTGTGGAATTCATATAGCGACATTTAATGGGTTAAACAAAAAACATTATGCAAGCTGACCCATTTTTAATAATTTGCAAAATACATGAAAAACTGGTAGAAATAACAGAAGAAAGTAAGCGAAAATTATATAACCACTGAATAACTGAAACTCATTTAAAATTACTATGAAGATGAAACAATATTTTTCAAGCTAAATGTTCACTGGTACAAGTGTAAAATTAAGTAGAGCAGAAATTAACAGAGAAATAACATGGAAAAAGGCAAAATTTTCAACAATATAACTGGTACATTGTACTTGTTGTATAATTTTATATAATTTTCTTTGTAGATGCAAATTTTATGTGTTTTAATGCATTAATATATTTTGTGATACCAGACTTCCTGCGGCGTTTCCATACTGCAGACAAATTTTGTTTTACTGCTGACAGATACAGAAAACTCTGCTACTGTGGTGTCTGTTGATCTGTTTATTAACCCCTTAACGCGCGCTGTCCTCGTTGCGAGGACGCAAAATTTAAGATCCAGCTGCAAAAATTCATCCCGGAAAATTTTTACCAAACATTTACGTTTATAACATAGCAGAAAAGGCCGGTTTTTTTAACCTTAAAATTTAAAATTTCTTTTAGTTTAATTTAGTTTATTAATTCCGGTGGCAGAATAATTTAAATGATCCGAATTGTCTTGCGCCGCAAAGGGTTAAAGGAGGACAAGATATTTATTCAAGAGATTGCAGTTTTTCTTTTATTTTTGGAGTTTCCTTTATAAATCTTTATTTATGATCTTGAATTAGTATAATTCAAAATAATTGTACTGCTATTATTTTTTAAAAATCAATTTTTAAAAAGTTGGTTGGTTGGTTGGTGTCGTGTCCATGGGGAGAACTATAGAAAACCATGAGTGTGCAAAACACAGCCGGCCAACTCCTTGATGTTATCGGAGTACAGACTCTCGATGTCAAAGGGGGAGAATTCCCCAAGCTGAGCCAGGGATCTTAAAATGGCTGGGCAGTCAAAAATATGTTTTGGTGTTAGTGGAACATCATCACAGTTGCTGCAGAGACGGTAGGTTCTATTGCCATCTCTCAGGATCTTCATACCTCGATAATGACCAGTTCTAAGGCGAGTGATAGCTTTGGTAAGGTCTCTGTTAGCGTTTATTTCACAAATCTGCGAGTCTTTTTTAATGGTGTTTTCTCTCAAACGGAACCTTGCCATCGCATTAACATCGTCAAGAGTGACCTTGGCGATATTTTCATTATTGAGATTTCTCCCTTTCTTGGCAAGTTGATCTGCCTCTTCGTTTCCAGGGATGCCGACAATCAGACCTGCCAACTGCTACGAATAATTCGGAATTGCTACGAATTTGGGCCGTAAACTACGGCGCTACGAAAATCGGCTCAAAATTACGAATTTTTATCTAGCACCAAAACTGCAACATTTCTGAAGTTTTGCCTTGCGATTTTCAATCTTTTTCCATCCACGCCATAAATATCAATTTTCATTTTAAACTTGCTTTATTAGCTTCTAGAATGTATAAAGAGATAGAATTGTTAAATATTTCTCATTCGTGTATTTTTTTGTGCCCTCCTCGCTCCCCACCCCCTAACAATCGGCAAACAAACGCCTCACGAAAGCCTTGGGATTTCTAACCTTTTTCCATCCACAACATAAATGTCAATGTTCTTTTTAAACTTACTTTATTAAATGCTAGAACCTATAAGGAAGTAGAGTTGTTCAATATTTCTCACTCTTTTTTTTTTTTTTTACCTCCCCTACCAATCCATAATCAAACGCCTACAGAAACTGTTGAATGTGTTTAATATTTATATTTTAACATTTTTAAAACAATTATCCCAATGCTAAGATTAGAATTTTTTGCAATCATTATAATTTATATATTTTTAAATTATACACATAATCAAGCACACAACAAAAAATATTTATTTAATAGGTAGTATTTTTGTGGAATTTTATTGCCTGGTTGAATATAGTGTAAAAACAGGAATTATGCATTTTGAATAAAATTATTTTAGAAAAAAAAATTAAATATCCATAAAGGGAAGAGAAGAATGTCTTTTCATTATTTTGTCAGCACATTTAGAAATTGCCCAGTCCTTTAGATTGTTTGATCTTCGTACAAAATGCCAGTCTTTCTGCTCTATAAAATAGGAATTCATTGCTTCAGAAATAATGATGTCACAATTTGTTGGAAGAGGACCATTTACAGCTATCATCATTTCATGATTTGCTGCTTCCTCAGTGATAGGCCGTCTTTTATTGTTGTGATACTCATAACTCGATGTTAATGATTCACAAACTGATTCTACAGAAGATACAGTTGATGCAACACATATTGCATGCATTATCAACTCTATGTCTTGAAATAAACTTTGTTTGTTGCAAAGAAAAGTTTTTATGAGATCTTTACTGGTCAATTCTTGGTATTCTTTTGTAGTTTTAGATTCTACAATTTCATGGATTTTATTTACAAATTTTTTGTATTGGGCCTCCAACTGTGAGTCAGGTATGTCTTTAAACTCATACACCAGTGTTTTAGATGACATCAAAAATTTTTCTAACTCAGATGCTGTTGTTAATGCAACACCCTTAACTTTCACTTTTGTTGCAAGGAATTTCAAATCTGTCAGAATCTTCACATGTTCAAAGAGTTTTACATCCTCTTCTGTAAACAGTTTTTGCAGCTCTTTTGCTATGTGCAGTGCAAGTTCTGACAATTCTTTTTCAACTGTTTGTTTACATGCCATATGATCAATTTTAATTCTTTTTGAAGAGCAACGCGTGTTGTTTAAGTTTTCTGGCTCTGTATCACAAAGAGGAACACCTTGATATGTGTTGTCTGCCTCTAAATCTCTACTATCTGAGTGATAAGTAGGCCAAAAACAATTATTTTGAGGGCTCTGACTGCAGGGACATTTTTTGATATCAACTGCTGAGGACATACTTTGCAAATAGTCTACTTTATAATTAAATTCTGCATATCGCTCATGAGGAAGGACATCAACTATTTGCAAATCACAAATAATCTTGCTAAACTGATCATACAAATCGCACAATCCAGACAATTGAAGGCAGAATTTTACATTGAAAATTTTGTTCATTTTTACATTTGCACTTTTTGCTTTATCCCTCTGTACTGAACTTCCACCAATAGATTCAATTTGACGCTCCTCAAATATTGTAATAATTGTCTTGAATTCTTCTCCGAAATTCTTCTCCGAAATTCTTATACACTTTCTTGCAATGATTAGCGAATCTAGTTTCACTAAAGAAACAAGGATTTTTAAAGGTGGTTTCTCCATTTGATTTTTCTATATTTTAACTTACATCTCTAAAATTCTCATATTCTTTCCCATAATTGAATTCTCCAAAAATGGATGCAATTATTTCTGTTATTGCCACAATCCATGAAAATTTAGCATTCTTCCGTAAGTGATCATCAACAAGTCCAGCTTTATGCATCGGGTCCCAATCATAATAATATGTTTTGTCTTCTTCAGAAAAGTGTTTGTTAAGGTATTCTGGCACAGATAAATTAAAATACTGTTCGTCAAAGCTTCCACCATTGAACTGCGTCTTGGTAACACCATATTCATCTAGGCATGTAATAATACTTTCGGCTACACTTTCACCATTGTGAGCTTTAATAACTGGGTGTCCTAAATATAAAGCTTGAATAAGCTGATTTGAATCAGGAACAATAGTGATGCCCATGATGAACTGCCGAGTACGGTGCTTCCAAGTTGCTTTGTCTGCAATAATTTTTAATGGTGGCTGAAATCCTGTTTGCTTTAATCTGTTATTTATAAAAGCTTTAAGCCGATTCTTTACAGCATTAGATGCAAAAGGCAAAAAGTTTTTCGCAAACGCTACTGAGTGATTAATCTCCCCCATATCGCAGCCATTTTGAATATTTAAAGCAATCTCCTCTTCAAAATCTGCGTAAGGTCGACCTTTATAATACAGTCTGTATGCAATGCGACCAATACGCATTCCAACATCAGTTTCCCTAGCAACATGTTTACTTTTTTCTTTATTCTGTTCTTCTATTAAGTTCACAGATTTTTTATGCAAACTACTCAGCAAATGATCCTTAAGGTGCCTCTTAAGATTTCTAAATTTTGGTGGCAAGGTGGTACCAATTGGAAAATTTATGCCATTTTCCATATCATAATTAAAAACTGATGGATGGCAGTTTAATCCTTTCTTTTCTGGAAGAAAAGTTCCATTATCATCACCATCAGAAACACACAAACGGCAAATAATGGCACCATTATTTTCATCATATGTAAATTCATCAAAAAAAGAAATTATATCAGAAATAGATCTGCAAGACTGAAAAATGTATGACAGATCTCTCTCATATTCATAATCTTCTTTTTTTGTATCTGTTGCTGCTGCAGCTGCTTTCACATTTTCTTTTTTTAAAGTGCACTGCATGTGTTCTATTTTTTCTTCCAGACTTTTTACATACTGCAGAATCATATCAATTTTGTCAGTTTCCCCTTCTTTACGGGGTATTTTTATTTCTTCTTCCGAGTTTCCTGCGAATGATGCCGGTTTTGACATAACAGGGGCAGTGTTTTCTGCAAAAGATGCTGAATTTTCAGTGGATACATGTGGGATATTTTCATTTTTATCCTTTTCAACTTTATCTAAAGGAGGTTGCACGTAAGAGAATAATGTTTTCTGGCCAGCAGATCTTTTGTCCAATGCATTTTCATTGGGATGTTTTCTTAGCAAATGATTCTGATAATTTTTTTCACGGAGTTCTTCGCTGCAGAATCGGCATTTCACCTTCCGCGTTAAACTAGGATAGCTCATTTTACGATCATAAATGACGAAACGTTAAAATAAATAATTAATAAAACGTTTAAAAAAAAAAAGCTACATTTAAAATAAAAAAATCTCTCAAACGATGAACAAATGTAACTCACACCATAACTTCCTAACTAAACTAAAACAGCATAGCATCTTCTTCTCTCCCTGATCCCATGCCGATCAAAGAAAATGATGATCTCCGCTAATAATTCCCCCTCTCCCTACTCTGAGTTTTTCCATTCAAAAGCGCTTCTTCTTCCTCCCCCTCCTGTCCTAAAGAGGCTGGCGTCAGCCGCAAAAGCCCAGTCTTCGGTCGGACTTTGGAATGAGAGGGGAGAAAACAGAACCGCTGCTCTCTTATCAGTTACGTTTGCTTCCTGCTTAGTGCAGGCGATCGGCGCGGCGTTCGCTAATGATATATTGCACAAACAGAAACCAAAAGTGAAACCCTTTTGGTTAAATTCTTTCATATTCGTTTATTCACAGATTAAGGAGTAGTTTCAATCGCAAGACCAGAACTGTAGTAGCAGTACGATTTTTCCGCGATCGCTGTTTGCAGAAAACTTTTCGTAAACTCGGCAAATTTTTCACGATTGCTGAACGCGGAAAATTTTCCGCAAGTTCAGAAAATTTTCCGCAAGTTCAGAAAATTTTCCGCGAACACCGTTCGCGCGTTCGTGTATATTATGCGGGTCTGTGGGTAAGCACTTGGAGAATGCAGGCTCTTCCAGGAAATCAAGGGTGCTGTGCTCGAGACCGATCTCTCGTCTTATATCGGAATCAAATTGTAGAGTGGACGATCTTTTAAGTCTGGTTTTCTTGGACCAATTTTCAAAGGTTCTTCGTGAGATGTGGTCTGAGTCACGACTTCATATTTTGTTAGTAAAGTTTATGGTTTGGTACTTCCTTCTGTTATTGAGTGATGCTAAGCCACATTCTCGTATCACTTTTTCATTGTTTGTAGAGGAAACTGCACCGCAGATGATTTTGGCTGCTCTAGCCTGGATGCTGTCCAAGTAGTGGAGTGTTGTGGCTGAAGTATGGGCCCAAATGGGGGTGGCATACTCAAGATGTGGTCTTGCCAGGGCAGTATAGGTTGTCCGAAGGGTTTTAGGGTTTGCTCCCCAGTTAGTGCCACATAAGCTCTTTAGAATTTTTAGCCTCTTTAGAGCTTTGTTTCCACAATTCTTGATGTGTTCACCAAATCGCAATTCGGGATCAAGTTGTACTCCTAGGTATTTTGGATTATCTGTTTGTGTAAGGGGAACGCCATTCAGCATGATGGTAGGTCTGAATTGGTTTCTGTGTTTTCGATCCGTTGAAAACACCGTGAATTACGACTTCTGAGGATTAAATTTCAGTTTTAGATTCTGAGACCAGGTTAGGACATTCTTCAGTGATTGGTTGAGAGCGAGGGCAGATTTATCAATATCATTGCAGGTATGCCATATAGCTATGTCGTCTGCAAAGCAGGCAATTTTTGTTTCATCATGTAGGTGTTGGTGGATATCGTTAACATACAAAAGAAAGAGTAATGGGCTAAGAACTGAGCCCTGGGGAACACCTGCCCAGCTTTACCTGCTTTTCAAAAGAGCTCCATTAAAGCGAACCCTTAAATTCCTATGTCTCAAGAAGTCTGCAATCCCTATAAGTGCGTTTCCTTTGATCCCGTGATTATGGGCAATGACAATTAGTTTTTGCCTCCAAACAGTGTCGAAAGCTGCCGACATGTCAAGAAAGACAGCCGTTGTTTTTCTTGGTGGTTTCTCTTGAAAGCCGTCAATGATGGATTGACAAAGGTGGAACAGTTGATCTACTGTTGAGTGGTGTTTCCGATAGGCCCCTTGGTAGTAGCTTAGTTTTTTCTGGTCAGTGAGAGCACCCAATATTCTAGAATGAATAATGCGCTCAGTAATTTTACAAAGAATACTTGTAAGAGCGATTGGTCTATAGTTCTTGCATTCATCAGCAGTCTTCCCCAGTTTCAGGATTGGGACAATGATGGACATCTTCCATAACCTTGGCAGTTTTCCCGTTTTCCAGGAGGAATTGATTATTTTTAGAAAAAAGTCTTTTGCGACATTGCCAAAATGTTTAACCATATATCCAAAACCAAGATCACTGCCTGGTGATTTCTGGGGGTCTAGTTGGTTATGGTGCAAATTGATTTGAGTTTGTCTCATGTTGTGGAAGACATTAGGTGATAAAAAAATGAACCTGCATCCATCCATATTCTTATTGCATTAAGACTAATTTTTATATTAATCACACATAGTAGTCTGTAATAGAATTCAAGAAAATAAATTTTAAATATGTGTATCCTTTTTTTTAATCATATTTATTTACTTATTTTTAACAAACAAGGCTTATTAACATTGCATCAAATATTTAACACATTGAGTGCCATGTCAGCCATCAATGGTTGACACTGAACTTTCCATTTAGGCCACGTCAACCACCGGTAGCTGACAGTGTCAAACATGATATAAAACTAAAAAAATTACATTGTTTTAACTAGTTACTGAAAATTTACTGAATTTTTATTTATTACAGGAGTAATTATTAAGGAATTTTAATTGATTTTATTGAAACACTGTAAACATAATGCGCTTCTAAGCAGGGTGCATGGTCTGACAGGGATTTTATTTAGTATAGATTTTTCTCGTCAGATTTCCTTAAGAATTCATGTGGCTCTCAATGTGTTAATGATGGGATAATTATGTTTCTGTTTTATTTTACAAATTATTAATTTTTGTTTTGAAATTTTTTTATAAAGTATGTTATTTGTTCATTGTACATCTTTTAAATCTTCAATTCCATTTGTACTCTTAAAACCCATTGTAAATCAATAAGATTTTGAATTTCATTTTGTGTTAATATTGCTTTCAGCTGTCAAAAATAACATGGAAGAGGTTGTTGATCTACTTATTGAAGCAGGGGCGAATGTTAATTCAAGGGACTGCAGTAAATGGTCTCCTCTTCATGAAGCTGCGAATAACAACAATTTAAATATAGTACGGAGCCTCTTAAGAAAAGGAGCAGATATAGATAAAAGAGATGAATGTGGCATGACACCAATATTTACTGCAGCTCATTCTGGAGCTGAATTATGCTTATTGGAACTTCTAAGAGTTGCAAAAGAGAGAGGTATGGTACTCTCATAAACAGTCCAATGCAGGAGTCAATCCAAACTTCTAATTTGGGCCCTATTTTTTGAAAATTTGTATTTATTATTGTGAAAAATTAATTATTGCATAAAACTTTCCATTTTTCAATCAGTCTGTAAAATATTTAATATCAAGTGTAGGCAGTTAATTGAAATAATATTTGAAAACATCTGTATAATATTTCTCTAACATAGACCAGTTACGATAAAATTTTGTTGAAACGGTACGATAGTGACATAAGGTGTTATCTGATTGGTCAACCGAGACTCAAATTCGGCTGCTAGAGAAGCAACAAAGAGATTATAAGATTTTTGAAAAGTAGTGCTTTTAGCTACAAAACTATCTAATACAGTTAAAAATCACATTTTATTAAAAGAATTAAAAAAAAAAAAAAAAAAAAAAAAAAAAATACTTTTTGTTTTGAACCATATGGTCAAAATCTCATATTTTAAAAAAGATTTTTTCATTTATTACGAATAGAATGAACATTATTTCCTTTTTATAATTATTTATTTTGTAGATACATTAACGATGGAATTCCTGTTAAGTATGGTAATAATAGTAATTTAATTCTAAGAAATTTAACGTAGCAGTAGAAAAGATTATTGTCTAATATTGAAATTGTAATGCAAATTTCAAATATTTAAATCTCTTTTATTAAATAAATGCAAGTTTAATCTCTTTTATTAATTAAAAAATGGGGGAAATTTCCAGTTATTTTATTTATGAGATTTTTCTGAAAATCATATTAGGTATATAGGTACTATCACACAGAAGTTTTGCATGGGAAGGTCTAGTTGGAAAATATTATAAAAGAATCATTTTTTACAAAATTAAATTTTTCTAAAAGACTGTTTTTATAAATTTAAATTTTATGAAGGGGGGTAGCTATTTGAATTTTGTAAGTGAGCACACATTATGTAATGGAATTTTGAGGACTTAAAGGACTTAAATTTTGCCTGTATTGACTCCTGCATAGCTAGTAATCCAGAATTATCAAGACTGTGTGAACTCCAGATTTGTATGATTTCTGGTCATTGTTTTACTAAGAATATGAAATGCATGTATCTAATGAAATATTTATTTTTAAAAATACAGTTTTAAATCTTACATGTTTATACTTTATATATACAAAACACAATGATCTATAATTTATCAAAATTTTTGCAGATTGCTCATAGTAATTTAAAGTTCTAAATTTTAAATTCACTGCAATTCATCATTAATATTTAAATATTAATAAATTATTAAAACTTCAAATGAACAAAAATAAATATATATATAATCCTTCTAACTGTTTGGAATTTATTTATTTTCACTTAATTTTGAACTCTGGACCAATTGTGATTCTCACATATATTATGTAGGTCAAGAAAATGCTGTTAATATTGGAGCTGAGGACTGGGCTACACCTCTTATGATAACTGCTCAACAGGGATTTACAAATTGTTTGAAACTTCTTTTAGAATTTGGTGCAGACTCTGATTTACAAACCAAGGACAAGGCTACTGCTTTACATTTAGCTGTTCAAGGAAATCACACACAGTAAGATAAATTTTAATATAAGTTCTGCATATTCCTTCCGAGTTTCAACTTTTTGCTTTCAGACTAAAAACAACAAAAAAAAAAAAAAAAAAAAAAAAAAAAAGTGTTTTTCTAGAAAAACAACTAATTAATATTATGCTAATTAACCCAGTGGCAGAAAGTTTTGTAGCTGTCTGCAACAGGCTTTTAAAATTTCATAATCTGTCTGCAAAATTTGCATGTAATCAGGGGTGAAAATGGCTTACACTCAAAAAGCCTGAAAGCTCATTTGAGGGGGGGGGGGGGGTTGCTTAACATCAGTGGTGATCTTGTGCAACAATACACGAGTACAATTTTACTGCAAAACAATATAGTATAAACAATTGTGTGTATTCATTCAATTCATCTCATTCAATTAAATATTTTATAGCAATGTTTGACACAACACAATATAAATAATTATAAATAATAAAAGTATTACTTTTAGTTTTGATACAGAAATTTTTTTTTAAGTGAATTGTTATTCGAAAGTTGCAGACAAATTTTTTTATCAGTGCAGACAAAAACTGTCTGCAAGCCGTTTTTCTGTGTCCGTGACTATGTCGGCGTGTCGCGGTATTTCTGCCACTGGGCTAATTAATAAGATTGAGCTATTTGTGTTTTAGATGTATGGTCATGTAAAATTAATTCATTTCGTAATTATAATTCATAAAATAAGATCATTTTAATTATGAAGTAAGTAATATAATTTTGATTACAACACATAACACAGGCCTGCGAAATCATGCTTTTCATTTTTTTTTTTTTTTTTTTTTTTTTTTTCACTGTGTTGGGTGTCTTTAATGTGTTTTGATACACTGAATTGAGAAATGCTTTTCTTCCCTTCCTATCACGTAAGGATTTTTCACAAAGTAAGAATGAAGATTGGAAAATGTCACACAGAGGCTGTAATATATTCGAAATTATTTATATATAAAATACATTATAAGCTATCATTATAATCAAGCTATCATTATCTTATAAATGTGTTTCTTTACATAGAAAATCCCATTGAAGCTTTTTCTCTTGTGCACGCCTTGATGGCCTTTATTGGAGGGGGGGGGGATCTCTATGCAACATTCAACAATAATCTTCTAACATGTTAACTCTCTATCGTCCCTGATACTTACTGTACATTGCTTTCATGTTTTGATGAAATAACTATTTTTGTTCTTCACTCACATCACCTAGATTTTACAGGAAATACTGTAGAAGCACTTATTTACACAAGCCATAATTTTTTGCGAAAATCAAGATATCGGTGATTTCGCGAATTTTATATGAATAGAACCGAAAGTTGAAAAATCCTAAAGTTAAAAAGTACCTAAATATAGAACCCGTTTTGCATAAGGCATTTTAAGAAACTTCCTTTTGTCCGAAAAGTTCGTCCCCCCTTCCCCATCGCTCTGAAAACAATTCATTCTCACAACGGTGCTTATATACATCAACTTTGGCCTTGGCTCAACGCGTACATTCCAACTCAAACAAGTTTCTTTTCTCAATCTCTTTTTTCCCTCACTCTTTATCAAACTAGGGACTTCTGAACCCCCCCCCCCCCCCCTCCTTCTGCACCAAAAATATAATCACCCCATCCGCTTCATTTTTCTCAGATTCGGACCGTCCATGCCTGTGAGCTTTGGTAAGTGAAAATTCCCTGATTTTTGATTATTATTTGAGGTGAAAAAAAAAAAAAAAAAAAAAAAAAAAATGCGAGGCTTAAATTTTTGCGATTATGATGGGCTTGCGAAAATAAGTGCTTTTACAGTAACTCAGATTGGAGTTTAAAAAGTAGAGCATTGGGCTCAAACAATTCCAATTTTTTGTCAAAACTGTACATAATGGAAATTTTTTAACCCTTTCAGGACCATAAGATTTCCAAGACTAAATATGCCAATACAACGTAATATTTTAGCTATTGTGGGTGTAAAGTAAGAGAATATCACCAGAAAAACATAGCAGGGTGTATAGGTTTTCTATAATTTCATGGGGAAATATTTTCCCTATGGACCATAAAAGTAAATAAACGAAGAGTTAGGTTTATTATATCGGTATTTTATTTATTGCTTTGTAATATAAAAATTATCAGAAAAGTAAAATAAATAGCTAGTTATGGTATTCTACAAAACAATTTCGTTTACTTGTGAAGCACAAGTGGACATTGCACATAACACATTTATTATGTGTCCTATTTTCTATACTTTTTTTTTTTTATTCGTTCAGAAACACATTTGCTGCTTTGGACATACGTTTTATTTTGACATTCAGTAAAAAAAATATCGATTCAATAATAATTGAACAATCGATAATGATTTTTGTAGAAGGGAAAAATATTTCCCTTGGGCGTGAAAGGGTTAATAGATTTTCCTTAATCAGCATCCACAAATACACCAGAAAAACGCATCACCTTGAAAAAGAAAAAATTCATCATGTGGCTATGTAATTTATGCCGGGTTTGTGCACATTATTCAAATTTAGTGGTAAAATAAGTTTCCCCTGTAAGTGTTTAAAGTCAAATTGTTGAAATTCAAAGATATATCCAAAATGTTCATCAACTTCATGGATTGCTAAAAGAAAATGATTGTTCAGTGTCTCAGTTACCCAACAGTATATGGACGATTCATTATAAAAGTAGTGCAATTCCATATTTTTTAAATATGTATATTTTTGCTTAATTGTATCCTATTTAGTCATATCTTTCATTATAAAAGAGAAAAAAGTCTGATAATTGCATTAAAATCCCACAAATAAAATTACTTATATTTTTCAGAAAACTAAAATTTGTAAATATTCATAATAAAAATAAAGTTTCTATGTTACTTCAGATTATATTTCTTATAATTTATTATTCTTATAGCTCTGATTGTATTAAACACTAAAAATCGGTAACAGGGACCTTTTTTCCTACACATAAATTTGCAAAAAGCTCATGGTATCAAAATCCATTTTCAAATTCCAAGTTATGGAAATTACCAAATTATAGATCTTCCATGACTTAGATGCATAAATGAAATATATGAATTTTGGTTTTAAAATATTGTTGTATAAAAATAATAAATTATAGATTTTTATTTTAGTAAAGTAATATTTACAATTTTATCATCATCATCATCATCATGTCCAACACAGTTGAAGGCTATAAGCCTGTTCCAGCCTCAATCCATCTTTTACGGGGTCTTCCTCTATCTCTTCTCCCCCTTGGCCTGTATTTTAGAGCTGCCCTTGGTATACGGTCATTTGGCATTCGTTCTAAATGTTCTCTCCACTTATTTCTATAGTTTATTATAGCATGTATTATTGGCTGAGTTTTTAGTTCCTTCCTGATGTCATCATTTCTTATTTTATCCATTATAGAACAACCTTTCACACTCCTTAGAAATTTCATCTCTGAAGATTGTATTTCTCTTTCATCACTCTTTTTGAGTGCCCATGTCTCGCTTCCATATAGAAGAGTTGGTATCGCCAATTTGAAATATTAAAAATAAATAAATTTTTATATTAAATAATATAAATATAAAAATACTATAAAAATAAAATAATATAAAAGTTCTAAATTCTGGCTTTGATTATTATAAATCACGTATTTTCCTTGAGAGCTGGCACACTGCCAGGTATCTCCACACTATCAATGAAGCATGCGCACTAGCTCCTCAATATTCTGTACTTCTTTAAATTCCTTGGGTATTCATGTAATGCTTGCATATTATGTTGTAATTGATACTGATGAGGAAACCCCGACGGGTTTCGAAACGTCTATATTTTTATATGTATATTTTGCTTTTAATTGTGTTTTAACTTTTGTCTCGTAAATAAAATAATTTTTGTTTTTAATTTGACCTGTTTATTTCAATAGTTATTGAAAAAATGCAAGAAGCATGCGTTCCGACTGGTTATTTAAAATAAAAATTTTCTAAAATGAAATTGTGTTTTTCAGTGCCGCAATCTATATCAAAAATAGAAACAAAAAAGAAGGAATTTAATTTTTAAAGGCTGAATTAATTATATTTATGTACTATAGAAATCAGAATAAAATGTATCATGCTGTATATATATATACAAGGTGTCCTAAAAGTCTGTAGAGATTTTAAAAATTCATAAAAATTGAAGGAATTGGTAGAATTGAAGCTGTGTTCAATTCTACCAATTAACCTTCTAAAAAAAAATTATGCTCATGAAGGAGGATTTTTTTTTTTTTTTTTTTTTTTTGCAAAGAAAAAAATGATAGTTAAATTTTTCATTGATAGAAATTTACCCCAAAAATTGTAAACTCGATTTTTGCTATATTTTGCAACCAGCCGATATAACAGTGAATGCAAGATTTTTCTGAAAATGAGCACGTCTAATAGATTTTTCATTCAAAACAACTCTTAACCCCAAACAATTATAAAAATTGTTATATTCATTTCAAAGTAAACTCAATTTCTGCCATATTTTGTAACCAACAGATTATGGGTTAACAGCGAGCCTCAGTTTTCATGAAGATGAAAATAAGTCTGATCAATTTTTTTCTCCAAAAAGCATTTAACCACAAATGTTCATCAAAATCATTATATTATATCCATTTTTGAGAAAACCCAATTTCTGCCATAATTTGCAAACCGTAGTTAAAGAGTTAACAATAAATGTGAATTTTCCTAAATATAAGGTTAAGTCTAATTGATTTTCTTCTAAAAAACACTTAATGTTAAACTTTCATCAAATTTGTTATATTAATTTACAAGTAAAACCAATTTCTGCCATATTGTGCAACCAGCACGTAAAACGTTAATATCGAACGTAAATTTTGCTGATGATGAAGATAAGTCCAGTCAATTTAGCACCCCAAAAAATACTTAATCCCAAAATTTAATTAAAATAATTATATCCATTTTTGTATAAACTGAATTTCTGCCATATGGTGCAACAAGTGAATAAAGGGTTAAAATTTAATGTACATTTTTCAGAAGATGAGGATATGTCCAATTGATTTAGCACCCCAAAAATACTTATATCAAACTTTCATCAAAATAATTATATCCATTTTCGAGTAAGCTCAATTTTTGCCATATTGTGCAACTGCCAAATAAAGGGTTAACATTGAACGCAAATTTTATTGATGATGTAGATAAGTTCAGGCAATTTAGTACTCCAAAAAACACTTAACCCAAATTTTCATTAAAATCATTATATCCATTTCCGTGTAAACTGAATTTTCACCATATAACACAACTGGTGTATAAAGGGTTAAAACTGAAGGCGAATTTTCCTGAAGATGAGAATATGTCCAATCAATTTTTATAACATTGTTCTGCTCTTCAAAGACGGCACATCTCAGGCCTCTATCTTTTCATAATTTGATGCATTGCACAATGGTCCGAGAAAATGTTATCTATTGGACAATTTCTATATGAACACTGTTTTGTAAATAAGAATGCATATTTTCCTCTCTTCTAGCTTAGCCACTTGACTATGGCTACGTACGATGCGTATGTAGTTTGTACTAGGTGTGTAACGACGGCTACGTACCCTCCATACGTAGTGTCCTTTCACTATACACAAAAGAGAATCATATTGTTGCAAGGGCAATAAAGTTTTCTTATGTCTTGTAGCGGAGATATGATGCTTTTTTCCACCTGGGATCACGTGGACACTTTGAACCAAGAGCATACCAGAAGCGTTCACTCCAAGAAGGAGGGCGATAGAACTGATTATCTACGAGGATTTTTTTGTCTTTTTGTTGCTTTGTTAGTGTATAGAGTAAGTGCGTGTTTTCGTTAGTGATTTATAAATTTAAAACCATGTGAGTGTTTTCATTTTGAATTTTATTTAAGAATTTGAATGAAATATGGATGACGAAAATAGTAGTGTGTTAGAATTTATTCCAGATGAAGATGAAAATGAATTGAGCGATTCTGAGTTCTCCAATATAAGTAATATCGACATCAAAACAAGATCGGAAGGTGGGTCTTATGTCTTGTAGTGGAGTAACATAGAGTGTGACCATCAATTTATTATTTTGCACTTTGTATCTGCACGTCTCCTAGAATTGTCTTTGATTTCCCGCAAAGCCTGGTAACGGGAAGTCGTCTGCTTCTTTCGACGACATACTCAAATCTTTGGGCAAATAGTTTTGGCATAAAGAATTGGCGGAAGGTAAATCACCTGTTCCTCGGAAGTTATTAGAATGAAAACTCTTACTTTAGAGTGATCCTGTTTTTCTGTAGGAATATTAGTACTTCCAAATGTGCTGACAATTTTGAAATGCATAATTTTGTACATTTCACCACATTATGTCTGTCTTTAATCACAGACAATATGTATTTATTTCTCACTGTCTTCTAGCTTGCTTTTTTTTTCCCCCCCTTCATTGGGTAGTTCTCAAAATATGGGAACATTAAAGGTTAACTACAAGTAATGCATTAAATATGCTTTATTTAAAGAAAACTACTAATTATTTAGAAAAAAAAAATTACACTAAATGCCTTTATACATTTTAGGATATCAGATTTCAGATCATCAGATATTAGGTCATTGTTATTTAATATAGTTACTGAAAAAAAAAAATATTGCCATTTCATATGATTTGGAGATTGCTGTTTCTTATTTCAGAAAAGTGTAATTTAGTGAAAAGAAATTTCATAAAAACATATAAATATTTAAAATAGAAATATTTAAGAAATTATTTTAAAGAAAGATAAGATTGTTTAGATTACTTAGACTTAATATAGTTTGTGTTAAAATAGAATTGTTTAGATCATTACTTTTGGACATAACAAAGTGCAAAATATTTCCTTCTGTAAAAGTCCAGTTTATTTTTGAAAAATCATCAAACCAGTATTACTTTCTGATGAAAAAATTATCAAACAATCATCCCTTTCCTATGCCTACTCATTATTTTCTATTAAAATCACCTGAAAATAAGTTATAACTTTTTCTGGTGCTATATCTAGAATCAGTTAACATTTTAGATGTCCAAAATTCACCTTTTTAGTCCAAAGTAATAAAATTTTAATATATTTACATGAATCTTTTACAACAATTGTATCAATTCTTGTCTTTGAACAGAATTAGAATTCCAGTGAAAAAAATTCAAGTCAATGAAAATTACATTTATATTTATTATTAAAGCCTCAAGTTATGTGTGTTCTGTGCCGACCTTTTGAAAACTGCCCCTTTATGGAGATTTCTAATTAAATGATCAACTGCAGATTTTCTTGTATGATCCATCAGAATATTGCACTTTGTACAAAATGTTATGTCATCAAAAATGTAATAAATACCCTGGTGTTTCCTGTGTCGATCATATGGCATTCTTCTTGGATTTTGATTCAGATATTTGTCAGTATGTGTTTATAAATTTGGCAATTAGTTATATTAATTATAATTTCATTAAAAACATTATTTTACGACTTTCCACAGAAAAGAGTGCACTGAACAATTACGTATAAGAGCAGGTGCAATAGCTCAAATTAAAGACCAAAAAATTACTCTGACATCTGATCCGATCTGCCCCAGTGGCAGAAAGTTTTGTAGCTGCCTGCGACAGGCTTATAAAATTTCATAATCTGTCTGTGAAATTTGCGCATAATCAGGAGTGAAAGTGGCTTATACTCAAAAAGCCTGACAGCTGATAGCGGCAATATTGGGGGAGGGGGGGGGAGCTTAATAGCAGTGGTGATCTCGTACAACAATACACAAATGCAATTTTACTACAGAACAATATAGTATAAACAATTATAAAATAATAAGTTGAACTCATTCAATTAAATATTTATAGCAATGTTTGACACAACACAATATAAATAATTATAAACAATAAAAGTATTAGTTTTAGTTTTGATACAGAAATTTTTATACGTGAATTTTGAAGTGAAGGAGAAGTTTTGGAGCAGTTTTAAATTAAATTGGCACTTTTCTACGTTCCCGTAGAATCTTAGTAACAGGTAACAGAAGAAAAGAATATACGCATAACGCTGCCCATCAAGGAAGATCTAGGCTCCCTAGGTCACTGTTATTAAGCACTGTTTTGTGTGTTCCTACCAAGGCACCATATAGGGGTGCTCTAGAGTTCTTACCAGAGGGCATCTAAGATGTCATACATTGGTAGCGCATTGTTGTGAGTGAAAAATGTCCGTAAATTGCAGACAATTTTTTATGACTACAGACAAAGACTGTCCAAAAGTTGACGGTAATTTTTTTATTAGTGCAGACAAAAACTGTCTGCAAGCCGTTTTTCTGTGTCCACGACTATGTCGCAGTGTTTCTGCCATTGGGCGATCCACAAAGAAAAAGGGAGAGAGGGGAGTAGTAGTTTGGTTCATTCACAAAACGAAAAAAGGAGTGATAGAAAGAATTGCAGACTAATTAAGTAATTCTTAGATTTAAAAATGAAGGAAAATGATACCAAAAAGCACAGAAATAAGATTTCAATGAAACGTTAAAGTTTGCGCAAAATATAAGCGGTTATGCGAAAAATTAGAGCTTGTGCAAAAGATAGCAGATTAATGCGGAAATTCTGTATCTTTTGCATTTTTCCGTATTTTATAGTGGCCTACCTATTATTTATCGATATTCATTTAAAAACCAGAGTAAATTTTTATTATCTGAAGAAAGTATAATTAAAAACTTTCATTTTCTTTATTAATTAATAGAATATTTAACAATAACTTATTCTTTGAATCATAACAATACTTAAATTGATTTCAATCAAAGTAATAGAATATCTTGATTGGTATTTTATTTTTTTTTTATGTGTAAGGAGTCTGTTTAGATATCTGTTCTACAAAAGGAAGTACTAAAAAATTTGTGAAATTTGATGCTTTAATTGTATAGAATTGTTACAAAATCCAGAAAAAATTAGTAGTTTACCCAATTTTAAACATGTAATATTAAAAAATATAATAACCAGAATTAATCTTAAATTATTTTGTTTTTGATCAGATGTTTTGAATTTTCTTTTTTCTTTCTTTCAATAGATGTCTAGATATTTTATTACAAAAAATGGATCTGAAACCAGTTATTAGACTGTTTCTGCCAGAAACATACGAGTTTTCAGCAATGATCTGTCCTCTACATTTAGCTGTTGAACACAATAGGTATGTAGCATTCGATTGAAAAGTTTAAATAAATATTTCATTTTAATAGGAAAATTTGTAATTGTTGTTTATAACATATTTTGTTTTACTGTTTAATTTCTAAGTGTAAAAGATCATCTTTTCTCATCCTTATTTTAATTTGCTTCTTGTAAATGATAATTGTAAAAATCTAAAGATAAATTTGTTGTTAAAAAATTTAATGTAAATGAATTGAATATTCTTCATTTATAAGACAAATATATTGAAAAATGACCTACTTGGAAATTTGCAGCATAAATTTCTTAGTATGGGCCCGTACCATCTTTAGTGCAGATCCATCAGGTGTGTGCTGGCTTGCCTGGCCTGGCACTGTAGTTACTCTCTTTTCCCTTTGATCAAGTGTCGCCACTTGTCAATGTCCATTGGTTCGTTCTGGTTGCAACTGCTCATATTGCTAACAACTTGAAATGCCTTGTGATTTACTGCGTTACTGTAGTTATCATAATTAGTATTTTTTTTCCATACTTTTCTCAAAAACTATTGGTCACAGAGGCATAGTTTTTTGGGCAATTTTTATGTATTTAAAGTAGAGAATTGGACTGTGCAGAATTTGGGTGGTCTTGATGAGATACCCTGTATATAGATATATTATGTATTTAATTTATAAAATGTTTGACCTTGTTGAAAAGTTTAGATTTGACTGATACATTGTTTATTCTTAGCATAAATTTACAAATCAAATTCATTTGTTTATGTTCCACTTGTTTCAGTCATATCCTAAATACCCAGTAGGCATATATATATATTAAATTGATACTTATTAATGTATATTCTTAAATATATATTGCATACTAGATAATTAAAAAGAAAAAATATATAAGCTGTTTTGCTAAATATATTTCAACAGTATGAGCGCAACAATTTTTAATCTTGTAGTTTACAAACTAAACAGAAATTTACTTAAATCAGTATGCTTAATAGTTTTGTCAACTCTAGTCAATCAATTTAAATAAAATAACTTTAAAAACAAATAAAAAGTATCTGACATTTTTATTGATTCAATTGATTATATAGCTTTTTGTGTAAATTAACTGTTGAACTTTTTTGTCTGTGTTTTCAGCTACGAATGTTTAAAATCCTTATTAGCAGCAGGGTTTTCACCTAATAGTATATTTCAGTCTGAAGACACTCCTTACTTTGCCAATCCTCCTGAAACAGAGACTGCCCTCTCATATGCAGTGCTTAAACAAAGTGATGTATGTATTTCCATTTTATTAGCTGCTGGTGCTAGCTGTAACCCTCCTGTTGATGATGCTTTTCATCCACTAATAAGAGGTTTGCAATTTTTTTTTATTTTTTTTTTTAACTTATTCTGAAAAATAATTTTGCTAGAATATTTATTGTATGTGGATATTAAAGCTGTGATTTAAATTAGTTAAATAAAAAAATGCTAAATTTAGTATTATCTGTTATAAAAATAAATAAATAAAAATAAAAAGTGCTTAAAATAATAGTGTTGTTTCATAATAGAAATTAGCGATCTGCTTACTAGTGATAATTGAACAGTGGTTTTTGATTGTGACTTGTATTAATTATCCAATGATATGTGCAAGCATTATACAAAAGGCTCATTAGTCATTCAGGGTTGTTATGACACCTGGAAAACGTGGAAAACTCAGGGAATTTGAAAATCTATTAAATAACAGGGAAAACTCAGGGAATTTTCAAAATTTATTGCAAAAACAGAGAAAATTCAGGGAATTTTGAAATTTTTTGGAAAAACATAGGAAAATTTTTTCATAATCAGGTATTTTTAAAAATTTTAGTGCTTTATAATGAATTAATTATGTTTTTTCCCCCAACTATAGTAAGTTAATAAAATTAATATATGCTAAGTATGTTCAATTAACTTGTAAACATGTTAGATTCTAATGCTGCATGATTGCATGTCATCTATTTTCCTTCTAAAAGGGACAGGGAAAACTCAGGGAATTTTTTCCCCTGATTTGTGTAGCAACCCTGTCATTATTTAACAGGAGTCATTCCAGGCAAAACTTGGCCCTTTAGCTGTCCCTTCACAAAATTCAAGTCCATAAAATGGGGCCTTTTCACAAAATTCAAATCCATAAAAAGGAGTCTTTTCACAAAATTCAAATTTACAAAATGAGCCCTTTCATAAAATAAAAATTCTTAAAAAACCATCAGAAAATTTTGTTTAAGGATCATTTTATAAAAAATTTTCCCTTGTTTTCAACATTTGCCTATTCTTGGTTCAATGAAACACTTAAAATGATTTATTTGCCAACTCTTCCTTATTTCAAGGGAGACTCTCTTATTTTGGAACAGTCTTCTACTCTCTCTTATCCTCTCATTTTCTGAGCATTTTAAGGTGTTTTTACACTTTTTACGGCACTGCTGAAGTAGGTTTTATATAAAAGCTAATATTTCCATTTAATATTCCTAAATTGAACAATATTTGGTTCATTCAATGAAATATCTATTCAGGCAACAATTCTTGTGGTTTTCTGTACGTTTTTTTACAGATTTGAAATCTTTAAATTGCCTTTTCTCAAATTACATTTCTTCATGAATTAATGAGCCTCAAAATGTTAAAACTTCTACAGATGTTTAAGAAAAAACTTCATATTTTTAGGGTATCTTTAATAAAATCTACTTAACAGAATTAGGGATTGATTTGACAATATCTTTAAAAGAAAAAATATTAAAAATAAAAATATAGCAAAAAGCATTCCCCCCCCCCCCCAAAAAAAAAAAAAAAAAAATATTTACCTAGAAATGCACTTTTTAATTTTTTTCTCAAAAACTAATTAACCACTTGACTACAGCTACGTGTGATGTGTACGTAGTTTGTACTATGTGCGTAACGACAGCTACGTATGCTCCGTACGTAGTGTCCTCCTTTCACTATACACAAAAGAGAATCATATCGTTGCAAGGGCAATAAAGTTTTCTTATGTCTTGTAGCGGAGATATGATGCTTTTTTTCACCTGGGATCACATGAACACTTTGAACCAAGAGCATACCAGAAACGTTCACTACAAGAAGCAGGGACGATAGAACTTATTATCTATGAGGATTTTTTTCTCTTTTTGTTGCTTTGTCAGTGTTTAGATGATTTATAAATTTTAGACCACGTGAGTGTTTTCGTTTTGAATTTTATTTAAGAATTTGAATAAAATATGGATGATGAAAATAGTAGTGTGTTAGAATTTATTCCAGATGAAGATGAAAATCAATGAGTCGAGCAATTCTGAGTTCTCCAATATAAGTAATATCGGAATCGAAACAAGATCGGAAGATGGGTCTTATGTTTTGTAGCGGAGTAACATAGAGTGCGACCATCAGTTTATTATTTTGCGCTTTGTATCTGCTTGTCTCCTAGAATTGTTTTTGCTTTCCTGCAAAGCCTGGTAGCGGGAAGACGCCCGCTTCTTTCGACGACGTACTCAAGTGGTTAATAAATTTTCAAACCCATCCCTTATTCTTTTAAATAGCTTCCATTAAACATCCGAAAAAATATATTATAATTATGTGTTTTTCTTTTTAAATATCTGCAGAAGTTTCAGCATATTAAATATCATGAATTCATGAAAAAAAAAAAAAAAAAAAAAAAAAAAAAAATGCAAACTGAGAAAATTCAATTTAAAATTTCAAATCTATAAAAAATCTATCAAAAACTATAATAAATGGTGCCTGAATATATATTTTATTGAAAAATCCTAATATAGTTCAGTTTAATAAATATAAAATTAAACATAATTTATACGTCTCATTAATATATTAAAACCAATGTAACATTTAAAATGAGATGAAAAATACAAAAATTTAAAACTTTAAAAATACTTTTTAATTAAAAACATTAAAACATAAGACAGACGTTTCGGCTAGAAGACTAGCCCTCCTCAGTGTCAAACATACAAGCACAAACATTTACAAAAATTCACAATACATCATAGCAAGATTAAATATTCAGGAGGAATAGCTTTAGCCTCGTTCAAGGCAGAATGTTGCATTTTGGTAAAAGCACCCTCTAGAAAAATATGGGATTCATAGATATTTATATTAGAAGCTAAAATTTTAAAGTTTTCAAAATCTGGAATAAGATCACTATTGAGAGAATGGATTACGAGTTTTGATTTTAAATCTCCTGTTTTAAATGAGCGTTTATGTTCCTTTAATCTAATTTCACCTGTTCTGCCAGTTTCACCGATATATGTAGAATCACAATAGTTCAGTTTATAAAAAATTAAATGGAAATATGAGGCTTCATATGAAACCTACTTCAGTAGTGTCGTCAAAGATGCCAAGTTCCCTTAAAGCTATACATATAGTTTATCAAAAACTTCAAAAAAAGCTTCAATTTTTTTAAGCAAAATTTTTGCTTTTGATTAAAAAATTGTCTCGCATTTCAACAGATAGCATTATTTTTAATTAATAGTTACTAGATTTTTATTTATTAACTAAATTTAACTTGTGCATAAAAATTTTTGACAATTTAAGCCACGGATTAAACTATTAAACACTGGCTTATGTTGAAAACTTGTCAGTGTTGTCTGGATATGAAAATGAACTTATAGAATCTACTTTATTTTGATACTTAAATGTTGGCAAAAATGACATGTTATTAAACATATTGCATGACTGCTAAAAAAAGAAGTTTTATATGAGTATTTATTTAATCAATTTTTATAAAAATAAATAAAGATTTAATGAAAATGGACTCCACAAGTTAAAACTAAGATCAACCCCCTGTTCATCCTGTATTTGATAAGCAAAAACAGATTTATATGAATTTGATAAAAATGTACTAAATTATATTTTTGAAGTTATAATAAAAGAAAATATTGCTTTGAACATTTCATTTAATTATGTTCTAAAATCAAACAAAAGCATAATAGATTTAATGATGAAATTTTTTGTCTCTGTATACATGCAGATCAGAAGTTGAAATACCAGAATCAGAAGTTGAATGATTAGAATAATAGAGGCACAGTGAAATAAAGATAATTAGCATATGTAATGAATTGTTTCCTTTTATGTCAGGCAAATGTAAAGTTTTAATTCCTGCTTCTCAGTGAAAATTCACTCACAAAGCAATTGGGGGATCAGTAACTAATTGCCGGAAAAAAGTATTTCTAATTACTCTATCCCTGTATCATGAAAGTTTTGGCTTATTATTTTATGCATTTCACATACTAGTTGGGATATTTCTACTTAATTCTTAAAGGGTTTATTTTACTTTATTTTTTATGTGTCATTTTGTTTCTCATAAATGTTGTCTATATTTGTTCAAATTTTGTTGAAAACTCTCCTTTAAAAAAAAAAAAAAAAAAAAAAATCTGGTGTGAAACAACCACATGACTTCCATTACCCACTATTACACGTATTATATGCATTTTTGAGAGATAATGCGATTGGAAAACATAAAAGTGACCTAAAGAGAAAATCGTTAGAGCCGTTTTAGAGATACCAACTTTTACAAAAAAAATCAATTATTGACCGGAAAACAATAATTACATACAAAAGGATATTTAAAAGTGAGTTAATATGGCGAGTTTGAAAAAAATCTGTACAGCCATTTTTAAAGAAACGTGCTTGCAAGACCTGAAATTGTACTATTTATACAGGATGCCTATCAATTTTCCTGAACTAACCAACTATATCATTCAAAAGGATATCTAATAGAATCCTTTATAGAGTGTTTATATAGCAAATTTGAAGAAAATCGTTAGAGCCGTTTTTGAGATACTGTCTTACAGTCCCACTTCTGGTCTCTTTGTCCTACTTCTGTTTTTTCAATTTTCACCAAAATTTGGAAAATTCATCTGTACACCAGATCTGTCTTAATTATGAAGTTTTGTAGTTCTATCTTTATTAGTTTCGGAGATATGATAGCCAGAAGATTCCACATATGCATACATACACATACACATACACACACACACACACACACATACATATACACACACACACTGACCAATTGCAAAAAAACACTTTTTTGGACTCAAAGGACCTTAAAACATGTAAATCAGATGAAATCTCGATATCGAATTTTTGGACCAAATACAATACTTCCATTACCTACGGTAGTAGGGTAATGGAAGCAATAATAAAATAAAATAAAAATAAAGTAAAGGAATATTATATATTTTTGAAATATTTATAAATTTTTTTTAATATTTGTATTGCTATTACAGAAATGCATGTAAATATCAATACAGTATGTAAACCATTACTGTTGCATATTATTCTTATGAGGCAATTCAGTTGTTTGATTGTAGATACAATCAGTAAATTTTTTATTTATTTTAATAACCATTCCTGAGGAACACAAGAATGATCAACTTGTAATCTTTTCAGAAAACGTTTATAAAAAAAAAAAAAAAAAAAAAAATGAAAAATCATATGCACAATTTATTCTTGAAAAAAAAAAAAAACTATGAAATTGCTTAAAAAACAAAGATTCTGTATTCTTTTAATAAATCTATCAATAAAAGATTTGCTCCCATAAAAAGCGAATAATCACAGAAATCTGATTGTGGGGTAAGGAATTGTCATCAAAGAGAATGTGTAAAAGTATGGTTGCAAGAATTGGTGATTTCTCACCATGTGATTTCATCAAATACAGTAAAGCACCGTTTATACATCTTTCAAGGGACTGACATAAAAAGACGTATAAATGAAAAGATGTATAATCGAAATTTAAAGAATAAAACTTTGATTTCTACAAATTGAAAGGCACACAGTAAAAAATGTATGTGAAAATATGAAAGTACTAATTAATAACGATTTTTAAGATAGAAGCTAGCCTATTACTTTATATACTTTGAGTATTGTATTGTATATCTTGAATACTATAATGAACACATCTGGGGTATTAATTATATGTGTGTATTTTTAACAATAAGTATCATGCAATTTATGTCCATACAGCTAGTTATTTAATTACATTAAAAAATCTTTAATACTCGCCTGACATGCTGATTGTCTGTAAGCAGACTTGCCTTCTTGCCAGATTTTTGAATACCAGTAAGTTTTTACAGAAATATCCACTTTATACTTTTAACTTAAATAAATTTACCTTATACAATATCCTTTTAAAAGACCTTAGCAAATATATTTCGGGTATCTCCGTACCCATCTTCAGTGCCAAGTGAAAACGTCTGTTCCTCTGAGGTGGTCACTTGTGTGGTGTTTGTGGTCTCGCTTTGCTTCATTTCCTTTTTCATTTTCTTGTAAAAATTGTTGCCACACTGCCGGAATAATGCAGTACTCCCGGTCATTAACAGCTTGATTATTAGTAATTATTTCTATGGCCTCTCGTTTTAGTACGTAGTGGTGATTATTGTACGGGGCTATTTTATTAATATTGATGGAGTTTATGTTACAGTACAAAGCCGAAAATCCGGAATCGTCGGGACTGCAGCGATTCCGGATTTTCGAATTTTCCGGATTTTTGGTCATGCCTAACAAATATAATATTTTGGTTTAAGTATTTAGGTAATATGCAAATTCAAGTAAAAAATAATATATTACGATTTTTAAATGTATTCTGTAATATTTTTTCTATCAACTTCAGCAATAAATAAATAAAATTAAAAGTTAAACTTGAAAAACAAAACAGATTTATTGAAATATTTGCATACAGACAATAGTGCAAGGTACAATAGAGGAAAATAAGAAAAACATACCACTTTTAAAAAAATTCGCGATTTTTTTTTTTTTTTTAGTACTTTAGGTTTTCAACTAAAAGTTTAAGCATAATTGAAATAGAATATAGAATTTAATTCTTAATTAGATAAATGTTTAAGAATTATTACTATTATATTATAATCTTCTCCCTCCTCTTTCAGACTTTGCAAATGCCGGTTTTGAAGATTACTAAGAAATAAAATACTTTTTCGGTTTTTTATTTAGATATATTTATACTAAAAAATAAATAAATAAATAAATCGCTGTTGATGATGATGATTAATGCTGCCGAAATCGTCCGGATTTTCGGCTTCATACTGTAATAAGCTTAGTATTGTGGGTGGAGGAGAAAGCAGTGGAAGATTTACGATATTTTAAGTCAGCCCGGTGTTCTTTTTCTCAATTGTTTATCCTGCGTTTAGTCATACTTATATAACATGCTTTTTTACTGTTGGTGTGTTCAAAATTTATTTTATAGATTCCTGCGGTAGATTTGTAGTTGATAGTACCTTTTTCATTACGGATATGTTGAAAAATATTTTTATTTGGTTTGATCAGAATATTTACGTTTAGATTTTTAGCTTTGTTTTTTATTTTAATGCTAGCACCGTTACAAAAGGGGAGGGAGGTAGTAAAATTAGATTTGGATTTTTGGGCATTGTTAATTCTATTTAAGGTTTTAATGCATTTTTTATAAAAGTTGTGAACGAAATTTTTAGAGTAATTAGCGTTAAGTGCGATTTTTTTTAATGTAGTTGAATTCAGCTATGAGTAATAAGGTAGTAATGACCAAAAAGTTAGGTGCACAACTAGATGTTATAACAATAACAAACCTATATACATATTTGCATCGTTCAACGTCGAACCGTTGTTGAGTTATGTGAGATACATATGTACCGTCATCACAAAAATTTTTATAAAGTCACTGATATCTCTAAAATGAGAGCTCGTATTAAGACAAAACTTGTAGGTGTACAACTAGACATCATGACAGTCACACATATAAATTTGCAACAGTCTACGGTGATTCGTTTTTGAGCTATATGAGATATAAAACCCATTTTGCAAATCGGGATTACAATACTTCCTTATACTTTGTATTTCTTTGTAGGAAGGTTATTCTATATACTTTGTATTTTTACTTCCTTATACAAAGTATAAGGAAGTAAAAATTGTAAAATTCGCAGGGGTTTAGAAAATGATGTTGCATTTGTTTGAAACCTCTGCAAACAACACATGAAAAATTGTCGATATTGTTAAATAAATGTTTATGTCTCTGTAAATATACCTGCTATTTTCATATAAATTTATATGTACAACTAAAATAAGCCTCATAATCATAGAATGTTTCTCAAGCATTCCTTTTTACATGATGATCCGAAACATTATACTTTTTGGTTAATTTGTAATTTATCCTCTTTTTGCCTTTGGGACAAAACCTTCACTGGAATATATGAGACATGACATATTCTTTTTACTCCTGAAATTCCAAGAGAATCTGTGAAATATTTCTTTAGATATTAGACAAAAACATCTAATGCTCCTGACTGTGTATGTATAGTAAATTACATTATGGCTTTTGCTTTTTAAAAACATAGCTTTCTGTACATGTCTTGTATTGTTCTACTGTCTATTATTAAACATTAAGTAATGTTAGACCTTTGTACAATAGTACAAATTTAAAAAAAAGTTACAAATTGAATATAATAATTTTCTTAAAAAGATGTAACATCTGTTTATATAACACCTGTGGTTATTTAAAAAATAATAATAATAATAAATACAGTTGGTAGCAAAAGTATCCAAATACTAGCAAAAATTCCTATATAAAAAAGTAGAGTTAATACTGTTTTTTATTTAAAATTAAGTAAAAGGTAAAGTTTAAAATACATTAAAAACATTTAAAACCTTTAAAATTACCATTACACTAGCGCTTTCAGCTGCTCATTCTGCAGCCTTCTTCAGGTGTGCTTTGCTCAACATGATCGTCGGGCGTTTCCGCTATCTTCTCTCTACTTCTCCTCTCTAGCATAGGGCGCCACCTGGCATCAATTTTCATTGGGTCATTGTTGCATGAGTCGAAATTCTTGCGAACCACGACTCATGCAACAATGACCCAATGGAAACAGCTTAACAACAGCGGTGATCTCGTGCAACAATAAACAAATACGATTTTACTACAGAACAATATAGTATAAACAGTTATACAAAAATAAGTTGAACTCATTCAATTAAATATTTTATAGCAATGTTTGACACAACACATGGGGGGGGGGGGTTCTAGAGTTCCTACCAGAGTGCGTCTAAGACGTAATACATCGGTAGCGCATTGTTGTGGGGGAAAAATGTCCGTCAATTGCAGGCAATTTCTTTTATTAGTGCAGACAAAGACTGCCTGAAATTTGTGGGCAAATTTTTTTATCAGTGCTGACAAAAACTGTCCTCAAGTCGTTTTTCTGTGTCCCCGACTATGTCGCCGTGTCTCTGCCTCTGGGGTTTCGGCAACCATCAAGCTACAGTGCCGATGGCCAGTAAATTAACGTAGTGTCACCCCGCAGGGCACCACAGATTTAACTAGTAAACTTTACCTATTGAAGTAATTTTTAACGTAGGTTTATTAAGTAAGTAACTATCAGAAAAGCCTTGATTTCACGTGTGTTCCAGTTTAAATAAGGCTCATTTCGGCACAAACTCAAACTCTTGTTTTGAATTCTTATTGGGTAGCTAGTTGGACTAGATCCTGCCTATATTTTATCATTGGTTCACTCAAATATCTAGGATTAAGTATTTTTAATGTTTTGCTGCTAAATTTAATGATTGCATAATCTTTATTCTAAAACTTGTTCTGTACTTACGTATTAACACCAATCTACACCTAAAATTTTTGCGACAAATCATAAAATAAAACACTTTATTTAAAATCAAAACACTTTCAAAATTGAAAACACTTTATTTAAAAACAAAGTAGTCAATCGGATTTCAGTGGAAAATGGGCCGATATAGAGTTTAACATAGATTCAAAACAGTCTCTATTTTCTTTCACCTGATGCTGTCGCCATATGAACTCTGATAAATAAGATTCCAAATGATGTCTCGCTGTCCCCCTATGTCTCTTTTATGCGAATAACAAGATTACTCTTTATTGGCGCATTAGCACAACTTCTGCTGCTGTGGCATTAATATGTAAGTACCACTTGTTCTTACATCTGACTCCTGTGTTACAACATGTTTTGCTGAAAAACTGATTTTACTTGGGCAGAATAGAATTCCTATTAAGTTGTTCTTAAATTTAAAAGTTATTCTGGGATTTAAAATAATAATTTAAAATCTGAATTCTTTTTATCCTTTCATGTATATATAAGAAGAAAGTATTGGATTCATGAAAATTTTCGAACTTCAATTCTCGAAGGATTTACACGATTTGAAATGTCCTGAACATGATTTGATTATTTTTAGAAAATGTCTGTCTGTCTCTGTGTGTGTAACACAAATTTAGCAGATGCTGTATCTCACGAACCAATCAATCAAACCAAACAGGGTATTTAGTTGGTCCCTGACCTCAACTAGTGCTGATTAGATTTGGGGATTAGTCACTGAACAAGGGCCGCTGTCATCCATTTTTTTCTAAATTTTTAACATGGCAGTATAGGACAAAATTTTGTATAAATGTACATAATGAGAGTTATCTTTAAACACATGATTGTAAAACTGAAACGAATTATTGATAATAGTATTATTAAACTAGGAGAAAAAGTTTGTGCATGTGTAGGAGTATCACTTCTCCCTCTAAGGGGGAAGTAATCACCTAGAGGCTATAAATTTTCAATATGGGTATCTGTCTATTTGGGTAGAACTCTTCAATACATTTAAAATGAATGGTTGAACCATAGCTCTGTGATAATTTAAAACAAAGTTATTGATTTGTTTCATTTTTAATGAAATTTTTTTTTTTTTTTTAAACAAAATTTACTTTCTTTTGGCATTTAATATTATACTTCTTTGAGATAAAAATCATCTGCATTCATAATGGAAAATAATTTTAATAAATTATAATTGAACAAAATATGTATATAGGAGAAAGTCTTGTAGCGGTTACAACATACTAGTTTAACCCCTTGGGTACAGATTTATTTGAGAAAATATTTGCATGTGGAACGGATACAATTTTTGGTTGCTTGGAGTAGTATATAAAAGCAGTACATTTCACATAAGAATTTATTTATTTCTAAAATATTGGTGACATATGTAGTATTAAGATGTCTTCAAGTAATTAGAATTGCTAAACAAAAATAAAAAACAAAAAAAGTGAATGACTTGTCTGAGACGTCAAATGTACCCAAGGGGTTAAAGTAGTCTTAAACTTTCTTCATTATTTTGCAACAGCACTTACAAATAAATTTCATTTCATGATCAATTTAGTAGAATTGTAAAATACATATATCACTATTAAAATTTCACCTCCATTAAGAAAAGTTATAAAAGGCTATTTTATTTAAAAAAAAAAAAAAAAAAAAAAAAAAAAAAAAAAAATTGTGATTTTTTTTTAAATACATGGCCCTTTTTTTTTTTTTTTTTTTTCTTTTTTTTTCCTGGTTTATTTAGTGTTAAAAAGCATTTTCAGTCATAAACCTTTCATATAATGACATTTGATCTAAATAATTCTGATTAAAAGACTATATTTTATGTGATACACATATTTTTTACTTTCTTCTATATTCAATAGGAGAAAGTATTGGATTCGTAAATTTTTATGTCTGGTTTTCGATGGATTTACATGTTTTGAGAAGTGTAGAACACGATTTGACTATTTTTAGGAAATGCCTGTCTGCCTGAGTGTGTGTGAGACAAAATTTTGGAGCAACTCTTTCTAAGAATCTACTGTGTAAAATTTAATAAAATTTGATATGTAGTTGCACCTTGACCTAAATTAGTGCCTATCAACATTTGGTGATAATTGTCCTGCAGATGGCATTGCCATCTCATTTTTTCTAAATAATTTTTAACATGGAGGTATAAGACAAAATTTCATATAAATGTACATAAAATAATTATTTTTTAATATTCATTATATAATTAAAAAGAATTATTTATAATTATGATAATCAACTGGGAAAATTTTTTAATTCTCCATCATACTATTGGTATGGGGAACTTAGGTAATCATGAAAATTTTCAACCTCGGTTTTTTTTACTTTTTTACACATTTTCAGGTGTAAGGAATGCGAAAATGACAAAATTTGTATGGTGCCCGTCTGTAGGGTGTCTGTTAGTGTGTTAGTCCGTTAGTGTGTTAGTCTGTTAGTATGTAATTTTGTGTACATGATATCTCAAGAACAAATTGTCACGGAGAAGTCAGATCAGTTTTAAAATATTACTTTCAATACTGGCAAGAACCCTATTCATTTACAACATTTGAATTAAAAAACTTTGTAAGTTATTAGAAATTTATGATTTTCTTAACATGGGATAATAGGACAAAAATTCACTTAAACGTACATTAAATGGAAACTTTTTACTGGAAAAATGTCAGACCAGTTTTAAAATATCAGTTTTGATGCCGGAATGAACATCAGCAACTATAAATATGCGACTTTGAAAATTTTGCAAGTTATTGGAAATTTACGAATTTCTTAACACAGCAGTTATAGGGCAAAATTTCACATAAACGTCAATTTTGAGAGGTATTTTCATCGTAAAGATGTCAGACTACTTTTGAAATATTATTTAGGACACTGGCATGAATATTAATAACTATGAATTTTCCAATATAAAAATTTTGTAAGTTATTGAAAATTTACGAATTTCTTAACATGGCAGAATAGAGCAAATTTTCACATAAACGTCAATCTTGAGGGATATTTTCATCGTAAAGATGTCAAACCACTTTTGAAATATTATTTAGGATACTGGCATGAATATCATAGACTATGATTTTTCCAGTTTAAAAAATTCATAAGTTATTTGGAATTTACGATTTACTTAACATGTCAGAATAAGGCAAAATTGAGCATAAACTTCCATTTTGAGGATCACAAATACAGTAGGCAACTTCAAAATTATATTTATGATATTTGTTTGAACATGATTGAATACAAATATTCTAATAGGAAAATTTCGTAATTTACGATTTTATCAACATAGAGAAATTGAAAATTTTTCATATAAATATGAATTTTGAGGATTATTGAACTGGAAATAGTAGCATGAAAACTAAACAATGGAATTGACCCTGATAAAATAATTTAATAGATTAAAATAAGATAAATATATCGATGTGAACGGTGGATAGCCTGTTAGGCGGGGATTTCATTCTGTCACTGTATCAAGCTTTGGTCAAATTCATTTCTTTTAACATGATTATAATATGTCTCGCACTAGAAATTTATGAGAACATAAATATGATGGGGAACTGAGCAGAGTCCACCTATGCCAACTAGTTTGTATATGTAGGAGCATCGTAAATTAGAGAATATAATTGATTTTCTTTTGATATTTAGTGTAATACTGCTTCTCTAGAATGGAAATCGTCTGCATTCATCATGGCAGATAATTTTAATAAATTATTTTTACTATGTGAATTTGTATAGGAAAATATAGAAAAAAGTCATGTGGTGGCCACAGCATACTAGTTTTAAATATATTGTAAAATCCACTCACAAAAAATTTTCAACACACTCAGCATTTCAAAATATGAATATTAGTTTAAGTTAAAGCATGTATGACTATTACAAAAGCAAAAATTTATATTTTATAAATTTTCATCAATTTTGCGTTTTATGAGTTATTTTGATAATCCCACATATTTATTTGTTTTTCAGCTATAAGCAATCCGACGATGAAAGAGTTTCACATTTTAATTGAAAGTGGTGCAGATGTAAATTTCAAGCGACGACAAAATCCTACAAATGAAGTATTTTTATACTGCCTTTATGCAAATTCAATGTATTTGAAACCTTTATTGTATTATGGCTGTGATCCCAACATCTGTTTTGAAGATGGACATGAATTGTTTGTGCGATGTTGTTATCGTTATCTAAGACGAGAAGGTATAGGAACTTTACCAGACTTTATAAAATTTCTTCTCAGATTCCTCATCATAACAAAAGATGTCCAGCTTGCTATTCGTGCTTTAAGCTCTAGATTTCCTGCAAACATGTGTGATGTCTTAGATCTAATAGGTAAGATAACTTTTTTTTATTATTATTATACAGTAACCGCCGCTTAATAAAATCACTTTGGTTCAGAACGAATGTGATTTGAATAAGCGGCAGGAACTGTAAATATATATATATAATTAAATTGTGTTTTATTTCAGAATACACTTTGGTTAGCTGGGTGTTTAACTAAAATTTTGCTACAAAATGTCTAATAAATTAAAATGTAGAAATTTTATTGATAAATTTATCAGCCATGAAAATTCATTTAGATAGAATGGAGCATATAAGGTTGATTTTTACACTAACTATGTGAAAAATGCCAGAGCCGGGAATCGTACCCAAGCCTTCCGCTTAATGTGCTGACGTTCTTCCACTGAGCCACTCTGGCTGATAACCAGCTTGGCATTTCTCACATAATCTATCTAAATGAATTTTCAAGGTTGATGAATTTATTAATAAAATTTCTAAATTGAAATTTTGTGGTCTATAGAGTTGTGCCACATTTAATATATTTTCACCTGTTATATCTGCATTTGCAGACATGGTGACCTTGCCAATAGTTATTTTGTGAGAAATGCCAAGCTGGTTATCAGTCAGGGTGACTCAGTGGAAGAGCATCCACACATTAAGCGCAGGGCCCAGGTTCGATTCCCAGCTCTGGCATTTTTCACATAGTTGGTGTAAAAATCAACCTTATACACTCTAGTCTTTCTAAATGAATTAAAATGTCTGTTGCATTTAACAAATATACTAAATTGTTTAATTTTCTTTAATAACTGCTAGATAATTATCTGAATCATACTTTTTTTTTTCTAACATTTCAATTTCTTTTTTCACTAAAAGAGGCTGCTTAACTTTTTAAGGAATATGTTTAAAACAATACTGCCATTTCCAAATTATTAACATTTTCATTCATTCAGACAAAAACAGAATCTCGGGTCTTATCTGGGTTAAAAAATTATATTGCCCAACATGCCTGGGGCATGTAAAAATTCAGATTGGGCATGTATTTTTTCTCCTTATATGCCCAGTCAC
The DNA here is from genome assembly GCA_963930645.1 of Salticus scenicus. NCBI lineage: Eukaryota > Metazoa > Arthropoda > Arachnida > Araneae > Salticidae > Salticus > Salticus scenicus. Next base: position 138,278,175 of record OZ005661.1, read on the forward strand.
TCATAAAAACGTTAAATCAAAAATACTTTTCTTAAAATAATACATGTTAATATAGTGTCTTGTTCTTCACTTTTACTTAAATTAAAATGTACTAAACAATATCAGCATAGGGATAATATTGTTAAATTTTTTTTCAACAGATCTGTACTAAATATTTTTTGTTAATGTGCATTTAGGTAAGATGTTTGTGCATATATTTTCTACCTGACATGCATGACAGGGCATGTAAAAATTACATAAATTGTATGTAATAGAGAGTGTGGTGCTTGCTGATTACTGATTGCTTTGGTTGAAAGTTGGCAGCTCTGCATTTATAAATCTATTGCAATAAAATTTATTAGTAAAATAATGGTATTAGGTATTGTACAAAATTCTTTCACATTTTCAAGCTTCAATTCCATCTCTAAGTGTATACATTTAGAGATATAAAGGCTTTTCACTTCTTTTCTCTACACACACAGATTATTATTACCTACACAAAGATTAATCTCTGTTATATGATGGACAGTGGTCAATTTAAAACAAGGGAAAAATAAAATTATCTTCTTCTGGCAGAAAATGAATCTAGAGAGAGGTGCATAGTTGTACATGACTTTTAATAAAGGTAAATTAATATTTAATTGTATGGGGAAAATTTGGTACCAGGAGAAACAGCCTTCTAAAGGAAGTCGTTCTTAAGTAGGGGTGAACTTTTATAGAGGTACATGCATTTATGTTCCGAAAGGGATTGTTTGTAGCAAGCACATTTTAATTCAGAAATTTAATTTATCAACCTGGAAATTAATTTCTTATAGAATGGAGTAGAAGGCTGATTTTACCAACTATGTGAAAAATACCAGAGCCGGGAATCGAACCCCGGGCCTTCCGCTTAACGCGCGGATGCTCAAACCACTGAGCTACCCTGGCTGATAACCAGCTTGGCACTTCTCACATAAATTACGTTGGCAAGGTCACCGAGTCTGCATTAAAGCAGAATGTGAGAAGTTGAGCTACCACTGAGCTACCCTGGCTACCCTGAGCTACCACTGAGCTACCTTGGTTATCAGCCAGGGTAGCTCAGTGGTTGAGCATCCACACGTTAAGCGGAAGGCCCGGGGTTTGATTCCCGGCTCTGGTATTTTTCACATAGTTGGTAAAAATCAGCCTTCTACTCCATTCTGTAAGAAGCACATTTTAGTTCAAAATTTAAGCACTTTCTTTCTCTCCACCCACACTTCCAATTGCTAAAAAAGCTTTCATATTAAAAAAAAAAAAAAAAAAAAAAATTAGAATTCTATTTTAATAATTACACAGATCTACAAAAATGATGTTGACAAAATTTGATTTGATGATTTTAGCTGATCTTTATATTTTTTTGATGTGCTGAAACTGAAAATGCAGCCCGTTTTTCTCTATCACGTATAGATTTTTGTCAATACAAGGTGTTAGCGACACAATTTCTTATATATACAATCAAAACAATAGGTTGGTTAGTTGGTAGGTATGGTTTTACGCCGCACTAGTGCTGCACAATTACAACAATAGGTATCCATGATTAATTAATCATGGAAATATACTATAAAACTTACCGTATAATTATATTGGTGGAAGAGTAATGAAAGAAATTGTATTGGTAGGCATCCTGTATTGACAAAAATCTATACATGATAGAGAAAAACTGGCTACATTTTTGGTTTCAGTATACCGTAAAACATAAAGATCAGCCAAAATTATAAAATCAAAATTTTACATGTCGACCTGTGTTACACAGGCATGCGATGAAAAAAATACAAGGGAATTGATAACTGAACTTAATGTATTTTTTTATGCTAATTTCAAAAAATGTAAGGAAAAATTTCTATCATGTCCCGTTTTCTTCAAAAATTCAATTTTACTTCAATTTTTAACATATACATAACATTTATCGTAAAATCCCGATTATAAGCTCCCATTTTTCAATTGTAAAACCAGTAAAAAATAGGGAGGGGGCTTATAATTGAGTTATTAAAAATTTCTTTTTTAAAAAGTTGTGGTGGTGCCATCTATCACCAGAGAATAAAACTAATCTTTATGATCTAATCTAGAATTGAATATAACTTACAGAAATAAATTTTAAAGTATTAATTCAAAATATTTCATTATTAATTTAAATTGATAATTTAAATTAATTTTTTCATATGGTTAATATGAAAGAAGAACAAAAAAATTTAAGACTGATTTTGCTATTGTTAAGATAAATCTTGAAGGATATCAAACATTAATTAATTAATTTATAGTAAATAAAATAATAAAAGCATATATTTAGTGTTAGGATATAAAAAAAATAAATTTTAATTAAATTGGATGGAATTGAATATTTAATTATTAAATTTTGGATTGTAAATCACTGAATTGGCTGGAAATTGTACTTAGCGAAAGTACACTACACTGTGCCATTCATTAGCTCATAAAAAAAACTAAATATTGAATTTTGGAAATTTTAAATTAAATAAAAAACAAAGATTAAATAAATCAAAAATAATTAATTGACTTACCCAATCATCATGCAAGAAAATACGCTGAAAGGTAAAAGATTAATAATCCAAGAAGGCACACGAGATTTTTCAATAAATCACACATTGGTTAGCACACTAATCGATTTATTTAATAATTATAGCACATAATCAGCTGGATTAACTAAAGATAATTCTATGGCCATAGATTAATCAAAACATAACATGAATGGAAGTAGAGGTAATTAAAATTGCCTCATAATATATTCATTACCTGACATATCAACTATTCACCTATCTTGCACATGAATATTAAGTTGCTTGGTTTAAAAAAAAAAAAAAAAAAAAAAAAACACTGCTTAATTATTTCCATATTGGCTGTTCAGGTAATTTAATGTTTCTAACATAGCAATTTGATAAAAGAAACAGGTGGTCTTATTATACTGACAACATTTTTTTCTAAATACGTATATCCTTTAAGAGATCCAAAAATTTCACATTTGTCCATAATAATATAGGTCACAAATAATTTTGGATATTAGAAATTATATAAATTAAATGAGACATTATTATAATTAAATTACATAAAAACCTGTTAAACTTGCCTCATTATTGGGCCGTAAATTTTTCACCTGGGCACCCAGGCCTCTTCGGCGGCTTCTTCTGTTGTGAAGTTTACTTGACACTGAAATCCGTGGGTGGTTCTCTCCATGAGGTGTGACCATGCTCCATCTGGGGCCATTGCGCCATCTGTCATTGCACACATTAGAATTTGTAGCTATCTCGATGGATTCGCAGAACATTGCATAGTGATAGTTATTATGCTCAGCCAATTTTTTAGTTTTGTTAAAATTTATTTCAATATTTTCGCTATTATATGTTTTTGCAAGGGCGGTATTTACTTTGCCAATTTTAATATCATATTTATACTCGTTGATTCTGGTTTTAATTTTTCTTTTTGTGACGCCGATGTATGAACCTGCATTTTTATTTTGATTAATGAACGGTATTTTATAAATTCCTTTGGTTTCAAAGAGTGAAATGGGATCGCTATGTATTAGTTGGAAAATGTTAATAAATTAAATCCAATAAAATTAAAAAATCAGCCAATAAATACAGTATCAATATCCCTATTTGGTATATTTGGTATTTTACAGTAATCCTCTTGGTCAGTCGCCTATTTTATGTAAGTTACCTTAATAAAAACAAATAAAACAGTATGTTTGCGATTTTCACAATAATTTGATGTAAAAAGTACACAAAAAAACTTTTCATTTTTCTCTCGACTAGAGGAGCTCATGCAATCTAGCAAAATAAATAAATTGCGGAAAAATCAATTTGCTACATAAACAGGGATGAGATTCTTCAGACTTTTGTAGGAATTTCAGACTTTTCTTACATTTTTAAAGCAATTTTCAGACTTTTTCTTTCGAAATATTCTTATTTTTGTTTAATTTTCTTTGTTTTGACACATTCTTGAACAATTTATTTTTGTTCATTCCCACATTTGTTTATGAAAAGTGAGCTTTCTTGTATCTGTTTTTTCTTTATTTGGAAAAATTAAATCATCTCTCAGTTTTGCATATATTTTCAGACTTTTTGTTAGTTTCCCCACTGTCATCTCTGATAAAGAATCGATCATTTTACATAGATTTAAATGGATAAAAACCACTGTTGCCAGATAGTACATGCAAGTTTGAGAAAAAAAAAAAAAGAAATATATATATATATATATTGATATCGATTTTACTAAAAATTCTGACGCGGTGGAAAAAAAATTGAGATCATTTTCGAAATCAGCAGGCCACATGAAAAACAGTGAAATCATCTCTTGAATTTTTAAAAGCTTCAATTTCGCAGGCCTGTTTTTTTTTATGAGATTGAATTTGTAGAACCTGTTTTCAGGTATTTTATATTTTTACTTTAAATTTTATTTTAATTTATTCCAGCTCGGCCATCACCTTTGAAGCACCTGTGTTTTATAAAATTACGTCAACATCTATATTCCATTCATGGTGTAAATTTCAGCAAAGTCCTTTCTCGACTTCCTCTGCCACCATTACTTGAGGAATATGTTGCATGTCGCAGTTTGCAGTTTCCGTCGGCTGATGAACCATTAATTATAAACTCTGTTTGTGCTGATCATATTTTAAGTTAAAGGTAAATGTATGTGTAGTATTTAATTTTTTTATTTTTATTTTTGAAATTGATAAAATTTAAAATATTTATTTACATTTTGACTTTTAAATAATTTAAAAATGTAAGAAAGTATGTATTTATTTTTTCGCAATGAAAATTCTCGTTTTAAGATTAATTCTTGGAATGTATATTTTGTGGTACAAAATATTAAATTAGTTTTAAATGAAAGTATCATAATTTTATGTTTTTAATTAGCCAGTATATATAAATATAAAAAAATTTAATATATTCTAAACCCAATATAACATATAAAATACAGTATTATTTTATTCTTTTAATTATAAATAACACAAGTGCTATCATTTTAATATATTATTATCAATCTATAATATTAAAACCCAAAGCACTTTCTGTAAGACCAAAATCGTACAATCTGGGCGTGTGAGAGAAAATTTTGAACCAATTTGGAGCAGAAATATTCCCTTCTCTTTATGGAATGCAATATGAATACCGATGATGGTGATCGAGCAGACAACATTAATATTTCATATGTCTATGGAAGACACCTAATCAAAGCTCAATCATAAAAATAATTCACACGATTAATTCATTGATTCATTTTTTTCCAAGGAAGTATACTAAAAACAAAGCAATTTGCGAATACTTAGTGGTTACCGTTGTATGCATTTTTGTCGAAAATTTACTTACACAGGATATGGCATCATCTGTTGCCATGTAAATATATTATACCATATACCTAAATTTTTTTTTTTTTTTTTTCTGTTTCTTAAAAGAAAAAAAAAAAAAAAGAAAAATCTTTTAAAATTAACAAACTGTCAGAGTTTATTGTTCTTTAAAAGTTAACTTTTATCTGTTGAAAACTTTATTTAGAAAAGATGGAGATAGATATTTAAAATCAAAGGGGGTTTTATTTTATTTTTATTTTTATACTCTAATTATTATAATCTCTGATACTTCCTTTCGATACTATATTACAGTAAAAATAATTTCAAAAGAATAACATTAAAATATTGATATTTTATACGAGTAAAAATTTACATAGTATAATTTATTATTAAAAATTTAATGAGCAAATTTATTTGCTAAAGTATTAAATTCATTCTTATTTATTTATTTTTAACAGTATACTTTTGTTGAAATATACTATTTTGATAGAATAAAGTGTTATAATACTATTCCAGTAAAAACAAAATTTAACTTTATTTTGATTTGCAGTTTATTTTTAGAATACAACGAATTAATGTTTTGGATTATATCCAAGTGGTTTTACAAATATGGGAAGGAAAAATCAGAATCAAAACTATTATTTTACACTTAAAATGCACTTATTGCCTTGGCAAATTAGAATTAATGATATATTTTACAAGTGAACCAAATCTTTGTCTTTCATTATGTCTTTTATTAAAAAACTGTGACCTGTTGTCATTGATAGTAAGTTAATATAATTATAATTTGGTAGTAAATCTTTGTATTCATTCATTTTGTGTGAAAAGCAACGAATAAATTTCACAGTAAACATAAAACAAGTACAGTTCTATAGATTATTAGTCGATTTGGTGTGACAGGGAGGAATTCTGTTGTGGAATTAATTTACATGCTTGATGCTTTGATAAGTATTATCTCAAATATTGATACTATCTCATTAAGAAATATTGATTCTTTCGATAATTTATATAAATTCTGCCTTTCTTTTAATTACTCCTAACATTCTTTTGGTCATATTTACAGTAAAATTAGAAAACCTTAATTATGTTTTATAATTTATGAATATAAAAAAAATATAGCTTTTTAACTTTTTTTTTTTTTTTTTTGAGAGGAAGGAGTACAGTATGGGACCGACGCCGTTCCGTATTTCGGAATTTTCCAGATTTTAGAAACTTTTTAAAAATATATTGATTTACCAGATGTTTTTTTTTAGTCCAATCCTTATCATTAAGCACCAAAGAAATAATTACTGGCATATTCCAATATAATTTTATACCGTGTGAACGATAATTAAAAACTTCCACCATAGTGACCGCATTTCTAAACAGACTATAATGTGGTCCACATGATAGACCCGAAAGGGCAAAGCTTCATTTATTTAATCCTATTAAATTATTCCTTAAATAAAAATTAAAAAATAAAACTCAAATACTTATAATTACAAAGATAAACGCCCAATTCTGTTATCTCTTTACTCAACGGAACAATAAACAAAACCTTTGAAGATATACATAGAGAAAGAAAAAAAATAGGCTGATTGTCGGCCCATTGTTTTAGAAAGAAGTGGAAAATGGTTAGAAATTACCGTTTAATGGAGAGAGAAAAAAAAAACCTCGTTAAGATTGAATTAAATTATTGCTGGAAACATAGTTTTTTTTTTTTTTCCCTACCCTTTTTTTTCCTCAGACTGTTCAGTGCAGGAATGATTGGAATTTCAAAATGTTCCAGATTTTGGGTCCTTCCGGATTATCGGTTCTATGCTGTACCTCAAAAAAAGATTTTTCAAAAAGACTTTTTTTAAGGGGTTTTGTGTTTTTTAGAACCTTCCTAAAAAACATAACCTTATATATATATATATATACACACAGAGGTTTTTTTTATTTTTTAATATAAAAAGGTATAAGGTAAATAACCTTTCTAATTTATGTTTATTATCTAATTTATTTTAAGTAAATAACTTCATTCTCGTATTTCATGTATATTGAAACATGTCATGATTTGCATTTACAGGTATGTTGGAGAACAAATTTGACAAAAAAAGGAAAATGCTGATAAGAAGACAAAGGTCATTTGGCAGCTTTTTTTTTTTTTTTTTTTTTTTTTACTTTTAAGAAAAATACCTAAGTTTTTTCAAGACATTTTGTAAATATTTACAATGTGCAAAAAAGCAAACTTTTTGAGAAGTAGTAAAGGATTTCATTTTTAATTATATTAATTCTGCAAGTGATACAACATTTGTAAAAAGGTTTGCTATAATTAAATTTTTTATTTACATAAATGATTTCAATTTTTTATTTACATAACTTGACAATAGCAAATGTGTCACATTTATTAAGGAAATTATGTTTAAAGAAATTAAGATTATTAAGTTTTTACTGATCAGTTATATGTGTTGCTGTGTCAGTTTTTGTTCTTCTGGCATATTGAGCACTACTTGTGGAACCATTTTAAGAAAATTGTTAGAAGCTTTTGTTTTTCATGTATTAGGGTGTCTACTAGGTCATGAAATTCAGCGATAGGTCATGAAATTCAGTCGTCGATATATCTCTTGTTTTTCAAGTTGGGTTGACTGATTTTTTTTTTTCCCCTGCAGGTTGGGTTTAGTTTTCAACAAATCTGGTTGACTTGAGAACATCTTTCAAATAATTTTTACCATAATAAGCTGAAATTTGTTTGATATAATTGTATAACTGATGTAAACATACTATATATGCCCATGATTATAAATACGGGTACCCAAATTATTAAAGTAAGCAAACATGTCATACAAAAGCAATTAACAAAGAAATATAAAGTTATTGTTATGTATATAATAAAATATTTCTTAAAACTTAAATAAAATAAAAGATACTTAAATCAAAGGAGCCAGGAACTCGAATAAAACAGGTCTCTTTCTTACATTTTCGAATCCTTTATATACATTTTCTATATACAGACTAGGCTATGTACAAAACAATCTATTTACATATGCTATAATATTATGTAGCAATAAATAAAATATAATGAAGAAAAAACATCTCCTTATTCGTAACATTTTACAGTAATCAGCGTACATCTTTCCGCTGAAGTCTCAAAGTAAACCCTAAACTTTTTTCTCTTCTCTCGTAACCAGCGCATGCGCCTCTCGCACCATACTTGCAGATGTTCATCTGGAAATCGAAAGTATTCTCCACAGTTATTATTATTATTTTAAGAATATAAGCATTAAACAATGAGCAATAAACTACAAGTATTATACTTGGAACCCATTTTTGTGCACTTGACGTGCACGACATACATAAATGGTTTAAAAATTATTATTAATCCATTTTTCAGATTTTAAAACTTTTACTAGTAGTGTATTAGTAATTACATTTTTAATATTTTTAAAATGATTTATTAGTTATGTGGCAATGAAAATTTGTTTTATAAGTTAAAACTATTTTGCATGATTTTTAGAGGAATTATTAATTTTCATTTAGATTCCAAGTCGGGTGTTCAGCATCAAAATTCTCTATTACAGGTTCGGGTCGGTTTTTCAAGTTGATGAAAATTGATATGAACACATCAGTGGGATACATATATACTTGTATTGTGTTTTACTGTGAAAAATAATATTGTGTTCAGTTTGTTTGAATGCAGTATTTTGTAGCATTTGTTGATTTACTTATATTTAGTCGTGTGTATATAAGTATGATTATAATTCTAACATAGTTGTTTATTTCCTTAAAAAACTAAATTGCCTTCTATGAAATTCTGTAGGCTTTCTCACTTTTGTTGCAGTTGCAACAAAAAAATATTTTTTTTTTTTCTTTGAAATTTTCTCACTTAACATTTAATTTTTCTAAAATGAAATGTTCTTAAAATAAATGACAAAATTCATATTCCTCCAAAAGATTAATAGTTGAAATAATATAACACTGTGTAAACACCATAACAGATGCTGTGTATATATTTGTAGTTTTATGTGTCTGTTTGTTTTGGATTTGTTTTCATTACGATTTACTTAATAAATAAAAATGTTTTTAAATTTTATTTATTTATTTATTTTTATCTTTTTACAGCCAAAAATGTTGTTATATAATAATTTAAAAAATCATCAAAATGATTTTTTTTTTTTTAAAGGTGATATATTGGGGAAAAAAAAAAAGATTATGTTAATTAAAAAAGAGAGGTTGGATATGTTGTAAAAAAAAAAGTCATGAAAATTTTCTTGAGGTCATGAATTTTTCTGTCAAGTCAGTAGACACCCTGGTTGATCATGTGTGTTTATTGTAGTTAGTATCCATGCCACTCCAGGATCAAATATTTAAATGTGCAAAATAATAATTTTACAAGTAACACTTATTATGATGCTCCTTATGTATAATGTTTTATATTTTACTACTTAGCAATAACAAATACACCTCCATACATATAATATGCAAATTTTATTATCTAGTAAATCTTGAAGAACCATCTATCAGTTATTTTATTAATTAAATATATATTAATCTGGATTATTTTTAAGCATAAATCATTTCCCCATGTTCTAAAATTTGGAAGTACTATGATATATCCATGAATTGTTTATTAGTTAAAAAAAAAAAAAAAAAAAAAGGTGGGGTGGGGGGAAAAAGAAAAAAAGAATGTGCTAGATATAATTCTGGATGTAAAAATAAAATAAACTCTTATTTTTTTTTTTTTTATTGTTGCAGTTTTATATCTTTTTGTTCTATCTATCTATCTATCTATCTATCTATCTATATATATTTTATATATATATATATGGAAAGATTCCTGATTCATTTTACTTTTTTTTTTTTTTTTTTATAAAATAAAAGAATATATATTTGTTAATATTAAGTATTTATATTACTTATTGTTGCACTGTTATTATTATTTTTATTATTTTTTATTATTATTATTATTATTATTAATTTATTTTATTTATTTTTATTTTTATTTTATTTTTTGTGTGTGTGTGTGTGTGTGTGTGTGTGTAAGGTGGTAAAGGGGTTATTCTTTGAAATAAATGTGCGATTCATAAAGCAAAAAATTCATATGTCCGACATGAAAATTGATTAAGGCTGTATTACATCAGAAATTATATTAGAAGATATAATTAAAAGGTGTTTGGTAATATTATAAAATGTTAATAGCTAAATTTAGACCAAAATTGGCCTGTGTCTTCCTAAATGAACATCTGTGTAAAATACGATTTTCCTAACTAGTTTGCATGTCTTATATGTGATGTTAAATGAACTTTTATTATATCTATGTTTAGATATGATTTCTTGGAAGTGAGATGATATTCATTCATTTGCTTACTTTTACCAGATTATTACCTTTGATTTAAATGTTATGGTTTGATTTGTTCATCTAATGTGGGTTGGGGACAAAATATCACAAAGACAAAATATTGCTGACGTAAATGAATACAGAGCAAAAATGAGTTGGTAATTATTAGTAATGTTGTATAAAATTTCATGACAACACATACCTTAGTCAGAGCACTGACATTCTGACAAACCTACAACAAAAATTTATAAAAATTTAATTTAAAATAATTTAAAGACTATATTTATTAACTTTTGTCAAGATTAGTCATAATGAATTCAATTGTGCTTATCAATTTAAAAATTTTTAATTCAAGTTTGTCAACAGTGTTCAGCAGTGATGTACACGATTTTTAAAATGTATTTTGAATAATGAAAAGCAAAAGATAAAATAACTTAAAAATAAACATAGATAAAATAATGAAATTCAACTCTATGATTTATTTATTTAATTATTTATTTATTTTAATTAATTAATTAATATTTATAAGGCCTTGTGTCCCCCATCAGAGATCACACGTGACACAAAATCAAATTTTCAAATAGATCATACTATGTTTTTGAAGCGAGATTTTGTCCCGCGATATTATGTCCGGATCCCATCTAATGTATGGTAATTTCATTATATCTTAAATACATGTAAATTAAATATAATAATAATAATAATAATTAAATATAATAATTTTAACAGTAGTTAAAAAGTTATTATTTAAAGGCTTGTAATGCTGGTTTTCTGTAGAATCACACATAACTGTTGCTGATGCAAAAGTTATTAACAGAATTTTTTTTTTTTTTTTTTTTTTGAAAACCATCATTGTTTAAATAATGTGGATTTATTTATCTTTACAGAGATATTTCATAAAAATGGGTAATTTTTTATGATGTATAAAAAATGTACATAAATTTGTATAAATTGTATATTGTAAATATTTGTTTAGATACGCTTGTTAAATGTTTAAAATTCTTGATGTGTTAGTATAGAAATTTTATTCATATTTTATGGTGCCTTAATTTTTATTACTTTTCTGCTTTTAACTCTCTTGCGTGACTTAGATGTATCAGTTTATCTATCAGTTTTGTTTTGTTTTTAAACTTATATCAAAACAATGTTGTAAGGTTACATGACTAATGTTATCAAAAATCCTTTTGCTTTTTATAATTTTAGTTACACTCAGACCTCTATTTTATGAATTTTTGTTTCAAAGTAAGATTATTTTAAGAATTTTCTTGTAAAAAAAATTCAAATAGACAAGAAAATGAATTTTTTATTTAGCAAACTTTTCTTTTCGGCCAAAAAAATTCTTTTTTTTTTTTTTTTTTTTTTTTTTTTTTTTCACTCTATTCTTTAAAATATTGTGTTTCTTTTGTCATATTTCATAGCATCCAATGCACTAAACCTGGATTTTCCCAAGAACAGATTTGAAGTTGAAATAATCCTATGAAACAATTTGGCATGAATTGCAGTCTGATGTAAACATTCTTACACCATTATAATGAATACGATAATATCATAAAACTTTGGAAGAATGTAATTTCATATACACTGTAGATTTAAATATATATATTTAACCCTCCATCAGGCACACTCTGCCTGAGAGGCCTGTTCTGGTTTTTATTCTCTAAATATCCTACACATGATTTTTAATTCAAAAACACACATAATATGGTGACCTTATCAGGAGTGAATAGAAAGTAATAAACAAACATTTGATGCATAAGTACAAATTTCTTGATTGTAGTACAAGTATTTTAACAATAAAGTATTTACCTGGGCTCTCAGCAGGGTGCGCCCGATTTTGTTCGTCCTACGAGTGCGCCTGACGAAGGGTTAAAAGTAAGGAATATATTTCTGGATTTTAAAGATGTTTATCCTTTTCCCCTGAAAAAAAAGAAAACTATAATAATTTTTTTTTCATGATATAAATTTAAAATTTGTCTGTGTAATTCAAAGTATTATAAAAAGGTTAATTTCTGTCAATGAATGTTCCATGCAAAAAAATTTGTTGTTGAATTTAGCAACTTTTTTAAGTAAATGGTACATGATGCTTAACAAAGTATATTTTTGAAACTTTAGAAACATTTAAAAATACCTCAAAGTCCTTTAAAAGAGCAGCATTACTATATACAGTACACTCTCAAAAATCCGCACAGCTTAAAACGAAGTGTTTTGCGGATTTCTGAATTTTGCAGATTTTAGAATAATTTCTTTTATTTACATCTTAGAACCTCATTTGAGTAGCAAATCTTTAAGTTACAATTTATATGTTATATATACAATGCTGAAATAAAGTGTGTCTAATAAAAGTACAAGTATTTCATGCAATTTTAATTTAAAGAACAATTTTTATATATCACATTATAGTTACAAATTATCTAGATTTTTGAAAAGACTGATCAATTGTAGTTTAAGTAAGAATATTCATACATATTTATTTTCCTATAACCTGCAAAAAAGTCAGCAATTCTTGGTCAATCACATAAGTTTGTGCTATGAGAAAATTTGAGTATTTATCTTCATGAGAGAAAATCTTTCATGAAAACTGTCTTTCTCCTTTTCCTCTAAATGATTATCATTTATTTTTTAATAATTATGTATAATTACACTTATCATTTCCTCCTCTGCAATATGTTGAGTGATTGGTGATTCATCAGCACCAGTTAAAAACTGATTTGTCTCCTAATACAGCTGAATTTTTGCAATCCACTAATCAACAAATCAATTGTGACAATGTTTGTTTACATTGCAAATGATATGCGGATTTTAGAGAATTGCGGATTTTTGAGAGTTGACTGTATTTCAACGTGCTAATCACGGTCGTCATCAGGTTGGGAAACTGCTGCTTCACTGTACAGTAGTGGAGCAGCAGTTTCCCAACCTGATGACGACAGCGATTAAGCGCATCAAAATATATAGTAATGCTGCTCTTTTAAAAGACTTTGAGGTATTTTTAAATGTTTCTAAAGTTTAAAGTTTAATTCGTCCTTTTATATATAATTTAATTGGTATATTTTTTATTTTTCATTAATGCATTTTTATTTAGTTTTACTTATGTACTCTTACATGTTTTGAACAAATTTGAATTAAATGTTTGTTTACGAAACTGGGTTTTATTCACCTTTTATCTCTCTTTTTATACTATTCAATCATAAAAATATACAAACACTTTCAATGTACAAACCTTGCAATATTGTACAGTCAATACCAGAATATTTCTTATTAAAATAAATAATTTTTTTTTTTTTTTTTTTTAAGTTTAAATTCTTTTTTACATTAATTCATTTTTTCTTGGTATTTCATGTTTCGGACAAATTATAATTAAATATTATCTTTATAAAAGCTATATCGTTGTCACTTTTTATTTTTGTGTGTCTTGTGCTTTTCAATCATAAAAATATATGAAAATTTGCAATATTGTAATGCTATTAGAGGAATACCATTATTCATTTTCAAAATTATAGTATTCATTATTAAAAAATACTGTCCATAATTTAAATTATTTTTTATATTGATACATTTTTACTTTCATTTTATAATTTTTAAAGACAGCTTTACTAAACTTAACTGAAAGTATATACTCACTTTTTTAATAGATTTAATTTCTATGCTAAAAAAATATTATGTAATTTGAAATGTGTAGCACTTATTCAATATTAAATGTTTGATAATATGTTGCACATATATGAATGTTATATGTTGTATAGCTAAAAGGTTTTTTTCATGTTGTGAACAAATTTGAATTAAATGTTATCTTTACAAAACTATGTTGTTTTCGCTTTTATTTCTGTTGTCTTGTGTTTTTCAATCATAAAAGTACCGTAAAATCCCGAAAGTAACACCCTCCCTTTTCTCGCTGAAAGTGAAATGTCTCCGTTATCCTGAAAGTAACCCCCCCCCCTTTTTTTTTTCTCTATCCAACAAAACTACATCCAATCTTCGGGCGCACTTACAGTACGTTGGCATTGCAAGTTAAGTTTGGCATTGAATTAAGTTTTAATATTTATATATTATTTCTAATTTAACTAATTTTTCATAAATTGTCGGATGCACATTATCAATGGAATCATTACGCAGTTTTTTTACCTTTAATGTAAGAAATTACTTTTAATATTTCCTTTTAAATAAGTACCGTAAAATCCCGAAAATTTCCCTTCCATCGAATATAACCTCCCCTCCCTTTTCTTCATTTTTTTAAAGAATATTGATTATAACCCCCCCCCCCCACCTGAAATTTATCCGTTTTGCTTTTCAAAAAGGGGGGGGGGTTACTTTCGGGATTTTACAGTATGTGAAAAGTTAATATAATTGTTTATTTTAGTGGTATTTAGTATTATTTTAAAGTGATATAGTTGTGCTTTGATTTGGTTTTGCTGAATTGTTTTAAAGATACTTAAACTAAAACCAGTTGTAGAAAGTTTTATTCATCAACCTTGAAAGTTCATTTCAGACAAATTAGAGTGGAAGGCTACTGGTAAAACCAGTTATTGGATTAATTAAGTTTGATTACAATTCTGTAAAATCATTTTAATATTTCTGTTCTAAATTGATTTAATGTTATCGATGTATTTTAATATCTGGTCTTGTTAATCTATTATATATTACAGTGGCGTTTTTTGAATGACGTTTTGAGCTATCTCCATACATGTGACAATAAACAGTCTGTCAGTTATCATGAAAAGCTCATTCATGCGGTTGGCCTCTGAAATGCAATCTTGCGTTTTTTCTTGAAATAAGCAAATCAACCACTAAGATGAATAATTACAGTAGATGAATAATTACAGAGTCAAAAATCCGCACAGCTTGGGACCACAGGTTGTGTGGATTTTAGTATTTTGCGGATTTCGGGCCCCATAAAAAATGATTTTCACTTTGAATAATATTCTGTTTTTATTATTCAAACTAAACACATACTAGTGAATAATAACACTGAGTATTAAATTACTAGTTACATAAGAATAATAATGAACATTAGCAAAAATATATAATGGAAACAATAAATAAAAATGAAAAAAAATATTTGTCAAATTTAGATAAAATCTGTTCACAATTAGCTAGTTTTAAACTGAACTTGAACCTGCATGATTTATTTACTTTTTTATTTATTGTAAATAGTAGTAACACAAATTTATTTTTCTACGAATTTTATTGAGTTCTTCCTTACAAATTATGCCTTCATCAGAAAGCATTTAAAAAATTTTTTTTGTTATTATTTACCTGATTGATATCATCATATCATTATAATCATTATTTTCTTTTGATGAATTTAATATACTGTCAATAATTTCATTAGCAGCAACTTGGGTCTTGAAGTCTTTCATATTATTATTATTTTGTTTTTCTTTTTTGTAATCATAAAATGCAAACATACAATCTGTATTCAAGATCTTTTTCAAAAATTCTGATTTGCAGTTTTGTAATTTATTAATAGTGAATTTAATTGTTTGTATCTGACAAGCTGTGCGGATTTCGGACTTCAGCGGATTTCTGGCTCTCTACTGTATTCCATTATAATGTACTGTTTCTAGCCACCTGCATGCAGATAGCCCAAAACTTTATTTATGAGATGTCACTGATTTAACCCTTAAATGCCTGATTATTTTTAAATCAATTTAAAAATGTTTTATTTCTTTCCTCTATTCAATAAATCATGGGAAAAATACTTTAAAAAATCATACTTTATTTTAACTATGGTTTACAGCTAAAAAACAATTTGTTGCCAATCGACAAAAATGGGGCATGAGAGCTTCAATATTATTCTAATAATACTTTAGAAAACAAAATTGAAAAACTATTTTTGATTTACTTATGATTTTTAAAGAAAGAAAATCTTTTTATATTATTTAAACAAAATGTTTAAAATCTTAATAGAAAACATACCACTGTCTGATTATCTGAATAGATTTATTATGTTATTATGTTTTATTTACAGATATTTATAAAGATCTTAAAGGTAAGTGTATAAATATTTATAAAGTTTTATATGTTTTATTCACAAATATCTATAATTAATCTATAAGAATCATAAACATATGAATAATAAAAACTTATTTCACCAGCGTACATGGTTATATATACAGTCGAACCTCGTTAATGTGGATCTCAAAAGGAATATATATATATTTTTTTTTCATGTTATCAGTAACTCAGAAACTAATCTTCATTCTGACAGGGATTGTGGAAGCAGTTCATGTTAAAAGTAACTCATGTTAGCGAGGTTCGACTGTATTACCAACTAACTTTTATTCACATAGAAACATTTATCAGATTAATAATTTGAACCTGAAGAGAGAAAAAACTGCTCAAGAAGCCCACCAATTTAAGATAATTCACTATATGCCTACGAGATGTCAATACTTTGTGTGATATTCACTTAAGAAATTTATCTTTTGGAATATCTTCAGAAGTCCAATTCAAGCATCTTCCTTTTATTATGACTTATTACTTATTTTCTGAAAATCTCCTTATTATTAATTTTTTTTTTTTTTTTTTTTTTTTTTTTGTTTAATGATTTTTTTTTTTTTCATAGATTCTATATTTGTATGTAATTTTCTTGTGTCCTCCAAACAAAATAAAAGTTTGTCTTTTCAGCATTTTCTTCCCTTTCTTAACTGAACACACATGGGCTATAATAACAGGAGACTTGGCGTTGGAATATTAAAACCCGAATAAACTACTATGTCAGAAACGCCAAAGAAAAATATTTGAGGTGCATACAGCTGTTTCGGTAGCCTTCAGTGCAAAAAGAATTCTGAATCTGGAGAAGTGCTTGTATATATAGGAGAGGGACTGTCTATCATAAAAATTTTGCAGTCTCCCTTCCTCCCCATGCGTGTTCATGTCACCCACCTAACCAAAAAATGGCTGCTTTCTATACTTTTGTAAACCGTGCCCTTAATATTTGTTCAAATCCTATTTTATTGAAATCTGAAATTAAATACCTGAAAGCCATCGCAATTGACAGAAGTTATGACCCTTCCATTATAGACAAAGCTATCCAAAAATTACAACTCCCTCGTATTTAGTCTACTAAATCAGTCACATCTAATATCAGTATTGTTTTACCCAATTTTTCTAAAACCAGTCAAACCTTAGCTGAAACCCTCAAATGATATGATTTTAAAATAATATTTTCGCCTTCCAATAAACTCACCTTTTCTCAGTTAAAAAATCCTATTGATATGCATAATTCTTGGGGCATTTATAGTATTTCCTGTCAGTGTGGTTTATCATATATTGGCCAAACTAAACGCAGTCTTAAATTTCGTCTAAAAGAACATATGAATTACGTCCGCAAACAAGAAACCAATAAATTGGCTGTTTCTAAACATTGCTGGGAGGAAAATCATAATTTTAAATTTAATTCAGCTAAAATAATTTGCAGACCTAAATCCATTCATGAACTCGATTTCTTTGAACCTTTTCATATTTATAAAAATTTTAAAAACCTTGTAAATTAATTTTGCTGTTCCCTATTTGTCTGATTGTTGGAAATTTTACATTCAGTCCACATTTTCTTAATTTTTCTACTGTTTACATAGCTAGACATTCCTAAATTCCTATTGGCCACACTCCCCACCTCTTCCGTAATCCTATTGGTTGAACTAAATCCGGTTCCTCTCCTATATATACGAGCACTTCTCCAGATTCAGAATTCTTTTTGCACTGAAGACGGTACGCTTTAGGCAACCAAAACAGCTGTATGCACCTCAAATATTTTTCTTTGGCGTTTCTGACGTAGTAGTTTATTCGGGTTTTAACACATGGGCTATATCAACAGAAAAGGAGTTGATTTATTTATTGATTTAAAGTACAGTATAGCACCATTTATACGTCTTTCAAGGGACTTAGGTAAAAGGACGTATAAATGAAAAGACGTATAATCAAAATTTTAATAACAACACTTTGATTAGTACAAATTTTATGACAACTGAGCAAAATTTATAGGAAAACACTAATTAATAAAGTTTCTGAAGTTAGTAAATGTGTATAGTACTTTTTTTTAAAACAATAATTAATTTTTAAAAAAATGATTTATTATAAAAAGTGAGAAAAATCATACTATTAATGCATGACTGGTTGCTAATTACATATATCATATATTGAGTATTATATTACATTTCTTAAGAACTATATGAACACATTTTGAATATTAATTATGTATATTACGTACATTTAACAATAAGCATACAATTTATGTCCATACAGATAGTTATTTAATAACATTAAAAATCTTTAATATTTGTCTGATTTGCTTCTTGTCTAAGAATATTGAAAATTCTACTGTGAATTCAATTGATTCTTTGATCAGTATTCTTCGATCTTTCCCGTGTTCCTCCATTTAAGATGCTTTTTAGGAAAAATCTGCCTTATTTTATTTAGAATGAAAAATAATATCAAGCTGAGAAATTTTGCGAATTTTAGTAAGTG
Organism: Salticus scenicus; assembly: GCA_963930645.1. NCBI lineage: Eukaryota > Metazoa > Arthropoda > Arachnida > Araneae > Salticidae > Salticus > Salticus scenicus. Next base: position 138,297,233 of record OZ005661.1, read on the forward strand.
GAAAAGACTTATAACCAATATTAGTGGCGTATAAACGAAGAATTTTTTACATTAAAATGAATAGGAATGAATCGGGTCTTCACTGAAAGGATGTATAAATGTAAAAGACGTATAAACGGCGCTTTACTGTATTTAAATTATATTTTGTTATCCCCAGAAAATTAAAAATGAATGTGTGATTTTTTTTGTTGTTGTTGTTGTCTGACATAATAACTGCAAATTAGTATTACACACCAAACCATTTTTTGCCCTAAATATACAAATAAATAAAGTAGAATCTCAAAATTACTCTCAAACTAATAAATCTCAGAAAAAAGAAACATGCTTATGTCCAACTCTAAGATTTCCTGGTGTATAGATGATATCAAAAGGACAGGTTTTGATACTGCGTACATTTGGATGATCCCTACTGTGTTTTCTAATTACTGTGACTACATTACTCACTGAGCTCAATTTTTAATTTTCAATTTTAATATGTAACTTTTGTGTTTTTAAGTGGTACTATAATTATTTTGCCCTCAACATAGCCAATACTAAATATACAGTTAGACTGGAATTCTCTTAGAACACACCTGGGAAATCTGGAAAAGTCAAGGAATTTCATTCTCTCTTTGAGTGGCAACCCTGAAATATGTAGAAAATAAAAATCCAGCAAGTTTGTAAAAAAAGAAAGAAAGAAAGAAAAACTTACAATTTCAAAGATAAAGAACTAAGTTACAAATGAATGAAAGGAAAATTGAAGTAAGAACTTACAAATTCTTATGTTTTGGTTTGATTATCATTTCAAAACTTTTTTATTACTAAATTTGCAGAAAAGATCGATCATGGTCATATTTACACTTGTAGCGATTTAGTAGTACAAATATTTGATCATGCCATCTATTAAAGAAAAGTAGTACAAAATGTTTTCTAATTTAGATTTCATGAAGTAATGTAATAGTATAGTTAGATAAAATAAATCTCAGTGCAAAAAAATCTCATGAGAAATCTTCTAGTCTTTTTAAAATGATTTTTATAAAAATGTTCAGCTTTTCTAATTGTCGGGAATTCTTCATTCTTCTGCTTTCAGAACAAATGCCTTTCCAGACAGACGGGCGCCTCTTTTTCGAGAAAGGTGCTTTTTAGAATCAGAAGCAGAACAGAAAGGACCTCGAATAGAGAAGGGGCTATGCTAAGATCGTCTTGTTTACAGACGCCCCGGTCCTAAAACAGAACTATTGAAACTTTTAAGAATTAGAATAAATATTTAAGAGCTAATGACAATTTAAGACTTTAATGTTAAGAAAGACTTTAATATTTAATTGTAAATACTATAGATAGTTTTTGTTCTGTTTTCGTTTTTACATGTATGCTAACAAAGCATTAAAAATTCTGTTTTCATCTAAGAAGTGCTACATTCATCGAGTTTATAGTTTCTGTAATGGATGATAGTTGCCCCATCCACACCCGGACCCTTGGATTAGAAGTTTTCAGGTGAGACCCATCCATATTTTATTATTTAGAAGAATAAATATTTTATTAGAAAATTTAAGAATGTAAGAAAAGATAAGATTTGAAATATGCTGTATCGGGTCAGTAAGAATAATTAAGTTTTAGATCAGAAATCTGGTACAGCCATATTTTCTGGCATCCCATACACGGGATGTGGGCAGCTATTATTTATAATTGAATCCATTATTTATAATTGAAAAGATAGATAATATTATAACATTTTAAATTTTTGTATTTATTATGGCTAATTTAGTTATAGCTAAAAAAGAGAGAGCTGTCATAAGAGACAGTATTAATAAATTTATAGAGAAATTAAAAACTTTGTGATGATATAGATCCAGATGCCTTAGATTTAGAAGAGACTATTGAATTATTAAATGAAACTACTATAGATCTAAAAAGCAAAGATGTAGAGATAAAAACATTAACTCAAGAAAATCAATTAGAAGCCGAATTAGAAACAGTAAATGAATATCGTGAAAAAATAATTACTTGGCGATTTCGAGCCAACAGAAAATTAAAAGAACTAAAGAAAAGTGAAACAAGTGTTTCATCAATAGAAAGACCTATTTCAAAAGAAGCAATGCACATCAAATTACCACAGCTAGATCCAGTTAAATTTAACGGGAACACAGCCGAATGGCTGACTTTTTGGTCGTCATTCGAAACGGCTATTCATAATAATGAAAATTTAGATCCTGTAGATAAATTTAATTATTTGAAATCATTTTTAGCACCTGACCCCTTAAAATGTATAGAAGGATTCTCTGTCACCGCGAGTAATTACATAAAAGTAGTAGATATTTTAAAAGAAAGATATGGCAAACAAGACCTCTTAGTGAATGTACATTTGAATAAATTACTAAATATTGCCCCACTAAAACATTCAAGTGACATTAAATCACTCAGGAAAATTTACGATGAAATCCAAACTAACATTAGAAGTTTAGAGTCATTAGATGTTTCTTTGAATAGCTACGGCAGTTTATTGTCGCCGATATTACTAAAAATATTACCTAAAGATTTAGCATTACAATTTAATATGGAATTTCACGGTGTTAATTACGGTGTGAAAGATATATTATCTTTCTTAAATAAACAACTCGTATCGCGAGAATGCTTAATAACTACCAGACAAGATGACAACGACGCTGGCGCCAGTCATTTCTCCCCCGAGCTCAAAGATTAGATAATCAAAATCATAGAGATGTTTCCCCCCCCCCCCGCGTTAGTAAATTTGATACTCGGAACCGGAAATTGCCTACTGCTTGTGATTTATTAAATGAGAATAAAAGTGATAGGTGTAATTTTTGCTCAGAATCGCATTTAAGTAACAAATGTGTCAAAACTCGTAATTTACCATTTGATGAAAGAGTTAAATTATTGCGTAAGAAAGGATTGTGTTATTTATGCCTTCAACCTTCGCATTTAGCTAGACACTGTATATCAAAAACTTTATGCAAGTTATGTAATCGTAGACATTCAGACATAATGTGTAATGGAAATAAAGATTTAAAACAGGAAATAAGTAATTACGAAAGAAATGATCAATCTAAGTTGGCGTTATCGAATCATAATTTACAAGCGAATGTTTATTTGCAGACGTTAATAGTAGCAATTTCTAACAGGGATGATAGTAAATCATTATATATTCGGTTAATTATTGACTCCGGATCTCATAATAGTTACATCAGTAAGTTTGCAGCTGATAAGTTAAAATTAAAAAGAATGAATAAAGAAACAATCAGACATGGTCTTTTTGGGGGCATGGAAATGTCAGCTGAACATAATCGTTATGAATTTACGATCGGGAGTTTAGATAATAAGTTTAAGTGTAAAATACAAGCACTAGATCAAGAAAAAATATGCACAGGCGTGAATTTATGTCGCGATGATAAATTAGTAAAACTCTTAGTAAAGGAAGGTGTATATTTATCAGATGTCCCTAGAAATAATAAATCTTGTTTATACCAGAAAAATCCAGACGAAGTACATATACTTTTTGGAGCTGATATGTCCGCTAAACTGTTCACAAATGACATAAAATATTTTCCAAAATTGGGATTAACTACATTCAGAACTAAATTGGGTTGGACCATTTTGGGCAAGACAGAGGGTCACAAGAGTGAGCAGGGCAATTCTTTGGCGGGTCTATCGTTGTCATTACACGTGTCAAACGCCAGTTTATCGGATTTATGGCGCCTTGACACTCTAGGAATTACTAATGAAGATAATAAATCGAAACAGGATTTAGAACAAGAAACCAAGAATTATTTTCTAGAAACTGTTAAACGAGATAAAAGCGGTCGATATGAAGTCAATTTACCATGGACAGTTGACCATTCGATTTTATCAGATAATTACTCGTTGGCAGAAAAGTGCCTGTACAAGACGGAAAATAAATTAATCAAATCTGATAGGAAAAAGGAATATGGGGAAATTTTTGATTTCTGGGAAAACAATCAGATTATAGAAGAGGTATTGGACCAGAAGAGGGACAAGGTACATTATTTAGCACACAGACCGGTGGTTAAAGAATCTAGTGAAACCACTAAAATTCGTCCAGTATTTAATGCCTCAGCACACACTAGAAACAGTCCCTCCCTTAATGATTGTTTAACAAAAGGACCAAATCTTGTAGAAATTATACCTAGCATTTTGAATAGATTTCGCAGATACAAGATAGGAATTTCGTCCGATATAGAGAAAGCATTCCTGCAAATTAAAATAACAGAGAAAGATCGCGACTTTTTGAGATTTTTTTGGTTTAATAGCGAAAATAAATTAAAAATTTATAGACATTGTCGCGTGGTTTTCGGCCTAACTTCAAGCCCATTTTTGCTTATGGCAACATTAAGTCACCTTTTAGAAAATGTTCCCGAACAATGGCGAGAGACAGCTAGGCTCTTAAGAGATTCCTTCTATTTAGATAATTCCCTCATCAGCCTGAATTCGATTCAAGAAACAGAAAAATTCATATCAGAATCTCAAGGAATTTTGGCTTCGGCACATTTCAATTTGAGATGTTGGCGATCGAGTTGGCCCCAGGCTATGATTGACAAAACTGAAGATGAACAGAGGTTTGCTCCCGTGTTAGGATTACTCTGGGATTTGAAAAATGACAGTTTAGTTTGTAAAATTGAAGAACCCCTAAAGATAAGTGAACCCCTTTCAAAAAGAAAACTTTTATCAGTTACCCAAAGAATTTTTGATCCTGTGGGATTCACAGCACCTGTCAGTTTAGTTCCCAGACTAATCCTTCAAGAAACGTGGATTCAGAAAGTGAAGTGGGACGATGAGCTCCCTGAAACTTTAAAACAACAATCTTCTAATTGGCTGAAAGGAATAAATTTTTTATCCCAAATTAAAATATCTCGGTGGCTTAACATTTGCCCAGAGAAAGAAAAGAAAACATCATTACATGTTTTTTCTGATGCAAGCAAGCGAACATATGCCACTTGCGTATTCATAAGAGTAGAGACCTCAGAAGGAATCAAGATCCAGTTAATCAATGCTAAAAGTAGAGTTGCACCTATTAAGGAATTGACCATACCCCGCCTTGAACTGTTATCTTGTCTTATTGGTGCTAGGTTGGCCAAAAATGTGCAAAACGATTTAAATTTACATGTAAATACCATATTTTGGTCAGATTCAACCACTGCTTTAGGTTGGATTAGAAGAAAACAAGAATGGGGTACATTTGTACACAACAGAGTATTAGAAATCCGAAATCTGACCGAAATTTGCAATTGGAGACATGTACCCGGAAACTTGAATCCTGCGGACCTCCCGTCTAGAGGATGTTCCTTTGAACAACTACAGAAATCGAGATGGTGGGAGGGTCCGAGTTGGCTTTATTTACATGAAAATGAATGGCCTCAAATAGAAGAAGACCCAAACGAAGAACTCATAAACAGCGAAAAAAGGAAGACAATCCTAAATCTTTTAGATAAAAAAGAAGATAATTTCAATCGATTTTATCAGTATTTTTCCTCTTACAAGAAAACAGTTAGAACCATTGCCTGGATATATAGATTTTATCATAATTCGAAGACTGCTGAGAAAATATCCGAATTGGATATTTCAGTTGAAGAATTTTCAAAAGCAGAAAATGTACTTCTACGATTAGTACAACAAGAATCTTTTTCAGGGAGAACAGATCCAAAATTACGAAATTTAAGGCCTGTCGAAGATAAAGCTGGTCTCTTAAGAGTAAAGACCAATATAATTCAAAGAAACGACAGTGAAAACTTCAGATATCCTGTAATCTTACCTTACAAGCATCCTGTCGTCCAAAGATTGATATTCGAGAAGCATTTAGAAAATCAGCACGCTGGAGTCAGCACTCTAATGACACTACTTAGAGAAAATTTCTGGATAATGAAGTCTAGAAAATGCATTCGAAATTCAATAAGAAAATGCGTGATTTGCAGAAAACTTCAGACTTCCAAAATAGATGTTGAACCTGGAATACCTTTAACCCCAATGATGTTCCTAAGAGAACTGCCAACATCAGGAGTACCTGACCTAGATGCTTTAGATTCTAAAGATCTTAACCGCAGAGCCAGATATAGGCAAATAATCAGAGAAAACCTAAGAAACAGATTCAGAGCTGATTATTTAGGACAATTACGCCAACATGCATCTAAAACCAAAAGATTCAAAGAATTGAAAGTCGGCGATGTTGTCCTATTAGAAGATTTCAATAAGAAACGTGTTCACTGGCCTTTGGCAAGAGTGATAGAAATTTACCCAGGCAAAGATAATGTGATACGTCTAGCTAAGGTGAAGACCGAAAATGGATTTTTTCTGCGTCCATTGCAAAGATTGTTTCCTTTAGAAATTGACAGTACCGAACTTAAGAATCACCCCACTTTACATAGGTCTGTCCAAGAAAATTTAAGTCCTTCGACTTCCGAAAACAAGAACCTCTCACAGAAACCGATACTCAACCCCAGAGAAAAGGAATCTGTGAAAGACCCTCCAGAACCTACCAGTTCCAGAACCAATGATCCCACTTCCAATCCCCCGGTGGTCTCCCGAACTGGCCGTGTGGTGAAACCTCCTCAACGACTTCAACTTGGATTGTTGAGTTCCTCCGATTAGTCGCAACTCAAGGTGGGAGGATGTCGGGAATCCCCCGTTCATTCTTCTGCTTTCAGAACAAATGCCTTTCCAGACAGACGGGCGCCTCTTTTTCGAGAAAGGTGCTTTTTAGAATCAGAAGCAGAACAGAAAGGACCTCGAATAGAGAAGGGGCTATGCTAAGATCGTCTTGTTTACAGACGCCCCGGTCCTAAAACAGAACTATTGAAACTTTTAAGAATTAGAATAAATATTTAAGAGCTAATGACAATTTAAGACTTTAATGTTAAGAAAGACTTTAATATTTAATTGTAAATACTGTAGATAGTTTTTGTTCTGTTTTCGTTTTTACATGTATGCTAACAAAGCATTAAAAATTCTGTTTTCATCTAAGAAGTGCTACATTCATCGAGTTTATAGTTTCTTTAATGGATGATAGTTGCCCCATCCACACCCGGACCCTTGGATTAGAAGTTTTCAGGTGAGACCCATCCATATTTTATTATTTAGAAGAATAAATATTTTATTAGAAAATTTAAGAATGTAAGAAAAGATAAGATTTGAAATATGCTGTATCGGGTCAGTAAGAATAATTAAGTTTTAGATCAGAAATCTGGTACAGCCATACTAATTATCAAATATCTTAATTTTCCAACATAAAGATAAATTAAAGTGTATTGCTTATAGGAGAATTATCATTATTCAATAATTACCACACTAGCAAGCGTTGCCCATTTCGCTGGTCGCTAAATTTAAATGAATTAAAAAAAAAAAAAAAATGAATCACTATTCTTTTTATATCACTTTATAAATAAAAACTTTAAAAAATTCCATTGAAATCACTCTTAACCTTACTTCAGGTACTCACTGCCTATGGTAGCGTCTTTCCTGAAAAATGTGAATCACTATTTAAAAAATTCCATTGAATTGCTTTTAACCTTGCTTCGAGTACTCGCTGTCATCTTTGATGAAAGCTGTTTTTATTCCATCTCTACAGAAAGCAAAGCAGAAAGAACTCTTGTTGGATGGATGGATTGAGTTTATTTAAGAATCTTAATAATTTATTCAACAGATTTTTTTTTTACACGGTAGAATATATATATATATATTATACACAAAGCCTTAAAAATAAAATTATGCTTCTAATGAGAATCTACATCAGTTTCTATGAGTGTTTTCTATCAACTAGCATTTGCAGTAATGTGTATTCATAGCTTTTTTCATTTTTTTTAATCCTAGAATTTTTACAATTGTGTCTATGAAAGCCTTCGTGGCACATATGTTTAAGTAATTATAAATAATAATAATAATAATAGTATTAATAATAAATAATAATAATAATAATTCTTATTTATTATTATTTTTTAAATAAAAGTTTATGTGGTTGAATAATTTCCGTGAACAATATTTTTTATAAATTACAGCAAAAAAAGCCCATTTCATAAAAAATGCAAGTGTAAGAAAATGTTTTTAGAAATATGATTTAGATAATTTGACCATTGAGTATTTTCCCCATTGACCATAAAAGAAAGCAAGTTCGTGCTGAATACTTTGCAATTGTATGTTTATTCGTGGTTTACATGGAAAATTAAATGCATCAGTAAGTGTTGACAATAAAATACAAGTAATAATAACAATCTGATTGAAAGAGAATATGAATATTTAATAAAGAGATTCTACATAAAACAGTCTGTTGCTTTAAATCATTCTCATTAAATTAAACCATAATTAACAAGTGTTTGATTACAGAAAATTAATAATTTTAAGAAATCAACTAAGTTTTTTAATGTTGGAAAAAAGTTACAGGTGTATTTAAGTTAAATTTACGCCCTGTGACCGTTTCACTGCGGCACCACCCTTTCCCCATATTTCGAAATATTATGTGTATATGTATTATAGTTATAACAATACATGTAATATAACTAAGGATTTTTACTTCCATTAAGTATTGTATTTGGTCAAAAAATTTGATATCGAGTTTTCAAATTATTTGCATGTTTTAAGGTCTCCTGAGCCCAAAAAAGTGGTTTTTGGCAATTGGACAGTATGTGTGTGGGAAATCTTCTGACTATCATATCTTCTAAACTTATAAAGCTAAACGACAAAACTTCAGAATTGAGTTAGGTTTGATGTACAGATGGATATTTTTTAAACTTTTGTTGAAAATTGGAAAAACAGAAGTAGGATATATGAAACCAGAAGTCATATCTCAAAAATAGCTCTAATAATTTTCTTCAAAGTTGCTATATAAACACCCCACTAGATGTCCTTTCTTATGTACACTCATGTTTGTGAAAATTGCAACACCATGAAGGGATTATACAAATTGAACCAAACTTACAGGAAATGTAAAGTGAGGTAAGGCATGCAAATGATTAGAATTACAAAGCAATTACACATGTGTCAAACGAGAACCGACTTCTTATCAGTCGCTTGTTCCAGGCATATAAAGGACTGTAAAGGTGCGTTATAATCTATTTATCATCCTCTGTCTGTGGTAAACTTTTCATTGGTGATCAATATGCCTCTTCAAAAGTGGAGGGTGCCATACCAACAACTAGCAGAGTTTGTACAAGGCCGAATCGTTGGTATGTGAGAGGGTGGATTTTTGTATCAAGAAATCACAGCCTGCACGCAGTGTAATGCCACAACAGTGATGCGTGTTTGGAAGAAACGGGCAGAGGAGAATCAAACAAGCCGAAAACTTGGTAGTGGGGCACACAATAGAACAACAGTACAAGCAACAGACACCTCATCCGCATAGCTGTGATGGACCGTACAGCGTCCTTTTGTGTGTCAGCACAACGTTGGAGCATGGCTACAGGTATTTTGTTGTCTAGCTTTATGGTTCCTCGCTGTTTGCTGCAGCATGAACTGCGTGCAAGGTTTCTCTATACAGGATTCCCCTCTTGCTGAATCACAGACACTTCCGACTTCAATGGGCTCAGCAAATCAGCACGTGGTGGGGCTAATGGTAACAGTTTTCGGCGATGAATCTCACTACAATCTGGAATACAATGATGAAAGAGAGCACATCATATGTTACAAGGGGGAACATCTGATCCCACAGTGTGTTATCCAGTGTCATGCTACACAAACACCTAGCATCATGATGTGGGGAGCTATAGGGTATAATTGCCAATCCCATCTAGTGCACATTGTGGACAACCTCAACAGTGATCACTACATAAGGAAGATTTTGGAGCCAGAGGTCCTTCCCATTCTTGACACATTCTGGGTGCTGTATTTCAGCAAGATAATGCCCGTGCACATGTTTCTCAGACTGCACAAGCCTTCTTCAGTGCACAACAGGTTTTGCTTCTTCCATGGCCTGCTTATTCCCCAAATATGTCACCCATCGAGCATGTCTGAGATTTCATTGGTCGATGGCTCGCTCATACAACTGGTGTGGCGAACAGTAATATTGAACTTTGGTGTCAAGTCGAAGTCATCTGGAATGCCATTCCCCAGGATTACATTCAGAACCTGTATGATTGAATGCCACAACGTGTACAGGATCTCATCGCTCAGCATGGTGGACACACAAAGTACTGATTTCAGACATACTTTTTTGTTTTTTTGTCTTGTACATTTGATCGTTTATTTGTACCACTATAAGTATATATGGAATAAATTTCATTAATTTCTGACAGTTCTTTCATGGTGTTGCAATTTTCACGAACATGAGTGTAATACCTGAGTTTTCTTAAAAATGAAGCAAAAATACATATATTAAAATAATTAAAACCTACTTCAGCTTCACTTTGTGACTTGTAGTAGTGAAGTACTTTCTGTAGGGGGATCGCCCTCGTTATCGACACCCGTCACATCGGCAGCAGTGTTCTCCCGTGAAATTTCTTCTGTAGTGTGGTTCTTTTTTCTCATGTTAAGTAGGTGGCGCTAGTTGGCATCAATTCCTTTCACCGATTCTTCATGGTTGCATGCACCCGGCTGATCAAAAATTTCTGTTGTTTCCCTGAATAAGGCATATTGATTATTTTTGTAATTTGCGATTTTCTTAACTTGATTGAAATCAATTTCTATATTTTCGTTTTTGCTGGTTTAGGCGAGCGCTGTAGTATATTTTCCAAAATAAGCTTATATAAACCGGGCTATTCTTATTTGTACCAACCAGTAGCGGCTCGTGAGATTCCTTTACAGGGGGGCTGCATAGCTGCATGTCTATGTAAGATTTGAGAAAAAAGCGAAAATGATTTTCTAAATAATCTGTTTTAATCGGGGGCTTCGGGTTTTATATGCGCAGACTGAGCAAGAAGCAGAACAATACAGGATACAGCATAGATTTAAAATTTTACATTATTGGACATTCATTACAAAAAAAAAAAAAAATCTGGAGATTTTATTTTGTTAACTTTATTTATTAATGATAATCAATTTTCCCCAACAAAATATTTTTCATCTTCATGCTATTATTTTCTCCAAGATGGTACGAAGTATACATACATGATTGTAAATCAAATTCTGCTCATTAAAAAGATACACACAATGATTTATATAAAAACAATAATAAATAGTTTGATTACATACGTATGTAGATCTGTACAGTTCTTCGATAATAACTGCAAATAATTCGAATCTATAGTCCATAACGATAAAGAATTTATTTTTGTGTTTCTGTACAAAAATGTATAAGTCCTGTAGTCATCAAAACTATACAAATTGCGTGAAGGTTACCTATAACCTACCTACCAATTTTTAGTTCAATTGGATAAAACATTTAGGCGCAATCGCACTTCATAAATTTAAGTCCATTAATCAAATTGATAAAGAATTTTTCTTTGTGTCCTTGTAACAAAACTATAAGTCTCACATCCATCAAATTCTATACAGCTCGTTTGATGGAGACCTTTCACATACCTACCAGCTTTCAGTTCAATCGGGCCAAGCATTTAAATGTTATGATATTCACTCACATATATACACTTACTCACACTATACATATAACACTGTAAAAATAGCAAAAATGAGCTCAGGAGACCTCAAAACATTATAGTAATGTAATGCTCGTATCTTAAAAGTGCAATTATAATGATGCGTTTCATTAATTTATTTAGAACATCCTTTGAAATATTAATTAAAAGAGTTAACATTGACGTAAAATCTTGCACATATCAGACAGATTATGAAATGCTTGTCTAACATTACAAACATTTTATTGTTATTATTTTTTTTAATGCGAACTTTACACACATGGTACAGTAAACTAAAATTTCATTTAAATATGAAATAGTGTAATTAAAATTTACTATTTCATTAAAAATAGTTTAATTACACCTTAGTGTAATTAAAAATGAATTTCCAAAATTTGCTGCATATCTTCTGTACTACCGTGCATTTAAAAAAAAGAAAAATAAATTCTACAAATGTTAAAACACTATTTTTTTTAGATATATTTAAAAAGGCTTGAATAGTATATATCGGTTTAATTTGGTTTGAAATATTATCCAAGCCAGCAGTGCATTCTGGATGTTTTGTGTGTCCTCGTAAAAGAAGTATATAGAAAAAATAGTGCGGTCAATCTAAAGAACGGATATTAAAATGCTTAATTAATGAGCATATTTCTGAAAGTTCTCACTCAAATAGAAAGAGAGATGAAACGAAGTTATAAATGCTTTCCAACTTCGTTGTATGAAAATGTCTAAAATTAAAAATTTAGTAATCTCGTGTTTTTAAGAAAGGTTCGACTGCTAATATTTCTCATCAAAATAGAAAAACATTAGTGACTAAAATACAAGTGAAAATAAATAAATAATAATTATTATAATAACCTTATCAACAAAGCGATTAAACACTTGATAAATTTAAAATATTATGTTTACGGCAAAATTTATATAAAAATTGAGATTATGACGTTTCTGCCATTGGCAAAGCAAGAAACCGAAAAACCGTGCGAAATTTCCATGTAATATCAAATAAAAATCTGCTTGAAAAATAAATAAAAATGACTTCTATTTTCTCATATAATTGTGAATAACCTTCATGCTAAATTTTTTTTACCTCTTATGCATAAATAATCATCAAACACAGCGATTACCGCATTAAAAACTGTGAAGAAAAAACGTAGATTACAAAGGGAAATTGTTCTTTTCCAGCATTACCGAAATCCCTAATTAGATCGGAGCTGCACAGGTTGCAGCTCCAACCAAATGGTCGAAACTGGTAGGGAAAACGAGTAGGTGCGGTTGTAACTGTTCTTTCCCTAAAGAAATCCCTCTTTTCCGGAGCTGCATGAATGAGCAGTCCCTTTACGAATTTTCGAGGTGCTATTACGTTTAAAAATGGTTAACTTTTCTCAGTTTTTTAATAATTTTTCATGATAACGAAGTAATCTGCTTTTCTATATGCATAATACTATACAATATAATAATATTTATTTTCAAAATATTTTGAAAGTTGATAAAATAATTTTTTCGAATATTTCTGGGGGGGCTGCAGCTCTGCAGCTCCTGCCACGAGCCGCCACTGGTACCAACCCTGAAGACTTATAAACAGAAATCAAATATATAAAGAATTTAACTATGCAAGCCAATTATCCCAAGAATTTAATAGATAAACTTTATAAAAAATGTCTAAAACAATTAAACCATATTTCCAGCCACCAAAAACCACATATAAATTATACTAATGCTATTCCCTATAATAAAGGTTAGTTGGTTGGGTTTTACGTCGCACTAGTGCTGCGCAAATGGGCAATTGGCGACACCCTATAATAAAGGAGCCGCCGTTAAAATAAGTAACATTGCTAAAAAAAATAAATGTTAACATCCCAATAAAACCCAACCCAAGCATATATCAAATCATCCGCAATGATAAAGATAAAATTTCTCCACTTGAAACCGCAGGTATTTCGAAATCCCCTTCCATTACGAAAACAATAGCAAAGGTAGCACTATATAAGGATGACGAAAAGAAAAATTAAAAACTCGTATAAATGAACACCGTAACGATATAAAATTTGGAAAATATACTACAGCGCTAGCCCAAACGAGCAAAAATGAAAATATAGAAATTGATTTCAAGTTAAGAAAATCGCAAATTACAATAATAATCAATATGCCTTATTCAGGGAAACAATAGAAATTTTTGAACAGCCGAGTGCATGCAACCATGAAGAATTGGTGAAAGGCATTGATGCCAACTGGTGCCACCTACTTAACACAAGAAAAAAGAACCACACTACAGAAGAAATTTCACGGGAGAACACTGCTGCCGATGTGACGGGTGTCGATAATGAGGAGGATCCCCCTACAGAAAGTACTTCACCACTACAAGTCACAAAGTGAAGCTGAAGTAGGTTTTAACTGTTTTAATATATGAATGTAATAGTTAGTTCATGAAAATTGATAGGTGTCTTGTATAAGTAGGTCAATTTGTGGTCTCACAAGTGCGTTCCTTTAAAAAACGGCTATACAGATTTTTTTCAATCTCGCCATATTATATATTAATTCTTTTTTAGATATTCTTTCATATGTAATTGTTATTTTCCAGTTAGCAGCTCAGCAACTGAGTTTGCCAAATTTTTGTGAAAATCGGTATCTGAAAAACAGCTCTAATGATTTCCTTGGAAATTGCTAAGGCCCTGAAAAAATTATACGGTCGATTAAATAGCCAGTTAAACTAGGATTTGTGTAAATTTTTTGCTTGAGAAAACAACAAAAATACGAAGTATGCAAATGATTTGTTAATTATAATACACTTCAATTAAAATCTAATTTAAATTAATCGAACTAATTACCATATTAGAAATTAATCTTATTGGTTGATGGAAAAAAGTATAAGGTCGTCGAACTTTTTGAAGGTATATGCAAATTTTCTGGTCCGAGAAAACACAAAATATAAAAGGCAACCTAACAACCCATTTAGGGTTACTTTACTCTTTCTCTGTGCTAATGGCAACGATGCCAAGGCAGAAACAATAGTCCAATGTAGAACACAGTAAATTTTTTGGAATAAAAGCGAATGGAATGAGTGGTACAGCTATTTCCAGGTCTATCGGTTACTCTAAAACGGCAGTCAATAATTTTTTTAAAGTCTTTCAAATTAGGGTAAATACAAGCGTCCAGGAAGACCAAGTGAACTTTCAAGGCACCAAAAATCAACTGCTTTTCGATGGACGTGTGATAAAAAAATGTCTTCTTTTGAAATTGTTCGTGCTTTAAGCCTACCATGTACCTGCCGAACTGTCTGCAGTATTTTAAGTTCCAACCTGAGGGCACAGTTCGTAAAATTACAAACTCAACAACACTTGACAAAGAAGCATAAATTAGCTCACTTAGAATTTGCAAAAAAATGTTTCGCTTGAAAATAAATAGATATAGTTTTTTTGAACGAGAAAGAATTTAATTTTGATGTGCTAGACGTCTTTAAATATAAAAAAAATAATACCTTACTTTTCCAAGTGGCAATATGGAGGGGAGTCAGTAATGGTATGGGAAGCGTTTGCTGCTAATGGCAATTACCAATTATGGAAATTTATACCAAAATGAATACAAAAAATATCAAGATATGCTGGGCAATAGTCTTCTTCCCAATGCTACTGTAGTTACATTAGCAGAGCTGCCAACCTAATCCAGCAAATTGTTAGTAATGCCCCTTTTTCTACACCACTTAATTTTTAGAGTAATTCTCTTCAAACATATTTACGATGAATTAAGAAAACAAATACTCTAAAAATATATTGGTGTAGAAAAAGAGGCAGTACAAACAATTTGCCGGATTAGGTTGGCAGCTCTGCATCAGGAAATTGGACATTTAAGCCAGGATATTCCCAGCATCCATGCTTCTCAATCACCAAAAGCTTGGTTTGA
Organism: Salticus scenicus; assembly: GCA_963930645.1. Classification (NCBI taxonomy): domain Eukaryota; kingdom Metazoa; phylum Arthropoda; class Arachnida; order Araneae; family Salticidae; genus Salticus; species Salticus scenicus. The sequence continues at coordinate 138,312,637 of OZ005661.1, forward strand.
AGTAAATGAGATCCGTCTGCTTGATTGGTCATCCTGAAATCCGGATTTAAATCCACTGGAAAATATTTGGAGCACACTTGCGTAATTTGTTTATAAGGACATATGACAGTAATGAGGAAAAGGTGAACTCACCAATGCATGTTAAAATATCAAAAAAGAGACTTCATCTCGACTTGATTCAAGAATGACTGATCGACTGATATAAGTCATTGAAAAAAAGGTGAATTTGTAGGATATTGACTTTATATTTTCATTCATAACTTCTTGATCTTATAATTATTTCCAAGATGAAGTGCTATCAGATTTCTAAATTGTCATTTAATGCTTTGATTATATATTAGTAGTGTAAAAAGGACAGTTCGGCAACAGGGTGGAGGCGTATTGAGGCGTAGAGTGGTGGCGCGCCACCACTCTTACACCTCTACGCCTCCACCCTGTTGCAGAACGTGTCCTTTTTACACTACTTAGTCATCATCTTGGACGAGGGGTGTGTTGCCACCGGAAGAATAGAAACTTTTAGAGCGTTGCCACCGGAAGACTAGAAACTTTTGAAGCGTTGCCACCGGAAGAATAGAAACTTTGACTATCATCTTGGATGAGAAGTTTGGTGGTGTCATCTATTGGGAATTTTGAGGAGTTAGATTTATTTTCCTGAATTTACGGACTTAGTATTTTTTTCACAATTTTGGGGACTTCAAAATTTTTTTCGAAGTTTTGCAGGAAGTGAGATTCGAACCGAAGGTAAAATAGTTTCACGGCTTGATAAGTGGATAAGGGTTTTATTTATCAACCCATGAAGCTATGCTTGGGAGTGCACTTATAAGGTATATAAAGAGAGGCGTTGCGCTAGTGAGTCATTCTGAAAAGTATCTTCGTACGAGGAAGATATGATGCGCTTTCGTGTGAATGTGAATCATAATAAAATTTTGTGTTGTAACGATGGAAGTGTATCAGGACCCAAGTCACGCAGGAAGTTTTGGTGGTGTAAATGCCTTATTTCGTGCTGCCAAAGGCAAAATCTCGAAGAAGAAGATTCAGGACTGGCTGAGCGGAGTCGGTGCATACACGTTGCACAAACCTGTTCGAAGAAAGTTCCCGACCAATCGAGTGATAGTCTATTCTATCGATCAACAGTGGCAGACCGACTTAGTGGATCTCGGCAGTTTGCAAAAGTTCAATCAAGGGTACCGCTACATCCTGACTTGTATAGACATTCTGTCTAAATTTGCGTGGGCGGTCCCTTTGAAGCAAAAACGGGGTGAAGATATTGTAAAGGCGTTCCGCTCTATTTTCGCGACGAGGAAACCCAAGTCCCTGCAATCGGATGACGGAAAAGAGTATCAAAACAGACTTTTTCAAAAATTTTTGAAAGAAGAAGGCGTGCGGTTTTTTACAACGAATAACAATACGAAAGCATCTGTCGTGGAGCGATTTAACCGAACATTGAAAACGAAAATGTGGAAATATTTTACCCATAATCATACCTACCGCTATTTAGACGTGTTGGATCAGTTGTTACACAGTTATAATCATACTTATCATTCGAGTATCAAGAGAGCCCCAGTCGAAGTAACCGCTGAAAATGAAAGCGATGTATGGGATACTTTATACGGTGACATGCAAAATGTGAAAAGAAAACCCTGCATATTTCAACCGGGAGATGTTGTACGAGTTTCCAAGCAGAAATTAACCTTCGAAAAAGGATATGAAACGAACTGGACGGAAGAAGTGTTTGTGGTGACTGAATGTGTGAGAAGAGACCCTCCCGTTTACCGAATCAAAGACCTGTTAGAAGAACCCATTAAAGGAACCTTTTACCCCCAAGAACTTCAGAAAGTGAAACCGAAAGAGAATTATACGATTGAAAAGATCTTAGATAAGCGGATACGGAAAAAGCGTGTGGAATACAAAGTGAAATTTAAAGGTTATCCCAGCAAATTTGACCAATGGATTCCATCCTCTGATTTATTTGCTTTATAAAACAAGTGTTTGGATTGTTAAAAGATCATTTGAAAGCATGTCGTTCTACGTGACGTTACCTTCAGACAGTTCCAGGAATTATTTTCCTGAGAATAAAATTTCTCATTTTATTACGCGATTACCCGCCGCCGTTGAATTGAAAGGGGAGTGGGAAGTAGGCCTCGTCGAATTTATTTACCCCCACACCTGGTATAATGTGAACCAAAATAATAATTTATTTGGTTTCGATTTGAATGATCGGAAACCCCCGTTTGGTAGGCGAATTCCCCCTGGCTTTTACGAATCGGTCGATGACATTTTAAAAGCGAGTCTATTGAAGAGATTAAAAATAAAATTTCTTTCACTTATGACCCGCACACGAAAAAGGTGTGTATTAATGTAAAAGATAAAACAAAACTGATATTGCACGAGGAGATAGCGCAGATTTTGGGATTCGAACCAGGTGAAATCGCATCGCCGGATATAAATATCGAGCAAACTATTTTTAGCACCTATGTCGCAGATCCCTGTGCGCATTATAGAGTGTTGATGGTTTATTCGGATATTGTAGAACCTCAAATTATCAGAGATGTGTTAGCACCCCTTTTACGAATTGTCAATGTGAGGGGAAAAGATGGAGAAATGATTTGCGAGACATTCGATCGACCGCACTATTTACCTGTCAGCCGAAAATCATTCGACTCTTTGGAAATCGTTATAAGGAACCACCTCGGCGAACTCACGCCATTTGAACGTGGGCGCTCGTACGTGAAGCTTCACTTTCGTCAAAAATACCTCTCGTGATGTTTGTTCCTTACCAGTGTTGTGCGAAATCTTTTGAAGATTACTATTCCCATCAGTCGGGTAGTGGCTTAAATTATTATCAAGGCACTACTTTACAAAAGGGATATGGTTTCGGTGGACTGTTTCGATCCCTTTTTCGTGCAGCAGTACCCCTCTTCAAATCAGGGGCGAAAGCGGTCGGCAAGCAGTTGTTTCATTCAGGCGTGAACGTGTTGAGTGACCTGTCTCGAGGAGAAGACATTAAAGTGGTCGCCAAGCGAAGATTAAAAGAAGCTGGACAGACCTTAACCGACAAAGCCGCTACTAAAGTGAAGACGATGATTGGATCGGGACGCCGGTATGAAAAGAGGAAGCGTTCTACCAAAGCTGTCATTCGACGAAAAGCCAAGAAAGTGAAGGTACAAGATATTTTCGCTTAAAGATGTCTGGACTCATCCATAAAGATTCTGTTGCCTGTGCGAAATCCGAATTGGATTTATTTTTGATCCCACCCACGCAAACGGCTATTGAAAAAGGATACTTTGTTGAATACCACCCTCTTGCGAATATTCGAGACGGAGGACCTGTGGAATTTAATATTTCCGGAAATGGCGAAGACTATATTGATTTAACGGCTTCCTATCTGTATGTGAAAGTGAAAATTACCAAGTTTGATGGATCACCCTTAGCGGAAACGGATGCAGTCGCCCCCGTGAATTTATTTTTACACGCCTTGTTTTCTCAAGTGGATATTAGCCTGAACGAAAGAGTGATCTCCTCGTCGAGTAACACCTACCCCTACCGCGCCTATATTGAAACGCTGTTGAATTATGGAGAAGATGCCAAGAAAAGTTTATTGTCCTGCGAATGTTTTTACAAAGATGAGAATTTGACTGCTACAGATCCTGCTGGAGACAACCCCGGATTGGAGATACGTTACGCACTCACGAATAAAAGCAAAACGTTAGATATGATTGGACCTTTGCATTGTGATATTTTTCAACAAAATCGATTGCTATTGAATATGGTTGACTTGAAAATTAAGATGACCCGAAGCAAGCCTGAATTTTCCTTAATGTGTAAAATCGATGCGGCGAAACCCATTCCCAACTACAAAGTGATTTTGGAACATGCTTCTATTTTCATACGTAAAGTGAAAATGACTCCAGGTGTATTACTGGTCATGCCAAGGCCTTAGAGAAAAGTACAGCAAAGTATCCCATCGATCGAGTGTTATGCAAGACCTATTCGATCTCAACCGGAAGTAAATCCTTTATGCAAGACAATGTGTTTTTAGGAACCATGCCGAATGAATTATTATTGGACTTTTAGAAAATAGTGCCTACACTGGACAATATGATTTAAATCCCTTTTATTTCTATCATCACAAGGTCAACTTTTTAAGTGTTTACGTGGATGGGGAACCTGTACCCAGCAAACCGTTGGAATTGGATTTCGAAGAAAATAACTATATAAGAGCGTATCATCGTTTGTTTTCGGGATTTAATCGAGATACTGGGATTTATCTCACCCGAGATGACTTTGCGAACGGGCATACTTTGTATGCTTTCGACTTGAGCCCTGACATGTGTGACGGACCCCATCTGAATCTACAGCAACAAGGAAATTTACGAATTGAAATCAAGTTTGCGGATAGCTTAGAAAGAACCACGACTGTATTGGTGTATGCGGAATTTGAAAACATTATAGAAATTAGTAAAACACGACATGTGTTGTGTGACTTCCCCAACTGAAAATGAATTCTATAGAAATCGACACTATTTTATCCCACGATCCAGTGACCAAGAAATACTTTTCCGGTGTTTTCCCCAGTGATCAATTACCCAAGAAGATCGAGCGTTATCCTGCATGTTTTGTATGCAATGTGGACAAGTCAACAGAAGCCGGAAGCCACTGGGTGGCTTTCTACCTACCCTCCCCTACGGAAGCAGAATTCTTTGATTCTTATGGAAACAAGCCGAACTTTTTTAAAGGACCTATATCGAACTATGTATCTCAATTTTCACGAGTGGTGTTTAATCCACTTCCACTGCAAAGTCATGTGACAGCTGTTTGCGGTCAATTTTGTGTGTATTATATTTATTGCCGATGTCGAGGCAATACTTTAAAAGATTTTTTAAAGCAGTTTGTAACTGAAAATATATGTAACGACCATCGAGTCTATAATTTTGTATCCAAACGATTTCGCACACGTGCTCCTTTTTATCAATAAAAAACTATTTATAATGTAAACCTATGTGTCTGTGTTTATTTAGAATGGAGTTTCCACGCTTTCAACACCCTTTTACAATGCTCTTAGCAGGTCGCACGGGGGTCGGTAAGAGTTGGTTTCTGCGGGATTTACTGGCAGAACGACGGCGTATGTTTAACCCTCCTCCCGATAAAGTCGTTTGGTTTTACGGCATCTCTCAAAAGCTTTACGAGAAAATTCCTGACGTGACGTTCGTGGAAGGGTTTCCTTCTAATTATCGGGAATATTTAGGTACCCATTCTTTAATGATTTTAGATGATTTGATGGTGGAATGTGGGGGTGATGAACGATTAACCCACCTCTTTACCAAAGGAAGTCATCATTTAAATTTAAGTATTATTTTTATTACTCAAAACCTTTTTCATAAAGGTAAAGAAATGAGAGGTATTTCCTTAAACAGTCAATACTTAGTACTTTTTAAAAATCGTCGGGACATGAGCCAAATTACACACTTGGGTAGACAATTATACCCGAGATCAACTCAGTTTTTTCAAGAAGTGTTCGAGGACGCTACCAAACAGCCCTTCTCTTATTTGTTGGTGGATTTAAGGAATGAAACCCCCGAAGGAATGCGACTCAGAACGCGTATATTACCGGGGGAAACCCAATTTGTGTACGAGTTCAAAAAAGGTTTAAAAGGAAAGCCCTACCGATTTTAATTCAGTTGTGATCATGACGTTAACGAGGAAACAACTTCGAGATTTGGAGCTTATAAAGTCTTGTCCTCAAACCTTACGCAAGCATTTGTTAAAAAAATTACCAACTCGATCTGTAAAGGCTATTTGCGAATGCACCCTGAACGTATTAAAAGGAAACGTACCTCTCTCATCTCATCAGAAAAGGTCTTTAAGGAAATATAAGACGACTCTTCGAAAAATTGGTACCAAGAAAGGAAGTTTATTCAACAAGAAAAAATTGATTGTTCGACACGGCGGATTTTTAAATATTTTAATCCCAGCTGCATTGTCTGTTTTAACCGGCATCATCAATGGAATTCGCAGCTAAGTATGCGTTGGTACCGGAAGAAGAATTTTCTAAGCATACGCCTTCTAGAAAGCAAATGACGGAATTTGATTTAGCTATGGCTAAAATATTAAATAGTTCTCTACCGGATCACGAAAAAATTCAGCACTACTACGAACTCTTAAAAAGAAAAATGAATTTGCAAGAATATAATTTGCCTTGGATGTCTAAACAACCCGAAGAAGAACCTGAAAAAGTAGAACCTAAGCAAGTGGAGTCTATAAAACAAGAACCCCAAGAAGACTATGAAACCTTTGTGTTATCTTCTGTAGTTAAACCCATGAAGAAACAAGCCGAAGCCTTATTAAATTTTCTCAAGTCTCATTCGAGCAAGTTTAAGTGGAACCCGAAAGGAGAGATTACTTACAACGGAAGGACAGCGGAACATTCTAATTTAGCGGAACTCTTTCATTTCATCTTTTCTGTGAATAAAAAACCGCCTATTACAGGACAAAGTGAATTTTTGCAAGCATTGAAAGATATGGGAGTACCCCAGAGTATTATTAAGAATCAATATTTGTCTTCAAGGAAAAACATTGTCAAACCGAAAAAGAAACTTATTGTAAAAAAACCTATTGTTAAACTCAACCCTGTAACCTGGGAAACATACTAAATAAAATGAATTTGTATCTATCAATACGTGTTATTATTTATAGAATAAAATACACTTACCTGAAAACACGTCCTACTCCAACGGCTGCCTTGAGAGAAATGAACGATAAGGAGACTTCTTATCAGCGACGGTAGGTCACGTGATCACAATCAGGAGGTTAGTGACGTCACGAGTGATGTGATTGGCTATGGTCAGTCTCGTGATGAGTGACGTCACGAGTTATATGATTGGCTACCTCTGGTCACGTGACGAGAGTCTTATCTTATCAGAGATTGCTTATCAGCGGTCACGGCTCAATGATTTACACTTATTGAAACCCCAACTTATAAATAATTTGTCTTTCATTAAAAATGTAAGTCGCATGTACACGTAAAAAAGTTATATAATTAATTTTACAGAATACTTAAAAAATAATGTATAATCAAGTTTAAGAATATTTTTTCTTCTATAGTATATATATATATAAATTTTTAGTTAGAAAGTTTTTATTAAAATACAATAATCAAAGTTTTGTACGATATTAATTTACATTGCATCTAAAACTTTAAATATATAGAAACAATTGTACAGTTGGTTTTGTCTGAAGCATATATAAATAATAAAATCTTATTCAATTTAGTTTTTAAAACACCATAAAGATTTTAACCACACATATTTTTATATTGTTTAAATAAAATTTTTTAAATGAAACAATATTAATGTTATAAAATAATACACTCAGCATGACTCACCGAGTGTGCTATTCCATCAAATTATTCCGCATACATGTAATAACATGTCTGACTTAACTATATACTGAATTACCATTATTTCAGAAAAAGTTAGGACTTACCTTCAGTACCGTAACTAGGAGCTTGGAGGCCCCGGGGCAAGATATGAAAAGGAGCCCCCCCCCCTCCTCTTTCTTTGTTTCACTCCTATATCACTTTGTTTTAATAAGTCCAACAGTTAATATTTAAAGAGCAGTTACGTAAATTGCAGGTTGCGGAGCAACTTAAAATATTCACTTAAAATATTGAAGTAAAATATACACTTAAAATATTGAAGACTTCCATGGAAACTAGCGCGAAAAAAAAAAAAAAAAAAAAAAACGGCGGGAAGAGAGAAAAAAATGTCGAAATTTAAAAAGAAATGTTCTCGTAGTCATTAATTGACTTTAAAATAAACCCTTTCAAACTGCACCAGTACAAACTGATAACTGATATCATTTTGTACTGGTCACTCGCGATAATCTACATCGCCTGATGAAGGGTTGTGTTAATTCAAATCGACCAAAAACAATTGTTGTCTTTTTTTAAATTTATGGTGTTTCTTCAACAAAGTATATATCTCATAGTATTTTTAGGACAGCAGTTTGTGGTGCTTCCTTTTAATTACAACTTACACTTACTTTTTAAGCTACAATTTTATTTTATTACAAAGAAAAATATGGAAAAAGTACATAAAGAGAATTAATATCTTTGTACTGTCTTTCATAAAAAATAAGAGATACATGAAAAAATATAAAAAAAAAAACAAGTTAAATATAAAATAACGTTGACTAAGAAGTTATTGAAAACTGACACTAGAATGTACTTATTGCTTCGTGATATTAATTAAGGTTATGGTAAATCGGTGAATAATATTTGATTATAAAAAATTATATTTTCTAACATTTATTGAAGCAAAGTCATCTATTGCTTTATCGAAGTTAATTTTCTGAGCTCGTTCATTTTCAATAGAGAGCAAAGCTAAACCGCTAAGTCTTTCTTGACCAATATTATTTCTTAAGAAATTTTTTATCAATTTGAGTTTTGAGAATGAACGTTCAGCCTTAGCAACAGTCACGGGAACAGTTAAATACATAATGCAAGCGGTGCATACATCAGGATAACTTGCTGAAAGTGAACTTTGGTTAATTATTAATTGTTCTGCCAGTTCTCTGACGCTCTTAATTTTTTCAAGTTCATTTTGGAATGAATTTTTGATAGAACATATTTTAGAAGGAAACAACGGGGACACATCCTGTGGAAACTTTTTAACAAATTCTACTGCTTTGTTGTGAATTTCTTCTTCACTAGCACTGGTAAGAAATTCAGGCTGAACTATTTGATAAGTGTCTAGAACAGCTTTCATACCTAAAAATCGGTGACGTAGCTGAGTACGTAGAGTATCTATCATTGGGTAGAATACAGTTACTCTAAAATGAGACTCTGGTTCCTTTAATCTTTCGTCTTCAGATAGTTCGTCAAAATGTTTTTTCACCTTCCTAAATCTACCCTGGCGAAAATCTTTAGTTACACCCCAACGTTCACAAGTTTTTGTAGCCTCAGATACCAGTTCTTCAAATCTTTCGCGCATTTTGGTAATTTTAAGTAGAGCATTCTCTAGTAAATTATATGCAGATAATAATTCTACTGAATCAGATTGAAGAGACTTTGACACAATGTTCAGGGACTCCAAAATTTCGCACTGGATAACTAACAGTAAGATAAAGTCAAAAGTTTCTAATTTTTTCTTTAGTTGTACGGCTTCATTTCTTTCCTTGCTTTTTTGGTTAGTTAAAATTATGCGAGTGAGACATTTTATAACATCGGAGAATCTATGTTTCAGGGCATAAACTGCATCATATCTGCCAGCCCAGCGAGTTGGATTTAGCATTTTCAATGTAACTTTGGAAGATCCGCTCTAATATTGTGATTTTAATTCCTCCCAACGTATTGTACTTTGACCAAAAAAGCAATATACATTTTGAACAATTTCGAAAAACTTGCAGTTTTCTCTGTTTCCTTCAACGGCATCTTTAAGAACTAAATTTAAATTATGAGCTGCACAGTGTACATAGTAAGCGTGTGGAGATTTTTTTAGTATGCGTTGTTGCACGCCATTGTATGCCCCACTCATAACTGCTGCCCCGTCGTAACCTTGACCACGACATTTTGTTAAATCCAAACCTTTTTCGCTGAGAGATTTCATAATTTCATCTTCTAAGCTTTGTGCTGACTGATCTCTGATTTCTCTGAAGGAGATGAAAACTTCACAAATTTTCAGTTCACTAGGTTTTCCCCTTTTGTCGTTTATTATTTTAGGTTGATTTCTTTAGAAATCGACCTATTGCAATCACTTCGTTTATCTATATATATATATATCTATCTATCTATAATGAAAATTTTGTCATCACGATAACTCCCGGAATAATACTCGAAATGGAACCAAATTTGGACAGTGAACTGATCTTATAAATATCTTGGATGAGTTCGTTAACCAAGTTGCTCCGACGTTTTGTTTTCAAGTGGCAGCCACTTGAAAATTTCAAACCGACATTGTAAAAAGCATATTTAAAGCAAGATTTGCTTGAATTTTGTTGTAAATACAGGCCACATAAGGGTCTCAATGATGCTTATTAATGAAGTTTAGCCGCCATTTTTAATAAAGTGGCAGATATTTTAAGTTAAGTGGGACCACTTGAAATCAAGCTACGACTTGAAAATTTAAAATCACTATAACTTCCGAAATAATACTCCAAATCGATCCAAATTTAGACAGTGTCTTATCTTATAAATATCTTAGATGAGTTTATTAACCAAGTTGCTCCACCATTTTATTTTCAAGTGGAGACCACTTGAAAATTTCAAATTCAAATTGTAAAAAGCGTATTCCGAATTTGTTTGAAATTTGATGTAAATATAGACCACATAAGTGTCTCAATGAAGTTTATTAATGAAATTTATACGTCATTTTTAATAAAGGTTATAGATATCTTAAGTTAAGCGGGGCCACTTGAAATCACTCTACCACTTGAAAATTTAAAATCAGAATAACTTCTGAAATAATACTCCAAATCGAACCAAATTTGGATAGTGTCTTAAGTTATCTTATAAATAACTCAGATGAATTTGTTAACCAAGTTGCTTTGCCATTTTGTTTTCAAGTGGAGACCACTTGAAAATTTCAAATTCAAATTGTAAAAAGCATATTCCGAATTTTTTTTTATTTTGATGCATACATAGATTATACAAGTGTCTCAAATAACTTTATTAATGAACTTTATTCTCCATTTTTAATAAAGTGGCGGATATCTTAACTTAAGCGGGACCACTTGAAATCAGGATACCACTTGAAAATTTAAAACCATGATAACTTCCGAAATAATACTCCAAATGGAACCAAATTTGAACAGTGTCTTAACATTAACTTATCTTATAAATATCTTAGATGAGTTTGTTAACCAAGTTGCTCCGCCATTTTGTTTTCAAGTGGAGACCATTTGAAAATTTCAAATTTAAATTGTAAAAAGCGTATTCCGAAATTGTTTGAATTTTGATGTAAATACAGACCACATAAGGATCTCAATGAAGTTTATTAATGAAATTTATACGTCATTTTTAATAAAGGTTATAGATATCTTAAGTTAAGCAGGACCACTTGAAATCAGGCTCCCACTTGAAAATTTAAAATCACGATAACTTCTGAAATAATACTCCAAATCGAACCAAATTTGGACAGTGATATTATCATATAATTATCTTGAATATTTTCACTGGGCAACTTGTCCCGACATCTTGTTTCTAAGTTCCAGCCACTTGAAATCACACTGCCACTTGAAAATATGCCATCACGATAACTTTTAAAATACTAAACGGATTCAAATAAAAGTTGGATAGTGAACTTATGGTTCAAATATCTAGGATAAGTTCACTTGGTGACTTGATCCGCAATTTTATGTCCAAGTGGCTGCCACTTGAAAATTTGTTAATATAGTAACTTTAGTAATACAGAATCGATTCGCATCAAATTTGGGTAGTGGATTTATTCTTCAAATATCTCAGATAAGTTCGCTGGGCATCTCACTCCGCTTTTTTTTTCCAAGTGGCGCCACCTGAAAATTTCTTATGACGATAATTTTTGAAATACTGATTTAATTTGAACTAGAACTGGACAAGGAACTTATACTAGTATACTGGATGATTTCACTGGGCAAGTTGTTTTGCCATTTTGTTTCCAAGTTGCAACCACTTAGACTGCCCCTTGAAAATTTGCCATAAAATTAACTTTTGAAACACGGCACTGATTTAAACCACAGTTGGACAGTGAACCTATGCTTCAAATACCTTGGATATGTTTGCTGGGCAACTTGTCCCGCTGTATTGTTTCCATCTGGCGGCCACTGGAAAATTTGTTATCATGGTAACTTTAGAAATACTTAATCAATTCAAACCAAAGTTGAAAATTGGATTTATCTTTCAAACAACAAAAATCTAGAAAATTCACGTAACTCGTGAACCAATCAAGTTATTGCGTCCATCTTTGGTATATCGATTATAAGTATTTTCTCGCCAAAAGTCGCCAAAAAAGTCGCCATAGGGAAAAAGTCACCATATTTGGCGCCAAATCCATTACCTGCGTTGCTGGATTTTTTTAATGCGTTTTTAAGGGAAAATTAGGCTATTTTAGTGCTAAAACAAGCTAGAAATGCAGAAAACTAACATTTTATCAATTTACTAATTGAAAGAATTTCTAAAAAAAAAATTATTTTCAAATTTGAAACGATATTTTAGATGAGGAACTTTCTCTGCCATTTTGATCGATGTGCCAGCCACTTAATTTTTCAACACGATGACTTTTGAGATTTTGAATTAATTGGAGCTATATGTGTACAGTAGACTTACCTCACATTATTTCATATATTTGTCAACTTATCTCACCATTTTGATTCCAAGCGCCGGCCACTTGAAAATTTTAAATTCACATAAAAAGGTATTTTTGAACCGATTTGCTTAAAAATCTATATGTGCATAGCCTACATCAATATTTCTACCAAATGCATTAATAATTTGTAGCCGCCATTTTCAAACAAAATGACGGCTACTTGATAAGGAAAAAGAAATCAACCTACCCTTCCGAAAAAGCCGGAAGGTCTTGTTTATATATCTATAAACTTCACTCAATTGGTCAGTTTTAGAAACGTCTTGGGTCGTGTCCAAAATTAGAGAAAAAAATGGAGCCTCTCGAAGTTCACAAGTGATATCATTTTTAATTTGCGACGATAACAAATTGATAAGTTCATTTTGAATTTTTTGGACTTAAATATTTGATTGAACCTTGTGGACGCAAAAGTAATTCATGTAACACTGGGTCATACTTTGATAAGAGCTCAATAATAGAAAGAAAATTCCCTTTGTTGTTATATTCAAACTTCTCATTAGTTCCACGAAAAGCAAGATTGCATGTTGCAAGTGTTAGGGTCACATTCAGAATTCTCTCCAGAACTTTGCGCCAGAAGTTTTTTTCCTCCTTCAATCTTCTATCAATTGTCTCATCTATAGTTTTATGCTTACGCCACTGCTCATAAGCAACACAAGCACGTGCATGTATTTCGGATCCTTCATGACTAATGATATCTATCAATTGTCCTCACACATAAAAAAATTGTTAATTTTATAAATATAAATGCTTATGTTTCATTATATAACTATTAACTTACCTTTTATTTAAATTTAAAAGTTTTCTTTAATTTCGGTCAGCCATCTTTGCCTGCATCACATTTTAACGATCGATGTGTTGTTTACATCGTTGCCGTTGCCAATCTTGTTCTGCATAATTTTTCTTATTTTCACTGTTGCCACTTCTACTAAAATAGTTATAGTAAATTGTATTTTCGGCTGTAGCCGTTGAGTGGCAATAGTAATGTATTGTTTATATGTAGATTTTGACTTTTCAGTCAGTATAAAAAAGATCGCGGCAGGTGTGTTAAGGGCAGTTATCAGCAGTTGTCAGCAATGGCCAGCTAGTCTTCAATTACAAATGAAGTAGTAGTTTTGTGAATAGTTGAGCAGCTTTAAGCTGTTGTTGGCTAAGCACTGGAGTATGTGTTTTTAGTGTTATTACAGCTAAGCTAGTTATGCTCTTTTGGCTATTGCATCTTTTTTAAGAAACGATGGCTGCCGTTGTTGAAAATTTACATATGTTAAAAGTTGTTAAGTTTTTGTTTTTGAATTTGTTCCTTATTTAAAGGATAAAGTTTTTTCGTCATTCGCGGGTGATGAGAATTCTTAAAATGAAAATTGATAATCGAAGTTTTTGAAATGAGACTGTTAAATTTAAAGTTTAATTGATGTTATATATTGTTTAGCTACTTTTTAAGTAGCAATTGTTAAGTTTGAAACGTCTGAAGTTGATTAAAAAAAGTTAAATTAAAGTCTTCTAAATTAAATTGTATAATTAATAGTGTATGAGCATAATCTTCATCATGGCTACTTTGTGTTAATGCATCTCGTCTTACTTTCGCTGATCAACCTGGCGATCGCGGAAGTACAGTTTCCATCCTGTTTTCCCGCTGATCAACCTGGCGATCGCGGAAGCTTTGTGATTGTTCTTAGAGTGCATTGTCATCAATATTTGATTGTGCTTATTGCTATATCTGGTTCAGCACCTGAAAAGGTAATCATGTTCTTGTTATATTTTTGAAAGTTTAATATATATTTATACCTTGTTGAATAAAATTGTTTTTTTTTGTTAAAACTTTTGTCTTTGATGTGTTGTAACAGTTGAACACTGGTCGGGTTATTTTTATTGAAACCCTTAAAACTTAAAAGATTAATGTTTCCACTGTATGTTAACTTAATAAAATTAATTGAAAGATAGACCTTTAGTCTATATCAACTAATTATACGTTCCGAAAGATGTTTCCAATCTCTAACTCCACAGGTTCGAAATTTAATAGTTGGAGTTCCATGCGTATGTTGTTGCTGAGGAAACAACCAACATGGTAGAGAGTAAACACAATCAAGCTTTACTGAATAGCATAACCAATGTCTATTAAGTTTCAGTCCAGCCTTAGTTGTAAAACTATAATAGCTGCTTGAAAAAGATCTTGTTGTGTTTCGTCTTTCGGAAAAGGACCATCTGGTTGGCTTGGACCAGCTGCTATAATCCGATGTTTCATCTCTGAATCTTCGATACTGTTCGGAAACTCTGTAATTTTCTCTATGTCGTCAGTCTTTTCAATGGATAATACATTTTCATCATCTGAAGAGTTAAGCTGAGTTGCATTTTTATCAAAGTCATCCTGTGGTAATGTTCTTTCTTCCAAAATAGTCTCAGATTCGTCTGTTCTGTCTATATTTGGGTCTGGGATTTTCTGAAAATCTAAGATTAAATTTATGTAATGCTAAACTAAGTTTATAAAAAGCTGTGCATTTAACAAATTCTAATGTAAAATATAAAAAATGAGACATTAATATTGATATAAAACACTTAATTTGCCAAATTTCGAATAATAAAATTTGACATTTTACAGTCCTTACAATTTTCGCATTTTTAACATGAACAAATAATTTAATGTTATAGAGTTACTTTTAACTTATAACTACTTTTAACTATAAATAGCGTGAAAATTATTTATTTATTTTTTTTTTCCTCGGGAATAACTGTCTGATTCAGAATATAAGAAATAGCGAAAAAGGTTGTGCAGATTCTAGAATCGTATTTCTTAATCAAATGCAAATTTTTGGTACGTCATTACAAGATATTGTCAACACATTAAAAAATAATATTTATCATGAAAAACGACAGTTTTTTGAGTGACGCAAGCGGAGGGACAAACGGGACGCTGTGAACTCATATATACGGCTAGTTTGACATCAAAGAGATTGGTAAAAGCCGACACTTAATATCTCAGCAAATATGCCATATTTTGTTCTGATCTTTTCAAAATAATCCTTTATCTTCGGTCTCAATCTATCCTGAAAATTTTACATTTGTACATGCAATATGTTTTGAGATCTGAATCTCAATTTTAAGCCAAAATGGGAAAACGGTTGGTGTAATAGACTGGAAATCTGAAAAATATCTCTAAAACGGCTCGAAGGATTTTCATATAATTAATATATGTTGTTAATAGGATCTTTCTGAATCTAGTAACGTTTTCGTTTTTTTCAGGAAAACTCTTGTTTTTTATGTAAATCGCTTTAAATATGGAACTATATTACTCCGCCAATTACATGTGTTTCTTCGGGTGAAAACGCTGTTATGCGGTTCTTACTTGTGAGGTATGTGGGCTGGTTGATTGACCGACTTCAATGCAGCCAATGAATTATTTAGATTTTTTTTAACGCAAAAGTACTTTATTACATGTTTAAAATATTTATTGTATATATACTAAGTCAAATTCACTTAAATATATTTTCTCTTCTGTTATGAAAAAAATATTTTTGATTTAAAAATTTCATATTTAGTCAAAAAAATATTTAGATAATATTTTAAATAAGGAAGTATTTTGTAGTTTTAGATATTCCGTTTTATCATAATAATGATGAATTTACAATTTTTTAAAGCGAAAAATATTTTAATCATTCATGAACATCGATTTTATAATAGCTCAATGATTTGCGAGTCATATTCATGTATCATTCCGCGCCGGGAATTGAAAAAAACAGCAAATAGAGTTTTGGCGCCATCTATCGTTTTTTATTTAAACCATACACTTCCGTAAATACATATATATTTTTTTTTTCTTTTTAAAAATTAAAAATCTCTTTTGAAAATACAGTTAGAGTTTATTCATTTATTTATTTTTCCGACTTTAAAATGATACATATTTTAAATATTAACATAATCAATTTTTTTTATTATTATTTAAAGCAATAATGACTAGGGGCTTACACTGTTTATTAGAAGTAACATTATTTCATGAATTTTAATTAAATTCATGAAAAACATGTCAAATAGCAATTATTAAAAAACACGTCAAAATAAATAAATAACATCTTTACTTTGAAACCCATAATAATGTATTTAAAAAATATTATTCTTTCTTTTATTTTTTTAATTAATTAATATCTGCATGAAAAATTCTATTTCATAAATATATTTGCAATTGCAATAAACAAAAAATCTTCCTTTAATTTTAAATAACTATTTTTACCTGTTTCTAAACAAGTTAAAAAAGTTTTTAACAAGTTTACAAGTTTAAAAACAAGTTTTTCTAAACAACATGCAGAAATTAATTAATTTCTGCATGAAAAATTCTATTTCATAAATGTATTTGCAATTACAATAAACAAAAAATCCTCCTTTAATTTTAAATAACTATTTCTACCTGTTTCTAAACAAGTTTTTTTTTTTTTTTTTTTTTTTAAGGGAAAAAAAAAAGTTAAATATATATGTATATGATTTTAGTATAAACTATTAGATGGCGCCACTACATTCATTATTTTTCTTAAAAAAAAAAAAAAGAAAGAAAAAACTTTTAATTGCTTCGAAATATGTAGAAATAATTATTTAAAATTAAAGGAGGGTTTTTGTTTATTTAAACTGTGAATATTAGAGCATACTTAGCCTCAAAAGGGGAAACAAAATATACAAATTTCCATTTTTAACATTTACTTGATTTTTTTTTTTTTTTTTTTGGTAATTGTTTAATTTGTAATTCTCTAAAAAGAAACTTGCAAACTGTAAATTACGTAATTCTAACTTAAATTTGAAATTATCCACTTATTTTTCTTTCTTTCTTCTTCTTCTTCTTATTTTTTTAAGAGTTTGAGAATCCCAGTCAATAAATTTTTCTAGTGCGAAGCTTCTCCATTTTGTTTCCAAGTGGCAGGCTACTTAAAAATTTGTCAGTATGATAACGTTTGAAATACTGAATTAATTCACACTAAATTTGTAGTGTAGATTTACCTTAGGAATGTATTTGATATGTTCATTTGCCAACTTAATCTACCCTCTTGTACTTGTTTCCCTGTGCTAGCACACTGAAAATTTCAAATTTACATTAGAAAGGTTTTATGAACCGATTTGCTTAAAACTCCATATATACAAGCCTTCATTAATAAATCCACTAAGTCCATTAATAAATTGTAGCTGCCATTTTGAAAAAAAAAATGGTGGCAACTTCATAAGAAAAGATAAATTAGTTTACCCTTAGGAGCCAGAAGGACTTATTTTAATTTTTTGATCAATAACCACTAAAAAGTAATGATATCAGTTCAAAAAACCCTTAACGGTTTAAAAGTTTGTGACGCCGCTACTTTATGACTATAAGAATTTGAAATACGAGTCTTAAAAATAATGATATGAAATTTTAAGTGACGCTTTGCAATTAGTTAAAGTATACATAGATTTTCTTATTTGATCATTTACTTTTATCTTTTATTTATATTTATAATGCAAACGTAATATTTTTAACTTCAAGATCAGACAGATATATAAAATACACTCACTGATGCTTTTTCATTCGCATTTCAAATTCAAAATAACAGTTTTAAAAGGAATTATATAAAAATTCCAGTGGCGCCTCGGTGTTATTTTAAAAGATATGTTTTTAGATTCCACTAAAATTACTTTTGTTTTGTCTAATAAAGTATATTTACACATTTAAACAGTGCTTTTAATTTTCAAATATACTGTCAAATAATTATACTTTCACTGAGTTTGCATTATAAAGTAAAACTATTTATTTCAATAAATTGATTTATCTTTTGCGTCACGCTATCCAAAACTGCAAGTAAAATTTGTGTAAATGTTTTCTTTACGTCACACTACCTCTTTGAGCAAATTTTCATTTAGTTAGATAAATCAATAGATCAATGTTGATAGTTCAGTTTCAATCAGTTTGATAAATCAATCAAAGATAAATCAATTTATTGAAATAAATAGTTTTACTTTATAATGCAAACTCAGTGAAAGTATAATTATTTGACAGTATATTCATGCTATCCAAAACATAGTATCAAACTAAATGAAAATTTGCTCAAAGAGGTAGTGTGACGTAAAGAAAACATTTACACAAATTTTACTTGCAGTTTTGGATAGCGTGACGCAAAAGATAAATCAATTTATTGAAATAAATAGTTTTACTTTATAATGCAAACTCAGTGAAAGTATAATTATTTGACAGTATATTCATGCTATCCAAAACATAGTATCAAACTAAATGAAAATTTGCTCAAAGAGGTAGTGTGACGTAAAGAAAACATTTACACAAATTTTACTTGCAGTTTTGGATAGCGTGACGCAAAAGATAAATCAATTTATTGAAATAAATAGTTTTACTTTATAATGCAAACTCAGTGAAAGTATAATTATTTGACAGTATATTTGAAAATTAAAAGCACTGTTTAAATGTGTAAATATACTTTATTAGACAAAACAAAAGTAATTTTAGTGGAATCTAAAAACATATCTTTTAAAATAACACCGAGGCGCCACTGGAATTTTTATATAATTCCTTTTAAAACTGTTATTTTGAATTTGAAATGCGAATGAAAAAGCATCAGTGAGTGTATTTTATATATCTGTCTGATCTTGAAGTTAAAAATATTACGTTTGCATTATAAATATAAATAAAAGATAAAAGTAAATGATCAAATAAGAAAATCTATGTATACTTTAACTAATTGCAAAGCGTCACTTAAAATTTCATATCATTATTTTTAAGACTCGTATTTCAAATTCTTATAGTCATAAAGTAGCGGCGTCACAAACTTTTAAACCGTTAAGGGTTTTTTGAACTGATCTTTTATACAGCCTTCCTTCTATCATGATGAATAAGATATTTGCAAACAATCACTATAAAAGGCAAAAGCTCGCAACAATCGTTTCGGGTTGAAAAAATGAAACATAATCGTCAGGCGAAAACTGATAAACACGAGTGCGGCGAAAGAGTTAATTTTTCAACCCGAAACAAATTTTGTGTTTCTGTTTTTGATAGTGTTTGTTTAAATAGTCTCATTCTTGATTAATCAACCTAAGTTTGTATTGCTTCTTCTTTTACACATTTGCATTTTAAAAATTACTACCCAACATTTAACAAGGAAAAACGAAACAAGCCATTAGATTTTTGATGAATGTAAAATAAAAAGAATATTATCGTTTTCATAGCACATGAAAGAATTCTGGTGAAAAAATATTTCTATTATATATTAATTATGTTTTTTGTTGTAAACCCCAGTCTTATTTCATTCTAAATAAATACAATTGATGAAATATGACACTTTGTGACAAAGGAGCAGGAATGAAAAATATTGAAAAAAAAAAGTTTGACGTCATTTATGGACAACCGTAATTCCTACTTTTAAGTTTCAAATAAAATAACTAAACTACAAATTGTAAATCAGTTGAATTTGCAGATAATTGCAACCAATAATTATTATCCCTGCATCCATGTGAAAAAAAAAAAAAAAAAAAAAAAAAAAAAAAGATAAATAGAATATCACTAAAAAATGAAGAAAAATTATTAGTATTGCACCACAACTTTAGTTTAATTGAATCAGTCATTTGAGAAACACCTCATGTCCATTTGTGGCCAAAATTGAGTTAGACATATTAAATTGTTGGTGAAGGCTAGACAAATCCAATACGCATAAAACAATTCATCTCCACTTAATAACCATGGGGATGCCGCATTTGAAAATATCCATTCCTTTGAGAAACACCTCATCTCCTGGAAATGTGTTGTTTCTCAAATGACTTACAAAAGAATGTGGCTGGTGGTAGCACTGTTTCTTGTTATTCTACTTTAATGTGGCTCCCATATAATCCCTTTGAGACCTCTTAAACCAGATTTGGGGATTTACCTGTCCTTTGGGACGTGCCTAGATGCCTAGGCCGTGGCCTGTGGTTCGTAACCGAGATAATTATTTATTTATTTTTTTGCGAGTTTACTTCTTTTTCTTTTTCAGATACCTTGTCTTTTTATTTGTCTAATCTTTTTTCACACGTAGTTTTCATTCCCCCCCCCCTCTTCTAAGCTGTATGAAAGATATATTCTTATTATGTCAGAAGAAAAAGAGACTTGGTTTGTTTTCAGTATGGAGATTTACTGATTTTCGATTATTTTTTAACTTAATTTGTGGCTTACTGGAAAGTTGGAAAAATATCTATCATTTTACCACTATTTATTAAACTCTCTTTTACTTAATCTCTTTTACAATGTATATCATGAGGGCTTAGCTAAGAAGGGACCAAATGAAATTTGTTCATTTTTAGTTGATTATATCAATGGAGGTTTTGATGCTGGTGTTAGGCATCTTCATTTTTTTTTCCGATGGTGCACCTGGACAAAACAAAGACACCGTGGTTGTGCGGTTTTTTCTAGCCCTAATAGAAACTGACCGATTCGACAGTATTCATCACTGTTTTCCTATTCGAGGTAGTCGTACCTTCCGTGTGACCGCGACATTAGAGTAATCAAACGAAAAATTAAAACAATTGACAGGATTTACACAGTAAAACAGTATGCTGAACTTATGTTGCACTCTGCTGCTATTCAGGACAAGTTCCTGGTGGAAATAGTAGAAAGAGAAAAATTAAAGGATTTTATATCATGGTGTGATCAACTTTATAAAAAAATGTAATATCTACGGAGACTCAAGTAAGGAATATCCCAAAGGAAAACAAAATAAAATTCAACATTTCAACTTTTATGGAGTTTCATTACTCTAATAAACATGTAGGCCAAGTTAAAGTAAAAAACTTTATTGATGGACTCAATAAACAAACTTTTGACTTGAAAAAACCGGGAACTGGTTTACCAGAGCTTCCAAAAATCAGTGCCTACCCGCAAAAATGTGTACCTATCAATATTAACAAAATCAATGACCTCAAGAAAGTCGAAGCCTATATACCTGCAGACATTGTTGGTGAATTTTTTTCAAAAATTTATGACTGGCCAACTATCGATATGGATGACATTGAAATGTTTTAAGAAACAATGTTTGGAAAATGTGTATATATTATTTGAAAAATACTGATTTTTATTAATAATTTGAATTGTTTTACCTTTTATTTCATACCTGATAACATATCGTTTAGTCAGTCATTTAAGAAACAACACATCTCCAACAACGTTTATAATTTTTTTAAATATCAAAATAAAAATAATAAAATTTTATTTTGGTAGAATTAGCTTACCAAACCCCTGTAGAAACATATAAAAAAATTCAGAAAATATATGATGTTAAATTATGGACCAGCTGGGTTTTTTTTGATTTCCCGAAAGTTTACTTTTTTGGATATGAGGTGTTTCTCAAATGACCGATTCAATTAAAATAGTAATAATAATTTTATTCTATTCATAAGAACTTAGTATTTTAGTCATATATACATAGGTAATCCAGAAAAAGATAAATATAAAGATAATTTGAATTAATGTGGGAAGTATTATATTTTGTAATTAAAGAAATTCCGTATCATAGTCATATAGTATTTATTTATTTTTAATTTTATATTCATTTATGGGAAAAAAAAAATCTTAAGTATTTTATTTTCACGGCCATTTTAATTCAAGACCTTATGATATTTATCCTATATATGCAACCTAAATATTTTATGTTCTTTATAATTAACAATGTAATTATGAAGAAACTTTTTTTTTTATAATACGTAAATTTAAAAGCTTTTTTTTTTTTTTTTTTTTTTTTTTAATGTGATGTATTATAAATTGTTTAATTAATCTCAATAATAATTTTTAAAGTTTAAAGTAGTTTCCAAAGTATCCGCGATTGTAATGAAATGCTCGCCCTCTGGTGGGCTAAGGTGAAATTACAATAAACATGGTTTAATTCGAATTCCATACAGCCGCCATTGCTTGCCGATATTTAGTTTCACATATATTTATTGAATAAAAATGAATAAATACGGTAAAAAAGATAACACATACTTTTGTGTGCCACAGTGTAACTCCAAAGGATCAAGAAATCCAGAATTGAGCTTCTATTTATTTCCAAATGACAAATTTAAAATTTCAGTTGCTTCGGCTAATGGAAGTAAAGAATTAATCAGATGATTTGAAATTAATATTTGTTCAACTTCAGTTAAAAATCTACTTCCGATAGAACTTTGAATAATCTCAAATATTTTTTCCAAAGGCAATCGATTTTCCATGATGTATGTAATGGCGGAGATAGAACAATTACACGTGGATATATTTACTAACAACTGCAGTGTTGAGAAAGCGCCATCTATCGATCATTACAATCGCGGATACTTATGAGGGAGTAGGCACCCTCACCTTTGTCCATAGTTGGGTGGAAGAAGGCCCCCAATCAATGTTTTTTATTTTGCCCTGGTCGCCCATTTCTGTAAGTTGGTCCCTGTGTGCGATACATTTGAAAAAGAGAACATAAATTTATAAGCATTACCTGCATTATCATTGGTTGTCGTAGAAGTTTGTGTTCCAGAGCCAGTTGATATCCAACTGAGTAATTTTTCTGAACTTTTTGCCGCTTCTTCAGATCTTTTCTTTCTTTTTTTTCTGCCGTGAGCATCACTATGATATTTACGCTTACGTTTGTGTTCCAGTTCCATGATATATAAAAAATCACGCTCACGAAACAAATTTGTTAAAAATGTTAACCAGAGTGATCATAATCTGCTTCAAAATTTATTAAAGACTTTTAATATATAAGACAAAAGTTCGAGAGGTTCGAGAGACAGCCAGTAATAATAAAAGCGCGGGCATTATTTGTAGGGGAGTTTAAAAGCTTAGCAGACAAATACTGGGTGAGGGGGGGGGGGGCAGCAGCTTCCAGTAGAGTATTTCTTATTTTTTGACATTCGCAGCTGAAAATCTTTCCAACTCTTTCATGGCTAGTTTCAAACTAGCCTCGCTGACGGGGTCCTATTCCAGTCACCATCTTTTTTGTTTAATTTATATAGATATATCAAAAGTTTCGTTTCTCAATCTAAATGGTAATTTGAACCTTTCCTTTTCTATTACTAATTTCATTAAGAATTAATGATAAATAAGTTTTTTTCGAAAGAAATTTTAAAATTAATCTCGAAATTAATCGGTTGATGAGAAAAAGCTAACTAAAACAGAATTTTAAATACTTAACTTAACCTTCGTTCAAAATATGAAAAATGAGATTTTTTTAGCATAGCTATGGTGGCCCCCTGTGCTTGGTGGCCCCGGGGCACTGCCCCGCTTGCCCCGGTGGTAGTTACGGCCCTGCTTACCTTAAAACACGTCCTACTCCCTTGGTAGACTTTGAGGAAATGAATGATACGAGACATTCTTATCAGCGATGCCAGGTCACGAGGTCAGTGACGTCACGAATGATGTGATTGGCTATGCTCAGTCACGTGATCATGACGTCATCCCCTCATCAGTGACGTCACCGATTGCTTATCAGCTAGCACAACGCGCGGAAATGTCCTTCAGTACGCAGTGAAAAATATTTAAAGTCTACGAGGCATTACTCGAAACGATTCCATTGTCTTATACGGTAAATTGAAATATAACACGCGGAAAAAAAGATCGACATATACCGGAGAAACTATGCATACTGCCCGATAAAAATAAGTCGCACAGCTAAGGAGATGCTACCAGGATGAGAGACAAACTGCAGCTGAAATCTAACGATTTGAGAAGGACTATAAATCTCTCGTGTTGTTTAGAGTGTTTTGAAGAATGGGTTTTCCCCTCATTTAAGCAGAAAGGATGAGTCATAGGTTTTCCCTCACCTATCACGAAGATATCTCTTAATTAAGTTTCTTAATTAAAATTATGCAAATTATATGTAAGTCTTTCAAATATCTCTTAAGTAAGTTATCTAATTAAAATTATGCAAATTTTATATAAATCTTTCATGTTTATCATATGCTCTCCTAGTTAAAGATTTAATAAACCTAACTTTTATACAACATAAATAAATTTAATAAGTATAATCTGTTCGATGAGTCATCAACCGATGACTCATCAAACGATGACTCATCGTAAACATGTGCGAACATGTCTAAACATGTCTGAACATGAATCTACTTGAACGCTAATATTTTACTGAATAAGTGATAATTACTATATGGATCACAAAGTATATGATATTGGAAATTAAGTAAACAACTGAATATCTGTGTCTGTCTTATTTTGAAATATTTTATTGATTTTATTTCTTAAAAGATTTAATTAGAAATATTTTATTTCATAAAAGATTCAATCTTCAATGAATTTATAAGTTTGAAATGACTATTTTATTTCTTTAAACAATTTATTTTTAAGAGATTCGCTGTCTAGGGATTTAATAATTTAAAAGATATATTTCTTAAAACATATAAGTTTGAAATGACTATTTTATTTCTTTAAACAATTTATTTTTAAGAGATTCACTTTCTAGGGATTCAATATTGAATTGAAAAGATACATTTTATTTCATAAAACCATTTATTCACAAAACAATCCACTTGAAAAAATATTTTTTAATAATCAAATTGAAATAATAATTATTATTTTCCTTTAATTAAAAGTGTATACATTATCCCTTCATTAGAAATATGCAAATGAGTATGTTTCATATTTCCCGTAAGATATCGTACATGTACGAACAAGGGGGATGACTCACCTTGGAAAATCCACGAGGGGAAATATGCAAATGAATCAACCTCTACACCGATAAGTCATCCTTCACGAACTTTCTCGTAAGATCTACAGAGGTGAGTCAGCGTGACTCATGGGGATTTCCCCTTATCTAGATTAGATAACCCGCTGCAACTCATTTCTCGGGTCATTCGTAGATTATCTACTGCGCAGTTAAGACGTGCGTTTTGCTCTCTCCTTTAGCGACGTTCGCGAAGTTTTCTTCCCGTAAATTTGTTGTGTTTTTCGGCGTATTGTATTTCAGTTTTCCCGTACCTGTATAATGGAAGGATTCACCAACGATAATCAAACTATGGATTTTGAAAATGCAGTAAGTATATTTATCTAGTAATCATTGATTTTAATTAATTTTCTAACTGTGTTTAATCATTTTTAGTGAAATATGAGTTATTAAATTGTAATATGAATTCTTTAACTTAATTTATTACTTTTTATGATATGTTAAAAAATAAATTTGATTTACACTATGCAAAAATAGATTGACTTTAAAATCTATTTATAATGTGTTTAAAATAAATTTAATTTCGAATCTTTATTTTGATAAATGAGAAATCTATTTTATTTATATTATGTTAAAAATAAATTTGATTTACACTATGCTAAAATCTATTTATAATGTGTTTAAAATAAATTTAATTTCGAATCTTTATTTTGACAAATGGGAAATCTATTTTATTTATATTGTGTCAAAAATAAATTTTATTTACACTATGCTAAGGAATGAGTTTAAAATCTATTTATAATGTGTGTTAAAAATAAATTTAATTTCGAATCTTTATTTTGACAAATGGGAAATCTATTTTATTTATATTGTGTTAAAAATAAATTTTATTTACACTATGCTAAAGATTGAGTTTAAAATCTATTTATAATGTGTGTTAAAAATAAATTTAATTTCAAATCTTTAATTTGATAAATGGGAAATCTATTTTATTTATATTGTGTTAAAAATAAATTTAATTTCGAATCTTTAATTTGATAAATGTGAAATCTATTTTATTTCATTCAATAAACTATATAAAGTGAAATTTAAGTATGTGTAAAATCTGTTTGTGCTTAGAAATTATTTATTGTATAAGTGAAAAACTTTGATTAGAAATTTTAAAAAGTTTATTTTGTTTTTTACAATCTTATCACATAGAAATCTAAATTATTTTTAAAACAAGAATGAAACTTAATTTTTATTATAGTACTAAAAGATTGTGTGTGATATTCTATATTAAACTGAAAATTTATGCTTACACTCGAAATTATTTTTTCTACAATTGAAAAACTTTTTTAATTAGAAGCTTTAATTAAAACCTATTATCATAAGTTTAAACTAAAAATTTATTATTCTTATAAATTTATCCTGCTATTTATAACTCATACTTCGTTTGGAGAGGCTTTTTATATTATTCAACTCAAAAAGTTATTTTTATTATTATTGTTTACTTATGAGAAACTTAATTTACATTCATTATGAATAAAAATTTAATTATTAACTAGAAAATCAGTTTACTTATAAGAAAGTTAATTTTCATCAAGTAGTGTTATTTACTTAATTTCCAACATCGTATACTTTGTGATTCATATAGTAATTATCGCTTATACAATAAGATGTTAGTGTTCAAGTAGATTCATATCTAGGATGACTCATCGTTTGATGACTCCTTGGTTGATGACTCATCGGTTGATGAGTCATCGAATAGCTTATACTTATTAAATTTATGTTGTATAAAAGTTAGATTTGCATATTAAATCTTTAACTACGAGAATTTTTTTTTCTAAAAGTTTTTAAAGCTGCATGCCTAATCCTATGTTTAGATAAAATAGTGTATTGGTTTATTAAAATGCTAGTGTGTATAAAACTTCTCTTTCAATGAAGTAGATTCATGTTTAAAATAAGTCATCGAATAGATTATACTTATTAAATTTATTTATGTTGTATAAAAGTTAGATTTGCATAACCTTTTGTATATTAAATCTTTAACGAGGAGAATTTATTTTTCTAAAAATTTTTTTAAGTTGCATACCTAATCCTATGTTTAGATAAAATAGTGTATTGGTTCATTAAAATGCTAGCGTGTATAAAACTCCTCTTTCAATGAAGTAGAATCATGTTCAGACATGTTTAGGATGACGCATCGGTTGATGACTCATTGAATAGCTTATACTTATTAAATTTATTTATGTTGTATAAAAGTTAGATTTGCATAACCTTTTGTATATTAAATCTTTAACTAGGAGAATTTATTTTTCTAAAAATTTTTTTAAGTTGCATACCTAATCCTATGTTTAGATAAAATAGTGTATTGGTTTATTAAAATGCTAGTGTGCATAAAACTCCTCTTTCAATGAAGTAGAATCATGTTTAAAATGAGTCATTGAATAGATTATACTTATTAAATTTATGTTGTATAAAAGTTAGACTTGCATAACCTTTTGTGTATTAAATTTATTTATGGTGTATAAAAGTTAGATTTGCATAACCTTTTGTTTATTAAATCTTTAACTAGGAGAGTTTATTTTTCTAAAAATTTTTAAAGTTGCATACCTAATCCTATGTTTAGATAAAATAGTGTATTGGCTTATTAAAATGCTAGCGTGTATAAAACTCCTCTTTCAATGAAGTAGAATCATGTTTAAAATGAGTCAATGAATAGATTATACTTATTAAATTTATGTTGTATAAAAGTTAGATTTGCATAACCTTTTGTATATTAAATCTTTAACTGGAAGAATTTATTTTTCTAAAAAATTTGAAACGTAGTTTTTAAAGTTGCATATCCAATTCTATGTTTAGATAAAATAGTGTATTGGTTTATTAAAATGCTAGAGTGTATAAAACTCCTCTTTCAATGAAGTAGAATCATGTTTAGGATGAGTCATCGATTAGATTATACTTATTAAATTTATTAATGTTGTATAAAAGTTAGATTTGCATAACCTTTTATATATTAAATCTTTAACTGGAAGAATTTATTTTTTAAAAAAATTTGAAACGTAGTTTTTAAAGTTGCATACCAAATGCTATGTTTAGATAAAATGATTCGCTTATTTTCAGTTGGGTATTTCCTTCGGTATACCCGATGATGAATTTCATATGCTTTGCGATGTTACCGAAATGAATGACGAGGCGCAGTCTGAACCCCAACCTGAGACCCAACCTAAAGTTCAACCTGAAGCCCAGTCTGAACCTTCTAAGGTATGCTTTAAAAATTTGATAAGAGTGTTTCCTTTTACAAAAGTTTTTAAAAATTGTCCCTTTTACAAAAGTTTAAAAAATTGGCTTTCTAATTATAGGTTCGACCTGTTTGTCCTACCTGTGGGAAATCGTTTCCGAGGAATTGTGATTTGAAACGGCATATGACAACTCATAACACAGAAAAAATGTTCGTGTGTCTCATTTGTCATAAAGAATTCTTCAGAAAGGACAACCTAAATAGACATAGAAAATCACATCAGTCCTTAAGTGAATTGCAATCATCTGTTGATCCACAGCCAGGTCCTTCTAAGGTATGTATTATTTCTTAAAGTTTTTGTTTTGTGATATTTCGAAAAATTGTAACACGTTGATTAAAAATTGTAACACATTAATAAAAAATCGTTTTTTATTCTTTTATAGGGTTTCTCCTGTTCTGTGTGTCTGAAGGAGTTCTCCAGAAAAGATGCCTTAAACCGACATAAGAAGTTGCATGATGCCGACAATTCCACCTATCAATGTGCTACATGTGATCAAAAGTTTAGTCGCCTGGATAAATACAACGCTCATCTGAAGACACATAACTACCCATGCAAAGAATGTCAGTTCACCTTCTCCTCTAAGTCATCATTAATGAACCATATGCGAGTTCAGCATTCAAATAGCCTAAGTGAGAGCCGGAAGAAACAGAAAACGAACCCTCCACCACTCTCTCGAAGACGTCCCTATACACAAGCTTTGAATACATTCAAGACGGTGCTCATCGAACCTGTTGAAGCCACTCGGTACGATGTGAAAGTCTTTTTAGACTCTATTCGTGCCGAGATAAATGAAAACATCCTACAGGAATTGCATGAGAAAGATTCCATCAAATGGTATCTGATAATAAAAGTCTGCTTTGAAAGAGAGACAGCTGAAGGAGAAGTGGAAATTATGGATGCCTACTTCAGAACACCCTGCTACCAGCAACACACTCCTGACTTGATTGATGAGCAAATAAGTGTAGGATTCATAAAGATCATTCAAAACTATGAAGAGTTCTTAGAGAGAGGTTCCGGCTGGGTGCTTAGAAATATTTACTACCTAGAGTTCAAGTCTGCTAAATATAACCCCTTAAGAGCTAGTAGTTACCAAGAATTACCAGCTAAACTGCTTGCCAAGAAAGCCATCTTAAATATACAGAACAGGGATAACAAGTGCTTCCTATGGTGCCTGCTAGCACACAAACTAAATTTGGATCGTGCAAGCCAACCTCATCGAGTCTACCATTACTTAGCTCATGGAGAGGAAATCAAGATGGGTGATGTTCAGTATCCTGTTCCCATCTCGAAAATAGGCCTCATAGAAAAACTGAACAATCTTAGAATCAACGTCTTCGGCTACGAAAACTCTAAAGTGACAATTTTAAGAATTTCCGAAGTGGAGGATGTTGATGCTATCAATTTATTACTCATTGCGAACGAAGAGGGTGCCCACCATTACTGCTTAATCCGGGACTTTTCCAGATTGATGGGAGACCGCACAAAACATGATGGTAAACAGTATTATTGTTACAGGTGTCTACACGGTTTTTCATCAGAACTTTTG
The DNA here is from genome assembly GCA_963930645.1 of Salticus scenicus. Classification (NCBI taxonomy): domain Eukaryota; kingdom Metazoa; phylum Arthropoda; class Arachnida; order Araneae; family Salticidae; genus Salticus; species Salticus scenicus. The sequence goes on from OZ005661.1 coordinate 138,342,413, forward strand.
TTAAAAGACCATGACGCAAACTGTAAAAAACACACTGCTCAAGCCATTGAGATGCCCAGCAAGGAGAAAAACATACTAGAGTTCACGGGAACCCACCTTCAACACCCCATCAGCTATATCATCTATGCAGATTTTGAGAGTTTGTTGGAACCTATTTCATCAGCTGCTCCATCCTCATCAAACTCCTACTTGCAACATACAGCCCGCCATACACCCTGCGGTTACGCTTATGTAATCGTAGGGTCTGATGGCAAAGCCGTGAAGCCCATCTTTAGCTATCGAGGAGACAATGCAGTCAAGCATTTTCTGGAAAATATCATTATGGAAAAAGATATCTTAGAAGAAAAACTTCAAGAAATTAAGCCAATGAAGCTCTCTACCCAAGAAGAGGAGGCCTTTCAAAATGCTACAAGGTGCAGCATATGTCGTCAACCATTGTTACCCGGATGCATTAAAGTTCGTGATCACAACCACGAAACTGGAGTTTTTAGAGGTGCCGCCCATGCTAGCTGCAATCTTAATTTTAAGCAGCCAAAGAAGATTCCCGTGGTTTTCCACAACTTGAAGAATTATGATGCCCACAATATCATGACAGAATTAGGACATTTTCAAGACCATCAGATTCAAGTCATCGCAACAACACTAGAAAAATATATATCATTCACTTTGAAGAAACCCGACAGTCCTGTACAACTCGTCTTTCTTGACTCCTTTCAATTTTTGCCTGCCTCCTTAGAAAAGTTGGTGAAGAATTTGGATATTAGCCAGTTTAAAATTCTAAAAGACCAGTTTGATTCAAGTACCGATCTAAGTCTCCTCACCAGAAAAGGAGTATATCCCTATGACTACATCACTGGATTTGACAAATTCCAAGAAACAGTGTTGCAGCCTCCTTCAGCGTTTTTCAACTCACTTACGAATGAAGCCATTGAAGAGGCTGATTATCAACATGCAAAAAACATATGGGAAGTCTTCAAGATAAGCAACCTCGGCGAATATCATGACCTGTATGTGAAGACAGATGTTTTGCTTCTTGCCGATGTGTTCCAAAATTTCAGAAGTCTTTGCTTACACTATTATAGCATCGATGCTGCCCATTTATACACCTCTCCTGGACTGTCCTGGCAAGCCTGTCTGAAGATGACCGACGTTAAGTTAGAGCTGCTCACGGATATCAACATGCTGCTGTTTATTGAAAAAGGGGTGCGCGGGGGTGTGTCGCAGATTTCACACCGTTTCGCTGTTGCAAACAACCCGCACACTCCTCACTACGACTCAAGTAAACACTCTAGTTATATCATGTACTGTGATGCGAACAACCTTTACGGTTGGGCCATGTCCCAGTACATGCCTTACGGCAAGTTTCAATGGATGGACCCCTCTCACATTACTGAAGAATTCATCATGAACATACCCGAAGATGCAGCGGAAGGCTTCATTTTTGAAGTCGATTTGGAGTACCCGTCTCATCTTCATGATCTCCACAATAACTACCCACTTGCACCAGAAAGAATGACCGTGACAGAAGAAATGCTCTCCTCCTATGCCATGTCCTTGTTGCAGAACCAAAAATATGCAGGAACACCCAAACTGATTCCAAACCTCTGCAATAAATATGAGTATGTTGTACATTACAGAAATCTACAGTTATACCTAAAACTCGGAATGAAGCTATTAAAAGTGAACAAGGTTCTGAAATTTCGTCAAGCACCCTGGCTTAAAAAGTATGTGGACTTCAACACAGATAAACGAAAATCTGCAAAGAACAGTTTTGAAAAAGACTTCTTTAAACTGCTGAACAATAGTGTCTATGGAAAGACCATCGAAAATTTAAGAAAGCGTCGAAACATCGAACTGTGTAACAATGAAGTCAGAGCACAAAAATTAGTTGCTTCACCGAATTTCACAGCTTTTAAAGAATTTTGCAATAACCTCGTAGCTGTGGAGAGATCAAAACCTACCATCCTGATGAATAGACCGATATACGTGGGTTTCTGTATCCTTGAATTAGCAAAGTTGCTCATGTACGACTTTCATTACAATTTCGTTATGAAAAAGTATGAAAGTCGTGCAACTTTGTTGTTCACGGATACAGACTCCTTGACGTACTGTATCCAGACAGCGGACGTGTATCAAGATATGAAGGAAGATCAGCACCACTTTGACTTCTCAGAATATCCTGAAAATCACCCGCTGCATTCAACTACTAACAAAAAGGTCCTTGGAAAGTTTAAAGATGAACTTCACAGTCAAGCTGCGTACAAATTCATTGGATTAAAGCCGAAAATGTATGCCATACAGTCAGCTGGTGGTGAGAAAAAGACGGCAAAAGGCATATATCAACCTCCATCGTTAGAAAAAAATTAAGTGTTCAAGACTACCAAGAGTGCCTGCAAAAGGAGATAGCCACGTATGAGCAACAAACCAGAATCCTACAAGAATGTCATCAGCTCTACACAGTTAATCAAAACAAAAAGTGTTTATCTCCTTTTGATGACAAGAGGTATCTGCTAGATGATGGAATCACCAGTCTGGCTTATGGCCATTACAGAATACTGCAGCATAGAGATCCATAGTGAAAATAGAAAATTTTTGTATATATTGTTTCATCCATAAAGATTGTTCCTGCACCTTGTATATATTTTTAAATTGTTTCTGCATCCATGAAGATTGTTCCTGCACCCTATATATATTTTTAAATTGTTTCTGCACCTATGTAAATTGTACAGATTGTTTCACACCTATGAAGATTGTTCGTACACCCTGTATATATCAATTGTTTCTGCACCTATGAAGATTGTTCCTGCACCCTGTATATATCAATTGTTTCGCACCTATGAAGATTGTTCCTGCACCCTCTATATATCAATTGTTACTGCATCCATGAAGATTGTTCCTGCACCCTGTATATATCAATTGTTTCTGCATCCTGTATATATCAATTGTTCTTGCATCTATGTAAATTGTACAGATTGTTTCGCACCTATGAAGATTGTTTCTGCACCCTGTATATATCAATTGTTACTGCATCCATGAAGATTGTTCTTGCACCCTGTATATATCAATTGTTCCTGCATCTATGTAAATTGTACAGATTGTTTCGCACCTATGAAGATTGTTCCTGCACCCTGTATAAATTAATTGTTCCTTCATCCATGAAGATTGTTCCTGCACCCTGTATATATTTTTAAATTGTTTCGCATCCATGAAGATTGTCTGAACCCATGCTTTGAAGACAACCTCAGAAAACTATGTGATGAGTTCATCAGGTTGATATTTTTTTTTTTTTTTTTTTAAAGGAACTAACTTCCGCCTTGCTCTATGGAGCGAAAAGGGGCACCGCAGGGCCTCGGCAGGGCAGTCTCCCATGCGCTCAAGGCGAACTCTTTCTTTCTCTTTCTTCTCATTTTTTTTTTCTAACTTTATTCTTTCTACCTTTTTTCTTAAATTTGTATTCTCTTTCTAACTTTTTTCTATACATTTTTCTTTCACTTATTTCTTAAACTGTATCTCTTTTCAGGGTAAGTCCCAAAAGATCGTGACGTTATCTAACCCCCCTGCAAAAATTCGAAAAAATTTTGAAGTCCGCAAAATTGTGAAAAAAATACTAAGTCTAAAATTTAGAAAAATAAATCTAACTCCTCAAAATTCCCCTTCTCCCCAATAGACGGCATGACCAAACCTCATCCAAGATGATAGTCAAAGTTTCTATTCTTCCGGTGGCAACACTTCAAAAGTTTCTAGTCTTCCGGTGGCAACGCTCTAAAAGTTTCTATTCTTCCGGTGGCAACACACCCCTCGTCCAAGATGATGACTAAGTAGTGTAAAAAGGACACGTTCTGCAACAGGGTGGAGGCGTAGAGGTGTAAGAGTGGTGGCGCGCCACCACTCTACGCCTCAATACGCCTCCACGCCTCCACCCTGTTGCTGAACTGTCCTTTTTACACTACTTATATTATATATATTCATAACCTATGTTTATGTTTTTAATTTCATTTCTAAGAAAGAGTGATATCAAATTTTCGTGTTTAACCTATGTTTTATATATATATATATATATATATATTTTGTTAATATATTTTGTGACCTTATACTTTTTTTCCAGGGCCTTACATAAGCCCCTTTATATATATTCTTTCGCATGTACCATGTGGTTATTACAGGAAAATTAACAGTCATCCTAATTAGATAGTTTAAATTTCTGAAATGGGTATTTAAAAAAATGGCTCTACCTTTTATTTATTTATTTTTACTCGGTAAGTAAACTCATTTTTATATGTCTTTACACATGTGTCACTTTTTCTTCGCAGGAAAATTGCTAGTTGTCTAATTTCTTAGATCAATTTTATGTCTTCTCTTCTGACCACATTATCTCAACATTAGATTTTTTGATGTATCAAAAGCTGTTCTACATTACATATAAAAATCAGCTCATAATAATAATAATAATAATAAATCTGGTGTGTAATAACCACACGACTCCCATTACCCATTATTATACATATTATATGTACTTTTTGAAGATAATGTGGTCAGAAGATATAAAATTGACCTAATAGATTAGACATTTAACAATTTTCATGTAAGAAAAAACTGATACATATGTTTTGTGAAGACCATATAAAAGAGAATTTACATAATGAATTTTTTAAAAAATCGATAGAGCCGTTTTTTGAAACACCATTTTCCGAGATCTAAAACTGACCTTCCCAATCAGGATGATTGTTAATTTACCTATAATAACTACATAATATATGCGAAGGCGAAGGGGTTTATTAAGCAATTTTCAAGAAAATCGTTAGAGCTATTTTTGAGATACCGACTCTCACCAAAAACGTTTTCACCACCACTTTTTTCACTTTGCAAACTCAATTGGTGACTGAAAAACAATTATACACAAAAGGATATCTAAAAAGGAATTAATATGGTGAGTTTGAAAAAAATATATATATGTACAGCCATTTTAAAATGAATGCAACTGTGAAACCTCAAATTGACCTACCTATACGGGATGCCTATCATTTTTTCCCCCCTGTACTAACCAACTAATACATATGAAAGGACATCTGATAGGTAAAGGACAAAACTGGGAAAATCCATTAGCGGTCAGTGGCCACAAAAAACATTTCTTTTACTGGTCAATTTTTTTTTTTTTTTTTTTTTTTTTTTTTTTAGAAATGATAAAGACAACGATATGTTTAAAAAATATGTTTATAAAATTATACAATCAAAATAAATATGCTAGTATTAATAAAATTATAAATACTTTTACAAAATTATAAAGGGACACAATTTCACTAGTAACTGACATTCTTAGAACAGCACAAATATTTTATTAAATACTGCACAAAAAATGCAACTTTCAAAATAACTTTTTTCTCAGTAAATTGTCTTTCTGTTGAATTCAGCAGTGGCCACCAACACCAAATTTATTACTAGCCACTCTTTAGTAGTAAGTGGCCATGTAGCCGGTGTTAATATTGCCCTATACTAATAGTGTGGTCATATAACAACTTTGATGAAAATTGTTTGAGCCGTTTTTGAGATATGGATTTATGGTCTCACTTTTGGTTATTTTCACCAAATGTTGGAAAAATCATCTGGACACCAGACCTGTCTCATTTCGGAAGTTTCATCTTTACTAGTTTCGGAGATATGGTATTCAGAAAATTCCCCACACACATACATACACACTGATCAATTGCCAAAAACCACTTTTTTGGACTCAAGAGATCTTAAAACATATAAATCAGATGAAAACTCGCTATCGAATTTTTTGACCGAATGCAATATTTTTACGAATAATCGGGTAATGGAAATAAAAAAAAAACGAGTTCAATCATGAAAAAAAAGAAAAAAAAAAAAAAAAAATCTGATTACAGTCAACTCTCAAAAATCTACAACCCTAAAATCCACAATTCTCTGAAATCTGCATATCATTTGCAATGTAAACAAACATTGTCTCAACTCATTTGTTAATTAGTGGATTGTAAAAATTCAGCTGTATTAGGAGATAAATCAATTATTAACTTGTGCTGGTCAATCACGAATCACTCATCTTGTTACAGAGGAGGAAATGATAAGTGTAATTAACTAATTATATATAATTATCAAAATATAAATCATATTAATTTAGAGGAAGAAAGAGAAAAACAGTTTTCATGAAAGATTTTCCCTCATGCAGATAAATATTCAAACTTTCTCATAGCACAAACTTTTATGATTGACCGAGAATTGCTGACTTTTTTGCAGGTTATAGGAAAATAAATACATGTATGAATATTCTTACTTAAACTTATTGATCAGACTTTTCAAAAATCCAAATAATTTGCAACTATAATATGATGTATGAAAATTTTTCTTTAAATTAAAATTTCATGAAATATTTGTACTTTTAATAGGCACACTTTTTTTTAGTATTGTATGTATAACATATAAATTGTTTCTTAAAGATTTGCTACACAAATGCAGGCTCTTAGATGTAAATAAAAGAAATTACTCTAAAATCTGCAAAAAACAGAAATCCGCCAAACACTTTGTTTTAAGCTGTGCGGATTTTTGAGAGTGCTCTGTACTTACTTTATTTGATTTTCCCTATAGATGTGTGATTAAAAAGGCAGAATTAAATTCTTTATTTAATTACTGAGAAACAGACACATGTTACATTTATATTTTCAATAAATAACATATAAATTATTTTTGTTTCATAAATAGATAATCTGCTATGTTTCCTGCAAAAATATTATCTTTACTTCAACTTTACTGTTCAATATTTTATATTTAAATCATTACATAACTATTTTGACAAAATAATTCTACTCATAAAACTAAAACATCTTTGAGTCATAGTAAGGATCTTTGAAATTTGTACCATTGAATGAAAACCTCATCGGTTTTAAATTCTAGTTGCTGTTTATATTTAAATCCGTGTTTAAAATGAAATCGTTTTTAAATTTTAATAGGCTTATAAATTTTGCCTCCCTCGACGCAGGCCTAAGCGAGCCCTGGATATTTCATTATTACAAAAGTGGCAGCATCTCATTGTTACATATAATCGTTGTCTGGTTCGGATGATCAATTGTACAAATATAGTGTATATGATTCTTTATTTCAAACTAGTAAGAAAAAAATCTTAATGGGTCAAAATGGCTTTGGAAGTGTTCCTATAGTCGATGAAAACTTTAACTGTTTTTCAGTAGTATTAATTACTTTCTAAATTGGGGTTCCTTTTGAACTTTTAATCAACGCCACCATTCAAAAATTTAATTACCTGTAAAATTTTGGCACCCTCAAAACACTGGTGCCTCTAGGCCGGGCCTTGTAGGTCTAAGCCTAAATCTGCCTCTGATAAATATGTAATGGCATTTATCATTGGAGGTGAATTATAATTAACAACATATTTTAGATGAAAATGTCCAATTAATTTTTGACACGAACACAAGAACTAGGAATCAAATTTGAGTCTTTTAACATAATGTGCCAATGGTATACCATTAATCTAACCTAGTCAATATTTGATCTGCATTATTTGCTTGCTTGAAAGTTGGAACTATTCATATAAAACTGGAGAATTAATAATGACTCAGTCTTACAGATGAACTGAATTTACTGTTACAATGGATTAAGTCTTCTCTGCATTAGTTGTTCTATTGCAGTGAAAGTAGTTTTACGGACAAAGTGAAAATGAAGCAGCAGTGCTGTTCATTCACTTTCAGGGAAGTCAACCTTGGCCACAAACTCGGCGACTTGGCGATCAAATTTGGCAAAAAATAGTAGTTTAGGTACAGCGTCTAGAATAAACAGTGTGGAAAGCGGTGAATAAAATTGTACTAAAAAAATTAAGCCTGTCACCAGATGTCATTGTAATCGTCACGACAACAAAACCGAGACTCCCTATTGGTTAATTATATGCTTAGATCACGTGATTAAACTGACGAAACTGGGTAAAGCCAATCAGGTCTTCGATTTGAGCAATAGCTTCGATCACAGCGACATCTGGGTAAGCTTAATTTTTGTAGCATCATTTTAACATCACGGTTATAGGCGATTGCCACACTGTTTATTCTAGACGCTGTAGTTTAGGGTTCCCGAAGTTTTGAAGCTCTCTGATGCAGGGGAACTTAGATTTTAAATTTTCTATGGGATTCTCGATGGAATTATCACCAAGCCTCATCACCAAAGGGCATAAATAGGAGTGAATTGACTTTGCGCGAGAGTGTGAAGTCACTGAGAGTCAGTGTTGTTCACAGAGACCTATTCTGAGTGACTTCACTTTGGAGATGGTGCTCTAAGCGACTGAGCTTTTCATAAACTAGCGAATATTTCTGCTCTGGAGTATTTGATGTTATTTGCTTTACTCCTGTGGAACAATTGACTGTTTTTTGGACTGTTCCAGAACTTTTGTCGAAAAATGACTTTTACAGTATGAGTGACAGTTTCATTGGACTGCTACTAGAATATTTGATGAAATAACAGTACTATTGGACTGTTTCGATAATAATCGTTGTAATCACAGTTTTTTTTGTACTGATTCGAGGAGTTACATCGAATAAAGAGCGTTCATCGACTAGAACCTGCCTATTTCTTTACGAACTACTTTCTTACACAAGAAAGTTGACAAGTTTTCTCGTAACTTTACTAGAGGTTTTAAACTCTAATACTTCTAGATTATAATGAATAATTAGGACCTATAACTGTGTTTACAAATTTGTTTGTTTTTCAAAAACACATGTGTGTCCAGATAAGGCGTTACCACAGGCAAAGGGACCCTGACCCAGATTTGTAAGAGCAGAGAAGATATTGCCAAAGGAAATGTGTAGGGACCAATATGTCAAGGGAAATGTGTAGGGATGTATTGCCAAAGGCAGTGTAGAGACCCGAACCTTGATTTGTTTACAATTAATTTCTATTTCTCGAAAACTAATTATCCAGATTTAATAGATTTTTTTTTTTTTTTTACATTTGTTAATTTTTGAATTCAGTTAATATACTGATTCATTTAAATATCGTGACAAGTGAAGTGGGGAAAAGCTGCTAATTAGGATCTATAACTTCAACCAAATGTAAATACCATATTATAGATAGAAATAATGAATTAATTTTAATTTTTTCTGTCTACATTAGTTTAAATTATAAAATCTCTATTACTTATTATCATCTAGATATATTGTGGTTGAAAGAAACATTTGCATTGTTATTTGCAGAACTTTTCTATGAATGTGAATAGTGAGTCAGGTGTTAACTGAACTGTATTCGCAAAAAAATTGTCATGCTGTCTGAAATTCCAGGTTTGATTCCTAACATGGTCATTTTTACTTTCTGCTATATGTAATATAGAGAAAGTATTCGATTCGCGAAAATTTTCGACCTCCGCTTTTTTATGGATTTACACGTTTTGGGATGTCCTGAACACGAATTGATAGTTTTTAGAAAATGTGTGTCTGTGTGTATCACGATTTTTGTGGACATTGTATCTTACGAACCAATGAATGAAATTTGACCAAACTTGGTATTTAGTTGCATCCTGACATAAACTGGTGCTGAGTAGATTTGGGGATCGATCGCTCAACAGGTGGCGCTGTGACCGCATTTTTTGTAAACTTTTAACATGGCAGTATAGGACAAAATTTCGTATAAATGTGCATAATGAGAGTTATTTTAAACTTGTGATTGTAAAATTAATGTGAATTATTGATAATAGTAGTAGTTAACTAGGAAAAAAATGTTGTGCATGTAGGGGCATCGGTCCCCCCTCTGGGGGGGTAAATTTTCAAGGTGGCTATATTTCGAAAGGTCTCGTCAATACCTTTAAAACGAATGGTTGAACTATAAATCTGTGATGATTTAAAACAAAGTTATCGATTTTTTTTTTTTTTTTTTTTTTTTTTTTTAATATTGTTACTGGGTGAATTTGTATAGGAAAATATAGAAGAAAGTCTTGTGGTGGCCACAACATACTAGTTTGTTTTAAAATCGATTTGGATGTTTTCATCTAATATGTTATGTACATTTCATCTAAATTACAAGATCCTAATTGAACTAACTATAAATAACTGGGCAAGCATAATCACAGAATCAAATGTAATAGATTATTTATATCTTTTTATACACGCAGCATCACACTTAACAATTATGAATAATATGTCTTCAATTATAAGTGTTAAAAGTTTATGCTTTTACTTAACAAAAATAATTGATAGGAAAATACATACCTTCTGATAACTTTAACAGTGCTGTAATAAATTTTACAAGCTTATTCATTTCTTTAATAAAAACAGTACATATTTACATTCATTTAGCAAACATAAAATGTTGTGTCATTTGTTATTGATGTTTAAAAAATGCTTGTTTGGTGAAAGCTATTGACAAAGAAGTTCCAGGTGATTCAAAATAGATGTTACGGCGATTATCTCTTAAACTAACATTTATAGAAACATTCTCTTCCAATTACAAAATTGGTTCAAATAGATTTCAGATATGGTATTTTTTGTACAAGAGGCTGTATACATATTCAAATATAGAATCTGATTTTTATACGTCCCCTTTCTTTCCTATTATTCATATTTAGAGCAATATTGCCCTTGGTCTAGAAGAAGGGGAAAAAAAAAATCTTTCTAAATGAAAATTAAAGGTCGGTGGCCGAAACTATTTCAAGTTTACCCCCTCCTGAAAATTTTTCGGGAGAGATCAAAGATGGGAATGCCAAGGAAGATGCGCTGTACGTTGTCTCTCGTTCACCCGTAACTATACTCGGGGAAAGGATAACTTGACAGTGTGTATTATTAGCCTGTAGAAATTACACATCCGCGAAAGAAAATAGTTCTTTACTATATTTAAGTGTAATCAGGGCCCGACTATGCTTTTTGAAGACCCGGGGCACTGATGCTATTCGGAGGCCCCCTTACCCTGCTCTAAAGAGCTTGCCAAAAAGAGCCATCCTCAAAATCGAAAATAAATGAATAAAAATAGCGCGTTTTTTAATTTTTTCCTTCAATTATACCTTCTATTTCCGCATTTTTTTAGCAACCTATAACAAAATCATTAGCTTTATGTTCAAGACAAATGAAAAACTGTAGTATATTGATCAGCCAATGTGTACGAAACTAGTCACAAAATTTGATACTTGTTTAAGCTCTCTAATAAAATATAGAAAGAAAAATGTAATCAATTTTTGTTTTTAATAGACATATAATGAAGAAATTTTTACTATTACTTCTCAATTTTTGGAAATGAGGCCCCCTAAATTTGGAGGCCCTGGGCCAATGCCCCGTGTGCCCGTGCCATAATCTGGCCCTGAGTGTAATAAACTTTTTCTCGATTTTTTTTCATTCTGGTAAACTGAAAAAAGATTAACTATTTAAACTAAACATATTTATGTTAACACATGGAATTTTTTGTAAAAGATAAGCATAAAATTTATATCAATGTATTGCTTCGCGAAGAAAGTCTGTTGGCGAAATATTGGCGGAAGAGGGAATACCGGAAGCAACCTTTTAACCCCTATTGTGAGTGCGAAACAGTTTGGTGGGGCTAATAGATTACTTTATTTTCGAAAATTTGAAGATAATTAATGCACAGTCCGCTTCTTTAATTTCACAACTGTTAAAAATAGAGTAAAAATTTTGACAGATTTGAACTTTTGGGAAATTTTCACACCAGATTCACACCAAATATGTCAATGAAATATTCAAGCTAACAGGAATAAGGAAAAATATTTTTCGTCAAATACTTTTTCTTTTTCGTTATTATCATTACATTGATAATATAATTTCAATTCGTTTACGCATTGTTATATAAAATATTTTTATTTCTAATACAAACAACTAATAGTGTTTACATTAATTTATACTATGCACTATATACTAAAGATTTTACTTTTTTTTTTTTTTTTTTTTTTTTTTCTGGAACAGAACAATACAAGAAAAACATAATTATCTTTAATAATAATAATAATAATAATAATTATCATATCTATATATATATATATATCAGACTTATATATGTAAAATTTATATATAAATGGGAGACAGATCATTTATTTAAAGCCGAAATTACATAATTAGCAAGCATTACATTGTAAAACAAATTTTATTTTAATGGATATTTACTTCAAGAAAATTAATCTTATATATATTATAAATGTGAATGTCCGTTTATTTGACTGAGTTTCACGCTAAAACTGCTCGATGGATTTCGATAAAATTTGTTATGGTGATAGTTTATACCCTAACTTAGAAAGTTGGCTGCCTTTTATTCCGAAAAAAAACTTTTTTTTGTTATTTTTATGCATAAAATAGCAATTTTGTATGCTAATAATAGCAAAAAATAAGCCATTTAACTTTTAACCATAATTTAATTGTTGCCAAAATAAAATTTAATTATCCATAATTTAATTGTTGTCGAGTTTATTTTTTTTTTCCAACAGGAAAATAAATACATTTATCTAAACGTGAACAATAAAAAATAAAATAAATAAATAAATTATGCATTTTACAAAAATTGACGTCATTTTAAATTTAAAATTTCTTTTACAAAGTGGTAATACAGTTTACGATGCTAATGTGTGTTGTACTAAAATCAGTTTTAATTATAGATCCTCCTGGGTGATTTTTTTAAATTGTTGCGCTGAAGTACACCGAAAATTTTTCGCCAAGAGGTTTAATTTAGCAACAGCGATTTTAATCTAGGTAGTTCAAGAAAAATGTAAAATTAATAACCTTGTGTAGCACGATAATGTTTATTTATTTATTTATTTTTTTATATACCATTCACTACGCTAATTTAACATACAAATAAATGAGCTGCTGTCTGTGACTGCACTTGCACGCTGTCGGGCAGAAATATTTGATTAATTCAAATTAATATTTAAATAACTAAATAAAGATATGTTTAATAGAAAGCATAGTCTTGGAGACTAACTTGGCGAGTGGGTGACCAAATTTGGTGAAAAATGATAGTTTAGGGTTCCCAATGTTTCGAAGCTCTCCGACACACGGGAACGTAGACCTTGAGCTTACCAAGGGATTCTCGATGGAGTCATCTCCAAGCCCCATCGCCAAAAGTTATAAGTAGGTGTGAGTTGATTTTTGCGAAAGAGTATGTAGTCACTGCGATCCAGAGTTATTCAGAGACCTATTCTGAGTCATTGCACTTTAGGGATTGAGCTCTAAGCAACTGGACATTTTTCGTGAGTGAGCGAAATTTTTGCTCTGGTGTAGTTGATGTTATTTGCTTTACAGTCATTTTCCTTTGGAACAAGTGACTATTTTTTAGACTGTCCCAGAACATTCGTCGAATAATGACTTATACTGTGCGAGTAACAGCTTCAACTGTTTCCAGAATATTCGAAGAATTAACACCAGCTATTGGACTATTTTCGAAAATATTTGTTTTAATAATAGTTTTTTTCTACAGATTCGAGAAGTTCAAAAACTGTTTGATATTGCCAAGGAGGTCCCATACTAAAGCTGTGACGAAAATAGTCGCCAATCGAAATATATTCAGTTACAAAGAAATCATTTAAATATAGTGTCCAGCGAAGCGGGCAAAGCCTGCTAGTTGGGAAATAAATACTGTTTGAGACTTTATAACAAATTGATCGATACCTTGGAGAGGAATTACAAAATTTTAAAGATATGTAGAGCAATTATGTAGGATTTTCTATATTGCAGTTTAAAATATTTACTTTTAAAGATATTGTAAAAAATTTTGATTAGAAAAAGCTTACATTGAAAACAATTATTACTTATAATTCTGTGGATTTAGTTGATAAAATAATTTCATGAAATGAGTAAAAACTATATTATTTAAGAAAAATAATAAATTAAATTAAATTAAATTAAATAAAAATAAATAAATAAATAAAGGCTGATAGTGGTCAAGTGAATTGAAATGAAATTTAAATTCTGTCCTACACATAGTATAATTTTGTGAAAGTGGCCTATTTATTTATTGTGTATGCATGAAAATGTACTCCTGACACTGCTTGCTTTAATCAAGGTAGTCTACCGCAAAATTTTAACGACACAATTATTATTATTATTATTGGCTCTTTGAAAGAAATAGTTCTCTCGTCCTTATAAATCTATCTTTTGAGATTTGAATTTAGAGCCAAGAGCCTCCTAAATTCATAAAAATGCCTCGAAGTTCTTCCAAAAGCTACACAAAAGTAAAAAACTTATTTTCAGATACCTAAAATAATTCCAAATATGGCTACAAAATTGGTATTCATTCAATGGCTAAGTTTTTCAGTATCAAGTATGACGGAATTTTGACTCATTTTCTGCAATTGCTCTACATAATTTACTACAATAGTTATTTTTCGATTTAAATATACAAATATCCTTAAAAAAATGGGAGGGGTTTCTTAACTTTATAAATTGTAGCCCTTTGAAACGGTTACTATATAAATTTCTGAAAATTTCTGTCAAACATTATCTCTCAATTTTACCTTTAATATTTTTTTAACTGTGCCAAAGGGAAAACAAAATCACAAAATAAAAAGATAAATCGTTTTTATTTAGTCTATGCTGTCGGAAAGAAATAGTCCTCAATAAAAGTGTGGAAACATTGTTTCTGAAAATTTTAAGATTGCTTTTAAATTTAATATCACACATTAATATCAAAGCATGCTTATCCATTCAATATATCAAAATAAATTGAAAAATGCGTGAAATGACATGCTTTCATTCCTATTCCAAAGAATGGAATAACGTAACATTTCCCTCTTTCTCATCTATAAAAATCTCATTCCAACCTCCTAAAAATGCTATGAAAATAAATGTTTCAACTCAGTTTTTAAAAATAGCAGTCGCAAAGGTGTGTGTTTATCAGTATTAAATAAATACATCAAGACAAATCATATTTACAAGTAAATTAAAATTCGCTTCCCTTCATATAAATTGTAAGTTTCTTAATTTTATTCAGAAATAAATATATAAAAATTCTCATATTCACATTTAGCATAAAAAATCGGGATACAGCCAAAATGAATGTATAAACAAATTGTAATCAGAGATTCCCTCTGCATATGAAAATTCACTATATTTATTTATTTATTTTAAATTAATATTTTTTAAATATTTTCATAAAAGCTTTAAACTATTTCCACTTTCTCATTTTTTTACTGCTTTTAACATTTACTGATTAAACGGTAAATAATAATGCAAATTGAAAATCTATTACGTTTTGTTCATTTAGAACTTTTTGTTCATTTTCTCCACAGAAGATACTGCCATTTAAAAATCACAGTTTAAATCTTATGATAAAATAATTTTTCTGCCAAAATATATTCGAAATATTTTAAAAGCATATTTTTAAATTATATATATATATATAATAATCAGTTTCTCTTTAAAGAAAACAAAGACAAAAAATGTACATACAGATAATATTTTATTTAATTTTTTCCTTTTTCAAAATATTTAAGTACGAGTATTAACCTTTTTGTTTTGTTTTTCTCTCAAGGTAAAATGTAGTATATTACATAATTTGCAGTAATATGGATTTACAATAAATTGTAAGTAATGAATTTAGTGTAAATTCATTTCTAAGGAAACTAAAAAATATACTCTGAAAAAATATTTTTACTTAATCGAAAAAAAGTAAAAGAAAAAACTTTCCGAAATCATCGCTAAATCGCCCGATATCGCAACCCAATTCACGCCAAGTGCGTAAACAGGTCTCTGTAGCCTTTGCAATACTGACAAGTTATGCGTTCCCCGAGTATAGATTTATTATTACTATTTAAAAAAGGAGATCTGTTTAATTAAATATAGCCATTTGAAACTCAGTCGCCATGATGACTTGGCGATCGAGATTTTTCAAATCGTGGCTTAAAGTACAATCTCTCATATCAGAATTTCATAATATTTAATATCATACTAGCAGGCTTTGCCCGCTTCGCTGGCCACTAAATTTAAAGGAAACTCTTTTCTATATAACTTTATAAAAATAAAATAAATTACTGAAATTGTTGAAAAGCTCGCTCCAGGTCCCTGCTGCATTCGGCAGCGATTTGGTCATCCACTGCAACTCGGGCGCTTGTCCCTATTACCCGCGACAATAGTTTACCAATGAGCTTCCATTTAGGTGCTTATTATATAACAGTTTCGAAATAGATAGTATCGAAAAAATTGGAGTTTCCCTTTTATATTTGAATCCCAGTTACATGTGAACAACACTATACGTGTTGTTCACATGTAACTTGGACTGAACTCAAATGTAACTGGGTTTAGACAACATAATATTTGCTTTTACGTTATTTCATATGTTTATTTTGTTTATCCAATCAACCATTTAATGACAGCAATTTCACGCCAAATATTACAATATGCTGTGACCGGCTACGTCTGTCGCATGAGACAATTAATTTTTTGTGTTTATATATAATTCATGGGTTGTAAACCTGATAGTACAGCCTTAATATAGTTCTCTTTGGCGGCTTTTGAATTTTTGTCACCATCTTAGACATAATCCATAGTAACAATAAGACTTAATCCGTTGTAACAATATGCTATGAGCGCTATTTCTGCCGTATTTTAGTCAACTAATCTTTTTATGGTTACATATATTTCCCATTAAAAATATTTTTATTTATTTATTTAAATATTAATTTGAATTTTTCAAATATTTCTGTTCGACAGCGTACAAGTGCAGTAACACACAGAGGCTCATTTGTTTGTATGATAAATTAGCATAGTGATTATTATATAAAAAAATAAATAAATAGGTAAACATTATCGTGTTACACAACTTTATTATGTCGCTCCATTGGTGACTTTTGAATTTTTGTCGCCATATTAGCGATGGATTTTTTTTTTTTTTTTTTTTTTTTTTTTTTTGTATGAAAAGGGTAAGACTATTTTGCTAATAATTTTATCAGACTCTTTTTTGTTTATACATAAGAATCCTTTATATTCTGCTTATATTTTTAATGGTTTTTAGATTTAAAATAGTGCTTGTTGAAATAAATTTCCTATCTTTAAAACTGCATTTGTTCTGTAAATTTTGTGTAAAAATAAATCATTTATGTTTTTATATATTTGATGCGCTACTTAGATTAACATGGCTGTTGCTATATTAAACTTCTTGTCGAAAAACGTTCGGTGTACTTCAACACCAAAATTTAAAAAATCGCCCAGCAGGATCTGTTAATGAAACTGATAAAATAAAAATATGGTTCATAGAGTTTAAATAATCTATTTAAAAACCTTTTAAAACCCAAATTATTAATGTATCGTATCACATACATAGATATAGTAATAATATATAAATTGATCATTGGGGAGAAAAAAGTGATTCCTTTTCACTCGGGAAAAGACGGCGGTTTTACCAAAATATGGCAGTCTTTCCCCGAGTGAATACACACGGGAATACACACGAATGTTTTAGCAAATAAAATTCATGAATAATTTATTTACTAAAAGCGAATGAAAAGCTCCAGATATAGTTTCAAATTCATTCTTCTTTTTTTCCTTTTTTCCTTCAATACCACTTAATGGCTGATTCCAAAGCTTTTTTTTCGGCATCAAAAATCTTTGCACGATAATATGGGGATGATAGATCTATATATATTATTATATCTATGATCACATAAATCTTTTCGAAGATAGAATAAAACTGAATTTGAAAAAAAAATGTAACTTTTGTTTATTAACCAAAATAATTGATGAAATTTGAAATGCAAGTTGGTCTTGTGGGGTCTTGTACATTATATAACTTGTGTTCGTGAGAGAAAATTTAAAAGAATTTGAAAACTGCAATTTTTAATCCCACTTAAAAATCATGTGACTTAATGTGAAGCAGATTTTTCATTTTTTTTTCTCCTAACGGTTTCCATACAATCTTCTGCTGTTGCCACCTAAAATTCATACTTTAGTTAATTTAAAAAAAACTGATTGTGCGATTGATAAGGTGTTTAATGCATCGGATTTACAAAAATTTTCCCTTTCATTTGCTATCCGCGTTTGTAATGATCGATAGATGGCGCTCTCTGAACACTGCAGTTGTTAGTAAATATAACAGCCACGTGTAATTATTATTCTTTCTCCGCCATTTCAACATGGAAAGTCGATTGCATAATATGAGGATATGCAGTGGTGTGATAATTTCACCTTAGCCCACCAGAGGGCGAGCATTTCATTACAATCGCGGATCTTATTTGTAACGATGCGACTGATATTTCTAATTTATTTTCTAATCCCTCATTTTAAATAAATGTACGGTTTTTTTTTTTTTTTCTTTTTTTTATTATTATTATTTTGTCGAAAAAAAAAATTGGCAACAATTAAATTATGGATAAAATGTTAAAATTTAAATGGCTTTTTTATCAGAAATTAGAAGGTTATTATTTTCACATTTTAATTAATTAAGAAAAAACTAATCAAAAATTCGAAAATCTGACTTCGATGTGCACAATGACCCTTCGGGGGGCACCTTTGTGTTAAATCTCGTTACTGTCCGAGCTACCGTTTTCGAGAACAGTGAAATATACACATATTGCTCACTTAATAGTATAAGATATTAAAAGTACAATCTCTGTGAACGGTACAAAGACAACCGCTCAGCTCATAATTTGAACACAAACTAAACTCTTCTCATTTAACCCTTTCAGGGGCGGTTGCCTAATTTAATTCCCAACTGCAAAATCTCATCCCAGAAATTTTTTACGTTTTACCTTAATAATATAGAAGGAAAACTTCATTTATTTCTTTTGTTTCAGACTTGTTTAAATTCTGGTGGTAGTTTATTTTAAATGAGCAAAATTCCCTTGCCTCTGAAAGAGTTAATAATCTATCGTGATTTGGCAAACTTTCGAGATAGTTCGAGTACTCTGCCAGAAACCGATGGATTATTCTGAAAAATTTTAGAGCACTGTTCCTATTGAAAAATGATCTTCCAAACTTTAACAACCTTAAACTATCAATTTTTGCTAAATTTGGTCATCAAGTCATCAAATTCATTACCAACTCTCAAAGTCTTCAAGTCTGACGTTTGTGAAGAGACTGACCATTGTTTATACTTTAACAGGAGATCTAATTTTCCTGCAACAATATGTTTGATGCAGGAAAAAATAGCTTAATTCTTTGCAGTGATACTGTTACAAAAGCTAAAACTCCTTTCTTTTATTAGAACTGTTGTTAATGTGTAAATATAGAAGCTGATAGCTCATTCTCAGTTTGAAATGGAGTTACTATCTTTCTTAATACAATAGATGATCAAATGATTTTTTTTTAGGACTGAGGGCCTATTAGTCTCAATCTGGGATTTTTGCGTTGTCGATTTCGATAGTTGGACATTTGTCGAAATCTAAAATTTATCGAAAATATAATTGAATAATTTGAAAGCGATGTTATAATTGGAAAAAAGAAAAAAAAAAAAAACTAATAGTCCTCCGTCCTAAACTAAATTCTGCTTTTGCCAGAATTTCATCAAAATCTTTTTATTATTATTATTATTATTATTATTATTATTGAAAGAAAAAGAAAAGAAAATTAATAATAATCAGTATCGTTACAAGCGATATCGAAAAAGTTTTTTTTAATAATTTTGAATTAGGAAATAAAAAGTGCGGGTGAAATAATATGAAATAAAAATAAGTAAAAAAATGAATTTAATGATTTAATGTTTTTGTTTTTCGGGGGCTGCTCATGCATATAAAAAATGCGTATTAAAACGAGTCGAAGAAGGAAGCGAAATAAGTATTAAGTTATATTACGATAAATACGATATATAATATGATACGATATATTAGACCTATCGTCCAGGGTTAGTAGGCATTTTCGTTGAAAGAAATAGTTTGTTCGATCGGTGCAACTTGCACATTAGTCCCGTGAGGTGCAACTTTCACATTAGTCCCTTGAGGTACAACTTTCACTTTAGTCCTGTCAGGTACAACTTGCACATTAGTCCCCTTTAAATATAGTGACCAGCGAAGCTGGCAAGGCATTCGTTGATTCACTACCTCAATTGATTATTTTTTTGACTTATTTTCTATTTTCAAAAAAATTACTGAACAAAAATGGCCTTGAATTTCAGAAATGTAAGAGCATTTATAAATTCACAGTTTTCACTATCGATTTAGTCACAATAGTGAAAAACTGCAATTAGGAAACCAAGCGCAAATTAAAGAAAAGGCACAAATATTTTGGACTACCTTGTGTCATAAAAAGATGCAAATGACATGCAACGATGCAACTTTAACACATAATTTCACTTACTATGTGCAGTGTTTATATGATTTATTGTGGGAATCGCATTGTTATTTTGACACTTTTTTTTTTCTAAAATTATTATTATTTTGGCAAGTTTTTTGCTTATAACAAGAATGGATTTCAACAAAACTTTACAAAACTTGTGGAAAATTTGACAAGACATTAGAGAAACATTATTTTGAAAGGTAAAATGCACTCGTGTAAATTTCGTTGAGATATGAGCATTTGTATTATTAGTCCAGTCAATAGGTATGTAAAAAAGGTATACCTAGCAAAAGGTGGGGTAGAAGATTTTTCTTTTTTAATTTGTACATAATAGTGCCAATATGAAAAAAACGAGTTATCCAACATGATCGACCCCAGGAGAATTTTTGTTGGCTGAAAAACCTCAAAAATTTACTACTTTTTTGGCTGTTTTTGAAATATCTCAAAAAGGGCTAAATTTAGCGATATTTTTCTATTATAAAGTTTAAAGAAGATTAAATTTCCTACAATTTTCTTCATTACAACTTTTTTGTAGTACTAAAGGCGTGTTACAGCCTCTTGAAAGTCGGCATTTTTTCTCGAGCTAATAAAATACAACTCAAAGAAATGGGTCGGATCATGAACGTTTATTAGAAAACGGGAAGAAAGGAAGGGACATATTCAGCTGTCTGACCTTAGGAAATGACATCTGCTTCGTAGCAAAGAAGGTATAAAAAAAAAACAAAAAAAACCCTGCCACCTCCCCACCCCTCCCCTTCAATTAAAAAGCTCTCCTTTTCCTCCCGCCTCTTCTCATTCTGTAGTACGCTGCCGCGGCTGAACATCTATCCATGTTATTCAGTTCAGTTCGAACGTGCGAACGTACTGTTTCAACCCGTGAGCGTTTTCTATTACAATAACCGGAGTGTTTGTTTTATTTTCAAAATCAGTTTGAATAAAGGTGAAGTAAAGATTCTGAAGGAGAAAGGTATACAAAAAATCTGTAAAAGTGCAATGCAAAACGTCAAAATGAAGAACATTGGTGTTTTTTGAAGAACCTAAAACAAGTAAGAATTCACAATGCCTGTCACAAACGATACATCAATGAGCGAATGATTACAGCATATGTACGGCATCATACTACTGGTGATGGAGCTGGTCCAAACAGTGCGGCACCATATCTTCCATCAAGAACTGAAGGTTTCAGTTTTAAATATCAGTGTTTCTTGTGTGGAGAGGGGATACTTGAAGATTTCTTTAAAATGACTTCCTAAGCATGAAAGACATTTTATCCACCATGCTATGAAACTGGGTGTGAAAGAAACAATTTTAAATGGTGCCGAAAATCGTGGGAATGAGAGAAAAGGAAAAAAGTACTGGAATGCATCGGAAATGTAAAAGGTTTAGTTGCTATACATGCTGGGTATCACTGGTTTTGTCATCAAAAACTGCACTGGCGGCCTAAAAGTGAGATGAAACGAGGATACTACCCTGCAAGTAACACTGATGAGGCAATGGAATCAATTTACTTCTACCCTGAAAACGACTCGGAGGAGTGCCAGTCTCATAAAGTATTTGATGAATAAAATAGAGGGTGATTTTCGTCCTGGCATTAGAACGGTTACATCACGCCTTTGCAAAAAATATGGTGAAGATGTTTTAATAGCCGAAACTGCCAACAAGAAAGCAGTTTGCTTCCAAAATGTTGGCTATAAAATACTCAGTGAAACTAGTATAGTAATAAGGACTCTGATCCTCAACAGGAAAATGTCGTACTAATTTCATCATTGGACGAGGCTGAGCTGAAGAAGATGATAAGCTATTCTAAGAGCTTATATAATTACTTCAAGACGGAGAGGAACAATTTGAGGGCGACACACCTTCCTTCTACTTCTGATGACTATTAAAATTTAAGAACCCGGGCTTTTAAAACAACCACGAAGAAAATGAACATGTGTATTATACATTAATGTACAGTCACCCCCCCCCCCAAAAAAAAAAAAAACGCCACCCACACCTAATTTCGCCATAAGTTGTCGTAGAAACATGTGATTGGTACCAATCGATTTGTAATAACGTCTAGTTTATAATGGTATAGTTAGATTTTGCTTAAGGGGTTGTCTACATATTAAAACTGGCATCAACTTCATTTTTTCAATGGTAACCCCCATTTTTTTATAATTTATTTGAATTTTTTGGATCAAATCATCACGGAAAATGGTATAGCTTATATATTTTGCTCAATTTTTCATAGAGTTATAAGCTGTCAAAATATGAGGATGCTAATGTTAAATGAATGTGACAAACATTAATTCATATCTTCCAAAATAATTATGATATTCAAATTCTGTTTTTTTTATACGATAAAATGGAGTGACCCAAACATATTACATGCATATTTTTGATAAAAAAACATTTTTTGAATTATGAAAATTATTAATAATTTCATATTTGAAAAAATTATGAATTATGACCTATGTTAATTTTTGCATGAATAGAACGGGCATCATAAAAAACATGGGTTTCCAAATTTACAGCTCGTTCCTAACATTATTTTATGAGTTACAGTGATATTTCTTTTTTTACTGCTGTTAGGGGCCGTCACCTGTTATAATTTGTATCCTCTGTGAGTAAATATCTGTACATATTTTGACGAAAAACAATTTTAATTTATATTTTTGTTATTCTAATTGCTTTCTAAGCAACATTTCGACGTTTATCATACAAATTGGCTAATTTTTATAAAATTATCGCAATGCAGACGAGAGATTGTGAGAGAATTCCATAAAAAAATGAAGCCCCGCCTCCATATTCCAGAAACAATATTAAAAAACTAGTTCGCATATGTGTATTTGACTCTATGTATAACACTGGTACGCATAAATGTCAATGGCATTTAATACATCGAATGCTGAAGACAAAATTTAAATGATTTAATTGCAAATATGTAAAAAAAAATTAGTTTTATAATGTAGAGTTTTAGAAAATTATGTAAAGTCGTGGCTTCCGTTGCAAAAAGGAATATACACAGCTGCCAATATTTTAATTTATTCCGGAGTAATTTTAGCCCCGCCCCTAATTCGTGCCACTTATTTTTTAAAAGTATTTTATCTTATTTTATCGAAATTATGTATTGAAGAAACTTTTTCTATAAAGAAAGTGGTGCGGAATAAATGCGGGGCTAAAAGTACTCCGGAATAAATTAAAATATTGGTAGCTATGAGTATACCCGATCCTGAAATGTCAAGTCTTTCTTCTTAAATGTTACATAACTTTTCCTAGTTTCTCACTGCTAAAATTCTATTTTAACTTAGTTGTCCCTCTTATTTTTACTTGAATATTGTAGGGTTCGTACACCTCAAGTTAAATATCATAATTTAGGAAACGCGGTAAGGCGAGGATTATCGTTTAAAAGAGGAATACGCATTTATTTTCTTTTATATATATATATACTAGCAGACCCGGCCACGCGTTGCTGTGACTAAGTTATACGTTGAATTATACGGCTGTAAACTATTTAGTACAATCAAATTATTATTTACGAACAAAGACGAAAACGTTGTAGCCGATGTAAAAACCCACAGGGTTGAGATTTGAAACTTAGGTCAAAATTTGGAAGCGATTGATAAAAATTTTCGTAGTGTTGATATTAAGCACAAATTAATTTTATTGTAGGGTCCTATAAATTTTAATGGAGAAGTGATATATATTATTTCTAATGCTACTTTGGATAAAATTGCTAAAATGACTAATATATAAATTAAATTCTATTAAAATTCTATTAAAATAAAAGTATAAAAGAAACAGACGATTTTAAAATCAATTTTTATGGAGGAGTGAAATATAATATATGCTATAATGGATAATTTTACTATAAAATGACCTCATCATTTTAAATATTTTAAAGAGGGCAACAGCTGTAGTTATAAAAAGGAAAACAATAAGGCTAAACCAGAAAAATAAGTAAATTTGATAAATATTTTAAAACTTTAAAATTGGAAATCTTATGAAATATTGGACATTTAAAGTAAATACATGTATCATTTTAAATAGAAAAAGATTTTGGAAAAGTTTAGTGTATTTTAACGAAGTGATGAGAAGTTTTTGAGTATGTTAAAATTTTAATAGTAAATTCAAGTTAATAAAGATGGGAAACATTGAGGATTAAGATAAGAATAATTATAAAATTAAAAAAAAAAAAAAAAAAAAAAAAAAAAAATTATATACCATGCTTTTAAATTTTAATATACTAATAATATACTAATTAAAAGGAAAATGATAAATATTCTATCATAGTTTGAAGTCAAATTTGTTTTCAAATGTCTAAATAAAATATCTGATGTAAGATACTAATATTTTGCAGCGGAATAGATTTCATTTCTGTCATCCTTGGCGAAAAAAAAGAATATCGCCAAATTATCTGGCAAAAATATTTAATTCCTTTCAAAAATCATGGTTATTTTAACAACTTATATTAAAAGAGTAATGAATAATATGAAACAATATTTCGTACAATACATATTACATGTCATACATACGTACAATGAATAATACATATTACATTTCGTACAATGCATACATCTGGCATGTATATTTTCGTGTTACGCTTTTGATCGCCAAATAATAATAATAATAATAATAATAAAAGCCAAGGGCGACAGAATTTTGAAATTTAAAATTAAAATTTTGTCAATTTGACAGCAAAATAATTCAATCTAACACCCGCGATAACTAATACATATCTATACCCAAATATAAGGATTAAAATCGGGAAATAAATTTCCTCGATTTTTAATAATTTCTTACAAAAAATCCAGTGGGCAATTAACATAGGAAATCTTTTTCTTGGCTGCACAGACGGTCAGTGAGTCACACTTCGCTTGCGTATAGAACTCATAGATATAGTATAGCATATATAGAATAGAGTGATCACTGGGGAGAAAAAGGTTATTCCTTTTCATTTGGGAAAAAACGACGTTTTTACCAAAATATGGCCGTCTTTCCCCGAGTGAATACACACGGGAATACATACTAATATTTTAGCAAATAAAATTTATGAATAATTTATTTGCTAAAGGGGAATGGAAGACTCCAGATACAGTTTCAAATTCATATTTCTTTCTTTCTTTTCTTTTCTTTTTTTTTTTTTTTTTTTTTCAATACCACTTAATGGCTGTTTCCAAAGCTTTTATTTTTTTTTTTTTTCGGCATCAAAAATCTTTGTACGATAACATGGGGATGAGAGATCTATATATATTACTATATCTATGATAGAACTACATTAGCACTTTATCAATGTGTATAAAATCTTTAAATTGATTATGACGTCAATTTTCGTGAGATGCATAATTTAACTTTTTATAATTTTTTAACGTTCACGTTTGATTAAATGTATTTATTTTTATGTCGAAAGAAAATGAACTGGTATTTTTTTTTTTTTTTTTGGCAACAATTAAATTAATGGAACTCGCAGATATTTTGGAGCAACTTTAATAAAGGTCTATAATTAACAAATAATTGCAATAAAACAATATTGTGACAATAAATTGAGATAAAAACTATCCTATCTCTCAAGTTGGACCAAACTGCACACAGTGTGCAAAATTTCATTAAAATCGGTTCCTTAGTTTTGGAGTTTACCCCGGACAAACATCGTGACACGTAATTTATATATATATACAGATATATATTATTAACACGCTTTTATTAGCTTCACCTGTATGTATGTATGTTTGTAACTGCTCTGGGAGCAAACAAAAAATTTATATTGTAAAAAAAGATTTTCCCTACATGAACGATATGGCGTTGAGGTAAGGCTCCGCGCTACGAACCTAAAGGTCCAGCGTTCGATCCCAGTCAGGGGAGATTTTTTAAAAATGGTTTTTGTTTAATTCTAAGTTATTTTAAATGAAGATTTCAATGTATGTAAATATTACGGTGTGTCACTCACACGATTTTCTCTTACCCTGCATTTTAATACTAAGATTGATATTTTGTGCTTTTTTAGTTCACATTTCTATAAAAGCGTGTTCTTTAATTTTTTAAAACTATAATATTATTATAATTAGCATTTAATAATTTTTATAAGATTTTTTCAAAAGAATTTTCTGTTTTAATTTTGTTATGACATTTTCGCATTTGTTTACTGCACGTTTGCAAGCTTTGTGTTATTTAAATTTTATCGCATGACGTAACATAATATTAAATTTATATTTAATGTTTTTTAAATACAAAATCAAACAGTGGAAGATTTTTTTTTTTTTTTCATTAAATATATTGTTACGAAATTGTAAATAATTGTGTTTATTTTCGTATAAATTCTTTCTAAGAGGCTTAGTAAGTTGATAAAGTGCTAATTTTGTGCATTTCTAGTCGTTTTAGCGTTGAAATAGCCTTATTTTCCCTTAAAAACGCATTAAAAAGCCCCAGTAATGCAGGTAATGGATTTGGCGCCACATTTGGCGACTTTTTTTGGCGACCTTGGCGAGAAAATCCTTATATGGGATATACCAAATATGGAAGCTGTAAGTTGATTGGTTGACCACTTTCTAGAGTTTTCTCGAAAAATCTGGGTTCCATGGAACAGCATATAAGGAGCGCTTCCTCGCCAAGGCAGTCAGTTCAGTTCAGTCTTCAGCCAGCTTCGCTAGTGCTTGGATTGCTCTTGAGCCTCTTTGAGAGAGACTTGCTTCAAGTGTTATTGCTATACAGTTTGTACTGTGGATTTGCTATTGACAGCTGTTGTTTAAGCTGTGGTTACTGCTTGAATTGAAGCTGATAATTGGTTTATTGACCTGTATTTTTCTGGAACTTTCTGTGAATAAATTACTGAATTTTTGTAAGTTTGGCCTTTCATTCCCGGACAACTCACGAACCCTCAAGTACGCAACATTTCTGGTGTCAGAAGTGGGATTGTCTGTGAATGGTTATAACTAGAGCTATGGAGGAACAGATGAAGAAACTTCTAGAAAGCTTAGCTACCCAGATGAATGAAATGAAAGAAGGGCAAAGAGAAATGAAGGAAGGGCAAAGAGAGATGAAAGAAAGTATGGAAGCATCGCAAAGAGAGATGAAAGATAGCCTGAGTCAAGAGATGAATGAAATGAAAGCCGGACAGGAAAAGATGGAAACCGGATTGATAGAGAAAATGGAAACATCGCAAAGAGAGTTGAAAGACACTATGGGTGAAGTTCAGGAAGAAATTAAATCTAATCAAGATGAGATGAAGAGAGAGCTTTCAACGGTGAAAGAATCAATCGAGGGTAAATTAACGGTGATGGAAAATAGAATGGATGGAATAGAAGAGAAAGTTATAAAGATAGAAAAAAATTTTGAAGAGAAAGTTTTGAAAATAGAAGAAAGTTTTAAAGAGAAAGCTATGAAGATAGAAGAAAATGTTATGAACGTTGAAGAGAAAGCTATGAAGATAGAAGAAAATGTTATGAAGGTTGAAGAGAGTGTTACGAAAATAGAACGGAGTTTCGAGGAGAAAGTTAAAGAAAATTTTGATCAGGAACTGAAAGGAAGGTTTGCAGAGATAGAAGGTAAACTGAAGGGAATAGAAGAAGATCTGGAGAGAAAAGTGGAAGAAAAGTTAGAATCCATGCCCCAGGAAACTGAAAAGAAAGGGAGAAGAATCCAGAATCAGGAATCTATTAAGCTATCTACCTACGATGGCAGTTCCTCCTGGCATGTATATAAGACGCAGTTTTCCATCGTAGCTGAAGCTAACGGCTGGGACTCTACCGCCAAGTCAGTCCACTTAGCAGCAGCATTACGGGGAGATGCAGCTGAGATACTGAGGAATGTTTCTAAAGAAGAAAGGAACGACTTCGAGGCCTTGACTAGAGCATTGGAGCTACGGTTCGGAGAGAAGTGTTCTAAGGACTATAGTCGCCTCCAGCTAAAGTCCCGTTACCAGAAAACGGGCGAAAGTTTGCAAGAGCTGGCAGCGGACATTCAGAGATTGTCACACCTAGCATTCTCAGACTGTCAAGCTGACACTTGTAACGACTTAGCTCTTCAGTACTTTATCGATGCTGTTCGGGATCCAGAAATTCAAAAAGCGCTGAGACTCTCGAACATCAGAGACGTAGAATCAGCTTTAGACTATGCACTTAGGATAGAGGCAGCCCAACAAGCTTCCCGTAAAGACCGCCATACCATAAGAGCAGTCTCATTAAATGATACGCCTGCTGATGAGAATGAAATGAAGAGAAGTTTCGCAGAGATCCTAAAGAGATTGCGCAGCCTGGAAAATATTATAGAAATAAAGGATCGGAAGATAAAGTGCTGGGGCTGTGGAGGGGATGGTCATGTGAAGAGGAACTGCCTCGTACGACCAACTATAGGAAATCACCCTGCTTCACCATCACAGCAGGGAAACTAAGAGGAGGCCATCTCGCGGGGCGGATGTTGCCTAAAATTAAAGAGCCCCAATTTACAGTATTTCATGTTTCATCGACGAGTGACGGCGATAATGGACTTCACGTCTATGGCCAAGTCAACAACGCCACCTGCCGGATGATTCTGGACACCGGAGCCAACGTGACCATCATTAGAACGGATTTGGCTCAAGAACTAAAAGAGAAGATCATCTGGACTCCGCCCTGCGTTAAACTCCAGACTGTGACCGGAGACGAAATCAAAATATATGGAAAAATGAACTTGGCCATTACTTTTGGGAATGCCAGTTACCATCATATGGCATATGTGGCTGATATAAGAGATCCTTTAATCATTGGAATTGATTTCCTGAGAAAATTTAACTTTCAATTGGACTTCAAGAATAATGAACTGCATTCGAGTTCGGAAGGCATCGCTGTGTTCAACACTGAAAATCAAGACATTCAGACAATTTGCCAGATAACAGCCAAGTCTGAAATTTCCATCCCTCCACACACAGAGACAATAGTTTCAGGAACACCACCTACAAAGCAATACTTCCGCTATGGACTGATTGAATACCCGAATACAGACAATAGCCCAAGAGGAGTTCTGGTAGCTTCATCTCTAGTTGATCTCTCAAAGAGTACTATTCCTGTGAGAGTCTTTCTTCTTAAATGTTACATAACTTTTCCTAGTTTCTCACTGCTAAAATTCTATTTTAACTTAGTTGTCCCTCTTATTTTTACTTGAATATTGTAGGGTTCGTACACCTCAAGTTAAATATCATAATTTAGGAAACGCGGTAAGGCGAGGATTATCGTTTAAAAGAGGAATACGCATTTATTTTCTTTTATATATATATATACTAGCAGACCCGGCCACGCGTTGCTGTGACTAAGTTATACGTTGAATTATACGGCTGTAAACTATTTAGTACAATCAAATTATTATTTACGAACAAAGACGAAAACGTTGTAGCCGATGTAAAAACCCACAGGGTTGAGATTTGAAACTTAGGTCAAAATTTGGAAGCGATTGATAAAAATTTTCGTAGTGTTGATATTAAGCACAAATTAATTTTATTGTAGGGTCCTATAAATTTTAATGGAGAAGTGATATATATTATTTCTAATGCTACTTTGGATAAAATTGCTAAAATGACTAATATATAAATTAAATTCTATTAAAATTCTATTAAAATAAAAGTATAAAAGAAACAGACGATTTTAAAATCAATTTTTATGGAGGAGTGAAATATAATATATGCTATAATGGATAATTTTACTATAAAATGACCTCATCATTTTAAATATTTTAAAGAGGGCAACAGCTGTAGTTATAAAAAGGAAAACAATAAGGCTAAACCAGAAAAATAAGTAAATTTGATAAATATTTTAAAACTTTAAAATTGGAAATCTTATGAAATATTGGACATTTAAAGTAAATACATGTATCATTTTAAATAGAAAAAGATTTTGGAAAAGTTTAGTGTATTTTAACGAAGTGATGAGAAGTTTTTGAGTATGTTAAAATTTTAATAGTAAATTCAAGTTAATAAAGATGGGAAACATTGAGGATTAAGATAAGAATAATTATAAAATTAAAAAAAAAAAAAAAAAAAAAAAAAAAAAATTATATACCATGCTTTTAAATTTTAATATACTAATAATATACTAATTAAAAGGAAAATGATAAATATTCTATCATAGTTTGAAGTCAAATTTGTTTTCAAATGTCTAAATAAAATATCTGATGTAAGATACTAATATTTTGCAGCGGAATAGATTTCATTTCTGTCATCCTTGGCGAAAAAAAAGAATATCGCCAAATTATCTGGCAAAAATATTTAATTCCTTTCAAAAATCATGGTTATTTTAACAACTTATATTAAAAGAGTAATGAATAATATGAAACAATATTTCGTACAATACATATTACATGTCATACATACGTACAATGAATAATACATATTACATTTCGTACAATGCATACATCTGGCATGTATATTTTCGTGTTACGCTTTTGATCGCCAAATAATAATAATAATAATAATAAAAGCCAAGGGCGACAGAATTTTGAAATTTAAAATTAAAATTTTGTCAATTTGACAGCAAAATAATTCAATCTAACACCCGCGATAACTAATACATATCTATACCCAAATATAAGGATTAAAATCGGGAAATAAATTTCCTCGATTTTTAATAATTTCTTACAAAAAATCCAGTGGGCAATTAACATAGGAAATCTTTTTCTTGGCTGCACAGACGGTCAGTGAGTCACACTTCGCTTGCGTATAGAACTCATAGATATAGTATAGCATATATAGAATAGAGTGATCACTGGGGAGAAAAAGGTTATTCCTTTTCATTTGGGAAAAAACGACGTTTTTACCAAAATATGGCCGTCTTTCCCCGAGTGAATACACACGGGAATACATACTAATATTTTAGCAAATAAAATTTATGAATAATTTATTTGCTAAAGGGGAATGGAAGACTCCAGATACAGTTTCAAATTCATATTTCTTTCTTTCTTTTCTTTTCTTTTTTTTTTTTTTTTTTTCAATACCACTTAATGGCTGTTTCCAAAGCTTTTATTTTTTTTTTTTTTTCGGCATCAAAAATCTTTGTACGATAACATGGGGATGAGAGATCTATATATATTACTATATCTATGATAGAACTACATTAGCACTTTATCAATGTGTATAA
This sequence comes from Salticus scenicus, assembly GCA_963930645.1. NCBI lineage: Eukaryota > Metazoa > Arthropoda > Arachnida > Araneae > Salticidae > Salticus > Salticus scenicus. The sequence continues at coordinate 138,373,692 of OZ005661.1, forward strand.
AATCTTTAAATTGATTATGACGTCAATTTTCGTGAGATGCATAATTTAACTTTTTATAATTTTTTAACGTTCACGTTTGATTAAATGTATTTATTTTTATGTCGAAAGAAAATGAACTGGTATTTTTTTTTTTTTTTTTGGCAACAATTAAATTAATGGAACTCGCAGATATTTTGGAGCAACTTTAATAAAGGTCTATAATTAACAAATAATTGCAATAAAACAATATTGTGACAATAAATTGAGATAAAAACTATCCTATCTCTCAAGTTGGACCAAACTGCACACAGTGTGCAAAATTTCATTAAAATCGGTTCCTTAGTTTTGGAGTTTACCCCGGACAAACATCGTGACACGTAATTTATATATATATACAGATATATATTATTAACACGCTTTTATTAGCTTCACCTGTATGTATGTATGTTTGTAACTGCTCTGGGAGCAAACAAAAAATTTATATTGTAAAAAAAGATTTTCCCTACATGAACGATATGGCGTTGAGGTAAGGCTCCGCGCTACGAACCTAAAGGTCCAGCGTTCGATCCCAGTCAGGGGAGATTTTTCAAAAATGGTTTTTGTTTAATTCTAAGTTATTTTAAATGAAGATTTCAATGTATGTAAATATTACGGTGTGTCACTCACACGATTTTCTCTTACCCTGCATTTTAATACTAAGATTGATATTTTGTGCTTTTTTAGTTCACATTTCTATAAAAGCGTGTTCTTTAATTTTTTAAAACTATAATATTATTATAATTAGCATTTAATAATTTTTATAAGATTTTTTCAAAAGAATTTTCTGTTTTAATTTTGTTATGACATTTTCGCATTTGTTTACTGCACGTTTGCAAGCTTTGTGTTATTTAAATTTTATCGCATGACGTAACATAATATTAAATTTATATTTAATGTTTTTTAAATACAAAATCAAACAGTGGAAGATTTTTTTTTTTTTTTCATTAAATATATTGTTACGAAATTGTAAATAATTGTGTTTATTTTTGTATAAATTCTTTCTAAGAGGCTTAGTAAGTTGATAAAGTGCTAATTTTGTGCATTTCTAGTCGTTTTAGCGTTGAAATAGCCTTATTTTCCCTTAAAAACGCATTAAAAAGCCCCAGTAATGCAGGTAATGGATTTGGCGCCACATTTGGCGACTTTTTTTGGCGACCTTGGCGAGAAAATCCTTATATGGGATATACCAAATATGGAAGCTGTAAGTTGATTGGTTGACCACTTTCTAGAGTTTTCTCGAAAAATCTGGGTTCCATGGAACAGCATATAAGGAGCGCTTCCTCGCCAAGGCAGTCAGTTCAGTTCAGTCTTCAGCCAGCTTCGCTAGTGCTTGGATTGCTCTTGAGCCTCTTTGAGAGAGACTTGCTTCAAGTGTTATTGCTATACAGTTTGTACTGTGGATTTGCTATTGACAGCTGTTGTTTAAGCTGTGGTTACTGCTTGAATTGAAGCTGATAATTGGTTTATTGACCTGTATTTTTCTGGAACTTTCTGTGAATAAATTACTGAATTTTTGTAAGTTTGGCCTTTCATTCCCGGACAACTCACGAACCCTCAAGTACGCAACATTTCTGGTGTCAGAAGTGGGATTGTCTGTGAATGGTTATAACTAGAGCTATGGAGGAACAGATGAAGAAACTTCTAGAAAGCTTAGCTACCCAGATGAATGAAATAAAAGAAGGGCAAAGAGAAATGAAGGAAGGGCAAAGAGAGATGAAAGAAAGTATGGAAGCATCGCAAAGAGAGATGAAAGATAGCCTGAGTCAAGAGATGAATGAAATGAAAGCCGGACAGGAAAAGATGGAAACCGGATTGATAGAGAAAATGGAAACATCGCAAAGAGAGTTGAAAGACACTATGGGTGAAGTTCAGGAAGAAATTAAATCTAATCAAGATGAGATGAAGAGAGAGCTTTCAACGGTGAAAGAATCAATCGAGGGTAAATTAACGGTGATGGAAAATAGAATGGATGGAATAGAAGAGAAAGTTATAAAGATAGAAAAAAATTTTGAAGAGAAAGTTTTGAAAATAGAAGAAAGTTTTAAAGAGAAAGCTATGAAGATAGAAGAAAATGTTATGAACGTTGAAGAGAAAGCTATGAAGATAGAAGAAAATGTTATGAAGGTTGAAGAGAGTGTTACGAAAATAGAACGGAGTTTCGAGGAGAAAGTTAAAGAAAATTTTGATCAGGAACTGAAAGGAAGGTTTGCAGAGATAGAAGGTAAACTGAAGGGAATAGAAGAAGATCTGGAGAGAAAAGTGGAAGAAAAGTTAGGATCCATGCCCCAGGAAACTGAAAAGAAAGGGAGAAGAATCCAGAATCAGGAATCTATTAAGCTATCTACCTACGATGGCAGTTCCTCCTGGCATGTATATAAGACGCAGTTTTCCATCGTAGCTGAAGCTAACGGCTGGGACTCTACCGCCAAGTCAGTCCACTTAGCAGCAGCATTACGGGGAGATGCAGCTGAGATACTGAGGAATGTTTCTAAAGAAGAAAGGAACGACTTCGAGGCCTTGACTAGAGCATTGGAGCTACGGTTCGGAGAGAAGTGTTCTAAGGACTATAGTCGCCTCCAGCTAAAGTCCCGTTACCAGAAAACGGGCGAAAGTTTGCAAGAGCTGGCAGCGGACATTCAGAGATTGTCACACCTAGCATTCTCAGACTGTCAAGCTGACACTCGTAACGACTTAGCTCTTCAGTACTTTATCGATGCTGTTCGGGATCCAGAAATTCAAAAAGCGCTGAGACGGCGATAATGGACTTCACGTCTATGGCCAAGTCAACAACGCCACCTGCCGGATGATTCTGGACACCGGAGCCAACGTGACCATCATTAGAACGGATTTGGCTCAAGAACTAAAAGAGAAGATCATCTGGACTCCGCCCTGCGTTAAACTCCAGACTGTGACCGGAGACGAAATCAAAATATATGGAAAAATGAACTTGGCCATTACTTTTGGGAATGCCAGTTACCATCATATGGCATATGTGGCTGATATAAGAGATCCTTTAATCATTGGAATTGATTTCCTGAGAAAATTTAACTTTCAATTGGACTTCAAGAATAATGAACTGCATTCGAGTTCGGAAGGCATCGCTGTGTTCAACACTGAAAATCAAGACATTCAGACAATTTGCCAGATAACAGCCAAGTCTGAAATTTCCATCCCTCCACACACAGAGACAATAGTTTCAGGAACACCACCTACAAAGCAATACTTCCGCTATGGACTGATTGAATACCCGAATACAGACAATAGCCCAAGAGGAGTTCTGGTAGCTTCATCTCTAGTTGATCTCTCAAAGAGTACTATTCCTGTGAGAGTCGCAAACATCAGCGATAAGGTCCGAACAGTGAAGAAGGATGAGGTGTTAGCAGCCTGCACTCCTGTCACATGCATTAACCGCCCCACGCAATCAACGGAATCCAAGTCTTCTGAACAATTAATAACGGAATTACTCAAGAATGCAGAGGTAGGAAAGGAACAGAGATGTGCTGCGGAGAAGGTACTCCAAGAATTTAAAGTCCTTTTTTATCGAACACCTGAAGACGTCGGGAGAACGAACATCACCCAGCACAGAATTGATACAGGAAATCATCCTCCAATCAAACAACATCCAAGAAGACTTCCCTTTGCTAAACAGGAAGAGGTCACTGAACTTCTAAGTGAAATGCAGCACAATGATGTCATCGAGCCATCAACGAGTCCTTGGGCCTCTCCCATAGTACTGGTGCGGAAAAAGGATGGTTCAACAAGATTTTGTGTGGATTATCGTCGTTTGAATGACATCACGAAGAAAGACAGTTACCCTCTTCCCAGAATTGACGACACATTAGACACACTTGCTGGCAATAAATGGTTCTCGACGTTGGATCTGAAGAGCGGTTACTGGCAAGTAGAATTACATCCTGATAATCGTGAGAAGACTGCATTCACCACGGGACAAGGACTGTGGCAATTTAAAGTTATGCCGTTCGGATTATGTAATGCTCCTGCCACCTTTGAACGCCTGATGGAGACAGTGCTAAAAGGACTTTCCTATGAAGCCTGTCTGGTGTATTTGGATGATATTATCATTGTGGGGCGCACCTTTGAAGACCATCTACGAAACATCCGAAAGGTGCTGGAGAAACTCAGAATGGCTAACCTCAAATTGAATCCAGGCAAGTGTAACTTGTTCCGTCGTGAAGTGAGCTACCTCGGCCATATCATCTCTGCCGAAGGTGTGAGAACTGATCCCGAGAAGATCTCTGCAGTCGAGAACTGGAGTCGCCCTGAAAATGTACACCAACTACGAAGTTTCCTGGGGTTATGCACTTACTACAGGAAGTTTGTCAAGGGTTTCTCAAATATTGCCAGACCACTGCACAAGCTGACGGAAGCGAAACAGAAGTTCCTGTGGACAGATGAATGTGAAAAAGCGTTCAAGCGACTTAAAGACGCCTTAACATCATCGCCTATCTTGACATATCCACAGCCCGACAGACAGTTCATACTTGATACAGATGCCAGCCATGAGAGTGTCGGTGCTGTTCTGTCGCAGGAAATTGATGGTCAAGAACATGTCATTGCCTATTGGAGTAAATGCCTGTCTAAACCGGAGCGAAATTACTGTACCACCAGGAAAGTGCTACTCGCCATCGTAAAAGCCATAGAACATTTCCATCATTACCTCTATGGCAGAAGATTCCTGCTCCGGACTGACCATGCATCTTTAACGTGGTTGCTCCAGTTCAAGAACCCGGAAGGACAGATTGCCAGGTGGATACAACGCCTGCAGGAATATGACTTCGAGATACGTCATCGTAAAGGGACTCTACATGGTAATGCAGATGCCTTGTCACGGAAGCCCTGCTCGGAAAGCTGCAAGTATTGCTCTAGAGCCGAACAGAAATACCTGCCGATAAATCCGGTTGCCTGCCAAGTTACTGTCTCAACACCATCAGATCAAGATCCCGATCCATGGAGTGACGAAGAACTTAGAAAATCCCAGTTGGAAGATCCTGACATAAAGCCAATATTACAGCTGAAGGAGACGACCAGCAACAGACCTATCTGGCAGGACATTTCCAGATTTAGTCCCATTACGAAAAGTTATTGGGCACTTTGGGACTCTCTTCATATCAGAAACGGCGTATTATACAGAAAGTGGGAATCTGATGATGGGAAAAGCTTCCGATGGCAGATAGCATTGCCAAGATCAAGAATTCCAGATGTTTTAGAACAACTGCATAGTAGCTCTACCGGAGGCCATTTTGGGATAATGAAGACTCTGCAGAAAGTTAGGGAACGCTTCTACTGGTTCAAGGCAAAGGAGGATGTGGAGAAATGGTGTAAATCCTGTGATGCTTGTGCGGCACGTAAAGGCCCGCAGAAACGAAGTCGAGGAAGACTGCAACGATATAACGTGGGAGCACCATTCGAACGGATTGCACTCGACATCTTGGGTCCTTTGCCACGGACCTCCAGTGGAAATAAATACATCCTCGTCGCGATGGACTATTTCACCAAGTGGCCTGAGGCATATCCCATTCCCAATCAAGAGGCATGCACGGTCGCAGAGGTCCTAGTGCAGCAATGGGTGTCAAGGTACGGCACGCCCCTACAACTTCATACCGACCAAGGTAGGAACTTTACCTCTGATGTTTTCAAAGGACTGTGTCAACTACTCGGCATAGACAAAACCCGGACAACACCCTTACATCCCCAGTCGGACGGCATGGTCGAGAGGTTCAATCGTACCATCCTGAATAACCTCTCCCTTCTAGTATCAAGGAACCAGCAAGATTGGGACTTGAAGTTGCCATTGTTCCTGCTGGCTTATCGAAGTGCTGTTCATGAAACCACCGGCTATACTCCAGCCCAGATGCTGTTTGGACGTGAACTTCGTCTCCCTTGTGATCTCCTGTTTGGTTGTCCACCCGATGCGCCTTCATCGCCCGAGGAGTACATCCAAGATCTCCAGGCACGATTTGAGGACGTTCACAACCTTGCTCGGGAGCGAATTCACATTGCATCGGAGAAAATGAAGACAAGGTACGATCTAAAGGCTACGCAACATGAGTTTCAGGAAGGAGAGAAGGTCTGGTTGTGGAATCCTGTTCGACGCAAAGGACTCTCTCCCAAGTTACAGTGCAACTGGGACGGACCATACACAGTCTTAAAAAGGCTGAATGATGTAGTGGTGCGGATCACTAAAACACCTTCATCAAAACCGAAGGTGGTGCACTATAATATAATAGGCTAGCCAAGTACCACAAGTAACGGTAATATTAAAAATTAAAAATGTAAATACTGGTAAAATTTGCGCATGCGTAATGTAAATATTTGTATATAAATATTTGTACATATTTGTGAATTTTGTAAATATTTGTATATAAATATTTGAACATATTTGTGAATTTTGTAAATATTTCTCACTTGATTTGTATTTCTATTTTATCGTTATATGCAACTTAGTTTTTGTGTTTTAGATTGTGTAAATTTGTTTAGTTTCGCCTCTTGACCAAGGGTTGCACTGCCCGGAACGTGCAGTCCTTGGGAGGGGGGCAGTGTTACGAAATTGTAAATAATTGTGTTTATTTTTGTATAAATTCTTTCAAAGAGGCTTAGTAAGTTGATAAAGTGCTAATTTTGTGCGTTTCTAGTCGTTTTAGCGTTGAAATAGCCTTATTTTCCCTTAAAAACGCATTAAAAAGCCCCAGTAATGCAGGTAATGGATTTGGCGCCACATTTGGCGACTTTTTTTGGCGACCTTGGCGAGAAAATCCTTATATGGGATATACCAAATATGGAAGCTGTAAGTTGATTGGTTGACCACTTTCTAGAGTTTTCTCGAAAAATCTGGGTTCCATGGAACAGCATATAAGGAGCGCTTCCTCGCCAAGGCAGTCAGTTCAGTTCAGTCTTCAGCCAGCTTCGCTAGTGCTTGGATTGCTCTTGAGCCTCTTTGAGAGAGACTTGCTTCAAGTGTTATTGCTATACAGTTTGTACTGTGGATTTGCTATTGACAGCTGTTGTTTAAGCTGTGGTTACTGCTTGAATTGAAGCTGATAATTGGTTTATTGACCTGTATTTTTCTGGAACTTTCTGTGAATAAATTACTGAATTTTTGTAAGTTTGGCCTTTCATTCCCGGACAACTCACGAACCCTCAAGTACGCAACAATATTATTGAAACAAAGTGCAATATTTTTTATTTTCGATTATTCTAATCATGGCATAAAATTCACATTTATTATGGGAAAACAATTTAAAACAATGTAATATGTCTTATTACTTTTAAAGATATAGATTTTACACATTTAAAATTAATAATTCAAGTACAGTAGACGACTGCAGAACGGGGAATATTCGTTCTAGGCAATAGGAAACTGTTTTTTCTATATCCATATTTATTTTCATATGGATATACATAATAATTATACTCTTTCTAGTGAAAGTATTTGTATTCATACTATTTTGTTTATATAAATATGAATATAAGGAATATCCTTAACAAATATAGTAACACACAAATTGTGAAAGAAACGCCCACTGAAGGAGTTACAGATTTCAAAATGACGTAAAACGAAGTCAGTGGTCCCGAAAATGTTAAATATCCTTTCTCAGATTTTAGTTTAAATCTTGTTATCTATATTTTTGTATATTATCTATTGTTGGTTTGTACGCCTAAAATTAAATGTAAAACTTTATAGTAACACTTTCATGCGAGGCTTACTGTATAAAATAAAAATATACCCAACAAGAAGTAGATAATAATTGTTAGTTAGTAGATTTTAATTGTTTATATATATATTTTTTGTTTTTTAAATGTATTTTAACTTAAATTTTTGTCTCTTAAATGAAACAGTTTTTGCTTTTAAGAAGTAGATAATTCTTTTTCTTAAATATTAAAAAAAATATTTTTTATTTAACCGCTATTAATATTATTATCACTATTACTATTGTTCTTTTACCTTGGTATCTAGATTTTTGTAATTCAACATTGTAGGGTTCATATGATTCAAGCTATGCAATTTTCTTCGTATGAAGTGATGTATTTTACTATTCAATGTTTAATAAATTGAAACCAATAAAAATCTTTTAATTCATAAGTTAACACAGAAAGTTCTGCGAATTTAAATCGTTTTTTAATTTTATAATTAACATTTCTGAACTTTTTTTCCGGTGTAAAATTTAATAAATAATGTATATTGGCTGGTAGATCACGATTTATTATTTTTAATGTATAGACGGTCCCCTAACACATTTTCACGTGAAACTCTGTTTAGAATTGATTTAAAGTATATAAATAGGTATGTTTTCCGAACTGCCTTGATCTCAGAAATCTGAATATGAGGTTTAAAATAGGGGTCGTCATTGGAAAAAAAATGAAGTTTATGCGTGTGTTATTATGCAGATGACCCCTTAAGCAAAATCTAACTACACCATTAAAAACTAGACGTTATTACAGATCGATAGGTATCAGCCGCATGATTCTACGATAATTTAGTGGGGGGGGGGGCGTTTTTTTGGGGGTGACTGTACCTTTCTTTATTTGTTTCAAGGCTAAATGAATCTCCCTATAATTTATATATAAAGTTAAATTTCTACAATTTACTTTTGTAATTATTTGCTATTGTTCTTCAAATAAGTTTGCCTATTTATGAAGTTCATTTAAAATTAAGATTATATATTGTTATTATCATCAATATTAATGAAGCAGTAATTAATGTTTATTACAACATTATGTACTATATCTAAATATCATTAATGTTTTATAATTTAATAAATAGTAGAATTAAAATATTTATGTATCAATGCATTGAGTTTTTGCTTATTAGCACCCTAATATTTATTCATTTACATTTATATACAAATATTTTTTATTTTATTTATTTTTCTTTGTATGTGTTTGAGTGTGTATTATGTGTTGCAGTGATAGAATCGGCAGTTATTGGAGTCTGATGATGACTACTGTTGTTAGGCCAGAATTGTCAGTGCGTGTCCATAGGAGGTTGTAAAAAGGGGAAGGGAAAAAATAAAAGGGAGAAAAGTTGTTATCTGTCGTCCTTAGTGAAAAAAAAGAAGTGATCGTCAATTTATCTAGCGAACATATTTAATTCCTTTCAAAAACCACGATTATTTTAACAAGGTATATGTTAAGAGAACAATCAAGAATATAAAACAGTATTTCTTACAATATATATTGTAAAAAAATACATCTGGCGTGTGTACTTCCGTATTACGTTTTTGATCACCAAATCCAAAAATCCCAAGGACGACAGATATCAGATCTATACCATTAAAAGTTGTTAAGCTTTCTGTAAATAAAGCTTCTAATTCTAATAATTACTGTACATTATTTAAAAGGAGTAATGCGCTTTTTTTTTACGAAGTTGAGAAAACTGTTTATTTTCAAGAAGCTGTTACGCGCTTGCTATTAGTACTACAAAAAAAGGTGTAATGAAGGAAATTGTAGGAAATTTAATCCTCTTTAAACATTACATTAGAAAAATATCGCTAAATTCAGCCATTTCTGAGATATTTCGAAAAAAGCTAAAAAAACTAGTAAATTTTCGAAGTTTTTCAGCCGACAAAAATTCTCCCGGGGCCAATCATGTTGGATAACTCGTTTTTTGCATATTAGTACTAATATGTACAAATTAAAAAAATAAAATCTTCTACCCCACCTTTTGCAAGGTACAATGTATTTATTGACTGGACTATATGTATATATGATTGTATTTAATGCGCGTGCGTGAAGATTATGTTTTTTTTTTTTTTTTTTTTTTTTTTTTGGACACATAGTTTGAAAACTGATTATATTGGACGACTTTTGTCAAAAGTTCGTTTGAATAGAGTAAAAATTAAGCAAATTATTGGCAGAAAAATGAGCAAGATTTTAGATATTTTCCGTAGTTGAAATTTCATCATGATTTTTCACATATTATGTACAGTCGGAGAAAAAAAAAATCTCAGCACTGGCTGTAATTTCATTATTAAATGACGCAAAAAAAAAATTAATAGACACCATTCAACAGGAAATTAAATACACTTTTTGAAAATGCTGTCGAATTTTGAATTAGGGTTATCTACATATTGAAATGAACGCCAACTTTGATTTTTTTCAATATAGCAACACCCAATTTTGACTTCATATTCAAATTTCTGAGAGTCTGGCAGTGCGGAAAAGTATACTCTTTGTATACTTTATCTTTAGTATTTATAGAGTTATAATCAAAAATGTGTTAGGGGGTTATCTTTAAATGTATTAGGTGTACCGGAAAGTTCTGTCGTTTTGAATAAAAATACTGACATCGGAAATTTATCCTGGATAAAATTTAAGATATTCTTAGATAACTTATAAGTATAAGATGGTCATTTGTAAAGTACCATGTAAACACTGTTAAACAAAAATTTCCGGTTTCATTTTATTAATTCAAAACGACATAACTTTCCAGTACACCTAATAGAAAAATAAAATTAAGATCGTATAAGACGTAGACAAAATTTTAATGTTTTACACCGGAAATCTTTCAGGAAAAAAAGAATTATAAAAATTAATAAAAACATTTATCTTTTTCTAGTTCCTTTTTTATTTTCAATTTACTTTCTTAGATTTGTATATACTTCAGAACTTTTTTAGATAATTTTAGGTCTATTTAAATACATTACACTTACGATTTGTCTAGACTGTACTCTTTGAAAAAAGTGCAATATTTTTCAAGTAAAAGTGTCTATTATGGCTGTACTAAGCCAATAAAGCTTAAATTTTCTTTCATAAGTGTAACATAATACACGAAATGAAATAATATAGATATATATATACAACAACGCATAAACTAAATCTTTTCAGATAAAATTATTGTAAGGATTCATGAAAGAAAATATTAAAAATTTTAATCGCACTTACCAGTTCTGGGTCAGTTGAACTCTTTGGAACTGTACGATTCGTTTTATAATTTCTATGAAAATATAATTTTTTAATTAACCCTTTAGCGACTGATGACGTAGATTCACGTCATTTGAAAATCTGTAACTCTCTCAATGGGCGTTTCTTTCGTAATTGTTTGTTACTTATTTCTTAAGTGTGTGCCCAGTGTTCATATTTTTGCAATAAAATATACTACGGATAGAAATATATTGATTAGAAAGAATATAATTATAATGTATATCCATTTGTAATATAATTGGGAATACAGAAAATTTGTTATGAAATATTTTATTTTGAGAGACTAATGCCCGTAGGCGGATCTTACTGTCAAAAAGACAAAATCCTGTGGTCGCAAAAAGCGTTAAAATATATTTATAAAAGTAAAAGTATATTTTTAAGAATATATAAAGTTAAAATATATTAATAAAATTTTAAAGACTAAAGTATCCTTAAAATAATAATCCTCCCCCTACAAAATAAATAATAAATAAAAACAAAGCAATATATGAAGCAAATGATTATGCCTTTAACTATGACGGTAGTTAAGAAACGATTTTACAAGTCTGTCTTGTATTCCAATTCCATTCGCTTTTTTTTAATTGACATTTTTTACATTTAACATATTTTTCTATTTAAAACAGCAAACCCCGCCTATTTAGTTATTTGTTTCCTTCTAGTGTTCGTTTAAAAGATTCAAAATTTATCACCATTAATCGATGAAGTAAATACCACTTGGTCACATTTACTTTTCTTTTCTGTATTGTTTTGTTTTGAAGAACGATAAAGGCGGGGCCTTATCTTCTTTAGAAAGCCGGAATTCTTGATGCTAACACTGTCTAAAAAATCATCATTTTTGTTTAATTTCTTTGCGTTTGACGTATTTGTTATATAATTTGACCCGTAAATAAAAAATAAACATATTTTGTTTAATTTTTTTTGTTATTTTTTAAGATTTGATTAGTTATCTCATGCAAAACTTTATAAGAGACGGCCCCCTAAACCACTCCAAAAGAAAGATTTTTTTATATCTCGAAAACTAATAACAGGAATGAGCTGCAAATTTGCACAGCCATATTTTTCAGCATTAGGATTCATTTTATGTAAAAATTAATATAGATCATAATTCATAATTTTTATGAATATGAATTTATTAATATTTTTCAAAATTAAAAATATTTTTCAGAATCAAAAGTAATGATGGATTGTGTTTGGGTTTCTTCACTGTATCTCGTAAAAAAAAATATATATACATATGTATATATCGATCAAGTTATTTTTTGTGAAGATATTAATAAAAGTTTGAAATATGAATTTAACATTAGCACCTTCAAACTTTAAACGCTTATAACTCTGTGAAAAAATAAGTAAAATATACAACCAATATACTTTTTCGCGTTGTCGCGATCCCAGGAATTCAAATAAAAAATAGAAAATGGGGCATTACCATTGAAAAAAAAAATCAAAGTTGGTGCGCGTTTTAATATGTAGACGACCCCCAATTCAAAATTTCCGTTCATTTTCTGAAACTACTCACAATTCCCCGTCGAATGACACCTATTACATTTTTCTACATCTATTAGCAATGAAGTTACGTCGAGTGCTGCGTTTTTTTTTTTTTTTTTTTTTTTTCCGACTGTACTTAATTTGATCCAATTATTTCACCCATGTTGCAAAAGTTCTTTTTTGTGAAAAAACCCCTTATGAACTTATAAATCTTAGAAAACAAACATAATTATGTATATAGCTCCTAAAAGGTTTTTCACAGAAAATATATTTTGCAATGTGGTTGAAATAATCAGATCTAAAATTAAATATTTGGCATATGAAAAACTCCTTCTGAAATTTGAACTTTGGAAAATATCTAAAACCTTGCTCATTGTTTTGCCGATAATTTGCTTAATTTTCATTCTATTCAAATAAGCTTTTTACATAAGTTGCCCAATATATGTTGATCAATAGCTTTCAATGTATATAATAAATACAGGGATGGAACACGGGCGCAGAATTCATACCGGAATCTGTTTAAGAAATTTCTATACCTATAATATCGTTGATTTAAGAGGTAGAAAATTTTCTTACATTCATAGTGGTATGAATTCTGCGCCCGTGTTCCATCCCTGTAAATATATATATTATTTTAGGCCTGAGCAATGAAAAAATATTTACCACATTTGCTCATCTCTCAGCTAAATTGCGCGTATGCATTTTATGTTTCAAAATAATGTTTCTCTGATGTTTTGTCAAGTTTTCTGCAAGTTTTGTTGGAATCCATTTTTGTTATAAGCAAAAAACTTACCAAAAATAAATAAATAATAAAATTATATCCTTCGAAAAAATCGTGCAATTCTCACAAAAAACATACAAATACTGTACAAGTGAAATTAAGTGTTACAAGTCATTTGTAGCTTTTGGGTTGGGGACAAAATATCGCCTCCATAAATGAATGGAAATCAAAACTAGTATGTTGTGGCCACCACATGACTTTCTTCTACATTTTCCTATACAAATTTTACTCAGTAAAAATAACTTATTAAAATTATTATTTAAAAAAATTATCTTCCATGATAATGGAGACGATTTCCATATTAGAGAAGTAGTATAACACTAAATATCCAAAAACGTCAATTTTAAAAATCGATAACTTTATTTTAAATTATCGCAGATCGATGGTTCAACCATTCGTTTTAAAGGTATCGTCGAGTTCTTTTGAAAGATACCCATCATGAAAATTTACTCCCCTCGAGGGGGGACTTCTTCCCAAGGGGGGGAGACAAAGCTCCTATATGCACATTTCCCCCCCCCCCCAGTTGGTTATCTCTATTACAAATATATGTTTTTCAATTTCATAATAATTATTAAAAAATAATTCTCTTTATGCATATTTATACAAAATTTTGTCCTATACCACCATGTTCAAAGTTTAGAAAAAGCGAGATGGCAACGCAAGTTTTTGGGCAATTTTTACCAAAAGTTGATAGGCACTAATTTATGTCAATGTGTAACTACATGCCAATTTGTATGAAATTCTATGCAGTAGTACCTGAAATACAGTTGCCACAAAATTTTGTCACACACATGCACAGACAGACAGACATTTTCTAAAAATGGTCAAATCGGGTTCTACAGCTCTCAAAACGAGTAAATCCATCAAAAAACTGAGGTCGAAAATTTTTACGAATCCAATACTTTCTTCTATTGAATATAGAAGAAAGTAATAATGCGAGCGATGATTGTGAAAAATAAAATGACACATTGTACAACAGTTTATTTGAATGAGTTGATAATTACGTATTAGTAATGTTATATAAAATTTCATGACAACACATGCATATTTTCCTTAGTCAGTTCACTGACACACAGACAAACCCATCACAAAAATTGTGAATTTTGTTTAAAAAAGTTTAAAGTCTATATTTATTAACTCTTTTCAAGATTAGTCATAATGAATTCAATCGTGTTTATTAATTTTATGATTTTTACTTTCTTCTATATTCAATAGAAAAAAAGTATTGGATTCGTAAAAATTTTCGACTTTCGGTTTTCGATGGATTTACAAGTTTTGAGAGGTCTAGAACACGATTTGACCATTTTTAGAAAATGTCTGTCCGTCCGTCTGTCTCTCTGTGTGTGTGTGACAAAAATTTTGTGGCAACTGTATCTCCGGAACTACTGCTCAGAATTTCATATAATTTTATACGTGGATGAACCTTGACCTAAATTAGTGCCTATCAACTTTTGGTGTCGACTGCTCAACAGGTGGAGCTGCTATACAACGATTTCCGCAATTTAAGGGGAGGCTATATCTCAGGTTCTATTGCGAATAATCAAACACAACTTGATATGTAAGAAGGCCATTATAAGACATTATGCTGGTGCAATTTGAATGCTTATCGACCAACATGTGGTACTGCTATACAGCGATATCTGCAATTTAAAGGAAGGCTATATCTCATGAACTACTGCACAGAAATGCATATAATTTTATATGTAGATGCACCTTGACCTAAGTTAGCGCCTGTAAACTTATGGTGTCAACCGATCAACAGGTGGCGCTGCTACACAGCGATTTCGCAACTTAAGGGAAGGCTATATCTGATTCTAATGCGTATCATCAAACAAAACTAAATATTCGAGAAGGCCATTATGAGACATTATGCTGATTCAATTTGGATGCTTATCGATCAATAGGTGGCGCTGCTAAACTGAAAATTTCTTTGAAAATAGGAAGGCTATATCTCAATTTCTATCGGATATAATAATACGAAATTTGACATATGAAATATCCATTATAAAAATGTACTTTTTAAGATGTTATTTACATACAATAAAACTGTCTTTCTTTGGATATTTAGTGTTAGTTTTCTCTAAGATGAAAATTATTTGCATTCATAATTTTAGATAATTTTAATAAATAAGTTTTAATAAATTATTTGCACTTAGCGAATTTGTATAGAAAAATATAGAAGAAAGTCTTGTGGTGGCCACAACATACTAGTTTAATTCAGGTTTGTGAAAATAACTTAAAATTAAACATAGATAAAATAATGAAATTCCACTTTATAATATATATATATACCATATATAATAAAGTACATAAAATAATTTTAAAAATAATTTTTATTTTTATGAAGCATTTTTAAATTGAAGAAGAAAGCAAATATATAGATATGACATTCTTTTTTATAATGAATACGGTCTATTTAAAAATCCCCATTAAGGTTTGCTCTCCCCATTTCCTGGATTCATATCAAGGTTTCTTTTTTTTATGCTTGGCTAATTCTCTTTTCCATCCTTACTTAATGTATTCTCTGAAGCATTATGAAAAATTATTATAGTAAACTAAAAATATAATTAATTGTTTAAGAATTGGAAATTTTTTTATATACATTTAAAGAATATGTCTAGCCTAGTCAAGCTAATAGTGGGCCGTAGTGGGTTATATGAACAAAAGAAAAATTATACTACAATCTGAAATGCGCATGCGCTTACATTCGCGGGTTTCCCCCATTCCCCGTTCCGTTTCTTTTTCTTCCATTGCAATTGCATCACTTGTTACGTCATAATATGCGATTGTAGCGCCCTTCGACCTTGCAAAAAGGTGACTTCCCCGCGCCCTATTTGTCTGTCAAGCTCAAGCAGCGGTTTCTCGTTCTCTGTTTCTGTTCTGTTCTATCATCGTTATTTGACAAGAAAGCAGACATGAGCCGGCCGAAAGTGTTCGTTACTAGACCTGGTATTCCCCAGGAGGGTTTAGATATGTTAAAAGAAAAGTAAGCTTATTAATTTCTTATATATTCGTATGTTTTTCAAATAAAACAAAATTTAATTATCGATTATAAAAATATTCAAAACATTGTGTGGAATGTACTGACAATGGAAATCGAAACAAAAACTAACCTAGATAAATAATAAACAAATATTTTGCTATCAAGAGTATTAATTATTTTTTGATTTAAGAAAATTAAGTAATATGAAAAATTTTATAATTCAGTATTTTAGGCTTGTTTCACTTAAATATTTTCGTGTCGGAAATTATGATTTTTGTATAATGTTTGATATATATATATATATATATATATTTAAACTGTTTTCTTATTTTTGTTAATGTATTCATCAAAGGGAGAAGGCTTGATTAATCAGTGAAATTTTGTTCTCTATTATTTTATGTATATGTTTTACTAGTAGCTAGATGATTGATTGCTTATTTATTTTGTTCGATTCCCATCTTAAAATCTTTTTTGTTCTGAGAATTCATTTTTTCTGAATAAACAAATGTCATTTAAAGATTCATGCATAGAAGGGGGTTGGGGAGAAAAAAATCGTGGCTATTTACTAATAAAATGTATTTTTATAAATCTCACTTCGAATTAAAAATTCAGATATTTTAGTTTTTATTTATAAAATAAGAACTTTGAGGCAAAATGGAAGTTGAAAACATGTCAGGAGAGAGAGGAAAGAAAGATATCGGGTTTCATCAGTCTGAAGGCTAAAAAATATAAGTGGGGGCTTTTTAGGGGTTTGTTCTTTCTCTCATTCGCACTTTTTTTTCTTTCCTTTTTTAATGCAGTTTATTCTATGATGACACTTGGTGTAATTTTTGAACTATTCTTTAATTGCATTATTAGATAAAAGAATTTCATATCGTACTTAAAGAGTGCTGCATTAGTGCAGAAGATTCATTTGCGAAAAATATAAAGAATGATTTTTCCCTCGTATTTTACATTTTATTTAATTACAATAGTCTAATTATTAATATCACCGAAGTAATTGATTTTTTGTCTAATTTTTAAACCCATTTCGAATGCACTGTTGTGTCCATAAAATAGTAAAATCTCTTAAGTAAATTTAAATACATTATAATATATGTATTTATTATATAAAATGGTATTCCTATCATTCTTAATCGAAAGATTAAAGTCAATAAATATGAAATTAATTTTGGCACGATAGTATTTTTGTTAATTGCTCATAATATTATTCTGAAACATGATGTATTCTTTAGCGAAATGTAAAATAATGTAACGACCTCCTTAAATTAAGAATTATTATGTAGTTTACACAGAAGATTTTACGATTAGTCTTGAAAGTTTAGAATAGTCTTAAAATAACTATGACAGTATATGATATAGAATTTGTAATATTATTAAAGTCATTTTTAATAACTGTTAATTTCAAGGTAAAATGAAATGTTGCTTAAAAATATATTTGCAGCAATAGGATTCGATCATGTACCTCACTTTATGTTGAGCATTCATATTTTCAAGAGACCAAGATTCAAAATTAGAATTTTAACAAAACATACATCTATGGCAAACTATCTTTGTTCCTTAGTTGTTCTACTTTGATCCAATATGTAAATCGTATACATTTAGTTTCCCTAAATATGTATAAGAGTGTATGCTTGTATAAAGATTAATGTCTAAACTAAATATTTTGATAAGAGCTGTTTCACATGTCCATAGATGTGAAATAAAAACACAAATTTTGGATAAAAATTTTTAATATTTTAATTGAATGTATTAAATAAAATATTTAAGTTTATTTGAAATAATTTTTTTTCCTTATTTAAATTAAGTATTGTAATTAAATATTTTTATGTGCTCAAGGATATGCAGATCAGTTTTTTAATAATTAAAAATTTTTAAGCAAATATACCATAAATTACAAAAACACACATTAATTGTTTTGAGTTGATACTGACTTTCTTTTACTTGAAGGTTTGTTTTTAATTAATTTGACCATTTTATGATAGTTTTGCTTATTATTGTTATTGCTTTTGTTTATACTTTATCTGTCAACATCACTATTTAAGTGGATTTAAATGGATTAAATTTCTTTTAATAACTTCAGTCATAAAAGTGTCAAAATTGACAGCTAAGTGTAAAATCATACTTGTCAAAATTGAAATTTATAATTACCAATGAAAAATTAAAGTGACTGACAGTTGCTGATTTCAAGCTCAGTAGATACAGTACAGATACTGAATATTATCAGCATTCTCATTTTAAATTTATGCAGTACAATGTTTCTTGAAAAAAAGAAGAAAAAGGTAATCTTATTAATAATGTTGCTGAAATTTTAAATACCATTGTGACAAAAATATTTCAAAATTCAATGTTTTTTTTTTTTAGAAGTCTAATTCTAATTATTTCATTTTCTTTCTTTTTTTTTTTCCTTAAATCTCATCTTTTTTTAGTCTAAAATTGATTTCTTCTTGCAGTTTTGTTCTTTTAAATAAAATAAGTATTTTCCCCCAGTTTACAATATGAGAATGGATAGAATAGAGGTATCTTAAATTAAAATAGTTCTATTCTTGATTGTAATTTTAAAATTTTATATTCACTTTTGCTGTTCAAAAATTAATTCACACTTTCAATAGCTGAAGAAATTGGGAAAATATCTACAAGTGTATGTAGTTAACAATCATTCATTGTATTTTAAAGTAATAATTTAGTAGTAATAACAGTTTTTCTTTTTTTTCTTAAATATAAGTGTTTGAATAGCAGATATTGTGAACAATTCGACAAATTAAAGTAATTAAAAATTAAATACTACTCAAAAAGTTAGGTGGTCATTAGTCAGGGAATTTGAAAAAGTCATGGAATAGTCAGGGAATTTCATGTAAAGTCAGGGAAATTTGACAAATTTTGTGAAAATTAGCTATATTTGAAAGCTCGTTATTGAAAATTTCAAAATTCTTCGCTAAATTTGTGAAATTTTTTGGGTGGCGTGAGTCGTGAAAAATAGTCAGGGTAAAGTCAGGGAATTTGGAAAATTTTTAGTGTTATCTACCCTGTAGATAATTTAATATTAAAATGTTTTAAGTGTGTTACTCTTTAAAGAATTAAAGTAATTGACCAAAGAATTGTATGAAAATAATGCTAATGGTAATGGGCTGAGTTTACACAATAGACTGAGCATTCCAGCCACATATTTTGAATTTCTTCCTCAGCTATAATCTGTTTCTGAGGTATATTTTGAATATTCCACTTTATTATTATTATTTTATCTCCATATTATCATTATTTTAAACACAGAACCCATACTAATTGATAAATATTTGGTTAGTCTTTAAATTAGTCTTTTTTTTTTAATTACATCATTATTAAGTATTAATGATATTACTATATTGATAAAATTCTATAGTTATGCAATGACAGCTTATTGTACTAGAAGAAAATTATAAATAGAACTTTTAGTGTAATTTTAGCATATAGATGATGGCAGCACTAAACAATTTGTAAATGTTTTATTTAGTTTTTTGCGGAAGATGGATGCCGACAGAAATTTAGCGTGACTTTGTCACAAGGATCATTAGAGACAAAAAGTCTTTGTAACTATAAGTCGCAAGTTGTAAATATGTAGTTTTTTGCTTTATCTTTTTCTTCTGTAAATTATTTTCTTAAATTTTAATTTTTGTTCTACAGATGTGAAATAGAAGTTTATGAACATGACAAACCTATTGAGAGAGATGCTCTTTTAAAAGGCATTAAAGGTAAAGATGCACTATTTTGCTTATTGACAGACACCATTGACAAAGAGGTTATTGAAGCTGCAGGTAAGAAAATGTTTCGTAATGTGTTTATAATTAGTTTAAGTATTAATCATGAAGTAGAAGTTTGTGTAGTATCATGATTTTTCCTTGTAAGGAGTAAGAAACTACATAATACATTTATCCTGAGAAAGCGTTTCCAAAAAAAATTTCATTGTATTTTTTTCTAATCATGACTCCCAGGTTTCTAAACCAAATTCAGTTCCTATGTTGTAATCATGGTTGCTACGGTACCTGGAAAACTCAGGGAATTTGAAAATCTATTAAAAAACAGGGAAAACTCAGGGAATTTCAAAATTTACTGCAAAAACAGGGAAAATTCAGGGAATTTTGAATTTTTTTTGAAAAACAGTGGAAAATTTTTTCATGATCAAATATTTTTTTTAATTTTAGTGGTTTGTAAAGAATCAATTATGGTTTTTTCCCTCAACTATAATAAAATTAATATACCCTAAATATCTTCAATTGACTTGTAAACATGTTAAATTCTAATGCTTCATGATTGTGTGTCATCTTTTTTACTTCAAAAATAGACAGGGAAAACTTGGGGAATTTTTTCTCTTGATTTGTGTAGCAACCCTGGTAATATATATGTGTGTGTGTGTGTGTATATATATATATATATATATATATACCGTAAAATTCCGATAGTAACCCCCCCCCCCACACAAATATACCTTTCTCTGTAATTTTTAGATGTTTCCCTTTCCCTAAAACCTTCCGTTCTCTTGGCTATCATAATCTGAAGTTTTTCCTAAAATGTCAGCTTTTTAAAAGTTTCCAATAATATCACACCTTCTGATTTTAATGATTTTTATTTATAAAGGAAAGGGGGGTTATAATCGGAATTTTACGGTATATATATAGAGAGAGAGAGAGAAGGTAGAAATTAAGAAAATTAAGGTACTAGTCCAAGGACCAGAGATTTTAAGATTTTACTGATCCGTACACATTTTCGCAGGTCTGTTTACCCAATCAATTAGATTTTAAAAAATACTTACAAATTTATAAAACAAAATAAATTTATATGATACATATGATAATCAAATATATTTGTAATTAATTTAAAAATGCAAATGAAGTCTTATATAAATAAAAAATGTTTGTTTTAAGTTTTAATAAGTGGATTAAATGTCACATATTTACCATATATAAAGTATATTATATTTTTTGTATTAAAAGTAAAAAGAAAAGTTGTTTAAGTGAAATTAAATGAAAAATTACAGAGAATATCCTATATTGATAATTGTGATGAAGTACACTTACTAATGTTATAACACAACAGTTGTAGAGAGTTTGTGAAATTCTTCACGACGGCTTCCAATCTGGAGGTGTAACGGGGGTTATATTTCTAGATGTTCAAAAAGCTTTCGATAAGGTCTGGCATGCTGGCCTTATTCATAAACTAATATCTATTGGTCTTCCCGACCAACTAACTAAAATTATTTATGACTACCTTAGCAATAGATCTTTTTCCGTTAAAGTCGGAAACTCTATCTCTAACCCTTCACCCATTTTAAGTTCTGTTCCTCAAGGTTCTCTGCTGGGGCCCTTCCTCTTCAACATCTACGCCAATGATCTTCCGCGTGATGTTGACGTCACTTTAGCGACTTTCGCTGACGACACTGCCATTTGCTGTAAACGAAACACTCCAAACGCTGCGTTTGAAGTACTTCAAAATTATCTCAATAAATATTCGATCTGGTTACGGTAATGGAGAATCAAAGTAAACAGTTCCAAAAGTAAACACTTGTCTGAACTGCAGGCATAACTGACGCAGCTCTCTAGAATCGATAACAAACAGAATCGAAAGAATTTTCTGAGAATCGATAACAAAGAAACAGATGATTCACCCCCTCCCCCCCCCAACCATGATCCATTCATAAAGAGTTTTGATGGAATCCAAGAAAGCAGGTGTCAGGGAGTTTTAAGTACTGATAAGAATTGGACAATAGCGATTAATGTTTAGCGGAGATAGGAATGTCATGTGCCTCTTTACACACACATACTAACACACAAAAGAAAACAACCAAAAAGAAAAAAAAAAAGAAAGAAAGAAAAGAAAAAGAAAAAACCTGATTATTTTATGACACAAAATAACAAACACAACGTGTATTTTCTCCATTAAATGAGACAAAAAAAAATTGGGGGATCATTTTTTTTTGTTCGAATTAACCAAAGTGACAAAAATTTAGTTCGAATTAATGAGATTTTTTTAACATTATTCCAATGCGAGCTTTTGTGGGATTTTGGATTAGTTCGAATTAACCGAAAATTCGAATTAACCGAGTTCGAATTAACGAGCGTCCACTGTATATATAGATCTATCATCCCCATGTTATCGAGCAAACATTTTTGATGCCGAAAAAAAGTTCTAAAATCAGCCATTAGAGAGTATGGAAAAAAAGAAATATGAATTTGAAATTGTGTCTGGAGTTTTTAATTCACCTTTAGTAAATAAATTATTCATAAATTTTATTTACTAAATTATCTGTGTGTATTCCTGTGTGTAATTTACTCGGGGAAAGACAGCCATTAGAGTGACTTTTCCTGAGAAAAAAAGGTATCACTTTTTCCCTCTCGCTGATAGTCTATGTCTTATTACTATATCTATGGCATACACCCTCCTGCCAAATTTTTAATTTTGATCTAAATTGTCTTTATATTTCATAATAATAATATAATATACAATGTTACTTTAAATAATTAAATATTATGATAGAAAATCTTTCATAAAAATATGCTCCTCTCTCTCCCCATTCCCTAAAGTAAAATTGTTTACAGATTTATATAAAACTGTCCTCTCCCCCGTCCAAATACTTTTTTTTTCTGCCACTTCCCTTTCTTATTGGTCACTTGGATTTTCAAACTCGTTTCAAAATACCAGATACTTTGAAATAAATTGATAAATCAAGAACTCTATCATAATTGCATGTTAAGTTTTTTCTAAACACAGGGATTGTCGCATAAGGAAGTTAAGCAATGTACTTTTTATAAAATGAAATTTATTTTTAGGATTAGAGTCCTATTTCTTTCAAACAAAAAAGCATGACCCTTTGCTGTAGACTACCTTAAAATTTTCATAATAAGAAATAATCTGTTGATCAAATTTAAGAATTTACAAATACATGTGAAGGAAAAATTCTCAGTCAAAAATTGGACTAGGTTACTAAATTTATTTCTGTTTAAGATAGAATTTTTAAAATTGTTTTTTGTTTAAAAAATAAAATATTGATAAATGTAGAAAAATATAAAATCTTTGGAAAAGATGAATATCTAGAATAAATAATGTCGATCCAAAACTTGTAATTGTTATTTCATTGAGACAAAAGAGAGCTTGTGAGTTCCATTTTTCAAATATGAAATTATGAAAATTACCGCATTTTGAAATTATTTAGATTGATATTTGAATATTGGGCTAAATGCTGAATATTCACAACCATTTATTTTCCATGCTAATAGCTGTAAAAATTTCAGTTCATTGAAAGAAAATGTGTTAATAGTAACTATTTTATAACTGTAATATTATTCTTAATATTTCTTTTTCAGGTCCTCAGTTAAAAGCTATTGCAACAATGTCTGTAGGATTTGATCATATAGATACAAAAACATGCAAAGAAAAGTAAGTTTAGTATGATTCTTAAAACTCTAAATATTTATTTTAAGGCTTTAAAATAAAAGTTGCAACATAGTTACACTGCTATATAAAAAATACACTACTTGGGACCAGAGTTAGAAATAAGCGGTCGTCAGTCGCATTTTGCGACCAGTTTTTTCATTTTGACGCCTAGAATTCCAATCATAGGTGCCATATTTGACGCCTGGATTTTTTCCTCATCATACCTAATAATTTTCTTAATTCCATCAGACTGTAAGCAAGTCTATTTCAGTCAGTTGAACCTAATAAAAACTGATTTAAGAAATCATAACTCTATGAAAGTAGTTGACGATTTGTTAATGATTAAATTAAACAGCCCTAAATTGGAAGATTTCTGCCCAGAAAATGCTATTAAATTGTGGTGGAATGATGTATCTTCTGGGTAAGAATGAGTTTGCGATTTTAAATATGTACGTTTAATATTGCCAATGTATTTACATTCATTACATAAATATGTTTTATATAATCTTACATGTATTATTTACAAGTTGATGCTTTATTATTATTATTTTAATATACATATTTAATTATAGATGGCACCTAGATTTTTCATTTTGACGCCCAAAAAATTTAATCCAGGCGTCATTTTGACGCCTACTTTCAAAATTTTTATTTCTAACACTGCTTGGGACTTTTTGAGGTTTCTTGTATTCTGTTTATTACATTAATCTATAATGATAAAAGGAAAGATTAGCCTGTCCATTGCTCTATACACTGAAATTATGAACTCAGCTGAACGTATGTTCAGCTGCCAGTGAAGTACAAAAATTGACATAAATCAATTATAAATCGGGTTCATAATATTTCCTTTACTTCGTATAAGGAATTAAAAAAATTTAAAGTGCTTCAAATTCGTTAAAGAAAAAAAAAAAAAAAAAATCTGATGTGTCACTCAAACGACTTTCTCTTACCTGCATTTCGGTACTATAAAGACAGACTGCAGATTAAGTCGTTAGATCACTAACATAAGATGTTAAAGTTCAGTCTACTTTAAAAATAATGTAAAAATAATTTTAGGAACAGTTTTATTTGACATATGATTCTGTATGAAGGGTGCTACTGCCCCCCCTAATTCTTCCCAATTAAATTATAGTGCCTATATTTATTAAAAAGAAAATTTAAAACTGTTATTAATTTGCCTTCAAACTTGCCAATCTTGATGAGATTTCTCAAGTGGCATTGTAATATGAACTTCATAATACTAAATTTTAATTTCCTGTAGTTATTTGCCTTTAAGTTATGCTGATAACAGATATATGTACAAATCAACTGCTAAAAATTGGATTTTCAAATTCAAGGCACCACAAAACGTGATATTATACAAAAAAAAAAAAGTTGAAAATGAAACTTTGTTTACATTATGCGTATGAAATATTAATTTTCATTCCTGAGCAGTGTTCATCAAGTCAGTGTCTTAAAATATTTCAATGAACTTCTATTATATGCTATAGAAAAGGACATTTAGCTTAATTTTGGGTAGCCCTGTGCCTGTATATTGTCTGTAAATTATATGCACATCACATTGTGCACTTAGTCTTATATGAAAAACCTAATACAAAATAAAATATACTCCTAACAATTTCCAAGTATAGCCCAATACATCCAAATATTTTGAGTAGCCCTGTAAATGAATGATAGCGATTTCCATATCACAGTCTACACAAAACATGCATATATATGCATATAAAAAAATATACTCATTCCATTTTGTTTCTGGCAGCCTATAGATGTTACACTGTACTTACCAGAAATTTGCTCCATATAGGTAATGTACTTGAATTATCTTGGATATCCCTGTACACAAACCATTTGCTTGACCTTAACTAAAAGTTTAGTATGATACAGATTTAGAATATCAAGTTTGGACTTTCTGCTGCTATTCGTTTTTGAGCTGTGCTGATAAGACACACACACACACACAGACCAACTGCTAAAAATGTAATTTTCAGATTCAAAGGACTTCAAAATGTGTAACTATGACAAAAATTTCATTTTGAAAATATGACCCAAAAACAATACTTTGTATACCATATATATATACCGGGTGTGTCAAAAAATGTATACACACTTTGAACCGTCATAGAAACTGTATTTTCTGTGCTACAAGGTTCAATTTCCAAGAAGATGGCGCCCCACCACACTATCATTGCGACACACTAGCGTACCTGGATCAAAATTTGTCAGGCCAGTGGATAGGACGCAGGGAGCCAATCGACTTTACTCAACGCTCTCCAGACCTTATGCTGCTGGATTTCTTCTTATGGGGCACAGTAAAAGATGAGGTGTACAAACGTAAACCATGTAACCTAGACACACTTTGGATTGAGATTCAAGTGATGTGCACAGAAATCCCATTGGACACATTGGTACAATTTACGGAATCAGTGGTGACTTGTACTCAGCAATGTATTGATGCTGAAGGCCGCCATTTTGAACAGTAATCACATTTGCATCAAAAAGTGAATTTATGTTTCAAATTGGACTTTAAGCTTTCCATTTCCAGCAATTGAACCTTGTAGAACAGAACATAAATTTTCTATGACTGTTCAAAGTGTGTATACATTTTTTTGACGCATCCAGTATATAGGTAGGAGAAAGTAAAAATGCTGTTAAAAACTGGGGACCTGTGCTCCAGCCCCTTCAGCTGGGACCAGCCCTGGTTGTTTATGCCCCAAGTCCTGTTAAATATATATTTATTTTTTTCCCTTTAAAAATGTATTCTTTTATTTTTACTGTCTTGTTAATTCAAATATATTTGAGCTGTTTGTTAAGTATTTCTTTTTTTCTAGAAATATTCCTGTAAGTAACACTCCAGATGTCTCAACAGATTCTGTAGCTGAATTAACTGTAACTCTACTTTTAGCTTCTGGAAGGAGGCTTATGGATGCAGCTGCAGCTATAAAAAAGTAAGAAAATAATAAAAAAATTCCTCTGTTAAAAGTTTTAGGATTATAAATATTTAGAGGTCATATTTTTTTTAAAGGGATATTACCTTGATATACCTGTGATATTATGCATTTAGCGAATACATTCCACAGAATTACAGAAATTGCCATATGAGTGCAAAAAGTGTAAAAAAGTTGTTGAAAAAAAATTTAAATAAAATAAATTTTAAATCAGTTTTTGAGACATTAATTAAAATGTTAATTCTAAAGGTTTCATCTTTGCTGTTTGAACAGATCTACAAATTTTTCAAACATCTGTTGACTGAATGCTTCTGCAGACAATGAACATCTTGCTTTTGCCTCCAAAGTACCCTAACAGCACACTTATCCAAAGTTCATCTTAAGGATGCCCCTTGGATGTCCTTTTATTTGTAGAAAGAATATCCTGAGGATGTATTGCAGAGGAGTTGTGCTGTTAGGGTAGTAGCATATTTCTTTTGCACCTGAAGCAGAAAAGCCATGTCCTTCCAAAACCCATAGGGCTTACATTAGTTCTATACTCTGTTTTATTTTTACTTTGGGCCAGACCAAGATTGTTAACACACGGGCTAGTCCCGGGCCTGAAATTTCAGGCCCATGCAGACCTTTAGTCTATGGATAGCATAGTACAAAGACTATAGCTGAGACAGTCATGTGATTCGACATGAAGATCAACCGAATAAATAAAATAAAATATAAGAAATAATGTGAAAGTAAATATTATATACAGTATAACACCTTTAATCCGGAATCGTCGTGACCTTGCCGATTCTGAATTACGGAAATTTCCGGATTATATAGATCTTTGTTTCAGAACTTGGATGCATGCAAGTTACTAACATATAATATATGGATGTTTATTTAAAATATTAAAAATGCACCGTAAGCATTCATTATCGTACTTACATTAGTTCTATACTCTCTTTTATTTTTACTTTGGGCCAGACCAAGATTGTTAACATACGGGCCAGTCCCGGGCCTGAAATTTCAGGCCCATGCAGACCTTTAGTCTATGGATAGCATAGTACAAAGACTATAGCTGAGACAATCATGTGATTCGACATGAAGATCAACCGAATAAATAAAATAAAATATAAGAAATAATGTGAAAGTAAATATTATATACAGTTTAACACCTTTAATCCGGAATCGTCGGGACCTTGCCGATTCTGAATTACGGAAATTTCCGGATTATATAGATCTTTGTTTCAGAACTTGGATGCATGCAAGTTACTAACATATAATATATGGATGTTTGTTTAAAATATTAAAAATGCACCGTAAGCATTCATTATCGTACTTACATTAGTTCTATACTCTCTTTTATTTTTACTTTGGGCCAGACCAAGATTGTTAACATACGGGCCAGTCCCGGGCCTGAAATTTCAGGCCCATGCAGATCTTTAGTCTATGGATAGCATAGTACAAAGACTATAGCTGAGACAGTCATGTGATTCGACATGAAGATCAACCGAATAAATAAAATAAAATATAAGAAATAATGTGAAAGTAAATATTATATACAGTTTAACACCTTTAATCCGGAATCGTCGGGACCTTGCCGATTCTGAATTACGGAAATTTCCGGATTATATAGATCTTTGTTTCAGAACTTGGATGCATGCAAGTTACTAACATATAATATATGGATGTTTGTTTAAAATATTAAAAATGCACCGTAAGCATTCATTATCGTATAATAAATTATCGATTCTTTTTTTAGTCAAATAATATTAACAGTTTTATTTACTTTGAAATATTAAAAGTAAAATATCACAAAATATATCTTTCTTTTGTGTGGTGGTGCCATCTTTCTTAATTTGAGGGAAATGACTTTTTAATGAATAGATAATGTACTGTTGTGATTTTTAATCATAACTTAACTATAATACAATAAAATAATAAATAATATAAATCCCAAAAATCAAAGCTATATTATTAAAAAAATTTTAATTATTTAATCAGATTATGACAAGTAAATTTATTTTATTATTATTATTATTATCATACAAATTAATGGCCAGTGTAAAAGATTTAAAGTTAAAAGTTTAACTTTAAATCTTTACACTGGCATTAATTTGTATGATAATAATAATAATGCTAAAAATATACATTACCTAGATCAAATCAATTGATTAAAATAAATAACAATTTTTTTAAAATTAAATTAATTGATTAATATATATGTATATATATATATATATATATATATGTAAATGATAGATAATAATAAATTTTAACATTAAAATTCTAGCATTTATAGATACATACCAATACCAACACATATATATTGAAGTAATTTTCAAGTGTAAATAAAAATTTCTTTAGCATCTCTAAAAAGACAACAATTTAATTTTTGGCTTGTGAAAACAATCAGATTTTCATATATCATTCATTTTAATAACCAAACTCACACACAGTGGCGGATCCAGAACTTAACTTTTTTTGGGGGGGGGGGGGGGGGCTAAGAGTTTTCAAGATGTTATTCCAGATCAATGAAAAATTTACAATTGTAACAATCCAATTGGAAATGTTAGGGCTTTTGGGGGGGGGGCTTCAGCCCCTAGCCCCCCCTTGTTAAATCCGCCACTGCTCACACATACAAAAATAATTTAACAACAACAACAACAAGGCACTAATAATCTAAAATGAAAACAAACAGGAATCAGAAAGTGGCTATTGGTATGCAGATATTTCTTCTAAACATCTAGTCAGACACCTGTTTATTTTAATAGGTATTGAAAAAAAAAAAAAAAAAAAAGAAGCATTCAAATTGGTTGTTTAAAATAAAAGATTTCTAAAACGGATTTGTTTAGTGGCACCATCTGTAGTCATCCATCAAAACCAAAAACAAAAAAGAGTGAGAATTTAGTTTTCAAAGTCCAAATTATAGATATTTCCGAATTAAAGGTGTTATACTGTATAGTACATAATAGTGTGTTTTTCATCTGTAATTGGGCTCTAAATATATCAGGGGCTACTTTTTTTTTTTATACTGTCCATTTTGAAACTGTCATCTGATAAGCAGGCAAATTGAAATCTACGGGTATGGCATTATCGCAGCCAATACAGACATGTGCCCAAGATTTTGCAGGTGAGGAAGACGCGATCAAACACAGCAGGGACCAGAAGAGGGATTTTGAGCAATTTCAATTAATTTTCTTTTTATATTTTGTTTATAAAATGATATAAAAAAGAATGATTCTGTTTTTTAATTCATTTATATTTAGTAACAAGTTAAGCAGGCAAAGCCTTCTTGTTTCTATATATAAATGAAATGGAGCAGCCCTTGAAAAAATTCTTTTTCTAAGTTTTCAAAGGGAGATACACATTGTGCATACTTTCAAAATTGTAAAATTATTGGGGATGTTACGAAGGAGCAAATCAGAGACCCCCATTTTAGTGCTAAATTTGTCTTGAAAAATTTATGGGATCTGCGATCATGAAATTTGGTGCGTAAATTATTTATATGTATCCGACACTTATTGTAATGGAATTTTACGAAATTCCCCCCTTACCGTATCGGAGTTGGTGGGCAATAAACACATGTAAAAACATGTTTTCTCGTTTGAATTCGCTTTAAATTATCTTAGAATGACGAATTTTGGTGTGTGGATGTTCAGTAAGTGTACGCATTATGTACTTTGGTGGGATTACACAAAACTTTGAACTTTCCTGCTGGGGAAGGGAAGTAAGAAGAGGGTAAGTTTCTGCTGAAGGCATAGTGGGGACCCGGATTCTTCACATTGAGAGCAAAAAACTCTCTACCGAAAAGCGAGAATTTAGGTTATTAATAATGATATGGGATTTTAACAACTCTTTAAGTATAATGTCTAGCGAAGCGGGCAAAGCCAGCTAGTGGAAATATATGGGAAAATGGTGTTCATAAAATTTATTTTGGATTTAGGCAGCCCTGTGACTTGGACAAAATTATAAGACAAGTGTATTTTTGTGTTCTAAAAATCACAATTTTCCTGATTTTTGTTCTCTACTCTGTATTCTCAGATGACATAAATGCTTAGAGAGCAATTGGAAGCATTGTATTCCATTTTTGGAGTCATGCCGCTGGAACTAAACTTTCAGAGTTTGAGAGACAAAAAGTGGTTCTTTTAAAATTTTCATGACTTAATGCATGTCAAATTGTGACAAAACTACATAGCTAGAAAATGGTCATTTATAATTTTATGTAAAATATTGTCAAATATGGACAACATAGACATACGAGTAAGCCATTTTATGTTTCTATGCATGAGAGAAGCATGATAATAAGGCGAGATTGATCATATCATAAAAAACAATTATCGACAGAAATTAAATGGGAATTAAACTTATAATGCAGTGCTCGAACTGTTCAATGTGTTTTACAAAAAGAAATAAAGGTTATTTATAGAAAGCGCTTGTCACCACCACCTCTTACAAAAGTTCCTAAGAGACTAAGGGGGGGGGGGGGGGGGTTCCAAAAATTCCTTACTATGGGAAAAAACTGATATTATGTTATCTTTTCCAAAGATAAAAACATTTATTTGGATGGACCAGATACATCATTCCACTTTTGCCCCATAGTAATGCATTTTTTGACAAACTCCCTCCTCAGTTAAAAATAAATTTTGTAAGAGGCGGTCGTGACAAGTGTTTTCTATAAAGAACCTTTATTTCTTTTTGTAAAACACATTAAACAATTCGAGCACTGCATTATTAGTTTACTTCCTATTTAATTTCTGTCGATAATTGCTTTTATGTGCAATCTCGCCTTATTAACATTCTTCTCTTACGCATAGAAACATAAAATGGCCTAATTGTACATCTTTTTTGTCCATATTTGACAATATTTTAAAGAAAATTATAAATGATTGCTCTCTAGCTATTTAGTTTTTTCACAATTTGACGTGCAATAAGTCATGAAAATTTTAAAAGAACAACTTTTCCATTAGTTCCAGCGGCATGACTCCAAAAATGGAATACAGTGCTCCCAATTGCTCTCTAAGCATTTACGTCGTCTGATTTTGCCGAGTAGAGAACAAAAATCAGGAAAATTGTGACTTTTAGAACACATAAATACAGTTGTCCTTATAACAGGGTTGCCACACTACCTGGAGAACCTGGAATAGTCAGGGAATTTCATACAGTGATTGCCAAAATAAACGAATTTTTCCTCCAACATAGTCATTTTTCTTTCTTTTCTTTTTTTCTTTTTTTTTTTTTTTTTTTAAGCTTTCGCCATTTTTTTAAAAACCAGACCTCTTAGAAAGACCCCCACATGGAAGGCAATCTGTCCTTAAGTCAAAGTAATATGCAGCTTTTGTGTTTTCAAGTGGTACCATAATTATTTTACCCCCTACACAGCCAATGCACAATATATGGCTAAACTGGAATTTTCTTAGAACACATCTGGAAAACCTGGAAAAATCAGGGAATTTCATTCTCCTATTTGAGTGGCAACCCTGTTACAATTTTGTCCAAGTCACAAGGCTGTCTAAGTCCAAAATAAATTTTATGAATACCAATTTCCCATATATTTCCATAAAATCTAATGAAAATTACTTCATTTATCATTGGTTCCCTGTCATAAAATTTGCATAATTATCCAGCGAATGATAGCCAAGATTTGGTGATTTTCCCCCTGTCCTTATAATTTTGAGCACCACTGTAGCCTTGCAGTTTCTAAACAAATTAACAGTTTCAATGCTTTTTTTTTTTTTTTTTTTTAATGTAAACTTTTTGACGGATTTTAACAAAATTATAAAACTGGCTATAAACTAAGGTTGGGTTTTTATTGGTAATTATTTGTAAGCATTGAATGTTAGTGCTAAGACTAAGAGTTAATTTATTAGGGGAAAAAAAAAAAAAAAAGGTGTTATTGGTTATGATAGGTATTAGATTAAAAAAAAAAAAATATTAAATACACTGTTTCTTTTTAATATAATTAATTTTTCTTTTTTGGATTTGAAAAATATTTACTTACTGCTGAAACTTGATAAA
Organism: Salticus scenicus; assembly: GCA_963930645.1. Classification (NCBI taxonomy): domain Eukaryota; kingdom Metazoa; phylum Arthropoda; class Arachnida; order Araneae; family Salticidae; genus Salticus; species Salticus scenicus. Next base: position 138,406,246 of record OZ005661.1, read on the forward strand.
TATTATTAACCTCTAAATATGAGTCAATAAATTTTTGTTCAATATTACTGATATGAAATGTATTTTATGTAACTGAATTATAACTAACAGGGCTGAGACGGTGGATCTGAGGCCCTATTGCTTTCGGCAGCATTAAATTATTGCTATAGCAAGTAACCGATTTTAAAATTTAATAGAAAAGAAAAATAATACAGTATTTAATACCAAAGTTTATAATCAATAATCAGGTAGATGCTTGAAAGTTGAAACACTTTTATTGTGGAATCTTGAAAAGGTAGCTGGCCTTTAGCTGTTTATATTCCACTTTTTTATTTAAGAAGAAAAGAATGCAGTAAATAAAGAATGATACATAAAAATTCTAATCGTAGCAAAAGATTAAAATTTTTGTTTGAATTTGGAGCAACATATATATATATATATATAAGGTCATTGTGCCTAAATGCGATAACCCATAAATGCGACAAAGTTCTTCTACTGAAAATCTAAATGCATAAATCACATACTTATGAATCATAATGGAACATACACATTTCAAGAACGGTTTGCGAAACTTTTCATTAAATTTTAAAGGTTTTTTCTAGTAGAATTTTCTTTTGCAGTAAACATTGTCCATTATGCCTTTCCGATGTCTTTTCCTAATTGCGATGAAAAATTTTGAAATAGTAACTGTAACTTTATCCTTTTATTTTTCAAGGTCAAACAACCACTGTTACGTCATGTGCTTGAATACCCTTTATACCTACCAGAAGAAAATAAAAAAAAATACTACATTTTTTTAAAAAGAGGGGTTTAAAATTTTTATCGCATTTAAGGGTCTGTTTACACCATTTTCCTAAATGCGACAAATTTTATCCCTTAAATGCGGCAATTTTTACAGTTGATATATTAAGGGAAGTTTAAGCATTTTTTCCTTTTTAATACTTTCCAACAAGGTTTAAAAGTGACTTAGGCTTGTCTGTCCCTCTGTCCGTCTGTTTGTCTGTCTGTCCGCGCTCTAATTCCTGTAGGGACACCCGAAAGCATTCCAAAGCACTGTGTTCTATGAGAGATATTGCTGTAAACCATATTTAATACATTAACTGTATACAAATCTTAGTGAAATTGAATCATGTTATTCAAGTTCACTATCGGATGTTTCATGTATAAAATGGAATAAATACCACCACTAGTTTGTACACAGGGACACTCGAAAGTACTCCAAAGCATTGCGTTCTATGAGAGGTATTTCTATAAACCAAATTTTAATAACTTTACTTTCCACAAAGTTTAATGAAATTGAAATATGTTATTCATATGCACAAAAGAATGCTTTGCATAGAATATAGCATGATTAGCATTAGATTTACAGGGCCACACAAAAATATTCAGTTACATTAAGAGCTGTTCATAAAAATTTGCTATAATTTCAATTTCGTTTACATTAAGCGTTTTTAACATTGTCTAACAATTTTCATCTGTGAATATAATTTCAATTTAAGTATCTGTCTGTTCGTCTGTCCGCGGTCTAGCTCCAGTAAATATTTATGTAATTTCTTGAAACTGATATATGTTATTTAAGTTCACTATCGGATGTTCCCTATTGAAAAAGGAGTTAATATCTCTACTGGTTTGTGTACAGAGGCACCCAAACCTTTTACAAAGCATTGTGTTCTATGAGAGATATTTCTATAAACCATATTTTAATACCTTTACTGTACACAAACCTTAATGAAATTGAGAAATGTCATTCAAGTTCACTATCGGATGTTTTATATATATAATGGAGTAAATACCACCACTGGTTTGGGCACAGAGACACTTGAAAGCATACCAAAGCATTGCGTTATATGAGAAGTATTTCTATAAACCAAATTTTGATTACTTTCCACAAAGCTTAATGAAACTGAAATGTGTTATTCATATGCACAAAAGACTGCTTTCTATGGAATATAGTATGTTTAGTATTAGTTTTACAGAGCAACAAAAAAATATTCAGATACATAAAGAGCTATTAAGAAAAGTTTGCTGGAATTGAACTTTCGTTTACATTAAGCGTTTTTAACATTTTCTAACAATTTTTAAGTGTGAATATAATTTCAATTTGTGTATCTGTGTATCTGTTTGTCTGCCCATCTGTCTGTCTTTCGGCGCTCTAACTCCGGTAAATATTTATGGAATATCTTAAAACTAATATATGTTTTTCAAGTTCACTATCGGATGTCCCCTATTAAAAATGGAGTGAATACCTCTACTGGTTTGTGTACAGGGACACCCGAAAGTATTTCAAAGCATTGTGTTCTATGAGAGGTATTTCTATTGGTTTTACTGTAGACATATCTCAATTAAATTGAAATATGTTATTCAATTTTACTACTGGATGTTTCTTGTATAAAATGGCGGAAATACCACCACTGATTTATGTACAGGGACAGTTAAAAGTATTCCAAAGCATTGCAATTTTGGTTATGTAACTACAATATTTTAAATGTTAATTACTTTTTAACCACCAAATGTAACTAATCACTTCTTTTCAATTTATGTGCTTTATTATGCATTAGTTGAAAATTTAAATGCATGTTGAATACTTTCTCTTAAACGGTTTTATATAGTATTTCTACATATTTTTATTCATTTTTAATCATATTTTCATTTTTAATCATATTTTTATTCATTTTTAATAAGAGATGCATCTGAAAATTTTCATCAGTTAGGCAGGATCTTTTGCAGCTAAGCACTTCAGATGCATGAGAGAAAAGTCTCTCAACGTGGTTCACAAATAGCGGCTTGCTGGTAAACAAAAGTAACGTTAAAAGTAGCGTTGAAAATCGCTAGAAACTACGTTTTTTTGTAACGCGCTACTCGTTACACTACATTTTTTAGAAAGTAGCGCGTTACACTTCAAACTACTAAAAAAAGTAGCGACTACTGTAGTTTCGCTAATTGTAGCGCGCTACTTCCGACCACTGCTTTTGAGTGTCACTGTATATAAATCAGTGGTGGTATTTCCTCCATTTTATACAGGAAACATCCAATAGGGAATTTGAATAACATATTTCAATTTTATTAAGATATGTCTACAGTAAAGGTATGAAAATATGGTTTATAGAAATACCTCTCATAGAACACAATGCTTTCGAATGCTTTTGGTTGTTCTGTGCACAAACCAGTAGAGGTATAAACTCCATTTTCAATAGGGTACGCCCGATAGTGATCTTGAATAACATATTTCAATTTCATTAAAATATGTCTACAGTAAAGGTATGAAAATATGGTTTATAGAAATACCTCTCATAGAACACAATGCTTTGAAATACTTTCGGATGTCCCTGTACACAAACCAGTTGAGGTATCATATTCACCCTTAAAAAATGTTAGAATGTGTTAAAAACGCTTAACGTAAACGAAAGTACAATTCTAGCCATTTTTTTTAATTGCTGTTAATGTAACTGGATATTTTTGTGCCACCCTGTAAATCTAATGCTAATCATGCTATATTCTGTGCAAAGCATTCTTTTATGCATATAAATACTATATTTAAATTTCCAAAAACTTCGTGGAAAGTAAAGTTATTAAAATTTGATTTATAGAAATATCTCTCATAGAACGCGATGCTTTGGAATACTTTTGAGTGTCCCTGTACATAAACCGATGGTGCTATTTCCTCCATTTTATACAGAAAACATCCTATAGTAAACTTTAATAACATATTTCAATTTCATTAAGATATGTCTACAGTAAAGGTAAGAAAATATGGTTTGTAGAAATACCTCTCATAGAACACAATGCTTTGAAATACTTTCGGGTGTCCCATGTACACAAACTAGTAGAGGTATGAACTCCATTTTCAACAGGGAACGTCCAATAGTAATCCTGAATAACATATATCAGTTTCAAGAAATTCCATAAATATTTACGGGAGTTAGAGCGCGGGCAGACAGACGGACGGACAGACACACAGACGGACAGACAGACAGACAAACTGAAGTCATAAACACTTTTCAACCGTGTTGGAAAGTGTTAATAACAGTTTTCAACCTTCTTTGGAAAGTGTTAATAACATTAAAGTAGCTCCCATGCATTAAATGCTTTATCGCATTTAGGGAGTGTGAACATCGCATTTAGGATATAGTACCTTAAATGCGACAAAAATTTCCTAAATGCGACGCTGGTATATATTTTCATAAATTATTGATATTTTTTTAATTTCTTGAAAAAAAATGACACAAAACACTAGTTTAGAACTATGAGTATAATATTCAACCATTTTTTCTTTCTTTTCATAATTATTTGTTTACTAAAATGTCATAAGTTTCCTAAATGCGATAAACTTACCAAAAATCACGTCGCATTTAGGCACAATGACCTTAAATATTAATTTTAAATGTCTGTTTAAAATTAGCTATTATAATTATTGTAGAAACACATCCTATTTGATGTGTACAATAAGCAACTTAAATATTTTTTCAAATTACAACATGTTGATATGAGCAGTGAGCCAAGACAAGACTGAAATTTTTCCAGCACTTTTTGAATGATTTAAAACAGTTGATACGTCACAGTATTGGCTGAGTCAATTAAAATTAAGAAGGAAAATGATTTCAAATCATACATGTATGACTTAAAATTAACAGTTGTGAGAATGTTCTAGATCATGTTAAAAATGGATTAAAATGTAAAAATGATAAACTAAAAAGAAAAGAAAAGGAAGAATTCCCTTCTGAAAAGATATGCTTGAAATGAAAGCTAAAAAATCTGGTGTGAAACAACCACACAACTTCCATTACCCACTATTGCACGTATTATTATGCATTTTTGAGAGATAATGCGATCAGAAAACATAAAAGTGAACTAAAGAGAAAATCTTTAGGGCCGTTTTTGAGATACCAACTTTTACAAAAAATTAATTATTGACCGGAAAACAATTACATACAAAAGGATCCTTAAAAGTGAGTTAATATGGCGAGTTTGAAAAAAATCCGTACAGCTGTTTTTAAAGGAACGCCCTTGAGAGACCTGAAATTGAGCTATTTATACAGGACGCCTATCAATTTTCCTGAACTAACCAACTATATCATTCGCAAGGACATCTAATAGAGTGTTTATACAGCAAATTTGAAGAAAATCGTTAGAGCCGTTTTTGAGATACGGACTTACGGTCCCACTTCCGGTTAAACTCAATTATTGACAGGAAAACAATACTTACATACAAAAGCATATTTAAAAGGAGTTAAAATGGCGAGTTTGAAAAAAATCCGTACAACCATTTTTAAAGGAACGCCTTTGCGAGGCCTGAAATTGAGCTATTTATACAGGACGCCTATCAATTTTCCTGAACTAACCAACTATATCATTCGAAAGGACATCTAATAGAGCGTTTATATAGCGAGTTTGAAGAAAATCGTTAAAGCCGTTTTTGAGATACGGACTTACGGTCCCACTTCCGGTTTCCGATATCCCACTTCCGGTTTTTTAATTTTCACCAAAATTTGGAAATTTCATCTGTACACCACACGTATTTCAATTCTAAAGTTTCGTAGCTCTATCTTTATCAGTTTCTGAGCTATAATAGCCAGAAGATTCTCCACATACATACATACATACATACATACACACTGACCAATTGCCAAAAACTACTTTTTTGGACTCAGGGGACCTTAAAACGTGTAAATCAGGTGAAAACCCGATATCGAATTTTCAGACCGAAAACAATACTTCCATTACCTACGGTAGTAGAATAATGGAAGTAAAAATTGCAAAGCAACTGCAAATTATGTTTTTTTTTTCTCAAGATGACGATTACAAAATGCAGTGTAACCAAGACCTTTTTAAAAAGGAAAAACTTGATAAAAGCTTCTTAAGTTAATGGAAAATTGTAATAAAAACAAAATGAATTTAATTAAAAACTTATTTTATAGGTTTAATTAATGTCATTATTTATTTATTTATTATATTTTAATTTAATTGTTAAAAATTTAGTAGAAAGAAATAAACTGAAGAAATGTCATGGCTTCAGGTATAAAGAGAGTAAAAATGTTACTCTGAAGATGGTGAAAATCATCCCATGTTCAACACCGTCCTAAGCCTGTTATTAAAAAAAAAAAAAAAAAAATGAAAATTAATTATGAGTTCACAGTTCATAAATTTCTGAATTCATTTGAAAATTACAAATATGTAATACAAATATGAAAGTAACTTTTAATATGCAGAATTTTTTTAGACATTAAAATTAGTTCATTTAAATTATATTAGACTTCTTTTTTTTTATGTACAAGTCTCACTGTGATTTTCTTTCTTAGAGGTGAATGGGTTTATTCTTGGAGTCCTTTGTGGTTATGTGGACAAGGATTGTTAAATGCAACAGTTGGTATTGTTGGAATGGGAAGAATTGGTAAGTAAAATTTACTGAATGGACAGTATTTGTCATGGATCAATTAAAAAATGATAATGATAATAATAATATCAGAGAATCCTAAAGATTATTCTTTTAGGTTTAATATAATCTGCAATGGTTACACTAGTCATAATAGAGAAGATTTAATCAAGTAGAATTGGTTGTGGAGGTATCACATCATAAAATTACAGAGTAAATTATTGCCCGTCAAAACATTACTGTTGAAAAAAAAAAAAAATGTGCCCATATAAAAAATGTTTCCACCAATCACCACATGAAGAATTTTTTTTTTTTTAATGCAAAATATACCTTACAAAAAACATTTTACATAGGCATTTAGCTCACTTAAAAAAAAAAAAAAATCAAATCTACATGAATTCCTCATCAAATAACTGCAAACTAAGGGGGGGGGGGGCGGGAAGGGGGGGAAGCAATGCTCTTACATATACATTTTTTTTTTTTTTTTTTTCCAGCTGACTGTCTTTATTATAAATAGTTCTTTTTTATTTCATTATAATTCTTAAAAAATAATTTTCTTTATGCACATTTATATGAAATTTTGTCCTATACCGGTTAAAAATTTAGAAAAAGCTGGATGGCAATGCCACCTGTCAGACTATTTTCACCAAAAGTTGATAGGCACTAATTTCTGTCATGGTGTACCACATCCCAATTTTTATGAAATTTTGTACAGTTGCCGTAGAATTTTGTCAAACACACACACACAAAATAGACATTTTCTAAAAATGATCAAATTGTGTTCTTGATCTCTCAGAATGTGTTAATCCATCTAAAACCCAAAGTGAAAATTTTTGTGAAACAAATATTTTTTTTTATTGAATATTGGGGAATATCTTTAGTCATTTTTCCGAATGAGGGGATCTATGATGTAGACCAATCAAACATTAAAATTTCCTCAGAATCAATTCTTGGTAACCATTATCACTATAAATTTATTTTTTGAGATATTCCTATTGAATGCTTTTGGAGTTGGTTTAAATTTGAAAAAAACATCTGGTGTTTGGCTCACTTTTTACAACTTAGAATATTTCCTGATGCTATTATTTATTTATTTTGAAATATTGAGTCAAAAATTCAAGCATAATATATTCTCAACACTTGTAGAGTATATATGGAATAAAAATTTGTTATATTTTTCTAAATCTTATATAAATTTTTACGACTGGTTTTCAAAAACTCTATTTTTATACTCATATTAACCCACTTGACCCTATCTATGTATTAGGTTGAGTCAAAAGTTTTGTCCATCATTTATTAAAAATAAAAAATTATACCTAACATATTTCATCAACATATTCACCATTACTTTCAACAACCATTTTCCAACGTGATTGGAACATTGAAATTCCACGGTTGTAAAAAGCCACTAATTTTTGAACAAAGAAGTCGGCAATGCCTTGTTGTCGGAGGTCATATTCGCTGTTGAAGCGCTGTCCACATATAAACTGCTCTAGCAACCTGAAAAAAATGATAATCTGTAGGTGCAATGTTGGGGCTATATGGAGGGTGAGTGAGAAGTTCCCAGCCCAAATCATTCAGCTTCTCACGTGTCTAGTTTGAAACTGTGGTCTTGCGTTGTCTTGTTGGAAGAAAACTCAATAAGTGTCTGATCTTTTTCAATGAGTTTTTGTTGAACGTGGTCCAGTTGAAAGCAATAAGCATCTGAGTTCATTGTTTGTTCTATAGGAAAAAGATCCCAATGCACAACTTCTGTCGACATCCAAAGAACGCACAAAAATGCCTTTTTTGGATGCATCCCAGGTTGAGCCGTCTTAACTCCAAATAATGTGGGCTGAGCCATTGACATCCGGCTTTTTCATTATCGTGTAGTACCCACTTCTCATCACAGGTAAGAATTCGATGCCATCCACCTCAGTTAAACTTTCGCAGCAATAATTGACTGACTGATTTTCGCTGATTCTTTTAAATTTCCTTGAGCTCATGCGGTACCATTTGACCACGCCTAATCTTCTTGCCAATTTTGTGAATGTGTCGATTGACAGTTGACTGAGAAGTGCCAAAATCTTGTGCTAATTTTTGGGTGGTTTGAGTCGGATCGGCTCTAATCGCTTAGAGTAAAACTCTTTCGTTGATGGTCGCCCAGAGCATTTCTTATCGGCACAGTGTGTATTCCTGGAACGGAAATTCGCATACCAATGTCTGCATATTCTTTACTTTCTTCTATATGTATATATAAAGAAAGTGTTGGATTCGTGAAAATTTTCAAACTCCAGTTTTCGATGGATTTACACGTTTCTGATGTCCTGAACACGATTTGACTGTTTTTAGAAAATGTCAGTCTCTGTGTGTGTATCACAAATTTTGTGGACGCTGTATCTCACGAACCAATGAACGAAATTTAACCAAACTTGGTATTTAGTTGGACCCTGACATAAACTAGTGCTGATTAGATGTTGGGAACAATTGCTCAACAGGTGGCGCTGTGATCGCATTTTTTTCTAAATTTTTAACATGGCAGTATAGGACAAAATTTCGTATAAATGTACATAATGAGAGTTATTTTAATATTGTGATTGTAAAAATTCATATAAATGATTGATAATAGTAGTAGTTAACTAGGAAAAAAATTTTGTGCATGTGGGAGCATCTCTTTTCTCCCTGGATGGGAGTGAATTTTCAATATGGGTGTCTTTTGAAAGATCTTGTCAATACCTTTAAAATCAATGGTTGAACTGTGAATAAACTTACTGTGATAATTTAAAACAAAGTTATAGATTTTTACTTTCCGAACATACATATGTAAGGAAAGTATTGTAATCATGTCAAAACTCCGAATTCGAGATTTGGTGTTTCTATACGTTTTAAAGTCCCCTGTGTCCGTTTTCATTATTTTTACGATGATGTATGTAAATGTGTGTGTGTGTGTGTGTGTGAGTGAACACGCTAGCATCTAAACGCTTTATTCAAATGAGCTGTAAATTGGTACGCATGTTGCCAGTCACCATAGCATGAACTCTATTGATTTTGGTGAATCTGGCACTTGTAGTTTCTTTACAGGGATACAAAGAAAAATTCTTTATCATTATGGTCTATGGGACCAAAATCTTAAAAGTGCGATAGCATATAAACGCCTCATTCAATTGAGCAAAAAATTTATACACATATTATAGGTCACAGTTACTTAATCTGTATAGGTTTTGGTGAATCTGGCATTTATAGTTTTTTTACAGGGACACAAAGAAAAATTCTTTATCGTTATAGGCTATGGGACTAAATTTTAAAATGTGCGATAGCGTCTAAGCGCCTTATTCAATTGAACAAAAAAATTATACACATATTATTGGTCACAGTTTCACGATCTATGTAGGTTTCGGGGAATCTAGCACTTCTAGTTTTTTTACAGGGACCCAACAAATAAATCTGTATCATTATGGCCTATGGGGTGAAATTATTTAAAGTGCGATAGCATCTAAATGCCTTATCGGTTTGAATGGAAAATTTATATACGATTAATAGGTCACCATCACACAAACTGTATGGATTTTGGTGACTCTAGCACTTAACGAGTTTTACAGGGACACAATTAAAAATTGTTCATCATTAAGACCCATAGGCTTAAATTATTTAAAGTGCAACAGTGACTAAACGCCTTATTGAAATTAACTGAAAATTTATATACATGTTATACGTCACCGTCACACAAACTTTATGAACTTTAGAGAATCTAGCACTTATGAGTCTTTTTACGGGGACAAAATGCAAATTTCTTTATAAATTGTGGCAGATGGCTCAAACTTTAAATTACGATAGCGTCTAAATTCCTTATCCGAAGGAGCTGAAAATTTATATAAATATTATAAGTCACTGTTGCACTAACTATAAACATTTTGGTGAATCTAGCATTTGTAGGTTTTTTTACAGGGACACAATGAATTATTCTTTATCATTCTGATCTACGTGTTTGCTAAAATAGCGTTAAATTAAACATTGTGTACTATATAAAGAAAAATACCCTAACACCCTATTATAATTTTCTCTTTTGTTTATTTAGCAAATCCTCTTATTTTACTTTATCTACAAAACCGTTAATTATTCATTGTTCGGAAAGTCGAGTGGAGTCACTCCAGATTTTTTTTATCTTTTAACGAAAAAAAACTTAGAAAAAAATCGTATTTCTTTTGATATTGGTAAAAAATTGACTTTCTTTTGGCCTTTAGTAATATAATTCTGTAAGATAAAAATCGTCTGCATTTATAATGGTAAATAATTTAATAAATTTTATGTAAATTTGTAATTTATGTAATTTTATGTAAATTTAATATTTTAATAAATTTTCTGTAAAATTATATAGAAGAAATACATTCCTGTGTACAAGTATATGTCATGTTCATAGTGTTCCTTCTGTATCAAGTGTCAATAATGCTAATTTAGTACACTTTAGATAAACTATAATCTTTAAATTTTTGATGGACTGACCAAATTAATATTTACAAGATTGAAATGTATTTATGTCTGGATTCAAACCAGTGACCTGGGCTCTTGATACTGAATTATCCTAAGGGGTCGATCCAGGTTTTAATTTTTGAGTCTCTTTTTTGTGGAAAACAAAATATTTTTGTGAAAATTTTATTTATTTCTGTCAAAAATATAATATTTTTGTGAAAAAATTAAATATTGTGTATAAGCTTCCATTTTGACACTCATTATATATAATGTTTAATATCAAGTTATTAAGAATTTCGTTGAGCCAAATTAAGGCATTAATTAAAAATAATACTGAAAACATGAAAAGAATTTTATAATAGGATCTTTTTTATAAAACAATCTTGTGAAGGGGCTTTTTTTTTTTTTATTTGAATTTTGTGAAGGATTCCTTTTTGTGAAGGGTCTTTTTTTATGATGTGGAATTTTGTGAAGGGGCCTCATATAAAAGATGCACCCAGGGCCTCCAAAAGTCATAGTTGATCCCTGGTTATCGATATTAAAATAGCTTGCCACCGAATTTGATAGAGGAACAATTCATGATATTTGCTTAGAGGTAATATGCTTGTCTATTTTAGCTTTAGTGGTCTGTTTATAGCAGAAGTTTAATTATAATGATCCTGCATATATGTAATCTATATAATAATTTATAAAATTTGAGAACATGAAATTGCATTTACAAAAATACACAAAAATGCTTAAAAAAAAAAAAAAAAACTTATGTATGTAAAATTAATACAAATAAAATTTTAGTTAAACATTTGTACGAAGAAAATAAACCACTCAAAGATGAGATTATGACTTTTGATTAAAAAAAAAGTAAAGTATGTTAAAATGTCATTAAAAATGTACTTTAACCATCTGACTGCCGCTGACGGATATATCCGGTCACTGCACTGTTCTTTTTAAAGCAATACACTTATAATTCAAAATTATATAATTATGGAATTTTAGCTTGTTTTTCAAGTTTGAAGGTCTTAAATAATAATATTTATAAGGATTATAACCGTATACACATTATATATATATATATTTATTTATACATTATACAAGGTGGCTATTAAATACTGTAACACTCCAAAAATTCAGATTTAATTTTAATCATTTGTTGAAACAATTTATCCTATTTTTTCTGTGATTGGCAACCTTCTTTTAGTGCAGACAATTTTTTTTTTTTTTTTTTTTTTTTTTTTTTTTTTTTAAAGGTAAAAGTTTATGGAATTTTTTAAAGGAAGCTTAAAGGATAATGATTAAACAGCTCTTTGATCGTGGATTTTCTGCAGGTGAAACCTTTAAGCAATTAAAATGTCTTGGATTTAATACGGTATTTATATATAGGACAATAAATCGATTATTGAAGACTAATGGCTGTAAAGATTGACCTCGGCCTGGTCATCCATGCTTGGCTCACACAAAAGATCGAATAAAAAGAATTTGTGAAAAGATACAAAGAAATCCTTAACGTTCTGAAAATAAAATGGCTGCAGAAGAGAATGTGAGTCGTAGAACTATGCAAGTTATCTTAAATGAAGACCTACGATTTCGTCCTTATCACAAATTAAAAAGTCAAGGTTTGACTAAATCACAAAGTATAAAAAGATTACAAAGATGTAAGTAATTCTTTGATGGCACGGTAAAAAAAGCATTGATAGAATCTCATCAGAATTTTCTGATGAGAAATTATTTTGCACTGAACAATGTTATAATGCCAAAAATGATGTTGTATATTCAACAACTTTCAAGGATTTACCTGAAAATCTTCAAATAGTCAAATGCTTTCAAAACAAGAGTTATGTTACGGTTTGGGGAGCAGTCTCAAACAATGGAAAATTGCCTCTGAAATTCATTGATAAAGGGGTCAAAATCAATGCTGAGTTTTACAAACAGGACGTATTGGCAACACATTTATTGCAATATGCTGACAGATTATATCCCAAAAAGAACTAGATATTTCAACAAAATCTGCACCTTCACACAGAGCAAAATCAACACAGTGGCTTCATGTCAACTATTCCAAATTTATCAATCAAGAAGGTTGGCCACCTTCATCATTGGATCCTAATTCTTTAGATTATTGCATCTGGGGTATTTTAGAGGCCAAAGTGAATGCTATACAACATAGAATTTTGACTCACTTAAAGCTTCCATATTGTGAGAATGGGACAAATTACCTCTAAAAGTGATTTGTGCCGCAATCGAACAATGGCACAACAGATTATCTTTATTAATCGATAACGATGTAACCCATTTGTTTAAAATCATTTCTAGGTTAACTGTCATTTATGTTTTTTATCATACTAGTGGAATTTTCATTTTCTATTTTATATCTGTGAAATAAAATGACTCAATATTTGTAACAGTATTTAGTAGCTGCCCTGTATATATTATATGTATCATCAGGGGTTAATCCAGGTTTTTGAAAATGGTACCCCATTTGTGAATTTTGTAAATAATTTGTGAATTTTTTTTTTTATTAATTTGTGAAAATTAAAAATACCTAGTGAACAAATAACCGAAATGCACAAACTAATTTATACAGTTTTAAAATACCAACCAATAAAAATATAAAAGTTGTAAAATAATTATATTTATGTTGATTGGGTAAATACCTAAATTGAAGCTATTTATAATTTTTTTTGTAAAATATTTGAGTATGCATATTACGTGACATTTCAAACCATCTAAGACATCACATATAATATAGACCCGTTTCAAAAGTCATAAATTTTAAAGATCTCAACTAGCAATTGATATATACTTTATTCTCTAATAAGCAAATAATATTCACCATACCAAATGCTATAATATAAAGCTGTTATATATACCTTCTCCCTCCTCTCATTTTGTGTCACACTGACAATTTTTAAACAGTAATGAAGGAAAAGCTAAATGTCCAATTTCAGGGTATTCGGGATAATGGATTATTAGATTTTTTTTTTACCTTTACAAGCAATAAGAACATTTTAAAGACTTTATAATGTACCTAAAAGTAAAGTTTTAATACTTTACATATAAATTGAATTTATCTCCTGAAATTTAAATTTAATGTTCTAAATCTTTTTATTGTGCTAAGTGATGCCGCTAGGTTTTCAAAATCCTGGGTCCTCAGGACCCATGGGTTCCGAAGATCTAGGTCCTTCTTTAAAAAAAAAAATGGGTCTTATATATTATAAAGATATAAATTAAAATTATCTTATTGTAGTTAAAAGATATTTTTTTATGAATTTTTCATCAGCTCTTTTTGAGATTTTCTTAAAACTATTATGTAGGAGGTTGTTGCTGTTAAGAAACAACTGAAAATATTTAGCCCAGTGTGTTCTGAAACCAGAATGGAAAAATGAATAAAAGAAATTATAGTGTAATAGCTATACATGTATATATTAACTAAATACATTTTATTTTCAGTAATATAAAATGCCATTTAAAAAAAAAGTCCTTAAAATTATCAGTATTAGGAGAACAAAAAAAAAAAAAAAAAAAAAAGGAAGGAAGGAAAAGAAAATTTTCAGATAAGCTAATGTTTGATTACAAAAATTGTCAATTTTTGAATTTTTAAATAACGTTTTTTACCCCATTTCTAAAATAAAACTGAAATTATTTTTATTATTATTATTTAACAATTAAATTAATTAAAAATTAGTTTAAAAAATAGTCTGTTATGGCCTTCACAAAACTTTCTTCTATATCATTCTATATCACAGGGCCACTTACTGTTTAAGATGCACAAAAATTCAATCATAGCTTCTTGCAATAAATATTTTTATTTATCTGTGGAGTCTGATGCAAATTTAATCAACAGATGCTGAAATGTAGCCACGTGGAAAATCACAAAAGGTGAGTAATAGCAGCGCCACCTGTAGGCCGATATACACCAAATTAAGTCAATATCTGTTTCGGAGCATTTATATGTCATAGAAGTTGAAAATTAGCCTTTCTATTTTCACACGCATCAGCACTACCTGTCGGCCGATATGTACCCAAATTGAATCAGCATAGTATTTCACAGTTGTCCTTTCATTTTCAAAGTTTTGTGCAATAAATGGTAATACAATACAAGATATAGTCTTCCCATTCAAGGGAAAAACTGCACTATAACAGCGCCCCCTATCGGCCGGTATGCACCAAAATTGAATGAGCATAATTTTTCATAATGGCCTTCTCACTTATCGAGTTTTGATCGAGTTTTTCAATAAAACCTGAAATATAGTCTTCCCTTAAATGGAAAAAATCGTATTGTCACCTGTTGGGTGATTTGCACCAAAATTTGATAAACACTAATTTATATCAAAGTGCAACTACGTATAAATTCATATGAAATTGTGTTCCTGAGACATAGTCGCCACAAATGCTTGTCCCACACAAATAGAATTTTCTAAAAATGATCAAATCTTGTTCAGGACCAATCAAAACGTGTAAAACCATCAAAAACCGGAAGTAAAAAAAAAAAATTAACAGCGACCCGCACGATTAATATTAAAAAATGTATATTATTTTATCATTTAGTAAAACATTATTAGATTTATAATTACCAAAATAATTATTGAAGTAATAATTTATCACGGTCCTCTTAAATCCAGAATTGCAAGGATTGCGGCAATTTTGAATTTTACAGATTTGTGAAAACTGGTTTTTGATAATATAAGAAACATGCCACATGCTATTTTTACACCTTAAAAGCAAATTGTACTTAATTTGGCGAATTAAATAATAAAATAGGAGAAATGCACTCAGGAATTCTATTAAAACCTGTATTTTTCAGTTTCTTGGAGGGTGGGGGGAATTATTAAAAGAAGACAGATAAATATTCCATGATTTTGTATAATGTCGATAAATTTTAATATAATCCCCTTTTTTAGTTCTTAGCTCTCAAAAGAAATAAAGATGTACAGATGAGAGTTACGTTAGTCTGCCTGCGACCAGCTTCAAGGTCAACGAGCAACATGGTTAGAAGTAGGTCAGCGATTCTGTTAGGATCTTGAAAGAGTGTGTTTATTATCATTTAGCCAATTCATTCAAGAGATAACGGAATATTGAGTGTTATTTATTTATTTTATTACCAGCACTTTAGTGATTTTATTATTAAATATAATAGATATTTTTACTATGATTAAATATTGGACAAATGAGCACGCGTTTTCGGAAGTCACCGTGGAATTTCCAACTGTATTGCAAAAATCATTTATAATCTAAGTAGATGTTAACAGCGTCAAAAAAATAAATAAATAAATAAATAAAAAATAATAATAATAATAAAAATCAAAAGCCATTTTCAAACGCATGTGAACGATTTTACAGAACGCTCATCCCACAAAAAAAAAAAAAAAATCTTTCTTTCTTTTGAGGTTGAATATTATTGCGCGTTCCTTAGGCACCATATCAGTATATTTTGCTTCCTGACTTTGATATTTTTTGCGGAATTTACACACTGCTATAGCACATCCGCAGCATTAATTTACTCCATTTACTAACTTCTTTTATACCTCATTTCTCATTTGTAATAAACTTCATTACAGTAGGAGACTAAGAAATTGCATATATGTTGATCCAGAAAATGTTATGTCAAATTATTAAAAGCTAGAATAAATATATAAATAAATTATATTTAAAAAAAGTAAAAACTTAAACGCACACAAGATAGGACTGGTCAAAATTGTATTATTGACAGTTTTCAACTTTATTAAACATCTGTAAAATTGTTCATCTGTAAAAATATTTTTTAACCAAAAGAAAATGTGATAATTTATTTTAAATTTTATGTTTTCAAAAAGCAATAGAACAGTAAAATCTTACTGAAATTCTTTATGGATTTAGACCCTTTATAAAGATTCTTGAATTGTATATACAGACAATAATATGTCACTGTAATCACATTTGCTCAACCATTTTATTTCTTCCAATGAACTTAGAACGCAGCAGAAAAGACAGAAGCTAAGCTTTGAAACAGAGCTTTTGTTGGCGATTCATTACGTGAGGATGTGATTCGGAGTATCGACACTTTTTACTGTAACCTTTTTGAATCGTAACTTTCTTTTCTCATCGGGCGTTAGTCGCCTGTGTATGTTTATCATATTGGAGAAAAATACTTTTTGATTTTTAGAAAGAATGTGGTTTTTCAACCATTTTCCAAATTTTGGCTGAGACTGAGCTTCGATACAGGGTACGCATTGGCAATTCGTTACGCAGTGATGTGATTTAATGATGAGATTCGGTTATGCGACACTTTTTACTAGCAATCTTTTTGTATGGGAATCGGAACTATACGCTTTCGCGTCTCGGAACTTTGTTTTTGTTTTCGAGCCGACCGATCGTGTTCATCGTACAGGATTGATTCTTTTTCTTTACAGCAGAAAAGGGTTACAAAGGATTTTTGTTTTTTCTTCTTCAGAGCGAGATGTTCCAAAAATATAGGTTTTAAGAAAGAATTTTTTTTTTTTGTCACCAAGAATGGACTTTGTGAAAGTGCCGTTTTGCCGAAAATTAATTTTGTGAAGGTACCGCATCGCCGAAAATTGACTTTGTGAAGGTACCGCATGGCCGAAAATTGATTTTGTGAAAGTGCCGCAAAGCGGCACTAAATTCGTTCTGGATTAACCCCTGATCATATAATTCCAAAGCAACAATTTTTATCTTGATAATTAAGATTATTTAACAGTTTCAAACTTTTTGAGAATCCAATTTAAACTTTTTTTTTATTTTTTTTAATCACCCACTATTATAAATAAGGCCACTGATTTGTCTGTGGGACACCATCTCTTATTTAACTCAGATAGATATACACTGCATAAAAAAAAGTAGACGGACACATACTTGTTTATTTTATTTATTACTTGTTATTTTATTTATTTATTATATACATATATATATATATATATATATATATATATATATATATATATATATATATACACTGCATAAATAAAGTAGACGGACACTTACTTGTAATACTTTAAAGCCGTTTATTTCTTTAATTAGAGATATGAGGTTCATTTCTCTAATATAATTATATTCTTGAGACATCATATATTATTATATTTTGGATATACATTCAATCCTTTTGAATTATGTAGTGGAAAAATTCAGAAAACAAAAATGGGGCATATTTGCACTGTAATTTTCTTTTAAAAAGTAGACGGACACATCTTGTATCTCTAAAATAAAACGTTTTTAGTTAGGGGTTCGTCTCCCATTTGCTTTAATAAGTTCGTATACTCTGTTAAGCATCGAATCAATGAGATTCTGAATCTTTTTTTTGACAGAAAATTTCTCAAATGTTTGTAAGAGCTTCTTTAAGCTGGTGAATTGATTCATACTGGCGTTCCCCCTCATAAATTTTATGAACAAGTATAGCCCAAATGTTTTCTACAGGATTCATATCCGGACTCATGGCTGGCCAGGGTAAAACATTGAAGTTGTTCTCATGAAACCATTTTTTAACGTTGTTAGAGGTGTGTATTGGCGCTCCATCTTGTTGGAAAACCCAGGTTTCTCCTCCAAGATCACATGCAAATGGCAAAAGCCCAATGCTTAGTGTTTCAATATAATCTTTGTGAGTCTGCTTCTTACTTAGGAACACTAAATTTGTCCTTCCACCATAGCCAACAGCTAGCCACACCATCACGCCACCACCACGAACTTGCTGAGTAGAGTACACTTCGTCTTCTTTCTCCAAACTGTGCCAATAATATTGATATCCATCTGGGCCGTCTAAATTAAATTTTTTCTCATCTGAAAAAACTACAGATATCCATTCTGTAGTCCAAGACATATGGTTTTGAGCCCACTGTAGGCGTTCTGTCATGTGGTGATCCTTCCAGCATGGATGATGTTTTCTCTTCTTATATTGAAAGAGCTCTGAGTGCTTAATGTAGTTATAAATTGTCTGAGAAGTTACGTTAGTAATTCCTGTGCTTATTTGAACTCTGGGAATATATGCTCCAGTTTATTTCAGCTCAGTAAAAATTTTTCTTTGGTCTCTAAACGAAAGTTTCTTTGGCCGGCCACTCTTTTTCTTTACGTCATGGGCTTCAGGAGCACGTAGAAAATCGCTTTGCTACTTTTGCTTATTAGAAGTAGCCTACTAATTTCTCTGACTCCTTTATTAACATTTTTCAGCGTTATAATATGTCCTTTCTGGTAATCAGTTAGAGGAATTCCTCGTGGCATGGCACATTCGTCTCCAAGAAATTTAACTATGTAAAACCATCTTGTCAAGCACGTTAGCAATTGGCAAAATGCCAAATGTACATGTACATGCAAAACTGGTATTCCGTAAGAAACACCCACTTAGATAATTGCAGTTTTTGACCAGTGTCCGTCTACTTTTTTTAAAAAAAACATTGTGCAAATGTATATCTTTTCTCCTTTCTGCATTTCCCTACATTAAAATTATGAATAATTAAATATTTTTATTTGCCTGTCAAAAATATGAAGATTGATAAGTATAAACATGTTAAAGAATTTTAATTGACATTTCTTATTAAACAAAGACGGGGTTTTAAAAAATTGTAAAGAAGTGTCCATCTACTTTTTTTATGCAGTGTATTTGAACATATTTTTATTATTCTATAGGAAATTTTAACTTTATTTTTTTTATTTTTTTAATTTTTATATATTAAAATATTGATTTTTTGTCAAAATCTTTCAGTTTGATCATCTTTTGTTAATTTGTTTCTGAAATAGGTATTTTTCAAACCATCAAAAACTACAGATATTAATGATATGTGTTAATTTTTTTTTATTTTTTTTTATCAATTGAGTTATTGCTTTTTGCAGGTCAAGGAGTGATGAAAAGAGTAGTACCATTTGGGGTCTCTAAAGTTTTGTATTATGATGTGTTTCATCCAATTAAACCAGGTAAACTTATATATATATATAATATATATTATTATTATTTATTTTACTTTTTTTTTCTGTTTTATTTAAATCTTGTCTACTACTAGGCTATGCCCGCTTCGTTGGTCACTATATCTAAATGAATTCTCAAAAGAATTGGATCAGTATTTATTTTTTACATCACATTAAAATTAAAAACTAAAAAAATTACATTGAAATCGCTCTAAACCTCGCTTCGGGTACCCATTGCCTACGGCATCTCTTTCTCCACGCGCACTGATTGGGTCCAGGTGCCCACTGCCTGCAGAAAGGTTTCTCCTGGGCATTTCAATTTGGGTATTTATATACGACAGGTGGATCTGCCATTATTTAAGAACTACGATTTTAAAGATGACTGTATCTCAGCATCTATTAAATATTTTAGTTTTTGAACCATGTATTTTACAGCCCCTGCTATTTACACTGTATTACGTTTTGATTCTGACCAATAAAATAAAATAAAAAGTAGATTTTCTATTAAAAGGAATTAAATACATGAAAAACAAATAAATTTTAATCAGTTTAACCCTTTATACTATATGGATCATTCTGTGAAAAGTGTTTTTTTTTTTAAGAAAAAGTTAGCCCAAATAAAATTGCTCCAAATTTTTTTTTTAATTTTGTGCATGTACACATATGTTACAGTCAATAAAAAATAATAATAACCAGACTGTATCTGATACTTTTTTGGAATAGTATTTATTTTTATTAATTATTAGAAAAATGAAGGAATTATTGTGA
Organism: Salticus scenicus; assembly: GCA_963930645.1. NCBI lineage: Eukaryota > Metazoa > Arthropoda > Arachnida > Araneae > Salticidae > Salticus > Salticus scenicus. The sequence continues at coordinate 138,426,692 of OZ005661.1, forward strand.
GGGAATGATAAATTTCTTCTAGAAACTACTTTATAAAAATATGATTAGGTTTAGTTATATTTTCAAACACTAAATATTTATTAAAATATATTTTTATTAATCTATAATAACATAAAAAAGCAAATTTGATTTCTCTTAGTTAACTTTATAATGAATGAGGGAATGACATATAATAAAAATATTGTATTTCAATCTAACGTTTGAGAGCCATATGCATACATTGGTTCTCAAACATATACATTGTAAAATGTTTCCAGCAGAACATAATATGGCTTCTTTACTGTGCTGCTATACAAATTAAGTTTGACTTATATAAAGTGTGTGCTGCCATTAATGGAGTAAGTAGGGGTGTAATTATAGTTTGATGATGAGGGGGAATGATATCTATTACCAGGGACAACAATAAAAAGTGCTCTAATTTCTTTCATTGCATAATATATAAATGTAGTATAATGGATAAATATTTATTAAAGTATGTTTAATAAATTTCAATTCAAATAATCTAAATATACATGTTTTAATACCATAGAAACCATTTTATTTACATGTGTGAATGGGGGGACACAGTCAGGGAATGATATTTTACATTTCAGAAAATATTTTAAATTTATATTTGAATTCCAATAACCAAAGAATAACAGTTTATATGCATAACTAATTAATATTGACAGTTTTGACAGCTTTTCGTTTTTGTGATTTTAAAAATATGCCCTCAAGACTACTGGGACATGAAATGATCACTTTTTAGAGAATTACTTTTACTACCATTTTTTTCTGATAAATACTATAGATAAAAAATAAAAAAACCTTTTAAAGGAATTAAATAAAAAAAATGAAAAATAAAAAGTTGTTATACTTATAAAAATTATACATAAACATAATTGTTATAAATAAACTTTTAAACTTATATAGCCGTTGTAATACCGTTGCTAAGATATGCAGAGGATTACAAAGGAAGAATAAATTTATAAAAAACTAAACATAGAAGTCAATATTTAAATTTGAAAAAAAAAAAAAAAAAAAAAAAAAATTCAAATTTGAAAAAAATCTCAATGAGGTGCATACCTACAGGGTCCCAGGTACCCACATGCCAAATTTTGTAGCTCTGCGATTGGTAGTGTGAGCACCAGAGCACAGACAGACACACACTTTATTTATATAGATTAACTGGAATTGCTTTGATTTTCATAAAGGTTTATTAGGTTTTCACGAAATTCTTATATATTTCAAATTATTATTAACATTTTATCTTGATTAAAAATTATTTTAAAACTTATTTTTTAACTTTTCCTGATTAATTAACAGTTTAAACTTAATTAAAAATATTTATTTTAAATCAGAACCGTACCCATATGCATACTTGCCAACTCTCCGTTATTTCAAAGGAGACTCCGTTATTTTGGAATTGTCTTCTACTCTCCCTTATTCTCATGCATTTCTCTCTTATTCTGAACATTTTAAAGTAATGTCTATAATTTATTCAAAATTTCAACAATTTTCCAAACAAGATTTTTGCTCTGATAGCACTATTTTTAATTAATAATTACTAGACTTTTACTCAGTAATTAAATTTAACTTACACATATAGATTTTCAAAAATATAAGCCATTGATTAAACTATTAAATACTGTCATATGTCAAAAACCCATCAATGTTGTCTAGGCTTGAAATTTTGCTTAAAAAATCTCCGTTATTTTGATACTTTAATGTTGGCAGGTATACATATGCATTTTACAAGCCTGATTAATTTGGGGTTACTTTAAAGAGCAATCAGATCTTGAGAAATTAGATATCTAGAATAATCTCGTGTCAACCATTCCGGATTATCGGTTTTATACTGAGTTATTTGGTATACCTTACTTTTAAGAATACCGTAAAATCCCGAAAGTAACCCCCTCTCCCTTTTCTCGCTGAAAGTGAAATGTCTCCGTTATCCTGAAAGTAACTCTTCCCCCCCCCCTTTTTTTTTCTCCATCCAACAAAGCTACATCCAATCTTCGGGCGCACTTACGGTACATTGGCATTGCAAGTTAAGTTTGGCATTGAATTAAGTTTTAATATTTATTAGGGCTGTGCCGATTAATCGGTTCGGTTAATCGATCAATGCTTAGACCCGATCAATTTTTTTAATCGAGTTAATCGGATCGATTAATTCGATTAAAATTTTTCAAAATCCGATTAAAATTTTCAAACTACGAATTAAAGTAAAATTGCTGTTCTGCAGACAAAATATTTTTTCGCATATTTTGCTAACAAACATTCTAAGAAACATCCATCAAATAATGAAAAAGCAAAAAAATAAAAATGAACTATAAATAAATAAATAAAACCTCTCAGAAGAAGTTGTTGCACTTTTGTTGATAGAGAAATGGGAAAGGACAGTTATTTAAAAAAATGCCGCTCCATGCGCATGCTGGAGCAATACCACCTGTCTGTAGCCTTCTGCAGAAAGTGATGGCTAGGGTAATAGCAGGGCCCGAAATTTCAACTCAAATTACACTTGCCAAAAAAAAAAGTTTTACTCGCCATAAGATAGGGTTGCCTTTTTTTTAAAACTCATTTTGGGTTTTTTATTTTTTCTAACTATTTTAAAGGCTTTTACAAATATGTATAAAATTATATATATTAAAAGTGTGTCGTATATCATCATGTTTCATAATCATCTACAATTAAAAATCATTATAATTAAATGCATTGTATTTGAGATTTGAAAAATATTGAAATATCTAATAACATAAATGGAAAGAGCCATTAAAGAAAAAATGAAGAAGAAAAAATTCTTTGTCAAACAATATCCTGTGAAAATCTTTTTATTATGAAAGATTAAGCTTCCTTATTTATCTATTTATTTACTTAACTTTTTATATTAGAAATGTCTTTTTCGTCCATTTTATTTTTGTAATCAGACGGAATGTCGATGTGTACAACTTGTTGAATATTGTCATATGAAATAGCCATTTCGGAATAACTTTTTCGATAAAATCGTTTCTTACAAATCATTACAAACGCAAATCATTGGTGTTTCAGTAAAAAACTGGAAAATATGAACAGTTTTTTTTTTATCATTATTCAACAAAATAAACATAGGCAGTATCTTCAAAAGGGCTCGGGCTCATTTTCATGTGACAATATCAGATAGGCAAACTTTCGCATATCTCTTCTCTCGGATAGTGGGCGATGGCCAAAGAGGCTCTCTGCTCGTCTATTCTCACTCTGCTTGGAGAAATAACAGTGGGAGAAACGAAACTGACGAAGAGATAAAAACTTTTATGTCGCAAATTTCCTTTCCCAGTCTGGGGCAGTCTCGAGCAGCGCACAGATAGACTCGGCTCTCCGAGAATCTAAAAAGGAGAGGTTAAATATGAGGTTATAAGATAGCAAGATTTTGCATAATGTTTTCTGTCACCGTATCGTATAAGAATTCTATCTATAACAATTATTACTCGCCACAGAAAATTTCCACTCGCCAATGGCGAGCTGGCAAGCGGAAATTTCGAGCCCTGGTAATAGTATTCTCAGAAACAAGAAGCTTTCAAAAAAGGGAAATGCTAAAAAAAAAAAAAAAAAAAGAAAGAAAGAAAGAAAAGAAGGAATTGAGATTTCCACTATCCCTCTGATGGGGGAAATGTCAACAGAGTTTCACAATATCTTCAAGCGTTTATTGTCTGTTCAGAATTGCTGATAGTAACTATTGAAGTAGAAACAGAAAATAACATTCTGTGTTCTAGTCTGAAGTGACAAAGAAGTACTAAAATATAAGAATTTGAGATTTTTATGATAATGATATGGAATTTTGAGAATTCATTTAAAAATAGTGACAAGCGAGATGGACAAGGCCTGCAAATATAAAACTAAAATATGGGTAAATTCATTTAATGTTTCTTTCAAAATTAATTCAAAAATTAATTTATTAACTAAAAAAAAAAATGAATAAATGAAAATATTGTTATAAAATTAACACTTAAAGTCACCAATTATTATTCTGAAAATTGATTTAAATTTCAGCTATGAAACAGATATAATTGATTTAAAAAAAAAAAAAAAAAAATTGAAAAAAAAAAAAAAAAAAATTCTCAGTCAAACTCATGAATAATATATATATATATACACACAATATGATAGTTTTATTCATCACTGAAATAAAATTATATAAAGAAAAATGAAAACCGATTAAAAATCCGATTAATCGACCGATTAATCGATTAATGAACTATGATTAACCCAGTTAAAACTCTTAATCGATTCCCACCCCTAATATTTATATATTATTTCTAATTTAACTAATTTTTCATAAAGTGTCGGATGCACGTTATCAATGGAATCATTACACAGTTTTTTTACCTTTAATGTAAGAAATTACCTTTAATATTTCCTTTTAAGTAAGTACCATAAAATCCCGAAAGTATCCCCTCCATCGAATATAACCTCGCCTCCCTTTTCTTCATTTTTTAAAAAGAATCTTGATTATAACCCCCCCCAACGTGAAATTTATCCGTTCGTTTTGCTTTTCAAAAAGGAAGGGGGGTTACTTTCGGGATTTTACGGTATGTCTGAAATTTTTGTGTATTACACTGTAAAAAAAACGCAGCTAAAATACAGAAATTCTCTGTAATTTCAGAAAAAAAGGCGTAAATTACGGAAAAATTACGTAGACAAAACGTATTTTACGACTTTTTTTCTGAAATTACAGAGAATTTCTGTATTTTAGCTGCGTTTTTTTTACAGTGTAGTTAAGTTTAGCAATAATAGCATTTTTATATTTTCTTCTGTTTTTAGCTGAGGAAATGGGTGCACAGTTTGTTGAATTTGAAGAGCTAGTGAAACAAAGTGATTTTATTGTTGCTATGTGCAATCTGTCTGAACAAACTCGTAATCTTTTTAACAAGAAAGCATTTGACCTCATGAAACCAACAGCAGTTTTTGTCAATACCAGCAGGTAAACACGAATAAATATTTGTTTTTGTATAATTATAGAAAATAGAGGTTCAGTTTTTTTTTTTTTTTTTTTATAAATCTTTAAGTTGATGATGATATTTATTTAACTATTAATCTTTGAATTTTTCTTGTGATGTAGGGGTGGTGTAGTGAATCAAGAGGATCTCTATGATGCTCTTAAAAACAAGAAAATAAGAGCAGCAGGTCTGGATGTCATGGTTCCCGAGCCACTACCCAAAGATCACCCCCTCACAACTCTGGATAATATAAGTAATTTAAGTTAAATATTAAGTTAATTAAGTTACTTGTGAAAACTTTTAAATGCTGTCTTTAACTCACTTATATCTGTTCAGCTATGTTATAAATTATTGAATGTATTTCAAGTAGGAATATAAACCTGATAAAAAATTTAAAGATTTCTACTCCTTAGACATGATCTTAAGATTTTGAGCAAGCAGTTTTCTCTAAATCTTTTTATTTCAATAACTATCTTTTTAATTTAGCAATTTATTCATCAACCCTGAAAGTTCCTTTTAGGAAATTTTGGAGTGGAAGGCTGATTTTTTATACCAACTATGTGAAAAATACAAGAGCCAGGAATCGAACCTGGGCCTTCCGCTTTATGTGCAGATGCTCAAACCATTGAGCTACCCTGGCTGATTACCAGTTATACATTTCTCACATAACATTCGTTTGCAAAGTCAATGAGTCTGTAAACACAGCTATATCAAGTGACATTATTAATCATGGCACAACTCCAACAGGGTGGTGAGAATCAGGGTGCTTTATCAATCTGGAAATATCAGGGAATTTTGTAAAAATGCCTCAAAATCATGGAAATTTTCATTTTTACCCAGCGAGCATGACTGAAAGATCGCCAAACAGGTGTTACCTTAACCAAGATTGCACAAGACTGGCTTCTTTCTTGTTGAATCTCACCAAAATAACATAAAAAAAAAAACACTCATCAACTTGAGGAATAATTTTATGTTTTTGATGTTCATATGTTGTGCAATCAAAATGAGTCATATTTTTATAATTTTGTCAATTTCTCCAGAATTTTGCATTTTATTTTCCTTTTCGTAAGTGAACAAAGAAAATAAATAAAAAGATTGAGATATTTTTGCCCATGAGTATAGTTTTTTGAATTGCAGCGGTTTAGCGAGCATGTTACATAAGAGTATTATATACACAAAATTGTGGAATGTATACAATAGGTAACGGAAATCATGGAAATTTGTCAAAATTAGTCGTGGAAATCATGGAAAAATCATGGAACTTTTTTTCTGAATTTCTGTAGCCACCCTGTCCAACAACTCCAATCCAGGGCACAACTTGGAGTTGTGCCATGATTAATAATGTCACTTGATATAGCTGTGTTTACAGACTCGGTGACTTTGCCAACGAATGTTATGTGAGAAGTGCCTAGCTGGTAATCAGCCAGGGTAGCTCAATGGTTTGAGCATCCGTACGTAAAGTGGAAGGCCTGGGTTCGATTCCCGGCTCTGGTATTTTTCACATAGTTGGTATAAAAAATCAGCCTTCCTCTCCAAAATTTTCTAAAATGAACTATGTTTTTTTATTGTAACTATCATATTCATAACTGTCTTTCATTTTTTTTTTCTCTAAATTTTCTTTTCATTATAGTAACAAAGTTTTCTAGTTACTGCACACTTTAGAAATTCAGCTTTGTTAAAAAATAAAAATAACCTAGCTACGATTTATCAAACAATAATTATATAAATTTACTAAAGTTAGAGAGAAATTACAATTGCTGAAAATAAAAAAAACTATTATCTATATTTCATCTTCTAAGATGCTTAATCTTTTATTGAAAAGGCTTCTTTAACTGTAATAAATATAGAAAAATTACTAATAACATTACACTAATTTTATATGAATGTTTATTTCTCAGCTGCTTTGCTATATTTTTGCTAATTTACTTACTTAAAAAAAAAAAAAACAGTAGTTTGATTTTTAATTCTTACTTGATTTTTTTTTTTTTTTTTTCAAGAGAATTTTTAAGAAAATTCAATTAACTTGTGTGTATGAGCATTACCATTCTATTAAATCAATACTATTTTTGATGAAGGTTTACAAAATTATTTATTTTACATATTTACTTTTTTTTTTTTTAATAAGTCGTCCATTCTTGTGAAGTGAAACGTAATAGAATTGACATAACAAAGATGCTAACACTCCCATGGTTCTGCTCTTCAGATTGGAAAAACATAAATTTACGTTGCTCCTCTGTTAAGGGTTAATTTAAGAAAAATTTTTTTTCTTTAGTTCTCATCATATTTTAAGTATAATGGTATTTTTGAATTTAGGTGTTCATGAAAATTTTTTACATTGATTTCTTTATTTTTCTACATGTTTTGAGGCGTAAAGAATCTGAAAATTACAAAATTGATGTAGTGTTTGTTTTTATGTAGGTTTGTTAGTTTTTTAGTACATTAGCTATAACGTAAACTCCCGAAAGTACCCCCCCCCCCTTTTCTCGCTGAAAGTGAAATGTCTCCGTTATCCTGAAAGTAACCCCCCCCCCCTTTTTTTTTTCTCCATCCAACAAAGCTACATTCAATCTTCGGGCGCACTTACAGTATTTCAGCATTGCAAGTTAAGTTTGGCATTGAATTAAGTTTTAATATTTATATATTATATCTAATTTAACTAATTTTTCATAAAGTGTCAGATGCATGTTATCAATGGAATCATTCTGCAGTTTTTTTTTTTTTACCTTTAATGTAAGAAATGATAACTTTTAATATTTCCTTTTAAGTAAGTACCGTAAAATCCCGAAAGTACCCCCTCCATCGAATATAACCTCCCCCTCCCTTTTCTTTTTTTTTTTTTTTTTTTTTTTTTTTTTTAAGAATCTTGATTTTACCCCCCCCCCCCCCCCCCCCTCCACCTGAAATTTATCCGTTTTGATTTTCAAAAAAAGGAGGGGGGGGGGGGTTACTATCGGGATTTTACGGTATGTATTTGTTAGTACATAGCTTGCACTGTTTATTGACAATAATACAGTACAGTCTTAAAAATCCACTCAGCGTAGAAAGAAGGGTTTTGCAGATTTAGGGATAATTTCTTTTATTTACATCTTAAAACCTCATTTGAGTAGCAAATCATAATGAAACAATTTATATGTTATAAATAATAGAATATTGAAAAAAGAATCTTAATAAAAATACAAATATTTAATTGAAAATTTTAATTTAAAGAATAGTTTTTGTATATTTTATTACAGTTGCAAATTTTTTCCTGCAACCTGTAAAATTGTCACCAATTCTTGGTTAGTTACATAAGTTTATACTATCAGAAAGTTTGAATATTTATCTTCCTGACAGGAAATTCTTCATGAAAGCTCAAATTTTTCTTTTTTCTGTATTCAGTATCTGATTTATGTTTTGATGATACACATAATTCCATTTATTATTTCCTCTTCTGTAATAAGCAGCTGAGTGATTGGTGCTTCATTAGCACAAGTTGCTCAGTGATTGCTTTGTTTAACAGCTCCTGAATTTCTGCAATCCACTATGAACATTACATTGCAAATGGTATGTATACTTTTGAGAATTGACTGCACATCTAAAATTAAAAATCTATTTATTTAGTTCTACAGTATTTAAAAGGTGAATGATGCAGTGATATATATCTTAATTTTAATTTAATTTTAGGAATTGAGAGGGGAACTGGATTACATTTCCAATATTATTATAAGAAGAAGAAACAGATTTAAGAGAAAACTCTGCGGGTTTATGTATTGAGAGTATTGCAGCCCATTTAAAATTTTAATTATTGAATAGAATTTGGATTTAATATTTTAAATAAAAATGCAAGTTTTTAATGGAACTCTCTACTTATCGTCTCCGAAAGTGAAAGCCAATGTTGTCCTTTGGGGAATTTTGTCCCCTTATACTCATTAATTAATACATATTTTTAAATTCTATTTTCACATTCAGAAAATTCACAACTATTAAACAGGTTATTGTTTTCTAAAAATTATTTTTTTCATTTTTAAGCTAAAAAGTGCAAAATTCTACATTGTGAAAATTTGAATTTTACAACTTCAAAATAAAATGTAAAAAAGTAAGAAATTAATTTTTAGAAAGCGATGATAACCTGTTTAACAGTTGTAAATTTTCTGAATGTGAAAACGTAGTTTAAAAATATGTATTAGTTAATGAGATGTAATGGGGCAAAATTCTCCTTAGGATAACATTGGCTTTTGGTTCCGGTGACGATACATGGAGAGTCCTTTTAAGATTTTTCTAAATCTTGTTTTGATGCTCAAAAAGAAAAGAAAAAAATATATTTATGCACATATCTTTGAATCGCACAAAATTTCAAAATAGTAGGTAAATGATTTGTTCTTTGCAAAATTGTCCAATTATATTCCAACCCTTTTTTTTTTTTTTTTTTTTAAATAATGAATACTTTAAAATAGCTATATCTTCCATTTACATTCAGAATATAAAGATGGAAACAGCATCTTACTCATTTAAGTAAATAGGAAAATGCTCATGATATTTTACATTGCAATAAGTTATTTTTCTTATCGTATATTACATTTTATGTTTCTTATTATAACATGGACAATTTGTAAAATATTCAACTATTGAACTTTTCATAATGTATACATACATCAATAAATTTTCATAAACTGTTATTTTATTTCTTGTGTTTGGTTTGTTAATTTCAATCAAATGGATAATTATCATATCATTGTCAGTTTCTTAAAGTTAAGAACTTGGCAATAAACAATGCCAATTTCTCATTTAAAGTGGCGTAAATCATCATTTTAAAAATGAAATATTTCAAACTATTTCACTTAGAGATAATAAGATTCTAAACATAAGTGATAAGATGATATTTTATTTCATTAGATGATTGGAGGGACAATGTAAAAATTAAATTTTGTATTTTAACATGTACCCAGTCCCTTGCACAAAAAATGGTCATTGATTTGAGCCAATTTTGTAATTCAACATATGTATCTGTGACTAAGTGCTGGTTTAAAAGATAATTGCAGTAACATTTGTTTTGAATTACCCAGTATATATATATGCGTATATATGTAATATTGGCTAATCCATTTAATGCTTTTTTTTCTCTCATCTAGTTTTGACCCCTCATGTTGGTAGTGCTGAAGTATCAGTTCGTGTGCAAATGGCTACATTAGCAGCTAAAAATATTCTAGCAGTTCTTGATGGAAAGCCTATGGTTACACCAGTTCCTCTTGGTTGAAATGTCTGAAAAAGGATTTTTTCAAACGTTAATTTTGCTGACTTTATTATGTATGTCGCTATAATATACTCTTGTTGATGCCTCCTTGTGATTTTTCCTTTATTTAAAATTCATTTTATGTGGTCTACATACATTTTGTGTTCATGTTTTGTGATATTTTTTTTTGTCTAGTCATGTATTTTAAAAGCATCTCAATTTTATCCCAGCTTAAAAAAGAAGCACAATCTGTAAATCCCTCATATTGCATTTTTTCATGCCAGCTTAAAAAAGAAGCACAATTTGTAAATCCCTCATACTGCATTTTCATTTTGAAGTGGCGGCCAGTATTTCTTGGAACAACAACAGAAGTCTTTCACTTAATATTTTTAACTAGAAGCATGTGTTATATTGAGTGTGCAATAAATTGTTACCGATGCAATAAATAATATCCCCCCTTTCTTTTTACTTTAAATGTCTACGTACTATTTAAAAATAATTCGAAGGCAATAAGAAATTATTTTCAGCACTTTTTAATGTAAAATGAGGGATCCTTTTCCAAACCACTTTTCCTGCTGCCTTCATAGTTGCCTCATACTTTCTATTTTTGTAATACTGTATGAAAGAACATGTATATACAAATTATTTTTTCGTTGATGACAATTCCTAAACCTATCCAAACTAACAATACATTGTAATACTATTGAAAGGTGCTAATTGTTACAGTTTTGATCCAGAATTGTTTACAAATATGTGTATAAAGAATCTCAATTTTAACTGTCAATGTTATTCATTGTGTAAAATATATACACACGTGTCTTGCTGCATTTATTTAAGATTTTTGGCAACATTTTTTTTTTTCTTTCATTCCTGGAATGTTCAAACTACCATTTTAATGCATTTTTTTCTTTAGGATAGTATCATTCAGTATTTTAGATGAAAGTATTATATAAACTGCTCTATTTTACTGCCTTTTATACAGTGTATTCTTTTGCAATTTTATCTGCAATATTTATTCTATTGAAATAAATTTATTCCTGTACAATTCCTTGTGTAAATTTATTTTTTGAACATTCACATAGTCAAAAGAATAATAATATATATTACATAGGAACAGGGTTCCCACGGGTCAGGGAGAACCTGGAAATGTCAAAGAATTTGAAATTACAAAAAAAAGTCAGGGAAAATTGTAAATATTGCTTAAAAACCTGGAAAAATTATGATACAAACCTGGAAAATGCTTTTTGAGCATTCAGTTTATATCGCACGTCACGTTACTATGTTGACTTTTATGTCATGAGCTATGTTCTGTTTCATACCGCGAGCTATTTTTTATGTCACGAGCCAAATTTTGTGACTGGAATTTTCTAAAAAAGACTTGGAAAGCCTGTAAAAAGTCAGGGAATTTTATTTTTGAAATTGAGTGGGAACCCTGTAGGAATAATTAAAAAAATATAGAGAGAATAATTCTAAGAAATCACTACAAATACAGAATTTCAATATCCAGCTGTATAATTTTATTTATATTCATCAAATCTGAAATCAGTTATGAAATTTTGAATCAAGCATCAATAGGGGTTATCAAAGGTTCTCCTTTCACACCAAGCAAAAGATTTTCTGCAGCTAAGTTTGACATCTTAATGATGACATCCCTCTCTGAGCTAGCAAGATGTGGAGTTATGACTATAAAAAAATTAAAATAATTAAGTATTTATAAACTAAATATTTATTTTAACTAGTTCTTAGTTATTAGCAGAGTTTTTCCCCAAACAGTTTCAGGAGGATGCAGCACTGTGTCTGCCCTTTGGTTGAAAAAATAACACCCTTCTTGCCCCTCATATTGAAAAATTGTACCCTTACTGCCCTTTGTAAAAAATAACCTTCAAACTGAAGGTAAATGTTATTTATGCTTATGACAATCAATATTTGTTCATACATTAGTAACAACCAAAAATAAAAAGTTTTTTTTTTTTAAAAAATACAAACTTATAACTGAATTTTTAAATTAAATATCTGGATTTTAAATGTCAAATGTACCCTTGAGAATACAAAACTGTCTTATAGAATAAAAAAAAAAAAAAAAAAAAAAAAAAAAAACTTTTTACCTGCAATACCCTGCTTTTTTTTTTTTACTTGGGGAAACTGGTTATAGAGTGAATGGGGGTAAATGTAACCTCACCTTATAACTCAGCTGATAAGCTAACTAATAGACATCATATCATAATAAATAAATATCATATATCTAATAGACATCATACCTATTTGTTTGAACCTTTCTTTCTTATATTTAGCTTTTGGAAACAATCAAATATGAAACTGTGATTTCTTTAGAAGCTTAAAAAATTACATGTATTTCCCTCTGATAGTATGCCCCTCTCAAAATCTGAAGCCTTTAAGTTGCTTAGTCACATTTGTGAAGTGAACTTCACAGTTTTTGGTTAAGAGAACTAACAAGGGAAGTATGAATCAGTAAAATTGCTATTGAAACCAAACCACGCTTAAATTAAAGAGCATGGTCTAAAACATTGGTACCGTACAAATTTGCTGCAACAACTCCCGTGGGGGTGAGATATGCCCTCTATTAGTTTTAGTTATTTCTATAAAAGCCAACAAAACACCCAGCGTTGTGTGAACAGATGGTGCAGTGCTAGCGTGTTTGACTTTGGATATGTGGGTCGTGGGATCGAGTCCCTGCTAGGGCGTTTTGTATTTTATTTTTTTATTTCAACTAAATATTTATTTTTGACATTTTTAATTAAATTAAATCATTATTGTAAGAGAAAATATATTAATTATATTAAAACAAGTTTTTTTGTTTGTTTTTTCCAGCGCGGACAATTTAATATATTTTTATTTTTAATAAATTTATTTATTTATTTATTAAATTTAAATTAATTAATAATTTAACGGGAAATACTTTTATATTATATCTAGGTAAGATTTTGTTAATGATTATGTTCAGATAAAATTTTGTTAATGATTGTTTTATATAAATTATTAATTACTATTTTTTAACAACAACATTAATAGCAAGAGTTAATCGTCTGCTCTCAATTGTATTATTTATTAATGCTATTTTTTGCATGAAAAGTCCTGAATGATGAACAGCTGTTGCTTAACTATTCGACGTCACATTTAACTTTTATTTCAAATATTTCATTAAACAACTGTCAATTTTCATGTGTCAGAAGAACTGACAATAATATTGAAGACAATAACAAATTTTCTCAAAATGATTTTACTAATTTATAATTAATTTACATCTAAAAAAATTCAAAATCTGGGTAAATATGAATTTTACAAATCAAGTAATCTTGACGAAAAGCCAAATATTTCACAAAATGTTAGTGATGAACAATAATTGACGGTGAACAAAATTGAAATTCAAATAATTGTGATCAATCTTTTTATATTTCTTGTTCTAATTGTGAAAAATACTTATGGTTCCATGATTTTTCTATTTTTAATCATAATTGTTATAAATTAGAAACTATATTCGTAGCTTTAAACATGGTTTTCTTTTTTATAAATAAAAAAATGCATTTCTTAAATTCATTCAATACTTTATTAAATGGAATACTCAAAAAAAAAAAAAAAAAAATCTTCCTAATGTAATAAATATTTTCTCTTAAATTAATAATTTAATTAAAAACGTAAAGGAAAAAAAATTGAAAAAATAAAAAAATACAAAACGCCTTTGCAGGGACTTGGTCCCACGACCTACATATCCGAAGTCAAGCATGCTAGCACTGCACCACCTGTTCACACAACGCTGTCTGTTTTGTTGGCTTTTATAGAAATAACTAAAACTAATAAAAGGCATATCTCACCCGCATGGGAGTTGTTGCAGCAAATTTGTATGGTACCCAATGTTTTCGACCATGCTCTTTAATTTAAGCTTGGTTTAGTTTCAATAGCAATTTTACTGATTCATTCTTCCCTTGTAAGTTTTGCATGCAAATTTTGAATGTGATATAAGATGTATTCTAGTTCTTAAGCTTTTTGGTTTGACACCCTTGTATTCTAGTTCTTAAGCTTTTTGGTTTGACACCCTTTGTTACATTTATCCCAGGAATTTCATATGTTGGGGAAGTGTAACCAGAGTTTCATACTATTGTTTAACAATAAAAGTTGAGCATATTCACGCAGTAGACAAAGTGTCCTATTTTGACTTTTAGGGAGCAGGCTGTATCAAAAACAAAATAACTTTAGTTTAAAATAAAGCCATATAATTACACATTTAATAATAATAATTAAAGACTGACAAGTGATGAAGTACTTATTTAACCAAATGATGGCCTTTGAAAAGGGCAAAATTGTAATGTTGTTTTCGCTGCATAGTTTTTTCAATGTTCTAAATAAATATTCATTTCAACTTGAGATTAAAAATGTAATTGTGTACATGATTATAATCCTTATAACTACTATTTACAACCTTTAAACTTGAAAAATAAACTAAAATTCTATAAGTGTATAATTTTGAATTATAAGTGTATTGTGGAAAAAAAGAACAGCTCAGTGATAGGATATATTTGTCAGCGGCAGTCAGATGCTTAAATCATTCTGCCCACAGAGTGGCTATATGAGATAGCTCAATGCAGATTTCGCTAACAAAAACATTTCAACAAATTAAAAATAAAGCTTTAAATTCTTCACATGTGAATAAAAATACTGATGGCTTCCTGTTCTTTTTAATAACACCTGGTAGCTAGTAATACGCAAGCGAAGTGTGATGTCACTAACCATCCGTGGATGCAAGAAAAAGATTCCCTATGTTAATCGCCCATTGGATTTTTTGTAAAAAATTATTAAAAGTCGAGGAAAATTATTTCCCGATTTTAATCCCTGTATTTGGGTATAGATATGTATTAGTTACTGTTTGCATGTGTTAGATTAAGTTATTTTGCTGTCTGATTGACAAAATTTTAATTTTAAATTTCAAAACTCTGTCGTCTTTGGCATTTTTTGTATTTGGCGATGAAAAACATAATACGAAAATATACATACCAGATGTATATTTTCGTATTATGTATTGTATGAAATATTGTTTCATATTATTAATTACTGTCTTAATATAAGTTGCTAAAATAACCATGATTTTTTAAAGGAATTAAATATGTTTGCCAGATAATTTGACAATTTTTTTTTTTTTCTGCCAAGGATGACGGATATTAAATCTATTTCACTGCAACATATGAGTATCTTATATCAGACACTTTATTTAGACATTTGAAAACAAATTTGACTTCAAATTATGATAAAATATTTATCATTTTTCTTTTAATTAGTATATTAGTTGAAATATTTATTGTGTAAATATCATCCTTTGAAATGAAATGTTTATGTTTTCAATCAAATATGCCATTTTTTTTCTAGAGTTTTAAATTTTATCAATTTTACAGCAAAAACAACTTAATCTAACATATGCACACGATAACTAATACATATCTATACCCAAATATGGGGATTAAAATCGGGAAATAATTTTCCTCAATTTTTAATAATTTTTTACAAAAAATCCAATGAGCGATTAACATAGGAAATCTTTTTCTTGCATCCATGTACGGCCAGTGACGTCATCACTTCGCTTGCGTATACTTTCTACTGAATTTTATGGGAAATTGTTATTCACGGAGTGAATGCATTTTATTGTGGATATTTTATTTAACAATAAAATTCAATTAGTTAACTTAAAATTTAGTTAGTGTATTTCTTAGTTTATTTTTGTCTGACAAACCAAAATTTTGTCAAAACATTTGATTTATAAGAAATATATTTAGCAGAATTCTTAGGGTCAGTGCATGGAGTTTGCATTCTGTGACTTTTGAATATGATTCAAAAGAAATATGTATATATAATGAAAACCTTTTCAAATTTTACACAGGAAGAAATGGTATATTACATGAAGAACAGAAAAAACTAGTATGTTGTGGCCACCACAAGACTTTCTTCTATATTTTCCTATAAAAATTCACTCAATAACAAAAAAATAAAAAAATACGATTTTTTTTTCTAAGTTTTTTTTTTCATTAAAAGTAAAAAAAATCGATAACTTTGTTTTAAATTATCGCATATTTATAGTTCAACCATTCGTTTTAAAGGTATTGACGAGACCTTTCGAAAGATACCCATCTTGAAAATTTATCTCCCCTGGGGGGTACTTCCCCCCAGGAGGGGAAGGGATGCCCCCACATGCACAATTTTTTTTCTTACTAATTAACTACTACTATTATCAACAATTCATATTAATTTTACAATCACAGGTTAAGAATAACTCTCATTATGTACATTTATACGAAATTTTGTCCTGTACTACCATGTTAAAAATTTAGAAAAAATACGATCAGAGCACTACCTGTTGAGCGATTGATCCCCAAATCTAATCAGCACCAGTTTATGTCAGGGGCCAACTAAATACCAAGTTTGGTTAAATTTTGTTAGAAAAAGAAAAAAAAAAAAAATCTAATTTTTTTTTTTGTTAAAAGTAAAAAAAATCGATAACTTTGTTTTAAATTATCACAGATTTATAGTTCAACCATTCGTTTTAAAGGTATTGACGAGACCTTTCGAAAGATACCCATCTTGAAAATTTACTCCCCTCGAGAGGGGACTTCACCCCCAGGGGGAGTGGCGAGGCTCCTACACATACAAATTTTTTTTCCCAGTTTACTATCTCTATTATAAATAATTCTTGTAAATTTCATAATGATTACTAAAAAACTAGTATGCTGTGGCCACCACAAGACTTTCTTCATATTTTCCTATACAAATTCACGCAGTAACAATATTTAAAAAAAAAAAAAATACGATTTTTTTTTCAAAGTTTTTTTTCGTAAAAAAAAAAAAAATCAATAACTTTGTTTTAAATTATCACATATTTATAGTTCAACCATTCATTTTAAAGATATTGACGAGACCTTTCGAAAGATACCCAGGGGGGGGGGGGGGAAGCGATTACCGAGATTTTTTTCCTAATTAACTACTACTATTATCAATAATTCATATTAATTTCACAATCACAGGTTAAGAATAACTCCCATTATGTATATTTATACAAAATTTTGTCCTATACTGCCATGTTAAAAATTTAGAAAAAATACGATCACAGCACCACCTGTTGAGTGATTGATCCCCAAATCTAATCAGCCCCAGTTTATGTCAGGGGCCAACTAAATACCAAGTCTGGTTAAATTTCGTTAAAAAAAAAAAAAAAAAAAAAAAAAAAGATTTTTTTTCTGTTACTTTTTGTTAAAAGTAAAAAAAATCGATAACTTTGTTTTAAATTATCACAGATTTATAGTTCAACCATTCGTTTTAAAGGTATTGACGAGACCTTTCGAAAGATACCCATCTTGAAAATTTACTCTACTCGAGGGGGGACTTCCCCCCCCCCCCCCCAGGGGGGTTCACGAGGCTCCTACGCATACAAAATTTTTTTCCCAGTTGACTACCTCTATTATAAATAATTCTTGTAAATTTCATAATGATTACTAAAAAATAATTCTCTTTATGCACATTTATACAAAATTTTGTCCTATATCACCATGTTAAAAATTTAGAAAAAGCGGGATGGCAACGCAACCTGTAAGACAATTTTTACCAAAAGTTGATAGGCACTAATTTATGTCAAGGTGCAACTACATACTAATTTGTATGAAATTCTGTGCAGTAGTTCCTGAGATACAGTTGCCACAAAATTTTGTCACACACACACACACACACACAGACAGACAGACGTTTTCTAAAAAGGGTCAAATCGTGTTCTACAGCTCTCAAAACGTGTAAATCCATCAGAAACCCGAGGTCGAAAATTTTTACGGATCCAATACTTTCTCTATATTACATATAGAAGAAAGTAATAATTCTCTTTATGCACATTTATACAATATTTTGTCCTATATCACCATTTTAAAAGTTTAGAAAAAGCAGGATGGCAACGCAACCTGTAAGAAAATTTTTACCAAAAGTTGATAGGCACTAATTTATGTCAAGGTGCAACTACATACCAACTTGTATGAAATTCTGTGCAGTAGTTCCTGAGATACAGTTGCCACAAAATTTTGTCACACACACACACAGACAGACAGACAGACATTTTCTAAAAATAATCAAATCGTGTTCTACAGCTCTCAAAACGTGTAAATCCATCAAAAACCCGAGGTCGAAAATTTTTACAAATCCAATACTTTCTTCTATTGAATATAGAAGAAAGTAAAAAAGTATATGAGAATCCTCATGACGAAAGATACAACATCAGTGTGTCTTCAGGGGCTTTGGTTGACTATTGTATGCAAATAGGTGTAATTTCTGTTTTACTGTATCATTTGTTAAAAATTGACAGTACACAAAGCTTAAGTTCACTAAATAGGACATTACAAATCAAATTCATAAAAAAAATCTAATAAAATTTACAGAATAAAATCTACAATTAATGAAGAATTTTAATGAACATCTGGTAGAGACATTAACATCTAATATTACATTACAAATTATTTCAGTTGCAAGATTTAAAACAAAAATTCATTTGAAGATAAAATAAAATTTATGGGATAAAACTACAGTTCTGAGAAAAGTCATCAAAAAGCCATGAGACAAAGACAGTGATTATTGCAATAGGAATTACAAGTCGTAAAAAATATATATATGTATACTTAAACTAAAACTAATAATAAATAATTTTATAACTAAACAGTTAAATATTTAAAAAGAAACATGAATATCTAATTGTTTATAATTTAATATTAGAAAGTTCATTATGTTAATGAAGCATTTTTATTTTATTTTATTTGTACCGTTTTTGAAAACATTAAGAATAACCTAGTTGTAAAGTTTTTTTTTTTTTTTTTTTCCCTGATTCTTTTCAAAGATTTACTACTTTCAAATACTGTTGGACATGGTCTCTGCCTCCTATGCCCTATACTATTCCACTTTAAAACCTTAACATCTTATTTTAAATTGGCTCAGTTATGAGTGTTTATAAATATTCTCTACAAAAGTATCTTGAAAATTTTAGTGAGAATGAAGAGATAAACATTATACCATATTTTCTGGTAATAATGTTGCGGCATTACACAAGATTTTTCCTGTTTAGAAACAGAAATGCGGCCAATAATTGGGTGTGGCTTGTAAATAATCCCGAAGTTACAACTGATTATTAAAAAAAAAAAAATCTTAAATCTGATTAGAAAAAAAAATAAATCCATAATTTATTTTCGTGCCTGTGAAAAGAAGAAAAAAAAAAGTCTTGCACGGCAGAAAGTTATCAGGGTGTTTACAAACAGTGCATTTTCAGGAACAGAAATCAATACTTTGATCGAGCATCGCATCTAATCACAATGGCTTTCTTCAAGTAACTCTCCATGCCATATAAGGAATAACGCCTCCCATTTTTTCCTCTCTCAATCTTCACCAGTGCTAATGCTAAAAGCCGGTTTCCATTGCAGTGGGAAGTTCGAGGTTCAAAAAACCATTAATCACGCTCCCGACACAAAGAGCCAAATGTCCAACTGCTTGACCACATCAAAAGATCCGCTTGACCACATCATAAGTGCCGTTCGAACCAACCTCAGTGGAAACTGCACTTAACTGTGGGTAACTATTTTACTCTATGTTCATACACTCTCATTTGGCAACAGCTCAACTTGATTTTACTTCACGTTCATTCTTTGTTTTGATTTTATTAGCATGTGGAATTTAGTAGATGTGATATTGATTATTTTCCATTATGTTTTTGGTCAATTCTAAGTGCTGAAATTATACGGCAAAGTTTAAATTAAATGCCATCGCATTAGCAAAAGTGACCGATAATAGAAAAACGTACAAGAGAGTGGCGAATGCAGGAAGAAGTGTTGTTGAAAATGCCGAGAGGGAAACAAGTTCAGCATTGTAGACCTAAACTTGATAAGCTTGCTCCTATGATATGTTAAAAAAAGTGTGGCATTATAACCAGAAAATATGATATGTAAGTAAGAAACATGTCTGATGCCTCATGCTGAGTGGTGTAATTATTAAGTTAAGAACTGATGAGTCAGAATTTTTTATTTTAAGTCCCCCCCTCCTCCCTCAACAATGAAACGAAACAAACAAACAAAAAAAAAACATGTTAAGTTGTCTTTTATGTAAGTCCACTTTAAAATTTATGTGTCCATCATTGATTTTAATGATCATAATTATATATGCATATGGGTGACAGCACACACAGAATTATTAACTTTAGGTACAGATTATCAAACTGAAATTTTTTAATGTCATCAAGTTAAAAGAAAATCATGTTACTTTTTTTTCTTTTTTTTAAAATTCACTATTAACATGAAAATATTTATTTATTTATTTTCTTTTTTCTCTCTCTGAAAATTTATCCTCTAACTAATAGGGTTGATTTATACTCAAGTGTATACAATATTTACAGTCCTTTAAGAAATTATAAGACCGCTTTAATTTTGTAATTTATAAGAAAAATAAAGATTCTAATCATAATTTAAATACATAAAATAACATATTGCTCTATTTTTTTTTTATAATTAGTTTGCAATAACTTGGTATAATGCAATAAATGTTTAATTAAAATATATTTTAGAAATAAGTGAAAAATAACCTGTTAAGAAAATATAAGACAACTTGTCAAAAAACAAAATTGTATAAAAAATTAATATGATATTGGTCCTCCATTTTTCCTGATGACTTCAAATGCTCTGTTTTTCATTGAATTAACCAGGTGATTAAGTTCAGTTATAGAAATATTGTACCATTCTTTTACAATGGCTAATTCCAGTTCATTGGCAGACGAAAATTTGTTTATTATTAGCATAAACTTTGCGGGATAATACACCCCATAGGTTTTCCATGGGGTTCAAAAGTCTGGACTTCGACTTGGCCATGGCAAAACATTAATTTTTTCTTTTTTAAACCACTCCTGTGTGGATTTAAATGTATGACAAGCAGCATTGTCCTGTTGAAACATCCAGTTAGCACCACCTAATAAAGGTCCAAACGGTATCATATGATCATATAGCATGGACTGATATTGTGTAGAGTTCATATGACCCGAAATCCGCTGTAAATCACACAACCCCTCATAACTGAAAATTCCCCAAATCATTACTGATCCTCCACCCATTTGTCGACTGAAGCATTCTTTTGGTTCCTTCCTCAAGTCATGCCAATAGTGTTTGTAACCATCGGGACCATCAAGGTTAAATTTTTTTTTCTTCAGAAAATATAATTTGTTTCCACTCATCATTCCATGACATGACATTTTTAAGCCCATTTTAATCTTTCTTCTTGATGGCACTTCAATAACTTTGGGTTTTTCTTCAATTTCGTATATTTCGTATTAATATTTAATTTAAAACTCTTCCAAACTGTTACATGTGAAGTTTTCTTGCTGAAACATTTCAAAACTTCATGAGTTGAAAGACCTTTTTTAGTTGACAATCAAAAAATTTGTCTATTATCACGTGCTGTCAAAATATTTTTTCTACCAGATCGTTTTGTTTTGTTTGAATAAACTTTTCTAATTATGGCATTATAAATGGCAGTTTTAGAACGGTTCATTAACCTTGCAATATCTCTTTCAGATTTACCAGAACCTTTATAAAATAAAATTATTCTCACTTCGCACTCTGATAATTCTTTACCTTGAAACATCGTCAAATTAATCGTAGATAACACATTGAAAACCTAAGCCTTTGCTTCTTAGGTAATGCTTTTAGTAAATACTTATGCATGCGCTTTATATCGAGTTTTATGTCACGTATAATATGCTAATTTTCTCAGGTGGTCTTATAATTTCTTAACAGTCACAGTCTTTAATTTTTAGAAAAATGAATAAGTTTTAATGAAATTTAATTTAATTTTAAAAGTTGGAATTAGTATAGGATGCGTTTTCTTATCAATTTTAAATACGCAACTAAAAATTTGCATATTATGCTCTCTTCTTCAGAAATGCACCAATACGCTTGTGGTCTTATAATTTCTTAACGCACTGTATTGCACTTATGTCATTGTACCATTTTTGAATTATTTTATTCACTTATGAATTTCAGGGTTATGTTTTAAAAACAGCTGTCAGAGGCTACCCTTTGTTATTCATTTAGTATACAAGTAGCAATTTTCAGGGATTTTGCATGTTAGATAGTTTTACCACTGAGCTTTGATTTAAAAAAAAAGTCATCTTACTAGTTTTACATTTAAGAATATTGTTTAGCTAAATTTTTAGTTTTATTTTATTGGTAGTGGTAGGTATTTTTGAAGATTAATTTGGTCATCTTTCTATCCTCACATTTGAATATTTAGCTGTTTTTTTTTATTGCTAAAGGTAAGTATTTTGAAAACTTGATATAAGGTCATTTTCAAATTTTAAAGGTTTTGGTGAAAAGAAAACAAAAGAAATTACTATTTTACATTTTCTGATATAAGAATTTTTTTTGCTGGTTCATTTTTCATTATTTATAGTTCATGCACTACTTACTGAGATTAGACAAGGTATTCAGCTTATGGTATGGAGGCAAGGGTTCAGGAACTGTTACATCTATAGCAGCTGCTCGTATTTTATGCTTCAATGCATTGTAAAGGTCCTCCTGATGAACAACTTCACCCCTGTGTAAGAAAATAGAATGTTTTATTTAAAGAAAATCATTGAAATATATAGAAAATCATAACAGGCTTTTGAATAGAGCAGCTAAAAAGCTATTTGCTACTAAAATGAATTTCAGGTAACTAGTATAAAATTGGCATGTAAACCGCACTACCATTTTTGGATTAAATAGGCTCTATTTACTGAAAAACTATAGCTATTGATGAAAACAAAACAATTGTTAACAATTTATCTGTTAATACATGTTGTTCAAACCTCTTCTTAATTATAAATTTTAAGATAATAGCTGATAAAACATTTTTAGTTAACTTGCCATTTTTAACAAATTTAATTGTTAATGACTTGTAGACCTTTTTTTTTATTTAATGTTTTTTAAATTAAATTACAGGTATCCCTTTGATTAATGCAGTTTCTGTTGATGCAATTTTGAGTTAGTGTCATAAATACCTTTTAGAAACTTCTTCAATTAATGCAGAAAAAAATTCATAGACTAAAGACAATCCATTCCTCCTTTAACATTCCCTTAAGAAAATATATAAATAAATTTCATTTTTTAAAGGATCAAATTTTTGCTATTTTTAAAGTGTTTATATTCAAATATTTTTTGCTCCTGTATCTGAAGCATGAAATTTGCCAACTTAAAATGTGCACACCTTTTTTGGTTGTGTAGCAATGCCATTTCTCGGATAGATTATCAGAGCTTACCGATGGACAATGGGTTAACCTTTTGTCCAGAGGTGTGTCATTGATTTCTAATCCTAAGGTCCCAGGTTCAAATACAGCTTCCCACACACATCACTACAGTAGTGACCACGGACATGCAAATAAACGACACAAACAACTTGCATCTGGAACAATAGATGGCAGCACCTGATTCCTTTCCAGCTGCAAAGCCTGTCACACAGCTCAACTTTGCAGGCAGACAACTGACAGCACAATATGGTAACCACTGCCATCTACATAAGTAATATTGCTCATACAACATTATACTCAGTGGGAGTACTGTAGCAATGCCATTTCTTGGATAAATTATCAGAGCTTACCTATAGATAATGGGTTAATTTTTTGTCCAGAGGAATTTCATTTGATTTCTGATACAGAGGCCCCACATTCAAATACAGCTTCCCGTACGCATCACCGCAGTTTTAAACAAGATAAGTATTTTAAACTTAAGGACCTGTACTTATATGCTAAAAAGTCCAAAATTTCAGTTTCACAATCAAATTTAATAAATATTAGGGCTGTGCTGATTAATCAGTTTGGTTAATCGATCAATGCTTAATTCCGATCAATTTTTTTAATCGAGTTAATTGGTCCAATTAAATCGATTAAAAACTTTCAAAATCCAATTAAAATTTGAAACTACGAATTAAAGTAAAAATTTAAAATACTGTTCTGGCCACAAAATATTGCCCCATCAGTAGCCGTGCGGTTCTGCACTGAAAGCTGATAGATGAAAAGTGGCGGGTTTGATCCCAGGTTGCACTTGTCGACCTAGCCGTTGGGAATTTTCTGTGATTTTCTCTGAAACTTGTGCAAATACGTGCTAGGATTTCACAGAATTTTCAATGACCTCATGGAGGTCATTCCACTTATAGTCCTAGGACCCTAAGGAAGTCAATCGGTCTTATTCCCAAACAGAAACACACCTACAAAATATTTTTTCACATATTCGTAAATGTCATTTTTACAACTACACATTCCTTTTTACTTGTGTTTTGATTTCAATTTTTTATTCTGGTGAATATTTCTATTATAAAATTTCAGAATGTATTCTGTCTTTATTTGATTTGTTTTGTTTCACAGTAATATTTTCATGTGGGTTTGAGCAATCTTTTGGTATTTTGCTTAAAATTGCTTACCAAAAACAGAAAACCTGCATTTCTGTGCTCAGTGCTTTAGGGATAGCTCCTGAAGAAGTCCTATCATATTTTGAGCTTTTTATTTAGTATTCAATCTTCTTATTATGCTATGGTTCGAAAATCTTTTGCTAATCTCAACTTAAATGGTTCATTTCATTAATGTAAGATCGATTCCTTCCCCCCCCACCCCCACCGACCGTTATAATACTATCCTTTACTATTCCTTCTTTTCTATAGCATTACATTGCACAGTCCTTTTTTATGTCTTCTACAGGTAATGTAATCTTATAAATTTTAAAATTAATGTAAGTAATATTATTAATCTTCTAAAATTAAATCAATTTAAGTTAACTAGTTACTTTGTTGACATATGTGTGTATCTGTGGTGATTTATTTGACTGTCTATTCTTCGTTCTCATTCTTTTCATTTTAATCAAATAAATTATATATATATTACACAAGATCAAGCTTAGATTGCGAAAATGTCAATGTGCTTGTGTGTTTAAGGGATTGAATAAAATGGTATCTTTTTTATGACTTGTTGTGTAATATTTGGAAATAAACGTGTTTCATTCTGATCTTTCATTATATATGAGTGAGTATAATTTTAATATTTATAAAGTATTTTTAATTATGTTTTTATTATTTTATATCAGTAATTAAGAAGCAACAGCACTAAATATCCTAATTAAATATACTCATAATTAAATCTAAGTGTAACAGGAAATGTATTTCATAAAATAAATCCACCGTACTTTAGAATGTAGAAATCGAGAAAAAAGAATAAAAAATCCATAGAAAAAAAGCTTGGGATGAGGACGAAAAACTCACAATATCAAATGTGTGGAAGAAAAAAAACGGCTAACACCAGAAGAAATAAAAGGACAAAATTGACTAAAAAAAAGTCTGAATCTCGGTAAGGATCAGGCTTGGGCTACGAATATTTGCAGTTACTTTTCGAAGTGTTGTATTATCTTTGCATTTAAGATAGTTATTCTTTTGTTAGAAAAAATTAAGAGGTTTCCTTTTTTTCCTTATTTGTATGTTTGTTATTATTATTATTTATTATTTAAGGAACTAATTAAATTAAAATCTGTATCATCTTTATGGTCTGTTGAGTACTATCTGAAAAGAAAAACAAAGTATATTGTTCAAATAAAATTATACAAAGAAAAATGAAAATCGATTAAAAATCCGATTAATCGATTAATGCACTACAATTAACCCCGTTAAAACTGTTAATCGTTTCCCACCCCTAATAAATATCTAGCTTTACATTACAGCCAAGCACATTATTGTATTATTATTTGTAAGGCTACTTGAAGTCAAAATACACAATATTTTTTATGTGCAGTAGTAATTTTCTTAACAAGAATGTAATATATTTGAATTCAATGGCAGTGAAATTTGGATACAAAATATTAACAAGTCCTTCCAGCTCATTTGGAAGGGTAGATTGATTTCTTTCTCCTTATCAAATAGATTTGGTTTCAAAATGGCAGCTACAAATTATTAATGGACTTGGTGATAGAAAATATTTGAGGATATTTGAATGATAAATCCATTTTTCAACTTTGGTTTGAACGGATTAAGTATTTCAAAAGTTACCATGATAACAAATTTTAATGGCTGCCACTTGGAAACAATATAATGGAGGAAGTTGCCCAGAAAACTCGTCCACGATATTTGAAGCTTAAGTTCACTGTCCAACTTTGGTTCGAATCAGTGCAGTGTTTCAAAAGTTATTGTTATGACTAATTTTCAAGCAGCAGTCTAAGTGGCTGCAACTTGAAAACAAAATGGCGAAGCGACTTGACCATTAAAATCATACAAGATATTTGTATGATAAGTTCTTTGTCCAACTTTAGTTCATATTAAATCAGTATTTCAAAAATTATCATAAGAAATTTTCAAATAGCACTGTAATTTCAAGTGGCCCACACTTGGAAAAAAAAAAAAAGGCAGAGTGAGATGCCCAGCAAACTTATCTCAGATATTTGAATGATAAATCTACTACCCAAATTTGATGCGAATTGATTCAGTATTACAAAAGTTATCATAAAATTTTTTTCAAGTGGTTGCCACTTGGAAATAAAATTACGGATCAAGTTGCCAAGTGATATCCAAGATATTTGAACCATAAGTTTACTGTCCAACTTTTGTTTGAATCAATTTAGTATTTAAAAAGTTATCTTGATGGCACATTTTCACATGTCAGTGTGATTTTAAGTGGCCGCAACTTGAAAACAAAATATTGGAATAAGTTGCCCAGTGAATTCATCCAAGATAATTATATGATAAGATCACTGTCCAACTTTGGTTCAAATTAAATCAGAATTTAAAAAGTTATGTTTATAAATTTTAGACTGGTAGCCTAATTTCATGTTGTCTTGCTTAGTTCATAACATCCGCACTTTGATTAAAATGGCGGATAAGTTCATTAATAAACTTGATTGTGACCCATATATAGTCTATGTATACATCAAAATTCGAACAAATCCGGTCTCAAATACACTTTTCACAATGTTAATTTGAAATTTTCAAGTGGGCTCCACTTGAAAACCAAATGGTGGAGCGATTTGGTTAACAAACTCATCTAAACTTTTTAAAAGAAGTTCACTGTCCAAATTTGGTTTGATTTAGATTATTATTTTGAAAGTTATCGTGATTTTAAATTTTCAAGTGGTAGCCTAATTTCAAGTGGCCCTGCTTAACTTAAGATATCCACCACTTTGTTAAAAATAGCAGATAAAATCATTAATAAAATTGATTGAGACATTTTATGGTCTATGTATATGTTACCGTTAAAGTATGTAATTCAGTTATTTCATAGTATAACTAGGTATTTCATGAAATAACTAGACAAAAGCATATAATAGATAAAAAATTTCACAATTTAACTAGTTATTATATAAAATAACTAGTTATTCTATGAAATAACTAATGGCAGATGTTAAAGTATTGAATAAACAAATTCAAAATTATTTTATAAATTAATTGATCATAAATTCATGTACGCAAAGCGTACAGACGTGCGTAATACTGCCTGCTGCCAGGGCGCGAAATTTCCGCTCGCCAGCTCGCCATTGGCGAGTGGAATTTTTACTGTGGCGAGTAAAAATTTGGTCAAGTTATAGATAGAATTCTTAAACAATACGGTAACAGAAAACATTCTTTTTATAGATTTAAATATGGCAAAATCTTCTGATCTTATAACCTCATATTTAACCTCTCCTTTTTCTCTTCTCGGAATGCCGAGTCGTGTGCACTTTCCGACGATCGTCCCAGCCTAGGGAAGGAAAATGCTTAGTGCATGCATATAAGTTTTAATCTTTTTGGCAGTTTCGTTTCTTCCACTTTGATTTCTCCAAGCAGAGTGAATAGAGAAATGCGAAAATTTGCCTATGCAATATTGGCGCATGAAAATGAGCCTGAGCCCTTTTAAAGATACTGCTTACTTTTATTTTGTTGAATAATTACCAAAAAACAGTTCAGATTTTCCAGTTTTTCACTGAAACGCCAAGGATTTGCACTTTTAATGATTTATATGCAACGATTTTATCGAAAAAGTTATCCCGAAATGTTTATTTCAAATGACAATAATGAACAAGCTATACACATCGACATTTCGTCTGATTACAAAAATAAAACGGACAAAAAAGACATTTCTGATGTAGAAAGATAAATAAATAAATATGCAAATAAGGAAGCTTAATCTTTCAAAATATAAAGATTTTCACAGGATATTGTTTGACAAAGAATTTTTTTTCTTTTTTTTTTCCTTTAATGAATCTTTGCATTTACGTTATTAGATATTTTAATTTTTTTTCAAATCTCAAATACAATACATTATAATGATTTTTTAATTATAGATGATTATGAGACATGATGATATACGACACACTTTTAATATGCATAATTTTAGGAATATTTGTAAAAGCATTTAAAATAGTCATGAAAAATAAAAAACCCAAAATGTGTAAAAAAAAAAGACAACATTATAATTTATGGCGAGTAAAAATTTTTTTTGACGAGTGTAATCTGAATCTAAATTTCGGGCCCTGCTGCTGCAGTACAAAATTGTGCATACTTTTCAGATTCATGCATTTTGAGATAGGGTATCCAGTGATGTTTTCTTTGGTTTTCATGTACGCAAAGCGTACAGACGTTCGAAATACTGGCTACTGCGGTACAAAATTGTCATATGTTTCAGATTCATGCATCTTGAGATAGGGGTATCCAGTGATGTTCTTTTTTTCGGTTTTTATGTACGCAAAGCGTATAGATGTTCGAAATACTGGCTGCTACGGTACAAAATTGTCATATGTTTCAGATTCATGCATCTTGAGATAGGGGTATCCAGTGATGTTTTTTTTTTTCGGTTTTTATGTACGCAAAGTGTACAGACGTTCGAAATACTGGCTGCTGCAGTACAAAATTGTGCATACTTTTCAGATTCATGCATCTTGAGATAGGGGTATACAGTGATTTTTTTTTGTGGGGGGGGGTTTCATGTACGCAAAACGTACAGCCGTTCGAAATACTGGCTGCTGCAGTACAAAATTGTACATATGTTTCAGATTCCTGCATCTTGATATAGGGGTATCCAGTGACTTTCTTTTTAGATTTTCATGCACGCAAAGCGTACAGACGTTCGAAATACTGGCTGTTGCAGTACAAAATTGTGCATATGTTTCAGATTCATGCATCTTGAGATAGGAGTATCCATATATATATATTTTTTTTGGTTTTCATGTACGCTTAGAGTACAGATGTTCGAAATACTTTCTGCTGCAGTACAAAATTGCGCATATGTTTCAGATTCATGCATCTTGAGATAGGGGTATCCAGTGATATTTTTTTTAAAATTCATGTACACAAAGCATACAGACGTTCGAAATGCTGACTGCTGCAGTACAAAATTGTCATATGTTTCAGATTCATCCATTTTGCGATACAAAAGTTTACTTAATATGCATGAAATAAAAAAAATATGCAAAATTTTGTACTGCAGCAGCCAGTATCACGCACGTCTGTAAGCTTTGCGTGCATGAAAACCAAAAAAGAATGTCACTGGACACCCCAATCTCAAGATGCATGAATCTGAAAAATATGCACAATTTTGTACTGCAGCAGCCAGTATTTCGAACGTATGTACGCCTTGCGTACATGAAAACCAAAAAAAAATCACTGGATACCCTATCTCAAGATGCATGAATCTGAAACGTATGCACAGATTTGCACGGCAGCAGCCAGCATTTCGAACGTCTGTACGCTTTGCGTACATGAAAACCAAAAAAAATCACTGGATACCCCTATCTCAAGATACATGAATCTGAAACATATGCACAATTTTGTACTGCAGCAGCCAGTATTTCGAACGTCTGTACGCTTTGCGTACATGAAAAAAAAAAATCACTGGATACCCCTATCTTAAAATGCATGAATCTGAAACGTATGCACGGTTTTCCACGGCAGTAGCCAGTATTTCGAACGAATGTACGCTTTGCGTACATGAAAACCAAAAAAAAAAAATCACTGGATATCCCTATCTCAAGATGCATGAATCTGAAACGTATGCAGTTTTCCACGGCAGTAGCCAGTATTTCGAACGTCTGTACGCTTTGCGTACATGAAAAAAAAATCACTGGATACCCCAATCTCAAGATGCATGAATCTGAAACATATGCAGAATTTTGCACTGCAGCAGCCAGTATTTCGAACGTCTGTACGCTTTGCGTACATGAAAACAAAAAAAAAATCTCTGGATACACCTATCTCAAGATGCATTAATCTGAAACGTATGCAAAATTCTGTACTGCAGCAGCCAGTATTTCGAACGCCTGTACGCTTTGCGTACATGAAAAAAAATCACTGGATACCCCTATCTCAAGATGCATGAATCTGAAACGTATGCACAGTTTTGCACGGCAGCAGCCAGTATTTCGAACGCCTGTACGCTTTGCGTACATGAAAAAAAAAACATTACTGGATACCCCTATCTCAAGATGCATGAATCTGAAACATATGCACAATTTTGCACTGCAGCAGCCAGTATTTCGAACGTCTGTACGCTTTGCGCGCATGAAAACAAAAGAAAAAATCTCTGGATACACCTATCTCAAGATGCATGAATCTGAAACGTATGCAAAATTCTGTACTGCAGCGGCTAGTATTTCGAACGCCTGTACGCTTAGCGTACATGAAAAAAAAATCACTGGATACCCCTATCTCAAGATGCATGAATCTGAAACGTATGTAAAATTTTGTACTGCAGCAGCCAGTATTTCGAACGTCTGTACGCTTTGCGTACATGAAAACCAAAAAAAAAAAAAAAATCATTGGATACCCCTATCTTAAAATGCATGAATCTGAAAAGTATGCACAATTTTGTACTGCAGCAGCCAGTATCTCGAACGTCTGTACGCCTTGCGTACATGAAAAAAAATCACTGTGGGTACTCCTATCTCAAAGTGCAAGTGTCTGAAAAATATGCAAAATTTTGTGCTGCAGCACTGCTAAAATAACCGGTAAATGTGGTAAATATTGAATAATTAATCACATTCCCTAAAATTTAGCGGGGATTATGCATAATCATTTCATACTTTAACGATCAAGTAATCGTTATTCTATAGAATACCTAGTTAAATCGTAGAATTCAATAATATTATATACTTTAACTGACTTGTCTAGTTTTTTCATGAAATACCTAGTTATTCTATGAAATAACGAATTTCGTGCTTTAACGGTAACATATACATCAAAATTCAAACAAATTCGGAATATGCTTTTTACAATTCAAATTTGAAAATTTCAAGTGGTCTCTACTTGAAAACCAAATGGCGGAACAACTTGAACACACTCACACAAGTTATTTATAAGATAAGTTCACTGTCCAAATTTGGTTTGATTTGGAGTATTATTTTGGAAGTTATCACGATTTTAAATTTTCAAGTGGTATCCTGATTTCAAGTGGCCCTGCTTAACTTATGATATCCGCCACTTTATTAAAAATGGTGGATAGAGTTCATTGAGACCCATTGAGTACTGATAAAAGTAGAGTACGGATTCCGTATACTGGGTATGGAGAAAAATTCTGCGAACATCAGTGTAGTTTTAGGGTGAATGGGTGCCTTCTTTTGGCGATAATTGCTTTCTTGGCAACTTGTTCTAATATATGTGGTCAATGGGAGGAAACCTACTTTGGTGGAAGTGAAATGTTGGTTTGGCAGTAAAAAAACCCGATTTGACGAATGAATTGGTGGGGATGTGATGTTGGGGAACAAAAGGGTTACTAGTCCAGGATCTACTATAATGTGCAGTCAATGATTAAAACCATGATAATTTTTTTTTGAGTTCAAAGACAATATGGCTCAGAACAAACTGTTTAATTATAGGAAATTTTTAACTTTTTATCATTATCATTTAATAAAATGTTTTATCATTTTGCTTGATTTTACTATTGTTTGTTTTGATCTAAATATTTAGCATTCAACAAAGAATCCCTAGTGTTAACAAAAAAAAAAAAAAAAAAGAAAAAAGAAAACTTATCTCTCTTTTCCCCCTCTCCCCCCAACCACTCTTTTTCAGGCATAGGTTTAACTGAATTTACTGTTTTGCAAATAATTTTTAAGAATATACAATATTTCATGTAAGAATGATACCATAATTTTAATTCGGCATAAAATTATTACAAACCTGCTTGTATTAACGAAAACCGCAGTAGACTTCATAAGATCAAACACACTTTTATTAAAAAGATTCCTCGTTTTATCTGTCAGGTTGCACATGGACACTATGAAGTCAGATTCTTTTATCAGTTCATTAAATTCTGCATAAATTGCTCCCATTTCTTCCGCTGTAAATGAAAGTCCAGCATATATATATTTTTTTAAATGTACTACATGAAAAAAAATCTGGAAGTATAGATAAATTACATATCTCTGCATGGAAATGGGCTCCAACACCATTTTTCCAAATTCTTATGTAAAATGAAATGACCTCCTGAATCCGAATACGACATCCATTTTGCCCTATCACCCATCGTTTTTAGTGACGCTCCCCTATTTTAATCACTTTTCAGTAATTTTCTGGCTATATAAATTTGATTTGTAGGGGAGGAAAGGATTACTTTAACTGTTAAATATTTTTTGAGGGGCAGTTGGAAAATTCTAAAACATGAACATTTGCTGCAAGTGGAAAATTTAGGGAAGAATTTGTCGCTGAAATTACATATTTCATTTATTATATTTTATTAATCAATTATTATTATTATTTATTATACATTAATTTTCTTTGTCTTTAAGTGTTAAAATAATTCTTTTCCATTCTCCTAATCAAATTCATGGCCATAAAATTACCTAACAGTAATAAAAATTGGGGGAGAGGGTGACGTCCCGAGAAAACGGTGGGTGATTGGTCAAAAGAAGGATCAGATTCGGAATCAGGAGGTCATTTTATATAAGAATAAGTAAGAATTGGTATTGGGGCTCTTTTTTTTTTTTTTTTTTTCTTTTTTTTCAGTGCAGTGTTACATGTACATGTTCCATAATAATGATGGAAAAAAAAAAGAGATGTTCTCATAATTTGAATATTATTTATTGTAAAAAAAAGAGAGAGAGAGAGAGAGACATTTAATAGTTTGGTGCAATATCTACACTACTTTCTCTTATCCTACTAGTTATAGAAACAGATCTCTTTGGCATATATTTCTTCATGAAGGGGCTACTGTCTCTTTCAATCCCCACCCCCACTTTTATTTATATTCGTAAAACATAAAAATTAAAAAAAAAAATTAAAAAAGTCATTGCATTACGTTTTAGGAAAGACATTTTTATAAATCATATTTATTATTAATATGTCAAATTAATGTTTTGTATAGAATATATGCTTAAATTTCAGATTTACAGGCTATACTAAAATATTCAGATACATTATAAGGGCTGCAATTAGGAATTGCTGGAATTACATTTCTGTTTGTGTTAAATATTTTTAACATTTTCCAACAATATTTAAGAATGAGTATGAATTCAATTAATCTGTCTGCCCGTTGTGTGATACCGTAGGCAAAGAATATTAAAGGTTAATCAATACGGCGAGTACATACAGTTGGAAAATGTTAATAATCAGTGTGTACTATATAATTTTTCATTCTTGTTTTTATACAAAGCTAGCATTACTCTCATTACATTTTAAAACTTTATGAGATAGGAAAATGAATGTGATCAACGAATTAAATTTAAAATTTTTCCATAAAGGACTCTGAATAATACATACTGATATCAAAATTGATAACACAAAATATATAATGGGTAGACACTGAAAGATGACAAAGAAAACAAAAGGATTTGTTCCCCCGTGGCTTCTTACTTAAATAATATGACTCAAATACAAAAATCCTATTGTATCAAATTATTGAACACTTTTATTTATTTATTTATTATTATTTAAGTAGCCTAGTACCTTTCTTATTTGAAGAAAACGTTTTAAAATACATGAATATTTAGATTGGACAATAAGTTGTATATGGTTAATGTGAAGGGGCAAATTCAAGGGTACAATGGCATGCGACTAAAACTGCAAGCATTCTCAGCCCCTATATCCATCACCCTATAAGGTAACTGGCGTATGAGCCTGTTCGATCGTAATGCATATTGGTGACACAAAATATGTGTTTAACATAGTGCAAAACATTTCACAGCATTTAATAGTTTGCTTTGAAATTAATATGAAAGTGATAAAAAGCATTCATTAAATGTCAAAACACTGATATTCATTCACTATCTGTCTTCTGTCCCTAATGCTTCTAACACTAAAAAGAGCTTGCATTTTAAAGAGAAATATTACCTGGCTGAACAGGATGTCGAATATCATAATACAAAACTCTCTTTACTCCGAAAGGAAATACTCGCTTCATTATACATTGGCCTGAAAAATAAAAACACATTTGCATAATATTCATTACATTTTATGCATAAGACAGTCTCATAACAATAACATAGTCTTTAGTTTGAATGGCTGCTATGATTCAAAATCTTGTACGTTTTCACCCTTCTGAAAGATTATCGTCCCTGTAAAGAATCTTTTCAGACTTTTGGGTGTGTTTTTTGCTTATTTTCAATTTTAGCTTTTTTATTAATATGACAGGACTATTGCTTTCAGTCAGACATTTCACGTCGTCATCTTTCTCTGTGTTTCATATTGAATATGTGCTACGTGCTAGGTCTTTCACTATGCAAATCTGCATTATTCAACCGATCTCTATGAAAATTGGTACACTTATTAATCAGGACAAAAGCTAGCTAACACTGTATTTTTTTTTAGTTAAATCGAATAATTGATTCAAAAGATATTAAATAAAAACCCCATTTTAACTTTAAAATTATTTAAAAGAAAAAAAAATTGATAAAAAAAAATATTACGCATTCACTTTTTTTCGATATAAAAGGAATGAATAATAAATAAGATAAAGCTATTAGAGATGGCGCGACTGGAGAGATTGTGCACCTGGAAAATCAGATGGAATCAGGGCCAGATTAAGGTACTGAACAGGGACTCCAAATTTAAGGGGCCTCAAAATACGTCTAAACTAACACTACAATCTTTTCTTTAATATGTTTAATAATAAAATCATTGAATATTTTTTATTTGTTCAATTTTATTTTCAAATTTAAGCAGTTAAAAATCAACATTTCGGATTTTTTAGAATATGAAAATTCATAGTGAAGTTAATGTGAAAATTTTTGTAATTCTGACCGATATGTTAAGAATGAAAATATTTTAGTATGTCTAATTTCTTACGTTTTGTATTACTTGTGACAGTGTTTAATTTGTATTTTAAAAATTATCTTAAAAACTGCAATATACAAGATGTAGGATGTAGGGATGAAACGGATATCCGGTAACTATCCGGTATCCGGCCTATCCGGCTTTGTTTTAAATATCCGACGGGGTACCGGATATCAGCACTCCGGATACGGATATCCGGGAATTTCAAGCCGGATATCCGACGGATATCCGAAGCAGAAAATTCAAGCTTAAACTCCCCTCAAATGAAAATATTGCGACAATTATTTTATTTTTTTAGATCCATTGTAGCATAAAGTTTTTTTTTTTTTAAAGAAAAAAAAGTAAGCCTTTGTGAAATTTGAAATTAGCCACTTTAGCAAACAAATTTAGACAAAAATTGATTCAGGTCTAAGAAATATAGAAGCCCTATTTTAGTTTTATACAGAGTTAGCTAGGTTTTTTCAGAGTGATCTATATCATTCGGCCCCCTAATCTTCCCCATAACAATAGAAAGAGCTGTTCCTAAACAAATGATATTCATTCTGTGCAGTGCATATAACTCTGTTTTTATGACTTTTGTTTAATTGTTAGATTGTTTAGTAATATTGTTAGTATTGAAAATAAAAGTTGTTAGATCGTTTCGAAAATGAGTCAAATAATGCGCATTTATTGACTAGAACCTCCTTGTTTATTTACAATCCACTTTTTCATACATAAGAAAATTCTTGTTTTTGTGACCGTATATTTATACTAGCAGAGCATCTACATTGCCTGCGCCATCTACCTATTCGATTTGTATTATATATATATATATATATAAATTTATATAAATTTACGCCTTTAACAGAATATCTTGCTAAAGCACCTGAATTAAGAATTCCCATTACATTGCATAGATATGTTCCCCAAAATTAAATCTATTTCAAATAAAAGTACCTACTTAAATTTTCAGAAAGTCTGTACTTTAACTGTCATATTGTTAAAGGAGAAGAAAAAAATATTTTTTAAATGTTCAATTATTTAAAGTATTTGATTTTGTACATTAGAAAAACTTAAATTTTAATTTAATAATTTTAATATATAATCTAAACTTTTCTTTCTTATCTGTACAGAAAATAAAAATATTAAATAAGTAAAATTTATACAAAGAAAAAACATAAATTCATTTTGAATTATTATTTTCTTCTATGTTAAATAGAACGAAGTCTTAGATTCGTAAAAATTTTCAATTTCCAGTTTTCAGTGGATTTACGCATTTTGGGGGAACCAGAACACAATGTGACCATTTTTAGAAAATGTCTGTGTGACAAAAAATTTTGTGTAGCAGCTCTAGCTCAAGAGTTAATGCACAGAATTTCATATAAATTTATACATAGTTACACCTTAAAAAAAAAAAAAAAAAAAAAAAAGGTGTTCACGAGCTTTTGGTGCAAATCACTCAACAGGTGGCGCTGCTATTCTGTGATTTCTCCTATTTAAAGGAAGACTATATCTCAGCTTCTATTGTGTATAATTTAAAAAAAATATGTCACAGGGCTATTATGAAACACGTTTATTTAATTTCTGTGCATATCGGCCAATAGGTGGTGCTGCTATGCTGCAGTTTTCCCGTGATTGGGGAAGTTATATCTCAGATTCATTTGTGCATAATTGCACAAAATGTGGTATGTGATATGTGAGAGGGGCATTTTTATAAAACATCACGTTGATTTAATTTTAGTGCATACTGGTCAACAGGTGGCTATACTATGCTGAAATTTACTCTGTGAATAGGAAGGCTAAATGTCAACATTTATTTAACTGCACTTAACTTGATATGCAAGATAAATAATATGAGAGCGAAAGCTGGGTTAGTTTTGGTGTATATCGACCAACAGGTGGCGCAGCTGTTCTTCACCTTCCATGATTCTCTACAGGGTTACATCTCAAATTATTTTGATTAAAATCGCACTAAACTCTATATCTAAAATCTTTATTGTGAGGAGCTATGATTAAGTTTCTTCTGCGCATGTTAAACAGCATGTAGCATCGTTATATAGAGTTAGAGTGATATAGAAGAAAGTTTTGTGATGGCCATAACATACTAGTTTAAATCTTTTAGGTTTTTTTTTTCTTTCTTTTATGTTTTCTAAAAAATGTCTCAAAAGGAAGTATTGAATTCATAAAAATTTTCAATTTCTGGTTCGATGGATTTACTCATTTTAAGAAGTCCAGAACATGGTTTGATCAATTAAAAAAAAATATCTATTTGTGTATATGTGACAAAAATTCTGTCCAACTGTATCTCTGAAATTACTGCGTATAATTACATATGAATTTATATGTAGTTGAACCATGACATAAATCAGTGCCTACCTTTTTTTGATGCACATGGCTCAACAAGCGATGCTACCGTACTGCGATTTATGCAACTTAAAGAAAGGCTATATCTTAGGAACTACTGCACAGAATTTCATAGAAATATATATGTACATGCACCTTGGCATATATTAGTGCCTATCAAATTTTGGTGCCAACCATTCAGCAGGTGGTGCTGTTATACAGCGCTTTTTGCAATTTCAGGGAAGGCCATATCTTAGGTTCTATTGCATATAATTACATGAAAATTTATGTTAGAAGGGCATTATGAGAAGTTATGCTGATTCAATGTGGGTGCATGTTCGCCAATAGATAATGCTGCTATACGGAAATTTCCCCCGAAAACTAGAAGGCTATACCTCAGATTCTATTGTGTATAATTCAGGCATGAGAGTGCAGAAAATTAAAAAAAGAGGAAACACGCATGTTCATAAAATTAATTTTAAAAGAAAAATAATGCTTACAGGAAAAAACTATACAAAATAAAGTGACAAATCAAACTAAAAGAATAATGCACATCAACACAATAAAACATGTGTTAAAAAAAAAAAAAAAAAAAAAAAAAAATAGCAATCAACATTTAATCATTGGCTGGTGGTGGAAAATGGGAAAGAAGGGGGGGGGGGGTAAAAGGTAGTTCATGAGAGAAATATTAAAAACAATTCTACTTCTTTATGGGTTCTAGAATATCATAAAGTAAGTTTAAAATTAATATTGTGGAGGGATAAATATTCAAAAGTAAAAGGCTTAACGCAGAATGTTTGATCGGCAATGATTAGAGATGAAAAAAAGGGGGAGGGGACAAAAAAAATTACATGAGTGAGAAATATTGAATAATTCTGTTCTTTTATATGTTATAGAATTTGATAAAGCATGTTTAAAATGAATATTGACATTTATATTTTGGATGCAAAAAGATTGAGAATCTAAAATTTTTCGTGTAGCGTTTGAACACTGAGCGTTATTGGAGTTTGATTTTAACAAAATAAAAAAACGCGGAATTAACGAAAATCGCAAAAAAGCGGAAAATCGCGGATCCGCGGAAAATTCTCATGCCTGATAATTGCACAAAACTTGGTATGTGAGTGAGACAGCCATTATGAAACACTATTGTGATTTATTTTGGGTGTATATCGGTCAACAAGTGGCAATACTGCACTTCAGTTTACCTCATAAATGGGCTAAGTCTCGAGACTTAAGTGCGTAAAACTTGATATGTAAGACAACCATTATGAAAACGAATGTCGACCTTATTTAGGTGAATATCAGCCAATAGGTGAAGCTGCTATTATGATTTTTCACAAGCCTATATCTCAGGATCTGTTTATTAAAATTGCACCGAACTCCATATGCAAAATATTTATTGTGAGAAGCTACGGTTAAACTTTTCTACAATGTAAACAGTAAGTGGCACTGTTATATAAAATGGTATAACAGAAAGTATTGTAATTGCCACAACATATTAGTTTTCCTATGAAAATAACCCTTCAACTGTAGAATAGTAAAATATTTTATTTCAGTTTTTTAATACTAGTAATGTAAAAAATATGTAAATAATAAGTTTTAGTTTTGTAATTCTGAATAAAACCTATGTTTTTGTGGCAATACTTTTCATGACAAGCTGCAAGTATAGGAATGAGTATGCTAGGCTTAAAGTTTTATTCTTCATGGTGATATTGCACAAATAAATAAAATATTAAATATGTTTAAGTAAATTACATTTAAAATGTTTTTAAAAGAATAGTATATGAAATCTGTTTATATTTTATTGTTAATATATATATATACAAAAAACAAAACTAATGCCGGATATCCGACGGATATCCGGCCCGGATATCCGTATCCGGCAGGCACAAGAGCTCCGGATATCCGATATCCGGTATCCGGCAAAATCACTATCCGTTTCATCCCTAGTAGGATGTTTGTACTTGATATTTCTTAAGTTTGCAATAATTCATAAGAATTCTGAAGACAAATCTACACTACTGGCCATTAAAATTGCTACACCAAGAAGGAATGATAATAACGGAATGAAATTTGTTGGACACATACATTGTAGTAGGAAGAACAATTGATTAAAATTTCAGGAAATTTGGAGTAATATGTACTGAGAAAACAGTACATAAAGCAGCGACCTCTGTGAGCAATAACAGCACATATCTGCCTAGGCATTGAATCGAACAGCGATTGGATGACATGTACGGGTAGAGCACTTCATGAAGTTTTAACACGATGCCACAATTCATCGATCGAAGTTACTGGTGAGTGGTGGGGGGCCAGTCGCTTTTCAACGATTAAACAGTCATTTTCATTGGTGCGAGATCAGGAGAACGCGCTGGCCAGAGCAACAGTCGAGCACATTCTATATCAAAGAAGGTCCGGACAATACAAACAACTTGCGGTCGTGCATTATCTTGCTTAAATTTTGCGCTACGGAGGCTTCGAATACAGGGCAGAGGGGTGGGCCTTAACTCGACAGAAATTTAATGGCCGCTGTTCAGAGTGCCAGGAATACGAACAAGAAGTAATCGAGACATGTATCCAATGGGAACCCATAACATCATTGCAAATGATGGATAGTATGATGATGTCGAATCCGAGCTGGTAATGTGCATTATTCATTATGCTGTTAAATACGGATAAGGCAATTTTGATGCTGTAAACAGGATTGTGATTTACCTGAAAAGTGACTTCACGCCATTCCTGCTTCCAGGTTCATCGTTGATCACACATTAATGGCGTCCATATCAGTGATGCAGTTTTGAGAGTAATCAGAATTTTGGAAGCCGCATACTGAGTCACCACCTGGATTGATCGTATGTGGTACCATTGGATACACGTCCCGATCACCACTTGTTTTCATTCCCGCTACTTTGAATACCATCCATTACAATTTTGACGAGTTAAGACCCATCGCTCTGCTCTATATTCAAGGCCTCCGAAGCGCAACATTTAAGCAGGACAATGCACGACCGCAAGTTGTCCATATTGTCTGGACCTTCATTGATGCCGAATGTGTTCGACTGTTGCTCTGGCCAGCGCGTTCTCCTGATCTCGCACCAATGAAAATGACTGTTTAATCGTTGAAAAGCGGCTCGTCCCCCACCACTCACCAGTAACTTCGATCGATGAATTGTGGCATCGTGTTAAAACTTCATG
Organism: Salticus scenicus; assembly: GCA_963930645.1. Classification (NCBI taxonomy): domain Eukaryota; kingdom Metazoa; phylum Arthropoda; class Arachnida; order Araneae; family Salticidae; genus Salticus; species Salticus scenicus. The sequence goes on from OZ005661.1 coordinate 138,467,615, forward strand.
AAGTGCTCTACCCGTACATGTCATCCAATCGCTGTTCGATTCAATGCCTAGGCAGATATGTGCTGTTATTTCTCACAGAGGTCGCTGCTTTATGTACTGTTTTCTCAGTACATATTACTCCAAATTTCCTGAAATTTTAATCAATTGTTCTTCCTACTATAATGTATGTGTCCAACAAATTTCATTCCGTTATTATCATTCCTTCTTGGTGTAGCAATTTTAATTGCCAGTAGTGTATATCTCATATTGGTTTTCACCCTATCCATATGTACTATTCAGGGGGAAAAAATATTAGATATTTTTCAGGTATGCTTTTATCTTTATATTTTTACTCTCTTCTATATTCAATTGAAGAAAGTATTGGATTCGTAAAAATTTTCGACTTTCGGTTTCCGACAGATTTCCACATTTTGAGAAGTCTAAGAACATAATTTTTACCATTTTTAGAAAATGCCTGTGTATGTGTGTGCGACAAAAATTTTGTGGCAACTGTATCTTCGGAACTGTTGCTCTCAGAATTGTATATAAATTTATATGTACATGCACCTTGACCTAAATTAGTGCCTATCAACTTTTGATGTCAACTGCTCAACAGATGGTGCTGCTATACAGCGATTTTCACAATTTAAGTGGAGGCTATATCTGAGGTTCTATCGCGTATAATCAAACAAAATTTGATATGTGAGAAGGTCATTATGAGACATTATGCTGATTCAATTTGAGTGCTTATCGGCCGAGAGGTAGCGCTTCTATACAGCGATTTCCGCAATATAAGGGAAAGCTATATCTCAGGAACCACTGCACAGAATTACATATAAATTAATATGTAGATGCATCTTGACATAAATTAGTAGCTATGAACTTTTGGTGTCAACCGTTAACCAGGGGGCGCTGCTACACAACGATTTCTGCAATTTAAGGAAAAGCTATATCTCAGTTTCTATTGTATATAATCTAACAAAACTTGATATGTGAGAAGGCCATTATGATACATTATGCTGATTTAATTTAGATGCTCATCGGACGATAGATGGCGCTGTTATACTGCAAATTTCCTCGATAATTGGAAGGCTATATCTCAACTTGTACGGCATATAACTGTACGAAACTTGATATATGAGATATCCATTCTAAAAACGCATTTTTTAAGATGTTATTTATAGGGAATACAACTGTCTTTCTTTGGATATTTTGTGTTAATTTTCTCTACCAAGGAGAGGTCATGACATGGAAAATTCAAATAGGGACGAAATTGCGCAGGATTGTAGTATACTATGAAGGTAACAACATATTAAAGCAATAGGACCCACTACACTAGCCACATAATTTCGAAAAAAAAAAAAAAGCGTTTAAAGTTACCGTAATCTTTAAATACAAGTTATTTCGCAAGTGAGTAAGCGCTGCAGTGGCGTGCTTGGTAGAGCGCAAGGCTTTAACCCAGACAACTTTGGTTCGATGTTACCTGCGGTACTCCTCTTTTTTCTTTAAATTTTTAAACTAAACTTTTATTTATTTATACTTTATTTCATTATTCCATTCAAAATTTGAAAAAATTAATAAAAAAATTATTTAATTTTCTTGAATATAAAAAAAATAAAATAAATTTTACTATTTGTAATATTTATAACTTAAAAATAAAATAAATTTATTTTACTTAAACAATAAATTTTAGTTTTGTTTTAACTGTAAAATAAAGTTAAAAAAAAAAAAAAAAAAAAAGGAAAATGCTGTATAATGGCCAAAACTTTTGTACATTTGGTCATTATGAATATAATTTTCGTATATATATCCAAAATGGAAAGACACAGAAAGACGAAAAAGGGAAGTGCACAACTAGATGTTATAACAAACCTATATACCAATTTGCAACATTCTACTTTCAACCGTTTTTGAATTATGTGAAATACATACACACATACAAACGTCCAAGGCCGTATCCAGAAAAAAATTTCGGAGGGGGCCGAACTTTCACTCAGATGTTGGTCGTGCACCCGCACATATGTACACCAACAGCGTGTGCATTAAAGTTTGTCCCTCCCCCTCCAAATCACATTAACTTTAAAACAAATATAAGTTTTTGCCTTAAAATTCGTATCTAGGCATAGTAAAATGGTTATGCGCTATAAATAAGATCGGTTACAACGCCGCATGGCGGCAAACAATGGAATTAATATTCCTAAAATCTGAATTGGCAAGAAAAATTTAATAATAATAATAATTCTAAAAAGTGCCTTGGGCATAAAACTGATGGAACTAGTCCTTTAAAATGCACAAGTCTTTGCTAGAGAGTTCTTTAATCCGTGATGTTATAAACCGCTGACTAACGAAGAAAATCCCCAAAAACTGGACTCACGGTAGTCCGGTTAATAAGGAATCGAGCTCGTAATTGAAGGATTGAGCGATCGATGCTGGAGCCATCCAAAGACTCATGTAGATTAATGGTATCTGGTGCGCGTAAAATCCGTTGTGTCCTCCATGTTTTGTAAATGTAATAGCTCAGGTATACTGAAGTTGGGGAAATATCTCCTCCGTGGAGGTTTTAAATTGTGATGGTACGATTACGCTAGAAATGAATTCTAGACCGTTGATATGCTGTCTGTCTAGCTTTAGTGCAATGTTAAGTCCATTCAAATTCAACATACCAAAAACTGGCTGACGTCCTAATTCAATGGTATAGCGCATGATTTATGTTCGAAACAACCATGTTTCAAATACTTTTTTTTTTTTTTTAGATATATCTTCTTTTTTTTATACAGCCGAGGTGTATCTTTCCCGTAAAAAGGGAAATCTAGTGCAGCTACGCTACCTGCTGGGCGATATACCCAAAAATCTAATCAACAAAATATTTATATCTAAATTTCCAAAAATAGTCTAATGGTGTTCAATGCATCTAAAAACGTGTAAATACATTGAAAACTGGAAGTCTAAAAGTTTCCGAATCCAATACATTTTCTCTTGTTATGTGTGTAGAAGAAAATAATATATATATGTGGTTTTCTAATTAGATAATAATGCTTGCTTTAGATCATATTACCGGAAACATGAGGACCTGTGTGCTGGCGTCCACTAAACCTAGATATGTTATATGTCTAGGTTTAGTGCACACATTGAGGTCTTCTCATATGGCTTACTGTTTAACGTGGGTAGATGTGTCTTCTACAGACCCTGGGGCTCAGCTTATACGCATTGTAGTTGCTGAAAATCTTCTGGCATGGCGTACGTATTGAACTATCTAGCATTTCTATATGTAACCAGGGTGTGTATCAACCAGGCGTCTCATGTGACACAGCGTATCTTCAACTGTGGATGCACGTCATTTGTGATTATCGTTTGGAAATTGAACAGTGAAGCGATGGCCCATCATCGCGTTCTACATCAGACTCAGATATGTCTGCTTTGTGACGATCGTAACAAAGATGTTTACATAACGTGTTGGTTTTTTAAGGCCTGTCAGGGCAGTAGATAGCAGAGGCAGTTATTCTACTTGCATCGCAGCTCATACCCAATTTCATTTTAGGACCGTCTTAGATCTCTTCAGAGGTTTGTCGAACTCCGGCAGCCTTAGCTCCAACATTATGTATATATATTAAGTTTTCCCTCTTCCCTTTCACTTGGCCTATGGGGCGAGCTGTGGTTAATACCAATGTAGGTACAATACCTTACTTCTTTCGAGCGCAGGGAGCTACAAATACTTTTCTGACTTTGCCTTGACCAATAATTGTTGTAATGCTTGGGGCTATACAATCGCATGCGATTGATTTTTCTTCCTGAGAGATTCGTTGTGGTAATCCTTCTGATTCCTTATGCGAATGTTATTTAGTTATAAGTGCATGGCGAAGGATGACGGTAGTAGTGTAATAGTTTGAATGATGCTGATGACGCATGGGTACATATGGTGGCTTTTTCCGCAAGTGGGTTTAACACTTCGGTTTCCTTTAAGAAAACAAGGAAGATTGATACGGAATTTCTTTGACAGAACCTGTGGACTGCATGTACCCACTAGAGTCTGGTCCAGTCAAAGCTCAGTCTGGTTTGGGAATCTGGACATTCGTTTGAAAATCTGCCTCGCTGCAAATATGAATACTGAATGCTATACTGTATGATGTGATTACTGGCATTTTTGCTTTAAGTAGGATTAGATAGTACCATCTTTCATCACATGTCTTTCTGTAAAGTAGACTTTATATTGGCTGGGTTTTTTTTTGTTAGAATTTATACTCTATGGAAGGTATACTACGTGAATAACTAACAAAACTAGAAGTTCCATATGCAACTGTGATCTTTGTTAACAACGAATCTTTTGTCTCACACGGAATTAAAACGCTATTTCTGGCAAGAGAAGTGTTTAAAAAAAAGGAGACACACTACAGTGTTCAATTTAAAAGAGTTAAATCCGCTGTAAAATGCACGTTAAAAATATTTAAAAGAATTTTAAAATGTTAAAAAACAGTTAGACAACATGTTTCGTGCTTATTTACTAGCACATCATCAGGTCTCGTCAGTTAATGAAAGCCACCGAGCTTTATCTTGTTGTTCTAAGAAAGGCTGCCATAGGGTTGCTAAGTCTTTACTCTGATTCTCGTTGATGCATTTATCGCCAAATTTCCAAATCATGATCTTTTCGTATATGTCTAATGTGTATTCGGTGTGGGGGGTTGCTAGAATTTTACTTTCCTCCCACTTTGGCTGGGCTTCTTTATTGTCGAGTAAAAGTTGCTTTAATGCCGTGTTTCCGTACAATGATTTAATGGAATGTTTATGTTCTTTAATCCTTTTACTCAAATTGCGTTTTGTTTTGCCAATATAATAAGATGTTATATTATTGATTGAGATGGGGATTGCATATACGCCGCCAACTTTTGTTTTTTTGTCACGATCAGATATTATCAGATTCTTACTCCACATTTCATCCAAATCAAGTCTGCTAAACGTAATTTTCCTGCTTATAAGCATATTATCAACACTGCTGAGAAAAAAATCCTACGACAATATATTCGGCGAACTAGATATGAACTGGCTAATACAGAACTTAATCTTTATTACTTACATTTGGAACTTAGCAATATCCTTACGCCTTTACAATTCGATTCTATTTTGCGTACAATTGAACTGAAACAAATAGAAGATGGATGCAAGACTAGACTAAGACATAAGAAGAAGCTCGATAACCTTCTAGCTGAGGCCGGTAAATTACCAAACGATAAAAATGAAACCAACAAATTCATCAACTTAACCAGTTACCAGCCTACACCTAAAGAAGTAGTCTTACTAAATCAAGGACCTAAGTTTTGCCCCGATATTGGATTGAACTTTGAGAACACCATTGCTGAGTTTGAAAACTGCCTTAATAAAATCCCCCCTCACTTCAACCATCTCTACGTGGCTTTATAATTTGGAAATGCATACAAATACAGCGGAAGGAAGAAATCAATAAACATTCTCTGATACAGCAAAAGAAGATACTCAAGAATTTGCATAATAATAAAGAACTTAGAATACTTTTAGCAGATAAAGCATCTAATTTTGTACTCATTACTAATGAAGATTTTCAAACTAAACTTAATGATGTCCTAGTTGAACTCATTGAAACCTTTGGACAGCCCCTGCCTGCCTGGACTCGCCAAGCTTAACGGGTTGGATGCTGTCCGCCGGAGCGAATAAATCGCCGGATCACTGCATGATAACCACCTACGGCCAGACAGTAATCTAGACGCAACAGAGAATGAGCTGTGTCCGATTGCTCGTTCAGACTTCTAACTTCAGTCGGGAGAGGACCACTCTTCTGCTAAGGACTGGGTGACATCAGAAGACAGCTCTGGTACGACAGGGTTGCGACATCTTCTTCTGGACACATTATGCTCGACTGACACACCACACCTCCAGATCGCACAAGGTAGGAAGCGCACAGTCACGCTACCTGGAAGCAGGAATTTAGAATATGTGCACATTATCGGAAAGCCAGAAGGGGAGGAAAAAAAAAAAAAGAGGATTTTGAATTTTGGAATGGGGGGGAAACTCGGGGGGAGCCAAAATGATAAGTTGTGCACTCAGAATTATGCCAAAGATTGGAGGCTAAAAAGTAATGGGGGGGGGGGAGCTAAACACCAAAACTGCTGAACGACAAACGTGAGAAAGAGAGAAAAAAAAAAAAAAAAAAAAAAAAAAAAACTAGTTGAACTCAACGCAATAACAGTGAACAAAGATCCAACTGATACAATAAAAAACTCTATGACTAAACTGGCAAAAGACTTTCCCGAATACAAGAAAGATTTCTACCAATTCCCCCTTTATACGTCCGTACCGCCTATGTTCGTTAAAATCAAAACACATAAAATTTCAATGCCTCTCCGACCAATCGTAAACAGAAGAATATCACCAGTCTACTTTCTCGAAAAATTTATTAATAGTTTACTTAAACCGCTTATAAACGACTCGCCATACGTAACCGTTTCAAGTTTGAATTTTTTAGAAGATATCCATAAAATTAAACTACAACCTACTGCTAAATTCTACAGCTTAGATGTAAAGTCTCTTTACCCATCAGTTCCACTTAATGCAGTTAAAGATATAATTATTGACAAGTGCAATAATCACAATAACTTAAGTAAGCATGTTAAATTCATAGAAGCCAGTTTAAACCTGATATTTAAAACCAATCACTTTAGAGTTAATAACACTATTTATCAACAAACCACAGGTACACCAATGGGATCATGTTTAGCACCTACTCTTGGTGAAATAACCATGCAACATATTGAGAATACAGTTTTAACAAATAGCATACTTAAACCCTCCTTCTATAAGAGATATGTAGACGACATCTACATAATTTTGGAATATACACATAATAGCCTTCTAACCATAGTAAACAATATGAACAACATTTTTGATTCTGTAAATCTCACAATCGAGAAAGAAAAAGATAGAGCCATACCGTTCCTCGATGTATTGATACATAGAAATCATGATAATAGTACTATCTGGACTGAAGTTTATCACAAACCAACATCCCCCCTCACCATAGCACCTGTTAACTCTTACACATCTAAACAACTACTCTTCAACGCCATTACACCATTAATTAATAGAGCCTTCACACATTGCACCTATAAATCCTCCTCAGATAAAGAATTAAACTTAATTAAAAAGACTATGCTTAATCAAGGTTACAATATCACAATATTTAATAAGTTGAAACGCAGAATAATAAACCGGCTTAACAATACGAATCTAAAAACTGGAAACGAAACTAGTAGATTTATTGGCGCAATCTCATTTAATAAAGGTTTCCATCCCGTAATACGACAATTTAAAAATATTGGATATAATATTGCATTTAAAACCTCAACATTAAAAAATCTGATAATATCCGATCGTGACAAAAAAACAAAAGTTGGCGGCGTATATGCAATCCCCATCTCAATCAATAATATAACATCTTATTATATTGGCAAAACAAAACGCAATTTGAGTAAACGGATTAAAGAACATAAACATTCCATTAAATCATTGTACGGAAACACGGCATTAAAGCAACTTTTACTCGACAATAAAGAAGCCCAGCCAAAGTGGGAGGAAAGTAAAATTCTAGCAACCCCCCACACCGAATACACATTAGACATATACGAAAAGATCATGATTTGGAAATTTGGCGATAAATGCATCAACGAGAATCAGAGTAAAGACTTAGCAACCCTATGGCAGCCTTTCTTAGAACAACAAGATAAAGCTCGGTGGCTTTCATTAACTGACGAGACCTGATGATGTGCTAGTAAATAAGCACGAAACATGTTGTCTAACTATTTTTTAACATTTTAAAATTCTTTTAAATATTTTTAACGTGCATTTTACAGCGGATTTTACTCTTTTAAATAGTTATTTCGCACGTGGTTTTTAATTATTTAGTGAAACTACAGTGTTCAACAATAAGTACCATAAAGATCTCTTTTTAGTGTTTTTTACAAAGATCTAATATGCATTTCGGTAATTTGGACTTTACAAGACAGAAAATTGCTAATAAATAAGGTTTCACAAGCAAACAAACTAACAACAACAAAAAAAAAGATATTTTGGAGAAAAAATTCATTTTACAATATTTTTTCTGGTCAGTAGAACATGAAAAAATTGTCTCAGACAATTTCGGGGGGGGGGGGGGGGGCTCGAGCCCCCAGAGCCCCCCCCCTCTGGATACGTCCCTGCAACATCATGAAAAATCATGTAAAATAGCTGATATCTCTAAAACGAGATCTCGTATTTAGATGAAACTTACAGGTGTACAACTAGACATCATGACAGTCACACATACACATATAAATTTGCGATATTCTACGATGATTCGTTTTTGAGCTATGCGAGTTATAAAACCTATTTGGCAAATCGGGATTACAATACTTCCTTATACTTTGTATAAGGAAGTAATAAATAGAGGTAATTACATTAAACAATAGTAAAGTTAGAAGAATTAGAATAGAGTCAGATAAAATTTTTAAATAACGAGAAGTTAGAAGTTAGTTTCATTTTAAAGATTTCCCAATACCTAAAGATTATGAAGAAAATTATTAACTGGTGAAAAGTTACATTCTTTATGTATTTGCGAAGTTTTTAAGCGGGATGAATATTTGGTGTACAGGACTTATCTTACTGAATCAGATTACTTACCGATTCTCCCCATACCAACAATTCCAACTATGGAATCTTCTAGTCCTTTCCCAATTAGCCAGCCTGATTTCCACTGAGTTGTCCAATCTCCACTGTGAGGGATGAAATGCATTTAAATTACTGTTAGACAAATTAAATGTTTATTTAAAAAATTACTCACCTCAGCATCTGTTTCGACTGAGTCCTATGTTGTCATATGACTTCCATATGTTGTGCAGTCTTTGTAAAGGTATGAGTTTGTGGCTCTGAACTGCACAGTGATGAACGTGGTTGGAGTAATCTATTCTCATTTTCTTTGTTTTATATTTCTTTGTGTATGATAAAAGTATTTTCATTTTAGAATTTAAAGAATATATGGTATGTTGTGGCTAATTAAACACATATACGCACGAAAACAAAAAAACAATTAAAAATTTAACTTTTCCTGCAGTGAGCATTTCACCAATCATGAATACATCTGCATAAAATTTTAAAAATTTAATATAAAAGACACTGATTGAGAAATCAGAGTTTTAAATCATGAACTTTGGAAATCTTGTAAATTTTAGTGATTTTTTACCGCATAGGATCTAAGAATGAGACAAGCACCCACCATCAACTATCCCAGATTCTAGAGTCCATACGGTTTACAGCTTGTCTTTAAGCACATTTGAAGTTTCACGGTAGGGACAGATAGAACCCTACCCAATGGAGAATTCCCCTCAGGGGTAGGAACTTTGGAGGGTTATAGGATGATTACACTGAGCTCAACTTGACCACTTTAGGATTCTTTACACACTTCGAATTACTCTACTCGCACACAACACATGAAGACTGACATCACTAAGACGAGGAACGGTATAGAACACATGCTGATGGGGTAGTTATACATCTCCGAGGAATACAGGAAGCTTCCTGCACCCAAAGACATGCGCTGCTATGAGGTGTACCAGACCAGACCCAGATTTTATTTTAGCGGTCTTTGCCCACTTCACTAGTCACTATTTAAATGAATCACTGATAAATGTAAAATCTGAAATACAAGTCCCTTGAAATTGGTTAACATTTCGGTAAGGGTGACTGCTGCTTTCCAGAGTTCTGCCGGTGCTAGAATCCAGAAACTTGATAGTACTGCTATTCAAAAGTTTTCCCTTATACGTACATGGTATAATTGTTCATAATTCAGGTTTGATATGAAGAAACTTCTGAAGTAATTTAGATAACACAAGTAACATGAACATATTCATATTGAAGTAGTTTATTTTGTACACAGATTGTATAAGAAAAGTTTGATTAAATAGAAGTCCAGTAATTTTTTGCAATATATATACTGGGTATCCCATAAGTCTGTAGACATTTTAAAAATTCATTAAAATTGAAGAAATTGGTAGAATTGAGCTCGGTTAGCGAAAAAGTTACTCTCGTGAAGGGGGATTTTTTTTTTCTTTTGTGTGTGTATATGTGTGTAGAGAAAAAAATAATAGTTTAAATTTTTTGTAGATAGAGGACGCTGTACGTCAGCAAATCACATATTTCCGTGAAAAACTATATTTATCTCCATGAAAATGCTTACAAGCATATAAATCATATTCTATGTGTCTGCCATCCCCTCAAATTAAAGCTCGCAAACGAGTTACAACAACGCTAACGGCAGCTTCTATCGGTGTTTCTTACCTGAGAGAAAATATCTTCACTAAAAACGCTTTATCGACCAAGTCTTATCCATAAAATAAGAAATTAGGTGTGTTAATCGTAAAATCGGTCAATTTATAAAACTCTGATTTGCATATTTCACATCGCGCATCCGTGCAGCACCGTCTATCGACAAAAAAAATAAACTATTTTTTTTTTTCTTTAAAAAAAAAAAAAAAATCCCTCTTCACGAGAATAACTTTTTCGTAAACCGCATTCAATTCTGCCAATTGTTTCAATTTTTATGAATTTTTAAAATGCCTACAGACATATGGAACACCCAGTATATATAATTACTAGCAGGCAACGCCCGCTTCGCTGGTCCGTATTTTTAAATGAATCACTATAATGAATTCTCAAAATTGCATTAATTTTTATCACGTAAAAAAAAAAAAAAGAGAAACAAAATCTGATTAGTAAAAATGTCGCACCGGGTTCTCACTGCCTTCGGAAAAAATTCCCAACATGCTCTAACCCTTATTTCTATTATTTTCCCACTTCGCCCCCCCCCCCTCCTGTCTGTCCTAATAATTTTACGAATTTGAAAATATCCGCAATCGATTTGTAAGTATCAAAAACCTCCATGCACCAGTTTTGAACGATATATCTCTATTTTTATTTTTTTGCCGCTCTACTCCCCCGCCTTCCCGCCCTCCCAATAATTTTAAAAATTCGAAAATATCCGCAATCGATTTGTAGGTATTGGAAACCTCTATGTACCAATTTTGAATGATCTAACTCTATTTTCTTTTTTTTTTTTGCCCTTCTGCCCCCCCCCTTCCCGGCCCTTCTAATAACTTTACACTTTCGAAAATATTCCCATTCGACTTGCAGCTTGCAGGCCTCTAAAACCTATCTGTACCAATCTTGAACGGCCTAACTGTATTTCTATTTGTTTTTGACCATAGCCCCCCCTTCCCGCCCCACCTAATAATTTTAAAAATTCGAAAATATCCGCAATCGATTTGTAAGTATCGAAAACATCTATATATCAATTATGAACGATCTAACTCTATTTTTATTTTTTTGCTCCCCTCCCCCTCCCCCTTTCCCGGCCCTCCTAATAACTTTACACTTTCGAAAATATCCCCATTCGACTTGCAGGCATCTAAAACCTATCTGCAACAATTTTGAACGGCCTAACTGTATTTCTATTTGTTTTTGCCCCATAGCCCCCCTTGCCGCCCCACCCCCCTTCCCGCCCCTCCTAATAATTTTACAAATTCGAAAATATCCGAAATCGATTTGTAGGTATCGAAAACCTCTATATATCAATTTTGAACGATGTAACTCTATTTTTATCTCCCCCCCCCTCTCCCCCTTCCTGCCCCTCCTAATAACTTTACACAATCGAAAATATCCTCATTCGACTTGCAGGCCTCTAAAACCTATCTGTATCAATTTTGAACGCCCTGACTGTATTTCTATTTGTTTTTGTTCCTTAGCCACCTCCCCCACCTTGCTGCCCCACCTGGGGGCTGAATTTCTAAAATTCCAGAAATTCGGTTTTAGATATTTGCATTAGCTATATTTTAGAGCAAAAATTTCACGCATATCTATTTTTTTGTTTGAGATATATAGGATTATGCGAAATCACGTTTTACGCATGTGAAATCACGTTATGTCCCCCCCCCCCCCCCGCCCTCCTTGGGGACCGAATTTTGAAAATTCGAAAAATTGGATTTTTGACATTTGTATTAGCTATATTTTAAAGCAAAAATTTTACGGATATCTGTTTTTTTGTTTGAGATATGAAGGATTTTGTGAAATCACGTTTTGCCCCCCCTCCCCCCCTTGGGGGGCGAATTTTGTAAAATCGCTTCTTAGTGGATGCCTACGTCATAGAAAGAACATTGTCACAAAATTTCATGCTTCTAGGTCCAGGGGTTTGGTCTGGGCGTTGATAGATCACCCCCTCACTCACTCACTCAGGAAGTGTTCTTTTATATATGTAGATAATACTAGTTGTAAGGAGGACAGGGAGAGCTACTTGAGAATCAATTGCTAATGGCAGATACAAGAGAAGGGGGGGGGGGAGGGATCTCACATGACTGGGAATTCAGAAGTGTAGAATTCGCAAATAGTCACGTGATGCTCCAAGAGATTAGCAGAATAAAAAATAGTTTTAAAAAATACTACGAAACTTCGAAAGCTCGAACTGACATTTCTTATAGTGAAAATGAAGTGAGTTAAAATAAATTAATGATTCTATCATTTTAAATACTCATATTCCTTCTACCCAAAATAAAATGAGTAAGAATAAAAAATGCAATGTTTCTATTATTTCTAATGTGAATATAAATTATTCTGATATTGAAAAGGGCACTTACATTCTGTAGCGTTACGGCGAATTCCACTAACTGTTAAATCAAAGAAAAATGAAAGAATGCGAGTTTGTTCAAGAATATTTTTTGAAAATATGCGAATTAAATTTTCACTGTAATATAAACTAGCAGGCTTTGCCCGCTTCGCTGGTCACTAAATTTAAAGGAAACTCTTTTCTATATAGCTTAAAAAAAAAAAAAAAAAAAAAATAAATAAAAAATACTGAAATTGTTCAAAAGCTCGCTTCAGGTCCCTACTGCCTTCGGCAGCGATTTGGTCATCCACTGCAACTCGGGCGCTTGTCCCTATTACCTGCGACAATGGTTTACCAAGGAGCTTCCATTTAGGTGCTTATTATAGAAAAGTTTCGAAACAGATAGTATCGAAAAAATTGGAGTTTCCCTTTTATATTTGAATCCCAGTTACATGTGAACAACACTATACGTGGTGCACATAATATTTGCTTTTACGTTATTTCCTATGTTTATTTTGTTTATCCAATCAACCATAAAATGACAGCAATTTCACGCCAAATATTACAATATGTTGTGACCGGTTACGTCGGTCGCATGAGACAATTAATTTTTTGTGTTTATATATAATTCATGGTTTGTAAACCTGATAGTACAGCCTTCTCTTTGGCGACTTTTGAATTTTTGTCACCATTTTAGACTTTTAATCCATTGTAACAATAAGACTTAATCCCTTGTAACAATATGCTATGAGCGCTATTTCTGCCGTATTTTAGACAACTGATCTTTTTATTTTTATATTTATTTCCCATTAAACATATTTTTATTTATTTATTTAAATATTAATTTGAATTATTCAAATATTTCTGTTCGACAGCGTGCAAGTGCAGTAACACACAGAGGCTCATTTGTTTGTATGATAAATTAGCATAGTGATTAGTATATAAATAAATAAATAAATAGGTAAACATTATCGTGCTACACAATTTTATTATGTCGCTCCATTGGCGGCTTTTGAATTTTTGTCGCCATATTAGTGATGGATTTTTTTTTTTTTTTTTTTGTATGAAAAGAGGAAGACTGTTTTGCTAATAATTTTATCAGACTCTTTTTTGTTTATACATAAGAATCCTTCATATTCTGCTTATACTTTTAATGGTTTTAGGTTTAAAATAGTGCTTGTTGAAATAAATTTCCTATGTTTAAAACTGCATTTTTTCTGTAAATTTTGTGTAAAAATAAATCATTTATGTTTTTATATATTTGATGCGCTACTTAGATTAAAATGGCTGTTGCTATATTAAACTTGTCGAAAAACGTTCGGTGTACTTCAACACCAAAATTTAAAAAATCGCCCAGCAGGATCTATTAATGAAACTGATAAAATAAAAATATGGTTCATAGAGTTTAAATAATCTATTTAAAAAAACTTTTAAAACCCAAATTCTTAATGTATCGTATCACATACATAGATATAGTAATAATATATAGATTGATCATTGGGGAGAAAAAAGTGATTCCTTTTCACTCGGGAAAAGACGGCGATTTTACCAAAATATGGCAGTCTTTCCCCGAGTGAATACACACGGGAGTACACACGAATATTTTAGCAAATAAAATTCATGAATAATTTATTTACTAGATGTGAATGAAAAACTCCAGATATAGTTTCAAATTCATTTTTCTTCTTTTCCTTTTTTTTTTAATACCACTTAATGGCCAAAGCTTAAAGCCCTTACCACTTAAAGCCAAAGATTCCAAAGCTTTTTTTTCGGCATCTAAAATCTTTGCACGATAATATGGGGATGATAGATCTATATATATTATTATATCTATGATCACATAAATCTTTTCGAAGTTAAAATAAAACTTAATTTGAAAAAAAAAAAAAAAAAAAAAGATGTAACTTTTTTGTTTATTAACCAAAAAAATTGATGAAATTTGAAATGCAAGTTGGTCTTGTGGGGTACAGGCTGTATATTATATTTTTTTGTTCGTGAGAGAAAGTTTAAAAGAATTTGAAAACTGCAATTTTTAATCCCACTTCAAAAACATGTGACTTAATGTGAAGCATATTTTTTTTTTTCTCCTAACGGTTTCCATACAATCTTCTGCTGTTGCCACCTAAAATTCATACTTTAGTTAATTTTAAAAAATCTAATTGTCCGATTGATAAGCTGTTTAATGCATCGGATTCACAAAAATTTTCCCTTTCATTTGGTATCTTATTTGTAACGATACGACTAATATTTCTAATTTATTTTCTAATCTTTCTGATTTATTTTCCTCATTTTAAATAAATGTACGTTTTAATTATTATTATTATTATTATTATTATTATTATTATTATTATGCCGAAAAAAAATTGGCAACAATTAAATTATGGATAAAATTTAAATGGCTTATTTATCAGAAATTAGAAGGTTATTATTTTCACATTTTAATTAAGAAAAAACTAATCAAAAATTCGAAAATCTGACTTCGATGTGCACAATGACCCTTCGGGGGGCACCTTTGTGTTAAATCCGAGCTACCGTTTTCGAGAACAGTGATATATATATACAAATATTGCTCACTTAATAGTATAAGATAAAGCATCCCTAATTCATTCCGTCATAAAAGGTATTAATGGCAAAACTGAAAACAAAATTATCTTATACGGATGCAAAAACTTAACAGATTTAAAAGACAAATTAAACTAGTATGTTGTGGCCACCAAGACATTCTTCTATATTTTCCTGCACAAATTCCCTAAGTGCGAATAATTTAATAAAACTATTATTTATTAAAATCATTTAACATGATGAATGCAAATCCTTTTCATCTTAGGGAAATCTAACACTAAGTATCCAAAGAAAGACAGTTTTACCGTCTATAAATAACAGCTTAAAAAATGCGTTTTTATAATGGTTATCTCACATATCAAGTTTCGTATAGTTATATGCCATAGACGTTGAGATATAGCAATCCCGTTATCGATGAAATTAGCTGTATAACAGCGCCGCCTATTTGCCAATAAACATCCAAATTGAGTCAGCATAATGACCTTCTTATATATCAAGTTTTGTTTGATGATACGCAATAGAACCTGAGATATAGCCTTCCTTTAAATTGTGGAAATCGTTGTGTAGCAGCACCACCTGTCGAGCGGTTTACACCAAAAGTTGACAAGCACTAATTTATGTTAAGATTCATCTGCATACAAATTTGTATGCAATTCTGTGCAGTAATTCCTGAGATATAGCCTTTCCTTAAATTGTGGAAATAGCTGTATAGCAGCGCCATCTGTAGGCCGATAAGCATTCAAATTGATTCAGCATAATATCCCATAAAGGTCTTCTCACATATCAAGTTTTGTGTGATTATACGCAATAGAACCTGAGATATAGTCTCCCCAGAAATTGTAGAAATCGCTGTGTAGCAGCGTCACCTATTGAGTGGTTGATACCAAAAGTTGATAGGCACTAATTATGTCATGGAGCATCTACATATAAATTTATATATAATTTTGAACAGTAGTTCCGGAATTGCAGTTGCCACAAAATTTTTGTCACACACGCACACAGACAGACATTTTCTAAAAATGGTCAAATCGTGTTCTAGCAATACCTTCTAATCAAGGCCTTCCAAGATGATTGTGACGTCACATGCTTTAGGCTACTTTTTATGCACATCTTTGTAAATGGATTTAGAAATATTTTGAGATGACAAGAAGTTATTTAGTATACTAAGATTATACTAAGATTATTGGAATGTATAATTAAAAGAGAGAAATATTTGAAATTGTAAACATAAAAACGGAAATTATGCTTTTAAAAATAATTTATGTTTTTCTCCCGCATAAGTAAGAGATTTTATGTATGACTGCTGGTGTTTACCCTTTTTTCCTACTAGTAATGTTAATAAAAATATATATGTTTGGTATAGTTATTCAAATGCTGTTTTTTACTCCCAGTTTTATTTATTATATTTATTATTTTAATATAATTACTAAACTAAAAAGTATAAAGTTTTAATGAGAAATAACCATTTACCTATAAGTTTCGGAAATTTTTAACAATGAATCCGAGAGAAAATTTGTCATTTGTCCAAGTTTCATTTTGAATCAGCGTGAAAAGAAAAAAAGTAATATATACAGAGAGAAAAAAAAAAAATGTTTTCGGAAATCACCATTATAGACATATTTCTTTACTGATTGAATTTTTCCTGTACTCATATTTCAAAAAATAAGATTTATTTCGTTAAATAGGACAATAAATCACATAGATTTCAAAAAAAAAAAAAAAAAGACTTGTTCGTTATTTTTAGAACTATCATTAGAACCTTAAAAAAAAAAAAAAATCTAATTTTTAAAGCAGAATATATAAAACATTTTAAACTTTGTAAATTATACACGTGTGTCTGTGTGTATGTATTTACATGTTTGAATTACTGAGATAAATACAGAAAGAAGGTGAAAGAAAGATATGAATATTAAAAAGGATAAATAAGTCATACAGTATTATAAACAAGAATATCGTTTAACTTTCAATATACGTTGCTTACGTGATCACACTATAGAAAGAAAGACAGATAAATTTAATTCATAATTAATTCATTCATTAAATATTGTTGAAAAGTGTTAACCATTAGTACAAACAGAAATGCAATTCCAGCATTTTCCAACTGTAACCCTTAATGTATCCAAATATTTACTGTAGTACTGTCAATCTTAATGCCTAACATACCATAATTTATAAAACATGTTTTAGCATATGGATAACAAATGTAAATTTAATTATGATTTGTACAGTACTATGTTAACTGTAATTTTTATAAATGCTTCCCATAAAACACAAGGCATTAGCATTCTTTATTGATGTACCTGGGAAAAATAGTCGTGGTATTTATATCACTTTCAATGGGAAACATGCCATCGTGAACATGAATAACATATATCAGTTTGGTGAAATTCTGAAAATATTTACACACCCTAGAGGCGGACAGATAAATTGAAATCATAAACTATTTTCAATTTTGTTGGAAAGTGTTCAAAATTAATATTAGATACGTTTCAGTTGAAAATTTTATAAATCTTTATTTTATTACATTTTTTTTTTTTTAATCAACACAGCTTCTCACAATAAATATTTCACAAACTAATTTAACCAATAGATGCTGAGATATAACTATCTGGAAAATTACACAAAGTAACAGTAGCGCCGCACGTCATCTCATGTACATCCAAATTGATTCGGCATAGTTTTTCATAACATACATCTTACATATAAAATTCAATGCATATATATATCATAGAAGCTGAGATATGGCTCGCCTATAAATAGAGAAATTTGCATCATGCCAAAGACATCGGTCGGCCGATATGCGTCCAAGTTTAATCAGTATAATAGTTTATAATGGCTGTTGCACGTATCAAGTTTAGTGCTTTTATATATCATAGAAGCTCAATTATAGCGTTTTCTTAAAAGGGAAAATTGCAACATACTAGCATTACCTGTAGTCCGATATGCACCTAAGATGAATAAACATAGTATTTCCCAATCGACTACTTGCACATCAAGTTAGGGAAAGTTACACACAATAGAAGCTAAGGTATAATCTTTCCTTAATTGTGGGAAATTGCAGCATAGCAGCGCCATTAGTTGGGCGATATGTACCAAAAGCTATTTAGAACCAATTTATATCAAAGTGCATCGAAATATAAACTTTTTCACAATTCGGTTCATTATTTTGCGAGATACAGCACTCAAAACATAAAAATTTGATTATACAGAGTCAGATATCTCCTAAAAAGGGTTTAAAGAAATCTCAAAACGTGAAAATGAACCAAAAGCCAAATAAAGAAAATTTTCAAAAATCCAATACTTTACTGTTATGTAAATAGAATAAAATAAAAATGAATTTTAAGTTATTGTGGAAATAGTATATACAACTGAATGTTTACGATCGATTACTTAATTTATAGAGCATAATTAAAAGGAAAAATTTTTTTTTTAAATTGAAATAGCAAATGGTTCTTAAATTTAAATGTGCTAAGAATGAAACAATTAACAAGAAATTAAGTATATGTTTTTAATAAGATACCTTTTGTTTATCACGAATATTTAATATGCTACACATGAACAATTTGATTTTGAATTGGGAACAGAATAACTAATAATTTAAACTCATATTATTTTTGGTTAAATTTGTTCTGAAAAAAAAAAAAATTAATAACTAAAAATATCAGCATTTTATTACAATCATCAATCATTTTAATGAAACAAAAAACATGAAGTTGAATATATATATATATGTTTATATATATATATATTTACCAAGATAACTATTATCTATCGCTAATAATTAATATTCCGTACAAGAACAATTTGATTTTAAACTAAGAACGGAATATAGTATGTAGTAATTTAAATTCATATTATTTTTGCTCAAATTTGTTCTGAAAAATTTGGTATCAAATAGTTAATAACTAAAAGTCAATTTTTTATTACATATTACAATTATCAAGCATTTGCCAAAAATATTTAAATTAAAAAAGATACATTTATTTATTTAGAACTGAAAAAAAAAAAAAAAAAAAAAAAAAAAAAACAAACATAGAATGCATAACAGATAAACAAAGAAACTTTTAAATTTTTGAATTCATCTCATTAAAAATTTTAAATATAGAACACTTCTGAACTATCTTTAGGGAAAAATAAAGCGTTGCAATTATGTGTATAAAAATATTAGTACGCACTTAACTTTACAAATATATGTAAACAATTTTAGTTCAGACAAATTAAATAAACTTATTTTTATAATACAACGATACGTAAAACTAAGACTTATAATTACGTATTTTAAATTTTACACATTTTAAACAACTGTATACATTAAAACGAATTCTAAATACGATTCATATTCTGAGAAGATTGCTAAAGCGAATTCTAACAATTTACAATTCTAACAATAAAAAAAAAATATATAATAAAATAAAGTATTTAACACTTACTTTTCGTTGTAAACTCGATTCGTTGATTTGAAAAACTCTCGGGTTCTTTAATATAAAGGAAAATTATTAGAAACACGCTAAACGACATCAACGATTTAAAATTTCTAATAAGAAAGTATACGAAATTCGAATTCGACGCTCGCATTACATTTGAAATAACTAGCCCAAATGCTCATACGTCACACCACTTTCGGTTTTGCGGTTGGAAGGCCTTGATTAGAAGGTATTGGTTCTAGACCTCTCAGAACGTGTAAATCCGCCGAAAACTGGAAGACGAAATTTTTACGTATCCAGTACTTTCTTCTATTGAATATAAAAGAAAGTAAAAATTACGAACTTATGAAAAATGAGTAACGATGCTTTCGATAAATTAAAATTGAAGCATAATGTTTATAATTTTTCTGGGAGTAAATGTAAACATAAATTTTATCACTGTGAAAAATTTACTTCATTTGAAAAAGTAGAGTAGGTACCCGATATAGAGGCGTCTCAATTAAGTTTCTAAATAACTATGTTGCTTTAACTGTGGTAAGCATAGTCACAAGACAGCGGTCTATAAAGATAAAAATAAAGGCATAAAATGTTTTAAATGTAATGATTTTGGGCATAAAGCTATGGAAAATAAGTATTCAGAAGACCAATCTCGTACAGTGTCGGTGTAAAATTAGATTCCCGTAAATACTTCTCAGATTTGCACGAATTCGTAAAACTAAATGGAATTATGCCAGTTTCCCTTCTAAATAAGAATATTTGCACTTTCTTGTTGCGTGAAGATGTGTGGATTTGGCGCCATTGGCACATTCTCCAGTCGATTGGGAAACAATAATGTAAAGCCACTAGTTTCATTTGTCACGGATGTTGAAATTGGCAATAATAAATCTACTAATATATATGCCGTCGCTAAATAATACATGAATCACCCATTAGACATCGGTACGGAGATTATTAATCAAAAACTTTGAGTTATGAATAGCGACGTGTTTAAAATATGAAGTATGATTGAAAACATTTACAATATTCTTTTATATTATTTTTCTATGCATGTTTGAACGTAGATTTTGGTTTCGATTTGCTCCATCCCGCCCGACTTGGCTCTTTGCCAAATGAGAGGGGATTTTTTCTCTTTTTGAGAATGTTACTTTTTTTAGTTAGTTTTCGCGGCCTGTCTTAAACAGGAAGTATAATTTTTTCTCTTGAACATGAAAGTTATGATTTAAATATCTTGATCTTGGCTCCTTTATGGAGAAACAATATATTCACCTGAATAATTACTGAATTAATTTATAATTGTGAATTCTTCTTTAAAATACTGCAAATAGTAAATTTATCTATGTGTAATTAATAAAATAAATAAGTGAAGCTCTCCCAAACTGAGTAAATTTTATGACTGAAATTGAACACGTGAATTACAGAACTATAGATTAAGAAGTTGTTTATGATTATATAATTCTGCATTTTTTCATGGTACGAATTTTTTCATGGCGCAGTATTTTTTTTCATGGTGAACGAAACTCGGGATAAGTGAAATACCTTGAAAGTGAAATTACCTTTAGATATTAATTTATCTGGATTTGGATTTGAAAGCTTGGATAATTTATTGTGAAAACGAAATTGAAAAATAATAATGACTGGAATTCCGGATTCGTTATTGGATAGCTGCCTGGATTTGGAACCAGGTAAGCAAAATTTAACTACTATTTATAACATTGATTAAATGAAATTAGAAATTTTAATTATTTTAATTATTTTGTTTGATTATTTGCTCGCTATGAACATAGAGAAGTTAAAAGCTAAGCGTTCTACGGAACGCTCTAACGTAACCAAATTAATTAATAAATTAGAGAATTTATTATTAGATGAGATAGAAAATACAAAATCAGACGAAATCATCGAAATTCAGGAAATGATATATGAAAGAGAAATTGCATTAAAAAAATTAAACGAAGAAATAGAAAATTTAATAGTAGATATTAAAGAATATGAAAAAGATATCGCGACCAGCGATAAATATGGCGAGCAGATAATTTCTGCCAAATGCAAAATCAAATTGAGATTAAAAAGATTATGTAATAATAAAGATGAAAATAATTCAAATTGTTCTGTCAGTGAAACCCAAACAAAAACTGGTTCGGCAGTGAGATTGCCGAAAATGTCCTTACCAAAATTTGGTGGACAAATAGAAAAATGGAACGAATTTTTCGATTGTTTCGAAAATTCAATCCATTTAAATGAAAATCTTACAAAAATTGAAAAATTTACTTACCTGAAAACGCTTTTAACTGACAAAGCGTACAATGTTATTGAAGGGTTTTCACTTACGGAGCAAAATTATGATAATTGCATAGAGATGTTGAAGTCACGTTTTGGGCAAAAGGATATTATTATTAATGCTCACATGAATAAATTACTCAATTTAGAAGGTGTAAGGAGTTCATCAAATATAACTGCTTTGCGAAAGCTATATGACGCTTGTGAAGTAAATATTCGCAGTTTATCTAATTTAGGGGTGACAAAAGGCCAATATGGTCATTTACTGAATCCAATTTTATTAAAATTATTGCCAAACGATCTAGTAGTTGAATATTACAGGCAAAGTGATAAAAGGAAGGATGAGTCTGATGTGACAGACTTAATTATTTTTCTTAAAGTAGAACTTGAATCGCGTGAAAAATCACTTAGTATGATTAATTATAAAAATGCTTCGGTAATTGTAAATAAAAATAAAGCCGAAATTAATGACAGAAAATTTTCAAATAAAATGAATTCATTGAATGTAGGTGTAAAAAATATATGCATATTTTGCAAGAATTATGATCATCATTCTCTTGAATGTACTAATTTAACTGATGTTGAGAAAAGGTTAAAATTAAAGAAGGATGGCAGGTGTTATAAATGTTTTCTAAAATCTCATCTGTCATCACAGTGCAGGGTGAAATCGCAGCCTTGCGAAAAATGTAAAGCAACAGATCATAACAAATTATTTTGTTTTTCAAAAAACTTGAAACCAGAAGTAGTAGAGAACACTATAGTATCGAATTCACATTTGAAAAATAGTAATCAGGCAGCGTTATTGCAAACATGTTGCGTAATAGCACAATCTAATTCTAGATCAAAAACTGTCAGACTCTTATTGGATTCCGGAAGTGAAAAAAGTTTTATTACTAAAGAATTGGCCCACGAATTAAAATTAACCCGTGTAAGAACAGAAAAGCTAACTGTTTTTGCCTTTGGCATAAATAAAGGTAAAGAAGAGGAATTCGAAGTTTTTAATATTGAACTGCGTAGCAAAATAAATCCTCGTCGGCTCATCCATGTTGAAGTATTAGCTACAGACTTAATAACCGCGACTCCCTTGAAAAGCCCAAGGGGCGAACCAGAAATTGAAAGTTATATTAAAAATAAAAACTGGAAATTGGCAGACAATTCATTAAATTAATATATTACTAGGAGCGGATTATTTTTGGAAAATACAGAGAGGTATCATTGAAAAAATTAATGATAATTTATATGTTGCTAATACTATTTTCGGATATACTGTAGTGGGGAAATTGAATAATAATAGTACAGAAGTAATTAATTCGCATTTTGTATCTGTAAATAAATTTGACAGTTTTGATTTGCAGCGTTTTTGGGATTTAGAATCACTTGGAATATGTGACAGTAAGAATGATTCTCTGTCACAGAGAGATATAGAAATTATTAATTCTTTTAATGAAAGTTTAAATTTTGTTAAGGGAAGATATGAAATTCAATTTTTGTGGAAGGAAAATAAAAATGAATTAAAATCAAATATAGAAATAGCCAAAAATAGACTTTGGGGTTTGAGAACAAAACTGTCTAAAAATGAATGGCTTAAAAATGAATATGAAAAAATTCTTGAGGAACAAAAGAAAATGGGTATAATAGAGGAGTGTGAATTAAACAAAAATGAAACTGGTGTATATTATATGCCCCACAGACCGGTGATAAGAACGGATAAGTCCACTACAAAGGTCAGAATAGTGTTTGATGCTTCTTCCAAAGAAAAGGAAGCAAAATCTTTAAATGAATGTTTATTTGCAGGCCCCAATTTAAATCCTAATATTTTGGATATTATTTTGAAATTCCGCCTTCATAAAATTGCCTTTGTTTGTGATATCGAAAAGGCTTTTCTGCAAATACATGGTTGCAGAAAATGATAGAAACTTTTTGAGATTTCTATGGTTTGAGGATATAAATAGTAAAAATCCTCTATTAAAGGTTTTCCGCATGACTCGTGTAACTTTTGGTGTTACAACATCACCCTTTTTGCTCTCAGCTACCATTAAACATCATATAAAAGGATATAAGAACTTGTTTGAGAAAGTCGTAAATATGCTTGATACTTCCTTATATGTTGATGATCTCTTTCATGGCGCTAATTCTGTAAATGAAGCATTTATTTTATCGTCTGGTGCTGTGAAAATACTTAAAGATGCCAATATGACATTAAGAAAATTTAAAAGCAATTCTTACGAATTAAGCAAATTGTGGGAAAAACATGGAATAAACGTTGATGAAGAAATAAATGAGGGAAATATCTCTAAGATATTGGGAATAATGTGGTCAACTAATAATGACACGTTAAGAATAGACTTTCAGTCTCTGTTAGAAGGGTTTGATAATGAAATTATCACTAAGAGAATTGTTTTACAAACTGTAGCAAAGGTGTATGACCCTGTAGGGTTTATTTCCCCTTTTATAATAAGAGTTAAATTTCTAATGCAAGAACTATGGGAGCAGGGTGTTGATTGGGATTCTGCTTTACCTGATGCTTTAACACAAAAATTTAAGAAATGGCATAGTGAAATACAGGATTTAGAAAATTTTGAAGTGCCTAGAAAATATTTCACGAATTTTGAAAAATTAACTCCTGAAGCTATTCAAATTTGTGTTTTCTGCGATGCCAGTTTGAAGGGATATGGTACAGTAGCTTATTTTCGTGATCCTTGTTCCCGTGAAACTTCATTTATTATGTCAAAGACAAGAGTAGCTCCTCTCAAAAAACTTACTTTGCCTCGACTTGAATTGATGGGAGCCTTAACAGCTGCTCGATTAGCTCATTATCTTGGGCAGCTATTTTCAATTCCCGTCAAAAACATAATATGCTTCTGTGATTCCCAAATTACCCTTTATTGGGTCAAAGGAAGTGCTAGTAACTGGAAGCCCTTTGTAGAGAACAGAGTGCGTGAAATTCAACGATTAGTAGCCCCGTCTCAGTGGAGATTTTGTCCAGGGGTTAAAAATCCCGCTGATGTGCTATCTCGTGGTTGCACAGCAACTGAATTGTTGAAGAATGAAGAATGGTTAAAGGGACCAATCTGGTTGAAAGAAGAGCACTTACCGACACCACTACCGGAAAATGAAGTCAAAATACCTGAAGAAGAGATTTTGAGAGAACAACGGAAAACTACTGTTTGCTCTTTAACTCATGGCAATAATGAATTTGAATTATTATATAAGTTTTCATCTTGGTCTAAATTAAGACGTGTTACAGCCTGGTGTCTTAGATTTATAAAAAATACTAAATGTCGATCTGTGCGAAATACTGGCTTTTTAACTATACAAGAACTTGATGAGGCAACTAAAATTATTGTGAAGTTGGTTCAAAGACATGAATTTGGAGAGGAAATAAAGACTTTAAAATCTGGAAGAAACCTGAATGCTAGTAACAAACTCCTTTCTTTAAATCCTTTTCTAGACAAAAATGAAATTCTTCGTGTTGGTGGAAGATTAAGACACGCAAACCTACCTGAGAGTCGAAAACACCAAATGATACTTCCTAAAACGCATCACATTACAGATTTAATTATAAAGCACTTTCATGAAAAACATCTTCACAGTGGAACTCAGTTAACAATTTCAGTCCTGCGACAACAATATTGGATAATTAATGCCAGAGACGCTGTGAAAAGAAATCTGCGTAGCTGTATGAAGTGTTTTAGAACCACATCGAACTTAGCCTCTCAACTAATGGGTGATCTTCCAGCTGCTCGTGTAGTGCCATCGCGAGTGTTTTCGAATGTCGGGGTTGATCTTGCAGGCCCCTTTCTCATCAAACCTCGTAAGGGCCGAGGTGTTAGATCTTATAAAAGTTATATTTGTTTATATATCTGTTTTTCCACAAAAGCAATTCATTTGGAAATACTCAGTGATTTCACCTCTGAAACATTCCTCGCATCGTTGAAGAGGTTTGTTGCTCGACGAGGAAAACCTGAAGAATTGTTTTCAGACAGAGGAACGAACTTTGTAGGTGCCGACAACGAAATGAAAAAAAATGATGTCTTTGATCTCTTCTGACGAAAAGATTCACAGATATTTGTCCGAAGAAACAATCAAATGGAATTTCAATCCCCCATCGGCCCCCCATTTTGGAGGACTTTGGGAGGCTGGAATAAAACAGATGAAAGGTCATCTAAAAAGAACTATTGGCGAGCAGATATTAACTTATGAACAGTTCCTTACTTTAATTACTCAAATTGAATCGTGCTTGAACTCAAGACCTCTTGTTGCGCTCTCGAATGATCCCAGTGACTTAAATGCTCTAACTCCAGGACATTTTATCATAGGCACTGCCTTGACTTCAATACCAGAACCTGACTATTCTTCAGTTAACCTAACCCCGCCAGAAAGATGGAAACTTCTACAAAAAATTTTTCAAAGTTTCTGGAAGAGATGGTCCTCAGACTACCTTTCAGATTTGCAAAGGCGATCAAAATGGCTAATAAATAAACCAAATTTCAAGAAAGACGATTTGGTTTTAATAAAAGATGATAATCAGCCCCCTTTGAAGTGGAAACTGGGTCGCATAATCAAATTATTTCCTGGAGCAGATGGTAAGATTCGTGTAGTTCTGTTGAAAACTATTTATGGAGAGTTGAAGCGTCCGATCGCCAAACTATCTCCTCTGCCATTTTAAACTTTGAACAGAACTTTGAACATTTAGCTCATTTTATTTTTATTTATTTATTATTTTATTTTATTTTTTTTATTTTTATTTATTTTTTTTTTTTTTGTTCCTGTATTTATCCACTTATTAATCAGCTAGTTACAATGTTTCATTATGTATATTAATCTCTCTTTTTCTTATCTATTTGCAGTTTTGAAGATAGAACATGAAAAACCTGTGACAACACTAATGTTGTTATTGTACTTTTTAGGATATTTTTATGAACCTTCGTTCATGGGGGCGGAGCATGTTTGAACGTAGATTTTGGTTTCGATTTGCTCCATCCCGCCCGACTTGGCTCTTTGCCAAATGAGAGGTGATTTTTTCTCTTTTTGAGAATGTTACTTTTTTTAGTTAGTTTTCGCGGCCTGTCTTAAACAGGAAGTATAATTTTTTCTCTTGAACATGAAAGTTATGATTTAAATATCTTGATCTTGGCTCCTTTATGGAGAAACAATATATTCACCTAAATAATTACTGAATTAATTTATAATTGTGAATTCTTCTTTAAAATACTGCAAATAGTAAATTTATCTATGTGTAATTAATAAAATAAATAAGTGAAGCTCTCCCAAACTGAGTAAATTTTATGACTGAAATTGAACACGTGAATTACAATTACAGAACTATAGATTAAGAAGTTGTTTATGATTATATAATTCTGCATTTTTTCATGGTACGAATTTTTTCATGGCGCAGTATTTTTTTTCAATGCATATTTTCACATTTCGAACTGCGTTATATTAAGAAGTTATTATTAGTTTTTAGAAGTTCTTATTAAGCAGTTATTATTATTAAGAGGATATTATTATTTTAAGGAGTTATACATTTTTTTTTCTCTGTAAATGAAGTGTCAAGTGTACAGTCAGTAACAAAAGTGTCCGAACACTAGCAAAAATTCCTATATAAAAAAATACACTTAATGCAGTTTTGTTAAATAAATCCTTGTCGAATCCTGTTCTTAGTCAGTCTAAAAACAGGATTCGACAAGGATTTATTTAACAGAACTGTATTAAGTGTACTTTTATTACATAGGAATTTTTGCTAGTGTTCGGACACTTTTGTTACCGACTGTATGTGTATCTGTATATTATATATTCTTTTTTGTTGCTATTCTCAATATAAGCCTTTATGAAAAGTGTAAAGATTAATTAAGAAATATTTAATTTTAATTAAACAGTGACTTTAATAAACTAAGAAGTAATTTAAAAGAAGTTATTTTTAATTAAGAAGAAGTAAAATTTAAATTAGGTAAGTGAATTTAGAGAAATACATTTTAATTCGTTTGAAAGAGACTGTCGTTTTGAATTATTAGTATACTTTCCGACGTAGTACACAAGACGGAAAATTAAGACGTACACGACGATGCTAAAAGACGCAATTAAAGACTAAAAGCATAACGAGAAATCAAGACGAATACGGCGAAGCGAAAAATCGTAATTTAAGACGAAAAATGTAAAGATGATGACGATATATGCTATATAAGACGTTTCGGCAAAATAAAGACGTTAAAGCTCTACAACGCACCTTATGACGTTTCAAGACGACGATGATTCCAGCGACTCTCAAGACGAATTGATTTGTAATTGAATAGTAAAAAAAAAAAAAAAAAAAAAAAAAAAGACGAATGCGAAGACATGCAACTATTGTCTACGCGAACACGACTTCATATATGTATATATATATCTTTTGTTTTGTTTGTTTGATGCTATGTGATTAAGAACGATCTACTGTTCTATTTTTTTTAAAAATATTTTTATATGTTACAATGCTGTCGGAGGTCCTCCAGAGCAGGATATCTTAGTGTCGAATAAGCCTATATGCCTGTACGAAACCCACTACCAGATGGATCCGGTTCCTCCGTGAGCGTACTTCCGTGGAGGATCAAAATTGCGATGGCATGTCTCCGGACCACCTCTAGGGGTGAGTCCCAAACCGTCGCCAATTGTCCATCTGCGCAGTACTAGTGCGACGTAAAACGTAACCAACCAGCCAACCAACCTCCGTAAGCGTAGCTAGAATATCTTTTAACTCTTTGCTAACAATTTTTGTGAGCTAGCAGTGACACGAACAGTACACTGTCCAAGAACAGTCTAGGAATAAAATCCTGACAGGCAAGACGTGCTGAAAACAAGCTCCTTGAATGCTCGATAAATGATGTTTTTTTTTCTAATCGATTGATGAACAACGAAAGATGAAGCAACGTAAGCTATTTCAAATTACCAGCATCTAAATATCATCCATTGTACAGTCGGTAACAAAAGTGTCCGAACACTAGTAAAAATTCCTATGTAAAAAAAGCACACTTCATACGGTTTTGTTAAATAAATCCTTGTCGAATCCTGTTCTTAGTCAGTGTAAGAACGTGATTCGACAAGGATTTATTTAACAAAACCGTATGAAGTGTACTTTTTTTACATAGGAATTTTTGCTAGTGTTCGGACACTTTTGTTACCGACTGTACATAGCCATTTAAATTATTAAATATTATAGTTCATTGATATGTGAATCCAGTCACTTTTAAATAGATATAAGGTGTGATCAAATGATAAGGTCTACTTTCGTACAAAACGTTGTATATGAGACATTAATTTCGACTGTTGTGTATACTCACAAGTCTGTATGGGAAAAATCTGTGAATGCGCAATGAGTCCCAGGTAACACATGAGTATCATTTAATCGCTTCCATTCTCTTTTCAACAGGTGTGCTGTTTGACTGAAGAATGGAAGTTAACGACGTTTTTAACGTCCTATGCAGTCACTTGTCAGAACCCACCATCTTGTTCAACACTGCGTTTTTGTAAAAGATGAATCAGGTGACTGTCGAAGGACTATCGAATACTTAATGAAGTAATTGAATCTGTAAAACATTTTTCAGGACATTTTGCTTTATTTAGTACTCACCTTTTAACAGCTGCAATTGCCTCCGGAAGTCTTCTTCCTGCACAAAGCATTAGCATCACTGTCCACTCGGCAACACTATTCGCATTCACATGAGGCGTGTGACTTACGAAAATTTTTCTGTCAAAAGTAAAGGGCAAAAAAAATTAAAGGCCGAACGATATAAATTAACGGCTATCATTATAATTATTTACTTTTTATCTGTGGCAAATTCCCCTGTGTTCATTTTTGAAGTGTAAATTTAATGATTTGGAGAAAAAAAAATATATTGGATCAATATAATAAAACCACACAATCAACAGATTGGTAAGAAAATCATATTTACTGAAATTTATTTTTCCGACTGAGTGAAAATAATGCCTGGACCGGGAGTCGAACCCCAGATCTTTGACTTATAAGGTCAAGGCTCTACCAATTGAGCTATCCAGGCCGACAACCGGTGGACATTACTCACTCAGACAACTTTTAGGCAGAAACATCTGATCTATCATGTAGATAGCTCGACAGAAATAAGCCGTAGGTAAAGGACTCTCCCCCAAGTTACAGTGCAACTGGGAAGGACCGTATACAGTCTTAAAAAGGCTGAATGATGTAGTGGTGCGGATCACTAAAACACCTTCATCAAAACCGAAGGTGGTGCACTATAACAGGCTAGCAAAGTACAACACTTAACGGTAATATTAAAATTTATAATGTAAATACTTGTAAAATTTCCGCATGCGTAATGTAAATATTTCTATATAAATATTTGTACACATTTGTAAATTATGTAAATATTTCTCACTTGATTTTGCAATCTATATTTCTATTTTATCGTTATATGAAACTTAGTTTTTGTATTTTAGATTGTTTAATTTGTTTAGTTTCGCCTCTTGACCAAGGGTTGCACTGCCCGGAACGTGCAGTCCTCATTCTGGGTCAGACAGAGTGGTATAAAAGGAAGTCCAGCGCGCCAAATCCGGATCAGTCTGAGATTAGCTTCCGCCAATGTTGCATTGCTATTGAAAGAGCTTTGAGCCTCTTTGAATGAGCCTTGTTTTATATGTTATTGCTATACAGTTTGCTCTGTGGTTTTGCTGTTGACAGCTGTTAATTATGGTGGAATTGAAGTGGTGGAATTGAAGCTGATACTCAGTTTATAGACTTGTATTTTTCTGGAACTTTCTGTAAATAAAACTCCTGAATTTTTACGAGTTTCGCCTCTCATTCTCTGACAACTTATACGAACTCCCGAGTACGCAACAATATGTTGATAAATATTAAAGTATATTGCAAAAACTGGATTAAAAACAAAACAAAAGTATCACTATATCACTCTTACTTCAATTTCATATAATCTGTAACTCTTATACATAATATCGTAACATAAAAAATTTCAGTTCACAATGCTTTGCTGTGGTAGATTTGAGGATTGTTTTCCAAAACAGCTGATTTCCTATAGTCTCGAACCCAAAGGATGAATATTGTCCATACGTTTTATTTATTTTTTTAATGAAAATTCAGCATAACATTTATTTTTAGCCTAAAACTTTGAGATCCAAGAACAAGGTCTTACGAGACACTACTTAATTGAAATTAATGATTCTAATGGAATATTTCAAAATTTGATATCCCCCAATTTATTTTATATCAGTTTGAATTAAAAATAAATTCAGCAGTTAATTATTAAATAACGTAACTTGTGTCAATCTAGTAAAGAAATTTATTCCCTTATAAGTTTTATAAAAAAGAAAAGAAAAACAAAAAGATAAAAAAAAAATGAATGATTGAAACCATACTTTTTCTTACATTCTTCCAAATCAATATGATCATATCCTGCGGACAATGTTGAAATAACTTTCAACCGATCACCTGTAAAAGAAGGAAATAAAAAATGGCAAAACCTCCATAAAGTTTCTTACTAATAAGAATAGAAACACACTATACAAAGACAAACAAGCAGTGGGTTCTAGCGCATCAGCGACCCTTGTCGAGGTTTTGATTGATTTTAAGGGAATTGCATTTCAGAGTTTTCATTCTTTGAGATTTTATTCAACTTCCTGTTTTCGATAGATTTACACGTTTTGAGAGGTTCAGAACACGATTTGAACATTTTTAGAAGCCTGTCTGTCTGTATATGTGTGACAAAAATTTTGTGATAATATAGCTTAAGAAATAATACAGAGAATTTTTCATACGTATAATTTAATTTCACCTTGACATAGATTGTTGCTTATCAACTCTTGGTGCAAACCGGCCAAAAGATGGCGCTATTACTCTGCGATTTCTATCTATATAAAATTTATATCACAGCTTCTTTTGTGTAAAATTTTACAAAACTTGATATGGGAGAGGGTTATTATGGAACAATGTCCTGATTTAATTTCGGTGAATATAGACCAACAGGTCGATATTCTATGTTGTCTGCTATGTTGCAATTATTTTGCTATGTCTGCTATGTATGCAATTCTATGTCGTCTGGTATGTTGCAACTTTTTCCGTGAATGAAAAGGCTATAATTACTATTTATTATCTATAATTACTCAAAACTTGATATGTAAGGGGGCCATTAGAAAAAACTGAGGTAATTCGATTCGGATGCATAGTGGCCGACAGGCGATGCTACATTTTTGTAGTTTTCCCCGTAGGAAAGGTACATCTTAGCTTCTATGGCATATAAATACACTAAACTTGATATGTGATACAATTATCATGAAAATGAATGCTGACTTAATTTCGGTGCATATCGGATGACAAGTGGCGCTGCTATTTTTGACCTATGCTTTTCCACATGGTTACATCTCAGCATTTATTGGTTAAAATTGTAACGAAATGCGTATGTGAAATCTTTAATAAAGTTTTGATTAAATTTTTGGGCCATTAATATATAGGACAATGAAAAAAATACGTGTGGCACTCGAGGACTGCCGCGGTAAAGCTATTGCATAGCATTTTTTATCAACTTATGCAATTATAATTATTTATTTATTTTATTTATGCAGTATTTTTTTTTTCTTTGATATCAATTCAAGTTTTTTCTTTGATATTAATTCAAGTTACACTTTTTGAGCGTGGTGACCGATAAGAAAACAAAATTTTTTCTTTTATTGAATAAATGAGAATATATCCGCAATGAGAATATATCAAAAATATCCGCAATCGATTTGTAGGTATAGAAAACCTCGATGTACCAAATTTCAATGATCTAACTCTATTTTTTGAAAAAAGGTATTTTAATAGGTTTTTAAAGGCCTGCAAGTCGAATGGGGATATTCAAGTTTTTTCTTTGATATAATTTCAAGTTACACTTTTTGAGCGTGGTGACCGATAAGAAAACAAATTTTAATAGAGAAAAGGTATTTAATAGGTTTTAAAGGCCTGCAAGTCGAATGGGGATATTCAAGTTTTTTCTTTGATATTAATGAATAAGATAACAATAATAAGAAAGCAAATTTTAATAGAGAAAAGGTATTTTAATAGGTTTTAAAGGCCTGCAAGTCGAATGGGAATACTCAAGTTTTTTCTTTGATATTAATTCAAGTTACACTTTTTGAGCGTGGTGACCGATAAGAAAACAAATTTTAATAGAGAAAAGGTATTTAATAGGCTTTAAAGGCCTGCAAGTCGAATGGGGACATTCAAGTTTTTTCTTTGATATTAATGAATAAGATAACAATAATGATAAGATAACAATAATGATAAGAAAACAAATTTTAATAGAGAAAAGGTATTTTAATAGGTTTTAAAGGCCTGCAAGTCGAATGGGGATATTCAAGTTTTTTCTTTGATATTAATTCAAGTAATACTTTTTGAGCGCGGTGACCGATATAAAACAAATTTTAATAGAGAAAAGGTATTTAATAGGTTTTAAAGGCCTGCAAGTCGAATGGGGCCATTCAAGTTTTTTCTTTGATATTAATGAATAAGATAACAATAATGATAAGATAACAATAATGATAAGAAAACAAATTTTAATAGAGAAAAGGTATTTTAATAGGTTTTAAAGGCCTGCAAGTCGAATGGGGATATTCAATTTTTTTCTTTGATGTTAATTCAAGTTACACTTTTTTAACGTGGTGACCGATAAGGAAACAAAATTTAATAGAGAAAAGGTATTTAATAGGTTTTAAAGGCCTGCAAGTCGAATGGGGATATTCAAGTTTTTTCTTTGATATTAATTCAAGTTACACTTTTTGAGCGTGGTGACCGATAAGAAAACAAATTTTAATAGAGAAAAGGTATTTAATAGGTTTTAAAGGTCTGCAAGTCGAATGGGGATATTCAAGTTTTTTCTTTGATATTACTTCAAGTTACACTTTTTGAGCGTGGTGACCGATATAAAACAAATTTTAATAGAGAAAAGGTATTTAATAGGTTTTAAAGGCCTGCAAGTCGAATGGGGATATTCAAGGGTTTTCTTTGATATTAATGAATAAGATAACAATAATGATAAGATAACAATAATGATAAGAAAACAAATTTTAATAGAGAAAAGGCATTTTAATAGGTTTTAAAGGCCTGCAAGTCGAATGGGGATATTCAATTTTTTTCTTTGATATTAATTCAAGTTACACTTTTTGAGCGTGGTGACCGATAAGAAAACAAATTGTAATAGAGAAAAGGTATTTAATAGGTTTTAAAGGCCTGCAAGTCGAATGGGGATATTAAAGTTTTTTCTTTGATATTAATTCAAGTTACACTTTTTGAGCGCGGTGACCGATATAAAACAAATTTTAATAGAGAAAAGGTATTTAATAGGTTTTAAAGGCCTGCAAGTCGAATGGGGCCATTCAAGTTTTTTCTTTGATATTAATGAATAAGATAACAATAATGTTAAGATAACAATAATGATAAGAAAACAAATTTTAATAGAGAAAAGGTATTTTAATAGGTTTTAAAGGCCTGCAAGTCGAATGGGGATATTCAATTTTTTTCTTTGATATTAATTCAAGTTACACTTTTTGAGCGTGGTGACCGATAAGAAAACAAATTTTAATAGTGAAAAGGTATTTAATAGGTTTTAAAGGCCTGCAATTCGAATGGGGATATTCAAGTTTTTTCTTTGATATTAATTCAATTTACACTTTTTGAGCGTGGTGACCGATAAGAAAACAAATTTTAATAGAGAAAAGGTATTTAATAGGTTTTAAAGGTCTGCAAGTCGAATGGGGATATTCAAGTTTTTTCTTTGATGTTATTTCAAGTTACACTTTTTGAGCGTGGTGACCGATATAAAACAAATTTTAAAAGAGAAAAGGTATTTAATAGGTATTAAAGGCCTGCAAGTCGAATGGGGATATTCAAGGGTTTTCTTTGATATTAATGAATAAGATAACAATAATGATAAGATAACAATAATGATAAGAAAACAAATTTTAATAGAGAAAAGGTATTTTAATAGGTTTTAAAGGCCTGCAAGTCGAATGGGGATATTCAATTTTTTTCTTTGATATTAATTCAAGTTACACTTTTTGAGCGTGGTGACCGATAAGAAAACAAATTTTAATAGAGAAAAGGTATTTAATAGGTTTTAAAGGCCTGCAAGTCGAATGGGGATATTAAAGTTTTTTCTTTGATATTAATTCAATTTACACTTTTTGAGCGTGGTGACCGATAAGAAAACAAATTTTAATAGAGAAAAGGTATTTAATAGGTTTTAAAGGTCTGCAAGTCGAATGGGGATATTCAAGTTTTTTCTTTGATGTTAATTCAAGTTACACTTTTTGAGCGTGGTGACCGATAGAAAACAAATTTTAATAGAGAAAAGGTATTTAATAGGTTTTAAAGGCCTGCAAGTCGAATGGGGATATTCAAGGGTTTTCTTTGATATTAATGAATAAGATAACAATAATGATAAGATAACAATAATGATAAGAAAACAAATTTTAATAGAGAAAAGGTATTTTAATAGGTTTTAAAGGCCTGCAAGTCGAATGGGGATATTCAATTTTTTTCTTTGATATTAATTCAAGTTACACTTTTTGAGCGTGGTGACCGATAAGAAAACAAATTTTAATAGAGAAAAGGTATTTAATAGGTTTTAAAGGCCTGCAAGTCGAATGGGGATATTCAAGTTTTTTCTTTGATATTAATGAATAAGATAACAATAATAAGAAAGCAAATTTTAATAGAGAAAAGGTATTTTAATAGGTTTTAAAGGCCTGCAAGTCGAATGGGAATACTCAAGTTTTTTCTTTGATATTAATTCAAGTTACACTTTTTGAGCGTGGTGACCGATAAGAAAACAAATTTTAATAGAGAAAACGTATTTAATAGGTTTTAAAGGCCTGCAAGTCGAATGGGGATATTCAAGTTTTTTCTTTGATATTAATTAAAGTTACACTTTTTGAGCGTGGTGACCGATAAGAAAACAAATTTTAATAGAGAAAAGGCATTTAATAGGTTTTAAAGGTCTGCAAGTCGAATGGGGATATTCAAGTTTTTTCTTTGATGTTAATTCAAGTTACACTTTTTGAGCGTGGTGACCGATATAAAACAAATTTTAATAGAGAAAAGGTATTTAATAGGTTTTAAAGGCCTGCAAGTCGAATGGGGATATTCAAGGGTTTTCTTTGATATTAATGAATAAGATAACAATAATGATAAGATAACAATAATGATAAGAAAACAAATTTTAATAGAGAAAAGGTATTTTAATAGGTTTTAAAGGCCTGCAAGTCGAATGGGGATATTCAATTTTTTTCTTTGATATTAATTAAAGTTACACTTTTTGAGCGTGGTGTCCGATAAGAAAACAAATTTTAATAGAGAAAAGGCATTTAATAGGTTTTAAAGGCCTGCAAGTCGAATGTGGATATTCAAGTTTTTTCTTTGATATTAATTCAAGTTACACTTTTTGAGCGTGGTGACCGATATAAAACAAATTTTAATAGAGAAAATGTATTTTATAGGTTTTAAAGGCCTGCAAGTCGAATGGGGATAATCAAGGTTTTTCTTTGATATTAATGAATAAGATAACAATAATGATAAGAAAACAAATTTTAATAGAGAAAAGATATTTAATAGGTTTTAAAGACCTGCAAGTCGAATGGAGATATTCAAGTTTTATCTGATCTACTTTATACAAAAATTTTTCGCGTACAGCTATTCACTGTTGTACATACACCTGTACTGTTGTACATACATACATGACAGATACCTATACACCTATATACTTTCTCACAAACAGCTGCTTATGTATTCGTCCGATTTCGGAGCAGCTCATCTCGATCTGTGCGAGCTTCGTACAGCCGAAGTTTACCGAACTGTGTTAGGTTTTTTTTTCGTTACGGAATTTTTCAATTCGGTCGCCGCGCTCAAAGCCCGCGATAAAAGCTATACAATAGCTTAAAAATGTTTTGTGACCTTCACGATATACTAGTTTTGTACTTATAATACGATGCTCTTACCGGCTGCATTGATCACGTCTTTATCTATTTTGTCTGTTATCAGGCAGCACAGTCCATCAACTCCACGAATTCTTCGCATCAGTTCGTCTTTAGAAATTTTGACATCTTTTTCGTATATATCAACGTTGCATCTGCAATATAAAAAGACAACTTTGAAGCCGAAGACACTTCCCATAATAGTATTCTTAGAATATATCAAATAGTACAAAAAACAGCATTCTTTTCAGCA
Source organism: Salticus scenicus (assembly GCA_963930645.1). Classification (NCBI taxonomy): domain Eukaryota; kingdom Metazoa; phylum Arthropoda; class Arachnida; order Araneae; family Salticidae; genus Salticus; species Salticus scenicus. The sequence continues at coordinate 138,504,720 of OZ005661.1, forward strand.
GCTGGAATTGTTTGTTAATGTGTGAATTACAGCAAAGCATCGTTTGCAGTATTTCAAGGGACTGACGTAAAAAGTCGTATAATCGGGGGGAAAAATGAACACTGGAAATTCAATGGTATTGGAGCAAAATTTATGTTAATGAACTAATTAATAAAGTTTTTTAAAAGTAGTAAGTAATATATAACTTTATAGTAGAATTTATATTTGAATATAATAATTAAATTAAAAAAATATTTTCATAAAAAAAAAAAAAAAAAAAAAAAAAAACATGTTTTTGCCAAAACTGCGAAAATATTAAAAGTCGTCAAAGGGGTCCTTTACTAAAGCTGTACCATATTTATAACTAATCATTACTACTGACTAATAATTTAGCTTTTTTCAATGTTAAAATTTTGTTCTACAGTCGGTAACAAAAGTGTCCGAACACTAGCAAAAATTCCTATGTAAAAAAAGTACACTTCATACGGTTTTGTTAAATAAATCCTTGTTGAATCCTGTTCTTAGACTGACTATGAACAGGATTCGACAAGGATTTATTTAACAAAACCGTATGAAGTGCACTTTTTTTACATAGGAATTTTTGCTAGTGTTCGGGCACTTTAGTTACCGACTGCACGTTGAATCAAATTTCACTTAGTCGCAAGTCGAATTGTTTTATCACGATTTGGCGTTTTATGCTAGACATGATTCCAAATGCAGTTAAAATGTTCCCCCAAAAAAAAAAAAAAAAAAAAAAAAAATGGGAAATGAAAAACTGGATAAAATTTTACAATACGATGCCCGTCAATTTTCATTGCAGTTAGTTTTTCTTAGCAAAACCTGGCAAAAAGGGGCATCGCCAACTGTTTGTCGCTAATGAACAACTTCCGATGTATGCTGGAAAACTTGCAGGAACTAAGTGATATCTACAGTCGGTAACAAAAGTGTCCGAACACTAGCAGAAATTCCTATATAAAAAAGGTACACTTCATACAGTTTTCTTAAATAAATCCTTATCGAATCATGTTCTTACACTAAGAACAGGATTCGACAAGGATTTATTTAACAAAACCGTATGAAGTGTACTTTTTTCACATAAGAATTTTTGCTAGTGTTCGGACACTTTTGTTACCAACTGTACACTATTAGCATCGTATATTACATAGTATGTAATACTACTAGTGGCATCGGATAGTATCTACACAGATCCACTAAAACCAGCAATAATAGCTTCTTCAGCAGAAGAATTGGAGTCACTAAAATTAGATGACATAAGCGCTAAATAGAATCCTTATGAAAAATAGAAAATATTTCGAAAGAGGTAAAGATACAATTTACAGTACTGTTTTACAATTTTTTCGAAAATCATCGTACTTTTGCAACACTCCATGAGACGTAATAACATACCTAACACACACACACATATATGTATAAAGAGAACAAGATTCGGCTTGCTATCACTAAAAAATAAGAAAAAAAAAAGTATTATAATAAGAAGACCAATGAATTTTATCCCTATAGAGCTTTCAGTCAATTACAGAGTAACCAAATACCAAATCTCCAAGAAATAAAAATCACACTATATTGTAAATTTTTACCAGTGAGTGGAATTAGTGGGCGCAAAAATTTGGTACAATCCGTCACAACATTTTTAGCAGAATAGTTAAACACGCATGACAATTAGTATTACTGATACACAGAAGGGAAAAACTTCGATATACACCCACAACGATATTTGGCGATTTTTTGTTGGCGATTATGGCGAAATCATAAACCTAAAAATCATAAATCATAATCTAAATCATAAATCATAAAACATAAAATCACAAATCTAAAATAAACAACATATAGGCTGCCATATTATATCGCAAACAGTCCAGAACGACATCGTTATCCTTCAAAACGGCGCCAACGAAAAATCGCCAAATATCGTTGTGGGTGTATATCGAAGTTGTACCCCAATGGCTCATAGTATAGCACTATTGCAATGTAACTCGTAAAACCCACTCATTCATTCACTCACGCTATCCAGGAAAAGAATATAATAATTATTATTATTAAAAGAAAATACTAACTCTTCTTTCAGTTTATCGATGCTCTGCCCAGGAAGTCCTGATCTAGTAACTAGGACCTTTGGTTTAGTACGGTAGAATTTTGAATCGAGCAAGATACTGCTGTTTTGTTTCTCAATCAATAATCTGAAAATACCTCTGGATCTGAATATGGATTTTGCTAAATTATACATGATAAGCAAGCAATTTTTACGGTGAATTTATATAAAATTAAATTTTTTAAATATTTGTACCAAAAGACATAAATTACTGATATCTTTAATCTATGCTAAAAAAGAAAGGAATAATAAAATTGTGCAGTCTTGTTGCCACTTAAAAAATATTTTGATAGAATATTAAGTAGTCATTACTAGTGAACCTGCAAATAAGCTAAGATCTAGATCTATCATCCTCATGTTATCGTGCAAAGATCTTTGAAGCCGAAAAAAAAAAAAAAAAAAAAAAAGCTTTGGAATCAGCCATTAAGTGGTATTGAAAAAAAAAGAAAAATGTATTCGAAACTGTATCTGGAGTTCATCTGGAATTTTTCATTCACCTTTAGTAAATAAATTATTCATAAATTTCATTTGCTAAAATATTCGTGTGTATTCCCATGTGTATTCACTCGGGGAAAGGCGGCTGTGTTTTGGTAAAATTGCCGTCTTTTCCCAAGTGAAAAGGAATCACTTTTTTCTTCCCAATGATCAATCTATATATTATTACTATATCTATGCTAAGACCAGGGACAAGTAAAAGTTTATATTATCGTAAAAGTTTATATTATCGGAAAGTACAGAATGAGAAGTATAATTTTGAAGCAAAAGAAATATAAAATAAAATAGAAATTAACAAAAAAAAAAAAAAAAAAAAAAAAAAAAAAAAGTTGATAGGCACTAATTTATAAAAAGAGGGGGAGGGGTAAGTTAGCTGAATGTTGATAAATAATTAAATATATAAATGGAAATACTATGTAATAAAATGTGTAAATAATGGGTAATAGGAAAAAAAAAAAAAACTTTTTCAATACTGTTGGTTTCGATACTGATTATTGTCAATTTTCTTTCCGTTTTCTTAAAAAAAAAATAAAAAAAAGATTTTGATGAAATTTTGGCAAAAGCAGAATTTAGTTTAGTACGGAGGACTATTACATTTTTTTTTTTTTTTTTTTGTCAAATTATAACATTGCTTTCAGATTATTCAATTACATTTTCGATAAATTTTTAATTTGATAAATGTCCAACTATCGCAAAACTGGTATCGTAAAAATCCGTAGATTGAGAATAATATTCCTCCGTCCTAATAAGAGAACAGAAATAATTTCTGTAAAAAAAAAGTCAGTTAAAATTAAGTCATTTCATAAAAAAAAAAAAAAAAAAAAAGTTTTACAGATGAAATTGCCGGTTTTCATTTAGGAGCTCATTTGTTAATTTCACGGGTAAGAGAATTTTATTTTTAGGAGATTAGTATTTCCCTTTTAGTCGTGTAAAAAAAAACCCTCTGTTTTTTTAAGTAATAGATATAAAATTCTGCGCAGAGCAAAATTTAATTTAGTATGACAAAGGATCTATTTTAATCTATTCTACTATAAAGGCATACAGTAACTGTGTTTCATTCCCTAACAACGGTTACTATATTCCTTTCTTAAAAATTCTTTAGTAAAGCTTTATCATAGGAGCCTTTGGGCGATTTTTCAATTTTGTTGTCATTTTGGGGATGAATTAAAATGGCTGTTTGTCATAACGCTGGAATGAAAGTTGAATATATAATGCTTATTGAATTTAAGTCGAATTGCAAAGACTTAACACTTTATTTAGACAGACAGACACAAAAACGCATTCGAACACAAAAAACCAAAACATATTGAATTTTGCCACATGCAAGTTACAAATACTAGGTTATATTTAATGATGACATTACATCGAAATATAAATATACAATAATTCTCCCACGCTTAAAAATCTCTAATGTAGCCATTTAAATAGGGAGGAGGTCTATGTTGTCGAGTTGATTTACGAAGTTGAACTTGGGCATCATTCAGCATGGCCTACTCTGGTCACCGAGATTGCATTGGGCATCAGATTGTCGTGGTGGTTCCATCGCTATCATTTCCAACAAAGAAGGTTGTACAAATACTTGCTGGTGATTTGAATTCAGGTCTTGGGTCAGGTGCAAATGAAAGAGTCTTTTTCTCTGGAATATCAGTTTTCCTGAGCTGGTTTATATGTCTCTTGAATCATATTATCCATCATCTAGCTTTACTTGATAGTGCAACTTTCCAAATTTTTGAATAACTGTGCTTAGTTTCCATCCTTCTTGATTTTTTTTTTTTATATATAATATATCCGGTTTGCACTCGCTCTCTCAAGCTTAATTGTCTGGATTTGAGGGTGTGGTCAATATTGAAGTCAGGTTTCATGGGTCGAATTGCATCAAGTTGAATACGGATGTTGCGATGTAAGTACATTTCAGCTGGTGTTTTGTTATTAGACAATGGGGTTGCTCGGTATCGAAAAAGGAGTTTTTGCACTTTAACATGAATTGTTAATGGTTCGTTGACCATTACTTTCAATCGACTTTTTAATATTTGAATGTGGTGTTCTGCTAATCTATTTGTAGCCGGATGTCCTGGATGGATGGTTGGGTTTTACGTCGCCCTAGTGCTACGCAGATGGGCAATTGGCGACGGTCTGGGACACACACCTAGAGGTGGTCCGGAGACATGCCATCACAATTTCGATCCTCCACGGAAGGGATGACTCTCCCACTTCGTACGGGATGTCTTCGTTCCGGATGTCCTGGAGCAATAAACTTTTGGAAAATTCCATTTCTAGAGCAATATGCTTTAAACACTTCACTAATAAAAACAGATGAATTATCTGACACCATTACAAATGGGTATCCGTGAATTGAAAAAATATCAGCCAACAATTCGAATGTAGAGATGGAAGTTGGAGCGTTTCCACAAATTTTTATTTCAGTCCAATTCGATTTAGCATCTATGGCAATTAAGAAAAAGTGATCTTGAAATGGTCTCGCATAGTCAATTTGTATACGGTCCCAATTTTCTTTTGGTTCATACCATAAATGGATTTGAACTTTTGATAGGTTAGTTTTGATTGTAGCATATGCTTCACACGTTCGTGAGATTCTTTCTATGTCTTTGTCGATTCCTTTCCAATAAAAGTATCTTCGTGCGAGTTGTTTCATCTTGGTTATGCCAATATGAGTTTTGTGAACTTCGTCAAAACAGATTTTTGGAGGACTTTTGGAATTATTACTCGCTGTCCCTTGAATAAAATACGATTTTCTAAGGTATATTCATATGAAAGTTCTCGATGTTTTTGAATGTTTTCCTTAATTTTTGATAATTCTGCATCTGAGTCTGTAGCCTTTCTAATTGTATCAGCATTTAACAATTAGGTCGATATTTCATTTATGGCAATCATACTTGATTAATTTCATTGTTGATTACTGTATCGCTGGATAGTGTTTTCTGAATTATTGGAGCTCTGGAAAGACAATCCACATCTATGTTTTCGATACCCTTCTTAAAAACTACTTCGTAGCCGAAAGCTGAAAGAAAGGTTGTAAGGATGATGCGTAGTAGAGTTCACATCAGCATGGCTCTGCAGCTAAGTTCACAAGTTGCGAAGCGCGAGTGAATAAGGAGAAGTCTTAGAATTAATGGAGTGGAATGGATTAATCTTAGATATAAATATGGATGTGTGTTGGAAAGTAAAAGGGTGAAGAGGAGAGTGGTACAGAGTCGACGAAGAAAGAGTTTGCTTAAGTGATCTTTTGTGATAAGTTCTTAGTTTTGGTGTATGTAATAGTCGTTTTGGAAGGCGCTCATCGATAGTGAATTCAGGGAATCCTGTCACCAGCGGAGCATTGTGGATCGGCAGAGAGTAATCGTCAACAGTATCTGTATTGGTGAGAATAAGTTACGTTTATTTAATGATTTGCTGAAGTTATCCCCTTAAGTTATTTAAGAGTTATTTCTGAGTTAGCCTAACACCCGCCTTGAACTTGATCTTTAATAAATTTTGTTTGTATTTAACTTTGTCTCGTGCTCTTATCATTTACTACTTAAGTTAGGTTAATTTAAGATTGAGGAATGGAGACGCCATATTCCTCACAGTGGCGCTCATATACGCTCGACACCCCCCCCCCCCCTGCTCGAGTATATTTTACCGGCTCAAATATTTTGCTTAACTTTTTTGAGGAACTTGAAGAATACTTTGAAATTTGTCACATTGATATTAATGATAGATTCAATTGGTTAAAATACTCCTTAAAAGGAGAACCAAAATTATGGTACGAACTTATTTGCCTCTCGTTCATTGGATCAAAACCCCACTTATGCAGATTTAAAAGTAAAAATTATAAGCACCTGTTCCTCAAGTGCCGATAAAGCAAAATTAATGCAGGAACTTTATACGTCTAAAATGTCTATATTTGATAAGCCGACAACCTTTTTTCTCCATGAACTCGATTTAATTAAACAATTAGAATTAAATTTATCATTTTTTGAAGCGTTGGATATTATAAACCCGCTGTTCACAATTCAGATTCAAGATTATCTCGGTTTACAACCTGCCGCATCTATTGATAGTCTTTTTCAAATCTTAGATAAATATCAAGCACGTCACGCTGCTAAACCTGCAAATGACTTTCATCACCAGCAAGCAGGATAATGCAAATGTTCCAAATGAACGGAAAGAAAATTTCGCCCCCCCCCCTCCAACTGATAACTTCAATCGCTCGCAAAATGCTACTCATTTTCAACAGCCAAGCAACAGTCATTTAAATCAACCAAGCTCGCACTCAAATAATACTGAAGTTAAATCCATATTTTTAAAATCAATTTCTAACTGTCCAGTAAATTTACCTCATTTTAATGTTATACTGCATGATGTAGTTATGCCTGTCTACAGCGATACTGGCGCTGAAAAATCTTTTCTAGCTTCTGACACTTATAATAAATATTTTTCATTCAAACCTTTAAATCCCATTTCTCATAATATAATTACAGCTCAAGGAGAATCATGTATAAGTCGGGGAGTGATTAATCTAAAAGTACAGCTATAAACGAGTTTGAAGTGCTCTGGCCTTTTTACGTACTGGAAAACCTACAGTATTCTTGTATCGTTGGCCTCGATTTTATGAAGAAACATAACTTTAAGATTAATGTTGCTACAAATACTGTATTCATCGCTGATACTTATATGCAACTTAAGCTAAACGAGTGAACTCGAAATGAAGATAATGCTTTAAATTTCGCTTCTCATTCTATTTCTAATGATAAATCATACTCAAATGCTAAACTGGTCAAGTCCGGAAAATTATCGCACTTAACAGAAAAAGTTGTAGACGAAAATGATATTCAACTTAATGTTGCTACTAAATCTTTCTCAGATAAATCAAATTCCTGTTTTCAATATGTTCAAGCCAACAGATTCAGTTATTAGTTCAAATGAAAAGGATGTTAAATTCCATTCTGCTACTAAATCTTTCTACGATAACCCTACAAGGCACCCAGTTCCATATGTGGAACACCGAATTTAATCGTTCCTATAGCTATAAAACTATTAGCAGCGACATGTCTTGACATCTTGATAGAAGCTACTGACATTTAGCAATGTAGTAATAAGAATCTTTACCTAAAGATGTCATTCGTGTTTTTGTTATAGTGCACTCAGTGTGAAATTTGAATGAAAGTGATACGTTAGTCGTTTGTCAGAATTCAAAAATAAAAAAAGAATAGTTATTGAACAGTTTTGACTCGAAAAAAAAATACTGTGTGTTATAACGAAGTGTATATTTGCAGAGGTAAGTTGTTTTTTACTTTCTTCTATATGTAATATAGAGAAAGTATTGGATTCGCGAAAATTTTCGACCTCCGTTTTTTGACGGATCTACACGTTTTGGGATGTCCTGAACACGAATTGATAGTTTTTAGAAAATGTCTGTCTGTGTGTCTGTCTGTCTGTGGTTTCGTTTTTTCACCGTATCTCCCGAATCAATGAATGAAATTCAACCAAACTTGGTATATAGTTGGACCCTGGCGGGGCATTGTGCTGATTAGATTTGCGGATCAATAGCCCAGCAGGTGGCGCTGTGATCGCATTTTATGTAAATTTTAACATGGCAGTATAGGACAAATTTTTGTATTTTTCACCGTACCTCACGAACCAATGAATGAAATTCAACCAAACTTGGTATATAGTTGGAACCTGACGGGGCATGGTGCTGATTAGATTTGGGGATCAATCGCCCAGCAGGTGGCGCTGTGATCGCAAAATTTCATATTTTTCACCGTATCTCACGAACCAAATGAATGAAATTGAACCAAACTTGGTATATAGTTGGACCCTGACATGGAATGGTGCTGATTAGATTTTGGGATCAATCGCCCAGCAGATGGCGCTGTGATCGCATTTTATGTAAACTTTTAACATGGCAGTATAAGACAAAATTTCGTATAAATGTACATAATGAGCGTTATATTTAACTTGTGATTGTAAAATTAATATGAATTATTGATAATAGTAGTAGTTAACTAGGGAAAAAAATTTGTGCATGTGGAGGCACCGGTTCCCCCCCTGGGGGGGGGGTAAATTTTCAAGAGGGGTATCTTTCGAAAGATCTCGTCAATACCTTTAAAACGAATGGTTGAACTATAAATATGTGATAATTTAAAACAAAGTTATCAATTTTTTTTACTTTTAACAAAAAAAAAAAAAAAAAATCGTAATTTTTTTTTTTTAAATATTTTATTGATTGAATATATATTACTTTTAACAAAACTAGTATGTTGTGGCCACCACAAGACTTTCTTCTATATTTTCCTATATACATATTCAATCAGTAACAATATAAAAAAAAAAAAAAAAAAATGCGATTTTTTTTCTAATTTTTTTTTGTTAAAAGTAATATATATTCAACAGTAACAATATTAAAAAAAAAAAAAAAAAAACGATATTTTTTCTAAGTTTTTTTTTTTTTTTTTTTTTTTTTTTTGTTAAAAGTAAAAAAAATCGATAACTTTGTTTTAAATTATCACAGATTTATAGTTCAACCATTCGTTTTAAAGCTATTGACCAGATCTTTCAAAAGATACCCATCTTGAAAATTTACCGCCCCGGGGGGGTACTTCCCCCCCAGGGGGGGAACCGGTGCCCCCACATGCACAAAATTTTTTTCGTAGTTAACTACTATTATTATCAATAATTCATATTAATTTTACAATCACAAGTTTAAAATAACGCTCATTATGTACATTTATACGAAATTTTGTCCTATGCTGCCATGTTAAAAGTTTACATAAAATGCGATCACAGCGCCATCTGCCGGGCGATTGATCCCAAAATCTAATCAGACCCTTTCCATGTCAGGGTCCAACTATACAGCAAGTTTGGTTCAATTTCATTCATCGGTTCGTGAGATACGGTGTGACATACGAAATTTTGCGATCACAGCGCCACCTGCTGGACGATTGATCCCCAAATCTAATCAGCACCATGTCCCGTCAGGTTCCAACTATATACCAAGTTTGGTTGAATTTCATTCATTAGTTCGTGAGATACGGTGAAAAATACGAAAATTTGTCCTATGCTGCCATGTTAAAAATTTACATAAAATGCGATCACAGCGCCACCTGATGGGCTATTGATCCCAAAATCTAATCAGCACAATGCCCCGCCAGGGTCCAACTATATACCAAGTTTGGTTGAATTTCATTCATTGGTTCGTGAGATACGGTGAAAACACTAAACCACAGACAGACAGACAGACACACAGACAGACATTTTTTAAAAACTATCAATTCGTGTTCAGGACATCCCAAAACGTGTAGATCCGTCAAAAAACGGAGGTCGAAAATTTTCGCGAATCCAATACTTTCTCTATATTACATATAGAAGAAAGTAAAAAGAACTCATAAAAAAACTGTAATTTTTTTTTTTTTTTTTTTTTTTAAATATTGTTACTGATTGAATATGTATATAGGAAAATATAGAAGAAAGTCTTGTGGTGGCCACAACATACTAGTTTTTATATTACAATAGTAAACGTATTAGTAAATCATATTTTTAGATCCCCATCATACTATAGGTATGGGGAACTTGGGTAATCGTGAAATATTTCGATCTCGGTTTTTTTACTTTTTTATACGTTTTCAGGAGTGAGGAATCAGAAAATGACAAAATTTGTATGGTGTTTGTCTGTAGGGTGCCGAATTTCTTAACATGGCAGTATATAGGGCAAAATTTCACATAAACGTTAATTTTGAGAGATATTTTCATCGTAAAGATGTCAGACTACTTTTGAAATATTATTTAGGACACTGGCATGAATATTAATGACTATGAAATTTACAATATAAAAATTTCGTAAGTTATTGGAAATTTACGAATTTCTTAACATGGCAGAATAGAGCAAAATTTCACATAAACATCAATCTTGGGGGATATTTTCATCGTAAATATGTCAAACCACTTTCGAAATATTATTCAGGATACTGGCATGAATATCATAGACTATGATTTTTCCAATTAAAAATATTCGTAAGTTATTTGGAATTTACGATTTACTTGACATGTCAGAATAAGGCAAAATTGAGCATAAACTTCCATTTTGAGGATCATAAATACATTAGACAACTTCAAAATTACATATATGATATTTGTTTGAACATGATTGAATACAAATATTCTAATAGGAAAATTTCGTAAATTATTCGTAATTTACGATTTTATCAGCATAGCGAAATTGTAAATTTTTCATATAAATATGAATTTTGAGGATTATTGCATTGGAAATAGTAGCATGAAATGTAAACAACGGAATCGACCCTGATAAAATAAATTAATAGATTAGAATGAGATAAATATATCGAAGTGAACGGTGGATAGCCTATTAGGCGGGGATTTCATTCTGTCACTGTACCAAGCTTTGGTCAAATTCATTTCTTTTAACATGATTATAATATTTTTCGCACTAGAAATTTATGAGAACATAAATATGATGGGGAATTCAGCAAAGTCCACCTATGCCAACTAGTTAAAAAAAAAAAAAAAAAAAAATCATGATTTTTTTCACACCCTGTTTTCGACACAGCTTTAGTATGGGACCTCCTTGGCAATATCAAACATTTTTTGAACTTCTCGAATCTGTACAACAAAACTATTATTAAAACGAATACTCTCGAAAACAGTCCAATAGCAGTGTTAATTCTTCGAATATTCCGGAAACAGTTGAAGCTGCACCGTAAAAAATTATACTAACGTTCCTCAGTGAACGAATATCGAAGTGAACGGTGGATAGCCTATTAGGCGGGGATTTCATTCTGTCACTGTACCAAGCTTTGGTCAAATTAATTTCTTTTAACATGATTATAATATGTTTCGCACTAGAAATTTATGAGAACATAAATATGATGGGGAACTCAGCAAAGTCCACCTATGCCAACTAGTTAAAAAAAAAAAAAATCATGATTTTTTTCACACCCTGTTTTCGACACAGCTTTAGTATGGGACCTCCTTGGCAATATCAAACATTTTTTGAACTTCTCGAATCTGTACAACAAAACTATTATTAAAACGAATACTCTCGAAAACAGTCCAATAGCAGTTGTTATTCTTCGAATATTCCGGAAACAGTTGAAGCTGCACTGTAAAAAATTATACTAACGTTCCTCAAGAACGTTGTGTAAATTCGCTCAATATGCGTGTGGAAAATGTTAAGATTTTAGAATACACTGTTCTTTTGAGCAACTTTACACACCTTGTTTGAGAAACATTACAAGAAAAGGAGAAATCGGGAGGAATCAATTATAGGACTTGCAGAGGAAGACACCTGCTAAAAAGCTGACCAATTAGGTTGCATTACTTCCCATCTGACATCATTGCCTAGCGGAAGCGAAAGTGAGCGAAATCGAAATCGAACCACTCTCCTAGCAACAGCAAGCATATACCTTTTGTGGCAGAGTGAATGAAAACTGAAGTACACATATTAGAAATTGGAAATGATTTAACTATCTGTAAGTATGAATGAGATCTTAACCCATTCTTAATTAAGTCATTTATATTTTCTAAAATTTTTGTAAGGATCATTTCCTGAACTACTAAATATATAATGAAAATATATAAATATGAATAGAGTCCCTCATGAGAACATATTTAAATTTTAAAGAAACAGATCAATACATAATAATTTTGGAAATACTAGTAAGTCTACAAAAAATTTTGTAAGAATTTTGTATACGGTTCTGATTTACACCCTAATAATTAATTTATATGATGCACATCGTTATATAATTATATTAAAGCGAATTTTAATTACAAAAAACTATAAAATTCAGACTGTGAATTTGTTTTAACAAAGTTATCAAAAAAGGTAAAATATTTATTGATTCCATAATCAAATGAAATTACTTGTACAAGGAATTCACACACAAAAAAGAGAAATTTAGATAAAAGCCATTTCTCTTATTCACGAAATATTAAGAGCATTAAACTTTAGATAAAATTTAACCCCATCCCTACAAATATATATATACACATCGAGAATCTTAACAAAATGTTATTTCATAAGCAGCTGTTGAAGTACCCAATACGTGACATATTAAACCCCATTTTCAAGCTGCATCCAACCTTACTGCTCAAAGTATGTAGTTGTGCCTTAAAGTTGTATAGTGTGTGTATGTATAGTATTCATACACAGAGAAATACTTTCGTAAAATAAAATTACATAAACATAAATAGATATTTAACTTGATAAAATAATTTCTCTTTTCTTTAATAAATTCATCAATATTGAATTTTTAGTTAGAGACAAATAAAAAAGCAAAGCTTTGAACTTATGAAATTTATATATAACTAGTTGGCATAGGTGGACTCTGCTCAGTTCCCCATCATATTTATGTTCTCATAAATTTCTAGTGCGAGACATATTATAATCATATTAAAAGAAATGAATTTGACCAAAGCTTGATACAGTGACAGAATGAAATCCCCGCCTAATAGGCAATCCACCGTTCCTTCGATATAATTATCTTATTCTAATCTGTTAATTTATTTTATAAGGGTCAATTTATTAATAATCAATTAATAAATCAATAAATCATTAAATAATAAAATAAAATTAATTGTTTATTCCTTACCTACCTCCTTTTGTTTTTGTGTGTGCATGTGTGTTCCTCTCTGATTGGTCCTGCATGATGCTTCCTATTGGTTGTTTGTGTTGCTCCTCCCCCTCTGGATTTTGCCCTGCTTTCAGTCTTGCTTTAGCCTCCAAGGCAGTAGCACGTGCTTTTTGCACCTGATGAAGGAAGGCTACGTCCTTTCGAAACCGGTTATGCTGGATTAAAATTTATGGTGTGTGAAGAAGTCTTATTGTCTATTTATCAATTCCGTTGTTTAGTTTTCATGCTACTATTTCCAATGCAATAATCCTCAAAATTCATATTTATATGAAAAATTTAAAAATTCGCTATGTTGATAAAATCGTAAATTACGAATAATTTACGAAAATTTCCTATTAGAATATTTGTATTCAATCATGTTCAAACAAATATCATAAATGTAATTTTGAAGTTGTCTAATGTATTTATGATCGTCAAAATGGAAGTTTATGCTCAATTTTGCCTTATTCTGACATGTTAAGTAAATTGTAAATTCCAAATAACTTACGAATTTTTTAAATTGGAAAAATCATAGTCTATGATATTCATGCCAGTATCCAAAATAATATTTAAAAAGTGGTTTGACATCTTTATGATGAAAATATCCCTCAAGATTGACGTTTATGTGAAATTTTTCTCTATTCTGCCAAGTTAAGAAATTCGTAAATTCCCAATAACTTACGAAATTTTTATATTGGAAAATTCATAGTCATTAATGTTCATGCCAGTGTTCTAAATAATATTTCAAAAGTAGTCTGACATCTTTACGATGAAAATATCTCTCAAAATTGACGTTTATGTGAAATTTTGCCCTATACTGCCATGTTAAGAAATTCGTAAATTTCCAATAACTTGCGAAATTTTCAAAGTAGCATATTTAGAGTTACTGATGTTCATTCCGGCATCAAAACTGATATTTTAAAACTGGTCTGACATTTTTACAGTAAAAAGTTTCCATTTAATGCACGTTTAAGTGAATTTTTGTCCTATTCTCCCATGTTAAGAAAATCGTAAATTTCTAATAACTTACGAAGTTTTTTAATTCGAATGTTCCAAATAAATAGGGTTCTTGCATGTATCGAAAGTAATATTTTAAAACTGATCTGACCTCTCTGCGATTATTTATTCGTGAGATATCGTGTTAACAGACTAACAAACTAACAGACTAACACCCTGGCCCACTAACAGACACCCTACAGACAGACACCATACAAATTTTGTCATTTTCGGATTCCTCACACCTGAAAACGTGTAGAAACGTTTAACGTTTTTTAACATATACTTTAATGATATTCCTAGACACATACACACCAACCTGGCACTATACGTGGTCGACACTGTTCTCTATATGGCTAGTAGAACACCCATATGTTCTCTATAAATATCTACAAGAACACATCGACACTCTAATGAGCTGGTTCACTCTCTGGTGCGTTCAGATAAACGAAAATAAAACTTCAGCGACCTACTTTTCTCGCAAAATTAACTACCCCAATAGGATTATTCTTAATAACACTGCTCTACCCTGGCAAAATGACACCAAATATCTCGGCGTTCATCTCGATCGCAGACTCACATTTAATAAACATATAATCATTACTAGAGCCAAGGCTTCCAATGTTAAAAAGTCACTGGAGCAACTTTTTAAAGGTAAATACCTATTAGAAATAAATATCTACTGTACAATTCCTGTATTCTATCCACCCTAACTTACGCCTATCCCATCTGGGGGTTCGCTTGCAAAAGTTCTGTTATTCGTATGGCTGGTGCTCACAACATAACTCTCAGTCAAATCAGAAACGGTAACAGATACCTGAGAAATCCATCCATCAGAAAATACCTTAATGCTACTTCTTTTAATGATCGAATTAGAAAACTATCTAGAAAGTTTTATGAAAACATTCACAACCTTAATCATGATATCATTGCTGAACTGCCGAATTATGATATCCACTCTCCCTCCAAAAGGAAACACCCACGTTTTTCTATGGTCCTGGAGACCTATCCTATACTTCTCAATCTCTAACCCTGAATTTATCTTAATAAAAAAAAATCAATATTAAATCTAAATTCTAGATTTCAAAATTAACCCTTTGTATCCCACCGAGACTTTAAAGTACCACCAAAAAAAACTTATAAACTATGATGGAACATAAAAAATGTCCCATCAAAAAAATTCCTCAATACAGCCTAAATTTACTACAGGATTTCATTGGAACTTCAAAGTCCCTACAGTTTAAGCTTTCCCTATACTTAAGCTATAGTTTAAGCTAAATTTAATATGAGATGTTTCTCATGTAGCAAAGAAATATAATAAAAAAGTTTCAAACTATTTTTCCAAAAATAAGGTAATCTAGGATATAAATGGTTAAGTAAATTAATTGTTTGAAATATTTTACCATGTTTTTATTAACTTCTATTCTTGTTTGTTTGTGTGTTTGTTTGTCCGGTACAAATCTTACAATCTATTTTTAACTAACCTCCCTACTAGCTAGACATTTGAAACTTTCACAGTAGCTCAGAACCCGGTGACAACACAATACTTCGAAGTCAGATTTTCGAATAGTTTTCTTTTAATTAATTAAAATATGAAAATAATAAGCTCCTGATAGCAATAAAAATAGTCATTAAGATATTAGCTATAATTTAATTGTTGCCAAAAAAAAAAAAAAATTTACGAATTCATTTTCTTTCGACATTAAAATAAACACATTTAATTAAACGTGAGTGTTAAAAAATTGTAAAAAGTTAAATTATGCATCTGGCAAAAACTGACGTCATTATCACTTTAAAGATTTTCTACACATTGATAAAGTGCTTATGTAGTTCATGATGCAAATATATGTTGTTCTGAAAGGATCAATATTTTATTTTTAAAACCAACTTTTTTTTTTTTATTATTCAAATTTTCCATAACTCTTTATATTTATTGAAATTTTTTATTTTTTCCGACTGAGTGAAAATAATGCCTGGACCGGGACTCGAACCCCGGATCTTTGAGTTACAAGGTCAAGGCTCTATCAATTGAGCTATCCAGGCCGACATCCCGGTCAGCATTACTCACTCAGACAACCTTTTAGGCAGAAACAATCTGGTCTATCATTTAGATAGCTCAACAGAAAAAATAAGCCGCAGGAAATGGAAAACACCATTAAACAATGGGAGAAAGAAATACAATTTTTAATAAAATCACGCAATCAACTATGGAAGAAAATCATATTTATTGAACTTTTTTATTTTTTCCGACTGAGTGAAAATAATGCCTGGACCGGGACTCGAACCCCGGATCTTTGACTTACAAGGTCAAGGCTCTACCAATTGAGCTATCCAGGCCGACATCCCGGTCAGCATTACTCACTCAGACAACCTTTTAGGCAGAAACAATCTGGTCTATCATTTAGATAGCTCAACAGAAAAAATAAACCGCAGGAAATGGAAAACACCATTAAACAATGGGAGAAAGAAATACAATTTTTAATAAAATCACACAATCAACTGTGGAAGAAAATCATATTTATTGAAATTTTTTATTTTTTCCGACTGAGTGAAAATAATGGCATTATTTTCACTCAGTCGGAAAAAATAAAAAATTTCAATAAATATGATTTTCTTCCACAGTTGATTGTGTGATTTTATTAAAAATCATAACTCTTTAATCAATCACATTAGAACGTTCATCTTTGTAATATCGATAAAAAGGATTTTCTCGTCAAAAGTCGCCAAGGGCAAAAAGCTACCAAATTTGGCGCCAAATCTATTACCTGCCTATTGGAGCTTTTTAATGCGTTTTAAAGGGAAAATTAAGCTACTTTAACGCGAAAAAGAACTGGAAATGCGGAAAATTGACATTTTATCAACTTGCTAAGCCTCTTTGAAAGAATTTATACAAAAATAAATACAATTATTTACAATTTCGTAACAATACGCATTGATAAAGTGCTAATGTAGTTAGTTCTATAGCTATGATTCAACAGAAAATTTAAAATCGTGGTTTATAAAATGTTTTTTATCTTATAATTATTTTATTTTATTTTAATTAATTACAATATGTATTTCTTCCAAAATTTTCATATTTTTATTTATTGAAAAGTTATGATTTTTAATGGCATCAGTGGTTATATTAAACATAAATAAACACCTCTCAGTTGCTTTGTTAGCTATATTAATTCGTACTCTGCTATTACTCCTATTTAAAAAAAATAAGAAAAAGAAAAAAAGAAAAGTATTTATATATATTACCTTTGAAATAAATTTATGACTAAATATAAGATTTATTGTTTTATGGATGGAAAAAATTTGGAATAAAAGAGTTAAACTAACATTCCATCTCAAATTTTATTCTTATGTAATAGCTAGGGATACTCACTCTAACAGAGAAGACTCAGCTCCTAGTAGGGGCCCTTTTCAGGGCCTAGTGACTCGATCATAACCGAACCGACCGAGCAGTGTCTGTGTGTACCTCGACATTATTGCAACTAAACCATCACTTTCCCACTACTCTCACCAGTTAAACTTTATTTAACTTTTTAAATTGTAGGTCATGGCTAAATGTTTTTTTTTTTTTTTTTTTTTTGTGGACAGACTGTCTCTATTGGTCTTCTCCTCGGCTACCCCTTTTCTAACTACTTGTCATTTAACATCTTAGGAAATGTGAACTATATTTTATTTTTTTATTAAATTTCTCGCAATGTTATTCTATTAATTAATATTTAACTTACTCCTTTTTTATTTTTACACCTATTGTTTAATTCTTTTCCATACGCAGAATTTAAAAATTAATTTTAAAATCTGCAGTTAAACTTAATTTTGGGCTCATTTAATAGTTAATAGATACATATTTATGGACTTTGTGTAAAGTACCTTGCACTAGGTAACCCAACAACGGACATTCCAGTTCCAGTTCCAGTTCGTCATTCTGCACGGCTGACGATACGCTTTAAGCTACCGAAACTGCAGTTTGCACTTAACAGTTTTTACACTGGCATTTTCAACGTTGTTTTAATACTGATATTTCTGTTCTGCGTCAAGTATAGTTATTTATTCTATTTTACAATGTATTAAAAGCATATTAGAAATGGTAAAATCCGGTATTTTATAACTTAAATTGTAAAAATGTAATAATATATTTATGGTAATATACGGTAAAATAAATTAAAAAAAAAAAAAAAAACTAGTATGTTGTGGCCACCACATGACTTTCTTCTATATTTTCCTATACAAATTCACTCAGTAAAAATAATTTATTAAAATTATTATTTAAAAAAATTATCTACCATGATAATGCAGACGATTTCCATATTAGAGAAGTAGTATAACACTAAATATAAAAAAAAAGTCAAATTTATTGTCAATATTACATTTTTTTTTGTTAAAAATGAAAAAAGTCGATAACTTCATTTTAAATTATCACAGATCTATGGTTGAACCATTCGTTTTAAAGGTACTGGCGAGCTCTTTTGAAAGATACCCATCATGAAAATTTACTCCACTCGAGGGGGGACTTTCGCCCAGGAGGGGAGGCGAGGCTCCTACACATACAAATTTTTTTTCCCAGTTGACTATCTCTATTATAAATAATTCTGGTAAATTTCATAATGATTATTAAAAAATATTTCTCTTTATGCAAAATTTTGTCCTGTATCACCATGTTAAAAATTTAGAAAAAGCGGGATGGCAACGCAACCTGTAAGACAATTTTTACCAAAAATTGATAGGCACTAATTCATGTCAAGGTGCAACTACATACCAATTTGTATGAAATTCTGTGCAGTAGTTCCTGAGATACAGTTGCCACAAAATTTTGTCACACACACACACAGACTGACAGACAGACAAACAGACAGACAGACATTTTCTAAAAACGGTGATATCGTGCTCTATATCTCTCAAAACGTGTAAATCCATCAAAAACCCGAGGTCGAAGAGCTTTACGAATCCAATACTTTCTTCTATTGAATATAGAAGAAAGTAAACTTAAGTAAATAAAAATAGTATAAGGGCCGCACAAAGTTATTTAATGTTAGAGCATCAACACATTTTTATTAAATATAACTATAACCTAGAGTCTAAATAAAAATTTAAATTTTATAAATTTCATAAATTTCATTTCGGAGACTTTTTCTTCCGTAGCATGGCGTCATTATTTACTTTATTTTAAGCATTTTCCATGCAGTGGTAGGTTACGATAATAAAGACCGTCAAGTGAACACTTTTCACCTCGTTATGAGCGTATAGAAATCCGTTCCTATAAACTGAATTTTTTCCCCAGAGAGTTTAGATGAACACCATCGTGTACATTAATGATGAATGGTGTACGTAAAATCTGTCGTGGCTGCAATGTCCTCCATGCTCCCATACAAATTACACCTGTGGGGATCATCGAAATGAGGAGGCATCCCCTCCGTGGAGGATCAAAATTGTGAAGGCATGTCTATCGGGCCACCCTCAGGAATGAGTCCAGACCTTCAACAATTGCCCATAGTGCAGCCCTAGTACAATGTAAAACCAAAGTCTCACTCACCGAAAGAGTTTAATTTCGCTATATAAATATTTTGCTCTGTATAATCAGCGTGTTCAGAAGCTTAACCCCATATTATTTTAAGGGGAAATTTGTTATGCAAATTACTCATTACTTAATGTATGTATGTATGTATTATTATAATTCCGTTTTCACGTTTAGAAAATTCAAAACCATTGAAATGACCTTGTTTACTAAAAACTGAATTTTTAAATTTTATAAATACTGGCAAACCTATGCGAAATTTTCGCATTTTATTTCTTTTCTTATTTACTTTTAAAATTTGAAACACATAAGTATTATATGAATTTCACCACTTAATTAAAATTTTAATTCACAATTCGCCAAATTATTAATAGAACCAAATTAATATTGTGCAATAGGGAAACTAAAATCATACAAAGGTTTCGAAATAAAATTCATAATTGGCGACCCAGTTTTTATACTTCTGTAAGGCAGTATATTGTTTTAGTATAGGACCCCCATGAGCGACTTTTAATTTTTTGTCGCCATGTTGATGACGATTTTTTATTCATTTATTTCGGCATAATTAAAAATAAATAATTACAAGATAAAAAGAACTTTTTATATACCATGTTTTTAAATTTTCTGTTGAATCATATAAACGGTACCGAAGGCAGCAGGAACCCGGAACAATTGGCTAAAATTATTAAAAAAATTCATTGCTATCTATCGTGTTTTAAGCTATTATAAAAGTTTCAAATAGAAGCTAGCCGGGAAGTTAGTTAAGTATCGATTGCAAGCTTTGTACTGGTAACGCTTCCGAAGGCAGCAGGGTCCCGAAGCAGTTGGTTAAAAATACTTTAAAAATACATTTTCACCGTATTCAGAACTATTCTGAAAGATTCAAATGTCTAGCTACTCGGGAAGTTAGTTAAATAAATTTTATGTTGAATGATATAAACGCTGCCGAAGGCAGTAGCGACCTGAAACAGTTGACTAAAAGTATTAATAAAATGTATTGTCACCGTGTTCTGAGCTATCCTGAAAGTTTCAAATGTCTAGCTAGTCGGGAAGTTAGTGAGAAATGGATTGCAAGCTTTGTACTGGTAACGCTGCCGAAGGAGCAGGAACCCGAAACAGTTTGTTAAAAATATTTAAAAAATGCGTTTTCACCGTGTTCTGAACTTTTCTGAAAGTTTCAAATGTCCAGCTAGTCGGGAAGTCAATTAAATAAATTTTCTGTTGAATCATATAAATGCTACC
Organism: Salticus scenicus; assembly: GCA_963930645.1. NCBI lineage: Eukaryota > Metazoa > Arthropoda > Arachnida > Araneae > Salticidae > Salticus > Salticus scenicus. Next base: position 138,525,679 of record OZ005661.1, read on the forward strand.
GAAGGCAGCAGGGACCAGAAACAGTTAACTAAAAGTATTAAAAAAATGTATTTTCATCGTGTTCTGAACTATTCTGAAAGTTTCAAATGTTTAGCTAGTCAGGAAGTTAGTGAAAAATCGATTGCAGCTTTGAACTGGTAACGCTGCCGAAGGCAGCAGGAACCCGAAACAGTTGGTTAAAAGTATTAGAAAAATGCTTTTTTAGAAGTTATGGGAAGTTAGTTAAATTTTAAGTTAGTTAAATGGTTAATAAGTTAGTTAAATGGGAAGTTAGTAAATTATGGGAAGTTAGTTAAATAAATTTTCTGTCCAATCATATAAACGCTGCCGAAGGCAGTAGGGTGTTGGTGTTAGGGATTAAGGCCGATTGACAACACTGGGGTCCTAGGCCTGAGGGGGAGTGCCTTCCGTGGAGGTCTTTCTAACCGAAGGCAGTAGGGACCTGAAACAGTTGACTAAAAGTATTAAAAAATTATATTGTCATCGTGTTCTGAGCTGTCCTGAAGATTTTAAATGTCTAGCTAGTCGGGAAGTTAGTTAAAAATAGATTGTAAGATTTGTACTGGACAAACAAACAAACAAGAATCGAAGTTAATAAAAACATGGTAAAAAAGAACTGATTCCTATAATGATTTTATTTTTTATGTTTTTTTTTTTTTTTAGTCAAATTATAATAAAAGTTCATATTCTGTATATATCTTTAAAATATTTCTAAATTTAAAATGACGCTTCAAAAGATTGTTAAGATTTAACTTTTAGATAATTATAAGATAAAAAAAAACTTTTTATATACCATGTTTTTAAATTTACTGATGAATCATTAGTAAAATACGCGAGGATAAAAAAATAATTTTCAAGCAATATTCAAGCACGCGGACTCAGTTCAGTGAAATAATAATAATAGTGAAAAAAAAAAAAAAAAAAAAGTTGGTTTTAAAAATAAAATATTACTCCTTTTAGAACAATGTGTATTAGCATCGTGAACTACATTAGCACTTATCAATGTATATAAAAAAATTTTAAAGTGATAATGATGTCAATTTTTGTGAGATGCATAATTTAACTTTTTATAATTTTTTAACGTTCACGTTCAATTGAATGTATTTATTTTTATGTCAAAAAAAAAAAAAAAAAAAAAAAAAAAAACTCGTAATTTTTTTCCCCCAAGAATTAAATTATAGCTAATATTTTAATGGTTATTTTATTGCTATTAAGAGGTCATTATTTTCATATTTTAATTAATTAAAAGAAAACTATTCGAAAATTCGAAAATCCGACTTCGAAGTATTGTATTGTCACCGGGTTCTGAGCTACTATGAAAGTTTCAAATGTCTAGCTAGTAGGGAAGTTAGTTAAAATTCGATTGCAAGATTTGTACCGGACGAACAAACAAATAAACAAGAATAGAAGTTAATAAAAACATGGTAAAAAATACGCTTTTCCGTAAAATATATCAGACAAATGTCATCATTTTTTCTTATTAGATCATTGAGCTGAGTCCGCGTGCGTAAATATTGTCCTTTTATAAATATCATTTTTTATCCTCGCGTATTATATTAATTTCATCGCCATCGTATCATTTCGACAAAAGTTAATCGTAACTGGGTCATTGTATTTTGAAGCAATAAACTGCAAAAAATGCATTTTTTTTTTTTTTAAACTTTAGATCTTTAAAACGAAATCTTAAAAATTTAAAAATTTAATTTTTGGAAAACGAGAATCGTTTTAATGATTGTAGATTTCTTAAATAAGGAAATAAAATTGAAAAAAAAAAAAAAAATCATTAAGTAATGATTGATTAGCATAAAGTCTCCCCCCCCCCATAGAATAACATGAGGTTTGGTTGCCAATAACGATAGGTGAAGCATCTCCTTTAATGGTTCAGAAATTAACCATTTCGGACACCAACAGCACTAGATAAGGGGTATAAATATTTACATAACGTTGAATTCACCAATGTAAAAAAATATTAACAGAAAACTGCAGTTTCGGTAGCGTTAAGCGTACCGTCATCTGTAGAGAATGACAAAGGGGCTTTTATTTATACATAGAGAAGAGAATTTTAGAAATTTCGCTCTAAAATTCGCTTCCCTATCTATATATAAGGGCACTAATCCACCTTCTTCATTCTGCACGGATGACGGTACGCTTAACGCTACCAAAACTGCAGTTTGCTGATAATGTCTTTTACATTGGTATATTGAACATTGTGTAAATATTTATATTTCTGTTCAGCGTCAATTCTGGCTGTATAGATCAGGGGCGTTTGTGTTTAGGCGCTGGTTATTCCTGATTTCAGGTTTTTTTTTAACTTAATCCATCCATATTTTCATATTTCCTATAAAGTTATCTTTTGCTTTCTTCGATTGTTCACGTGTTACCTAAGTGATATGTTTTTTACTTTCTCTTACCCGTAAGGTAGAGAAAGTATTGTTTTGGGGTCAAATTTTCGAAGGCGAGATTTTGTTATATTTACACGTTTTGAGGGCCCCTGAATACGAAAATCATTTTTTTAGCAAATGGTCTGTGTGTATGTCTGTGTGTGTGTCTGTCTGTTATCAGCATATCTCAAAAACAAATTATGGCAGAAAGTTCAAACTTGGTATTCTAAATGTGTATCATATAGGGATGCTACAGTAAGCTTTTCGTTAAGATGAAGCAAATGGTTCGTGTACAGGAACATTCAAAAGTATTCAAATACATTACGTCTATGGGGGAAATTGCAGGTAAGTAGAGTTTAACGTCTATAGACTGCACTAAACCAAATGAAACGAATATATATTTTTTGTAATAGAGATAGTTAACTGGGATTTTTTTTTGTGTGTGTGTATGTAGGAGCCTCGCCTCCCCCCTGGGGAGTCCTCCCTCGAGGGGAGTAAATTTTCATGATGGGTATCTTTCAAAAGAGCTCGCCAATACCTTTAAAACAAATGGTTGAACCATCGATCTGCGATAATTTAAAACAAAGTTATCGATTTTTTTTTTTTTTTTTTTTTTTTTTTTTAAATATTGAGAATAAAATGGACTTTTTTGAATATTTCTTGTTATACTACTTCTCTAATATGGAAATCGTCTTTATTATCATAAAAATAATTTTTTTAAATAATAATTTTAAAAAATTATTTTTTAAAAACAGATTTTTTTTTTAATAACCAAATTAAATTCTATTTAAATGTAGGTGCATTAATGAAACGGGGGGTTGAGGGGGGCGGTAGCCCCCCTCACACAGAACTAGTTATCACATAAAACACTTCAGAAGCCTAATATGAATTGCTTAACACAGGTTTACATGACAGTTCTCGTTATCTTACCTCTTAATCTGCAACCTGTATTTATAGTATTAAATTTCAGGGTAAGAGAAAGCCGTGTGAGGGACACACCAGATTATTATTATTATTTTTATTTATTTATTTATTTATTTATTTATTTTTTGATAGGATACAAGATACCAACAGGATGAGGGCTTCTGGTCTAAATAATTTGAGTATCATTTGATATTCTGATTTTTTTTTTTTTTTTTTTTTTTTTTGAGGATCTAATTTTCAGGTATTTTACCTGAAAATTAGAATCGCATTAGAGAGAATATTTCAAGTCGCAATCGTCCCTGCTAGATATACCTTGTATATAAGCAAATTTTCGCCAGTTATCTTTTTTACCGCGGATAAATAAGTAAAATGAAACACGTGTAAGTTTCCGTTTCTTTTTCCCATTTACACTGTCTAGAATTGTGCAATAGTAATCTGAATTCTTAAAATAGAGCATAAGGAGATAAACAGGCAGGAAACATGGTACCTTTGCATAAAGATATAGCATAAATGTAAATTTATCGGGCAGATAAGCAGTCATTGCAAACAAAATGTTACTAAAATGTTTCAACGGACGTTGTTATATTTTCAAGAAATGATTTTTATACATTGATACATTTTAAGCATATCGGAAGTTGCGTCACCAGATTCATGACGTTACCTGATTTGGATAATTTTTCCCATAATAGATCACAGGAAGCTACGAGTGACTGACTTCCGTTCACAACAAATTACTATGCAAATTTTCGACGAGGTTGCCTATGCTGTTCTCTCGTTGCACTTTGTTTTGCATATTACTTTTAGACGGGGACTGATTGATTGTTAATAATAGAATTATTTTTTTCCAAGCTAAATTGTTTTTGAAAAACGATAATATCGGAAGGTAATGAACTATTAAAATGTTTGGAAACTTAAATTTTGCTTTTCACTTAAATTAAATTAAAAAGAAAATTTGGTGTAAAAAAAAAAAAAAAATAATAATAATAATAATTATTTAATTTATTTGAATTTAGTTTTTATAATTTTATTTATTATATATATATACATACATATATATTATTTATTTATTTATTTTTAAGGGTCCAGTAACTCTACCGATGTCGTAATCTTCAAAGTTGTTTTCATCAGTCTTCGGTGTAAAAACGGAAAAGACGATGCCTTAGAAGTATAAAATGAACATCCTGCTTTAGGAATCAGATTTAGTTTTCAAAAATCTTTCAACAACGAACTGGATAATTTAAACATATAGAAGCTTACAGCAAATAAAACGAGGTAAGTCTATGTTTATCTATATTTATAAAATAAGACTTTTTGTCTGAAAATCGTCCAGAATACAAAATTTTTTGCGACATATCCACGTTTCAGACATTAAGAAGAAAGACAAAAATGCCTTTAGAAAATGTTCTTTGTGTCTGTAGTTGTGTTTATGTCTGCAGTGACGGATCTACAACTCAGTGAGGCCCATCTCAGTGAGACGAAAGTCTCACTGAGGCCCCCCTAATCCATTTCTATATTGAGTAGACTCTCGCACCTCTTCACTAAAGTATATTAATATAAAAAAGGCCTTGAAATAAGTTGAAGATTTATTTTACAGCCAGCAGCAAAATTATTGAAGCGATAGCAATAATTCTTATTTAAAAAATCTGGAGCGACTCCACTCGACTTTCCGAACATTGAGTAATTAACAGTTTTGTAGATAAAGTAAAGAAAGAGGAGTTGTTAAACAAACAAAAGAGAGAAAACCATAATAGAGTGTTTGAGTATTTTTCTCCATCTATTACACGATGTTTTATTTAACGCTACTGAACTTTGAGCCCATAGATCATAATGATAAAGAATTTTTCGTTGTGTCCCTGTAAAAACCTATAAATGCTAAATTCACCAAAATGCTTATAGTTAGTGCAACAGTGATTTATAATACTCATATAAATTTTCAGCTCAATTCAATAAGTCGTTTAGATGCTATCGTACTTTTAAAAATTTAGTCCCATAGGCCATAATGATAAAGAATTTTTCTTTGTGTCCCTGTAAAAAAACTGTAAGTGCTAGATTCACCGAAGTCTATACAGTTAGTTCAACTGTGATCTATAACATGTGTACAAATTTTTTGCTCAGATTAATAAGGCGTTTAGGCGCTATCACACTTTTAAAAATTTGGCCCCATAGGCATAATGATAAAGAATTTTTCTTTGTGTCCCTGTAAAAAGACTATAAGTGCTAGATTCTCCAAAATCTATACAGATTGAGTATTTGTGACCTATAATATGTGTATAAATTTTTTGCTCAATTGAATAAGGCGTTTAGATGCTATCGCACTTTTAAGATTTTGCTCCCATAGGCCATAATGATAAAGAATTTTTCTTTGTGTCCCTGTAAAAAAACTATAAGTGCTAGATTCACCAAAATCTATAGGGTTCGTACTATGGTGACTTACAATATGCGTACCAACTTTCAGGTTAATTGAATAAAGCGTTTAGACGCTAGCGTGTTCACTCACAGACATACACACATACACACATACACACACACATACATACATCATCGTAAAAATAGTGAAAACGGACTCAGGGGACCTCAAAACGTATAGAAACATCAAAATCTCGAATTCGGATTTTTGACATGATTACAATACTTTCCTCACTATAGTGTTCGGAAAGTAAAAAGGGGTTAAAGTGGAATTGGAGGGAATGCTTCAAGTTAAAATTATGACACGACAACTTCACCAGAAACATATAGTTAAAAGTTAAGTTTCTCCGGAAGCCCCCTCCTCAATGACCAGAGGCCTGGGTCACCCGCTCCCACCGCCCTCCCCCTCTTGGTACGCCACTATATGTCTTTAACGCTTTTCTTTCAGTCCGGATATCACATAAAAACTGCTGAAAGGAATTGAATGACACTTGACAGGAGTTTAAGCCTGTATCCAGCTCAAATTAATCTCTATAGATTATTTTAAAATTTGATATGGGCAAAAAAGCGTTTGCACATGCGCAACAGGACTTTTGCCAGTAAATCTTGCAGAATGTAAAAAACTTTTGGATATCTTTACGCTTCAGAGATCAAGGGAGCTAAAAATGCCTTCAGAATATAAAACAAATTTGTTTTTCTCTGTAATTTGATTTAATAAAATGTACATGAATTATTTGTGCGACCCTGTAAAATTTAAGTCGAATCATACCATATATTGTTGAAAACGTATGTTAATTCCGTTTTGTTTTGTATAGCGTGTAAATATATTAAAGCAGATTTTAAAGAAGTAACTCTCATAGACCATAAAGATTTGAAATTTAATTGCGAGTCTATGTACGCCACCCATTAGTGTTGTATACACCATTTTCAATAATTAATATGCAATAATGAACCTTAATAACATATAAGGTTTATCTACTGTCGTAATGAATGTTTGTGTATTTCTTGCCACAGTGACCTATAACAAACTTACCAAATTCAATCTTAATTGAATGTGAAATTCAGACGCTAGTACACTTTAAACGGTTTGATCGAATCCATAGGTTGTAATGTTAATTTTTTTTCTTCTGTTTGTTCCTGTAAAAGAACTACTGTTTTACACTCATAAATATCTATACAGTTCGCGTGGCGGTGGCGGCCACCTATAACTTACCTTCCACCGCTTGGCTCAAATGAATGAAGCGGTTAGACTTTTAAGTGAAAACGTTAAGCGTTACTGTGTTCACTCCACATGTCCCACACATACGCAAATATACACATATCAGCGTAAAAATAATAAAAATGAATTCAGTGGACCTAAATGCGTATAGATACACGAAAATTTCACAGTCCACATTTTTCCTGATTACAATGATTTAATTACAAATTATATGTTGAGAAAGAAATAATTATGAGATGAAAAACTTTTTATAAACCATGTTTTTAAATTTTCTGTTGAATTATAGCTATAGAACTAATTACATTAGCACTTTATCAATGCGTATTGTTACGAAATTGTAAATAATTGTATTTATTTTTGTATAAATTCTTTCAAAGAGGCTTAGTAAGTTGATAATATGTCAATTTTCTGCATTCCCAGTTCTCTTTCGCGTTAAAATAACTTAATTTTCCCTTTAAAACGCATTAAAAAGCTCCAATAGGCAGGTGATGGATTTGGCGGCAAATTTGGCAATTCCTTTTGGTGACTTTTGGCGAAAAAAAAAAGTTGGCTTTAAAAATAAAATATTAATCGTTTCAGAACAACATAAATTTGCATCATAAACTACATTAGCACTTTATCAATGTGTAGATAGAAAATCTTTAAAGTAATAATGACTTCAATTTTTGCCAGATGCATAATTTAACTTTTTATAATTTTTTAACGCTCACGTTTAATTAAATGTATTTATTTTTATGTCAAGAGAAAATGAACTCGTAAATTTTTTTTTTGGCAGCAATTAAATTATAGCTATTATTTTAATGACTATTTTACCATGTTTTTATTAACTTCGATTCTTGTTTGTTTGCTTGTATGTTTGTTTGTTTGTTCGGTACAAATCTTCCAATCTATTTTTAACTAACTCTCCTTCTAGACAGACATTTGAAACTTTCACAGTAGCCGAAATAAATATAAATACATTTAATCAAACGTGAACGTTAAAAAATTGTAAAAAGTTAAATGATGCATCTTACAAAAATTGACGTTACTATCACTTTAAAAATTTTATTTGCTGTAAAATTCATAAAATTTCAATTTTAAATTTCAAAACTGTAGGGAAAAAAAAAAATCTAACTTCCATTTTCTAATGTTAACATAAACATTTCATTTCAAAGGGTTATATTTACACAATAAATATCCAACTAGTATGCTAAATAAATTGAAAATAATAAATATTCTATCATAATTTGAAGTCAAATTTGTTTTCAAATGTCTAAATAAAATCAAAGTGTCTGTTATAAAATATTATTATATTGCAGCGGAATATTTGATATCTGTCATCCTTGGCAGGGGAAAAAAAAAAAAAAAAAAAAAAAAAAAAGATCGCCAAAATTTCCTATTTTAATCCATCATTGGATTTTTTGTAAAAAATTATTAAAAATCGAGGAAAATTATTTCCCGATATTTTAATCCCCATATTTGGGCACAGATATGTATTAGTTATCATGTGCCTGCGTTAGATTAAGTTGCTTTTGCTGTAAAATTGATAAAATTTGAATCTTAAACTTCAAAACTGTAGAAAAAATAAAAATGGCAAACTTCCATATTTGATTGAAAACATAAACATTATTTCATTTCAAAGGATGATATTTACACAATAAATATCGAACTAATATACTAATTAAAAGGAAAATGATAAATATTCTATCATAATTTGAAGTCAAATTTGTTTTCAAATGTCTAAATAAAGTGTCTGATATAAGATACTAATATGTTGAAGCGGAACAGATTTCATATCTGTCGTCCTTGACGAGAAAAAATAAAATATCACCAAATTATTTGGCGAACATATTTAATTCCTTTCAAAAATCATGGTTATTCTAACAATATTATGAGAGTAATGAATAATATGAAACAATATTTCGGACAATACATATTACGAAAATATACATCTGGCATGTATATTTTCGTAATACGATTTTGATCGCCAAATACAAAATACGCCATGGACGAAAGAGTTTAGAAATTTAAAATTAAAATTTTCTCAATTTGACATCAAAATAACTCAATCTAACACATAAATACGATAACTAATGTAAATCTATACCTAAATATGGGGATGAACGTCGCTTGCGTATAACGCACACCATGTAATTCTAAAGTACATTTCACAACATAAGACTCTGCGCAAATTACTATATGAACTTATTTGAAACGTGAGATATGGCAATATTTAATTAAGATTGATGAGTTTTGATTCTATTTATGTGTAGTTGCAATTAAAAAACAGCCATAAATTATCGAAAAAACTTCAAAAGAACTTAAAATGTTGGTTCAAACAAAGACAACAAAGATTTTGCAGTTACTGCTATGAATTCTCTTATAGCGGAGAATATAAAATTATGGAAAGTGGGGAAAATATTAAAATCAATTTCTTTTAGAGTTATTTTTCAAAGAAGATTTTTCAATATTTTGCACAAAAAGGTCTTTATTTTATTAAATTTTATTAAAGTGGCTACGATTTATGTCTCTAAATCTATTATTATATTATTTCTCCATCAAACTATATGTATGGGGAACTTAGGTAATCGTGAAAATTTTTGACCTCGGTTTTTTTTATTTTTTTTTTACAAGTTTTCAGGTATGAGGAATCCGAAAAAGACAAAATTTGTATGGTGTCCGTCTGAAGAGTGTATGTTAGTTTGTTAGTCCGTTAGTGAATTTGTTAGTCTGTGTACACGATATCTCAAGAACAAATAGTCGCAGAGAAGTCAGATCAGTTTCAAAATATTACTTTCGACACTGGCAAGAACACTATTCATTTGCAACATTCGAATTAAAAAACTTCGTAAGTTATTGTAAATTTACGATTTTCTTAACATGGGGGAATAGGACAAAATTTCACTTAAACGTCCATTAAGTAGAAATTTTTTACTGTAAAGATATCAGGTCAGTTTTAAAATATCAGTTTCGAATTCGAAATGAACATCATTAACTATAAATGTGCTACTTTGAAAGTTTCGTGAGTTATTTGGAATTTACGAATTTCTTAACATGGCAGAATAGGACGAAATTTCACATAAACGTCAATTTTGAGGGATATTTTCATCGTAAAGATGTCAAACCACTTTTGAAATATTATTTAGGATACTGGCATGAATATTATTGACTATGAATTCTTCAATATAAAAATTTCGCAAGTTATTGGAAATTTACGAATTTCTTAACATGGCAGAATACGACAAAATTTCATATAAACGTCAATCTTGAGGGATATTTTCATCGTAAAGATGTCAAACCACTTTTGAAATATTATTTAGGATATCGGCATGAATATTATAGACTATGATTTTCCCAATTTCAAAAATTCGTAAGTTATTTGGAATTTACGATTTACTTAACATGGCAGAATAGGGCAAAATTGAGCATAAACGTCCATTTTGAGGATCATAAATACACTAAGCGACAAAAAAAAAAAAAAAAAAAAAAAAAAAAAGCCTCAGTTGGATATTTTCCTTTTTACCTTCTACAACCGCCAATTTTATCGTTTAAAAAGCAAATTTTCGAACAGATTTAATTATGTTGTCCTCCACACTCACTTTAGCACTGCGTGCAGTGTTAAGAGCAAAATGCAATTCTCAGAAAAACTGTAATTTTAGAAATTGTTCCAAAAATGTTAAGAATAAGGCAGTTAACGATGCCACAAAAAGTATTAATTTTAGAATGAAAAAAAAAATAATAATAATACGTGAGATGGCAAAATAATTAAATGTTAACGAAATATTGGTAAAATGGTTTTTAGCAAAATATAAAAATTTTTGGCCGTTTAAACTGGAAATTTGGCTTTAGGCGGCCACGTTGCTCATCCAAGCAAGATAACTGCAAGTCAAAAAGCAAATGTTTAAAAAATCAAATTGTATCATGTTCAGAACTTAAAAAAAAGAAAAAAAAAAAGTATGTAGCAAAATACTTTCAACAAAAATAGTCCGGAAGCAATTAGCAATTAAACAAAAGCAATGGTTGATCCAGGTTTTAATTTTTTGGGGCCCATTTTTGTGAAAAACAAATTATTTTTGTGAAAAACGAAATAATTTTGTGAAAATGTATTTCCTTTTGCGATAAAAAGAATTGTTGCATGAAACCTTTCACTTTAGCAGTTATTCTATCTAATGTTTAATATCAAGTTAACAGCATATTATTGAACCAAGTATAGACACTCATTAAAAATAATACTGTTAACATTGAAAATTTTTACAAAATCATCATTTTTAAAAAAATAAATCTTGTGAAAGGGCTATTGTTATGAATCTGAATTTTGTGAAGGGACCCATTTTATGGATTTGAATTTTGTGAAGGGGCTCATTTTAGAGATTTGAATTTTGTGAAGGGGCCCATTTTAGAGATTTGAATTTTGTGAAGGGGCAGCAAATGGGTCCCAGTTTTTACCTGGATCGACCCCTGACAAGGCAGGTTAAAAACCAGAAGATCAGCAAAAAAAGCCATTATTAAGGACAAATAAAAAAGAAAAAGACATCAATTGACCAAAAATTAAAAAAAATTAGCAGTTAATTATCGGGCTGAACTGAGTTTCTCTGATGAGTCAAGTTTAATTTATTTCAAGCTGATGAAAAAACGTACTAGGACGGTAAAAATGGACTGATTTAATGAAAACTGCTCTCTTAAAACAGTGACACATTCTCCGTACATTATGGTACGGAGGTGCATACTTTTTCAAAGAATCAGACAAATTTTCATGTTCAAGGGACTTAACAACTAATTAACTCAAAATAAAACATGGTGATTATAAAAGTGGCGCCTGACCGACTATTTTGGAGGAATTTCAGACTTTTCTTGAAACAGCTTGTCAAGATGTTAATACACCTTGCTGTACGGCGTCTGTGGTTCGTCAATTTGAATCAAATTGTTAAAATTACTTATCCATTCTCATGAGCACCATATAATTCTGTAAGTAGTAATATATTTTTTCACTCTAAGTTAAATTCCACATAGAATATCATAGAATTTCTTCTTTATTGGACTTGGAAACAATCCTAATCTCAATTCGCTCGGAAATGTTTAGCCGTAAAAAGGCGCTGAGAGAAAGAGGAGGATTCGAAATTTTCAACCTAAAACTTTGCAAGAACTAGAAAATTTATTTACTACATTTAGCACAGTGAATTTTTTGAGATTTAAATCAGAAAACGGTATAATACTATGCCATTGTGCACTAAAGCAGTACTTAGATCTAACAAATAAATAGTTTTATTTCATATATTAACATATAACTTGTTTATTTCATATAATAAATCATAATAGAATACAAAGTGTATGGTTATTGCATTATGTTTAAAAAGAAAGTTTTATGTAGATTTTTATAAAGTACTTCGTAGAGAGTAATAAAGCGAATTATTAAATCAAAAATGTACATAGGTATCATTTAAGCCCTTTGGTATTATGCAGGCATGACAGTTTTATTTGTTTCAACCATTAATTTTCAAGTTATTAAAAATGAAAAAGGTATAAGTCATTTTTTCTGCAGTGCGGCTTTTTTTTTTTTTTTTTTTTTGTCGCTTAGTGTATATCAGATAACTTCAAAATAACATTTATGATACTTGTTTGAACATGATTGACTACAAGTATTCTAATAGGAAAATTTCGTAAGTTATTCGTAATTCTAGATTTTATCAACATAGCGAAATTGAAAATGTTTCATATAAATAGGAATTTTGAGGATTATTGCATGGGAAATAGTAGCATGAAAACTAAACAACGGAATTGACCCTGCTAAAATAAATTAACAGATTAGAATAAGATAAATATATCGAAGTGAATGGTGGATAGCCTATTAGGCGGGGGATTTCATTCTGTCACTGTGCCAAGCTTTGGTCAGATTCATTTCTCTTAACATGATTATAATATGTCTCGCACTAGAAATCAACGAGAACATAAATATGACGGGGAACTGAGCAGAGTCCACCTATGCCAACTAGTTTTTGAGAAATACCTGAACGTTAAATCCACCATTGTGGTAAGGAAAACTTTATTTTATGTTTTTCAAAAAATCCTTCGATTGTTTTCCTTTTCCTTTTAATTGATCTGAACTTATTCGAGGCATGAACAAGATTCAAAAGCATTTTTTAATTGGAAAGTTATTAATAATTTCATACTTTAAAAAGTAGAAATTAGAGCTTTAGCCTGTATTAATTTTTCCATAAAACGAATCACGAACGCTGATTATTATGTTTTGTTCATCATAATTTTTTTTACGATAGCATTCTAATACATTAAGTAGTCGGAAAACTATATAAAACCTGAGAAGCATATGAAAGACATAACAGGGGCCACCTTACGGCCGATATACACCTAAGTTAAGTCACTGTAGATTTTCATAGTAGCCAATAGCCATCTTACATATCCCGTTTGGAATATTTATATGTCGCCACTCATTGGCCAAGAAGCAAAATGCAACCATATTGATTCAGCATAATATTTCTCAGTAGTCACCTAACCCATCAAAGCTCAGTGCGATTATGCATTGTAGAATCTGAGATATAGCTCTCCTATAGACTAGATAATTAGAGAATAGCCGCGCCAAATATAGGGCAATACATTCCAAAATCTAATTAGCATCAATTTATACAACGGTCCAATTAAATACAAAGTTTTCTTCAATTCTGTCCGTCCACTGTTTAGTGAAATACAGCGTCTACAAAATTCTGATAAAACACAGAAACAGAGAGACTTGACAGACAGACATTATCTAAAAATGATCATATTGTGTTCGGGCCACCTCGAAACATATCACTCTATCAAAAACCGGAAATCATAAATTTTTTAGAAGTACGATATTATTTCCTTACGTATGTAGAAGAAAGTAAAATGTTTAATATATTTATTATTTGTAAGGCATTGTGCAAGGTAAGACAAGCTTTAAAATAAGATTTTGTCATGATGTCTCACCATTTAATTATACAATATCCAGCTATCATACTTACGTTCTCTTGTTTGCAAATAATAATAATAAAAAATATTATTATTTGAATGCCAAAATGACGAAGCAATTATCATATGGAGGTAGAAATATTGGGAAGGAAAATAAAAATGAAAAGAAATTATGCATTACAAACAAATCATATTTCCCAATTACGACAATCAATTTAAAAAAATGACATGCCATATTTTGAACTAATTACTTTCTAAAATAATCTGGTGTGTCATACACACGACTTTCTCTTACCCTGAAATTTAACACTAAAAAAAATCAGATTGGATATTAAAGGTTATGATAACGAGGACTGTTATATAAACCTACATTAAAACAATTCAAATTAGGCTTCGGAACAGCTTTGTTTGACAAATAGTTCTATGTGAGGAGGGCTACCTCCCCCTCAACCCCCCGTTATATTACTGTATCTACATTTATATAGAATTCAAATCTGATATTAAGTTCAAAAGTTTATTTAAAAATTTTCAGACAACTTTCACACGCATCATTCCTTGAAACTTATCAACCTTGAACAAACTTTTCTAGTAACAAACGCATTAACATGAAAATAGATCATTTGGATTGCCTGAAATTGTTTGTTTTTAATTTACTTTAACAGACGCAGTCAAAGATCAAACTATAAGACTTGACTTCTCTATTCAGGAAGCCTCAAAACATGTAAATATACAAAAAAAAAAGCCACGTGATAAATATTTATCTTAAAAAAAATACATTATTTATCATGGCTATGAGGACTTAATTTCAATTCCTGAGCAGCTTTCCTATATATGGTAAAATATTATAGTAAAGCACTTCCACTTACAAATAAAAAAGAATGTTATGGCTTAAATATTGGCAGCTCTGTATATATTCTGAAAGTTATGTACACATCACATGGTGCACATAAATATAAATATATATTAATAACACATAGCACAACCTAAATTACACTTCCATCAATTTTCAAGTATTGTCGCATTATAATCTCGTTCATTTATGTAGCCCTGTAAACGAACAGTGGATGATTTCCATACCATATTCTACATGAGACATGTTTTTACGCACATAATATATATATATATATATATATATATATATATATATATATATATTCGTTTCATTTGGTTTAGTGCAGTCTGTAGATGTTAAACTCGACTTACCTGCAATTGCAGGTAAGTCGAGTCTAACATCTGCAGACGTAATGTACCCCCACAGACATAATGTATTTGAATTCTCTTGGGTCACGAATTTGAATTATCTTGATCATCATGTATTTGAATACTTTTGACTGTCCCTGTACACGAACCATTTGGTTGATCTCAACTAAAAGTTTAGTATAGCGTCCCTATATGATACACATTTAGAATGCCAAGTTTGGAATTCCTGCTATAATTTGTTTTTAAGATATGCTGATAACAGGTAGACACACAAACCCACACACACATAGAGACAGACAC
Source organism: Salticus scenicus (assembly GCA_963930645.1). NCBI lineage: Eukaryota > Metazoa > Arthropoda > Arachnida > Araneae > Salticidae > Salticus > Salticus scenicus. Next base: position 138,541,030 of record OZ005661.1, read on the forward strand.
ACAGACCAACCGCTAAAAACATGATTTTTGGATTCAGGGGACCTCAAAAAGTGCAAATATAATAAAAACTCAATTTCGAAAATTTGACCTAAAAACAATATGGGTGAGATGAATGGGTAAGAGAAAGTAAATATAACAAATTAAACTCTAAAAAGATGTAATAATAAAAAAAAAAATATGGAGTCATCATCGTAAAAATAGTGGAAACGGACTCAGACGAACTCGAAACGTATAGAAACATCAAAATCTTAAATTTGGATTTTTGACATGATTACAATACTTTCCTCACTATAGTGTTCGGAAAGTAAAAAAAAAAAAAAAAAAAAAAAAAATCTGGTATGTAATAACCACACGACTCTATCACATAATACTACACATATTAGATAATCTTTTAAGAAATGTTTAGTTAAATGTTGTCAGTTTAATTGCGGTTCGAATACATACAATTGTTTCAAAAAATTGCACCTAACAATTTTTCTATAAAAGTAAACTGATAAGGCCATTGTGAGTCAAAAGAAAGTTTACATAGAAAGTTAAAAAAAAAAAAAAAAAAAAAGCAGTCTTTGGGGACTGCCGATAGAAGTGAAAACTAAGTTAACTTGTGAATTGTATAGTCGAGCTATTAGATTATTATTTTCGAATTATTTTTGGTTTGTAAAGAAGTGTTTATGATCTGTATTATATGATTCGGCACAATATTTGTAGCTACCCAAATTAAATGTACTAAAGCCTTATATTAGGTAAAAATATTGATTACTTATGAAATTATTTTAATTAGTAGCTGAGATACACAAAAGAAAACCCATTCAGGACACCTAAAAAAGTGTAAATCTAGTGAAATCTCGAATTCCACTTTCGATAATATAAAAGTACTTTAAGATATCTTTCGAATGATGCATTAAAAATAATTTAATCATAATTAGAATTTGAAATACGCGTATTAGAATAAAATTTAATTTCCAATTAAAATGTAAATTTTTTCCGAAATCGATGAAATTTGAACTGCAACTATCCCTTGTGCTGTTAATGGCGCATAGAAAGTTTAAAGAATTTGGAAGAAAATTGAAGCATTTTGAAATTTGCAATTTTTATTCCTATTAGAAAAACCACGTGATGTCAATTGGTAAAAAATATGTTTCTTCCCGACCAGACGGGGCGAATGAGTTGTCATGGTAACAAACGCCTGCAGAATTTCAAAGCGTTCGCTGACGATGACGCGAGTTCCGTGATTTTTGTTCACCCAAAAGTGCTCAACGCGCCTAAAGAAGTTTTCACTTCAAAAAAAAAAAAAAGTTAGAAAAATTTTTGTAACACCCATTTCTGAGATCTATAACTTACCAAGCTGATCAGGACGCCCGTCAATTTCCATGTAGTAATCCACGTAATAAATACTAAAGGACATCTAAAACAGGTTTATTTAGCAAATTGAAAAAAAAAAAAAAAAAAAAAAAAAAAAAATGCGAGGCAGTCTTTGGGGACTGCCGATAGAAGTGAAAACTAAGTAACTTGTGAATTGTATCGTCCAGCTATTAGATTATTATTTACAGTGAATCGAAAAAAAAAAAAAAAAAAAAAAAAAGTTAGACAGCAAGCTCAATATTTTTAAGCAAGTTGTGCGTTTAAAATGAAACATTCTTTTTTTTTTTTTTTTTTTTTTAAACTGTGGTGTGTCACTCACACGACTTTCTCTTACCCTGAAATGTAATACTATCAATGCATGTTGGAGATTAAGAGGTAACATAGCGAGTACTGTTACGTAAACCTACGTTAAAACAGTTCAAATTAGGCTTCGGAAGAGTTTTATGCGATAATTAGTTCTGTGTGAGGGGGGGGGGGGGCTACTGCCACCCTCAACACCCCGTTTCATTACTACACCTATATTTATATAGAATTTAAATCTGTTATAAAAATTAAAAATCACTGAAAATTATTCAGACAACTTTCACACGCAACATTCCTTGAAACTTATTAATCTTGATCAAACTTTCCAGCAACAAACTTGTATTAACTTCAAAATACACCATTTGAATCTCCTAAAATTATTCGTTTTTAAGTCACTCTAAGAGACACAGACAAACATCAAACGTTAAAAAACTTGACTACGGTAATCAGGAAGCCTCAAAACGTGTAACTATACAAAAAACAAGCAATGAATACTTAAAAGCATACATTAAAATAGCATACATAGCTTAAAAACATACATTATTTACCATATATCTATGAGGAATTCATTTCAATTCCCGAACTGCTTTCCTGGAAATGGTAAAATATTATTAGTAAAGCACATCCACCAACAACAAAAAAGAATGTTATCGCTTAAATATTTGCAGCCCTGTATATCTTTCGAAGATTATATAGAGACCACATAGTGCACCTAAATATAATCCAATAGTAATAATACATGGCCCAGCCTTAAATACACTTCCTTCAATTTGCAACTATTGTCGCACTTTTATCTAGTTCTTTTGTGTAGCCCTGTAAACGAACAGTGAATGATTTCCCTACCCTATTCTACATGAGACATGTTTTTACGCATATAAAAAAAAAATATATTCGTTTCGTTTGGTTTAGTGCAGTGTATAGATGTTAAACTCTACTTATCAGCACTTTCCCATATAGGCCTAATGTATTTAAATTCTCTGGGGCGTCCCTGTACACGAACCATTTGCTTCATCTCAATGAAAAGCTTAGTGTAGCATCCTTATATCATACACTTTTTAGAATACCAAGTTTGGACTTTCTGCTACTATTTGTTCTTGAGTTATGCTGATAACACACACACAGACAGACACACAGACCATTCGCTAAAAACATGATGTTCGTATTCAGGGGACCTCGAATCGTGTAAATATAACAATTTTAGAACGTGAGTTTTGTTATATTTACATGTTCAGAGGTCCCCTGAATACGAAAATCATGTTTTAAGCGAATGGTCTGTGTGTCTGTGTGTCTGTTTGTCTGTCTGTGTGAGTGTTATCAGCATATCTCAAGAACAAACAGTTGCAGAAATTCCAAACTCGGTATGCTAAATGTGTATGATATAGGGCTTTTCGTTGAGATTAAGCAAATGGTTCGTGTACAGGGACACTCAAAAATATTCAAATACATTACGTCTATGGAGAAAATTGAAGGTAAGTAGAGTTTAACATCTATAGACTGCTCAAAACAAAATGAAACGAATATATATTTTTTGTAATAGAAATAGTCAACTGGGGAAAAAGTTTTGTGTATGTAGGAGTCTCGCCTCCCCGCTTAGGGGGGAAGTCCCCCCTCAAGGGGAGTAAATTTTCATGATAAGTATCTTTCAAAAGAGCTCGCCAATACCTTTAAAACGAATGGTTAAACCATCGATCTGCGATAATTTAAAATAAAGTTATCGATTTTTTTTTATGCCATATTGAGAATAAATTCAAATTTTTTTGGATATTTAGTGTTATACTTCTTCTGTAATATGGAAATCGTCTGTATTATCATGCAAGATAATTTTTTAAAATATTAATTTTAATAAATTATTTTTACTGAGTGAATTTGTATAGGAAAATATAGAAGAAAGTCGTGTGGTGGTCACAACACACTAGTTATTTATTGTTAGTGGATGTGCTTTACTATAATATTTTACCATTTCCAGGAAAGCTGTTCGGAATTGAAATAAATTCCTCATAGAGATATGGTAAATAACATATGTTTTAAGCTAAATATTCATCGCTTGTTTTTTGTATATTTACACCTTTTGAGTCTTCCTGATTACCGTAGTCAAGTTTTTAACGTTTAATCTTTGTCTCTTAGAGTAATTTAAAAACGAATAATTTTAGGAGATCCAAATGTTGTATTTTGAAGTTAATATAAGTTTGTTGCTGAAAAAGTTTGATCAGGATTGATAAGTTTCAATGAATGTTGAGTGTGAAAATTGTCTGTATAATTTTAAGTAAACTTTTAATTTTAATAACAGAATTAAATTCTATATAAATGTAGGTGCATTAATGAAACGGGGAGTTGAAGGGGGCGGTAGCCCCCCCTCACGCAGAACTAATTATCATATAAAACTCTTCCGAAGCTTAATTTGAATTGTTTAACATAGGTTTACATAACAGTACTCGTTATCTTACCTCTTATTCTCCAACTTGTATTTATAGTATTAAATTTCAGGATAAGAGAAAGTTGTGTGAGTGACACACCAGATTATTTAATATAGGTATAATATTTAGATGGGTGGAGGGAAGGCTGAAGAGACTGCCATTTTCTCTCACTGAAATGCATGTCAAATAAAACTGTTTTGTAATGTTTAAAGTATGCACTAAAATGGTTCAGATGCAATACTTCATTATTGTCCTCTTTAAAGTGAAATAGTACGTCTCTGTTAATGTAAGGTAAGAGAAAGTGGTGAAAGTGCCTATGAATAACAAAGCATACTAATAACACATTTCAATTTCATCATGAAAGTTATTTAAATATGATTTTTAAAAATGTTTCTCATAAACCGCAATTCACCGAAATTGTTTTGGGTGTCACTGTACACAAACTGTGGTATTTATTATACCATTTTCCATAGGGAACATGTCTAATGAATTTAAATAACATATATCATTTTGAAGAAATTCTGAAAATAATTAAGGTTGCTAGAGCGCGGACATACGGACAAAAAGACAAAAAAGGAAGACATGCTCAATTCAAATTATACACTGGTTCTCATAATTATAAGGACACCCGTTTTTCTATATTAACTAAACACTGAACACTATTATTTAAACTAATATATTTTTTATTAATTTGAATTTCATTAATAGACTATATTTAAAAAGTTTTATCGTTTTTCTATCTTAAAAAACTTTAAACAGTCAAAAAGATGATTTTTCAGGTGTTCACAATTATAAGGACAGCTCGAAACTTGGTAATTTTTTTTTCAGTTATTCTTTAAATTAATATTTTATGGGGTGGTCTCTTTTTAAGCTGAAACAGTCAGACATTCTCTCTATATACATTTTTTAAATATTCAATTTCAATAACATTTCAAACAGCATAGATGATATTCGGAATACATTTAAAATATTTAAAATTGCTTTCCACTTGCATGCACTTTTCTAATATGATAAGTTAAGTTTTTTTCAACTTTTAGGCCATGGGAAAGGCAATAATACAGAAGTTTCTTTCTTCAAACTATTTCCTATTGCTGTAGAAGTAGAGCAAAAATGTAAGTCTTGTTGAAAAAAAATATTATTACCCCCCAAAATCTAACAAAATCTGAGAATTCCACGTTTAAAATTTGCGGATATTCTCTTGATGTTCATAATAATAGAAAAATTACTAAATTCATTCTGCCTTCAATAGAAACAGCTCCCCAGAACACCATAGATCCACCTTTAAAATACCCGATTCATATCTGCCTTTAAAAAATCTGCTCTGTCTTTCGCTATCTTCAGATCGTGCCAATAACTGTTAAAACCATTTGGTTAATCAAGAATGAAATGTTTTTCATCCGAAAATGCAACATTTTACCATTTAATATTGTCTTCATTCAACTTTAACACAGACGTTCTTTCCCCCATTAAATGCTTATTGATTATAACAGGTTTTTTATTCATTTTAACATACTATTAATTATTTTAAACATGTATAAATGTGGACCCCAACCTTTCGTTAAAAATTACGAACAAATTCAGCAGCAGTCATTATGAGTAGAACAGTAAGAGGAATTATGAGTCTTTGATCTCTGTAAAACAACTCTGATTTTGCATCAGATCTCTCTTCTATCGAACCGGCAGTTCAACGTTTGGTCACACTTCCTTCAGCAATTTTAGATCTTCGAATTTCATTAGAAATTCGGCGGATTGAAATTATCCTTCCACTTAAAAAACACTTTTATCATACTTTACTACATGAACGTTCTTTTTTTCGAGGAATTATTAGTAATGTCCGTCCAAGAAAAATTGAAGGCTTATATATGAATTAATCTAGCCCAGTAGTTAACAAATTTGCATGTCAACTGTAATTTATCCGCTAGTAAGTTAAATAAAACGAAAAAAATCTTGATTGTCCCTATAATTATGAACATCTAAAAACGTGGAGAAAAAATATTTTGCATTATTTTTATTAATTTTGTTTCATATTAAAAAAATTATAGCAGTTTTGGTTTTTAGAATACTAGATATATTAAGTGCACTTAGTATAATCTTGTTCACAATTAATTTTACATTAGTTATTTCAAAACATAAAGTGTCCTTATAAATATGAAAAGGAGTGTAAATGTTTTCAAACATTCTTAGAAAGGTCTTAAATGGCCTAATAAAATCGAAAATGCAACTACAGTAATTTTTAATTATACCCGTTAAATGTATATTTTTGTGTGACCTTGTAAATCATCATGCTTATCATACTATATTTTATGTAAAACATTTGTGTGTATGTGTGTGCATATGAATGATAAATATCAATTTAATTGTGATTTGTGCAAAATAAAGGCATTAAAATATGATTTACAGGAACTCCTCTGATAAAACAATATGCTTTGAAATATTTTCGGTGTCCTGTCCCCATGTACACAAACCAGTGGTGGTATTTACGCCACTTTTCAGTAGGGATCATTCCATAGTACAGATTATTATACAGATAGGACACTCCCGTATATTCTTCGGTAACCGGAATTTGACTGCAACGACCCTATTGTCAACGGCTGTAAGTTTCTCGAGCTCTCCAGCTTACGCAATCGCTCGTGTTATTTTTATTGTATCTATGTTCATATCGTAATATTAGTGCAACGTTAAACCCAACATTCAACCGACTAACCATTTATTGATGTTTACGTTTGGACTTTGTTATTGTTTACGAATTTGATTGTCGAAAGCAATTTATTTTAAGAAGCAAGTACTAAATATTAAACAAATAAATTTCGAAAATATACATAAACCAGAAATATTTTTTTTCATTTTAAAGCATTTTTATTTACACCAAGCAATGTTAAATATTTAAGATTTCATACCATACTGCTATTTCAGCATTACAGTTTGTTATATTAATTTGTACTCTTGAACACGAATGTGTTTGGAAAAATTTATTTTTAAACATAATAAAAATTAGTTTTATTTCTTAGAAAATAGCTGTGAATGTTATGATTTTGTAAATTTAAAAGTAGTAGAAAAAGTGAAGGAAAGAAAACTGCACATACGTTTTCGTTGGCAACTTTATTATTGTTTACAAACTTGATTGTCAAAAGCAATTTATTTTAAGAAGCAAGTGCTAAATATTAAGAAAATAAACTTTGAAAATATACATAAAATAAAAACATTTTTTTTTTCATTTTAAGGCATTTTGTATTATTTAAACCAAGCAACGTTAAATATTTAATGATTTCATACTGCTATTTCAGAATTACAGTTTGCAATTTTAATTTGTACTTGAATATGAATATGTTTCAGAAAGCATATTTTTAAACATTACTATAAAAAATAATTTTTATTTCTTAGAAGAATAGCTGTGAATGTTTTGAGGATAATTTTGTGAATTCAAAAACAATAGAAAGTGAAGAAAAAGAAAACTTCCCATACTAACCTGCTACTAACTACTCGCGAAATAGAAAAACAATTTTCGATCAAAGATGCTATTCATCTAGACTTAACACATGTAGTTCCCCTCTGTTGACACTAGTGGTGCTACTATATTTCCGGTTCGCGTTTTAGCTTCACTGTCCTATCTGTATGATAATCTGTGTTCCATAGTAAATTCGAATAACATGTATCAGTTTCAAGAAATTACTTGAATATTTAGGAAGTTTAGAGTTCAGACAGACAGACAAACAGAAGTCATAAACATTTTTTTTAACTTTGTTTGAAAGTGTTAAAAACGATTAAAACAAGGTCTTAAAGCAGCAATTTTTGTATGAGATAACCAACAATAACAATTAAAAATAAATAAATAAATAAATAAAAATGTTTTTTGTTTTAGTTGATTTTTAATAATAGTATGTTGTGACCACCACAAGATTTTATTCTATATTTTCGTATACAAACTCACTAAAGGCAAATAATTTATTACAACTATTATTTATTAAAATTCTCTAACATGATGACTGCAAATGATTTTCATCTTAGAGGAAAGTAACACTAAATATCCATAGAAAAACAGTTTTATTGTCTATAAATAACATCTTAAAAAATGCGTTTTTATATTAATTATCTCACATATCAAGTTTCATACAGTTATATGTCATGCAAGTTGAGATATAGCCTTTCCGTTATCAAGGAGATTTCCGGTATAGTAGCGCCATCTATCGGCCTATAAGCATTCAAATTGAATCAGCATAATGCCTCATAATGGCCTTCTCACATATCGAGTTTTGTTTGATTATACGTAATATAACCTGAGATATAGCCTTTCCTTAAATTGCAGAAATCGCTGTGTAGCAGCGTCACCTGTTGAGCGGTTTACACCAAAAGTTGACAGGTACTACTTTATGTCAAGGTGCATCTACATATAAATTTATATGTAATTCTGTGCAGTAGTTCCTGAGATATAACTTTCCCTTAAATTGCGGAAATCGCTGTATAGCAGCGCACGCTCTCGGGCGATAAGCATTCAAATTGAATCAGCATAATGTCTCATAATGATCTTCTCACATACCAAATTTTGTTTGATTATACGCGATAGAACCTCAGATATAGCCTCCACTTAAATTGTGAAAATCGCTGAATAGGAGTGTCACCTGTTGAGCGGTTGACACCAAAAGTTAACAGGCACTATTTTAGGTCAAGGTGCATCTTATTATTTCGGAAGTTATTGTGATTTTAAATTTCCATGTTGTAGCCTGATTTCAGGAGGCCCAGCTTAACTTAGATAATCACTTCGTTAAAAATGACGGATAAATTTATTAATTAATAAACTTAATTGAGACCCTTATGTGGCCTATATTTACATCAAAATTCATGGAAATCCGGCTTTATATACGCTTTTTGCAATGTGGATTTGAAATTTTCAAGTGGCCGTCACTTAAAAAAAAAAAAAAAAAAAAAAAAAAAAAAAAGGCGCAGCAACTTGGTTAACGAACTCATCCAAGATATTTATAAGGTAAATTTGCTGTCCAAATTTGGTTCAGTTTGGCGTATTATTTCGGGAGTTATTGTGATGACAATATTTTCATTATATATTAATAATAATAATGACCCTCTTCTGTCAGGAACGATTCCGGTTTACACCGCTTCAAAACAGAGACTTTTGGTAGCCTTCCCCCCCCCCCCTTAGAAATGCTATGTATTTTTATTTATTTATTTTATTTTTTTAATTAATCTGCATAAATGTTACATCGTTAAAAAGATCTTTCAAAACTGAACATTTTTTGTGCTTGAACTTTTCCCTTAATTTCAATATGTAAAAAGATTTCAACGAAAGTTTATAACTACCATTGCAATTCTAAAATACCCATGGAGGATGAAATTAAAATGCAATGTAAAATTCAATCATAAAAATTATGGGCTAATAGTTATTGCATCATTTTCTTGCAACAATCATGATAATGTACTTATCTGATATAAACAAACAGTTGATTGTGACGTCATATTTATCAAATTAGTTAAAATAAATAAGGTTACAGATAAGTTACCTAAGGTTACTTCGTTACAAATATGGTACCTTTCATTGGGTACCTTATTTGTAGAGATAGTTATTTGTAGAAGTTTTGATTAGATACTGTAGAATTAATTAAAATATGAAAATAATTTCAAAACTGGACATTTAAATTTATGATTGTTGCCAAAAAAATGTACCAGTTATTGTTATATATATATATATATATATATATATATATATATATATATATATTGGGGGGGGGGAGGCATAAGATGAAATAATGTTTTCACGCGAAAAATTAAAAATTAAAAAATATTAAATTTGCCCATGCATATAAAAAATACTTATTAAAACGATTCGAAGAAGGAAGCGAAAAAAGTACCGAGTTATATTACGATAAATACGATATATAATATGATACGTTATATTAGACCTATCGTCCAGGGTTAGTAGGTATTTTCGTTAAAAGAAATAGTTTGTTCGTTCGGTGTAACTTGCACATTAGTCTCGTCAGGTACAACTGGCACATTAGTCCCGTCAGGTGCAACTTGCACATTAGTCCCCTTTAAATACAGTGTCCAGCGAAGCTGGCAAAGCATTCGTTGATTCACTAACTTAACTGATTTCACATTCCGTCATTTTTGACGGGGTTATATACTAGTATATAGATAGAGAGAGAGATAAACGAAGTGATTGTAATAGGTCGATTTCTAAAGAAATCAACCTAAAAATGATGAAATAGCACTTTAACGTTTTTTACTTAATATTTTAAAACATGTGAAACTTTTGTTATGTATTTTTTTTTTTTTTAAACACAATTTAATTTTATTTATATGAACAAATTCCAAAGTTAATGCAACTTAAAAAATAACATATATTTATCATTTAATGTATGTTTTAATTTTAATTATAGGCAAAATTTATCAAGATATGGCTACACGATATCCTAATTCTTTTGAGATCAATGAAGCAAGCCAGATATATGCTGAATTAATAGAAGAACCTCTGTCTAATGGAATTAAGTTTCGGTACGAAAAAGAAAGAAGATTTTCCAGTGTTATTACAGGTGTAAATAGCACAAAAGAGCAAAGAACGTTTCCTACATTAAAAGTAAAGTTTTTCTTTTTTTTATGCTGTTACATAAATACATGTTAAACGAATTAAAAAAAAAAAAAAAAAAAAACTCTCTAAAAATATTGTAATGAATGTTTAATTTTTACATACGTGAGCATATTTGTATCCTTATATTTATGCAATAAAATACCTAATATGGATGGCATACGATTTCCTTGCTCGCCTTTTAAATCAGACATATGTTAACATTTTTCATGTCAATGAATATCTATGAAACGAGAGGTCAGTTATAAAAATTTAGAGTGACTCCACTCAACTTTCCGAACATTGAGTAATTAACAGTTTTGTAGATAAAGTAAAGAAAGAGGAGTTGTGAAACAAACAAAAGAGAGAAAACCATAATAGAGTGTTTGAGTATTTTTCTCCATATATTACACGATGTTTTATTAAACCCTACTGAACTTTGAGCCCATAGATCATAATGGTAAATAATTTTTCGTTGTGTCCCTGTAAAAACCTATAAATGCTAGATTCACCAAAATCTATACAGTTGGTGCAACTGTGACCTAGAACATGTGTACAAATTTTTTGCTCAGTTTAATAAGGCGTTTAGACGCTATCACACTTTTAAAGTTTTGGCCCCATAGGCCATAATGATAAAGAATTTTTCTTTGTGCCCCTGTAAAAAAACTGTAAGCGCTAAATTCACCAAAATCTATACAGTTCGTGGAACTGTGACCTATAACATGTGTACAAATTTTTTGCTCAGATTAATAAAGCGTTTAGACGCTATCGCACTTTTAAAAATTTGGCCCCATAGGCCATAATGATAAAGAATTTTTTCTGGTTTCCCTGTAAAAACTATAAGTGCTAGATTCACCAAAATCAATAGGGTTCGTACTATGTTGACTTACAATATACGTACTAACTCTTAGCTTATTCGAACAAAGCGTTTAGACGCTAGCGTGCTCACTCACACACATACACACACATACACACATACACACACACACATACATACATACACACATACACATATCATCGTAAAAATAGTGAAAACGGACTCAGGGGACCTCGAAACATATAGAAACATCAAAATCTCAAATTCAGATTTTTCTCATGATTACAATACTTTCCTCACTATAGTGTTCGAAAAGTAAAACTTTTTTGAGTTTATGCAACGGCAAAGGCTTAAATAATAATAATAATAATCTTATTTTTAAAAGAGACTAAGTATTACTGTTAGATGTACCGAAAATTCGTGTTGTTTTGAATTAGTAAAATGGCATCGAAAATTTTAGTTTAAAAATACTTATATTTTACCAAATACCTTCTTAAAGCTTATTTAAATGTTGTCCAGGAAACTTTCCGTGTTCAGTTTCTTTAAATTCAAAAATCAACAGCAGTCTTCGACATCTTTTTTTTTTTTTTTTTTCTTTTTAAAAAATTACCAACTCAAACTCAAACTTAATTATCTTGTTTTATTTTTTATTTCATTTTATACGCGCGCTTTTCATTTCCTAATTTAAAATTATAAAAAAAAAAAAAAAAAAAAAAAAAAAAAACTTTTTCGATACTGTTCGTTTCGAAACTGATTATTATTAATTTTCTTTTCTTTTTCTTTCAAAAAAAAAAAAAAGAAAAGAAAAGAAAAAGAAAAGAAAAAAAGAAAAGAAAAAGAAATGAAAGAAAGATAGATTTTGATGAAATTCTGGCAAAAGCAGAATTTAGTTTAAGACTGGGGACAATTAGTTTTTTTTTTTTTTTTTTTCTTAATTATAACACTTTCATATTGTTCAATTAAATTTTCGATAAATTTTCGATATCGATATATGTCCAGCTATCGTAAAACTGGTATCGTAAAATCCGTAGATTGAGACTAATAGTCCTCAGTCCTAAAAAATCTAAAATTGAAGTATATTAAAAAAGGTTATGGTTGTTTTTTTTACTCCTTTTTCATATTTTCATTTTTCATATGCATGAGCAAATTTAATATTTAATATTTTTTTTATTTTTCGCGTGAAACATATTTAATTTTATGCTTAAAAAAAAAAAAAAAAAAATCAATTGAGGTAGTGAATCAACGAATGCTTTGCCAGCTTCGCTGGTCACTATACTTAAAGGGGACTAATGTGCAACTTGTACCTGATGGAACTAAAGTGAAAGTTGTACCTCAAGGGATTAATGTGAAAGTTGTACCTCACGGGACTGATGTGCAAGTTGCACCGAACGAACAAACTATTTCTTTCAACGAAAATGCCTACTAACCCTGGACGATAGGTCTAATATATCGTATCATATTATATATCGTATTTATCGTAATATAACTCAATACTTATTTCGCTTCCTTCTTCGACTCGTTTTAATACGCATTTTTTATATGCATGAGCAGCCCCCGAAAAACAAAAACATTAAATCATTAAATTCATTTTTTTTACTTATTTTTATTTCATATTATTTCACGCGCACTTTTTTATTTCCTAATACAAAATTATTAAAAAAAACGTTTTCGATGTCGCTTGTAACGTTACTGATTATTATTAATTTTCTTTTATTTTTTTTTTTTCAATAATAATAATAATAATAATAATAAAAAGATTTTGATGAAATTCTGGCAAAAGCAGAATTTAGTTTAGGACGGAAGACTATTAGTTTTTTTTTTTTTTCCAAATTATAACATCGCTTTCAAATTATTCAATTATATTTTCTATAAATTTTAGATTTCTTCAAATGTCCAACTATCGAAATCGATAACGCAAAAATCCCAGATTGAGACTAATAGGCCCTCAGTCCTAAAAATTTTAGATTTCAACAAATGTCCAACTATCAAAATCGACAACGCAAAAATCCCAGATTGAGACTAATACGCCCTCAGTCCTAAAAAAAAAAAAACCATATTTTCTCTTTATCTCATTCTTTTGTTTTTAATTATTATTATTATCATTATTATTATTATTATTATTATTACTGATTAATAAATAAAACTTTTTGTTCAAAATTTTGAGCATATAAAAGAGCAACATTTAAATAATATTTTATAAAATTTTCATTAAAAAATTTGGAAAATTCAGCTGGTGGATCTCGTTTCCGGAGACCTCTCAGACAAACAATGGTGAGGATAACTCATGATAGCTATATCTCAAATGATAAAAAATAACAATAATAACAATAATAATATTAATAATAATAATAACAGATTTGTATAGTGAAAGTATTAAAAAAAATTAAATTTAAATTTTTGGTAGAGTTGTATGCAAAAACAGTACAATTTTCGATACTTTTTACTTTACGTTATAGCCTTGTAAAATTAGCTATAGTCAGCAGAAAAAAAAATAATAATTAAAAAAATACTGTACGTATCTACTAACAGAAAAATTGCTCTTTTACTTTCTCTTACCCATAAGGTAGAGAAAGTATTGTTTTAGGGTCAAATTTTCGAAATTGAGTTTTTGTTATATTTACATGTTTTGAGGTTCCCTGAATCCGAAAATAATGTTTTTAGCGGTTGGTCTGTGTGTCTGTCTGTGTGTCTGTTATCAGCATATCTCAAGAACAAATGGTAGCAGAAAGTCCAAACTTGGTATTCTAAATGTGTATCATATAGGGATGCTACACTAAGTTTTCGTTGAGATGAAGCAAATGGTTCGTGTACAGAGACACCCAAGAGAATTCAAATACATTACGTCTATGGGAGAAATTGCAGGTAAGTAGAGTTTAACATAAATAGACTGCACTAAACTAAATGAAATTAATGTATATTGTTTATATGTATAAAAACATGTTTCATGTAAAATATGGTAGAGAAATCATTCACTGTTTATTTACAGGGCTATACAAAAGTGCCATTATAGTGCACATTATAATGCAAAAATAGCTGAAAATTGATGGAAGTGTATTTTGGGTTGGGCCATTTATTATTATTATAGGATTATGTTTAGGTGCATCTTGTGGTCTGTACATAATCTTCAAAAGACATACAGAGAAACAAATGTTTAAGCGATAACATTCTTTTTTGTTGTCAGTGGATGTGCTTTGCTAAAATATTTTACCTTATGTTCAGGAAAGCTGCTCAGGAGTTGAAACTAATTCCTCATAGACATATGGTAAATAATGCATGTTTTTAAGCGAAATATTCATTGCTTGTTTTTGTATATTTACACGTTTTGAGGCTTCTTGGTTACTGAAGTCAAGTTCTTTAACGTTTGATCTTTGTCTGTGTCTTTTAGAGTAACTTAAATACGAATAATTTCAGGAGATCCAAACGTTGTATTTTCAAGTTAATATAAGTTTGTTGCTGGAAAAGTCTAATGAAGACTGATAAGTTTCAAGGAATGTTGCGTGAAAGTGGTCTGAATAATTTTAAGTGAACTTTAATTTTAATAACAGATTTAAATTCTATATAAATGTAAGTCCAGTAATGAAACGGGGGTTAAGGGCGCTGTACGTCCCCTCACACAGAACTAATTATAATATAAAACTATGTCGAAGCCTAATTTGAATTGTTTTAACATAAGTTTACATAACAGTACTCGTTATCTTACCTCTTAATCTCTAACCTGTATTTATAGTATTAAATTTCAGGGCAAGAGAAAGTCGTGTGAGTGACACACCAGAATAGAGCAAAATTTCACATAAACGTCAATCTTGAGGGATATTTTCATCGTAAAGATGTCAAACCACTTATTAAATATTATTTTGGATACTGGCATGAATATCATAGAAGTAGTGTAAAAAGGACAGTTCACCTGCACGGTGGTGGGACGGTGGGACGATGGGGGTCAGGGTGGAGAGCGCCTCCACCCTAGACCCACCGTCCCACCACCGTGCAGGTGAACGTGTCCTTTTTACACTACTTAGTCATCATCTTAGACGAGGGGGTGTTGCCACCGGAAGAATAGAAACTGTGTGTTGCCACCGGAAGACTAGAAACTTTGGATATCGAAGTGAATGATTCATCATCTTGGAGGAGAACGGGAATTTTGAGGAGTTAGATTTATTTTCATAAATTTTAGGACTTGGTATTTTTTTTCATAATTTCGGAGACTTGGCATTTTTTGCGATGGACAGGGAAGTTGATTGACTGAAACAAAGGTAGATGAATATTATCTAGTTAAAAACATTTAATGAATGGTATATAGACTTTAATATTTAGGTGTTGCTACCGGAAGAATAGAAACTTTTGAAGAGTTGTCATTCGGGGATTATAAATTGATTACAGAATTAAATAGAAATTTTCCTATGTATTTCAGGGAATTTGACAAAATGAAACAAAGGTTGATGAGTACTATATAATTAAAAACAGGGTATAGACTTTAAAATTTAGGTGTTGCCATTGGAAGAATATAAATAATTTCCGGTAGGACTTAACATTTTTGAATGACTGACGTTAATTAACATCAGTAACAATTTATGAGTATTTTAGAAACTTAGCATTTTTAGAGATTAAATATATATTGCGTTAAGATAATAAATAAGGAATTTAAATAGGAGTTCATACTTTTAGTGTTGTCATTGTAAATTTATATTTGGAAATTTTTACAGAATTTATAGAAACAAGATGATTCTAATACTGCATTCTAATTGGTTAATGAGTACACTTAGTATTTTAGAGCTTGAAATTTAGAAATTTTTACAGATTTAACTAGAAATTTTCGTATTTTGAGGATAAGTGTCATCAGTGGATTAACACACAGATTTAAAAACAAAACAATAATAAATAATTTAAAACACATATTTTTCAATAATGAATGTCATACAATTAGATGTATAATTAATTATTTTAAAACAAAAACGATACGCATAAATTTAAAAACAATAATAAATAATTTAAAACACATATTTTTTAATAATGAATATCATGTAATTATACGCATAATTAGTTATTTTAAAACAAAAACAACATTATAAGCAATAAAGTTGTTTAAACTAAACTTTATACACATCATGACTTTATGTTAACACTAAATAAGTTTCACTTTTAAAATTTCTTTAAGCTCTAACTTATAAATACTATTAATACAATCGTTAAAATTGAACGCTGAAACAAAGGTAGATGAATTTAACGAATGGTATAGACTTTGATCTTAATATCTGCGCATTACCATTCGGAGATTATAAATTTATTACAGAATAAATAGAAATTTGCCTATGTATTTCATGGAATTTGACAAAATAAAACAAAGGGTTGGTGAGTATTATATAATTAAAAACATTGAATGTGAATGGTATAGACTTTGATATTAAAATTTGGGTGTTACCATTGGAAGAGTATAAATAATTTATATGTTATAAATTAAACTGAATACAATAAAAATTATTTAAATTAAACTAAATATAATAAAAATTATATAAATTAAACTTTATATTCTCACTAAATAAGTTTCACACTTATTTAAACTCTAACTTACATTCGTTAAAAATTGAACACATGCACTTTAAAAAATGACTATCATATAAATTAAAAAAAAATTACTATCATATAATAATATTAATTAAAAAAATGCATACAAAGATATATAGTAAAGTTATAAATTAAAAAAAAATACTATCATATAATAATATTAATTAAAAAAAATTACTATTATATAATAATATAAATTAAAAAAATTACTTTCATATAATAATATAAATTAAAAAAATTACTTTCATATAATAATATTAATTAAAAAAGTGCATACAAAGATATACAGTAAAGTTATAAAATAAATAAATAAATAAAAAATAAAATAAATAAAAATAAAAATAAAATAAAAATGACTATCCTATAATAATATTAATTTAAAAATACATACAATGATTAAAATCAACAATTACATTTTATATATATTATAATTAACTAAACTTTATGTTGTTACTATTCAATTTATCCTAACACGAAAATTTTATAAGTACATGAATATGTTATTTAAATTAAACTTTATATTCTCACTAAATAAGTTTAACATTTATTCGAGTTTAACGCTGTAATATAATTTAAACTATCTTAGTTGATTTAAATGAAACAGGTAAGTACTTTTAAACTTGAAATAATAAAAATAAGTTCTTTTTATAAAATAATTGATATAAACTATAATAATAAAAAGGATTAGTTATATTTAAAAACTATCAGTTACTAAAAGTTATTTTATATTAAACATTTCGAAATAAATTGCATAAAAATTCAATGCATCATTTTAAATGAAAATAAACAGTTTCCTTAAAAAACAGATAATACGGAATATTCTATGAGTCAGTTATCACCTGCAACGGAAAACCCCTACAGCTGATGAATCATGTGTTATATACGCTGGCGAGCCATGCCTATTAGTAATCCACACTATCTCATATAAAGATTAAGTTAAAATCATTAAAACAATACAGCGAATAATTTGGAAAATGCAATAATTTTTTCACAAAGCATATCATACAATGAGTTTAAACGATTATTATCTATCTATCACTTAAACGGTATTTAAATAAATAAATACATATAAAAGTAAGTTATAGTTAAAAAATAAAAATTCGTTTGTGAAAGGAGTTTTATATATTGCAAAAATTAGTTTTACTCAAATAATTTCTAAACATACACAAGTTAAATGGAAACTTTTCTAGGTTTCATTTAAGCAATAATTTTCCATGTGTGAAAGTAGTTTTATTTATGCAAAATTTAGTTTTATATAAGCAAAAAAGTTTATAGTGTAACAATAAAAAAAGTTTATAGTATAACAATAAAAAATTCCTTATAAGTAAATACCAATAAAAAATATTTTTTAAATTAATTTCTCTCTCTTCAATAAAACAATAAAAATTTCTTATATAACTTTCGTAAAGTTTTAATAAAATTTCTATTATAAACAAATATATTTACTAGAGTATACATATTAAGATATTACGTATAGAGTAGAGATACATATTAAGTTTATTAAATTATCAAATAGTAATAATAAATTATGAAACTTACTTAAAATTGAAGAAATTTCCCTTAGGGAAATGCAACCTTCAGTCTTGCACACAAATGCGAGAAACTGTTTATCGCTACGCGTTGACTCACGTACAGATAAGAAGGGTGATGATTCATGCTTATCATCTCAGTAGAATGTTGTTAGAGTTCTGTGTTTTTACGATAACATAAAATAGTTTATAAGGATCATTTATTTAATATCAGTTGTAAACTACATTTAAATAATGCAATAAGAGTTGAATTCCGCAATTAACCTATTAAAATATTGAAATATTTTTAATTTTTTTTTATTTAATTTTACTTTTTTTAATTATGCTAAGAAAATAATGAGATCAAAACAGAATTATTTTACGATAAGTCGCGCTTTTTATATTTAATAAAATGTAACTATAATTTTTAATGAAAGGTTTTAAAATCACTTAATAGGATAAAATTAAAAACAGAAATCTTATTGTTTTAGTAATTATTTTCTCTAGTTATAAAACTAAGTAATAAACTATCTATAAATAATAAGATACCAAGAGAGGTTTTTGTATAATAACTATATATTATTTTAATATATGCATTACATCGCAAGGAAAAATTTTCAACTTATTTATACGGATTGAAGTAATAAAAATTACTCATTTGCATATCCGCTAAATTTTATAAGTTGGATATATGATTTAAAAATAAAATACTAAACAATAATCCTTATGAGAGAATTGAGGTGACACTTTCACAGAAAGAAATTATCCTTTACAATAAGATTTGCTCAGAATGTCTAAGTGAAAATAACTTACCGTGAGGTCAGTGGATGAGAATCATGCAGTTGTATTGAAATTCCCTGTTTTTAGTAAATGGGTGATTAAACTTCTAATGAGACAATTATTTTTTACTAGCATATAAATGTACATTTTTATATTATTCCTGTATATATAAAATTTTAAATGTTAAACTTTGCATTTAATCGATTAAATAAATAAAGTTTTAGTAAAATATAAGAGTAATTTTTTAATGAATGGTTTTGAAATCACTTTAACTTTATAAGAAAAAAAAATAAAAAGAGGTTTTAAAATTACTTAATAGGATAAAATTAAAAATCTTATTGTTTTTAGCAATTATTTTATCTAGTTGTAAACTATATATTATTATTTTAATATACGCCTTATACTTAAGTCAGTTTTAGAGAAAAACCAAGAAAAAAATCCCAAAGGGTAGGGTGATGAGTTGGAATATTCTATTATACTTAAAGAATCCAGGTACGGAAAAACCGAAATACATTATGCGGAAAAACAGGCGGGATTTTCGGCTAAAACTCCAAAGCAGTGGACGGTAAACATATCACACCGTAAAACAACCTACTCACACGACGGCCAAACTAAGAATGAAGGGAAACGTTGAGTTGTAACACCTTATCTACTAGAGATAAGGGGGAATTCCCGGAAAATGTGACTCACCCCTCGTTCGTTCATGTACAACATCTTCCGAGAAAGTTCGTGAAGGATCGGTGACGAGTTTGAATAATTTGCGTAACCGCTAAATTGTATAAGTGTGAATCTTTTAATGTGAGTATTATAGTAATGATAAATTTATTTCATAATCGATAACTCATTTATACATAATCAGGATCACACATTATATAAAACAATACTATATTTAAAAGTTTTTACTATACAATAAACATTCACATATGGATATTCATAAGGTTTAAGACCGATTAAATAAATGAAGATCCTATAAGCGAAATGCATGAGAGTCTTTCTAAGGAATCCTATTGCATATTTAAGCAGGTTTTAAAGAAAACCAAGAAATACTCCAATCGACTAGGTTGATGAAATGGATTCGAACCCAACACTTCCCCTTTTACTATAGAATCGTTAACAAATCGTAAGATTGATGACTCATACTAGAGTCATACAGCTGTATTGAAACTTACTGTTTTCAGTTAATGAAACTTGGAATGAGACAATTATTTTTACCACCACGTAAATGAAAATTTTTATATTATTCCTATATGGATAAAACTTTAAATAATTCATTACAAGTGTAAACTCATACCATTAAATATTTAACTGTTGGCCGTATAAGTGGATTGGTCTGTGTGGGAGTCTTTCTATATTTAAGTGAGTTTTGAAGACATCCTAGGAAAACTCCAAACAGATAGGTTGATAAGCTGGAATCGAACCTGGTATTAAACACAGAATCGTTTGATCTTCCAAAATCCTTGTAACAACATGTTTATGAACTTTATAAGAAAATGCTTAATACGGTTTGAGCTTAGTAGATTTTGCATGCGTTAACTATGTAACAGCGAATTAAACATCTATAGTTGTAATTTTTTCACTATATATTATTTAACTATATTTATACACCATGCATTGTATAATATTTCCCGGGGTAAAAGTTTAAACTGAGTAATTATTCATCAACATAAGTGTTAAATTGAATACAAAAGACAGTATATGAATAAACGGTTAGTAATGTGAAAATGCTGATTTGTAAAACATTTTGAAAGAAGTAACTCATAAATTTATTTGATATCTTTATACTTATGCATACACACGCTTAAGAGACTTATATAAAACAACACTATGATTAAAAGTTTTACTAATTTTTCAGCATACAATAAAAAATAGTAATCAATATTCATTTACAATAAATAATTTAACGTTATTAAACCAAAAAATAATTTATTTTTTGATTCGATTTAAATAATTAATATTTATATAGGGTTGTTGGTTGATGAATGTCATTCAATGAACACTTAAACAAAGGGTTTGCGGATTATAATTGAATTGTAAACGAAATGTCGTTACACGTTTTGAATGACTATCCTCCTTCATCAGGATTTAAAGGGTAGTTTCGAAAGACTATCCTGTCTTATTTATAAATTGTCAGATAAAAGAACAACACTCATGCTGCATTCTGATGGGTTGAATCGGGTCACATGATAAAATACAGCATTCATATAACTTTTTAGAATTATGCAGAACCTTTAATAAAAAAATTTTGTATGCATTTTGGGGACTTAGCATTTTTGGAGATATTTCGCAGACATAAGTTTTGATGGAATTAAAAATTAAAGGGATTATATAGGATGGAAAACAATAACATACCGGTAGTTAACAGTTAATTTTTTAACATACATTAAGGTTAGTGGATGAGTGTCAGGTAATTCATTTAAAACAAAAATATAATAAGGGTTGATTGAAACAAAGGGTTTGTAGGTTATAATTATAGGATAAAACGTTATCTGTTTCGAAAACCCTTCATCAAGATTGGAACAACCGTTTCGAATGATACTCTCCCTTCATCAGATAGACTTAAACTTTTATTTTATCAGAATGAAAGAAAACGATAGACGATTTACACTTATTGAAAACCCAACTTATAAATAATTCGACTTTCATTAAAAATGCAACTCGCATATACACTTTGAAACAATCAATAAATTTTATATTATCACTATGCATTAAATAAGTTTCCCATTTAACATTCAAGATGAATTTATTTTTACATTAATTAAAAATTGAACACGTATTAATTTTTAAAATGACTATTTTTTAAAAAGTTTTAAAACAGCTAATAAATTTTATAAGCTTTTACAATTAAATAAATTTAGCATATTATGAAAGTTTTACATCACTCGATAAAATTTTTTATATAGGCAATAAAAGTTATACACATTATAAATATAAACTCATAAAATAAATTTCACACTTAACATTTAAACTCTAACCAATCAATCTTAAAGTATTTTTTTATCTTTTGTACATACTCATAAACCTTTTGTTTCTATTGTAAAGTGAAGTATGACTCATGCTTTAATTAAAATCTCTAATCAAAATTATAAGAAAGTAAAGTTGAGGAAATACCTATGTATTATAGGTAAATTAATACAGTATAAATATTCATGTTTTTCAGTTAAGTAAAAAAGTTATATATTTAATTTTACAGAGTACTTCAATAATATATAATTAAGTTTCAGAATTATTATTTTTTTTTTTTTCTTCTATAGTATGTATATATAAATTTTTAAATACAAAGTTTTTATTAAAATACAATAACCAAAGTT
Source organism: Salticus scenicus (assembly GCA_963930645.1). Taxonomy (NCBI): domain Eukaryota; kingdom Metazoa; phylum Arthropoda; class Arachnida; order Araneae; family Salticidae; genus Salticus; species Salticus scenicus. Next base: position 138,563,652 of record OZ005661.1, read on the forward strand.
TTGTATGATATTAACTTACAATGCACCTAAAACTTTAAATATATAGAAACAATTGTACAGTTGGTTTTGTCTGAAGCATATATATAAATAATAAAATCTTGTTCAGTTTAGTTTTTAAAACACTATAAAGATTTTAGATACACATATTTTTATGTTGTTTAAATAAAATTTTTAAAATGAAACAATATTAATGTTATAAAATAATACACTCAGCATGACTCACCGAGTGTGCTATTCCATCAAATTATTCCACATACATGTAATAACATGTCTGACTTAACTATATACTGAATTACCATTATTTCAGAAAAAGTTGGGACTTACCTTAAAACACGTCCTACACCCTTGGCAGACTTGAAGAAAATGAATGATATGAGACATTCTTATCAGTGACGCCCGGTCACGAGGTCAGTGACGTCACGAGTGATGTGATTGGCTATGCTCAGTCACGTGATCATGATGTCATCCTCTCATCAATGACGTCACCGATTGCTTATCAGCTACCACAACGCGCGGAAATGTCCTTCAGTACGCAGTGAAAAATATTCAAAGTCTACGGGACATTACTCGAAACGATTCCATTGTCTTATACGGTAAATTGAAATATAACACGCGGAAAAAAAGATCGACATATACCGGAGAAACTATGCATACTGCCCGATGAAAATAACCCGCACAGCTAAGGAGATGCTACCAGGATGAGAGTCAAAATCCAACTGAAATCAAACAATATGACAAGGTCTATAAATCTCCCGTGTTGATGAATGGGTTTTCCCCCACACCTAAGCAGAATGGAGAAGTCATAAGTTTTTTCCTCACCTATCACGAAGATGATATCTCTTAATTAAGTTTCTTAATTAAAATTATGCAAATTATATGTAAGTCTTTCAAATATCTCTTAATTATATTTTCTAAGTAAAATTATGTATCATATCTCCTAGTTAAAGATTTAATAAACCTAACTTTTATACAACATAAATAAATTTAATAAGTATAATCTGTTCGATGACTCATCAAACGATGACTCATCGTAAACATGTGCGAACATGTCTAAACATGTCTGAACATGAATCTACTTGAACCTTAACATTTTATTGTATAAGATTTTATATTATTGCTTTTTATATTATTCAAACCGAAAGTTATTTTTATTATTATTGTTTACTTAAGAGAAACTTAATTTGCATTCATTATGAATAAAAATTTAATTATTAACTGCAAAATCTGTTTACTTATAATTTTCATCAACTAGTGTTGTTTATTTAATTTCCAACATCATATACTTTGTGATTTATATAGTAATTATCACTTATTCAGGAAAATATTAAGGTTCAAGTAGATTCATGTTCCGACATGTTTAGACATGTTCGCACATGTTTACGATGAGTCATCGTTTGATGAGTCATCGAACAGATTATACTTATTAAATTTATTTATGTTGTATAAAAGTTAGGTTTATTAAATCTTTAACTAGGAGAGCATATGATACATAATTTTAATTAGAAAATATAATTAAGAGATATTTGAAAGACTTACATATAATTTGCATAATTTTAATTAAGAAACTTAATTAAGAGATATCATCTTCGTGATAGGTGAGGAAAAAACTTATGACTTCTCCATTCTGCTTAGGTGTGGGGGAAAACCCATTCATCAACACGGGAGATTTATAGACCTTGTCATATTGTTTGATTTCAGTTGGATTTTGACTCTCATCCTGGTAGCATCTCCTTAGCTGTGCGGGTTATTTTCATCGGGCAGTATGCATAGTTTCTCCGGTATATGTCGATCTTTTTTTCCGCGTGTTATATTTCAATTTACCGTATAAGACAATGGAATCGTTTCGAGTAATGTCCCGTAGACTTTGAATATTTTTCACTGCGTACTGAAGGACATTTCCGCGCGTTGTGGTAGCTGATAAGCAATCGGTGACGTCATTGATGAGAGGATGACATCATGATCACGTGACTGATCATAGCCAATCACATCACTCGTGACGTCACTGACCTCGTGACCGGGCGTCACTGATAAGAATGTCTCATACTATTCATTTTCTTCAAGTCTGCCAAGGGTGTAGGACGTGTTTTAAGGTAAGTCCCAACTTTTTCTGAAATAATGGTAATTCAGTATATAGTTAAGTCAGACATGTTATTACATGTATGTGGAATAATTTGATGGAATAGCACACTCGGTGAGTCATGCTGAGTGTATTATTTTATAACATTAATATTGTTTCATTTTAAAAATTTTATTTAAACAACATAAAAATATGTGTATCTAAAATCTTTATAGTGTTTTAAAAACTAAACTGAACAAGATTTTATTATTTATATATATGCTTCAGACAAAACCAACTGTACAATTGTTTCTATATATTTAAAGTTTTACGTGCATTGTAAGTTAATATCATACAAAACTTTGGTTATTGTATTTTAATAAAAACTTTGTATTTAAAAATTTATATATACATACTATAGAAGAAAAAAAAAAATAATAATAATTCTGAAACTTAATTATACATTATTTAAGTACTCTGTAAAATTAAATAAATAACTTTTTTACTTAACTGAAAAACATGAATATTTATACTGTATTAATTTACCTATAATACATAGGTATTTCCTCAACTTTACTTTCTTATAATTTTGATTAGAGATTTTAATTAAAGCATGAGTCATACTTCACTTTACAATAGAAACAAAAGGTTTATGAGTATGTACAAAAGATAAAAAATTACTTTAAGATTGATTGGTTAGAGTTTAAATGTTAAGTGTGAAATTTATTTTATGAGTTTATATTTATAATGTGTATAACTTTTATTGCCTATATAAAAAAATTTATCGAGTGATGTAAAACTTTCATAATATGCTAAATTTATTTAATTGTAAAAGCTTATAAAATTTATTAGCTGTTTTAAAACTTTTTAAAAAATAGTCATTTTAAAAATTAATACGTGTTAAATTTTTAATTAATGTAAAAATAAATTCATCTTGAATGTTAAATGGGAAACTTATTTAATGCATAGTGATAATATAAAATTTATTGATTGTTTCAAAGTGTATATGCGAGTTGCATTTTTAATGAAAGTCGAATTATTTATAAGTTGGGTTTTCAATAAGTGTAAATCGTCTATCGTTTTCTTTCATTCTGATAAAATAAAAGTTTAAGTCTATCTGATGAAGGGAGAGTATCATTCGAAACGGTTGTTCCAATCTTGATGAAGGGTTTTCGAAACATATAACGTTTTATCCTATAATTATAACCTACAAACCCTTTGTTTCAATCAACCCTTATTATATTTTTGTTTTAAATGAATTACCTGACACTCATCCACTAACCTTAATGTATGTTAAAAAATTAACTGTTAACTACCGGTATGTTATTGTTTTCCATCCTATGTAATCCCTTTAATTTTTAATTCCATCAAAACTTATGTCTGCGAAATATCTCCAAAAATGCTAAGTCCCCAAAATGCATACAAAATTTTTTTATTAAAGGTTCTGCATAATTCTAAAAAGTTATATGAATGCTGTATTTTATCATGTGACCCGATTCAACCCATCAGAATGCAGCATGAGTGTTGTTCTTTTATCTGACAATTTATAAATAAGACAGGATAGTCTTTCGAAACTACCCTTTAAATCCTGATGAAGGAGGATAGTCATTCAAAACGTGTAACGACATTTCGTTTACAATTCAATTATAATCCGCAAACCCTTTGTTTAAGTGTTCATTGAATGACATTCATCAACCAACAACCCTATATAAATATTAATTATTTAAATCGAATCAAAAAATAAATTATTTTTTGGTTTAATAACGTTAAATTATTTATTGTAAATGAATATTGATTACTATTTTTTATTGTATGCTGAAAAATTAGTAAAACTTTTAATCATAGTGTTGTTTTATATAAGTCTCTTAAGCGTGTGTATGCATAAGTATAAAGATATCAAATAAATTTATGAGTTACTTCTTTCAAAATGTTTTACAAATCAGCATTTTCACATTACTAACCGTTTATTCATATACTGTCTTTTGTATTCAATTTAACACTTATGTTGATGAATAATTACTCAGTTTAAACTTTTACCCCGGGAAATATTATACAATGCATGGTGTATAAATATAGTTAAATAATATATAGTGAAAAAAATTACAACTATAGATGTTTAATTCGCTGTTACATAGTTAACGCATGCAAAATCTACTAAGCTCAAACCGTATTAAGCATTTTCTTATAAAGTTCATAAACATGTTGTTACAAGGATTTTGGAAGATCAAACGATTCTGTGTTTAATACCAGGTTCGATTCCAGCTTATCAACCTATCTGTTTGGAGTTTTCCTAGGATGTCTTCAAAACTCACTTAAATATAGAAAGACTCCCACACAGACCAATCCACTTATACGGCCAACAGTTAAATATTTAATGGTATGAGTTTACACTTGTAATGAATTATTTAAAGTTTTATCCATATAGGAATAATATAAAAATTTTCATTTACGTGGTGGTAAAAATAATTGTCTCATTCGAAGTTTCATTAACTGAAAACAGTAAGTTTCAATACAGCTGTATGACTCTAGTATGAGTCATCAATCTTACGATTTGTTAACGATTCTATAGTAAAAGGGGAAGTGTTGGGTTCGAATCCATTTCATCAACCTAGTCGATTGGAGTATTTCTTGGTTTTCTTTAAAACCTGCTTAAATATGCAATAGGATTCCTTAGAAAGACTCTCATGCATTTCGCTTATAGGATCGTCATTTATTTAATCGGTCTTAAACCTTATGAATATCCATATGTGAATGTTTATTGTATAGTAAAAACTTTTAAATATAGTATTGTTTTATATAATGTGTGATCCTGATTATGTATAAATGAGTTATCGATTATGAAATAAATTTATCATTACTATAATACTCACATTAAAAGATTCACACTTATACAATTTAGCGGTTACGCAAATTATTCAAACTCGTCACCGATCCTTCACGAACTTTCTCGGAAGATGTTGTACATGAACGAACGAGGGGTGAGTCATCTTTTCCGGGAATTCCCCCTTATCTCTAGTAGATAAGGTGTTACAACTCAACGTTTCCCTTCATTCTTAGTTTGGCGGTCGTGTGAGTAGGTTGTTTTACGGTGTGTTATGTTTACCGTCCACTGCTTTGGAGTTTTAGCCGAAAATCCCGCCTGTTTTTCCGCATAATGTATTTCGGTTTTTCCGTACCTGGGTTCTTTAAGTATAATAGAATAATCCAACTCATCAGCCTACCCTTTGGGATTTTTTTTCTTGGTTTTTTCTCTAAAACTGACTTAAGTATAAGGCGTATATTAAAATAATAATATATAGTTTACAACTAGATAAAATAATTGCTAAAAACAATAAGATTTTTAATTTTATCCTATTAAGTAATTTTAAAACCTCTTTTTACTTTTTTTCTTATAAAGTTAAAGTGATTTCAAAACCATTCATTAAAAAATTACTCATATATTTTACTAAAACTTTATTTATTTAATCGATTAAATGCAAAGTTTAACATTTAAAATTTTATATATATAGGAATAATATAAAAATGTACATTTATATGCTAGTAAAGAATAATTGTCTCATTAGAAGTTTAATCACCCATTAACTAAAAACAGGGAATTTCAATACAACTGCATGATTCTAGAATCATCCACTGACCTCACGGTAAATTATTTTCACTTAGACATTCTGAGCAAATCTTATTGTAAAGGATAAATTCCTTCTGTGATAGTGTCACCCAAATTCTCTCATAAAGATTATTGTTTAGTATTTTATTTTTAAATCATATATCCAACTTATAAAATTGAGCGGTTATGCAAATGAGTAATTTTTATTACTTATAGTTCAATACGTATAAATAAGTTGAAAATTTTACCTTGCGATGTAATGCATATATTAAAATAATATATAGTTATTATACAAAAACCTCTCTTGCTATCCGATTATTTATAGATAGTTTATTACTTAGTTTTATAACTAGAGAAAATAATTACTAAAACAATAAGATTTCTGTTTTTAATTTTATCCTATTAAGTGATTTTAAAACCTTTCATTAAAAATTATAGTTACATTTTATTAAATATAAAAAGCGCGACTTATCGTAAAATAATTCTGTTTTGATCTCATTATTTTCTTAGCATAATTAAAAAAAGTAAAATTAAATAAAAAAAAAATTAAAAATATTTCAATATTTTAATAGGTTAATTGCGGAATTCAACTCTTATTGCATTATTTAAATGTAGTTTACAACTGATATTAAATAAATGATCCTTATAAACTATTTTATGTTATTGTAAAAACACAGAACTCTAACAACATTCTACTGAGATGATAAGCATGAATCATCACCCTTCTTATCTGTACGTGAGTCAACGCGTAGCGATAAACAGTTTCTCGCATTTGTGTGCAAGACTGAAGGTTGCATTTCGCTAAGGGAAATTTCTTCAATTTTAAGTAAGTTTCATAATTTATTATTACTATTTGATAATTTAATAAACTTAATATGTATCTCTACTCTATACGTAATATCTTAATATGTATACTCTAGTAAATATATTTGTTTATAATAGAAATTTTATTAAAACTTTACGAAAGTTATATAAGAAATTTTTATTGTTTTATTGAAGAGAGAGAAATTAATTTAAAAAATATTTTTTATTGGTATTTACTTATAAGGAATTTTTTATTGTTATACTATAAACTTTTTTTATTGTTACACTATAAACTTTTTTGCTTATATAAAACTAAATTTTGCATAAATAAAACTACTTTCACACATGGAAAATTATTGCTTAAATGAAACCTAGAAAAGTTTCCATTTAACTTGTGTATGTTTAGAAATTATTTGAGTAAAACTAATTTTTGCAATATATAAAACTCCTTTCACAAACGAATTTTTATTTTTTAACTATAACTTACTTTTATATGTATTTATTTATTTAAATACCGTTTAAGTGATAGATAGATAATAATCGTTTAAACTCATTGTATGATATGCTTTGTGAAAAAATTATTGCATTTTCCAAATTATTCGCTGTATTGTTTTAATGATTTTAACTTAATCTTTATATGAGATAGTGTGGATTACTAATAGGCATGGCTCGCCAGCGTACATAACACATGATTCATCAGCTGTAGGGGTTTTCCGTTGCAGGTGATAACTGACTCATAGAATATTCCGTATTATCTGTTTTTTAAGGAAACTGTTTATTTTCATTTAAAATGATGCATTGAATTTTTATGCAATTTATTTCGAAATGTTTATTATAAAATAACTTTTAGTAACTGATAGTTTTTAAATATAACTAATCCTTTTTATTATTATAGTTTATATCAATTATTTTATAAAAAGAACTTATTTTTATTATTTCAAGTTTAAAAGTACTTACCTGTTTCATTTAAATCAACTAAGATAGTTTAAATTATATTACAGCGTTAAACTCAATAGTAACAACATAAAGTTTAGTTAATTATAATATATATAAAATGTAATTGTTGATTTTAAACATTGTATGTATTTTTAAATTAATATTATTATAGGATAGTCATTTTTATTTTATTTTTATTTTTATTTATTTTATTTTTTATTTATTTATTTATTTTATAACTTTACTGTATATCTTTGTATGCACTTTTTTTAATTAATATTATTATATGAAAGTAATTTTTTTAATTTATATTATTATATGAAAGTAATTTTTTTAATTTATATTATTATATAATAGTAATTTTTTTTAATTAATATTATTATATGATAGTATTTTTTTTAAATTTATAACTTTACTATATATCTTTGTATGCATTTTTTTTAATTAATATTATTATATGATAGTAATTTTTTTTTAATTTATATGATAGTCATTTTTTAAAGTGCATGTGTTCAATTTTTAACGAATGTAAGTTAGAGTTTAAATAAGTGTGAAACTTATTTAGTGAGAATATAAAGTTTAATTTATATAATTTTTATTATATTTAGTTTAATTTAAATAATTTTTATTGTATTCAGTTTAATTTATAACATATAAATTATTTATACTCTTCCAATGGTAACACCCAAATTTTAATATCAAAGTCTATACCATTCACATTCAATGTTTTTAATTATATAATACTCACCAACCCTTTGTTTTATTTTGTCAAATTCCATGAAATACATAGGCAAATTTCTATTTATTCTGTAATAAATTTATAATCTCCGAATGGTAATGCGCAGATATTAAGATCAAAGTCTATACCATTCGTTAAATTCATCTACCTTTGTTTCAGCGTTCAATTTTAACGATTGTATTAATAGTATTTATAAGTTAGAGCTTAAAGAAATTTTAAAAGTGAAACTTATTTAGTGTTAACATAAAGTCATGATGTGTATAAAGTTTAGTTTAAACAACTTTATTGCTTATAATGTTGTTTTTGTTTTAAAATAACTAATTATGCGTATAATTACATGATATTCATTATTAAAAAATATGTGTTTTAAATTATTTATTATTGTTTTTAAATTTATGCGTATCGTTTTTGTTTTAAAATAATTAATTATACATCTAATTGTATGACATTCATTATTGAAAAATATGTGTTTTAAATTATTTATTATTGTTTTGTTTTTAAATCTGTGTGTTAATCCACTGATGACACTTATCCTCAAAATACGAAAATTTCTAGTTAAATCTGTAAAAATTTCTAAATTTCAAGCTCTAAAATACTAAGTGTACTCATTAACCAATTAGAATGCAGTATTAGAATCATCTTGTTTCTATAAATTCTGTAAAAATTTCCAAATATAAATTTACAATGACAACACTAAAAGTATGAACTCCTATTTAAATTCCTTATTTATTATCTTAACGCAATATATATTTAATCTCTAAAAATGCTAAGTTTCTAAAATACTCATAAATTGTTACTGATGTTAATTAACGTCAGTCATTCAAAAATGTTAAGTCCTACCGGAAATTATTTATATTCTTCCAATGGCAACACCTAAATTTTAAAGTCTATACCCTGTTTTTAATTATATAGTACTCATCAACCTTTGTTTCATTTTGTCAAATTCCCTGAAATACATAGGAAAATTTCTATTTAATTCTGTAATCAATTTATAATCCCCGAATGACAACTCTTCAAAAGTTTCTATTCTTCCGGTAGCAACACCTAAATATTAAAGTCTATATACCATTCATTAAATGTTTTTAACTAGATAATATTCATCTACCTTTGTTTCAGTCAATCAACTTCCCTGTCCATCGCAAAAAATGCCAAGTCTCCGAAATTATGAAAAAAAATACCAAGTCCTAAAATTTATGAAAATAAATCTAACTCCTCAAAATTCCCGTTCTCCTCCAAGATGATGAATCATTCACTTCGATATCCAAAGTTTCTAGTTTTCCGGTGGCAACACACAGTTTCTATTCTTCCGGTGGCAACACCCCCTCGTCTAAGATGATGACTAAGTAGTGTAAAAAGGACACGTTCACCTGCACGGTGGTGGGACGGTGGGTCTAGGGTGGAGGCGCTCTCCACCCTGACCCCCATCGTCCCACCGTCCCACCACCGTGCAGGTGAACTGTCCTTTTTACACTACTCATAGACTATGATTTTTCCAATTTAAAAAATTCGTAAGTTATTTGGAATTTACGATTTACTTAACATGTCAGAATACGGCAAAATTGAGCATAAACTTCCATTTTGAGGATCTTAGATAACTTCAAAATTACATTTATGAAATTTGTTTGAACATGATTGAATACAAATATTCTAATAGGAAAATTTCGTAAATTATTCGTAATTTACCATTTTATAAACATAGCGAAATTGTAAATTTTTATATAAATCTGAATTTTGAGGATTATTGCATTGGAAATAGTAGCATGGAAACTAAACAACAGAATTGACCCTGATAAAATAAATTGATAGATTAGAATAAGATAAATATATCGAAGTGAAATGTGGATAGCCTATTAGGCGGGGATTTCATTCTGTTACTGTATCAAGCTTTGGTCAAATTCATTTCTTTTAACATGATTATAATATGTCTCGCACTAGAAATTTATGAGAACATAAATATGATGGGGAACTGAGCAGAGTACACCTATGCCAACTAGTTTTTTTTTTTTTTTGACAAATCATTTCTGTTTCTCGATTTAAATTTTTGAACGAAAACATAAACAACTTATTGAACATGTCTTGTGAAAGTCTTGCAATAACTAACAGCCAGTTTCATTGTTGTTTTATATGAGGGTTTTTTTTTTTTTTTTTTTTTTTTTTTTCGGCCTTAGATTAATTAACAGCTCATTTAATTCTTGCTTTTTATGGGGTTTTTTGCCATAGGACAATTAAAAACCATTTCCATTGTTTCTTTTTATGCAATTTTTGGTCTCAGGACAATTTGTGTTTAGGATAATTAAAAACTGATTTATTTTTTCCCTTCAGATATGACACGATCTTGCTATGGTGGATGGATTTTAAACAAACAATGCCACAATTGATGAATGATTTAGAAGAGACTTTTCCAGTATTAAAGAAAAGAAAAGAAAAATAGAAAAGAAAAAAAAGAAAAAAAGATTCAGTCACTTATATTGAACCATAGACCTTATATAAGGTCTATGTATTGAACGGTATAGTTGATCAATGCAAAAAAACCCTTAAGGCTGTGACGTGGGAATTCGTTTTTCAGGGTTAGCGAAAGGAAATGATGGTTTCTGCCTCCCCCCATTCAATTGCGAGCATTCCGGTTGTAGACGAGACAATCCCTTTTTTCTGGGGGATTTTAAGAGGCTCAAAAAAGCAACAAATTTAATAAAGAAGCATCACAAAACTGGCGTTGTAAAAATTATTACTTACAAACTTTGAATAAACACCATAAAATGCAATAAACTCGTAACAATTGTTTCGGGTCGAAAAAATACACGACTCTTCATCAGGCGAACAAAGTAAGCACGAGTGCTGCAGTCAAAGCGGCAACGCACAAACCGCTTTGACTGCAGCACTCGTGCTTACTTTATTTGCCTGATGAAGGGTCGTGTGTTTTTTCGACCCGAAACAATTGTTACGAGTTTATTGCATTTTATGGTGTTTATTCAAAGTTTGTAAGTAATGATTTTAAGAGGATCTTCCCCAATAACCCCACAATTTTTCCCTTCTTCAAACACCCGTTAAATATCTTTCCAAACATATGGTATCTATTTGTATTGACAAAAATATAAAAAGACAGAAAGAAAAAAGAAAAGGAAAATGGATTGATTTAGTGAAGCTAGTCTTTATTTTTATTTTGTTTCATTTATTTTTATCGTATATAATCCATAATTATGGGATAAACTGTCTTTTTAATTTTGTGACGGACAACTATGATTTACTTTTTTTTTTACTTAATTTAAATTTCAATAAATGTGTCAGGGAAAAGTTTAAGTAGATAATCAAATTTTAAAAGCAATGAAATACTTTCAATAATTTAATAAAGATATTTTCGCTGAATGTACCAGATTTTTAGAACGAAAAACTATTAGTCTTCTCAATCTACGGATAAAATGTTGTCACCGTTTTACGACGGTTGGACATTTATCGAAATCGAAAATTTATCGAAAATATAATTGAATAATTTGAAAGCGGTGTTATAATTCGAAAAAAAAAAAAAAAAAAAAAAAAAAAAAAACCTAATAGTCTCCGTATTAAACTAAATTCTGCTTTTGCCAGAATTTCGTCAAAATCTTTTTTTTTTTTTTTTTTTTTTTTTCTTTTCCTTTTTGAAAGAAAAAAAACTTTTGAAAAGAAAATTATAATAATCAGTTCTAAAACGTACAGTACCGACAAAGTTTTTTTTTTTTTTTTTTTTTTTTAATTATTATTATTATTTGCGCGAAAGTATATTTTATTATACGTCGAAAAATAAATTAACGCGTAAATTTTTTTGGCAACAATTAAAAACTAAAATAAATGATCTTAAAGCTTTATTTTATTTATTTGTGTCAACAAAAGGGAAAAAAATAATAATAATTTGATTACATCGTACTTTCAAAAGAGACCTGCGACAGAAGGAAAAATTGTAATTAATTTAATTTTCTTTGTTTTCTCTTTCTTTCTTTTTTCTTTCTTTCTTTCTTTTTTTTTTTTTTAATTGCTTTAAATAATTGTGTTTAAAAGGTTTTTTTTTTTTTTTTTTTTTTATCATTTAACAGTGTATAATTTGAGCACATAATTAATTTTGCAGTTGAGAACTGAAAATGCACTTGGAATATACATATATGTATGTATATTCGGAATATGCGGAATATTATGCGTTTCATATATGCGGAATATTTTAAACGATAATATTTTTAATTATCTAAAATCATTGAAAAATATATCACCCAAAAATTAAAACCTGGATCAACCCCTGACAATGTACGAAAGCAAACTCTTATTTGGTATTTCATTTCATGAAAGGTGCTGCTACGACCACAAATGGTCATTTCAGAGACTCCAAAAGTGCCTGAAGCTGTTGAAAGAAAAAGAATAGATAAGAAAAACATCTATCAACAATGACAGGTGTAACGCCCATTAGAAATAGGGATTTTCTTTTTCCCTACTAGAGGGGGTAGGAAATATATGACTTTGCGTTCATCTATCTCTCTTTGATTATTTTTCCTACTGTAGAATTTAATATTAAACACATACAAAATATTTTTAAGTCTATCAATAGGTATTTGAAAGACCATGTCTTGTATCTTAATCAAATTTCGATGAACCAAATATTTTTTTTCAGAAAAAGCAGTTCAAAGTCCAATTTTTCAACTCTACTTTGACAAAGAAATTTCAATATTTTTTTAAAAATACAATTAATAAGTTTTTTAAAAAAGTGATAAGCTGCGAGGAGAAAGTAGAAGGATAAAATAGTAATCCTTTTGAAATTAAAAAAAATATATTAATTACATTATCAGGTATTAGAAGAATTAGTAAAGCAAAAAACCCTATAGATTAACACTGAAGAAAGAAAAACGTCAAATCACTCCTGAGGCCTCTTAACGGGTTAAAAGTTTGTTGCGCCGCTACTTTATGGCTATAAGAAACTGAAATATAGGTCTTAAAAATAATGATATAAATTTTTGAATGACGCTTTGGTATTAATTAAATTATACACAGATTTTTTTATTTTGTCATTTGCTTTCTTCTTGTATTTATATTTACAGTGCAAACAATATTTTCAACACAAACAGATTTATAAAATTTACTCACTTATGCTTTTTTATCTGCATCTCAAATTCAAAATAAGGGTTTTAAAAGGAATGATATCAAAATTTTAGTGACGCCTTGGTGTTACTTTAAAAGATTTGTTTTTAAATTCCATTGCAATTATTTTTGTTTTGTCCTATAAAGTATATTTACACGTTGAAACTATGCTTTAAATTTTCAAATATAATGTCAAATAATCACTGAGTTTACACTTTCACTGAGTTTACCTTATAAATTGAAATTGCTTATTTAAAAAATTTACTTGTATTTTGCGTCATGCTATCCAAAACTGCAAATAAAAATTGAGCAATTTTTTTCTTTGCATCACACTATCCCTTAGCAGACATTTTCACTTAGTTTGGATACTATGACACAAAGTAGCATTTACATAAATTTATGTTTATTTCGTATAGCCTTTAAAAAATTTTTGAGTTTTATCGATTTAGAGCAAAATAAGTTTATTTCCAGAGTTTGTGTTATTAAACATACATTTGTACTGTTAATGGTAAAATGATTGTGCATTTCAATAACAGATTGCAAAATTATTGCCTATTTTGTAAACAGATAAAAATAAAAGCAAAAATTTTATTAATAGGAAACGAAATAATCGTGATTTTTTTAAAAAACAGTGCATGTTAAAATGAATTTTGTTTAATCCTAATACTTCTTGTGATTTGAAAAAATAAACACAAACACGCACCACGGAGGGATACAGTGTAAAGAACTAGCGTAGCGTCAACAGCGAGCGCAGAAAATTTTGGATCCGGGTGACGTACGCATGCGCTCCAAAGACCATGGACCATGATATAAATTCGTGTGCATGAGTGATTTAATTTTTTTTCGCTTTAATTTTTTTTTTTTTTTTTTTTTTTTATTTATTATGAGTAACGAGGAAATTGAATATTTATAATTACAAAATACTTCTTTTATTTTAAATATTATCTAAATACTTTTTTGACAAAATGTGAAATTTTAAAATTAAAAATATTTTCTTCATAACAAAAGGGAAAAAGTATTTAAGTGAAATTAGATTTAATATATATACAATAAATATTTAAAACATGAATTAAAGTATTTTTGCGTTTAAAAAAATAAATCTAAATAATTTATTGACTGCATTCACGTTGGTCAGCCTCCTATTGGTTGAACTAAATCCGGCCCCTCTCCTATATATACGAGCACTTCTCCTGATTCCGAATCCTTTTTGCACTGAAGACGGTACGCTGTAGGCTACCGAAACAGCTGTATGCATTTCCAATATTTTTCTTTGGCGTTTCTGACGTAGTAGTTTTTTCGGGCTTTAATATTCCAACGCCAGGTCTCCTGTTATTATAAACTGAATATATTATATACAGTCTTATAAAAAGTAAAAATTCTAACGATGATTTCAGTGAAATTTGTTCCTCCTTAATTAAAAACAAAATATTAGAAAACATAAACAAAATTAATACAAAGTAGTGTAGTGGAGCAACTCAGAGACAATATACAGAGCTACACAAAAAATAATCTGCTTTATGCCTCCTTTTAGAAAGTAAATTACAAAGATAGTTTTCATAAGTTATCTTGCTTCATATTTAAAAACAAAACATATTTTGTGTCGCTCAGCAATTTTTGGACCCTCGAAATCTACACAAAATCGACCGATTTAAGTGAATATCATTTTAGTGAAATTTCTTTCTCAATAGATAAAAACAAAACATGTTTTTATTTTTATTTAAGTTTTAGACAATATACCAGGACTAGAGATAAGTAACCTATTTTATGCTTTTTCTTGAAAAGTAAAGAATAAATAAATAAAAATAAATAAATTAATTAATTAATTAATTAAAAAAAAAAAAAAAAAAAAAAAAAAACTGTTTTCCTGTTCTTCTACTTCTTATTTTTTTCCATAATTAAAACTAAAAAAATTTTATGTCGTGGTGGTAAAATGCATCAAAGATTAAATGACTTAAAAGATAAATATAATTGAAAAGTGTTTACAATCAATATGAACCGCAGAATTTTATTTTATTACTTTTCATAAAGACTTTTTTTTTTTTTAATTATTATTATTATTTCTCTATCGTGATATACTAGGTATGGAAACTTAGGTATTCATAAAAATTCACAGTTTCTTCCTTTTTCTTTTTCTTTTTTTTCTTTAACATGTTTTGAGGTATAGGGAGTCCGAAAATAACAAAATCGGTGGGGTATCTGATTTTAGTTATTTAATTAGTTATTTAATTTCTTAATTAGTTCGTTAGTCCGAGTATAAGCATTATCTTAAGAACGAATGTTCGTAAGTCGGGCCAGTTATAAAATAACCTTTATGATACTGGCCAGAACTCTAATCATTTTCAATATATTACTTTTTAAAGATTTTCCGCGACGTCGCAGAATAAAGTAACATTTCACATAAATTTGCACTACGAAGATTTCACATTTGGAAAAGATATGGAACTTCATTAAAACTGAAATGCAAAATTTATAAAGTTAATCAGAAAATTAGCATAAGGCAAATATAGTGAAGTACAGGGTGGGTAGCTCTGTCGGTGAGGCATTTCATCCTCTAATCAGATAGACCCATCAGTTGAGTTCTTTTCTCTTATTGTTTGTATAATGTGACATATAGTAGATTTTTTTTTTTTTTTTTTTTTTTTTTTTTTTTTTGGGGGGGGGGGGATATATGATGGGGATATGAGCAGAATCCTACAATGCTAGCAAATTAAAAAAAAAAAAAACTAATAAACTTGTATATTTCCATTGCAATCCCCCCCCCCCCCCATGAGATTCTGAAACAATCTATTAAAATATGTGTTTTCTCAGGTTCATAATTATCAAGGTAATGCCTGTGTTGTTCTCTCCTTAATAACACCAGTACCGCCCTATTATCCTCATCCTCATGAATTAGCTGGAAAATCATGCTGCAATGGCATTCTTTATAAGAATTTTAATAATCCTGAAATGATTTGTTGGTAAGTTGTGGTTTGTATAGTTTCTTGTTTGATTTAAATACAAAAATGTTTATTTATCTGCCTTTGTTAATATAACCCTTTCACTACCATATGTCCCAAAGCAGTGTTGCCAGATTGAGGTAATTTTTTATTCAATATCCACCACTAAATTTTAATTATAAGGGTTGCCTAATAACTTCGAAGATTTCTTCTTAAGGCTGTACATCAGTCAGATAGCTTCCTTTCTCTCTTCCCATGTTATCTAAAGGGATTTTCGTTGCTTTGTTTTATAAAAATATCTCATTCAAAAATGAAGTTTTTCAAACTCTGTTTTTACTTTCTTCTATCTTCAATAGAAGAAAGTATTGGATTCGTAAAAATTTTCGATTTCGGGTTTTTGATGGATTTACACGTTTTGAGAGCTGTAGAACACGATTTTA